>JAGVSL010000039.1:0-4874615 GCA_022494535.1 Himalopsyche phryganea
CGATATTATGTGTACCTAATTAGGAACGGGACGCGCCAAGAATTAAAAATATAAATTGAAATTTTTTTGGCACGTCAATAAAATCATATTTGCCATCACTATTTTATACTAGAAGTAGTCTAAATAATGTAAAATACACGTGACTTCTAATTAGTTTTCATCGTTTATTTGGCTTGTCAATTTACTCTTTATATCATTATAATTTAAGACATCGACTGAGGGTGCTTATATCACATTATTTGATAATATCAAATATGGATTATTGAGATTTTGTACACTTCCATGTATTTTGTCACTAACAACCCGGGTTTCGCCTTTCGGCATCTTCAGGCATTCGAGCACACGAATGGACTCGAACTGACAGACAGTAAACAGTGTCTAACGTTTATATAGAAGATACAAATACGACAAATATTATTTACGAGGTAAAATATTATACGTGTGAGAGCCACACTGATACCTGAGTTAACATTTCGAGAATTGCCTTAATCCTTATTTTGTAAACAACACATTAAAAGAGTGGCGAATTGCCGCTTTCCAACTTCTTTTAGAATTACCTGTGATTTTACAATTATAATAGCATTGTGGGTTTCGACGGGATGCAATTCGACGAAAGGGTAAATATATACAATCATTCCACGTTTAGTGACATCTGTTAGGTGTTTCAACGTATAGGATATAATAACGGAGAATTAGGAAGGTTCAGCTGCTCATTCAGAATTGGCAAGGAATTTAACTGGGCTCTATTGATTTCCAAAATTTCTTGATAAAATAATTTATGATCCCCCATGTTTTTATGCGACAGTTTAACCCCGTCATCCGCATTAAACGTATGGTTCTCCATTAGTAAGTGATTTGCGAATGTCGAAGTTTCTTTTTTTAATCTAAAGGCAGGTAAATGTTCTGATACCCTTATATCTAATGTACGTGTGGTTTTACCCACATAGAAATGTTGGCAATCACTGCATTGTAATTTATAAATACAAGATTTGTTCTTAAAGTGGACTCTATCTTTATTGTTAATAAGTAATTTGCCTAGAGAATTTTTGCAATAGAACGCCGGTCTAACACTATCAGCGAGTTGTTTTTTAATTTTAAAACTTGTGCAACCTAAATAACTAATTCTATGTCAGTTCCTAGGTTGGTCTATGGCTCTCAGACGTATAAGATTTTACCTCGTAAATAATATTTATCGTATTTGTATCTTTTATATAAACGTTAGACACTGTTTACTGTCTATCAGTTCGAGTCCATTCGTGTGCTCGAATGCCTGAAGATGCCGAAAGGCGAAACCCAGGTCGTTAGTGACAAAATACATGGAAGTGTACAAAGTCTCAATAATTCAAATTTTCCACAATGTTTAATTGTAATTTGATTCTCCGAGAGACATTTATTTTCTCGCTCTGTCTGCTACTCATGAAATATTGTTAGAGTAGAAAAGTAAGTGATTTGCGACTGTTCTAATTGTTCCATAGAGGTTAAGCAATTACTTTCGTTCAATACGATCATTTCTAATTGGATTCTCCGCGAGTCAATTGTTTTATAGTACTGTCAATTAACGAAACAGTATTCAGATGGGAAAATAAATGTTTCGCGACAATTCAAAGCGAATGATTTTCCTTTTCTACAAAAAGGTCGTTTGTATTCCTTCGTTTTCAAAAGACCTGTTTAGCAAAATAATATATATCATCGATATAATGCATAAAAGTAACTTGATTAAAATTCCGCCATATACTTACTAAAAATTTAAGGCTCACAAATTAATTCACTTTTGTTTAGATCATATTCACTCTAATAAAAATAGTTTTCACTTATAACAAATACATTCCACAAAAAAAAATTCTTTCACTAAAAATAAAGTGATCCCACATTATAAAATATATTTTAACATTGCAGAAATGTATTAAACTTACGAAAAAATATTTTCACATAGAATACCCACACTTTGAAATCGAAAGTTGCACGAAGCCGTAATGAAATGTCACTTATTCTTCTACACTATATTAGGCCACCTATATTGTCTCCATAATGCTCCACGCATTAGAATACATAACACAAACCAAACCAGACCAACCCTAACATAACCTACTACAACTTAACTCACTTTCTAAAATCAAAGTTTCAATATGCTAAGTTACTACTATATAATCCAGAGTGAAAACTGTGAATACTATCTAAAACAAAGTGCAATTATTTATAACCCACAATTTAATACATAGTTTCTTTCCTCGTGCTTCAATAATTCCAAATCGATTTCTGTTGAGAGTTAAGTGTTTCATATTTACTATATGCTTCAGGACAACGATAGACCAACTGCACTTTTGAAAAAATGATCTATAAACATCCAGCTATCCGTATTGAAGGTATTTCCTTTATTAGTCATGTTTTACTGTTCTTAAATTGGAAATCTTCTTGAAAGAAAATACTTGTCAGAAACAAAACGTTATTTTCATCATTGCATTATATTTGTTCTCTTTTTGTTGTACTTTTCATAATAAACCCACGTTTTTAACCCTTCCGTATTCATGGTGTAACAATGAATTACTTCGGCCTTTAAACCTTTAAATTATCACTTTTGGTTAACAATTCTTGGTGAATTTGTTTGTACTACTTCCACATATTTATAATGATCAGGACCGGTTTCGCTCATCACGAGCATTATCAACTGATCAGTTTTACTACAAACAAATTGTGTTTTATTTTTTAAAATATCTAATTTAAGACATCGACTGAGGGTGCTTGATAAATTTCAATATTAAATTTGAATTGTAGATATTTTGTACATTTCCATGTATTTCGTCACTAGTGACCCAGGATTCGCCTTTTGGCACCTTCAGGCATTCGATTACACGAATAAATATTCTGGCCTACGTATAATCCCGTATCTGAAAACATGAGAATTTACAGAAGTGCATTTCAAAGATTCATAACGCAACTCACAATTTAAGTTTTTCGATAAAAACAGTTTTTTCTCTCCTGAATAATTTCAATTTTGAGGGTTACATCAATTGATCAAAACACCGTCAATATATATATATATATAATAATGGTTTTGAAATAGAACAAAGTATTAATTCATATTGTTATTTTGCATTCTGGCAGCAAGCGTGATACGACTATTTATTACTAATTGATACCGAATCTTACGATTTGCATGCCAAAAAGGTTGTTCTTTACAATTTCTTGATCGCATACAATAATTGTAGTTGGGAAAGGGAGTGCTTTGGAAAAACTAAAATGCTTTAAATGT
Organism: Himalopsyche phryganea; assembly: GCA_022494535.1. NCBI lineage: Eukaryota > Metazoa > Arthropoda > Insecta > Trichoptera > Rhyacophilidae > Himalopsyche > Himalopsyche phryganea. Next base: position 3,251 of record JAGVSL010000039.1, read on the forward strand.
GACTATCTCAGAACTTGTTTTATAACTTAATGCCTTCTGTCAGTTTAAACTCGAAATAAACTGCATCAAATATTGATTTCAGGGGGACGTTTATTCATATTGCATAATTTCTGATTCATTTAAGAACAGGTAATATTAATAAATAAAAGTAAAAATACAAACTATTTAATGGATGACTAAATAAGATTGTTTTGGTTTATCTAAATTTAAGGAAATTCGAAGAACAAAATATTCTATTAATATTTACAATCAAAAATATTTGAAGTCGTCAATATTTTCGACAAATGTTTGACAAAAACGATCAATCTAGGTAATATTGGTGACGGGACCATAATATTTAACCGATAAATCGAGGGAAACGATGAATTCGGGATTATTGAACATTGTTCGTACCGGTGTTTTTTCCGGGACTATAAAAAATTAACCATGCATTTCGGGAGTACGATAAATACGAGAACGATAGATTGTGTTAATACCGGTATTAGAAAACTATGTAACAACGTCGAAAAAATAACAATGATTAGCTACTTTTAAAATTTAAAATAATAACTCAGTTATTCCACTGGCTGTCTTACCAATATAACGCGTTTCGCTTCTTTAAGAAGCATAAGCAGGCTAACTATATCGCCAGGTTATTTGTTTCTAAGGAAAACTATGATTCTAATTCTTAAATTAAAATTGAAGGGTAGGGTGGGTTTGTTTTCTTCTACTGGATGTGGGAGGGTAAATAACATTGCGATATAGTTAGCCTAAAGATGCTTCTTAAAGAAGAGAAGCGCGTTACATGAGTAACACAGCCAGTGGAATAACTAAGTTATCAATTTAAATTTTATATTAAAAATGAACTTCCACAAAGTTAACGTCGAATCCATCGAAAATATTATGAATATAATATACTAACCATGTCCGCTAGCAATGTAGAGCACAAATTGAGGTATCCTAACAGAAGTTTTTCTACGACAACTGATTGTTCCTCAGTTGCTCAACCTGTCTTTTTCGAATAGGGAATAAAGGATATGGCTGAATGAAGGATAAGGCTAGTACAGGATTGCTGTTTAGCTAATCGCAATCACTACCGTACGTTTTGGATGCAGGAGGGAATTTTAGGCATCACAAACATCCATGCTCTTCGAACAGGAACCCAAAATTGGTAAATATATTATTCTAATTTACATCATTTGGCCAATATCTGCTCTGTCGTCTTTAAAATAAGATTCAATTATTAACTCATTTTCGTATTTTCAATCAATTAAAATGAACTTCCAAAAAGACAAAGTTGGCCGCATATAATCGCTATTATTGTTTCAGTATTTTTGTGCGGTAGCAAACAATTCTTGCACAAAAACTTCAATTGAATCAACGACGATGCCCACTCGGTTACAGCCTCGGTGACGGATTAATTTCCACTTAATTTCGTTGGTTGTTTATCATTTGTAATCATTGATTTTTTGAATAATTAAATAATCAAAACCATTAAAGAATTTATTGGTACATGGCACCTGATAAAATATTGATTCCAAATATTTGCTCATTAGATGATTTTTCAGCACTGGTCTCCAAATAAATTTAAACTCAAGGCAAACAATAACTTATGATCGGTAGATTTTCGTCATTCAAACAGGCTGTCGTCCATCGAGGTCGTGTCCTTTTTGAGTACTTCTCAATCTGTGATGGCGATGTTTTTCGCTTCCAATTATAAATCTCTGAGATAAAGTAAACGTACCAATAGTTGGCCGTTTAAGAGAAAAATTCAACAAAAATAACTATAACAAATCGAGTGTATTCATAATGGATCAAATATCTAAATTTATATGATAAGACAAAAATTAGAAAAGGGTCTGTTATAAAACAATTGTGTTCAATTTTTCCACAACCATATTTTTTGTTAGTAGTTGAGCCTCTAAAAAATTGAATGTTCCGTAGTTGACCACTTTTTTTTCAGTAGTTGACCATGCCTAAACAGACGGTTTCACGAAAATCTTTAACCAGAACTTCCTGTAAAACCATTCTTGGTTGAATTAAATAGCATGTGCTTACATTCACTGATATCCTTAACAACTCTCTTAAGAAATTGTAAATAAAATACTTACTGCATACAAAAGATGGTTTCACTTGTCTGAACTCAACAATTTAGAGCAATCCAGCGTATACATTTATTATTTTGAGCACTTTTATTAAAAAAATTCAACTACCCGTACGTTTACCTTATATATAATATTTATTGGCCTGCATTTATTGGGTCAATAAATATTTTACCAATTTTTGGTCGCTTAGAAATAATCAATGGCGAACGGTCGATGGTCCTGTCCGTGGTGCAGTGGTCAAAGTCGTTGGTTAGGGTTACGGATGTCTCGGTTTCAAGTCCCGGTGCGGATAGTTTCAAAAATTGATTTTTGAATCGATTTATCGGATTCCTGTTCGTAAGCATGGATGTTTGTGATATCTAAACTTCCCTCCGACTCATCCGATCCTTAAAGACACGGCGTAGCGACAGCGATTAGCTAACCACTAGTCCTACCTATATTAAGAGGACATATGCTCCACATTGGGAGCGGACATAATTAACCATTTATCGAATTAGTTACTGACCACTTATAGAGTTAGCTACTGACCATTTATTTATTTATTTACTTGTAGATTAAAAAAAATAAAATACATGGCATTACATGAGTTATGAAATTAGCTACTAACCAAATAATAATTGCACCATGCGTTAGGCTAGGCTAGGCACAATTAGTGTAGATTTACTTAAATGCCACCACATTCAGTAAATTTACCAAAATGTCATGTTGGAATTCTTAAACTGTCATGTTGACAGTTAAAGAATTCCATAACCTGCCGCAAATAATTTTCCCAATTCATGAATGAGGTAATGGGCTTGCACTTTTCATGAATTAGGCAAAATTTTTCTCATTTCATATAATAAGCAATTTCACACATTCGGCGTACAATTTACAAATATTTTGCCTAATTCACGAATGAGGCAACGGGTTTGCACTTTTCATGAATTGGGAAAAATTATTCCCATTTCATGTAATAAGCACTTTCACACATTCGGCGTATCATGTATGACCCCCAGTTTGAGATCCACTGAAAATTAACTTGATATAAAATCGTTTGTACGAAAAATACCAATTTTAGTAGAGGCACTGTTACACGAGGAAAACGGGATAGCTGTCGGTTATGTACTTTAGTATCTATCTCTCTCATATTCGTCAATGTATATAAGCGTAGACAGACTCGAGGCTCCGCGGATTGTGACATTGCCGTACAAGAGAGATACACAAAGCAAAATTTCAAAAGTTCTATCAAATTTATTTTTTTTTAAAAAAAATTGTCCAAAATTGTGTTTCTCAAATATTTTTTTTTTAAATTTTATTATCAGTGAGACAGTGATAAAAAAACAATGTTTAGTGCAATTGTGCTGAGTTTTATTTTGATGGCGGTGACTTATGTGTTTTTCTATTTATCTAGAAAGAGACTGTATGATTTGGCAGCTTCTATACCTGGACCCCCCGAACTACCCATCATAGGAAGTGCTTTTGAGTTTTACGGATCTATTTTAGGTATACCAAAGAAATCTTTTTCACCTTTGTTTGACGAAATTAAATTATATAAAAAAATCAGCGCTCGCCAGCCTTTCGATCTAGGGCTTTCAATTCTGCGATCCCGGTCAATTAGTCAATCCCGGAATAGCGTGGAATTTTGGGGTTCACTGTAAATGTTAAAAAATAATTCGTATTTCGAATTACATACTTTCTGATTAACTGTAACGTCTACCTTGCTTTATTTGTGCACATACATACTTTTTTATAATACTTACGTAATTAATAAACACTAAAGATTCTAGAAAGGCAAAAGGACGTAATCCACACCAAACAATATTGTAACTTTTAAGGTGTTAACTTTCAATTCTTGGTGGAAAGGCATTATATTGTAAGAAACAAAAAACAATTTCTTTGTACTAATTCTTCATGTTTATAATGATCAGAACCGGCTTCGCTCATAACGAGCATTATCAACTGAAAAAAAAACAAAAAAATATTCTGTATTTACACACAAAACGTGTTAATAAGCTATATTATTATATTTATATAATATATCAACTGTAGAAAGGTAAAGGGACCCTCGATAATCATTGTTTTTTTCAAAATATATTTTTTTGATAATCACAATGTATGCAACTTAATACACGTTTTGTGTGCGTTATACAAACAATTTTTTGGTGTTGGTAACTTACTTGGTAAATGAACTTAGGGCAATTCAAAGCTTAAAATCGCTGTTCCATAAATTCAAAATTTTGGCAGTTGACAGGTTATGCCCAAACATCAATTTGATAATTTGGTTAATAACCACTGAATTTAAAATCATTCGAAGTGTGTACGTATACCTTTGGTAGACATATAGGAATGAAAGTGAGATTCCAATAGAAAAAGTGAGATAATTGTTAAATTATCTGTTTTTTCGCAGATATCGATAAACAAATCAAAAAGCTCATGTCCATTGCCAGTAATGTGGGTGGCGTTCTCAAAGTTTGGCTGGGACCCCTTCTATACATTGGTAAGTACTGATTGCATTTATTATTTATTTCAGTGAGTCATATACTATACAATTCCCTGCATTTATTGGGTCAGTAACTATTAAAATTTTTGATCAGTAAGAAATAATAAATGGCCAGTAACTAATTTTCGATAAATGGTCAGTATAAACGTGGAAAGTTAATAAAATTAACGTTCAGTAATTTATGTAAAATGGTCAGATATCTATAGTCAGTTTTTTTAATTAAACCTAACTTAACCTTTATTTATCAAATAAGTTACTGACCATTTATGGAATTAGTTACTGACAAAATAATTATTTGTCGATTTTGTTTTACCGACAGTTGTGAACAGCTCCAGCGGTAATAGGGTAAAAATATCAAAAATAAGTGTTCAGTTCGAGAAGAATACTATCAGTCTGTTGATAGTTATTTCAGCTTCAGGCCATTGTCAGACCTATGTTCAAACATAATTTAGCTTAGATTTATGTACTGTTAGATAAACAATATATTTCATCGCACTTATTCCAACATCATGACTTTTTTAAATATAAATCATTGATTGAGGGTACTTGATAGAATTTCAATATCAAATTTGAATTGTTCAAATTGTGTAAACTTCCTTTGTTATTGTTTATGCGATTGTTTTCCCAACTAAGGTTAAACGTCATTATTATGAAATCAGTACAAACATTAGTAAAGATTAATAAATATTAGTTAAGATCAATGTAGTTCCTAGACTTAGTGATAATACTTTTTCTTAAGTTATCTTATAGATAAGCGATATAAACTATTTACAAACAGTTCGAGTTCATTCTTGTACTCAAATGTCTGAAGGTGCTGAAAGGCGAAATCCGGTTCGTTAGCGACGAAATATACGGGAACGTACAAAATTTGAACAATTAAAATTTGATACTGACGTATTTTCATTGGATTTGGCAGTAACTTTGTGAAAATTCATTTTTAATATAAAATTAAAATTGATAACTTAGTTATTCCACTGGCTGTGTTACTAATGTAACGCGTTTCGCTTCTTTAAGAAGCATCTTCAGACTAAACCTTAATGACATATTATATTTGATAATATGTATGTTATTAAAATGTAGTTCTTTCATAGTTCTTACGATGGAGTGAAGCCGAAACAGCAATTAAAAAACTAACAATATTCAGCTGCTGTTGAAACTAATCCTGATCGTTATGACCATATAGAAGAAATATAAAACAAATTGTGTTCATTTTTAGAATATTTCCAACAAGAATGGACAGTTGACACGTCAAAACTGAAAGATAAAATTCTTGTAGAACTAAATACTGTGTTGTTTTTACCCTACGAAAATGGAGTTCTACTGTAAATTTATAAAACGGTAGCTGATCAAACTTTTGATGAAAGTGAATTTTTTATCCGATGATTGTAGTTGATGGGTTACGGCATATTGATGTTTTTTGTCAAGCGATATAAAACTTTACAATCAGTATTTGACATATGTATAATACACAGAAATTTTCAGACTTGACTCAAGTAATAGAACACCTTTTCTATTTTATATTTGAGGTCTTCGGCGTGATTGTTCGTGATGTGTTTTCTCTTCAGGTTGATCTCGAGTGACTTTAAAAAACTCACCATGTTATCTCATAGGACTTAAAAATTCAAAATATCAAATATCGAGGGTATATTGAGAGAACGTATTATGTCAGTTTTTGATTGTTTTCTGTTTTGAATGTCAAAATGTATGTAATTTATCGGTCTACGTACAGTTAGAACGCATTAATTCATAGGAAATATTTAATTAATAGCTTTGAAAAAAATAACATTAATTCATATTGTTATTTTTTTACGTTGGCAGAAAGTATGATATAGCTATAACTCATCGATAGCAAATTATATGTTTTGTAAGCCAAAAAGATTAATCTTTATAATCTTTTGAAAAAACAAACAATTGTATTTAGGAGAGAGAGATCTTTGAAAAAATAAATTATGCTTTAAGTGCGATTACCTCAGAACTTGTTTTTTATGACCTAATGCCTTATGTCAATTTATCTGCGATATTGACTATGATATACACCTGACCAGATTCTGAACAGAGAATGATTGTTATGTTATATTCGACGACGAACAGAGTTGAGAGTACCGCCATACAATATATTGGTTGAGACTTGGACTTTAGGACTACTCCTAAATTGCGAACTTTCTTATAGCACTGCTTGTAACTTTAATAAGATTATGAATTTGAGTAAGAATTAATTTTAAAATGAAAATGAGTCTTACAATGAATAAAGGAGAATGGGTGTGAGTGAGCCGAATGAACGTAGAACTTCCAATGACTAGATTCCGGTTAATTAGTCTATCCCGCAATACCAGGTGGGAGTGCCAATTCAAAAAAATATTAAAAACATTTTTTTATTTAAATTTAAGGTATACTGAATCCAGCAGATGCCGAAATAATTCTGTCCAAAGAGATGAACAAAGATCCAGCATATCGATTTCTCAAACCTTGGATGGGAAATGGACTTCTTTGCGGAGAATGTAATAAATATACATATGTATTATTGTTAGTTTTATTATACACCAAGTAACAGTGACATCTGTTAAAATGTACGCACTCTCTCTCTCACACACACACACACGCTGACTCCTATGCGCACGTGAGTGCTGCGTTACAGATAAGCAGATAAAGATTTCTAGTCAGAAATCTAACCGGCATGTAATTAAGAACAATTTAATCGAGCAATAAATAAAATATTACAATAAATATGTTCGACTCCGTGGCGCAGTGGTTAACGTCGTTGGCGACGGTTTACGGATGTCGCTGGTTCAAGTCCCGGTGCGGACAGTTTCACAAATTTATTTCCAATCGATTTATGGATTTCTGTTCGTAAATAATGTTTGTGATGTCTAAAATTCCCTCCCCCCATCCGATCCTAAAAAAGGAGGATAGCGAGAGCGATTAGCTAACCACTAGTCCTGTCCTAGCCCTATTCTTTTATCCTTATTCTCTTCGGAAAAGAGAGGTATAGCAACTGAGTAACAAGCGGTTTTCGTAGAAAACTTCTGTTGTTATACCTCCATTAGGAGGCCATATGCTCCACACTGCAAGCGGACATGGTAAAAGAAGAAGAAATAAAATATTAAACTTTTTGTACACATTTTATACAACATTATTAGTGAAATATGTTTATTTAACTTAAATTACGTCTCAATTAGGATATGTAAATAATGAACAAAAAAAAGTATTTTGCGTTACACCTTTAATACCGCGTATAACATCGCTGTTCTGGAAGAAAACACTAAATCGAAAATATGATATATTGAGTTAGTTATACCAGAATGTTCATTATTTAACTCTACCGTATGGCAGAGCACACTTATTTTTATAAATTATCATTTTACTAATTAAAACTATAAATATTAAATTGAAAATTATTTAAAAATTAGGGAATTAAATTTATTAAATTGCAATGAAAACCTTAAAATTACACAAAAATTAAATATTTTTTTTCGTATGCCTATTTTTAAAATATTTGTCTTCACATAGACCAACTGTACACTTCTGGCAGGTGAATATCGACAACATCAAAACGCAGATATTCGCATTATTCACTATGACAATAATATTTATTGAATATATAATTCTGTACCTTAAAGTCATTATTTACATAAGCTAATATTTATATTTTGAATACTTCATAGTAAATCAGTGTATTGAGATCGCGAAATCTGTCGTAATCAACGGTCCCGTTCGGGACCGCAGGACGGTTAAAGGTTAAAGACAGTTTTGTACAAACAAACCAACTGAAAAAAGTATAGCATTTCAAACATTTGATAAACTTCAAAGTCCAATTACTCAAAACTATTATTTTTCAGTTAGTATCTTCTTCCAGAACAACGACGATATATGAGTTGCATAAATGCCAAAACTCCATTGTCCTTCAAAAACAGATCGTGAGAAATCAAATAAAACTGATACTGCGGTAATTATTATACTTTATAAGAATATGTGAGTCTTAAGTGAACTGTTATAGAATATATTAATATAATTCAAGTGACTAAATTGAATGATTTTGTATTGGACAGTTGTGAGTTTGTATCTAAACGTAATTTATAAATTTATTTTAAATTGTTTTATAGGCAATATGCATTTGTTTTATTAAGTTGTATACATGCACAAAAATATGAAGATATTATTGTGCATTCATGTCATGTCGTTTTTGGCTTTCTGTGGACAGTTGCGTTTTTGCTTACACATACCTCATGTAGTGAAATCGACACTGCCTACTAATCACGTAAGTGTCACATACGTGAATAAATGTCTTTTGCAATTTCATTGTCTACGCACTCAGTTTTATAGGTAGGCATCAAAAAACATTGAGAAAAGTACCTTCTTCACCGTTTTTTCGTAAAGTATAAACACGTAACTGGCCGCTTATACGAAAGATATATACTTAAAGTCGGAAGTCCAATGTCGTATTTGTAATATAAGACGACACACCCTGGTTTTTTTGTTAAGTTTAAGTTTTATTAGGGTCCGGAACTAAGAACGCACAGCGTTAATGACAATGATTCGTGGAAATCGACCCGTCACCGGTTGACACGTAAGTGCCACATACGTGATTATACAACATTTGCATTTTTGTTATCTTTGCAGTCAGAAAAATTTAACATAAAATAAGGAACAAGATTTAAAATTATAGCACTCCCCCAAGTTTGAAGAAGATAGATGCAGCCGTTACTTTGCAACCACGTTTTGAATCTTTGAGACGCTCTACTGTAAAATTTCATGTTTTCAGAAACGTGATTATACGTCGAGAGTTTCGAAGTTTGTATCAGTTTTTAAGTAAGGAAAATTAATATTCTGTTTTGTTTTTCAGTGCCACAATGGAAATTCCAAAGGAAAAGTCTCATGCCTGCGTTCAAACAGTCAATACTCAACAATTTTATCGAGGTATTTGTTGAAAAGAGCGAAATTATGACAAAACAAATGCTGCATATGAAGGGAACAATCGATGCTATTGACTTTGCTGGACCTTGTGTTTTGGATATAATATGTGGTAATTTGCTTTAATAAAATACGTACACAATACCGACACTACCCTACGTATAATCACGTATCTGCAAACATGACATTTTACAGAAGAGCGTCTCAAAGATTCAAAACACAAAATTTAAGACACCGACTGCGGGTGCTTTTGATGGAACTTCAATATCTTCAGCCATTCGAGCGCACGAATGGACTCGAATTCCTCAAGATGCTGAAAGGCGAAACCCCGGTCGTTAGTGACAAAATACATGGAAGTGTACAAAATCTCAATAATTCAAATTCAAAACACAGTTGCAAAGTAACGACTGCATCTATCTTTTTCAAAATTGGGGCAGCACTATTATTTTAAATCTAGTTTCTTATTTTATATGAATCTTTGCTGAAAAGATTATAGGTTTTGAAATATTACAAATACTACATTGGTCAAAGGAACAATTTTTAAATCAAAAATTTGGCCGGCTGGGTGACTATATATGACGTCACACAATTTTGGCAAACCCCCCCCCCCCCCCGGCTTTCCTAAAGTGTGATGTCATACATGGACGGCTCTTTAAAACGGTTCTCGTGATAAGTCCCATTAGATTAAAATGTTTCATCTGGAGTTGGAATTCTTTGATATGACAAAATAAAAATACTTTTAATGTGTCAACTGTCAATTCTTGGTGGAAAGGCATTGTATTTAAAAAATTAAAACGCAATTTGCTTGTACGCGATCGTCATCATTCATCAATTGATAATACTCGTGATGAGCGAAAGCGGTCTTGATAATTATAAACAAGTGGAAGCAGTACAAACAAATTGTGTTTTATTTTTTAAAAAATAAAATAAAAATAATTGTTTCAGAAACCGCTATGGGCGTGACGGTGAATGCCCAGAAGAATATGGACTCGCCTTATATTCGCGCAACGATCGACTTATCGAAAATAATTTATAAAAGATTGTTTCAAATATGGCTGTACCCCGAGATGGTGTATAAGTATTCACCTCACGCAAAGAAGCTGAACGAATATCTGAAAACACTTCATGGCTTCACAGATTACGTAAGGACATATTTATGACATTAGATTAGAACATTGACATCCAAAGTGGTTCCTACGGACCCCTAGGGGTCCGTGTGTCCGTTTAGGGGGCTGGCGAATTAAAAGTAATTTCGTGGTGTGTGGAAAATTTTGAGGGGGTCCGCGAGAGGTTAAATATAAAAAGATATCTGTGACATATTTTCATTTGAAAAGCTTGACTCGGCAAGCGGTGGAGTGTCAACACATTTTGACTGCCCCAGGTTATCAGACGCCACTGCAGAAGCTTCGACTTAACTCCGGCGTGCTGATTGATGATAATGAGGATTCTCAGGTTCTTCTATTAAAACCCGCCAGTCAGTCAACTTTCTTTATTGCAGTTAGTTTTTTACATTCCTCGATGGCAGTAACAGTGACAAAAAAATTGGCAGTTTTACAACAAAAACTAAGCCCGCGTAAAATCGTTATGCGACAGTACGGTAACACGTAAACTCACTTCTAGCGCTGAGGGACAGCGACAGCGCGCTTGGCTCGGTCACACATTACAACGCTGTTTTCTCTTGACTTTACGCCACAAGAGATGATCCGAGATCAGTTCTGGCACAGTATGCGGCTGCCCGGACCAAAACGATCGGAATCGTGTCACATTATTATGAAAGATCAAATTAATAGCAATAAATAAATTGGTAGCAATTTGTTGGATGTTGAACCTTTTTGCAAGCAGACCCCCAAACTTAGATGTATCCATACTAATACGGGAGTAATTTTTTGAATTATCCACAAATGAGGAGTGGAAACCAAAGTCTCAACAAGACACCACAAATTTTGTTAACAAAAATAGAAGATAACAATTTTATATCCTGCATTATGGCTCACTGTATCGAGGTTGTTGATTGCTTTCCCATCTTTCTATTTAGTATAACGTGGATTTAGTGCAATTATGTACCTCACCATACTTTAAATATGTTCTATTTATATTTTATTTTTACATCACCATTAACCATTCAAGACATTAAATTTAAATTCATATTTTTTTTATTACGCAGTTACGTAGAGTTATTTTACATAGAGGGTTCATAATCAGATTTTTGCTTATAGAAGGGCCCCATGGGCATAATAAGTTTGGGAACCACTGCTTTTGAATAACACGTATCATCTGATATTTTTACCATTCGCCGTCTTGCTAGATTGCATACAGCTGGGGTATCCAAAATGCTTAGCCTAAGGGCCACAATGACTCCTTCACTAATTCCCAGGGGCCAAGACCTAGCTAGATCATCATATCCATACGTCATTTTGAAATACGCATTGTTCGGTTGGTACTTACGAACAAGTACAGTGACAATAGTATAATAACTGTACCATTGTCACATGTCGCAGGTCAGCCATCAACTGACAATTTGTGCAAGATCGGTTACTATGGTAGCTAACTCACTTTATTACGTATTCGAAGACAAAGATGCGATTATAAAATGCGCGAAAAACGTATCATAAAATAAAATAAATTAATGCTCTATTCTATTTAATTTAAATATACATTTTAGCACATTTTATTTCGGGTAGCCGTAGCCCCCCAATCAGTGGCGGACTGGCTCTAAAAATATTGGTTGCCAGTAGTCGATGGGGGCCCCAACCTTACATACTAATTACAATTTAGTATTTACTAAAGGCGGCCCATCCAAAATTTTAGAGAGGTGGCCCTCACCTTATATACTAATTAAAGTGTAATGTACTTTTAATTAATTGATAACTACAAAAATTCACATGTTACAAACAGCTAAAACAGACATCGAGAATAAGTTTGTAATCATGATGAGGTATTAGTTCATTGTGTATATTGTAAGAAAGCATATTTGTTTGTATTGATGAAATAGTGCTTTATTCTGTATATTTTTAAACACGTAAAATGAAATAGTTAAAAATTTATTTCATTTTACTGAGTGCCCCTAACCTACAGTGGGGCCCGCTTGCCTTCGGGCAATCTGGCTTGTATGGCCAGACCGCCACTGCCCCTAATAGCCTGCTGTAGCTAGCTACCAAAACTGATAGTTTCTCTGTAGCCCCCTTGGACCATGCTGTGGATCCCCGCTATAACGACGTGTTACTGAACTACCTTTTACTTAGTTTCTATTTACCTTTCCTTTTTTGTATCAATTTGATACTTTTTTTTACCGATATGTCCGATACTTGGTTAATCATATTTAAATTGTATTTATTTTCAGATAATTAAATTGAAGACGCAAGAATACGAAGGCAATACCAAGAACACAGCCGATGACTATAATAATGATTACATAATAGGTAAGTTTATAAGGTACTTGTCAGTAACAGTCAGTCAAGTTGATTGAAGTGCCGTCTCTGTCCTGTTTTTGTATTCTGTCTGAGCATGTATACAGCCAGTGGCGTAGCTACTGGTCGGGTATTTAACACCCGGTACTGGCGTTCACCTGTCCAGGCTTAATGTTGTAAATGTTCCTGTTAACTCTTGTGTCTGTGCGATTCAGTTGCTGACCTGTGCTCTTAGACCCCAGTGGGTCAATCAGTTCACCCTGAGCCCAGTCTGGTAGCCGAAACGTGTGAATGAAATTCCTTTGGCGAGGCTGCTTATCAACTCGCATATAAAACGGAAGACACTCGTTGTCTAGGCCGGACTGCCCTCAAGATCCAGGCGTATTCCCGTTCCCTTACCGCATGATCCAGTGCTTTTCTTTTAGAAATTGCGCAATAAATCTTGTGTGTTGTGTGCTTAGTTGTAGGTTTAAATGCGTGTACTTGTCTTTGCTTATTTGTGTCTCGTTATAAATAAATGACTCCGAGTCAAGCATACGTACAAACCGAACGCGACTTTGTCATAAGAGACTTAGCTTCCATAATCTTGCCCTATAACTCTATTTCCTTCTGAGGTAGAAGCTGTCTCTCCCTCGTCAAAACGTGACGAGCATGATCGTTTTATATAATTAATTACTAGGGCATCCAGTCCCTGGATCCTTAACAATTAGTCGATCCCGTAATTCCAGGAATGACTCAGTACCAATACAGGGATTTCAGAACTCGCTTTAAAATAGTAAAAAATAATTTATATTAAAATGCAATTTCTTATCCGATGAACTATACGTTTCCGGAGGCCGGGTAATCATTCGATTCATATATTATATTATGATAATAAGTGAAGTGTGCTCTCTCTTTAGTTCATATTTCGTGCCTGCCGTAGACAGGGACCGACAATTTACTGTGTTTTTTTATCAATATCTACAAAACAGTTGACCACATGTCTTCAACTACTAATAAAAATAATTTACATGGTTTGTCGTGGTACATATCTACAAAAAAACAATTTCAAACATGAAAACCTGACTTGTTCAATCTCGGGATTGGATGCCCTAATATTTATATCATGCTTTTAACCGGAGTCAAAAAATAACCACATGAATTAGTAATGTTTTTTTCAAAGCCATTATATCTTATGATTTCATGCGTTCTATCAGTGTAGAGGGTGAAATTGCACACATTTTGACATTTAAAACAGAAAATCATCAAACACTGACTTAATGTGTTCTGTCAGTTTAGCCTCGATTCGATATATTTTTGAAACTATTGTTATAGGAGAATGCGCTTCAACCAAAAAGAAATCCTTCCTTGACTACTTGCTGGAATCTGGAGGTCGTGGGTGGACAGACAAAGAAATGCGAGATAAAGTCGACAGCATGACGGCCGCAGGGAATGACGTCACAGCGCACACTACCAGCTTCGTCATATTACTGATCGCTGCTCATCCAGAAGTCCAAGAGAAGATTTTCGAAGAGTATGTATCAAAATATAAATTATTCAAAATGCAGCCAACTAATTGAGTCTTTCTAATCCCCATCTCCACCCGCCACATTTCTGGCATACGAATTAGCCAAAAGAGGAGATTCGCCAATCTGGGTCGATTGGGACGAGGTAGACCAGTTTTTCATAGTGGGCCCCCAAGGGTCCTTGTGACTGCTGAGGGGGTCTGTGGCAAATTAAAAATAGGGGGGGGGGCGCGAAAAGTTTAGTATACAAAAATATTTTAATTTTTATAGAAGTTGAAATAAATTGATAGTGATTTGTTGGGTGTTGGACCCTTTTGCAAGCAGTCACACAAATTCAGAAGAATCCATACTAATACAGGAGCAATTTATTGCATTATCGACAAATTAGGAGCGAAAACCAATGCTTGAACAAGGATACCACAAATTCTGGTTATAAAGATAGATACCAATTTTGTACCCTACATTATGGGTCACTGTACAAAGGCTGTTGATTGCTTTCCCTTCTTCCTATTTAGTAGAACATGGATTTAGTGCAGCTATGAACCTCATCAGATTCTAAATATCATTTTTTTTTATTAACATTTTATTTTTACACCACCATTTACCATTCAAGACATCAAAATTAATGTTATGTTTTTTCTATTATACAGTTATGTAGAGTAATTTTACTTGAGGGTTCATGGTCAGATTTTTGCTTTACCACTTAAACAGTGACGTAGAATCACTTGTCCACTTCCACCCACCACTGCTATCCCATCATTTAATTTTATTACATTAATTTATCCAGTGGCGTAGCTAACAATTAGCGTATCTACAGTTTGGGATATTGTATCTGAGCAAAATGTTTGATTCCTTTTTTCAATTTCCTTCTTTTAAAGGCTTTACGAAATCTTTGGTGATTCAGATAGATCACCGACGAAGGAAGATCTCTCAAAGATGCAATACTTGGAAAGGACTATAAAAGAGACGATGAGACTATTCCCCGTTGCGCCGATGATCGTTAGACATTTGAAACAGGATTTAAAAATAGGTAAGTATTATCAGCGCTCGGTAAACGTTTCTTTACCTCTACCACACCACATCACTTGAGTATGAACACGTAATGGTTTTCTTACGATCAGTTCTCATGAGAAAACGTTGATTATAAGTCCATAACGACTGTGGAAAGGAAAAGGACATAACCCACACCAAAAAATATTGTGTATAACTCACACGAAACGTGTTAACACACTATATTTATATATTTACACATAATCGTTGTTCTCAAAGAAGACAGTAACTGAAAAATACTAGTTTTGAGTAATTGGACTTTGAAGTTTGTCAAATATTTGAAATGCTATACATTTTTCATTTTGTGTGCTTGTACAAAACTGTTTTTAAGTAAAAGTATAGTTTATAAAAATAAGTGCGTTCTTTAATACGGTAGAGTTTGGAATACAGAACATTTTTGTATAACTAACTCAATATATCATTTTTTCGATTTATTGTTTTCTTCCTGAACAGCGACGATATATATAATATATATATTGACTGTAGGAAGGCATAAAGACGTATCCTTCGTTCTATTCAAAATATTTTTGTTCAATAATCACAATGTATACAATTGAATACACGTTTTTTGTGGGATATACACAACATTTGTTGTGTGTGCGTTCCGTCATTTATAATTTCCACAGTCGATATGCTTCACACCGAGAATGGAAATGGTTTATCAAAAAACATTTAAATATAAATAGATCTATTCTGCTTTAACGTTTCATTCAGAAGACCGTTTTTACCGCAAACGGTTTACCAGCCTGCTCGAGAATCTAAAAAATGTACAATATTAGAAAATGACTTTGTATTTTTTATCAGCGATTGATCAATTGTTTTCTCAATCAGTACAATTTTAATGTTTTTTTAGGCCTGCATTTATTAGGTCAGTAATTATTTCAATTTGTCGGCTCCGTCGTTTGCTACGACAGTTTCATAAATTGATCTTTCAATCGAATTATGGATTTCTGTTCGTAGTCATAAATGTTTGTGATGTCTAAAATTCTCTCCCACCTATCCGATCCGACAAACGGGTCGTGGCGAGATCGATTAGCTAACCACTAGTTCTGTCCTATCCTTTAATTCCTACTCTCTTCGAAAAAGAGAGGTTGAGCAACTTAATAACAAGCAGTTCTCGTAGAACAACTTTATGAATTTTTCAGTATACACGTGGTCAGTTAATAGAATAAACGGTTAGTAATTTATATAAAATGGTCAGTTATTAAATTAAACCTAACGTAACCTAAAATTACCATTTGGCAATTATTTACTGATCAAACACAATCCTTAACTGACCATATTTCTTGTTGACCATTTATCGAATTAGTTACTGATCAAATAATTTTATTACGTATTTTTCAGAAAACTACACGCTACCTGCCGGAGCCAGGTGCGCTATTGTCATTTTTTCGGTTCATAGGAATCCAGATATATGGGGGGAGAAGGCTGATGAATTCGACCCTGATAACTTCTTGCCAGAAAAATGCGCAAAACGACATCCCTATTCGTTCCTTGGATTCAGTGGAGGGCCAAGAAATTGCATAGGTATAATATCGTTTTTTTCGATGGATTCGGCGGTAACTTTGTGGAAGTTCATATTTAATATGGAATGTAAATTAGTAACTTAGTTATTCCACTGGCTGATCATTGCATTGATCCACAGATATTGGAATAACAAGGTTATCAATTTTAATTTTATCTTTGAAATAAAACTTAAATGTGCTGACAAATAATAAAATTTTTGGATTTAACCGATATTGAGCAAACCAGATTCTTTTTTACCACTTGTATTTTTTTTTTGCATTCTCTAAGAAAAGCACAATATTTTGCTTTGAAACGACTTTAGAAAATCGATCCTAATAAACGGGGCGTAGCAAAAGCGAATAGATAACCACTAATCCAGTTCCATCCAACATCCCTACTCTCTTGAAAAAAGAGAGGTTGAGCAACGGAGTATCAAGCGGTTCTCGTAGAAAACTTCTGTTGAGATACCTCCATTAGGAAACCATATGTTACAGATTAGGAGCGGGCGGGCATGGTAAAAAACCTCCTAGACCATATGATGAAAAATTCCTCCTCAAAAGTTTGAAAACAGTCTTCATTCAGTATTGAATAAATCATTTGAATAACCCGTAGTAAAAAAGGTAACGCTAATCGACTTTGGCCCACTCCATTGGGGTCCCACAGTCGCTTTGTACCTGATGACATTGATGTCAGTGATATTTTCATAACGCCCCACCCACCTATCTTCCCATCCAGCAATATTCATTTTTTCACTCTTAATGTATTAACTGTCAATTCTTGGTGGAAAAGCATTATATTTTAAAAATAAAACACGATTTGTTTGTACTATCCCCACATGTTTATAATGATCAGTGACCTTTTACAAATTTTACAGGAGGCTAAAAGAAACTGAATATTTACTTTAATATATGAATATAATTTTAAAAAATTAAACACAATTTGTTTGTGCTACTTCCAAATATTTATAATGATCAGGACCGGTTTCACTCATCACGAGCATTATCAACTGAATCAGTTGATAATGCTCGTGATGAGCGAAACCGGTCCTGATCATTATAAATATGTGGAAGTAGTACAAACAAATTGTGTTTTATTTTTTAAAATATAATGTCTTTCCACCAAGAATTGACAGTTAACACCTTAAAAGTAATATAAATATAAGACATTTTTTTCTTTTAAGTAATAAATGGATAGTATGTAAATCATTAAAAAATTTAAAAACTTCGTATTATTCTAAATAAACGAGATACGGTTTATAAAGTCATTTTCGTCAAAATATCATATATTGGTTTATAACATAAGGCCGTCGAAAGAATAATGATATTTTTATCTTTTTAGTGCCATAAAACTTGACACTGTATAGCAGATTTTTTTTATATTGAAGTATTTCAATCGAAAAATATTTATATATACTACGTTACAAAATATCGTTGACACACATTTAATTTGTTCTATGTGACGTTTTTGGTGAAACTTAGTTATAAATGTAGTTTGAAGCGTAATTTTTTTTCACATTCTAGGATATGTCTCATTTAAAAATAATGAATAAATACAAAATTATTGAGAAATTAAATATGTCCTACGTGATACCTAACTTTCCGGTTTTTTTCCCGAGTAAAAACCGGTTTTTTCAGACCTCGCGTCACCAGTTGCCAGAAATGAAAATAAAATAATCCTCACATTTTTATTTACAGGGAAATCATTTGCAATGATGGCAATGAAAGTAATAATATCCAGATTGATTAGATCAGCGAAGATACACTCCGACGTTAGCACCAAAACGTTGGAATGGGTTTCCGAAATCATCCTGAAGCCAGTCGGGGGATATCCAATATCGATTCAGCCTCGACACTAACTATAACGGTTGATTGAAGTGAATTTATGTATTTATTGTAAAAAGGAAAGAACGATAAGTACGCCTGAACACCATGTATTTGACAGCTGTAATGTAGACCAGACTGGTGCAAAAGTGGCATTTGTTGTACGTGTGAATGCAAAACCGTGGTTTCGTGCTGCTTCTCCAGGGTTTCCCAAACTATATTCAGCAGAACCCTGGTGTTCTGTATAGGGCATTCATTCCCGGAGCTCTTTTCTGATCCTGGGATTTCAAGATTGACTTTTTTTCAATCCCGGGATCCCGGGATTAAAGAAAAGCCAGGTTTTCAATGAACATGAACTGACGTTTGTCCAACCAATTACGGATGCGTGAACGCCCATGTGTTAAGGGAGCAAAAAATTTTTTCTCGACAATTTCAAACACGAAAACCTGGTTTTTGGTTGAACAAAATTCATGTTTGAATTTGTCAAATTTTTTTTTAAGAATAATAAATCTAGACGATGATTTTATTTATTTACTGATTTAAATGATTATGCGGCGGGCTGGGTAAGATATTCAATTTTCTTTTATTATTAATTCACAACTTTTATTATTTACTTCAGATGATGTGCTCTTAATGTCGTAGAAAATGTGGAAACGCTAACACACATTGCTTGAAAGTATTTTAAGGTGAATCCCAAAATCCCGGTAATGGTATTGAGTCGATTCCGGGATTATTGCTCGGGATGCCGGGATTGTAAGCCCTAGTTCCGTAGAACGGGCAAAGGTGTTTCGCAAAAAACTTGGAATGGTTTTATATACTGCTGCAGCTGCAACAGATTAAAACACGTTTGACGTCATATTGATATTACATAACCAACAAAATATACAAGGTGATCCGTTAAAATTTTTTGGGTATGCAAAGTGTTCCATCGCAATAAAAGTTTGGGAAACCCTGTGCTTTGATTGAATTGGTATTTTCTTGATAGAACTCCACTATAATAAAAAGTAGAAAATTTTATTAGTACTGTATAGTTCTGACGTTGTTATTTGATCCTAAGAACATTTTAAGGAGTTACACCATTACTATTCTAAATTTAGTACACACTATACAAAATCATTCTTTAGCCCATTACGTCATAACAGCGTTAAATAGACTGGAGAAACAATTAAGCCAGTGAGAAGTGAAGTAAGCCAACTGATATTTTCGAAAAAAATGAGTTAGATGCGTTTTAGTATTCTACATGTCATAAAGTATCATAAAAAAGAAGTAAATAAAAGTATCTTATTCTATAAGAAATTAATGTTTCATTTAACTAAAACTTTTACTAGAAAAGTTTCACCATTTTATCACTCAGCTCACTTCACTTCTCGAGGGCTCAATTAATGCCTTATTCAATAATAATCATTCATATTTATTTATACAATATAAAGGTGTCCAGTATTATTACAATATTCGATATTTGTAATTAAGGGTGAATTGATTGTTAAATTACCTTTATGCTTTAATGTTAAATGTTAAAAAAAAGCATAATAAACGATAGAAAATATATAACAGTATTTTATTAACTGGGTGGTCAACAGTTTTGTATGTTAGGTCATTTGGTCGCCGTGCCAAAAGGTTAGAATCTCCAAACTTTTTCATATTATGTCGAGTTTTCAATAGAATAATGCCCTTCTCTTTAAATGCGTGGTTGTTTATGATGTTTACAGTTGCTCTCACCCATCCGATCCTTAACCCGATGAAAGCGCTGGACATGTTTACATGTCCAAAACTTTATCTCGAATTTCCTGTCAAACTAGAAGGAAACATTTCTGTCATGTTGTGCTTAAAAAATAGTTCAAACCTTTAGGAAGAGAAAAATGTCAAGCAGAACACAAGGAAATATTAAATTTGAATTATTGAGATTTTGTACACTTCCATGTATTTTGTCACTAACGACCCGGGTTTCGCCTTTCGGCATCTTCATGCATTCGAGCACACGAACGGACTCGAACTGACAGACAGTAAACAGTAAATTAATAAAATCATTGTTTACTTTCTGTCGGTTCGAGTCCATTCGAGCGCTCGAGTGCCTGATGATGCCGAAAGGTCAAGCGGGTCATTAGTGACAAAATACATGGAAGTTCAGTCAATTTTGCTGTACTAGCAATATTGATATGATTTAAGACAACAACTGAGGGTGCTTGATGGAATTCCAATATCAAATTTGGATTATTGAGATTTTATACACTTCCATGTATTTTGTCACTAACGACCCGGGTTTCGCCTTTTGGCGTCTTCAGGCATTCGAGCGCACGAATGGACTCGAATTAACTCCGAGTCCATTCGTGCGCTCGAATGCCTGAAGATGCCGAAAGGCGAAACCCGGGCCGTTAGCGACAAAATACATGGAAGTGTACAAAATCTTAACAGTTCGAATTTGATATTGAAATTCCATCAAGCACCCTCAGTCGATGTCTTAAATTACAAGGAAATATATTTTTGAAAAGAGATCTCGATATTCAGTGTTTCGAATTTCAGCTTTGAACTGCCGGTACCGATAATTAATCGTCAACCATATGTATTACACATACTTGCTTGCTTGTGTGCATGTTGGCGGTGTATATGAAGATTGGCTGCAGCCATTTTGCTTCCAAAGTCGTAGATTAAATATTTTTCAACTTCTTCATTTTATTCGATTTATTTTAACAAGAAGGCTACGAATTTAGTTTACCTTTTGATGTATTTGTTAATGTTAATATACATTTCATAATTCTCATAGGGTTTTAATCATATTAAGGATTAAAACGGGACGCAAGGATAGCGATTACTTGACTACTAGTCTGTTCCTACAAGAGTTGCCAGATTTAAAAAATCACAGACTGGGAAATTTACTATTTTGAACGATCAAAAAAAAATAAGTAAAAGAATTAAGGAATAATTAAGAAAAAATACATTATTTTAATTAAATTATTATATATATATAAATAAGTACATATTTATACATAAGAGAAATATATAGTAGGTAGTCACATAATAATCCTCATGAATAACAGTATTTAAAATATATAAAACTTTCTAAATAATTAAACAAAATGTTAATATTTCTGGGTCAGTAAAAAGATATTTCTAAATATTCTTCAAGAGACTAGGTATAACAATTGGAAAGTAATTAATTGTTAAGCACCTGTTTATAGTATAAAACTCTTTTTTACATTTTTACATTATAATTTTTTTAAATGTGTCTGAGTAATGAACTGGACGATCGAAATCTTCTTTTGTTATAAGTTATGGCCGAAGAACAAGGTCACTATTGAAGCCAATCTACTCGAGGAATGAAGCAGTCCTGACATATCCTGACGGGACCTTGGATGAGCATCCTAAATTACTGACGAAGCTCACAACTCCAATTTGCGTTATCTCTCCGTCTTCTTCATGAGTAATCAGAGGTCCGCCGCTGTCGCCCTGTAAAAATGTTGATTTCAATAAACTATTTACAAAAAAATGACATTTAGATTGATTTGACGAATGCGCCAGAACTTAGTTTTACAACAGCCTGTTGGTTTATTATTTAAGGAGTATATGACAGCATAAACTGCCGTTAAATAGCTACACTTTTGACTTTCGTCTTACACGATAGCAACGCCAACGACCCGAATCCCTGAAATGACACATACATTGATTTTTCTAGAAAGTGTACAGACTTGGTCAGGGGCGACGAACTTTTTGCTGTAGGAAAACCGCATTCAATATCTTAAAATCAAATAAGGCCGCATTTAAGAAACGTACATAAATAAGGTGACTGCTATAGTAGTTGGACGGCGATAGTTATTGGACACTTCAACTTTAAACGTACAAAATAAGAGTAGCTAAGCATTCTTGTTGGTGTGAAGGATACAAATATATCTAGTCTTTCTATCTCTATGTAACTGCAGCTTTAATTATCCACTACTAGATGACAATACTGAGAACACTTCATTCATATGTGATGTCAGGTCAAAATCGTGAAAAAACGTGTTTGTATTAGCAGACCATTTAAGAAACAATGATATTTTAGTGACATTTACTTTATAAAAGTTTCGTGAATTTCGTAACGAAACTTCTCAGGAAAGCATAAGAGACTACAAGCTGTCAATATTCATTAAGATTTAAATAGTGGTACAAAAACTAACCTAAATAGTAAGTGTGTCCAATTACTATGTTTTTACATATCTTTCAGTCTTATACAAATATCTAAAAAACCTTTTGTTTTTATTACTGTTGTGTTCATTTCATTGAAGCTCATAAAATTTTTTAAATTCAGTTTTTTTCGTATTTTTCCGGGTTTTTTTGGGCCTCATATCACTACTTACGTCGCATGTACCCTGAGAGTCGGAAAGAAGACCGACAGCACAAATCGTGGAGTTGATGATAAGACTTGGCAGGAAAGACTCTTGGCATTGTTTGTTGGGAATAGTTGTCAAATTGACATATCTCAATACTTCAGACACTGGGCCATCTGTTGACAAATAAACAAAACTAAATCAATAGGTTCTGTCTATATCAGTGGTTATCATGTGCGGCCACCAGAAAAATTTTCTGTGGCCACCCCATCGGTACGGTAACCCCATCGGGTTAAATTGTGCTGCAGTGCATTAAGTAATTCGGTCTGTTGTACGATAACCAAACACTGTTCATCTTGCAAACGTGTAATTATCATTGACGAGAGATTTTCCAAATACATAAAGTGTAACAGTGATTATTTTATGATTTTTTTTTATAAATATATTATGTTATTCTGTATTTTTCTAATTTTGAAGGGAATTTGATACAATCTCCGAGTTAAAATGGATGTAAGAAATTATTTATAAACAATCATTCAGAAGGATGACAGTGTAAAAATCTAATGACTAATAGATTTTTAGACATTTTTGAAAAACAAACCTCCAGCACTCCATAGTATTAATATTAAATATAACATTTGTAAATGACAGGGTTGTAAAATATGGTACGTATTGTTAAAGAAATTTTATTAATGCATACAATACTGCGGCGCAAACTTCTGCGTTGTGGTGGTTTATGGTTAAAAAATAATTCAAGAAGGTAATGAGTCCCTTTTTTTAGTAAATGTATCGGTCTAATATTTCTAATCACGATTGAAAATTTTGGTGCGGTCACGAGACATTACCAAAATACCACTGATGTTCATTATTTTCCCTCGGAGAAATTTCTCGTGAGAGCCACTGGTCTATATTGTGATTTTTATTCTGGTCAGAATTTTAATTCAATTTTGGTCATAATTTTTAATACATTGGTCAGTATTTATATTAAATGGTCATACTGTACCATTCAGAATTACAGAGGGCAGAATAATTATTTTATGGACAGTATTTCTAACCTAACGTAATCTTCTAATTTTATTTTAAAATTGAATTTTATTCTGACCAAAAGTTGATTCGAATTCTGACCATTAAATATGTTGCCTTTTTATTTTAGGTGTTTAGCAAGACCATTAATTGATGGATTATTAATGAACAATGAATATAATTACGCATTTATATCTTTAATTCCAAATTAAAGAGTTTGCGTGTTTCCATAACAGCAAAAAATAAAACTGTTATTGGCTTATTACTTGGCTTATCACTTGCTTAACCTCTGTACCTGTAAACCTGTATTGTGTTACCAAGCACTGAACTGCAATAAAGAAGATTTATCGCTGAGACTCGGGGTTTTACTGTGTCTGGAGAATTTACCCAAACCCGATTGCTACTGTGACTGTGAGAGAAAGTGTATTTGCTTTTCCTCTCTAACCCTCTGGGGATTATCATATGTTAACAACTAAACAATTAAATAACTAAATACTTTGTCCCTGATCTTCGTTCACAGTAACTTACTGTTGGTAGTATATCCCCATCCGCTGACAGTCACAACATGATCTGTAAAAGTTTCTTGGACCTGACTCAGCCTCGGCAACCTGATTGGTCGAATGCTATCTGAAACATATAATTTATGAAATATCTTATATATAATAGCCCCGACCGCTCTGTAGACGTTTTATTACTGTCGCATATCACATGTAGGTATGAAATATTCTCTAAGCGTTCGCGGTGCTCAATAAACTAAAATAATATGCAATGGACACACGGTTCCGACGTACTAGCTACTTTAGGTATTCAGTATTTCAATTTCAATACCGTCATCTATGACTTGTACGGTTATGCTAGTTTCTAAATAAGTTTTTGGCGTATCATATGTCATAACTATATGCTGTAAAATCCGATGTGGCTCCGACGTGTGGGAGTCCGATTTTTGATTTTTGTGGAGAGTCAATTGCCAGCCTACGAGCCAGAAGAGCCGTAGCCCCCGTGGCCGGCACCGTTGACGTTGTGGATTGTTTGTGTTTGTTTTGAAATTGGACTTAATTTAAAATCGTTTTTCGTGTCACTTGCATTGTAACTTAAAAGTAAATTCATGTGGTAAGTAAATTTAAATGTAGACTCAATTTTTTGAGTTAGAATTATTTTTGTGTATTTTAAACCACTGCACCTTTTCGATTAAAATAAATAAATGTTGAACCGGATTTGAAATGGTGTTTGTTTGAGATCCCAGACCTTCCAGGACGTCGATAACCAACCTCTTCGATTCGGGTCTTCTCAAACATTAATAATAAAAATATCAAAACATCCGTGATTCTAGAGAAAAATCATAATAAAGAGGGGGCCTCGTATGCTGATACTTGTGATTATTCTACAATTAGTTGCTCTTCACCTTTATTGTCTCTTCAACATCTTCCTCCAATTTCATGATCAGATTCTTACCTACTGTCACAATGTGCTTTGTTTCCATTACCAGTTACTTCTTGAACGTGGTTTAGCCACGGATGCTTGGTTTTTTTATGAGTCTAACAGTGTACACAATTTTATATTCATCCTTCCAAATTTCTTTATGTCACAGAAAAAAGCATGGTAAACTTCAGGGTATCTGACAAACAGTGTTTAGATACAGAGTTTCTTGTGTTTCTGTTCCTTTGAACTTGAAGTTTGTGGTACGAGAAGTTTGCCATAAAAGGCGTTTAAAAAAGCAAGCTATGCGATACGGTTTTTTAATAATATTCCCTCAAATTTAATTATGTATGACACCATAAATACTAATACTGCAACATAATTTACCTGATATATGCACAACCCTGTTGAGCTCAACTAAACCGACATCGTCAGCAAGGGTTTTAGGATTGTACTTTGGGTGGGGAAAGAAGTGATTGGTTTCCAAGATGAGTCCAGGTGTTGTAATATTTACGTGTCCAAGGCGAACAAACGCAACTGTTTTTCTGCAAAACAAATTTAGCATTTCATTAAAAAACAAAACTGTTTTTAAGTAAAAGTGTAATTTATAAAAATTGTGTTCTGTCAAACGGTAGAGTTTGAAATAAGGAACATTTCGTTAAAACTAACTCAATATGTCTTTTCTTCCAGAACAGCGACGATATATTTTTTTCGATAAAAACAGTTTTTACTCTCTTCTGAACAATTTCAAAGTTGAGGGTTGGCCTGATCAATTGGCCAAAACACCGTCGATATATTGTAAGATTCTTAACTTTATCATAGTCATTGATTATAACGGTTATCTTGACATTTCAATAAACATTATTTAGCATATTATATTAATGATGAACTTACGAGATCAAGCAATGAGCCGCAGTGAGTACAAAGGACTGCGTGATGAGGGATCCACTGCATCCATTGAGAGTACCGGTCGCCGTCACCATTCGCAAATTAACCTGGTAGGGAAACTGGTTCGGTGCTGCTGGCCATCCTTCGATGATCCGAGCTACTGAAATCAAAAAATAATATTTGTTAGTGGATACCAATTAAATTGTGTTGACCATGTCGCTGACTGGGCAATGCTTTGTGAGTTGGCTCTATTCAATTGCTGGGTTGCGGGCAGTAGTGTAGTGCTAAATGAAATATTCTGGAAACTCTGATTAATTATAATATTCCAACAAAACGTTATTCCAATAGGTACATCGTTACGAAAATCATTTCCGTTTAAAAGTGGAACATATGGTCTCCTAATAGAGGTATCTCAACAGAATGTTTCTATGAGAACTGTTTGTTATTCAGTTGCTCAACCCCTCTCTTTTTTAAAGAGAATAGGGATAGAAGGATAGGGCTAGGACAGGACTAATGGTTAGCTATCACTCTCGCTACGCCCTGTGAGGATCGGATGGGTAGGTGAGGAGGGAGTTTTTTTTTATAAATATCACAAACACTCAGACTACGAACAGAAATCCATAAATCGATTGAAAGATTTATGAAACTGTCCGCACCGGGAATTGAATTGTAGCCTTAGCCAACGACGCTACCAACTGCGCCACGGACGCCGTCGTACGTCAAAATAAATATTTTTCAAACTAAAATAAAATAATATATGTATGTGCGTTTACAAAAAATACACCTAAATTATTATAATATAACCGAGAACACATTTTTGTTTCCCAAAAAAATAAAAATTTTGCACAGTTTGTATTACGCAAAATTCCTCTAAATCAAAAAAATAAAAAAAATCGTCTAGAAAAAACTGTGAGATTGTGCGCTGTCGCCCCGGTACACCACTGGTCGCTGGATACTTTCGTAGATTGACTGTTCAATCGATTTATAGATTTGTGTGTAAAGGCTTGGATATCTGTCATATTTATATTGCACCTCGTACCCAACCCTTAAAACAAGATGAACACATCAATTGTCTAACTACTACCCCTTTCCAATACCAAAACATCTATCTTAATCCTCTCCGAAAATAGAACTTGAGCACTGAATTACATCCAGTTCTCTCAAAGACAACTTCTGTTTAGATTCTTCATTAGGAGTCTGTAGGATGTACCTAAAAAAGCCGAGTAGACGTCTGGTATAGACGGCCGTGTGACTATCCTGCATTTGGAACTCTTTCGGGATGGATACGTTGATGCGCTTGGCCGTCCATGATATAAGGAGCAACTTTCTCCGGCACCACATTTCATATATATTCGACAAATTGTTATTAACCCTCTATAGAGCAAATTAGTTTTCTTTCCGAAATCAACTGCGAACTATATTATTTCAAATTATATATTATGTATTGAATAATAATTTTGCAATAAAAATAAAGAATATTTAGTAAAATTTTTGAAAAACTGTAATTTACGGTGGTTTATTTACTGAAAAAATGTTTTAAATCGATAAATAAATGCATGTAGAATAATTACATAAATAGCTTTGCCCTCGACACACAATATAACCATCAAAAATATGATTTGCAAAATCAAATGTTATACACAAATCCTGTTCTAGCTGTGACCTCGAATTCTTAATGGTCGATTTATCAACCACTAACGTATAATAATTATTTGCGAGTTATTGGTGCACACTTCAGGTTAAATGGTCGATAAATAATACACTAAAGAACTTTATCGATATATTTTTTAGTTATTAAGGTTGACGTTTCTATGGACACCGTATGAATTATAGTCCTTAAAGTAGGTGGTTGATATATCGACCGTTTTCGCGCTTTGCCCTATAAAGGGTTCATCCGTTAATACTCTTGTATCAATTTACACTTAAAAGATTATCTTATCAAGATGGTTTAACTTGTTTACTATAATACTCAGACTTATTGTGAATTATTTACGCACATTATCTTTTTAATACTGCAGTAAAACTCAATCTTATAGATTTAATTTCCCACAATAGATAAGTATTCAAAATTAACAGTTATCTATTTATATTTAGTTCAAACACAAAAATTACCTCGTAATAATTATTATCATGGTGAATAATATTCAATTCCTCTCATTTGGTAATGGAGACAGTGTCATCTATCTTACAGCTGTTGAGTTATCATTAGAAATTAGAAAAATTGCCATTTTAAATCATATACTAGAACATTTACTTCAGTTGCAACTAGCCCCTACCTCATAAATAAAAACAGTTTGTCACAAGTAGGGCTTCCAATCCCGGCCAATAAGCCAACCCCGTAAACTCGGGATTTAGATATTCAATGTAAAAACTAATGCATATTTCAAATTAATTAATACTTCCTGATTAATACTTAATTAATACTACAATCATGTACCTCGGTTTGTTTACGTACATATTTTTGTATTGTTTTTCCATGTCCGCTCCCAGTGAGGTATCTTAATAGGATTTTTCCACGAGAACTGCTTGTTACTCAGTTGCTCAACCTCTCTTTTTTCGAAGAGAGTAGGGATAGAAGGATAGGGCTTGGACAGGACTAGTGGTTAGCTAATCACTCTTGTTACCCCCGTCGGGATGGGATGGGTGGGAGGGACCCAGACTACGAACAAAAATACATAAATCGATTGAAAGGTCAATCTATGAAAACCGTCCGCACCGGGAATTGAACCCGAGACATCGGAAACCGTAGCCAGCGACGCTACCAACTGCGCCACGGACGCCGATTTAATATCTAAATATTATCATATTAAGTATTGTGGGCTCCCTCCTTCTCTAGACAGGAACAGATAATTTTTAAAACAACATATAATGTTTTGCTGTATTTTTTTGCATTATTTTATAAAAAAATCTATCAATTAATAAAAGAATAAAATCGGAATCTCAATAAATACAAAAAAACTGTACCAAATGTTGAAAAAAATATTAAATCATATATTCGTCCCAATTGAAGCAATAATGGATACAAATTTAATTTTAAATTTACAATTTAAAACGTGAAACTTAATGATCGTTCCCGCGATTGAAAAACGGGTCTGGGATTGGATACCCTAGTCAAAAGTTCCTAATTAAATTTTAATTAATGTACTACTATAAGGTAGCATTAAACTATCCTTTTCACAGTTTCTTTCAGGGCTGTGGAGTGGTATAAAAAAATCAACTTTAACATTGTTTAAGCAAATGTTTGTAAAAATACTACTTTCCTTACCATTATCCACGATAGTTTTTTATGTATTTCCTTGTATAAAGCAGGTGTCATTAAAATGAGCTGTCAGCTTGGTATCAGAATTTGAATGATGCATTAATATACTTTCTATAATAGTTACTCACTAAATCGTCAATCATTCGCCTTTTAATTCAGAACACGTTTTCAACCTCAAATTGATTTACAAATCCCAAGAGTTCATATACATAATCAATTAAGTTTACATGCGTTTTACCTTCGAAGTCTCGCGCAGATTCTGGAGTCTGGATGGAAGTATTCGCGAGACCCTAAAATCAATAAAAGTATTTCAATGACACTTCACGTGAGCATCGAAAAATCATTTAGTGGAACCCAATTCTTCAAGGACCCTATAGAAAAAATGATAAACGACTCGGCAAGACAACTGGACAGTCTTTACTCAGTAAGTGAGTTATCGGTGGAAACATTATGTGCGAGCATTATAACAACATGACGACGGTAGCAGATTTGCAGCTTGATTTATTTGAGAAATAGATTTGTGACAAAATAGCAATAGCAGCTGAATGGAGTCACGCGTACTTCTGAGCGGAATGACAAATGCTCGACAAAAACGATCAATCGGGGGGGTGTTAAATAATTAAATCGATAAATGGAGGAAAATAATAAATCAGGAAACAACGATTGTGGAATTATCTATCATTCTTCTTGAGGGTGTTTGACCAGGGCTCTAAAAAAATGACAATACATGCAGAAAAACGATGAATGCGAGAATGATATATTAGGCTTCCACCGTATATTAAAGTTTTAAAGGATATTTCGAGTAATATGTTTATATCGTTGTTGTTCTGAAAGAAAACACTAAATCAAAAAAATGACATATTGAGTC
The DNA here is from genome assembly GCA_022494535.1 of Himalopsyche phryganea. NCBI lineage: Eukaryota > Metazoa > Arthropoda > Insecta > Trichoptera > Rhyacophilidae > Himalopsyche > Himalopsyche phryganea. The sequence continues at coordinate 33,765 of JAGVSL010000039.1, forward strand.
AGTTATACCAAAATGTTATTTATTTCGAACTCTACCTTATGAAAGAACACACTTATTTTTATAAATTATACTTTTACTTAAAAACGGTTTTGTACAAACAAATTAAATGAAAAAGGCATAGAATTTCATATATTTGAAAAACTTCAAGTTACTCAAAACTAGTATCTTTTAGTTAGCGGTCTTCTTAAAGAACAACGACGATATGTTCTACCCTTTTGTTGAGATTTCTTAGTACGCTTGTGCTCTTTTCACGTTTTTAAAAATCCTGATTACATAAAATAAATGCATTCTTCTTCTGAGCCACAGCACATAGTAATTCGATGCGGTTATAGCAGACAAAAGTGCTTCAAACTTAAAACAAATTAACATCAATAATATAATATGAACACCTAATACTCTTTTTGCACGGTTTCAAAATTGCAAGCCCCAATGTAATGGTATCTATATTTCATCTATCTATGTAAACTTCATCATTTTCCTTTGCGTGGAGCGTATCCCCCGTGTAAAATGAGGATTAGATGTACAAATATTACCAACATACTGACAGAAGTTGGTAGATAACCAATTGTAATGTATATTATGTTGAAACTGACCTGAACTACGAAGGTTACAACAAATAAAACGGTCAAGAACTTCATCTTGGACTAAATACTAACATAAATCTGAAAACAATCTATATTTATATGTTTGCTTTGATAAAAATTATTTTTTAATGTAAATCCATACATTTTTTGGATTACTTAACAATCTAATATTATTCAATTCCAATAAGCTGATCTATTATTCAGTTTGCGTATTGTTTTGTGAATCTTCTAAGGTATTTAATTAATAGTTAAAGATCGGCCGAATTCTGAACTAAAGTAATTAATCTAGAGCTAGTAGATGTCAAACAAAAGCTTTATCGAATATGATATTTTTATGGATGGTAAATAATATATGTACACGCTTCCTAAAGCACCAAAATTCACAAAGAAGAGTGATTTTGGTTAATTTCTGAGTTTTTTGAACTTTGGGAGGAGTTCGAAGATTAGGGAAGGAACCTGACAGATCCTTGTTACGTATATGGTTATGAAGAGACGTTGGAACCGGCTGGGACACTCCATGCATCCTGAAAACTTGTAAAACTCCTCATTCCGACTGGTGAGGTTCCAGCGTCCTGAGTCACTTTCGGGATTCCAACTATTCGTCATTATCAACTATTCTAATATATTCAGATATTTCATTAGTTTCTGAATCATAAAAATATTATTACCAATTCGATTTGAATAATTAATAACATAACATTAGATAAATGCACATTCCAATACCGTTTCGTTGTATTACAATATTTAAATATTGCAGCTGCGTTGAATTACTACAATGGTATTTCTTCAATTACTGAAATTACGGCATGCTTAAAGTGTTTTTTTTGCCGGGAGTCATTCGTCAAACTTAAGTATATGATGAGTTATTGAAAGCAAAAATAGCCACTACCAGGGGTATTTGTATATGTGATCTTTAGTCGATTTAGTAAAATTCATTACAAATTATTTATTTCATTATAAATTATTACAAATACTTTTCGAATAGTTGCCCAAAAGGACCGAATATATTCGAATATCTGAGTTGGAATCCCTGAGTAATATCCATAGGGTATTCTTGATATGTCTGTAATAGCACTATTTCTAGATATACAAAATCATTTGTTCTTAATTATCACTCTCATATTGTGGATAGTTAATTGCTGGCCTGGTATATTTAGTTTATCTTTTGCGATCATTAAAAAAATCCGGTTTAATTCCACCGATAAGACGTAATCTTTAAATTTGTGGTTCAATTACTGAATTATTCAAGTGCTGATTGTATTGACAGTTTTAAATTTGGTAGGTATTATTGATTTTAAAAATAAAACACAATTTGTTTGTACTACTTCTACATAATTATAACGATAGTTCACGAACCAACTGTTATTGTAATTATTCAATTTTATATAGATAGCTCTATTATGATTGTATTTTTATCACTTGATAATGCTGATGATGAGCAAAATCGATCCTGATTAAACTCATGTCAACTCTTGGTGGAAAGGCATTAAATTTTAAAAATGAAACACAATTTGTTTGTACTACTTCCACTTGCTTATAATGATTGGTTTGAATAAAAATTTAATTCATCAATGTTTTATCAGCGAAAACTTTTCTCGTAAGTCGAAATAAATATCGGTTCGGTTTTCGTTCCAGCAAAATCAACGGTTTTTTCCGGTTTTCGGTTCGATTAACTGCTAAATACAACTATAATTCCTTATTTTCAAAAGATTTAAATACTTATTCGACTAAAACAATAGATCTCGCTGTAAAGAAACCAATAAAATGATCGCTGGAGGTCAGCGATAGGCGTAGGAAGTAGAGATTCCAACTCAAATATTCGAATATTCAATATCCAAATATATTCGGCCTTTTATAACTATTAGATATTCTAATATTTGGGCAACTATATCGAATAGCATTCGTAATAATTTCATAATTTCTCCAGATTTAAATAACATTAAAGAATACCCCAGGCAGTGGTTTTTTTGCCTTCATCCAACTCCGGCGCTTTCAATATCTATATATATAAAAATGAATGTCTGTTTGTTGGTTTGTCCGGATCTTATAGGCTACTAAACTACTCAACCGATCGCGATGAAACTTTCAGGAAGGACTTATTGTGATCATGCCGGGAAACATTATATAAAATAAATGTTTGTTTGTCCTTTACGCGTTCTTTTACCATTCATACGATTTCGATGAAACTTCGGTGAGTTGTTGTGCATACACCCGTGAAGGGTTCTGAAGAAAAAAAATTTAAAATTGAAAAAAAGAATCAAATACGTATATACAGCGACATCTAGGAAAAACCTTCTGATTTATTCGTGTACTCACTAGACGAAAAACAAAAATGTTATAACAAGTGTGATATTGAAACTCGGGTTCGGGTCGGGCCAGACCTGAAGATGATGGGCTCGAACCGGGTAAGTCTATGAAATTTCGGCCTGTGCAGACCTCTAATCCAAAAGCAGTTCAATAAACAGAATTAAAACACAAACCCTTTCTTTCTTTGAGTGGCATTGCAACGCATGTCGGGTACTCACTAGTTATATATATAATAGCCCAGACCGTTCTGTAGGCTTTTTATTATTATCACATATCACATGTAGGTATTATACATTTTGATTATAATCAAAAAATAAAATTAGCTATTTCAATTTCAATACCGTTATCTATGACGAGCGTCTCATTGTTCTATTCATAATACTTGAGTTTGACAAATGCTTCTGGGCTAAAAAAAACCCTTTAAACATGCCGTAATTGGAGATTTTGTATTAATACGATGCAGCTGCAAATTTCAAATATTGTAATACAATGGAACGGTATTGGAACGTGTATATATATAATGTTATGCTATTGATTATTCAAATCGAATTTTCGATACTATTTTCACACTACAGGAACTATTCGGATAGTTGATAATGACGAAAAGTTGCAATTTCTAGTAGGCAAGGTTCACCCCAGATTGTAGAGCAAGAAAAAAGAAGAATATTGTAAGTTAATTTAAGACATCCACTGAGGGTGCTTGATGGAATTTCAATATCAAATTTGGATTATTGAGATTTTGTACACTTCCATGTATTTTGTCACTAACGACGCGGGTTTAGCCTTTCGGCATCTTCTGGCATTCGAGCACACGAATGGAATCGAACTGACAGACAGTAAACAGTGTCTAACGTTTATATAGAAGATATGTTGTATTTGTATCTTCTATATAAACGTTAGACACTGTTTACTGTCTGTCAGTTCGAGTCCATTCGTGTGCTCGAATGCCTGAAGATCCCGAAAGGCGAAACCCGGGTCGTTAGTGACAAAATACATGGAAGTGTACAAAATCTCAATAATCCAAATTTAATATTGTAAGTGTTTTGATTGGCCACCTCGCAAGTTTAATTCAAACTAAATATCTGCAAAAAAAATTAAGTATTAAAAACCATCTGGCGTATAAACTGACTTTCCCAAATAGATAATTTTGAGATTCATCGTTAAACAAGCATTTTTTATCGCAATATTAATGCTCAAGCATAATTTTAAATCTTCTTCAATGATTATCATTTTTGATAACTGCTATCGTTCATTTATAAATAAACTTATAATTAACAGATTAAAATTACCGACCACGTGAAGGATAATATCTGCTTAAGTAGTTGACCCTTTCATTGTAACTGCTTATAAGGTAAATGTACTGCTAGTCGACTTATTTCAATAAAAGTGTCCAAAATAAGAAACGTAGATACGGGATTGCTCTAAATCGTAGAGTTCAGACAAGTGAAACCATCGTTTTGTCGAATTGAAGAACTAACACATCACCATATATGTCATTGGGGTGTCATAGCTTCCATTTGAAAACAACACATTGTGCAGTACGTATTTTATTTTGAATTTCTTAAGAGAATTGTTAAGGATATCAGTGAATATAAGCATATTTATGCTACTTGATTCAATTAAGAGTGGTCTTACAGGAAACTCTGAGGCAACTCTGATGAAAGATTGTCATGAAACCCTCTGATTAGACATGGTCAACTGCCGAAACATTAATATGGTTGTTAAAAATTGAACATCCTTTTTTTGTAACAGATAATTCTTAATTTTTGTCTTATCCTATTAATTAAGACATTTGATCCATTATGAATACTGTTTTGTCATCATTCGGTCTAATGCTAAATGTTAATCGTTATTTTTGTTGATTTTTTCTCTTAAGCGGTCAACTACTGTGGTTTACCTTAACGAAAAAAAAATATTTCATTAAATATTTGTCAAAAGGTCGATTATTTTGCAAACGTCTTAACGATTTATTGACAATATGTTATCATCACGTCTGGTTTTGTCTGATAGTAAAATAATATTGATCAGTTCTGTAGAAAGTGATTATTATTTGAAGTCATCAACCAAATTACATGTTAGACATTGTAAGCATAACAACAAAAATAAAATAACTGATATATTAGGCAAGCTATTTGCAAACCCTGCTCATTCCAATATTGTTAAAAAATGAAACTTGAATGTCATTTTGTAGGGAAAAATACATTCTTAAAGTATTTTTAAAAGGCAACCTCAAACATGGTTTGATTACATACATAATATCGAATGTGTTTTGGCAAAGCCCTTTACAGTTACAAAGCCATGCTGTATGACCCGTAAGTGGGGATGTTTGCAGACGAGTAGTCCATTGCTTTTACTTTGAAGTCATGAAATCGACACGAGACAATGCATATCTGTCATTATTTAAGGTTATCCCTATTTTTTTTCGTTAATTGTGATGAATTCTTATGAAGCATATTGTAATAATATGAAACAGTGGGTAATTAAATGTAATACATTGAATGTTAACATGAATAAAGATATTTACTTACTTTGAAAGAGTATAATTGTGTCGTTACTTTTCAAAATCAGCCATATTCAAAATGAATGAACTAGAGAAAAACTACTTTTTTGGTTTTTCGTGTCACAATGTTGGAAGATTATAGAAATACTGATTTACTTGATATTTAATAGCATTTTTTAAATACAGAAATATTAAAAGTATGTATTACGATAGCAATTGACAAAAAAAGCGAAAATCCCTAAATACGGATATGGCTGCTTTTAAAAAGTAGCGACACAATTATGAAATCTAGTCGTACCCAATGATTGCAATTAATCAACAATTTTAAATGTGTTGTTTTTTTTTGCCATAAATTACGATTCTAAAAAATCTACCCTGCCTCACATTGTATTTTGTGCCATTTACTGGATATATTATGATGACCATACAATATAATTTATTGCGACGATTTAATTACTTCTAAACTTGCATATAGGTACCGTCACCGTACTGGCAGAAATTGCTAACTAAAATAGTGTTGGCTGACGTGAGACGATCCGATCCTTCTTTTAAACTAAATTATAAGGCACGTTTGCATGTTTCACGTTATTTTGGAATGATATCGAAGTTGGTCAATTGATGGAACCCTCAAAATTGCGATTGCTCAGGAGAGAGTAAAAACTGTTTTTCTCAAAAACATTATACGGTGGGTTGCGTTATGAATCTTTGAAACATACTCCTGTAAATTCTCACGTTTGCAGATATGGGACTATACGTAGTGAGTGTCGATATAATAGTGGCTTACATCAAGTGGCCGGGTCAGAATTTATTAACCTTAAACCAATGTAAAATGATGTTTCCATTCCAAAAAGTTTTCAATTTATTTTTCTTGTCTACATCATTTGGCCAAAACCTGCTATGTCGTGTTTAAAATGAGATCCAATCATTAACTCGTTTTCGTATTTTTTGAGGGTTACGTCAATTGATCAAACTCCATCGATTATTATGTTGACCACTGCGCCACGGAGCCGACAGCATTATAGTCGGGCTAATACGGTAATTAATATGAACTTAAATTTCCAGCGAAAGTGTTAATAAATATGTGATTTATTCGAATAAGATAATAAATGTACAGACACATAACATGTAATCCAAGCCGGATATCATTCAAAGCATGCCAAAATTGATTACACAATATTTATATATTTTAAGTGTTATTTAATTAATATAATAAAAATATCATTAATAATAATAAATATTGATAAAAAAAACAAATCTCAAAACCGATCCATCAATTTACTTGCAGGGCTGAACTGGGTTTATGGGCAAGCTCACTAATTAATATATTGTCGTTGTTCTGGAAGAAGAAACTAACTGAAAACTACCAGTTTTGAATAATTAGACTTTTAACTTTGTCAAATTTTTGAAATGCTATACACTTTTTCATTTTGTTTGTTTTTACATAACTGTTGTTAACCCTTCCGTACTCATGGTGTAACAATGAGTTACTTCAGTCTTTAAACCTTTAAATTATCTCTGAAATAGGTCATGCAAAAATCGAAAATTTTGTTATTTGGAAATAAAATAGTTTTACATATAATTGAAAATTAAAAATACAATATAGTTTACGTCTTCTTTGTATAATTAATGGTAATTTGAAATCCTCGTCAATTTTACCATATCGAAAAATACAAAATTATAGTATAGTACAGTAACAATCCGAGATGCATGACGTACCGTATGCAAGCTTTTTGTTTCAAACGGCACCAAGACACGTCTCGAGCTTGTTCTACTATGAAGAAGATCTTGCGTATTTCGATAATTTCGCATAGTTTGATGTATTTCAGATTTTATCCAAAAAATATGACGTAAAATAATTACTTTATACTACATAAAACCATATCTCACTTTTTGAAAATGTCATTTCGCATTATAAATGCGTTTATATGACAAAACCCACACGGTAACGCAAAGTGACTGCATGAGATTAGAACTGATTCTATTAGCATGAAAACGGGAAGGTTAAGTAAAAGTATAATTTATAAATATAAGTGTATTCTTCCATACAGTAGAGTTTGAAATTAGGAACATTTTGGTATAAATAACTCAATATGCCATTATTCGATTTAGTGTTTTCTTCCAGAACAACTACGATATAATATAAAATATTAAGCTTTATTTATTAGTTATTTGATATCTATTTCGGCTTCATTGCATTCACGGTGTTGGTGGCATTTACGCCATCGTACTATAGCGCCGAAATAACTATAAACTATATTAAATACACAATTTAAATTGATAACATAGTTATTCCACTGGCTGTGTTATTAAATACGACATATGTTTTGCTTCTTTAAGAAGTATCTCCCGACTGATTTAATATTTACCACACAATTTAACACTAATCCACAAAATCATCGCATAATCCCTCGAAGCTATCAACTTACTAATGAGATGTTGTAGAACTAATTACTTTGATATTTTATCATAAGAGAGTAGAAGGATACGCTAGTTACGGCCCGTTTTTAGAATCGGATCGATGTGAGGAAATTTTAAAACATTACATGCATAAATCAATTCATGAAACTGTCCATACCATACACCTCAGACCTGGTAAAACTTTTAACTGGATATATTTTCAGAATTCATAAAACTAACAGACCATTTTGATAGTTTACTAAAAACTTATTTAATATTTCGTCGTTGATCTGGAAGAAGACACTAACTGAGAAATATTAGTTTTGAGTAATTGGTCTTTGAAGTTTGTCAAATTTTTGAAATGCCATACCTTTGTCATTTTGTTTTATTTGTACAAAACAGTTTTTAAATAAAAGTATAGTTTATAAAAATAAGTGTGTTCTTTCATACGGTAGAGTTTGAAATCAGATTTTGCTACAACTAACTCAATATGTCATTTTTTCCATTTAGTGTTTTCTTCCAGAACAGCGACGATATTTACCGAAAAATTGTGTAAGACACTGCCAAAATACATACTAACCTGTTATATTTGTTCACTTTACCACAACGATTAAGCTGATTAAAGTTTGCCATTTATTTCTTTACCCACTCTGGCACTGTGTGTATTTTCAGGTATAAAAACAATTGATTTTTTTTGATCTTCAGTCATTATTTGATATCAAAATGGTGAAGTTTGTATTGTTGGCAGTTTTAGCCTGCACGGCCATCTCAGCGGTAAGAAGTCTATATTAATCATACATAATTATATGTTACACCAGTGGTCGTCAACCTGGTCGTACAGCCCACTAGTGAGTGATTTAGTTTTTTTTGGTCTGTTTTCATCGAAACCATCTGTCGACTTGAAAACTATTTAAAGACAATTCTCTACTCTCTAGGGATGGTGTCTTTTTGTCGCTTATACCTATCCGAATAAAACAAAGTATTTGTCCTGTTCTGGCCTAGCGGTTGATTTTCGACCTGTTTGTTTGTAAAAACACTACTTACTTAGATTTGTGAGAGTTTTTAATTCACACTATTTCTTTAATAAGATATGTACTCTTTCTACAGCATAAATTTAGATTCAAAAAGTTTTTTCCAAATCCTTTATCTTCTGGAAATTATTGCATTTTGTGGGCGGTAAGGAAATTGTATTACAAAAAATATGCTAAAATGGGCGGTAGTTATAAAAAGGTTGACAACCACCGTGTTACACCATAACACCGCTATGTATGAAATCCCTTTGTGGACTTTAATATGTATCGAATGCTAATTCTCTTATAAATGAGTACATTGGTATCAAAGACGGACATAAGCCATCTATGAAAATGTAGAGCAGAGGTGATTTTTCATTTCATATATATTCCACACTTCATCAAGCCCGGCAGCTTTGACACTTTAAATTAAATTCCAGCTCTGTGATTGGTCAATGTGTGTATGATGTGTCAATGTGTGAATTCGCTATGATGATTTCGCAAAAATGGATGTTTAGTGTCCGCTTTTGAAACTATTTACGAACTTTAAACTCAATCTATATGAAACCGTTAGATTCTGATATTTTTAATGAGTTTTTTGGAAAGCTCATCACTTGCACTACCACAAACAATAAAAACATGACTTTTGTGGGATGTGGCGTTTGTCCGCAAATTTGATACCAAGGTACTCAAATTTGCAAAGCGAATATAATTATGTCAGATTTTAAGCTTAAATAGCTAGCACAAAATATTCAGACAAAATAATCGGGAAATTATTTATTGTTAACAACGAAATTTCTCTGTATTTTAACTCCTCTACTGGTCGGTGACTGCGACTCTGTGGTCTAGTGGCAAGAGTTTTGCCCTAGCGATCAGGTGGGGCCTGGTTCAAGTCGCAGCAAGGTCTTGGACATGTGTGACTTATAAAAACTCTCACCGAGTTTATCTCGTATGACTTTCCAATTTTCAAAATATTTGGCGCATTGTCTGTCAGCTGTAATGCCAGATAGATTTTTTTTAAATTTAAAAAAAATATTTTAGAAAAAAAATGTATCAAATTTGAATGTCGAGAAATTGTACATTTCCATATATTTCCGGGTTTCGCCTTTCGGCATCTTCAGGCATTCGATTACACGAATTAACTCGAGCTGAATCAAATTTTATATTGAAATTCCATCAACCACCCGCAGTCGAAGTATTAATTTTTTTAAAAAATGCATCCCTAAAATAGTGCAAAATCGTACAGATAAAATGGCATAGAAAAAATAATTCGGACAAAAACGAAACGGAAAAAAAGTAATTTAAGCCTGAAAATCAATTAAATGTCTTTCAAATACGAGTTTGTCCATACAATGTAGAATATACGCCGTATAACTTTGAACTTCGGCTCCAAAGTCTCCCTCTAGGATTTAGGATCACGGGATCCATACATGCTAATACACTGACACGCACTGTGTTTTATACTTATTATTTTGTCAAAAATACCCATACAGCCTTAAGAAAACTTTCTTATTTAAATATATATTTGACTTGATTTATATGTTTGTTCATGTATAATGCAGAGCACAACGAGGGTGTGTGTGTATGTTTAGGAGACTTTTGACACGTGGCATTACCGTCTGGTGTATAATATTGTTACAATATACGGAGCGCTTAAAAGCAAACGCGGATATGTCTACTTTTGCAATATTATTAGTAAACGACATTTTTATGTTTTACCCAAAATTTTCATTTTTAGCGATAGTTTATTTTTCTATCATGTTGTATTTCTACTTAAGAAAAGTATGCATATTATCTATGGTCAGTAAACTCTCATTGTAATTAATAAAATTGGACATATCGGCATTTGATTGTAACTATTACACTTATAGCATTCTGCATGCCATTAAAAGTATAAAAAAAAATTTCGTTTGCTTTTATAAAGTTTTGCTAGATATTTGTCATCGTATTGTGTGACAAGACTTTATAAGTATATGAACGCATTTTTTGTTCAATTTTGACAAAATATGGATTTAACAGTTTTTGCTTTTCGTCGCTTCATATATTTGTAAAGCGACATTAAAGTCATCGTGCTAAATACCTTTAAAAAGTTAACTAAAGATATAAAAGATCCTATGATTTGTAACAAATTGGTTGTGTGGCCGTGGTATGATCACACATCTTCATTTTTTTTCTTTGCAGGTCTTGGCAAGCCCACCAGGCGTCGCATTCTTGGAAGAGTTGAACAGAGGTAATTTACTAAAAACTATTAATATTTATTTTACTACAAACTCTTACTGTAATGTACTGGCGGAATTGTTATTTTATACAAGCATTCTTTTGCTCATAAAGAAATTTAAAGCTACTATTTGCAAACACGGCTCATTCCAAAAAACACATTTTGCGGCAAAATGCAATCTGTTATACAGACAAATATAAGACTTAGTTGTAAGATTTTTAAATTAAAATGTAGAATGCCGTATTTAAAATAGAAACAAAAGAGAAACCTTTTCATTTGTATGTTAATAAAGAATCTTTTCACAGTTTAATGTTGAATCAAGCCGTATTTGAAAGTGACAGTTGGAATGAGCCATTTCTGCAACTTAACAATTTGGATTGATCCAGCACTGTTAGTATATAACCAAATAACACATTTACCACGTGTCCCCAAATCTGAGCTCTTATTGGTTACCATGAACTGATTTGTCTTCGAAACTAAATGATTATGGAATAAGCCACGTTTGGAAGAATCGCATTATTTTGGAATGATATTTTGTATTTAATTAAGCCAGGTTTGAGGCTGGTTTTAAAAAATACGTTTACATTGTATTTTTCTCTACAAAATGACATGCATGGTTTATCTTTCAACAATATTGAAATAAGCCGGGTTTGCAAATAGATCCTGAAATAATGAATTCATGGGAATAGGACGTATCATGAAGCAATAAAAAATAATTTTGTTATTCGTTTCCAGATGGACGCATCATCCAAGGATCGCCCGCTGCCCCGAACCAGTTCCCTCACCAAGTCAACTTGGAGATGGTCAACTCAAGCGGAGGCAGGTCCAGGTGCGGAGGCTCCCTCATCAGCACCAGATGGGTACTCACTGCTGCCCATTGCATGATCGGGTAATTAAACAACTATAGAAAATAATAGAATATTTACTCTGTTAAATTTGAAAAGAAAAAATTGATTGTTGTTGGAAGTTGATTGACACATGCCAATTTTGTTTATAGGATTGAATTATTGATAAATTTTAAGTTAATAAAATTATTGTGTGATTGGTAAGAACGCTGGACCATTTGTTTTTATATAGAATTTAATAAAATAATTGACATTACAGTCGGCTGAAATTTGATTTTAAAAATTGGAAAACCATAGTCACTCATGTCCAAGATCACAAATTTAAATTGAAAAATTTTTTTGCTATTGACCTTGCGGGGACTTGAACCAGGACCCACCTGATTACTAGGTCAAGGCTCTCACTACTAGACCAAAGAGACTGACCAACTGGTACACTAAATTAAAATAAACCTTAATCGATAATACTAAAACTATTTTAGCAATAGTCTAGATTAGACGATATGAGATTAAATATAATAATCAATTGTTTAGATCTTAATTTTTGTGAATCATTTAGCTTGGAATAATATTATTACAATTGTAATGTAAATAATAATCCATAGATAAATCGTTAAGAAGATTACCAAAATAAAACTAATCATTCTGATTGCGTTATCGATAAAATTATTAATTTGTTTTTATTATTTCCCATGTATTTATTACACTTATTTTAATCGTTTGTTTTCAATGACATTTCGTCGCCGCAGGAAAACAAGGTTCCATCTGCCGTTTTTTTACAAATTCACTTTTAAATGCAGTTTTATTTGCATTAAAAATACGGTTCTATCAGCATTTACAAAACCTTACAATTGTCCGTCAATCTATCAAAATTCAAATTTAAAAAAATTTCTCCCTGAAAAACACACAAATTTTACAATGCATCAAGGTTCAATCTGAATGTATAATTAGAAATACCGCATGTAGGAAATCACAGTCTCAAAAGTGGTTGTTTCTTTCATTCACGTATGTGAATGCATAAGTGTATTTCATTCAAAAAGTTACATTTTCGGAAGTCTAAAATTGCTTCTCCTGAACAGTTTTAGTTTTTGCAGATAGAAACTTGTTTACCCAAGGCGACGATTTACAGTTGTCATTCTGTTATAATATATGTGATAATTTTGAGGACATACATTTTTAATTCAAAATTATAAATTGATAACTTTGTTCCACTGGTTGTGTTACTACGTGTGACACGTGTTTTGCCTCTTTGAGAAACATCCTCCGACTAACTATGATACGATTTTCATTTGTGATGTAGATATTGGTCCTAATTCTATATTTTATAAATGAGTAGTATAACTGCAAATACGCCACATTGGACATTTGACCGAAAAAGATTTAGCTATTGATAATGAATCTCCTTTAGAACCTGCATAGCTTACAAATATCATACCTATACAAAAGTGACTTTTTATCGTAGAAAATTGAATGTGAAAAGTTAAGAGGAATGCAAAACTGCCACTGTTTCACTAGCTTCTATACAACGTTAAAACGTTTTCCGCTGTTACTAAAAAAATGGCGAAAAGTGTAAAGTGGCATCTTTGCATCTATACCCCTCAAATTAAAAAATGAAGAGTGAGATTTTTTCCTATTTTAAATGATGCTCACTTCTTGATAAAACTCGTAAAAAACTGTAACATCCACAAATAATGAATAATTTATATAATTTAAAATATAATTTAAGACATCGACTGAGGGAGCTTGATGAAATTTCAATATCAAATTTGAGTTATTGAGATTTTGTACACTTCCATGTATTTTGTCACTAACGACCCGGGTTTCGCCTTTCGGCATCTTCAGGCATTCAGGCAAATTTGAATAATTTATATATTCGTTGTTTTGGAAGAAGACACTGACTAAAAAATAAAGTTTTGAGTAATTGGACTTCAAAGTTTTGAAATGCCATAACTTTTTCATTTATTTTATTTGTACAAGACTGTTTTTAAGTAAAATTTTAATTCATAAAATTAGGTGTGTTCTTCCGAAGAGAGTTCGAAATCAATCTGTCATTTTTTTTTGATTTAGTGTTTTCTTACAGAACAACGGCCGATATATTTTTCATCACTTTAAAATCTCAAATTTAATTTCAACGTCATACCTGCCAAATTAATTCTTGGAATTTTGAGTGTGAGAGGATAAATTACACTTATTAATTTCCAAGAATTCTAAGCTATTCATTTTTTATCATAATTCTTTCATATCTTCTAAAGTTTCTCAAATAATTCTTCTTCCTGTGCATTACAGCCAATCCAGCGTAACCGTTCGTCTTGGATTAATCGATTTCAACAATCCTCAGTTGATGATTTCCTCATCATCCTTCAGCTACAACGAACAATACAACCCAACGACCCTCAACAATGACGTCGCTGTAATCAATCTTGGTCGCGATGTTCCAATTTCAGGTAATATGATTTGTAATTGGATTATAAATAATTGCACTTTGTGTTAGATAGTATTCACTCGGTACACTTGAACTTTTATTTCGATAGTTTTCACTTTGGATTAGATAATATCAACTTAGTACACTCAAACGTCGATTTTAATAGTTTCCCCTTAGTCACGGATTATTTTAATAAAGTTAGTTAAGTTGTAGTAGGTTATCTTAGGGTTGGTCTGGCTTGGTTTTTGTAATGTATTCTAATGCGTAGAGTAAAGACAATATAGATGGTCTAGTATAGGGTAGAAGAATAATTTACATTTCATAAAAAAACAAGATTTTCATTTGTATAAAATTTGATGAAAAATTTAAGACATCGACTGAAGGTGCTTGATGGAATTTCAATATCAAATTTGGATTATTGAGATTTTGTACACTTCCATGTATTTTGTCACTAACGACCCGGGTTTCGCCTTTCGGCATCTTCAGACATTCGAGCACACGAATAGACTCGAACTGACAGTTTGAGTCCAGTTCGTCAGTTCGTCAGTTCGAGTCCATTCGTGTGCTCGAATGCCTGAAGATGCCGAAAGGCGAAACCCGGGTCGTTAGTGACAAAATACATGGAAGTGTACAAAATCTCAATAATCCAAATTTGATGAAAAATGTTTAATCATGAATTTTACCAATTCAACAGCATTGATTCGACTCTTCCTTTTTATATTATATGCATGTTTGTATTGCACTTAATTTAAAATATTTAACTCCACTTATCGCCATCTTCCTTTCGCATACAGAAGTATTAGCTTTATCCAGTGGTCACCAAACGTTATTTTTTTAAACTTGGGGGTCCGGACGATAAATAAATTCATATTTGAATTCAATTAGAAATATTTATTAATTTCTTCTGTTTTATATAAATTGTGAGAGGAACTACCATAACATACACCTAGTAGAGAAAACACTATTAATTCACTTTGAAATAAAAATAAACATTTTTGATTGGGGTTATTATTTGAATATTTCTATTGTTCTATTTTGCCTGCTCTACATAAATAGAATTTCAATTAATTTTCGAGTAAATGAACATTTGATCGCCACCAATAACACATTTTATACTCCCAATTGATGAATTGAAATAAATATTTAGCTGTCGTGAATTCACAATTCCTGTGAAGTTTTTATTTTTTGTCACATACGAGGTGTCACGATATAATATCATTGAATATTTTGTTAAACGACTCATTATAGTATATATATCATCGGCGTGTGGTGGAATTATCTCTATCTCTATCGTACAACCTCACTTGTATATGAGCAAGCAGGATACAGGATAAGAACATGCAACCGCATGCCCTTTTATCTCACTCACACCGTTCACTTTACATGTGAGTGAGCGAAAAGGAGAAGATCTACGGCACGCGCCTGATAGATGCGTATTTTTTGTTAGTTTTAATCAACGTATGGACTTATCAGTTTTTGCTTTAAGACACTTCATATATTATGAACTATAAACTCAACACAAATGTAATAAAAAGCTGTCTATCATATTTATGATTTTCTAATATCATCATTAAAGAAGAAAATTGTCTATTGATTTTCCATCAACTTATTAACTAGAGGAAACTGGGTGTTTCGACAACACCGATTCGTATTATGCCATAAACATTGCTTACCAATAAAACACAGCTGATTTCTGTATTACGATGTAATAATATTTCTATTTCCAGCCAGCATCAGACCCATCCGTCTCCCAACAAGGTCCCAGGCTTCCGAAACATTCGCTGGAAGAACCTCCACCGTTAGCGGATGGGGATACACCACCAACAGTAAGTCTGGAAAATATTCACTAACCCATTCTCTACTGATTTACGTAAATAATGTTCCAAAACCGAATATTTCACAAATTAATTCAGTAGTGTTGGTGTCAACCAAAATTATGGAGACTATCAGGACAGGCTGTATTTTAATACGAAAATTAACACTCTGACATTTTTGAGTATCAACTATCAACATACAGAAATCTTTCGCCTCAGCCGTTAACAGTCAACGTGTTAATCAAGTCCGCTCTTCAGAGAATCAATCTAAAATCAGTTCAACAATAGTAAATAAAACCTGGCTGTTATAAATTTAACCTCTGAAACTTAAAAGGTTTAGTATCAGAATAAAAAAATACATATTTCTTACAATATTTTAATTTAATTGTCAAATCGCCCAGGTAAATCCAAATTTTTAAGGATTTTAAACCGTTGAAATAGGCTCGGGTCACACAAAAAAAGAGCATTCCCATCGGACTCGATTGAAAATGACCCTGCTCAAACAATAAAAGTATGCAATAATTATTACTACGAATTATTTGGTACGTACCTAATTCCATAAATGGTCAGTAACTAATTCGGTAAATGGTTAGTTTGCAATTACGTTTGATCAGTAAATAATGGCCAAATGGCCAGGTTAGGTTAGGTTTAGTTAAAAAACTGACAGTTTAAACTAATTACTGTCGGCTCCGTGGCGCAGTTGGTAACGTCATTGGCTACGGTTACGGATGTCTCGGGTCCAAGTCCCGGTGCGGACAGTTTCATAAATTGACCTTTCAATCGATTTATGGATTTCTGTCCGTAGCCATGAATGTTGGTGATGTCTAAGACTACCTCCAACCCATCCGATCCTCAAAAACTCCTCACTCTCTTCGAGAAGAGAGAGGTTGAGCAACTGAGTAACAAGCAGTTATCATAGAAAAACTTCTGTTGAGATACCTCCATTAGGAGGCCATATACTCCACGTTGGGAGCGGACATGGTAAAAAATATATGTATATAAATTACCGATTCTGACCGTTTATTCTATTAACTGAACACATGTATACTGACCATCTATCGAATTAGTTACTGAGCATTCACTATTTATCACTGACCAAAAATTGACGGCGTCCGTGGCGCAGTTGGTTTCGTCGCTGGCTACGGTTACGGATGTCTCGGGTTCAATTCCCGGTGCGGACGGTTTTCATAGATTGATCTTTCAATCGATTTATGGATTTCTGTTCGTAGTCTGAGTCCTCCCTCCCACCGATCCCATCCTCACGGGGCGTAACGAGAGCGATTAGCTAACCACTAGTCCTGTCATAGCCCTATCCTTCTATCCCTACTCTCTTCGAAAAAAAAGAAAAGAGAGGTTGAGCAACTGAGTGACAAGCAGTTCTCGTAGAAAAAATTCTGTCAAGATACCTCGATTAGGAGACCATATGCTCCACATCGGGAGCGGACATGGGAAAAAAAATTGAAATAGTTACTTACTGGTCCAATTAATGCAGGCCAAAAGAAATGTATTTTCTGCTATATAGTAGAGATAAAAAAAGATATATTGTCTAAAATTGAAATAGTTACTGACCAAATAAATTAGACTTTTATAAATATAATGTTGTCCCCAATAATTGACAGTTGACGCTAGGGCATCCAGTACATCTGGGACCCCGGGATTGAACAAAAGCCGGGTTTTCGTGATGTTAGAAATTGTCAAAAAAATTGTGCTCCTGCGACAACCAATTAAGTAAGACCACTGCGGGCAGGATAAGAAATTCAATTTTCTAAAAAAAAATTCTTATCGTGTTTCAAAAATTCATATTTGAAATTGAGAAAAAAGTTTTTTGCTCCCGCGACACCCGGGCGTTCATGCGTCCGTCACACGGCGGTCCGAGGAAGGAATTCAATTTTCAGAAAGAAAAAAAAATCGGGCTATAAGTCAACTTCTTGCGAATCCCGAAATCCCGGTATTGGTATTGAGTCAATCCCGGGATTACGGGATTGACTTATTGCTCGGGATAGCCGATCCCGGGATTGGAAGCCCTAGTTGACACTAATTCAAATAACATTTTTATCGCGTTACTATTTTAGATGGTCCAGTTTCAACCACCATGAACTGGGTCAACCTTAACGTGATCACCAACGCGCGTTGCATCCAAGACTTTGGACCAGTTTACATCGTCGCTTCCAACATTTGCGGTGCTGGCATCCAGAGCGGAGCCCAAGGAGTTTGCTTCGTAAGTAGTAATTATCTTTATCAAAATATGAAATTTGCTTTTTGTAAATAAAACAGTAAAATAAATCAATGCTTTATATAATTAATCATAATTTGAAAACCTCGTCAATTTTACCAGCGAAAAATACAAAATTGTAGCATAGTATAGTATAAATCCGAGATGCATAACGTACCGTATGCAACCGTTTTGTTTTGCTATGAAGAATTTCGATTTTTGCGTCTTTCGATAATTTCGCATAGTTCGATATGTATTTCAGATTTTACTCACAAAATATGACGTAAAATAATTACTTAATACTACATAACCATATTTCACTTTTTGAAATTGTCATTTCGCTTAATACTAATAAAAGTTTTACCAAAGATTCGGTCACTTAAAAGCTTTGAATAGGAGAAAAAAAGTGTATACATTCAATAAGCAAAATTGTATCATTTATCATGGATTGCTTGTAATTTGGTTTTAAATATGATGACATTACTTTGACTTTCTCAGTCCATAAATGACTTTTAAGAGTTTAATAAATGGATGCGCTTAGACATTATTAACCTTTACGTATTCATGGTGTAACAATGAGTTACTTCGGTATTTTACCTTTGAATTATCTGTGAAATAAGTCATACAAAAAATTGAAAATTTTTCTATTTGTAAATAAAATATATAAATTCTTTGTATAATTAATCATAATTTTAAAACCTACCTAAATTAGACTAAATTTTAGTAACAATCCGAGATGCATGACGTACCGTATGCAACCGTTTTGTTTCAAACGGCACAGAGACGTCTCGACCAAGTTCTGCCACGAATAATTTCGATTTTTTCATCTTTTGATAATTTCGCATAGTTTGATATGTATTTCAGGTTTTACACACAAAATGTGACGTAAAATAATTAGATCCGTAGGGGTTTTTAACATGAAAACGGGATAGTTAAGATCATTACTTTCTCTTAAAGCAGTTTTCGAAAAATCGATAAACTTATTGATACTTTAAAACCGTGGATTATATTCTGATATTGATATTGCAGTGTGTCATTAATTGTGCGATCTTTCAGGGTGACAGCGGTGGCCCATTGATCCTGAGGGAAAGTGATGGCCAAGACACCCAGATCGGTGTTGTCAGCTTCGTCAGCGGCGCAGGATGTGATGCCAACTACGCTTCAGGATTCGCTCGCACCTCAAGCTTCGTCGACTGGATTGCACAGAAGACAGGAATTGCCGTCAGACCATAATTCAAGATGGCGCAAAACAACTGATGTGAACTGAATGAAATGTCTAATAAGACTTCGTAAAACATTGAACTTCATTGTATTTTTCTATAAACTATACCAAGCAATTAATACCTGTGTGTTGCAAGCTAGACTATGTCAAATGGGATGTTGAATATCAATAAAACTCATTCGCACCATTTCGCACTTTTATTGCTAACAAATATTTTAATAACGTACCACTTTTTTCTTGCCCATGCTTTTTTCCACAATGTGAAACCTATGGTTCCCTAATGGAGTGAGAAGATCCCCGGATCGAAGAGAGGCGAGCGGCTGGTTATCCGGAGTCCTGGAAGGGTTGATCTCAGACAAACACCATTTCAATTCCGGTTCAAAACTTATTTATTTTCCATTCAAGATGCAGTGGCTTAACATTACACAAATATATAAATCTTAACAGATATAATTGATTCTACATTTACATTTACTTAGCAACTGAATTTACTTTAAGTTATAATACAAATGACACAACGAATTTAAATTAAATCTAATGCAAATAAAAAAAACAAAACAAACACTTCACATCGTCACGTCACCTCCGCTGCCACGAGAGCGCAGCTCGTCCCGCTCGGCAGATCGTAATCGACTGTCCACAAAAATTAAAAAAACTCCGTGCAAAGTTGGAGCTACCCTTTTCCGTAAAAATGGACTCGTCCAGCGGCCGAAGCCGGGGGCTATTTGAACGCCTGGCAACAAGAGCCTATTCTGCGAAATATTGCTGTTTGCCGCAGGCCGATTTCAGTTCAGGACACTAATGACACTTATACTTAACAAAAACCAGGGTGTGTCAGGAGGTATCTCAAGAAAAGTTTTTCTAGTCACTTTCAAGGTCTAAACTGTCATTCTTAGTGGAGAGGCATTATATTTTAAAAAATAAAACACTATTTGTTTGCATTACTTCTACGTACTCCAGAACTGTCTGTCATCAGTTGATACTAGAATTGCGTGTTACTCCGTCGCTCAACCTCTTGCTTTCGAAGAGAGTAGGAACAGAAGAATAGGGCTAAGACAGAACTAGTGGATAACTAATTAATCATTTGTCATTTTTTTAAAAATACTTTTTTGAATGAAAGTTATATATCTACAAACTAAAACTAAACTAATAAAGCGCTATGGAATACAGAGTTTTAAGCAAGTTTGCTAAATATGTACTCCTAATGGAGCTTACTTCAACAGAAACTGTTCTGCGAGAAAAGCTCCATTTAACAGTTGCTATTTAAAGACTTGCTGGGTCCGTGGTGCAGTGATTAACGTCATTGGCTTCGATTATGGATCTCACGGGTTCAAATCCCGGCACGGATAGTTTCATAAATTTTTAGGAATATGATTGCAATTTTGAAAGCGTGACTCGATTAAACATGATGATTTCGATAATGCAGGTCAGAGTAAATGTTTCACGCTCGGCGAGTGGCGACAGACTGATGGTTGCTTTTCTGTATTCTTCAATCGTGTCCTGTTCATTCGTATTCCGCCTTAGTCGTCATATTGTGTTTTCCGAATATCGCATTTGTTGACGGTTTTCATTTCCAATCCCATATTTAGTAACATCACATTTTGCAGCTCTGTTATGAGAAGTGATGACTTGATATAAGTGTCACTTTATGGAATCTTTTCTCTTTAATAACCATGATAAATTTCGCTGACACGAGAGGTGATGCTCTGGCACAAAACAAAACTTTTCCTCGAATATCACATTTCGCAAATCTGCACCGTCATGTATCACTACAAATTGATTTTTCAATCGATTTATTGTGTCTAAAACTCCCCTTTCCCTTTTATCAAACCTTCTGTCACATAGCTTTAACTTTTTATGTTGGGACGCCTCAAAAGCATCATTAGACCCTAGCTTTGAATTTGTTGAAAAGGCTCCACCTATATATAATAATCCATAATTTGATTATTTACGCTTTCATAAAAAAATATATCACACTTATACATAAAGTTTGCGATCTGCTTCCATGGTCAATCAATCAACAATCGCAAATGCAAAAATGTTCCCCAACCTTTTGACATCTGCGGGCTGGTAGAAATATGAAAAATATTTCCATGACCGCTAACGCTGCAGTAAAAAACATTAATTTATATAGTGCTGCGCTTAAAATCGATAGCGATATAATTATGATATTAAAGAGATATTGTACCTGTCGAATTCAATAGTGGAGAAAGAGTTTTTGTAGAGTCATCAACATGACACTGCAATCTTACGAAACGAGATATTCGTTAAATGCAAATATAAATAAATATATTATTATAAAATGAAAGATTCTGTAAACGTGAGATTTATCAAATACTGTATTTGAAAAAGATTAAGAAAAGGATTAGTATTCTCTCGTCGCTCGTCGAACTGGAAACATCTCCCCTGAACTGCATATTCGACATAATGATCATTGTCATTCTATACCTACAGTGAAATCGTGTCAGTCATTAAACAATTAGAATTATTACAATTATATACCTAAAAATCTTTAAAATTTCACAAATATACATAATATATTATATCGAAGCCAACGATGGTGACCACTCGGCTAAGCGCCTGGCAAGTAACCCACCACTTATCGTACAAAAATGATGGTATGTTGTTTTATTGAATACATTTTTCATGTTTGTTAAATGTCACGGAATGCAATTGATATTTGAGATTGTAGAGATAAAAACAGTAAACGATTCGTTTGAATTAATCAAGTAAAAATAGTTACCAAGAGGTTGTCCTTGGATTGGGCTCCTAGTGAATATAATAACATATATTTGAAATAATGACGATTATTTCGAAATTGTCGACAAGTGTTTGAAATGTGCTACAACTATTTTCGGGCCAGCAGAAGATTTCGGTCACCTGTCTGTGAACCACTGGTTGGGAAATATTTGTATTAATGATATTATCTTTCACAGATGAGATTAAAACTTTGATTAAATCATAAAGATCTTTGATAAACCAATTAGCCATCTTTATCTATTAATAAATTCAGATTACAAAAAGATATGAGCATTTAAAACCAAGCCTTTTTTTGGATTTTTATTTATTCAATGCAATTTTGTGCCTAAGTGTCCTAAAATAGAATGTTCCACTGTTTCCCAAATTGGGTTCCGCAGAAAATTATTTTTTTTTTAAAATAAGCTCATCGAATAGAATATATTATAGACACAATTTAAGACATCGACTGAGGGTGCTTGATGGAATTTCAATATCAAATTTGGATTATTGAGATTTTGTACACTTCCATGTATTTTGTCAGTAACGAGCCGGGTTTCGCCTTTCGGCATCTTCAGGCATTCGAGCACACGAATGGACTCGAACTGAGAGACAGTAAACAGTGTCTAACGTTTATATAGAAGATATGTTGTATTTGTACGTCTGTCTTATATCTTACCTCGTAAATAATATTTGTCGCATTTGTATCTTCTATATAAACGTTAGACACTGTTTACTGTCTCTCAGTTCGAGTCCATTCGTGTGCTCGAATGCCTGAAGATGCCGAAAGGCGAAACCCGGCTCGTTACTGACAAAATACATGGAAGTGTACAAAATCTCAATAATCCAAATTTATTATAGACACGTTTATCCGACTGATTTTCACTTCGGCATGCTCACGTCAAAAAGTTTGAAAAGAACTGCAACTGTCTACGTATTACTTTTGGGTAATGCGAGTTCAGCATGAAAATTCTGCAATTCCGGTGAGTGGGAAACTTTATGTTCATGATTATTTTCTAGAGAATCATGAACGTTCATGAATCGATTCGTCTTCCAAAGTGCATAACCAACCTGCCAATGGTGATGCCACTATAAAAAGGTTTAAAACTGTTCAACGGTGTTGCTCATGATGTTGTTCTTAAATTAAATATGAAGGGTAGGGTGGGTTTATTTTCTTCTACTGGACGTGAAGAGGGGGTAAGACACCAAAAATGATAATACTAATTACAAATTAATTACTAGTGTTTGTAATAACCTTGCAGTATAGTTAGTCTGAAGATGTTTTTTAAAGAGACGAAACGCGTTACGTTAAGTAGCGGAATAACTATGTTACAAAATTTAATTTTATGTAAAAAAAATAATTTCCACAAAGTTACCGTCCAATAACCCTAATTATGGTTTTGTCTGTACCAGTGTTCCCCAGCCAGTGGTCCGCGGCCCAGTGCCGAGGCACGGAGACTTTCCACCAGGTCGCGAACAGTATGCCAAATTTCAAGGAATTCGAAATGCAAAAATACAAAAATATATAACTTTTGACGCCTGCACGTTTACTTATGTTTTTAGTTATTCTTAAATAGTAATAATTCGTAGAATGATGCGACACGATGGTCGCTGGTTTTCTCAGAAATCATCTCAGGCACACTCAGGAAAACGGAAATATTTTGTCTTGAATAGTGAACCCAGATGCTAAACCCTACCTAAATATATTTCCAAGAATTTCATATGTATATTTGTCAGTTATAGTTAGGTTCATCTGTCACAATATAAGATTAAAAAAATATTACAAAAAACCATTTTTATTTCAGTATTAGTAGTCCGTGATTTTTTTCTTTTTTTTACCGGTCTGCAGGTGTAAATAGGTTGGGGAACACTGATATATACTACATATCGTCACTGTTCTGGAAGAAGACACTAACTATAAAATACTAGTTTTGAGTAATTTGGACTTTTAAGTTTGCAAAATTCTTGAAAGGCCTTACGTTTTTCATTTCGTTTGTTTGTAAAAAACGGTTTTTAAGTAAAAGTATAATTTATAAAAATAAGTGTGTTCTGTAATACGGTAGAGTTTAAAATAAGGAACATTTCGGTATTACTAACTCAATATGTCATTTTTTCGATTTAGTGTTTTGTTCCAGAACAACGACGATATATTTTACATTTCTAAAGCAGACAATTATTTTAACATCCTTAATAGTCATAATTTATTAAGAAAATCTGTAATTTTGGCTTCTTTTCAGGAAAACTTGCAATTATAGGACGCATAAACATAAAAGCGGGCTTATGAAAGTGAGTGATTTTTTAAAAATAAAATTCATGCACGGATAATCGAGTCTACTGTAAAAGGGTTCCTCGACGAAAAAAAATTAGTATTCGCTGGATTTATATATTATTTATTTTATATAACCAAACTAAGTATTTATTAATTATTTATTTTTAGGAAGTATTCATCAGATGCTATCTTTTAAGAGATTAATTTTATTTGCAGAGTTGCACCGAGTCTATCTATTACAAAACTCAATAGGCTTTCTTTGAGAAAATTCTCACGCATGACGACATGTCTTTCCAAATGAAAATATACCTGGCTTTGCTAGTATTACTTTTCAGTTATGTATAGCAGATCACCGCCGGTACTGGACCAAACAGAACATGGAAAAACAAAACAAGTAAAAAAAAAATGATTTTTTTCAAACCATATCCGCTTCCTACTTGGAGCATATGGTCCCCCCCAGTGATCCCCCGCCAATCTTCTTGCTTTCTCTTGGGACATCCCAGATTTCCTTAGCTCCACCGAGTACATTCTATGGATGGTCCATCAGCGGCTATTTATTAATAAAACATAAAAGAAAAATGCATAAATATGTAATATATTTATTCACTGCATTAGGTTTCTATAAAATTTCTGTAAATTAATTTTTTTTTCATGTGCACTCCCAACGTGGAGCATATGGTCTCCTAATGGAGGTATCTCAACAGAATTTTTCTATTAGAACTACTTGCTACTCAGTTGCGCAGACTCTCTTTTTACGAAGAGAGTAGGGTTAGAAGGATAGGGCTAGGACAGGACAAGTGGTAAGCTAATCGCTCTCGTTACGCCCTTTGAGGATCGGATGGGTGGGAGGGAGTTTTCGACATCACAAACACTCAGACTATGAACAGGAATTCATAAATCGATTGAAAGATCAATTTATGAAAACCGTTCGCACCGGGAATTGAACCCGAGACATCTACCGAGACGCTACCAACTCCGCCACGGGCGCCGACATTCTAAATTCATATACCGGTTTTTAAATTATTTAAATTTATTTAATATTCCAAATTCCCCCTCACTCTTTGGAAGTGTTAAAATACCCAATGTTAAAAATTTACTATAAATATCTTGTCATAAATTATTTGCGTTCAAATACAAAAAGATCTTGGGTCAGTGTTCAGAAATCGTCGTTTTCTTAAAATCGCAGAAGGGAAAAAAAAAGTGCCGTTTGCAAATATTCATGTTTAACATTTACAATAAACACATTCTAATTTTTATAATTATCAGTGTATTATATTTTTTTGTTTCTATACATGACATAATTACTATAAATATTTTACAAAAATATTAAATGAACTACTCATACTCACATCGAATTCGTAAATGTTTAACGAATCTCATAAGTGGTTAGTTTAATAAATAATGGCTAAAGGTATGTAAATATATGTAGGTTGAAAATTCATGATTTTCTTAAAAGTTGATTAATCAGAAGAAGGTTTTTTGACATACCGCCTTCTGCCATTATACCCACGATATAGTGAAAAAATATCGGAAAAACGGTTATAAAAGATTATCACTGGTAAGGGTGTGTTTTTGTCATGCTGCATCGACCAAAAAATATGTCCATAGAAGGTATTTTGTTTGACCGTTTATTTTCAGTTGGTTGGCCATGTTTTGTTTTACTCACTCTGGCCCTGAATGTTATATTATCACGTATAAAAACACCTGATTTTAATTATTTATCAGTCATTATATTATATCGAAATGGTAAAGTTTGTATTGTTGGCAATTCTGACGTGCTCGACCATCTCACTGGTAAGTAAATTACCCCAAAACCAGTCTTAGCGTGTAAATCAGATATTTACATTGATCAAATCTTTATTTCGACAAACCTTACGTATAATCAAGTAAGTGCAAAATATGTGATTATATGTCTTTTGCATTTTCCTTGTCTACGCACTCAGTTCTACAGGTAGGCATCAAACAACAGGGAAAATTCGATTAAAAGTATTAACACTGTTCTAATTTTGAAGAAGATACATGTAGTTGTTACTTTGCAATTGCGTTATGAATCTTTGAAATGCTCTGCTGTAAAATCTCATGTTTGAAGATACTGGGCCGATACGCCCCCGTCTGCAACATCCCCAAAACTGTACATTAAGTCGTCTTTAAATATGGCAATACGTAGTTGTACCGCTTGGCAGATAAATATTAGTTCATTTAACTTCATTTGTTGTAACGGTAAAATCATTGTGAAAGACATTCAGTTTGAAATATACCCCTCAGGGTGGAAGCGCCGTATACCCGACAAAAAGGTTACATATGGGAATGTTCGAACTGTTACAAATCGTTGTTTAATCAGTATCCAGTTTGCCATCGCTAGGTAAAGGCACGCGTTTTTTTACGCCCTATTGGATAGGGCAATCAATATCCTAAGTTTATTTGCCAACGCGACGTTCATTTTAATGTGTCTTATGTAAAATGTGTTTTTTTATGTGTCCTAATTTTTTAACCGTGAATATAACCCCGATGTTCTAATTGTATAAACCACTGCATCTAAATAAAATGAGATTAACCGGATTGAAGTGGCGTTTTGTCTTGAGATCTACTGCACATCCTGGATGGTGATAACTAAGCATTCGCCCCTCTTCGACCAGGCATTCTCAGGGATTATACGTAGGGACTGTCGATATTATTCCGTGATTGATTTGATGGCAACTTTGTCAACAAGTCTACCGTCCGTTAAATAACTTTATAAGTGTAATGTAATCAAATGTTCATTTGTATTCTTTATAGGTTGCAGCAAAACGTTATACAATCAAATTCGTGGAAGACTTGGATCAAGGTAATTTTTAATTATAAATAATATACATCATGACTTCTTATTTCACTAATAACATAAGTTTCATGAATGCGAAATAATGTTACTTGACTGCTTATCATTGACAAAACATGGGTTATAGAGAAGATGAAGAATTGTTTCAAGAATTGTACTAGATAATCTTATTTATAGTAGCCCAGACCGCTCTGTAGGCGTCTTATTATTATCACATATTACATCTATTTAGGTATGAAATTTTCTCATGACGTAAGCGTTCGCGGTATAAAAAATGCACACACAGTTCCGTCGTATTGGCTACTGAAGACATCCAGTATTTCAATTTCAATACAATAGTAATACAGTAATAATATCGTCGGCATAGTGGCAGAATGCAATAAAACGAAAATCGGCTGTTTTGAGTTATGAATGCAGAACGATAGATTTTAAAACTGTCTGAAAAAACAATCTCAGAAATATTCCATGTACTTTGTACGTAATTTGAAGTAATCTATATGAATTAAGTCAAATTCGTTCAGTAGTTATTAGTGGCAAAAAAACATAATTAATATTACTAAAAAAAAGAACTACTAATAAATTTGGATTATTGAGATTTTGTACACTTCCATGTATTTTGTCACTAACGACCCGGGTTTCGCCTTTCGGCATCTTCAGGCATTCGAGCACACGAATGGACTCGAACTGACTCAGTTCGAGTCCATTCGTGTGCTCGAATGCCTGAAGATGCCGAAAGGCGAAACCCGGGTCGTTAGTGACAAAATACATGGAAGTGTACAAAATCTCAATAATCCAAATTTAATATTGAAATTCCATCAAGCACCCTCAGTCGATGTCTTAAATTGAACTACTAATATTTAAATCGAGTACGTAAATGATTAACGAATCTCATAAAGTGGTTAGTTTAATAAACAATGGTTGAGGTATGTAAATAGAAAGACTCAAATTTCCCCATTCTCTTAATATGTTGTCAATTATCTCAATACAAAGTTTTTTAACTTAACGCCTTCTGCCACTATATCGATGATATATTTATAATCCATTAATCGCTTTTAAGGTGTAAAGTGTCAATAATTGGTGAAAACGCACTGTATTCTGTACGCTCGCGATGAGCAAAACTATTTTATTTCTTGGTCTATAAGAAATAATAAGCGGTCAGTAAATAATTCGATAAGTGGTCGGTATACATCCTTAATTTTTTTTTTTAAGATTTCTTCCTTAATTCTTTTACATTTTTTTTATTGATCGTTCTCAATGGCAAATGTTCCGATTTATGATTTTGGAAATCTGGCAACCCTTGATACCAACACACTACCACCAGGCTTCACTGTTCTTCCTTCAGTGGGCACATGCTTAAGACTATATTCAAATTTGTAGGGACAGTGATCGGGTATAAAACATTTGGCATAGACCGACCACAACAATTTCTACTTCAAAATAATGTCGATGTTTTCTTGCAGATGAGCGCATTATTCAAGGATCACCCGCCGCCCAAACCCAGTTCCCTCACCAGGCCCTTTTGGAGATGAGGAATGCAAACAATGAGTGGATCATGTGCGGCGGAGCCCTCATCAGCACCAGATGGGTGCTCACTGCAGCACATTGCCTTCGCGGGTAATGAAACAATTCAATAAATACACGAATATTGAGATTTCATAAACGTCCGGTATTATATTTTTCAATTAAGTGTAACAACTCCAAAAGCGTAGATGTCCAATCCAAATGTGTAGTACATAGGCTCTTAATGTAGCTATATCAACAGACGTTTTTCTTTGAGAATTTCGTGTTACTCAGTTGCTCAGTAGGGATAGAAGAGCAGGGCTAGAACAGGACTACTGGTTAGATAATTCCTCTCGCTAAGCTTCGTTTTAAGAATCGGATGGGCGGGAAAGAATTCTAAACATCACAAACATCCATGACGGTTTCAAACTTTGATTCGAACCCGTGAGCACCCTAACCTAACCCTCGCTCTCTGCGCCATAGATATATCTCTCACCGGCTAGCCCTAATACGAAAATTTACGCGTAATTCAAAACTGCAGTATGTTGGTATGATGAGTTAGCTAGGTCTTGACCTTTCGGACTTAGTTGAGTAGTCAGTGTGGCCGTTATACTAAATAGTTTGGAGACCCCCTGATTTATAAAACTAACAGACCATTTAAGATATCGACTAAGGGTGTTTGATGGCTTTTACGGCATTCGAGCACACGAATGAGTCAGCTTGAGTTCATTCGTGTGCTTAAATGCCTGAAGATACCGAAAGGCGAATCCCGGATCGCTAGTGACGAAATGCATGGAAATGTACAACATCTCAACAATTAAAATTTTAACAGACCATTTAACCATTTTATTGAAAACTTATTTCATATACCAATTCTAGATATCACAAACAGAAATTCCTATAATCGATTGAAAAATCAATTTATGAAACTGTATGAAACTTTAACCGGAGATATCCGTTATCTTATATTCTTACCATATACAAAAAAGAAAGATTGAACGACACTGAGATAGTTATAGATGTTTCCTTACCGTATACGAAGAGAGAGAGTGAGAGAAAGACTTACATTAGTTCCATAAACCTATGAAGCTGCTTCATAACGGAAGTGGCTTCATGACTTAAAAAATAATTCAAGACACGGTTGTGTCACCTTTTTACAATTTCTCAAATACTGTTGTGTCTTCTGAATTTCAGTCGAGTGAGTGGACTTGTCCGCCTTGGATCAGTTGACTATAACAATCCTCAGATTCTAATCAATGGATTAACAAATTTCTACGCCCATGAAAACTACAACCCAACCAACGCCTACAATGACGTCGGTGTCATCAATCTTGGCCGCGATGTTGCCATAACAGGTAATATGAACAAAAAACCACCTCCTAGCTGCGCACTATATCAAAGCAATCTTAAGCTACAAGCAGTGCTGTGATAAAATTCACAATTTAGGAGTAGTCCTAAGTGTCCCAGTCTCTACCAACAAATTGTATGTCAGTTATACGTAAATCAACTCTCAACTCTGATTTTTGTCGAATATAAAATGTTGTTATGATTTCCTGTGAGTTAATTCTGTGATTCCTTAACATTAACAGTATATAATTCGCTATACATCGAAAACCACCATAAATGCAAGTTAAGTATTAATTAAATCGTCATACTATATCAAGTTACATGATTTTGATTTTCAGCCTCCGTCAAGACCATTCGTCTGCCAAGAAGATCCCAAGCCACCGAATCATTCGCTGAACGAGTTTCCACTCTTGTTGGATGGGGATTGACTCACATCAGTAAGTCTTAAAAATTCTAGTCCATAGATCTCTTAACACAGTGGTGCCCAGCCTATACACCTCTGTCACCCGCCAATCGCGTTGCTTCCTCCCATGACATGCCAGAGTCCCTCAGCTCTGCCGAGTACATCCTGTGAATCCCACTGGTCGGGAGAAGAGGCAAGCAGGATTGAGACTCTCTGGAGGCATCCGCAGCACGTGACCCGGCAAGTCTGTTAAGGATATTTAGTAGACTATTGAAAGGTTAGGAATTAACTCAGGTCATATTGTGATGGACTAATGTGATGTGTAACCAAGCCTGTCATGACTCTGATAGGGCCCTGACTAGCGCGGGACCCAACATTGGGAGGGTCAACACCTTCAGGTACCTCAGTGTACAAATCCTGGAAGACGGTAACTCAAAGAAAGAGCTCGCTATTCGATTAGGAATAACTGGAGTCACATTTCACGCAATGAAGAACCTCTGAAAAACGCATCTGTACACGATTAAAACAGATGCCATTTGTTTAACGCTTGCGTCCTACCTGTACACAACAGTAGGGCTAATTTATCTCTTTATTTGAAATAATACTTTAAATGCAATTATCTCATAACTTGTTCTCAATACTTACCCTTTACCGTCTAGTGGCCCGGTACGGGACCGTTGATAATGACACATTTCGCGATCGAAATACACTGATGTATGATAAAAGTATTCAAAATATAAATATTACCTTACATCAATAATGACTAGAGATATCGAATCATTTTATTTTTGTCATAAGAAGTAATGCAAACATCTGTGTTTCGGGGTCGTCGATATTCACATGCCAGAGGTTTAAAGATGTCTATATATAGACAAATGTTTTAAAAATTGGCTGAAGGTTTTATTGTAATTTAATTCCCTAATCTTTTAGAAATTTAACAGTTTTTAATTTAATTTTGGTGTAATTATATAGTTTTAATTCTTTAACTTTAATTTACAATTAAATGAATAATGAAAAATAATGAATAAAGCTTCTATAAACTTTAAACAATCATTCTTTTTACTTCACCCAAATAAATTGACTAGTTTTAGAGATATAGTCATTTTAATGACAGCTTAGGATCATGCAATAATTGCGCAAAAAAATGGTTGGGCGGATAAAGGTTAATGCCTTCTGTCAGTACACCCTCGATATATGAAATAAATGAATTACGGATGATAAATTTTTGCCACTTTACTGCACAAATTTCACCAATGTAACATTTTACACTTTTATTTTAGCCGGCCCGCTTCCTCACCATCTGAACTTCGTTGACTTAAAAGTGATCACAAACAAACTATGCATCGAACTATTTGGATACCGCGTTATCGCTGCATCCAATCTTTGCGCTGTCGGTATCAAGAGTCCAGCCCAAGGAGGGTGCTCGGTAACTATTGTCCCTTGACTAATTTCAATCGCACTGCTTATTTTTTATCTCAACAATCTCCTAAACCAGTATTCTCCATCCTTTTTACACCTGCGGACCGGTAAAAAAAGGGAAAAAAATTCGCGGACCACTAATACTGAAATAACAACGGTTTTTATGTAATATTTTTTAATCTTATATTGCGACGAGATGGACATAACTATAACTAACAAACATACATATGAAATTCTTGGAAATATATTTAGGTAGGGTTTTGCATCTGGGTTCACTATCCAAGAGCAAATATTTCCGTTCTCTCTGAGTGTACCTGAGAAAATTTATGACTGTCGATTCTGAGAAAACCAGCGACCATCGTGTCTTATCATCCTACCAATTATTATTATTTGACAATAAATAAAAATAAAAGTAGACGTGCACGCGAAAAAATCTTATATTTAGTATTTTGGCATGGCTAATTTCTTGAAATTCCTTATTATGTTCTATTAATCAAAATGGTCCAAAATTCAATAAATGGTCAGTATACGCGTGGTCAGTTAATAAAATAAGCGGTCATAAATTCGGGGAACCACTATAATATCAATTTTGTGATCTTTTCATTTCAGGGTGACAGTGGAAGCCCATTATTCTTGAGAGAAGCTGACGGGGTATATACTCATATTGGGGTTACCAGTTTTGTCACCGGTGCAGGATGCGAAGCCTTCTTCCCTACAGGATTCGCTCGCACCTCAAGCTATCTTGACTGGATTTCACAGAAGACAGGAATTGCCATCAGGCCCTAATTCAAGCAGGACCAAAACAGCTGATGTCAAGTTAAACATTAAATTTCATTGAAATGTTTTAGAAATAACCTTACCAATGAATATTATTTGTCTCTTGTAAAATAAATAAATTATATCACACGGTCATATTTTTATTAACGTTTCATGCGCGGATGACGTGCACGGCCCGTGGAACATAAACAACGCCCACAGACCGTTATTAACTTCAAATATTATGTTTTAACAAATAGACATAATGTATTATACACTTGGATTGCAAATACATTTAATGACAATTCTACTGTTGATTTTAAACGTAAAAGTGAAATTAAAAACAATTTAATTAGTAAATATATAGGTCTCAGCTTATGATATTTAAGTTTAAAAATATTTGTTTTGTTATTTGTAAATGAATTGAAGATTAGATTTTTTTGATAGTCTAGGCTACTCAATGTTAAACCTACCACTAACCTCTACGGCTTCACACTTTTACAGGGTATATTCAGCGTTACATCGTTATGCCTATTTCAAATGTTTGATAGGAATGTCCGAGGAGAAATTCCTCAAGACTTGCTTGCATGCACTCTAGTGTGGAGGAAGCTGCGTTATAAATAAAAGTGTTAAAAAAAGGAGAAACAAGGGAGTAAATGTCTTTATAAATTGCGTTCCAATCGCTTTCCATAGAACGCCGTGAGCTCTTTAAATATCTTGTAATTTATCAGAGATGCAACCAAGTCGGCATGACCGACAGGGCCGACAGATACGACTGGTATTCATATCGTCTTCGGCAATTTTTCCCGTTCGTTGTCCATGTCTGGACATTTTCCAAGGGATGTGATCAGCATCCTGGATCATATTGCCACATTCACATAGTAAACTATCTACCAACCGGCCAAGCTTGATTAGATTACAAATATTTAAGTTACATTTTTTTCTTTTTTGAACTATGATTTCGTAGGTTCTTTTGCCTTAAATGCATTAATAACTCCAAAACGCCAAAATGTCGCAAGTGCCCTTTTGCTTTTAGGCTGACGTTATCTTTCATAGATGAGATTAAACATTGATAAAATTATAAATATTTTTGATAAACAAATTAGTGTTTTACCAAATACCTTTCAAATTTAATTTACAAAATGATATGATCGTGCAACACCAAGTACGTGTTCATATATCTACATTTATTCAGGGCAAAGGTTTGAGTGTCCTAAAGTAAATTGATCCGCTGTTTCCCAAATGGTGTTCCGCAAAAAAATTAAAAAACATTATCACCGAATGTTTAAAATATTTTAACTGACTCAGGAAAGCTCATTTATATTTCCTTTTTTATAATATAATGTTTTCAAAACACATTTTTTCAATTTTGGAATACGTCATTTAATAAAAAAAAAATACCGTGTCCGCTCCAAACGTGGAGCATATAGCCTCCTAATTGAGATCGAGACCTCCCTATCTCAACAGATGTTTTCTATGAGAACTGTTTGTAACTTAGTTGCTCAATCTCTCTTTTTTTCGTTTTGAAGAGAGTAGGGATAGAAGGATAGGGCTAGGACAGGACTAGTGGTTAGCTAATCGCTCTCGCTACGCCCCGTGAGGATCGGATGGGTGGGTGAGGAGGGAGTTTCAGATATCACAAACTACGAACAGAAATCCATAAATCGACTGAAAGATCAATTCATGAAACTGTCCGCACCGGGAATTGAACACGAGACATCCGTAGCCGTAGAAAACGACGTTACCAACTGCGCCACGGATGCCGACAAAATACATATTTACTTCATAATAATTTTAAACATATTGTTGTTTTGTAAGAAGACTGCCACAGCTCAACATTCACCTGTATGGAATTTTTATATGTAACTGTATAAAATATCAATAACTTTATGCAGAAGATAGTTCCAAGTTGTAACTTCCTCAGACTCACCTGCTAGTATTATTTATCTGGTCAAGATATGTGTGCTATATCATAATGCATATTTTTAAATGCTTCTCCTGAAACATTATGAGTTTTGGATTGTTACAGTCTTCTTCCAAACTAGTGATATGTCGATTATAAGTACATAAATATTGCAAGAAGTAAAATTACATCTTGAAAACTAATACCTTCGTAACCCGTTTCATTTTCGGAATATCTCTATTTATTAAATGTAATATCTATATAGTCTGCAGTTATTATATATCATCACCGTACTGGCATAAGTTGGTAAGTAACACAATTGACGGAAACTAGATTGTCATAAATCCATCTATTCTAGTTTCCAACCTTAATGCTACAATGCATCCCCTAAAACAAAATCTTTTTCCGCGCCTCCCTACTTCCTATTTTTTTAATCGATTTAATAATATAGACACGTTTTAATTAATAAAAACTTTATTAAAAAAAACTGATAACTATAATTAACAGAATAATAAAAAAATTTTGCTATTACGTACATGCAGTGAAGTAGCTATGGGTTTTGCCGCGCCTCATTTAATATTTACAATAGTGTTGAATTAAGGGTATCTTTAAAATTGCTTACTATTTATTTTAAATTCTAAACTATCACGGTACAGAAAATTGCGCCAAATTTTTATTCATACATACTATACATACAATTTTTTGAAAACAAGTACTATATTTTTACAAATTTTATATTAATATTGTAGAGTCCCGCAGGCATGTTTTTGAAATATGCCAAAAATCTATTCTTTAAAATATTTTTTATTATCCATATAAAAATAGAAAATTATTGATGTACAATCCACCAATTCATTTTTTTCCATGTCCGCTCCCAATGTGGAGCATATGGTCTCCTAATGGAGGTATCTTAACAGAATTTTTCTATGAAAAACTGCTTGTTACTCAGTTGCTTAACCTCTCTTTTTCGAAGAGAGTAGGGATAGAAGGATAGGGCTAGGACAGGACTAGTGGTTAGCTAATCGCTCTCGTTACGCCCTGTGAGGATCGGATGGGTGGGAGGAAGTTTTAGACATCACAAACACTCTACGAACAGAAATCCATAAATCGATTGAAAAATCAATTTATGAAAACCGTCCGGACCGGGATTTGAGCCCGAGACAACCGTAACCATAGCCGACGACGCTACCAACTGCGCCACGGACGCCAACCACCAATATATTGTAAATACATTAAAATTGCAAATCAATTTAGAACAAAATATTCAGCAGATTGTACTATCACAACGTTAACTATTCTCAAAAAACTTATTTTTCGTTGCTTTGCTCTTCGTAACATTATCAAAATCTATTTTATCTGTCAGTTGATGTTTTATTGCAAGTTTTTTTAATCACAAATGGTTCACTGTCAATGATAAATAGTTTTTTTTTTTTTAATTCAACAACAAAATGATAATTAACAAGATGTGACTGTTCGTAACAATTTATTCTTTCTACCTGGACATTTAAGCTCCATGATCATCCTTACATTATTTTAATTTGTTTATTACCTACGTAATTTTCTGTTAATTTTAAAAAATGCAATCTCGAAGAGTATATTTTGTAAAAGAGTAAAATAAACATTGAATTTTTACTGTTATGTTACGATATGAAGTTTTATTTATTTGTAGATATTATGGTGTGAAAATTATTTTTTAATTACAAAATTTCGGCGCCTCCCCGGTTGGAAACCACTGACTTAGCTACATCTACCAGTTCAGTGACGATTTATTAAATATTTATATTTCTTTTAATTTTTTGTCTTAGTTATGTTTTTCCATGGTCTGTTTTGTGATGGAACGAATAAAACGTACCTATATTCACAGTGGTGTCTTCCTAACGATTTTTTAACTAAAACTTAAAGCGATAGGTGTTGGTTATGACTTACTTCAAGTTTACTTACGACAAATTGATATGACGTGTGAATATGTACTTGGGACATAAGTCAAAACTGTAAAAAAATTGCCTTACAACATTTCAACTTTATCCGACTTCTATATAGACGACTGCATTAATGTATTGAATGAGAAATATCACAAAACCTGGGGTTACCTTACCTTGGATAAATCAGATTTTCAATTAAAATATATTTGATCAAAAACAAGATGTTTTAACTAGCTTCCATACTATTTTAAAAATAAAACACAAATCATTTGTACTACTTCCACATATTTATAATGATGGACTTTTAATGTAGCTATATTTGTGATTTCATATTAGTATTTATTGATTTGCAAGAGGTCCATAACATTTTAATTGTAGACTCTTTTATTTAATTTATGTATAATTTGTTTGCTAATCAGTCTTAGTTCATGAATCATCAGTTTTATATACCTTCATTTTTACACTCAATTGATAATGCTCATGATCAGCGAAACCGGTCCTGATCATTATAAATATGTGGAAGTAGTACAAATGAATTGTGTTTTACTTTTTAAAATATAATGTCTTTCCACCAATAATTGACAGTTAACACCTTAAAAGTGATTAGCTTCCACACGCTCCACATTGGGAGCTGACACGGCTTAAAAAATTAAAATCAAACTTTTTTAGATGTCCCGTCTTTTTGTACACCATATAAAAGAGTTTGTTGAGGACATTTAATTATTCGATTTATTGAATAATAAACTTTATATAATCAATCTATTTATATTTATAAATATTGATTAGATGGTATCTTTAAAGCGATCAATCAATTTGCAGAGTTGCACCAAGGATACATATTATAGTACGCCCGTCATATATAACAATATTGCAATTGAAATACTAAATGTCTATAGTAGCTGTGCTGTATTTCCCACACTGACGGACTGATTGTTGTTTGTTTGCCTCGGAATTCGCGTCACGTCGGTACTGTGTATTGCTTATACATACATGAGAAAATTTCATACCTAAATGTGTATGTGATAATAATAAAAAGTCTATATCTACGCCTACAGACCGGTAAAGGCTATTAAATATAAGATAGTTTTATACCGACTGATATTGTCTTGAGCAATTTTTCACGTTATGTCTGAACATTCCCAAAGGATGTGATCGGCATTCGAAATAATAATTATGGCCGCGTTTATATTTTAGACTAACTAGCTGGAGAATTTGACAGCATAGTGACCATGGGCAGCTACTAATTGGCTGTTCCAGAAATCAGGAGTCACTCTTCATCCGCCATTTAGTATTTGGGAAGAATTTGAAATGTTTACTGCCTTTGGGAGAAGCATATTATAATCGTTCCAAGATAACAATTTTAAAACTTAATCATTTGCAAATGGATCCGTTTCAGTTGTAACCTACACCGTCTTATTTGAAGAATTCTTCATTTAATGATTGTTATTCTTAAAAAAACTAACATCCTAGTATATTTATTCTTCTTCTTCAGACGTATTCCTCACTGGTGAGGGTTGTGACCTCCGTCGATCGCAACAACTCTGTTTTTTTTGGCGATTCTCGCCATTCGCAGATGTAAGGAGAGGCGTGTTGGCGGTGACGTGCTTCACTTGGTCGCTCTAGCGAGTTGAGGCCCTTCCGCGTCCCCTTCTGCCTTCGATCTTTCCTGTAATGACGAGCATCTCAAGATTGTCGCTAGACTTGCGGGCGATCTGGACGAAAAAGCCGAGTAGGCGTTTTGTATAGGTGACCGAGACTATATTATATAATTTAATGAAAGTGGCAGAAGACGATAAGTCGAAAATAAGCTGTTTTGAGTTATGAATGCAGTATGATTGATTTTAGGACGCCCTATCGACTAAAAAAACAAGCTCAGCCATTTTTCATGTATTTGTTTACGTAATTTGAATAAATCAATACGAATTAAGTCAATTTCGTTCACGGATATTTGTTGAAAATAACTATAATCAACTTTACTACAAAAAATAATTATTAATACTTAAATCGAATTCCTAAATGATTCACAAATCTTATAATGTGGTTAGTTTAATAAATAGATAATGGCTAAGGTATGTAAATATAGAAGCTAAAATTTCATGATTTTCTCAATAGTCGACTATATCAGAACAAGGTTTTTTGATTTTCTTTTGACTCGCTTTCTGCTATTATACGGACGATATGGTGACAAAAAATCGGGAAAATGGTAAAAATTATCACTAAGAAGGGTGTGTTTTTTCCTGTCCCATTAGTCGGAATCGTGAGAAAGGAGTGATCCATAGAATTTAAAAAGATCCATTATTGTGTTTGATCGATTATGTTCAGCTGATTGGCCCTGTTTTGTTTTACTCACTCTGGCCCTGAACGTCATATTATCAGGTATAAAAACAACTGATCTTGATTATTTATCAGTCATTATATTTTATCGAAATGGTAAAGTTTGTATTGTTGGCAATTCTGGCGTGCTCGACCATCTCAGTGGTATGTAAATTACCTCTCAAGTATTCTCAATATGCGTAAATCTATGTCAGATATTATGTATTGATCGAAATAAAATCTTTATACATTGAAAAATAAAACCCCTATAGTTGACATTTTAAAACATTGATTTTGACTAGTGTTAGCAAACTAGACTGGCAAAAAACCTGGGAGTTTTGAAATGGTGGGTAAAAAAGCCAAAAAAATGGGAATTGACTCTTAAATATGATATTTTGTGTCGAGTTTAACTTCATACATAAAAACAAGAGCGTTTCCGTAAATATTTTGTATTGGCTTCAAGTATACATAGATATCATAGGTGATCCGATATTGAATAGTTTCTTACTATCTATAATCTATATCAGCGGTTTCCAACATTTATGCTATAACGCCTCCCCTATAAAAAAAAATTTTGGGCACGTCCCTACCTTTAATTTTTTTAATCGATATCATAACATAGACACGTTTTAAATAATAAAAACTTTATTAAAAAAAACGAATAAATATAATTAACAGAATAATAACAAGATTTTGTGGCGTAGCTGGGAGTTTTGCCTTCTCCCCACAATTTTCCCTACAAAAATGATGTAATATTTACAATTGTGTTGGATTAGGAGTATCTTTAAAATAATTTAGTGCTTATTTAACTCCTGTAGGCTTTTTCTTGAAATATTTCAAAAAATCTAGTCTTTAAAATATTTATTGTTTATACAAAAAATACAAAATTATTGATGTGCTATCCATTAATATATTGTAAATTGATTTAGGACATAATATTCAGCAGATTTTACTAACACAACATCAACTATTCTCAGCAAAATCGTCAGCAACATTATCAAAATCTGTTTTATCTGTCAGGTGGTG
Source organism: Himalopsyche phryganea (assembly GCA_022494535.1). NCBI lineage: Eukaryota > Metazoa > Arthropoda > Insecta > Trichoptera > Rhyacophilidae > Himalopsyche > Himalopsyche phryganea. Next base: position 73,702 of record JAGVSL010000039.1, read on the forward strand.
TTATATTGAAAAAATTGCAAAATTATAAATCGTAAATTGCTTTGCTCACTGTTGATGTTAAATAGTTCTATTAATTAAACCACAAAATAATAATTCAGAATCTTGTGACTGTTCACAACAATTAAATCTTTCTACCTAGACACTGCCCAAGCACACCTTGCCAACTCACTGGCGTCTGCTTGCAGTCCACTGCCCAAGCGCACACACCAGCTTGCAGCCCACTGCACTAGCACACCTTGCCAACTCACCGGCATCTGCTCGCAGTACACTGCCCAAACATACTGCGCACACCACAAGCATACAGTGCCAACGCACCGGCACCTGCTTACAAGCGCAGCCGCTCCACGCCATGCCACGCTATCACATCAATAAAGAGCATATCAAGTCATATCTCAGCACCATCAAAAACTATCGTAGCTGTTCAGACAACTACATCGTCTGGCAGTTGCTACTCATATTCACATTACCGCTGATAATCCTGCAGCAAATTTCATCGAGGTTACCTCTTAACCTATGGAAAGAGGTTACCTCTTGCTAGACCTGAGGCTGCAGTTTTCGAAATATGAATACTCGCCTGCATCGAAACATTATGTTTATCAGTAAGCATTATTTATTGGCAAATAATATACCTATGACAAGACACGACGTTACAGATTACGTAATGCTTGCAATAATATTTGACTGATATCCGTCATTCTGCTGACACCGCGTGAGAGGTCAACGACCATCAATGTGTGTCGAAACTGGATCACAAAACACAATACAAATAAACAAGGAAATGATTACTGAAGGGATTCTGCATTGACCGTCGGACGCGACACAATAACCGTCTCATCGTGACACCTGTCGTCCTACAGATTGTTGAAATATACCAAAGAGTTCGTTTTCTCGCCTTTTTTCTGACTTATATTTAAAGTAGAATTATACTGAAATTTTTTTTTAAATAGAGCAACAGGAAATTCTATTATATACGTATTTTGACAAAAAATTAATAAGAGTAATAAATAGTAATCATTTTTCGGGGATATGCTTTTATTACCTTCTGCTGTGATTAAGTCAGTGTCTGTCGTCTGCCTCGACACTACGCACGATATTTATTTTGATTATATGTAAATAGTGAATAGGTGCTATTATAATCGTTAAATAATTTTATAAAATATTGTTTTTGACATGTCAAAAAATAGTATGTTATAAAATTATTTACCGGTTATAATACCGCCTATTCACTATAATATAACGCTTCACATAATAATTTAAGAAGTGTTACTGCCGTGATAATTGTGATGCATGCTATTATCATCAACCAATTTTAATATTCATAGGATTTTTAACATTGATAGCAAATAATTTAAAGCATCGACTGAGGGTGCTTGATGAATTTTAATATCAAATTTGAATTATTGAGATTTTGATAGCAAATATTCCACATAATACGTCACAAAACAAATAACTAGATATAAATTTACTTTAAACATCATTGATAAGAAGAGTGAATATTGGATAGGAGTAAACCAAAATGGTAACACTCCAATTCATAGTGATATAACCGTAATAGACTTGTTGGCAACTTTGCCAACAAGTCTAGCATTAAGCAAGTTAACAAATTATCATTTTTATCTTTGCAGGTGGTAGCAAAGGGTCAGGAAATCAGGTTTTTGAAAGACTTGAACCAAGGTAATTTCTAATTATAAATATTGTATCACTATGTAATAACGTCAGTAATGTGACTTGGCTGCATTTCTTGGAAACGAAAGTTTTTCATACTGTATAATTTATGAGTACCTACACACCGCCATTAGCCTTATCCGTTGATTATTTAGTGAGCACTTGGTAATAACATAATTCATTTAAAACAATGTGTAGAGACAGAAGTCAAAAGTTCAACATAACGTTGGTATTGTCTTACAGATGAGCGCATCATTCAAGGATCACCCGCCACGCAAGGCCAGTTCCCTTACCAGGCCCTCTTGGAGATGAAGGGTGCGAGCAATGACTGGATCATGTGCGGGGGAGCTCTTATCAGCACCAGATGGGTGGTAACTGCAGCGCATTGCCTTGAACAGTAATACAAATAACTCATTAAATGCTCCATATTAACATTTCATAAACTTCCCGTATCATATATGAGTCACTGAGACGCCAAACACGCTCCCGAAGATTTTTAGAGTTTTGGGTAAATCACGAAAAACTGTTATGGATAGTATGATAGTTTTAAGAATAATTTAAATTATTTTGTGTCTTCCGCTTGAATTTGATCATCTTTAGTTTCAGTAGCGATGGGCTCGGGTCCCTTAACCCACACTTTCATGCATTAACTTTTCTATCCGTTTGGGGGTTTGTATTCAAATTAATTGATGTAAACAGTCATTTGATCCTAAAATCGAGGAAGGGCGTAAATAGAGAGATCAACTAACTTATAGTCGTTGCCTGGCTCCATATACCATATACGTTTATGTCATGTATTGTTCAATGGGGGAGTTAGCAGTATTCCGGAGTTCTATCCAAACATTTTTTTCATAAATTTGTTTTATACGATTCTATAAATCGATTATTATCATCTCAAAGAAAAAATATACACATCACAGATTTTTTAAAAAGGTTTTAATGTCATGTCAAACATTCTTCGCTCGATGGTTGGTGTGTGTTTTACCCTTTACTTCTACTGTTCTGCATATATGTATTATTATTATCTTGTATTATAATATTATTGTTAGCCTATATGGTTCAGTAAGACAAGATAATATATAATATTAATAAATATCTGAAAAATCAGAACATTTTGTTTGATAAAATTGAAATATCCGATAAAACCTTTTTAAACAAACTATTGTTGTCTGCTCTAATTAAAGCTTCAGATACTCATTATTTTCTAACATAAATACTTTAGTAAAAATAAATTATATTAAAAACAAGTATATAAAATAATTAAAAAATATGTGTACACAATCCTGCGCAGAGAGAACAATACAATACAAAGGACGATTCTCTACACAGGAAAGCGTAGACTCGGCTTGGGTCACTTTTCTTTTAAATTACTCAATAATATTACGATTTTTGTACAAGATCTAAGTGTAATTGTTAATACAGTAAACATAAAAAAATGTTTCATAAAAAAAGGGAAAAGAGGGCAACGAAATAATGATTAGATCAAAAGCTTGACTTGTTTCTTTCCCTTAATACCGGCAACGGCATACGTCACAATGATCATTTTCCTAACTGCCTATTTCTTCAATGAAATGGAATGATCTGACTTATCATGAAGATACGGTGAGAGATTACCTAACTCACTAAAATAATATATGCTAACTCACTAATCAAAAATACATTTTTTCCTTCAAAATACAAAATATAATCAGTCAAAACTTCAAACGCTCGTATCTCAAAACATGGTCAAGTGCAATTAAAACCTTTTCAAAGTAACGTGACGTATTCTCACAATCTCCAAAAAAGAGAAGTTGACTGACTGAGAGAGATACACACGTGTCTGTACCGAACATGAAGAGAGAGATTGAGCGAATGACTTACATCAGTCTTGTGAAAAAACTGCGAATATACTCTATAACGGGAGAGGACATGGTTTGAAAAATACTGTTATGCCACCCCTTCACAATTTTTCACAACTTATACGTTTTCTTAATTTCAGTCGAGTTAGCGTGGTCGTCCATCTTGGTTCAGTCGACTATAACAAGCCCGAGATTGTGATAACAGACTTAAAAAATTTCTACTTTCATGAAAACTTCAACTCAGCCAACAGCTACAATGATATCGGTGTCGTCAATCTTGGCCGCGATGTTGCTATAACAGGTATCTTGATAGCAGTCCAAACTGTAAAGTAGTGTTTTTTTAACAGCGGTGATTTATTTGTTAACAATTTTGGGGTAATGTTGAAACCCAAGTCACTAAATGTGTCAACTTTTTCAATCCTTGTGGGACGCTGGCGTTTACTTTTTTACTACACTGCATTCGAGTCAAACTGCTATTTAACAAACATAAAAGTTTATCGACTGTGGAAAGGAAAAAGGACGTAACCCGACCGTAACACCAAAAACGTGTGTAAAATTGTATACATTGTGATAATCAAAAAAAATATTTAAAAAAGACGGAGAGATAAATCCTTTTGCCTTTCTACAGTCGATTGATTATATATTTATATTCAAGTATTGTGTATTAGCACGTTTTGTTTGAGTTATACACAATATTTTTGGTGTGGGTTACGTCCTTTTTCCTTTCCACAGTCGATATTAAGATTATTTGACAGTTATTTTTGTCAATCTTTCTTTCCATTTGTCAATGTATTCTTTACGACAGTGTATCCGAGACCACCTGCAATCAACAAACATGAAAATAGTTACAAAAATGGAAACAGTCGGTTGATTCAAGGCAGCCATTGAGAATGTTTTCAAATACTCAATAACAGCATTGTTAATATTTGATGTTCATTCCGTTGTTTTTTATCGACGGCGGTGTTTGGACCAGAATGTTTATAAGGTCATTTCAGATTCTTTTAAATGAGTATTTATATACTTCATAATGATTAAATATAATCATCCAGTATTCAACAAACTATAGTTATTACCATTGTTATCGCTTTATAACAACTCTATTACGATTTAGTAACCATATTAAAATTTTCAGCCACCATCAGGCCCATCCGTCTACCGAAAAAATCCCAGGCTACCGAGTCGTTCGCTGAAAGAGTTTCCACTCTTATCGGATGGGGACTGACTCAGAACAGTAAGTCTTAAAAATTCTGGTCTCTTTGAATAAATCTAAAACAGAGATGCACAACCTAGGGCTGATTTAAGACACGGATACACCGGGACAGTGATTCCCAAACCTTTTCATGCCACGGCCCCCTAAATCTGAAAAAATAATCCGCGGACCTCCGAAAAAAACATATTTTAGTCGATAAAATTATATTTGACATTAATTATTACTATTAGTACATAGGGTCATTTCGCCAGTGGTCGGCCAGTTAAGCGGCAGGTGTACTTTCAAAAGGGATTTTGAGTCAATGAATGATAAATACAAATTTGTTTCGCTGTTATTCCATCAAACAGGGATTAAGTAATGTAACCAACTTAAAATAAAATAGTATATATTGTAAAAATCTGCCAAATAAGATGCAAAACACATCCACTTCTTCGTCACGAAAGAAAGAAGAGTGCTCTGGTATTTTGTCAACTCTCAATTTGTAATTTTTAACCTTAAACTGAAAAAGATATATTTTTGACGCCTCGATGAAAAGCAACAGAGAAAATAGTATCAAATAGTTGTTTATCAACCGCCCCATACTAAAATAATCTGTGATGTCGTCATAGCAACTCAATCTGTGTTGAAATCGCTTAGCGACTATGAATATGTTAAATTATAACTGTCACAAATGAAAACTTTTTATGCAAATCGTAAAATTTGTAAAAATTCAAAAGATTGAGCGGAAAAATATCCATCATTAAAACTTAAAATTATGAAATCGTCATTTTGTCGGTTTAACAAGAAGTATGCCCAAAAGGAAGAGAAAGGTGTTAAATGAACTAACATAAGCGGTCCCTAAAATAAATAAAGAAATTAGCAACTCTTTTCCTAACCGAAAATTAACTAAATAAATACCGTTAAGAACAATGAATAAATTACAAATACAAAAATAAGAAAATATCGTAAAGGGGAATCAGCGAAACCAATAATTTAATAATTCTATGCAGTTCTACAAAATTAATTTCAATTCAATTGATATCATTACGAAAGGTGTTTTGGTGATTCATTATTGCCGCTTTACTGTTCGAAATTTCGTCAATGTAACATCTTGTGCAATTCCTATTTTAGGTGGTCCTCTTCCTGGTAAATTGAACTTCGTTCAATTAAAGGTAATCACAAACAAGGTGTGCATCGAACAATATGGATTTGGCATCACTGCAGCTCACCTTTGTGCTGTCGGTATCAAGAGTCAGGCCCAAGGAGGTTGTTCGGTAACTATTTTCCCTTAACTAATTTAAAATGTATCGTTTGCTATTTTTATCTCTACAATCTCATAAATCAATTGTATTTCGTGACATCAAACAAAACTTCAAAATGCAACTTATAAAACAAAATAGTTGTTATAATGTATTCTTACGATATATGCGGGAAAACAATGAATGCAAAATTATAGATAGATCTGGGTGATACGATATCAATTTCTTCATCTTTTCATTTCAGGGTGACAGTGGAAGCCCATTGATCTTGAGAGAAGCCGACGGGATTGATACTCACATTGCTATCACCAGTTTTGTCACCGGCGCAGGGTGCGAAGCCTCCTTCCCTACTGGATTCGTTCGCACCTCAAGTCATCTAAATTGGATTTCACAGAAGACAGGAATTGTCATCAGGCCCTAATTCAAGCCGGATCGAAACAACTGATGTGGACTACCTGAAATATCTAAAAAAAGTGCATTAAACATTAAATAATTACATTGTACTTTTTTATAAATATTCTAAGCAATGAATATTTTTGCGTCATCCAAAATAAATTAATAAGGTATATCATACAGTATTTTATTTATTAAATAAATCTAACAATTCACCTCATTTCCATAGAGATTTCTTAATAAATAAGTATAAATAATCTATCACTGCTTTTAATGAAACCAAGTTTCTCTATATAAATGAATCAATGGAATGCCGTCCATACATGCGGTAGATGCGGCGCATGCCTTAAAATTCTGAATGAAATGGTTTTTTTCTCATGTCTGTAAAGTTATAAAATTTTTCGTAATGATGCAACAAAATTGCTTCAAACTTTGGCATAATGTACACTTGAATAGCTGGTGGGTTCTGAATGATGTTTTTTGTCGTTCTATTCTGCTGTGGACGCTATAGCGTAACGGACTCTGTTGCAAAAAAATAGTAAATCATATATGCAAACAAACTCTGTTGCAAAGAGTGGGAGTAAAAAATAAACCAATATCGATAGTAACTACACTCAATTTTCTTTTTGCACGGGGGATACGACGAGTTACAGAGACTACAGTGCAAAAAAAACGTGTAAAAAAGATAATGTGCGCGATAAATAATAAAAACGCGAGATAGGTTCAATTACTTAAAATACCCCCCAACTCCTCAACATATAAAATTCTTGAATTCAAAAGTAATTTGAATTTATTTTTTATTTATATAAATACGAAAAATAGTTTCATAATATTCGTACGTAATAAGTAATAAATTTATATTATTTGCGATTTAAAGTGTAGACATGAAATAAAAACGAGAGAGGGAATAAAATTGAAATATAGAAGAGCAGCATAAATGTGTAAAATCAATAACAAGTCATGCATGCGTAATGAACACCTTCATCTTAAAATTTACCAAATTAATGCCAAAAACGACGATTCCAATATTCACAAAGGGCCAAAGTATTTTTTTAATATATATATATATATATGAAACGGTGTAAAACGAGAATCAGGTGTGTTTTTATATTTTACTTACCGCGGTCTGGCTATCGCTGATCCACGGACCAACATTTGAGCAGCACAGTACTAGAAGATTTTCGATTGTGACGCAAAAAAGTGAGCGTATCGTTAGTATCCTAATTATTTCTTGATAAAATGCCGCGAATTATTCTAAAACTTGACGAGGATTTGAAATCTCTTATGGAAATATTTTGTGTGGAAAAAGAAACAAAAATTCTTCACGAATTCATGAAGTTACCTGAAGCAATGCAAAAAGAACTAAATGAAAAATGATTTTGGTCTTATTTCATGTGAAAAAAAAACGATTTATTAACAACGTAACATCAACAAAAAGGTAAACACTTTTTGCTCAAACCTTCAATAATCATTTATGTTGCAAACGAATCTTAATAAATTACCAGTCATAATAATTGGTATATAATTCAATCAATAAATACAGTTTAAAAAAAACCCACATGGTTTGTATTACTTCACACACAATACCGGTTTCGTTCATCACAAGCATTACCAACTGATGCTAGTGATGAGAGAAACCGATCCTGATGATTATACACATGTGAAAGTAGTAAATACAAATTGTGTTTTATTTTTTTTTAATTAATGCCTCTCCACCAAGAATTGACAGTTAACAGCTTAAAAGTGATCACTATATATAAGCTGAAAAGGCCCGAATCGAAGAGAGGCTTGGTTGGTTATCAACGTCTTGGAAGGTCTGGGATCTCAAGCAAACACCATTTCAAATCAAGTTCATCTCTTATTTAATTAACGAAGATGCAGTGGTTGAGTACACAAACATAATTACAAACACATAAAATTGAGTCGACGTTTACATTTACTTGACACATGAATTTACATTTAATGCAATTGACACAACAACAATTTCAAAAAAAAACAATTTATAATTACTTGCGACGCCGCGACTACGCCAGCCGCCCTTAGCTGGCGAAACCTCTCAGTCAACTGTCTATAAAATCAAAAATTCAACTATTCAACTGTCGCCTTTCCGTCGAACAATTGGTAGCTAATATTAGCTAGAAATTTTTCGTAGCATTGCGATATTAAAAGTGTTCGAATGTCGTTCTTGGATCACTCCAACCTTCCAAGAAACAAATAAATATTAGCAAAATTACAGGGCGTGTCAAACTGTTAATGAAATATTTTACGCAATAACGAATATCCCCCCCAGGTATTTTTGCCTTCACCCAACACGGGCGATTTCAATATCTTATCATAATACTTCAGTTTGACGAATGACTCTAGGTTGAAAAACCCTCTAAGCATTCCGTGATTTCAGTAATTGAAGAAGTACCACTGTAGTAATCCGACACAGCTGCACGTTTTACATACTGTAATACAATGGAACGGTATTGGAATGAGTATTTATATAATGTTATGTTATCAATTCTTCTATATGGATAGAAAAAATGGTTTTTTACCATATCCACTCTCAATCTCAATGTGAAGCATATGGCCTCCTAATGAATGTATCTCAACAGAAGTTTTTTCTACGAGAACTGCTTGTTACTCAATTGCTCAACCTCTTTTTTTCGAATATAGTAGGTATAGAAGGACAGGTCTAGTGGTTAACTAATCACTCTCGATACGCCCCGTTTTTAAGATCGGATGAGTGGGAGGGAATATTGGATATCACAAACATGCATATGAACAGAAATTCACACAGATTGAACCCGAGGCACCCGTAACCGTAGCCAACGACTTTAACAACTGCACCACGGAACCGACAAATTTAAATCATTAAATAATCGCTACTTGTCAATAGATGGCACTATACAATTTTACAATACCAAAATCAAAATAAATATTTGATCGCCTACTATGATAGTGATAAGAGCTCGCGAGTTAACTTAACTTAACTGCGAGTCAACTCGCTCATGGCACTCTATAGGTTAAAAATATTTTCTCAATGCTGAAGAGACTTGCCACAGTAGCTACTTGGAGATGTTGCGCCTTTAAAAATCTTCAAATTATTTATTGTACAGCACAAACATCTCGGAAAATAACCATATTTTATTGATAATTTAAAAATTCAAATTGATTTAATTGTATCATGTAACACTACAGTTGATTAAAGCATGCCTTGGGTTTCTCAAGCTAATTTTGGTCGTGGGTACATTCGAGATTGTAAAAACACCGTTTAGTATTATTATTTTTACCAATAGATGTCACTGTCTTAGAATTTTAGCTTTTCGCGAAGCAAAACAAGCAGAGACTCGAACCGTTATTTTTTTCGTTCCGGTTCGGTAAAAAAATGTATCTGTTCAGATACGGGTTTCGGTTCAGCTCGTATTTAAATATTTGCAAGTAAATGTAAATGCACCCACACCGTCCATAATACCTCTCTCTATACGACCTTTCGCTATAACTTAAGACTGAAGATGATCAAATACATAATTAAAACGTCAAAGAGTAATATTTTCTAAAGTGTACGAAATTTAAGCGTTGCCTTGGAAACAGGCCAACTATTATACATAAAATTTTCTCGTAAATCGAAAAAAACCGAAATAAACATTGGTTCGGTTCCGGTCCGGAATCCGGGATCCGAGGACTTATTCAATCCCATAATCCCAGGTATTGACTTAATACCAATACCGGGATTCTGTGATTCGCTATAAAATAGTAAAAAATAATTTATATTAAAATGCAAATTCTTATCCGATGAACTATAAAATATAAAATGCCAATTATTATCCGATGTGTTTTTTGGTAGTTCGAAAAAAGTGGGAAAAACTCATATTTATCGAAATAGTCAACTTTGTGTATAATGATTAGATTTGTACATTTAAAAACGTATTTTAGTAAAATATAAATATATGGAAATCCGTATCAGTTGGTTGTCATCGAACGCGGTTATTGGCTTATTCATTTTTAATGGAATCGAAAGTGACATGTCAATTATTTAAGGGAGTTTCAAAATGGACCTTAATTTTTAATCAGAAATATAGAATTTTTGGGAATTTTTATTTATAAAAGTTTGGCTATATAGAGAAGGTCAGCGACATATTTCTCATTATATTTATCTTACTCTAAATTATGTGAATAATTTATTGAAACTAGGTGCTACATATCGACTGTATTTTGACCAATTGATGTAACCCAAAAAAATTACGAAAATGAGTTAATGATTGGATCTCATTTTAAAGATGACAGAGCAAGACACGGCCAAATTATGTAAATTAGAAAAATAAATTGACCACTTTTGGAAGGGTGACAACATTTTACATTGGTTTTAGGTTTAAAAATTCTGAAACGGCCACTTGATGCACGCCACTATTATATCGACACGTGTAATCTCGTATCTCATCTGCATTTCGAAGATTCACAACCCAACTCAAGATATAATATTTTCGATAAAAACAGTTTTTACTCTCTTCTGAACAATTGGCCAAAACACTGTCAACATTATAAAATCCTGCGTGGTCTAGTGGTAATTTCTTTGCCGTAGGGGATCAGGTGAGTCCTGATTCTAGTCCCAGCAAGGTCAATATCAAGTATAGATTTTTTCAATTTAAATTTGATATCTTGAACATGCTAAAAATTCTCATCGAGCTTGTCTCGTATCACTCTCCAATTTTCAAAATATTTGATGTATTGACTCTCGGCTATAATGCCAGATATTTTTTTTAAATTATGAAAATCAAAAAAGCAGCTCTATGTGTACATAAAATGAACATCAGCGGCCTTCTATCTCGTTGGAAGAAGACAAAGGGAAATTCAGGCACCCTTGGGCCATCCGTAACACATCTCCAAGCCAGGTTCATGGTCGCTTTTTTATTTTGGACATGTTTAGGGGCTGGTTATGCCACTATTTTACCTCCGAATTCAAACAAAGTCGAACCACATCCTCTAGTATTTGACGCAAGCATAACGTTTCAAAGCACAGTCCACGATTACCCTGAGTTTTCGTGGCTTGCAACTGTCAATCAGCACTGACAGAATGCATGCGCACTTTGTTGTTTCCGACTAAAACGGTAGAAAGAGGCAGTAAGAGAGATTAAAGAATACTTATTATAATTAAATTATGTGTAACAGCTCACAAAAATCGTAAGAATGTCATTAATATAGATATTCAAAGATAAATTCGAGGGATAGTCTGGGGAAATCCGGTGTTCCGGTGAAGAAAACCCTGAATTATGTGGGACTTTGTATAGCTTATAGCTGACTAAATAATGACATTTTTGACAGACGTAGTAATTCTCAAATTGATTGATTAGTTAAGAAGAGTTCAGCTTATTGGTGCATCAATGATTCATTATTTTTCTCTGTACTTCTTATCGACACTCTTCCAAAGTGTAACAACCCAAAAGCATAGTTCTGAGTAATGCCTCTTGTCAGAAAAGCCTCTCATATAGATTTTCAATTAAATTTTTTTCATTAAAAAATACTTGAACCTTACATTTCAATATTTTACCTATGTGCACACACCCAATTCTTTAACGTTCTTTCTAATCTATAATCTAATATGATATAGTTTTGGACTTACATGATAATTCCTTGGATCATAGATATTGTAGCGTGAGTAAATCATTGAAAAGACATAATCTTAGGCGTGATGCATTAAAGTACTTAACATTAAAATAATAATAAACAATTTACGTCCAATACCAGAAATTGATGCTTCATGGTACGGTTTTTCAAGAGTCCACTATACCAGTGTGTATGAACAAGTGGTTTGCGGACCGGTGCTGAAATAAGTTGTCACCTATTTCAAAATACCTACGCCAAAATTTCACACAAATCTTCATTCTTTTAAGATATCGATCAAGGGTGCTTAGATGGAATTTCAATTGAATAGTTCATGAGGACGACTCTGGTTTTGCCTTTTGTTATCTTAAGGCATTTACGAGCACGGATGGACGTGATCTAACAGTTCATTTCAAGTTGACTAAGTGTACATAATGTGAATGATTTAAATCTTTATCTTTTTTTTATAAATCTACACTCAGGCCACGTATAGCACGGTCGTTTTTACAAAATGGTTTCGATATAACGCGTTTGATGAATTGTGACATATTCTTGTATAACACGGTTTTAGAAAAAAATATAGGAAATAAAAATATGCGAAACGATTCAAGGCAGTAAAAGAACGAAAATCTTTACTCTTGTGTTTTAGTTCTTCCGGAAAATTCATAAACTCCACTCTCCGTGTGGAGCATATACGCTAGTTATGGAATATGTTACTCAGTTTCTCAACTCTTTTTTGAAGAGAGTAGGAATAGAAAGATAGCGCTAGGACAGGACTTGCTCGCTTTAATCGGATGGGTGGTAGGGAATTTTGGACATTACAGAATTCATTCCTGCTAACATAAATTCATAAATCGATTGAAAAATCAATTTATGGAACTGTCCATACTGGAATTCGAGCCCGTGAGCACTGCAACTGAATCCAGGTGTCGTTGACGACTCGTCCATGGACTCTACAAATGTTTGTATGGTGTTATAGTATAAGTTTTAAAAGCCGACAAACAAAATACTGCATAAATAATATTTCTCCTACTATTATCGATGCTCAGAGAGAGAAACGTTAACGAACACTGCACTATGCTACGCAATTCATGTCCAGATTAGATTAAAATAAACATAATCCTGGCAGCATATTGTTTTTTTAATCCTTAAGTGAAATTGCTTAATATTTATAGATTAACAATATTAAAAAGAAATATGACCAGATGTAAATTATATGTTTATTATAATCTTAATTATTCATAATGTAAATTAAAATAGATCAGCCAATTTACAGAGCTGGACTTTATGATATTTATTTTCACTGTGTCACACTTGTTGAAGGTTGACCAGAACCAAATCTATACTATTCTTTTCCTATCAATATTAACCTTCTGAAACTATTGGGTGTCAGTTTACTGTCTATTTTTATTTCTATGGCAAATACAGACTGACGGGCCGTGCGGTCTTACTTGGACAAAGTCTTTGCGAGCGTGTAGCTTGAAAATATCAATCGTTCTCCGCCAATAGGAGTGCCTTACGTGAGAGGTGATGAAAACATGAGGCGTGCCGATACGACGGCAAGCGCGTCAAACGCCGCGCAGCCTCACGCTCGCAAAACTTCGTCCACCTAATTTGCCTCGTGAGTTTTGATACCACTTTCCTGCATTTATTCTTGCTAGTTACTGTATTTTTATAGATTCTGTCAGCTGCAGACTTTGAATGGGGAAAACAATTAAAACTCTTAACAAATCGTTGCTTTGGGTAAACATGGTACTATCTGCAAAAATTAAAACTTATTGAAAGCAATCTTATATTTAAGAAAATTTAACTTTTTGAATGAATCACATTTATCCATTCACATAGATGAATGAAAGAGACGACCACTTTTGAGACTGTGATTTCCTACACGCGGTATTTTTAATTATATATTCAGATTGAACCTTGATGCACTGTAACATTTGTATGTTTTTCAGATAGAACATTTTTCGAATTTGAATTTTGAAGGATTGACAGACAATTATAAGGTTTTTTAAATGCTGATAGAACCATATTTTTAATGCGAATAAAACTGCATTTAAAAGTGATTTTGTAAAAAAACGGCAGATGGAACCTTGTTAATCTAATGCGATGAAATATTGATTGTGAGCGTTGAGCAAACAAAAGAGTTATATTCTAATTAATAATGAGATATTAAACTTGAAGCTTACTGAGTTTAACTTGCCCAGACCCTAATTGAACTTAGAGAGTAGCTCTAATGCAGTGTTGCACAACCTATTTGAAAGAAAGGCCAGATTATCCAGTTTCTAATTTTTTACGGACCGTGGAGGATAAAAGTGTTGGAAAATAATGATGTATACTAAAAGAGATATGCATTTTATTATTTTTAATTTAATAGTTGCATAATTTCACTACCTATTAATTTTTGGGCCGCATGCGGCCCACGGGTCACAGTTGTGCATCACTGCTCTAATGTGACCGAATGGATCTTTTACCAGAAGGTTGCGTGCACAATCTGCATAGTGGATTATTTGTAATATAAGATCAATGTAGCTTAGAAAATTATTTGGCTGGGAATGTTTCATGAGAGAACAAAATTGAACAGATACTCGAGGATTTTCTAATTATGATTAATATAAAATTAAAGTTGATAACTTTGTTATTCTATTGGCCGTGTTACTAAATGCGACTCGTGTTTCGCTTCTTTGAGAAACATCTTCAGACTAACTGCATCACAATTTTATTTAATTGAAAGATAATTTATTTCCCTTGGAATTTTTATCATCAAACACTAGTAATTATATTTTTAATTAGTACGATTATGGTTTGTTTCTTACCCCCTTCTCACGTCTATTAGAAGGAAATTATCCCACTCCACCCTTCTTTTTTATGCTGAGAATTAAAATCATCGTTAACATTGCATTGTAATATTCACTTAATTATTTTCCCTACACTTTAGAATATTAAGTCCCAATCTACGTTGTCTATTCATTTGCCCAACCTACTCCTGCTCTGCGTGGTTTGTTTTCAGGTATAAAAACAATTGTTTTTGAGTATCCTTCAGTCATATTATCAAAATGGTTAAGTTCGTATTGATTGGTATTTTGGCGTGCTTGGCCATTTCATTGGTGAGTTTAATTATTAAAACCATTAATAATTAATAAGAGTGTAAATAATTTTAATTTGGATCTTATTCGCCATTCTTTCTCAGTGGCGTCACCATTGGCAGAATGGTTTTACACTTTGGAACAACAAACAATTCGTGTCCACGATTTTCAAGAGATGTGAAACATAAACTTAAAATTTGGATTATTGAGATTTTGTACACTTCCATGTATTTTATCACTAACGACCCGGGTTTCGCCTTTCGGCATCTTCAGGCATTCGAGCACACGAATGGACTCGAACTGACAGACAGTAAAAGTGTCTAACGTTTATATAGAAGATACAAATACGACAAATATTATTTACGAGGTAAGATATTATACGTCTGAGAGCCACACTGATACCTGAGTTAAAATTTCGAGAATCGCCTTAATCCTTATTTTGTAAACACCACATTAACAGAGTGGCGAATTGCCGAAATTGGCGAACCCCGGGTCGTTAGTGACAAAATACATGGAAGTGTACAAAATCTCAATAATCCAAATTTGATATAGAAATTCCATCAAGCACCCTCAGTCGATGTCTTAATTTATAAACTTAAAACGTGAAATATACCTCAAGATTTATACATTACATATTTTATAAAAATTACTGAACCTATGTTTCGTCTGTAGTACATCTTTGTCAATACTGCCTACTTGACTAGCAAATTAAAAGTTTTAATTTGAATACTTTCCCTAACTAACGATTTTACTATTCTGTTTATTTCAGGTCGTAGCAAAGAGTTTGAATGGCTCGAACAAAGGTATGTGCAATTATAAATCCTTTTTTTTATAATACTGTATATTGTTGATTTTTAGAAGAAGGAAAAAAACCGTGTTTAAAATGGTATATATATATCACAGCATATTACTCTTTGTTGTATGAAAAAACACTTAATGCTGCTAATTGCTATTGTCTATTAAATTTAATTGCGGCTAAGAAATCGGCAAAAAATCAAACATTGGAATCAAGAAATAATATTTTGAAAATTTCGTCACCAAATGTCAAATCTGCTCTATGGTTTATTCAAAGAAGTTCAGTTTGACATCTTATGGTGACTTTTCCATAGTATATTTGTATTTCGCGTAAATTATCAATTAACCTGATTCTCATGTACGATAATTTTGCATTTTCCTATTCGTAATTAAATTTCCTACCTAATTGTATTGTAATTAGCGTCATTTAGTGCATTTTCGAGACAAAAAGAGTAGCATGTTGAAAAGCATATTAACCTTAAATGTTAAATAATATAGTCACAGCAAATCATCTGTTCCCATTAAATTTTAAATATTTATATTGAAGTGAAGTCAGATGCATGTGGAATTGGAAACACTGACGTAAATATACAAACGCGAACTTCTCAACATGATTGCTTATACCATCGTAATTTGCTATGATGGAATCAAGCAATCAGATGACATCAACGATCGAAAAAAACTCGCAGAACGCCCCCGTTAATAAGCACTGTTCTAATATGCAACGTAATGGAGAAATGAAGTGCCATCTAATGAGTAATTTAAAAAAACTCTTAACTTTTACAGCTGTTTTCGCACGAATTTATTTGAAGTCAATTGATCTGTTAAAACGCTCGCTATGGCTAAAAATAGATTAATTTTAAGAGTAAAAAATGAACAATTATGAGAAATATATATTAGTTATCCCAAATAAATCAAGAAGTAAACTAAACTCGTTGCATTCTCGCTAAAATAAATCGAAGAAAACGAAGAAGTTGGAAAATATTTAATCTACGACTTTGCAAGCAAAATGGCTGCTGCCAATCTTCATATACACCGCCAGCACGCACACAAGCAACCGCGTAGTCGCATAAGTTTTTGTAATACATTGGGTTGAAGATTCATGCTCCGTATTAGCAGTTCAAAGCTGAAATTCGAAAGACTGAATATCGAGAGCTCTTTTCAAAAATATATTTCCTTTTGTCTACTTAAAGCATACATCTTCAAGTTTTCCTTTCTAGTTTGGCCGAAAATACGTGATAAATCGTTCATAAAGTGCTCATCAGGTTATTTATTTAAATGTTTTCTTAACAGGCGCTCGCATCATCCAAGGATTTCCTGCCG
The DNA here is from genome assembly GCA_022494535.1 of Himalopsyche phryganea. Classification (NCBI taxonomy): domain Eukaryota; kingdom Metazoa; phylum Arthropoda; class Insecta; order Trichoptera; family Rhyacophilidae; genus Himalopsyche; species Himalopsyche phryganea. Next base: position 90,836 of record JAGVSL010000039.1, read on the forward strand.
CAATAAACCAGTTTCCACACCAGACATATGTGCTAGCCGAAGATGCAAACGGTGAAAAGTACAGCTGCGGAGGAGCCCTAATCAGTCCCAGATGGGTGCTCACGTCTGCAAGTTGTGTTTTTAGGTAAGTCTCAATTTATTAATTACACCAACTAACCATTAATAGGCCCATACAGAAGATGATACGAGGGGTGACCCTCATGGGCCTCGCTTTAAGATCGGCTTCACAAACATTTATTAGGATTTTTTAAGATTGATAAATATTACCGTATAAGCGAGGTTTTTATTTAAAAAACGACACGAAAATAGAGGGGTGGCCTTATATTCGATTCTCAAACAAATGAACAATAAATTCACTGATGAGCGAGATGACTGTATTACTTCTATCACAATATATTTTAATGAGTGCGTTCAACAGATGGCATTGTTTACAAATAACCGGCGCATTGCAAGATATATAGTAATAAATATGTTTCTAAATTAATATTTTCTTTGTTTTATAAAAATGGTGATCGCCTTATAATCCGGCATTTTTACCCCAAAAGGGCGATTAAAAAATGGGTGTCGTCTTATAGTCGTGGTCGCTCTATAGTCGGGACAATACGGTAATACACCCAGTCCTCTTTTTACGTGGTTTTTATTTTCGCAATTTCACTTTAACTCGATGTTTTTTGTATGGCACCGATCGTTTTATTTATCCGCTATATTCATTTATCGCATAACTAAAAAGGGGAAAAATGCCCCCGGGGAGCCCAAATTCGGCATTTTCCAATTTGTAATTAAATTTCATACTGAACTGCATTGTTTTGTTGTGGCATTTAGTAAATTTTCGGTTTTAAAAAGAGTAGCATGTTTAAAGTTTTTTTAAAGCAATGTCCGCTCCAAATGAGAGTGATTAGCTAACCACTAGTCCTGTCCTAGCCTTATTCTTATATCCCTACTCTCTTCGAAAAAAGAGAGGTTGAGCAACTGAGTAACAAGCAGTTCTCATAGAGAAATTCTGTTGCGATACCTCCAAACGATAAATAACCAAAGTGAATGCAATTTTTTTAAATATTTCCCTTCTCTAGGATGGTGAGCGCGAACGTCCGTCTCGGCTCCAACAGATTCGAAAGTCCTCAGGTCCAGATCGTTTCAAATAACTTCATCATCTATGAAGGGTTCAACAATTTCAACCTCAACAATGACATTGCGCTTATTGATCTTGGTGCCGACGTTCGACAATCAGGTAATATTATAAACCTAAACTTACCATGTCTTTTGATAGCATATCATTCCCCCGAATGCATTATTCAGTGTTGGTCAAACTAAGGGATTGCAATACCGGATGGATGTATTATCAACACCGGAATTGATAATATAACAACGGTGTTTTGGCCAATTGATGGCTTCAACATTGAAATTGTTCAGGAAACAGTAAAATCTGTTTTTATCGAAAACATTATATGGTGAGTTGCGTTATGAATTTTTGGAATGAACTCATGTAAATTCTCGGATACGGGTTTATACGTAGGGAGCGTCGATATAATAGTGGCTTACATCATTTGGTTGAGACTTGCTCTGTCGTCTTAAAATTGAGATTCAATCATTAACTCATTTTCGTATATTTGAGGGTTACATCAATTGGCCAAAGCACAGTTGAATGAAAATTACGCAAATATATATGAAAAGGAGCAAACCTTGATCAGATCTTCGTCCAAATGGATTTATTTGGAAGTAAAAAAGCCCAATCAGTATCAACTCTTGTCCAACCATTCGTCATTATCGACTATTTGAATATCGGATATTCGATTAGTTTCTGAAGTATGAAAATACTGTAAAAAAATGATTTGAATAATTAATAATATAACATTATATAAATACACATTCCAATACCGTTCTTTGTATTAGAATATTTAAAATTGAAAGCTGTGTCGGATTACTATAACGGTATTTCGTCAAATACTGAAATTACAGCATATTTGAAGGGTTTATTAACTCCGAGTCATTCGGTAAACACAAGTATTATGATAAGATATTGAAAGCGCGCGATTTGGGTGAAGGTAAAACTAACCAGTACCTGGGGTATTCATTATTGTTCTTAAAATCTGGACAAATTCTCATGTGATCTTTCGTTGATTTTGTCAAATATCTCAAATATTACGAATACTATTCAACTAGTTGCCCAGATATTTGATTATTCAGATATTTCGGTATAGAATATTCAGCTGAAGTATCGGGATCCTGCTTTGGTAATACCTGTTTCACAATCATCTGTTATAACATTTTGTATGTAGGGTGACTGCTATAGTAATTGGACATTTAAGGAAGTAATATAAACAATAAGAACAAAAGGTTTTTTTAGATATTTGTATTATACTGATAAATATGGAGAACATAGTAATTGGACACATTTACTATTTAGCTTAGTTATTGTACCACTATTTAAAACTCAATGAATATTGATAGCTTGTAGTCTCTCACGTTTTGTTGAGAAGTTTCGTTACGAAATTCACGAAACATTTATAGAATAAATGTTACTAAAATATCACTGTTTCTTAAAAGGTCTGCTAACACAAAAACACGTTATTTTTTCACGATTTTGACCTGATATCACATACGAATGAAATTTTCTCAGTATTGTCATCTAGTAGTGGATAATTAAAGCTGCAGTTACATAGAGATAGAAAGATTAGATATATTTGTCTCCTTCACACCAACAATAATGCTTAGCTATTCTTATGTTGGATGTTTAAAGTTGAAGTGTCCAATATCTATCGCCGTCCAATTACTATAGCAGTCACCCTATTCGACTTGTTCAATTTTTCTTTGACTCATTGTTTAAAAAAAATAATAACAAACAATAAATTAAACTAATTTGGATTATTGAGATTTTGTACACTTCCATGTATTTTTTTTTATTTAGTAAAGCTGTCACTATAAAACAATATTACGATACTGTTTAATTTGCGCTATTCCTGCTGCTTCGCTGGATGTCCGCGCCTTCAGGTGACTTCCGTTTTTCGTTGTCCGACTGGTCGATTGTCAGTTTGTTAGAAGTCTGTTAGCTGAAGTCCACTCTTCTCTGCTTGTAATGTAAATTGCCAATCGATATCGATAATAAGTTCGGTTTCGCTTCCTTAAATACCAGCCATGCCATTGGTTGAATTTTGTTTTGTCGCGATGGCTTTTAATTGGTCGAGGCTCGTTAGTTCATGTTTAGTGTTGCTATTGGTGATTGTAGTTGAATAATTGTTCGGAATGAATTAAATAGTTGGACTGTTATACATTACAAAGCGTTTCCCGTATTAAATTATACACGCCTTTAATTCTTTAAACGTCACCGTTTGGTGCCCCACATTGTGAGTGGAAAAGTAAGGTCTGTCGTTGACAAAATATAATGATAAATATGCTCTACAACTTGCTACTATTTTTCAAACGGAAAAATTACCAAGATGCCGCTGATAATAACGTAGTCATGTAAAAGATTTAATTACAAATAATAAATGTCAAAATTTTATTATACTTGGGCGAATACAGTTTAACATATTATAAGTCACCAGAAGATGTCAAGTGGTTCGTTCTTAGAACAATAAAAGAGCAAATTTGAAATATAAGAGCGTGATTCGTTCGTAACTTAACCTATCCTAACCTAAAGTACACTGAGGAGAGAGCCGTAGTGTCCCCTTCTAGAGTATTCAGCCCCCCCATCTCAACATATTTGTTTTGTCAGAGTCACTGATTCGTATGTCAACATCAAATCAAATATGCTTGAATTTGTTGCAGTATATAAAACTATTCCAGGTTTTGCGGAACTCCTAACACCAGTTTTCCGTAAAACATAGTTTGGGAAACCTTGTTCTAGAGCAGTGTCCCGCAATTTTTACCGATCCACGGCTATACTTTTAATCAATATTAACTGATTAAGCTCAGTACATATAAATACAGCTACATATAAATAAATGATTTCTATTCGTCACCTGAGCGTTTACTGATTTCAGTTCTAATATATAGCAAGGCTTATTTCTCCGTTTATCATTTGTAGGTTATATGATTCATGACATGACATGTCAATAAATTTTATTTTATTTTGTTAAACTTTTGCTAAACTTTTGATGATAGAAGATTTCAACCATGTACGGGGGTTGGACATGAAATGATTATTATGAAAGATTTGATGCAGTTTTAGAAAGTTTTGGACACCACATAGCAACCAAATGGCTTTTTTTTCTAATATTAAAATTCTCGATTCTTTATGATTTTCGACGCATTGCACCGCGGCGCACCGGTTGCGGAGCACTGTTTTAGAGAATTGCATTGTTCTTTGTTGCATAGTATATTTACCAAAATAAGCTGAGCTCAGTTCGAGTCCATGCGTGTGCTCGAATACCTGAAGATGCCGAAAGGCGAAACCCGGGTCGTTAGTGACAAAATACATGGAAGTGTACAAAATCTCAATAATCCAAATTATATATTGGTAGTTGTGAGATATGGCCGATCAAAGTTTTGACTGATCTAAACTGACTCTAAAAAACTGATGACTTATTAGTTGTATTACTTTCTTATTATGGTTAATACTTTACAGTTTTAGGATTGAAGGTTGTTTCTTTAAAGAACGCCACGATTCACAAAACCATATTTCGTCAATACAATATTTCGATATGTATGTATATGGATTTCCATCTGCCATTTGAGGGAAAACCTGTAGGTTTTACAAAGTGTACTTTTATGGAACTGTAAAAGAGCGGTTTTTGAATATAATGGTTAACCTAACTCAAACCATTAAATTTTTCAGTTATCGTCCTATGGGACTGGGCCATCGATTATGTCTATTTTATTGATATTAAATTAATTATGTGATATAAATATGACTTTTTATCTCCAGACGCCATCAAGCCGATTCGTCTCCCTTCAGTGTCCCAGGCTTCCGAATTGTTTGTCAACAAAACCGTGAGCGTCAGTGGATGGGGAAGTACCAGTGGCTGTAAGTGTGCAATAAAATTGAGAACCACTGAAATAATTTTAATAATAATCAAACATTTGAAATCTAAATTTCATAAATTCTGTTTCAATTTCAGCATCTCAGCAAAATTCCCCAACACTGAACTTTGTCAACATGAATGTGATAACCAACGCCCGCTGCAAAGAATATTTTAACCCCGTGTTCGTCATCGACTCCACTGTTTGTGCGGTTGGTTTCCACAGTCTGGCGCAAGGAATTTGTGTGGTAAGTGTGGCTTTATCGCTTACAATTAAATGCACTTTTCTTTAGATCATATTCACTTTCATAAAAATAGTTTTCATTTATAACAAAGGCGTTCGACAAAAAAACAAATCCTTTCACTAAAAATAAAGTGATCCCACAAAATAAAATATATTTTAACATTGAAGAAATATATTACACTTACGAAAAAATATTTTCAAATATATAACGTAGTTTTCACTCAATATAAATAATCACATTTTGAAATCGATAGTTGCACGAAGCTGTAATGAAATGTCCACACATTAGAATATATTACACAAACCATACCAGACCAATAACATGACCTACTACAACATAACTCACTTCGTTAAAATAATCCGTGACTAAGTGGAAACTATGAAAATTAAAGTAGGACTGTACTAAGTTAATAGGATCTAATCCAAAATTCAAACTGTCGAAATAAAAGTATATTGTTTTACACAAAGTGCAATTATTTAAAACCCTTGCTTTATTATCACTAAATCGTAAAATTTTACATTTATATCACAACTCTTGAAAGGGGACATTTATGTAATGTGTGAAATTTCTTTTAAATTCATGCCTCCCATAATGCTATCTTTGCCAGATCTTTAGCCGAGTAGTCAACGTTTTCGCTTTTATTACTCACGGGCTCGAATCTCAATACGAACAATACGAATTCGTGTTTGATTGCAAGGATGTCTGCTATGCCTAAAATTCCCACCAATCCAGTTCTTAGAAAGGGGTAAAGTGGTGTAGCGGGCGTGACTAACTAACAAAATGCTCTAGCTCTATCTTTACGCTTATCGAAAAGAGAGAAGTTGAGCAACTGAGGGACAATCAATTCACGTAAACAAACATTTGTTGAGATATGCTCCATTAAGAGTTCATATGTTACAAAAAAATATCTCTATAAAATAAAACTTTTGAGGAGCGCTGAATTTTTCTTCTCATATCGGCACCAGTGTATAAAATTTTTGAGAAGTACTGATATTGAAAGTGGATATGGGTCATGTTTGACGACTGAAGGTAGACTCGTAATAATGCATCACATATATGTAGGCATATCCCAGTACACATGCCCTTAGGTTACTTAATGTGACATCTGATATGCCATCATAATGATGCAAACTATTTTTAAGTCGCATTGTTCTTGGTCGTTGGCATAGCAACTCGAAATAAAAATATCATAAATAATACAATATTGTACTAAAATCGTTAATTACTTAATCATTTTCGTAGTCATAATAAAGTTTCTCTACTCATAAAGTGAGAGAGCAAAATTACATATCGTTTAAAATTAAAAAAAAACCTCACAGAGAAAACATTAAAAACATGCGTGACGTTACACGTTATTTAATATAAGAGTTTAATATCGAGAATCCTTACATAATCACGTAAATGCCACATACGTGATTAAACGTCGTTTGCATTTTCGTTTGCGTTTGCAGTTCTAGGTAGGCAACAAAAAACATTGGGAAAAGTACCTACTTCACCATTTTTCCGCAAAGTATAAACACGTAACTAGTCACTTATACGAAAATCTTTACCTAAAATCTGAAGTCCAATGCCGTATTTGTAATATTTCAAAAACTTTAAGATTTTCACTAAAACTTTATATAAAATAAGAAACTAGATTTAAAACAGTAGCACTGTCCCAATTTTGAAGAAGATAGATTCTGCCGTTACTTTGCAACTGCGTTTCGAATCTTTGAGACGCTCTCCTGTAAAATGCCATGTTTGCAGATACGGGATTATACGTAAGGAGTGTCGATATATCTATGTATATGATTCTTGAACGTCCTTTCTATTTCAGGGTGACTATGGAGGCCCAGTGATCTTGAGAGAAAGCGACGACAAGGATACCCTGGTTGGTGTTGTCTCCCGCATCCACACTGGAAAATGTGATGACGAATATCCTTCAGGATTCGTTCGCACCACAACGTTCATCGATTGGATTGCAGAGAAAACAGGGATTGCAGTCAGACCTTAATTGGATTAACGATTTTAAATCACTCACTAAAAGAAAAAAAATACCACAAATAATATATAATATTACTGTTGATAATGTATTATAATTTTTATTTCAATCATACATACACAATAAAGAAATAATCTAGTAACATAATTCTTGTTTAATTACGAGTGGGACATTATTATTTTGGTAAATATACTATGCAACAAAAAACAATGCAATACTCTAAAACGGTGCTCCGCAACCGGTGAGCCGCGAGACAGTGCTAGGTTTGCCGCGGTGCAATGCGTCGAAAATGATAAAGAATCGAGAATTTTAATATTAGAAAAAAAATCCATTTGGTTGTTAAGTGGTATCCAAAACTTTATAAAACTGCATCAACTCTTTCATAATAATCATTTCATGGCCAAACACGCGTACATGGTTGAAATCTTCTATTATCTGAATGAGTTTAACAAAATAAAATAAAATTTATTGACATGTCATGTCATGAATCATATAACCTACAAATGATAAACGGAGAAATAAGTCTTGCTATATATTAGAAATGAAATCAGTAAACGCTCAGGTGACGAATAGAAATCGTTTATTTATATGTAGCTATATTTATATGTACTGAGCTTAATCAGTTAAAATTGATTAAAGGTATAGCCGTGGATCGGTAAAAGTTGCGGGACACTGCTCTAGAACAAGATTTCCCAAACTATGTTCCACGGAACACTGGTGTTAGGAGTTCCGCAAAACCTGGAATAGTTTTATATGCTGCAACAAATTCAAACATTTTTAATTCGATGTTGGCATACGAATCAGTGACTCTGATTTAAAACAAATATGTGGAGCCAGGGGGTGAGGCTGAATATTTTAGAAGGGGGACACCACGACACCATCTCCTCAGTGTACTTCAGGTTAGGTTAGGTTAGCTACGAACGAATCACGTTCCTATATTTCAAGTTTGCTCTTTTTAATGTTCTAAGAACGATCCACTTGACATCTTCTGGTGACTTATAATATGTTATACTGTATTCGAATTTTGCGTAAATTATAGGTTTGCCCAAGTATAATAAAATTTTGACATTTATTATTTGTAATTAAATCTTTTACATGACTGCGTTATTATCAGCGGCATCTTGGTAATTTTTCCGTTTGAAAAATAGTAGCAAGTTGTAGAGCATATTTATCATAATTTTTTGTCAACGACAGACCTTACTTTTCCACTCACAATGTGGGGCACCAAACGGTGACGTTTAAAGAATTAAAGGCGTGTATAATTTAATACGGGAAACGCTTTGTTATGTATAACAGTCCAACTAGTTAATTCATTCCGAACAATTATTCAACTACAACCACCAATAGCAACACTAAACATGAACTAACGAGCCTCGACCAATTAAAAGCCATCGCGACAAAACAAAATTCAACCAATGGCATGGCTGGTATTTAAGGAAGCGAAACCGAACTTATTATCGATATCGATCGTCACTTTACATCAGAAGCGGAGGAAAGTGGACGTCAGCCCAGAGACTTCTAAAACACTGGCAGTCGACCTATTGGACAACGAAAGACGGAAGTCACCTGATACCATGAAGGCGTCGACATCCAGCGAAGCAGAATGAATAGCGCAAATTAAACAGTATCATAATATTGTTATATAGTGACAGCTTTACTAAATAAAAAAAACTCATAATAATTAAAGTACTTTATTAAAAAAAACAAACACCAGGAACAACTCAATATTACAAAGAAAAGATCAATCAATTTGCAGTCTAGTTGTCTTTTGGTGCAGAAAGAATTAAGCCCTGACTGGAATTCCTGTCTTCTTGGCAATCCAATCGATATAGCTCGAGGTACGCTCAAACACAGAAGCATGATCTCCTTCGCACCCTTGGCCACTGATGTAGTCGTAATAGTTGACAACACCGATTTGGGTGTCGATACCATCACTCTCGGTCAAGATCAATGGGCTACCGTAATCACCCTGGAATAGAGACATCACAAAATCGTTAGATAGTATTTTAATCTCTTCTTTTACGTACATGGAAATGCTTCAGTTTTTAAAAAGCACATTCACTCATAGAGAATTGTAGAAATTCTTTCATTATTATCAAGCCATTCCCCTGTCCAAAACGACGTCCCTATTAAAAGATATGGATGTCTGTGATCATGAGAAACAGAGACCACAGAGAAACAGATTACAAAACTTTAAATGTACAATTGTAAGTATTCAATTTTAAAATTGACAGTCATCAGTTATTACTTATTCAAAGGCAATAATTTTATGTGAGAACATCAGTGACTGGTGTGCCATGGCATACGTTTTGAACTATTAAGATTCTCGCTGGTATGTCTATAGAAAAAGTTGGCCCCTGTTTTTATAGTCACCAGCTTTCTCATCCACCTCTAATAACTATGGTTGTCCAACGTTTTGACTCGCTTGGGTCACATTAACTGACGAGTAATTGTTTTGAATCACACATAAAATATTGAATACAGAGAATCAATGTAAATAATGATCAAGCTTCGCATTTTTGCACACATTTACATTTTTAGTGAGTTACTTGTTAGAAATTTTACCTATTGTGTGCTTCTTTCTAGGAAATTAAATTGACAGAAAGATATATTTCTTTGGGAAGATGGGTATTATAATTATTGCACGTTCATTTTCTGATTGAAAAGCTATTAATTTGGAGGTAACGTGGTAATATCGATAGAAAATGGAGCAGAACGTATAACAAAATGAAGATTTTTAATCCACATCACTTTCTGTTTTGGGCTGCGGGCTGGACACGCTTGCCGTGGAGGTTGAGAACCACCTTTGTTGCGATGCTCCAACAGAAGTCTAGATAATCCACATCGGGAGTGGACATGGTACAACAAATCTTTTATAACACAACTACTCACGATGCAAACGCCTTGTGATGAACTCTGGATACCCGCTGCGCAAATAGTCGTGTCAACGATGTAAGATGGGCTATAGTCTTTTACGCAGCGCTCATTGGTTATGACCATTAAATCAACGAAGTACAACACGGATGTCCCTCCATCTGAAAAGGTAATAGATCTTAAATAAATTATTAATTTAAGAGGATGATCGCCGAAGATGTTTGTGACTCTTTGGCAGTAGTGTAATTATAATAGAAAAATTTGGCCCGCTTCCATACGTTTTACAAATCTATTAAAGCTATTTTCTAATGGTCTTTATGATTAATAATTAATGTTGCTGAATTTCTTATTTAGTCTTTTAATGATTTTAATTTGCTACGTGCACCTTCTACACTAGTTACTGTAACTGGTAAGGTGAAAAAAATTAAAATAACGTATACACTTCAAAAAACTCGCTTTCTATACAATGTTGATATTGAAAAATCTTCCCGAGGCTCACGGCCCTAATAGCCCACACGCACCACATAACTGTATATTCAACACAAATTTCATTTTTTTTGAGTTTTCTGATCAATGAACTGGACGATGGAAATAATTAGTACACTACTTGGTAACTTTGTGAATCCGTCCCGGCAACCTACACCCGAAGCACGGCCCTATTCACCATTCACGGAGCTGACCTGGCACAACAAAGTTAGCCTATTCAACTTACTGTTCTCGATGTTTCCCCATCCGCTTGCGGTGGAGCACATTCCAGCGAATGATTCGGAAGCCTGAGACCTTGAAGGGAGACGGATTGGCCTAACGCTGGCTGGAAATCAAGCATTTTTATCATCAGATTGTAAATTGATCCATATAAGGAGCGTACTTCATGATCACTGTGGTATAGCACAAAAAAAGTCGTGGATAACTAACTTTAAATTCAACACTTACAATTCTTATTGTCGGTCTATCTCACTACTCGCACACGATTTCTATTTGTATCCTTCTCTTCCTGTCAACGCATGGGCAGTGAGGGTGTATATGTGAATGTATTATAAAGTATTGAGTGAACTAGTAACGCATTGAACTCATACGCACATTCTTTTTCTTCTTCTTTATGTATTGTTATGTATGTATTATGAATACAGACAGTTGGTGCTGTTATCTGGTAATAATTTCATAATGGGAGTATGTTTGCACAAATTTTAGGATCATATGAGCAAATTAATGTGTGAAATTTGATATTTTTTGTCTGAAATTATACATCGTTTTGTTTGTTTTATATTCGGATAGAACCGTTTTAATGAATGTCACCTAAGAGAGAAAATATTCGCCCATCTTGGATAGAAATGTCAGACGCCACCATAGTCGAATATACTAAAAATTACAAGACTCAACTGTGAAATAGGTGACGGTATATTGTTTAATTGATTTTGTTCTGTGTCGTTTTATGAGTTCATTCATGTTGATGTTAGCTATGGTTAGGCTAACTACGTCGATTGATTATGTCAAGCGGACATTTTGTGCTAGGGCAAAATGCGGTAGTACACAAACTACATTACCTGATTCCGGAATGTGCTGACCAATATCGATGAGTCCAATGTTATTAATCCGCCAACCTGAGCTGAAGTCTTCGTGAATTATGAAGTCAGTTGAATCCATCTTCAGCTCACCAATGACGTAGTAAACGTTGCCGAAACTCATGAAAACCCGCTCAATGCTGAAGTAAAACAGATGGAAAAGTAAATACATATTGAGAGACACGTGTTTTAATTTGGTCAGGTACCAATAAGTTTCATTGAATATGAGCTAATACTAGAGTAACTGCTTGCTCTGACACTCTTTACAATAATTTGAAAGCGCATCTGCTGTTTTACGGAATTTGGCACGTAAGGGCTATAATTCCGTAGTGGGTGCTGACGTGGACAACGTTGAGAACCCTGGTAAGATATAAATTCTGTACTGATGAGCTGCAAAATTTTCTTAGTAAAATGTCAATTCACTATAATAATATGACACACCCTGGTTTTTTTGTTAAGTTTAAATTTTATTAGCGTCCATAACTGAAAACGCACAGCGTTAATGATAATGATTCCTGTAAATTGGCGCAGGTGAAGGGCGCTTGGCCAATCGCTGGCGGACACGTTCGCTGGACGAGTCCATTTTTGACGGAAAGGGGTGGCGCCGATGGTGCGGGAGTGCTTTTTGATTTTATGAGTTAGTCGTCGTTTGCCAGCTTTCGAGTCGGGGGAGCCGCCGGCCGTGGCCGGCATCGGTGACGTTGTGGATTGTTTGTACTGTTTTCAAATTGGACTTAATTTAAAATCGTTTGTCGTGTCACTTGCACTATAACTTAAAGTAAATTCATGTGTTAAGTAAATGTAAATGTAGACTCAATTTTACGTCTTAGGAATTATTTTTGTGTATTTTAAACCACTGCATCTTCGATTAAAAATAAATAAGAGTTGAACCGGATTTGAAATGGTGTTTGTTTGAAATCCCAGCCCTTCCAGGACGTTGATAACCGACCATTCGCCTCTTCTCAAATAATTGTACTCGTAAAAAATAATTGTGGCTCATTCAAAAAACATTTTTCATTTTTTACACACATTTAACTCTTTTGAACCAGAAGGTTGTCGACCACTGGCTTAACCTAACTTATTTTTTTTTACCAAGTCCATTCCTAATGAGAAGCGTATAGACTTCTACCTTATATATATCAACAAAAGTTTTTCTACGACAACTGCTTGTTACTCGGTTGCTCAACCTTTCTTTATCGAATAGAGTAAGAATAGAAAGCTAGGTCTAGGACAGGACTAGTTTTTAGCATCGAAATAGTGGGAGGAAGTTGTAGATTTCACAAACATCCATGCCTAAGAATTAAAAAAAAAAATTACGAAACTGTCCGCACCGATATTTGAAGCCAACAATGTTGATCACTGCACCACGGATCCAGCCTGACCTAACTTAATCTCTTGCAAACGATCCTAGGCAAAAGAAGACAATCGCACTATTGACTATGCACTTTAAAAATAAAACATAAGGAAGGACAAATTAATATGTTTTTAAAATATTTAATTTTGTTTTCTTACCCAACAAGGCATGAGGCTAAAGTCATCACCCATTTGCTGCTGATGAGTGACCCTCCACAAAACGATTTGAGGTGAGTTGGTGTCACGCATTCCAGGTGGACCTGATGAGGAAATTGGAACTGGACTGCAGGAGATCCATGGACGATACGAGCATCTTCAGAGAAAACACAAATGTTTAGTAATTCACACCACACCATAACTACATTGCATTTTATTCTATTGGAGAGGATATACAAAGGTTTGTGGCATTTATAGACTTACCATACGTACAGGTTCGAAGTAACGTCCTGTCGTCCTTGATAATTGAGGAACTATCATTGTTTCTTGTCTCTCTTCTAAGAGTAAATCAATTCAACACCAATATTCAACAGAATAAATATGAGTCTTCAAATTCCTTTTTCCAATATAGAAATTAATTTTTACTTTTCAGACAATACAATATGTTGTTGTTTCCATATTTCCAATGATATTCATAACAGACGAGAAACAGTTTATTTAAGTTATGAATAGTATTGTCTTATGGCTGACTCATGACCCAAACATAGTCTGAAATATTTTTCTGAAAATTAAATTCCTTACCCGGGCCTGAGCCGAGTCCAAATCTAAATTCCGACCCAAACCTAACCCACAGGCCGGGCCAGGTAAATACCCGCAGGCCATACCCGGGCACGTTCATACCTCTACCTCACGGTATCATATTATGTTACTTGAATTATAATTTGATAGAATGTATACTCCAAATAATAGGCCAAAGTATTTAGTTATACACAATGTTAGTTTATAGCCAATTCGGCTAAATGACGTCGTCAGAACTATGCATAAACTTATTTTAGCTTAGCTAAATTATTTTTTAGAAGAAATATACAATATTATGTCATCTCACTTATTCCAACATCATAACTTTTATTTAAAATTTAAATATTTAACGACCAATTATGTTTTTGGAAAAGGAATTTAGATGGTATTATTGATTTATCGTTAAAGTAAATGTACTGAAATTTTATTGATTTTGCGTAATTACGTAAGCTACTAATCAAAGTTTTAGTAAGGATGATGAATCAAGGTTTGTTTGGTCATTGAGAAGATTATTGCATTGATTTACACAAATGTATAGGCATACGGGCTGAATTATAAGTTAAGCTGTGTGATTCCTTTATCATTTTGGTAAATAATTATTCTAAAATCCATTAAGTACATCAAATATTCCAACGTATCTGTCGTCAGTGGCTGAGTAACAAGCGGTTTGCATAGAAAAACTCTGTTGGAAGCCCATTTTCTCCACATTGAGAGAGAATTGCCTATCGATAAAAGTTAAAAATGTTGAAAAATACCTCTGCTTATATTTTTCGAAGATACATATCCTGAACTTCTTGCTGCGACCTGAAATAAATTATGATAAATCTCAACTATTGAAATTGACAATTGCTAATCACCGTCTTTCTTACGAAAAACTTATTATAGATAAGACACCCATATCTTGCGGATTCAAGTAATCAGTAAATCAAACTCACGAATACGTAACCGAGTAGACTGAAGTTCAAGTAGACTACTCGTCTATGATCCGCCAGAAAATTGTGTTGGTCAGATGAGATGTTACAGTAACGTTATTGAAGCGTAGAATCTCACATTTTTTTTTAAATTTGACAAGATAATTGTACATAATTAATGAATTAATATTAAAAAAAAATGCATATTTAAAAAAAAGTATGTTAGTGGGCCGTGAGATACAAAAGGTTGGCGACGGCTGGACTTTAAGACCAACAAATATGATTATAATACATTATGTTCATTTAATTATTTAAGAATAAATGCTACAGTTTTTTTTTTAATAAAACTTTGTTAACTTACCAATGAAGTGGTCGAACACGCTAATACCACAAACAATGCAAACTTCAACATTGTACAATAATGATTAAGAGATATTAAAAAGCAAATGATTTTATACATGTTTTTACACTGGATACATACAGGGCCAGAGTAGGAATTCAAAATATGGGGCCAAATAAATGTATTGATTACTTCAATATAAATTATTTTAACGTATTGATTAGGTTTCATAAAATAAATTCATTACTGTAGAGCATTAAAACATAATAAAATGTATCTTCGCTGTTCTGAAAGAAAGCATTAAATAAAAAAAATGACATTTTGAGTTAGTTATACCAAATTTTTCTTATTTCGAACTCTACCGTATGGTAGAACACACTTGTTTTCATAAATTATACTTTTAATTTAAGACATCGACTGAGGGTGCTTGATGGAATTTCAATATCAAATTTGGATTATTGAGATTTTGTACACTTCCATGTATTTTGTCACTAACGACCTGGGTTTCGCCTTTCGGCATCTTCAGGCATTCGAGCACACGAATGGACTCGAACTGACGTTCGTTCGTGGTCGGTTCGGGTCCATTCGTGTGCTCGAATGCCTGAAGATGCCGAAAGGCGAAACCCGGGTCGTTAGTGACAAAATACATGGAAGTGTACAAAATCTCAATAATCCAAATTATACTTTTATTTAAAACGCAGCTATGTACAAACTGAATGAAAAAAGTATAACATTTCAAACATTTGAAAAACTTCAAAGTCCAATTACTCAAAATTAGTATGTTTCAGTTAGTGTCTTCTTCAAGAACAACGATGGTATATTTTATAATAAATAAAAATCGTAAATTTTTTCTATGAATAAAGTTCATCCCTGAGTATTGATAATAAGTTTCAAAATTTATGTTATCAATGATGTTAATCAACAATTATTTAAGCATTTATTTAGGCGTATTCAAATTATAAGCACTACATGGATTACAATTATTTTTATCATTTTTTTTTGAGTTAACGTGAATTCTAAATTGACCCTGTAATTGAAAATAATAACACCAAACTTAGTTAGGAATTTATATAAACACTAGTACTTTTTACCCAGCTTCATCCAAGATAGAGAGTATTTTTATTAGATAAATTAAGCCAGTGCTTCACAAACTTTGCCATTCCAAGGCCCCGTATTAACACGTTAGCTCCGGGGGACGCGTTTTCCGCGTCGCAAAGTTTTTTGTATTGCTGCAGGGAACGCGTTTTTCACGCCATTTGATATAGGCGACATTAATCGCTCATAACTAATAATTCATGTTTGATTCATAATATTATTGAAAGAATTTGATCAGTTTATTTCAAAACAACTTTAATAAAACATACAAACTTATATATAGTCAGTTGGTCAGTTTTATGCTCTTCTTTTCATGACCTATTGGCAATTTTCTGCGAATCAGTCCCACCGCTGCGCGTATTTTGGTCATATTTCCCCACTTGCGAATGTGTTAATTTAGTTATCAAAGGTTCTATTTGACTTTATTTATAAAACACTTACACATAAATACCCCTGCTTTCTACAATCGCTTCGAAGAAAAAAAAATCGCGAATAATGTATTCTTATTTCTTAAATACATATGTAAAAGGAAAAAAATGCGTAATTAAATACTTCTAGCTCTAGCTATACTGGAACATTTTGCGGCTCATAGTTTGGGAAGCACTGATTAACACATCGGCTTGGTAATGTTGAAATTTGGTTGAAAGAAGTACGGTAACCCACAAAATATAGTCCATCAATTTTTAATAACTTTCAAAGCAGCAGCATTTGATCGGTTGATAATGTTTGTGATGAGCGAAACCGGTCCTTATTACTATACGCATGTGGAAGTAGTACAAACGAATTGTGTTTTATTATTATGATATATGTAAACTTCTTCATTTAAGGTGCTTCTTTAGATACCATAATGTAGCTCTTCTAGAACAAAACACTAAATCAAAAAAATTACATATTGTGTTAGTAATAACATAATGTTCCTTATTTTGAACTCTGCTGTATGAAAGAACACAACTATTTTTATAAATTATACTTTATTTAAAAGTTGTGCACAAACTAAATGAAAGGTGTGTGGCATTTCAAACATTTGAAAAACTTTCAAGTCCTATAAATTATTATTACTCAAAACTAGTATTTTTCAGTTAGTGTCTTCTTCCAGAACAACAACGATATGCTCTACGATGGAAGCGAACATGGTTTAAAAACATGTACATAATAGTATGAGTGAGAATGTTTTTTTTATGAAGAATTAGTATTTTTTACACGGCTTCGCCCAAGATGGTGAACGCTTATATTAGGTTATTAAATTTAGACGTTGGCTAGGTAATGTTGAAATTTGAAAACATCACTGACAACCGTACCTCTTTTGTTACATCAACAAAATGTAGTCAACCAATTAACAATAATGTTAAATGTTGAAACCAGCTATAATAAAAGATGACAATTTTGCCACCTGCACTCTTGTTATGGCGCCGCAGAACTTCTCGATAGACAGCTTGTTGATCAGCATTTAATAATGGCTCCTGCAGCTCCACATATTAAACATACGATCAGAGTCATCCGCAAATTCTCGATGACGATTATTCCAGATGCACACGAATTTGTACGAATTTCCCACTCACTTTATACCAAATCACAAACATGAAACTTAATATTTGACACAAATATCTACGTTCGCGTTACTATCTCAACTGTCACTTGCAGAATATATTATTACTACGCTGTTGCTAGGCGACTATTATAATTACTTATTTCATCCCACATTGAAACGTCGAAAATATCACTTTTCAGTTTTAGGTTAAAAGTTAAATGTTGAGAATTGAAAGTTAAAAATAGCGCAGTTGAACTAACAATTGCAGCCAGAATAACGTGTGAAAATTGCACGTTGCTGGTGTACACGATTTGGGAGGGATTGTTGTGACCGACAGACATACAAACATACATATTTCTTCATGTATTTTGTGCTATATAGTAGAGATATATTGAGAAGATAAATGACTTCGATTTGCACTGAAATGAAATCTGTTACTATTTACTAAAGAAAAATACTTTCTTTGGTGCGTAGAAGGGGTTAAATTGAACTCATGGTGAATTTGCGTTGTCGTTTCATGACGATATCGATTAAATGTAAATCTCTTGAACCATTTCATTTTGGATAATTATAATCCCTCAAAAAGAAGCACCGATGAATCGCCAAATGATTAAAATAACCCTCCGTATACTAATTGAATACCTGAAATGAGTAAGACATGTAATTTAAAAACTTTCTATGAGCTATCGACAATGCCCTAAAATGGTTTAAATACGCTATAAATTTTCTGTGGCTATTTTCAGCTATGTGAAAATTGGTCAGCAACGTTCGAGATAACAAGGCACATTAAGAAAATTAATCGAAAACTCAATAAATAATGTTTTTTTAACGAATTTTGAATATTTTTATATTCTACATTGCAGTGTTTCTTAACCTATGGACCGTGTGAAATTTTCTACCGGTATAAAACAACATTGTCGGCGTCTGTGGCGCAGTTGGTTTCGTCGCTGGCTACGGTTACGGATGTCTCGGGTTCAATTCCCGGTGCTGACGGTTTTCATAGATTGATCTTTCAATCGATTTATGGATTTCTGTTCGTAGTCTGAGTCCTCCCTCCCACCAATCCCATCCTCACGGGGCGTAACGAGAGCGATTAGCTAACCACTAGTCCTGTCATGCCCCTATCCTTCTATCCCTACTCTCTTCGAAAAAGAAAAGATAGGTTGAGCAACTGAGTGACAAGCAGTTCTCGTAGAAAAAATTCTGTTAAGATACCTCCATTAGGAGACCATATGCTCCACATTGGGAGCGGACATGGAAAAAAAATAAAACAACATTTTTCAATTCTATTACATTATTTTTAACAGATCTGCAGGTATAAAAAGGTTGGCAAACAATGTTGTAGGGTACTCAACACTGTACCATCAACCACCGTCTACAGCTCGACGTATTCTGCTCCGTAACAACGTTTTCTGGAACTGAAATGTCCGATAAAAATTCTCAAGACTTTGTTGTATGCACTGCAGCGTGCAGAACGTAGAAAGGTTTTGGAGTGGATGTTATGAGATAAGAGCCTTTTACTTTCCATAGAACGCCGTGAACGTTTCAAATGTCTAATTCACCCATTAAATCTGTTTCACGAATATTATATAATTAATAATGTTGAAAAATACTTCATCGATTAAATTTTAAGGGACTAAAAACGAATTACTTAAAATGAGAACTTGGCTCCTGCTATTGCATTCATTTCCGATGGGCCCCCCTCCCCTCTCATAAAACACACAAATATTTAATTGGCCAGAAAGAATAGAATTAATGCAATTGAAAACATCACCAAGTAAAGGAATGAAATGTATATCCAGCTTCATTGAGAGGGTTAATATATTTTTTCTTTTTCACATTACAACAAAAAAAAAACAAATTAATCCATGCAGGATTTGTAATTCGATTAATCTAATGTGTATTAGTTGAAGTTTTAGATAAGCTACATCATTAACAAGTGATTAATGTTTAAATTTATCGATAAAAACAATTTTAAAACCGATCCGTCAATTATTTAACAGAGGTGAACTAGATGTTAATTGAAAAAAAATCAATGATTTATGATTTACTAGTATTTTTTACACGGCATCGCCCGACATAGAAGTCGCTTATAATAGTTTATTCACCACTTTTCATTTTCTTTTGGGCATACTTCTTGTAAAACCCACGAAATGAGGATGTCACTGTTTTGAATTTTATAATTCTGAATGATGGATAATTTTCCACTCAATCTTTTGATTTTTTTTACAAATATTACGATTCGCATGAAAAGACATACGACATGACGGATTATTTTAGTATAAAGCGGTTGCTAAGTAACTGTTTGCTATTATTTTTTCTGTTAATTTTCATTGTGACGAGTAAAAATATAGGGTTTTTAGTTAAAGCTTGTGAGTTGAAAGTTACATTTTCTTTTGTTTGGTTTTAAGGAAATTGAATATGAAAATAAAAGACTTTTTTACACGAATTTAAAGAACCAATTTCAGTTTTCCATTCATTCTTGATACCTTTTTAAGCGATTTCTTGTTTTTGGAACCAATCCATGAAATTATAATATAGAAGTAAGGTATTTTTTAAGCAATTTTGTTTTACGCGTCAATGTCTGGAACCAATGTATCAAGTGAAAACATTTTTGAGTGTACATTAAAAAACAAATAATGTGATTATCTCAGAAATTGTGATAATTAGTAATAATAACAATCCCTACAGTCAGTACAACCTCGATATAATAAATACATAAAAAAGTGGTCAGTAAATTTCGTCGTTCCAATCCGGCCCACTATATTCTGTTTTCAAGTATAAAAATAAATGAATTTACTATATTTGAATCATAATTTCATGATGAATAAGTTTGTTTTGTTGGGATTGCTAGCTTGCTCGGCATTGGTAATTAAACAAAATAATTCTATCGCTTCTTGTCTTAAAATTTGTAAAATTACATCAAAGATTTTATTGAAGAGAAAATATCTACTTGATCAATATTAAATGTTTATTTGATTATTTGTAATATACATAATTGTCTATGAAATCAATCGATTCTGTATTTAAATTTTTATGTTATTAATTTATCAGTTTTTTCGTTATATTAATAATTTATATTTTCATTAATTTTAGGTCACTAGTGAACCAGGTGATGCATTCTTGAAAGGGTTGCAAGGAGGTAATTTTTAATTATAAATACGTATGATAATTGAGCAAAAATATTTCACTACAAAAATTGAGATACAGCGAAAATTTATTTAAAAGTGGACTGTTTCAAATGCTACCTTAAAGTACACGCCCTATAAGTTTGCACTCCGGCTTTAAGGCCCGGCACAAGGATTTAGGATTTCGGGATCCATAGATACTAATACACTGACCCGATCTTTGTATTATATAGAAATCGTATCAGTGTAGTAAAAAGTACAAAGTTATACGGCTTATACTCTAGCAAGAGATTTATTTTTCATTATACCGTCGATATAGTGGCAGAAGGCGTTAAGTTAAATATTTTTAAATGACAAACAATAATTGTATTTGGTAGTACTTTAAAAAAACAGTTCTTTAAATGCGGATTAACTGAAATGTTTTTATGACTTAATGCCTTGTTTCAATATAACTTCGATATCATCTTATATTTAAAAGAAGGTGGTAAGTTCAACAACCTTGTTATGAGATTAATTTAAATCTTTCTATTTACATATCTTAACCATTATTTATTAAACTAACCACTTTATGAGATTCGTTAATCATTTACGAATTCGATTTGATTATTAGTAATTATTTTTTATAGTAATAGTAATTAAAGTTTTTTGGCAAAATTGATTTAATTCATATGGGTTTCTTTAAATTACGTAAAAAAATACAATAAATATGGTTGAGCTTGTTTTATCAGACAATAGACTGTACTAAAATCTATAGTAGTTACTGTATTCATAACTCATGACAGCCGATTTTCGACGATTTGAATTATGTTATAATAGTGCATTTTCAACATACATGAAAAATGAGTTAGTTTAGTAAGTGAATATAAATGAGTTGGGGGTGGGGTGAATCAAAATAAGCAGCGCCCCAGCACTTTTTAATTTAGCTCTACACCACTGGATGTTGATTGTCACAAGACATGAAAGAGATTGAAATGACGCGCAATCTAATTCCCACCAAGAATTAAAATTAACCAACATTGTTTCTTTCTCTGAAGTTGGGCGGATTACGGCCGGATATCCCGCCATACCGAATCAGTTCCCTCACCAGGTCCACTTGGAAACGGTGGACAGAAATGGTGATAGATCCAACTGTGGCGGATCCCTCATCAGCACCAGTTGGGTATTGACTGCGGCTCACTGCCTCATTGAGTAAGAAAACATACCACTTTTTTTTTTGTAACAAAACACAATTCGTTTTGTACTTATTACACATTTTTATAATGATCAGAACCGGTTTCGCTTATCGCAAGCATTACATACTGATGAAATATAGATCCTTACAAGACTATTTATAAATTGATTTTTCAATCAATTTATGGATTTCTGTTCGTAGGCATGAATGTTTGTGGTGTCTAAAATTCCCTCACACCCATACGATCCTATAAGCGGGGCGTAGCTAGAGCGATTAGCTAACAACTAGTCCTGTTATAGCCCTATCCTTCTACCCTACTCACTTCGAAAAAGTGTGGTTTAGCAACTTATTGACAAGCAATTCTCGTAGAAAACTTATGTTGAGATACCTACATTAGGAAGAATATGGCCTTCTAATGCTCCATATTAATAGTGGATATGGTATATAGAAAAAAAATTTACAATTTATCAGTACTTGTCAAACTTTTCCATACCGGCCGACTTTTCCGAAAATTAAATTTATTTATAGTACCGATTTGGGCTGTTTGATGGACATTAATGTAAATAATTTTTTCCTTCTGCATTCCAGCCAGGTCCTCGTGTACGTTCGCGTTGGTTCCATCAACATCGAAACTTCACAACTGAAGATCGAGTCAAGCAACTTCACTTTACATGAAAAATACGATACACGTTACTACTACAATGACGTCGGTGTTATCAGTCTCGGACGAGAAGTTCCATTATCGAGTAAGTATTATAAGTTAAAATTAAAATACACAAAATCGCGTTTTGTTTACGCGGTGGATACATTCCAGAAACCACCGTAAAAAACCGTACAAAAAGGATAACGTTCACTAGAGGTCTACACGAACTGAAATTGTAAAAAATTACCCGTTCTTAGTTTGACATCTTAAGACCCGGCCTGGCCCGAGCCCGAGTCTCAATATCACACTTGTTACCCGAACCCGACCCGAAGCCCATTTTTTTTTTCAATACATAAATTCATTTATATTTTTCATAACAAATTACTATTCATAACAAAATTATGAGCTATGAGCCTTATGGCTAATTTATGACTCGAACATAGTCAGAAATATTTTTTGGAAATTAAGCTCGGCCCGAACCCGAATCTGAATTGTCTTTACACCAGAACCCGACTTGTGACCTCTAACCCAAGGCTCTCCAAACATTTTAGTCTAAGGGTCACACTGACTCCTTCACTAATTCCCAAGGGTCAAGACCTAGTTAACTCATCATATCAACATAATGTAGTTTTGAATTACGCGCAAATTTCGGTCGGTACTTAGGGGCAAATGTCAAGGACTTTTCATTGCGTTGGAGATAGCCGATATCCGAAAACGAGAAAATCAGTTCTGCCTGACTTATAAACTCATACTAAATCTTTATTTAAGAACAAGAAATTTTGTTGATCAAAATGGCCGTTGTTTGGAGACCCAAGCTCTAACCCAAACTGATAAGAATACGGCAATGTAAATTACCAAAAAAAAAACTACCCTCAGACTGTATAGCTCACACAAGGTAGTATTTGCGCCACTCATTTAAAGATATTGTCTCAAATGTTCAATTTGGACACGAAAATTTCTCAACTTGATGTTTATAATAAAACGCAGTGAATTGAGAACTTACCATGCTCAGTGAACTAACAGCCGTGAAAGAAATTTTGCTTAGTGTCTTAAATATTCTTATATCTTCAAATGCTTTTATTTCTTTTCCCAGACAGCATGAAACCCATTCTTCTCCCGACAAGGTCTATGGCTTCTGAATCATTCACCGGTAGGATTTCTACCGCCAGTGGGTGGGGATACACAGACGATGGTAAGACAACCGGAACCTCTTTTCGTTGACAATATAAATAGTCCATGAAAGAAAATGATAGGTTTTTTTCTCACCTGGTGAAAATCGCTATTCGTTTACCGTCGCCTAAATCTCATGAAACAACGTTTTTTTTTGAAATTTATTATTTGGCATTTTATTTTTATCTTGTTCTGTTTTTGGCTGTTCATAGCATATAAAATACTCCTCATGTCTTCCGGACTTGTAAGGATTATCTGATTACACTTTCTTTGTGACGGTTAGACCACTTCGCTACCCAAAGTTTAACTTTCTCATTGATTTTATTTCAGACGGTCCGTATGAGACTTTGTTGCATTACGCCAATATGGACGTGATAAGTAACGCGGAATGCAAGACAAGATACAGCCCAGAACTTATCCTCGATTCTACAATTTGCACAACCGGTAACTCCAATCTGGCGCAAGCCTCACTTTGCAATGTAAGTAGTCTTATCCCACGTTTTGACTCTGTTAAGTCACATTCATTGAAGAGTTATGTAGTATGTTCTCGTAGTGTGACAATAGACGCTGCAATGCGAATTTGCCAAGAATAGATGGAAAAATTCTTCCATGGCAGGCAAACCTATAATTTTTTTCATAAATATAAGTGGCAAATGGAAATAACCAAAGTTTTGACTGCTGATTTCTGGACCAGCCCATTTGCATGTTGGCCTATCCACTATCCAGCCAAGCTCAAAGAGCTTAGAAGCGAAACCACCGTGGCCAGTAACCAATTGGCTCGTCCAGCGATTTAGAGTCAGAACTTTAGTTATCTTCATTCATCACTTTATATTCGGAAAAAATAAGTAGGCTTGGGGCCCCCTGATGGAGGTATCGATAGAATCAAGACTAGTGGGTGGGGACACCTGGATGTCTCCAACCCAACAGTAACATGAAGGTTGGATGCTATTGGGTAAAGAAGTGCACACCGCACTTCATCAATCTGTGGTACTTCAGATATAACTTGTTTGATAATATATGCGGCCCTCGTTTCCTATGTCTATAAAGATGGCATCTTTTGCAGTGTCTTTAATTACAATTAAAATTAAAACTTTTCTGCGGACTAATTTCAGGGTGACACTGGTGGCGCATTGGTGATGAGAGATGATGACGCTGTAAATATCCAAATAGGAATCGGCAGCTTCTTCAGCGGTAAAGGATGTTATTCAAGAGATGCCTCAGGATACGCTCGTGTCTCCAGCTTTATCGACTGGATTGCAGAGAAAACAGGGATTCCTGTCAGAACTTAAATCGATCTTGCTCAAAACACCACATCACTTTGACGTAGTGAAATAAAGTAGTGAATTCTGTTGGTGTGTCTCTAATATAGTGTTACCATATTTTCCCAAAGCCCCGTCGAGACATTTTGATGTTTCAATTTAGTCAACCGCCATAATATTGTGTACCAGTGTACTCGTTTCTTTTTTAAATAAACTTTCATGTTTTATTGGTCAACCTGTATTATTTTTCTATCCCTAAAAACCACTTATGAGGGAAGCAGACCGAAAGAGGGCGAATGATTGGTTATCGGCATCCAGGACAAAATGGAAGGTCTCAATGCAAACGACACTTCGGTCCAGTTAATCTGTTGCGAAGTTTAGTTAAAAAGGCAACGTTGGAATGTGTAAGGTCACATCATGTTTCGACAACGTCACCAGACAATTTTTTCGAAAATGGCCGGTTAGACTAACCTCGAACCTTAACAAAAAAGGGGTGGGACCGTCTGTCGCATTTTCAGTAGTTGGGCGCTGCTAAGCGGTGCGAGCGTGTTGCTTGACGCTGGCCATAAGTTCTAACCGATTTTTCGCAGGCTTAATTTTTGTCGTAAATTGTGTTTTTTTTTGTTTCTGTTTTAAACTGTAAATTCTGTGTATGTATTAAACTAACTGCAATAAAGAGGACTTGAATGAACTGGCGTGTTTTAGCTGAAGCTAAAAACCAGAGAAACATCACCACCATAAGTCGAAGCTTCTCAGTATATATGATTTAATATACTTTTTGTGCATTGGAATGGTTTTCATATATTAGGAATCAGAGAGTCATTAACAAAAAAAGCAAAAAATTTAAATAGACATAATGATCAAAAAATAGCATTTTTTTTAATTTAATTTATAGAATTTTTAACGTAGGTTTTACCTGAGGGTACCAAAAAGAGACCATGTCATTCAATTCGAATTAAAAATAATATTTTCCATCTATTTACGAAGCGATCGTCCATTTCAAATTCGATAAAAACGGTTGTTACAAAATATGTAACGGAGGGAGACCACAATACGTTTATAATAATTATATAGATATTATAAAATAACTATTTACATTAACAAACCGAGGTACAGATTGCTGTCAAGCAAGAAGTATTTAATTTGAATTATTGAGATTTTGTACATTTCCATGTATTTTGTCACTCACGACCCGGGTTTCACCTTTCGGCGTCTTCAGGCATTCGAGCGCACGAATGGACTTGAATTGACATTCCATCAAGCACCCTCAGTCGATGTCTTAAATTATTTCGATGTCTTAAATTAAGAAGTATTTAATTTGAAATATAAACAGTGAATCGCGAAATCTCGGGATTTGGGTTTCAACAATCCTGGGATTACGGGATTGAATAATTGGGCGAGATCCCGGGATTATAAACCTTAATGCGCAGACAGAGAGGCGGATATGTTTACTTAGTACTATGTGGTGCGGTAAATTAAAAACAGATAAATATTTTAGATATTTTATCATCAAACAACTTTTTGTCTACGTGCGTAAATAATATATTTATTTTTATAATATCAAAAGAACAAAATAAAAACTAATACATGATAGTCTATCTGGTAATTTCAAGTAAATCACAATTTAATACAATGTAAAAATAATGATTTCTTTCGTTTCCTCGGTTATCTTATGGCTGGATGGCGATACCGGTACGCTGCGAGATCCAGTCCAAGAAGCTGGTGACACGAGCGAATCCTGACGCGTATCTTTCGTCGCATCCACTGCTGCTGACGAAGCTGACTACTCCGACGAGGGTGTCCTGGCCGTCGCTCTCTCTTACGATCAGAGGACCGCCGCTGTCTCCCTGGAAAGAAACAGTTTTAAAAGCTTTACATAAATGACATAAGTTAATGACAATCACCAAGAGCAATAATGAAAATAAATAACACGGCTGAAGATATCGATTAAGTGAATTGAAATGATTTTCATCGACTGGTTGATCGCGATCGATATGTATGTCGATCTTGAAAATATTGATTTAATTCAACAAATTACAAATTATAATTTAAGATATCGACTTGATTGAATTTCAACATCAAATTTGAATTGTTGAGATTTTGTACATTAGCATGTAGGGTGCTTGTTCCTAGAGTCAGCCGTCGCCAGTAGTTGTGATATAATAGTGGATATATTTAAAAAAACAGATTTTTTAAATTCGTGAAGGTAGTCTTGCCGCTTGCCAATGTATATCTGCACCAAACTAACCTATATGATGCAATACGCAATTAAAAAAAGCACATATTTACTTCGCAAGTTTCGACAAATTCATGTTGTATGAGGATCCCTAACAAAACATACTTTATATTGTAATGCTTTCCATCATTATGTTTTTTATTGTTCTGTCTACTATCAGTAAATTTTTTCGCGATATTCATGAAGTTTCATAGTGATGACCGAACACTGAGCACCGAAAGGCCGATCATTGGATTTTGGGGGCCGGCCACTAGGACAATTGGCATTTTTTTGTAAACTTCTATTATTTTATACTTGGTACAATATTTACTATTTTCTTTTTAGTTGGTAACATTACTTAATCCCTGCTTAATGGAATAACAGCGAAAATAATATGTATTTATCATTCATTGACTCCTCAATCCTTTTTGAAAGTACACCTGTCGCTTAACTGGCCGAGCACTGACGAAACGATCCTATTTCGTCACTAATGCGTTTTAAAACTCTCCATTCCACCCACAATGCGTTTGTTTTCCCAACTAGGATTAAGGATCATTTTTGGGTTCAATCCTGGTGTGGATGCAGTTCCTAGACCTAGTGATAATAATTTGTCGCATTTTATCTTATATGTAAACGATAAAAACTATTTACTGTCTGTCAATTCTAGTTAAAGATGCCTAAAGGTGACACCCGGGTCGTTAGTGACGAAATACACGGAAACGTACAAAATCTCTAAAATTCAAATTCTTCAAAAATTATAAGTTTGACTTTGCAATGATTTTTATGTTTTTTTTTTCAAAGGTAAATAAAAATATCAGTTATGGAGGTCAACCTTTTACGGTTATGATATAGATAAAAAAGTAAAATACAATTTGTTTATCCTACTTCCAATCGGTCCTGATCATTATAAAAATTTGGAAGTAGTACAAACAAGTTTTGTTTTATGTTTTAAAATATAATGCCTTGACAGTTAACACCTTAATGGGGTTTATGATATAGATATGACGTGGCCAAGTGTCAAAATGGTGAAACTTGTTTGTTGAAAGATTTAGTAAAATGAACTTCTCAAATTAATTAATACTTTATTAAATTTAACTTTTTACAAAATAATATAATACTTTCACAGAATTTTTTTTCTTGGCTCACTTCACTTTAATGATGCTTTACGAAATGTAGAGTATCAAAACGTACCTAACTCATTTTTTTCGAAAATATCAGTTGGCTCACTTCACCTCTCATTGGCTATATAATCGTTTGTTATTACAATCTCCCAAGTCTCAACCAACGTTCCCTGTAAGACGATAGGTTCTTTACGCAGAAAATTCAAATGCTTAGCAGGCCAAACCAACAAATACGCGGCATACTTTAAACTTATTTGCAAACATCAATATGTAATATTTTTTATATAAATTATTGTTTTTCGTAGAGTGTCCCAAATAAGTTTTGTTGAGCTTAGACGGAAGGAAACATTGGTCTCAACCGTATTAGAAACAAGCATTTTTTTTTAAATTTAAAATGTTACACAAAACTTACAAAGCAAGTTCCTTGGGATGGGTTTGAAATGCCGGAAGCACACAGTGTAGAAGGGATGATCAAGTCTGATTGGAAGTCTTGTCTGCAACGATCGTTGGTGATAATGTTCATGTTCAGATAGTTCAAGGTTGTAGAAACAGGTCCGCCTAAAAATGAAAACAGCCGTTCTTTTATGTTATATAAATACATTAATATACGGGGAACGAATCAATACCGATGGCAACCCCAGACGACATGGAAATTAAGGCTTACATTCCTGGGTTCCGGTATCCCAGTCAATTATTCAATCCCGTAATCCTGGGATTGATATTCAGACAATTCCAGGATTTCGGGATTCACTGTAAATACTAAAAAATAATTCGTATATCAAATTAAAACTTCCCGATTAACTACAACGTGTGCCTCGGTTTATTCATGTACATAGTTTTTAACACCTATAAAATTAATATAAATTTATTGAAGTCTCCCCCTTCTCATCTTTCGTAACAACTGTTCTTAACCAGTTTGAAATGGAGGACAATATTCAAAAGTCAAATTGAAGTACATGTCCCTTTTTGTAACACTTATCATAATAATGCAAGAAATAAAATTATTTATGTTTCTCTTTTTTTGTAAGTGATTGTTTGGTTTTACTGTTTTGATAAAATTGCAAATCCATTACATTTTGAATATTTTAAATAACAGAATTACACACTGGTGACTGGTTGGCTATCTTCTCAATGTTCTATTAGTGAATATTTAAGAATATAATATTAAAGTGACATACTGTTGCTAGTGAATCCCCATCCGCTGACTGTGGATTGGCGTCCGGCGAAGGAATCTGAGACTTGAGACCTTTTTGGTAGTCGGATGACTTTGATGCTATCTGAAAACATGATAATGTTTGACGTGTAAGGAAATCATATTACTATAACACCGAAATGAAAATATGCTTTTACAATAGTCGCGAAACTCTCGCTTTCTCTCTGAAAACAAATGACTCGTGTAAAATAGAACTGAACGTAAAATAGATTCGCATTCATTTCTTATAAGTTATTATTCTTACTAGTATTTATGACGAAACAAAACGATTTTAATATAACGATGATTCTATGTCATCTATGCAATAATGATTCTTACTTGATGTGGCAACGTTGCGCCCCAAGTCCACCAAACCGACGTCATTGTGAAGGAGGTTAGGGTTGTAGTTTTGGTGGTACACGAATGTTTTAGTGTCGATCAATAGCTGAGGAGTATTGAAGTTGATGGAGCCGAGACGAACGAAGATTTCGGACATTCTAAAGACAGAGAAACAAGACAAAACATAAGAGATATCAATATTTACCGTTTTTTTATCATAGAAAATAAAACTTTCTACTCAACTTAAAAAAATAATTATTTCTAAATATTATCAGTAGCGGATTACTCAACAAGCGTTTGGCCTCCTAATCTTAGGGTCCTCAAAGGTAACTTAGATTTTTAAAACACACATACTTTAAATTCTTTTCTCAATATTTATTTTAATCTTAGATGGAATTCTAATAATATCGCAACAATTTTTTTGTTGAATGTATGCTTTCATTAAAACGCCTTCAACATAAATAACATGAAATGCGTGATAAGTAAACATTACAAATTGGGATTTTTTAAATACGTTATATGACAATCTCGAATAGATTTTTCGACGCTTTCTTGTTATCCGAAAAACAGGGTCGCCAAATTATATTACGCCTAGCGCCTCACAAGTGCTTAATCCGCCACTGTAAAATAATCACTGTTTGATGCAATTCAGGCTGTATTTATTAGTCACGAAAAATACTTATACAATCCCACTCCACCAAGAAACAACAGTTTTGTTTTACCATGTCCGCTCCCAACGTGGAAGATATAACCTCCTAATGGAGGTATCTTAACAGAAGTTTTCTATCAGAACTGCTTGTTACTTAGTTGTTCAACCACTCTCTTTTCAGTGAGAGTAGGGATAGAAGGATAAGGCTAGGAGGGAGTTTTAGACATCACAAACATTCATGACTACGAACAGAAATCCATAAATCGATTTAAAGATCAATTTATGAAACTGTCCGCATAGGGACTTAAACCCGAAACATCCGCAACCGTAGCCAACGACCAACTGCGCCACGGAGCCGACGGAATCGACAGTTGACACCCTAAAAGTGATTAAAAATAAAAAACTAAAAACATGCATCAACACAATTTCTTTTACGATTCTTGTTAGGAATAGATCGCCATGGAAATTAAGATTAAAAGTAACTCCCGACCTCAAAAAGGTTGCAAACCCTTGGTTTAGTGTATTCACGGGTATTTGATATAATCAGAACATCTCAGTCATAATAAGTCACCATTTTGAACATTATCTGGATCCGCTTACGACATTAGCCAGATATGTTCCGTTAAATTATTTATTGTGCTTTTTTCTTAACTGGAGTTCGATTTAGATTGAAAAATTATATGATTATTATCTTGAAAATTATTTACCCAATAACACAATGAGCTGCTGTAAGCACCCATCTTGGGCTGATGAGGGAACCTCCGCATCTTTGCCTCTGTCCACCATTTGTGACCATCTCCAAGTTCACCTGATGAGGGAACTGATTCGGGGCAGCTGGTGTACCCTGGATGATACGTTCACCTACGGAATCACAAGTTAGTAGTCTTTTATCGTGCAGTCATATCAAGTTTGAGATTTTTTTTACTATTCAATATAATACACTTATCAACAGACAAAACAATAATAATTTAACGTAACACCCAAGATAAAAGAAAAAATATTTACTGAAAGTAAGACTAGTCTATTTACTATCAATATTTTGGATATCTAGCGTTTATTCCTGGATTACTTATTTCTATAGCTACAATTTTTTTAAAGATTTGCACATTATTATAATCATTTAAGATGAAAATCTGTACAAATGCGTCTATTTATAAAAAATTTTCAGCTGGAACAAATATAAATAATGTATGTATCAAAATGTTACTTTGTCAAGTTAGAAGATATTGCAAAAACAAACTATAATATCGTGTTTCTGGAAAAAAATACTAAATTGAAAAAATGACATATTGAGTTAGTTATACCAAAACGTACCTTATTTCCATGCTGTAGAGTAAACACATTTATTTGTATAAATTATACTTTACCGAAAAACAATTTTGTACAGACAACCTAAATGAAAAAGGTACAGCATTTCAAAGATTTGACAAACTTCAAAGTCCAATTACTCAAAACTAATATTTTTCAGTTAATGTCGTCTTCCAGGACAACATCGTTATCGTTTATTTCATAAAATGATAATTCCAAACTGTTTTATCTTTATAATTTAAGTAATTTAAGACATCGACTGAGGGTGCTTGATGGAATTTCAATATTAAATTTGGATTATTGAGATTTTGTACACTTCCATGTATTTTGTTCAGGTATCGGTGTGGCTCTCAGACGTATAATGTATTGCCTCGTAAATGATATTTGTCGCATTTTTATCTTCTATATAAGCGTTAGACACTGTTTACTGTCTCTCAGTTCGAGTCCATTCGGTGTGCTCGAATGCCTGAAGATGCCGAAAGGCGAAACTCGGGTCGTTAGTGACAAAATACATGGAAGTGTACAAAATCTCAATAATCCAAATTTGTTTTATCTTTAATTAATTCTTTACTCACACAAAACAATGCAATATTAGACGGTGTTTTGGCCAATTGATGTAACCCTCAAAATCGAAAGTGTTCAGGAGAGATTAAAAACTGTTTTTATCAAAAACATTACATGGTGAGCTGCGTTATGAATCTTTGAAATGCACTTCTGTATTTTCTCATATTTGCAGATATGGAATCTTATTTAGGGAGTGTCGATATAATAGTGGTTTACATCAAGTTGCCGGGTCAGGATTTTAAATCAAAAACCAATGCATAATGATGTTTCCTTTCCAAAAAGCGATAAACTTATTTTTCTAATTTACATCATATGGCCGAGATTTACTCTGTCGTTTTTGAAACGAGATCCAATCATTAAAATCATTTTCGTATTTTCCGAGGGTTACATTAATCTGCCAAAACACAGTTGATATCATGGTTGTTCGAATAGTGAGCAAATACAGGAGACAAAGCAATACATTTTTTGAAGCATAAGAAATGAAATAAACGATATTCAATCAATTTACAATGATTTTTTTTTGTTTAAAATAAAAACAGTATCACAAGAAGTATTCAAGTTAATAAATTACCTCTATTCAAGAATTCCAAAAACGTCGCTCCTCCATTGCTGGCTAGGACCTGAAAAATTAAAAACCACCTCAATATTACAATGCAAAGTAAACTCTTGTAATGGTTGGTATTCATCTGCGCAAATTATGACTCACAGCGTGCTGTGCGTGCACAAATGCTCAGATGAATACCGACCTTAAGACTGGATGTGTTGAAATAAAAATAACATCGACTAAGTACGTATGAAAAATACACAAAAATATCAAATTGACTGGAGATAATACTTGAAAATTAAAAAAGTTGGCTTAGTTGAGCTATGAAATAAACAAAACTAATTAATTAGTCGTACTAAATAGCTTCAATTTGCTGTTCAATTTAATCGGAATAAGCAAAAGATAGCAGTGAACATTTCTTTAAGATTTGAGAAGCATTCTGGTGTGTCAAAAGTGGTTTCATATAGTATTTTTTGGGTTACAATTAAATGCAGTTTTATTCATTTTCATAAAAATAGTTTTCACCTATAACAAATACATTCCACAAAAATCAAATTCTTTCACTAAAAATAAAGTGATCCCACATAATGAAATATATTTTTACATTGAAGAAATATATTACACTTACGAAAAAATATTTTCACGTAGATAAAATAGTTTTCATCGATCGTTTTCAAATCGATAGTTGCATGAAGCTGTAATGAAATGAACATACTTCGAAAAAACGTCGCAACTCTGCCATATATTAGGCAGCCTATATTGTCTTTGCTACTCACACTAGAATACATTACTCAAACCAAACCAGACCAACCCTTGCATAACCTCCTATAACTTAACTCACTTTGTTAAAAGAATTTGTGGCTAAGTGGAGACTATTAAAATCATGCAAAATACTATCTACTACAATACTATACTAATACAAAGTTCAATTACTTATAACCCGTATTTTTTTCTTTTCGAAAGCAGTATTTGGTAGAAGTTTATTGTAATAGTTCTAGTTTCATCTCCAGAATTGCGTACGGTACAAAATGATGAAAATATCACAGACAAGCATGCCTTGAATCCGAATGCATTCATCGATTAAAAAAAACATGTGTGAAAACTTCCGTTGAGGGAGTCGAACTCTTAGCTGTGTGACCAGTAGAGAGTCCAACAATTCGTCATTATCAACTATTCGAATATCGAATAGTAAAACTGAAACTATTCGAATATATTCATATATTCGATTAGTTTCTGAAGAATGAAAATACTATCAAAAATTCGATTTCAATAAATTATAACGTAACATTATATAAATACACATTTCAATACCGTTTTATCGTATTACAATATTTAAAATGAACAGCTGCATCGAATTACCACAACGGTATTTCTTCAATTATTATTATAGTTATTAAGAGTTTTTTAGCCCCGAGTCATTCGTCAAACTCAAGTATTATAAGATATTCAAAGCAAAAATAACCACTACCTTGGGTATTCGTTATATTTCTTGAAATCTGGAGAAATTGTGATGTGATCTTTCATCGATTTTGTAATCGATTTCATTAAAAATTTCAATTCGAATAATTGTTCAAATATTCGAATATCGAATAGTTATAAAAAGGCCGAATATTCGAATATTTATGTTGGAATTCTTAGTAACCAGTGGAGGCTGAGAACGTCAGTCGGGCACGATGCTTAACAATTTAAAAATATAAATATCATAAAAAGATATTGTTATATAAAAAATAAATGTATTTTTATGTCGTAAAATTACTTTTTTCACAAATCTTTGAGTATTTAAAGAAAATAGTGTCATGGATTGTTTAGACTTTTTAAGAATTTTAAGCAAAAAGATACGGGTTGTTTGAAAGACTTACCTGTGAAAAAGTCAAGAAGACCAAAAAACTCAAACTTAGAAATTTAGACATTTTTCAAATGACTATAACCGTAAAAAACGTTGCATCTGTATTTATATACATATTGGAAATCATTTAGATCAGAGCAGGTGCAAGGTATTAATCGCCCAAAAACAAAGAATAATCTAGTAATGCCGTCCGGATATATAAATACTAAATTTAAATTGTCGGCGTCCGTGGCGCAGTTGGTAGCTTCCTCTCTATCAAATCTCTTCCCACCCATACGATCCTCATGGTGCGTAGCGAGAGCGATTAGCTAACCACTAGTCTTGTCCTAGCCATATCCTTCTATTCCTACTCTCTTCAAAAAAAAAAAAAAGAGAGGTTGAGCAACTGAATAACAAGCCGTTCTCATAGAAAAATTCTGTTGAGACCTGCTGATTAGGAGGCCATATACTCCACGGAAATGGATTAAAAAAAATGTTTAAAAAAAAAATGAAACCCTTATTTAAATTGTTTGCATTAATTTAAATTTAGTTATAAAAAGCTTGAGATCAATAAATATTGTATGCCCAAATCAATTTTAAGCATTAAAGCAAATCCGTTTATTTCTATGTAAATATTTCACTTAAGCCGGCCCTGGAAAAAAATATTTTTATATATTATTATGTTATCAATGGTTAATTATGTTTTAATCCTCTTGATTATGGTAAATCTTTATTTATATGTATATTTTCCAAAAATATATTAATGCATTATAATCTATATTATCAAAATAGAATGATAGCCAGGAAATCCTTACTTAAATGCTAAATATTGTGTTAAGTGTTAACCCATTTTATAGTACATTAACGTGTTAAAAAAGGGGGCTCGGCATGCCGCAAAATTCTATAAAAAGTTGTGCAATAAGCGTGTCCAGATGCATAACTAACAGACAACAGGAGTGGAAATAATATAAAATTATTGATAACTTAGTTATTCCACTTGTTGTGTTACAGTCAATCTGGGAACTTTGGCCCAGTTCTGAGAGTTTTCGTAATTTTATGGTTTGCCGTTGCATTTATGAGTGGTATTGTTCTACATAGAAATGAATAAATATCTTAAGATGAAATTTAATTAACATAAATGGATTTAAATTTGGATTATTGAGATTTTGTACACTTCCATGTATTTTGTCACTAACGACCCGGGTTTCGCCTTTCGGCATCTTCAGGCATTCGAGCACACGAATGGACTCGAACTGAGAGACAGTAAACAGTGTCTAACGCTTATATAGAAGATACAAATGCGACAAATATCATTTTCGAGGCAATACATTATACGTCTGAGAGCCACACCGATACCTGAGTTAAAATTTCGGAAATCGCCCTAATCCTTATTTTGTAAACACCATATTAACAGAGTGGCGAATTGCCGAAGGCGTTGCCGCTTTTCAACTTCTTTTAGAAATACCAGTGATTTTACAATTATAATAGTATTGTGGGTTTTGACGGGATGTAATTCGACGAATGGGTAAATATATACAATCATTCCACATTTAGTGACATCTGTTAGGTGTTTCAACGTATCGGATATAATAGCGGAGAATTAGGAAGGTTCAGCTGCTCATTCAAGATTGGTAAGGAGTTTAACTGTGCTCTATTAATTTCTAAAATCTCCTGATAAAATAATTTATGATCCCCCATGTTTTTATGCAACAGTTTAACCCCATCATCCGCATCAAACGTATGGTTCTCCATTAGCAAGTGATTTGCGAATGTCGAAGTTTCTTTTTTAATCTAAAGGCAGCTAAATGTTCTGATACCCTTATATCTAATGTACGTGTGGTTTTACCCACATAGAAATGTTGGCAATCATTGCATTGTAATTTATAAATACCAGATTTGTTCTTAAAGTTTACTCTATCTTTATTGTTAATAAGTAATTTGCCTATAGAGTTTTTGCAATAGAACGCCGGTCTAACACTATCAGCGAGTTGTTTTTTAATTTTAAAGCTTGTGCAACCTAAATAACTAATTCTATGCCAGATTCTAGGGCGGTCTATGTCTTTAGACAAGTTCCCGAAATATAGCATCTTTTCTGCTAATTTACGTTGTTTTTTTGATACAAGACTATCTATAAGAGACGCCTCATAGCCATTATTAATGGCAATTTGTTTAATAATGTTTAGTTCATTTTCAAAATTAAATTTATTTAGAGGTATAGTGACTAATCTGTGAACCTGAGAATGGAAAGCAGCCAATTTATATGAGAAAGGATGGTCTGAGT
Organism: Himalopsyche phryganea; assembly: GCA_022494535.1. Taxonomy (NCBI): domain Eukaryota; kingdom Metazoa; phylum Arthropoda; class Insecta; order Trichoptera; family Rhyacophilidae; genus Himalopsyche; species Himalopsyche phryganea. Next base: position 127,827 of record JAGVSL010000039.1, read on the forward strand.
TAAAATGGATCGCGGCTTCTGAAAACGTCTGTTTTCGGTAAATTTTAAATTCATGAATGGAGTTTTTAATATCAATATTAAGGTCAAGGAAATTTATATTCTTGCCCCCTACTTCTAAAGTGAATTGAATTTTATCATCTAGTGAGTTAAGAAATATATGAAGGTTAGAGACTTGTCTCTCCGTTTCATTGAATAGACAAAGGATGTCATCTACGTAACGGAACCAATAAACTACGTTTCTAACTTCTGTTTTATTGCTAAAAATAAGGTTTTCTAAATGGTTCATGTAAAATTCTGCTAATAGTGGTGACAAACAACTTCCCATTGCAAGGCCTTCGGTTTGTTCATAGAATCTATTATCAAATTGAAAATAGTTCTGGTCAACGCAAACGTCTAATATATTAAGTAATTCCGTAGTAATGACAGGATTAACTCTACGCGTATTAAGGGTATCTTTGATGATTTGTTTACATTTGTTTACAGGTACATTAGTGAATAAGCTAACAACGTCAAAAGAAATTAATTTGGCGTTTAACGGAATGTTATAATTTTTAATTTTATCTACTAACTCTAATGAATTTTTAATACTATACAATGGCTTGAATTTACTGTGATTGCGGATGAGAGAGTTAGCTCTTTTGGAAAGTTTATACGCTGGAGCATTCATATATGAAACTACCGGTCGAATTGGTATTGAATCCTTGTGAATTTTCGGTAGCCCATAAAATTTGGGGGCTTGTGGATTTCTAGTAGATAAAAAGGACAAATCCTTAGGGTTGATTGTAATGCTACAACTATTTATAACCTCTTTAATATTTTTATTAAATTTTAATGTAGGATCTTTTTTCAATTTCCAGACACTGTCTCTCAGTTCGAGTCCATTCGTGTGCTCGAATGCCTGAAGATGCCGAAAGGCGAAACCCGGGTCGTTAGTGACAAAATACATGGAAGTGTACAAAATCTCAATAATCCAAATTTAATATTGAAATTCCATCAAGCACCCTCAGTCGATGTCTTAAATTATATCAATATTGCCAGTCTCTAACCTTCATATATTTCTTAACTCACTAGATGATAAAATTCAATTCACTTTAGAAGTAGGGGGCAAGAATATAAATTTCCTTGACCTTAATATTGATATTAAAAACTCCATTCATGAATTTAAAATTTACCGAAAACAGACGTTTTCAGAAGCCGCGATCCATTTTAACTCAGACCATCCTTTCTCATATAAATTGGCTGCTTTCCATTCTCAGGTTCACAGATTAGTCACTATACCTCTAAATAAATTTAATTTTGAAAATGAACTAAACATTATTAAACAAATTGCCATTAATAATGGCTATGAGGCGTCTCTTATAGATAGTCTTGTATCAAAAAAACAACGTAAATTAGCAGAAAAGATGCTATATTTCGGGAACTTGTCTAAAGACATAGACCGCCCTAGAATCTGGCATAGAATTAGTTATTTAGGTTGCACAAGCTTTAAAATTAAAAAACAACTCGCTGATAGTGTTAGACCGGCGTTCTATTGCAAAAACTCTATGGGCAAATTACTTATTAACAATAAAGATAGAGTAAACTTTAAGAACAAATCTGGTATTTATAAATTACAATGCAATGATTGCCAACATTTCTATGTGGGTAAAACCACACGTACATTAGATATAAGGGTATCAGAACATTTAGCTGCCTTTAGATTAAAAAAAGAAACTTCGACATTCGCAAATCACTTGCTAATGGAGAACCATACGTTTGATGCGGATGATGGGGTTAAACTGTTGCATAAAAACATGGGGGATCATAAATTATTTTATCAGGAAATTTTAGAAATTAATAGAGCACAGTTAAACTCCTTACCAATCTTGAATGAGCAGCTGAACCTTCCTAATTCTCCGCTATTATATCCGATACGTTGAAACACCTAACAGATGTCACTAAATGTGGAATGATTGTATATATTTACCCATTCGTCGAATTACATCCCGTCAAAACCCACAATACTATTATAATTGTAAAATCACTGGTATTTCTAAAAGAAGTTGAAAAGCGGCAACGCCTTCGGCAATTCGCCACTCTGTTAATATGGTGTTTAGAAAATAAGGATTAGGGCGATTTCCAAAATTTTAACTCAGGTATCGGTGTGGCTCTCAGACGTATAATGTATTGCCTCGAAAATGATATTTGTCGCATTTGTATCTTCTATATAAGCGTTAGACAATGTTTACTGTCTCTCAGTTCGAGTCCATTCGTGTGCTCGAATGCCTGAAGATGCCGAAAGGCGAAACCCGGGTCGTTAGTGACAAAATACATGGAAGTTTACAAAATCTCAATAATCCAAATTTAATATTGAAATTCCATCAAGCACCCTCAGTCGATGTCTTAAATTATAAATGGATTTATTGTTATAATTGATATATAAATATAGATAAAACAAGGTGGGAAAATTTTTATTCATATAGTGCATCTTTGGCCCACGATACAAATAATCACTGTAATTACTATAAATTCAGGGATTTTATAGTCTTGGAAATTTTTCTTTATGCTTTCATATATTCTGTACATAATTGAGATGGGAAAAAATATACAGCATTTGACTTACAGATTAATAACACAAATTGAAAATATGGCTAATCCAATTTATTTCAAGAAAAGTTTTTAAGTTGTGCTTTATCATTCCAAGCCGACAGCTTACAAATTCAAAAATAAAACAAAGATATTCTATAGATATATAAAAAAATATTCAAATGGCATTAGTGTTGTCATAGTCAAATTTGGATTATTGAGATTTTGTACACTTTATGCATGCCTGAAGATGCTGAAAGACGAAACCCGGGTCGTTAGTGACAAAATACATGGATGTGTACAAAATCTCAATAATCCAAATTTGATATTGAAATTCCATCAAGCACCCTCAGTCGATGTCTTAAATTATTAAATGTTGTCATAGTATTAAAACAGCACCTTGTTCCATGTAGTGGGCCAATCGTAGACCGATGGGCAAACTCACCCAAATTGATGGTACTAAATGTAACACGTTTAGGAAAATCCAGTTAGAATTGAACCGCTAGTCAATTGTTTTCATTACGCAGTAATTTTGAGAAATACAATGACTCAAGAGAGACTTAAATGCTCTTGCGATGTTAAGTGTAGAGCAGGGTTTCCCGATAACCTGAAATGAAGCCATGCTACTATGACTGTAAAAAATTCAAATATGTTTGAATTAATATTGATATTATTACCAACAAAATAAACAATATGTTTTGTCAAAATTAATCAGCAGGAAATGTTTAGGAAACCCTGGTGAAGAAAAACAGTTAGTGTCGCCAATATCGGACTTTAATGTTCGTATTATCGAAGTTTTTTCAAAGTCTTAGAAGCGGAGGATGTAGTTTTTACGTTTATAGGTAAATCTTTTTTTTTCACTCCTTAATATTCTCGTCACCGGGCCGCCACTGATTTCGGAATATTTGAAGCGGGGTATTATCAGTTGATGAAAAAAGCCCCACAGTTTCTATGTAACAAGGTTATTGCAGGTTAATTAAAGATTTCAATCAATTGAATATTGCCATTCGAATGCATGCTGATTTATTTATCAGTATTTTATTTCCAAATCTATCTTTAAAATCGACAAATCCATAGATTATTTTTATTACTTTAATCAATAAACCAGTGGCACGATATTTATTATAAAGATTATAAATCAATAAAAAAATGACTACGTGATCTCGTCAACCATTTTAAAGCAAAATAATTAAGACATCAATATTGCCAGCTGTATTTTAGTTGCTGAGCCACTAAACACGCTCCCAAAGGTTTTTAGAGTTTTAAATAAATCGCGAAAAACTTATATGGGCAGTATGATATGACACACCCTGGTTTTTTTCTCAAGTATAAGTTTTATTAGGGCCGGAATTAATAACGCACAGCGTTAACGACAATGATTCGTGGAAATTGACCCAACTCTTGTCGTGAGGGGCTCGGCTAATTGCCGGCGGACACGTTCGCTGGACGAGTCCATTTTTGACGGTTAGGGGTGGCTCCGACGGTGCGGGAGTTCTTTTGATTTTATGTGTTAGGAGGCGTTTGCCAGCCTTTGAACCGGGAGAGTCGCCGGCCAGCATGGCCAGCACCGTTGACGCTGTAGATTGTTTGTGCTTGCTTTGATATTGGACTTAATTTAAAATCGTTTGTCGTGTCACTTGCATTATAACTTAAAGTAAATTCATGTGTTAAGTAAATGTAAATGTAGGTACAATTTTATGTGTTAGGAATATGTGTGTATTTTAAACCACTGCATCTTCCACCTTATGCTCCACAATGGGAGTGGGCATGGAAAAAAACGAAATGGGATGTGAACTTTTGACTTTCAACTGGAAGAATTGACAGATCTATCAATAGGGCACACACGTACATTGAAAACTTCTTCTAATAAAAAATCGCCAGAAACGTGTTAAGCGACTCATTAAATATATATTTTTAAAAACAATATACAGTTTCTCTTCACACTTCATTAAATATTGCTATCTATATGAAGCAATAATGCAAATGTCATTTTTAATTAATAAAAAAGATTGCTATTTGTACTTTGTACTAGACACTGCTGAAAAATCCAAACGATATTGTCGATGGATTAGAGTGGTAACTTTGTGGAAATTCATTTTAAATTTATATTAAAACAACAATGGCCGCACGTTTTTTCGCTTTTTCGCAAAAAAACTGTCATTTCATTAAATTCACTATAATTTGTAAACCAATTGAAATATCTTAACCAAATTTGATTTGATGGCTCCAGATACTTTGCCGCATAAATCAATATCTTTTGAGCAGTGGCTCTATATTTGTGGATTGCATACTTATGTGGTGAAGTGAAAAAAACTTAAATCTACTAAAAAATCCCTGCTTCTTATACCATCCCTGTTACAGATGTTACAAGTCACCCCGGGACAGGACACGGTTATCATAACGACTCACGGACCATAAAAAATGTCATATGGCTCATTCAATAAATCACTATGCAATCTTTAAATAATAATAACCAATACAGGTAGAGAGAAAAAAGTAAACGTGTAGCACCTAGGAATAGTTTTACAAAACTGTGTGGCAAAAATATTGTTTATGTATAGTTAAATAATGCATTGATGTGTATACCACCATCTCTCGTTGACATTTGAAATCAAATTCGATTATAAACCAGTATTTTGTCAATAGAATGGAATGTATGACGTAGGACTCATATATGAGTCCGCGGCAATTAACCTGTTAAATCCAAACGGCCCTACTGTAATGAACGAATGTGATGTTCGCTTCTATGGAAATATTAGCATCGTTGAGAATCGTTTGTTTTCTCAGAAGGTTTTCTACGAGAACTGTTTTTTACTCAGTCGCTCTACCTCTTTTAGAGAAGACGGGTGAGAGGAAATTTTAGGAGACATCACAAACATCCATGCCGTAAACAGAAATCCTTCAATTTACTGTATTGGATTTGAACCCATGGTTACCCTAAGTGAAGCCAACGACGTCGAACACTTAAGTAATAGGGTAAAAGGATAGGACTACCTACCTTGCCCTCCTCCAGCCACCACTGCTTTCCCATCCGTTAATTTTATATGGCAGTATACATTGGCGTAACAAACGTCAAGCGTATCTACTGTTTTTTATCCCTTATTTATAAATATTATAAAAAATATCTGGCATTACAGCTGACAGCCAATGCGCCAAATATTTTGAAAATTAGAAAATCATACGAGATAAACTCGATGAGAATTTTGAGAAGTCATTCATGTCCAAGATCACAAATTTAAATTGAAAAAATCTAAATTTGATATTGACTTTGCTGGGAATTGAATCAGGACAACTCGAACAGTTGACGCTAGACCACAGGGGTCGACAATTAATTGGGAGTGAAGCAACTGCCCAAGACTTGGTGTCTTGCACTTAACCGTGCAAAAAAATCAATCCCTCCAGATAAATGAAAAGTTTCTGTGAGTTGAAGTCTACTCGCTCTCAGTAATAATATAAAACAAAAGGATAGGATGGGTGGGAAAGAATTTAAAACATCACAAACATTCATGCCTTCATAAATAAATCCATAAGTTGATCGAAAAATCGATTTATAAAACTGTCCACAGTGGAATTCGAGCAGGCCGAGAATTTAAATGTAAGCCAATGATGGATAATACATGCATATTATATTTATAATATATAAGTATATTTTTAATTGATAAGCAGTCTTCCAGAAATGAATATCTAATCTAAATAACCTTTTTAACCGGTGTCTTAGAAAACCCCATCGATACAAAACAACAATCATCTTGAGATAAGGGACGAATTATTGAAATCATTACGATAACACTCGAAAGATTAATTTTAATTCGTAATCCGAAAAATAAACAAAAAACACTTAATGTCGATTATAACACTTCCAGTTAAAAACGAAAGTAATTGATAAAGCACGAAAGTAAGCTCGTACTATTTCTAAATTTTAATCCACATACAGTGAAATTCGGATTATCCAGGTTAATGTAGGGGAGGGGCCGTAATAAAGCTACACTATGCTGCAAGCAGTGCTATAAGAAAACTCGTAATTTATGAGTAGTCCTAGGAGTCTCAGTCTTTACAAACAAATTGTATGGCGGTTTGTACGTAGATCAACTTTAAACTTCGTTTTTCGTTGAATATTACATGTATTTGAAATGATTTCCTGTGAATTTATTCTGTGAATATTTAGCATTATCATTATATAATTCACGATTCATCGAAAACCATCATATATGCAAGTTGAGTAATAATTAAGTTGTCGCAGTAAATTATATTGTACAGTCGTCATAATAGACTTAAATCTTTCTGACACTTGATTATTAACTATACATCGGCATCATTATCATTGTGGGGGACGAATCAATACGGATGGCAGCTCAGACTAGATGCCAATACTTGAACAGAAGCGTAGACACTGACAGAAGGCGTACGTCCTTACTCACGAACGGACGAAAATACTGTTTCACTGGCCGTCGACCGCACATATTCTTAAATTAAATCTCTGTAATAATACAAGCTAGGAACACGATTCCCAAAAAATCATTACTTCAAACTTTGGCCTTGCATTCGTATGTTTTTCAGGTACAGATATTTTGTGTTAGATATTTCTTGCCATTGAATTTGGATTTCGAACATTTGATAAAGTAATCGAATGTTCGAATACTGTAAAATTTTAATATTCGAACATTTTATTTTAACGAATATTTGGAATCCCTGATAATCATCTAAGGATTCTAAGGTATTCTATATATTCAATCCAACCTATGCTGCGCTGTTATGAATAGTAAAACTATTCTGATATAGCGAATAGTATATAGAACATTATAATTGAATGTTTGATTATTCTCATAGCTCTACAATCCAGGTCACTCAGGATTTGGTAGAGTGTGTTTCTAGCAAGGTCTTCAAGTCTTACCTGTAACGCCAATCCAAGATCCCTAGCGACTTTATCCAATAGTGGATTTTTTCTTTTCTCCGTTGCGTACTTCTCACGAGAATTGTGAAAGACCTGGTGGTAGGAGAATTGATGGGACGTGAATGTGCTGTTTATGGAGTAAATATCGAGAATTACATAACGATCAAAACAGGCAGACCTTTTTCCGATTATCTGGTGGTGAACGTAGTAATTTACGTCAATATAAGTATCATTTGAATTTAAAAGTTTTTTGCTTCTTAGGTAAACAAAAAAAACATATATATATAATAAACCTTTTCAGTATTTTGGAAAATAAGTGCAGTCAACATAGATACCTGTTAATAAATTATATTTTTTTAAATTAATGTGATTGTTTTTCAACAGGTGGCAGTAGTAAGTATGGATAATAAAACAAAATTAATAAAAAAGGTATTTTTACAGTACGTATTACCATCATTTTATTAAAATTGATTTTTTGATTCTGATCAAAAATTTAATTTATAAAAGACAAGATGACAAACCTATTGTCAGTATTTAAAACCTTATTGTAACCTACCTCCATTTGAAATTGTTTTAATCAATAAAAAGTTATTTTTTATAACATATAGGTGACGTTGTTCTTTTATTCCGTCAAAAAAACCTTTAAAATAAAATATTGTTTTAATTTTATACAAAAGATTTATTTACGAAAAAATAAAAACGTCCTGTCGCAGCTGCGTCAAATTTTAACCAGAATCAACTTTCACGCATATTTATATATTGATTTTTTTGTACAATAGGTCTATTATTATTCTTTCCTGTGTTTTGAAATTTAATGGGTGTGTATTTATTTAGACTTTTGAGATACACAGGCAAAGTTTATTGTCCTTTATTGGACCAATGATTTTGAGTATGTACATTATTTTGAAGATATAAATATATCGCAAAAAATAAATAATCACTACTTAGAGTTAACTACTAACAAAGTTATCAACTTTAAATGAATTTTCATAAAGTTAGCGTGAAATCCATCAAAAACGTGTATTTTTAATTGAAAGATAAAATCAATTTTACATTCTAGATAAACAAATAAACATAATATCGACGGTTTTTTGACCAATTGACGCAACGCTTAAAATTGAAATTCATGAGAGAGTAAAAACTATTTTATCGAAAGCTGCGCTATGAATCTTTGAAATGCACTCCTGTAAATTCTCATGTTTGCAGATACGAGCTTATACGAAGAGAGTATCGATATAACAGTGGCTCACATCAAGTTGTCGGGTCAGAATTTTAAAAGCAATGTTTTTTCCAAAACGTGGTAAATTTATTTTTCTAATTTACATCATTTGGCCGAGACCTGCTCTGTCGTCTTTCAAATGAGATCCAATCATTAACTTATATTCGTATTTTTTGAGGGCTACATTAATTGGCCAAAACACCATCGATATAAAATATGACACTGACAAAACGTTATCCATTATAGTTATTGATTCTTCAATACGACCTTACGTTTTAAGTAAAACCTTCTTTGTGATTTTTGTATGTTTTTATTGCAAAACAATTGAAGTTTGACCTAGTGAAATTGACTTTGTTTCCTATATATGTATAACTGATTTTAGTTGATTTTATCAAACACATTCTTGGTAATAATGATAACTTAACTATCAAGTTGGCCGAAGACATACAATGCCAGTCTTCACATTGATTATTAATAAGTTTTATTTGTCCTGTATTGTATTAAATTAAAATTTTAATTTTCACATTAAAAATGAATTTCCACAAAGTAACCGCCGAAGTCATCGAAAGTCATTTTATTTATAAATCACATGTTTTTATTAGTCACACAATTTTATGATGATTAATTGACTTATTCTACACATTATAAAAAAATACTATTTCTTGATTCGTTTTTTCGTTCTAGGGTAATCTATCCCAGCGGCCGCCAACCTTCCGGACTTTGTGGACCACTAAGCTCATAATTTTGAAACTTTGCTGACCAGGAACGTATTTTTTTAAATGTACAAATGCAATAATCAAAGATCATATATTTTTATGTATGTTTTAATAGTGTAATATTTGTTAATGCATGTTTACAGAGTATTAGCTCCAATAACGCTATTTTTTGCTGGTTATTGTAACAACTCCACTGACCACCAAAATTCTCTCACGGACCACCGGTTTACAGCCACTGATCTATCAGATATCTCGCCAAAATTTTGAGCAACGCAAAAAAAACAATGCAGAATATACAAAAAACAGCACATCCAAATTCATCTTCATTCAACACCATTTTCGTTTAGTTTGGCAGTGTTATTATAAGCTAAAAATAATTCACTTTTACCCACGGGCTTTCAGTTATACCTATAATATTGAATAAAAAGAGATACGCCTCATTCAAAAATTTCGCAGCACCTCTACGTTTTTGGTTGTGCATTAAGCCTATGCAATTCTGTTGCCAATGCAGTTTTAATTATGCATTTCCTAATAACAGATCCGGCAAAACGTTGTGAGTGCGTTATTATTTGACTTGTAATTAAAACGTCATCAAAAATTTATATTCTCGCTAATATACTTATTATAGGTATTTATTCAAAATAATGCTATTGTTCAAATTGAAAGCTAATAATTTATATTTTACAAATTAACTTTAGCGCTATATATAATGAGCGTTTAATATACTATTACTACCTGGTTAAATCGTTTAATTGAATAGGTAGAGGAGTTTTTTGGTAAATTAAATTAATTATTTGTTTATTATCATCAAATAAAAAGGATAATACATAGCATTGCCAAATACAATGTTGAGAGTAAATAAATAAAACATAATAAACTAAAAACAATTCTGATGAACAGAAAAAAATATATTTAACCTATTGGATGCTACACAACGATATATCGATTTTTTTTGTATTGGCCAGGAAGGCGGTAGCAGCCAAAGGGTTAAACATTAAGAACAAAAACTAAAAATAATACACAACGCTCGTTGCTGTCTAAGCAACGCATTGATCATTGAAGAGCCTTTGCAACTTGCTACTTATTTTATCGACGCAAATGATATTTTAATTGAATTGAAAACAAACCAAACAAATTTCTTGTGATATTGCTCCGTCGTTTCCCTCTACTCTAACTACAGTACATATTTATTTTAAGCATTTTCTACGAGGCCAGGTGAACAATCCTGGAACTCTCAAGCTTGCACTTGTTCTCCGCGCCGTACATAATATATGAAACACCAGTACTAAAATAATCAAACCTACCCCTATCATTAAAGTAAAATAAGTAGTAGGTAGGCTAATTAATGATATTTGTATCTATGCCCACTCCTAATGTGGAGCACATTGACTCCGACTGGATCACCTCAAAGGAAATTGTTTAATTGTTGTAGGTCAGTAACACAACTTATATCATCAGTTCTGCATGAGGTGGATAAAAGGATGGTGTTAAGAAAGAAGTTGTGGTTGAATAGTAGCACTCTCTCTCTCTAAACAGGAAACACTAAACAGATCCAGATATAGGTGGTGATTGGGTAAGAATGAAAATAGGACAGATACTCGTGCATTTGTATACAAACCCACGATCGATTGTATAAGCACTATATTTATAAAAGTAGAACTCTTAGCTCCGTAACCGAGTGTACGATAGCAAACAGCATTGACCACTCAGCTTGACTTACGTTTGATTCGAGGTAATAAAATATGTACTAAGCTTTTTTTGTTTACAATTAGCCTACATAAGAAAATTAATGATGTATGAAAATAATTATCTACCGGTAAACAACTTTTAGCTAAAATCAACCATTGCTGTCCAATCGGAGATTCGATCATATTACCGCGCAAACGAGTACGAAAAAAGCCCAACAGTATTGTGCACGTGGGACTACGTGACCGAAATTCCGTTAATTAGATCACGCGAAGTATATACCTGACGTATAACAAGTAAGCACAAGGTTTTGACTCGGGTCAACATTGAATAGTTTTAAAAAATAAAAACAAGCACACGCACTGTTAACGTTGCGTCCGCTGATAATACAATAATAAGCACAACAACGTGGCAGAAAAGTAGGGGACGCAGGAGGTAGATGCGTGCGGTGGGCAGACATCGCGTTGTTTACAAAACTTTCCGGCAATACTTTCTTGCACGGCTTATGGTACAGACGTAGATCGAGCGCGCTTTCAAAAAACAGTTCAGGCCGCACAACACGCGGGCCGGTACTCTTGACTCTGTGAACTACGTGACAAAGTGCTTATTATAATTGCGAGCGTGCGATATTATTTGTGTTTTTAATTTCAGCTGCGTTAATAATTATGGCGTTTTCACTGCTTCGTTTGGGCACGCGCGCGTCCCTAGGGACCGCCATGGAAAGAAGCGCTCTCACTGGAGCTCTTGTCAACATTAGTGACACGACGCCGAAGGTAAGAAATAACCCGTTCGGCCCTTTGCATAACGCCTAAAATCCAACACCAATAATATGTATCTCAAGCCGATTTTGGCATCGAACAATTTTACGATTTGATTCGATATTTGAAAGTTCGAATTGCATTTTATATTCATTTGTTTACTTATAATAATTATATTTTCATTCTAAATTTTGATTATTTGACGTTTGTTTCGAAGTACAGTCGCCATTTTGGTAATATAATTATTTCACATAAATAAATAATACAGTTATGACTATAATGCCGATATCGAGTTTGACCCTCTAAACTTATCGATATTTTTAGCTGTTGGATAAAACACGAATATTCCTACCTATAATTATAATAATTATTCAATACTTTCAAATATCGCGCCATTGTCAAGAAAGCGTTTTATTGCATACGAGATTTATTTAAAAAAAAATATGTAATCGATCTGTATGCAAACCACCTGCTGTTTGATTGTCAAATGCGAGAATCTTAAAATGCCAGTTTTTAGCAAACATTTGTTGTATACCTATACCAATGAATTATAATATATACTTAACGTTGCCACGAGTTATAAAAAGGTTTAACTTTCAAAAACGAATGGAACAGTTGTATTATTCCCGAAATCACAGCTGTTTGACTGTTACTAGGTATATAGGTTTTATGAACCCTTCGTCACTCTTTTCGATCTTGTCTATGCACCTAGTGCTTCTTCATTCTGTAATTTTTCAAAACACCCATGCTACGGATCATTCTATATCGGGAAAATATTGATTGTCACTGCATTGCAAAAACTTCATTTTCACACTCTTCAAATTCATGATAATATTCCTGCATAATCGTGCAAGGAAGACAGACAAACTTTGCCGGGAATCCATTCCACTTACGCTAGATATGTCGGTAATAGACCAAGTTGTCGTTAAGATCTATTTTTTTGTAATTCGATTGACTTTTCATTTAACTAAAAATGAAAGGTATCACTGGCGAATGAGCAATAGTTGTCAGCTAATCGGTTATGTCTATATTTCATGGAGCGAGCGGTAAGGGTGTTGAAAACATAGCAACGCCTACTCAAATCGAAGTTAAAATATTTTTCTCAGTTGTTCGTGGTCTTATTGACGTGGACTTTTTTTTTCAATTTTAATTATATTACATACGTACTCCTTTCATAAATCTATACGTCTTCCTTACCATGTCGGAATAAGAGTGGTCGAGCGATCGCATTACAGCCAGTATCTTTAACCAACTTCTGTTGAAATGGCCATTAGAACCCAAATGCTCCATGTTAGAAGTGTCTCCGATTCTCGCTTCCTCGTTTTTTCCAACCAGAATCCTATAAGTTGATCATATCTGGGGCTGCTATCCTACGATTCTACCTTCTGTTTTTGACATTTCGAAATCTCCTAGTTTTCAAGTCGTTGTATTATTAGGTACCTATAAAGGACTCGGACCGGGTGATTTTATAAAATTTCGGCCCTTGCAGACATCTACCACTCACTAACACGTTCCTCCAACCTAAAAGAAAATTTCCGGGGATGTGAAGTCGTCAAAAAAACGCGACTCCAACTCTGACATTGACCGACAACCCGACTCCGATTGCAAGTAAAAAAGTCTAATATTGTCAGGCTAAATAAAAATGAAACAAGTACATTAATACATGCAAAAATGCATCTTATAGAACATGTAATTGGAATCGCTCGTTTTTTAGTACTCCGACCACGGCCAAAACAGCGCGACTCCACGACTCCGACTGCAACCCTGGAAAATACCCTCATAGGTAGCTAATGACTTCTTTTCTTTTTTTTTGAATGTCCTTTTCGTCGTATTTATTATCCTTTTAAAATTCTCTACATTAAAAATTGATTGGTAAGTAAATTTGACTCATAAATATTATTTATTTGCATTTGTGTTGCATTTACCTACGTATCATAATTTAACACACACGTAGAGTAAAGAAATACGAAGAAATTTAAATTTGGAATACGAATTTCTTAGATATACCTACCTAGGTACCTACTCTTATTATTTGTCAGAATAATTATTGTCTGTGTTTCTCTTTGTTTAATAAAAAATACACAATTAAAATATTTAAAAAACAAACAGAAATAACAAGTGACATAACATATAATAACAGATGCGCATTGAAACTGTAAAACAATAATGCCCATTATAATATAGGTATATAAACCTATTTACCTTCCAGACATGCGCAGAATAAGTGCAAACGCGTTGATTATGGGTCATAGGTTATTACTTTGACATTATTTTATCACTAGTGATAAAAACTATCAGCTTTGTTTGGGAGTACTTTTCAATATGCTGAAATGAGAATTTGATTATGCTGTTATGATAACGACGATTTTTGCTTTATTATAATGATAAATCGGTTAATATTAGAGAATTAAATTGTGTCTATCAACATTAACTGTTTATTCATTTCACACAGTATTTTCTCAATAATACAAACATCAATCTGTACGCTATGTTATTTGAAAGATTATAAATAAATACATATTAAACAAATGTCTAAATGCTTCATTATTAAAATATTATGTATCGTAAATTAAAATATTTAATATTACCATTTAATTTGAATTATTGAGATTTTGTACACTTCCATATATTTTGTCACTAACGGTCCGGGTTCCGCCTTTCGTCATCTTCAGGCATTCGAGTTCATTCGTGCGCTATTCGAATTATTGAGATTTTGTAATCTCAATAATTCAAATTTGATATTGAAATTCCATCAAGCACCCTCAGTCGATGTCTTAAATTATTACCATTTAGTTAACGCGTGAAAAGTGTTACAAGACAACTGTCAAATAATAGACAAATGAAACAATAGAAGAACGTTTATTTTAAATTCAAATTTATGGAATGTTCGAATGATGCCATTGAAAAAGAAATCGAGTAGGTACATGTTTTTACATAGTGCCTAGTTCTCTTTCCGATAAGTTTTGTGTAAATAAAAAAAGATTCGTATTTTTATATCTCTATTGACCGCAGAATTATTTAATTAGATATGGGCATGGTATTATTACTATTATTGCTTCGATGGCTATAAATACTTCACAACAAAATGATTGTAAACAACTTTGAACTAAAAATAGGACATCGTCCTCAAGCATTTTTGCTTTGCACGCCGTACAGTCGTCCAAGGTGCAGGTAAATAATCGTCAATGGTGATTAAGAGTGAGGCAGAACTAATACGATACCAACTGAACGATTCTTGTTATTATAATCAGCCTTCTTCAGAAACCCTCGAAAACTGTATGCTGTAGGAATTCGAATCTCGCAATTTGATTTGACAATTGACTTATTTGAGATAATACAGCAAAGGTAATACATTGTAGAATGTAGAAGGTCGTATATAATCGACGACATGTTTTCGTAGTACACACGTAGCGCCCTTTTTTAAAAAAAATCGTATAACCGAATATTTTATGTATGTACACGATTTGTTTTTGACTTACCACTTAAGATGCCTTGCATGAAAATGACATAAAGCTAGCAGCGCGCACTTAGACGAAGTTTAACTCGTGCGGTGTGGTTATCTCTATCGCACAACCTCACTTTTAAATGAGCAAGTAGGATACAAGAGTATGCGCCCGCATGCCTTTGTATCTCACTAGCACCCTTCGCTTTACATGTGATGGAACGGGAAAGAGAGAACGGCACAGCAGGCGCCTGATTAATACTGTTGCACACACGACACAACAAACATTCTTTCAGCAGGCAAATTTAAAGAACATTTTTTTGTCGACTCCTATTCACATTTAATTAGGTACAGTAACTTGAAATGATTACTCATTTTATTTTAGAGACAGAACATAACATTTTTTAGACGCGTTGCCCACCTATGCTTTAATGCATTATATATGATTGCATACAATTCATACGTAATGTAAACGTGCTGGTATATATTGTTATTATTATTGTAGTACTTTATAAATGCTTGGCGCATTGCGTCAGCTGTAATGCCATGTACTTTATTTTTATTATTTACTATTAAATAATATAAATAAATATAGTAGCGTAATAAATTCAATTCAGTCATTTTTCTTCATTAGTATCTGCGAACATATTATAATGGTTCATGAAAATGGATTCCTACGATAATTACTTGATAAAAATACACTCATATGTATTAAATTCGGATGTACCATTCTAACTCATTGTTGCTAACCCTTGAAGTAGTGCTATTTCACTTGCACTTTTTATTTGATGCAACCATAGACAGTAGCCAGCGCCCCTTGCGTGTCGACCGCTGGAAGTTCTAATCCAAGGTTAAATTAATCAAAATAAGAACATCCATCTCACGGGCTCCAAAACGTTTTCAAAGTCGCATCACTATTTTACAGTTATCAAATAACCCACAATTAAAAACAGAAAGATGTGCAACACACATATCACCCTTATAGTGTTAATTGTTAATTCTTGGTGGAAAAGCATTTTATTTATAAACATAAAACGCATTAATCCTACTAGGTTCATAACTTTATCAAATTAATAATCACGATATGATGGGACGTGAAATTTGTTCTTACGTAAATATTCCATATGTTGTAGGTACGTTTCTGTCTTCTAGTGATTCAAATTATAAAACAACACGAAGGCTTAGTGCGGTTACAAATCTGTAGGTAGAAAAACAAATAATTTAAAGGAGACAAATTTATAAATGCATCTTATCTTTCTGGTGGTTTGCTTAGCTAAATGATCATTTCCATGTATATTTTTGACGGAACGGGATGGTAGGTCAAATAACCGTTGACTTAAAGCGGTCGGTGTACCTTCTCCCTTCAAGTATCCAGAAATCGCGTCACACCGATTGGCAATCCGGGTATATATATCAGATCTTATATAATATGAGTGAGTCCAGTATTAGAATATTGCTTTCAATGGCTATTAAATAATGCATTCGGTAGCTATTTAAAGATAGTATAAAACCATTTGACTGCTGTATTTTATTATGTATTCGTTGAGGTTATTGCTTGGATTCAGGGATGGTGAAACTTTCCATTATGTTTTTCGACATGTACTAGGGCTCCCAATCCCGGGAGTGATATTTAGACAAATCCCGGGATTCACTATAAATGCTAAAAAATGGTTCATATTTCAAATTAAATATTTCTTGATTAACTACAGCGGGAAACTCGGTTTGTTCATGTACATAGTTGTTTTTATAATACGTACATAATTAATTCAAATGTAATTTAAGACATAGACTGAGGATGCTTGATGGAATTTCAATATCAAATTTGAATTATCGAGATTTTGTACACTTCCATGTATTTTATCACTAACGACCCGGGTTTCGCCTTTCGGCATATTCAGGCATTTAAGCGCACGAATGGACTCGAATCGACAGACAGTAAGCAGTGTCTGGCTGTCATTCAATTTAATTTAAATATATTATGGTCTCCCTCCTTCTCATATTTCGTAACAGCAGTTTTTACCCAATTTGATATGGAGGACAATATTTTGATATGGAGTTGAAAGACATGTCCTTTTTTTGAATACCATCTGGTATAACATAACTTAATAATGCGATAAATAAAATAAAATATTAGACTAATTTGATCATTATGTTTTTTTTTGTATATGACTGTCCGATTCCCGATCAATAAAAAAACTATCCAAATGCTCCAAAAAATATTAAATCATATATACATTCGAATTGAAGCATTAATTTACACAAATTAAATTTTAATTTAACACACGAAATTACATTTAATGGCTAATCCCGGGATTGAGAAATTCTGAATCCCGAAATCCCGTGATTATAAAAAGGGTTCGGGATGGGATGCCCTAATGTGTGATCTTCAAACTTTTTACGTCAAACGTCGGGTTGATAATTTTTCTCAATAATAAGGTTACATTAACATTAAAAAATGTACATATTTCCTTGTTTTGTAAATATGATAGTTATTGCAAAATCAACAACGGAAAAAATATAACAGACAGTTGGAAACCCGAGTTGTCAGTGACACCTCAAACCACCTTATTTCATAGACAATACTAATGCATTCGCGCCTAGAGTCGTCGCTGGCAGGATGCCGTCTAGAATTTGTTACCCATTCTTATTTTGAAAATCAAAGTAGAAAGAAAAGTTTTTTCCTCATCGCCGGGGTGCATTTAAAAAACACCTAATACTTTTTCAAATTGAAAACCTCAGCCTGACGAGTCCCTGTCCTCCATTGCACCTTATTACTATATTAGCCCATTGATTTGGTTTAATGCGATTTTTTTAAATTATGAAAATAGGGTCAGCTGGATGCAGAAGTAGAGTAACGAGCATTTTTTGAAAACGGTTTTTTTTGTTAAGCTTAGGCAGTAACTTATAATGTGTCAAAGGGGTTTCACTAAAATTTTAATAGTTCAATTGATATTCACTATTGAACCAAATCATTCCTAACAAGTAGACATTGAAAAGTTAAATCTTAAAATGACTCTCCTGCACAATTTTAATAAAAATGTCAGTTAACCTAGTTCTACATTCAGCTGAAGATAGGAACCCCCAATTATCCATAGACAGTTGAGTTCATTTTGAATTAATTTATATATGCGTCTTCTTTAGCACGAGGCATAACTGTATTGCAGATTGTTATTCGGCATGCAACACCGCGTTATCAACTAAAATAAATTCCACAGAAGAGAGAAGAAAAAAGTTGATACTTTGTAGCCAGGTGTTACAAGTTGCCCACGAAAACGGTGATTAAATCATATAACCAGCATTTTCAATACACATTCACGGCAAAACAGATTTTCCATTGAATATCATCAATAATAAGTTGAAGTAAAATTGTCCTTAACGCGGTATTGCATACCGAATGACGAAATACTATCTTTTACTCCGTGGCTTCAGCCGGTCATAATATCGACACTCCCTACGTATAATCACGTAAGTGTCAAATATGTGATTATATAAGTCCTTTTTTCTCTATATTTTCGTTGTCTTACGCACTCAGTTATATGGTTAGGCATCAAACAACAGGATAAATTAAAAATAGTAGCACTATCTCAATTTTGAAGAAGATAAATGCAATCGATACTTTGCGATTGGGTTATGAACCTTTGAAACGCTCTCCTGTAAAATAGTATGTACAGTATTATACGTAGGGATTGTCGATATGGCGATTCCGCGTGCCATGTTTCGCAACAGCTGCCTCGGGTTATTCACTCCGCGTTGTTTACACCGCGTTCCCATCGTCTGGTGTTCTTGCTGCAGCTCGCGTGAGAGAAACGACCTCGGTGGATAGGTAGATATATTATGTACCTACCAGCGACTTTGTTTACGTCGCCTCCACAAATGCCGGTTCAGTAAGTGTATTTATTTATTCTTGCGGCGGTGCGAGATGTAAATATCAACATTAAATGGCTGCCACGTTATCAGCTAGTGTTGCTCCACATTTGTGGTACTTGCGACGATGCATTGACGTCATCAACGAGTAAAGTGACCGACCGAATTTCGTGCAACAGATATCGACTGCGACTCCAGTCCCGGGCTCCTTCCCATTATTCTTTGTAATTTTTCGATTGATCATACATTACAATAGTCAGAAAGCGACACTTAATAAACGTTATGTTATTTAAAAAATGTTGATTGTGTTCTTAATCAGCAGCAGCCAAGCGGTGGTCCGCGGAGTTGTTGAAGTAACGTTATTGAAGCCAAGAATTTATTATCAGCCACTCTGTGTTTATTGGAACCGAAGAAAAAAATACACATGTATGCAAAAAGAAGATAACTACGCTCCATTATTGGTATCATATTATTGAATAAGCGTTTGTTAAAAAAAACCGAACTCTAGCTGAGAAATTGAAAATAATTCAAGACATTAAAAACAATTCAGGAGATAAACGAGTTGACAACACGATTGTAGGTAGGAAGAGTGAAATTCGCTAATCAATTGAAAAGTGCGGAAAATCAGTGAAGAAACTAAAGTCCATTAAGGAGTCTACTTTCAGTTAACTTGAGGAGTTTCTTCACACGTGATACGAACAGGCGGTCTAATAAATAAATATTTTTTTTTAAAATTTACATTTCTTTTATTTGAAGCTACATCGTTTCCCTCATTGGTCCCTTGAAAAACGTAGAATCGGAATTTCACTGAACCTCAAAGTGATTCAACTTGTTCAAACAGTAATTGTAGACATGATGCTACGGATGACATTGTGAAACGTAATATACACTTGACGTAAATTCCAGCATTGTCATAATGACTCCAGACACAACACAGCGTAATGCAATAACAAAATAATCAAATCCGGCCTTACAAAACGACTGTTTTGTATTTATGGAAAAATTCCGATTATTAAACAATAACATAAACAACAACAAACCTTCGCCATGTTTTTTTTTATCACGCCGATACAGCTGATAGTGGTATACGTGCCGAAAGGAGAGTAGCCCCGTGTCTATGAAGACCCGGTCTATGGTATTCTGGTCGGCAATAATTTTGATTATGTAAAAAAATTCAGAGGTCATTGGGCGAGCCACGAGCGTTGTCTTTGCGCTGTTTCGCGGCATGATAGCCGTCGTTTGAGTCGGATATTGCTCGCGTGACATTTTGGCGCTTTCGGATTGGTCTTCGTAAGCCCCGAACAACATTACCCGATGTGTCTTCCCCGCAACTTTCGCTATATTTTTATAGTGGCGGATAAGCACACAAGATACCCCAGGAACAATGCAAGATGGATAGCAAAAAAGTGTTGCAAAATGTATTAGAGATTTTTATTAATGGCATCCTTATTTTAAAACAATAGTATCTGAAAATTTCATTATTTTAAGATAAACAGACTTTATGGAGATATCTCATCACTTTTAAAGTGTTAACTGTCAATTCTTGGTGGAAAGGTATTATATTTTAAAAAATAAAACACAATTCATTTGCACTACCTCCACATGTTTATAATGATCAAGACCGGTTTCGCTCATCACGAGCATTATCAACTGAAATATCACTACAGAAGTTTTTCTACAAAAACTGTTTGCTACTCGTTGCCACTAATCTTTTTCGAATAGAGTAGGGATAGATGAATATGACAGGGCTAAAGGTTAGCTAATCGCTCTCACTGCGCTCCGTTTTTAGGATCGGATGGGTGGATGAGAATTTTAGACATCGCATACATTCGTGCCTACGAACAGAAATCCATGAATCGATTGAAAAAACAATTGATTAAACTGTCCGAGCTGGGACTCGAACGCGTGAGATGTGTAACCGTAGTCCACGGCGCTGACCACTGCACCACGGACACGTGTTTATTTTAAATAATATAAATAGTTACTTAATGATGAAGGTACTTTCAAAGGGTACAGCGATAAAATCGTACCTTTATAGTAAAATAGTAGTATCTGCAAATTTCATATGAGATAAACAGACTTTAGTGTGGCAAACAGAGAATATTGTTTGCTCATTTTCTACCAAACCATAGTAAATTACTATTGTAAAAGGACAGCAACGCAAATACTACAGTATTGCACTAAAGATGTAAACGTTATGTATGATGAAAATCTAACGTATTGCCAATAATATCGTTTTACAGTGACAATGCGAATAACTTGAAAGTGTATTATCAAACTAAAATAATCGGAATAAAAATACCATTGCTTATCAGTAATATAATCAAAATTTAAAAATTTGCACTTGCTACTGTTTTACACTCGGGATACGATATAACGCATACCAATAAAAAAATTGTAAAACCGTAAAAGTTATCTAACAAAGAAATATTGCATTTTTTCATTAAAAATAATAAAATAGGTATTGCACAGTTTTAACTTTTTGAAACTGAAATGTTAACAATTATAATAATTCTGTTAAATACTGTTTTTTATTAATAATAAATGCTTTTATTTGCGAACAGTATTCCACAAAAAAATATTATAATAATATTTGTTAGTAATTCTTGTAGAACTAAATACTTGGGCAGGGCTTAATAAAATATTAACTATCAACTATATCTTGTTGATCTCATAGACTGATTTTTTTACCGTATGAATTATTAAATCGTCGGCACAGTGGCAAAAGGCGATAAGTCGAATATCGGCTGTTTTGAGTTATGATTGCAGTGCGATAGATTTTAGGACGGTCTGTTGCCTGAAAAAACAAGCTCGACCATATTTCATGTATTTTTTACGTAATTTCAATAAATCAATATGAATAAAGTCAATTTCGTTCACCGTTATTAGTGGCAAAAAACTAGAATTAACCTTACTATAAAAAAGAATTACTTAAATTCGTAAATGGTTCATGAATCTCATATGTAAAGTGGTTAGTTTAATAAATAGTTGTTAAGAAATGTATGTGAAAAGATAGACTAAAATTGCATGATTTTCTTAAAAGTATATAATCTCAAAATAAGGTTTTTTTTAATTTAAAACCTTTTCGCACTATACACTATAACAGGAGTGACGAACATTTTCCTCTCGGTATGCCGCATTCATTTATAAAATCAAATAAGGACGAATTTATGAGACTGTATAAGGCCGCAGGTTCGTCACCCCTGCACTATACCGACGAAATAATGTGTTGGTAAAAGATTGAACAAATTTAAATTGTTGAAATGTTGTACATTTCCTTGTATTTCGTCACTAACGATCCTGGTTTCTCCTTTCGGCATCTTTAGGCATTCGAACACACGAATAAACTCGAACTGACAGACAGTACAAAGTTAGTGACGAAATACAAAACTTCAACAATTCGAATTTGCCTATTTATATTTAATACGTTGTATGATGAATTTAAAATATTTGATAACTTTGCTAGCACACTTGTGTAAATATATGCGGCACGTTTTATGCCTCTTAATGAACAGGTTTATCAATTTTAGTTCTACATTTAAAATTAATTTAACTTCAAACAATAATCGGTAAATCTAAAACGATTTATAAACGTGTCCGTGATGGGACTCAATCCCGAGAACTGAACAACACGGCGATGACCGCTCTTATACAGGTGCGGTATATAGATACCACTTAAATTTGCTACCATCCTCACAACGAATCCGCCTTGGATGATTGATGAAAATATTTTTTAAATTATTATGGTTCATTGAGGAAATGACTCAAGACGGTTCCCTTCATCCGGCTTTAATTGGCTATTTTCCTTCGCTACTACTTATTGAAGTTGTGGGTATGCCAATTAGCCATATTCAAAATATTAAACGGGTGGAATGACATTCGGTCACTCGCTAAGCCATCAATTGTGATATGCATACAGATTTTCTCATAACTGGATGATGCGAGTTTGTTAATGTTATCTGTATTTATAACGGCATCCATAAATAGAAATGAATCAAAGTCACTGTCACTTATTAGGCTTCTCAATATACTCTTTGAATGAGTTGTAACCTGAAACGATTTTTAACACATAGGATCGTTTCGCCAGTGCTCAGCCAGTTAAGCGACAGGTGTACTTTCAAAAGGGATTTTGAGTCAATGAATGATAAATACATATTTTTTTCATTAAACAGGGATTTAGCAATGTAACCAACTTAGAATAAAATAGTTAATATTGTACCAAGCATAAAATAATAGAAGTTTACAAAAAAAATGCCAATTGTCCCAGTGGTCGGCCATCACTATGAAACTTCATGAATATCGCGAAATAATTTACTGGTAGGACAATATAAAGTATATTTTGTTAGCGATCCCCATACAACATGAATTTGTCGAAACTCACGAAGTAAAAATGTGCTTTTTTTAATTGCGTATTGAATCATATAGGTCAGTATAGTGCAGATATACATTGGCAAGTGGCATATACACGAATTAAAAAAAATCTTTTTTTAAATATATCCACTATTATTTAAGTTTTAAGCTCAAAAGGCCGACTACTGGCGACGGCCGACTTTAAAGCTCTAAAACTGCTGCTTGACCGCGCACGATTGCAGTTTAGAGGGAACATTGCTCCCGATTAGACTATCTATCTTCGTTTTCTCACGCTTTCTGGTATTAAAAAGGCAGTGTTAAAGAAGGAAAACAATAGACTTGCGGTGTGATTCAAATTTGGTTATCCACGAATCATTTGTTTTCCCACTGCGTTCTGCTATTGACAAAGCAGTGCTAAAGTGGGAAAGTACGCGATCCACGAATTCTATGTCCACAGGGTGCAAAAGAGTGACTCGTTCATTACAAAGATCATGTTAAGATTTGTTCCTTCACGAACGACTCATATTCCAAATTATGAATCAATACACAACATACTTTTGTTTGTAATCCTATATTCAATTGATAGTTGATAATGATAGCACAGTCGTGATTCAAATTTTTCCATTATTAATGACACTATCAAAACATGTTATTTATAGATTATTTTAATTAAATGAGAGTTTGTGAGATATTCTTAGCAACAAGTGCGTAATTATATAAATACAGAACCGGCCATTCATTTGTTTAGTCTAATTAAATTATTAATGCTGACGTCTCTTATGTACTCGGTATGTAGGTACATAATATAAAATATTTATCACGATTGGGTCGTACAGACATAAAGTCACGTATTTATATAAACAATGTAGGTACTATTGATTATATTCCAGATCATCGAAATGAGTAAATTCTATTAATTTGTTGATTGTTTACAATACGATGAATATTATTATAATATCGATTGGTTTCCGATCGAATAGTCAGTGCTACGCAACCTTTTCTCACCCACGGCACACCTAAGTGACGATTAGTAGCACAAGCCAAAATATGTAAATTTCAAAAACAAAACTTGCAATTTATTAGTTTGTTTTTATTTGATAAATTTGAAATAGTAGCTAATATATATTTTAATAAAAGCTTACTACACCCATTTACATTTTCAAAGTGATGGGACACTTGGCACTCAATTTTCTTTGTTTTTTTGAAAAATGCAAATTATAAAAAAAATCATTTGTAAAAGTTGTAACTAAAGAAATTAACTATGATTGATTTGATGCCAATTTTTTGTTTGGCCAAATCCAAAATAGTCTTTCTGGTTTCAATAATAGTCACCTTCGCATTTCAGAACATTTTCAATGAACCTAGTCGTAACTGGTTTTGCCAATTTTTGAGTTTTTGTTTGTATTTGTCAGACGATGTCAATAACTTTTCATTTTTTGTTTAAATTCATTCAGATGCTGGATATTTTGATATTTTTTCAAAAAAAAAAATGCGTATTTAATGTTCTTAATTTGATAATGCGTATTATTTAGATACATACGTTCATTGCATGTAATAATTCCACCGGAAATTTTTTTCGCCATCATTGCTTCCCAATATATGCAGCAATGTGTATTTGGATTTCTACAGTACGATATTTTCGTTTTTCAAACGAGACTACAACAATTTTATTCTCCAATATTGCAGTTGCACTATCCATGCAAACGCTTATATAATTTTATTCTATGAAATATTAAAACAACATAAGGTTTGTTTCGGTGAGAATAATTTTATCGAATATTTTGGCAACCGAACGGGTTAAATTTTTTCTTCAGTAAAAATACGCAATTTTTTCTCATTTTTGATACAGTGCGTCGCAGCTCACCTGGGATCGTCTCGCGGCACACCGGTTGCGAGGCACTGACATAATCGATGTTCATTTGTTTTAACATTTGACAATTTTCTAAACGTCTTTTATTTTTCTCTGTTATAATTGCATCGGAATAATATATGCCGTGGCTCCAAATATATTTATTTTCTTTATTAAAACCTTTTTAAAAATGAGCTCAACTACACTAATAAAACCTTTAGGAATATAATTCCAACTGTTGTATTGACGAGATTTAACTATAGGTATCGGACGATGATGACGTGTGACGATTTTGCAATTCTATGTGTGTGTCTTCAGTTCGGCGCGCGGCGACAGTATCCGTCCTTCCTTTGGTCGTTCATATATACCGTCGTCAGCTGTCTGTGTTCTGCCTTAGTCGTCATGGCTTGCCTTTTCCAGGGCATTCAAGTTTATCATTGCGTCTGCAGAATTAGCGTCGTGTATATCGCTTGAATTTGCTGACTGCATTTCTTTACTATTTTTTAGCCGATTTATGGATTTGTATTAAAATATAACGATTTAGGGGATGTCTACATTCCCTCCCACCCGTTCGATCCTGAAAATAGTGCACAGCGAGAGTGATTATCTAACCAGGTACTTATCCTGTCCTAGACCCATCTTTATACACTCTGACCTCTTTAAGTGTGCGTGCGGAACCGTGGCGCTGTGCATTTCCTGTATGACACATCATGAAAAAAATTATATATAATACGTATTGTGTCGTTACAATGCGTCGATACAAACTAAACGCGTCGACCAAGCGCGGTAGGGGGAAAGGTCTGTTAGAGGGCAGGATACACATTTAGTTTCTACAGCTGACGCATATCAGCACGCACTGGCTGAATGATCAGACTATACCTTTAATCAGCCCAAAAAAGGGTTGAGTAACTGAATATTTACCAGTTATTGTAGAACAACTTGGATTAAGATGCTCAGTTTGAGAGTCCTTATGGGAGCGGATATGCTGACATTGTGACAGCTACGGCATTACTCGTCAGCCTTTCGTGGTAATTATCCCATACCATTGTCCATTCCCAAAGGATGTGGCATATTAGTCAACCGGCCATGTTGGTACCTTAAGAGCTTGGTCACTCAGCCACTGTGCCCAGCTATGAATTGTACAGCGTGAAATGTTTGGAACAAGTACTTAGGTTATCTCAATTGCCACTTGATATCCCGAAAATAGATAATTCTACCTGCTCTTATCGTATTCGTCCTAAATGACTGTCCATGAAGTAGGTCTATTCTCACGTCTTAAAAGTACCCGGTGTCTAAAAGTGTCCAGACAGTTAGTTCAACACCTTTATTCCGAGTATAATATATTTTGTATTCGCTCTATACAACATAAAAATATCATAATTTCTTGGATCTGTGGTGCAATGTTCAACGTCGTTAGCTTCGGTAACGGATATCCCTGTTTGAAATCCCATTACGGACAGTTTTATTCATTGATTTTTCAATCGATTTATGGATTTCTGTTCTGGCATGGATGTTTGTGCTGTCTGGAATTCTCTCCCACCCATCCGATCCTAGAAGCGGGGCGTAGCGAGAGCGATTACCAAAAAAATATTCCTGTCCTAGCAATATCCTTCTATCCCTACTCTCTACGAAAAAGAGAGGTTGAGCTACTGAGTAACAAGCAGTTCTCGTGGGAAAACTTATGTTGAGATAACACCATTAGAAGCCCATATGCTCCACATTGGAAGCGGACATGGTTAAAACTAAATCGGTACTATGACATCTTCGTGAAATAAATATCATAGATGCATAGGAAATTCATTCACCACTTTGAAAGTCCTTAACCTGTTGAACGCGCTGGAAATGTTTACATGTTTAAGATTTTATCTCGTACTTGCGGCCAAACTAGAAGGAAACATTTTTAGATATATGTTTTAAAAAATAGTTCAAACCTTAAGGTAGAGAAATTAGGCAACAGATCATGAAAATGTCAAGTAGAACAAAAGGAAACAAATTTTTAAAAAGAACTCTCAATATTCAGTCTTTTGAATTTCAGCTTTGAACTGCCGATACGCAGCATTAATCGTCAGCTCTATATATGACACATACTTCTGCGGCTACGCGCTTGCTTGAAGTGCGTGTTTGCGGTGTATATGACCAGTGCAGTTTTTCTTGCAAAGTCGTAGATTAAATATTTTTCAGCTTATTCATTCTCTTCGATTTATTTTAGTGAGAATGTTTACTTCTTGATGTATTTAAGATAACTTATATATATTTCACATAATTGTCCATTTCTTACTGTTGAAATTGATCCATTTTTAGCCATAGCGAGCGTTTTAACAGATCAATTGACTGAAAATAAATTCGTGCGAAAACGGCTCGCGCTGTAAGAGTTAAGTGGTTAATTTTTAAATCGCAATTTGCTTAAAAATACGCGTTAATGCCTATTAAATATTTTAATTTACTACGTCAATGCTTGAATGCAAGTTAATTTGCATTTATACCTGTTCCCGTTCACTCTCTTAGAAATCGATTTATTACATGTGCCAAAAATATATTTTCATAAAGGTTAAATCCATTTTATTGTCATAATTATAATATTATACAATTAATTAATCAGCAATCGAGTATGGTGATTTATTCTAAATCTCTTCATAGATTTTCTGTAAGAGCTCCGCGGTCCCTGCGGTCTAGTGGTAAGAGGTTATTTACCCTAGCCATCAGGTGGGTCAGAGCTCAAGCCCCGGCAAGATCATTATATAATTTAAATTTGAGATCTTCGACACGAGTCTTCGTGATGTCTCCTGTCGAGTGATTTTAAAAACAATTATCATTTGAACAATTAACCTGTGCCAATGTTTATCTGGCGCCTTGGTTGTTAGATGTATGCCTGATATTTTTCTTCTATTAACACATTCGCAACGGGAGAAATATGACCAAAATACGCGCAGCGGTGGAGCTGATTCGCAGGAAATTGACAATAGGTCATGGAAAGAATAGCATGAAACTGACCAACCGACAATTACGCGAAAACAGGTTTGGATGTTCTCTTAGAGGTGTTTCGTTATAAACTGATCAAATTCTTTCAATAATATTATGAATCGAACATGAATTATTAGTTATGAGCGATTAATGTCGCCTATATCGAATGACGCGAAAAACGCGTTCTCCGCCGCAATACAAGAATCTTTGCGATGCGGAAAACGCGTCCCCGAAGCTAATGTGTTAACTTTCAATTCTTGTTGCAAAGGCATTATATTTCAAAAAGAAACTCTTGTTACTCAACCTCTCTTTTTCGAAGAGAGTAGGCAGATAGGAATAGGGCAGTGGTTAGCTAATCGCTGTGCCCCGTTTTTAGGATCGGATGAGTGGGAGGGAATTTTAGACCTCACATAAATCCATGTCAACGTGAAATCCATAAATCGATTGAAAAATTAATATTTGAAACTGTCCGAACCGTTACCGAAGCTAATAACGTTGACCACTGCACCACGGACTCGACATGTTTTTAAGGCTACATTTTAATATCAATCCCAAAAATCAAGGACTTGATAACATTAAATTATTCTTAAAAAAAAACCGGAATACGCCACGAAGCTTCGCTATTTTTTTATATTTTAATCTTTTTTCCTACTGGCAACATTAAACAATAATATGCATGTATTTTTATTAATAGTTTTATTACAAACATTTTTTTCTGTTTGCACGATGACAACTTGGCCATATTAATAATACCACAAACGTCATTCGTAATCTGTCGCAGTGATATGCAACTGCTGGACCCAATCGAAGAGTTAAAACAAAAAATAATAAGATGCATAACATTAAAAAATATTTTCGAGAGACTCGTTTATTGTCGGTTCTGTCGCCGAGTTTTCAGTGCTGTCTTATTTAAATTATTTGAATATAATATTTTTTAGAGCATATGCTCTCCTAATGGAGGTATCTCAACAGAATTTTTCTATGAGAACTGCTTGTTACTCAGTTGCTCAACCTCTCTTTTTTCGAAGAGAGTAGGGATAGAAGGATAGGGTTAGGGTAGGACTAGTGGTTAGCTAATCTCTCTCGCTACGCCCCGTGAGGATTTATGGGTGGGAGGGAAGACTCAGACCACGAACAGAAATCCATAAATCGATTGAAAGTTCAATTTATGAAAACCGTCCGCATTGGGAATTGAACCCGAGACATCCGTAACCGTAGCCAGCGACTCTACCAACTGCGCCACGACCGCCGCATATAAGATACATATACAAAAAAAATAAAAGCAACATTTTTAACATTAAAATGCGCCAGATATTTTGTTAATCTTTAAATCACATAAGATTTTTTAATTTCCGTCTAGATCAACCCGAGGAGAAAAGACATCACCAACAAGATCGCAAATGTTAAATTTAAAAACATATTAATTTGATATTGACCTTACCGGGAACGCAGATCCTCTAATAATTAGAATAAAGGTCTTACCACCAGACCACAGAGGCCCGGCGTTTTTCGTTTCTTGACTCGGTTGCAGTGTTAAGGTATCGAATCCCCGAATACTAACATAGATATATTGATTTGATAATTGATATATGGCATTTTATCCCAACACCAATTTACTAGTATTTTTCTACCCTTTCGTTTCCGCACCAAAGAAAAGCGTATAGTCATTGACTTTTTTTTCAACCACGCACGCTCCCAATGTGGAGCATACAACCTCCTAATGGAGGTATCTCGACTGAAGTTATTTCTGCGATAACTGCTCGTTACTCAGTTCTTCAATCTCTCTTTTTCGATGAGAGTAGGGATAGAAGGGTAGGGCTAGTACAGAACCAGTAGTTAGCTAATCACTGTCGCTACGCCACGGTTGTATGATCGGTTGGCTGGGAGGGAATTTTAGACATCACATACATCCATGCCTACGAACAGAAATCTATAAATCGATTGAAAAACTAATTTATGAAACTGTCCATACTGGGATTCGAATTCGTGAGATCCGTAACCGAATTACAACCAATTTTCTTAAACCGCTTCCCGGGCGATCTGTTTTGCAACAATCTGCTAAAAAATGTATTTATTTTACGTCATTAATTTATAGCATGTTATCAAATATAGTTTATTACCATACAAATATAATTATTACGTAACTATTGAAGACATGTTTTTTCTGGTTCAAAATGGTTCAAATAAGATTCGCGTGATTGTCCGGAATTCGACATCGCCTTTAAAATCATGAATTTCGCTTATATGGAAAACACGCGTATTTGCGTGATCGTCCGAAATCGTACATTTTTTTTTCACGCATATTTGCGTGATCGCCCGGGTAAAAAATTTCTGCCGAGATGCTCCACTACGAGTCCATATTCTCCCCATTTGGAATGGGGAATGGTAAATAAAGTAAAGAATGTTTGTTAACTTTGCCCCGTTTTCGCTTAGAAGGTGAATGGAAATGATTGAAATCATCAATTGTGATAAAAATGATTGTATGAAATTTACAATTGGAGTCCATATGTTCTAAATTAGGAACGGACGTGATTTAATATAAAATATATATTCTGTTGGTTGAACTAATTATTATCGCCATGTAAAATGACGAAATTGAATTTATTTTAAACATGTTGGAATCATTAACTATGTTATCTTTGATCTAATTGATATAAATATATATCTTTTTAACTCACACGCAAACGGTTTGCATCAACTTAGACAACTACATACAAAAAGTGCATTCGAATTTCGAAAGCGAACAAAAAAATAAACAAAATGTCTACCGCCCAAGGTTCAAGTTATCAATACAAGACTGATACGGCTGACGAGAACGTCGCCGGCGCTGTTGCCTTTTTAATTGATTCATTGGTACTGCTTATTGCTCACTTGCAATACTTCCGCGACTATCAATTTGTGAGACAGATGAAGGCCCTCCAGCAACCCTGTGAGAGTATTGGCCTCGTCCAATACTCAAACCTCTCCAACTTTTATGTTAATTTCGAAGAATCATCTCAAAATTATTTTAATCATACATAAAATAATTAATTATATATCGCGTTATTTTGGATGCGATATTGCAATATTATGATAGTTATAATCATATGCATTTATTGAAATACTAAATATTTAATTTGCAATATTTAATTAATTAAATTGCCATTTAAAAGTACATTATTATAAAGTATTTAGTTCCATAAGAATTATAAATTATATTAGTTGAGTTTTTTCTTTTTCTTCGGCAATATTCACTAACTATAATTCGACGGTGTTTTGGCAAATTGATGTAACCCTCAAAATTGAAACTGTTCAGGAGAGAGTAAAAACTGTTTTTATCGAAAACAGTATAGGGTCATTTCGTCAGTGGTCGGCCAGTTAAGCGACAGGTGTACTTTCAAAAAGGATTTTGAGTCAATGAATGATAAATTCATATTATTTTTTTCGCTGTTATTCCATTAAACAGGAATTAAGTTATGTACCCAAATAAAAATTAAATAGTTAATATTGTACCACGCATAAAATAATAGAAGTCTACAAAAAAATGAAAATTCTCCCAGTGGTTGGCCCCCAAAATCCAATGGTCGGCCTTTCGTTACCCAGTGTTCGACCGTCACTATGAAACTTCATGAATATCGCGGACGATTTTACGGAGAGTAGACAGAACAATAAAAAACATTATCATGCAGAGCATGGCAATATGAAATATATTTTGTTAGCGATCCCCATACAACATGAATTTGTCGAAATTTGCGAAGTAAAAATGTGTTTTTTTTAAATTGCGTATAGCATCATATGGGTCAGTATAGTGCAGATATACTTTGGCAAGTGGCAAGACTACCTACACAAATTTTAAAAAATCTGTCTTTTTAAATGTATCCACTATTATTTAAGTTTTAAGCTCAAAAGACCAACCACTGGCGACTGCTAACTTTAGGAACACTCGCCCTATGGTGAGTTGCATTATGAATCTTTGAAACAAACTCCTATAAATTCTCATGTTTCTAGATACGGGATTATACGTAGGGAGTGTCGATATAATAGTGGCTTACATCAAGTGGCCGGGTCAGAATTATTAAACCTAAAACCATTGTAAAATGATGTTTCCCATCCAAAAAGTGGTCAATTTATTATTCTAATTTACATCATGCTTTGTCGTATTTAAAATGAGATCCAATTACTAAGTCATTTTCGTACTTTTTCACCACGCGACGGCTCCATGCTTTCCTTCCTCCCATGACGTGGCAACATATTTCAGTTCCCCTGATTAAATTCTATGGACGGTCGTCCATAACGCCGGAATGCTACCAGTCGGAAGAAGACGGTTGAGGCTTTCCAGAAGCATCCACAGCACGTTAACCAGCCAGTTCCAACGCGTTGCCTTTATACTTACTAGGGATTCCAACTATTCGAATACCGAATAGTAAATCTGAAACCATTCGAATATTCGATTAGTTTCTGAAGTATGAAAATGCTATTAAAAACTCGATTTGAATAAATAAAAACATAATATAAAAACTCATTCCAAAACCGTTCCATTGTATTATAATATTTAAAATTTACAGCTGCGTCGGATTACTACAACGGTATTTTTTCAATTACTGAAATTACGGCAAATTACGAGTCATTCGTCAAAATGAAGTTTTATGATAAGATATTGAAAGCTTCCAAGTTGGGTGATGGCAAAAAAACCACTATCTGGTGTATTCTTTATTGTGATGTGATCTTTCGTCGATTTTGTTGAATATTTCATTACAAGTTATTACGAATACTCTTATGTATTCTGGCCGAATATATTCTGATATTAAATATTCGGATATTCCAGTTGGAAACTTTACCGTTGACGTAACAGGGCGCTATCTGGTATGTTTCTTTATCAGAGAATTCCTAACGAAATCAAACCACCTTATCCCCAATATTCGACGCAAGCATCTATTCTCGAGGTTCAGTCTTCGCCAGGTGACAGGATTCCCTACCGTAAAGCAGCACTGGTAATGGTTGAGCAAATGGCATTTGGTTTTAACCGTGTACAGCTTCGTGTCGCAGACAGTCCACGTTGAGTTAAATATGACTCAAGCCATTACTAAACGAATGGTGAGCTTTTGAAATATCACAGACACTCATGCCTTTAATCGGGAATCCATTAATCGATTCAGGAAAATGTCCGTTCCTTTGAATGCGCAACCGAATAGTTAGACGACAGCGTAAGAACTTTAACCATTCGGTCAAAGGACATGCAATCCAGGGTATTACGTGGGAAAAACCTGTTCTTTTCTTAAATGCGCTTTTGCCATAGACAATTTAAAAAATTGGCTTTGTTACTTTTTTGCTTTGTTGTTGCTCACCATGATTCATAAGGTTAAACAACTTTACGTCATTGAAAAGTGAAGCGTTCGTAAACAAACCCATAAGAAGAAAGGAATATAAACGTGTTATGTATTTAGCCCTTGTAAGGCGTTACCATTTTAATAAGATGCAGAATTAACTTGCAAACACAGTGGAAATCATGGGTGCATGGGCTGTGCCGGGTCTGTGGTCAAGTAGTCAACGTCGTTGCCTTAGGTTATTGATCTCACGGATTTAAATTGAAGTACGGACAATTTCAAAAAATATTTTTTCAATCGATTCATGAATTTCTGTTCGTAGGCATGAATGTTTGTAATGTCTAAAATTTCCTCACACCCATTCGATACTAAAAACAGGGTGTAGCGAGAGCGATTAGCTAACCACTAGTCTTGTCCTAGCCCTATCCTTCTACTTTTTTATGTTTTTATCCTTCTACCCCTATTTTTTTTCGAAAAATGAGTAATAAGTAGTTCTCTTAGAAAGATTTCCATTAAGATACCCCCATTAGGAGACCATATGCTCTCCATTGTGAGCGGACATGGCTTAAAAAATGTCTTATATTGATAAAATATTGACTTCCAACGGAGTACCTACGAGGCTGCTCAACCCCGTCTTATTTGGTCTAGTGAAAAGAGCTGTACCCTAGCGATCAGATTGCTCTGTATTCAAGTCCCGTCTAACTCAATATCAAACATGGTCGTTTGAAGTGTCTTTTCTGCTAGAGTTGACATCGAGCGATTTAAAAAACATAATCAAAATATCGGGAGCCATGATTATTTTTAGCTGATATACCAGATATATTTTTAACTATATACAATAGTAAGGATATCAGGATGTGATTAGGACAGGGCAAGTGGTAAGTTAAATTTGTTATTGACCTTATCGGGGACTTGAACCCAGAGTAAAATTCATATCACTAGTCCACAGAATGCGACCATATTGTCACATTGACTGTATTTGAAATTTGAATTAAAACAATTATTGTAGAGACCAGGCCTCACTCTTATGTTGAACGTTTCAGTACCATACATCTATGGAACAAAATCCATCGATATGTTTAACCTTACCCATATTATTAAACACAATACAACGTATATCAATTTCGAACTCTATACTCCTGACACATTTTTACAACTGGCAACATTGAATTTAGTTTGCTCTAAATTTGAAAATATCAAGGTCCCTCGAGATAGTAGAGCAAGCGGTTGTGGTAATGCATTACTATTTTGTGACGAAACGACATTGAATCGGTCGATATCAATAAATCGTTCAGATAAAATATTCACGAGATTAACACATGCTTTATTTGTGACCTATATATTTTTGTTTCAGAATAAACTTCAATAATTTTCAATATACCATTGTGTAATTTTTTAACATATTTTTTTGTTTTATTTAAAAGAAATGGAATTCCAGCTCAAATTGTTTGATATAAACACGAGATCAATAGATTTACCAAAATTAAAAATAATCGTTTTATACATTTTAATGTCTATATTTCTGATGATGAGCGCTTCGTTTAAAATAAAAAAATAATAACTTTTTATTCCACGTGTTCTGTAACTATGTTTGACACGTATTTCGAATCTTTGAGAAGCATATTCAGTCA
The DNA here is from genome assembly GCA_022494535.1 of Himalopsyche phryganea. Classification (NCBI taxonomy): domain Eukaryota; kingdom Metazoa; phylum Arthropoda; class Insecta; order Trichoptera; family Rhyacophilidae; genus Himalopsyche; species Himalopsyche phryganea. The sequence goes on from JAGVSL010000039.1 coordinate 163,062, forward strand.
GAAGCAATATTGAGAATGATTGCAATACCGGCCGAATATTTTTATTAGTACCGGTATTTCGGTATTTCAAAATAAATGCCAGCATTACAAAAATAGAAAAAAAACGTAATTATAATGCTGTCCCACATTAAAATAAATTGTCCCATAAAAGACGAGCGTCATAAACAAAATTTAAGAATAATATTTGTTTGGTTAAAACAGTTGGTTCATGAAGTAAGACAAGAAATTACTGATCATCAAACAAATTATTCATAAACCAAATAAAATAGTCTACAATTAAAATGTTAAGGACCTCTTACAAATCAATAAACTCTAATCTGAAAACACGAGTATACCTACATTAAAAGTCCATTAACTGAGCAAACATTTTAATGACATTACTGATGCATTAAGCAAATAGCAGATTGGGAAGATTTTAAGAAGAAATTAGTGAACCATTTAAAAACAATGAACTATTAAATATGTAATTAATATTAACCAGAATCAACTTGTTACTCAGTTGCTCAACCTCTCAGAGAGTAGGAATATAAGGATAGGGTTAGGACAGGACTAATGATCGGATAGGTGGGAGGGAATTTTAGGCATCACAAACACTCATGCCTATGTACATAAATCCATAAATCGATTGAAAAATCAATTTATGAAACTGTCCATATCGGGACTTGAACCCAAGACGATGACGAAAATATATAGATCTTCTTTAACTTTTTATGGTAAATCAAAAAACATTGCATACAAAGTTTAAATAAATACAAGGTTATTTCAAACTATGAAGTATATAAAAAAAACAATTACATACACTTCGATTTTGCTCAATGTTCAATACCGGTTTTAAGGATTGAAAAATACCGATATTACAAAACTTAGTCTTGAAAAAATTATGAATTTTCATTTGTTTTTACTAACGAAATGTTCTTTCATTTTTCCAGAGGAGTTTCCCCACGAACGGCTGCGTGTGCAATGGAACGAGCTGTCCGCTGGACATCTCTATGCTCAAAAGTTCACTGCGAAGGTCCAGCTTTTCGGGGACCCTTTCTTCATCAGCTCCATCCTCAATCAGCACCCAGATGATCAGGAGGAACTTCAGCAAGAGACCGGAGGCCGAAGGGAAGAGAAGGCAAGAGGACAGTGACTCAGGATCCGATTCTGACTCGGACACGGAATGTAAAGGGAAGGAAAGGGTAAGTCTTTAACCCTTTTACTCCCACAGGGTTGAAATATCGACCCACTTAACTAATGCTAAAACTCCCATGGGTAAAAATTTCGGCCTGACACTTTTCATGTTAAATTAATCACATTTTCTTTTATTTTATTACATGTAATTAATTAACACGTCATTTAAAACACAAACAAAAAAATTAAGCCATATGCACGGCAAAATCGTCTGGGGTAAAAGGATTAAAAAGTAACCCATCAAATTAAACTAACAAACAAGAATAAAAATCGTAAAAGCATTGTCGATCATTTGTCTTGTGACCGAGTGGACAAAGCTCTCGGGCTTTCTTCGTATCCATTTGCAGTAAGAAGGGCTCGAATCCTGGAATGAAAACTTTTCAATCGATCTATAGATGCGTAACCAAATGCATTCATGTATGTGTTGTCTTACACTTTCCCTACCCACCACCTTCTATCCCATTGTTTCTTAACGACAATGAGGGCATTAAAGCCTTGGGGAGTTTTAATATTTAAAAAAATGGGATTACTGAAATGCGATGATGCAATCATCAATCTTTTAAGCCGCACACGTTCATTTCTTTGCGTCGGTGTGTCCGAAGTTTTCTGCATTAATACAAATTGACCCTTATTTCAAGAAATTTTTCTGCATTAATACAAATTGACCCTTTTTTACAAGAAGGGGGTTGAATAGTTTTTTTTTTCATGTCTGCTCCCAATGTGGAACATATGGTCTCCTAATGGAGCATATGGTATCTTGACAGAATTTTTTTACTTTGTTCAGTTTTCTCTTTTTTTCGAAGAGAGTAGGGATAGAAGGATAAGGCTAGGAGGGAGTTTTAGACATCACAAACATTCATGACTACGAACAGAAATCCATAAATCGATTTAAAGATCAATTTATGAAACTGTCCGCATAGGGACTTAAACCCGAAACATCCGCAACCGTAGCCAAAGACCAACTGCGCCACGGAGCCGACGGAATCGACAGTTGACCCACTAAAAGTGATTAAAAATAAAAAACTAAAAATGACAGGACTAGTGGTTAGCTAATCGCTCTCGTTACGCCCCGCGAGGATGGGATTGGTGGGAGGGAGGACTCAAACTACGAACAGAAATCCATAAATCGATTGAAAGATCAATCTATGAAAACCGTCCGCACCGGGAATTGAACCCGAGACATCCGTAACCGTAGCCAGCGACGAAACCGTGGTAAAAAGGCGATAGTTTCTGAATGGTTAAAAAATACTGCCTTATCCGATACTTAGCAACGTATAGAACTTCAATTAATCCTCTGTTTTCCAGCAATTATTTTCTTATCGATTTATAGACAGTTTTTTATTATAATTCAAAATAGTTTTAGGCATCACACCGAAGATCATAATTATATTATTATCTCAATGTTATATTACTTTCATAAATTGATGTTTTAATCGTTTTATGGATTTGTGCCAAGATGCCTGTGATGTTTACATTCATTCCTAAAAACGGAACATATAGAGATTTAGCCAGTGAATAACTGTTGAGATACTCAATTACTATTCGATATACTTTTTTTTTTTTTAAATAAAACACAATTTGTTTGTACTACTTCCACATATTTATAATGATCAGGACCGGTTTCGCTCATCACGAGCATTATCACATTTTACTTAAGATGGCTGTTTATTATTACATACTTAATATTTGATTATTTTTAAATGGTTCATTAATTTTTACTTATAATTTCCCTGAGTCATCATTTTATATTATTATCGTCATTATTAATTTTGTTCAACTAAATGGACTTTTAATGTAGCTATATTTGTGATTGTAGATTAGTATTTAATGATTTGCAAGAGGTCCATAACATTTCAATTGTAGATTCTTTCATTTGATTTATGTATAATTTGTTTGTTAATCAATATTTTCTTGTCTCAGTTCATGAACCATCAGTTTTATATACCTTCATTTTTTCACTCAATTTTATATAAATACGCCTGTTATGTTTGTATTTTTATCAGTTGATAATGCTCGTGATGAGCGAAACCGGTCCTGATCATTATAAATATGTGGAAGTAGTACAAACAAATTGTGTTTTATTTTTTAAAATATAATGTCTTTCCACCAAGAATTGACAGTTAACACCTTAAAAGTTATTCCATATACTTCAAACTATGAGCGGATATTGTTGTCATTTGGAAAGTAGACAAAATGTTACGTAGTCGTTTCATGTTAATCTTAACGCCTTCGCCATATTATATGGCTACAAATTTGTTACCAAATATTAACTTTTTTAAAAATTCTTTTGTTCATTTGAAACAAACAAAAAAATAATGTGAAGTCCAAAAATCACTGATAAATATTTGTAGTATCCATATCTGAAAAAATAATAATAATCTAATAAAAAATAAGAGAATGGTGTTTGACAATAGACAACACAACACTAGAACGCACATATGCGCCCATACTCCTCAAAAGGTTAAGTACCATAAACCACTTCTACGGCTACACAGCTCCAGTTACCATAGATAAAAATAACAAACAGGTTAATTTAATATTTAAAAATACGTATCTATTAATAGCATGGCATAGCATTACTTGTGTCGTAAAAAATCGCCATAAAAACTCCATTGCTGCCATTTCTGACGCGCAATTTTTTTGCGTTGATTTTTTACGATGCCATCCCACAAGAGTGCCGTAATTTTTATGAATGAACCTCGTAACAGCTTCAATAGTAAAAATAGATCGTAGTGAATTAAAAAAATAGTAAACACGTCATCACAGACCAATTAAATAATAGCAATTCGTGCGTTCATTGCGCGGCCGTCAAAAAAACCGACCGTAACATTTTCGCGTTTGGAGATCAATGCCTTGCAAATTGTATCCAAATACATGGTATAAAGTTATTTGACTGGGCCAATCTTTTGTTATTGGTAGAGACTTAGGTTTGTTTTTTCACTGTAACAATTTGTAAATGAAATGTCGAAAAGAAAAAATGGATACGTCCACTTTGCAATGTACGTAGTAAATTACTTTTTTGTGTTCCACATTTAAATTATTAGTTTTATCAATACACGTTACGCACCATATTCGTTTTACTGGACTTGACCTAAAAAATGCTATTTTTACATGATGTCATTACAGCTTTGACGTTTGAAATTTTCAAATAATATACGAGATAAAATATTTATGAAAAGTCACTCGAGATCAACTCGAGGACAAAAGACACATCGCAAACACCTATGCACAAGATGTGTATTTACTTAGTTCTACAATCTGTCTTTTTCGAAGTGAGAAAGGATTGAAGAATAAGGCTATAGGACATTTTTAGTCCTCAGCTAATCGCTCTCGTGGGAAGGAATTCCAGACATCGCAAACATCCATGCGTTCAAACAGAAGTCTGTAAATCGATTGAAAAATTAATTTATGAAACTCTCTGTACTGTTTTTAGAGCCTGTGAGCACCGTAACCAAGGCCAACGACGTTGACCATTGAACCACAGTCCTCAAATATGAGAATGAAAAAATCTAAATTTGATTTTGACCTTGCCGGGACTTGAACCCAAATTTATCTGATGTTTAGGGTAAAACTTATACCATTAGACTAAAGAGGCTGACATAAAGACATACTAGTAAAAAGATGCAAATGTAAATCTTGTTTTAGCTCTCCAGAAAAGTACCAATTTTAAACTTGACGCCCTTTTTCTTTCGCACATATAGGAGGCAAATATTGTTACCAAATTAAGCACAATAAGTAATGTTCTGTTTTCATCTTTCAGTCAGAGTTCTGGCGCCGTAAAATGCGAACCTTCCACGGCCTGCTGGACGTCAACAAAGACGGAGTGATCTCCTACGATGACTTCCAACTCTTGGCAACCAGGTTCCAGGACCTGGGCCACCTTGATGAGGCCCACGCCGAAGAATTCAGATCCGTAGTGAGGGTGAGAAACAGTACATATCAATAAATTCAATATTGTAACACTCATTAGATGTGTCACGATTTACAGAGGAATATCACACCTCAGATAATGATAGCGAAGTGAAGGTATTTTGTTGTCTATTTATTATTAGAATTTATTTGAACAGATGGTCAACACATCACAACTGCGTAAATGTAATATTATACAAAACTCGTAATAAATGTTTCTTCTCTTATTTCTTAAGGTGAAAAAAACATCACTGAAGTGTATATGTGTCGTCTGGTATCATAATTGGTCAAATCCATATTTAACTTTTTTTCAACTGAGTATGCAGTGTGAAACTGTTATACCATCTACAGAAATAATATAACAAACTTGAACAAATCCATTATTCAATGAAAAACGCAAGTTAAATATTTTTTTCATATCAAATCTAGTCAAATCTATGTCATATGATCTTGTAGTGGGCGAGTAAAAACTTTGTATCAAAGGTAAACAAATCCTCATGATTTGATTTTGTTTGTTGAGTGGTCAAATCCTCAATTTCATATCAGAAATGGTCAAATCATTTATAATACAAAAAGTTCTTAATGTTAATTAAGTTTACATGTAAGTAATAGTTGCTTTACTTAAAATGTTAAAAATGCATAAATAAAACTTCTCTTCTTAAAACTTGTATCAATTTATATTTTTTTCTATTTATCTCATTTCCTATAACAAGGGATTAATTGACCACTTTTGATACCAGACAACATATATGATGGTAACATCTACTGATTAAAATTAAGCAATAGCTAGTCAGGGGTGGCCTGGAGAAGGCTCGGAGCGGCCCAAGCGAGTCTTTATTAAATTAAGGATAAACAATATTCTCAGATCAAATCAATACACAGATGTAATTTCTGTAGATATTTAAATGTAGTATGAAATATAAGACTTTGTTCCCATTGAAATTTCTCGTAAAATACATTTATTTCGGTTGCATAATAAATGAGACCTAGCCATTTTTTGTCTAAAGTCTAACATTGCTTAAAAACGCCGATGTTTGATATAATATTGCTTCCTGATGTTCTTAGATGTTCAACGCAACATTTTTGTGAACGATGCATTGAACGATTATCCTTCATATATCCCTTTACAGTAATTTTGCTTAGTTTGAGAAAGACGTTCCTAATATTTATTACTTTGTACAATCATTTAGAAGAACTTCAATTTGAGTTGTGTGTTCTTTCGCTTGCCCTGTTAGTTCAGTTTGTTGTGAATGACGAGTGTTTTATAGTAACGTTAATTTATTCGTCATCCTATCCGATATTAATTATTTTACATATATGTATTACGTATTTTTACATAATATAAGTGAGTCAGCCATTTCCAAAGTTCATCTTGTCCAGTTTGTACCAAAAGTGAACTGAATATGCAATCTTATTAATCATTCAAAGGGACATATACCTATTCTATGAAAAATTCCATAAGTAGTCTTTTGCAGTCAGTTTAAAGGTTTATAAACAGTATCCAATTTCAAAATTCACCAAAATTCCATCTGGTAGCCATTTTAAAATATCAAATAGCCAGTCAGTTCAGTAACATATTGTGACTTTAAACGTGAATAGTCATCAAGAAATTAATTCAAATTTGATATTGAAATTCCATCAAGCACCCTCAGTCGACGTCTTAAATTATATTAAATTATATCTTAAATTATAAGAAATTAATTCATTGTTTATCATTTTATTTAGCCCCCTTAAACATACACTTACCATATCATACTCACCTTGTCCCATAGAGAATTTATACCTTGTTCATAAAAAACATTTACAAAGTGCATCAATTCCATGACAGTACCAAAAGTCATCTGTCCATGACATCTCTTTAAATATTTCAAAAACTATGTATGATATTTTTGATTATGATGTATTCATCACAAGTATATATTTATTCCAATTTGATTTAATAAAAAAAACATAGTTATTTGTGAATATCACAAAACAAAACAAAATGGACATGATGAACTTTGGAAATGGGTGACTCAAATACATTAAGTAACATTTGATTGCTTTAATAATTATTGCGTATAATTGTAAAAGAGTGATTAAAAAATCCGCCCTTTTCCCGAAACACACGAATATCTATGAGATTAAGTACCCCTTGCTAACGAATTGGCAGCCCACTGTTGGTTATACACTTTTAGCCGAGTGATTGACGTTGTTGGTTTCGAACTTCCCAGTACATAAATTCCATAAATTGATAAACAAATATATCGACAGTGTTTTGGCCAATTTATGTTACTCTCAAAATTGAAATTATTCAGGAGAGAGTGAAAAGTGTTTTTATCGCAAACATTATATGGTAAGTCGCATTTTGAATCTTTGAAATGCACTCCTGTAAATTCTCATGTTTGCAGATACGGGATTATACGTAGGAAGTGTCGATATAATAGCAGCTTGCATCAAGCGGCTGGGTCAGAATTTTTAAACCTAAAACCAATGTAAAATGATGTTTCCCAGACCAAAATGTGGTCAATTTATTATTCTAATTTACATCACTTAGCCGCGACCTGCTTCTTTTAAATGAGATCCAATCATTAACATATTTTCATATTTTTTGAGGATTACATCAATTGGCCAAAACTCAGTCGATATGAAGTGTATACTTCATTTCAAATCCGTGAACACCACAGCCAATAAAGATATTTATATATTACCTATTCAATATCAAATTTGGATTATTGAGATTTTGTACACTTCCATGTATTTTGTCAGTAACGACCCGGGTTTCGCCTTTCGGCATCTTCAGGCATTCGAGCACACGAATGGACTCGAGGCCGAAAGGCGAAACCCGGGTCGTTACTGACAAAATACATGGAAGTGTACAAAATCTCAATAATCCAAATTTAATATTGAAATTCCATCAAGCACCCTCAGTCGATGTCTTAAATTATATTCAATATTAATTTTGGCTTCTTGGTGTAAGCAATGCGCAATTCATCTATCTTTGGAATTGTAATTATCTGCAATTTGGAAATTTTTCAATAGTGATAAAAGAAGCTATATTTTAAATATCAATATTTCAAAAATTCGATTATTTTATTAATATTTCATAAACAAAATACACGAGTTTTATAAATGATAATAATGTTTATTATTTTTATGTGAAAAACAATGTTTAATCATACATTGATGCAATTAATGAAGAAGGTATAAAAATAAATGTTATGATATCAGGTATACTGTTATTTAAAATCACTCTGGCGGAGTGGTATCACGCTAAACCACAATCACTAAACTATAACTTGCGGGGTGTGTATCTGACGCATTACAAGTTTTCATACACCCTACAACTCATGAGCAAGCTCTAATGAATATTTTACTCTACAGAAATTTGAAAATAATGCATTCATCATCGTTGTTCTGGAAGAAGAGACTAACTGAAATATACTAGTTTTGAGTAAATCGAATGCTTAAAATGCTATACCTCTCATTTAGTTTGTACAAAACTGTTTTTAAGTAAAAGTATCTGATACATAAAAATCAATGTGGGTTTGGATTATTGAGATTCTGTACACTTCCATGTATTTTGTCACTAACGACCCGGATTTCGCCTTTCGACATCTTCAGGCATTCGAGCACACGAATGGACTCGAACTGACAGACAGTAAACAGTGTCTAACGTTTATATAGATGATACAAATACGACAAATATTATTTACGAGGTAAAATATTATACGTCTGAGAGCCACACTGATACCTGAGTTAACATTTCGAGAATCGCCTTAATCCTTATTTTGCAAACAACACATTAACAGAGTGGCGAATTGCCGCTTTCCAACTACTTTTAGAATTACCAGTCTGAATGAGCAGCTGAACCTTCCTAATTCTCCGTTATTGTATCCTATACGTTGAAACACCAAACAGATGTCACTAAATGTGGAATGATTGTATATATTTACCCTTTCGCCGAATTTCATCCCGTCGAAACCCACAATGCTATTATAATTGTAAAATCACTGGTAATTCTAAAAGTAGTTGGAAAGCAGCAATTCACCACTCTGTTAATGTGTTGTTTACAAAATAAAGATTAAGGCGATTCTCGAAATGTTAACTCAGGTATCAGTGTGGCTCTCAGACGTATAATATTTTACCTCGTAAATAATATTTGTCGTATTTGTATCTTCTATATAAACGTTAGACACTGTTTAATGTCTGTCAGTTTGAGTCCATTCGTGTGCTCCAATGCCTGAAGATGTCGAAAGGCGAAACCCGGGTCGTTAGTGACAAAATACAAGGAAGTGTACAAAATCTCAACAATCCAAATTTGATATTGAAATTCCATCAAGCACCCTCAGTCGATGTCTTAAATTATATCAACGTGGGTTTGTTCGTATCTTATGCACTGCCATACCGTTCATCCGATTCCGATAAAACTCTGTCAAGTTATTGCTTGCACTTGCGCGAAGTATATAGGCATAGTACAATCAGGCCCGGCCTGGCCGAGCCCGACTCTCAACTTTTTAATTTTTAACTTACAGTAGGTCTTATTGTATATAAAAATCAATCTCACAATCCAGATATATCTAAAATCTAATAATAATCTAAAATAACCAATCAAATTCGTACAAATAGTGACATCTCGGAAACCTTCTGATTTATTCGTGTACGCACCAGACAGAACACAAAAAATATTGTGTGTCCAAAAGCACTTCAATAAACGGAATTAAAACACAAACACTTTCTTTTTTTGAGTGGCATTGCAACGCATGCCGGGTATTTCATAAAAGTACTTTACAAGCCAGGTAATTCATAAAAATAAGTGTTTTCTTCCATACTGTAATATTTATTCATATGTGATTCTCTCGATTTACTTTTTTCTTCTATTTAGGGGATCAACACTTCTCTTCCATTTGCTCAACTTTCCGTATTTTTCAAATAGAGTAAGGTTAGGGCAGGATCAATGGTTACTTTTACTATGCCCTGTTTTAGGATGGGATGGATGGGGGAGTCTTTAGAAATCAGACATCCATGCCTTCGAAACACAAAATCCATAAATTGATTTATGAATCTTTCTGTACTCGGATTCAAACCTAAGAGCACTGTAACTGAAGCCAAAAATGTTTTTACTGTGTCTATTAACTAAGAAGTCGAGGCGGAAAGTAATTGAAATCCATTTTAGGGTCTACTCTATTTAGAAGTATGCTTGTTCTTTTCTCCTTACCATTATCTGACAGTTTTTATTTTCTGTTTCAGTTGACTTGGGAAGAGTTGTGGGGCGAAATCACTCCATATAACCTCGTGACGGTGGAGCAGTACTTAGCAGACATGCATCATGTCCTTAGTGATAAAGCCCTCAAGGGACGGGCATACACATTCCTTCCATATTTATTTAAGGTGAGAGTTCTTTCAAAGTTAATCGACCATCATAAGTATACAATTGCTTGCTGTGTGAAAAATAATGTTATAATAGGATTCACTGTTCTTTGATGCATCGCTTTCTCCAAGTTAATGATTGACATTTGTTTTTTTTATGTTCTCAATACACATTGCATACACTCAGCCGGGCCTGTAGACGGGAGACCAGGCTTCAGTTGAAGAGTTCATGAGCTTGAGTACAGACGGTTTCATAAATTGATTTATAGACTTCTTTTCAATGCCATGGAAGTCTGTGATCTTTAAATTCTCTCCCAACCATCCAATCCTAAAAACAGGGCTTAGCGAGAGCGATTAGTTAATCACCGAATGCTTTATGTCACTGACTTCGATTAAAATATTCACAAATCCAAATCCTACCATGGATATTTTCATAAATTGTTTTTTTCATCGATATATAGATTTCTGTTGTAATCCATGGATGTCTAAATTTCCTTTCATCCATCCAATCCTAAAAATAGATCATAGTGACAACAATTAAGAAATCACTAGTCCTAGAATAGCCCTATCCATCTACAAGCGTTGTCTTGTTATGATGCCAGCTCATTATGTCACTGATGACTCACCTACTGAGCACCAATATTATTATGACTTCTGACCTACAACTAAAATGGCCCCTATGAAGAAAGGTTGAATTCTGAGAGACTGAAAAGGTTTTCCCGCATTTATCTTTTTTTTCAATACCCCTTGAAAAATGAAGAACTAGGGTTCCACTGTATTTTTATAATGTTTATTTTGCAAATATTCATATCTGTTTACATTTTGAGTAAAATCGTAAAATAGACTAATTTCATTTCAATTTCCAGGCTGTGGACAAAGACAACTCTGGATTCATAGCCGTTGAAGATTTCAAATTATTCTTCAAATGCCTGGGACTCAGCGACGAAAATGCAGCTGTTTCATTCGCCATCATTGACAAAAATGGAGTGAGTATATGATTAAACCATTGGCCACTTAAAAATAACACACAAAACATACAATGCACTAAGTGAAGATTTTTGGCAAAACTAAAGTAACAATGAGGCAGTACTGTTAATGGTAACTGGAACCTTGTTGTTCCCAAATATCGGCTTTTTTATTATTATTATTTCATCATTATTTTCTTTAAAATGATTTGCAAATTTTGTAAAATTATTATTTTTAAAATATCTTGTTAATGGAACATTTACTTTGTCCAATGTACATGGCTGAACAGTTATTACATGAAAAATTATAAATGCCGCAATTATTAAATAATTTACTTCATCTCTGTCATTTAATTACATCTTTCCTTGATTATTGAACAAAAGAAACGACAAATCTATCAATTTAATTTTTTCTTAGAAGGAAATAAACTGAAATATAGTATTTAGTTCTACAAAAATTATGTGATAGCTATTTCGGCATCACACCTCGATAGAACCACTCAAATATTTATTGTATATTAGCGGTCGACAACCGGTGGTCTATGCGAAAATCTTGGTGGTCTTGTTATAGTAACAAATATCACACTAATTATATTTTTATAATTACCATTTCACTATAAAAAAATATCTTTTAACAGCATTATTCTATGTATGTTTGCACCTTTTTAAAAAATTCATGTTAGTAGTCCGCAGGATTAAAATTTTAAGTTAAGTAGTCCATGAGTTCTGAAAGTTTGGTAACCACTAAATAAATGTAATAATTCTTGTGGACCTATTTTTATTTATTATAATAGAGTAATTGTCTATTCAATCAATAAACTAAAATCGAATTTGAGTAAAACTAATGTAATTTTAATATTTCCCAGGATGGAAAGCTGTCGCTAAAAGAGTTTCTGAAGCTGGGCAAAGATTTCTTCTTCACAGAAGACGAGAGGCGGGTCTCCAAAATGTTCTGGGGACCGCTCGCTGACAAATGATTATTTCATACTGAAATGTTTTTTACTCAACAACATGGCGGCTCCCACTTCGATGTTTTTTTCACATCGAATTCCCGCCTGACAAATAAGAAAATTATGTTATTGTTTTTAATATAAGAAGCTGATATTTTTGATGACTTACTAAACGTGTCTTTAAAATAAATGTATATCTAATATTTCTTTTGTTACTTCTCTGTTCAATTTTTAAAATGACATGAGTTTGTTAGAGGTGAAGAAAGCTGACCCCTCAATGAATGGTGAACTGAATATAGTAAAAAATTGCAATATATTATCTAATAAGTCCTTCTAGGTTTATCAAATATTGTTGATACCTATTTTGGTATTATCTGACCTCGAAAACGGTGCAAAGTGAGACCAACTCACCAACTACTACTCCTTCCCTAATACCATCCATTTTTTCTTAACTTCTGACTTAAAAGGTTGACTGACTTAAAACCAGTTCTGTTGAAATTATATTACTGTTGATATGCTACTAGTTGAGAGGAAACAAAAAAATAACTGTTAACAAAGGCAATATACTACATTTGAGTACATTGGTATCAAAGACGGACATAAGCCATCTATGAAAATGTACAGCAGAGGTGATTTTTCATTTCATATATATTCCACACTTCATCAAGCCCGGCAGCCATGACACTTTAAAATAAATTCTAGCTCTGTGATTAGTCGATGTGTCAATGTGTCCGCTTTTGAAATTATTTACGAACTTTTAACTCAAAAATCTATATGAAACCGTTAGATTCTGATATTTTGAATGAGTTTTTTGAAAAAATCATCACTTGCACTACAACAAACAATAAAAACATGACTTTCGTGGGATGTGGCGCTTGTCCGACTTTGATACCAAGATACTCATTTCTTCAGAGAGATGTCGGATGTTTGAAAAAATTGTTCATTAAAACTATTTTGACAATAAGTGATGTGAATTAGATAAGAAAGTAATCTACAATGACTGAAATCTTAAATTAAGAAAGCCAATTTACTAGATGTGGGTCAGCTGCTGTCGCCCTCTTACTTTTTAAAATAAACATTATCTCAATTTAAAATAATGTTTAAGAATCTCATCAACCTTTGCAAGACATTACCTTTCTTAGAACCAGATAATTTGTTCATTGTTTTGACATGTACCACCAAAAACAATGATAATATTATAATGTTTAAAGAACATTTACATTGACGACAATCAGAAAATTTAAAAATGACCTGCTAAAATGTGACACTTGGCACCTTTCGTCACCCCGCATCATAGACTTAAGATTAGAATATATTTAACAGATTTGGACTTGATAAATTTACTGGTATCATTGTAATCCCCCTGTGAGTCATATTTACTTGTGAGGATCATTGAGTACAACTTTTATTCATCAATGTTATTATTTTTAATATTTGACAGATTGACGATAATTGAATAAAAGTATTTTTATTATCTCCAAACTTTGCCCTTAACAATTATAATAACGTACATCAATTTGGTTTAAAGGTAAAACTTATTTAGTGACAGTCGAATTCAGTTTTTTCCGCTAGTATGCATATATTTATGATTATTACTGTTTCTAAAAAGTCCTAAAGTTACAATTAGTTTATTATTTTACTATTAACAATAAAAATTGCTTTAATTTCAATTAAGCACATAATCAACTAATAAGTTGAACCTTTAAACAGAAAGATCTATGACTTCATTTTTATATATTCATTAAATTGAATGGCAAACCATTATCACAATTAAAGTGACTGCACTTTTCATATATAGACATAACTGTTGGACTTCTCTAGATATAAATATTTCTTATGAATATAATATTATGTAATTCATGACAAATTGACATTCACTTGTGTAATGTATTTTCATCATTTTAATGTCAAATATTAAGTTGAAAGAAAAGTATAAAATAATCTTTGATTTGATTGCATAATCAGGATCTCAAACGGGACCAATTAGTACTATTTAATGTGTTTTGTAAAAGCGGTGATAGATATTATGGCTGTTTAGTGTTTTTCATAACATTTATCCCTGTATAAATTTATATTGCTTTTTCTTAAAATAAAAACTTAAAAAATTGTCTCTGAATTTTATTTTTATACACAGAATAATCGTTTAACCATCCATAGCAAATACCCTTATTGTTGCTGGCGAATCTGATTTGATTTTAACAATAAAAAAATTTTATAACTAATTTCATTGATCACTCAGAGTTGATATAATTGATTCAGAATAATCAAGACACTAATGAGAAGACTACGATGGTGGAAAGTATAGAAGGAAATACTGGTATTTGGACATTTTATTTTCCTTAGTAAAGTTTCTATTGTTGATACTTAAAATAAGGGTGTGTTTTATAATCAAAGAAATACGATATGCAATAAGTTTTATTAATTAATTCGAGATTATCATATAATTATAGTATGTAGTAGGTTATATATTTTCTATGTATCTTAACAAAAGATGTAAATAAGTCACTGGTAATGTAAAAATCATATAAATGCTTCTAACAGACAATATAAGAAACGTTTATTGTGCTTCCTATAAAAAGGTTTGATAAATGAAATTTAGGTTTGAGAACTAGAAAAAGTAATACAATATAATGGAAAATTATTTTAGTGCTTGACCACTTCTTGCTTCAAGTTTGTTCCAATGATTTTTTTAAACACTATTCAATTCTAATCCCAGCAGTTCAAAGGGTGACAAAAATTTAAAACCCTTTTTTAGTCATGCCAAATTAATTGTAAAAATTAAGAATCATTCCTGAACAACCAGAACTCACCGGAGAAGGAAAACCAGATCATAAAATGAAAATACACATTACTAACATTGGTTCGTGACAATAACTTACATTAAATTTGACAAACACAAAAAGGATAAAAATATAAAACAATTTTCATTAATGCAAATTTATGTAGATGAATTGGACACATTATTATTTCATTATTTTCTTACGAAAGAAAATGGCATATAATTTTTTCAAAATGTGTTTTTTATAATTATTGTGGAATGAAAATAGCCAATAAAAGTAGTTAAAAATGTAATTTTAAATTTGAATCCAATTCTCTTTTACTTCTTAGCATAACTTATTTTGGTTCTGGTCTATTTTAAGGGCTTCACTTTCATTTATGAAAATAAAGCAGCTGCAACCAAAAATCGTATAAATACATTTTAAAACATAAGAGCGCGCTTTTCAAATCATATATTGTAGCTGTCTAACGTCAATCACAATATTATCGCAAATTGGCTTCCTGATCCTCTACTTTTAATAAATAAAACAAAGAATTTCATTTTGTGAACACAATTTTAATATTAGTATTGTAAAAAAAGACATGGATGAGGGTTATGGCTACAAGAATTAATCCGTTATATACAGGTTAGCTGTCTCTAACAATAAAGAACTCAAATAATTCAGTGCTTCAAGTATCATAATACTATTTGCCCTATAATGCAAATAGATAGAATGCAGTTATATCTTCAAGAATTGCATTGAATGAATTTCGGTCTCTCAGCTTTGTTATTATATACAAAAAAAATCAAATTTCATAAAAAAATACTCACTTATCAAAGACATAATACAGTGAAGGACGGACATTTGATGATCTTTTAGCGCTTTTCTTCAATATTGATTGAATTAACATTTACTTGATAGATTCCATTATAATTGGATAAAATAACAAAGTGTTCAGTTATAGAACATTTCTTTCTATTCTATTATTTCCACATATTTACATTACAAAATTTATAAACACCGAGTATGTACGTATTATTGTGTCTATCATCAGTTAAATTTAGTTTTAAGATTCTTTATATTTCGAGATCCAGAGTAAAGACCCTTACCTAATAGAGTTTGAAAGTACTTACCGTAATTTTCAAATACCCTGTCTCAACAAATCAAAACTTTCAAAGATATTTTTTTGGACACATGACAAATGTTTATTTTACACATTTCCTTCAAAAAGCATTTATGTAATAATGAAATAAATATTTATTTTAGTTTCAATGTCATAAAGAGGGCCATCATTTTGCTTGTTTATCGAAAATTTTCATATTCGTCTAAGGTAAGTTCGTACGATGTTTGTGGACAGTGAAAAATTGAAGCCGTCAAAACGGACTAGAAGCATAACAACCACTACAATTATTATAGAGGACTTAGTCAGAACCCTTATTTTTAACCCATCAAATAGAAAAGAGCGAGGCTTCAAAACTGTTTTCAAACTTCAAAATTTTTTTTAGAATCGTTAAATAAATGTAAATATCAGCCATTGATTATGTGAAACATAATATTTCAAAAATGAAACTGAATATTTATTTCATTCAACCTAAGAAGTTTAGTTAATTATTTATTGGCTAGCTCTCGCTTTAGTTCACAATGCGGACAACTCGGTTGCATACGCGACACAATTTTTATAAAATCACGAGATCAAGTATCCTTAACAAAATATATTCTCTATCTAGGTAGGTAGGTACCTAGGTAGGTACACAATTCTGTACAATCTCGGTGAATAATTATTATCGCCCACACTGAATATTTTCGTCTTCCGATAAAGACTGTGTTACCAGGATTATGACGACGTAAATATGTCTACCAACGATCATGAGATTTGAGCTGTCACGGTTATTTTATTGTTTAAAAATCACAAAATACTAATGCGAAGTGTAATTAGCGTAAATTTGCGATTCGGAAATGGGTGCCAAAGATTCCAAGCCATGTTTTATCACGTACGACGAGGCTGTCAAACGCGGTTCGTTGTTATATCCGATCAATTCAATTGCGTACGATGTCACAGTGACAGTGGGTGAATTATTTGTATATTGTGATTGCAGTTTCTGAAAGCGAGTTGAGGAGAATAAGGGAAGCTTTCAAGAAATCTACTGGCTCCACCACAGAAGTCCCTCTCAGCAAAGACGCGTTTATCCACGATGTTTTGGGTGATGGAGTACCAGCTATCGTCGGAGACAGGCTTTTTGCGCCTTGCGGAGGCACCAGACGAGGAATCGCTTTCAAAGATTTACTATGTGGTCTTGTAGTACTGACAAAAGGAACACAAGAAGAAAGAATCAAGTAAGTTCATTATACAATGCAGCAATTCCTCTTTAAAGTCGATAAATATCTCAAATATAATATTTTTAGACGATCATAAACAATTCACCTGATAAAGATTCTAAATTTGAATTTAGAGTCATTTCATTTGTTAACATCTAGGTATACTTGATGTTCTGATTAGTGAAATAGGTAAGTTTTTTATGCAATAGGTATGTAATACAAATGTAAACATGTCAGAATGTGTTTTTTTATTGTTTTATTTAGCCGTCGTAAATCGTTAAATATGTCGTTAAGCGGAAACTTATATATGCGAATTATTAAATTATTTTTCCTTCTTTTTTATGTCATAGGTACTACATAATCATAAATTTATTCATGTACTGAATCATTTGAAAACGGAAAATTAATATTTTTTTCGCAATTATAATAGTTAAAAGACAAATCGCTCTCTTAAAACCATAAGTATATAAGAAACTTTAAGAGTAATCAGTGTGTTTTTTAACCTTCTATATTCCATAGTGGTGATGAGTGTATATGATTATTAGGTATATGAAGAATATGAGTAACACGTCTACAACCAATTAACAGCATGAAAGAGAGATTACTTACAATATAAATGTATCAAAAAGAACTCTTCATTGATCTGTCTTTAAAATGACAATGTCTTTAGTTCCACAAAAATTGCCATAGACTATCTAGCAGAATTTATGATTGGCCAGACAGGAAAGAGTATTTTAACTCGATTTAGAGAACATTTTCGTTCTATGTACAATAATAATGAGTCCCAATTTGTGAATCATCTTAAATCAGATTTGCATTAGATTTAATTTAATTCAGCCTGAGTTAATATTATATTTTTGCAACGAAGTACTGCAATTGAATGCTCTGGAGCAGTTACAAACAAACACCACCTATTATCCTTAAAGCACTTTGATAAGCTCAATTAATTATTCCTAATAAGTACATGTTAAACAAACTTGTTTTTATTGTCAATTCAATATATTTTGTTTTTTTCTCAGGACAACCTGAAAAAATTAAGATGAAACTAAATAGGTTTATTAGGTTAAATTACTATAATATAAAAATAATGAATTGCCGGATTAGTGGTTGAGTGATTAACGTCGTCGGCTTTGGTTACAGTGCTCAAGGGTTCAAACCTCAGTACAGACAGTTTTACAAATAACCGATTTATAGATTTTTGTTCGAAGGCGTGGATGTCCAAAAATTATCTCCCACCCATCTGATCATAAAAACAAGATGTTGCGAAACCGATTAGCTGACCATTAGTCCTACCCTAACCCGATTAATAACTATTTCAGCTTAACGCCATTGTCAACTACCTGAAATTTTATGGATATAAAAATTTTGATATTTTACCCAATTATAATGGAGTTCTACCGAATAAATTCCAATTCAATCTATAAGCTTCATTAATGTAAATATGTCCCACATTGGGAGTGGATAAATATACTTCCCAATACCGTTCCATTGTATTACAATATTTGAAATTTACAGCTGCGTCGGATTACTCCAACGGCATTTCTTCAATTACTGCAGTTGCGGCATGATTAAAAAGTTTTTTTAGCCTCGAGTAATTCGTCAAACTTAAGTATTATGATTTATGATAAGAAACAAAAAAACACTACCTGGGGTATTCATTATTTTTCTTGAAATCTGAAAAAATTGTGATGTGATCTTTCGTTAATTTTGTAAAATGTTTCGTTAAAAATTATTATGAATAATATTCAAATAGTTGCCCAAATATTCGAAAATTGAATAGTTGAAAAAGGAACAAACTAGAGCGGACATGGCTAAAAATGAACCATGAGAGTTCCGAGAAACGGCAGGTCCAAGCTGCTGGTCTATTACAATAACCCTCCTCCTCGAAGACTTCACGGTGACACCGAATAATCTTATCGTCCAGACGATAAGGACCAACGTGCAAATTTAGATATTCTGAATATCTTTCGAGATAAGCGAGCGTCCATACTCGCAAGACACTATATACGTTGTTCTGTTTCTGAGTGCTCATATCTGTCAATCGGTGGTTTATAGCTACGTAATTTATAAACCATTCTTGAATGAATTAGTACGGGCTATTGATAAGAGAACGGTGATAGTATAAACATATCTGCGTCAACAATATATGACATTGATAATACGTAGGAAGACATACTACAAAAGAACACTGGTTTTTGAATATCTACCATATCAAATAACACAATAGTCGTTGATATTTTAGACTGCTTCCTCGAATATCCGTTTTGTACCCTGATTTAGCTTTTTTCTTTCCTTAAAATATTGACATAAATCAGCCACCACGCGGTGGGTCTAAAATTCTCTGTCCCCCGCTCGTCTTCTTGCTTCCTCTCAGGTCGTAGTTACGCCAAATACATCCAACAAATATGGCTAATAGTGGTTATCAGTGGCCTTTATCAGGGCGACGGAATTCATTCTATTCACATGTCTAAGCCAGGTTCACTGTCGCTTTTTTATTTAGGACGTATTAAGGGGCTGGTTCGTCCGCTCTCTTACCTCTTCTTTCTGAAAAGGTCAAACCACTGTAACCCTAGTATTTGCCACAACCGTCTGTTTACAAAGCATGGTATACCACGGCTATTGTGTGCTTTAAGTGACGTGCCATGACTTGCAACTGTAAAGCAGCACTGTCAGAATGAATGCATTGAATAGGTGGTTTTTTGATTGAGTTTTATGTTGTTTCAGCTATCCCTAATCGAATCTCAAGCTCAAGTATTTATATATTTTAAATATTATTTTGATAAATTCAATGGCAGATTATTCATTTAATCTATTCAATCTATTCAATATCAGTTAATATAATACATTCTAAATTTAAATAAATATATCAAAGCCAAAACGCCAGATATTTTGAAATTACATGAGATCAACTCAAAAGGAAAAGACATCACAATAACCCACACCCAAGATGTCAAATATTAGATCCTGAAGAACAATCTTGCCTGGACGTATATCCAGTAAAAAAAGGTTGAGTATGGTTGCTCTAGACCATATAGACTGACAGACTTCTGCTGCCTATGTACATCCTATATAGATGATCTTCACTGGGCTTCTGGAGTGAAAGAATTTATCCGGTTGGAAGAAAAGGCATGCGGGATTTAGGATCTACTAGGGCGTTCGCAGCACATGTCCAACCAAGTCGAAGATAACAGCCCATCTTAACTTGTCTCGTGGCTTGAGCCTGTGCTCCAGCAGCCATAGTGGAGTCTAAATGACGTCTGTCTGTTCTTTCAACCAGATGGATTTCGTCATTCATAGTAAATAATCGCGGTGCTAAAGATCGTTTGTAATGTCTGGGAGACAGAGAATCTTTAGAGGTGCTGTCGGAACGTGGTATGTAGCCAATAAAGAAAGAAGATATACCGTATAAAAAGCTAGTACCTTGACATTTTTTGTCTATCAATTTTTGCTTTAATGTTTTTGTTATCTAAGCACAGCATTCTTTTATTATTTTTTTTTGCTGTCAATGACATTCGCTGCTTAATAGCTATTTATGACTTGATAAAATAATCACTTGCGATATTACTCTTTATTGAATATAAATGCCTAAACACATTACGGCTAGAAATTTCTATTATTCGGTTTCAAGGTTTTTATGATTTGAATAATCCTCCGATAATTTATTATGATTAATTGGGTAAGAATGACAACAAGATGGCGTGTGCTGTGTTTTACCGAGAATGTGACAAATAATACCTGTACAGATGATACAATAGAATAATACATGTTTGTAATATGATAGGAATAATAAAATAGAGTAATCTACGGCATACTTTCACCATATAACGCCTCCGGGATTCCCTGTCACCTGCCAATCAAACACTAATAATTAATTTTGTATTTAGTACTACTATCGATTGAATTGGCATTTACTCGGTAGAACTCCATCGTCATCGTCAGAACTATACTTAAACTTATTTTAGCTCAGCTATATATACTGCTCAGAAGAGACAGACAATATTATGTCATCTAACGTATTCAAATATAATATTTATTTAAAATTAAATTATTTATAGTACTAATTGTGTAATTTAAGATAATGACTGGGGGTGCTTGATGGAATTTGAATATCAAATTTGAATTGTTGAAATTTTGTATATTTCCATGTATTCGTCACTAAACATAAATTTCGTCACTAAAATAAACTTAAATTAACAATCAAAATAACGAAATTCCTGTATTAATATATCATTCCATGGTCACCCTGATAGGGCCCATTAGTTTAGAATAAGTAGGTAGTTCTTCGAATTGCATTTAAAACCCTCCATTCCACCCACAATGCGGTTGTTTTCACAACTGGGATTGGGAGGCATTATTGTGAACAATCCAGGTGTCAATGTGGTTCTTAGACTTAGTGATAACAATTTGTCCTATTTTATCTTTTATTTAAGTGATGTAAACTGTTTACTGGAGTTCATTTGTGTGCTCGAATGCCTGAAGATGCCGAAACACATGGAAATGTACAAAATCTCAACAATTCAAATTTGTACTAATTTTTTTTTTTTTGGAAAAGTGCGTATGACACCCTGGTTTTTTTTTGTTAAGTTTTATTAGGGTCTGTAACTGAGAACGCACAGCGTTAATGACAATGATTCGTGGAAGTCGACCCGACTCTTGTCGTGAAGAGCGATCGGCCAATCGCCAGCGGACACGTTCGCTGAACGAATCCATTTTTAACGGAAAGGGGTGGCTCCGACGGTGCGGCAGTCCGATTTTTTATTTTTGCGGGAAGTCGATTGCCAGCCTTCGAGCCGGGAGAGCCGCCGGCCCCCGTCACCGGCACAATTGACGTTGTAGATTGTTTGTGTTTGTTCTGAAATTGGACTTAATTTAAAATCGTTTGTCGTGTCACTTGCATTATAACTTAAAAGTAAATTCATGTGTTAAGTAAATATAAATGTAGACTCAATTTTATATGTTAGAATTATTTTTGTGTATTTTTAACCACTGCATCTTCTGCACTGTGTTTGTTTGAAATCCCAGACCTTCCAGGACGTCGATAACCGACCATTCGCCTCTTTCGATTCGGGTCTTCTCACTTACGTGGTGTTTAATTCTAAAATACATGCATTGAAATTTTACTGACTATCGTAATTACACGAGTTTCTTGAATCATTACAAGAAGCTCATGTAATTACTCATAATCGATAAAATTTCGGTACATCTATTTCAACGCTACTTACGTTATTAGTACTATTATCATTTGTGTCTTATCCCCCATCTCCGCGTCCAGTAGAAGGAAATAATCCCACCCCACTGTTCACTTTTATGTTGAGAATTAGAAACATTGTTTACCTTAGAAATAAATAACATTGCGATATAGAATCGAATCACGTGTCTCATTTAGTAACAAAGCCAGTGGAATAACAATGTTATCAGCTTTAATTTTATATTAAAACATTCTGATTGCAAATGTTTTTATATACTGTATCGGTAATTGGTGCATACTGTGCACAGTACCGGACTCAGTTGGTACTATATTCACTGTCGCAAGATCTGGCAACACTGTTTGGCAGGTTGCTGTCAAGTCACAAAGAACGACTGTGTTTTGGCCAATTAATGTAACCCTCAAAAAATACGAAAATGAGTTCACTTTTCCTTTTCTGTGATGTGTATTTAGTGCACATAGCTTCTAATAATTAAAATATCTCTATACATATAATAAATACTGCGTTTAGATTTCAGGTATTCCTCCGTTGTACATTTACGCATTCAATAACATAATAATAGTAATAAAAAGCGGGGATATTTTGTCGAAAATCCGGGATAAATTTACCAATAGAATCATACGTGTGCGAGAGTGAATACAACGGCCAGCGGGGAACACCGAACATTTTTCACATTAGCTCACATATGAATGACAACGCGCGAGACAGCGAGGCCCAATCGCGTTGTTTCTTTCAAGATAGCACAAGACGAAAACTGTCGAACGCAAGTCAGTAGCTTTCCAGTCTACGTTTGAGGTAGTCTGCTATTTTTAATTATTACTTCATGTCGATTATATCGTCTTCAACTTTGATAAATTTAAGCGATGTTTGTGAATTTTCTTATTTTTTCAGCTATCAATCACTTATAATCAGTCATAAATGCATGATGTGTAATGAATACACTCCACCGTAGTGCGCGGATTTATTTTACATAGTAAGGGAAAGGTTAACGATTGGATCTCATTTTAAAGACAACACAGCAGGTCTCGGCCATATGATGTAAATTAAAAAAATGAATTGACCACTTCTTGAAGGGAAACATCATTTTACATTGGTTTTAGATTTAAAAATTCTAACCCGGCCACTTGATGTAAGCCACCATTATATCAACACTCCCTACTTAAAATCCCCATCCAGTCTCCAACCATGCGAATTTACAGGAGCGCATTTCAAAGATTCATAACGCAACTGACCATACAATGTTTTCAATAAAAACAGCTTTTTCTCTGAACAATATCAATTTTGAGGGTTACTTTAATTGGTCAAAACACCATCGATAATAAGATCAAAGAAAATGACTGAAGTATTTTGTATTATTAAAATAAATTTAGTTTTTGTTTCTACATGTTTTTCTATTCTGATTTGGGTTGTTGCCAGGGATTCCCACTATTTGTCATTATCAACTATTTAAATAGTTTCTGAAGTATGAAAATATTATTAAAAATTCGATTTGAATAATTAATAGCATAACATCTGAGAAGACCCCGGAACGAAGAGAGGCGAGCGGCTGGTTATCCGGAGTCCTGGAAGGGCTGATCTCAGACAAACACCATTTCAGATCCGGTTCCAAAACTTATTTATTTTCCATTCAAGATGCAGTGGTTTAATATTACACAAATATATAAATCTTAACACATAAAATTGATTCTACATTTACATTTACTTAGCAACTGAATTTACTTTAAGTTATAATACAAATAACACAACGAATTTAAATTAAATCCAACGCAAATCAAAACACAAAAACAAACAGTTCACATGTCACCTCCGCTGCCACGAGACCGCAGCTCGTCCCGCTCGACGGATCGTAATCGACTGTCTACAAAAATTAAAAAAACTCCGTGCAAAGTTGGAGCTACCCTTTTCCGTAAAAATGGACTCGTCCAGCGGCCGAAGCCGGCGGCTATTTGAAAGCCTGACAACAAGAAAGAGCGTATTCTGCGAAATATTGCTGTTTGCCGCAGGCCGTTTTCAGTTCAGGACACTAATGACACTTATACTTAAGAAAAACCAGGGTGTGTCACATCATATAAATGCACTTTCCAATATCGTTCCATTGTATTAGTATTTAAAATTTGCAGCTGCGTCGGATTACTATAACGGCATTTCTTCAATTACTGAAGAAACGGCATGTTTTAAGAGTTTTTTTAAGTATTATGATAAGACATTGAAAATGTCCAAGTTCGTTCCTTAGATATTCGTTATTGTTCTTGAAGTCTGGAGAAATTGTGATGTGTTCTTTCATCGATTTTGTAAAATACTTCATTAAAAATTATTACGAATACTATTCGAATAGTTTCCCAAATATTCAAATATTCAAGTTGGAATCCCTAGTTCTGGCTCAAAAAGGTTAAGAAACGAAACGCTAGTTTAACATGTTACTAAGTCACATTCTTATTGTTGTTGCAATAAGTTTTTGGTATAACAATTATAATTGTTACATATTCTGTATCCTTATTTATGTAGGTACATTATTTAAGATAAATAATTAACGTACCTATTACGCGATGCGATATATACGCGGCAAACAGATGACTGTCATGTGATTTATTTTCTCTAAATGACTAACAGCGTCAGTATTATTTATGGCTGTTATGCAAGCAAAGCTCTTAATGTCACATACGTGTCACCAGTGAAAACAAAATAACAAAAATACCTCTATGAATTATCTATTTTAACCCTTCCACCCTGTATGACACGGATCAATTTTTGTATTTTAACACATTGTAATCGGGAGCCTCGATCAATAGACTAGCCGGAAGCGGGCGTTTTTTAGCGATCAGTGCAAAAATATATAAATTTCTTAAAATAGGCACAACTTCTAAACCAAACAATTGAAATTTTTAAAGAAATTATGTGTGATATTTGGTCATCATAAATAAAATAAAAAACAGTCTTATTATGTCATAATTTCACCATATTTCTAAGCTGAATATAAACTCCTGTTATCAATTTAGTAAATGGCACTACACATATTTTCAATATGAAATATTTAAAACATTCAGCATAATAATTCCATTCCATATAATTATATAATAAATAATAATATAAACATGCCGTTCCCACAATATATATACAATCTATAATTTAAGACATCGACTGAGGGTGCTTGATGGAATTTCAATATTAAATTTGGATTATTGAGATTTTGTACACTTCCATGTATTTAAATACATGGAAGTGTACAAAATCTCAATAATCCAAATTTAATATATACAATCATTGGAAGTGAAGTGTGTAGTCTGAAGACGTAAATATTCGAGAAACATGTGTCACATCTTTATTTGAAAGTAATGAATGAGAACATTCGACCTCTATATACTCTATAATTTTTTTTTTTTTTTTTCAATAAAACACAATTCATTTGTACTACTTTCACATATTTATAATGATCAGGACCGGTTTCGCTCATCACGAGCATTATCAACTGATGATGTAGTACAAACAAATTGTGTGATTTAAATATTTAAACATGATTTGTAAATTCTTATCTTAGTTCATGAACCATCAGTTTTATATACCTTCATTTTTACACTCAATTTTATATAAATAAGCCTGTTATGTTTGTATTTTTAACAGTTGATAATGCTCGTGATGAGCGAAACCGGTCCTGGTCATTATAAATATGTGGAAGTAGTACAAATGAATTGTGTTTCATTTTTTTTAAATATAAAGTCTTTCCACCAAGAATTGATAGTTAAAACCTCAAAAGTTATTTCTCTATGTTTTGAAAATAGGGAAATCCTTAGAATAGGGTGGTTTGATTTGTATTCGGAGAAAGAAGCTGTGTGAGTTACGGTGCCACAGTGGAGCCTGAATCCCTCCAAACTATTTTTCCAACCGGACGGATCCGTCATTGTATTGGTCAGCTTTGTCGAGGTTTGACAGCATATGAAGTAGAGCGAAGGGAAAAAAGAATTGTTTGATTAACCTCTCTCTAAATTTAGTCGCTTGTCTCAAATGAAAAATATTGTATTGGCAATGATGCGTTCGAAGAAGCCTCACTATATTTGGGTGAATTCAGAGACATTCACTGTGACTTGTTAGCTCTGCAGATAGAAGGTATCAGCACGCTTCGGCGCAGTCAGCACACTTTTACATTATTACGCTATTGTCATAGATAAGAGAATAATATTTAAGATAACACCGTGTAAACAATTCTAATAACAAGGAATAGATTCCCAGCGCAATACTCAATTCTTAATAGTCATCGATAAAAATATCTGGCCGTTATTACGAAGCACTCCCAACGCCTCATTGAAATTGTATTGCGCAGAAACTTGGCTATAACGATGGAATGTCGACTAACACTGCTAGGGAGTCATCTTTCAACTTTTATGGATGAATGATTTTTTAATATCAATTGTGGAAATAACAATCAAATAATGTTGTCGGCTTTAGTCATGGTGTTCAGGGGTTCATTTTCCGTACAGACACTTTCATAAACTGATTTTTGAATCGATTCATTCCAAAAGATTCGTATTGCACTACTCGGCATCACCGATGCTACTTATTTCCACTGTATTTTTAATAACAAAACTATTATATCGTCGCCTCAGGTAAACAAAGTTTCATCTGCCGTTTTTTTACAAAATCACCCTTAAATGCAGTTTTAATCGCATTAAAAATATGATTCTATCTGCATTTAAAAAACCTTACAATTGTCCGTCAATCCATCAAAATTTAAATGAGAAAAATGTTCTATGTGAAAAACATACAAATGTTACAGTGCATCAAGGTTCAATCTGAATATATAATTAGAAATACTACGTATAGGAAATCAGTCTCAAAAGTGGTTGTCTCTTTCACTCACGTATGTGAATGCATAAGTGTATTTCATTCAAAAAGTTACATTTTCTGAAATCTAAAATTGCTTCTACTGAACAGTTTTAGTTTTTGCAGATAGAGCCTTGTTTACCCAAGGCGACGATATGCACATTCACGTTTGACAGCTGTAAATGAATTGTGTCAATCTAGGATAAAATTGTTCTAAATGCACGTCATCAAACTTTACAGAAGAGCACTTTTGAAATTTCAGCACGATTCTTTTTATATTGATATTAAAGTTTACATTTTTACATCACTCTCATTCTAACAAGGAAATTAGCATTACTCAAAAAATCAATATTATTTTTAAGGCTAATTAATTAGAAACATACCATTACTTTTTTTGATAAACATTTTGATTTGTACACATGCAAAACAATAATTTTCATAAGTCAACAAGAAAACGAATTTTTTGATAGTACAACACTATCTTAACGTAAAAACAAACTTTGATATTTTACGGTTATTAAAAGTAGACATGGATTTTCGAAAGATATTTATTTTGTATAAAATGGCAATTGGAGAAATTTATCCTAGACTGACAATTTCAGTTCCAAATTCGGCGGAGGCCAAATAATGTTGATAATACTATACTATAATTGCAAAGTGAACATATCGGTTTTTGCTCTTAGACGCCCCATATCTTAACACATTGTTGTCAGGAAACGGCAAATGCCGTTTTTTGCTGTGTGTTTGCCAGAGTGAAATAAAACGCCGCAACTAATTATCATTAGCTACGGCAAGCAAGGGGCCCATTTTTGACACGAAACAATAAAACTTATAGAGTATACACTTTTAAGGTGTTAACTGTCAATTCTTGGTGGAAAGACATTATATTTTAAAAAATAAAACACAATTCATTTGTACTACTTCCACATATTTATAATGATCAGGACCGGTTTCGCTCATCACGAGCATTATCAACTGCATTATCAAAATTTGTGTTGATAATGCTCGTGATGAGCGAAACCGGTCCTGATCATTATAAATATGTGAAAGTAGTACAAATGAATTGTGTTTTATTTTTTTGAAACAAAGAAATATTTTAGAGAAATAAACAGAACTGCATTTTCAACGTTGCTCAAATCCTCGTAGTTTCCATGCAATTTAATGTCAAAATTTGAGTTTTTCTATCATAATTGACAAAATCCTAAGTCATCCAATAGCGTGCTTGCATTTGTCGGCCATGACAGCTGTCACCAAGCCTACCCAAGTGAAGTATTGCACTGTTAATGTGTGGTTTTAAGTGGATTTTTTTTAAATATCGCTAAAAATACTATATATTTAGAGCCATCTTCAAGATTACTTCAGGAAGCCACATCAACATTCACTAAGATGAAAAAGATAATCACAATAGCTGCATTCTTCTTACTTAGATGGAAGACAAATAATCAGCCATCTTCAATGTCAAATGAACATACAGGAAGAAATGCATCAAATTAAACATGAATAGTTTGTGAAGAGGATGAGTTTCTATACGAAAAATGTGTTTATCACTGTTTACCCTTTGCACTCCTTAATTAATTTAAAGATCTTAATAATTTTTCAACGTTATTGAATCAAATGGGCGATATACATCCAATAATTAATTTATATAATTTAAGACATCGACTGAGGGTGCTTGATGAAATTTCAATATCAAATTTGGATTATTGAGATTTTGTACACTTCCATGTATTTTGTCACTAACGACCCGGGTTTCGCCTTTCGGCATCTTCAGGCATTCGAGCACACGAAGGGACTCGAACTGACAGACAGTAAACAGTGTCTAACGTTTATATAGATGATACAAATACGACAAATATTATTTACGAGGTAAAATATTATACGTCTGAGAGCCACACTGATACCTAAGTTAACATTTCGAGAATCGTCTTAATCCTTATTTTGTAAACAACACATTAACAAAGTGGCGAATTGCCGCTTTCCAACTACTTTTAGAATTGCCAGTGATTTTACAATTATAATAGCATTGTGGGTTTCGACGGGAAGAAATTCGACGAAAGGTTAAATATATACAATCATTCCACATTTAGTGACATCTGTTAAGTGTTTCAACATATAAGATACAATAATGGAGAATTGGGAAGGTTCAGCTGCTCATTCAGATTTGGCAAGGAATTTAACTGGGCTCTATTGATTTCCAAAATTTCTTGATAAAATAATTTATGATCCCCTATGTTTTGATGCAACAGTTTAACCCCATCATCCGGATTAAACGTATGGTTCTCCATTAGCAAGTGATTTGCGAATGTCGAAGTTTCTTTTTTTAATCTAAAGGCAGCTAAATGTTCTGATACCCTTATATCTATTGTACGTGTGGTTTTACCCACATATAAATGTTGGCAATCACGGCATTGTAATTTATAAATACCAGATTTGTTCTTAAAGTGGACTCTATCTTTATTGTTAATAAGTAATTTGCCTAGAGAATTTTTGCAATAGGACGCCGGTCTAACACTATCTTGCAGAAAATATGAAATGGATGCGTCGATTCAAGCGCTGGTCAGTGTCACCTGTAGAAAATTGTTGAGGTATATAATGCTCCATAAATTTGCTTAGTTATTACTATCATAATAATGATGTTATCTTATACCTAATGTCGCAATCGGACAAAACACATCTCGTGCAATACCAATGAATGTTACCAAAGGAAAAAAAGGCAATAAAATCGTAAATAATTCATTTTCAAAGTGTGCTGTAAAATGTCGAATCCAGCTCGATATAGCAGATCTAAGGGTTAAGGAAAAAGTAGATTTGGTCAATTTTGTATATCGGAACAGATTTCTCAAATGAATACAGATATTATTCAACCACCTGTAAGTGTAAATTCTTTTTTTATCTTCTTCTCGAAAGTCGCAACTGATAATGTTTTGAAAGATAACGCAACGCTACCTTCATTCCTTTAATAGATTACGTTGGCCGATTGTTATTTCATAACAATATTAAATGTAACGCATACTCATCAAATATTGAGCGTTCTTTATTCTTCGCGTCCATCAATGACTAATCTATTGATAGTTTACGATTACAATATTATTGTAGAACAAAAGGATGTCATGTTTCTTGTTCTCTTTTTATTAAAAAAAAAACATTATCTATGACAGAATGTATTAAATCAATTTTTGGTGATTTACTGTTTTAAATGTCTAAATGTATGCAGTAGAACGCATGAAGTCATGGGATATAATGGCTTTGAAAAAAGGCCTGCATTTATTGGGTTGGAACTATTTCAATTTTTGGTCAGTAAGAAGTAATAAATGTTAGTTAATAAAATAAACGGTCAGATATTTATATAAAACGGTCAGTTTTTTAATTAAACCAAACCCAACCTTTATTTAATAATTTAAGATATCGACTGAGGGTGTTTGATGACTGTCAGTTTGAGTTCATTCGTGTCCTCGAATGCCTGAAGGTGCCGAAAGGCGAAACCCGGGTCGTTAGTGGCGAAATACACGAAAACGTACAAAATTTCAGCAATTAAAATTCAACCTTTATTTATTTGGCAATTATCGACTGACTGAACATAATTATTAACCTGCCATTTATTATTTCTTACTGATCAAATAATTAGATGCCGAAAAAAAAACAGTACCATGTTATACTTTTATTTCAGCAAAAACCATGATATAACAATAAATCATCGATACTGAATCTTATGATTTGTATGCCAAAAAGATTGTTCTTTGCTATGTACAAAAAAATCGTTTAAAAAAACAAACTTGCGAGAGAGATTACTTTAAACGAGATTATCTTAGAACTAACTTGTTTTTATGACGTAAGTCCTTCTGTCAGTATACCCTCGATGTTAGCCGAACCGGCTTTTATATAAAACTAGTGAGTACCCGGCATGCGTTGCAATGCCACTCAAAGAAAGAAAGGGTTTGTGTTTTAATTCTGTTTATTGAACTGCTTTTGGATTAGAGGTCTGCACAGGCTGAAATTTCATAGACTTACCCGGTTCGAACCCATCATCTTCAGGTCTGGTCCGACCCGAACCCGAGATTCAATATCACACTTGTTAAAACACAATATTTTTGTTTTTCGTCTGGTGCGTACACGAATAAATCAGAAGGTTTTTCCTAGATGTCGCTATATGTACGTATTTGATTCTTTTTTTCATTTTTAGATTTTTAATGTTTTTTTCTTCAGAACCCTTCACGGGTGTGTGCACAACAACTCACTGAAGTTTCATCGAAATCGTATGAATGGTAAAGGAACGCGTAAAGGACAAACAAACATTTATTTTATATAATATTTCCCGGCATGATCACAATAAGTCCTTCCTGAAAGTTTCGTCGCGATCGGTTGAGTAGTTTAGGAGCCTATAAGATCCGGGCAAACCAATAAACAGACATTCATTTTTATGTATATAGATTTCCCGGCATGATCACAATAAGTCCTTCCTGAAAGTTTCGTCACGATCGGTTGAGTAGTTTAGGAGCCTATAAGATCCGGACAAACCAACAAACAGACATTCATATATATAGATTCTGTTGATACGGCATGATGCCGAAATGGCAATATTATGTGATAATTCTTGTAGAAGTAAATGGTGTAACAAAGTAAAAACGCTAGCTGGTTTGTGTTTCAATTCCCGGTGCGAACGTTTTTCATAGATTGATCTTTTAATCGATTTATGGATTTCTGTCCGTAGTCTGAGTCCTCTCTCCCACCCATCCCATCCTCACGGGGCGTAGCAAGAGCGATTAGCTAACCACTAGTCCTGTCCTAGCCCTATCCTTCTATCCCTACTCCCTTTGAAAAGAGAGGTTGAGCAACTGAGTAACAAGCAGTTCTCGTAGAAAAATTCTGTTAAGATACCTCCATTAGGAGACCATATGCTCCATATTGGGAGCGCACATGGAAAAAAAAAATATTCATTAAGCAAAATAGCAGATTGGGAAATATTTAAAAGAAACTATCGAAGCACTTAAAAATATTAAATACATATAATATTTTTAAGTAGTTCAGTAATTTATTGAAAATTAAAAGTTATCATTGTATTTTTATCAGTTGACTAGTGAGTACCTGGCATGCATTGCCATGCCACTCAAAGAAAGAAAAGGTTTCTGTTTTAATTTCCTGCACATGCTGAAATTTCATAAAATTACCCGGCTCGACCCCGAGTCTCAATGTCACACTTGTTACCCGAACCCGACCCGAATAAATGATAGTAATTCATTTACACTTTTCAACCAATATATGTTATTGTTTCCATATTTCCAACGATATTCATAGCACATGTGAAATAAATTATTTAAGTTATGAAAACTATTGCCTTATGGCTGGCTCATGACCAGAACATAGTGCGAAATATTTTTTTTAAACTTGAATTCCTTACCCTTATATCTTTCTTAAATTTTGTGCTGGTAGATTGCATCTGTGACGATATTTAATACTCAGATAAATTGAGTCTCTTTGTTCCTGTTTATTATATGATTGCTCCCCTCCATGTGATGTTTCTAAAAAAACCACATTGCATATTGGGGTGAATTATCCAATTTAAAACGGCCACTGCAGAGTTGAGCTATTTCTTTTATCTTAACAGTAAAGATATAACACTATCTCTATGCTGTAATCTTGATTTAACTTTTTATATTTATCTATCAATTACTACGCACCTTTTACGCAATCTTTGCTATCACAACAATTATTACGCATGTCGTAATTTAGAAATTTACTACATAAAGATGTTGTCTCAATTCGAAATTAGTGGCTAAAAACTCATCTGTTTTTTTTATGTTTAAACTTTCGTCTTTACAATGGATTCTTTGTGGTAATTTATTCAGTCAATTGACGTAGCTGATCTGGTCTTTGGTTGTACGATTAAGGATTCAAATTCCCGGAACGGACACTTCTCATTATGTACGGGAGGTTCTTGATATCCGAGGGTCACTGGTACTGAAAACCTGCGAATCTGCTTAACCCGATGAATGCGCTGGACATTTTTACATGTCTAAGACTTTATCTCGTACTTCCGGCCAAACTAGAAAAAACAACACTTGTGGATACATACTTTAAAAAATAGTTCTAACCTTTAAGTAGAGAAATTAGGCTACAGATCATGAAGATATCAAGTAGAACACAAGGAAATATATTTTTGAAAAGAGATCTCAATATTCAGTCTATTGAATTTCACTTTTGAACTGCCAATACGCTGCATTAATCGTCAGCCCTATGTTCCACACATGCTTATGCGACTACGCGCTTGCTTGTGTGCATGTTGGCGGTGTATATGAAGTCGTAGATTAAATATTTTTCAGCTTCTTCATTCTCTTCGATTTATTTTAGCGAGAATGCGACGAGTTTAGTTTACTTCTTGATGTGTTTAAGATAACTAATATATATTTCACATAATTCTCCATTTTATACCGCTGAAATTAATATATTTTTAGCCATAGTGAGCGTTTTAACAGATCAATTGACTGGAAATAAATTTCGTTCCGAAACGGCTTGCGCTGCAAGTGTTAAATGCGATTGTCTCAGAACTTGTTTTTATGCCTTCTGGTTGAGTAGAAGGAATTGACCAACTGAGTAAAAATCAGTTTTCATATATATAAAGCTAATGTTAAGATAAATTACATCTGTAGACCATATGCTCCACTTTTGTAGTGGAAATGGTAAAAGAAAACATTTAGAGCGTGGAGAATCTGTGTAGTAGTGTTGTTTTATCGGTGAGCTTTGCTTATCTTATCAAAATGGCTCGAGGTTTATGAGCAACTGATTCAGCCTTTGGCTAAAACCGTGCTTTGGCACTACGCCCACCTTTGCTGTTGAACTGCTATTGTTAGAAGATAACTAGTCGGTGATTAGAACCACTTTGGATTTGATCTATTAATAAATTTACTATCGCTCATCACACAGCAATATGCAGTAACCCACAAATAGTTATTGGTTGTTGTTTGTCGAACGTTTTGCCAATAAAGAGCTTTTCCATGGATTTTAAATTATGATAACCTTCAGACAGAACAGAACACATACTGTGTAAAATTTAAATTGGTTACTTTGTTATTCCACTGGCTTTGTCACTAACATGACCTGTTTCGCCTCTTTAAGAAGCACCTTCAGACTAACTATATCGCAACAATGATTCAAATTCTTAAAAAAAAATCGCTTTACAAGTCAGTTTCTTCTTCTTCCATATTCGCTCCCTATGTGGAGCATATGGCTACCACGCGGCGTCTCCATGAATCCCTGTCACCTGCCAATCGCTTTGCTTCTGGCTTCTCAGCTCCGCCGAGTACATCCTATGGTCTTCCAAGACGCCGGAATCCCACAGGTCGGAAAAAGAGGCAAGCAGAATTGAAGCTTTCCGGAGGCATCCGCAGCACATGACCCAGCCAGTTCCAACGTCTCTCTATAACCGCCGATGTGACAGGGTGTTGCCCAGTCCATTCCCTAATCTCCGAATTCCTCACAAAGTCAAACCACTTCACCTCCAATATCCGACGCAAGCATCTATTCTCGATGATCAGTATACGGTTTTTT
Source organism: Himalopsyche phryganea (assembly GCA_022494535.1). Classification (NCBI taxonomy): domain Eukaryota; kingdom Metazoa; phylum Arthropoda; class Insecta; order Trichoptera; family Rhyacophilidae; genus Himalopsyche; species Himalopsyche phryganea. Next base: position 198,047 of record JAGVSL010000039.1, read on the forward strand.
TTGAGACTTCATAAGGTGCCATGATTCGCTACCGTAAAGCAGCACAGGTAGAATGCAAGCATTGAACTGAAGCATTGAAAACTAGTCAGCTTAGATGAGTCAAAACTTTGATGGGCCATATCCCAAAACTACCAATTTCTAGTTGTATCACTATGGAGCTAGGCCATCAATATGCTTTAAAAATTAGTTCAAATATTTAAGTACAGAAATAAGGCAAAAAATCATAAAAATTTTAAGTAAAACAAGAAAATATCAAATTTGAATTGTTGAAAGTTTGTACATATCCATCTATTTCGTCACTAATGACCCGGGTTTCGCCTTTCGGCATCTTCGGGCATTCAAGAAAAATAAGACAAATTATTATCTCCAAGTCTAAGAACTACATTGACACCTGGGTTGAATGAGTTAAAACAGTTCTCGTTAAACGCTAGAGCGCAGAAATATTTCAAGTTATTGTCAGTTAAGTCAAACCCCAGTGCCAGTTACTTACCCTGGGTGATCCATTATTCCAGATTCTTATGGACGCTGTACTGCAACGAAGCCTGCACACACATTGTAAAATGGGACCTGATAACAGCACTACAAGCGGAGAGCACGTCTCTGCAGACAAATCACGCGTGGATCACCACAGACTCGCTGACGGCGCTGTTCGGAAGAGGCGAACGAGTGGACCAAGATCAGTTCAGGTAAACTAATATTAACGCATTGTTGTCGGGAAACGGCATTTGCTGTTTATTGTGGACTGTCGGTTGAATGCAAGGCCCGGCAAATGCCGTTTTTACGGGTCATATCACGGGTTTGCCTGTCAGCTTTAGAGCCGCAACTAATTATTATTAGAGTGATTTATACGTTGATGCAAGAGACCCGTTGACAAGAAGCAATACAACTTATCAAGAGTTATTACAGGCTGAATATTCTCATTGATTACTTAAAAAAACACATGTTTCTCGAATATTTACATCTTCAGATTTCACATTTCCAATGATTGTAAAATTGTGGGAATGACAAGTGTATATTATTATGTCGTTACAAGCGTCTGTGGCGCAGTTGGTAGCGTCGCTGGCTACGGTTACGGATGTCTTGGGTTCAATTCCCTGTGCGGACGGTTTTCATAGATTGATCTTTCAATCGATTTATGGATTTCGGTTCGTAGTCTGAGTCCTCCCTCCCACCCATCCCATCCTCACGGAGCGTAGTGATAGAGATTAGCTAACCACTAGTCCTCTCATAGCCCTATCCTTCTATCCCTACACTCTTTGAAAAAAAAGAGAGGTTGAGCAACTGAGTAACAAGCAGTTCTCGTAGAAAAAGTCTGTTAAGATACCTCCATTAGGAGACCTGAGAATGGATGTCTATGATATCTTTTACGTGGAATGTTTTAAATATTTATATTGAAAATATGTGTAGTGCTATTTATTAAATTGATCACAGGTGTTCACAGCTTAGAAATATGTTGAAATTATTAGGTAACAAGACTGTTTTTATTTTATTTATGATGACTAAATATCACACATAATTTCTTTGACAATTTCAATCAAACATATTGTGTGGTTTAGAAATTGTGCCTATTTTAAGAAAGTTATATATTTTTCCACTGATCGCTAAAAAAAGCCCGTTTCCGACTAGAGTCTATTGTTCGAGGTGTCCGATTATAATGTATTATCTGCAAAATGAGTGACAATATATTGTGTTGAAAGTTTGTGAATTTCATCAATTTTTTTCCGACAGATCGTGGTTGCTGATGAGAAAAGACGCCACAGTACTATCAAGATGGTTGCTACTCGAACCTTGCGTGAGTCTCACGTCAGATTTGGAAACGCCCACGTTCTATCAAACACTGGCTGGAGTGACGCACTTAGAGGAAAGGGTGAGAATAATTTCACATTAATATAATTTTGGTCAATCACAGGGTGGCAACTCTCTAGCTCTTGCATTCTACTTGGTTGCCTATCATGGGCTTGGATCTTTAAATGACTTGAATACTTTCATAGATTATCGTAAGGTAGACATGGCGAACCTACAACACCGCATAGAAACCTTATTTAATAAAATCAAAGGGTTAAAAATCACTGTTTTATTTCCAGGATATATGTGCCTTAGAGAAATGTTTCTGGGGCCTGAGGGCGCGGGCTGGCAGTGGACAGCTGGACGCTGAAGTCCTTGCGCCCCTTCTATCCCCGCCAGTGCCGCGAGCCGCACTTCGAGGGCTTCTGCTAGCCTTGGATGAAAATAGAGATGGCCATATTGACTTCAAGGAGTTGTGCTGCGGACTCAGCGCAGCGTGCAGGGGCCCCACGTGTGAACGGGTTAAATGTTAGTGACATCTTTCTTTTTTGCATATCGATTGTATACAAATGAATGCAAATGAATACAAATGAATGCAATCTCGGGTTCAATTCCCGGTGCGGATGGTTTTCATAGATTGACCTACAATCGATTTATGGATTTCTGTTCGTAGTCTGAGTCCTCCCTCCCACCCCTCCCATCCTCACGGGGCGTAGCGAGAGCTATTAGCTAACCACTAGTCCTGTCCTAGCCCTATCCTTCTATCCCTACTCTTCAAAAAAGAGAGGTTGAGCAACTGAATAACAAAAAGTTCTCGTAGAAAAATTCTGTTAAGATACTTCCATTAGGAGACCATATGCTCCACATTGGGAGCGGACATGGATTAAAAAAAAAATTCTTGGTGCAAAGACATTATGAATATCATCAGTTGATCACCTTATCGACATTAGTATTGAACGAAAATCAAAATGATATCAAATTTGAATATTTTCATTCCAACAATTGAGGTCTTGCACATAAGTGTTTTTAATGTCCATTCTCCTCAAGTTGATCTCAAGTGACTCAAGTTTGAAAAAAATTAAATATCTAACACATTCTCTTAACTAAATATAAAACACAATTATTATAATAATGTAGTCAACACTACAAGTTTTTTTGCTCATGGATCGGCTCTGTGAGTTTGCTTTGCACACTATATTGTGCCCACAAAGTTTAGGGCATGGATGGTAAATCAGAATTCACCGTTAAAAAATTGTCCTGTCAATTAAATGGGTTCTTCTTATATACATTCTTGAGCTTTCAAATTTGCTGTGCTTACACATCATGGTGGCATGTGATTCTTTGATGTTGTGAAGATATATATTTTGAGTACGTTTTCAGTGTAGTATCATTTTTGATTGTTTTTGACATAGAACCTATTGCAGTGTCATACAATATATCCGTGTGGGAAAGGAAAAGAGTTTTAAGGCTTAAATCGGTACTTTTTAGGAGAGCCAAAACAAGATTTGCGTTTGTATAAAATTCAATGTAAAATATTTCAATGTGAAATTTACTAATTCAGCATTAACTCGATTGGTTCCTTTTCTCCTATAAGCGTATATGCATTGTAGTTATTTTGCCATATTAAACTTATTTTACTATTTTGAATGCTTAACGCCATTTTCGTTTCGCACATAGATATTATAATTCAATATAAGTTTGAGCTTTTAGAATGGTTTAGAAGAGAAAATTAAATCTTCTGTAACTCTACCCAAAAGTCTTTTTTGTGCGATTTGTTTTTATTTCAGCCAATCGTAATAACAGTCTTTGTAACTTTTTCTTTGCAGTCTGCTTCAAGGTATTCGATACAGACCGCGATGGTTTCCTCAACCAATCGGAGCTCCAGCACATGGTAAACATACTCTGTTTCGTCGCCAACGAATCTCTGCGCAACCAAAACATGCACTCCCAGTCGTATCAACCCACCGTCGTCTTCGAAGCACTGCGCCAACGGATATGCGGCGAAGATACAGACAACAACTCCGCCAAAGTATCCAAAGATGAAAACACTAACGACTCTTTCACCAACGAAGTTAATAACGTCGGAAACCTTGAAGACTTCACGAGGTTTTCTAAAGATTTTATCGATATTGAGTCAAGTGGGGATTCGATGTTGGGCTATGCTGCAAGGTTGGACTACAGCAAGGGTTCGCTGGAGTTTCGAGAGAAGGAATCGTTCGAGGCAGAGTTGGAAAAGGACAGCGAGAAAGAGTGGGGGCTATCGCAGGAAGATTTTCTTATTTGGAGCGTGGAAAGGGCTGAAGCTCTCGTTGCGCCATTTCTGCAGCTCATATTTGAAGTGTGCCATATTGTTTTGGGGCTCAGGCCGCAGTGTAAGCACCAGGAACAAGATATTGGTGAGTTTTTCTTGAATATTATTATAATATTTCATGCTTACTTTACCAATATCGATATCCAATCTTAAAGCGAATTGTATGAATAAATATGTTTTAAATTTCGTGAACAGTATTAGCGATTTACATAATTTTTCAAAGTTTGTCACTGAAAGTTTTACTGAAAAAAACCAAAAATAAACAACTGAACTTAAGCAATTTTATTGCCAATGATATTTTATAACTAACTGATCTGCATTGTAGCTGAAAAAATAGATCTGGTATAGTTTTTTCGTCAAATACCGAATTATGAAATGAATTTTGTTTTACGCCAACGTTTTTTTTAACAGCTTAATGATCACGTTAGGTACATCGATCCGTACACCTGATGCCACACAAATCAGTGTAAATTTAAATTATATCCGCTGTTCGCAAAACTTGAAGCAATTTCTGAACCCCATGTCAGATTTCGATTTCGTTGAAATAAAAACAAATATCAAGTCAACATTCTAACAAGTAAAATCACTTAACTTAGTATTTTTAATGACAATAAAAATACGAATATTTTGCATAATATTAAATATCTAAATTAAATCTACTACTCACAATTAGGATACTGTACACTCTGAATTGTTTGCAGACCTGTTTTCCTCGTAAACATCTCGCTTATTGATGAATTCAAGTCAATAATTCGATATCATATTTCTTTTCCAGTCCTCGGTTGGCTATTACGTGAAGTGAGACGTGGATATTCTGTGGGGCAGTTCTGGTACCTGATTTCGACAGAATGGTGGTCGCTGTGGCTTTCCTACTCAAGCAACGGAGCGACAGCAACGGCGTGCTCAGCTTGCGGGCGAGCCGCCGCACGCAACGCTACCACATCGGGAACGCATCCTCTCGATGAGGCTATCGTTTGTGATGAGAGCTTTAATTCGGCTGGTAAGAAAGATGGATAGTATTATTATATAAATTATGATCAACATTGTCCCTTGAAAAGTTTCTTCTGTTATTTCAAAAATATCTTCTCACCCGCACGCAGAACTATCTTTAGTCATATTTTGACTTTGTGTCACTGATTGAACCGTGCAGAAACATCTAAACCAGGAGCTTCAATCTTTTTTTCTTTAAATTGAGTGAACCAAAATCTGTTTATAAGAATAAAACACAATTGTTTTGTAGTAAATTTACAGGACCTCATCGCAAGCAGTTTAACCCTTACAGCGCGAGCCGTTTTCGCACGAATTTATTTTCAGTCAATTGATCTAACAATTGAAGTAAACTAAACTCGTTGCATTCACGCTAGAATAAATCGAAGAAAATGAAGAAGCTGAAAAATATTTAATCTACGACTTTGCAAGCATGATGGCCACGGCCAGTCTTCATATACCGTGCCAACATGCACACAAGCTAGCACGTAGCTGCATAAATACATAGGGCTGACGATTAATGCGAAAGACTGAATATCGAGAGCTCTTTTTCAAAAATATGTTTGCTTGCTTAATTTATCTACATAAAAGTTTGAACTAAAAAGCATAAAGCATGTAAGCATATAAGTTTAAAGCGAAATTTGATGAAGTCTTGGACATGTAAACATGTCCAGCGCATTCATTGGGTTAAAAATGCGCGCAATCAAACAAAAATCGTCCTGATCTAAGGTTTTTATGATCTGTGATAAAAATATACAAATTTATAATGACTTAAATATCGAGTACTGTGGAGGTAATCATTTGCCAAGAACGTATGGCATAAATTCATTTTTATCAATTTTATATATATATATTGAGGTTGATGCAAAGTCGACCGGTTTGTAATGTACACATTTTTTAACCCATCTGAACTTCATTTCAGAGTCAATGGGAGATCTGCTCGGACGGGCGGAGACGGGATCAATGGGGAGCGGATCCAGCAGCAGCGGAGTATCGAGCAGCAGCAGCTCTAAGAGCTCTCGCCACCCGGGGCACATTGAGAATTCACGGTTGATGGCTCGGAATCCTTACCAGGTAAACTTACCAACAGATTGAAATGTTTTGTATAACATTACCATCCAGTTAAAAATTTCCTTTACCTTCCCTCTACCTTATCAGCTGATTGGAAAAAATTTAAAAACCATATTTCATCGATTATAAGGTGCATTTTTTTTTATTGCTGTAAAAAATGCAATAGTTATAATAATGTGTAGCGTGCGATCATTCCATATAGATGTCGATAGCTAGTTTTAATAGTATTATTTAATTAACCTCCTTTTCGCTGTAAATAATAAATGGCGCCATTGTCGTTTATTAAATGGCGCATGTGCTGCGTTTTTGAAATAATATATAAACCCTATCTCTTCAAATAAACGTCAGTCTGCTGAAGCTGCTGAATACTAGAGGTCCTCTGGTGTCTAAGCTTCCTAGTAACTTTGGTAATCCTCCGGTTCATTCTTATCAAAACCATTTCTGCTAGACATGGCATCCTCAGTTAGATCGGTTCCCGATTAGTAAAATCCTACGAATACCAAGCAGTCGAAACCATCCTTGCTGGAGCACTGCATCCTCAGTTAGATTGATTCCCGATTAATAAAGTCCTATGGATATTAGCCTAGTGAAACTATCTTCTGACGGAGCACTGTCTCCGTTGTTTTTTGTTCTCACCTGATACGACTAAACGGATTCAACATCCTCCGAACATCTGATACATTGTGAGATACCTAACATCTTCAACCGCTTTCGTCAACTTAACTCATATTCTACATTTCATGTTTATCTACTTTGCTGGAACCTACAAAATATGTTAAAAGACTTTACAATAAACGATTATTATTTGAACCTTGAGAAGACTTCTTAAATTAACAGTGACATCTAATATACCTGGCTCCTGACTTACAAAATGTCCTGTGTAACTTAAATACCGCATGCACTTTCGCAAAACTCTGCACTACTAAAACAATTCAATCATTTGCATCTTTAATGCAATCAAAGAAATGTATTTGGTTGATTATAATATATAATAATTGAGAGGCTAAGTTGTTTTTTTAATTTCTCACACTAAAATATACATGTAAATAAAATAAATCTTAATAAAAACGGCAGGTTAATGTTATTAGAAAATGCATTTCAATCGCTTTCCATATGACGCCGTGAACTCTTTGAATGTCTTGTAATTTCTCAGATTAACCAAGTCGGCATGGCCGACGGGGCCGACAGATCCGTCTGATAGTCGTGTCGTCTTGAACAATTTTCCTGTTCATCGTCCATGTCTGGACATTCTCAAAGGTTATGATCAGCATCCTGAATCATTAATGATCAGTATGTCCATTAATAGGTTAAAACCTTAACCGGTGAAGGAGGACATCTTCGCACGGACCTCACGCTCTCTCAGCATCACGACTTCGAGCTGGTTCCCGACTCGCTGTGGAAGGCATTGGCACATTGGTACGGAGGACCACAGCCGCTACCTAGACAGGTTAATTTACTTATTGAAATTCAGTTATTCCGAAGTTCTCGCTAAATGCAATTTTTTACGCTCATTAAAACTAATTTTTAATTCTGTGTCCAGTGAGAAGTAACTAATTATTTATTTCAATAGTTCTCAAGAACGAAATATTTGTGTCTAACACTATCTGCAGTTTATTCTTGATTATTGTTTTCAATGCCCATTTTACTTTTCAAAGAGTTAGTACAAAGGACACTTTTCAGGAACGATGACATTCCTTTTGCTCACATATCGACTGTATTTTGGCCAATTGATGTAACCATCAAAAAATACACAAATGAGTTAGATTACATCTCATTTTAAAAAGGACAAAACAGGTCTCGGCCAAATGATGTAAATTAGAAAAATAAATTGAAACTTTTTGGAAGGGAAACATCATTTTACATTGGTTTTAGGTTTAAAAATTCTGACCCGGCGGCCACTTGATGCAAGCCACTATTACATCGACACTCCCTACGTATAATCCCGTATCTGCAAACATGAGAATTGACAGGAGTGCATTTTAAAGATTCATAACGCAACTCACCATATAATGTTTTCGTTAAAAATAATTTTTACTCTCTCCTGAACAATTTCAATTTCCCCCAGGTTACATCAATTGGCCAAAATACCGTCGATATTATATGCACAAAATACAGATTAGACAAGTGCTGGAGTATTTAGAGCGAATAACTACTTCTACTAAGAGTTATGTGGATATGATTTAAAAAAAATTCTACTCTATCAGAGAGAGATTATATCATAATCCACAAATAAGTTTACGCCGGCGGCCTGTGAACAATTGTCAAATGGATAAATTCACTCCACTAATAAATAGGTTATCCATAACTGATATAAATGATCATAATTATTATCATTTTCACTCCAGGTAATCAAACCACCGAATTCTGATGACGTGGAGCTGGAACTGTATCCGAGAATCCTGAGACTATTACGACACACTGCGCCGGAACCCATCAATAATAACAGTATGTTTATACATTTCACATTTTTTCCATTTCATACACTAGGTCAGTTCTCCGCAACCAGTGTGCCAGTCGCCATGCGACGATTCCAGGTGTGTTACGGCGCAGAGCGAGATATTTCAAAAAATTAAAGCTTTATTCAGTTGCTAAGATTTCCATTTAAATTATTCTTGTTGAAACATACATTGTATTATTTTGATGTTTAATGAAATAATTGTGTTGGATAGTGCAACAATGATGGGGAATAAAATAGGTTTTGTCCAGCGTGTATAACGATAAAAATCCTACCGTAGAAATTTCACATTGCTGAATATATTGGGAAAGCATTCATGGCAAAATAAATGGTGGAATTATTACCAAACAATGAACGAATATATCAAAATAATAATACACATTATCAAATCAAGAGCCTTAAATACGCACAGAAATATGTTGGCCGTCTTGAGGCAAAGTTTATTTGAACTTTTCTTTGACACTATTTATTTTTTACTTCCATCACTTCAAAAAGGTAGGGTTTAATTGGCTTTTATTAAAAAACATATTAGCCACTATTTCAAATTCATCAAATAAAAACAAATTAATATATTCTATTTACATATTTTAGCTTGTGGTGTGCCGCGAAATATTAATAAGTGCTTAGATGTGCCGTGGTTGCGGAGCACTGCACTAGGTATTCAATATTGGAGTACTTAGGCTAGCCTTTCTTGACAGGGGTGTAAACGCCTCGTATCTTTAACATCATGGGTGATGGTGGGATGGACTCGCTCATTTCTTTGCGTTAGTCTATCCGAGTTCTTTTACATTAACATCTGTTTATTGTCCATCCTTATTTCATGAGCATTATCAAGTGACATTATCAACTGAATTCGGTTGATAATGCTCACGATTAGCTAAACCAGTCCTGATCATTATAAATATGTGGAAGTAGTACAAAACAAATTGTGTTTTATTTTTAAAATATAATGACTTTCCACTAAGAATTGACAGTTAGCACCTTTAAAGTGACTACACACCATCAATAAGCATATTTTTTCAGTGAAGCATGAAATACGCTATTACATGTATTAATATACTGCTGTTATGTATACTTTTCAGCCTCTGCATCGGGATCTTCCTGGTCAGGAATGGTGGGAGGGTATGGGGCCGCGGCGCTATCGAGTGTCGGAATGGCTTCTTATCCAAACTCCACTCCCGCCACGCCCAACAGATACCTCGCATACACCGCTGCGTTCTCACGATTATCTACCGTCAGACAGGTATAGATAATTAGAAAATAACTACAAAGCTTCTGTGAGTTGAGCCTGGTAGTTTGCCTTATTAGTCACTGCATTAGTGTGGTCCAGCGGTCCATTGAACGGTTGGATTGTCTTCTCTTTCCTCGTGCATTTAATGATACTCCCATAGGATGTGTTCAGCAAAACCTGCTGTATGTCACCGCATTTACATGTTTGCCTATCCACAAACCGGCCAAGTTCAAAGCTTGGCAACGAAACCACCATGTACAGCATTGATCGTCAACCTGGTCCGTACCGCCCACTAGTGGGCGGTTAACCTTTGCATGGTTGGCGGTGAGTAATTCATTGTTTTTGTCTGTTTTCATCGAAACCGTCTGTTAACGTCGACTCGCAGCTAAGTTTACTTGAAGACATTTTGAAGACAATTCGCCGAAGGTAGGAGTGCATAGGGATGGGTACTTTTGTCCTTTTCTCTACCTTTCTAGATTATAATAGTCATCCAAATAAAACAAAATATTTTTCCTGTTCTGGCCTACTTTCAACTTGTTTGTTTGTATATACAGTACCTACTTAGATTTGTGAGAGGAAACGTCACTCTTGAAATTTCAATTTTCAATTCATACTATTATTTCTTTAACATGTTAATATACTCTTTCTGTATTATAAATAATAAGTTAGATTTAAAAAGTTTTTTTCAACAATCCTCTATAAATTATTGCATCATTACACTGGATTGAATTACTTTGATGTTGGTGGGCGGTAGATATAAAAGGGTAGACGACCACTGATGTGAAGTAATGAAATGATTTGCATGTTTGCCTATCCACTAACCGGCCAAGTTCATGGTAGGCAGCAAAACCACCACGCAAAATAAAGTGATTTGGTGTTGATACTTTGGTTATCTCCTTTTGCCATTTTATGTTCGGAAAAGGTTCAGAGGTGTACCACGTTCCCTGTCAAATCCACAACCTAACAAAAAAACCACAAGAGCATTGAACACTACAGAACGGGCAGATTTAAAGCATACATGAGCTGTAGCAATTAAAACAGCCAACTGCCAAAATGGTTTTTGTATTAAAATAATCTGCGCATTTTTAATTCTGAGTGATTAAACTTTTCAGGTGTGCGAATTTATCTGCAGCCAGCTCCATCTGGCTCGAGAGGACGTGCGTCTGTGGATGGTGCCTGCTGGTTCGGGCACATCCGTCGGGGGATCCGCCGGAGAACTGTTGGAAGACGAATCGAAGACTCTGAGCGAACTGAATGCGGCCGACGGGCAACGGGTACTCGTGGAAGTGAGAAATAAGGATCTCACATGGCCGGAAGAGTTGCGAGCTTTGAGGTATGATTGCTTTTAGATTCAATTATATATCGCCTAAGAATGATCGGAATCTTCGGCCGATAATATTTTCTCAGTGTAATACTGACAGATAAGCAATGGGGCAACCGTGTTAACTGTGAATTCTTAATATTTTCGATTACTAGACAATGCTGAAAAGCCTACCTAACTTTTGTGTATTAATTTCAGGGAAGTGAAAATACCCGTTTAGCGCTATTGCTACGCAATTGCAGCCAAGTTAGTGTTGGGCTGTCTTTTATCTTATGATAGGCTTTATAATTTTGATTTAACTGTTACTTCATAACTAGATACTGCACATATCTAGTAGTGATTTTTGGCAGTCACATTATTTTGTCATATAGGGTGAATGTACTGGTAATTGACCTTTTTTCAATAAAAGTGCCCAAAATAAGATATGTAGACGTGGCATTGCTCTAAATTGTAGAGTTCAGACAAGTGAAACCATCTTTTGTCCGATTGAGGAACTTACACATAGCTTGCTTCCATTTGAAAACAACATCTTATGCAGTAAGTATTTTATTTTGAATTTCTTAAGAGAATTGTTAAGGATATCAGTGAATGTAAGCATATGCTACTTGATTCAACCGAGAATGGTCTTACAGGAAGCATTGAGGCAAGTCTGATGAAAGGTTGACATGAAACCCTCTGATTAGACATGGTCAACTACTGAAACTTTAGCATGGCTGTTTAAATTGAACACAATTTTTTTGTAACATACCCATTCCTAATTTTTGTCTTATCACAGTAATTAAGACATTTGATCCATTATTAATAAGCTTGCTTTGTCATCATTTGGTAAAATGCTAAATGTTAATCGTTATTTTTGTTGAATTTTTCTCTTAAGCGGTCAACTACTGGTACGTTTACCTTAATATAGAGATTTTAAAAGTCCATTTCTGTTTGATTCTCTTCCTGGAATCAATATAAATAGTATTACATGCCCACATATGAAATGAATAAAGATCTAGGCCTGAATTACAAGTAAAAGCTTGCCTCTATGTATTTATATTTGTATAAGGACACTAAGTATTAAATGATTTCAATCAAATTCATTAGGTGCGCATCTGTTCAGAATTAGAACATTGTTAACTGATTCTGTATTGTATTGTTTTAGTCGCCAGGCTGTGGAGAATCGGGGCCTACTAGTTGGTCGGGAGTGAGTGCTCTGCATCCGGCGGGAGCCACAGGTCTAAACAATCTCGGCAACACCTGCTTCCTGAACGCCGCCCTGCAAGCTGTCAGTACACTTATATTTTCAAATCTTCACATTGATCTATTCGCCAACTCGTATGGACAACCTGTAACCCCCTTCTTTATAGATTCAGCCATTTTTAACATTCCCAATCACAAGTCGTATTCGACTTTTTGTGCTTCGTTTACATACATCTTCAGTGAATTTAACCTTACATCGCGAACCGTTTTCTCATGAATTTATTTTCAGTCAATTGATTGATTATCTGAAATATATATTAGTTATCCCAAATACATCAGATACCAAACACAGAAGTAAACTAAACTCGTCGCATTCTCGCTAAAATAAATCAAAGAAAATGAAGAAGCTGAAAAATATTTAATCTACGACTTTGCAAGCAAAATGGCTGCGTCTTCATGTACACCCCCAACATGCAAAGTGTGTAGACGCATAAGTATGTGTAATATATAGGGTTGAAGATTAATGCTGCGTGTCAGCAGTTCAAAGCTGAAATTCGAAAGACTGAATATCGAGGATTATTAAAATATATTTCCTTGTGTTCTACATGATCTGATGCCTAATTTCTCTACTTAAAGATTTGAACTATTTTTTAAAGCATATGTCCACAAGTGTTTCCTTCTAGTTTGGCCGGAAATAAGAGGTAAAGTCTTGGACATGTAAACATGTCCAGCGTGTTCATCGGGTTAAGTAGATTTCTCTCAGACTCATTGACGGATAGGCATTCTTCTATGGAAATTGTTTTAAACTATCTTATTACCTACAGGTTTGGAACACCGGCCCACTGACAATGTATTTCACACATGAGATGCATCTCTATGAGCTGAACCTCGATAACCCTCACGGAACTGGCGGAGCTTTGGCTCAGAGATACGGAGAGCTATGCAAGCAGGTATGATTACATTTTAAATTTCAAACAAAAGAAACGCATTATTGATCACTAAAATTTGATGGCATACAAAGAATGAATAGATCTTTCTACTCATAGATGCTTTTTCCTTTGTCAAGAAGAATTGATTTGAAGACTTAGGTTGTTGCTCCTATTTAAGACCAAAAAAACTGTATATACGGTTAAAGTTTACTACGCCACTGGATACTGCTGTTGAAAATTAACGAATGTTAAAACACTGATGGGTGTAGGTGGACAAGTAAGCTAAAAATAGCCATGGCGTTGGATATTTCGAAATCTTAAATCACATCAATGAGATCAACTTGATGATAATATTTTCAATGTCACCCGGGATCAACTTGAGGAGAAAAAACATCACAAACATCCATGCTCAAGATTGCATATATTAGATTGAATTGAATCCAGGTGCATATTATCGCTAGGGTACGGCTCTTACTGTTAGACCAAAGTCCGAATTTTATTACTGTGTCTTCTTTACATCATTAATCTTATGAATACCGACATTATCGATACTAAAATGAGCGTGGTTTCATCAAAAGACAAATAGGCGGTGGTAAAGCTCTAGGTATACAGACATACAGATAACAAATGAAATGATACAGGAATATTATTTCCTGTGTGAAATGAAGTCTGAAGAAGCATTGCTGCGACTGTGAAATACACACGCTGGTCTTCTAAGGTAGATCATCACGGTGTTGGCCAATTTGCTATCCGACTGGTACTGAGAAGCTTTCAGCATATATTTTTGTTCGAACATAATAAGGTTGTGTCAATACATTAAACATATTTCAATATAGACATACTAATGCTATAGTTTCCCCATAACTATGATCAATATGAGTGTTAGTCTTATAATTGTCTTGTTGGTTGCAGGTTTGGAGCTCTGGCGCCAGATCGGTGGCTCCGATCCGCGTGCGGTGGTGCGTGGCTCGCCACGCGTCTCGCCTCAGCCGGAGGGGGCAACACGACTCGCAGGAGCTGCTGGCGTGGCTGCTGGACGCCCTCCACGAAGACCTCAACAGAATATCTCCTATTGGAATGCCTTACGCTGAACTCAGAGACTCAGACGGTCGTCCAGATCAGGTAAATCAACGAATAAAACATGAATTTGATATCACTCAACGAACTAGACATCTTTTGTTGTTGAACAAACAAATCTAAATGATTTAATCTTAGTGATTGTTAATAATTCGTTCTCTTCTATTGAAATATACTAGTAGTTCAGAATCACATGGTTTTCCAATCTAACTACTTTGTCAATAGCGGGCAAAGTAAGGCGAATCTAATTTATCCAATTGAGTCTTTTAGCCTTGTGACGCCGATCCTGTGCTTAAAAGCCTCGCAGAGTTTATCTTTTGGCTCAAACTTTCATTTATTATTTAACCCCTCAACACATTAAAATATGATTTTTATAAGTTTAATGCATGTTTGTGTGCATGGTGGTGAAAAGGTTAATAAACAGTACCACAGATTTGTAATGTTTACTATATAATTGTCTTTTGTGTAATGTCTATGCAGATAGATCAGGGTTCTGAGGCTCAAAGGATTAAAATTCAATCACAAATCTTTTGTTTTCTCACTCTAACACCACTTTGTCAATGGTAAGCAGAGTGCGAAAACAAATTACTTGCGAAGAAACCAATTGAAATTGAACCACGAGTTATTTGTTTTTGTTATGTAGAGATACAAATGTTATAAACAAATCGGAGGGAGCAATTGACTCAACGTGTTGTAAAAGTGACACATTTCTGATGCGAAAAACAAACAATATCTGTGAAACAAACCTTCAATGATGGACTATTAACGAGTTACCTGTAATGTGATATATCGTGATTTACATTTTGGTGTAGATTATTCATTTTTGTTTACCTCATAACTAGCCATTTATTGTGTATGCTTTGTTAGTCTGCTTCTCATGAATAGAATCCTTCCATCACTTTTAAGGTGTTAACTGTCAATTCTTTATGGAAAGGCACTATATTTTAAAAATATTTTTTTACTACTTCCACATGTTTATAATGATCAGGACCGGTTTCGCTAATCACGAGCATTATAAACTGATTAAAGTACAGTCAAAACAGGGCTATTTATTTAAAATTGAATATTAACAATCTCAAGGTATATATAACAGTTGGTTCATGAACTAAGATAAGAATTTACAAATCATCAACCAAAATATATATATATATATACGAAATAAGTAAGTCTACAATTAAAATGTCAAGTACCTCCTACAAATCAATAAATACTAATTTAAAATCAAAAATAAAGCTATATTAAAAGTCCATTAACTGAGCAAAATTTTATTAATGATTTTTGTTTTCCATGTCCACTCCCAATGTGGAGCATATCGTCTCCTAATGGAGGTATCTTAACAGAATTTTTCTACAAGAACTGCTTGTTACTCAGTTGGTCAACCTCTCTTTTTTCGAAGAGAGTAGGGATAGAAGGATAGATGACTTTTACTAATTCATAAATATTCATTAAGCATAATAGCAGATTGGGAAATTTTAAAAAGAAATTATTGAACCATTTAAAAGCAATGAAATATTAAATACGTAATTAACATTAACACTAAACAGCCATGGTAAATGGTGAACGAAGATAGGCCAGGGGCATCCAATCCTTCCAGAATTGCCAGTTCTGATTGCAATCTATTTTTTTTCCATTTGCAGGAAGTGGCCCAAGAGGCCTGGGAACAGCACACGGCCAGGAACCAGTCCATCATCACTGAGCTGTTCTACGGTCAACTCAAATCAAAGGTAAAATTAATCTCTGTTAAATATTTTTTACCAAATAGCATACCATAAAAGAGTTAAAGAATATAACAAATAGAACTATCGAAAATACCGGACAATTTCGTCAATCGACTAACGATATTCAATTGGTAAATCTCATTTCTGGTATTATCGAATTGTATCATTGACTGGTTTATATCTTCTTCAATGGTGCTACAGCTCAATCCATGGTATCCTCCCGCCTTCCTACATCTAGTCCAGTACTCGGCATTCATTTCATAGTTGAAGATTTTTAGAAGAATTCATGACCACACTGTCTTCCATCTCATCTGTAGCTTTCTCCTCTGGGGTCCTATTGAGACCTTTTTGGTTCTTGAATATGCATCAGATACTTTTCTTTATATGGTTAAACACTGTAATCCTCCTCCCCCTGTTTAGTATGTCTGCCAGAGCAAGGTCTAGAGTAACATGTCATTTCAGTGTATTTATTTTGACATTATATTAGTTTTACTTATGGAGTGCCACAGCATTCTAGGGAAAAACTTTGGTGTACTGAGCTATAGAAAATGTTACGGAACACCGTGTTATTCTATTATTCACATCTAAATTTATCTGTTTTATCAGTAACTGAAGTTTGTTTGCTATGAAATGGTAAAAATCTCCTCACATTTTTATAGTATTGCGATTAATGTTTGACGCTGATATTGACCAACACATATCATGCAATGACTTGTATTATTTTGTTTCTTAACATAAAATTAACATATGACTTCAAATTTTAGGTGACATGCGCATCGTGTGGTCACGAATCTGTCAGATTCGATCCGTTCAATATGCTAAGTCTACCTCTACCGATGGAGAGCTATATCCTTGTGGAAGTATTGGGTAAGTTGATTTCTGTGCCTTATAATCATATGAGGAGCTTTTGGTATCCAACATGCTCAAATCCTATATTGCTGTAGTATTAAAGGACAAATTCAAAAGAACAGAATTGTGTTTTCAACGTCGCTCAAATCCTCATAGTTTCATAATTGAACAATCCTAAATCAGCCAATAGCATGCGTGCATTTGTCGGCAATGACAACTCAGTCAGCTGTCACTCAACAACCTACCCAAGTGAAATATTGTGCTGTTAATGTGTGATTTTAAGAGTTTTTTTTTTTTAAATATTGCATTTAAATGAATAAATAAGAAGAAATACATCAAATTAAACAGTCACATGAATAGTTTGTTAAGAGTTAATAAAGTTATGTAACCACTGACCTGTATTATGATATCGGCTGTGTTTATGGCCAACCTAATAAACGTGCATAGATCAAATATAAAAGTCTTTACCAGCGTAAAGTAGTTGAGCTGTACTGACCGGACACTAATAAACCTGAGAATAGAACCGCTGGTTGTATTTACCAGTTATATCTGGCAAACACAAGCTTGTATAACATATATATAGTTTTTATACAACTATATAGTATGCGATAATTACATATAGGTGTCGCTAGCTAATTTTAAAATATGCTATTATAATAACTATTTATCACCTTTACTCTGTAAATAATAGATTGCGCTGTGTAACATATTAAAAAGCGTCTGTGGTATGTTCACTAAGGGCTTTATAAGCCCCCCTACTTTGATACATATCTTTACTTAAAGATTCGAAATTATCTAGCTGTTGGAGCTTTGCCTCCACTGTTGGATCTTTTCTCAATTGATACGGTCATACGAAACCCAGCAATTTGAAACATCTTTCTGCTGAAGCACTGCCTCCATTGTTAGATCGGTTCTCACCTGATACGACTCTATGGATTCGAACCTCCGAACATCTGATACATTGTCAAATACCTACATCTTCGATCGGAATGAGGTTCGGTAGGAACCACTACGGTTTAACCCTTTGTCAACTTCACTCATATTCTACGCTTCATGTTCTACTGTGCTTTCCTACTTTGCTCGAACCTACAAAATGTGTTAAAAGACTTTCCAATAAACGGTTATCTTTTGAGCCTTGAGAAGACTTCTTATTTTAATTGTGATATGTGATATACCTGGCTCCTGACCTACGGGACCTGTGTACGAATAATATTCTATAACTTTTAATTAATAAATAGTATAAAAAGGGTTTGTTACTGAAGAAATTATTCACAATATTGTTAAAAAAGATAATTGTGTGATAAAAATCATTCGTCCTGCGATATCGTAAATCTTTTACTCCAATTATTCCAGTGATTCTCCTGGACGGATCCGTCCCGACAAAGTACGGCATCAGACTGAACTCCGAAGATAATTACCGCAACCTGAAACTGCACCTGTCACCTATGTGCAGCGTCGCGCCCAGCCGCTCACTACTGGCCGAAGGGGGGTGCTCTGCGTTTGGGTTCAAGTCTCCCAGCGACAACAACCGTGTGAAGGCGGACAGTGCGGGAAGGCTGCTGGCCTACGAACTGCCCGACGAGGACGAGGAGTTCGCGGATGAAGGCAGCGAAGACATTATTGGCATTCCGGATGACGTGAACGCTCGCGGGGACGCCTCCGGGGCCAATAATGATGAAGAATTGATAGGTGAGCATAGTTGATTTTTTTGTCATAAATGACTTCAGCCAATGTAACTCTGAAGTAGTTGATTTATCTACGATGTGAAGGCTTATGATTAGAAGTCCATTTTTGGTGATTCTATAGGTCTGTAAAAAATGATCCAAATACAGTAACACGAAATAACGCAACCAAATATTTTGCTATTGTATTGGAAGAAGTATATAAGTGTAATATATCCGATAATTTATCTGAGTGGTAGACTTCGATGACAGTGCTCAAAGACTCGAATCCCTGTATGAATAGTTTCATAAATCCGTTCCTCAGAGAATAATAGTCCTACATAAGAAAATAGCGAATTGAGTTATAAATGTTACATTATTTGTAATTGTAAGATCTATGGATGGGTAAATAAAACTTTCGCATATGCGGACTGGTTACCGAAAACCCTATCCATAATCAGTTCTATGTCACAATGCATATACGGGGTAAACAATTAAATGAAACTCTACAAGCTCCTTATCTATCCAACTGCAAAAGAACGAAAACAATAAGAGAGCAGCTATGCTAATTGATATAAAATAAAAACCGTTTTAGAAACACGTTTTTGCTCCTACTGTAAAGTTGATAAAATGGACATAGGACTATTAGCCTCTCGGGTACAGAAATTAATTTATATATTTCTGTTCGAAGGCACGAATGTCTGTAATGACCAAAACCCCCTCTCATCCACACGATCTTAAAAACTTACCATTATCCCTGTCCTAGTCTTATCCTTCTATCCCCACTCCCTTCGAAAAAAAGAGACTGAGTAACGAGCAGCTCTTGTAAAAATTTCTTCTAAGGTGTTAACTTCCAATTCTGTGCGCAAAAGGAAAGGGGCGTTGAGTCTTAAAAATTGAAAAATGAGTTGAATATGCCAAAATAACTACAATGCATCTCTACCATATAGCACAAAATACATGTAGAAATATGTATGTTTGTATGTCTGTCGGTCACAACAACTCCTCCGAAACAGCGTACATTAGCGACATGAAATTTTCACATGTCATTCAAGCTGCAATTGTTGGTTCAACTGTACTATTTTCAACTCTCAACATTTCACGTACATTAGATATAAGGGTATCAGAACATTTAGCTGCCTTTAGATTAAAAAAAGAAACTTCGACATTCGCAAATCACTTGCTAATGGAGAACCATACGTTTAATGCGGATGATGGGGTTAAACTGTTGCATAAAAACATGGGGGATCATAAATTATTTTATCAAGAAATTTTGGAAATTAATAGAGCCCAGTTAAATTCCTTGCCGATTTTGAATGAGCAGCTGAACATTCCTAATTCTCCGCTATTATATCCGATACGTTGAAACACCTAACAGATGTCACTAAATGTGGAATGATTGTATATATTTACCCACTCGTCGAATTACATCCCGTCAAAACCCACAATACTATTATAATTGTAAAATCACTGGTATTTCTAGAAGAAGTTGAAAAGCGGCAATTCGCCACTCTGTTAATATGGTGTTTACAAAATAAGGATTAGGGTGATTCCCGAAATTTTAACTCAGGTATCAGACGTATAATATCTTACCTTGCAAATAATATTTGTCGCATTTGTATCTTCTATATAAACGTTAGACACTGTTTACTGTCTCTCAGTTCGAGTCCATTCGTGTGCTCGAATGCCTGAAGATGCCGAAAGGCGAAACCCGGGTCGTTAGTGACAAAATACATGGAAGTGTACAAAATCTCAATAATCCAAATTTCACTTTTAATTTAAAACTGAAAACACAATATTTTTGATGTTTCAATACGGGATGAAAAAAGTAATAATAATAGTCGCCTAGCAACAGCTCGATACTAATATATTCTGCAAGTGACAGTTGAGATAGTAACTCTAACGTAGATATTTGTGTAGTTCGGTAAATTCGTACAACTTGGTGTGCATCTGGAATCGCCAGCGAGTATTAGCATATGACTATGATCGTATGTTTAATTTGTGGTGCTGCAGGAGCCATTATTAAGTGCAGATCAACGAACAGTCTATCGAGAAGTTCTGCGGCGTCATAACAAGAGTGCAGGTGGCAAAATTGTCATCTTTTATTGTAGCTGGTTTCAACTTTTAACATTATTATTAATTGGTGGACTATATTTTGTGGATGTAACAAAAGGGGTACGGTTGAGGGTGAAATTTTCAAATTTCAACCAATTTTCAACATTAGCTAGCCAACGTCTAAATTTAATAACCTAATATAAGCATTCTCTATCTTGAGCCTGGTAAAGAATACTAGTAAATGCATAAAGTAGAAAGGGGACCAGTTGAAACAATGCTGTTGAATTAGCAAATTTCACATTGAAACATTTCAATTTTTTTTATCAAAGTTCATACAAACGCAAATCTTGTTTTGGCTCCCCTGAAAAATACTGATTTTGGCCCCTTTTCTTTTGCACACAGAATTCTTAGTAGAAAAGTGGAAGTAGTACAAAACAAATGTTCTTTTAAATCTGTTGTGATAAACTCTAAAAAAAAAAAATTACCTGCTCCATTTGTAGATACCGTATCATATTATACCAAAGCCAGACATTTCCGAAACGTCTAAAACAGTTACATGGTTGTTTGATATATTTAATGCTCATTACAGATGGAAAAGCGCTGGTCGGAGTCCCCCCCACGGAGGTAAGAAGACCCAACTCTTCCTCCTTGTGCATGCCTGCTCTTTTCTGCTTCAAGGTATTTATCATACCTCTCACTCACCCACCCTCTCGCTATTACCCTCACACGTGAGTCATTCAAAAGTAAAACTGTCACTCACCAAAAGAGACAAAAGAAAGCTAAATTTCATTGGAAAGTTAGCTACCTTATGCAAAAAATGAACTAACTGCATATTTGGGAACAGATATTGGAATTATATTGGAGAATTTTAATCTCTGAACTGAATAGTCCAATGGTGGGTTTTTCAAGAAGATTGATTAGAAGCCTACTACTATTCATCCATCTTTTATAGAGACAGTAATATTAATCTGAAAAAATGTTGGTTGCTTGGTAGAAATTCGAATGAGAGTACATGAATTAGTGATTTATACAGGCTGGATGATGTTGAAATGCGAAAACTTGTCATAAATGACGAAACAAAAGAAATACAGAAAAATCTGACTGCGTTTTGATAGAGGAATAAAACATATTAAATTTCATATCTCGCCAAAATTGTTAGTTAGTTCCTTTTCACATAAGCCCATTCAATTATAAAAACATAAAGCTCCATTGTTTCTTTTGCGGATAATGTGGTGGTTTGCATTTGAACGATTCATATAATATATTATTTAGATACTCAAATTGATATGAAATTATAATGACGACACATATCAATTTGGGCATATCCCACATTTTGTGTAAGAAACCTTTATAGGATTTAAAACACACTACCCTTTTCCGTGATTTTGAATCACTCAAAAGCTGATAATTTTAAATTTGGATTATTGAGATTTTGTACACTTCCATGTATTTTGTCACTAACGACCCGGGTTTCGCCTTTCGGCATCTTCAGGCATTGGCTATAGAAGATACAAATGCGACAAATATCATTTACGAGGCAATACATTATACGTCTGAGAGCCACACCGATACCTGAGTTAAAATTTCGGAAATCGTCCTAATCCTTATTTTGTAAACACCATATTACCAATTCAAAAGCACTGTTGATACTGTTTTTGTCGGGAAATCGAGTCCATGAAATGCCTGAAGATGCCGAAAGGCGAAACCCGGGTCGTTAGTGACAAAATACATGGAAGTGTACAAAATCTCAATAATCCAAATTTAATATTGAAATTCCATCAAGCACCCTCAGTCGATGTCTTAAATTATAGCTGATAATTTGTCGGGAAATATGAAACAAAATTGTTTTGTATAGACAGACGCCTTGTTATGACTGGCGGAATTGTTTTTGAGAAATTGAATTTTTAAAAAACATGAATGATTTTCAAAGAGGAATGCAGTTTATAGTATCCCCTTCAATTTGATGCTGTCAAAGCCTATTGTACTCCTCAATGTAAATGATATTTATCACTAGAAATGAGAAATGAATCTGTTCATCAATTCTATGAAGTTCTATAGCTTCCGTGAACGGGCCACATAAATAAGCCTTCATTAAAGAATTCAAAACGTAAGGACTTGAATGTCCAAAGATATTTAATGAATCATGAAACATTTTAAAGAATATTAGGTAATTTTTTGCATATATCGTTACATTAAGTAGAATGCAGCGGACCCAAGTCATCTGGTACAAAATGCCCTTATCTATAATCTTTGTTCCTATAAAGTGACATAGAGTCCTATGTGAGCAAAACAAATTCATAGTTATATTGTCAGCTGTTCTTCAAGATTTATTCTACTTATCTATAATAACATGATTACTCCCATTGTAAGGAAACGTTAGAAGCTCATCATTCTGCACTAGATTGTCATCAGTCGGGTAATTTACAAATCCTTGAGTTGAATAATATGCTATTAAAAAAACTTCCTGGGTTAGTTGACGGAGGGTGAAAATTTTGCTTTTTGATTCTTGTATTATGAGGTGGTAGATTTTTTTGGAAATATTTGGAAACGTTAATAAAATTTCTTAAAGTCTTGTTTAAATAACATAACAAAAAATGTCTATAAGGTATCGGTTAACAGATCCGTTGTGTAAATAAACTTTCTGATGAGTTAAAGCCCGCCATCTTGAGATATACCTTCATATTTGATATCAAACAGTGCCCCCCGGATCCCATCGTTGTAAGATCGATCGTACAGCATGATTCTATGTTTATTAAAACTATATATTACATTGGAAACGATCTGGCTAAAGACTAAAAATATGTAGAAGTCTATTTCATAAAATACGTGGAAATACAAAAAATATTACATTTCAAGTGAAATAATAAACATTAGATCTTTTCTCTCAAGACAGCAGGCGTAGATTCAATAGTGTAATAATCATTTGTAAAAATTAATAAACAAAATGTATTTTACCAATAACTCCGACTGTAAATTTAAATGAACGTTATGTGAAAAGGATCTATGTACATTCCACTTCGATCACCAATATCCTTCAATTTTCCCCACTCAATCCAATATTGCGATTATGCATCTAAAGTGAAATATATTTCTAATTATTATTGATATTTACCATAAGACTGGAAAATTAAAGCTATCAACGGAAATTTAGTCTATGTAACTTAAAATAATGAGACAACTTTATTTATGTAAATAATATAAATCAACTGCTAATAACATATAATTTAGGTGATAACGCAATAACGGCGTAACCGACATTGTGTAAAAATAATCTATGTAAATAACAATTCAAAGTGCATTAGAATGTCAATTGATCACCAATATCCTTGAACTGTCCATAGCAGTAAAAACTAAATACCCAATAACAGCCTCCTAACCCACACAATCCTAAATTTTGAATATGTAATACTAAACGGGGAAAAACCAACGCAATAACGTTCTAACCCACAATATGTAAATTTTGAATTGAAAATATTTGGAATATCAGATAACATTATTAATCAATTATGATATAAAATGTGAGAGGAATAATTAAATTTAATTAGCACTATTATATACTAGCCCACAACACACCATATTGAACTATAAATTTATGTATAACAAATTATTGGATCATTTCAAAATTTTTTTATATTAATTTTATTGATTGAAGCTGTCTGTGCAACAAAGTTCTAACCCACAACATGCAATATCAAGCTACGTGTTTTAAAAATTATTGGATTTTTTTTATTTCATTTGACCAAGACACAAAATGATGCTTTACATGCAATACCCGCCTGCAGCAAAAGGAAATTATTTTGGCACACTGTACCCGAGTGATTTAATATTACCGCTAAAATTGTATGGTTTATTATTCCCTTTTTACTCTCGTAGATAGATCTTTGTTATTTTTTTGTAAATACTTTTTTTTTGTTTTTATTTTGAACTTAATTAGATATGAATGATAAGTTGGGAAATTTATTGTCTCTAAAATTGTCAATATTTTGAATTAAAAAATATACTATACATCGCTCACCTAATATAAAATTATTTACAACTGCTAGTTTGTAGATAGGCCTCATTTAAAAAGAACTTATCTTTTTTATAATATTAAGTCAACTACGACAATTAGAAATTTAGATTTTTTCAATTGACAGGATATTAAATTTGGATTATTGAGATTTTGTACACTTCCATGTATTTTGTCACTAACGACCCGGGTTTCGCCTTTCGGCATCTTCAGGCATTCGTGTGCTCGAATGCCTGAAGATGCCGAAAGGCAAACCCGGTCGTTAGTGACAAAATACATGGAAGTGTACAAAATCTCAATAATCCAAATTTGATATTGAAATTCCATCAAGCACCCTCAGTCGATGTCTTAAATGACAGGATATTTGTGATGTGTTTTCTCCTCGAATCGATTTCGCGTGACATTAAAAATCTCGTTAAATTTATCTCACATGGTTTTTGAATCTCAAAATATCTGGCGCTTTGTCACTATGCCAAATGATTTTAACACTTACTATTGTGTGGTATTGGATGAGAGATACGAATTTCCTAACATATTTGTTTAATTTGAAATTTAATATTCTTTGATGTTTTTTTTATCTTGTGTATATTTGATCAGTATTCTATAGAGAAAAGAGCAGTTATTTCCCATTATTGAAGGTTGTAGTGATTGCACAATTTTATATTTTATGTTACTAGATATATGAAGGCGTCCCTCGAAAAGGGGTCTCTATGATACATTATGTAAAAAAATAATTTTATTGATTAAAACGGGTATGTATAGCATTGCTCATGATATTGGAGAGTTTTACTATTCTAACTTCAACACTTTTCGAGGTATTAGCAACATTAAAATTCTTACCGTAGAAGATGGGTCTATATGATGATTCTATCATCCAAGATGGTTGACTCGCGGGAGCCGTCGCCGTCACCAAGAAATTGGAAAGAAAATCTTAGAAAATATAAACCGCAAAGTCCACCATAAAACGTTTTTTCCTCTCCTGAAAAATTTTATTTTTGCATATAAACTCCTTTTCTAGGGACGCCTTCATATGTATATATATATATAAACACTATTACAGTGAAATCTGTGTGAAATGATTAATCGAGGTTCACTTTTTGTATTGATTAAGGTATTTGTTTAACTAAATGAGAATATTTATACAATTTTGAGTTAAATATGCCAAGCGATTCTAAATGCATTAATCTATAGAAAGACGTATAGATTGCTATTAAAAATTACTTTAAACTGTGTAGAAATCATGGCCAAAGATGACTGTTGGTGTCAACACTCATATTTTTCAAAGAATACTGTGAGTTGGTTAGATAGAACCAATCAGTGTAATGGCGTATTTTGTATCATAAGAAGAATGTACTTTTCACTTATGGTTATTCATAAAGTTTTTTGTAATTGCTTAAAACAGAGCTCGGGTGGATGTGAGTTATGATTCTTGGCTACTCAAATGCATCGCTATTGTTTACACTATTATCATGAAGTTTTACCAAGCCGATTCATTCAATAGAAATGTTTTATGAAAGTTTCCGACACTCCCTACGTATAATCCTGCATCCGCAAACATGAGCATTTCAAAGATTCATAACGCAATTGCAAAGTAACGACTGCACGTATCTTCGAAATTGGGACAGGGCTACTATTTTAAATCTATAACATGCGATAATAACATACAGATGCCGCCAGCTAATTTAAAAATATATTGTTATATAATTCACCTTTTGCTGTAAATAATAGATGGCGCCGCATTGTATATTACAAGGCGCATGAACTATGTTTCTTCAGGGCTATAGAAACCCCCCTCTTTTCATTCATTTTTTAACCGGCAATTTGAAACTATCTATCTGATGGAGCACTGCCTCCACTGTTGGATCGGTTCTCAATTGATACGGTATTCCAGCCTACTGAAACTATCTTTTTGATGGAGCCCTGCCTTCACTGTTAGATCGGTTCTCACCTGATACGGTTCTACGGATTTGTGCCCTCTGCGATTGCTACAAACGTCAACTTTATCACTCAAATTCTACATTTCATGTTCTACTGTGTTTTTTCTACTTTGATCGAACCTACAAAATGTGTTAAATCTTAAAAGTCTTTGCAATGAACGATTATCATTCGAGCCTTGAGAAGACTTCTTATTTTAATTGTAACATATCTTCGCCTTGGGTAAACAAGGTTCTATCTCCAAAAACTAAAACTGTTCAGTAGAAGCAATTTTAGATTTCAGAAAATGTAACTTTTTGAATGAAATACACTTATGCATTCACATACATGAATGAAAGAAACAAACCACTTTTGAGACTGTGATTTCCTACACACAGTATTTCTAATTATATATTCAGATTGAACCTCGATGCACTTTAACATTTGTATGTTTTTTCCGATAGAACACTTTTCTAATTTCAATTTTGATGGATTGACGTACAATTGTAAGTTTTTTTCAATGCAGATAGAGCCGTATTTTTAATGCAGCAAATAAAACTGCATTTAAAAGTGATTTTGTAAAAATACGGCAGATGAAACCTTGTTTACCTGAGGCGACCAATTGTGATAGAACTAATATGTGTACCAAAGTATTTTATAAATCTAGTTTTCCCTGTTGTTTGATGTCTGCTCATAGAACAAAGACCTATATTACAAAAGGAACTTAGATAGTTATACGTAGGGAGTGTCGTTTCAAAATCTAATATTATAGGCCAAACTTCTTGTCGGTTTGTCTACAGCACAGTTAGTTCGATCTTCCAATATAAAAGACTCACAATAGACTGTTCAAGTACTGTATTTTTTGTATGCAGTGTTTCTTGACATAATCCTACTTAAACATTTGTGAACCGAATTATACATTATTTTAAAATTTCAGCGACTCTCTTCCTCAAGCGATAACTGCGACAGTTCCTCTGCCAAGAACTTCCACAACATGAAGAACACAAAGTCCTCAAACAACCACGGCTCCCCGGGTTACATGTCTATCCAGGGAAAGTCCACGCCGAACTCCAGCAATGAGAATACGATCACGAAGACCACCGACACCAAAGGCCTGGCGAATTACGAGGTCGCTCAACGCAAATACAGTCCGCGGGGATCTCCCCTGCCCGTTGTGCGTGACATGGCTAATAAAACCAACAGTCCAAACGCCAAGATGAAGTTTATTAAAAATGGAGACCTGGGGAATAACCCCGGTAGGGTGTTGACAAAAACTCTATCAAAAGACGAAGCGCTTGTTTTTAGTAGTGAAACGGCTCCCAAAAAGAATGATAATAGTTGTGT
This sequence comes from Himalopsyche phryganea, assembly GCA_022494535.1. NCBI lineage: Eukaryota > Metazoa > Arthropoda > Insecta > Trichoptera > Rhyacophilidae > Himalopsyche > Himalopsyche phryganea. The sequence goes on from JAGVSL010000039.1 coordinate 225,946, forward strand.
AAAAAGCATATCGCAGGATACCATTCGGAGGATCGAGCCAAAACCGGCGTTGACCAGCGTCGATTCCGCCTCTAGGTTATCGCAGATGGGTGACGTCAGCGGGAAAAGGATGTCCAAGAAGTGCTTCTTGATGGCCGTGCACCGAAAGCAATCGAGGCAGGAGCTGTACTTTTTGTCGCAGCACAAGAGACGGTGGGAAGTTTTCGGTTGTCCGTTGGTGGGCGGGGCGGGCGAGTCTGTATTCGGGCGTCTGGAGGCAGGTGGAAAGGCTGCTGAGCGCACCCCCGCCGGTGCCGCCTGACCAAGCCAATCACGCCACTGATTGGTTAGTTGTTGCTTTTTAACACTCTGTATTAATGTAAGATATCGACTGAGGGTGTTTGATGAAATTTCAATATCAATATCAAATTTGAATTGTTGAGATTTTGTACGTTTTTTAGTATTTAGTCACTAACGACCCGGATTTAACCTTTCAGCATCTTCAGGCATTCGAGCATGTGAATGAACTCAAATTGACAGACAGTAAACAGTTTATATATAAGATAGAATATGACAAATTATTATCACTAAGTCTAGGAACTATATTAACACCTGGAGTAATCCCAACACCGACAACAATGACCTTTTATCCTTGTTGGGAAAACAAACGCATTATGGGTGGAATGTAGGGTTTTAAAAAGCAATTCGTAGAACTACCTACGCGTTCGCACTACCAACATAAATTGTGTCTTGTAAAAGTAGTTTTGATTACATTAATGTTTGGTAAATATTATTTGATTCTAAAAATACCACACTTTAAGTTATTTTATATTTAATTTCAACTAAACTAAACTGAACCGGCAAGTTTCTCTCTTTTCCATAGTAATTTTAAATGAAGTTAATATGCTTATAATATTGTTTCAGCGATGACAGCCTAGGTTATACATTCCCGTTCACGCTACGTGTGGTGAGCCGAGGGGGCGGCCGCTGCGCAGTCTGTCCTTGGACTAGATTCTGCCGAGGGTGCGCTCTCCCTTGCACCGACGAACCTCTGCTCTTCAATCTCGACGGTAATATAATCATCGATCATTGGTTTTCTAATACAAGGCTGTATTCCAATTCACCTTGACAACTAATATCTATATATATATAAAAATTAATTTTTGTTTGTCTCGTATGCGTTCGTATACCATTTATCCGATTGAGATGAAACTTTGGTGAGTTGTTTTGCGCACATCGCACATATATCAAGGTTCCTGGAATAATAAACCTAAAAAAAAAAGAATTAAATAGCTACATACAGCGACATTTGAGGTCGTATGTGACATAACAAGTGGTATTAATTGTTAAATTCCAATTGCTGGTTTTATATGGAAAGTTTGAAGGAGAAGATGTACTGATACCATGCATCCCAAAGATTTCGACAGCTATGCCAGTCGAATTCAAACGTCTGAAGTGCTGACGCGTCGGTAAACCATCCAAAAGCACTTCAATAAACAGAATTAAAACACTTTCTTTCTTTGATTGGCATGCCGGGTACTTGCTAGTAATTCATAAAAATTCATTATCAAATTCAAATATTTGTATCTCTCATTACAGGACTGCCAGTTACACCGAGCACAGCCTCTGACACACTCCACCAACCGTCATCAACCCCCGCATCGCCCAGGCTTGACAGGCCGTACCCTGGCGGAAAAGGAATCAAAGGCGCCTCAGACCAGACCGTAGTCGACGAAGGTCCAGAGCGCTGCCCAGAGGAGTCCATTCTGGATCGACTCGACTTTGCAGAGCTCCCTGATAAAGGGAGCGACACCTTGATCGCCATCGACTGGGATCCCACAGCTCTGCATTTGAGATATCAGAGCAACAGAGAAAGGGTACCTCAATAGTTCATCTTTTTTCAAGTGTTAGCCATCGTATTACATATAAATATGACATGTATATGCTGTACGAGCTTCGGCTGTGTTTTGTATCATCTATTTTCTTTTGCGAGTTCTAGTCCACTGCAATGATTTAAATCAGTGGTCGTTACCCTTTTTGGCTTATTTTTTATAATGAAATTTTCTTATCGCCTACCAATGTATAACCACGAGCGTATTTCTTCTTTTGAAACATGGGTACACTATTTTTACACAATTTATTTAACACACGATACAATGCAATTTCACGAGTGGCGTTTACTCTCACAAATCTAAGTAGGTACTGTGTTTACAAACAAACAATTCTAAAGGACAAATATTTTGTTTTATTCGCATAGGCATAAGCGAGAAAGGTAGAGAAAATGTGAAGACAGAGAAAGGGACAAAAAGACTCCATCACCATGAACCCCTACCCTCGGCCGTCGGTTTAGCGCAGCGAATTGTCTTCAAAATGTCTTCAACTAAACTTAGCCGCGAGTCGAGTTTAACAGATGGTTTCGATGAAAAGAGACAAAAAAAATTACCCACCGCCCACCATGGAAACGTTCGCCCACTAGTGGTCGGTACAGACCAGGTTGACGACCAGTGATTTAAATAAATAAATAAACCTTATTTTATAGAAAATAACTCACTACTCGAAGGATTAATACAAATTTTCAAACCTGAGAATAATTTTAAAGCAATGAATATTTTTTCAGGCATACATTGATCACAAGTCCATAAATGAATGCCGCCGCCTCCACACAGCCCCTGTTGAACTGTCGCATTGTTTGCGAGCCTTCACCTCGGAAGAGAGGCTGGAGGAACGCTACAAGTGTGCCATATGCTGCGACCATCAGCCGGCCACTAAGAAACTGCAAATCTGGCGATTACCTCCTATATTGGTAAGTAAATATTGTCCGTCCTCCATATTGCTGTGTATTTTTTAAATCTTTTCCAATTTGAATTTAAAGACTTAATGGAATATTTCAACAGACTTCTTTAGGAATATGATTTTTATGCTTGATCAGATTAAAACATAGGTACGGATGATGATGACAATTATGCAGTTCAGGAGAGATGTGTCCAGTTCGACGATTGTCGACAGAATGAATGCGGTTCTTTCTTCTTTGTTTATATATACTAACCATACTCGACCTGCTGCCCAGGAAGCTAGTATTATGATTATTCTGCTTTAGTTAAAAAATATATTTGTTGATTTATCAAGTGGCGGCGCCCTAATCTTGAATCAAACTAGTTTTAACCAATACTGCTTTCGCAATACGAATTTTTTTTTTCCTGTCATATCAGTATAACATTGCAGCCCGCGTAACTTAGCAAACATACGTATGCGGCCCGAAGAAAAAAAAGCTTGAGCATGACTGATACATACTGTCGTCATCACGACTTGCCTTTTCAGAGTGTTCACTTTTATCGCAGCGTATGCAGGATCAGTGTTGTATATCGGTCACCGCTTGATTTCGCTGACCGCTTAAAAAATAAAATATTTGCCAATTAGAATCATCTATATTACTGATGAATAATGACAAGCGTAATGTTTCATAAATCTGCAGGGTCTACGAGGACTACTGATATTTAATTTTTTCCATGTCCACTCCCAACGTGGAGCATATGGTATCCTAATGGAGGTATCTCAACAGAATTTTTCTATGAGAACTGCTTGTTACTCAGTTCTTCAACCTCTCTTTTTTCGAAGAGAGTAGGGATAGAAGAATAGGCCTAGGACAGAACTAGTGGTTAGCTAATCGCTCTCGCTACGCCCCGTGAGGATAGGATGGGTGGGAGGGAGTTTTTTAGACATCACAACACTACGAACATAAATCGATTGAAAGATCAATTTATGAAACCGTCCGCACCAGAAATTGAACCCAAGACATCCGTAACCGTAGCCAACAATGCTACCAACCGCGCCACAGACTACTGGTATACAATGGAAATAAATATCATAGGCCATGTCAAGTGCTTCGAAAACAGTTTGTGATAATGTCCTGGAGGTTATTCTTAATGTCGTGAGAGTTCTGTAAAAAAAATAATTTATAATTTCAATCAATAACACTGCCGATAGTGTGGTGGCCATGACAGGTTTAGCAGTATAACAACATTACTCCTGTAACACCAGCACCCTTTCTAAACGGTCAATTTGTAATTGGACCATGTTATGCAGAAGCCGTCCAACCCACAAAATGCAAAATTTGATTTTTTAATGAATTTTACAACATCAATAGAGATATATAATTTGCTGACGATATCCATGCCAAAAGTTCGATACAATCTTTTTAGAGTCATTTTTTTTCCAAGCCACAAATCAGTAAATCCATGGAAAAAATTCGTCAAAACATTCAAGTGGGTTGGATGCTATTTCTATTTAAATTATTTTCCTACAAATTGTAGAATAAATCCAACCCACATGGAATCTGCAAAATGCTACAAAATGTGTAGTCAATATTGAAAATAAACATTTTTATCACCACCCCTTTATAATAATTAGTTTTTTCTTTATAGTGACTTATTTAAATACATTTTTTGAATAATGTGGAAACCATACAACCATCAAAATGGCCATTATCAATAAAACAATTGAATATAACAAAAAATAAACAATGCTTTATATTTGTTATATTTAAAAAAAAAATACAAAAATGTGTATTATGGCTTCTGCATAATATAGTCCAATTGTGTTCTTTAAGTCTTGAAGGGGTCGAAAACCTACATCATAACCATCAACACACTACCCCAAGACGCTACCAATGTAGGACCACCAGCTCTGCCCACCTCAGTGCTCAATTTTACAATCGCATTTGTCTTGTTTACAGATCATCCATCTGAAACGCTTCCAATACGTCAACAACAAATGGATTAAATCGCAAAAGGTTGTCAACTTCCCCTACGAAGACTTCGACCCGACCGCTTTCCTAGCGTCCGTGCCTCAGGAGACCATCCTCAGGCACGCGGACCTCTCCCTGCACCGCGCCAACAAACTCCTGCGAGCCCCCAACGAAAACGAAGAGTCAATCGAAGAGATAGACTATTCATGCATATCTGACAACGAAGAGATCAACAGCAGCTGTGAATTGACAAACGACAGTCGACAATTTGACGCAGTATCGAACAACTCGAACCTGGCTAAACGATCTGTCAACGAAGACGAACAGCGGTCGGATACTCTGAGTAAAATCAACGAAGATATGAGCGATATATCCAGTGTTCCGGAGAGGCTCAGGCGCGGCAGCGGTAATAGGAAAGGATCCGTTGTTGTGTCCACGCGGGAACGTTTGGAGTCGACTAGTCTCATCAAGACTCCTGTCATCGATGACAACTTTGTGGATTATCATCAGCACAAGTTGAAACCTGATGAAGATCCGTTTGATCTGAAGTACCGGTTGTACAGTGTAGTGGTAAGAACATTTATCAATTTACCTTCATTTGATCAAACATGCTCAAATCAAATTTTGAGAAAAAATAAGATATCACTTTAGTGAAACGGACAAATTAAAAACAACATCTTCAACATCGCTCAAATTCTCGTAGTTTCTGTGAAATTTAATGTCGGTATATGAGTTTTTGTATCGTAATTGACGTAATCTTAAATCAGCCAATAGCGTGCTTACATTTGTCGGCCATGACATCTCAAGTCAGCTGTAACTCAGCCTACCCAAGTGAAGTATTCCACTGTTAATGTGTGGTTTTAAGTGTTTTAATATTGCTAAAATGACTGCGTATTTAGACCCTACTTCAATGTCAAATGAATAAATAAAAAGAAATACATCGAATTAAACAGTTACATGAATAGTTTACGAAGAGGATAAGTTTTTATACGAAAAGTGTGTTTATCCTGCCAAGGTAAATGTGGAGTTGATCATTTTTGATTTCATGCTCCTCAATAAATTCACGGCAGCTTTAAAGACTCGGTAATAAAGTACTATTCAACCATTACTAATAATGTAAATTACATAAAGTCTCCTATCATATCAAAATGGTCCATAAGTATTATAGATGATTAGTTAATAGTCAATCGAAGTAATAAAAAGAAATCGAATTAAACTGGCGCATTGGCAATTAATAAATTGTATATTTTAAAAACATTGAATAATTTCATTTTTAAACCTTTATTATCTAAGACATAATATTTTCCTTTATTGTAATGTTAATTTTTCACATGTTTGGCCTATGTACACAGCTGTACAATTTGCGCAGACAAGTTACTTAACCGATCAAGAGTTGGACCCCACACGCTTCCCATATATATATATATCATCACCTTGGATAAACAAGGTTCTATCTGCAAAATATAAAACTGTTCAGGAGAAACAATTTAAAATTTCAGAAAATGTAACTTTCTGAATGAAATACACTTATACATAAAGAGACTGTGATTTCCTTCACGCTGTATTTCTAATTTTATATGCAGATGGAACCTTGATGCACTGTAAAATTTTTATGTTTTTTAGATAGAAAATTTTTCTAATTTGAATTTTGATGGATTTACAGATAATTGCAAGGTTTTTAAATGCAGATAAAACCGTATTTTGAATGCGAATAAAACTGCACTTAAAAGTGATTTTGTGAAAAAACAACAGATGGTACCATGTTTATGTTTACTAAGGCGACGATATATACTATGCATTACCCAATATTTGACATAAATGAAAACTCAAATATTGTATATTATTTTCATGTTGTCACTACCTAATTAATTCTTGAAATATTGGGCCTGAGAGGATAAATCGCGCTTGGTGGCTGGACATGAAAATGATTAATACTGCTTTCGTTGCATTGCTGTATTTATATCTTCACTTTTTAAATCAATAACAGTATAATTATCTCTTCTAAATATTAAAAGAAACCATTTTTCTAATACTACAAAATTCATTCTAGTTTAGGGGTTAATTATTTGTTTATGTCTTAATTATGAATATTGTCTACTATTCAATTGAAAACCATTCTAGAGTCACTCGGGCATGATGAACGGTGGCCACTATGTAGCGTACGCACAGAACCCGAACGGGACGTGGTACTGCTACAATGACAGCTCGTGCAAGGACCTCGCCTCCCCGCCGGCGATAGACCCGAGCTCCGCCTACATGCTCTTCTACCAGAGGACGGGGCTGGACTACAAACCCTACCTTCCGAACACGGAAGGCAAGACCCCAGTGCCAGGCCTGTCGGATCCGTCGGACGGCGAAAATAGTGACCTTAAAAAGATGTGCGTAATTGCGTAGTTGAGATATTGTATTGTTTTCTAGCTGCGGAATTGGACTGCAAGCCTTATTTATCAGATATTGGGAGAATGTCCTGTGCCCTCGGCTTCTTGAGTCATTCGGGTGGGTATAATGGTTACTCTAATACAGTATAAACCTCGATACAACGGATTAATGCGGGCGAGGGGGTTTCCGTTAAATTATAAAGTAGGTTTACTTTATTCGCTTTTTTATTTACTAACCCGATGAACACGCTGGACATGTTTACATGTCCAAAACTTTATCTAGCATTTTCGGCGAAACGAGAAGGAAACGCAATGCTTTAAAAAATAATTAAAACCTTTAGGTAGTGAAATTAGGCAACAGATCGTAAAAATGTCAAGTAGAAAACAAGGAAAAATATTTTTGAGCTCTTCTCTCTTTTATTTAGTATTTCAGCTTTGAACTGCCAATACGCAGCATTAATTGTCAGCCCTATGTATTACACATACTTATGCGGCTTAGTGCTTGCTTGTGTGCGTGTTGGCGGTATATATGAAGACTGGCCGCAGCCATTTTGCTTGCAAAGTCGTGGATTAAATATTTTTATCTTCTCTATTTTCTTCGATTTATTTTAACGAGAATGTTCGAGTTTAGCTTACTTCTTGATGTATTTGGAATGATTAATATATATTTCACATAATTCTCCATTTTCAACATTTGAAATTGATCTATTTTTAGCTATAATAAGCGTTTTGACAGATCAACTGACTGAAAATAAATTCATGAGAAAATGGCTCACGCTGTAAGGGTTGAACAAATAAACAGCAAAATACATTTACAGACAATGCCACATCCCGTTTAAACTGCCTGATCTGTGTGATCACATGCTTATCATTGTTGACGAGTCTGTGGGCCTTGGTTTGATATGAAGCATGCAAATCAATAACAGGATGACTTAACAATGTCAGGTCTGTTCGTTGAATCAAAAATCCGGTGTATCGAGGCTTTACAATACTTATATTAACCTGTAATCTATTTTATGTTTCTTAAAACTTCGGTGTTAACTTCATGCTTTCTGGTATTGTGTTAAATGTCGAATAAAAATGTGTGTCGTTGTGCAAGTTGATTTGTATTACATTATATAAATGAATACTTCAGATCTAAAAGGGCAAGGAATTGTTGTATTTGATTAAAAAATCTGCCTACACGTTAAGCACGGGGTGATCGCACGCACTATTAATAGCGCAAAAGGGGCAATTTTTTACTGTTTGTTGTTTACTCTCGTAAAAAAATAATTATATAGATTTTTAACCACCAGTATAAATACCGTAATTCCTCGACTATAAGACGCCATTGATTATAAGTCGCCTCCTCATTTTAAATACCAATAATAAAAACAAAACAAAAGCTTTGTTTTAATAAAGAAGTAATATAAGCCATCGAGAAGTGAAGTGAGCCAAGTGATAAAACAGTGTAACTCGTTTATTGAATGTTTTAGTTAAATGTACTTCCTATATTAACAAGCTAACGACCAATCCCGCACTACTGCGGAAATTTGCGCCAACCTCTAACGACCATTCCCGCACTTCTGCGTTTTTCGCTATGGGTCAACATTATGACATCTGCTCGTGTGCTCGAATGCCTGAAGATGCCGAAAGGCGAAACCCGGGTCGTTAGTGACAAAATACATGGAAGTGTACAAAATCTCAATAATCCAAATTTAATTATGACATCTGTTGAGATACCATGATACATTTTTGAGCCGAACTTTTTTTCTTTATTTCAAGAAAGGTTCAAGCTTATACATATATCACAAAAAAATATATAAATAATGTCACTCAATTTCTTGGAAGCATGATGCTTAAAGTTTTTTTTTTGTTGTCAGACTAGTTATGGCTACTCGTTTCAATAGAAGTCGGTTTTGATTTATCTATCGTCGATATATATACCTATATTCAGTTAAATAAATTTATTTTTATATGTACCCAAGTGATTTTTTTTACTTTTAAGAATAAATCATATGCTTATAATTGTAAAATCGTGGAGATCGTAATAGGTTAATAAATGTCAAAAAAACACCTGAAACAAACTCTGTATACGTCATTATAAAATCAAAGTTAAATCATTTTACTTGTTGGAGTGTTTACTTCATATTAGTTTTTATTTCAACGAAATCCGACATGGGGTTCCGAAATTGCTTCAAGTCTTGCAAACAGCGGATATAATTTAAATTTGCACTGATTTGCGTGGTATCAGGTGTATGGATCGGTGTACCTACGTGGTCGTTAAGCTGTTAATTTAAATTCTTACAGAATAAAATACTTTTGCAGCCTGTATTTATTTAGCTCACTTCATTTTTATGATACTTTATGACACGTAGAATATACCAAAACGCACCTAAGTCATTTTTTTTCGAAAATATGTCAGTTGGGTCACTTCATTTCTCATTGATTCAAACTGGCTCACCAACAAAAGTCCAATTGAAAAATAAATCAGCTCTTTGCGATAAAAGTGCGATAAATTGTCTCTAGTATAACAATGTTTTGAAACAGCATTGAGAAATGTCTTCTAGCAGTCTAGCATAACTGTAATTTTTCTGATCCCATTCTCATAAATAAATGACGCTGTTGCAAGTTAAAATCAATATATTATTTCTGATAGAGTTAGCAGTCAAATTGTACTAATTTATTATCAATTTAAAATGAAGGATACAGACCTATTGCCACAAAAAAAACAAAGATTAACATTTTTATTTTTATTGTTGCTGTATGTTTCATTAGTAGATATTTAATTACTCCCGTGTGCTTATTTTTACAAAAATACATTAGTTTTTACACCCCCCTTCCTTCATTGTCACAATTAGTCACAAAACATTTTATCTCCCGAGTCCACTTGGGTATATCATTGAACAACAGTTAGGTATGTACACAAACAGATTTTTTGATATCAATTATTTGCCTGGCAAAAAAATAGCAATCCATTTCTGTACCTGAGAGGTATGTAGATTTACAAGTCTAAAATTTGACGAATAATAATAAAGTTAATGATGCCAAAGTATAGTTAATCATCATATTTATAAGTGACAGAATGATTAAAGTCCTATCACAAAAGAATAGGGGACTATCTGAACATTTCCTGTTTTGCACTTACGTCTGTATGCTTCTCAGGTACAGATTTTATCGCTTAGTTCATTAATACAGAATTATAGGCAAACAATTGTCCTTGTCTGAAAATCTAACAACTTTATTGGCTTCAGATCGACATATATCCATATATATTATAATTTATTGAAATTAAATGCATTAACGTAAATTCTAAAAGTTCTATTTGCTGTTTACTCTGAACTGTCAATTTGTTACCTACGTTGGTGCTGCCAGTATGGTGACGAATCAACATCTCAGTCCTTAATTAAAATACAATGTAGTAATTTGATGACAAAACGTTTTACTATCAGAAATAATGAGTGTATTTATGTTGATTTCATAAAATCAAATTGCTTTCAAGCTCCCCTGTTGCTTTGATCAAGAATCAAAACATGGTTCCAACCACCACTCACCCACGTAAGGGTATGATAGGTTCATTTTCAATATCAAATAAATACATAGTCAACTTCAAATGTACCCTCCGAGAGTGAAGTGACCCATGTGTTAAAATGCTGAAACTTATCTTAGTTACATTAATTTACATGTTATTCAATTTAACTTCATACAGAATAAAATACTTTTTCAGCCAGTATTTACTTAGATCACTTCACTTTTATGTTACTTTATGACATGTAAAACACAAAAACGAACATAGATCATTGTTTTCGAAAATGTCAGTTGGCTCACTTCTCTTCTCATTGGCGACATGACTGAGGGTGCTTGATGGAATTTCAATATCAAATTTGAATTATTGAGATTTTGTACACTTCCATGTATTTTGTCACTAACAAACGAGTTTGAGTTCATTTGTGCGCTCGAATGCCTGAAGATGCCGAAAGGCGAAACCCAGGTCCTTTGTGACCAAATACATGGAAGTGTACAAAATCTCAATAATTCAAATTATATTTACGTCTTTAACAATTGGATATATCTGAAACTGTGTAAAATCTGCGTAAGATTGCTGTACTCAATTTAGTTACCCGGCATTATTGTATCAATCCTCATCGTCAGATTCAGATTGTTCCTAGTTGTCCTGGCAAATTGAATATCAAATTTAGCATTTCTCGGGCATGGGTGTTTGTGTGGTGTCTTTTCCTGTTGAGTGACAAAAAATTGTCTTCGAAATTACATCATGTGAATTAAAAATTTCGAAATATCCGGCGCATTGGCAATTATTAACACATCCGAGGACATGTCTGCAATTGCGGTCATTTTTTGCATGTTGCATGGGACACGTCTGCAAGGGAGTTACATACATGTTTGAGGTGTCTGCGAATATGTTTATGTTGTACACTTACTCACCTAACAAGCATGTACATAGGCTCTTAAACCTCGCCTTTATTTAAATTTCTTTGAACCTCATGCGTATGTCGGCATATAATCAAAAATTTGTCTTAACACAATCTGGTAACACTTCTTTCTATTGTCAAATTTGTCAAAGACGATGTTTCTCTCAATTGATGAGGATATTCGGTGCTCCCACAAAGCAGTTCGTAAACATTCAGATTCAAAAATAAATCCTTTAGTCTTCCCAAAGCTGTGTTTTTGCAGATAATTCCTTTTAACACTGAAGCTGTTTTACATCGATATACTCCTATAAATATCTAAAACGTTACTTGCTATTTTCCAAATGTCTTAATTTTGTGTATCGATATACATTTTAGAATCTATTTTACATGTGATTACAAACTATATAACAAATATTATTTGGCGTGCTTGTATTGTGGAATGGCTTATTACGTTTGATTCAAAAGATGTCAGATTTAACATTTGAAAAGCTAATATATTTATACAATTGAACCTCATTTGTGTAGCAAATAATCGGAATTTTTTTGTCATATCGTACTGTGGAAAGGTAAAAGGGTATTACTTTGAGTTTTTTCAAAGGGGATTTAAGCACATTAGGTCATAAAAAAATCATGAATCATTCGATGTTATTCAAAATTTGAATGACTTAAATAATCCCGACACGCGTAAATTTAAAGCAGGGTTAAGGGTATATGCACTATTTATGTTTTCGACAGTACAATTGTTGAGAATGCATTATTTTGCTTTAGAATTGAATTATGTTAAAACAAAAGATTTTACACAACTTGAACTTCTATTGAATCTATGTTCTTATAATCCCTGAGTAGAAGATAATTTGAAAATTTGTTTAACATTTGAGAAGTTTGGGATCAAACATGCTCAAATCCAGTTTTTGAGAAAAAACGAGGTATCGCTTTAGTATTAAACGACGGATTCAAAAGAACAGAATTGCATTTTCAACGTCGCTCAAATCCTTGTAGTTTCCATGCAATTTAATATCAAAATATGAGTTTTTGTATCATAATTAACCGAATCCTAAATCAGCCAATAGCGTACCTGCATTATTCGGCCATGACAGCTCAGTCAGCTGTCAATCAGTTACCCAAGTGAAGTATTGCGCTGTTATTGTGTGGTTTTAAGTTTTTTTTTTAATATTACTAAAAATACTATTTATTTAGAGCCTTCTACAATGTCAAATGAATAAATAAAAAGAAATATATCAAATTAAACAGTTACATGATAAGTTTGTGAAGAGGATAAGTTTTTATACCAAAAGTGTGTTTATCTCTGTTAGGGAAAAAGTGGATTTAGTTATTTTTGATCCCATTTGTAGTTTAGAATTTTACGTATTTGTTTTGTCGTTAAAATTATTAAACATAGATATTCTATTTCAAAAGTGTTAAATAAAGTATAAATCACTTTTTTTGTCAAATATTCAGTCATCTAAAAAGGCATATATCTCTGATGTAAAATTTTTAATTCCTGCGATATAGCAATGCGCGCTTTTACCTATCCACTATCAATACATACGGTAATTGAGTCCTTTTAAATATTGATATCCTATTACCGTACTAAATTATTTCGTTATTTAATTGTTCATAATAATTTAAATTTTTATAACATTCCTTACATGTGAAATAAATGATGTTTATCCACATAATGTTTATAAAAGACATTTATATATTTTTTAATTCGGTGATTTAACTGTTTTTTGCCGTTTTCAAGTGCAAATAACATTAAGTCCATATCGTTTTTTTATATAAAACATGTATATTCATTAGATTTACACTGTAATTTACAGTATTATTATATATTTAACTATATTACTCAAAATAAAATAGAATATGTATCGCTGCAAATGTCATTAACTCCGCTAAATACACGGAGATAGTTCTGTTTGCGTTATTTTAAATTACTCTTACGACCACGCATACTAATAATTAGTTTTTATATTAAAATTGACAGCATTTCTTTAACAAATGCTGTTTATTTTGACTTGATTAACTTAAAGAATTAAATATACTCTTGGAATAAGGGCGCAAGTGCCTGAAAATTTTGCATTTTAAAAATTTACGAAAGTGAGACTGTTAACATAAAGAGTTAATAGCTTTACGTATTATTAACTGAACACAAAACTTTGTATTCGTGAACCCATGTCTGTCTGATTATCAATAAAAGTCGATTTTCATGCCAAGGGGGTGTAAGTGAATTTTTCAATAATATTAGATGTTACTGACATGCTTTTCGATTAATTTAGGCATTATAATAACTCCCAATTCACAAAAAAGATACTATCAGTATGCAAACATAAAACAACCGTCGTTGCATTTAAATATGATTTTTTCGTAAAAAAAATATCACATAGGCCCTTTTGGTTGGAAAATCAATCAATACTTATTAATTATCAATGGCATCGAAAAATAAGATTAAAGCCTACTGTACTGTCGTTTGATATATCTATATGTCACACGTCTGAAATTCACTTAAGTCTTTTTGGCGTTACTTTGGAAGTGATAATGAATGGACTGTATTAAATATTTCCACTGAGACCAATTTAAAACTCTCACTGACGAGATGGCAAACTATTTTTTTTAAAAGGATTTGAGAATAAAGTTTAAATTTTTTGAATACTTAACGTTATAATGTGTAAAATAATAATTAACATTTTGATTGTCTATATAAATATTATATGAGGTTTGGGTCATTGGTTTTCTAATAAAATGTACTATCATCAACTAAACTTATTTAGTTAAAACAAAGTAAAAATGTTGTTATTTGAAATATTCGGCTTCATGTTATGTCTTTTTACTTATGAAAACAGTATATCTGTCACAATAATAAGTTAATACAGGTGGTACTGAGCTAAACTTTAGCAACTGTACCAAATTTCAACAATTAAAATACATTTATTGTAATTACCAGGCGCATGCTGTGGATTTCTCTTTTTCTTGCTCAATCACATGTGAAGTGAATGATGCAGAGTGAGATACAAAGGCATACTCTTATATTCTACTTGCTCATACACATTTGAGGTTGTGCGATAGAGCTAGAGATAGAGATAAGTCCACCGCACGCGGATGGTAAGTACGTATTCGAGACGCATTTCAAATTGTAATTTTTTTTTATACATTTGTTTTCCAGTAAAAAATTACCGCCGTCTCAGTCTCAATCTGCGTCAGCAACGCTCTCAAAATTCGTATCGCACGTCTTTGCCTCGGTGTGAGCACATAAACACGCCCCCACGACATGCAATATTCCATCGGTTTGGGGAGTCCTTAATGTGGTAATTTTTAAACGATTTTTTCATCTACCAATCTCCCAATCCGCGGTCTTTTACATTCCTAAGAAAACCATGGCCATATGTAGTCTTTTTGATACCTCAATTGTATGTTTATTCTTTTTTTTTTTTGACTACTTAACATTAATAAATAATGTGTCTACTTTATAAAACTTAATGTTAGTCATATTTCTGTTCTCCAGAGGCATAGAACGTCAAGTGATAATTTACCTAACAGTACTTTTGATATACAAGTAGCATCAACCATAAAGTGTAAACCCCGTTACCTTAAAACATGAAAGTATTTATTTCTATCATTTTTACATTACTCAAATCATCAGGAATGTATCTGAATAATCCTGATATAATTTGAACATAGTTTTCTCATCAAAACAAAAAACTACACAAATATTTATAGTCAATTTAGGTAAAACTTCACATAATGCTTTATGCCTCCTGGATTCAGATTTATATTATATGAAAAAATATTCAACGAGTATCCAAATGCTTTTAAATAAATTTGTTTTTTTATTTAATTAGAAATAAGATAATTTAGAACATTTTCTTTTACGCCTGTCATTAATAATCAATTTATTTAGCATGATGAATCTTCACAAAAAATGTACACTATTTATTCAAATATGGAATCGCGAAAACCATAAAGACTCAAGTAACATTCTTTTTATTGGATTGTTAGGAATTATATTCTTTTCAACACTATGCATTACAAACTATTGACATCTATAATTTTGTTTATTAGTCATAAAAACGTTACTAGAGTCCTTTTGATTTTCATTTTTTCACTTGTCACAATGGGCGTAGTAAAACGATGTACCCCCAACGGTACAGTGCAAATATCATTTTTTATTTTCTGCATTGTATAACTAGAAGTTATAATAATGATTTTTTTAATTGATTACAACATTTTGACCTGAAAAAATATTACAAAGTTTCTATTAAAATGTTAATAATTTTACATCGGACATGCTTAAAGAAGCTTGTAAAATTGAATAAATGTAGCCATCGTTTGCAGCATATTACATATGAGCAGTGGCAAGAAACTCATTAATACTTAATTTCGGACACCCTTCAGGACCCCTTGTGAAACTGGCATTGTGTTTGTTTTGGATAATAAAGACAATCTGTCAAGAATGAGGAATTCCCCGTTTAATTTTGTATTGTCATTAATAATTAGTCACACATAGACTTACACCCTTATGGTCCTTAAAACCTGATAATACTGCTGAGTAGTAGATTGCTTTATTATTTGTAGAACTGTTAAATTTAAAGATGCCATTATTAGAAAATACTTACCATGGTTCAATAGCTTCTTGAATGTTTCTAGAATGATACTGGATACATTATTATGCTAATAACTTGTAATTAACATAAAATAATTTGAATAGTGCACACGTACATTATACCAAACAGTATATAGTTTAGAAATATTTGTTATCAAACGGAATTCCTCATTTTATTTTTGTATCTGTGTAAAAGAGAACCGACTGCAATATACAGCCGTAAAAATATACTTAGAACCCTTCCAAATGCTGAAATTTTCAATATAAAACCTTTTGGGCAGTAAAATTTTGGTGCTGTAGAAATGCTGTTGCTAATGTTTACAGCACACAATGTTAAATTGACAGATACTAAAGTATGAAATCTATGAAAAATGTCCAATCAATTTTATTATATGTACAAATATTGACATACAGTTCTAAATAGAAAGTTATCAGTTAGACCCATGTTGTGGTGTAGTGAATCAATATTAAAACTGACATAAGTCTTTGAAATGGAACCATTAGATTTTCACCATGTAATTGCAGAATTTATCATTTACAGGAGTGTCAAATGATCAATTTTGTTTGTTTGAAAATTATAAATATACCTACGACAACAATATGCAAATAGTTAATTGTTTGTATTCTTAAGTTTCAACTTCCTCGGATACTAAACACTCCATATAATTTCATTGTGTGAATACATAATATTAAATTGTAGTCGGTTCCCTTTTACACAAATCTGCATACTTGAATTCTATATGAAACGAAGGAGGGGCTAAGTCTTAAGTATTGAACAATCAAATAAATATTATGAATCCTGAAAGCATGTCTTTCATGTCAAACTTTAAAACACACATTTAACTGTTTGAATTAAATTGTTTTCTAATTTCTACACATCAGCTGTTCCTATGTTTTAAGACTTCTTCTTTACACATTCTGAAATGTTGGGTGATATTAGCACAGTTTTGTCTGATTTTCAATCACTCGGTTTATTGATAAACGAAAAAAAATAACCAATGTTTGATATAACCACACTGATGATATTAAAAAGTGTATTATTATGTAAAACGTGTTGACAGTTTGCGGTGCTATGTAATAAATTAGGTTTAAAGACTGATCTGAATAGAGAAGCAGGGCGGCCGAGTGGTTTTCCACGTTGGTTTTCTTTTTGAAACTGTTTAAACGATCAACTATCTGTATTAATTATTTTTATTATTGATATTCTATAAGAGTTTCTTAATTACTTGGCCATATTGTATATTCAAAGTTATTTAGCTTTAAAACTTGTTCAATTATATTTTAAGTTATGTTATTTGAATGCGGTTTTTCGATTGCCCGGATTTACATTCAGACGGCATCAAGTGACAATCATATTGACAATACTACTAAACCCAATTACTTGAAGAGCTCTTGCAACGTGAGTGCGTAATTTTATTCATCTTGATGTTTGCCATTTTCTCAGATCACCATTGTTTAATATGAATCTAGTTTATATCTGTACTGTGTCAAAAATTGAAAGCATAAATTCCTTAGCGTTTGTTAAATTAACAACTGCATATCTAAATAATAGTATAATGTTCCAGTTTTAATTCAGTATCTAGATATTAAATATTGTTACGTCAAAAGGGTCTAATTTACAATTCAAATTGAATTTGCTTTTTATTAATATTAAGTAAATTTCATTCTCAAATAGAAAGCGGTTGACAAACTGCTTTTAAATTATCTATAAGTCTTAATTTCAAACAGAAAAAAAATTATGTCAGTTGTATCTTTTTACCAGAATACACAGTTAGTTAATGCAAATTTGTATTGCACTGAAGAAGATATATAAATAATTAGTTTGGATTCATTTGCGATATTTCCTGTAACATTACAAAATTTTCACCAAATGCAGATAGGACCATTTACCACTAGGCAAGTTGAGACCTTTTACCATTGAATGTTATCCAGTGATCGATTCTCCGGTTTTAATTATGTTTTTCTTTATTATTAAAAGCTATTATTTATTTTCTATAGCTTTATTAAAATTATATTTGGAGTCGAAAGGTTATTAACCATTACAAATTAAAACATAAATACTTATAATATTATGTTAATAACCACTATGTTACTGTATATTATTGTTTAGCTAACTTTATATGCAATTATTGAGTATTGTTGTTAGCTTTTAAGTCGGCCATTAGCATTTTTTCTTTCATGTTTGGGTGCAATATTTAGAACTTCATTGTTGTTCATGTAAATTTTGTTAAAAATTGTTTTGCAAGTAATATTTATGTAAATAAAAATACACTGCACATACTCAGTCAAATGTTGTCGATGATGTAATTACTATTTTATTTTGCTGTGTCATGTTTTTATCCCTTTACCTGTTTGCCTCTGTTTCATCCCACCTGCGTCTCCGGAACTATCCGCAAGAACACTATCTACAATAATATTACTCTTTTCTTTTTGGGCCATGTCCACTAACTATGTGGAGCATTTCGCCACCACGCAGCACCACCAATCTATCACTTTGCTTCCTTCTATGACATGCCATCCACACCCTGTGGATTTTACCTGACGATCATCTAGGACACTAGTATCCAACCGATCGGAAGAAGAGTCGAACAGGGTTGAAGCTCTCTGGTGGAGCATGTGACCCAGCAATCGTTTCTCCAAGACCGCTGACATAACAAGTTACTGTCTGTGGTTCGTTATATGAATATTATATTCAGAGTATGATAAAATCTACTATTTCCAGTACACGTTTGTTATTCTTCATTAAATAACATGACTGGTTTCTAATTCTTTCAAAAACAATTCATGAATTAATGGCATATCAATTGTATTAAATGTCAATGTCAGTTATATAAAAGCAAAAATTCCACTGTCCATCAGTCATATTGTGAGAAATCAAATAAAACTGATAATTCTTACACTTTAAATGAACATGTGAGTTTTAAGAAAATTGTTATTGAATATATTAATATAATCACAGTATAAGTGACAAAATTTAACGATTCTGTATTGTACAGTGTGTCGCAATTTAAAAATTCTTTTTTCATGGTTTTCTGTGGATATTCCATTTGATCTGTTAAGTTGTATACATACACAAGAATATGGAGAATATTTGTGCATTCATATGTCATTTTCGACCCTTTGTGGACAGTGGCGTTTTTGCTAACACACTCATGTTATATCATATCATTATAAATATATTGATGGTATTTTGGTCAATTGATGTAACCCTCAAAAATTGAAATTGTCCACGAGAGCGAAAAAGCTGTTTTTATCGAAAACATTATATGGTGAGTTGCGTTATGAATCTTTGAAATGCACTCCTGTCAATTCTCATGTTTGCAGATACGGGATTATAGTAGGGAGTGTCGATACAATAGTGGCTTACATTAAATGGCCGGGTCAGAATTTTGAAACCTAAAACCAATGTAAAATGATGTTTCCCTTCCAAAAAGTGGTCAATTTATTTTTATAATTAACATCATCTGGCCGAGACCTGCTCTGTCGTCTTTAAAATGAGATCCAATCATTAACTCGTTTTCATATTTTTTTGAGGGTAACATCAATTGGCCAAAACATAATATGATGAAAATGAAATTGAAAATATTTATATAGAGTTAAAAGGAAAATTCAAAACATCGAAATGTCTCAACATAAAAATTATCTATATTCTTTGAAACATCATATAGTTATATAATATACATAAATATATACTTATTATTTGTAAGGTGTTTGGTTTTTGGCATGTACCATCCAAAAATGGCTGGTTACAAAAAGGCTTAACACAACATAATTAAAAAAACATTTGTTGTGCCTTCTGTAAAATCTATTCTGTGAAGGTTTATACCTTTCATCCCAATACGTGAGCATTTGATTCAGGTACTTTACTCAACGACGCCCATTCTCCTTATAATACTCTTGATTTGGGTTTCAATACTCACGTAATACTTAATCCTTATCAATATTTTTACGACACCTTCTATGTCATCGGCTGTGAATGCTTTTGACAGCTGGAGCAACCATTGTCGCTATTAATTCTTTATTTTCTTTGTTGATTTTTAGTATTGCTTCCGGAGTGTCCGCATCCTCGACTTCTTCATTGCGCTCCATGATCTGGTGCAAGAATTTACTTTCCAGATCGGTTTTCTCAGGCAGTTCCAAGCCTCTCAAGTTCAGCATATAAGTACCTGAACAGAATTTCAAAATCTACTAATGAAACACCACTTGAAAATGTGTATATATTTTTTTAAACCTTCACCTTCAGGCATTTAACACAGAGGAACTTTAACTGACACTTGGCACTTCAATTTCCAATGCGGTGCTCGAAAAGAAAAGTGCATTACATTTTAGAAATTAAAAAATGAAGTAAATATGCCAAAATTACTTCAATGTAAATGCATATAGGAGAAAAGGGACCAGTCAAAATGGTGCTGCTGAATTAGTAAATTTCATATTGAAACATCACATTTACAAAATTTGTACTATTAAAATTCGACAATAGATCAGTTGCTAGACCTCACAGAGAAGGTAAAAAGAAAGATGGCATTAGGAAAAGTGTAATGGATAGTTAATCTCTTTCTCTATGCCCCATTTACAGAATGTCATATGATGGGTGGAAATAAATGAAAACATCCATGAAAATGGATATAAATTGGCTTCTGCAGTATAGTGGTAAGCTTTCAAAAGTTTCCATGTTGAAGTTCTGACAAGATTAATAACAAATGTTGACTTTTCAATTTAATGTGTTTTTAAAGTCATTTCTTCTCAAGTGACTTTGTTAAAATTTTCCTTTAGTTTATCTCTAGTGATTGAAAAAGATCCAAAAATCAATGTAGCGAATTTAACCACAGACCTTGCATCTGAGTAACTAAATCCCAAGGTGAAAACTAAGTAAAGCTCTAAAGTGAACCTTACACGATCGATTGGATTCAGATTGATAGTGTACGGCAGTGATTGAATGAATGACGGCCGTGATTCTATATCACCCTTAGGACTGTCGATCAGATTGACATTCCGATTGATCACGTAAGGTTCATTAAGGATTGTTATCAATATTCTATAGCAGATACAATATCTACATTTGAATGATTTACCTCTCGATAAAGGATGTAACAATGTTGTGTAGGCCTTGTTGACCAGGGAAGAATATTCATCAGATATTTCTTGCTCTGATGATTTCCTGAAATATTAAAGAAGAACTTAAACATAGACAAGAGTGTTTATAGAATGCTTTAGATTCTCATCGCTTATACCAAGAGATGGCTAAGTGGTAATCCATTCCTCTCAATCCATTGTTGAAGCTCACTATTCAATTTTTCTTAAAATAACTTTACGGCGGGCATTAGACAGAACACGATCGAACGTCATAGACGCCGGACTACCTCACAAACCGATACAGGCGCCAATAATTTCTCACTAGCCGTCGACCTCAAAGGTTGGCGGCAGATCTATTCCAAAATGTTAAAATATCTGTGATTACACAAATCGAATAAAAGATTCCTAAAATTATATTGGTAATAACTAAATATTTGCCCTAGCGATCAGGTGGATCCTGGTCCAATTCTCAATATCAAATTTAGATTTTTTCAATTTAAATTTGTGATCTTTGACATGAATGACTTCTAAAAATTCTCATCAGAGTTTATCTCGTATGATTTTATGATTTTCAAAATATTTGGCGCATTGGCTGTCAGCTGTAATGCTAGATATTTTTTTAAAAAATATATGATAAGTGATGCTTAAATATGTATCAATCCTTGTAGAACTAAACACAATTTGTTAACCTTTAACTGAGTTTCAGTATGTTTACAAGCTTTGCACTGCAGGCATTATAACTAAATAGAATATGTCTGCTTAGACATTAATTTACTTAAATACAAATTCGTAAATCAACAACCGGTCTCTATTGATGATAAACATTTGCTTCTTCCTTGAAAGCTTTTAAATACTCACTTATTACTAAATTTATCAGGATGTAGAAGCTTTTGGAGATTCTTATACTTCTTTGCAACATCGGATTCATCGATATCAAAACTTTTTGGCACCCCAATCAATTCGAAGTACGTCAAATTTAAATTTGGTTTCTGAAGAGCATTGCAATGTTTACAAAACATTGCGTTAATATCATTCGATTTACCGCAATCCCAACATGCTGCATTAGCGGACGAACTCATTAAACGTTTTCCACGATAAACTTCAATAGGATCTTTAGCTATGTGATACGTTTTATTGTCTAAATAAATATTGCCAATCGTAGTTAAAGAAGATGAATATCTACATTTCATAGAACCTGTGGCGTTAGCTAAAATTCTCTGACGTTTACTTTGATTAATGACGTTGCGAAACGCATATCTGCATGAGCTGACAAACATTTTTAAAGATCAATATGTATATTTTTGTAGTATTGTAGCCCACTCTAAAAATGTAATGTTTTTAAGTGGTTTTTCGATTTGACACTGACAGTAGTTTGACAGTTTTTTAGATAGTACTGCCAGTTACGTAAATAAAATATGCCACGATCTTCTATTCTAAATTACAATTTCGTTCGTGTTTACGAATGAATAGACGAAAATCTCAATGATTAGGAATATCATATCATTATCAATGTTTTTGGCCAGTTTTATAATTTTTCCAGATGTGTTTTACCAACGTGTTGATGATTCATAAATTTAGTTTAATGGGAAAATACTTTTTATAGCAATATCTGACAGTTCGAATTGAGGGTTTTCAATGTGTTTTGCTAGCAGCACACCCCGGAATTGTGAACTAGATACTTACGTATATGCCCCTTCTGTGTTGATTGTGATAAAAATACCAAGTTTATTTTTAATCTCCATGCTTTCGAGCTGTCTAGAAGGTTCCTGAAGCATGTGAGAAAGCATATAAGCTGAAGACTGGCATTCCGCGCGCACAGAGAAATAAGAGTATCGATTTCAAATATATCGAGGTGAATTGAAACTTGTTCGGCTTCGCCGCGGTCCAATGATTGCTATGAATATCGAAGCAGAGGATTACAAGACCAAAGGCAATGACGCCTTCAAGTCGGAGAAGTATGACGACGCCGTCAGCCTTTATTCGAAGGCTATCAAAATCGCCGAAAAGGACAGCCGAGACCTGTGCGTCTACCTGAAAAACAGAGCGGCAGCCTACCTCAAGATGAAAGAGTACGACAAGGCCATCAAAGATTGCGACGTCGCTTTGAAGATCGTGCCGGAGGATCCCAAGGCTCTCTTCAGGAGATCGCAGGCTCTGGAGACCCTCGAGCGATTCGAAGAAGCCTACAGAGACGCCAGAGGGGTTCTCAACGCCGAACCGACCAACAAAGCCATCCAACCCGTTCTCGTAAGACTTTTTAACATCGTACAAGAACGATCGCGACAGAATTCGCAAACTGTCAATAAAGTGGAACAAATGTTCAAGCTGGCTTTTGATGTAGCCGCTGATTCAGAAAAAAGAGAAATGGCAATGAATAATCTGCTTGTTTTATCTAAAGAAAAGGCTGGTGCCGATATTATGTTCAAGACCGGAGTCACAGAAAAAGTATTCAAGCTATTGAAAGTCGAAAAGAATGATCAAATCTACTTAAATGCAGTCAGAATCATCGGACAGCTGTGCAAGAAAAATGAAGAGCGTGCCCAAGGAGTGCTGAAGGTGTGCGGCATCCCTTGGTTTTTGGAGATATTGGATTCTGAAAAGGCCGAGAGAGTGAATGCCGCGCAGTACTGCATGCAGTCCATCCTCAACACCTTCTCAGGTATGGATAACAAACCTGACAGCAAGCCTGATCAGAAGCTTTGCGATGAACACAAAAAAGAAATCGACACGCTTCTCACTTGCTTGACGTATTCCATCACTAACCGTACCATCAGCGGCCTCGCCAGAGACGCCATCATTGAATTGATTATGAAAAACTGTCACTACACAGCTCTCAGCTGGGCCGAGAGATTCGTCGAAATCAGAGGTCTGATCCGCCTCTTGGACGTATGCAGTGAACTTGAAGAGTATAAATACGAATCGGCCATGAAAATATCTCCTTCTTCCAGAACCATCTCGGCCGTTTGCCTTCAGAAGATATACGAAAACATGTACTATGACCAAGCCAGGGAAAAATTTACTACACAAGTTGACGAATTTGTAAAAGAAAAACTTTTGACCCCGGACATTGAATCTAAAGTCCGTGTTACTGTTGCTATTACGTCGCTTTTGCTCGGTCCTTTGGATGTCGGAAATGCTATCATATCGAAGGAGGGCATTGTCGAGATGATTCTCGTGATGGCGGGCTCGGATGATTATCTTCAACAGAAAGTCGCATGCGAATGTTTGATTGCAGCGGCTTCCAAAAAAGACAAAGCCAAAAGTATCATCAACCAGGGTGTAGGTATCCTTAAAAAACTTTACAAATCGAGTGACGATAGTATCCGAGTGCGAGCTCTCGTTGGGTTGTGCAAACTTGGAAGCTCCGGAGGTTCCGATGCTTCCATCAGACCGTTCGCTGACGGTTCGACGAAAAAATTAGCGGAAGCCTGCAGACGTTTCCTCATCAACCCGGCCAAAGATCGAGACATGAGACGCTGGGCAGCGGAAGGTCTTTCGTATTTGACCCTCGACGCCGACGTGAAAGAAAAACTTGTGGAAGATAAAGCCGCCATTCAGGCACTCGTAGAATTGGCTAAGACGGAAGATCAATCAGCGATCTACGGTGTGGTGACTACTTTAGTGAACTTGTGCAACGCTTACGAAACGCAAGAAATTGTCCCGGAAATGATTGAGCTTGCGAAATTCGCCAAACATCACATTCCCGAGGAGCACGAATTGGATGACCCTGATTTTGTTAATAAACGTATTTGTATTCTTGGAAAAGAAAACGTCACGACTGCTCTCGTGGCTCTGTCCAAAACGGAAAGCCACAACTCTAAGGAATTAATTGCGAGAGTATTCAACGCATTATGCAGCCAACAAGAACTCAGGGGTCTCGTTGTGCAGCAAGGAGGTGTCAAGGTATTATTACCGATGTCGCTCGAAGGCACAGCCAAAGGCAAGAACCAAGCCGCGCAAGCTCTGGCTCGTATAGGCATAACGATCAATCCCGAAGTCTCATTCCCCGGTCAGAGAAGTCTCGAAGTCGTCCGGCCGCTCACCACCTTACTTCACCCGGACTGCTTAGCGCTAGAAAATTTCGAAGCTCTCATGTGCCTGTGTAATTTGGCAGCGTTGAACGAAACAACCAGGCAAAGGATACTCACCGAGTGCGGCCTCGCTCGTATAGAAGCGCATTTATCTGATGATCACATGA
The DNA here is from genome assembly GCA_022494535.1 of Himalopsyche phryganea. NCBI lineage: Eukaryota > Metazoa > Arthropoda > Insecta > Trichoptera > Rhyacophilidae > Himalopsyche > Himalopsyche phryganea. The sequence goes on from JAGVSL010000039.1 coordinate 251,324, forward strand.
TGTTAACGAGGGCGGCGACACAAGTGATCACAAACATGGTCATGTCTGAAGACGTTGTTAAAATTCACGAGCAAGAAAACGACAAAGTGAAATTCTTGTGCATATTAACGCAAGAGGAAGACGAAGAGACGGCGATCGCCGCCCCCGGAGCATTAGCGATGCTCACGTCGGATAGTAAAATATGCTGCGATAAAATCTTGGCTAATGCAACGTGGCTCGAAATCTTCCACTGCCTCATCGCGAATCCCAGTGTACAAGTACAGCATCGGGGAATGTACATACTGCACAATGTTTTGAACAGCAGTCGAGAGAACGCTGAAAAAATTATTGCAACAGATATAATGGAGCTTTTGATGGCTCTCACTAAAATCGAAGACAACACGAGAAACGTCGTCAAGGAGTACGCCGAGAGGTGTTTGAAGACTGCCGAAGAGCTTAAATTGATTCAGAAACCTGAAAATATGCCGCCCGTTCCTTCCACAAGTCAAATTAATGAAGACAATGAAGATGATATTGAATAAAAGGGTTTTTGTTGTTGAACTGTGTGTATGAACCGTACTTATTTATTGTTAATTGTTATGGCAGAGATTGATGATGTTTTTTGACAAAGAATTTATTATCCATAATATTAGTATTTTTAATTAATAAAGTTTTTACCGTGAACCATTGTTTTCTAAGTCTATTTTTATGAAGGAAACACAGTTATGCTTAATGTTTAAATTAGCTTAAAGAGTCAAAAGATAATGAAGTTCCCACTGTAAAATTGCTAACACAGGATTTTTTTAGAAAGGAGACAATTTAAACATAGCAGCAATTAAATATGACAGTAGTGAGCTATGCAGTAAATTGGTATCATAAAGTAAATGTTGTTTGTTGAAATGATTGTAAAATGCATGTCGATAAAATTTGGCATGAAGAACAGGTAATTTTTCGAAACTTCCAACACTTACTACTTTTAAAATATGCTTTCAGTTAAAATATGATTGATGAAAACTTTTACTCAATTGCGTGAAACTTGTCATTGATTGCCACGATATCAAATATAATTTAAAGAGATATCTACTATTATACAATTTTTATAAAGATATTTGCAGAGCGAAAGTTATTTCAACAGTAATGCTTTTAACTCATTTGCAAATACAAAATTCTTTTATTATACACTGCAAAATATTATATACCAAGTAGTTTATATAAAACTTTATACATCAAATTCAAATGGGTGTGTGATGAAGCAACTGTACTTTTGTTTTTAAGTAATATTCGATGGATTAAAATAACATCAATCAAACATGTAAGAATGCAAATTCAGTAAATAATTACCAAAATCCGTATAAAAATTACGATAACTTTTAAGAAGAGTAGAAACAAATCCATACAATCACCATATTTACTTGTCTCAGCAATAATATTTAAAAATAAATCGTCTAGCAAAGACAGTTTGTCTGTGCGGTTTATTTCAACCAGCAACTACATAATGTTACAGAATTTGGCAATGTGTATCAAATGAAACATTTGTAATATACTGTGGTCCATCTGTAACTTTTTATAGTTAAAAGCCAAATGGTTTTTGGTGTTTGCCAATATGTTTGCAAAACGTTACGTTTTTGGTACAATTTTTTGCCAAATCAATGTGATGTATGTAACATTATAATGATAGTAATGAAACACATCAATATAAATATTACAAAATAGGTTTAGGTGTCTGCCAATAAGTATTGAAGAAAAGGTTTTATATTTTGGTGGGACACATCTTTATGATTTTCAGTTGTCTCGATTCAACGTGGAATCAGTGTCTTTAATTGTTTACTGACTGTTTTACTTTGTCATTTAAACTCTCACAAGTTATTACTTTTCTCTAGAGCAACATCAATGCTTCCCATATAATAATAAAATGTATTTCTTACTATGTAATTTGGTAAACAACCAACATATATTTGAAACTTATTGCCCTTTATGATATCTTTTCAATTAAAACTAAATCTCCAAGAATTGCATTGAATGATTTCAGTCGCCCAGCTTTGTTATTATATATTAAAAAAAAACAAATTCCATAAAAAAATACCCACTCATCAAAAACTCACAGTGACGGACATCTGACGATCTTTTAACGTTTTACTTCAATAGTGATTGGTCCCTTATGATTATTGATTGATGTTGATTGTTATTTTAGATAGTCATCAACTAATTAATAAAATTTTGTATAACTGAATACTCTGATATCTTATCCTATTATTTCCACATATTTACGTTACAAAGTTTTTAAACACCGAGTAAATAAATAATATGTGACACAACCGACAAAACTTTATTGCTACATTATATAATATTTATTATGCCATCAGTTAAATTTAGTTGAAAATTGAGATTCTTTATATTTCGAGATCCAGGATAGAGATCCTCACCTTATAGAGTCTAAAGTACCTACCGTAATTTTCAAACAATACCTTATGCCCTATCTCAAATCAAAACTTTCAAATATCATTTTTTTAGGCTTAATAAATGTTTATTTAACATATTTCCTTGCTTAATTTAAAAATGCGTTTTATCGTCTGTTAAAACTGAGTATTTTTCTTTTTGAATAATAATAAAATGAATATTTATTTTAGTTTCAATGCCATAAAGAGGGCCAACATATTTTGCTTGTCTATTGAAAATTTTCATAACCGTCTATGGTAAGTCCGCACGACGTTTGTGTACAGTGTTAAAATAGACCAGAACCCAAATATCTTGTCAACCTGAGAGTTAAAAAAAGTTAAAGCGTATAAACAAACTATTTTTGATAAGGCGGCATTATAATAGGTAGGCGAAATAACCTCAGTTGACGGTACCAAAACGATTTATGCAACAAAATAATTAATTGTGGATGTCACAAAAATTGTAATTCATTAACTAAATAGTTTTTATAAGTATACGTTACATGCATTTCTCAATGTTTTTAATTCTTCAATAATAGAAATAAATTGGGAATTTTAAAATATAGACTTGTCATCCCAAATATTAGCATAGAGAATTATACAGTATATTTTCTATGATATTATTTGCTGGCAACACTTACCGGCCTGTCGTTTCGTTTACCTCGTGCCTGAGTCAGTGTGGAACCTTCTCGTAATTTTGAAATTCATTGAGCTTGTTTAATTTTATCAAAGAAAATGTCGGCTATAAGTTTGTTAAACCCAAAAGCCGAGGTAGCTCGCGCTGCCCAGGCTTTGGCTATCAACATCTCCGCCGCTAAAGGAATCCAGGATGTCATGAAAACTAATCTTGGACCCAAAGGAACCATGAAAATGTATGATAGTTTGTTTTATCACCACGAAATTAATTTGTATAATATTCATCTGGAAACGCAGACATACACATTTAACGACACCTTATTTACTGTAGGGCTAAAATTTTGATTTTCTTAACGCTTTTTTTGGTAAAATAAATGTTGAAACTAACCTGTATACACCCACACTTTTCACGCCTTATGATACATTTTTTGATCTTTTTCAAGTAAACTTACTGTTTTTTTAATATTTCATACCATTAATAATGAATTATAAACATAAAATAACACTCTGCACTCAATTTTTGGAGGTATCTGGCGATTTATCTGTAGAATAAATTGTTTAACATGTTGCTAAGTAAAAATTTTCTTTTGTTTCTTTTTTTGAAAGTGTTCGATTTTATTATAAATCAAATTGACGACCAACGGAGTATCTGCAGTAGTAGATAATTTTTTCAACTTGGCTTTTTAATGAGCATAGAAGTATGACGTCACAGGAGATATAATTGTATGAGCCTCTTGGATAAAATTGTAGTTTAACAAACCGTCCTTATTTCGCTTTCTTTGCTAACTTTCATAAATATCGCCGAAAACATTGTCATTTGCAAATAAACATTATAAACAGTTAAGGAAGTCTAATAATCGTTCATGAGAATCATTTTCAACAATAATCAATTAATATTAAAAAGGGTAAATAGCTATTCTTTTTCTACCAAAAAAATTATGAATTGCCTCTAATAACGCAGTTCTGTAGGAAATTTGATTAAAAATAGGTAAATGCGAAATTATCATCCATGAGAATGGGGAAACCGACAATTTGCGCGAAATACGTATTATATTCGTGGTTTTTAGGCTAATTGGTGTAATCCTCAAAATTGAACCTTTCCAGGAGAGAGTAAAAACTGTTTTCATTATATTGAACATTATATGGTGAACTGCGTTATGAATCTTTGAAATTAACTCTTATAAATTCTCATTTTTGCAGATACGTAGGGAGTGTCAATATAATAATGGCTTACACCAAGTGGCCGGCTCAAGATTTTTAAACTTAATACCACTGTAAAATGATGTTTTCCTTTGAAAAGGTGGTCAATCTATTTTTCTAATTTACATCATTAGGCCAAGACGTGCTCTGTCGTCTTTGGAATGAGATCCAATCATCAACTCATTTACGTATTTTTTGAGGGTTACATCACTTGATCAAAACACCATCAATATGTGATATGAAATGTCTTGGAAAAAAACATGGAGTGAATTGAAATATGGCGATGAATTTTTGAAATGCTATCTCTTATGCAATTTATAGGCTTCCTTGATTACAATATTTGAGTTTTTTCACTAATTTCCTAGAGGATGAGATTGGTTTTAGCTATACCTATTAAGTAATCTTAAGCGGTATTTAGTAAATTTTCTAATTAAAAAGGAGTACCATGTTGTAAAGCTTAGTTTTACCCATACGAATAATGAACAGTTATCATAGATTAACTCTACAAAGAGTCCAAATTTGCATGTTCGATAAATAAAAATAAATCCAAAAGTAATAATTCGTTGCGCTAATTCTTTTGTCTGCAGGTTGGTGTCCGGAGCTGGGGATATCAAGATCACCAAGGACGGCAATGTTCTCCTCCACGAGATGCAGATCCAGCACCCAACATCTTCTCTGATCGCTAGAGCGAGTACCGCCCAGGATGACTCCACCGGTGACGGAACCACTTCCACCGTTTTGCTGATCGGAGAACTCCTTAAGCAGGCCGATATTTTCATTTCTGAAGGTAATCCTTGAAATAAATCTTCTATCCATCGCAATTCTCATAGTCTGTCATTAAAACTTCTTGATATCAAAATTATTAACTACATAATTCATTCAATTTATTTTACACACAATATTGTTATTTACTAATTATGTCTATTTTACACATGATATTGTAATATACTTTTAATGTCTATTTTACAAAATCTACATTATTTTTGGTACTAAGTAAACAGATGGCATTACAAAATTCTAATCCCTATCAAAAACCTTCTACAAGAATAGAAGATAAATCTTATTCTGTACGTTTTGATACAAAAAATATTATTATAAAAGTTAAAAATACGAATTGTATAGTTACGCAAGAATTATAAAATATAGTGGATATCTTTTGCGACTTAACGCCACCGTTTAATGCATATTTACATTATTATAATAATTTACTACCGAGTAAATGTCAATTCAATCATAAAAATATTATTTTAAACGACGTTGATGTGTGATAAATAGAAAAGTCATGAATGTAATAAATTTTCTGCCTTCCATACGACAAGGCGCTTACATTATTAAATTGAAACTTTATAGGTCTCCATCCAAGAATCCTCACTGAAGGATACGATGTAGCCAGCGTCAAGACACTGGAAATCTTGGAAACCATGAAGATCCCTATTGAAATCAAGAAAGAGAATCTCATGGACGTCGCCCGCACGTCCCTCAAGACAAAGGTCCACCATCAGCTGGCTGATGTGCTGACCGAGGCATGCGTTGACGGCATCCTGGCAATACGTCGTGACGACAAGCCTGTCGATCTTCACATGGTTGAACTTATGGAGATGCAGCACAAGACTGCTACTGAAACACAGCTCGTTAGAGGTAGGTTTTGTTTACTACGTAATTAACTTCGTCACCACGCACTACTGTATCACTTTTCTCTGTGTTATTTGCCTATAGTAGGCTTGTGAACCAATTATGCGGTAACCCAACCAATCTATCCTGACAAAATCAAAATCTCGTTGTCGGTGATGTGGTCAGTCCAGGTATCATTCTTTAACACTGGTACAGCCACATCTCGGATTGTGCTTGGTGAATTACCTGGCTACCCATTTTAATCCCATGTAGTCATGAAATAATGGAACTTGTATTTAATAAAACGTCTTCTTTATTCAGGTATTGTCATGGACCACGGAGCACGCCACCCTGATATGCCCAAGAGTCTCAAGAATGCTTACATTCTGACATGCAATGTCTCACTAGAGTACGAAAAGTCGGAAGTGAACTCTGGTTTCTTCTACAAATCCGCTGAAGACAGAGAGAAACTAGTCGCCGCCGAGAGGGAATTCATCGACCAGAGAGTCCAAAAGGTGTGTATTCAATTACTAAGTATGTTGAGTTTCCCAAGTACAATTGTTCCATTATGAGATTTAGGATTTAATTAAACACTCGTCTGGATATTAGCACTCATTGAAAACAGTGTATAGAGCAGTTTCCATTACATGATTTAATTTGTAGAATCCATACCTAAATAATTTCTATTGATTAAAGCTTTTACTGACTAGACAATTTATGTTTTGTTATAGATCATTGCAATGAAGAAAAAACTCTGCGACGGAACCGACAAGACATTCGCGGTCATCAACCAAAAGGGAATCGACCCCATGTCTTTGGACGCCCTCGCCAAGGAAGGAATCCTGGGACTCAGACGTGCCAAGCGACGCAACATGGAGCGTCTCACTCTCGCGTGCGGAGGCCTCGCCCTCAATTCCGTCGATGAGTTGGAGGAGAGCAATCTGGGATACGCCGGATCGATCTACGAACACATTCTCGGCGAAGATAAGTTCACTTTCGTTGAAGACTGCAAGAATCCGCTGTCGGTTACCATTCTTATCAAGGGACCAAATAAGCACACTCTGACACAGATCAAGGATGCCGTTCGAGATGGACTAAGAGCTATCAATAACGCCATCGAAGACAAGTGTATTATTCCCGGAGCCGGAGCATTTGAAGTTAAAGCCTATAACGAATTAGTCAAATATAAAGATAGTGTTAAAGGCAAAGCTAAACTTGGCGTTCAGGCTTACGCAGAAGCTCTTTTGGTTATTCCTAAAACTTTGGCTGTTAATTCAGGATACGACGTTCAAGATACTATTGTCAAGCTACAAGAAGAGTCCCGTCTCAGCCCTGATCCCATCGGTGTCGACTTAAACACCGGTGAACCTATGAAACCCACGGACGCGGGAGTGTATGATAATTACATCGTCAAGAAACAGATTATCAACTCGTGCTCGGTCATCGCGTGCAACCTTCTCCTCGTGGACGAAGTCATGAGAGCTGGAATGAGTAGCTTGAAAGGATAGGCCGGGTGATTCTCATTAACCTGCATTTATTTTGCTGTCGCTTACGTTACGATACCTTCACAAGTATTTTTATATGATAGAAATTATCAATTCACCCAATGCCTATTCCTTATGATTAATATTTAATACTAAGCACTCGACTAGTGATTTACACCATTGTATCCTCGAATATAAAAAAACCTAATATGCTAGAAGATATATTTGGGCTAATGTCCGCTCGTAACATTGGATTTATATTTATATACATATAAAACCTCCACAACGTATTGTTTACAATATATTTTAATTATGCTTTTAATAAACCACTTCTAATAATAAAGAGCCGTGTTTCAAATAACCTTTATGTATCTCAATCCCTTAGACAGGAATCTTTGTTAAACACGTTGATAGCTAATCCAAGTAATGACCCTCAAAGACGCATTGAACTCGGTGAAGGTCGCCGGTGATCCCTCATGGCAATCGAAGTGTTGATCTTTTATACTGCTGGATATACTACTGTCCGTGATTTAGGCTCAATAAAAAACATGAATTGTGTTTTATTTTTTAAAATATAATGTCTTTCCACCAAGAATTGACAGTTAACACCTTCAAAATTGAAATCAATTGTATATTAGTTACAGTCAATTTGGGGACCTTGAGTCCAGTTCTTTGGGTTTTTGTATTTTTATGGCTCGCCATTGCATTTTTGTGTGGTATTGTTCTACATAGAAATGGACCAATGTCTTAAGATGAAATTGAATTAACATAAATAGATTTATTGTTATAATTGATATATAAATATAGATAGAACAAGGTGGGCAAAATTTTCATTCAAATCGGGTAACTTTGGCCTACGATACAAATAATCACTAATTACTATAAAGTTCGGTGATTTTAAAGTCTTGGCAACTTTTCTTTATGCTTTCATATATTCTGTACATAATAGAGATGGAAAAAATATATAGCATTTGGTTTACTGACTAGTAATACAAATTGAAAATATGACTAATCTGAGAAAGTTTTTAAATTGTGTTTTATCATTCCAAGCTGACAGCTTACAAATTCAACAATAAAACAAATCATGTCGCACATTAGTTCATATTTTTACCATCAGGGGTTACTCAATACCTTTGCTTAATTAAAAAATATTCATATGGCATTCGTATTATCATGGTATTATAACGGCACCTTTTTCTATGGGCAAACTTACCCAAATTGATGGTATTTATTTCGTGTATATTTTAAGACTTCGCCATTAACAACATTCTTGTTTCGGTTTTTTTCTTCATATGATTTTGATTGAACCTTTGCTTGCGAAATTCCAACATATTGCTGACCATGCAAGAAGCATTTGTCTGTCGGATCCAGTCCAATGACCTTCAGTGTCTGTTGTGACTTGTGATTGTAAATGTCAGCCAAACAGGTAATGTTTGACTGTTATGACTGTCAGCCGAATTACATTAATTTCATGATACTGTCGACGGTAATATTTTCTACTTACAACATTATTGCATACACCAGAATAATGCCAACGTCTAAATGTTACCACTCTATCCCTGGCGAAGTTGAGTAATAAATGCTAGTTATACATCAAATAAAGAGAATTGAATTAAATTAAAATAGTTATGCTTATAGTGTAGGAATGGAGTGTGAGAAAGAAACAAAAATTTCAGTGTATATATAATTATATTTTTCACAAACAGGTGTTGGGGCACGACATTTACTTGCTGGTATACATAATTATAATATATTCTACCAATTTTGGCCCTAAGGATTAACACATCAAATGTGTAAGGTAATTATTTTCACATCAGACTATATTTATCATAAAATAGGAATTTATCTATACTAAAATTTTCTGTGTATCCAAATAATAAAAAATGTAACAATATTTTAAGTACTTGTACACATGAAGACCTTTGATACGCGATTAAAAGCAAAATGTTATTTTGGCATTTAAATTATTTTCAACAGCTCAGTCAAGTACAAAATAGAATATCTTTAATCCCGGATGTGTAATGTTGCAATCTGATGAGTTTCAGAATTGAAATTACGTTATTTAATAATAAAATACAATGGCAAAAAACTTAACATCGAAAACCTTATGTTTATTCACAACTTTTCAAGATTTTCACAAAAAAAATTTTAACTAAATAATCTTTGATTTCAACCAATTTTAAGAAAATTTTCCCAATATAAAATACAAAATATGTTGATTAATCTTTCGACTGCATCCGAATTTTTCATTTAATTGATATCATTAATTTACAAAGCAATGCACAGACCATTTTTTAAGTATTATATCTAATTATATCACAACATGAAAATATCCCCTGTCCCTGGTTTGTTTACAGATAAAACCCATTAGTTTCTAAACAAGTCTTACCGAAATTGATCAATAATAGAATAGCATGAAGTATGCATTAATTTCATCTTAAAATCTCTGGTCAAAGAAACCAATATTTGTCTCTGGAGTAACTTGTAAATGAGTTTTACTATTATATTAAGCTGATGATTTTCATTTATGCCATACAATTTAATATAAACAGTTCTTAAAAATCAAATTTAGAGTAAGACATATTTTGTAACTTTCTGAAAAAGTGTAAATTAGTCAGAAATTTGAAGAGTGTATGCATTGCAAACTGTTTCAGACCAAATTACCACAGTGGAAAAAATCAAACCAAACCAAACAATATGAGCATTGCAAATATTCCAAAAACCGCCAGAAGTTTGCAGAAGAACAGACCTATGAGCATTGTTTATAATTATTTTGTTTGAAGTGTTCCAATGTAAAATAAAAAGATTTTTGTTCAATAAAACAAAATCTTAAATGGATATAATAATTGACAGATCATTGGTTAGTAGATATTCGAAAAGCAATAATGATTTTAAAACAAATTATTAATAGCACAATGTTAATTATAAATAACAGCAATATACATTTATATAGATATTTTAAATAGACATCGAATGTTTTGTGAGAAATATCTAACAACAAGGTTTATTGCATACAATTGTCTATGGAAACAATAATACTACAGTTGTATCTCTATCAATTATTGAAATTATTTTTAATTTCCAACAATTTAATAGTTAATATAAGCTTATAGACTATTAGTACACAGAAATCAAAAATAAAATTGGTGTAATATGCAATCTAATCAAATAAAGTATAAAAAAAGGAATGAATAATATTATAAACTAAGGGAGTTAGCAACTAATGATAATATTCAGAGAAAGGAATACGCCAATGATATCTAGCAAAATTAATTTTGTCACAATTCCCGGCATAACAAATACACAAATAAAAAATAATTTCAGGAACTTCATTTGGTAACATCCAGCTTTATAAATATATTTAAAAAGTATTCAATATCATTATAAGAATATACGCAATTAAAATAACAACATACTTCCATTTTTCTTATATCATCGCTGTTTTGGAAGAAAACACTAAATCAGAAAAAAATTACATATTGAGTTAGTTATACCAAAATGTACCTTATTTCAAACTCTATCGTATGGAAGAACACACTTATTTTTATAAATTATGCTTCTATTTAAAAACAGTTTTTTACAAACAATGTATGTGAAAAATGTATAGCATTTCAAACATTTGACAAACTTCAATGTCCAATTACTCAAAACAAGTATTTTTCAGTTAGTGTCTTCTCTCAGAACAACGACGATATTAAAGTATCCACCAAATGTGAGATTATCACGGAATCTCTCTTTAAAACACAAAACAAAATATATTCGAAAAAATCATTATACCATGGAATGGAATAAACTTAAAATATAAAGACTGTTCAATCTAAAGCAGATATTTAACTGTAGTTGGTGGTTTTATAGGTAACAGATTAGCATTATACAGCTCGAACCCCAGTGATTCATTAATGGAAATTGAATAAAACAGTATGGCAGACAATTAAAATGAATATAATTTATTACAGATAAATTATACTACTATTTCAAATTAAGTATTTATTTTAAGGTTAACTTGTGTGAAAGGAAAAGTGTATTTAGTCTAAAATTGATGCCTTTCAGGAGATTCAGATCCAGATTTGCATTACTGATAACTTAAACTACGGATAGCCGAGACAACCTTCAATTCTATGTGGAAAATCTGGGACTTACGGTTGTACTTGGCCAGAACCAAGTGTCACTTATTCAATGCATGCATTCTGACAGTGCTACTTTACGGCACATTGCGGAGACAGGGAAATCTTACAATGTGCTTCGAAAATAGATGCCTACAGCGAATACTAGGGGTGCGGTGGTTCGATATTGTCAGGAATTCGAAGGAAAGAGAGCAGACCAACAGTCGAAAATTATTATTACGTCCAAAATAAATAAAAACGACAACGGACCTAGCTTGGACATGTGCTGTGGATACCTCAGAGGAGCCTAAATCTCCTTTCGTACGGATGGAATCCGTCACCCTGGAAGCAATATGGAGCAAGCAGATTGATGGGAAATAAAAGTCTTGAAGGCACTGTGTGGTGGCCATATGTTCCGAAATGGAAGCAGATGTGGCTTAAAAGGGATTATATATGAAATTCGTCAATTGAGCAAATATATCAAAACACCAATGGCGGGCAAATTAAGAAAGGGTCTAATCAATAGGGTTCGGTCTGTATATAAGCTATATTTTTAAAGAAAGACGAATGACCTTGATATCCATACCTCAATGGTTGGGTTTTTTTTTGTTTTAATAATCTATGTTCCTATCACTATCAGAAATAAAATAAAAAAAATAACTTTTCATGAGTATAATAAAAATTACAATTGTTGATAACAGTGGGTTTATCAATTATATTCGAAAAAAAGTGTCAAAGTTCAAAGTATTAAAATAATACATATTTTTAGATATACCGCATTGTTCTAAATAAATGAATGTCTAAAATACAAATCGATCCCATATTATACCAATAAAAAAACGACAAAGAATAATCAATTAATAATCTGTAAAACTTTTGGCAATGTTTTCTACAAATAAATGTAGTACACACAGATTCCAATCAATCAAAAGGGTATAAGTGATTTTAAAAGTAAAGTAACACTCAAATCACGACAATGAATTGAAGACATGAAGGTGATGGAGTAATTTTAATGAATTTTATAATACTGATAATAAAATAAGGGCAACATTTTTTGTTTATGAATGCCACATTTAACAGACACATCAATTAAACAAATATCGACTATTAGGACAAAATATTTGGAAATAATCTTTCATTATATTTAGTCCAATACGGTATTTCATAATTTCAACACAAAACAATTCATAATATTTTTTTTTAGTTATTATCTTTGGCGGCAATGGCGGCACGCTCTTCCTCGTCAATAGTGGCGAGATTCATGGAGGCCACGAAGCCGTGGATGACAGATATCAGAGACTTGACGATGGCCACTGGAGCAGACATGTAGGCGACGAGTCGGAACAGTCCAAATCCAGCAACTGTAAGTAAATTAATTACATGATTGGAATAGCCATTTCCTCATATTATGGTACCAATATATCGGTTTTCTCTGAATTCTTTTCACAAATACTTTTCGACAGCCGTATTTATAAATGAATCACCACAAAATATAAGATATTATCATTATTATTATGGTATAGAATCATGGCCTTCTTTCCTTCAATCTGAAGGTAAATCTTGAATAAGATTGTCATTGATTTTGATTTTCTAAAGTTCGCTTAAGGCAATCAAGTTAATTTTAAAAAATATGTTCTTTATTTGATTCTGTCAAAGCGATTGTTTTATTCAGTCTGTTTAATAATATTAATTCTTTTGTTTTCCTTTCTACTCTAGTTTTATTTGCCTTTTAATCAGTTGAAAATGCTTTTCATATTGATGAAAGCAGGCATAATGTGTAAATAAATGGTGAATATTTTCAATATATACAGAAGCCTTTAATGTATTTTTGAGTTTTAAAAGTATTTCAGCATTATAGAATTGTCAAAATTATAAAACAGCTTACTAAGAGGTCCTTCAGTGAAGTGGAGCAGGTAAAGGGCAGCATAGAATGCCTCGTTGCCCAAGCACATGAAGAACAGAACAAGCTTGTTGGTGTAGTAAACCCTCATGATGGGATTTCCAGACATGTCGATGAACTTGTGCGAGGTTTTCCCCTGCAGAATGGTAGTGTGAAGATATAGCCAGTGGCACGCAATGTCGATGGTCATGGACAGCTGGAACCAGAACATGTAGTGCGGGTAGAATGTGGACAATGTAACGCAGAGACACATCGTTCCCGCACGGTCTGTCAGCTGATCGAGCATCCCTCCGAATTTGGTGCCTGAAAATGATAATAAACACATTACATTGAATTAATTTATTCGTAGAGCAATAGTTGGCAACCTAACCTAGACTGGCAACCCGAATTGCACGCCAAAATACATTATATTTAATGAATAAAATATAATATATGTTCCTGGATGAGGGAGGTGGAGCTGAAGGTAAATAATAAAAAGCTTATTTCAGTGACAGGCGCCATAAATAAGTTTCCATGTGCCTGTGAGTCCTGCAATACTGACCGTTGAGCGAGTTGAGCACCGACACCTTGCACTCTTCTTTCTCATATTGGCTTGTTTTCCTTTAGCTGTTTTTGTCTGACAAGCTAGCTAGATAGAATACCGGCACAATTGACTCACGGATCGAGACATGGACACACATCTATAAGCCGGGACATTTGCCAGCCCTAACCTAGTTGTACATTTATGTACCATTTTGTCTTAAATGGTGGCCAGTCTATGGAACACGTATTCTTACAGGTCCCATATTAAATTTGGATTATTGAGATTTTGTACACTTCCATGTATTTTGTCACTAACGACCCGGGTTTCGCCTTTCGGCATCTTCAGGCATTCGAGCACACGAATGGACTCGAACTGACAGACGGTAAACAGTGTCTAACGTTTATATAGAAGATACAAATATGACAAATATTATTTAAGAGGTAAAATATTATACGTCTGAGAGCCACACTGATACCTGAGTTAACATTTCGAGAATCGCCTTAATCCTTATTTTGTAAACAACACATTAACAGAGTGGTGAATTGCCGCTTTCCAACTTCTTTTAGAATTACCAGTGATTTTACAATTATATTAGCATTGTGGGTTTCGACGGGATGCAATTAGACGAAAGGGTAAATATATACAATCTTTCCACATTTAGTGACATCTGTTAGGTGTTTCAACGTATAGGATATAATAACGGAGAATTAGGAAGGTTCAGCTGCTCATTCAGAATTGGCAAGGAATTTAACTGGGCTCTATTGATTTCCAAAATTTCTTGATAAAATAATTTATGATCCCCCATGTTTTTATGTAACAGTTTAACCCCATCATCCGCATTAAACGTATGGTTCTCCATTAGCAAGTGATTTGCGAATGTCGAAATTTTACGTGTCCAGATAATGTATTTTATGTGTTCACTAATATTTTTAAATTGTACAAAAAATATACTCACTTTGGTTAAAATATCTGGCAGCATGTCCGTCGACGGCATCCAGTAATCCAGATATCACATAGCACCAGCAAGCAATGGCGTAATTGGTCGGCATAAAGTAGAAGGATATGAGGGCCAGGATAATACGGCCATATCCTGAAAACATACAACTGCGTTATAAATAATACTTGCTAATTGAATTAACCGTTGTAAATGTTATAATCAATGTTTATTCTTACCGATTAGGTTGGGAACGAAAAGGAAAATATTCTCAGACATTGTGTAATCCTTTTTATGATCAAACAAGCACTGGATTAACGATAAAGGTCAATATTTGTGTGCTTTTCAGCCGCCCCCAACGCGCAGCTTCTCGAATCCCAGGAGGAAATTTGACATATAAATTGGAGCTGCCATAGTTGTTTGTGTATTATCCCTGACATTAGAAAATGTACCGATACTTTCCTCAATATTATTTTACTAAGATTTCATGCCATTATTTTTAGTAAATTTATCAAGAATGCTTTCAAAATAAAACGGCAGTCATTTAAAACGAAGATGTATTGATCTTTCGTTTATTGTTTTGCTTAATTCATAGGTGTAACATTAGCCTCTTTATTTACAACTGTAAATATCTACAGAGAGTGTAGCTGTTATATAAATTGAGTTTTTGTCATTTAACATCGTATGGCCGTAATTAGTTCCCGTCTGAATAATCCTGAATTAAGGAAAAGTTTTTACTTGGTAACCCTTTTGAAAGTGACAGATAAACAGTGCTCTCATAAAAAAATAACGTATGTCGGATTGTAAAGTAGGTGGAGAAAAGAGAAAGATATATTCTCTGATACGTACGTCTTCTGTTACGACAGTTGTGAGTTCCAAATTTTACCTGTAGAGGGCACATTTGCGAGTAGTGAAAAATGATGGTCGGTTCTCCTCAAAAATAATCATGATCGTAAAGAAATATAAAAGAAAAGTGAATCAAATCTAACAATAAGTGACCAAAATGATTCCCTAAGTGTCGGCGGGTGGTGGCCAACGGGTGTGCGGGGGCTAAAAGAGCGTAGGGTGTAGTAAGGTCATAAGACTTGTCATCTGACTGTTCTTCGTCCAAAATGGCTCCCTCTCCAGAGCACGATAAGGAGCCAAAAGCACCTGACAAAGGCCATTCCCAGCTCAGTGATAATAATTCTGGTGACATTCAAGTGCAAGTGTCAGAAACACAACAAAATTCGGATACCATACCCGCCACAGCCGGAGCTAGCGGCGACACCGAGGTAACTATTTGCTGACCTCTTTATAACGCTGTATTCGATTATTGAAGTATGCAGCCATTTTTGTGAAGTTATCGTAGTTTTTGCAGTGTTCTGAGGCAATTATAAAAGCGTTCTGCACGCAACTCTGCCCGGTACGCATTCTCGATTGTTTATTGAATTTTTTCGAGATAGCTAACAGCTAACAGCCAATTAGCGTCTTCGGCCATACGACGTTGTCTGTGCAACGATAGGTATACTTTTTCGTACATCGCTTAAGGTTTTATCACGTTCTACAGGTTTCAGACCCTCCGAGTGATAACAGAGATAAGACCCTCGCGTCAGATAGTTCTGGAAGGTCAAGGTTGTATCATCTGGTCAGAATGATGCGTTGTTTATAAAAATTATCTAAAATTAGAGATGGCCCCTTTGTCTCGCTTAAAATAATGAATGCGCAAGTCGAATATTTGCTGAATACGAATCATTTTTATTGTAAAGAATGTAATTTAATTGCTATGTAAGTAACATTACTCAGACACATAAAAAACTCATAAATATAATAGGCCCATTCTGTTATTCCAAAATTCCAGATAATCGTCAGATTTTAATTGTTGTGTACACCGGTAGAGGTGATAAGTAAATAGTTGCCATCAGAAAAAAATATCCCCTAAAATCATTATTACTATGCTAATTACGAACGTTGCAAATTTTATGTTGTATTCGTAAACATGCAAAAATTCCATTATCGATTTAAATGCGTATTGCGCGACACATACTTGTGAAACATTGTACTGCCAATCCAATAGAAATCTAATCAAGAACAGCTGTTTTGTACCCATTTTGTATTTTGTTTGTTTTCACTATTCTGCCCTTACAAATAATAACTGCATATCCGTATGTATTTATAATATAGATCAAATTAAACCTGAAACTCAGTTGGTTTCGAAAGAGTAACAAATTCGTTGAACAATAAAAACGGTCGATAGAAAAAATATAAAAAGTTTTTTCCTATATTTTCTAATGAGGTCTTCTCGCAATTTGTAGCATTTTCGTGATTTAGATTCGATTTAACCGTCTAATTATTCTAGTAACAAATTTTTAAGATTTTCCGACCGCCGTACCACAGTCTGGTTCGAATCCCAAACATTTTTTTATATTCCTCTTTTTGCACGGATTTAATCCAATGTAACGTCACCTATCTTTCATGTATGTACGTTCACGGCATCTTTTTCACAATATTTTTGTTGTTGTTGCATGTAACGTACTTATCCCCCGTGTAAAAAGAGGATTGAGTGGATTTACCTATTTCTCAAATTGGACCTCAAACAGGGTGAAAAGAATATATCTTGTACTTTGAAATAAAATGACTAATCATTCAAATTTATTGTTACAAAGCTAATTGCAATTAAATTTAAATAGGCGTCGACATAAGTGCTATTTCTGCCCGTTGTCGAATTGTATTTTATAAGTAGAGATTCTTTACAAGCTAGATTCGCACTAATCAGTCGATCCGATTTCAGAAAAATGAACCCCTTAGGAGGACTGGTTGTTACGCAATTGCTACACGCCCCAGCTTCATTGAAAGGGCAAGGAAAATTAATTTCGTCTAGCTCGCAGAAGTTGACGCACCGACTGAAAAAGTATATTGATTTTTGTTATTGCGACTTCACTTAATTTTGTTGAGGTTGCTTATGTTTTTGTTGAGAATACCTATGTACTGTTTTAGTATCTCGACACCATCTTTAGCGGAGCTGTGGATTCGTTTAGCAACCAACATACTCTGATTTTAACATTTAAAAAAAACCCAGCTGAATGTTTTTGCCGCTTTCCTTTTCAATCATGTCAGCCCCCGACGTGGAAGCATATCGACTCCCTATGAAACATATAAAAAGAAGAGAACTAGTTGGTTTTCAGTAGCTCAACATTTATTTCGGAGTCTGTATGGTTTGAAAATATTAATACCTAGTTAGCTCTCTCTGCGCCCTATTTTTAGGATCGGATAGGGAGAAAATATATACATAATAGAAATCTGTCCTCGAAACATATTTACTTCGATTCACTTTTAGGGTGTTAACTACTCTCAATTTTTGGTTAAAGGGCATTTAATTTTTTAATTTGTACCACATGTTTATAGTAGTTTTATAATGTTCAGTCATGTATGTATGTAGAGATGAGTGAAAACGGTCCTGATCATTATAAAAATGTACACGTAGTACAAAACAAATTGTGTTTTATTTTTATAATACATCGACTCAATAATCAATTTATAGAAGTGTCCGTTCGGGGTCTCTAACCTGTGAAACTAAACTTTTTTCCTGAATGCTTTACGTAAGCTTAATCCCATCGCTGGTTACATTTATATTCGTTATTTCACATATATTATTTTTCAGTATTCCAACCGTTTTGCCAATGGTTTTTAAAAAGCTAATGTAGGTCTTTGCTCCCAAAAGGCTGGATATCACTGGTCTATAAAATACCTCAACATCAGTTGGTCAGATGAGGATATTTTCATACCATTTACTGAGAGAAATTTGGGGGGTTGGCGTCCAGTGTTTTTTTTACAGGTCCGGTGATAAGCCGTGCACGCCTCTTGTATCCTAAAACTGAAAGTACTCTTATCACAGAACATTTCCGAGTGATAATTTGGTGGTTGGCACGCTATGGAACACTCAATATATTATATTTGTCTAATCTATATTATGCAAGTACAACTTGTTCGCCCCGTCACCAGACAAAAATGCAACAAATAGTATTCCTAGGGCGAATCACCATTGGTATTATAGCACTGCAAAGGTAATACACTAAATCCTCTTATTACACGAAGGATACGTTCCGTGTTAATCAACCATGCAAAAAAATGCTTTAAAAAAGATACAACGAACCTACACAAATGAAAGATGGGTTCCATTAAATTGGACCGTGCAATTTCGAAACCGTGCAAAAAGAGGATATAGCGTCTAAATGTGAAAAGTTCCATTTTTAAAATTCATAAATATACATACCCATCATCTTTATAAAGATTAAAATAATATTTGATGTTGATTAAAACTAATTTGTTTCCAAAAAATTGTCGATAAAAGTTTAGCGTAGTTTTGACAGTTACCGCTGACGCTAGCGCAGGGATGCCCCGAAGTAACGTACATCGGGAGTCTTTTTACTTATAACATCGAATAGTAAGTATCATAGAAGCTGGGAAATCTGTTTTTAAAATGGGAGACGGTCGCATTACTTGAAATACCCTAAAATTATAAAACTCTCAAACTCAATAATTCATTTATTTTTATTTATATACAAAAATAGTTTCATAACATACGACTGCCGTAAGCTGCAAGTAGTTCGTAACGTGTCGGGTAAAACGATATTGGAGAAAAAATTCATTTATTCAATTTGGTAAACAGATAAAATAAAACACAGGAAAGGGAATAAAATCTAAATATAGCAAAACAACATATATGTGTCAAAACAATTATGCATGAGTCGTGAATACCTGCATCTTAAAATTCGCCAGATTATTGGCAAAAATGATGATTCCAATATTCACAAGGGGCGAAGTGTTTTTAAATAAATAGATATACATACAAATTTGAATTATTGAGATTTTGTACACTTACATGTATTTTGTCACTAAAGATCCGGGTTTCGCCTTTCGGCATCTTCAGGCATTCGAGCGCACGAATGGACTCGAACTGAGTGACAAAATACATGGAAGTGTACAAAATCTCAATAATTCAAATTTGATTTTGAAATTCCATCAAGCACCCTCAGTTGATGTCTTAAATTACATATACATACTGTATTTAATAATAATTTGTGTCTTTTATAACAGTGTAAAAAAAATAATCGGGTGTACTCGGCAAAAGCAGTGTAGTGAATTGTTTTCTAAGTCTTTTGATATTGTTGTTGGAGGATGTTCTCGATAAGAAAATGAGCGAATTTTATGACGCCGGTTTCAATGCATTTTTTAAACTACCATACATCGCAGTATGGCCGAAAGAATCAAATATGACAGTGGCCCGCGTTCGATAGACACTCAAAATTATTACCTCGCTGTGTTTTTCTTGAGTGTTAAAAATAGACAAACATTCCTTGCGAGAGCGTGTGAACACAGATCATCGCAGAAAATCATATTTACAACACGTATTGGCATTCCGCAACCGATATATCGAACATGCGTGAATCACCCTGTCAACAGCCGTACTTCTCCATCTGTAATAATGCGTTATGATCTATTCTTTCTCAGCGGTTATATTCGTCGATCGCAATGTGGAATTCCATTGTAAAATCTTGTTCATACACGTCCGCTCAAAGTATAGGATTCGAAACTTAAACTCCAATCGACAATGCAATAGAGTTTTATCGAATTGTACTCGTCCTATCTATTTATATGCGTTGTCCTTTAGACCTATATTTCGCACCCCGAGTGTAAAACAGTAATAAGTGCAAATTTATACATTTTGATTTTATTAGCAATGGTATTTTTATGCACTACACTAGCGTAAAACGGCAGTATCTGTACTCCGATTATTTTAGTCTGATAATACAATTTTAAGTTATTCGCATTTTAACTGTAAAACGATATTATTGGGCAATACGTTCGAGTTTCATTATAAATAACGTCTACGTCTTTAGTGCAATATTCTAGTATATGCGTTGCCGTCCTTTTACAATAATAATTTACTATGGTTTGGTAGAAAATAGCAAATAATATTCTTTAACAAACATCTGCTGAAGATTTTCAGAATATATCCGGATAACCCCACAAACGTGTGTTGCACCGTTGTTTTCAATTGAAACAGATATCGGAGGAAGATTTAGATCTGCCATAACAGCGTGGGAGTGCAAAGAATCTTACATAGATTAGTTTTGCTCGTGCAGGTGTTTTGGCAGAATTCCCGTTCGTCGTCAGCTGCGACATTCTGCCGCTCATCACGCGTGCACCCCGTCTCCTCACAATACCATCAAATATTATGTATTTTCTACTTATTTACTTTCTCATCGATGACATTTATAATGTAGGTTGCTCTCCTAGGGGAAACGTCAATTCCAAACACCGACTAAAAGATGGATTCGAATGGTTTGGAAAATTCCCGCCGGATCGTCATAATTCAGGTTAATCTGTTAAATATGCGATATCGCCGACGTTTTGGCCTATTGATGTAACCCTATCGAAAACATTATATGGTGAGTTGCGTTATGAATCTTTGAAATTCACCCTGTAAATTCTCATGTTAGCAGATATGGGATTAAAATGATGTTTCCGTTCCAAAAAGTGGTCAATTTATTTTTTTTTAATTTACATCATTTGGCCGAGACCTGGAGCATATGGTATCCTAATGGAGGTATCTTAACAGAATTTTTCTACGATAACTGCTTGTTACTCAGTTGCTCAACGTCTCTTTTTTTCGAAGAGAGTAGGGATAGAAGGATAAGGGCTATGACAGGACCAGTGGTTAACTAATCGCTCTCGCTATGTCCCGTGAAGATGGGATGGTTGGAAGGGAGGACTCATCCTACGAACAGAAATCCATAAATCGATTGAAAGATCAATCTATGAAAACCGTCCGCACCGGGAATCGAACCCGAGACATCCGTAACCGTAGCCAGCGACGCTACCAACTGCGCCACGGACGCCGATACGGACACGGAAAATCGATAATTACGCAAAATATTGATAAATGAACCGGTTTGAAGTTCATAGTATGTATGGCTTGAAGCGAGTAACAAAACGTTTTAATATTTTTCGCAGAAAAATAGAACTCAAACCGAACCGAAACGAAAAAGAGGATAACGTGAACATATCGAATTAGTCCAACAACTCCACAAACAGTGCTCAGAAGAACATAAATAACGTGACCAATGAACAATGATGACGCTAAAAATACTGCCGGTGGCCTACAAGCGAATTTGGGAATTAATTATTTTTCTAAATAGACAAACAAAAGTGATGGCAGGAAAATTCAATACGACAAGCCAATTAGTCTCGATGGTTAATGAAATTACGACTGAATCCATAATACCTGACAATCAGTTTTTTTTTCTTAAGTTCTTTGATGACTCCGCAAGCCTTATTCTCATGGAAGATAGATTATTTCGTTATTTGATGGAACAATATTTCACGATTAATTAAAATTGCTAAATTTTATAGTGTAGTATAAATTTGATACTATTCGTGGAGTAATAAAATGTATGTAATTACCCTTTTACTGTAATTGATAACGGAAGGAATTTATAGATAAATTTTGCATGTCTACATAAGAGATAGGCAACATTTTTCCGACTGATATTTATGTATTACATATAAGGTTGACAAAAAAAAGAACATTTAACAAACAAACGTTTATTTTGCACAATTTTCTTTGTAATTCTGCCGGTTATTATTAAAGTGGAATAAGTCATTTAAGGTACCAAATATACTATTCTTTTACAAGGTAATCGTAAAATTCCACCAGTACAGGAAAGATTATATCTATAAGGCTAAGAATTATAATGTATAGACATATTTGTATGTATTATCAAAATATTTTTAAAGCAAATTTACGCCAAAGTCAAAATATCTCAAACAAAATATTATATGACTTTTTCCACTTTCATAATAACCGGCACATGCATAATATGTAGATAATAATAGTTAGGAACATTAAAAGTACGCTTAAAAATCAATTGTTGAATTTGATAATCTTCATTCTTATTCTCATTTGATCATCTCTGTTGCTATATTTATCTACACAACTAATTTGGTGCTTTTGGTAAAAGATTCTTATTTTCTTTTATTTCTTTATAATGTTCTAAATGTTAAATATTTATACTACGCTCAAAATACTCCGGACAGTGGAAATTTTAAAAATTGAAAAAGAGGACATTCTGGGTATAATATAAAATAAGATAGAGAACAAAAGAATTGTGTTAAAAAAGAGAACATGTTCTCTTGAAAAGAGACCTGTTGGCAACCCTAATTACATACTTAAAAAATTGCCTGCTTTATAAAAAAGCTAAGACCACCACAATATTTTGGCTAACCTATGAGAAAAACAACACCAGAAGTATAAATACTTATGTGCATGTTAGAACTCCATTTTAATGCTATAGAAAATTAGCTATTTTATATTTTTCATTTTATAACAAATACACACTACAGCTGAAACCGTCATATCGGATTAGGCTCGAGGGACCGTGAGTTCCCCATCCGTATTCCATGCCTGACCGACCACGCACATCCAGACTTTATCTTTCAAATTCGTGTAGACCTACAGGTTTTAGAGTTAGTTAGCGTAAAAATTCAAATGAACATTTACTGCGAAAACGCACCCATTTACGTATTTATTGCAAAATTCGATACAATTCAACTACTAATTAAAAATAGTTTGAATAATTTTACCGTGGTAAAGAGGGTGGTGGTTTTAGTAGGGTTAAGAAATAATGCTCTAGCTCAGCGGTCGGAAATCTTTTGGACCAAAAGAGCGAAATGTGAATAGTAAAACAGTTCAGAACTTTTTGGGCAGCCAAAAAGTATCTTAATAATGACTTATTTAAATTGATTAGTTCCATTTTATTTTTAATTTATTAAGTTAAGAAGATTTACTTAATGAAACTAATGTAATATTTAAAAGCTTTCTTTTTTTATTGTTGAAATTATAAATGTAGAGGATCTTGGTATAACTTACCGATGCCGGTGAGAGGATGTCTGTTTAAGCGAAATGTTTTTTTACTAAGAAAATAAACGGTACAAAACAAGGCCTGTGAAGTTTCCATAAATGGATTGAAAATATTATCTGATTTGTATGTAGGCATGAAGTTGAATATTTATAAAACACAAACGAAATTGTTAATTTTACAAAATTTTTGTAAAAATGCTGAATTGTGAATTTCGCAAAGAAAGAACCGTAGGTTGCCGACCTCTGCTCTAGCTCTACGTCGTTTACCCTAGGGCTCTGCGGAACCTCTTTCGGGAAACGCTGGTCTATTGCCAAAGAATTGCTCTAGTTATTGAGGTCGATAACTGCTCTCTCTACTGGACTCGGTAAACTATCTAGGAAAAGCTAGTTGAAAATTTGCCGAAAAAACCAACTGATGTTCCAGTAAATAGAGTTGCGTTCCGATCGCTGAGTTCTTTTCGATGATTAGAATCCAAAATAAAAGGGTTTTTTTTTTTAATTTGCATGAAGGTTGGGTATGTTGTACCGATGAAGTGTTTTTATTTTTGTCGTAGTGTTGCCAGCCGCAAAGATACAGTGTGGGAATAAGCGACTAGTTATCTTCTTACATTAGCGTAACCAGGATCTTGTCAAAAGTTTCCATAAATAGTTAAATATTTACCTACACATATGCTTTGTCCCGTGGCGAATTAAAAAAATTTCAGTGATCTCGCTACATACGATTTAGGATGTTTAATAATACAAAGTTATATTAGTATTTTTCAGTCGTATCCCTTAAGGGGATTTTAAACACGAAAGCTTCTGAAGTAGTTATGTCTATGAATGAGATTAATCAATTATTAAAATTGACATGCATATACGAATCCATCCTACTTAAATATACTTTTTTATCAGTTGTTTCTCACAACTCTTAATATTATCTGTCTAACCGTCTGCGTAAAATAGTTTTTTTTTTCTTAAAAATAATACTTTTAGTTGTGTTCCTTTTTATTTCCCTCATTAAGTTCTTATAAATCAGACAAATTGCGCTTTATCAATTTTAAACAATGAGATTATTATTAATCTTTTCTCTTTCTTCTATTGCAAATAAATCATAAAAATGTGGAAATATTACAAAATAAATTGTGTTTCATTTTCAAAATATAAGTAGTTTATTGATAAACTTAAGGCTCAATTACTAACTAAGTGAAATATCAAGTGTCGCTTTGTTTTTCAATTTTAATATAATTCAAGAACATTGGTGTTCCCAATGTAATTTCTACTTAAGTTAATCTCAAATTCACTGTAATATATAAATCCTTTAACATTATTAAAAACCCTTAAAAGTCACGTCAGATATGTGATAATTACGTTGTTTTTTTGTATTTAATATTAAGTCCCAAATTAAGAAAAGAAAGAGTTACCCATATTAAAGCGCTTTCTGGCTGTGATGTCATTTCTTCGATACCGCGAAAAATAACCGTAGTGAAAGCAGCCTTTTTCGCTACGCCACTGCGTGCTTACAAAATATTGCATACTTTGTATAGCGGTGAGGTGCGATAATAACTCCAATGAATCACCGTTCATCCATCTCCTGTGTAATTCACCTTTAGTCGTCACCGCGCAGGCTAAATTTAATATTTCGCTCTTGCACACCGAATTTTGTCGTGTGATATCATAATGTAAATTTTTTAACTATTTGTCACTTCTTTTTTGAATCTTAAAAAAAACACCTGATTGATGATTGTTTGGACTGAATACAGCGGTGAATTCTTTTTAATTTATTACATTATTTCTCAGTATGTATACAAACGCTTCTTTGAGATTTATACTGGGTGGTATTGGTTGACGCGTGGAAAGAGTACATAAGAGGCAGCATATTAATTTATGACATATCTATCTATTCCTCTCACGCGCATACCATGATATCTATAAACCAATTATCATATTTACAATTTATGCAATTGCAAAAAATCCTCCTCGACTTTATCTTCTTAACTCTCAAAAATTACACAGTTTTTGTACTTGTCAAATCCGTACGAATGTGTCCATTTTCAACTCGCTACGTCGTCAAGTTATTAGCTCAGGAAGATAACATTAGAATCTAAATTCCTGATGAAACCGAGGAATAAGGCTAGTTATATATGTTAACTAAACAACACTAATTGATTTATACACTAATAAACACCCACTTTGTCGGCTCCGTGGTGCAGTGGTCAACGTCGTTGGCTACGGTTACGGAAGTCTCGGGTTCAAGCCGTAGTATGGACAATTTCATAAATTGATTTCTGTTCGTAGTCATGAATGTTTGTGATGTCTAAAACTAATACCCACCCATCCGATTCTAAAAACAAAACGGAGCATAGCGAGAGCGATTAGCTAACCACTAGTTCTGCCCTATCCCTATTCGTCTATCTTTACTCTATCCGAAAAAAGAGAGGTCGAACAACTGAGTAACGAGCAGTTCTCATAGAAAACGTCTGTTGAGATACCTCTATAAGGAGGCCATGTGCTCCACGCTGGGAGAATGGTAAAAAATAACACCCAATTCCATAATAACACATCAGCAGCAACTGTCGATAGTAAGATTAAATTATTTTTAATAAATACAAATATTGGTGAAGCTTGCGTGTACTGATTTTTCGCTTGATATGAGAATATACTACAAAGTGGCATTTAGAACTGGTTGACCGTATATTCGTAGTGACTTTCTTTTTGACTTTATTCAAACCGACGATGTTATTTGAATTTGTGAAAACGCTCCTAAATTGCAGAAATTTTTCCCATAAGCAATCCTCCGACAACTTACGTAATAATGACCAATTAAATTAAACCTCCAAAGATTATCGGTCCATTATTAATCTATTGTCACTTCCCGTCAATCTGTGCTCGATGCCTCTGCCAAAAAATATCAATTAATATGTACTCGAACAAGATACAGATCGGGTCGACATTATAACATACTATCTAATGCACACTTTTGTCCAGTCAGCGTGCAACGGCTGGCACTTGTAAAACTGTATAAGGGGATCGGCGTGCAGTGCGCCAAACCCCCTACTTGTTCTCGTGCCCCCCTTGCGACTAAACTATGCGACGTACCACGTAGTACGGAACGTCTAGACCGGGACCTGGCCAGACACATCGGCTACCCCGTCTTGTGTTTTACAATTTAAATTACAACACTGCGAAATGAAATTCGATTCGTTTGATTAAATTAAAATATATTGGAAAACCTATCGTCCGACGCATAAAGGGATTATTGCATCAAAGCATGTGAATTGTAACGTAGGTTTAATAATAAACAGGACACAGTTGAATGGTATAACTCAATATGCAGAATCCAAACGTGAAATCAGTTAGGCTTAGAGTGCATTTTATGTTGAACGTTTGCTTATTATATAATCATAGAATTGTTTGAATCACATACGGATATGAAATATTTTTCACTTCCCCATCTCCACGGAAAGCGCCAAGCTGGAAATCATGAATATGTTACTTCTAAACATCTAAAGGTCTGCCCACACCTTCGAGTCACTCTCGGAAATCGCTCAGGGACCGGACAAGTCAGAGTTAACCCGTGAAGCTTAAAATCACATTGCGAACAATTCCTGAAAACAATTGAACTCCTTTGTTTACTGAACATTCGCATGTTTCCTTAATAGTTTACCTTCTACAAAGCATTCATCCGTAGAATCTTCAGTAAATCATAACTTAGCTCGAATACATACTAGAAAGAGACATCAATTAAAACTTATTTCAGAAATGAATTAGTCAGGAAACTGATACACATAATTTCAGTAGTTAAATATAGATTGAAAAAAAAGACTTCTCTTAATACAGTAAAGTTTTTGTGTACAATTTAACTGTTAAACCATCGTTCATCAAAATTACTTAATCTTCATAATTTAATGCATGAAAAATACGTAGCTAAATTTAAACAGTAATGAATAAATGATATGTACCTAATTTAATGTTATATATCGTCATCGTACTGGCAGATGTTGGTGGGTAACATATTGACAGTTCTGAGTAAATAGCAAATGAACATTTTAGCTCGTGGAATAAAGCCTTTAGCCTCGGTATTTTATGTCACATAGATAATTATAATATAAAAATATACATGGATTTATGGCAATCTAACACTAATCGAATAAGGGATCAATAGACAGGGACAATCATTGCTGGCCTAGAAATCTGCATTAATATACTTTCTGATAAAATAAATTACCGAGTTACTCCAAACAAATAACTGATATCCAAGAATCTCATTGTACGTCAATTTTGTTATTTACGATATTAAAACAACCTCATCAATATAATACATATACACAACCCTATCTGAAAATAGGGTCATCGTTGAAACGCTCGCACCATGTATCTATGATAGATATGTTGAGAAATAAATACTACGAAGTCTCTTATTGGAACAGCCTATACAAGATGCTGATAAATTATCATAATCGTCAAATACAAAAACATACGACTGTAGTCCCTTTTAAGATTTTCTTTTTTTACGCTCAACAACCCTGTTATGTAACAGTTTTCCAGCAATTTTCCGCCGCCATTACTTTTCATGACTTCCATTAATATATATTTTTCTTGGAGCCTTCGCGGAATAAGAGAGATAGAAAACACGCCCGCATTCATTCTGTTCATCCGCCCACCGACTACCCCCGTGGGCGTATCCGCAATATATAATTTTCTCCGAGAAACGTCTATATACGCCATTAGTTGTGCCCGTTTTCAGGATTCGCTCCGTATTCCATCCAGACCGGCGAAACTAAATTAACTGGGAAAATATTTAGACCGAATTTATTTCTGCCAGCGCGGCAATTAATGTCATTAATATTATCTGATTGGATGTGCGACATCGTCAAGGAAAATCGTGTTTTTACGGAAGAGTTAATTCGGGTTATGGCTTACGTAAACTAGGTGTCACAACTCATACTGTGTTGATCCGTCTAGTGGACATTTATTTCATTATTATTGTCTCCGAAATCAATGCAAAGTAACAACATTTTCTGTATACTTTATATAACAGCATGGCTATTAATTTTTTTTGAATGAGTTTTACTAAGCATCGTTCTCACAGGTAGCGAGCAGTTCACGTGGTTTACAAAAACGTGTTTCTAAATCAAAGATAAGGGCTACTCGTTTTGGACGTTTCATTTTTTGGAACTCCTAAATTGGGACTTCGGTTTTTTTTACTTCTTCCGGGTTTCTTCATTGAGAAAGGGCTGAATATATTGATAAAAAAATTATTATATTTATTAGTACTTACTGACCAATGTTCCCTCTAAGCTGCTCGCGTGCGTGGCCGCGCAGCAGTTTTAGAAACCCTTCACACTTGTCTGAGGTTGGTGCGCATTCCAATATAAATTATCCAAATTTAATTTTTAAAAAGTTGTGTATTTTTAATATCAAAAGTGAAAAAGAAAATTCCGCATTTTTTTTTATTAAACATCAGTTTTTTTATACAAGTAACCGATAGTATAAATAATTTCAATATTTTTAATTAAGCAAAGCAACACAAAAACCCTAGTTGTTTTACAAAATGTATTCGAATGACATATTGATATCTGCAAAAAAGGTTATAATTTTTCCGCGTATTTGTTAGTTTTGTCTGCTCACTCTTTGGATTTTCTGTGCAAAGAACCACTCGTTTTACAGGGAAAATTGTTGCTGACGCTATAGCGGCCTATAACTATAAAATATTAAAACATGAGGCGATATACTTTATAAAACACTATTTTACATTTTGAATATTTCCGGCTTACCTTATACGAAGAGACAAGATAAAAAGGTAAAACTGGATTTCTATTTAAATGAACCGAGACTAAAATGGACGTGAATTCGGGGTAACAATGTGTAGCGCATGGGTAACGAATTCAAACGATGTAATCGTTGTAGTTATCGAGGATCTCTCGAATAACTCGTTCTTCCACTATAACACTGCTTTGTCTATATCAGAAAGAATGAGAAAACAAATGACTCACAGAGAATCCAATTAAAATTGAACCGCGAATCATTTTTTTCGTTAGACATTGATACGACTCGAATGAACGAAGCTGAGAGTTCTTTCGAAATGCTCGATCCGCAGACCTGTGATCTTTCACAACTACAGTACGGTTCCAGGGCGACTGAAATATTATTATTTAATATCAAATCGTTTTAAATGAGCGTAAAATACTTCATCCGAGATTGAGCGAGTCGGAATAAAATACTAATTGTGTGCTGTTATTTTTATTCGATGGAATAATGTAGCTCGGCCGGTTCCAGTACATTGGCAGCAATGAATGGGGCTATTCAGTGGCCGTGGATCATTTTTTTCCTTTTTTACTTGTCTTTTCTCTCTCGTTCGCCGTCGGGACATTGTGTTAATTGCTTGTGCGGCGCGCGCCACTGAACACCGCTAACGAGATCGCCAGCTCAAATGGTCTCGCAGTTCGCCGCCGCACGCCACTGATTCACAAAATGTTTAATAATAATATAATATATGTAAATATTATTGTATAATGCCAAATAGAGCAGCGACCACTTAAATTGTGCATTCGAATTACCGGTAGCTTGCGTGAGGCATCGTTAGCAAAAATCTTAAACAATTCGTCGGTGGGACCTAATGTGAGAAATGTCTAATCAGCTAATGATTTCCAAATCCATTTGTCACGTTAATGATTTTTTTATAAATACTATTTTGATTTAACTTTATGCTCCCAACTTCCTCCCTCGTTCGTTGTCGTTTGTCGCAAGCAAGCTATTTGAAGAGAACATCTCTTAAAAGGTTGCTGACCACTAATGAAAAAAATGAATTTTTCGAATCCTATTAAAATTTAATAGCAATTAAATTGGTTACAGTAATACGGAATGATGATTAACGGAACTCATTTTATTGCAAATACAGGGAATTACCGGTATCACGAAGGCAATAAGACGGTTGCATAACTATAATCTCTACTCTACCTACAGCAGAAAATACATTTTAAGTTATGTATTACTTTTGAAAAAAAATCGAAAATAAGGGCGTATATTTCTATATTAAGTTCCGATGAATAGCTAGCACCATATGTTCATCTCTATAAAGTAGATTCGCTGCTACTTAAGCTGATATCATATCTAGTGGCTAATCAAATGAATACTAGCCATATCATTCTAAAATATACAACTCGAAACAATGTTCAATTTGTCTTGGAACAAATGTAATGCATAATGTACCAGAAAATAACAGGGACGTCATTTTGTGGGGGGTGGCATTTCTCCCCCTCCCAGAATTTTGCCAAACTCACTTCCCATCATCCTGAAAAATGTTGAAATGACTTCAATGGAATTTTTTCCATGTCCTCTCCCAATGTGGAGCATATGGTCTCCTAATGGAGGTATCTTGACAGAATTTTTTCTACGAGAACTGCTTGTCACTCAGTTACTCAACCTATTTTCTTTTTCGAAGAGAGTAGGGATAGAAGGATAGGGCTATGACAGGACTAGTGGTTAGCTAATCGCTCTCGTTACGCCCCGTGAGGATGGGATTGGTAGGAGGGAGGACTCAAGACTACTAACAGAAATCCATAAATCGATTGAAAGATCAATGTATGAAAACCGTCCGCACCGGGAATTGAACCCGAGACATCCGTAACCGTAGCCAGCGACGAAACCAACTGCACCACGGACGCCGACATGGAAACGACATGGACAGAATGGAAAATAATACAACTAATATTTCCAACGACAATGATCTGCATAATATAAAAATTGTATGTGATCCAATATTGTCTCTCGTAGAATTGAGAATTATCAGATAAACAAAAAATTTAGGCGTAACCATCGGTTCCCCGGTATAATAATATGTATAAGACAGTTTGAGAATCGCTTATCTTTGCCAAGATACTGTGGTATAATATTCATTTTATTATAATGGAATAGATTATATTGTTATACTACTTAATTAGTTATTAAAAAGCTTTCCTATCCCACATTCTTGAATCACGCTTTAATTAACATATTTAGGTAAAATATTAACGTTTGTTAGAATATTAAAATATTTTTTTTTT
Organism: Himalopsyche phryganea; assembly: GCA_022494535.1. Lineage (NCBI taxonomy): Eukaryota > Metazoa > Arthropoda > Insecta > Trichoptera > Rhyacophilidae > Himalopsyche > Himalopsyche phryganea. Next base: position 283,055 of record JAGVSL010000039.1, read on the forward strand.
TCAATATAATAGGTAATATATTGTGATGCAATAGTGAATAAGTATAATGATAATTTAGGCGTTTTTTTTTTAACATATCCACACATTTTTTATGAGCTCCAAATTCTCCCCTTTTCACGGCCTTCGTTTGCACAGTTTATTATCTACTGCATATCTACTACGTTAATCGAGGGATAAATGTATAAAATTAAAAAAAGTCAATCCCTGAATCTCGGGATTAGAAAAAGGGTCCGGGATTGGATGCACTACAACCTATTACGGGTGACAATAAATGTAAAATAATCATGTGAAATTTATGAAAATAAATATATTTTTTATCCATGTTTGCTCCCAACGTGGAGCATATGGCCTCCTAATGGTGGTATCTCAACAGAATTTTTCTATGATAACTCCTTGTTACTCAGTTGCTCAACCTCTCTCTTTTGAAGAGAGTAGGGATAGAAGGATAGGGCTAGGACAGGACTAGTGGTTAGCTAATCGCTTCGCTAAGCCCCGTGAAGATCAGATAGGAGGGAAGGAATTTTTTAGACATCACAAACACTCGAACACAAGACTACGAACAGAAATCCATAAATCGATTGAAAAATCAATCTATGAAAACCGTCCGCACCGGGATTTGAACCCGAGACATCCGTAACCATAGCCAACGACGCTACCAACTGCGCCACGGACGCCGACGAAAAAAAATATACCTACACAAAATCCAAATATTTTTTATCAAGATAGACTGCTATAATAATTGAACGGCGATAGTTATTGGACACTTCGACAGACGTCCAAAATAAGAGTAGCTTAACATTCTTGTTGGTGTGAAGGAGACAAATATATCTTGTCTTTCTATCTCTATGTAACTGCAGCTTTAATTATCCACTACTAGATGACAATACTGACAAAATTTCATTCGTATGTGATGTCGGGTCGAAAATCGTGAAAAAACGTGTTTGTGTTATTAGATCCTTTAAGAAACAGTGATATTTTAGTGACATTTACTTTATAAAAGTTTCGTGAATTTCGTAACGAAACGTGTCAGGAAAACGTGAGAGACTACAAGCTGTCTATATTTATTGAGATTTAAATAGTGGTACAACAACTAACCTAAAAAGTAAATGTGTCCAATTACTATGTTTTCCCATATTTTTCAGTCTAATACAAATAACTAAAAACACCTTTTGTTTTTATTATTGTTATGTTCATTTCCCTGAAGCTCATTAAATTCCTCATCTCTACATATCTTACATGTTTCCTACATACTTATTTTTTTTACTTATACACTGTAAAAGGAAAGTACTTCCTTAAGTGTCCAATTACTATAGCAGTCACTCTACCCACTTTTACGGGTGATAATAAAAATTATTGCTACAATTGTCATGTTAAATTTACGAAAAAAGTCTTACTGCGTGATTATTGTAACAATAATTTTTATTGTCACCCCTAAAAGTAGGTAGTAAAAAATCAAAAATAATCCACGTACACAAAATCAAAATATTTTTTATCAACCTACCCACTTTTGAGGGTGACAATAAAAATTATTGTTACAATAATCACGTAGTTAGGACCCTTTTCTTAAATCTAGTATGATAATTGTAACAATAATTTTTATTGTCACCCGCAAGAGTGGGTAGGTTGATAAAAAATATTTTGATTTTTTGCGTAAATTTTTACTACCTGCTTTTATTGGTGACAATAAATATTACTGTTACAAGTATCATATTAAATTGATGAAAAAGGTCTTACTGTGTGATTATTGTAACAATAATTTTTATTGTCACCTTCAAAAGTGGGTAGATTGAAAAAAAATATTTTGATTTTTTATGTAGGTAGATTTTTTCGTAAATTTCGTACGATTATTGTTACAACTTGAGACGACCTTACTAGTCTCCTCTCGACAAGAGAGACAGCCTCTACCTCAGAAGGAGATAGAGCTAACGGCAAAGGAAAGGGAAGTTAAGGTCTCGTAATACAAAGTCGCGTTCGGTTAGTACGTATGCTCAACTCGGAGCCTACACATTTATTTACACGCTAAATACCATCAACAAGTTACACTTAAGGCTAACATACGAAGCAATTACGCTATTCATGTAACAAATTAAATGCGGCGTGGGGATTGGGTTACGCCTGGGTCCTGAGGGGAGTCCGCCCTAGACAAAGAGTGTCTCCCATCTTATATGAGCTCTGAGAAGCAACCTCGCGAAAGAATCGTAACAATTACGCATTCACTTAAACACAAAAACACATGTACGGTTCGACTACCAGACTCGACTCAAGGTGAACTGAATGATCCGCCGGGATGGAGAAGCCACTGACCGTCTACGAGCACTGGTCAGTAACCGAATCACACAAATACACAGTTAACAATAACATTTACAAATCAACCCCTTGGCGGGTGAACGTCAGTGCCGGACGTCGAATACCCGACCAGTACTTACGCCACTGATGTTCAGACAAAGACATAAAAAACAATTCGCGAGTGAGGTAACAAACACTCATGTCCATCTCAAATTTAATTTGATTTTTTTTAACTATTTACCTTGCAGGAACTTGAACCTAAAGCCATCAAATCGATAGGGTAAAGAAAGGTCTTCCCACTAAAAGGTCGACAAACTTGGATTTGTTGCATCTTTATTTTTTTTTCAAATCAATATTCATTGATAATAGGTACATATTGTATTATAGTTAAATGTCACTTTATAAAACGCAATACAATTATGAGTCGCTGAGTCGCTTAACACGCTCCTAGCGATTTTTTACAAAATAAGTTCTTAATGTACGTAGGTATGTGCTCCATCGACAGATCTATCAATTTTTCCAGTTGCAAGTCTAACATTTCTTCCCATTTCGTCCCCTGTTCGAAATTCAAAAATTTTCCAAACTTAAAATCACGCTTTTTTTACACGATCTCGATCTTCGTTTTACATGGTTGACGCGCTCCGAAAAAACGACGATGTAAAAGAATATTTTACTTTTCGTAACACACCGGAACACACAAAATAACTTAAAACTATCATACTGACCATAACAGTTTTTCGTGATTTACTCAAAACTCTAAAAACCTTCGGGAGCGTGCTTAGCGCCGCATATATCAGATCTGTTTAGTTAGTGTTGCTATGTTCAAACAAATTAATATCAATTAACCTTTGGATTTATCAAGTAATTCCTATGCGAAGGTGAATATAGAATAAATAACTACATTTTCTCCGTAGTCTGGTTCGCCGTCGGCCCTTTGCCAGGTTTCTCTATGCTTACTGCAAAGTGGGTTAATAAGGCATTTAGCTCATTACTAGGTGTTCGCATCTCGTCCACACACGGCGTGTAGCGTCTCATAAAGACGTGACGAATCTGGTATACAATCGACATATCTTTGCTAACCATTTATGTTTTATAAAACATTAAAAAGCAATATTACGTTGTCACGATTCCCTCATTGGCAATGTCTGTCTTTGTCAAATGGATTAAAATTGTGTGATGATATTACAATTTTAAAATGTTAACAATTCCATTTCCGATACCATCAGTTATGGTAAGTTTGCCCATCGGTCTAAGATAGGCCCACTACATGGAAAAAGGTCCTGTTATGATACCATGCTAATAATACTAATGCCATATGAATATTTTTTAGCGAATCAGCATTTACAAGTGATGTTGCTTTCTGTGTAAAATATTAAACTCATGTGAAAATAAAGTAACATCACAAAGAATTACACTACGGTTTCACAGATTTCGTTGGTTTCACTGGTTAAATACCTCCTACTCTTCACTCTCCCTTCGACGACCTTGATGAGTCGTTTTCCTCCCCACTGGTACATGTAGAAAGAACTATGAGTCAATCGCTCAACCTCCCACCGTATTTCGTAGTCTATCTATTTTAATATAATATATAAACACTTTCCTACACAATTTGTAACATGGTTGCAGGATAGAAGCGCCTGGTAATAATTTTCCCTCCAGACGTCATAAACTCTGTGCATATTTCAAACGCCAATTAACCCTCTGGCGGGGTAGACGTTAGACCAGCGGTGCTTCGTCTTCGCTCCCCAATTTCGTATTCTGCGGCCGGCGAGGTGTCTACTAACTCAACGTACCTAACTGAAATATTAATATTCCACTCGAATATCAAATTAAAACAGCCATAATTTAAACGAGAGGTATCCTTTTATCGTCCGAGTAGAAAATCAAATCGCACAAGGATTTTTTCAAAATAATCACAAATTGTTGTATAATAATCAAGATTCGGATCATATTCTATAGGATTACCCAATGATTTCTACTGAGAAGACGTGCTCTTTTCCATGCATTCATAAATAATCATGCAGTTCTCTCGGGCGTCCAGATTTAGTTTCGTCTGCTTAAAACTTCCACCAATTCAAAAAAATGCGGCTTCTGTTGAATGAGAGATATCCTTCGTTTAAATTTCTAATTATTGTATATCGTAATCTTTTTGTAATTTTTCACTATATTATTGTTAATTGTGTGGGGAACGAATCAATACCAATGGCAACCCTGACGACATGGCAGAACGCGTGATACCGTCGAGAGAAGCCGGACTACCTGGCACACGGACGGACAACCATATTTTCTCACTGGCTGTCTATCCTTAAATTAAATCTCTGTACTACAGTTACATAATAAACGATTCCTAAAATTTTGGATTTATTATTATGTGTCATTAGAGAATTTTGATCTTTGGAGTTATTTAAAACTTACATTTTTAGAACAAAATATGTCTTCCATGTATTTTAGGGAAGCTTTAAAACACATTTATCAGTGCTGGCTGATTTTTTCCAAATGCACCTCATTCTTTCTCTTATTTTTTCACGCAGTCAGAAAACGGACCAGTAATAATTGAATAATATTTGAACGATTTGTTTGAATTGATAGCACACTAATAAACAAAACTTAAAAAATATATTTGTTTTCAGAAAGCGTCACAGAATGCAACAATGTAAATTAATTATCTAATAAAATTATTATATTCCATTAATTTACTTCATGATTATTAAAAGGTTGTGAAAAGTAATCGAACCTACTTCTCACTTTTATAAGTTCACTCTATCTTTTTGCACGGTATATTTTACGCGCTGGTTCCTATAGCATATCCCCCATTCAAAATAAAAATCTGGTGTAAATTGAAGTAATAGCGATATTTGCAATCCAAAATAAAAACAAGATGCTAAAAAATCACCGAATCTTCTACTCTTATCCTTTTTCTTGGGACTCATTATTATTGCAGCGAATCTCGAAAAGGTAGAACGGCACCTGCCGGTGGGTGGGTCTGCCCGCTCTTTGAAATATTCACGCTCGCGGAATAGATTCAGGCTATTGTTAGCTCGCTTAGCATCGCAAATCTTCTCAACAAAACAAACCCACGCCTAACCGCCAGCCTGGTTTCGATAGGATACCATGTATAATTTGAAAAGGTGCTGTGATTGCCTGCTTCGGTGATAATTTGCAATCCTTTCAGGGTTCGATAGCATGGGCCCTACTAGGGGTGGCAACACCGATGGTACCGAAACAGGGACAACGGTATTTCTGTATTACAATATATTGTAATGACGGTAAAATTACTATTAATGACCGGTTGTCGAAACAGAGTTGAATGCGAGAGAGCTTTTTCTGCAGCCAGACTTATTTGCACTAAGATTCGATTAAAATTGATATATGTAATAGCCTTTTATTATCAAACTGTATTTCAAGGAATCAGTAAATTTATGATAAATATTTTTCAAATATCGGCTTTGATTTATTTGTCCGTAATTGCGTATGCAACAATTAGTCGAATTTTTATTTGACCATGTCTGCTCCTAATGTGGATTATATAACATCCTAATATGGTATCTTAATACAACCTGTTTTTTTTATAAGAGATTAGAGGTAGTGGTTAGCTAATCGCTCTCACTCTCGTCTTTATAAGATCGAATTTATTCCCTGGCTAAGGGAAAAACCAATTAGTGAATCTTTCCGACCTAATATTCGAACCCATGACATCCGTAGCGAAAGCCAACGACCCGGTAATAATAAATTACAACAATCTCCTTTTTTATTTTGGTATCGGTATTGCTATCCCTAGTCCCGTTGCGAAAAGCGTCACTTTGGTTCTAACATGATGATAGAGATTTGTTGTTCTCGCTACTTCATCAACTTCTCTTCAGCATGTTGTCTGGACTCGTCATTCAACTTAGTCGTCATTATACAATTTTTATAATATTAATATATGTATTTACTTACTTTGTGAAAATATTATATTTATATATTTATTTGTATTTCATAAAATAAGGGAGGGTCATTTTTTAATAAACTTTTTTAATGCAGAATATCTCGGATACACTGAAGCTTTGATGGTAACCTGCCAATCTTACAAGGATTTACAGGAACGGTTGATTGTAATCGCCCGCTTGGATTTCAGCAGACCAAATGCTAAAAATATAAAATCAGCTTCCCATATTTATGATTTACGGTTATAAGGTTTAAAATTTGCTAGCCTCGTAAATCGACGCTTTAATCGACTTTGTAAACAACTTTTTGTGGGTTATTATTTAATAATTTTGATTTTTCTCCGAATATTCAAATCCTACCTAATCAATACGATTTTGGAACAGTAAAAATTAGTTACATATCAAGATTACTGCAATCTAACAGATGACCACCAATCCGAAATAGAGTTGCATCAAAATGGTCGGTCCCATTTCGTTCGTATATCGGTCACGCGTGAACGAAGGGTGGATTTACCTTGCGCCGTGACGTCACAGATCCTTTCTGCCACCCCCTCCGGAAACACCCGCTCGCCTCTAGCGTTTCACAGCGATGATTTTGACGCCCGTAATAATATTTCGCACAGCTTCGTCCCCTCGAAGTGCATCACTCTGGGCGAGTATTTATAGGACAAAGGAAGAATGCTATGCTTATTTTATTGTACCTTCTTTTGGAATAATTTCATACACACTGTATCGAATATTTTTGAAATAAATTTTTTTGTTGCATTCGTTCTTTACAATTTATTGAATTTATGTCATTTCATAAGCCAAAACTTAGTTTTTGACATTTCCTTTTTTATTGGAAAATTGAATGACACTTTTACTTTGTTACTTATTACATTTGTTGTCCAAGTAGTGCCGCGCGTTTTGTTTTAAGAAGCATGTTATTGTTTATTTATTGATTTTACCGTTGACTGGACGTTGTTAGTGGAAGGAACCATTACTAAAATGGCTGGGTGGGTTAATAAATTTTAAGGAATGGACTCATCCGTACTATTTAAAAACCAATTAACTTATAAATCACTGAAAAGTTCAAAAGTATAAACTCGAAACACCGCTTTTTAAAAGCTCTTTAATTTTAATTTATATGCAGTCCGACTTAAACCCGAGTCCTGTGCTATTTGCACGTTCCCATTAAAAGTATTTACACAATTAGGTTGAGAATCCCTAATTATGTTATGCCATAAAACGCTCCATAAAATATATAGTACGTGTATCGCACAAGCAAAAAATGTTTTAAATCGCAATTTAATCGATTATAGTCAATTTTGTGTATATTAATTCGATATCTGTGCCGAGGACGGAACACGACGCGATGCAATAGACACCCCGCATACTCCGGCTGCGTTCTCCCGGGAGTGCCACCGGTTGATCCTGCGCCCAGGACGAAAGGACTCCGGAGGTGCGTCGGGCGCAGTCGTTCGGGTCGCCGGGAGCCGGCGGGCGCCCCTGACCCGGCCCGGCGCCAGGCCAAGGCCGATGGAAGAGTGACCCTTTTGCCTGACCCGCCCTGGCAATCTATTCATATGATATTGTTGAATTATCGAAGCAAACTCACTTATAAAGTACATGTTATTATTATTCTATACGTCTACAAATTAATATTATTCTTCATGTTCTAAATTGAAAACAGTAATCATAATTAATCTGCCATTGTGTCCTCAAAACATTCTGCGTCTTGGATTTGGTATTTCTCTATTTACTGTGTCATATTCGGCATGTAGTCGAGTGGACAAGGCTCTTAGGCATTCGTCTTATTCAGTAGCTTCGTCTGCGGATTCGAATACCCGTATGTACAATTTCATTAAAATGATTATTTGTGTTCAATGACGCGAATTTCTGTGATGTTAACGTTCCCGTAACGCCAGTGAATAACACGAAGTGCGATGTTTTGGCAGGTTAGTTTTATTAGAATCGTAATTTATCGCAAAAAAAAACACATTTTGAAGTATTGATTAATTACAATCATTGATTACGACTAGGCTTCATAATTATACTCTCAAAGAAAGTAAGTAGACATCTTCATTCCTGTTAACATTCAACATGCTACATTTAACTATCCACTATTTCGTATTATTACAATATAGTAGAACAAATTGTGATAATTTAAGAAAAGAATATCTTACACAATAACAGATATACATTGTCTCATGTCTATTTCATGACTTCAAAGTAAACGTAATGGATCACTCGTCTGAAACAATACCCACTGACGTACAGCATGGCTTGTAACTGTAGGGGCTTTGCATACATACGTTCCACATCGGGAGCGAACGTGATTGCAAAAGTGTCATATTTAATACGATTTTGTCAGCTGAGCTTCATCGCAGATTGCATTCTCTTTTTTCTTATAGAATTATTAACAAGCGCAACGACCTACATTTCGATTGCGTGATTTATCGATCCTTCTCTCTCGTCTGCCAGCAATCAATCCTATATGGTCTTGCTCGCCGACCGGCTGCTCTCGTGTTACATGCCTTTGGTTTCGACAACTGACTTCTTAGAAGTTAACTTCGGTACAATTCATCCATACTTATCTATGCCATATGATTTTTGCGGTAGTTACGTTCTACGAAAAACCGCGTAAAATAATATGTGATGCTCATACTAAATCATGATAGAGATACGTTCAGAGATAAAAAAAAAATAGCTGACTCTGTTGCATACTTTGTTGGACATTTTATTAGGGCTCAATATACCAATTTAGATGATTATTGAAATCAGTGCTCCGCAAACGTTTCTCTCCCACGGCATATCAAAGATATAGAATTCCAAATTACCTTTTTCTCACTAGCATTTCTCATGAGCCGCGGCACAACTGTTGCGGAGCACTGATTGAGATAATGATATAAATGAATGCAATTTAGCGTAGTGGTTATTAAAACGTCAATCGGTACTATATAGCAGAAAATAAATGTATCAATCTGTCTGTCACAAGAACGCCTCCCAAACGGTGAACACAGTAACGACGTGATATTCACCATTCTGGCTACCATTTCTGGGCCAACTGTGCTATTATCAACGTTTAACATTATTATTCATTGATGAACCGTGTTTTTGTTGATACATGAGGTATACGGTCTACGGTGAAATTTTCAACATTCAAAATTAGCTTGCGCCAAAATAACGCCAACGTCTAAATGTTAGCTAACTGTAACCCGGGTAAATCTGGGTAGTAAATACTGGTAATATTATATTTATGAAATATTAATTTTAGAAAAAAACATCTTGTGAAATCGCGCAAATCGATGGATTAGTGTATATGTCTTCACCCCCGTATCTCTTCTAAAAAGAACTATCTTTGAAACGATATTTAAAAAATGGTTTAAAATTTCAATTTGTAAAATAACTTGCAAAACCTCTACCGAAACACAAGTATCCTGCGATGATCTTTTGGCACCTACCACTGGGGAAAAAATAGTTAGCGAAGTTCTTCATGACAGGCGGGTATACCATAATCGTATTAGTTACCCTTCCGCCTTCCGTTCTTCCCCGGGGGACAGCTCTAAAAGTTTCTTATCTAATATAACGTAATGCAATTACCGCTTGTCTATGAGCAGCAGCTTCCCTTATCATTCCTTTTTGATGGAGTCAAATCCGTACCCTATTTTTTCTTCATTGGGATTTTATTTCTATTACTGTTTGTTTATGACGTTAATTTTGAAATTGCTTTAAACAACAGCATCCCAACTATATAATCATAGTTCAGTCCAAGGGTAGGAACCTTTCCGTTCCGAATTATCTGTAGGATCATTAATTTAAACTGAAATGTACGTAGACTATTTTTTATATGAAATGTAACATTTGTATTCAGTCAAAATCCCGCACTTGATGACCGACTGAGAGGGCAACGTGTGTGCTTGACTTTTTAACTGCCGGGAGATATTTATATGGCGGTAAGGAATTTTTTTGAAAAAATTTCTAGCACAAGGAAGATCTTATTAAATTCAATAATACGCTACAAGTATCACTGTGTTTACAAAATATTAGATTATTAAAAAAAATCAATCTGCTAGATATTGAGTGTTAAAGTACGGCGCGTAAACGCGCGCTATCTTTCTATAGCCGCCCTCGCATGCACGGGATTATGGTGAGCGTTAACGCGCTTATGGCAGAAATCCGGTTAAGCCCTCTGCTTCCAACCTCTGGTATAGCTAAACACGTAGTTTAACTCGCTTCTACGTGTTAATAATTAAATTGATAAAAAAGCTCATCAACAATTAAAAGTAACAGACAGTGTGCGAAGTATTGAACACGTTGATCGTATCAAGTTTTTTAGCGATTACGATAAATCAGCCAAACCCCCGGTGTCAATATTCCTTGTTCAGTGACAGCATTAACTACATACATGAATAGTTTATTGAAGATTTTTAAACTTGCATATCTGCCTTATAATATTTTGATGTGGCTTTAGTGAATTATAAATATCTTGATTGCGGAAAATTCTCACAATTTTAGGTCTTAATATCGACGGTATTTTGGTCAATTGATGGCAACCTTCAGAATTGAAATTGTTCAGGAATTGTAAAACCTGTTTCTATCGAAATCATTATACTGTGAGTTGCGTTATGAATCTTTTAAATGCATTCGTGTAAATTCTCATATTTGCAGATACGGGATTTAACGAAGGGAGTGTCGATTTAATAGTGGCTTAATTCAAGTGGGAGGGTCAGAATTTTTAAACCTAAAACCAATGATTTTTCCCTTCCAAAAAGTGGTCAATTTATTTTTCTAATTTTCATCACGCTGTCTGTCGTCAGTAAAATGAAATCCAACAAATAAATCCTTTTCGTATTTTTTGAGGGTTCCAGCAATTAACCGAAATTTTTTTGAAAATTATTGTTTATCAAGTAATTACCTTATAACTTTAACATTGTCACACTGGATTTGCTAGATACTTGCATATAAGGTCTTTTTTTTTATTATGATTTTTAGTATAACTATGAAATCATTGAATAATAGCCATGCATTTTACCAAAACATCACAGTGCCAAACACCCCAAAAATGACCGTTGCATGTTCGCTATCCGTGAAATGAAATTCATCATATTTATTATGTTGCTATGGAGTTATTTTTCTTTTTAATTTTCATTGACTATCAATTTGACGAAATTTAAACCAATCGTCGAATTTCAAATAATAATTATATACACCGCATTGTGAAATGCATACCATACATATTTTCTAATTGTGACAATTGGACACATTTGGTACAAAGCTGAAAATATGACACGATGTGAATTCCAAACGGCTATACAATAAATTGTTAGCATACAACAGGGTTTCCCAAACTTAGTGCCGTAAACCCTGGGCCATACATCATACTCGGTATCATGGTGTAAGAAGTAGGTAAAGGTGAGCTGGATCGTTGTTTTTGTAAAAAAAATGCGACTTTATTTATGTCATTTTGACGAACCAAATTTAAAAATATTAAATTGTAATTCCATAAACACGCAATGACGTCAACAAACACAAAAATTGCGACTGTCATTTTGTTATCCAGCTCACCTATTCTTCTTACACCATGACCCGGTGTAGAATTTACGAAAATTACATGACCACAGTTGTATGTTCCACAGTCACCAAAATTTGACAATTGATACGGTCAAAGTTGTATGATAAAGATCTCAAGGGAACATATTAAAGGTTTCATCACATCTGTCGTAGATTATTTCACTTACACTACGTAATTGTTGACAGCCGTTTGAAAATGTAAAGCACCGTTTATAATATCTAAAATTATTATATTCCGATATATTTTTTAATTAAGAGAAAAGAAGACGGAAAACTTGAAAAAATGTAGGTTAGGTTTGGACAGTAAGTAAGTCATTAACGACATTATTATGTCGGAGAATACTTCATAAAGGGATTCCAGTTAAGCCAGTTTTAAGGTCCTGTGAACCTCACAAGGACGATGAAAATATTTTCTTAAAACAACTGTCGCTTCGCAATTACCTTTTAGTAGTTACAATAGCAGTCACCGGAGAAAAAGACGCCACCATAGATACGATAGACATGATAGACTCGTAACTGTGACAAACTTGTCGGCATTGCGTTAACTATCGTAAATTTTCTTCTTAAACCCCGTATGTAATACGCTATTGAAATAAGAGGTCGAGCTCCGGAAAATCGTAACGTAGCGTGGCTGGCTAAGACCGAGGGCATCATACAAGGGTCGTAAACTATTTCAAACGCAGCTTAAATAATATGTGGTCATGAATCCGCATATTCCATAGTAATAGCGGCTGCAACATTTTTGATCTCCAGAAAATTAAAAACGTTTCGATTCGATGTTCGAAGTACAGTTTGTCCTCGACTTACGACCGAAATACGTTCCTGATCTTCGAACACACAAGATATTAAAATGAAATATTCTTCGGTTCAGGTCAGTTTTCGTCACTTTTATTTGGAAATAAAGCAGCTGCAATCAAAAATTGTACGGATACATTTTAACACAACAGAGCGTTCATATTTTGATAATTCACCCATTTTTTAAATCTAGCAAACCATCTATTGCTTGCAGTAAATTTTTGGTCATAGTTTTCATGTTCCTTTAATTTTTGTTTTCAAAGAGGCCTCGCGTTTTTGTGGTCACAAAGCTTAGAGCTCTTCCATTCAAATCAATAATAGTTTTTCCATTTTATAGATTGGTGTTTTCTTGTTATTATTGTAGAATTTATTGATGTAGATCCTTTAACTAGTTTACTAATTTTTATTAATTTTTCAAAATTATAGAGATCCTTGAATATGATTTGATTATCGTTGAAGTCCTTCAAAATGTTATACCATTCTCATATCGTTCTATTGCACCTCTCTTTTTGATCTCCTGTGTTCCGTTAAATATATAAATTTAGTTTGTTTATTTAGATATGGTTTACCAGGCATTATGGGTACGATTTATTAATTATTCACTTCAAGAATTGAACGTAAACTACATATATTTGAAAATGCTCTAACTGATCATTCATTAACCTTTTGCAATGGCGCTCCGTGATGCAATATATAAAAAAAGATTTTGGTCGTAAGTGCGAACAGTCATAAGTGGGGGACTACCTGTATAAGCTTTATATAGCCATGCACTATGTATATATTTATATATAATACTCGTGGCTTGTTAGATCATTGGACATCTGCTGATTAAGATGCAGCAAAATAAACTTAAACTATATCCTAACATGGTTGCATTGGAGCACAAAAAACCGTTTGAACTGTCAAATATGCGACCGAGTAAAGCCTTGCCTTGCTCATCGATTCGAGCTTTTTTTATCGCAATACGATTCCACGAATAATTAGGAATATTGTTGCATATTATACTAGTGTCTATCTATTGGGCGATCAATTGAGTTTACCCAACTAAGCAGCCCACCATTTAATTTATTATTTCGTCAAATTAGAAACCTGATCAATTGCGACACAGTAAGTACATATACCAAAAAAATAATAATACTTTCAGTTGTAATGGCTAGTCCAAACGGTAGAATATATTTATCCATCTTTCTTGTAATATATTGTTTATTAAATAAAATAATATTAACTGTTATGTTACACCTTGTGAGTTAATCAAATTCAATGACAATTCCTAGTTATGAATGTTATGTATGTAGTTTTTCTTCTTTGCGTCAGTAAACAGGTTATCTATGTTTTTACTAGGAAATCCCGATATTATTTCCGACATCCTAGCAAACCCCTTCAAGAAAGCAAAGATGAATAATAACTCGCACACAACTCAAACGGAAATGGATGGCCCATATTAATCGAAGAGTAGTTCATCGCTGGACAACTGCCATCATCTAGTGCAGTGCTCCGAAACCTTTTCTCTCCCCGCGGCACACAACAATTTTCCCCAGATTTCGTGGCACGCCACATAAACATAAAAAGCTTTAGACTATACACAAATATAAGATTAATTTCATTTGTTAAATAAGCAGTGCAAAAGAATTATATGCGTTGCCGTAGTATTGGATGGTAGAGATAATTTTTGCAATGAAGCAATGCGCCGCGGCACAGTGGTTACGGAGCACTTTGCAGGTCTGGGAAAACTTTTTGTGTGAAGGGCCATATTAAAAGTTCAAAATGGACGACGGGTCCCAGTAAGATACTATTTTTAGATTAACATTATATTATTTCCGTTAAAAATGAATTTCAACATACAAATCTTAGCTATTTTCTAATAATAAACAATTTATAGACCGCATAAAGAGCGGCATGTGGTCCGCGGTCCAAGTTTAATTAAATGCTGATAATGCCTGATATCAGCAATTAATAGAAATCGTATTTCTCATAATTTAATATTTGTACATTTAAATCAAATCTACTGCAATACATAATTCAAAATGATATTATACCGTAATAGTAGTCAAAATACGTATCTTCACAAGATATCAAAGAATCACAAGATGTCAGTAAGTGGTTTAAATATTTAAACACGGCAAAACATCATCAGGAATCACAAGAATGTATGTTAATAGTAAATAAATGGCTTTGTTTTACTTCTTGATCACTTGGGGCTTATTGACATACGACATTTTGTAATATCAACCACGATAATATTGAGGTTATAGCGTAAGTCAGTTTTTGATAATTTTCTATTTTAAATATCAAAATTTACGTAATTTAACGCACTACATACTGTCAGAACGCATTAGGTTATACCATAATGGTTTTGTAATAGAAACAGTATTGACGTATTGTTATTTTTTCATGACTTTCATTTTGTATGCCAAATAGATTATTCTTTATAATGGACAAACAAATCTTGTAAATCACAAACACTTGTACTTGGGAGATAGAGTACTTTTATCTCAGAACTTGTTTTTATGACGTCTTCTGTCAATGTGCCCTCGATATTATAACTTTAAATGATAATTTATCATAGTAAAGGGAGCCATCAAACAAGCTTAATAAACAATAATCTATATTTGATTCTAAATTATGAGGAATAGCTCTGGTTTACCCGACACATATTACTATTATGTCCTCGCTTGGACCTGGCTTCCCGCATGACCGAGTGGGCGGGTTTGATTTCGATTTTTAATTAGCGGTTACACGCATCGCACAAGTGCTGTTAGGTTGAACATGCGTGCATAACTTGTTCACTTACTGACTTGTTTCGTATCATTGTGTTGATTTTTTTCGGCGGGTTTTTTTGCGTTTGTGAGGCGCGAGATGTCATTGAACCATTATTTTTCGTTGCCGGCGCGCCACTTTGACCGACATTTGGCATGAGCGGGCGGACGCCAGCGGCGCGGAACATTTTCGTGCCAAGCGTGCCTCGTGTATTAATAGGTAGATCGCAGAGCGCCCTTCTTCGGCTCCTGGAATATCAAACTGACGCGCCACTTCGTTAGACCGTTTGAGGTTTGTTACATTTTAAAAAAAATCAAGAAATTTATTTAACCCCCAGAGAGACGAGCGTGACCGTATGGTCACATTAACACCATTGCCCATCTATACCAATATTCGCCCCATCTCTTGCTGAATCATCGTTGGCTTCACTCAATTTCCGATAAAAAGGATATTTACGTCAGTTTTACACGACCTGCTTTCACGCCGATATCTACAAAAGCACGGACAATTTTTTAAATTGACTCTAAAAATCGTGAAATTTCAACGAAAACTTTAAAAAATCGTGCTCGTCTCTGGGGGTTAATGAAAAGAAATCATTGCTTTCGGTGGATTCCAATTACAAGCTGTCTTTATTTCAGCACACTTTAATCCATACCAGCCAAGTTTTGAGTAACTGCTCCTAAGACACTTCTAGCATTTAACAGTGCTTAACACTACTGTGCTACGTTGTACGCCTAGTAAAGTCTGTACATTCGTAATGGGTGGTGGCGAGCACAACGTTATGTACATTGGGAAGATGAAGATTCTAATCCGATGGTTACTTTTTGTAAAATCATTTCACACATATTATCGTCTTTAATTTGTTCGGCAGTACCTACTAAGCGACACCAGAAATTTATTTTTCAACAGTAGAGATGGTGTTGACTGCCCATCTTAATTTTTGACACATCCACCTTTCACCGAATTGGGGTTAAATCGATCGATGGAAACAAATCAAAAAGATATCAACAAGCCTACGAGTTGTTTGACGGTGTAACATAAGTGTTGAGAGCGGCTGAAACAGCGGGGCAACACGAGCGCAGCGGGGCATGCTAGCTGGTAGAAGATCGCGAACGCCCCCGGATCGAAAATACATGCACACCCAATCAATAAAAGACTTGTAAATTGTTGCCAGTCGGTGGGCACCGTTTCAATGACTGTGTTGCCACTCTAAAATCATTACGCACGCACAATGGCGAAAGAATCGATCTATTGTGTCGCACTAGGACGATCCGAATCATTTAATGTTACAGCTATCATTGATCGCCATTGCCTCATGCAATAATCGTCTTATCCGATTTGCCTATTGCAATAATCTTGTGTCACGTGTACGAGGGCATCCAATCCCGGACACTTTTTACGATCCCGACATTTCGAGGTTCAGAATTTCCCACTCCTGAGCTCCTGTGATCGGTTATTATGTGTAATTTCATGTTTAATAATTGTTTTCTAATTTTAATCCTACATTTCAAATTTAATTTGTTTCCATTATTGCTTCAATTGAAATGTTCATATGATCAAAATAATATTTTATTTTTTGCATTAATATGGTAGGTTTTACCAAATGGTATCAAAAAAGAGGACATGTCCTTCAATCTGACTATAAAATATTTTCCTCCATTCATTTAAGAAAGGATCCTAATTTGCCCTACATTTCTAAGAACGGCTGTTATGAAATACGAGAAGGAGGGAGACTACATTAAATTTATATTAATTGTATAGGTATTATAAAAAAACCGTGTAGATGAACAAACCGAGGTACACGTTGTAGATAAGGAAGTTTTAATTTGATATATGAATTATTTCTCAGCATTTACAGTGAATCCAGGGATAGTCTGACTATTAATCCCGGGATTACGGGATTGGAAGCCCTAACGCGTACCCCATAAACTGCTGTTATGTATCGTAGCTTCATAGATAAGCTCGTTTATCTTACTTTATTGCCAATATTTGTCTCATTACATATGTCGTGTTTTTCCATTCGGTTTTTCAGTGTTTTCGGTTAAAGCAAAGATTACAATAATAACTTCTGTACAACAGTGGTATTTAGGATATACTATAATAATATTGATTATTAGGAACGTCGCAACTAGGGAGGGCATGGGAGGCATTTGTTCATCTCTAAATTTGAACAAACGTTCATTCAAATTTATCCCTTGGTCCACTTGTATCCTTCATATAGACAGAATACATAAGTAACAAGCTGGCAACTTTTGCCGCCCTTGGAAAAAGCTGAAATGACGTCCCCGGTCACAACCACAGTGGTATGAAAATATTACTGACAGTGGATAACTGCAAGAATCATTCCATTGAAGTTTGTGTGGCAAATCATCATCAAATCCTACCATAAGGTGCCTTATTATCTATTATCAAGTCGCTCCTACGACTGTTATACGATAAGGGCACCGTTATTTAGAGCAGCGGCTTTCAACTTGGATTCCGCTAAAGTTTTAAAGGGTTCTTCCGCGCTTATAGGACAGTCTGCTGAGACGAATTTTATCAATGAAACAAATATCCATAGCTGCCGACATCACAACTCGCTGCCGTGACAGCTGCCGCAGCCGCGATTGCAGCAGCTGTTTGGGTTCCTTGAATAATATTATTAACTAGAAGGCAGTTTAAGGTATACTTAGACCCCTGATTTAGAGTCAGACATTTTTGACAGTTTCTACTCTTCACATATTTTCTCATAAATTTGTTGGTCTTGTAGTCTAGGTACGTTTAAATATCTGATAGATCCGTTGACTAGTTAAATAATACACATAAATAAAAAGAAATTTAAACTTTTTTACGATGATTCATCTATACAGACATGCGACGTGGAATACAAGACACGATAAACATTATTTTAAGCAGTTCACATCTAACGTAACGTTGGCGTGCCGGCACATTTAGAAAGGATCGCGCTTGCATGACAGAGTGAGTGAACAAGTCTGCCTCGTTTGTTATCTGTAGACATGAATCCTCCTCTATTTGTGCATATATATGCGGCTAGTTCAATACGTATTTTTTTTCGCCGAACTTCAGTTCACCTTTTCAACAAGGTTCAATTAATATTTCACGCTCAATTGCGATGAAGTTAGGTGAACTGATTATTAACACATCATGAGTTTTTCCACAAAGTGAATATAGTAGGAAGGTTTTATAACGCACTTATTATAATTACGACGGCTAAAAATACTGCGATTTTGCTTTATGTCGCATTTTTTATAACACCTATTTGATATACCATATGAATACCTAAGTATTATTTTTCATAATTATTGCCGTTACCTTTTCTGTATTCCCATGTTTTGCGATTTGCCGTTTTTGTAGAAATAGTCCGATTATAATACATATACAATTTATTTATGAATGTTTGCATAATATTACTTTAATTTTGATATTTTTAAGAAGGTTGAAATCTTTATTTGCAAGCGTTATTTATCTGTGCATATATCCTTTGCTCGATTTGCAATTCAAATCATACCTATTTTGAATAATAATATTATTGATCGTTCAAAATATTAACCACCTCATGAGCATACTTATGTATAATATTTCCAAACGTTAAAGCTTTAATCAGTAGCCATAAAATCTAACCTTGCGACGAACTCGACTACAAAATCAGCTGCACTAGCCGCAATAATGTAAATAAATAATACATTATTTTGCATTTCACTGAAAAAATAGTTCCCTATATTATTTGTTTCCGCCGCTTGGCAACACAACAACACCGGCGCCTCTAGCGGAAGAATCGTCAAACCGCTGTACATGGCTGCCGCAATTCATCCCAGAGTGTCTTTGTATTAAACCGATCAGTCAGAAGTTTATTCGATAATTTTCGTGTTTATTTGCGCAATTGTGTTACATTTTAATTAATTTATCTGAAAAAGGACAGAAGTTTGAGAATTTTATTTGTGACATTCGCATATATTCGGCGTTCTCGTGCAATGCAATATGTTTTTTAGAACGTCGAATTTTGCATTTCGGAATATGGTGCCGGCGAAAATGTGTCGGCAGTTATTGTGAAAGTTCAAAATCGATCCATCTTCGAAGGTAGATATTTATTTATTACATTGGCGGGTTGTCGAATGCCGTATTAGTTACATGATGACAAGACGTTTTTCGATGGCGGACATACAGCACTCTGTAAAACTGCCAAGATCCAATTACGTCACGGAATGCAGTTTTACATTTTCCGCTGACCCTTCAAATTGTATGTCCAAAAGAATCGCCTCCCTGTTTCTTCAAAGACAATTAACCATACTCGTGACTATTTTACTTCCTGCATTTCGCGTAGTAACCAGTATGTTCTGGATTTTCAAATGTAATTATACCTTTTGTGATAGCGTTATAATGCAAAATCATCCCGCAAACGTGCTGTCACCGCTTTCTGACTGTTGTGTACGCTTATAGAGTGATCAAATACGTTCGTACCGTATTCAATTCACACGAATTTGTTTATGTTAACCGAAATTAACGGCGAATTTCTCGCAATAAGACGTACCTACACTCAAATGTCATTTTCCAGCGACTATTTTCGTAGCGGTCTCTCGATTTGCTTTCGTCATATCTGTTATTACCTCGATAACATACGCCTCACTGATATTTGAAAATAGAATATCAGTTTCAAATATTCAATTACACGTCCGTAATTCGAAAGTGTCTTGTTAATAAATTATAAATATACAAATATAAACCAATTTTCAATATCTAAGTATGTTGTATTTTTTGCATCAGTACTATTGCCTCGATTATGACCGTTCAATTGCTTGTTGCACTTATCTTTAACTATCAATAACACTTGTGATTTATTAATACAGTAGTTAGCTGTAAATTATGTGAACTGTTCTGTTTTACTATTGGACTCTATTAAATATGCAGTCAATATCATAGATGCATCTTACTAATTGGTAAACTGTATGAATTTTTTGTGTTTGTACAAATGATATTTGTTAATTAAAAGTAAACGACTGCAATAAAATGTTGATGGCTGAGCGGTAAAGACTCCTCCATACCTATGCCATTCCATGATCGAGGGGCTGAAATATCTGAATGGACATTTGTGTGCGATCATTGATTTCTTAACTGTTGTGTGTATTCAAAGTCTTGATGTCTGTAATGTTTTTGTCCCTTTCTACATAACTCTGAAAATCAGGCATTGAATATGTGACACACTAACAAATAATGCATGTTGATAATTTTTAGCTTATAAGCTTTAAAATTGGCAATGTCTGCTTTCATAGCATAGCTACCACTTTGAGTAACACTGACTTTTCAAGTCACAGTTGGAAAATTTACATTATTTACCCAGTTATTGAATATCTCGCACAGCAAATTTAAGAATATTCTTTATTTTAAAAAACAATTGAAATTTATAAGCCGGCTATAAGATGGCAGCGTCATCATCTACCACCTCTATCAAAAGAGCTGCAATTCGGATATAACTAGCCCAGCAATATTTATTTTGAATAACTGACCAAACTTAAGAATGTATAACCCTTACTGCTTTCAATGGGGACATTTTTGTATTAATATTCCACAAGCAGAGCTGTATAAAGGATAGTTGAAATCGGCGCGTTAATACTCCCTCTAGCTAAAAAGAAAATATTAATGAACCAAATTTCTTGTAAATAATACAAGAAATTTTTTTCATTTTTCCTTATCTACGATACAAAAACTAAAATACCCTATCTTATATAAAAAAATGGCTTTGATTTCTTACGCTTCTCTAAGAAAAGAATAATGTGAGAAGGTTTTGTTTTATACTACTGAAGATGTCATTTTAGTTAAGTGCTGAAGGTACTGCTTTGACATTGAGAGGTTAAAACAGATGCATAATTAATATTTGCCATCCGATTACAGCACTATTTAAAACCTCTGTTTTTTCACTCAAATCATTGGAAATTTTTATAAACAATCTGTTTTGTTATGACACCTTTTTTAATTGAAGACACACAGCTATGGCTAGTTAAGTTTAATCACCATGTTTTTCCTAATGAAAGCAATTATATTATTTTTTAATTGAAGCATTATTGATGTGTTCAAGTGACTCTTAAAACTTTTTTTTTTATCTTTTTATAAACCAATATGAATAGTTCCGTTTTTGTCTTTTCTGTTTGCATAACTGAAAATATAACCATGCTGGAACATGGCAGAATATTATTTCACAGCTTTCATAATAAAGTTGCTTATCTTAGTAAAAATGAAGTCTATTTATATTCCATGTAGTCATAATAGTATCTTTATAAATGTTGATGTAGAATTTCTGTTTCTTGATTAAAAAAACTAATAAATTCTTCATAACCTTTTCTTGTATCACTATATTTAACCAGCTGTTAACTAATATAAAATTTGAATTGATAACTTAGTTATTCCACTGGCTGTGCTACTAAATGTAACGGTGCGAGACACATTACATTTAGTAACACAGTCAGTTATCACCGAATAACTAATTTATCAATTTTAATTTTATATTAAAAATGAATTTCCACAAGTTTAAAAATGAATCCTTCGAAAACAGCTATTAACTCTTTGAGTGCCAAGTTATTTTCTATGGAGCTAGGTATTATGTTATCAATCTGGTCAATCTAGGATTATTGATACTTATTATTTCAAGTATGTAGTGAGTAAACTTTGAGAATTTTGAAATACCTTGTAAAAATGTAAATGTCATTATTATCTTCAAAGAAAGACAATGGATATACGCTCAATATTATGTCGCTTCAGATTTGATTTTGAAAAATTTTACTTTTTTCTGATTAGCAAATATAATGATATGTGTCTAGAGACTCCATGTATGAAAAATTAATTAATTCAATAAAAGTTACGAGACTATCAATAGATAATAGGCAGTGCAACGTTCCACTGCAACCGTGTGGCTATACCCCTTAATTGGTTAATACGTATGATATTAGAACCATTCTGCACATGTACAAAGATCAGCTTTAGATTTACGTAACTGTATGAGTTTTCTTTTGCCTTATTTAAAGATGATATAATATCGTTTATCGTAACAAAGGTTAAAGTTTTCACTACAACCTGCTGTCAACTGAACGAAAATAATCTTTTCTTTTGTCTGCTTGTAATATATTATGACATCGGTCTACTTATCACTCTGAAGGTCTAATCGTATTTAAATCCGTTGATTTTTATTTCACTCTTTTTACTTACATATTTTTACATCGGACTGTAGTTCTATTTATTATCAGGAAACATGTTCTCCAAATCGCTTTTCATCGCAGATTCGCAGTTAGCCATATTTTTATTTTAAATTTCTTAATTATGTCAAACAGTAAAATGTTTCTTGACAAATATTTTTGCATTTTCATTCATTCAATTGATTAGCTTGAATTATCTAGAAAACAAATTATGAATTTAATACTCATACTAATGCACGATAGATTGGCTTGTTAAAATTGTCTCACCGCGCCATTAGATCATCGCTTTAGGACTAAGGGTTAACTATAGTTTCTAGAGCGTCGCTGACTGAACTAGCTCTATTCTCGTTTTAACTCATCTTGATTTTCTCATCAACAACATCGTAACCCTTTTAAAAAATTATTTAGTCCACTTTTAAATATGGTTTATCTCAATAAGAGATTGATTTAATTAAAAGATATTTTTTAATATCTTCAAGACGCCTTTGACACATCAGTATATATTTTGTAAAAATGCCACATAATTAGAAAAATTTGATACTCGTGTCAAGCAATATAAATAAATATTTCGCCTAGTGACCAATATACTTTCATGTAAACAGGAAGTATTTGTGGTTTTTTTTTTTTATTATTAATTTTGTATCCTACAAGCTACTTGTGAATAAATCTTTTCCTAGAATTCGTTTTGGTCATAATGTTCGTTGTTTTATTTGAATTCGTCGTATCTAAATGGAACTTTTCTAAGTCCTGTTCACACTAATATTATTAATACAAAAGGTCATCAAAAATCATATTAGTAGTTGTCTGGAAAAATGTCTAACTTATCATTATCTTAAAACTAAATCAGAAATGTGAATGCAATATGAGGGTCAATACAAATTTCCAAACGGGTTCTCTTGAACGTCTTACTGTTTTACACTTTCTCCTGCATCACCTGATTCTGCAAAAGGTTGTATGTCAAAATCCAAGTGTTAAGGAAGTAAATCATAGCCATTTGTTTACAATCATTCTTGTGTTTGCCAATATGATGTTTTCCTGTGTTTACTTTTTACATCACTTTGCTGACTTGTGGTTATTGATTTGTTGTGAAGCTGTGTTTTGACTACTATTATAGTATATTATTTTTGACTTGCGGCACAATGCCGGATCAACACCGATATGTATAACTTCGGTTTGAATAATGTTAGGGACCATATATATTTCAAGTAATTTACTTGCTGCTAGATAAAGTGCGTTGTTTTGAATATGTTAAATTTGCATCACTGACAACTTGCTTGTGGACTTCATTTGCAGCTTTTAAAAAATTAGTTCATGATGTGTGAATTCATCCCTACTGCGATGAATATAAATACTCGAATTTTAACAATTTAAGTCTTTTCACTGAATGTCACTGAATTTTATTCTCATACTAAGCCTATTTTATTACCAATTACATACTATTGTAATTTCTCCCACTCTTTACGTATATGCTAATTTTTAAAATTCCTGCTGCCACATATGTATATATATATATATAATGGATAATGATAATGGTATCAGTGTAATTAAAATACTCATGCATTCATTCAATGCTGCACCCAAACATCTGGAGACTTTTTGGGCAACCGTTTTTGTCCACAAGTTTGATATAAAGACATTTAATATTATTGATTATTCTGTGATTCTCATTCATTCTCCTCGAACATGTGTGCTGTTGAAATTATTTTGGTATTCATGAGTAATATTTAAATATTTGCCAAATTGAATCAATCAGTGAAAGATGTACATCTGATGCAAAGTTGACGCATTGAAATTTGAGTCGGAAAGAATGCATACATTCTATTTAGAAAGGGGACTGCTACCAACCAAGAATTCTTCTTTCATTTTATGATCCATAAATAATATATAGTGACAATACTTAACTGATAAATATAATGGAAGTGGCCTATTGCAAAACCATATAACACCCAATCTGTTCTTACTTATATTAACTAACGAAAACATGACCTGCCGTTAAATTGTAAATGGATTTTCCACGTTTTATTGGTTTTCTCATTCTGCCTGTTATTGATAAAACTATGTTGGAGTGGAAAAAGAAGTGATTTGTGACAATTCTCAAAAAATATAGGCGAATCAGTGACCTGATCAAGGTAAAGATACGATCCTTTTGGATTAGTTTGTTCGCAAACTACACACCACATAAGACTAATTTGTGATCCAAAGCATATTTATTCAAATTTGGATTATTGAGATTTTGTACACTTCCATGTATTTTGTCACTAATGACCCGGGTTTCACCTTTCGGCATCTTCAGGCATTCATGTGCTCGAATGCCTGAAGATGCCGAAAGGCGAAACCCGGGTCGTTAGTGACAAAATACATGGAAGTGTACAAAATCTCAAAAATCCAAATTTGATATTGAAATTCCATCAAGCACCCTCAGTCAATGTCTTAAAGCATATTTATTCAATATTTTGTTGATTTATTATCTATGAGTGAATTATAAATTCGTGTGAATTGATTATGTAATGTTTTGAGAGTATCAAGTGAGAAACAGAAAAGAAGTCGGGTGGTGGAAATATAATTATCTGCCTGTCACGGTCTGAACAAATGATCAGTTTCCTACTCTGCTGTGCAATCAATGAGCAAGGTTGCTTTCAGAAATAGATTTTTTATTCATATTGTAATTTTGCCAGTTTTGTGTAACCCAGGAGTCTTCTTGACTCTTACCACACGAGTTTTTAACATGAGGCATAGTAATTATACACATAATATGTATTCTTTTATATGATATATACCATCAATCTCTATCACACAAACTGTACAAGCAAGTAGGATACAAGAGCATGCGCCACCATGCCCTTGTGTCTTGCTCACCAGATATATATATATATATACACTGCTTTGACAAACTAAATTGTAATTCACTTGATTGTAAAACAAACACAATGAATACAGCTGAATTATTATTTAGAACACAAATACTAATCTGTACCCTTTTTGGTTTTTAGGAGAGTGGCCAGCTGGAGAGCCTAGACGAAGGTCAGTTGAAGGCCTTGCTGGACGAGGCCGTCAACTACAAGCGACCAAAGGACAGGGAAGGCAAGAGTTTACTGTTCAAGGTATATAAAATCAAATACATTGGGCTTATGATAACTTTTACTAAGTTAGCAATGTGATTGAATTCACTATGATAATTTTAATTATTAAAAGTTACATATTCAGGAAAGCTGTGCTAGGAAATCATTGCAAATAAGTGCAGAGATTTTAACAGAAACCTAGCAAATGATTGTGCTCCAGAATTGTCAACATAGGATACTACATATAAAAGTAAAGAAGGCAAATAATACCTTTTCGGGTTGTCCAAATTATGAGATGATTTTTTTTTTACCTCGCTGGGAAATAAAATATATTACATCTTCTTCCTCAAGTAGCCACTGTTGTTCTCGCAATGATTGCTGAGCTAATCTCTAATACCCATCATCACCTTCTTTTATGCTTCTTTCCCGAATTCATAGAATTACAATCTTCATAAAAAAAACCCTTTACTCAATCAATCGACTAGCTGGGAAAGCGTATTCGGAGGAGGATCGATATAAGATGAAGGAAGTCACGGCTGTGTATTTGTTATTAGAAATTGAAGAAGGGATGATGTTGTTTGGTGCAGGAGCTACTTCTGGAGGTGGAGCAGGACGGTGGCGAGCCGTCGTGTGCGTGGGGAGAGCGCGCGTGCGGCAGCGCGTCTTCTCGGAGACGCGTGTCGCGACGTGGACCACAGGCGCTGCTGGCACACAGTGGCTCTCTACAAGACCTAGCGCTGGCGCACTCCGCCCTCTCGCTCTCCTCCTCTTCCCATCACGCCCAGCTGCACCATCATACAACCTCGGGGGCCGGCTCACACTCTAATCGCCGCAGGGCCAACGCCCATCACAACGTCGTGCCCGTCTCTGCCAGATCACTTCAAGGGGGCAGTTTGCCCGCGAATGTTGATCAGGTATGGCCATTAGTTTTTAGACTCTTCAGAATACCTTCTCCTCTTATTTTCATTTACGAATACTGAATCCTTTTTAAGCAGATTAAGTTATAATTAAAACAACCTTGTATAAGTGCATATTGCACAATTTTTGTCAACCATATGTGTCTACAGGTGTTATCCTGTAGCATTTACGACACACTGAAGAAATCCCTTTTGTTTTATATAACCTTTTTACTACTTTTATCCACCACTTTTAACCCAAATTTATTACTTTTATAAGGCTCAAGTTAATTATACAAGACTATGAACTCTGCGTTATACTTTTCCAGCAAAACTTTGGCGGAGTGGAGGGCGGTCGCAATTTCCTCGACAATCTGAGCACCGCGTACGTGGCCACAGTCTGCTGCGTCAATCCGCCTCCGCTCGGCAAAGACACACCCCCTTCCCACACGCACCCCCAGCCGCATTCCCATTCCTACTCTCAAGGCCCAGACTACATGCTGATTGAGTCGCCCACGACGCCCGCCAGCCGGCGAGCCGTCTCGCCACACCGCTCCCCACACTCGAGGGCTGCCTCCGCAAGCCTCACCACGCACTCCTCGCACCCCAATGACCCCGCTCCCGCCTCCACCTCGGCTCTGTCTCTGAAGGACGACAGGCACTACTGTGATGACAATGACGATGATCGCCGCCACGCAGGGTCACACTTGGAGATAAGGTATAATCAAACTTGTGTATAATTTACAGCTTGTCAGTTTGGTCTAGCAGCGAATATGTGAAGAGTTAATGATGGAACATCAATCCATTGTTTCTATTTTTTGTCATCATTTTCCTGCGTTAAATGTCTGCAATATGCTATAAATTCAACATTAATACCATTCGATCAATGTGTCAGCGAATAATATTTTATTTCCCCATTAAGAAGATTTAATTGTAAATATTATGTTTTTATACCTTTGATAGATGAATTCTTTAAATTTCAGAGCTACATTCATATCGACTGTGTTTTGCCAATGATGTAACTAACCCTTAAAAAATACGAAAATAAGTTTAGGATTTGATCTCATTTTAAAGACGACAGAGAGCAGGTTGTACGAGAAATGATGGTTATTAGAAAAATAAATTGACCACTTTGGATGGGTAACATCATTTTACACCGGTTTTAGGTTTAAAGATTCTGAAACCCCCCCCTTGATGTAAGCCACTAATCATATCAACACCCCCTATGTATAATCCAGTATCTGCAGCAAACATGAGTGGATTTCAAAGATTCATAATGCAACTCACCATATAATGTTTTCGTTAAAAATAGTTTTTACTCTCCTGAACAATTTCAATTTTGAGGGTTACATCAATTGGCCAATACACCGTCGATATGATATAAATTAATAAATACAGGTTCAATTCAACATGTGGAAAAATTAACTGAAATATTAGAAATTAAAAAAAATAAAACACTTGTTTTTAACTACCTTGTAACAACGATACTGTACCGTTGTCTCTGAATGGTTGTGATGAATAATAGCAGCAAAATTGCCAAAGGAGAAAATTATGTCACATTATTATTATTAATTTCCTTCTTTTTTCATCCATTGCATTTATCATCAGCAGCAGTGTGATGTGAATGATACTTCGGTTGTGTGACAATAACTATTTGAGAGTAGTCACTAACGCCGACAGTTTGCAGTATTCAATAAATCTTTTGAATTGTTTAGGTCTCCGAAGAGCCCGAGGGTCCCTGCAAACTACACCACCACGCTTGAAATCGGATCATCCAGCGCCTCCACCTCCATAACGACTCTCACTGTCTCTTCGAATCACATTTCGGGGGCGGGATCGTCACACTCTTCGCCGGCTACCTGTTCCACTTCTTACGGCCTGGTCGACACAACGCACGGCTGTATATCATCACCGCAGGTTGTGTCGACATCGCAGCTCACCTCGGTCAACTACTCCAAAGGTAAAAAAAAGGAATACACTCATGCCCCGCTATATGGACCGCTCCTTTTACTGCATTTTTCCATAAAACCTCTTTAAATGACAGCTTTATTTCACAATGTGCAGTCAAAATTAAGTCGACATACTGTCCAAGTCTTGGCAACTTTTCTTTATGCTTTCATATATTCTGTACATAATCGAGATGGGAAAAAATATACAGCATCCGGTTTACAAATTAGTAACACAAATTGATACTGAACAATTGCTAAATTTGACAGAGGCACTTTATAGCATTAGGTCCCAAATATATAGTATAAGCAAGCATCATCTGTTCACGCTTTTATTTAAAGCATTTTTTAATTGCCAGTTTCCCGATTTGGATGAAAATTTTGCCCACCTTGTTTTTTTTTTTTATCTATATATCAATTATTATTAACAATAAATCTATTTATTTATGTTAATTAAATTTTCATCTTAGGACTTCTTTTAACAATACCACACATAGATGCAATGGCGAACCATAAAAATACAAAAACTCTCAGAACTGGCTCAAAGTTAGCCGCGATTATTAAATATATCATTATCTTTCACATTACTGTTGCCAAATGCTATGGTGATATTTTTGTGCCAGAGGTGCCCAAGTAAACATGGATACTTCCTGTACTAGTAAATCTCCACATCTGAAGAAACACTTATGTCAACATAGACATTTCTTGGTATAAAATATTCACATTATTTTGACATACACTTATAGATGTTTTCTAATTTCATTCATTTTAAATCAGCTGACATAGGAATTTCTACTATTTAAAGAATGAACAATTAGAAGTATTTTATGATACTAATTTAAATGGTCAAAACCTGACATAGGCACTTCTAGCATTAGGCCCCAAATATCATCGTCACGAATGGTAGTTGCTGTAACCCCATGCCACTTTTCCAAGGAACCAAAAGTGCAATAGCAATCATAAGCCATGCACTTGATGAAGAGCAGTTGCGCGGCTTCTCACCAATTTTGTATCTAGGAGGCTGTAAAACGAAGGTATAAGTTGTATAAGAAAAATATTGGATAAGATAAAATTTTCTTATCAAAGAAATTTTCAACAGAAGTATTATTAAATTATTTTTATAATGAATGTCAATGACACTTAATAAATTTTGTGACTCTTTTCAGACTCGTCCATTGTAGGTATAACGGCGTCACCGTCGTCATCTTCTAGTTCATGCGGCTCCAGTTCCGTCAGCGGACAGCCAGGGACCTCGTCACAAGTTAGCTACTTCACTTCCTGCTCCAGGCTGGCCTGCACGCCCAAACATGATCATACTGATTTAAAGGTATCACTTGTTTTCAATATACTATGCTAATATTAACCTTATTTATCTGCTAGCATTTTCTTAAGTTATTCAAAACAGTGAACCTGTTACATATGTTAATCGTTTCAATATTTGATTTCAGAAGTCTTTTGATGAAAACGGCAATACGGTGCAGGGTGGAAACAATCAGCAAAAGAAGCAAAAGCGGAAGCAGAAATGCAAAAACGAAACGGAAACCATCTCCAACGATATAGTGGGGTACCGGGGGAGCGAGACTCTGGATGTCATCCTCAAGTTCATCGAGTCAACGGAGGGCGGTGGCAAGAACTGCAAGGCCAAACCCAACCCTCCAGGCTTGACCGGAAAGCCTCCGACCAGAGAGGGCAAGGCCCGTGACGACAACGACGCCGCTCACGACAAAGCGGCCAAGAAGAGGTCCACCGAACGTCGCTCCAAGGATACCAAGACGGACAAGCTCAAAAAGGCCAACTCTATGGAGGAACTGTCCAGAAGCAAATTGCACGACCTCACCCACGAGCCCGCCGACGCTTCCTTCTCCCACATCGACAAGCGGACGGTATTCCGGCAGCCGGACACCGATGCCAAACGAACTGACCGAAGATCCTGGGGAAACGACGGCTCCGACTCTTACTACGGACGCCAGGATGGCCCTCAGGAAGACGGCGATGATAGCTTCTCTGCCAATGCTTCCAATGGATCTACTTCATCCGTCACCACCAATTCTGCGGCTAAACCTAAAAGACCCAAGACACCGCGCAGCTCTGGAGATCTCGAGACTGCGATCTCGGAACCGCTCGCCACAGAGACTTCTGACTTCCAAACAGTCACCAACAAAAAGAAGATCAGGAAGAGACACAGCCCTTGCGAGGACTCCCGCGGCCGCTCTAACAATCCACACGCCCATAACACGTACGGAGGCAAGAACCCTCCTCGTTTCGGAAACAATTTCACGGCCCACGATCGGGACGGTATCTACAGAAGATTCGGGAGGACGGGTTCTGCCGAGAGAAGGCATCCCTCCGCTTCTTCTCCTCCATCCGACAAAAGTAATGATTCCAACGACGATCTGGACTCTGTTCACTCTCTTCCAGCTGAAGCCTCAGGAGAAAGATTGCAAGCGTCCTACGCAGACATGGCCCGCGCTGCCACTCAACCTCCGCCTGTCAGACCGCCTCCGGTAGCTTCCCCTCCGCCGCCTCCTCCAGCTCAAAATCACACGACTGCCTCTCCTCCGACGCCCGCCGGACACCGTAACTTCCCTGACCTTATCGAATCCTGTAACTACTACCCCGCTAATGACCGTCAGCCCCAGGACAAGTACTTGGATGTTTCCACAGAGAATACCAAAAATCTCATGACCAAAGGCCTGCCTTTGGATCCTAACAAGACTAAAATCAACATTAGCAACGTTGAAACAGAGATTCTACCAGAGCAGGCGGACGTTTCCAATCCTATTTATAATCATGAGCAATATCCTGCCCTAGAACCTCGATCTATTCGGCCTGCCGATGGTAAAATAATCAACTCTAAAACCAAAACTGAACCGAAACTTGTAACGATTGTCGCCAATAACAATGGGCCCGTGAAGATTGCCACTCAGATTATCGCGATCAGGTCCCCGCCTGTAGAAAAGAAAATTTCTACTTCTAAAACCGGTCAGACTAGGATAGAGGAGAATTCCGTCGATGAGGTCATCGATAAAGTTGCCGAACATTATTTGACAATCGTCAATAATGTGAACCCGTCTGATGCAGTCTACGGAGGTGAAAATAACCCTGCGAAGATTAATTTTATTCCTGGTAAAATGGACAGTTTCGCAGGAAAACCTCCCGATGTTATTCTACCGTCGACCGAGATACCGCGAAATGACAATAGACCCGCCGTTATTATAATGAACGAGGAATTGAAAAAGTCATCTGAGCGAATTCACATTGACGGAATAACCTTCGGGTTTGACATTAACGAGCAGCTCCTGAACGGTGACGCTTGCATCATTTCGGACAACGGGCAGCCGCGAATAGACGACATCCCCTCAGTGCCAAACGAAGGCAAACCTGTAATGATATTGTACAACTCGAACGTGGAGTTCCCGGCTATCAACGAAAAGTGCAGGAAAGAATTGAACAGCGTCAAGGATAAGTCGCCGTCGAGTCGCAGCGAAGACAGCAAAACTCAGGTGAAGAGCAGAGGTAACAAGTCGGAGAGCGATGCAAACTCGGTGGATCTCAATAAAGAAGAAGTGGTAGTCGGACAGGCCAAGTCTTTGAGATACGTCGCTCCTGTCACTAATCCTAAGGACGCTTATAATCTGGAAAATATAGTGCGCTACGTCGGAATGGGTGAGGAAACTTGAAGTTTATATTTAATATTTTTTTTAAATTAATTGTAAATGATTATCTGCTGCAGGTGTTTCATCAATTTTTAGAACCTTTTGCG
The DNA here is from genome assembly GCA_022494535.1 of Himalopsyche phryganea. Lineage (NCBI taxonomy): Eukaryota > Metazoa > Arthropoda > Insecta > Trichoptera > Rhyacophilidae > Himalopsyche > Himalopsyche phryganea. The sequence goes on from JAGVSL010000039.1 coordinate 315,214, forward strand.
ATTTAAGTAAGCTGTTCAAAATAGTGTTAAAACCCTTCTTGTGCTGAGAACATACCTCATATGTCCATGTGAACATATACTCCACCCTCGCAGAACACGCTTAGCATGTCCAACATACATATTGTCGAAATACTACAAAAAATGTCTTCTTAGCTTTGGTTATCCTGTTTGTTTTTGGTTCAGCACATATGGTCAGTGTATCTCGGATGATCAGTAAGGTTTGGTTGTAATAATTAGTTGTACGCAAATTTTAGTGGTGTAAAACATTTTTTGAAAAATCCTTAATTTTTGCAATGCTACGCCATTTTTAGTACCACAAATAATTTTCGCAGGGAATGGGTTAAACTCGGTTAAATCGAGAATGAAAATCTCTCGCAAACATTTTGTTTGTACTGGCTTCTGCCATATCCTCTCCATATGTTTGTACACTGCTGAATTAATTCTTGAAATCTTGCGCTTGGAATGTGTTTGATAAATTATTCAGTACCTTTATTATGTAAGTAAATCCCTTCAAAGACAAAATATGTCTGAAGACTTCAATGTCTATTTTCTCAGAATTGTTTTAATGGTGCTTTTAAATATTTTCAGCTTGGGAGGACATCATGAAGTCATCGGGCAGCAAGATGCCATACTTCAGCAAACAGCAGTAGTGAGAGACCTCACTCGCCTCCTCCCAGTCCAGGCGGTGCAACTAACTGCACATCGTATCCTGATTCCGAGTGCGTCTTATCCATTTAATAATCTGTATATATCAAGAAATATATATATTATTATAATACTACTAACGACCAAAGTGAACACGTTTATTATAAACAAAGCGAGAACAAAAAAATCAAACCGAATTGTGATGATAATTATATAAGTGAACGAAACCAACCCTGACTCTTAAAATATTTCTTATTGCTGTAATATATTATCATATTATCCTTGTATGACTGACGACACTCTAGCGTGTCGGTTACCCACCCAGCGCGCGGGTAAATGTTGAGGACTGTAGTGAATTTGATCAAACAGCCGGCGGTTCGGGGACGCCGGGGCGGCCCGGATCTCGAGGCCTTGTCGACGGCCGACAATGTAGCCATTGATATAAATTATTATCGCGTCATCGAGGAGTTGCGTTCGGACACCTGTTGCGGTTTTTTGATTGGTCTTTGTCGGTGGCCACGATTATTGCTCTACGGATCGGAGAAAAATCAAACGTTTTGATATGGTATATTCGTATTATTATTTCCAAATCAATTTTAATATTTGATCTTATTATCCCAACGGAAATATGCATTTAGTAGATCGGCTGTGCTTAGATTTTACTCAGAACAAATTCATATGCGTTTGAAGTGGAGTCTCCATTTTGTTAGGCTAATTTGCAAAATATGTAATTCAATAATGCTTTAGAAAAATTTTAGGAGGAATCGAGAATTGTTGCAATAAATAGACTTATGATGGATGAACTTACGAATATTTTTCTTAAACATAAAAACATACTCTGGAAAATAAGCTGATGATATATATAAAATCCAGTGTGCGTCTCGCCAAGAGATGGGAATTTTGCTACTGTCATATCGTCGCCTTTTGATTGTTTTTTTGTCTTATTCATTTTAATCTAAATCAAACACAATTTATCTATACCAAAGTTTTATATTATCTAAAATTTGGACACTTTTACAAAAAACTCCTGTTTTGAGGCTGAGATTACGATAAAATTTACCTAAATCGACTATATCATTCAAAATGTTTGAATTTTTAGCACTGTTGTAATTGCCAATTTTCCACTCATTTTATTTTTATCAACAATGAAGCTAAATTTTTTTAAAACTTCTTGACTTTTCAATAAACTTAACGTAAGACTTTCGAATATAGAAACGAAATCATAAAAATGTAGATGTTTTTAGTATTTTTTCATAATTGTAAGTCAAGGTGGTGTATACATGTGTATATAAAAAAAATTATGTTATTTAATTGTGGCAATACGATGATTGTAATATTGGTGATTCTTAATTTGAAAAAAGAAACCCACAGACAGCGTGTTTAAACAGTGACTTGAGAGTAATAATGGCCATCGAGAGCTAAAGATATTAATTATTAGAACTAGATGATGTGAAAATATGTGATTGGTAAAGAAAAGTGTTTGGAATAATAAACGGTCTGTGATTATGAAATATGAAAAGTGGTCAAGCTCAGCGGAGCATAATATCAAAAAGAATAAATAATATTTAAGTATAAGTAAAAAATGGCCGACAGAGAATAGACAAGGGGCCAGCCGGCAGGACTCATTCGACTTGGCTATTGTTATATTATTATTATATGTCTTTGGTTTTTGTTTTTAAATTTATTTTGCACCGTTGTTGAATTTTGTTTGTTGTTACTTTTGATTGATTAATGGTATATATATTTTTTTTTATCTGCGAATAAAATACATAATAGTGAGTCAATAAATTAATTCTATTATTGACTATGTTGGAATTATTGCAAAATGGGGTCGCATCGGCAGTAATTTGAAACTCTTGAGTAATTAAATATTATTTACCTAATCAATTAATCGCTAACTTCAAAAAGAAACATGCAAAATTATTACTTTTTCTTTTACATAATGTGTACTACTCACAAGAAATCCATTAAAAATCAGCATTTCAATTTAACAGTCTCATCTGAGATCTAGATTCCTTATTTTTCAAAAATACTTGAAAAAGAAATTTACATTTCACATTTATTCATTCACAACTATATAATATAATTATCACAATTTAGTAATTCTTTTAGACATTATATTTTCATCTAAAACCAATGCTTGATGACCAACCTCCATTTTGTTGATAATGTCACATGATATAAATGCAAGGACACCCTAGTTCCTTGAGCTTAAAGTATGTTTTTTTTTGATTAATTTAAAACTATATTTAAAGATTGTCTACTGCCTCGTATAAAAAAATATATCTGTATGTAATGACAACACCGCTTCTTGTAAATAATTAATTACAAGGCATTTGAAAAAAAAAAGAAAATCCTCTGTCAGACCTATATTATAATTTCGATGTTAAACATGGATTTTATTATAAATGATTAGTGTTTACAAAATATAATATATATATATTCGTATATCGACAATAATATGAGGTTTGTTATATCTGAATACATATACAAAAATTTTTTTTTTCTTTCAATTGCGTATTGAATGAACTAAATCAAAAATAATGTGTGCGCGTTTTAAAATTAAACAATGGACAACATTTACTAAACAGGTAAAAAAAAACAAACGAAACAAGTGAATGTGTTTTAATTTTCGAATTAAGCAAAATTGAAAATTGTGTTCTTTTTGTTTTTACAATGGATAATTTTTAATACAAGTGCATTAATGGACATTACTTATCACCAATTTGTTTACTCATTGTGGTTAAGATTTCATTTGAGTGTTATAAGGAACATTAAAAAATGACGCCGGGGTATGTCTCCCTGACTTATTTTACAGTGGCAGTCGCTTGCCGTGCACTGTTTTACCGATGGTGCGACATTATGAACAATAAAGCGTGTCTGGTCTCTCATTGATGATAATAATGATATATTTGTGTGTATATTTATTCTTATATCAAGGCTGTTTCCCCTGGCGCGGAAACGGCGCGTTGATTGCTGATGATTATCCATCACTGTAAGGACCCAATCGGCGTGCGCGGGACAGATTTCATTCTGTCCATGTATGGGGCGGGTTAATTTAAATAAAAAAAAATATATAAATTGGAAAAACATCCATAAAAAATAAAACGCTTAATAAGTGTGTGCGCGCTGTGTTTTTTTTTAACAAAGACATTTAAAATCTTTTCTCCTTTCAAATTTTTTTTTATTATAATTTTATGTTTACAATCTTATTCAAAATGTATCTGTTCTCGTTTGTGAACTGTGTGAAACAATTTGACAAGTCACCCGAGATCCGTTATTTTTTAGCCTTGATTCCAAATTTTATCCTAATATCGCACAATCTAAATTAAATAAATAAAAAAAAAAACGAAATCCAATTCCCGTTTTGTTTTATCCAATCGTGTCAAGTATGCCTCTATAAAACAAATGAATTCGATCAGTCATAAGAACAATTGTTTTTAAATTATTATTTATAGCTTTGTTCTTACCAGGTTTAATAATTTAAAATATGTTTTCATTAAATGGCTAATTGTTTGTTCTATAAGGGCGTTATAGGACGGCTTACGAGAGGTTTAACGCTGGCCAAAAATATACCAGAAATAACATATTTCTACCAAATTACGAATTCGTAGTTACACAAGTAAAATGGTAATTTACCCATATTTAATTCGTTATTCTGGATGGTATTTGGTGAACTGTATGTCTATAGCATGTTCATAAATTGCTCTCATTTTTAGCATTTTGATTTATGAAAACAGAGCTCTCATGTACATATTTGTATCGATCGAAATTGTGAACGGACTGCCATTATTATAGAGCCTGCCTAGTCATTTATGAACAAAATTAAAGTGCAATAAAAATGGCCTAACGTGAAGCGCCGATTTCTCGTAAACATTCCTATAAACTGCAAAGGGTTGCCCTGTAATTAAAAAAAGTTTTTTCTTTTAATGTAGATAGACTATTGAAGACAGAAAAAAAAACACGAACGATGGTTTAATGAGGTCCAATTGTAGAGTCGTTACTGGTAACACGTCGAGAAAACTTGATGTAGGAATTAAATTTGTTATTACAGTAATTTGAGGGTGCTTGGTAGAGAATAACACATTATGAGTTTAAAGGCAAACAAAATTGTACTTTGAATTTTATTCACTACAAAAACAGACGAAATTATTTTCTCATCTGTTTTATGTGATGAAGCGGTGTGGTGATTCCACACTGGTTAAATTCATACATATAAATTTAATTAAGAATAAAATACTTTTTATCAATAAATAAATGTAGATTTTTTTTCCAAATTTATTCTAAATCGATTGTTTCTCAAACTTTCTATGGAGAGGCTTGTATATTTTTGACAGCTGTCGTCTTTTGAAAAATAGCTGCTTCAAAAAGTGGAAAAACAAATAAAACTCATTTCAGTCACTTATACCAACAAAATACAATTTTGATTGTCCATGCTTTCATATATAATATATACTGCAATAGTAATTTTGTTTTGAATCGGTAGAAATGTGTGTATATATTATGAGAGATTATTTGTATCCTTGTAAAAAATGAATGTCATCAATGGCCTTTCAAATTATTTTGTTTTCAAATTGTTTCATCGTATCGTACAGGGTTGCCCGTGTTTTATTATAATACTATGTATCCACTATCTTACATTAAATTAAATTGTCTATGGACTGATTTTTTTTTTATTATTTTCTCGCACGATTCTTTGCAGGTCTATTTATAAAATAATTATTGTGTAAATTGTATTATTATTTAACTATTTTTTATTGAAGCAATTATCGCTGGACACAGATAAAAGAATAAATAAAACTATGTACTCACCAAATATTAAAAACTGGCGATGTCGCCCTAACAAAAATATATATTTTTTCTACACACGTCTAGATATTGTTGCGCTGCCGCTTTATCAGCAGAGAAATGTTTTATTGCGTATGCGGCAACTTTTACAAATCCATAGAGAATGTCTGTAATATTTAAATAAGTCTGTATCAGTTTGTATTGTCACGTCAATTTTTAGTTTAATCATTATGGTCGCCTTAATCTATGATTTCATGTAATGTTAACCGGCTTTTTCTGCGTCTTTTTTGGCAAAAAAAACAATTGAAGAAAGGAATTCTATCTTGCAACCATTCAAATATGATGGATGTTTTTAATTGGTCCTTCAAAAATTAAAATCACATCCGATTGATACTTAAGACAGTTCAATTTACTGTTACACATAATAATAGCACAACAATTAATTGCGTTGGTTCTTTTTCACTGCAGCCATAATTTCATTCACTGCTTAGATTGATCGAGTCCACCATGTTTGAAAATACATTAATATGAGTTGTTTGTTACATTGGTATCAAAGAGGGGTTATAAGCCATCTACGAAAATGTACAGCAGAGGTGATTTTTCATTTGATACATATTCCATACAGCATCAAGCCTGGCAGCCATGACACTTTAAAGTAAATTCTAGGACTGTGATTGGTTAATGTGTGGTTGTCCGCTGATTTCGCGAAGATGGATGTTAAGTGTCAGCTTTTGAAACTATAAATACGAACGAACTTTAAACTCAAAAATCTATATGAAACCGTTGGATAATGATATACTTTTGATGAGTTTTTCGAAAAAATCATCACTTGTCTCTACCTACCACAAACATAAAAACAGGACTTTCGTGGGATGTGGCGTTTGTCCGACATTGATACCATCATATATGTGTCAACAATTCTTCCAAATTGACAATTTTTTTAATGAATTATTATTGTGACAATTTACTTCTCAATTTCATCTGTCAAAAAAGACACAGAAAAAGCCAAACTCTTGTACAAAGCCCTGTACTATCAATATTTCTGTGAAATATCTCTTACCTATGGCAATAAGAGTCTTACCTAATCTTAAATTGTACTACTAAGAATAATTTTGTGTTCTCAGATACATTTTGAATATTCTGTTCCTCGAATAAAACCGTATGTAAGCGTATCAACCCAATTGCATCCCAACAGAGACCACCCTGTCTGTTGGAGTCCCGAAAATCCCGGATATAACACGGGCGTACTAATCACGTGATTCAAATCATATTTTTTAATAGCTTACAAATTTTTTATGAAATGCCGTGATTAAGGATTAGTCAAAAAATCTATGTCACTGACTCTTGTGAGGCTATTTTAAAATGAAGATTTGAAAGAAGAAGAAAATGGTTTATGTTTGATTCCCTTTCTGATTAGAAGAAATCAAAATGCAATGCATTATTAGCTCTTCTTGCCTTTCAAGAAAGAAGGCATAGTTTATATTGCAGAATTCGAGTGATAAATATTGTGTTCAAAAAAATAGTGGGTCTTCTTTACCGAGTATTGTGTTTTAATCATTATTTTTAAGTGTAAATTGCATAGAAATAGCCACACTTCATAAGGGAATGCCGCGATTTGATACTCGATCAATCCTAAAACTTTCTTAACTCTACATATACTGTTATATTTTTATAATTATGCAGACCAAATTAAACTAATGATTTCAAATTAATTTTTAGCAACATGGAGAAATTTAGAATTGAGTCATAGTTAATCATTTAAAATTTTATAATTTTAATTCAACATACTATTCTGTTATTTTATACTCATCAGTGATCTAAAACAAATATGGTTGAAAAATACATCATTTTAACATGGATCACATTTTGAGTAGACCTATTTCACATATCTTTTACTGATGTGTAAAGAAGCAATTGTTTATGTAATTCAAACCGTTACGTGGATGCAATTGGATTGATGTGATTGTAGTTCTATAAGATCGTTTATGGTTCTCTGTTTCAGATGAAACGACCGAGCTTATGTTGGCTTGCTCTATACCTATTTGCATTGTTATTATGCATTTGAATGAACTGTTTAATTATTGTGGGAATAATTTATTTAAGAAAACCGAGTCGAAGACTGTAATAACTGTACAGTTCTATCTTTTAAGTTCATTTAAAACAAATCGTACGTTAGACTCTCGATTTTACGGAATGGACCATAAAAATTATCAATAAAAACTGAAATAACATCTAACGTGTGTAACAAGCTCTTGATTGTTTAGCAGTAACAAGAAGAAGAATTAACTCAAAGTCAAAAAATAGTGTCTTATTCCTGTGAATGGGCGTATGAATCAAGATTTTTTGCATTTATTTCATTTAATAAGAAAGAAACAATAAAATATCTTTAAGTAAAAGCTGCTCACTTACTTAAGTCAGATAAACTATGCTGACCTCTCGTATCCTCCATGGCCCCTTCTGACACATTTGATTCAGACCATATTTTTTACTATGTATTAAAATAAATTATGTGCTAATATATTTGAATGTGCTTGAAATACTGCTATAATTCAAATGAAGAATATGTAAAATAATTACTTGATGATTATGATATATATTTCGGAAAGTCGAGAGTCTAATGGTGCATCTATCGTTAAGCTACTCTTAAATAATTGGGGTAAAAATCTAAATTGAATTCGCATCCAGAATAAGGTTAATTTATTAAATCTTAAGTACTATTTGTATCACCCAAAACTTCAATTAGTTATACTTTTGCTGTGATGGAATTTCGCGATGACGCCACCATAGAGCAAAAGACCGAGGGATTATTCGAGTGCGAAAAATCGTCATGACGGCCGACACGTTACTTGAGCCGAAGGGCTGACCATCAACGTGCTGCACATATTAGTTGATTAGTGCGATTGGTAGAATCGATATTTAAAAGATGGCAAAGGCGTATTCTTAAAACCGACGGACCCTCTGTATATATTATATATATGCCGATGCACCATCTTTTTAATTTACTCGTCGTCTCGTGTAGAAGGGGGAACGTGTAAAATTGCTGCCGTGTTTGTATAGACGAAATAATATTTATGAAAGGTATAAAACAATGTGTAAATTTGTAAACATCCGGCGTAGATTAATTTAAAGCGACAGGAATTCTCCCTAACGATTTTGTTCTTTTTCTCATCGGAAAATGTTTATATTTATGTATATTAAAAAAAATACAAATGTAATTATTTATGTTTCCGGAAATGTACGTGAGTGTTTTTAAACCTGTTATGTTGTCAGGAGAGTCGGAACAGCGTTGCATCATTTTTAATATAAAACTGATCGGTTAATCAATTGTCGGGTATTAATTATTATTCCATCAACTATTGAAATTTAAATATTTTATTTCATACCAGACCGTATCCAAAAGTAACCAACCATCAAGAGAGCAACTTTATGATTTTAGCTCCATCAACTATTAAAAATTAAAGATTGTTCACAGGAAAGGAAAGTTTTTCTTTGAAACGTATCTATAATCGTGTAATCTTATTTTTGTAATTTAATTTCATTAACGGAAAAGCCAGACTACTACTTCTGTCTCCATAGTCTGGACAATTCACTCGCTTCTGTAATAAAACTGTATATTCAATATAATCTATTTTTCTTCCAGTTGGCAGTCTGTTGACGCACAAGCTGTGAATGTATCGTGTAAATAATATTCATTTATTCAATGTTTATAAAAAATAGTTTTGTGGCAATCACTTGAAAAGATGAACATTTTTGTAAAGTTCCGTATTTCTATACCTAACACTCCGTGTCTTACGTGGACGAATTCTTTGCGAGCGTGAGGCGGCGCAGCGAAGCTCGAAAATATCAATTGTTCTCCGTCAATGAGAGTGTCCTACGCGAGAGGTGAAGAAAACATGTGGCGCGCCGATACCGACGGCAAGTGCGCTAAATTCCACCTCACGCTCGCAAAACTTCGTCCACCGAATTTGCCGCGTAAATGATTCAAGTGAAATCAAATCCCTCTTTTTAATTTTTTCATCGATCACTGTGGAAATAGTCAAATCGCTGTTAAATTCAATCTTATATTTGATCCTGTTATTATGACATGTTTTATCTATGAATCAGTCAACGTTTTACTGCCATTACTTCTCATATACCCCATGTTGTTTGGTTAAGACAATATCGTTTGAAAAAATACAAATATTAATTTGCTACAAATATATTTTTATTTATCCATCCCGTTTACTTCATAATCGAAATGACCGAAGTTTGTGATGGATACTTTACAATTTATTTATTAATGATCAAGCAAGCGACAACGCTCCTTTATTAATAACGAATCGAGGGATATGTACTTTGCTTGTGTTTTCATTAAAATCAATATAATATTAAAAACAATGTGTTTGGACGAACAATGCTTCAAATTAGATAAAAACTGACAAACTAAAGCTGAAAACTTTCCATGAAATCATTTGTGTCGAATTTCAATTGTTGAGATTTTGTACATTTCCATGTGTTTTGTAACTTGAATGCCTGAAAATGTCGAATTCCATCAAGCACCCTCAGTCGATGTCTTAAATTATATTAAATTATTTGTGTCAATTTTCAATAGTTAATAATTACAATCTATTGTTGGCGTTAAACAGCTTTGAGAGAAAATGAATCAATTCTATCTACTATCACGTTGATTGAACTTCACAAAGAAGTTTGATTGATAAAATCAATTAAAATTTATTGTAAGTGTTTTGCGATAGAATTGATTTCATTTTTCTCAAATATAGTTTGTTAGTTATAAATATTGTCATTTAAAACACTTGAATGATTCAAAGTAAAAGCATCGTCACACAGATTCAATTATGCAATTGAATATTCCAGTGTCGATTTATCGATACCAATTAAAAATGTAAATTTTTAATAAACCAACTCTCCTTTCAACACAACAGTTTTTTTTTTAAATAATTATTATCGTTACTTTATAATACTATCCAACCGCTCTGTGTAAAACAACAAGAAAAAAATATGTTCCACGTCCTGAAATGTTATTATTTATAATAAGAGAGAAAACACATCAAAAATGTTACCAATAGAAGGTGAAAATAAGTGCATAATAATATAGTAATTGTTGATATTTTTGAATTATGTTTAAAGAAAAAAACGATTCCAACATGATGATGACACAGCCCGCTTGTCTATGGAAACCCTCTGATAAACGCTCTTCCCTTTTTATTCACAAGAATATTTTATTGTAATATCTTTTTGCATTTTATTTTTAAATTCATCTTTCACAATTTTTTTTTAAATTGTTAAATCGACCCGTCATCATGTGGGAAAATCTATTTGTAAAACATGTTACTTTAGACATCTGGTTAAGCTGATAATTTTACCACCTCTAAATTATATTAAAAAGTATTTTTGAGATAACAAGCACGAGGAATATTTCAAGTAAGACACTTACCGTAATACAGATTGTGTTCTCCTGAGAAATAAATAATTGCACATTCATAAAGAGTTTTTGAATGAAAATTGGAAAAAATACTATCTTCAGTCGTAAACCGGGGTATTTTCATAGACAAGGTCATTTTTGTATTCTTTGTTTTAAATGTTTGTCTCACAGTATGAAAATAGGGGGTGGTAAATTTGGTTTGATGTTGATATTTTTGCATATCATTGGACGCCCTTTACAATATAGATTATTAAAAAAAAAAAAAATCTTATAAAATATATATAATACAAATATATATATTGACACTTGATATATATTATGGAATGCATTCGGCCGGTCCCGTACAGTCCCCGCTCGTCTATGGAATGAGGCCCATTCGACTCGCCACAGAACGCAGCCGCTGTTTAGCGATGCGGCCGAGGACTGTGCGATCCCGACCGGGTGGTGGTTCTCAGCTGAGAAATAAAAACATTACGAAAGGAAACCAATATGGCGGTTTTTATTTACTTTGTCGCTATTGGCTGTGCTCAACATAAAAAAATGTAAAAAAAATCTGCTTAAGGGAATAAAATGAAACTGAATAAACCGAACAGCTTAGTTTTGGTAATCTCGCAATGGAACCATTAATAACTTAACATACCCATATCTTCCATGGATAGCCTATTAGAAATGCAATCATCCAGCCAAATCTAATTAATGCTAACATGTTACTAAATCCTTGACAATAAATGAAACTTCAAACAGACAAATTATCACACCATCTTCCAATTTTTGATTATAGTTTGTGAATAAATCATTTATTTTAACAATACACTGGCTACAATGGGCTCCAATTAAAATTGACTACAGGAATAAACAAATGTGTTGAACAGAAGTGAGGAATCTTTTCACGATGGAAGGCCACGTTCATTTATTTTTAATACGATTGGGCCCCGCATCTAAGAAACTCATATGATGCTTTTCATAATACTATAATATGAAAAGCATCATGCATTCTTTTGAGCTCAATGCAGAAATTTTTAATGTTGGATCAATATAAATTAAAACTGAACATTCCAAAAGATCAATGAACACTAATTATTACTAATGGAAAACTTGTAATGTCAAACAATACTAAAACTTATCTACACACACTACTCCCTGAACTGATGTAGGATATTTTCACATTTGCAAAAGGCTCCAATACCTTGGAAGGCATTGTTTCTTCAAATTAAATTTAAGACAACATCTCCACATCAGGACTCCTGCGAAGGAATTATGAAACCCGGGGCCCGATGAATTTAAATTAATTATTGTCGAATCTAAAGCATAATCCTAAATTATTCAGTTTCTAAAACATAAACTTAACTCTTTCTATTATTGATTAAAACTCATTTTATCCAATTCTATGCAAGTTATAACAAAATATTAAGCAATCTTAAAGTTGTGTACTTTGAAGCTTAAATTCTTCTTAATCTGTTTTTTAAAGTCAAATATACTAATCTCATAATTAACAAAAGCAATCATTATTATTATCCGGCTTAACTGCAAGATAAGAAGATTAAAAAATAAATCTTTCCCTGAGTGTTATGGTTAGAGGATGGAGGAAATAAATAAGTCAGTGTTAAGTATTTAGGCCAGTGCTCCGCAACCGGTGTCATATTATCTATGACTGGTGTGCCGCGGCACAGTGCATCAGAAAGAAAAAATTCGAGTAGTTTTATATAAGAAAAAAATTAAAACCATTCGGTTGCTAAGATTGCCGATTATATTATACTCATTAAAACAAATATTGTGTTATTTTAATATTTAATGGAATAATTTTACTAGTGTAACTTGCAAAATGGAATTTTTCTCATGTGTAAAACAAAAAAATCCTACCGTAGAACAATTACAAATTGCTGCATATATATTGGGAAGCATTAACGGCGGAAATTTTTTTAGTGGAATTACTACAAACAATGAATGAATGTATTAAAATAATACACATGATCAAATCAAGAGCCTTGATTGCGCAATATTTTTGAAAAAATATCAGTCCTGATTGTTTCACACAAACATATTTTAGCTTTTCCCAGGCAAAGAATGAAACGTTATTAACATGAATTGACAAATAAAACGGGTTCAAACAAACTCTAACGTTGGCAAAGCGATTTACGACTATTGAAAATGTTCCGAAGGACCAACGAGACTATTATTGAAAGCAGTAAGATTTTTTGGGCTTAGCTTAGCTAATTTTTAGTACCTAGTTAAGCTAAATGTCCAAGATTTTTTTTTTTGAATTGGTTTTTAATAAAAAAATATATAAACTATTTTTTTTTAATCCATATCCGCTCCCAATGTGGAGCATATGGTCTCCTAATGGAGGTATCTTAACAGAATTTTTCTACGAGAACTGCTTGTTACTCAGTTGCTCAAGCTCTCTTTTTTCGAAGAGTAGGGATAGAAGGATAGGGCTAGGACAGGACTAGTGGTTAGCTAATCGCTCTCGCTACGCCCCGTGCGGATGGGATGGGTGGGAGGGAGGACTCAGACTACGAATAGAAATCCATCGATTGTAAGATCAGTCTATGAAACCATCCGCACCGGGAATTGAACCCGACATCCGTAACCGTAGCCAGCGATGCTACCAATTGCGCCACGGACGCCGACAATTTAAAATTCTTATTAATTACTATTTAAAATTCATCAAATAAAAACAAACGAATAGATTGTAAATTTTGTTTATGAAATTTACATATTTAGGTTTGTGGTGTGCCGCGAAATAATAATGAGTGCTTAGGTGTGTTATGGGTGAAAAAAATTTGCGGCGCACTGATTTAGGAGATGATACTACTTCTTAGATGTTAACTTATGGAAAATATGATACGTTTTTCTTTTAAGCAGTTGTTAAAAGATCAGAATGCCTATTTTCCAAAGTAAAATGGCAATAATTCATCTATGTCCTCGTGAGTTGAAAAATGCTCTACATTAAATAAAAGAACTTGACTGCATTTAGTTGGGCCCATCTTTTTTCTTAGCAAACATTTACACGTCCAAAAAGTTTACATCATTTATGAGTCCTTGGATTTAAGGTATGTATGTCTGATGTTTTCAAACAAACCATTATGATTCACTCATTCAAGATGAGTTATAGGCAATCCTACAAACATCTGAAAATGTTGGTTAGGAGATTTTTTTATTTTTTTATTGTCCACTACGAGCGGAAATATTTCTTTCTAAAAACATAATTTCATTAGTAAAAATGACGATGGAACTAGAAGTAAATATATATTAGATAAAAACTTTGAATAATTTAAGAAATAAAAATAGGTAAGCGAATAAAGAGGTAAAAATGATGCCTATTATTATTGCTACGAAGATTTTTAAGTAATGGCGATACCACATGAATGCTCGTTGGAGCCGCGGCAGAATCTTATTGGATTTACACATTCGATTTTTCCTATTGAAGGTTTTTTTTCATTAATGAGATCATTATTATAAATGCGGACATTGATTTTATTATTAAGGTTTACTTTATTTCAATTGTAACGCAATTAATCAAAGAATAATCACAGTACCGAACATATCAAAAATATTAATTTGAACGCAACCCATATTTATTATCTGGTATAGGTATAAATCACAAATCATGGTGGATTATAAGAACAACCATAATAAGTTAGTGGCTTAGCTTAGTAACCACTTCAATATAAAGGTACCTACATTACACATGTAGCTAGATAATAATTGTCATTTTCAGTCAAAGGTTACGGCTGCGATATATTTTTTCGATTAGATAAATGTTTACTTCCGAAACGCTACCTACTGCAATTTGACAGTTCGGGATTAGGGATTTTTTGTCAGCACAATATTTATATCGCTTAAGAATTAAAATGTAATGAAAGTTTAAGCAATTAAATTGCAAATTTAAATTTAAAAAAATCCATGTTCCTCCGACAATTTTATCAGACGGCTGTAAGATTATCCCCTTATCGTTCATCTTTATTGACAAATATTGTAAGTTTATTTTTTTTATCAGATTCTTATCAATGTTTAATTTTGTGAAATGGGTGCTTGTGACAAGTGTACTAGCTATTTGATTGAAATATACGTCAAGCTCGGTCTACTGTCATACTGTATCGTGTGGGTCAATGATATCCCTTTCGTTTCAACTGCGGGCTTTTGCCTTGACGCAGCCTAAGAAATAGAAAGTGTGACATATTGTGCCGCTACACAGTTCAGTTTTAAAGTATTTGTTTTATGTTTTAATTTCTATTAACTGTCAGTATTATTTAATCTGTAAACCTGAGTTAAATTCTCCGCGGAATCTAAAATATTTACGGCACCACGCCTCATCCCGGAGAACTGTCAGTTTAAAACTAGGAGAATATTCGATCGATTGCACAATTTGGAATACACAAATTCGCGCGTGAAATGTGTGATAGTTAATTTTATGTAAAATATATCGATTGCTATTTTTTGTCTAACAAGTGGTAAAATACAACGCGTGAGTCATTCATTGTCGCGCACATGACCAACTGTTGCGTTTTTGTGTAGACGTTACAAAAATAAAAGTGTCGAATCTAAATTTGTCTTAAACGTCATTTTCATATTTTTATTTCCTGCATCAAGAATTATTACGTGTTTCAGAAAATGGGGAATACAAAATCCTTTACTGTGAATAAGAGCCCCAGTGGTTCAGGAAAAACATCCAAAGGTAAGAATGCTATTTTATCTTTATTTACTTTTGAGAGGAATTTTCCTACACCGGTCATAACAAAATTTCTCAAACAACTTGGAAAATCTGTACGACAATACCTGAAACAATTTTACACGTCTACGTTAGGTTTCTATTTAACAAAATGTTACTAGTAATATTATGTATCGTTATGAACAAGTAATAATCGAATTTCAGTGGACGAATTCTACTATGGTAAAATCTGTATTATAGCGATTTTATCTTCCCATAAAAATTATCAACGCTCTATACCTATGTTATATTCATTTTATTTAATAGCGTATAGTCACTTATTTACCCATATATTGTCCAACGTAACAAATATTAATTTAAAACATTCTTCTACATACGCGTAGGTAGGTAGTTACTGTTTTATCCAATATAACAATTTCAAGGACATGCGTACAATTTGCGAAAGTTTCATTTAGAACAATAAAATAAGATTGATTTTCTTTACTCATTTGACTTAATCGATGCTAAACTTCGTATTGTAATAAAACGCACAGGACGATAACAATTATTATATCTTTATTTCGTGGTCCTTTGTAGGTGGCTTTAGCTTTGCTTTTCTGTATCGTTTTTCTCATACAACGTCCACCCGATTCCACCATCACGGTTGTATACTAAAATTTGAACGTTATCTAAAATTAATATTTTCTTTTCACGTTATGCCCTTTTCATTTGAATGATTATAAATAAGTTTTATGTAAATTGTCAATGAATTCGACGGCAATTTTGTGGAAATTGGTTTTCAATATAATGACGATTCGTATCCCGTAATTATTGCACATACTAGAAAATAATAAAGGGTATTTAAATAATTATTACCTTCTTTAATATGATTTTACGATACATTTAGCCGAATAATGCTTCTATAAGTAGCGTAACACATGCCACACTTAGTTACACAATAAACTAATATAATAAAGTTATATTTTATAAAACTGCTGATATCGTACAAAATACATATATTTGTCTGACTGCATGTCTGTCACGAGAACTCCCAAACGGTGTAGGTACAGTAGCGACGTGAAGTTTGCACGTGTCATACTGGCTACTGGCTACCATTTCCAGGCCAACAGTGCTGTTTTCAATTTTTAACATTATTATTAATTCATGGACTATATCTTATATTATTCTGTGGGCGTTACATGAGTTACGGTCCGCTGCAATATTTTCATCTTTCAACTTCAAACTTCATTCATTAACTAGCATCATAATAACGCCAACGTCTAAATGACCTAATTTTAACGACATTTAACGCGCGAAGTCGGGTAATAAATACTATTATTAAGTATTATATAAATTCAAATAGCTGCCAAACATGAATTTAAGTATTTGTAAA
This sequence comes from Himalopsyche phryganea, assembly GCA_022494535.1. Lineage (NCBI taxonomy): Eukaryota > Metazoa > Arthropoda > Insecta > Trichoptera > Rhyacophilidae > Himalopsyche > Himalopsyche phryganea. The sequence continues at coordinate 332,113 of JAGVSL010000039.1, forward strand.
TCTCACGGTTTCAACATTTAAGTTATAAAATCACTATAGTTATTACCAACACCACTTGGCCTCCGCCGAATTTGGAACCAGAATGACAATTTGAGGCTGACAAGTCTAGAATAAATTTTCCCAATTGCCATTAAATATTTTTCGAAAATCTATGTCTACTTTTAATAACCGTCGATAAAATATCAGTTTTGGAATTTATTGAAATTTTAGTTCTACATTCCTAACGCAACGGTGGCGCCCTCACTAGCGGCCAAGCTAAATTGGTACATCTATAATAATATGATTAGCCACCCTACTTAGCCCTCTAGTGGAGCAGATATGGCTTGAATGTGGCACTAGGTATCTGGTATTGACATAATTTAACAAAATTCAAATTTACTTGAATTTCAATCCATCACTTTCTTTTTTGTTAATCTGAAATAAATTCAATAGAAAGAATAGAACAAATTTGAATCACACCATATAGATGTTCATTTGTTTTAAGAATTTGATATTTCTCACTACCAGAGCTACATCGAATTACTATGGATGACAAGTACTTTCTATAACCAGTAATTTTAAAAACAGCGATCAAAAAAGCTCAACTTCGCCGATAAAACGCAAAAAGGGGTGTAACGATAAATACATAAATATTATAACACGTAAAAACCGATAAAACTTTAATATCTTACATAAAACAATCGTGTCGAGATTAACTTAAATATGGGCAGAAATGAGTTATTTGAATATACAATAGGTAATTCTCAGTAATATTTGATCCATTTGAACTATTGCAAAGTAATCCTATTCTAAAACAATAAAATCTTCATATCTGCGCGTAAGGAGGATAGTTTGTAACTTATGGCGAAAATATCTGTTGCAAACGTTACTATTTCTTAAAAGTTTATGAACCAAAGTAATACCTAAGAAGTGCTTAGTTTAAAAATCCGCTAAAACTGTTTTTGGTAGTTTTGAGAAAAGTGGGAAAACGTCATATCTATCGAATTAGTGAACTTAGTGTATTATGGTGGGATTTGTACATTTTAAAACGTATTATAAAACCGTATCACTTGCCTGTCAACATATGCGGTGATTGGCTTATTCATTTTAAGAGGAATTGAAGCTGACACGTCAAACATTCACAGAGATTTCAAAATATACCTTTATTTTTTTATCAGAATTATCGAGTTTTTGGAATTTTTGATCGTTTGTGCTATTACAGAGAGGGCAGAAACATCTCTAAATTGAGTGAAAACCGTTTTAGCGGGTTTTGAAACTAGGTGCGTCATATGCTCCTAAAATATTTTACATCAGTAGAATTCGTCACACTGGAAATTTTACAAAATATAATTACGTCACTATTTTTATAGCATTTCATTGCAAATTTAAATAACGTATTTCGTTGATTGGTTTGAAAAATTAGGTAAGTTTAAACAACATGTAATTCACTGAAACTTTTACTTCGATTATGGATTAGTTATGTCAATATAATCAATAATAATTATATTTCATTCGCTCGCTCGCTCTTATTGGGCAGGATAACGCTCAATGTGAATGTGTTTTAAATCAAGAACCCGAACCGAAAACCGGAAAAAACCGTTATTTTTGCCAGAACGAAAACCGAAACCGAACCGATATTTATTCCGGCTCTATATCGATTTGAATCGAAAAATTTTCGCTGATGGAAGCCAGATTTAAAAATAAAACAAAACAGATACAAAAATTTTAATTTAATTAATACATTGTATTTTTAACAGTTGATAATGCTCGCGCTGAGCGAAACCGGTCCTGATCATTATAAGCATGTTGAAGTAGTACAAACAAATTGTGTTTTATTTTAAAAATAATATAATGCCTTTCCACCAAAAATTTACAGTTAACACCTTAAAAATGATTTAAATACGAGCTGAACCGAAAACCGAAAGCCAAAAATCGGAACTGAACCGATATAATTTTTTTTACCGAACCGAAACGAAAAAAATAACGGAGTCCCTGGTTTTAACAAGTTTAGTCCGTGTTTCATTTTCACGTATAATGTCGTCACACTGTTGTCAGTAAATTTATGAATCCTTTACTGGAAGTTTATTTAGTTTGAAGATAAACCACGTGAAAATCCGACAGTAACAATATGAATACATTCAATTTTTTCTGTATGCAGAATCCAATTGTCAAGTTTATTAATTATTATAAATTAATAATTTTAACCACTGCAAATAGTTTTTTTTAAATATTGCTGCCGCCTCTTCGTGTCATATCGCGTGGTAAATAACGATATGTTCGTATTCATCGACTAACACAAATAAATGTAATGATAAATTGAAAAACGAGTTGAAAACGTCATAAATTCACTTCGCCAACAAAAGTACCGAAAATCACCACTACGACTAAGCGGCCCTGCGAAAATCTTAAATATCTCGTATTCATTTACCTAATTTACCTAGTTAAAAATTAAAAAAACGGATGTATCTAGAACCTCGTTGTTTACAATAATGATATCAATTGTTGTTTATGGCCCAAAACAGGCCTAGATGAAAAACCACAGAAATAAAAAATATCTAATAAACTTTATTTTAATAACAAATTAACCGTAATTATGTAGGTAAAATGTATTATTTTATCTTACAAATTTAACTAATCAAATAGTGGTGAAATAGGGCATGCACGATTTATTTTTTAGTACCGGGATTATCGGTATTTTATAATTTCAATTACGATATTGACCATTTATGTGTGTTTAATTATCAATATTAATTTACTGATATTGTTGGTGAGACAACGATTAATGAAGCAATTTAAAACCATATTACTTGGAAACTATTTTTCAGACGATAAAATAGTTCGTTTTTGAGATCTTTCATGAAGACTTCCCTACGCATGAACTGGCAGAAGTTTTTTGACGCCTACCTACTACGTATAAATCTGTTTTGGGTATTTAATGGCAATTATGCATTAGTTTGGGGTCGGCCAGTTTATTTGTTGACAATAGATTAGTATTAAAACTAGAAGTCATAAAAAAACGATTGTTTAAGATTATTATTTCTTTCGAGGGTGAATTATAAACAAAATATATTTGGTATTAAAGCTCAGTGGTCAAGGACGTATTCTTTGGTTGCGATTTCCATGGGTTCAAATCAACCAATCCGAAGTTTTTTTTCCCTAATTCCCGGTAAGAACGAAATAATCTTGTTTTCTCAGCGAAAATTGACATCACGAATAAGATTTTGATCAGTGGTGCACAGCTTATTTACAAAAGGGTCATATTATTCATTTACTAATTGTTCTCGGGCCGCAGGCGATAAAAAGTGTTGAACAATTCTTTACCACGTCCGCTCCCAACGTGGAGCATATGAACCTAATGGAGGTATCTCAACAGAAGTTTTTTTACAAGACTGCTTGTTACTCAGTTGCTCAACCTCTCTTTTCGAAGAGAGTAGGGATATAAGGATAAGTCTAAAACAGGACCAGTGGTTAGCTAGTCGCTCTCGCTACGCCTCGTTTTTGGGATCGATTAAAAAATCACTTTATGAAACTGTCCGTACCGGGATTTGAAACCGATTTTTTTAAATTGAATAGCTACATATCAGATGATTCAGATTAATTCTTTACAACTACACACAATTTGACAACATATCAAACAAAGATTTTGTCATGTTCAATGAAACACTTGGCGATGAAGTACTTGGTCATATTGGGCCTCAAAAAAATTCATTTTGGGCCGCGTGCGATCACTGACTTTGATGGTATTTTAATACGTACGATTTGAATCCCGAAAGTCGTAGAATGGAATATGTTTAATCCAGGAGTTTTCGTGACAAGCGCAATCCCGATGTACGATATTCTCTAATTATTGTTGTTCGCGTGCATGACAGGAAATAAAACCGCGGTGCTGTAACCGCTTTTGAAATTCTTTTACAACATTTATAAGATACTTTAGTATTTATTTTCCAGTTTGAATCGAATTCGTTGGCCGGCAGGTGTGTTGAGTGTTACTGACCTTAATAATAAATAAATCGGTATCAAATTCACGCGTGTAAAGTTTGGACGCTTGTGCGCAGCTGTCAAATAAAGTAAATTCCATATTTAAAAAATAAGATACTGTTTCAGCGGTCTCGTAAGATATTGGTGCTGTGCTGAACGTAGGATATTGAGTATTATTCAAAAGGTTGGTAATCATGATAAACGTTTTTTTCTTACTATATATCATAAATTTACAGGTATTATCAAAAGAGAATCTGTTACGCTTCAAAAGGCGAAACATTACAATCTTTACATGGTAATAAAATAACAATAAAAGGGTGCGTGCCTCAAGATATAGCGCATAGATAACAAATAAACTGTAATTGATTATTGGTAGGTAATAAACCCTACATATGTACGTAACTTACTTTTGACGTTTTAACCAATTAAAGGTCAAGACAATTGGAAAACGACAGATTTTGTCCCCTACGTTTGCAAATTTCAAATTAATATAAATTGGTACTAAAATAAAAACGTGGGTTATCGATTGCAATGATTCTGGTTGTCACAGAAAATTTATTTCGTATACCAAAACAACAACACCTAAAACAAATACTTATTTTTATATCTGTTACGGATGTCTCGCGGGTTCAAGTCCCGCTACAAACTCATAAATTCGTTTTTCAATCGATTTATGGATTTCTGTTCGTAGACATGGATGTTTTTGATGTCTAAAATTCCCTCCAACCCATACAATCCTAAAAATGGGGCGTAGCGAAAACGATTATCTATCGAACCACTATTCCTGTCCATTACACCACTGAACCACTACTCTCTTCGAAAAAGAGAGATTAAGTAACCGAGTAACAAGCAATTTTCGTAGAAAAAAAACCTCCATTAAGAGGCCACATTGGGAGCGGACATGGTTAAAAAATTCAACCTTTTCACATGTCCGTTTGTTTTTTCTGTAAACCATGTAAGTAAGTTTACTTCACATCTTTTACTCCTATTCCTCTTTTGGCTGAGGGCCGGTGTATTCGTCAAAATCTGAGTGCTCAGAATATGGACACCAAGGAAATGACGTGATCACTTCCCATCATCAATGAACGAATCTATTATCGGACTAGAACTTAAATGTTGTTGAATTTTTCTATCAGCCGGAATAGTTGAAGAAATATCATATTTTCCTTCGAAAAATGTATCACTGAAATACCGCGGTTCAGTTTTTATGCTATTCCATCTATAAACAATATTAGTTGGATAATTTTTGCCTTCTATTTTCATAATATTATATTTAATATATGGCAAACGTGGTAACAATAACTTGTTTTTGTTTAGCTAATTCAACAAGCATTTTTCCTCGCCCGCTCGTCTGCAGTGATGTAAATTAAAGATGTTTTTTATTATGTTTATATATCTTTTTTGTTATTTCAACTAATTATAAAGATCCGATTATAAAATAATAAGATTGCACACACTATAACAGTATTTAAAAAATGCAATATTGATAACAGCGGAAAACTCGACATCTACTTTAGGTGATTTTCAAAAGCATAATATCGAACATATATTTATAAAAAGCATGCAAATATTCTATGGAAAAGATGGTTTGTACTCACAATTACAAGTTGAGAATGTTTTATTTGTGTTGTCAACAAAAAAACATCTTTTACACAATTTATTTGTAGAGCTACTCACGAACCACACACTTCTCACAAGACGTCAATACAAAATGGTCGAGTTACGTTAAAGTTTCAGAGCCCAATGAAGTTAACAAATTTTCTTGGAAAGTTTTTTTCGATATACCTATTCAAATAACTTTGAGTTGTCAAATTTATACTGGACATGCGTATAGCATAACAAGATGGGATTATTAAGTCATTTTCAGCCAAAAGTGGACTTAGCAAAGTTGCTCTTTAAGCCACCGACATTCATCTCAAGAAACGCGTATCGGTAAAAAATGAAACGTATGCTCGTACTACGGAGTGACAGAGAGGTGAACGCATATTTAGCGTTACTAATCTGTATATGCGAATCCAAGAACAATTCACACCTAGCAGATGGATACGTAACATGGAGTACAAATTAATCTTTCACAGATTGCTCATGGAGTACAAATTAATCTTTCACAGATTGCTCTCGTATTTAACGTTACGTGTATGTCACTCAATAAATCTTTAAAGCCGAAATTTTTACGATAAAGCCACAAAATACGGAATAAGTTAGGTATGCATCTCTATAATTGGTTATTTTATTTATGCATAAACAAAACAATGTAAAAAAAATGCATATCTCGAACAGCCAGTCAGAGTGCAACGCTCGTGTACCTACATACAACGTATATAATTTACTTTATAACTGCCCAATAATTATCAATTATCTTCTGGTTACGGATTTAACCGTTTTCTATCGAATGGTAGCTGTCAAATCGCAGTACGTCTCTTATCTGGCGCCACTCGTAAATATTAATTATAAATAAAAAACAAATACCTACATAAAAATAAGTTTTCAAGTTCTCATTATAAATTAATTCAGTTTTAACGTTCCAAGGTGGAGATTTTAAAGTTGCGAGCTTTACTGCGAATTTTACTTAAATTAAATATTCTTTTGATGTTGGGCGCAACATAAGAAAGTTGAATTAATTTTGATTCTTCCAATGGAACCCACATTCACTTTAGACAAAGCATAGATTGGGAAACGCTGCACTGTAGTATTTTTTTAAATGGAAATCTTACAATTATGGGTTGAGATCTATTTGCTCCCTGTATGAAACCGCAAAGCAATTAAATTGTATTTTTATATTATTAATGTTAGATTTCTTTCAGCTGGTACTCCTGAACCAAAAATCATGCCTTCTTCAGGCGATTACATCGAAGGCGTGGTCTGCCACGAGTCGGAGATGAATGAGAACCAGATGAAAGCGTTCGATCTAGGCGGGACAAAGATTCTTCTCGTTAGGCAGGGCGGCAGCTTCAGCGCTATCGGCAATAAGTGCTCGCATTACGGGGCCCCGCTGCACACCGGAGCACTCGGAGTCAACCGTGTGAGATGCCCATGGCATGGAGCCTGCTTCAACACTAAGACTGGAGATATCGAGGATTATCCGGGACTGGACTCGGTGCCGTGCTATCAAGTCAATGTCATGCCTGATGGCAATGTCAAGGTATTGTCCGAATTGGAGACATAGAAACAATAAAATAAATTAAACAGCTTTTATTGGCATAGCTAGGAATTATATTGGGTATTTTGACCATAAATTTTTAAACCCCCTCACTGTAACAAAGCCTTTCACCCTTATGTATAAACTAGTATTTTTTACCCAGCTTCGCCCAATATATGGGTCGCTATATTAGTTAATTTAACTCTTTTCTCTTCTTTTTGGGAATACTTCTTGTAAAACCCACGAAATGAGGATTTCACTGTTTTAATTTTTATAATTTCAAATGATGGATAATTTTCCGCTCAATATTTTGATTATTTACAAATTTTACGATCCACATGAAAAATTATTATTTGTGACATATTTATAGTCGCTAAGCAAATTCAACACAGATTGAGTTGTTACGACGACATGACAGATTATTTTACTATGGAGTGATTGCTGAGGCAACTATTTACTATTATTTTTTCTGTTGCTTTTCATTGAGGCGTCAAAAATACAGCATTTTCAGTTTAAGATTTAAAGTGAAAAGTTGAAAATAGCACAGTTGACCTAGAAATTACAGCCAGAATGACATGTGAAAATTTCACTTCGCTTACTGTACACCGTTTGGGAGGAGTTTTTGTGACCGACAGATAAACATACAATTTAATTTAAGACATCGACTGAGGGTGCTTGATGGAATTTCAATATTAAATTTGGATTATTGAGATTTTGTACACTTCCATGTATTTTATCACTAACGACCCGGGTTTCGCCGCGACAAAATACATGGAAGTGTACAAAATCTCAATAATCCAGATAAACATACAGATAAACATACAGATTTCTACATATATTTTGTGCTATGTAAGTAGAGATTACTTTAAATTTTTGCGCTCCCCATATCCTTGGTTTGTCTGATATCCAAGAATCTCCACTATTCAATTTTGGGCATAATTTAAACTTGGTATTTAATTATATATTCCTACTCCAATAAATAGAGGTTGACCGATTAAATAACAAGCAATTCTCGTAGAACAATGTCTGACTGGGGCCCATAAGTTGCACATTGAGAGCAGAAATGTTAAAAATGTTTTTTTTTCAGGTACGTGCCAGCAAAGCAGACTTAGAAGCCAACCGCCGGGTGAAAGGGTTCATGAAAGATTGCCCGAGGGACTCATCAATGTTCGTCGTAGTCGGAGGAGGGCCCTCCGCCGCCGCTTGCGTGGAGACACTCCGTCAAAACGGGTGCCCCGGCCGCGTAGTCATGGTCGCTAAGGAAAACGCTTTGCCATATGACAGGATTAAGATCTCAAAAGGACTCGATCTGACCGCCGAAAAACTACAGTTCAGAAACAGCGAATACTACACCAAGAACAATATCGAAGTTTACAAAGGCGTCGAAGCTATCAACGTTAATACCCGTAGCAATACCGTAACGCTTTCTTCCGGGGAGATTTTGAATTACGCTTCGTTGTTTTTAGCAACCGGATCTAAGTCGAGAAAATTGACTGTACCCGGTGGTAATTTAAAGAATGTTTTCACTCTGAGAGACGTCGCTGACGGCGCAGCGATCTTTGCCCAGCTGGGACCTGACAAGAATGTTGTTGTATTAGGAGTCAGCTTCATCGGAATGGAAGCCGCTGCGTACTGCGTCAATAAGGTCAAAACAGTCACCATAATTGGTCGCGGAGAAGTTCCGTTCCAATCTGTCTTCGGTACAGAGGTCGGAGGCAGTATTATGAGACTGTTCGAAAGCCAGAGCCCTTCCGTTCAATTCAAAATGAACAACAATATTAAATCATGCATCGGAGAAAATGGTAAACTCAAATCTGTTGAATTGAGTGACGGATGCGTGTTACCTGCCGACGTTTTAATTGTTGGACTCGGCTCGACGTTCAATACGGACTTTTTGAAAGACTCCGGAATCAATTTGGAGGCGAACGGATCTGTAACTGTCAATGACAAACTTGAAACAAACATCTGCGGCGTTTTTGCTGGGGGCGATATCGCATACGCCCCCGTGTATTCCCACGGCGGTGTCAGCGCGTCCATTGGTCACATCGGACTCGCTCATCAACACGGAAGAACCGCAGCTCTCAACATGCTCGGAAACGATACGCCGCTCAAGGCCACGCCGTTCTTCTGGACGCTGCTCTTCGGTAAATCGATCAGGTATTGCGGGCACGGTAAATTTACTAATCTCAGAATCGAGGGTGACGTCAACGCTTTGAAGTTCGTGGCATTTTATTTCGATGACGCCGGTAAAGTCATCGCCATGGCTTCGTGTCAGAAGGATCCAGTCGTGTCGCAGTTCGCTGAGCTGCTGGCACAAGGAAAATGTCTGCACGCCGATGATCTCCGATACGATGCTTTCGCGTGGACCAAAACTTACTTGGATTAGATAGTTAAAACTTGTTATAAGAATGATAATTGTTAAAATAATTTCACAAAGATTTATACCGTCTGTTTTATCATATAAAACTCATTAATTGTATTCCATAATTAAATCAGCACAAAGTCAAAATAACTCATATAACCAAATAACCATAATTAAATTTTTTGTAAGAATGATATTATAAATATAGTTTCACATTTTCTGATTAACATGTAAAACTTATTAAGTGTATTCCATAAAGATCAGCACAAAGGCAAAATAACTGAAATAATCATCGTAATTAAATAATAATATTATAGTATTGATTGAATTGGTATTTACTAGGTAAAAACAGCAAATTATTCAGTTCCACAAAAATTATAAAATATATTTGGTAAGTAGCTATTTCGCCTTCATGCCATCATCACAACTATTGAATTCAAAACGGCCATAAGCCGAAATAGCTACAAACTATATTTTATAATTCTTGTGGAACTAAAAATGGTTTGCTATTTATACCTTATTAAAAATACCATGGTTCAATAATTATAAATAACATGACAATAATTGTATCTGTTGGCAACCTTTTTCTCTTTCTATCCAATCTTATTGCATGTTTACCTATGACTTATAAGCCAATCACTAATAGAACTTTTCACAGTCAATTGCACTTAATGAGTTTTGCCTTTCATTAATTGAGTTGATCTAGATGAAACATGTTCGCCTTGAAAATATGCTATTCTTTTGCAGAATGGAGAAAGTTAGTCAATAGAGTTCTAACTTCAAATCAAAATTTATCAAGTCCATCGCATCCATTTGGTGTGCACTAACTCAAATTTACATTACCACGAATACTATTTTATTGCGTATATATATATATATATTAATGTATAGAATTTTATATTATTTTGTACTTAAATAATTAAAAATGTTTTTAATAATATATAACACACCAATGTTTTACACGTTTTTGTTTGCAACTTAATTATTGGATGTTCTTTAACACCACAAGGAAATTTTTATTCTTCAAATTATTTTGCTACTCCTACCACTCTTTTAATATATAAAACATTGAAGTAATAAATTAGCAATATTAAAAATAAATATCGTTATTGTACACAAGAGAAAGTGACCCAAGTGTAAAATAGTAAAATATTCAGAAGAATCTTTTGAACACTCGTTGTCAATCTAAAAACCCATTATATTTGCATTGACATTTCTGATTTATTTTTTAGACATTTGTTGGTATAGTTATTATACATTTTTTCAGGACAAACATAAGTCAGACACAAATAGTTCTATTTGGTCACTTTCTCTCGCATCCATCATAATGGACGATTTTTCTTCATGCATTCATAGTAGTTTGAAACACATTTGATTGTTCTCACCAGCTACAAACAAAAATTGACACACCTATGTCATATATGTCTCAATTCTCAGTCATTCAAACTGATGACCACTGTTTTAGATTATGATAACACAATAATATAAAAATGTCTACTTTTAAGTATTATTATAATAATTAAAAATCAAATTCACACAACAAAAAAGTATTGCATATTTATTGTGTAGAATAGATGACATATTTTAACAGAGTAAAGCTGAAGCTTCGATGATAGCAACGATTTTCAATTGATGAGAATAAACAGTTATTGAAATTTACATATTAAATCTGCACACTACAGCTATACTGGTAACGCCTTATTCACTTACAAAACATACATTATTTCCAAAACAATATCAAAAATTAAAATCATTATAGAATACCATGAGCACAGTATAAATAGTATCTGCTTCTACGGTCTAGTGGTCAGATCGGTCTGGGTTCAAGTCCCCAGCAAGGTCAATATAATTTTTTTCAATTTTAATTTGATATATTGGACGTGGGTATAAATATTTTCCTAAATTATTAATCCAAGTGCTGAATTTTATCAACTTATACACACTCATCATGAATAGATCTTGCCGTCACATAACGCTCAGCATTACTTTTCCCCCTCAAAGTTTGCAATATTTTTGTCGGTAATGGATATATTTATTGTCCAAACTCATTAACATGTCCAAAAATTATCTTAAAAACGCCCAACTACTATGTCACGTTTATGGTTGCTCTCTAGCCACTATTGATGTTTTATAGTTTTAGGTAAATAGAGTGATACAAAAGATATATATAAATTAACAATTTTTTTGTTGATAAAACAGTAAATCCATATTTAAATGAATCTATTTATATTAAGGCTATTTGCATTACTTTACTATATCTTTAATACAGGTATTGTTCAAGAAACTTACTGAAAAGTTACATTTTACTCCTATATTAATATTGTGATACTACTAAATACAATAGGAATATATTAATTTATTTTCATCATTACTGCTCCATTGTCATTAAAATATTCATAATAACAAAATAAATATTCTTAACATTAATTTAACTCTAATAGCTATTTTTATTTTTTGTTTTATGTACTGTCAACATTATATCTGTCAAATGTAATGGTATTGTCCTTTTCATTTTGCAATAAATAAACAGTGTCTAATCGAAAGAGGGCGCAAAGTGTTGCATACCTCAATAAAAAAATTATTGATATCTATTATTTTTATACCTGAATAGGACACAAGAAAATTCGAATCATATCACTTTGTAACAAAGACAAATAACTCGCGGCTCAATTCTACTTGAATTCTCTGCAATTTATTTGCTTTCTCACTCTGCCTGTTCCAGTAGCACTGTCGTCATTGTCAATAATGTCAAATGATATAAAGCAGTGGGAAAACAGGTGGTTAAGTGATAAAGGCAAACCATTTGTCTGTTGGCAAATGATGCACGTCGTCTACTTATTTCCAATTTATCGTATTCAGTATATATTCTGGACAGCTTCCAAATATACTTCATTATACATTGAGTTCTATTTTTCAATACAACTTTTGCCACTAAACGATTATTTAAAAAATGTGTATTTATAAATGAAAACGATACTGAAATATCCTGCTAAATAATTTTAACTATACGCGATTTTTATTCAATGTCAGAATTGACAGTGCCTCATCTATGTCTAATATTTAAAATATACTGTGTAAAACAACTATAAAAAATAAAATATATTATTTATATCCATATATTATAATTGTTGTTTTATTTCATCATTTATTTTTTAGTATTAAATTTTTTTTATAAAATACTGCTATTAAAGATTTACAAATTCTTCTTGAAATTTACCGACCAAAACACTAATGCCCAAGATATAATGCTGCGTTGGAAAAGACAAAATTTGCAATCTACAAACCACAATAATTACTATGTTGACAAAATCGTGGGTCTAATTGGATAACATCAAGAGAGATTTTCAAACTCATTTCTTATTCATTTTCTATGTAAATCTAATTTTGAGTCCAGCCAATATCATTTATTTTCAGTATCAAACAGGGATTGATCGCGCTACCTGTATTCAATAAGATATTTACCACTTTCTAATCTAGATTTGTAGTTTTCTGTGTGCCCTCAAATCAAATGTGAACTATGCCATACGCTACGGTCACGGCAAGGTAGAATCTTGGAGTTTTTTTGTGAACTTACGATTGCTTCACCCTTGCCCAGGATTTAATGAAATCAGTCAGCTTGAGCAAAAGGTGCTACTCTTATCCCACACCATACTCGTAGGATTCAGTATAGCATATTCATTCGTTGCCATCTTTGGTGCAGCATTTTCTTGCATTAGTATTAAAAACAATTGCTACAAATTTTATGCAATATGACATTCTCAATGCTGAAACAAAAGCGAGATAAGGTGTTTAGAAAACGTTATCTACCCCACTGTTTAACGACACGTAAATACAAGATTAAATCTTGTTTACTTGTTACCCAGCACGTATTTATAAACAATGATTAAAATCATGGAATTTACCATTATACAAATCAAATTGAAACATTCATTACAAAACGCTACAACAGAGCTGCCCAAAACAGGGCTCATGGGCCCGCACAGGGCTCAATTCTGTACGGATGAACATATAATTTTGTGTGTGTAAGGAAAAGGGCGTTAAGTCTAAAATTGGTACTTTTCGAGAGAGCCAGTACAAGATTTGCATTTGTGATGTTTCAATGTGAATTTTACTAATTCACCAGCAATGATTCGACTGGTCTTTTTTCTCTTACATGCATAGTCGTTATTTTGGCATATTTAACTCATTTTTCACTCCCTTTTACTTCCGCACACAGAATTTTCTAAAAGGATGTCAAGAGAACTTGCAAATCAAAAGCAAGATCGAAACATTTATCAGATTTCGCATTTTTAACAGATATTACCAACCATTGGAATGAGTTAAATTCAAAACTCCAGGACAAACGACAGAATATTGTCTTAAATCAATTAATATTTAAATTTATTTTTTAGTAAACATTTCGAAGAAACATTTTGAGCACATGTAAAGTACATAGAAGCAATCATTGAATTTTTTAAAATTTAACTAAATGCGGCCCTCGGAATACCTAAGGTTGGACAGCACTGTTCTATAATAAAACAAATGAAAAAGCTTTGTTCAGTAATTATACAGTACGAAGACTCCATTCACGTTTCTTTTTAAAAAGAGAAGACTGCATAAGCTCAACGTTGAGTTGCCAAAGCAGATGATATTTTCAGGGTCAATTACATTCATACTGTATATTGTACATTCAGGTTGGTCACCACCCAAACCACTGAAGTATGTTTTCTTTTAAAATACAACTTTATTACAAAGCAACAACCTGCTGTGGTTTTGTATACTGTCAAAAACAACTTATTAAGATTGTCAGAAGTGAAATATGTTTTGTTGATTAATGAAATTTTGACCACTATTTGTGGCGTTTCGATTGACCAAAATAACAATCTAATATACCTCTTATATGTTATCATCACAGATAATGAGTAGCGGTTTGATTTTTCTGTGAACTAAATTATCAGGTTATTTTTACAAATACCTAAACAAAATATTGTTTGATTAATCAAATTTTGATAAACTTTTTATTTAGGGAATAACAAAAACAACCTTCTAGATACAACCATCAATTTGGGTAAGTTTGCCCATTGGTCTAAGATTGGCCCACTACATGGAAAAAGGTACTGTTATAATACCATGATAATACTAATGCCATATGAATATTTTTTAGTTAAACAAAGGTATAGAGTAACCCCTGGTGGTAAAAATATGAATTAATTTGTTTTATTGATGAATTTGTAAGCTGTCAGCTTAGAATGATAAAACACAATTTAAAAACTTGTCTTGAAATAAATCGAACTAGCCATATTTTCAATTCGTATTAATAATCTGTAAACCAATCTTTTTTCCCCATCTCAATTATGTACAGAATATATGAAATCATAAAGAAAAGTTGTCAAGACTTTAAAATCACTGAATTTATAGTAATTACAGTGATTATTTGTATCGTGGGCCAAAGTTACCTGATTTGGATGAAAACTTTGGCCCACCTTGTTTTATCTATATGTCAATTATCACAATAAATCTATTTATGTTAATTAAATTTCATCTTAAGACATTAGTACATTTCTATGTAGAACAATACCACACATAAATGCAACGGCGAGCCGTAAAAATACAAAAATTCTCAGAACTGGGCCCAGTTCCTGATTTCCAAATTCCCAGGTTCCCAAGTTACCCAGATTAAACGTAATTAAAATGAACACTCGTTCAACCAATAAAACAAATCTCAGTTGAACCCCAGTTGAAACATTAAAACCGGGGCAAGCCTTTTACTAAAAAAATACTTTTCTATTAATTCTTACGAAATATAAGTCAAATCTACGAATAATACTGCATCAACTTATAATTATAAAATAGATATATCAGTTTTTCACGCAAAAACTCTCTAATAGTGAGTCCTGGTGTCATTTACACAGTTAATTGTGATTTAACAGCCCTGAATGAATGTGCCCTATTCTCAGCATGCTTAATCCTACACTTCGAAAGTTGAGAGTAGGGAGAGAGATAAGTAATTTCTTAAAACAATTCTTTAATAAATATATTTTATCAAAATACATAAATAATCGTAAACATTGGTACAGTCGTGTTGTAAAATATCTTCTAATGGAAAGGCTTCAATAAATACAATATCCGTAATACTACGTACGTAATCAGGCGAGTGCCAAATTACATTGAAAATAAAATAAAACAAAAGAACACAACACCACAATTGGAAGTATTTTAAGAATATTAAATAATGCACTGTGGCTTATATCTGTACCTGAGAGGCTAATAGTGCTATTTACATTTTATCAACATTACATGAGGAGCACAAACGTGTTTCTAAAACGGTTTTTATTTTATATCAATTAGCATAGTTGTTCCCTTATTGTTTTCGTTCTTTTGCACTTGATAGGTAAGGGGTATGGAGAGTTTCATTTGTTGGTGAAATGACGCAGGTGAGTTTTTTAGGTTTTACGGGACATAGGATTGTTCACTCCGTAAATGCAGGGTGACATAGGACAGATTTTGTATACGGTTTTTCGGTAACCAGCCCACATACGCCAAAGATTTATATACCCATCTATAGTTCTTAAAATTACATATAATGTGACATATATAACTCAATAGGACTATTAGCCTCTGAGGTACAGATATTGATTATCCATCCTTCAAACAATTGAATGTATCGAAACATCAACCACTTTTCCAGCATTTCATTGGAGAATATTTGAACAACTCTAGAAATTGGAGAAAACAATGACTAAATTGAATCTTGACTTATCAACATATTCGCATATTACTGAGAAGTTTTCTACAATGATAACATACCCGTTCTGCTGTATTTCAAATTAATTATACAAAAAAACGTTCCGCTTTTCAAGCTCTAACGTGTGGCAAAACACTAGACTGTTAATAGAGCTCATTTCGACAGAAATTATTCTGGGATAGAAGAATACGGCTAAGGGAGTATTAGAGGTTAGGTAATTGTTTTCGGTACATTCTGTTTTTAAGAACAGATGGGTGTGATGGAATGTAAGCCATGCCCTTTGAGCACAAATTCATAAATGAATGTACAAAATCTCCTGCACTTGGATTCGATCCTGCAGGCACTGTAACCAAAAGGATGACATTACCACTCGATTGCAAGGCCGGTAACATATAAATACTATTCAAGTCAAAAACAAAACTTACAATAATTGTGCGCCATCGCATAGAAACTATTTTGAGTCGATGAATAAGTACACATTAATAAGTATCCGCTCTGTAGGAAGATTTAAAACAAAATTAAGTATATTATACAATACAAGTTGAAAATAAAAATAAAAAAAATACAATATCTTTGATATGCTAGTACAGATCCATACACTAACTAATATGACTCAATTCTATATTCTAATGATATATCATATTATAATATGGATTATTATGTATAAGTAACTATTGACTTCAAACAATGAACGCGGGAACAGTGGCCTATTGAAGAATCAGGGTTCCTTCCATTGGGTAAATGGGATACAAAAATAATAACAATCTCTTACAAATTTTACGATTCAAGGAACACTTATTATTTCTGAAATTTATAACACATTTATAGTTGCTAGGTGACATGATGCTAAGACGTTGAAAGCCACGGAATATTCGGTATGGAGCCGTTGCTGGGTGATCTTCCTCGGCTTTTGTTGATTTTTTCATCCCGAATCGTAAACATCAAAAATATATCGTTTTCAGTTTTAGGTTAAAAGTTGAGAGTTGAAAGATGAAAATAGCACAGTTGAACTAACAATTGCAGCCAGAATGATGTGTGAAAATTTCACATAGCTAGTCCACGCTGTTTGGGAGGAGTTGTTGTGACCGACAGACATACAAACATACAGATTTATACATGTATTTTGTGCTA
Source organism: Himalopsyche phryganea (assembly GCA_022494535.1). NCBI lineage: Eukaryota > Metazoa > Arthropoda > Insecta > Trichoptera > Rhyacophilidae > Himalopsyche > Himalopsyche phryganea. Next base: position 349,426 of record JAGVSL010000039.1, read on the forward strand.
TATAGTAGAGATATTGAATATTTTCAACATTTATTTTTGTTATCAGTCAATCTGGGAAGAATGATACTTTTCGATTTATTAGCGAGTGACATTAAAAAACCTAGTAAAAAATCGAAACTAAGTAACTCGTTAAGTCTTATCTGGAAGGTTTAACTTCCAATTCAGATCAAAATCTTTATTGCTTTAATCCGTGGGCATGTGGTTTTTAATGACATAGATTTCTCCAAAATCATTACGTTTGTTTGTCCATTTTCAATATGTTAAATAATAAAAATGATGAGTCAAAAATCACTGATAGATATGTACAGTATTATCCATAGATGAAGTAAGAATGATAAATAATAAACAACCGCAACCAGCCGTGGCGATACCACTCAAAGAGTAAAAGTTTTCATTATGACTCGAGGACGTCTCAACAGCATGGAAACACTATGTGAAAAGTGGGTGAGCATCATCGTTTTTTACTAGACAAAACAAGATAAAGATAACAGTTTACAAAGCACACTATCGCATTAAATATACAAGACAATTAAGTCGTCGCTATACAAAGTGACACCGCCCCATACTTGTTGGGCGGACATAGGTGTTCAAAAAAGTTCGGAATCGCCTGTAACCGTCCCTAACATTGCAAAAATCATAATATGTGATATCTTTGACAAAGCCATGAGTAAATTCAGTCATTAATCACAGTAACTATCAAAAGTTTCAAAGCCGTCATCCACCTTTCATTCAAATACGAAAAAGCCATTCTTAATTTTATCACTTAGCTGTCGTGAAGCAATACTAATTTATCGAATCAATTCATCGCTTAGGACAGTGAATTTGGCAAGTAATGATGGTTTTCATACCTGCCTAAATTTTCTTAGTAGATTCGACCACCGGAGGGGTACAAATTGTTCTAATTAGCGGCAGACCTACAGCGAGAGATCTGAGAATTTTAGTTGCCAACCCAATTCATTCAGCAAGGGTGCGCCCTTTTCCAGGAATCTGTTTTGGCTTGAGGATCAAGGCAAACGACCATCGCATGTGCACTAGCGCTCAACAATTTATCAGAATACTTTTAAAATCAGTCGATCGTAAGTCGTGACGGAAAGCCGAGGTGGTTGAGGGCGCGAATACGCCCAATCGTTAAGACTCACTTGGGCGGCGTGTTGGAGGACTTTACCACAGAGCGATTTGTTTTGTCGAAAACTGGGGGAACGCGTCTGATTGTAATCAACTGTATAAAGTAAAATCCGTGACTCTGTGTAAAACATTTTTCCGAGCACTAAACTGCAATAAAGTAATTATATGCATTGAGCTTGGGGTTTCATCTGTGTCCGGTAAAGTATATCCCGACTTGTAGCCTATTGCTGGAACGGCTGTGTTAGAGTAAAATGGAGTGAGTCTTATTTTGACTCTGTACCCCCTCCCGTCTCTTCGGGGTGTATTAAAAGATTAGGGTGTCGTGCTAAGGACTATAATCCACATTTCCGGCATATAATACCCTAGATGTCAAGGGAATTAAGCCACAAATTTGATTAAAATGAGTTAAGTACGCAAAAGCATATCAAAACCATCAAAGATTAAGTGGACAATGGATTGAAGCCAAAAAATCCGTGTATATGTATTTAATCTGATTATTTTGCAAATTGCCAATAGACCTAGCACACATACATTAAAGCAGCCAATGACGACAAGCCGCATAAGTCTTTTGACTTTCAAATAATTCCATATGATATGTGGCTTGATACTGTTGATTGAACTTCCCGCATAACATCTACCTCTGTGCGCATCAAACAAATATCTTTTTATGGTTGGTAACACACAACAAAAAATCTGGCGCAAAGTTAATATATGAATAATGATTGTTAATTATAAAATTAAATAACATTTTTGGAATGTGAAAATATTGCTAAAAATACTGTTAATGTTTTCCCAATCAAAATACTACTGTTTCCCAATTCTACTTTAATACTGGAATCTGTTGTGGAAATAAGTGTCGCATATATTAAAGAACTACCATTTTGACACTTCTCTCCATGGATTCGGATTAACTAGAGCAGTGGTCGGCAACCTTTTACTTAAACAGGCAAAAATGGCTTGCTTATGACGGAGAGAATTACATTTAATTTTACTCAACTGGGGAGAAAGGGAACAATGCATCTATATTTTCCAATTTAGGCATTTAAAAGATATAATATGACACTCAGCATTGTAGATCATTAGCTAATTAGTCATTAGCAGACCCATACAAAGGGGGGTCTCACATTTCAAATGTTATATATGAAACAAATCAAATTTTTAACTATGTCTGGTAGTATAGTAGTAGATAGATCATTTAGTGTAATGAAAATGGTCTTACTATCAACAATAAGTTGAGAGCAACAAAATTGACTAACTTAACATAACTTTGCTAATGATAAAGCCCCAGAAGTTTTTATCTGTAAAATAATAATTTCTGATGTTTCTATTATTAATAAATTGTATTTTTTTCCTTATTATTCAGAAATTTCCAATGTGTTGCATGCCTCACATTTTGTCTGAGACCATTGTCATTAGTGTAGTGCTCATGAGTCTCAGGTTGCTAACCACTGAACTCATATCCTAGTCAAAATGGTAGTTAACAAGCATATATATCAGTCATAAATAATTTTCATTGTTTAGTGTATGTTCAATGTGAAAGTTTGGCAGGTAATATATATAAGTCTAATGGGCAAACTCTGCGTTGTCCTTCTTGTTTTTCCGATTCCTCCTCGTCTTGGTGTTGGAGAGGATTTCGTAGGCCTGCTGGATCTGAAGGAACCGCTCCTGCTGCTGCTCTCGGCGACCGGGTTCTTTCACTTTGTCGGGATGGAACTCTCTCGACAGTTTCCGCCAGGTCCCTGTGATTTCTTGCTGGCTGGCGTCTCTGCTAACTCCTAGAACCTAGAATTTTTCAGTTGTATCTTTTGAACACATGAAATTTAGAACTAAAGTAAGGATGTTTAAGTGCGATCCTGGAAAAGTCCATCTGCTATGGACATTATTTTACAAAACAAAACAAAAAACGTTACTAACTCCCATGACCAAGATCTCAAATGTCACATTGTATTTCTTTTTATCGTCCTCGCTGTGACTTGAATCCAGAACCATCTGATCCCTATGGTAAAACGCTTACACCAGAGGCCAATGGAAGCTCATTTAGTGTAATGAAAAGGGTCTTACTCACTTCATTATCACTATTATATCGACTGTGCTTTGGCCAATTGATGTAACCATCAAAAAATACGAAAACGAATTCATGATTGAATCTCATTTTAAACATGACAGAGCAGGTTTCGGCCAAATGATGTAAATTAGAAAAATAAATTGACCACTTTTTGAAAAGGAAACATCTTTTTACGTTGGTTTTAGGTTTAAAAATTCTGACCCGGCCACTTGATGTAAGTCACTATTACATCGACAATCCCTACGTATAATCCCGTATCTGCAAACATGAGAATTTACAATGGTGCATTTCAAAGATTCATAGCGCAACTCACCATATAATGTTTTCGATAAACAGTTTTAACTCGAAATAGAGTTTTCACGAATATAAATCACATTTTGATTAAATTAAATATGATAGAGCAAGGAAGTCGACGATCTCTTATAAGTAAGAATATAAAAGTGAAAAAAAATCCATTCTAGCAATGATGTGATGTCAAAATAGTTATCAACAATACAACAACCTTTAGAATTGAAAACATAGCTATTTCTTACCATATTTTACTATTTAAATGCATATTCAATAAATAGAGCAGATTCTATTCATTTTCAAAGTAATAATATGTTTATTCCAGCACTTGTTGTTTACAAACATGCATGTGTTTCGACCTCTGACAAAATCTATCCCGTCTGATGTTTCTCAATATACTCTTTTAACATTCATCGTATGGATGAATGATGAACATACCTTATACGCATTCTGTTCTCCGGAGGGATCAGAGAGGTCTATAATCTGTTTCCATATCTCATACCAGCCGTGGTGCTGGCCGTATTGGTATGTATCGTAGAGAGATTGCTGCAAGTCTACCCACCTGAAAAGCAACACATAAAGTCAAAAAACTATCGATAAATACCAAAATGGAGATTAACTGCTACTTCATCAAGCTTGGATGACTTGCACAAATAAATTACATATCGTAAATTACATATATTGATATCTAGGTGAATATTTATTCTCTACCGTTTCAGGTTGTCTTCATTAATCATATTATAACGGTGGATTTCAACTTTAACCCTTTAATATAAAATTAAAGTTGACAACATCGTTATTCCCCTGGCTGTGTTACTAAATGTAAGACCTGTTTCTCCTCTTTAAGAACCATCTTCAGGCTAACTATATCGATAGGTCATATGGATGTAAGTTTGTCTAAAGAAACTTAACCTGAATAAATGCTTCTGCCAATCAGAAATAAAGTGGAATTAGCATGCTAAGAATACATACCAAGGGCTGTTGAAGAAGTGGTACACCGCTTCGTGGATCGGTATCTCGTCTCCCTCGCTGTCTGTGACGGTTCCGTTGAAGAATAGAAATCCGACCCACAGTGAAAGGTATAGGCAAGCGCAGAATCCGAGAATGGTCAGTCTCCTGGAAAAGTCAAAATAGTAATGATGACATAATTATTAGACGTTGATTTGGAAGATCTACCCATGGATTAGGTGGTCAAATGCATGACATTTTAAGAACTAATGATAAGAATGAAATATTATATAATTTACTACTATTAAAAACAATCAATTTTTTTTGACAGTATTGATAAATTATTGCGTTCTTCTGCAATGTAATTAATAGCTTTGCATCAAGTCAACAAACAAGCTGTCAATATTGAATCTGTGAATAACTACACAAGTTAAGATATTCAGTGTTTTGTTTTGCTGCAAATTCTTTTGGTAGGATTGATTCAACACGTTTTTGTGTAAGCACAATGCTGTTTAGTTTTGCTGTATCAATGCTGTTTAGAAAGTGTTTAGAAATTACAAATAAAAATAATCATATTAAGTTGTTTATCTCTTAAAGAAGTTGTTTATCTCTAGGCAGAAATACACATAAGTCTCACTTATGTGAGTATGCCAACATCTGTACCTGAGAGGCTAATAGTCCTATGTCCATTTTATCAACTTTACAGGAGGATCAAAAACGTGTTTCTAAAGCGGTTTTATTTCATATCAATTGCCATAGCTGTTCTGTTTTTATTTTCGTTCTTTTGCAGTTGATAGATAAGGCGCTTGGAAAGTTTCATTTGCAGGTGAAGGTGAAATCATGAGTTTTGTTCAGGATTTAATGGACATCAGATTGTTTGCTCTGTAAACGCAGTGTGACATGGTACTGCTTTTGAATAAGGATATTCAGTAACCAGCCCACACAAGCCAAAGTTCTATTTACCAATCTATAGATCTTAAAATTACAAACAATGTGACATTTATAACTCAATTTCGCTATTTTTAGACATATGACTATTAACCTCTAAGGTACAGATATTGATTATCCACCCTTCTAACAATTGAACATATTGAAACATCGAACACTTTCACAACTCTAGAAATTGGACAAAAATGATGACTAAATTGAAAGTTGACTTAGACCCTCAGATGACAGATGATGTACAGATATTTAAAACTTTAATGATAAAGCACTGAATGACTTATATTATCAGTAACCATTTGAATCTAATAGCAAACTTTCTTTAAAATTAAACTGATATTCACAAAAACAACTAAAACATCTTTTTGTTTGACTTATTTGTTTGTTCACCCACGGCCATAGAAATGTGCACAATTATCTCATGAATATACGGCTAGGTTGTATATTCAATAAGACAAAAGAAAGCAAACATATATTCGTTAGACATTACTTTAACATTTTGTTCTTCTTCGGTGGAGTCCTCCTCCATTCTTTGGAGAACGAATCAAAGGTGAGGGCTGAGCAGAAGACCATCAGGGTCAGCCACATCATATCGTCGATGATGACGTAGCGGAGTGGCTGGCAGATGCATGCGGCCAAGAGTGCCCACTTGAGCTCGCCTTTCTGACGACCAATGTTTCCAACCGTCCACACTCCTGCCAACATCGAAACAAAAAACAAACTCATTCTATTTTAGATCAACTTTCATTGTATACATATTCAATTTTGTCTTTATTACTTTAGCCTTCCGAAGGCGTAGACTAGTGCTAAATAAAAATGCATTGCAGCAATTCAACATACCTAATGCTACAGGTATCGGAGTCAGCCAGTAGAGGAACTTCCAATTGTATCCCGCAAAATCGTCAATGGGTACAGCCGATACAAACATTTGACCCCACGAATACGCCACCAGGACGGCACCAGAGAACCGGTTTGCTGAGAATGGAGGCTGAAACCAAAGGATAGTTATAAGAGCATTCAAAAAAAATTGTGAAACATATAGAGTAAAAAAAAAAATATTTTGCTTTTTAAAAGCACGTAATATTAACAATTTTGCCATGTTCACTTCCATGGTGGATGGTATGGGCTACTCCTAATGGAGACATTTCAACAGGAGTTTTTCTACGAAAACTGCTTTGTTATTCAGTTGATCAACTTCTCTTTTTCTGAGAGATAAAGGATAGAATGATGGGGCAAGTCCTGTTTTATTAGATAATCACTTGCTACACCTCATTTTCAGTATCGGGTGGGGGGAGGTAATTTAAGAAAAAATCCCAGACATCCATAGTTTTAAACACAAATCCATAAATCGATTGAATCAACCAAAGGCAATTGTATACTCTTTTAAAGTGTTCACTGTTAATTCTTGGTGGAAAGGCATTATATTTTTGAGAAATAAAACAATATTTAAAAAAAAATGCAATTTCAAACCTTTCTGTTTTTCTGAAGGTGCACTATGAATTCTGACACAAACTTAGGGTCTTCATTTGCGTCTCTTACATAGCGCGGCAATCTGAACAGGTCCGAGATCCATCCTAGTCCGCAAGCCCCTAAGGTGCTCCACCAGACGAAGGCATGCCGATCCCGGTGAAGGTAGAAATGATGGAGCCCAAATAGACCGCCAAATAACCATAAAATAAACGTTATGATCAGGCTTTTTTCTCCTTTGAATTGACTCTTGCTAGATGCCATATTTTTGATAATAAGTTTGGTTTATTTAGATAACCTAGAAATAAAGATTTTTAGTGAGTTTTTAAGTGTTATTTCTGGTTTTCTCAGTACATAATAGATCTTAATTGTATTCTGTTGTATTGTATATTAACTTTCAATGTTGCTTACAAATTATTGAAGCCTTATGCCTAACAATATTTGACTGTTAAAATCATAATTCGCCTATGTCTATTTGAAAACATTTCTTCTTTAACATGTATTAACTGACATATTATTATTATTTTAAAGAAATTCAGTTGAAAACCATTAAATCATGCACAATTATCAATTATTAATAATCGAAAATATTTTGAATACACGGATGAATTTAAGGTAAGCTCACAAAAAATATTTGAATTTAAGAACACGATATTCTTGCATCGTTCATTTAATGACGCGAAATCAATTTTACGGTACAATGAACGATACCCTGGAGTAAAAAATGGCATAAAATCAATAGCTCTTTTCAAAATAAGAACATTAATGTCTCGTTCGGAGAATTAATTAAAATCAAAACAAGTTACCTATAAAACTCTTATCAGATGATTTGCGATTCGTTTGATTGTGTCAAAATTAACCGTATGGCTATGGTGATGATTACGTTGCGCTGATTCATTATAAAGCATACTAATCGAGTTTGAAATCAGCTTACTGAGATTATTTTATAAAAGTAATTTATCTGTGCTCACCTTTTTAAAAATATTTCGGCTTCATTAGAACTTTACCGCTTTACACAAATACTATAATATGTAAGTATGTTAACTGATGAATAAACTCCGACGTCAGTATAGATCGATCCAATATTTCATGTTTTAAACCATATATGATGAATTTATAATTATTACACCTTATTATTGTTGGAATGTAAAGATTTACCGTTTCTTCATAACCTACTTCTTTTTATAATGTAAACATAGATAATTTACTAAATTGTAAAGCTTCGCGTGCACGTCATTGCTTAGTAAAAGCATAGAGAAATGTCAAAAAGGTAGGTAATATATTTAGGTAAGATTTGTATTATATATTCTAAACTATAAATAAATCAAATGATTGTACATAGGGTAGGTAGGTAGAATAGTGTTGTAAAAAAACCCTGGAGTTTTGAAATGGCCGGAAAAAACCCGGAAAATAACAGGGAAAGTTAGAATTAAACTGTTAAATATGTTTTTTTGGTTTTTCAACATATTGAGTCCAGGTTCACAAATACACATATATATATATGTTTAACACCAAGTATATAAAAACAAGAGCGTTTCCGTAAATATTTTGTGTTGGCTTCAAGTATACATAGATGTCATACTTGATCCGATATTTATATCTTACTTACATCTATAGGGAACAATACTTTCATCTATATCACCAAACTAATAACTCACCATACTATACAATGTGTGTATACGTCAAAAATACCACGCTTTTCAAATATGTGCTGCCGAATGCTAAAAATGATATACAGTTATCATTAATATTCAAATTGTTTTTCCCACGCGAGTTTATTCCCGGGTAAAAATCCACTTTTTCCCGGCCTCGCATCGAAGTTGATTTTATTTAAAAACGTGTCTCTGGAGTGGGTGAAATATTATTATTTATGATGGTGAAGTGAAATCTAATTTAAAATGTACTGCAGTAAAGGATAAATTTGATAGATTGTTGCTAAGTAAGCTGTCGCGTTTTAAAGCCACTGTAATTATATACAAATCTCATCGACACGCATGCACTGTGACTTCTTAGTTATGTGCAACAATCAAGCATAATTTAAATAATTTGATATAATGGTTTCGCACTGACACTTTTTGAGTTTATTTAATGATTGTTACTATGAATCTTAAAACTTTATTTCGTCATTTAAAGAAATGAAAAAATATAGTGATAATATTATATAGTTATTGCTAAAATGCAGTATGATAAGGCAGTAATGAATATACCAACAAAACTTTCTAAAGAAAAATGCTTTATTTCTTACCGACAGTTGAGTTACCGCTTGAGGGGATCATTTTATACACATTTCCCTAAATTTCAATTCGATCTGTACTTACATAGTAGTTGAAAAATCTATGATATTTGAGGATATATTGGGTGCTTTGAAATAAAATAAAAATTTCAGATCTTAGGGTAATGGTTTAATATCTACTGAGCCTCATCCACAAAAGAAAACTTCACAAATTCACATGGGATATTTTTGTTTATGTTTAATTCAATCATTCGATCACAGAACCAATACAAAAAGAGTAATATTTCGTCGGTATGGCTTCTATTAAGTGTTAATTATTTACTTAAACCTACTAACAGATATAAATTTCATTTTGCAACATTACCGGCACATTTATATTTTATATAAAACGCTGTGGAAGTGGAAATATTAATTAAAACAATTACTGCTCGATTTTAAGTCAGACAATACTAAATCTAAGATATTCCAAGTTACAGATATGTTTTAACATTTACACAATGTAAATCAACATTAATATTAGTGTCTAGAAAGGCCAATGTCATTTTGGAAAGAGTTATAATCAGTTGTGTCTAACACAGAAAAATGTAACAGAAATTTTGAATAAATAAATGTACAAGCATGTGCATTAATTATTAGTATTTATTTGATACTGTGTTTTGGTTCAGGGTAAACCGTCACAGGTCTCGTTTACAAGTGTCCCGGGACACCGGGATATGAATGATGTATTATGATGAGTAATGAATTATCGAATGCTATTCATAGAAATAATTATAGACAAATAAATATGCATATATAGCTAATCAACATTGCTGACTTCGGTTGCGGTGTTCACAAGTTAAAATTCTAGTAGAAACAGTTTTATAAATTGATTTCTGTTTGAATGCATGGATTTTTAAAATTACCCCCAACCCATGCAATCCCAAAAACAGAGCGTAGTGAGAGCAGCTATCTGACCACTAATGCTGTTCTAGCAATGTCCTTATATCCCTACTCTATTCTAAAAACAGAGGTTGAACAAATGAGTATTAACAGTCTGTTGAGATAAGCTCCATTAGAATTCATATGCTCGACATTGGAAGCGGACATATATATAATACTAGTTGACACATGACAATGGCCCTTCTACAAACTGAACAAATTTTGCATACTAAAAAGGGTTGCGTGAGATCATGTTATAATAATAAATGAATATTCAATATGTTAAGTTTCTCGGTGAATTAAAAAACAAAAAAAATATAAACAATTAAGTTTAATAATTTAAGACATCGACTGAGGGTGCTTGATGGAATTTCAATATCAAATTTGGATTATTGAGATTTTGTACACTTCCATGTATTTTGTCACTAACGACCCGTGCGCTTGAGTGCCTGAAGATGCCGAATCATTGAGATTTTGTACACTTCCATGTATTTAAAATACATGGAATACATATTTAAAATACATGGAAGTGTACAAAATCTCAATAATCCAAATTTGATATTTAAGTTTGTTTTCCTCAAAAAAATGACAGCAAACAATGTAACATGTTGAACATTAAGCTCATATAATATGGTACAGATTTCAAGAGTTGTTTTTAACTTCAATTGTTGATCAATTTTATTCTTAAAAAATGATATATCTGTATTACGTTGGTTTTGTGACGTCACATTTCCTACCACCCCTCTCTCCTCTTCGTCTAAGTATATTTTAACCCCCCTACCCCAGAGCGTGACGTCATATATGGACAACCTCTTAGGTATGTATGGTACTGAAAATAATATATTACGTTAAATGACATTGAAAGGTAACCAAAGTTCAAGAAAAATATAGTTACATAATGTGTCTAGTGAAAACACTTTCTTTTCTAATGATATATTAATTGAGATGGTCTTTTTTGGACTCACCTGTAAAGAAGTGAAAAACGAGGAATGTTACTTTGACCTAAGTGGCCGAATTGCTTGATCACATTCATTTTCGACATTGAGAAGAAAGAACGAACTCAAAATAAATTCGGTATTTTTTTCTGTAAGCCAGCACAAACACAAAAAAGGGTCGACCATAAACCAGTAAAATGTGAAAGTAGAAACTCATTACAACATATCCATTAATGTACACACACACACCTTAATAATAAAATATTGAAATTACTCTATGTGAAAATAGATCTCTTAGGCATGCCACATTCTAATTAATTGTACAATTAACGTCAAACATTAAATTGTTCTATGTATTTTATTTGATTTATCTGTCTGTCGGTACCCCAGAGGTATGCACAGCACACAGAGACATGCATACCCTCTCTCCCTCTCTGCACATTGAGGGAAGTTGACAGGTGACACTGCCATCTGGTAATTTCAAGTTAAGAGCCTTAAGTGTTTATAAATCTAGAGCATTTTCCCATCACATATAAATCAGGCTTCGACATGATGGTTGAACCCACATGGCCCTACATTAAACTCTGTGACTTTTGTGCGTGGCTTCGCTTATGAAAGAATTATTACTTCACATAGAATAATATCAATATATGTTGAGAATCAATATTTGTTCATTAAAATATTATACAATGTAGGTTATCAATAATGAACACTGTTCTTACAATTGAAATAAAATTATACACTTAAAAAAAATTAGTTCAAGCAATGATTACTTTGAAATATACAATTGTACGAGGAAGTGTCAATAGTGAGGTATCCGCAATAAATGACATGTTGGCGTAGAATGGTTTAAAATGTTTTCAACTCAAGTTAATAATTAAAAAGGCACTCGACAATGAATGTCAAACCAAATTCATCAGCAAACTGCACGGTAATTAATTATCTATGTTGAGTCCAAGTTAATCGTTAATATATTTGAGGAAACAACACCTGTAGATGTCATTTTTAATATGTTGGAATGTATAGATTATTTTATACTTTGGACTTAACCACTTCACGGTCGGTTTTTTTTGGGGAAATCGTCCAAAACGAATCGATTTTTTTTATTGCATTTTAACGGTCTATGGATCATTTTAAAAACAATGTGTATTAATATTTTTAATTATTTATTGTGAAACAGGTTGAAAAACAATTTTGAAAATGAATAGAATACCGTAATTTAATACATTTAGTAAATTAAATTGTTGTCAAACATGTGGATTTTCTTCTAGTAATGATGAAATAAATAGTATAATAATATTCGAGAGATGCAGTACAATGATAAATGGTTACTAAATTTTATTACCGTAATGTTAGGTACGGTTGAATGCATTTGTACAAATCCTTTTACGCCGAAATGCCGAAATTCACTTCATTTACCCAACACTCTAGGACAATAGAAGGATAATAATGCAATTCGAAAGCTCGAGAACAATAGAATAGAAAGAAACTAAAACTGTGTCCATTCACAATTTATGAGTTCGGTCTAATTATCGCAGAACGCCATAAAAATATTACACAAAACAACTACGACTCTATTTTAACATTTTTTTCGATCGCTTTCTACAGCATTTAGAACATATGTAGCTTCGTGTAGGTCATTGAAATAGGAATACGTATCCCTAGTATTTTTTTGATGGTTCTATCATATACGATTGAAAGCGAACATAACGCCAAGTGGTTTCTATCACCGGTGAGCGAGCGAACGTAACGCATTTGTCAATTTTCTATCACGGGTGAGCGAGCGACCGTGAAGTGGTTAAGCATGATTAAGCATGTCCACAGAAGTCACAATATGTATTGATGGATAATTAAATAAAAATGTATTTACGTATTGCACAGATTTCAAGAGAGAGTAAGACATGTTGTATTCGATTTTAATTAAATAAGACCAGGGCTTTTTTTTCAAAAAAAAGGTGACGGAACTCCCTTCATGTCAAGCTTTTTTACTAAATAAAACTATATTCAAATATCATTTAAATCAGCTTTTCCTATGCCACGAAGTGCTTTAAAAAAAAAAAAATTTTCCATGTCCGCTCCCAACGTTTATGGAGATATCTCAACAGAATTTTTCTATGAGAACTGTTTGTTACTCAGTTGCTCAACCTCTCTTTATCGAAGAGAGGAGGGATAGAAGGATAGGGCTAGGACAGGACTAGTGACTAGCTATCGCTCTCGCTACGCCCCATGAGGATTGGATGGGTGGTTGAGGGGGGAATTTTAGACAACACAAACACTCAGACTATGAACAGAAATACATGAATCGACTGAAATATCAATTTATGAAAGCTGTCCGCACCGGGAATTGAACCCGAGACATCCATAGCCCTCAACCCTACCAACTGTGCCACAGACGCTTTTAGACATGTTATATTGAATTTTGAAAAGAAATATTGTGAAAAAAGGTGCCGGAACGCCAGTTCCACCACGTTAAATGGAAAAAAAAGCCCTGAATAAGACTGAAGCCAAACTGGAACTGAAAACAACGATATTTTCTATGGATTCGGCGGTAACTTTTCGCCTCTTTAAGAAGAATCTTCAGACTAACTCTTAGTTATTCTGAAGATGCTAAAGCTATGATGACAAAACCAGTGGAATAACTAAGTTACCAATTTTAGTTTTGTATAACAATGATATAATAAACATGTGGAAGTAGTACATTACTGTGTTTTATTTTTAAAATATAATAATGCCTTTCCACCAAGAATTAACAGTTAACACCTTGAAAGTGATTACAATGAATTCAAATGTTTACATGTATCGATATCTCAGTTCCAAAGTGTAACAATTCAAAAAGCTTAATTCCGAGATAATTTGGAAACAAGATTCTGGGCAGGTTTAATCTTCTACAGTACATTTAATTTTTGTAGATGAAATCCTACGATTATCTAAAAAATAAATTTATAATTTTTTTATCTGAATAATGAACTGGACGATAGATATGTCGATGCCCTATGTAAAGTACACTTACTGCATTTCGGATTAGTTTAGGTTTATGATTCCTATATAACGTTCGATTAAAGATTTTGTTAACACTGTTTCTGTAAAAAAAAAATCAATACAAAGAGACAGGATGTAAAGACTATTCTACGTAGGACATGTAGATACTGTGAATACTTATTGACCCATCCTCCTTATTATAATATAGCTTTACAAAAATGCCTGCACATTTAAAAACCAAGCAGTGTAAATATAAAAATAGACATGACTACAAAAAAAAAGCAAATGTTTCAGTGTGACAAACAAGAAAAATAAAAATATTCTGTAACACTTATTCGTATATAGTAACCCTCTTCTTGTAAGTGACCCAATATGATTTCCCTCTAAAACGTGTTCCCTGAATCCCGTCTATATCACAACAAATAGCATTTTTATAAATTTCCTTATTTCTGACATCCCAAAAATTGTTTAAAGCCATAATTCATTTACCGCAACAATATATTTCGGTATAATTACGTTCTTCAGAGCCCTCCTGAATGTTATGTTAGATTATTTTACTATTTTCACATTACCCTTGTCAGCCAAACAGTTTGTTAGACTTTTGAATTGATTCTTATTTTAAACTTAAAATCAATTCACACTACATCAGAATGTTGCCATCACAGTGACGGATAATGGAATAAATATTAATCCAAGTTTGAATTGTTGAGATGTTTTGTACATTTCAATGTATTTTGACACTAACAACCCAAATATTAATCAAGTTTTAATGTAGAGTACATAAGTATTAATATATTTGATTTACTTGTATATATAATCCAAAACTTGATATTTCAATTTTCCTGACAAATGAATTGTATCTTAACTGCATAATTAGTGGACACATGATCTAAAAAGAGACAACATTAAAATGATTTTTTCTCATTTGTGATACCGAAACTCCCTACATATAACCCTGTATCTGCAAACATGAGATTTTACAGAAGAGCATTTCAAAGATTCATAACGCAACTTCAAAGTAACGACTGCATGTATCTTCTTCAAAATTGGGACAGTGCTACTATATTAAATCCAATTTTCCCTGTTGTTTGAAGCCTACCCATAGAATGTAGACAACAAAAATGCAAAAGACATATAATCACACATTTGGCACTTATGTGATTATATGTAGAGAGTGTCGATATGTCCTATAAATCAAATCATTAATAAGAATTATTTAACAATCTAAATAGGCCATACCAAGGTATTAACACTGCAATAATGATAAGATACACAATGCCATTTAATCGGACACTGATTATACGTCAAATTGCCGTGACGAGATTATAGCGGCGGCAGATGAACTTTGGCTTTAAAACAGTGTAATTAATAAAATATGAACAATATATATATAAATTTTGATTATACTATATCTCATAATAATCATTAGTTATCATAATATACATAATATATATAAAAATATCAAAGAAATACATTTTTTTTTCAATAATTTGTTGTTTTATGGCCATATTATGATGATTATATTAATTATTTTAGTAAATATGCTTTACAACATGATAATCTATATCTGCCTGAAAATTTACTAAATGGCACTAATGACAATGCAGTTCTGTAGGAAATTTAATTGCAAATAGGAAAATGCCAAATTATTATATATAGGAATCAGGGAATCCTATAATTTACGTGAAATACAAATATATATTAATACAAAAAAGTCGCCAATATCAAATTATTCGTTCCATAGTCCATAGAGCAAATTTTTGTATTAAATTATCGGTTTCCTTGATTCCAATGTTTGGTTTTTTGGTATTTCCCTACTACCAATTAAATTTCCTAGAGAATTGCATTGTTTTTTGCAGCATTTAGTAAATTTTCGGGTAGAAAAAGAGTAGCAAGTATAACATATTTACTATTATTTTGAACAAATATAAGACAATTGCGTTGAAAACATTCAAACTGAGTATTAAAAAATGTCTTGGTTTTTATTTTATTTTCTATCAGTTTTTATGGAAAGATCTACACCTTCAACTTCTTCTTTCTGCGTCATGTTTCTCTGTTAGGTCGGACAGTCTACCTTTAACCTTCCCTGCAGCACACTCTGTCCCCACAATCAAGTACTAATGACACGTTAGATACTTATGTTGCCAGCTTTCGCTTTAGACACCATTATTACCAAATTCATATTACTCATCATTTCGAATGCACTGTAAGATGTTAACTAATGGAGTGGAATTTAGTTTTATTGTTATCAAAGGAATCAGTAGAAGAAACTGTTAAATGCTGGAAATCATGTAATGCAGGAAAGAAAAATAAAATAAAAAAATTATCTAGTAACTAAAATGTATTTTCCTCAAAAATATGTACAAATAAACAGAAACAAAATATTCTATCCAATCGTAAGCACTGGTACAGTGAACCTCGATCTATCGCTCTCGCATTCATCATAAGAGCAGTGTTAAATAATCCCATATTCATCGTTCCCCTATCTATCATTTAAATACTATTTCTCGTCACAAATTTTATCTCAATTGATTGTTTTTGACGGATATTTCAAAGGGTTTTTGTTACAACATAAAATCCTTCTTGAAATCAATTTTAGGAAATGAAGTTCTCTTGTGTGATTTTGTCTTTGACAATATAACAACAAAACTTAACAAATAATTAACCTTTCACCTGTGTATTACAACTATACAAATTATGAACACTGCACAGAGATTCGAGCCTCATATTACAGCAGTTTTTAATGCTTATTTATCACAAAATATACCTGAAGTTGGAAGCATTATTTTTTAAATTATTTAAAGGATGTTAATAGTGCAAATTCATACAAGAAATCTGTCAAAAAAGTCACCACCATATACAGGTGGGTAGGGATACATGATGCCACGGATTTGCGAAATTTTAGATCTGAGAATGTTTTGTCTTCGGTCAGCGAGAATTATATCTGTAACGAACTGATCGAAATTAAGGACTGCAAGATTGATTACAAGGTGACCCGACCTAACAGGAAAATTATGTAATTGTAATAATAAAAAACATGGAATTAACCCTTTTGAGTGGTAACGCTGCATGTTATGGGCAGGGTGTTTCATTTTTTTATTGAAATGTCATTATTTCTCTTTATATGGATGCTAGAGTGATCAGTGATTTTTGGCCATCACAATATTTGAAAAAAAATCAATTTCTGATTGATTCCCTTCCTGTAATCAATGACAATAAAGAACCACATGTCCTCTCAATAAAGATCTAGGCCGGAGTAGCACGTGAAAGCTTCTAGACAAGTATTTGAAAATAATAATAAATTTACATTAATAATAATGCAATATAACAATTATTATTCTCACCAGTTGTTTTCATGTATTTTTTTCTGCAGTAATATAGTTAAAATATTCAATAAAAATAATGACAGAAAACAACTCACCACTCAAATGGTTAAAGATGAAGCCTTGTCTTTTTTGAGACACGATAAGCAATATATACTTCACTTTCATAAAAATTTCAGTACAAAAACGTGATATTCTGATAGAAAATAAGTGACGGCATATTTTAAACGGAGAATACAATTGACAATATCCGAATTCAAATAACGACGCTCTTTGTTAATTACTAAGCAACGCGCACGTCATCTCAAACCGGAATTCAACGGAACCGTATTATTCTCCGGACTCTGAAGATGATTGGGGAGCATCAGCGAAAGCGAACTTCAATCGGAAAGCCTCCGCGACCAGCACCTCGATATGTGAATCCTGCCAACTGTGCGTCGGGACATTCTGGAGTAAGATCATTAGGCCTTGGAAGTCTTTTTCCTGCAGCAGCCGCTCCCGCCAATGGAGCAGAAACGCGGCGCACACACGTACAGCTGGAATGTGGCAAAGCCGTCGGACTCCGCCAGGTAGGTGTCCCAGAGGCGGATGGTGCAGGGAAGAGGAAGCTCTCGCGTCAGGAGATTGTTCATCCAGCGAAATGAGAATTGAAGGTAGTCTACTCCGTGCGCTTGCAGGTGCTGATGCAGGGGTAAATCTATGCGACGGATCAGTTCTTTTAATTGGTTTACCTAAAATGAAAGAACAAAAATGATTCGTTCTGTGCATGGTATAAGTATGCATTTTTACTTTTTACAAAGTGTCATATCAACAGCTTAATTTGCGAGCCGACTGACTCCACTTGGGTAAGTTTTTCAGGGTATACAAAAATGTTAATAATTCTATCATCAAGCAAAATTCGGCAATCCAAACACTCGGTGTTTTATTCGTAAGTAATAAAAAGAAATGAAAGGTATATCCCGCTTAATGAGTGAATTATAAAGTTTTTTCAAGTCTTGAGAAATTTGTCAAAGTGGAGTAAGCAGGTCTGTAGTAGAGTTGTCAATATCCTATTCAGTTGCAAGGTCATAGATTCGAATCCACGAACAGAAATTTAATTAAACAAATTTATGGACCTTTTATCAAAGATATGGATGTCTGTGATGGTCACATTCCTTCCCACCCACCTTCCATCTTGGGAAAGTAGTTTCATTTCTCAGAATTTTGGATATAAAAGAATAGAAAGTCATATATAACATTCAAAAATATAAACACCAACAACAGACTAAACTGGGACAGTACATAAAGGGAGCCTGCAATGGGCTAGACTCTTCCTTGAACCGAATGGACTCCGTCATACTGAAAGACTGCTGTTGACCATTCATAGAATTTACACGGCATAGTGTACAAATATTCAAATTTGACTTATTAAAAGCTAGTATCTACAACATTTTTTGCCAAGACGAAAAGGATTTATGAGCATTGACAATAATTATCTGTTATTAACTTTATTTAAATGTGCAACAATTCATTAATTTTCTTATATAATGTACGACAGATTGTTTTTAAAATTACCAACGAACGATAAGTACATGACCTCTTAATGATTATTGTAGCTCAATAAAATCAAAACCACAAAAATCAGCGGTGGCTATCCGGCAAAACTGAATAGATAATTATTGTTTACTCAATTATAACTGTGTTATCAAAATAATGCTAGGCCTTGTTTTTTTAAGGAATAATTATAATAAAATAATAAACTAGAAAGTAAGTATGTTTGAATAATTGGACTAAAAAATGAGATTATTCCATATCTAGAAATTGCCAGTCTTGAAATCAAAGGTATGATTTCAGTTTATTGATACATAGTTTATTGCTCGATCAAACAATACACAAATACCATAAAATTTTACCTACGCACTTACTAATGGTGACAAAGTGGTCTAGTAACTAACGCTTCAGTTCTCAACACAAGGTTTGAGCTAAAAGCTTTATCCGCATTGTTTTCGATAGTTACCATTCATTTTGCCACCGTCTTTTGATTAACGGCATAATGAGTAGAATGAGAACAAATGATTTACCTTATGCTGAATGCCAAGTTGTGCAAATATATAATTATCCTGAATGCTGTCCAGAAACTTGGAGAGGCACCAGAACGAATCGGCCTCAATGACCTGCCTCTGCTGCTCAGTCAACGTGTGGACCTGCCAATTGTCTAAATCCTCCCCGATGGGCACGACCTCTTGCAGAAACACCATAAAGAACGGTGTAACCAGATCGTTGATGCCCTGAACGTATCCAGAGGCCGGATGCCTGATCGCCCAAATGTACAGCACCCTCTCGAACATAATCTGGACAGTCTTTTGCTGGAATAAAGCAACTAATGGGCTCATCCTCGGGATGTCTATGTGTATCTGACGATATGTCTCGTCGTCTCTTTCCGCCTCGTAATACTGTTTCACCAAATGTAAATAGTCTAGTCGTTTTCGCTGCAGGACTTCTTGGCGGCGTTCAGCGTTCGCAGGTAGATATCCTGACAGCAGACGCCATGTTATGGCTCTTATCTGTGGAGAGAAATAGTACCATAGCAATCAATGAATGAGTTTTGATGTATGGACCATTTGTCACACAAGAGGCAATCGAAATAAATGTAGAGATGGTTTATCGGTTGTGATGCCTTTAAATTTAACACAATAAGATACTTAGACATATTGATGTTTAAATTTGAATTGTTCAGATTTTGTACATTTCCATGTACATTCCACTAACGACCAGGGTTTCGGCATTCGAGTTACACGAATGGACTCAAACTGATAGATCATCCTATTCGACAGATTGTTCCTGTGAGTTTGAGTCCATTCATGTACATGCCTGAAGATGCCAAAAGGCAAAACCCGGGTCGTTCGTGACAAAATACATGAAAATGTACAAAATCTCAACAATTCAAATTTGATATTGAAATTCCATCAAGCAGCCTCAGTCGATGTCTTAAATTATAAAAAAAAATATTCACGTTTGATTTTTATGTATTTTGGGGTGAGAAGCCAAAATAGCTATCAACTAACCAATAAAACTTTGTAGAACTGAATTATTTGATATTTTATCCTATTATAATACCAAATTATACAACCCTCAGGAAATATTAGACTCACTGGCAGACTAAAACGCGGTATGTAAAATAAAGATAATTGAATTTGTAGGAATCTCGATTTAGCCCTCATTCCTTTCATGTAAACATGAATATGTTTGTTTTCCAGGTTGGTACTTTACGATAAATCTAATATGGCGGTCCGACATTAAAGTTTGTGACATGCACACTCTACTATGAGACTTGTCATCAATAAACCACTATTCTAACATTTCCTTTCATCATTATTGAATATTTTCCATATATTTAGTACATAAAAGACTGTTTTATCCTAAAACATTTCATTTCGCTTGCTTTTTGGTGACAAAAATATCATTTTTAGGCCAAATTTTTATAAATATCAACGAATTTTCGTTAAATATTTCGTATTTCACATAATTTATTGGTTCCCTTGATTACGATGATTGATTTTTGGCCAATATCTTATGCGCAATTAAATTACATAAAGAATGGCTTTTTATTTAGCAGCTTAAGTACTTTTTCAGGCACAAAAAGTAGCATGTTGTAAAGCATACTTACAGAAAATAAATGTACATGTTTTTATTATTTTATTTGTGTATCATTTCCAATATGCTTACCTTAACTGGCACTCCGGACCAACAGAGTTTCTTGAGCTCATTTAAATCTAAAACCTCGCTCTCACTCAGTTGGTTAAACCTTTCCAATTTAGATTCATAATTTTCCTCCTTTGCCGCTAGTGTTGGAATTTTGACAGCCCTAGGCCTGCCGGGATAGTGTCGCATTGGGGCCGTCGGCGACATCGGCGGCATGGGGCGACTCGGCGACAATTGTTTGGCTTTTGAATTATCTACAACCGACCCACTGGAAGTCGAAGATTCGACACTTTTGACGTACTCCCCTTTCGAGATATTAGTATTTGATTTCACCTCACTTCGGTGTGTATTTATAACATTTAGCGCGGCGGATTGCGATATATCTTTGGATATCTTCGTGTTGGCCATCCCGGAGACGATATCGTCATCTCCGGCGTCCCAGGCGTCGTTGACGGACGCCTGGAAGTCCTGGAAAGACGACGACCCCGACATAACCTTTCCTAGTCGAACGCCTTCTTTTCTAGGACTCAGTCTGCCAGGCAAGGCGCGATTGTTTTTCTTCCAGAACGAATTCTTCTGATATTGCTCATAATTTTCCCCAACTCTTCCCTCCATAACAGACCAACTCCATTCGTTTGGCTCCCTAGTGGCCAGAAAATTAGTTCATCATTATTAGGCCTATGGTGACCTGTCACAAGCACAAAACATTGAGCATAGAGTAAAAAAATACAAATTATTGTCTCTGGTTAATGACATTCGGGTAGGTACTAGGAAATTATTATAATAAAACTGAAGATACCGCTGTACTCAAACGTAGTAGAACGGTTGCACCATAAATATGAAGATCTCTATGAAAACAGGCAAACTGAAGATGTTCCTTAATGTACAATTATTATGTTTTACAATACGGACACCAGGCACCGCTGATGTTTGCGGAAATAAAACAGCTGTTATTAAAAACGGTACGATGACAAGCACGCGGTACAATTTGTCAATTGTACGCGCGCGGGTGGAATTTACAATTATAAAGCGGCTATAACCTAAGCACTATACTGACTCGATTGATTGTATAAGCGCGCGATTTTCAAATCTAGAAACAGAGACTCTAAGTTCTAATCAGCTCGTTTTAGACTTTTATGGGGCCAAACTTGTTTTTGATCTACAAATTCACCATATATCCTCATTCCATATTAATTTATCTGATTACGAAATAATAAATTGTTTAAAATCACATCATCAACGAAAATTAACAGGTTGCTCGTCAAGCGTCAGATTTTCATCAGCTATGTTAATCTTTTTCCAAAATTCTCTAATTGGAGCAAGCTCGTCTTGAATATTTCTTGCCTAGTTATTATTGATTTATAAATTGAAGGAAAATAATAATTATATCCAATATTAAAACAAATTACTTTTATCATGACCTGCTGTCAAAATTAACACCAAATATTTACATACCTTTCGGTTCTATAGTGCTTCCACATTATAATATTAAAGTATAGTGCTAAAAGCCCTTGAAGGATGTAGTGAAAATAAAAACACTTAGAGTTACGATGATTTTATTTTAAAACATTGAATTTGTAAAAAAACACTAGTTTCTATTTAGCATATTGATTTAATAGGTACAACAAAACATGCTATATCTATATAATATCTAGTAGGTAGGTATGTATTTACTTTTAGTCAATAAATTATTATTAATGTTATGTAGTATATGAATTTATTATGAAAATTCAATATCATAAGATGAACTTGTAAACTTTTCAAGAAATATTGTATGGGTAATAGATATTAGAAAAAATTATACATAAATATAAACGTTGACTTAAGGGCGAGTGAAATTATTCAGATTCTGCGGCAGACATATGTATTTAAACAAGTGGTTCAAATGTGGTGAATATTGTAAAAAAACTTTTTTAATAATTTAACAAATCAGTTTTTAACTTTTATAACTAGGGCGAAAAATACAATCTTGTCTGGATCGGCAACACGTCCGGCTCTGTTTGCTTTCATACACTTTAGAAACTATCAACGAGTACCTGTAGGATATAGAATTTGTAGATATATTCAGCCTACTATATTTTAAATGTAAAATTTGAAGAAACAAATTTTATATTGGTCCTAAAATCAATTAAAGTGTTAACAAGTGAAAAAGTCAGTTTATGACAGTATTCGTATTCTGAGCTATGAGATATGTATTAACAATCATCTCAACGTAAAAATAAAAACACAAAATTAAGTTGACCGTTTTGATTTGCCACATTGTCATAAACTGAAGCAATCTATTTAATTTCCAATCAACGTTCTTGCTTCATTTTTTTTACATTATTTTGACAGAATAAGGAGTTATCTATGTGTTATGTAACATCAATTCCTATATTTTATATAATTTAAGACATCGACTGAGGGTGCTTGATGGAATTTCAATATCAAATTTGGATTATTGAGATTTTGTACACTTCCATGTATTTTGTCACTAACGACCCGGGTTTCGCCTTTCGGCATCTTCAGGCATTCGAGTCCATTCGTGTGCTCGAATGCCTGAAGATGCCGAAAGGCGAAACCCGGGTCGTTAGTGACAAAATACATGGAAGTGTACAAAATCTCAATAATCCAAATGCCTATATTTATATTTTTTCATCTGAACTTACTTATTGCTTCACATTTAGCATTTCGATGACGTAATTGTAGCTGGAAGTTGAATGTAATACGATCCATTGGTTCAACATGTAGTTAACTGCATGCTTGATCAAACATGACATGACCTCATAATTTTCTAATATCAAATATAAAAGTTCTACATAATACATTATAATTATCAAAATGTAGGACTTCTAAAAAAATATTAATTCGAAATAAAACAATAAACAATCAGAGACCAACAATATTTATTTAATGGCTAATTGCTGATAAATTCCTGGCGTACTAAACCTACCAGCTGAAAAAATTGAGCATGAATCTTTTATAATTGACAAGACCTCTCTTTTATAATTTTCGGCTGACAGCATTTCGTAAAAATTGAGCAATAAATTTTTATGTTATACGATAAATTAAAACATTCTTTATATTTATTATAACTAAGTTCCTAGACTAATTTTCTAATAAGGATGAAAATGTTTCATAAAATCTACCTTCAAAAAGTACTCGTTAAATTATTTGTCGATGGTCGTTATGAATTCCATTTTTAATTTAGGTGGACTTTTTTATTCTCAATTGAAGCATTGACTAGAAAAAAGATTTTGTTAGAGCGGCGCCAGACTCTGAATGTGATTCAATGTTGGAGTCGGAGTCGAGTTTTTTTATCGACTCTACAGCCCCGATTAGTACATAAGCCACATGAAAATAAAACATCAAGTTTTAGGTATATAAAATATACTAACATGTAAACACAACATGCAATAGAATGGCAAAAATCAAATGTTTAAAGCTCCTACTGAAGTTATTTATCTAAAGGCCGTCCATAAATGACGTCACACGATTTTTACCATTCTTTGTCTAAATGACGTCATAGTTTTAAAACCCCTCGCCTTATGCGATATTTTTTTCCGACACTAAGAAAATGATCAATTTTATTCACATTTAAGACATACCTATTTAAATTACGCTGGTTTCATGACGGCACATTTCCTGCCACCACCTACACCCTTCGTCATATTTTATTTGAACCCTTCACATTGAGAGTGACGTCATATCGACACTCCCTACGAATAATCCCGTATCTGCAAACATGACGTTTCACATTACAGCATCTCAAAGATTCAAAACGCAGTCGCAAAGTAACGGATTCTTCAAAATTGGGACAGTGCTATTATTTTTAATCTAGTTTCTTATTTTATATAAAGTTTTCGGATTTTAGGTAAAACTTTCGTATAAGTAGCTAGATATGTGTTTATACTTTACGAAGAAACGACGTACTCTTTTAAATGTTGTTTGATGCCAACCTGTAGAACTGAGCGCATAGACAACGAAAATGGAAAAGACGTATATTCACCTATGTGACACTTATGAGATTATACGTAGGTGTGTCGATATATGGACGACACCTTAAAGTAGGATTGGGAAAATACGTATATTTGTAATCACAGAAATAATATGTAGTACATAATCATAAGAGATGCTTCAAAACTAACAAATTTGGATAGATAGATCATTCGTTACGTTAATTATTTAGTTTGCTTTGATCGAAAAGCTTTGGCGGAATACAAATGGCGCGGGGGGCGGGCGGGGATAATCGGCGCGGGCAGCGTGCACTCTCGCCATTCGGCTTCGAGTCTGACATACACTCCTCCTAAAACATAAATGTTTTTTTTTTATATCATCATAAAATAGTTACGCAAGAATTATTTCCTGTGTGAGAGAGCCGATTACCGTCATTTGAATTAAAAAATTAACCGATCAATTTCATTGTTAGAAAGTTATAACAATCGGTTTGACTACAATAACCTTTGTAACAATGAACTGAAATAATGAGATTTTATCACAGTTTCGTATTTCGCATATTATTATAAATGAAATACCTAAAGGTTGCGACTGTCGAGGGTGGTGGTGGCTGGCTCGGCGTGCCAACAAGGCTCGCATCTGACGTGCGGCTCTCTCTTCAAACTGCCGCTGCTGATCTTGGTTACTGCGAGCTGAAAGGGCCGCAGCCCACTGTCTACCGCACCCTGCTCTTCTGAAAGTATCATTTATAATATACGCAATGTCGTCATAAGGGGTCCAACGGCCCGATGTGGATCCTGGCTGCTTTTATGAATGATTCACAGCATATAAAAACGGAATTATCAGGTATACTCAAAACAAGTTCACTGCTAGAGATCGACCATTATAAGTTGTCTGTTTCGAGAGGGCGCTACTGTCACATGATTGATTTTGTCAAAATATTTTACCTGTCATGGTCGCCGCGGTATCCGCAACGTTATTGATTGGAAGTAACCAGTGGCGGATTACACTACAAGCGTGAACTTGGTGCCTCAGAAACACACTCAAAATGAATATGTAAAACAAAATTTTGTAATAAACGCGAGTCATCAATATACACGATGCAAATTTACAAATAACATTTATCAAATATAATATTTATAAATGCAGTCAGCAAATTCAAGCGAAGGCTGATATAGACGACGCCAATTCTGCATACTTTTGCGGCCTGCATTTACTTAGCTCAATTCACTTTTATGATTCTTTATGACATGTAGAATAATACCAAAACGCACCTAGCTGATTCTTTTATAAAATATCAGTTGGCTCACTTCAGTTCTCATTGGCTTAATTGTGCCTAAAACAGCAGAAATCTGTGCATATCGACCTTATAAAGGCAAAAGGACATAACCCTTAGTATTGTCAATACATGTTTGAGTGGGTTACGTCCTTTTGGCTTACTAAAGTCGATATGTAAGAAGATTTAATAGCTGATATTAGTCGATTTTTACATCCGTAGAATGGTATCCAACAAAACTAATGCACGCCACTTTTGTGATATAGCCCAACGCACCTTCTCGCCAGAAACCTGGGTCTGTTTCTCAGCGGCGCTCTCCGGTTGGGCGGCGATCTTGGTGGACTGCTCTCTTCGCTGTGGCTCGATTCGGCACTAGACGAACTCGACTCTTCAACGTCTGCAGCATCGGACGAGGAATCATCCTTGGATTCGGTCGCAGTCGCCACCGATTGCTCTTTAGTGGCAGCGGGTGATGGTATCTATAATACGTCCAACCAAATATAATTTACGATACCTTTTTTTAAAACATTGACGAAAATTAAACATTTTTTTTTGCATTGCCATCAATTTGGGTATGTTTACCGGTCTAAGATTGGCCCACTACATGGAAAAAAGTGCCATATGAATATTTTTTTAGTTAAGCAAAGGTATTGAGTAGCCCCTGGTGGTAAAAATATGAATTAATGTGCAACATTTTTTTTCCATGTCCGCTCCCAACGTGGGGCATATGGTCTCCTAATGGAGGTATCTGAACAGAATTTTTCCATGAGAACTGCTTGTTATTCAGTTTTTTAATGACCTAGGGTACTCAATGTTGTACCCACCACCACCCACTACGGCGTCACACTCTTACAGAGTGTATTCCGCAGCGTAACAACGTTATGCGTGTTTCAAACGTTTGCCAGGAATGTCCGAGGAGAAATTACTCAAGACTTGGTTGCATGCACTCTAGTGTGCAGGAGGTTATGTTTAAAATAAGTGTTAATAGAAAGAAATGGAAAAACAAGGGGTTTAATGTCTTAAGGAATTGCGTTCCAATTGCTTTCCATAGGACACTGTAAACACTTTAAATGCCTTGTAATTTGTCAGAGATGCAACCAAGTCGGCATGACCGACGGGGCCGACAGATCCGTCTGACAGTCGTATCGTCTTGAGCAATTTTTCCCGTTCGTTGTTCATGTCTGGACATTCCCAAAGGATGTGATCAGCATCCTGGATCATATTGCCACATTTACATAGTGGACTATCTACCAACCGGCCAAGCTGGAAGAGCTTGGCAGCGAAGTGACCATGGCCAGTTACGAATTGGCTGGTCCAGAAATCAGGAGTCAAAACTTTGGTTATCTCCATTCGCCACTTTATTTTCGGAAAAAATTTATAAGTGTGCCTGCCCTTAGAAGAGTTATCCCATCGATTCTGCCATATCCGCATTGCAGCATCCATTGCTACACTACGAGATGCAATTTTATGAACATTAGGAATGTATGAATTTAGTCGAGGAGGAGGCAGTAAAGGAATCCTCCCCATCTCAGATTCGAAACCCTTATGTAGCATTACTGCCGCGCCTCTTATTTGAATGTGTAGATCTAGCGGAAGTAAACTAGCCAGGACTGGCAATGCATCTGTCGAAGTAGTTCTGTATGCTTTGGTTAGGGCTATCAACGCACTACGTTGGCCGCTTAGAAGGATTTTCTGGATGAACAGAAGGTCACATCGCTTGTACCATATACTAGCGGCGTAGCCGGCAATTCCCATGTAAATGGATTCATAAGCGATTTTAAGAGCACTAGCTCTCAAGCCCCAGTTACTACCAGCTAAACGTGAGATTCGGTAGAAAGCAGTGGCAGCCTTGCTTCCCGATGTTTTGGCATGGTATTCAAATGAAAGTCTGTCATCCAGAATTATTCCAAGGTCCTGTGACCCTTTGTGACCCTTTCAGGAACTTTTATCGTGGTACTTCCCATGCGGATAGCGGGAGGCCTTTGTCTATTTAGTGCAACACCACCCTAAAGGAGGATAACTTCAGTTTTCCTGGGAGCAAATGACAGCTTATTGGTGATACCCCAAGCTGAAATGGATGAAAGCGCCTCTTTTGCTGTTTTTTCTAAGGCTGCGCGACTGTTCGCACTTACCAGGAGTAAGGCATCATCTGAGTGAGCAAAAATGTTGCAGTCAGGTGGAAGAGAGATCGATAGACGATCATCGAATAAAATATTCCATAACAAAGGGCTGTTACTCAGTTCCTCAACCTCTCTTTTTTCGAAGAGAGTAGGAATAGAAGGATAGGGCTATGACAGGATTAGTGGTTAGCTAATCGCTCTCGCTACGCCACATGAGGATAGAATGGGTGGGAGGGAGTTTTAGACATCACAAACACTACGAGCAGCGATCCATAAATCGATTGAGAGAGCAATTTATGAAAACGGTCCGCACCGGGAATAGAATCCGAGACATCTGTAACCGTAGCCAGCGACGCTACCAACTGCGCCACGGACGCCGTCAACATATATGTGCAACATAATTTGTTTTATTTTTGAATTTGTAAGCTGTCATCTTGGAATGATAAAGCACAATTTAAAAACTTTTCTTGAAATAAATTGGATTAGCCATATTTTAAATTTGTCTTAATAATCTGTTAACCAAATGCTGTATTTTTCGGATCTCAATTATGTACAAAATATATGAAAGCATAAAGAAGAGTTTCGAAAAATCACTTAATTTATAGTAATTGCAGTGATTATATATATCGTGGGTCAAAGTTACCAGATTTGGATGAAATTTAAAACTATCAATAACATTCTAGTTTCAACCATGTCTGCTCTCAATAAAAGCATATGGACTCCTTAAAGGTTTTTAAAAAAGTTGTTTCTAAGACAATTAACTCATCAAAAAAGATCGGGGCAGGTTTCTATTCACTTCAGAGCATTGGCGTAACAGTAACAAAGCAAAATGTAAATAAAAGCGTATCCGACCTTGGATATCGTTTTGCAATCTTGATTCCCATCACTGTCTGCGTTACTAGCTGCGTCAGTTTGATTGGAAGACGGCGAGGCGCAATTGGTCGCTTGAGCCCCCGCAGCCGCAGATGTACCCACATGGGTTGGCGCTCGACCGGCCGAGTTCAGCGGCGCTGCATCGCTTCCCGGTGGCTTGTTGCCAACTATTCAATCAGACGTGGATAGTAGATAATAGAATGATTTCAAGGGTTGGAGGTAAACGATAAAGATTTTTTTTCTATGAATTCGGCAGTAACTGGTTTATCACTAACGTGACGCGTTTCGCCTCTTTCAGAAGCATCTCCAGACTAGCAATATCGCAAGGTTATTTAATTCTGAGGTAAACAATGATTCTAATGCTTACATTAAATAAAGCGTGGGGGTGGGTTTTAGTCCATTCTACTGGACGTGCGGAGGGGGGTAAGATATAAACACTATTACACTATTTACAAATCATTTACTGGCACTTGGAGGCGAAAAACCCCATGGGAAACAAATTTAATAATGGCGAGCCGCCCGTTCTGTTTAAAATGTTATTTATTAATCCCCATTACTGTTAATGATTTTATTGATTTCTAGAAACTCCAAGCTATTCATTTTAATACCTTTTTTATTTACGTGATGGAGTATTTCTACGTTAATATTTTTATTAACATTATGATCATTTTCAATTAAATGCTTCGCAAACTCTGAAAAATTATTACTTTTGAGACATCTTATATGTTCTTTAACTCTAATATTAAAGCTTATTCTTGTCTGTCTTAC
The DNA here is from genome assembly GCA_022494535.1 of Himalopsyche phryganea. NCBI lineage: Eukaryota > Metazoa > Arthropoda > Insecta > Trichoptera > Rhyacophilidae > Himalopsyche > Himalopsyche phryganea. Next base: position 379,303 of record JAGVSL010000039.1, read on the forward strand.
ATAGGAAGCTTGACAGTCTTCACAAGAGAGGCGGTATATTCCACACTGTGACAATGATTTTATTCGATCTTTATTGTTCAAAAAGATTTTACCTAAATTGTTAACTGTATAAAATCTTAAAGTGATGATGAGATTCATGGTGTTGAAAGCAGAGCCAGATTTAGACGAAGAGAGGTTGTAGGCTATATCACTTGTGAGGACCCTCCGAAGAAATTGTCTACAAACCGTCCGAGCACATCCTTGGGATCAGCTTGAACTTAAACACTAGCATGAGGACCGTTTCATATTTTTTCATCGTGGTCCACGGAGAATAATAATTCTAAAAAGTCATAAACTATCTATGAGAACCAGTATGAGAACTTTTAGATTTTCTTTATTTTCCTTTGAATATTTATTTATTTAATAAATTAAAATTAAAAATATATAGATCGATTCTAGAGGATTTTGAATCACTAGGTCTTCAACCTTGTTAGCTTGTAGATAAATACTGATTGACAGGCCTTTAAAAAATGTATTAGAGTTCTAGTGTTTTTGAAAACCTTCACCTAAATACCTTGAATTTTGGGGGTTGGAGTCCCCGAGTAGAGTTTTCCTAGTAATCCGAGGGGTTGTCTGGGTGGAGCGAGCCGTAATCCGTCCCACCAGAAAACTTCTCGACCGGTCAGACGACCGCTCTCGTCACCCAACTCTGCGATTTATAAATTTGTATTAAAAGGTATGAATGTCTCATTACCTGTCGTCCTGTCATCGTAAGGAAATCGGTTGCTTTTCCTAACCCACTCTGAATGGAGTTTGGTCCACTGATTCACATGCAGTTCTCTTTACACACCTTCTGAAAAACTGTGTATAGAGAGTGCGTCTAGCTAACTAATGATTTTTTAGTAGACTGATTCTCCTTTTTTAAGAGGTTGAGCGACAACCAATTCTCGTTGAAAAATAACTTCTGTAAAGATGCTCACTAGAATTCCATATTGTTCTGTACATTAGGAGAGGACATGACTTAAAAAAAAAAAAAACCCAACTCAAAAAACACTCAAGAAAACTAAATAAAAAAACTTACCTCTAGCCATTAATCGCGTAAGCCTTTCGGGGAATATGAGCTGCGGGGGCGCCAACATTATGATTTCTTTGAAACTGTTGTAGATGGCTAGCACGGCAACGTCGCAATCCGATTTCTGATCAGGGGTGTGCTCACGAAACTGGCAACCCTACACATTAAAAGAATTCACTTAAAACTTTAAATATAATAAAATATATTGGCAATCTTTCGTCATGAAATCATGTATGCAGATTTTTTTATTTTAGGTTAATTTTATTTTATAACAAAAATACCTAAATATTCTCGATTGATTAGCCGGTAGCTTTGTGAAAATTCATTCAGTGGAGTAACAAAGTCATCAACATTAATTTGTGTCAACTATAATAATAAAATGATGACATTTTACAGACTAGAGTCATTTCACCAGTGGTCGGCCAGTTAAGCGACAGGTGTACTTTAAAAAGGGATTTTGACTCAATTAATGATAAATACATATTTTTCGCTGTTATTCTATTAAACAGGGATTAACCCTTTGAGCGGTATGGCCGTACCCGTACGGCGAGCCTTTATGGATCCTAAAAGAGTATCGCCGTACGGGTACGTCCAGCCCATTTTATGCGGTTTTTTTCGCTTTTACATAATTCTATCAATGATATTTGTAATTGTATATGTTTGTATATTATTTTTAAATTTTTAAACATGGGTATTTATAGTCGTCAAAAACGGACACCACGAGATAACTCCGGCAAACTTCATTCATAAAAAACAATGAATTCTTTCACTAATTATCAATGTTTTATAAATATAACACATGTGTTTGGTGTTTGAGCATAATATTCCCTGCTCGTAATCAGTGGCGGCTCGTGAATAATATGTCACATACGCTGTAAATAAAAATTATGAGCATATTTTATTGATTGATATTTTTTTGAGAGGTAGGTTTTGCCTTTTCTGGTTGATGTAATTTCGAATGTGCAAGTGTCCTGTGTTTTATATGAAATCGCTCCGATTTTTTTTATAGATATTGTATGTTCCTTGTTCCTATTGGATGAGCCACCACTGCTTCAACACAAAATCATAAATTACCATAAAAATGTCAAACGTATTCTAAAGCACTCTGACTTATAATCATAACGCGATCATAAATAGCCATAAAAATGTCATACGTATTTTGAAATAATAAAATTCTACAATTATATTACATATTTCAAAGGATCTGTTTGTTAGTCGGTGTCCAAAACGGATCATAAGAAGAATAGCAATAAATTACCACACGTCTTTATTTTCAAGTTGTTTGTTTTTATATAATGGTGCACATGCACAACCGTGGATAAATTATACATCCATGTACATAACCCTTAGCAAAATATTTCGAATATAGTCAGTCTCTTCATAGCACGCTTTGAAATCGGATCGTGAAATTTTCTCCAGAATTTTGTATTTTCTGAGACGTATAAACAAAAATATTATAAACCCTCGAAAATGCCAAGACTTAGTGATAATGAAATAGACGATTTGTTCATTCAAAGTGATGATGAAGACGTGGTGGATGATCTCGATGACTTAGTTTTCCATTTGAATATTTCCTCCGATGAGGAAACTGATTCCGAAGACGAAGCTCAACCTCCACCAATTCAACGGCCTCGAAGAGAAGAAAGAAAATGGGAGAAGATGTAATGGAAACCAAAGTTGATTTTTTACGCTCTTCTTCAACACAGACATAATGCAGACTATAGTAAGAGAAACCAACAGATATGCAAATCAAATTAGTACTAACGTAAGTGCAAAATCAAAACTTATGAAATGGGTTGATACAGATGTTTCGGAGATGTACATTTTTTTAGCTACCATCATGTTGACCAGTTTGGTCGGCAAAAACTCTATGAAAGACTATTGGTCTACCAACCCAATCATTGCAACTCCATTTTTTAGAGTACTTTTTTCTCAGGATCGCTTTTTTTTTACTACTAAGAGTAATACATTTTGTCGATAATACAATTCAGAGCACCGACAGATTAAAAAAATAAGACCATTGTTGGACCCGATAAAAAAAATATATAAAGCCGTGTTTCATCCATTTCGAAACCTATGTATTGACGAGAGTCTTTTGCTGTGGAAAGGGCGTTTATCTTTTAGAATTTATATTCCATCCAAAAGACATCGTTTTGGCATAAAAAATTTTGTTCGCTGTGACGTAGAAACAGGATATGTATTGGATATAATTGTTTATACCGGTAGTCAGACTGATATCGAGAATGATCCAAATATTGGGATATCAGGATCAATCGTAAAAACAATGTTACGAGACTACCTCGGAAAAGGTCATCGATTATTTGTCGATAATTGGTACTCTAGTCCAGCACTATTCGACTGCCTCTATGATAACCTTACTCATGCGTGTGGTACGGTCCGAACCAATCGGAAAAGTTTGTCCAAATTTTCAAAGGAAAAGAATCCGCGTGGGCATGTGGAGTTCTTGCATTCTGATAATCTATTGGTCATAAAATGGGTAGATAAAAGGGATGTTCACATGCTCGCAAATATACATGAAGCCATAATGATAGAATCATCGGCAATAAATTATAAAACAGGCGAAAACATCATGAAACCAGAGGCAGTGACGGACTACAATGTAAATATGGGAATTGTAGACAAAACTGACATGATGATCAGTTTTATGAATTGTTCCAGAAAATCATTGAAATGGTACAAAAAAATATTATTTCGCCTAATTGATGTTTCGACATTGAACCCACTTATTTTTTTTTACTATAATTTACTTCATGCCACACAAAATAATAATAAAAAAGGAGAGAGTGAATTTAAAATAATAATAATACTAAAATATAGAATAACATGTTGAGAGCCAATGATGGTTTTTGGATTTTTTAAACTTATATTTTATTTGTATTATTATATGTAAACAAAATAATAATAATAAATGAAGTAGAGAGAATTAAAATAATAATAAAAAAACAACATATAATTATATGTTGAGAACCACTGGTGGTTTTGTATTTTTTATACTAATATTTTGTTTGTATTTTTATATGTAAACAACATAATTACAATAAATAAATATTAGTTAAAAAAATATATATATAAAGTTTGGGAGCCACTGATTGTTTCTGCTATAAAAAACAATACTATACTTACCATAAATTATTTTTTAAAACTAAAAAAAATATTTAAAAAAAAAAAAAATGCAAAAATAACTCACTCCCGGGCAGTGTATGCTAAAAAATTAACTCACTAATCAAAGGGTTAAGTAATGTAACCAACTAAAAATAAAAATAAAATAATAGAAGTTTACAAATGGCAATTCTCGCAGTGGTCGACCCCCAAAATACAATGGTCGGCCTTTCGTTGCCCAGTGTTCGGCCATCACTATGAAACTTCATAAATATCGCGAAAGAATTTACTGAGAGTAGGCAAAACAATAACAAACATAATGATGCAAAGCATGACAATAAAAAGAATATTTTGTTAGCGATTCCCGTACAACATGAATTTGTCGAAACTTGCGAAGTATAAATGAGCTTTTTCAATTGCGTATTGCATCATATAGTGCAGATATACATTGGCAAGTGGAAAGACTGCCTACACGAATTTAAAAAAATCTGTTTTTTAAATGTATCCACTATTATTTAAGTTTTAAGCTCAAAAGGTCGACCACTGGCGACGGCTGACTTTAGGAACACTCACCCTACATATAGCTAAGCAAACTCACCGCGGTGCTGTGGTCAACGTCATTGGCTTCGCTTACGAATGTTTCGGGTTCAAGTCATTACGTTTAGTTCTCATCTTATAAGACTTCCCAATGGCATACAACGGTGGTAAAGATTGATATTGTTACCACATCGAATGCAAAAAACGCCTTTTTTTGTCAACTCCTATTTAAATTTGAATATAATAAATTGGAAAGATCTTACATTTCAAAGACCGACAATCAGTCATCTCATTGATGGTCAACATGAAATATGATAATATTTAAAAAAAATGTATAGACGAGTTACCCAAATTTGCTTTAAAATATCATTATGACAAAGTATCTTACTTACCCTCCTCCACCCAACACTGCTTTCCCATCCGCTAATTTTATACTGCAGTATCCAGTGGCGTAGCAGACATTAAGCATATCTAAAGTTTGTTTCCCTCAATCGGGAACGTCTTAGGAGCAAATGCCCAAGACTTGGCGTGCAAGTACGTGTGCAGAAAATCAAACCCTCCAGATAAACGAAACGCTTCTAAGAGATGAGGTCTACTCGCTCTCCCATAAATTTGCTTTATTCTCCACAAAGTCAGCGTTGCCGATCGGTCCAATTGAAGGTTGAACTGACTTGCGCAGTATCCTAGCAGTGTCGCAGTATCAGTATCCTGCTTTATAGCTTCATTCATTTCTAACACAAAGAAAAAATAGCTGAAGTTTTTTTACCGTATTATTGCTGAGGACTTGAAAGCGGTAGGCTCTTTCACTGCAGCACGGATATCGGCCAATCGGAAGACACGTGGGCCTCGCTGGCTCCAGAGTGAAGAACTGAGGCACGTCAGCGTGATAGCAGCACCATTCCATCTAAAATGTATACAGATCACACCATGAAAACTTTTTTTTATATTCATCCAATTATTAGAATGATCGACGTTATGATTAACGCTCGAGGTCTATCGATGGACTTGGTTTCGCAGTGAACTTGCAATCGATTCGTGAACTTGTATTCAAAAGCTTGGATGTCTGAGACATTTTCACTCTATCTAAATTGAAGAGAAGAAGAAAAGAGCTCGAATTGGACCGGAGGCCAAAGGCGCGGCGCGCCGGTTCATTAAATCCGCGAAGAGTACCGCGCCGTTTTGAAAGAAATACAAATTTCCATTCTTGTTCGAAAACGATCAAAAATACAATAAAAATCACGTGCAGATATAATACACAATTAAAACTGATAGATATGTTATTCCACTGACTGTGTTACTAGATGTGACGCGTGTCTCGCCTCTCTGAGAAGCATCCTCAGACTGACATCCTCAGTGGAGAATCAAATTTGATTTTATATTAAAAATGAATTTCCACAAAGTTACCGACAAATCCATGAATTGGAATCATGAAGATTTAATTTTTTAAATTTGAATCTTTCAAATTTTGTACATTTCCTTGCATTTCGAAACTAACGACCCGTGATTCACTTTTCGGAATCTTCAGGCATTTTAATACACGAACTGACAATAATTAGTTAAACAAAAAATTTCAATTTGTTGAAATTTTTTACATTTCTATGCATTTCGTCACTTGTGTTTCGCCTTTCGGTCTCGAGTCAGTTCGAGTTCATTCGTGTGCTCGAATGCCTGAAGATGCTGAAAAACGAAACCCGAGTCCTTGGTGACGAAATACATGGAAACCTACAAAATTTCAACAATTCAAATTTGATATTGAAATTTCTTCAAGCACCCACAGTCGATATCTTAAATTAATAAGTAAACAGTTTATATCGTTTATATGTAAGATAAATTGAGAAAAAATGTTATCACTCTAGGAACTATTTTGAAGATTAAAATTTTATATTGAAATTCCATCAAGCACCCTCAATCGATATCGTAAATTATAGAGCGATTCGTGAAATTTTCCATTTCTAGCACTGGTTTAAATTTTCTATATATTCTATCTACATGTGGGCTCACCTGATGAACAGGGAAGAAGTTATCGCAGGTGCCGCATTTCAAGAAGTGGCACTCGCCCCACAGTCTCCAGTAAACCTTTCGCCACGACTTCATCTCCACGTGCAGGCTAGTTATGTATTCACTTAAATTCCACGTGAGATCCCTGCAATTCACGATCAACATAACGAGGGTGTTTCGGCCAATTGATGTAACCCTCAAAATTGAAATTGTTCAGGAGAGAGTAAAAACTGTTTTATCGAAAACATTATATGGTGAGTTGCGTTATGAATCTTTGAAATGCACTCCTGTAAATTCGCATGTTTGCAGATACAGGATTATACGTAGGGAGTGTCGATATAATAGTGGCTTACATCAAGTGGCCGGTTCAGAATTTTTAAATCTAAAATCAATGTAAAATGATGTTTCCCTCCCAAAAAGTGGTCAATCTATTTTTATAATTTACATCATTTGGCCGAGACCTGCTCTGTCGCATTTAAAATGAGATCGAATCATTAACTCATTTTAGTATTTTTAGAGGGTTACATCAATTGGCCAATACGTCATTTCTTAAACGAGAGACCAATAATCACACTAAAGTGTCAGCCGCGTCTTGAGCAGCTGCTCCCGAGACAATCCCAGCATATAAACTGAAACAACACGCTTCACTTTGTTTACGCCACGAATTGCCTGCTAATCTTGGGGATTGCAAGACAGTATTACTGGAAGGCCCGATTTGGTGACACCTGGATTAAGCATAAAAAAATATTTTCCATGTTTTCACACACACCTTGTATGGGCGCTCAAGATATTACCCCATCTGTCAATACTCATGCTGGAAGGTTGGCAGGGAACCCTGTCAGCAATCAGCCTTGGAAGGAGCTTGCTACACCTGCAATAATTCAAATGATATCAAAAACCATAACCCAGGTGAAATGGTACAGCACTGAATGATTGAAATGAACCTGTTATTCTATGAATTCTATTATATCAGCTGTGTTTTGGCCAATTGATGTAACCCTCAAAAAATACGAAAACGAGTTAATAATTGGATCTCATTTCAGAGATGACAGAGCAGGTCTCAGCCAAATGATGTAAATTAGAAAAATAAATTAACCACGGAAGGGATTTAAAAATTCTGACCCGGCTACTTGATGTAAGCCACTATTATATTTACACTCCCTATGTATAGTCCCGTATCTACAAACATGAGAATTTACAGGAGTGCATTTCAAAGATTCATAACGCAACTCACCATATAATGTTTGCGATAAAAACAGTTTTTACTCTTTCCTGAACAATTTCAATTTTGAGCGTTACATCAATTGGCCAAAACACCGTCGATATATTCTATTAGACGCGAATCAAATACATTTCATTCGTAACGAAAAAAAAATATTCGTATGATCAATTCTAGCTGGATTCTCCGTTAGTCATTTTTTTCTTACTCCACCTGAAGTGGAATAATGCAGTGTAAGTAAAATACTCAGCACTCAATTCTAATTAGATTATCATCGATTCATCCCTTTCTCACTATGCCTCCTATTATAATTGGCAATGGAGTGTAAGGATGGCAATATAAATGGCTAGGACAGAGGTGACGAACCTTTACCTGTCGGAAGGTCGCATTCATTTATCTTAAAATCAAATAAGGCCGTATTTAAGAAACATGTGTACAAATGTATGTACATTATTAAAACTACCTCCCACCCATCCGATCCTCAAAAACCAGGCGTAGCCTGAGCGATTAGCTAACCACTAGTCCTATCCTAGCCCTATCCTTCTATCTCTTCGAAAATAGAGAGGTTGAGCAACTGAGCAACAAGCAGTTGTCATAGAAAAAATCTTTTGAGATACCTCCATTAGCAGGCCATATGCTCCACGTCGGGAGCGGAGTGAAAATAAAATTGTAAAGGAAGGAAAGCAATGAATTTATTTATTTATTTGTTTATTCAAGTCAAAAGGCCGCACTTGAGACCCTATAAGGCCGCAGGTTCGTCACCCTTGGACCAGGGGCTTGATTTTAATTGAATTCTCAGCGAATCAATTGTTTTCTTAATATAGCTAATATTGGCAAAGCAGTGTTAAAGAATTTAAAAGTAATTCACATCGACTCTAATCTTTCCACAGATGTGTTCGAATGACTCTAGTTCACCACAAAGATTAGGTAATTTGGATTCGTTCATTCTCGAATAATAGACTGTAGTAAAAAACTTACTTGCTGCACTTGTAAATGGTCGCCAGTGACGAGTAGTGACCTCTAAGTGTCTCGGATACAGGCTCGCCGAGCGACATGATCATCTTGCAGAAGAGACGCGATTGAATCTTATCTTTACGATCCTTGATTGCTTCTAGTTCAGAGTTCGTGTACATAGCTCCCAGTCTGTAAACACATTTAATATAGGATATCACCAGGCGCGTGTGGTAACTTTATCGCTTTCTTGCTCAATCACATGCAAAGTGAATGTGCGAGCGAGATGCAAAGGCATGCGGCGCATGCTCTTGTATCCTTTTTGGTCATACCCAAATTAGGTTGTGCGACAGAGATAGTGATAAGTCCACCGCACGCCGATGGATAACACATATAAGAATCAAATTAGTAATATCAATGGAGGGAATGATCTACCTATAAAGATTGTCACGACCTTGTTATGTTCGGACAGAAATATGCGCCGAAAGCCTCTCAGTATTAATCATTCTATCTTTACGTAAATCAGTTTCAGTTTCATCTCAACATATGCACCAACGTTCAGGATTAACTGTAATACTACACTTTTATATTTCCTGTATTATAATATGTTATCTGTTTGCCTTGCTGGTTTCAAATAAACGTTTTACCTCTCTCTATTCGTCTTTTGATGTTACCACGCATGCGCGTCACCTCTCATCTGACTTTGACGTGAATTAAAGGTAGTTAAGAAACCAAAGTTTACTTCACATGGATTAAAGCCTGTGCACAAAAAAAACCAAAAAAAAAGTCTAGGGAGACAAACAAACTCGTTGAGGAGATGGGATGGACAAAAAAAAATCATTGAGATGTTGAAGTCCTCCGATTTGATTTGTTCACAACAAAGGCTTCCAATCCCGGGATTTTGAGGTTCATTGTAAATGGTAAAATATAATTCATATATCAAATTAAACTTCCTTTTTAATTACATCGAGTGACTCGGTTGGTTCGTGTAAATAATTTTTTATAATACACATATAATTAACATTATAATACGTATTGTGGTCTCTCTTCTTCTCATATTTCGAAACAACCGTTTTTAACCAATTTGAAATGCTAAAGGAAAACCGCTTCTTAAATGGATACCATCTGGTAAAAACTATTTTAATGATTATCTGATCCCAATCAATAAAAAAGCCATTACAACGCCAAAAAAAAAAGATTAAATCATATATTTATACACTCCAATTGAAGCAATTATGGACAGAAACTAAATTTATAATTTACAATTTAACACATGAAATGACACTTTATGACCAATCCCGGTATCTCGTGATTGACAGAATTTGAATCTAGAAATCGTGTGATCATAAATGTTGAACCTGAGTCCGGGATTTGATGCCCTACTCACAACATCGAATCGAATGGTGCTTCTTCGATTCGCCATTCTTCAACTGTTTCGAATATTTATATATAAAGCAATAATCAATTACAAATGTATTGAAAATAATACATTATGGAGGAGACAAGCTAGAAAAGCAATAACGTACTGGCTCGCTTGCCTTGTTTGCCTCTATTTTTCTTGATTTTGGGACATAATAAGCGTTTTGAAAATTTGGTCAGAAAATGTTACGGGATGATGTTGGGGGTTATTGTTAACAGGAATGACATACCTCGTCAGAATGGTATCGTTAAGGCAAGCCAAGTTGGTGTTGGTCTTGACGATATCACTCATGTGGCTATGACAGTACATCAGGCAGTCATGAAGCAAAGGATCCATCTGGAAAATGCCACCTTCATTTGATAATCATTGAATTCTTTCTATTAATGCATTTACTATTCTCTGACACATGCCTACAATGGAGAGGGTCCGAAACAGACAGAGATACAGAGAATACTGCATTAATTCAGCTCTCAACGTCAATCAGAAATTTGATACAAACAAAACATTATCTTTTTCTTCTTTCTTTAAAGTTTCTGCTATTTATTTTCGTAATTGTTTATGTTAAATTTAAATAACCGTACAATGTGAAAACATTTCAAACTGTAAATATAAATAAAATGATCCTAAAGGAAGAATATAGTGGTCTGAGAGGTCGCAGATCTCCCATCCCTGTCTTGCTGCCGTTTCGATTTATGAAGTTCCATCGTAAGTCCGTGATGTTTTCATTTATTCCTTCCCTACCTGATTAGTGACTAGTTACTTAACAATTATATCGTTCTTAGCCGAATCTCTTCTGATCAAAGACTACTAATCAAACCTTTTCAAATGATCCATTAGGAGTAAAAATCTATTTGACAAAATAATAGATTCATGAATTTGTACATTGAATCTAAAGCGTAAAAATAAAGTATTTTTCGCCACGAAAACATCGCGGAAATTCATGGCTATTTACTTCACGAATAGAGCATAGATTATAGTTATGCCACTGCTTGTATTCGTGGTTCACGCTCACCTGAAGGAAGGATGCGGAAACCAAAATAGGAACGACGTTACTGGGATCCAAAAGGGGCCAGTCCGCCACGAGGATGGTGTCTTTCTTCACCCATCTCATAAGCCAGTCGAATATCTGAATATCACAGTGCACCGATATGTCCATCTCCTCGAGCTTCTGGCCGGAGGTCACGTCAGCGAAGTAGCCCATCTTAGACACCAGCAGCTTTTGGGGACAGCGGAAGTCCCTCTTCATGCCCTTCACTTCGTCGCAAACGTGAATCTCAACTTCTCCACTGAAAAGTTGTCGCATAATTGTCACAAATATGTCTCCAAAAACGCCACTTTACAAGAGAGATAAAAAATATTACTTTAAGATAGTTTCGAAAATAATGTTTTTTTAAATATCATATTTAATCAATGTCAATATTAAAATGTTATTTTATTGAATGTAAGGTAATACAAACTCACTCTCCTTTGGGTACAGCCTTTTCTCCGCCAGTCGAAGATTTCCTACGTCCAAGTTTGTCACGTGATGGGACGCCCATCTTCTCTTTTGAATCTCTCTCTGTCAGAAATCCTGAAACATACCATTCACTGAGACCGTCCATTCGCAGGCAATGAAGTTATTGCCTCTAACAAGACGCTATAAAAGTTTAATTCAAGTCTACAAAATTGTGGACACAAAATGGAGAACGAGGTTTGCATATTGTACAAAAAGTCAATGATGGAAAGTTTACATGGGTTGCATAGAATGGGTTGAAACGAAGATTCATTTCCCTCGGATACAAATCTTCCAACCCTCTCTAGTCCCAGAATGATCAGCGTTGTATCCGCTCCCACCCAGTATGAATCTATTATACATTGGGTCTGTAAGGTCCTCTTTGCTCCAGAACGCCATACATGAGTACCCTGCTATCCCTGTCTGTCCCCAGTTTGTGCCAGCTCCAGTCGCGTTTATAATGGCCATTCCTATCACGGACTCGTGCACCTCATTGGGCATCGTAATGTGCCGAGTATAGCTCGATACCAAAGCCTCCTCGGTTGTGATATTTTCGAGACCAATCCAGGATAAGACAGTTATCTGCCTTCCCCACATTCTGTCCAGTTTCATCGAACAAATTCTTATCATCACGATGCTGATGAATTAATAAGCTTTTATTAAACAAGATATATAATTTTAAAAAATAAAACACAATTCATTTGCATTAGTTCCACATATTTATAATGATCAGGACCGGTTTCGCTCATCACGAGCATTATCAACTGATAAAAATACAAACATAACAGGCTTATTTATATAAAATTGAGTGTAAAAATGAAGGTATATAAAACTGATGGTTCATGAACTGAGACAAGAAAATACTGATTAGCAAACAAATTATACATAAATCAAATAAAAGAGTCTACAATTAAAATGTTATCGACCTCTTGCAAATCATTAAATATTAATCTGAAATCACAAATATAGCTACATTAAAAGTCCATTTAGCTGAACAAAATTTTTAATGACGTTACTAATATAATATACAATAATGAATCAGGAAAATTATAAGAAAAAATTAGTGAACCATTTAAAAATAATAAAATATTAAGTATGTAATTAATATGAACAATAAACAGCCATCTTAAGTGGAGAAAGCAGAGCAGCTATGAGTATCCATTAAATTTTTAATATCTGAAAAACAAAAATTACAGAGACAGAATCAATTCTTACAAGTTAAAAGTTTTTATCAGTTGATAATGCTCGTGATGAGCGAAACCCGTCCTGATCATTATAAATATGTGGAAGTAGTACAAATGAATTGTGTTTTATTTTTTAAAATATAATGTCTTTCCACCAAGAATTGACAGTTAACACCTTAAAAAGATATATAAGTTTTGAGACTTCTCGCACTCATCGTTTTGTTATGAGGGGCCATTAAAAAAGACGAATCAGGGTGTCCACTGTATAGGAAATATAAAACTACCAATGCACTGATTCACTGACTCTGCAATTCCAAGGGAAAACTACCTATATCAATAGCAAGCTAGTCTCGGAGAGATTTTAAAAGTTATATTCTATAACAAGGTTTACCACTGAAGCTTGCTGGCTTCTTCGCCTCCACGCTCGTAGAAAACGTCACTGGCTTCTTGATAATGGGCTGGTGGCTGCTGCATGTTTTGACGATCTTCGCATGTCCCACCATGTACGGCAACACCGAATCCAGGATTCCTTCGTTGAGAACCTGTGGCGGAAAGAAGCAATGAAACCAATAAATATACCAGGCACCTATTGCAAGAGCTCTGTAAATATTGTATTTTGGGAAAAAGGTTAGATTATTAGATAAAGTACAAGAATACTTAAATCGCCTTTGAAGTGAGCTAAAATGGTATTCCTCTAAGTCTGTGTAGGTATTTAGTTCCTGGTGAATGTCTCATTTAAAAAAAAACTTTTCAAATTTTGAATCTATGAAAAATAACATTAAATAAAGTGGATTAATAATTATTATTAAAATAAATAACAGGAATATTACGTCTGACAGTTTTGTTTTCAGGATGCCGTCAATCTGATTTTCATCCGAGTCAATTTTCGAATCCTTTCTGTTGCCGTAAGACTTTCTGGTGAACGTGCTCAGCGAATTGCGTCTAGGTTCTCCTGAATGGATTGAAAGATATAAAGATTAAGTTGTCATCAGTTGTTTAAGGCCGGAAGAAGTGTGGTCAACGTCGTCGGCTTCGATTGCGGTGTTCACGGGTTCGTCCCAGTAAGGACAGTTTCATAATTTGATTTTTCAATCGATTTATGAATTCGAAAGCATGGATTTCTGTGTAGTTTGACTCGCTTCCACCCACGTGATCCCAAATACCACAATATATGCGCGTATTGGAAAGAATTACAATCCGATAAATGGTCTTTTAACTATATTGAATGTAACTTTCCTATTTTCCTACTTATACCACTGAAAGTGACCTTGATACATCGCGCCCTCGGTAAAATTGTTTCGTAAATCTAAAATTGTCATTTTTAGTTATTGATATCGTTGTATTGATCATTTTGCTCAATTTTTATTAAAAACTAGTACTCCATTACCCGGCTTTGCCCGGAGAAGATTCAAAAAACCAATGTCGTTAGTTCGAAGTTGGAAATATTGCCGTGGACCGTACCTCATGGAAAACCTACAAAATGTAGTCCATCAATAATTAATAATAATGTTAAATGTTCAAAATAGCACAGTTGATCTCGAAATGGCCGCCATATTGACAATATTTGCTAATGTCATTCCGCACTTATGAAACTGTCCGCTAGGATTCTAACTCGTCAACACTGTAACCGAAGTCAACGACGCTAACCACTCGACAACGGTTTTCAGAATTACATGTATTACAGATCGCGAAGCAAAATTTGGTCGATCCCAATTACGATTGGGAATAATTGAGATTTTCATATTTCAATTTACAACTGGGTATGGTTGGAAAAAATAATAGGTATCCCGGTCTTGGGACTAATTAATTCGTGATAATCTGTTCATGAAGCGGATTAATGGTCAAAGAAACGAGGGACCATTTTTGTGTTACTGTTTGACAAAGGTTTTCAGACAATTTCGCTAGTTAAGTTTAAGAACTAAAAAAAAGCATCAACGAAATTTCTTATATGATTCTTGTTAGTAGTTGATCGCTATGAAAATTACGATTAAAAATAGCTCCCAAACTCAAATAGGTAGATAACGCACCCTTAACTGTAGGTAATGATTCAAAAAAATCATAAAAACAATTGCAGGTGAGTGTTATTTGTCTGTGACTAATCAATAATATCGAAGATCGAATTATCAGCGAACCGTTCAATAACGCGCCAAATTTCCTTATCTAAATACAATACTAGCCGCTTGCGCGGAGCTATTATGTCTCGTATTTCATTTTATGATTTATAATCTGATATTCCGATCTAAAAAGCATACATATCACGCGTTTATTTGAAGCAGGCACTTGCAAATTGCTAAACTACAAACCTTTTTTGTTTTTTGGATTGTTTGTGCTGTCCCGCGCTTCATCGCTGTAGTTGAGAAGAGAGCGCCCAGGGGTGCACTCGGAACTCTCCGCAGGCGCACCGCCCTCGGATCCGCGGCGTATCGATGCGGGATCGTCTGCCCCCTGTATCGATTCAATTTTAATTCACTTTCAAGAATAAAAATATAAATTTATCAAAAATCGATAAAAAACACAATTAGCTTCAAGTATTCCACAATTTTTGTATAGCATAATTTTACTCGACTGTGCTCAACCCCAATTGCAAAAGAACCATTCTGTATCGACTACTATTCAAATTTAACTGCAATAAATTAAAAAAAAAAAAACAATTTGAATGTTGATTCATTTTATCACCAAATACCATATTAAGACCAAAAATGTGTAAACATAGGTATGCCGTAAAGCAATTTTCAGATGCGTTGCCAAAAAATTTTGTAACAGTATAATATTCTCCATAACTATGTACTTTATTGGAACTGATAATCCTTTATTGAATTACCATGATAAAAAAACGTAAATAATATAATCATGAACGGCTTTTTTGTCAAGTAATGCGGTGGAACGGCGTTCCGGCACCTTTTCCAAGGTATTTTTATTTTTTCAAAACAAATTAGACGAAACAATGTTCGCGCTTACATAATATCAATGCATGTTTATTTAATTCGTAAAAATTAACTTTAGATTTGATATGACTAAACATGTAAAAAAAAAAGTTTATTTTTATGCGCTTCGAGGCATAGGAAAAGTTGCTTTAAATTTTATTTGAATGTCATTAGTAGAAAGCTTGACCAGAAGTGAGTTCTGGCATATTTTGTTTTTTAAAAAGCTTTATAATTGTTTGGTTAATTGAAATTACTTGTCAAGAAAATTTTTGGTCAATAAAAGTACAAATTATTCTAAGTGAGTGGGGATTGTAATGCTATTTTTTACTATCCGCATCCGATCTTTTTGAATTCATTGCTCGAGTACAATGTAAATTGTTACGTTAGTCCGTTCATTATAGCCATGCGCGCATTTGTTGTACATTTATTACACTTTTTTGTTTCCGGCTTGGTTCAGGATATTTCATATCTTAATTTTAAATTAGAAAATAACTATTGAGCCAAAGTGAACACTGAACGTGGCGCATGAAACTTACACAGTTCATTACGCTCGACAAATCCAAACAAATGTCAACTACTCTGTCATTCCCTTCCCAAATAATACCACCCAGTGGCTATTTTAAGTACAGTTACCTGTAAGCTTGTGTCCATGAGCATTTTGATGACGGCATTTTTCTCCAAATCGTCCCAGTCAATTTTCATTCCGTTAGGGATGTCTTCATCATTACCCTCGACGCACTCGTACACCTGATGATTTTCAATAATCATATACAACTAATAAACTATACCTACGTAATATAAACGATATTTTCAAATGTTTTTTGTTGTATTTAACGAGATTTTTAGCAGCGTCCAATTTCACGAAATCGAGCATTGAATTTGTATACGACATCGAAATGTCGAGATATGATACGGGGAACGAACGTGGTAAAAAATGAATTATTACTCATTCTAATCTAAATTACGATTTTCAGAGAAATGTATCTGCTAGTTATACCTCTGTAATTATAATAAACTCTGGTTTAAGTTAGGTTTAAAATGCTGATACTTCTAAAACTGCAAGCTATTATCATATGTACCTATACATATCATCTATTTATATTTTTGTGTAGCTTCTTAAACGCCCGGTACAATGAATCGTAATATAATTCAATTGAAAAGAATACCTGATATGCAGTTTTCATGAAATCGAAAAAGTCCTTGATGGTGATTTCGGAAGGTAAACCGTTTTGCAAAGGGCCCTTTGAATTTCCACTTGAAGCAGGTAATTGATGCTTTTCTTTAGGTACTCCATCATTCTTATGCACTTGAGATTTTTGAATGCCAAATAATAATGGATTTGCTTTATCCTGAATATTCTGGTTGGCCATAACGAAAATTATCCTCTATTCCGAATTTATATCAACGTTCTGTGACATTTTTTTAATATATCTGTCACAAATTCAAATAAAGAATAGTGACATAGGTAGACATGTTCGTAAATTGTATTCAAAATCTTTTAAATGTCAGTCATATTTTGATACATTTCAGTAAATTAAACGTAAACTTCTGTGATTTTGTGTAATTGATATGATTTAGAAGAAAGCACGTGTTTAATATTTTTAAATTTTGACAGTTTAATGTACCATCATAACAACAATACTGCACAAACACACACCATTATAAAAAATGTCGCGAAAATTTGCCGTCAAAAAACACGAGTTCCATTGAACTTGCTAAATTTTTGAATGGTTATGAGGGGCGTTTGCCTGTTTTATTGGAAACTATTGATCAAACAAAATATATTGATAATCATACACGATTTGCAAAATCAGCGAGCAGGCCAAATATTTCTTTTATTGCTAACATCGACATGCGATTTCCGATGCCGAGTGGCTTACATGACAACACAAACAAAATAACATTATTTTATGTCAGCATTGTATTAGTATTGAATACATTTATGATGTTGCTTAGCAACGCAAGGAAAACTAATATTAGTGGAAAGAGTGGAATAATTTGAATGCTCAAGCGCTTTTCTTTTGGCTAAATATAGTCTATAGAAGTATACTATTTATAATGACAAAACTTGACAGTTATTAATAACTTGTGTTCAAAGGCTCTTTCTCTGGCCTAGTTGAGTTTGTATTGATCAGTTTTAAATCCTATAATCAGCGGGAATGAATATGTGCAACATACCTAATAATTTCCAATTTACAAGTTTACCTCCACCTAAAAACTCAACCAATTCCATAAATAATAAAAAAAAATGTTTGTCGATGTACATATTGTAGGTCATCGTCATAATTCTTTATGACGATGGCCTGATTCCGAAAGAGCTATTAGCAATATTAGATAACTCGTATAGAACTAAATATCATCAGTTGGTAATGCTTGCGATGAGCGAAACTGGTCCTGATCTTTGTAAAAATGTGGAATTAGTACAAAAATATGTTTTATTTTGCCCCATTTCCATAAATCTTGTTTAAAAATATACTATTTATATGTATATGTTCCAATATGGTTAGTGCAAAAATAGACCATTACCCACTGGGTCTTTAGCCCTAGGCTACGGTGCTCACGGCTTCGAGTCCGGTTTCGCATATTGATTTTCAAATCGATTCATACATTTTTGTTCAAAGGCATTGGATGAATTTGATGTTCAAATTTCCTTTCCTTAATTTTGGTCTTCTTTAAAATAAATAAAACGGAGATGTTTTTACTATCTAGTGCTTTTTCCGACACTTTTTAGTTTCGTGTATTTACATCTATATAGGGTATATAGTAGAACATACATGTATTGTCTGTCTGTCCGCCTGTTCATAGAATAATTCCTCCAAACGGTGTACAGTAGCGTTGTGAAATTCGCACACGAGGTACGGCCCACGGCTATATTTTAAACTTTCCAACCCAAAAGAGAAGTTGAGCAACTGAGTAATAAGTAGTTCACGTAGAAAATTTCTGTTGCGACATATTTATTAATAATAATACATTTGAATAAGATAATAGATGTTCATTTGTTCTCAATATATGAAAGCCTTCTAAACATAATATTTCATTTGTCAACTATCTTGGATGGTGTTAGACGGCATTTTCTCTGGCATTGAATTAATATGATCAAGATTTTTAAAAATGGAAAAAGAGCTCAATTTCACCCACCGAGAAAACTCGAAAAAGGGGTGATATAATATTTATTGTAAATATGCTGTACGACATGACAGTTTTTTTCTTCCCGAAAAAATACTAAATGCCGCTGATAACAATGCAGTTCCATAGCAATTTTTTTTTCTATGTCCGCTCCCAACGTGGAGCATATGGTCTCCTAATAAAGGTATCTCAACAGGATTTTTCTATGTGAACTGTTTGTTACTCAGTTGCTCAACCTCTCTTTTTTCGAAGAGAGTAGGAATATAAGGATAGGGCTAGGACAGGAATAGTGGTTAGCTAATCGCTCTCGCTACGCCTCGTTTTTGAGGATCGCATGGGTGGGAGGGAGTTTTTAGACATCACGAACACTCAGACTACGAATATTAATCCATAAATCTATTGAAAGATCAATTTATGAAAACCATCCGCACCGGGAATTGAACCCAAAACATCCGTAGCAGTAGCCAAGACGCTACCAACTGCGCCAATTTTTGTGGAAATCTCTTTGATTAATGCAAATTTAATTACTAATAATAAAATGAGAAATTGGCATACATTGGAATCAGGAAAACCGTCATTTACGCGATATAAGAATATAATATCAGTGAGTATGCAACAGTCATCATAATATGCAAAATGGTTCACTATTAGAACAAAACATAGTAAAAACTTGAAATACTGCAACCAATTGATATCCATTCGTTTTATAATTTTAAATTTCATCTATAAACTACACTTTCCTATGATGTATGGTAGCGCCGATGTCGCCGATTATTTAGGATGCCATCACCCAGCCTCAACCTCAAATCAACCTCAAAAAAGGGGTTAACATGAAACATAATATTTATTTTACATATAACCGCAAAACACTCGCGATAAATCTAATTCATTTCAAATTACGACTCTGCCCCTGGTCATGTGTGCCAAATGAGTCCTTATTTTTTAAAACATAAAATAATTATTTTACAAGAGGCGGCGTGTGCCAAAGACATTTAGCGATATTTAATACTTGCACTTCAGAGGGATACTGTGGATTTCTCTCTTTCTCATTTAATCACATGTATATAAAAGGTGCGAGCGAGATACAGTGGCATGCTTTTGTATCCTACTTTCTCATATACAGGTGAGGTTGTGAGATAGAGATAGAAATAAGTCCACCGCGCGCAAAATTATGCATGTTAAAATAATATTGCAATTTGGATGGGTATTATTTTTTGACAATATTTTTGCATGATAGATTGCTGGGGTAGCCATTTATATTTTGAAACAGAAATTTTATTATTATAAATACTGTATTGTTTATAGTTAAATTTTTTCGGCTCTCTGAGAAGATGGCATTTGGCGACGTCTGCACAACCTCTGCGGTGAGTCGGCTATTGTCAAATTTCATAATAATATATAGCATGCATGGACAGAGCTTGTGAAGGTGCCGGAACTCACTTCAGTTAGAGCTTTGTCCTAAAGAAAATATTATATTCAAATATCATCTAGATAAAATTTAAAGCAACTTTTCCTATGCCACGAAATGCATAAAAAATGAGACGCTTTTTGTTTATTTTAAACATCTTCTGCCAAGTATTTGATTGTTATAACAGCATTCTTAAGGTATTTTCATGCTTTTCGGTTTTTGGTGGGTTCTGTATTGTATTGTTCTATCCGAATATGCTATTCAAGCATATGGTGACTAAATAAAGTACTACTAATAAAATTACACAATGATACACCATACAAGTACAAAGTACCAAGCATCAAAATGCTCTAGTGAAAAGTTATGAAATTGCTGTTAGAACAATCAAGAACTCGACTGACGACATGTCAAATATAAAGTTAATTTTGACGATCTAGTTAAACATGCATTGTTATTATGTAAGCGCGAACATTGTTTTGTCTAGTTTTTTTTTTGAAAAATTAAAAATACCGTTTAAAGAGGTGTCGGAACGCCGTTCCACGGCGTTACATGATAAAAAAAAGCCATGCGCATGGTTGAGAGTACTCCTGAGGGAAGTCAGAGAATTGGTAGACTGCATCTTTGCTGTCTGTATTTCTATAATGCTATATTATATCCTCTTTTATTGTACACATAGTGAACCCTTTATTATCACCCGTGTTATTGTACGACGATTACGTTAAATACCTACCTAGCAAGTTTTTCAAGGATTCAAAATGTAAATTTCTCAATAGATCTGATGGGAAAATAAGGGCTGGGCGACCATAAATGAGATTTTTCTTCTATGTAGAAAGGGGCACAACATCGTTGAGACTTAGACAAAAAATGAAACTTAAGGCAGAAAGTGGGGAACTGACGAGGTTGTCGGGGGCTGCGAACATCCCCTGGTGATAATGTTTCCAGAGGTTTTATAGAAAGTAGCATATATTCATACAGAATTATTTAATTAGAGAAAGTTCTGTTGTATTATTAAAGCATGGCTACCCTATATGAAAGGAGCGGACATTTCCCCACCACTCTGCTTTCGCTCCTAAGGTTCTTTGTTCTTTACTGAGATAAAATCAAAGCTTAGGAATTAATATCATTTTTTTTCAGTCTCATTATAAAATTTGACGCTTGGACACGTATTGTAAACTGTTCCATTAAAAATGACCATTGATAGCAGCTATGTGCAACGAAACGGGCAAAGATTTTATGGACCTCCTTTAGATTGGACGGGTACTCCTCCTGGCAAAGGGTCTGAAGTTTTTTTTGGTAAACTACCGCGCGATTGCTTCGGTGAAGAACTCTTGCCGATCATGTCTTCTGTGGGATCGGTGTATAAAATGAGATTGATGATGGATTTTTCTGGATTCAATCGCGGTTATTGTTTCGTGATTTTTGCATCAAATGCGCAAGCCGTCAATGCCATTAAGATACTTAACGGTTACGCCATCCGTCCAGGATGCGTTATAGGCGCTTGCCTTTCGGTGGACAATGCGAGACTTGTCGTTCAAGAAATCCCGGGCTATGTGACATCAGCGGAAGTGCTTTTTCAATTCCAGGCAATTGTTGATGATGTGATTTCGGTGACGTTTCCAGCACATCGCAAGCAGGCTTGTGCGATCGTCGAATTCGCCACCCACCATGCGGCCACCATGGCAAGGCGACGTCTCATCCCGGGCCCGACCAAGATGTGGGGCAGAAATTTGGTGATCGATTGGGCGGAGCCGGACGAGAGTGATGAGCCCAACAAAACTGTAAGTATTGTTTTTTTATGACTTATTCTTTTAACAGGCTTCTAGAGACCCCGAATCGGTTAAATATTGGAGAAATGTTCGTATTGGTGTATTGTCTAAAAATGCACTTCTTTCATCAAAAAGCATGGGAATGAATTGTTTTAGGCTAGAACAGTCTTTTATTAAGCGAAATATTTAGAATATATTCAATAATAATGAAAGAAAACATTATAACAGTGGTTTATCGCATAATAGTTGTGTATGTCACAAACATTATTTTGTCGGCCATATTGAAATAGAGTCAGCAGTGCCAACCTAAAATATTCATGTGTCTACAAACACATGAGAGTCTAAATGAAGATTCCTACGAATTCAACTATCTTTATTTTAGGTAAGGCATTTATTTGGTATAACTCAAATATAATAGGATAAAATTTCAAAGTATTCAGTTCTACAAAGTTTTTTATTAGTTCGCTGATAGCTATTTCGGCCTCAGGCCGCGCGGATTCTCACGGCGCTCGCGCGCGACTCTTGGGCTTTATGTGTTTGTAGTACACATGAATGTTACGATTTTAGGTTGGCACTGCTGACTTTATTTCAATATGGCCGACAAAATAAAGTTTGTGACTAGGATCCTAAACAAACATCATTTCAATTCCGGCTCAACACTTATTTATTTTTAATCATAGATGCAGTGGTTTAAAATACAAAAAAATATCTTAAAACATAAAATTGAATCTACATTTACTTCACAACTGAATTTACTTTAAGTTATGAGTGACACGACAAACTATTTTAAATTAAGTCCAATTTCAAAATAAACAATCCACAACGTCAACGGTGCCGGCCACGCTGGCCGCAGCTCCCCTCGACTCGAAGGCTGGTAATCGACTCCTAGCACATAAAATCAAAAGGACTCCCGCACCGTCGGAGCCACCCCTTTCCGTCAAAAATAGACTCTTCCAGCGGACGTGTCTGTCGGCTATTGACCGAGCGCCCTTCGCGACAAGAGTCGGGCCGATTTCTAGGAATCATTGTCATTTGTCATTGTGCATTTTCAGTTACGGACCCTAATAAAAATTTAACTTAACAAAAAAAACCAGTGTCATGTTATAATGTTTCCTTTCATCGTTATTGAATATATTCCATATATTTAGCTTGATAAAAGACTGTTCTACCCTAAAACAATTCATTTCACATGCTTTTTGATGAAAAAAAATGTATTTTTAGACAACGTCCACCAATACGAACATTTGCCATGAATGCCATTGTTTTTGTTCCTACAGTTTCACTTATTGTTCTTTGTTATGTTTTTTATAGCATGCTACTCTATTTATTCCCGAAAATTTAATTACGAACAGGAGAATACCTAAACATCATACATGGGAATCAGGGAAACCGATAATTTAAGCAAAATACGAATATAATATCAGTATGTAAAAATCACCATAAGATGTCAATTGGAGCTTCTTAAAACAAATCACAGAGCAAATTTGACAATATTGTTCATGACCGATAATATTTCATATTTCGCATTATTTACTGGTTTCCTTGATTCCAATGTTTGATTTTTTGCTAATTTCTTATCCGCGATTAAATTACCCGTCCATGGCGCAGTTGGTAGCGTCGCTGGCTACGGTTACGGATGTCTCGGGTTC
Source organism: Himalopsyche phryganea (assembly GCA_022494535.1). Lineage (NCBI taxonomy): Eukaryota > Metazoa > Arthropoda > Insecta > Trichoptera > Rhyacophilidae > Himalopsyche > Himalopsyche phryganea. Next base: position 403,148 of record JAGVSL010000039.1, read on the forward strand.
GATTCCTGGTGCGGACAGTTTTCATAGATTGATCTTTCAATCAATTTATGGATTTCTGTTCGTAGTCTGAGTCCTCCCTCTCTCTCCCTCCCACCCATCCCTACTCTCTTTGAAAAAAAAAAGAGAGGTTGAGCAACTGAGTAACAAGCAGTTCTCGTAGAAAAAGTCTGTTAAGATACCTCCATTAGGAGACCATATGCTCCACATTGGGAGCGGACATGGAAAAAAAAATTTACAGAGTAGCAATGTTTTTAGCAGTATTAAGTATTTTTTCGGGCAGAAAAACAGTAGGATGTTTTATAGCATAATTACCTAATTTAACTGATTGAATTGGCATTTACTTGGTAGAGCTCCATCATAGGATAAAATATCAAAGTACTTGATTCTGCAAAATTCTGTAGAACTTAATAATTTGATATTTTATCCCATGATCCTAATTTAATATTGAAAGTCAAAAAAAGTATATTTTCACCGAGGCCTAACTGCATAGCCAGTAATCGTTAAAAATGGGGTTCGAAAGAAAAAAATGATATTAATTTATTAAAAAATTAAGCATTTAAAAATTCACACCAAAAAAAAATTAAATAAACTTTTTTTTTTTTTTTTGACCTCGGTTCAATTCTTTATTTATAGGCCGTCACCGGGGAAATGTGAGGCAGAGGGCACGAAGTTTTTAGACCCCATTTAAAAATATTCTTTGGTACCATGACAATAAAAATATAACACTAAATTAAATAAACACAAAAACCAAACTGGAAATATTCAACGAATATAAAACATGTGAGGCCAACGGGAACCGCCTATTCTTAATGCTTGCTTGGATCAAATAAGGAAAGCATCGGAATGCTTAATCAAATTGCATCTAGATTATTTTCGAATTCGTAATCAGCATCTAGAATAATTTCAGGAGGGTAACAAAATTTGAATGTAATAAATAATAATATTGCATATTAATGCAGGAAAAGAAAATCGCCAAGAAATCCAAGAAGCTTGTCCCCGCCGCTGATGATATAAAGGTGACCAGAGCGAAGGAAGTTACTTGCGTGTACCCTCAGCTGCCGATAAGTGATTTTATGATCACTGAGGAAGTTCAGCTGCAACTTACTTGCTTAAGGTAGGTGTATGAATTTTATCAAGGTTTCCAACTTGAACATTGGACAGTAGACTTACGATGCTTCATGGTGGTCATTTTCCACCTGCAGGAAACAGTTTGACTGACACTCGTACATCGCTTCTTTAACAAGCATCTTCAGACTAAATATTTAATTTTTATCAAAGTCCTATGTAATTTAAGACATCGACTGAGGGGGTGCTTGATGGAATTTCAATATCAAATTTGAGTTATTTAGATTTTGTACACTTCCATGTATTTTGTCACTAACGATCCGGGTTTCGCCTTTCGGAATCTTCAGGCATTCGAGCGCACAAATGAACTCGAACTGACAGACAGTAAACAGTGCCTAACGTTTATATAGAAGATTCAAATACAACAAATATTAATTTACGAGATAAAATATTATAAGTCCACACTGATACCTGAGTTAGAATTTCGAGAATTTGATTTGAAGGTGATGTTCCTCCAAATTAGAAAACTTTACAGTGTCTTTTTTTAATTATTATTTTGTTAAGTCTTTACCAAACAAAATGAATATCCACAAATGATCCGCCTAATCAATCAAAACTATTATATTATGATAAATTGTTGCAGATTCGGATGGGGCGAACCTATCTATGAACTATTATCGGAAGAAATGGGTGGCACTAAATTTTACTTCGGTGGAGTGGTGTGCCCTAAAGTAAGCCTGCCACTCTTCCTAATTCCTAGGGATCACGGACCGTTCAACGTCAATAAACTGTGCGATTTCCCATCGCAGGTGCGTCACAGAGTTGCACGTGAAGCATTGCGTTCGATCAATGTAAGTAAATTTCAATATTCTCATGGATAAAAGGGATTTTAATGACTTTTTCAACCCTCAAAACCGGATGACTTGCCAGCATGTGAATTAGCCGTTTGGATTAAAAGACCTACATAAGTATTTTCCTTGATATTATATTATTCTTGTACTACAATATGTTCCTGATAACATCTTTCAGAACTTGCTGTATCAGCAGTTTCCGGAATGGTTTAGTGACCATGCAGACGTTTCGTCATCGAGCGCTGACACATTAAAATGCAACGTGTCTGAAGAGTCTCTCAGCACAGAGGCAAATTCTTATAATAAGGATAACTTGAGCCCAGAATCCCAGAAAGCAGCAAATTCTTTCGAAGATCCTCTACCATGTTACAGCCTATGGAAATAGATTGTAAGAAAGCATGTGTCCGGAACGTAGCTTATGTTGGGTGCACATTGTGTGTGGGTAGTGAAAAAGATAAAAAAATATGTTTGTTGATATTTTTATCTTGGAATAGTTGAAATCAAGTAGCGATTTTGTTTTATACACTAATTAAATGCATTTTTAGATCAACCACACGTCTTTTGTTGTTGGAATCGTATATGAGCTCTCCTTTTATTTATCTGAGAGGTCTTTGTCCGTTGAGTATTTTTTGGTTATGATCGATACAATTTTTTATATTCCTGACATTAATTGCAGCGAAAAAACCACTGGGATTTACAAAGTACCCAATGAAATGATACTCCAGAAATTTTAGGCAAATGTCAGGATGCTGCACATGATAACACTATAAACTAGTATATACCAACACGGTAAGGTTATGAAATGCTAGAGTCATCTATTGAGAGGTAGAGAATATTTCAGAGCTTGCCACAAAGCGCACCAGTGCTTGCGAAGCATAATTATGTGGTTCGAATGCGTTTAGTAAATGTGTTGTGCCAGGACATTCACGTAATTAAGCATAATTAATAAAATTTCAATTCATTTATTATAATGATTAATTATTAACACCACTTAAGCTCTTTTTCCAAAAACACAATTAGTACCTTGAATAATTTAATTCTAAATAGTTATTATGATATTTGAATATGCGAGATGAGATAATATTGTCCATCTCTTCTAAGCAGTTTATATAGTTAAGCTAAAATAGGTTCGAGTACAGTTCTGACGATAGCCGAAATAGCTATCAACTACCTACTAAAATTTTGTAGAACTAAAAACTTTGATATTTTATCCTATTATTCAATTGTATTTATTTCATTTACATGTTTAATCAACATTCTCTCTAATCCACGATTTATTTTTTTGTTCATCATAAAAAGTTTACAACTAAAAATTACTTCCCTGTGTACTTTTACATGCAAAATTATTTACGCTTCATAATGATAGTATTATCAATGATTTCGACCAACACTAATGTCATCTACATGATTTTTGTTGAATACGTCTTACACAAACTATATATTAATAGTTTGATTTCTCAACTGACGACGTTGGATCCATTTAAAATGACAGAAGGCGAAAAATAATATTTCTTTAATGCGAAAGCTTTTTTGAGCACCGGTGTTGTCCTTAGAGGTGCAGGCATAATAACCAAATTGTTCTTTTATTTGATATTGCCTTTTGCTGAGGGTTATTATATCGATGATGCTTTGGACAATTGATGTAACCCTCGAAAAAACCAAAATTTGTTAATGATTCGATCTCATTTTAAAGACGACAGCGTCTCGGCCAAATGATGTAAATTAGAAAAATAAATTTACCATGTTTTGGAAGGGAAACGTCATTCTACATTGGTTTTAGATTTAAAAATTTTGACCAGGCCACTTGATGTAAGACACTATTATATCGACACTTCACGCGTATAATCCCATATTTGCAAACATGAGTATTTACAGGAGTGTATTTCAAAGATTCGTAACGCAACTCACTGTATAATGTTTTCGATAAAAACAGTTTTTACTGTCCTGAACAATTTCAATTTTGACTTACATCAATTTGCCAAAACATTGTCGATTATATTAAAATTTATTTTTATAGTTTTAATTTTAATCAAAAATCAAAAAGGAGATGTAGTTTTTAAACATCATTTATTTTATAATATTATGCATGTTATTGTATGTAAGAATAAATTATAATTAATAATTAATGAATACTGTTAATTTTAGAGTTTAAGTTTTGTATTTTTATACACCTTTATTTATAATACAGGGGTTGACAACCATAAACATGTGTGCTAAAAATGCAGTACTCACTTATACTGATTCGATTTAAATAAAATACCGCAGGCAGATTATTTAGCCATGACTAGCCATAGATAACAATCCAAGCAATGAAATATGAATGGGGATATCAAATTGAGTAACTATTTCTTTACAAAATTGTGGTTGTGAATTTCGTTTACAATACTGTTCCAAAAAGAACCATCCATTAAAACTTTGTAAAAATAAATATACCGCAGTTGAAATCGCAATTTATGTTGCATTGCTTAGAGCTTAGAAAATAGACCAGGGGTAAGGAAAAAGAAAGCCGCACTCATTTATCTGTAATCAAATAAAGCCACATTCAAGATACTTCTTTAGATAATGTACGTATATTTAACAACTTTGTTATGTCACTAGTTGTGTTACTTAACACGTGTTTCGCCTCTTTGAGAAGCATCTTCAGATCAACTATTCTGTCCAGCAATGAGAGATCAAAGTTCTCTTATTTCAAATGTATTAATGAATAAATTGACATGTAATCCACACAAAATCGCCAACCCCTTTTATATGTTAAGAAACATACTTCATAGTTTTTTTTTTTTTTTCTACAAAATATATACAAAAAAAAAAGTTAGATTGACTGATGACTTTCATCTAATGTTTATTTAATATTTACATTGTAAAAAAATCTTACTGACGCAGCAAATCATTTTTATTTTTAAAAAATATTTAACCCATATGTTTGTGAATGAAATTATGTAATGTGCAGTAATGTAATATTAACTTTTTTTTAAATAAATCGGTCACTTCTAAACATTGATTGTTTTATTTGATTTTTTCTTCATATCGCAACACCAATGTGGTAACCAGAGAAATCAGAACAATGACAAAACATGTCTTTATAACTTTACTCTCTCTGGAAATATAGTATAACAATTTAGCCTAGCATATGTGAAGACTCCCAGGCGTATTTGGGAAAAAATTCAATTTAGTTTTTTTTTATATATAATTCTGTACATATAAAAATTTGAAACTTTTTTTGGGTGTTCTCCTCAATGGTGTATAAAGTAATAATATTGAGAGTTAACATGACTAAAACAAAAGAAAAAAAATAATGCATACATGTTAAGTTAGTCTTGTTTTAATTTATTATGGTGTAAAAATTTTGACAATATACGCTATGACAGAATATATAATCACTGCAACACAAATAAATTAGCAATGCCTACTAAAAAATAGTGTGACTTATCCACACCAGGCGAACAATGACAAAAAAAAATTAGAACAAGTTGTAAATTTTATTTCAAACTATTGGCCCAATACGAGTTTTCGCATATGTAGAGTGAGCTGATATATGGAGTGAAAGGGTTAAGCAAAACCCAGTTCTTGTGGATTGAACTTTGTTGACACGTCCATTTAGGGTTCATGTGATACAATCAGAACAGTGACAAAACAACACAGGACAAAAATAAACTACATATTTTTGCCGTATCTATTTATGAATTAAATACATATACAACATAATTTTATGGTTGTATAGATAATAAATAATCCCAAGACAGGAGTACATTTCAAATATTCTTAACACAACTCACCATATGTTTTCGATAAGAACAATTTTAACTCGCCTCAAAAATTTCAATTTTGAGTGTTTAATCAATTGGCCAAAACACCATCAATATTGTATTAAATATTTCTTTGAAATTGTGTCACATATGGCATACATATATTGTATTAAATTCACAGATACAACATAAATGTTGTTTTATCACTGTTATGATTTGTCACCGAACCATACAATAAAGTTGCAAGTCTAAATTTATTATTTTGCAGGAGAGCCAAGAAGTCCGGATGCATAAACAATTGTTTTTTTTTATGGGAAAACATGATCTACTATAACTGTATTTTTAGTTTTCTTTAAAACCAAGAAAAACTGATATTTTTACTATTTTTAAATAAATAAGCAGCGACCTGATAATCACATGTTTTTAGGCTTTCAGTGTTATAATATGTATAAATATATTTTCTACCATGTTCGCTTCCAACGTGGAGCATATGGCTTCCTAATGGAGGTATCTCAACAGATGTTTTCTACGAGAACTGCTTGTCACTCAGTTGCACGGCCTCCCTTTTTCGAAGAGAGTAGGGATAGAAGAATAAGGCGAGGACAGGACACGTGGTTAGCTAATTGCTCTCGCTACATCCCGTTTTGATTATCGGGAGGGTGGGATGGAATTTTAGACATCACAAACATCCATGCCTACGAACAGAAATCCATAAATCGATTGAAAGAATTTATGAAACCCGAGAGATCCGTAACGGTAGCCAACGACGTTGACCACTGCGCTGCGGAACCGACAAATCCTACAACATCTCATTAGTCGAGGAAATACTACATGTATTGTTAAGTAGCTTAAAAAGATTCCACTCAAACTCCGAACTTTTACATTCATCATAATTTTTCTGAAAAGAGATAGTAAGTTGGAAATGTTCTTCAACCACACCGGCCCCCAATCTAGAACATATGATATGTAGCTGCTCAACCTCTCCCTCGGAGAAGGTAAGGATAGAAGGATAGTGCTGGAAACCAGTGGGATGAAATGCAGACATCACAGACATTCATGCTTTGAATACTATTCAATTGAAAAATGAATTCATTGAAGTGTCTGTTCGGGGAATCAAGCCGGTGGACATGGCATCTGGAGGATATACAGGAGCAACCATAATTTTATAATAAAAAAAATATGTATTTCAACAAGGGTTAGATAATTACATTAAATAAAGGAAAAAAATAGGATGCGAGTATTTATTATAAACATTTATTTATTCTTTAAAACAAAAGAAATATATTTAATGATACATTTTTAAATTCGTACAAGTAAAATTTTGCTAGCAATTTTGATTTTAAATTAAATAAATAAGCAGGGACCTGATAATTACATGATATTTATTTAGGTTTTCAGTGTTATCTATATATATAAAAATGAATGAATGTTTGTTTGTCCCGTATGCGTTCCTATACCATTCATCAGATTGCGATGAAACTTTGGCGAATTGATGTGCGGACACCCGCAAAGGTTTCTGAATATTTTTTTTTAAATCTAAAAAAATTAAATAAAAACGAATCAGTTCGTGTGCGACATAAACAAGTGGTGTTAATTGTTAAATTCCAATTGCCAGTTTTAAATGGAAAATTTAAAGGAGAAGATGTACTGTTGCCACGCATCCCAATGATTCCGACAGATATGCCAGTCAGAATCCAAACGTCTGCAGTTTCCGGTGCGCATTTGCAATGACCATCAACAAAATACAGGAACAATTATATGGACTAAATTTGGGAAATCTATGGACAGCTGTATGTGGCCTGCTCAAGCGTCGGAAAATCTTCTGATTTATTCGTGTAATCGACAGACGAAAACAAAAAATATTGTGTATCCAAAAAAAAAACACTCTTTCTTTGAGTGGCAATGCAACCCATGCCGAGTACTCGCTAGTAATATATAAAATTAATAAATTGAAAACGGCTGAAAAATTGTCACTTCAAATCGATAGATATTTTAAATCAAGCACAACCATACACTATTGTAGCCCATTAAGATTTTGTTGAAACAAAAATCAAACATTATTTGTTTTGCAATGAGGGATGGGATTTTTTTTTGAGAAACTGCATACATCGGGGAGCATTGGAGGTTATAAACTTGCCGGAAGAATAATTACAAACAATAAGTAATTCTTAGAAGTACTTAGGTGTTCTGTGGAGAGGATAGGTTGCGGAGCAACGATTTAAACTTTGTATAATAAACAACAATAGAAATCTCGAAAGGATTTAAGAAAATATGATGAAAATATAACTCTTTTGTTATCGTGATTTACCTATTCTGGAAGAGGTAAGAAGAATGTAAAAGACTGCCCAGCTAATAAAAAAAACCTATTGCATCTGATAAAAAAGTGGAAATTTAAGATGCATTACTACCCTGGGATAGTGCCACCGCTTCAGCCACTCAGGTAGCGCAGGACCACACCCAGCGAATTACTGATGGAACCCAAAAGTCTACATCCGTCCAGAGATCAGTATGGGAAACAGGATTGACCGATCTCGCAGATAACTGATCCCTCGACCTCTCATGAAACATCCCATCCCGGCCATACCAAGAACAGGAAACAACCACTCACTGTCAGTCTACCTGGAACAACTTACGTCACCGATTTAATCAAAAATTATTCAACGTCGTAACACTTTAAATGGGATGTCACAAACACCAAGAACTCCGAGAACTTTACCCTTCATACCCTTAATACAGATTATGAAAAACACGAAATTACAATGTTATTTCTTTATACTATTTAATTAAGATACTCTTATCAAAGAGTATCTTTGTTCTAGCAATTGCGCAAACTAAACCACGCTTTGAGATTATTGTCTCAAATACATGCCAAAACTGAGCTGGTTGTACTAATTAAGTATGATACGTTTAAGAACTAGAAGAGCTTATAAACATTTATTAATCTATAATACCATTTCATGTTCCTACGTTATTTCAACTGTTTATTCTTACAATAACACTTACGCTCACTGACTCTTTCTGTCCTTATTATCCAAAAGAAGAGGCATACCAGACACGGAAATACGTAAATAGATTAATTTGGACATAAAAGAAAAGAAAGCCTAATTGAACTATCTTCCGACAACAGTTTCAAAAGTAAATTCCATTTGTCTGTAACAAGATCTCATTTTCGGCTTTCTCTTAAAAATGAGTTCTTGAAATTTTGATTCCATTTACAACTACATATTTGTGTGAAATGACATTCTCGTCAGTTACTATGGTCATCCCACATGATGTGCATATTGCAACCTTTAAATGTAAAATCATATTTTTTGTTAAACACGAGGTTACTTTAACTTTTGTATTAATTTGTGGTCATTCATTTTTATATTAAAATGTAATTTGTCACCATTCTTCTAGTGTTTTTTATTAGTTAAAAATAATTTTTGTCTGAAAGTATGTTTTCAGAATGGCACCCATTCATATATACATAGTTTATTAAATACCCGTGTTTTTTGTCACCATTATCAACATTTTTATTTAGGGCATTTTTGTTATGTCAAACTAATAATATCTCTGTTAAATGCAGAAGGATACTTACAAACCACGCCGTGAAGATTATTGTCGTAATTTTTTGCCTATCGACAAGCTAGTTTTTTAAATTAATGATGTAAGCATACAGTGCGAAGTGGTGTTAAACCATCTTGCTTCCTCTATACTGTTTTGCTTCATCTATAATATCTTTTTAAATATCAACGTAAAACCCATCTCTTTTTTTCTATACATGATAATATCTTTAGAACTGCATACTACACAGGGAAAAACAATAAACCACATTCATACCGTTTTGATTTGTCGCAATTAATGGAAGAATTGAATGGAGCCGAAGCTCATCACGGTCTACGTTTACGTTTCAGAGCCAAAAATATACTCAATCATATTGGACAAAAATTATTGAAACCAACGGAAAGATATCCGTGCCGATAGAAGAGTTTACAACTCTTGTCGAAAGTCAACATCAATTATATAGATTAAATCCTACACAGTTGCATTTAAAGTCCCCCACTTGGTGTTTAGATTTAATCGAATCACCCGATCAGATAGCGAGCACAATAACAAACTGTTAACTAGATTGCCTCCATATGCATGGATTGGATGACAGCTACTTTAGAAGAAATCTCGTCACTTTCACTACCGATGGTGCGAGCGTTATGCTTGGCAAAAAATGCAAGATGTTGGCCAGCGTTTCCTGCAAATGTTTCCAAAAATTATTCCGTGGCATTGCCTTAACCGTTGATTGCAATTAATGAAGTTCAAGGAATCCACTATATCATGGACAAATTGGTTCATTGTACGGTAAAAATCAAGAGGAAAGTAAACGTGTGCTGCACAAATAAATAAAATTAAATTAGACATACTTTAAGCATGGAGTGGGTTGCGAGCTCTTTCAAAACCGTATTAGCTGTATGGCGATGTCATTCATTATTGCAACATTTTGAGACAAGTGTAGATAAAAGACGATCTAAGACTGACCAATCAATGTATATTGGACTCCTGAAATGGCTTTCTTCAAAACAATTTTTATTGAATCACGCGCTAATGTACGATGATTATTTGAAACGTTGCTTCTTTTAACTTCTCTTCAAAACAGAGATAACTGTAGTAAAAACCGACAAATTAATTCGTCGGACGATTCGGTTTATAGATAGGGATGAAAGAAAGGAAAATATGTCAGAGGCAGTATTTGCGACTGAAGGAATGGAGTTTTGTAAACTCAAATTAGAAGACAATTACCGTGTTTCAGTAATTAATCCACGTCAGTTTTTAAACTAGCATTGTACTATTAATATTTCATTGAACGAATCTACTTTACGAAGAGATCAATGCTTAAATATTGTGTCCGAACTATGAAATTACCCCCTTCGAACAAAATGACATTAAGTCTTTGTGAAAACGATTTGCATTATAGTATCCTAAAACATTTAATGCGTTTGGAGATTATATTGATAATAGTGGATGGTGTATTCCGCTAGATTTAAAACAGTTAATTAAGCGCTCTAAAACTATACTGAGTAGTTTCGCCGAATGCGAAAGAGGATTTAGTGGGGTGAATTTAATAATAACCGATTCAGATTATTAATAAAGCATGTGTTTAATGTTCATAAAACTACATGGTCCACCTATAGTCAACTGCCGTATAATCTACGAGTAAACTGAGAAACCGATAATTTTAATAAACGCGCTAGTCGAGTTTTCAGCACTGACACATTAACAAGTGCGGTGATCCGACATTACATCGTCTGATTCTGAAGACAGAATCGAGGTGGCTGCACAGCACAAAACAGCAACACTTTAGATGTGACTATCACTGAGGTATTCCAGGAAAGAGCCTAGGAAGGAAGGAAGGTTGGGGTTCACATAATCTTGGCAATAACAAGGGAACCAATAATGCAAAGCACCCTGAAAGGTTACCACCAGACTGCCTACTACACAATCAGCGACACCTGTAAATATGTTTTTCTTGTATGAATTTGTATATTAATAATATTTCTTGTTTTTTTTCATTTTCTAAATATCAAAAAAAGTTTGTATTATAGTACTGTATAAATGCATGGCGCATTGACGTTAGCTGCAATGCCATGTATTGTATTTTTAATTTACAAATAAATGCACAGCATCACACATATTATTTGGACCCGAATCTATCACGCTAGCGTTCGCGATTCGTTCAGACGAGTTATCCGGCAGATCGATCGGATTTATTAGCTTAGCCAATTGTTCATCTTTAAGCCGTGTTCTTTAAATTGTAAATTTGTCAACTGTGACGAACAGAGGAACCCGTGTTATTGAAGATTACCCTGGACGGTGGAGTCTTCATCATCCTCAAGTGACCCGACCAGAATATTTCTTCTCATATATATTTATCAAATCTACGATATAATAATGACAGTGGATGTTCAAAAGTAAACGATTACTAAATAATCTTGCTACTATACTGTAACAAATTTACTATATTGCAGTTGACGGCATGGCATTTCATACTATGAATAAATCAATAGCTAGCTAACGCTCCGTTGGATCCGAATTTTGTCTAATGCCAAAAGGGGGCCACAATCTATCAAATTTTATGACAAATAAGAAAACAGACTCTCACATTACATTGGACGATATTCTGATGCTGTGCAACATATAGTATGACAATAAAGTAAGGGTATGCAAGGGTAATAAAACAGCTTCACCTCCAATAATTCCTCACATTCAAAGATGTGAAATGATTTATAAACATATAGGACAGTGGGCAGGAAATTTTCTTGGTATCAAAAGGTAGTTGAATACCGTGATGAACAAGTGTGACAAACAAAAAAATATACTTCGGTAATAAGTTTCAATAACTCTTATAACATTGTTGTTCGGCTACTTATTTACCATACCGTCCGATTCACTTTTCCTGCGAGCGATTCGTGTCTTTAAAGAAGAATAACTATTATTCTAAGATTCCTCCACATCCACCAATGCACCTCCGCGAATTTTTCACAACAAAATGGTATAGTTAGAGCACAGAGGTCAATTTGACTAAAAACAAAGAAGCAAATTTTTGCCAAAGATCTCTTGAATTCCGTCAATAATACCACTAAATTGCGTGACAGAAATACGCACAGTTAAAAATGCTGACAACTTTGAAAACCGGGGAGAATGGTGCAGTTACTGTATTTAGAGCAGGGTTGTTCGGCACCATCTATACAAAACCTTTGACAGGTGAAACACTAGGGAGCGAAAGCTAGAAAACTACTAATTTGATAATCTATAAGTGTCTGAAGAAACGTTCATGCGACGAATGCATCTCTGTAACACAACCTCACTTGAGTATAATATACTTGTGTACCTCCCTCGCACCCTTCACTTTACATGTGATTGAGCGAGAAAGAGAGAAATTCACGGCACATGCCTGATTCACACATATCGATGGTGAATGCAACACATAGTTAAGTATAGTCATCCCTGGTTGATGTTCCGAAGACTTAACACGACACGTCAATAAATAACCTACATACATATACAAAGACGGTGCACTTTAATAAAATGGTTCCCAACTCCCGTGGGATCCAAAGGAAGTTGAATATCTTGATGAATAAATGGCAGATAAGAAAATACTTTGCGAGTATGTGGCATTGAATCTACAAATTGATTGCGAAACTGTATGCCATGTATGGATGTCAAATCGAAGACATGAATGAGAAAAAAAACTGAAAACTTAGTATTCGAAATACCATAAAAATGATTTGACAATAGCACAGAATTAAATGGGCAGGTCATGTTGACAATTGCGAAACATCCACTTCATATGTACTAGAGCTAAACAACGACGAATATCAATTCGTTAAAAGGTTGCATATTTGAATTGGAAAATAAAAATTATGAAACGACTAGTTAATTGCTATATTTATGTCCTATTATAAGTATTGGTTAAGGTGGAAAGTGATGAAGAATTCACAAGGGTCTTTAAATTTGAACAGAAATTGAAAAATGAACGTATGAATTCTCATTCATTCATTTAAAGATTTGTACCGTCGACAGCCCAATCGGGTAAGCTGCTGCAACAACGCCGACCTCTGAGATACTTTATAGAAACAGTTATGATATATTTTCCCGGCAGAGAAAAATATGACTGAGAATGCCACTAAGCAACCCTTTAAATTGTCATTATACCTGACGAAATATGAGTGTGGATCACTGGGGTCAGTTATGTTAGAAACGGAGGAATAATACTATAATACCCACCCACTGAAGAGTGCGGAGATAGCATAATTATTTTCAATGTGCCAAGTGGACTTACGGATGACAGCCTGAGGAAAGCGATACATGGTGTAATGTAGAACAATGTCCACACAATGGCGATTTTATGTTTATTATGGCAACGCGGCTTAACCAATCAAGTCGTGCCGTAATAAACAAAATAGAACCAATAATATCACCTTAAAATTAAATGCGTAATTAAGACGATTTTATAGAACACTTCAGGTCTGGCGTTCAACCATGGAGGTGGTCCTCCAAGGACTACCCAACCGAGCAGCGCACTGATGGAAGTCATCTGATCCTGATGGGGCTACAACATCTTTATCAGTATCATATTTATATATTTTGTTTTGTTATTTTATTGTATTAGCTTAAGCTATGGTCATCCCATATGTTGCGCATATTGCAACCTTTAAATGTAAAATCATATTTTTTGTTAAACACGAGGTTACTTTAACTTTTGTATTAATTTGTGGTCATTCAGTTTTATATTAAAATGTAATTTGTCACCATTCTTCTAGTGTTTTATTAGTTAAAAATAATTTTTGTCTGAAAGTATGTTTTCAGACTGGTGCCCATTCTTATATATTCATAGTTTATTAAATATCCGTGTTTCTTGTCACCATTATTAACATTTTTATTTAGGGCAATTTTTGTCATGTCAAACCTTATATCTCTGTTAAATGCAGAAGGGTACTTACATACCACACCGTGAGGATTATTGTCGTAATTTCTTGCCTATCGACGAGCTAGTCCTTTAAATTAATGATAATAGCTTACAGTGCGAAGTGGTGGTAAGCCATTTTGCTTCCTCTATACTGTTTTGCTTCATCTAAACTATCTTTTTAAATACCTAACGTAAAATCCATATTATCTATTCTAAATTCACCGTTTTATCAACGACCTTCTATCTCTTTTTTTCTATACGTGACACTCTGCTTTGACAAAATGGACGGAGAATATTCCAGATGAAGTCAAGAAGTTTCTGTATATTCCGATGAATATGGAGGCTGAACCAGCAGCAAAAATATTACTCGACTGTATTTGTTCAAACATTCATACCATTGAAAACAAATTTTTAGATATGGCTATTCCTTTATGGAATGCGACAGCAGAGCGGGAAAATAAGGACAAGTCCATCTATGGATTGAGTGTGTGGCGGAAAATATTTAAAAATGCGAGAGGAAGAATCGTATTGTGTTGAAGAGATGCTGTTCAATGCATTTGCAATGGTTGAAGGATGAAAATGATGAAGATTATTTGTATGATTCAATCAAAAACTTCTGGGTATTATCCAGTTTAGTTATCTCCACCAAAATGATTGTGGGCGTGACAAGTCAGTCATAAAAAAGGCATGTAATAAAATATTGGCCAAAGAAGTGCATACAATTAGTAAAAATGGTGCTTTGTATCAGGTCGTTAGCGGCATTTGATGAAACAATATAAGTCGGCATTACAGTGTATTACATAGCGTGACTACCGGATAAACCCTAAACGAGTATGATCCACCAGGATTGGAGGTAACAAATAGATTTTTGTTTCCTCGAAGAAGGTAGAACCCAGATGAGTCAGGAGTCGATTTTATTGTTGCAAATCAGCTTCCAAGTGAAATTTTGATGGTTAAGCGTCAGATGCCTGTCCCGATCAAGTTATTTGTGGAACTATACACCACAAGGTGACGTGTTTTGAATGTGAAGAACATAGACAATAAAATAATCCATCTCTTTTCGTTTTCTGATTAGAGCGATTTGAAATTTTCAAAGTATAAATCTATTATTTGTTTTTTGGCAAGTTTTTTCTGGAGGACGATGATGTGGTCATATTTATTTGACATTGATGCCATGGCAATATGTCAAACAAAGTGACCACATGGAAAAACTAACAAAAAATATAGACAACAACAAGGATTACAATACCAAAAAATCAAGAAAAAGACAACTACTCATTGTAAAAGGAACGGGTAAAGATACTGCAGATGCACAATTATGCAACACAATTAAAACCCATACAAGAAAATCTCGTACTGTAATTGGAATTGACGGTGATCTCAATACACACCTCAGAACCGCAATGAAGATCTAAAAAAAAGTTACCCAAACTTCTCCAGAAATACGAAGAATACTACTAAAGAAACAGAATAAACATCGGAAGATCAGTCTCTTTTATACCAGCCCTATCCATGCCTCGGATTCCGACACGCCGCATCCAAAAGCACATCAGCAGAAGACAGATGCAAACACTGCGTTGAGTGTACGATGTTGGTGGCGGAATTGACTAGAAGGGCCTCTCATGGTGAAGCCTGCGCATAAGTAATTTAGTGCCCCATTTGACATAACATAAATATACTATTTTTTCATGTTCCTCTACATTACTAATGTTATTATTCATATTTTAAATATTAATTTAACCATAAAAAGAACTATTTGAATGCTTTTATAGCTGTTTTCTTCATATTTCAGAACATGTTACATCGACTGGTAAAAAAAAACTTAATTAACTGATGATTCTATACACAATAAGGATTACCTTATACAGGCTTCAGAGGAACAGTCATCAGACGAATTGGAGATTATCGTATCCATGCAACTTAATCCTGCTGATGAGTGAAACACGGATTGTATTCGCGACACTGTGCTAGAAGGGAATCGTGATGAGCTGATCGAAACATCTTCCTTACGAGGCTTCTAAACGACCAACTTTTTCGTCAATTTGCTACCGACCATGTGTGGTCAATAATAAAACATCAACACAAGGTTACAATAAATGCAACATTTTAGTATTGCACACTTGCCGGCAGCATAATTTGGCGATATTTTGAATATCCAACGCAATCGATATTGCGCCAATATTGTCGGAATAAGTCTATTCCCTTCTTGCTCTGCTCGTTATGTGCGTCTCTGTTTTAGATCTGTCAAATTATGTAGGTCTGTCGATAGACATCAGATTTTATTGATGTCGCGTTTTGTTGTTATTATCATATTTTATTATATTTTCAATCACTTACGATGAATGTATGCTATATGAACATAAAACTTATGTATGAGTAGTTTATTGTAGTGAATTAAAGTAAGTAGTTAGCGCAAAATGCAATGTTCAGTTATATTGTAAATCTAATAAAAACTGTTTAATAAAATATTGTATACAACATAAAGATTGGCGCTGAGCAGTTTTATAATGTTAATATTATTTCATTTCAATACAATTGTAACTTCCTAAAAATCGTGCATGAGTATTCATCATAAAATTTACGTAATTTTAAGTGAATTTTGAATATTTCAGACCAGAATTGCGGGAAATAAAAGCGTACGTGCTGGTATTAAATGTACTTTAAATGAAGTGCGACTGCAGAAATTCCACTCAAATAGCGGGAATACGTGAATTCTGTGAACCTTAAATCAAAGATTCATACAACGTGGAAAAACTGACAGCTGTCAAATATCCGACAAATGTCGACTATTGTAGTTTTAACTCACTTCACGTTACTGTACAATATCAGTTGCCAGCAAATTGCCCCGACATTACCGTCGGAAACTTTGCCACGTTCCTGAAATCTTTCCGGGCATTTGCAATTTTCGATGCCAGTTTAGTATCACCATTAGACGTTCATAAAAATAAAATGATTAGTTGTAAAGAGCGACAAGAATTTAAGCGCAGAAGGACGCAATATGTAAGCAGGAAAGGTAATGCGGGTAACAAATTGAAGTATGTTGAGAAACAAAATACCACATGTATTCTTCTCGTGATCAAAATCAGAAATTTGACAGTTTTTATAAGAAAACTAAGGATGTACAAAATCAGACCAGTTTTGTATATCAATATCAATTGCCGATAAGAAAGAAGAAAGAAAGGGAAGATCTGTACATGGCGGAAAGCATTAGGCGGTAGTCGTCCTGGAAGACCATCGGGTACTGTCCACAGGATGCACTCGGTGGAACTGAGGGACTCTGGCATGTCATTAGAGGAAGCGAAGCGATTGGCGGGTGATAGGGAATCATGGAGGCGCCGCGTGGTGGCCATACGCTTCACATAGGGAGCGAGTATTGTCAAAGAAGAAGACGGCTGTTAAATCGTCTACTCTATACCGCTGTACCGAGCAGGTCAATCCTGCGTATGCAATTGTCAAGACTTTTATAGTCTTGATGCATAAGCATACCTATTGCATTTAAGTTTAAATATTGCGCCTTGTGTGTAGAGGTCTTTTTTCTCTTTTTCTTTTGCTATTATTTTTTTTCTTTCCTTCTAGGTTTAGTGTTAAAAAACTCATTTGTCTAACAATTGTAGTGTTAAAAAGATTAATAGCGCAAGTGTCCGGTGCAAATCGCTAAACCACATTAGAGCTAATTAAGTTAATTGACGACATTGAGTGAATAAAGCTATACGTAATAAAGCTATGAACATTTATTTTAATTAATTATTTATTTAGACGCACTACTGGGAGCATTACTGTTTATTTATTTTTATTTGAACTTTTTTAATTGTTCTGGTGAGCGATATCAGCTTCCGGCAAGGCTTCGGCCAAGCCGAATACAAGATCCAGCTCTGCCCCGAGATCCTCTCGCACTGATACAGCAGACAAGAGGAGACAAATTTCGACATCGGCAGAATTAATGACTCTCCCAACTATTCTGGCATCATCTACAGAGAATGCTATAACTGAAGACAACAGTCGTACAACGGTTATAAATTCAACAGTTAGTTGGGAAGGCGGCACCGAGGGTGCACTTAAATACGCGGAAAAACTAATCGAAGATGTGCCAGCACTGACACACCGTAGACCTCCATCCTTGAACGAAAGAAAAAG
This sequence comes from Himalopsyche phryganea, assembly GCA_022494535.1. Classification (NCBI taxonomy): domain Eukaryota; kingdom Metazoa; phylum Arthropoda; class Insecta; order Trichoptera; family Rhyacophilidae; genus Himalopsyche; species Himalopsyche phryganea. Next base: position 421,384 of record JAGVSL010000039.1, read on the forward strand.
GGTGACTCAGCTCCAACTATGACCTTATCAAGCCTTCCGGCCACCTAGACCTCAGAAAAAATTAAAGGTGCAATCAAGACCACCGTGGTAACTGAATCGCTCGGGATTAAAATCACTGCGGTCCGAAATATTTGGAACAGGGGAATAATTGGTCATCCTCGCTCAGGGGACGAGGTCAAAAAGTTTTCAGCGCGTGAAGAAGTGTTGGCTGCCGTTGCTGGCAGAGATATCATCATTGGCGCCGATGTCAACGCACAGTCCCCACTATGGGGCTCAATCGACCAACCGTTGCACGGTGGTCCTGTCATCGAGGAGATGATTGTAAGACACAACTTTGTGGTCGTAAATGACTGTAACAGTGTGCCGACATTTTCGGGGGCCACTGGAAGTAACCCACATTGATGTAACACTAGTCTCTGAGGCGATCTTTGTCCGCTTCCGAGGCTGGGACATTGATGAAGATTCACTTAGCGATCACAAACTTATCACATTCGACATCTCCAGATCTACCGATGCTGAACCAACCTCCCCCAAAATCACCCGTCGCCTCAGAACAAAGGGTGATAATTGGAAAAATTTTAATATCGCGCTCATAAAAAAGTTTGACAGGGTGGCGAGAAACCCTTTACCCGATGTTCAGATAGCTGCTTCCAAACTATTCGAGGATTTCATAACTGTAGCTGAAAGGGCGCTCGGCCGCTGCAACACTAAACCACCAAGCCAGTCGCCTTGGTGGACTCAACACCTTACTGACCTAAGAGCAATTTTTTTTAAAAGGGGCGAGAAGGTCATTACAACACGCCCGACGATCTGAATTTGCACAGTCTCTAACTGATCTCCTTCTGTACAAGTTTTATTCATAGTATATTAAATAACCATGTTCTTGTCACCATTATCAACATTTTTGTTTAGGGCATTTTTAGTCATGTCAACCTAGTAATATCTCTGTTAAGTGCAGAAGGGTATAACCACGCTGTGAAAATTACTGTCGCGATTTCTTGCTTATCGACGAACTAGTTCTTTTAATTAATTGACGACGACAGCTTACAGTTCAAAGAGGTGTTAAACCTTTGCTTTATCTATTGTAACTTCTTTATTTTTCTCTTTTCTATACATGAAAATCTTCACGTGCAGGTTCGTGGCGCAACGATCTTGCTGCTGAGAAGAAAGACTGTTGAGGTTGGGGGTATCTTGGTGTCTCCACCCCTTGGCTTTGATTCTATGGGTCGGTTCCATCGCAGAGCCATCGTCAGGGGCCTAGTGATGGATGCTGTTTTGCGGGTCCGGCAGGGACGGTGGGACTCCTCCACCAGGGCTACCAAACGTACTTATTTTTTCCGAATCTAAAGTGGCGAATGGGGATAACTAAAGTACTGACTCCAAATTACTGGACGAGCCAATTCATTACTGGCCACGGTGGTTTCGCTGCCAAGCTGTGGTGCTATAAAGCCGGATGCTGAACACATCCTATGGGAGTGACGTTTAATGCGTTAAGAAAGGGAAGAGCTGCGCAAGTCGGTCCAATCTTCCATTGGACCGATCGGCCACGCTGACTTGGTGGAGAATAAGACAAATTACGAGGCCTTTAAAAAATTCACGGCGTCATACGGAGATCGAGTAGACCTCAACTCATAGAAGCTTTTCATTTATCTGGAGGAATTGATTTTCTGCACACTTAAGTGCACGCCACCAAGCCTTGGGTAGTTGCTCTGAAAACATTCCCAACTGAGGGAAAAAAAAACTGTAGATACGCTTAACGTTTGTTACGCCACTGGATACTGCCATATAAAATTAACGGATGGGAAACCAGTGGTGGCTGGAGGACGGCAAGGTAGTCGAATCGTAGTATATAAAACTTTTTAAACCTGTCTAGCAAAGAGTTGACACCAGTTTTTCAGAAATGCTTTTATTTGCTTTACCGCATGACTAGATTAGGGTTTATTGTAGGTTATCGAGATTTGGTGTCCGAGACAAAATCGTAGAACAAAAATTTTTTAAGAAAGTGATCGTTACGGAATTTGCAATTTATTGAATACAACGATTCTATGAGGATTTTTGAAATGTACCAAAGAGTTCGTTTTCTAGCACTTTTCTGACTGATATTGAAAGTAGAATGATACAGTATAGAATCTAATTATAATCTAATTTTACTAACTATAATCTAATTTTATAAAATAATTTTTTTGACGTGTGATAAAAAAATTTCATATTGGTTACACCAACATCAAACATAGCAATATAAAATTAAATGAAAAATTGATAACTTAGTTATTCCAATTGGTTATATTAAAAATGAGCTTCCACAAAGTTACCGCCGAATCCATACAAAATATCAAACATAGCATTTTACAAACAATTGTTTTCAAACTACAGTATAACTAAAAGGGACTGTATAGTGACACAAAATCTTACATGTGGCACGAAGCAATAGGTAAAAGAGGATCTGACGATATTGTGTAATTTTAACAGCAAGTGCCGCCCAGATTACAACCTATACGCGCGGTGGCCAAAATCGTGACATTAATATGCTACATTATATATATAATATAAAACTGCGATGTTTGGTCGGGTAAAAAGTTGAAGTCAATTGAAATAATTGAAAATAAATTTCTTTTATCTGGTCACACTTAGTAAGTGTGACGCGGATCATTCTCGGATTGAAATAACATAGAAACTTAGCAATGTTTTAATTATGGTTCCTGGAACCTATCGCAATATTAGATGTGCGATGAAAGAGGCAGACCTATTGATGTGAATATGATGTTGTGATGGACCTCTTTTGGTAAACTGTCTTAAAAAGAAAGATTCAATACCTATATTTCCTTCATTAAACAAAGACTTCCATTACTTTTATAATAACTTAAAAACAAACCATACAGCCTGAATTTGAGTTATCCTAAGACAAAGAAGATTGTGAACTGAATTAAGAGTATTTTTCTCAAGTTTAATTAAAAAAAAATCAACAAAATAACTAGTGAAGATGCTGCTTAAAGAGGCGAAACGTGTTCAGTTAGTTTGGTGAAACGTGACAAAGCCAGTGCAATAAAAATGTATTTTCCACAAAGTTACCGCTGAATCCATAGATAATATATAACTATGTCATGTCTGACTACGTAAATACGTTTTCAAATGCATACAAATTGTTGTTAAACATTATTCTGTTACTTATAAACTTGATTTAAATTAAACCTTCCAAGTTTTCCTGTAGGTATCATTACAAGAGATGTGAAACTATGCATACGGTGGCAAAACATGTAATGCGTCACAAATCCGTTATTTTTATCTCAACCACATAACATGTCAAAACGCAACAGTTAAATTCCTTGCCAAATTTGCGAGGCATCATTTACTGAAAGAATTTTTCATATCAAAGTTTATATTTCTTCTCCTCTAAACTAAGGTAAAACTAACATGACTTGTGCCATAGCGCCACAGAGATAATGCCACAGTGTGCCTCGGTCAATGAACGTACGGTGAATCTAAGAATGGAAATCGTGATCCAACAAAATGAAAGCGTTTACTAGATAAAGACTTTGAGTGGAATATGTCCTGATGGGGTGTATTATGATGAATTTAGGATGTATTTGGTGTGTAAAAGAACTGTAACAGGTGTTAGGAACTATCACATAGTTAGACACCGTTAATGAGAAACACATTTTGCAATCTATAAAAGCGCTCGTTGAAATGTAGCATTGATTTAAAATAAATCAACAAAAAACTATTAACGATGAAAACCTCTTAGTGAATTGAAGATATCAGCTGTCATCTTCGTCTTCTTCGTCTTCTTCCGGCACAAGTGGGATGATGTAGTACTCCACGAACACCTGACGCAGCTCTTCCCGTTCGATCATCTGCTGGATGACTAAAACGCCTCGCGAATCACACTTCATTGCAACCTGAATAAATAATACAAAACATTATTGACTTCCGAGCACACTCATCGACTTGTCTGTCTGTCTTCTAAGAAGCGTGACAAACCAGCATGAAACCAGTTTTATTTGTTTTAAACAGACAAAAAGATTTAGAAAATGGTTAATATTTGGGGACAAATCTGTAGCCATGTAAAATTCACCATAAAATCCGTTTTTGTTAGATTACTTTTCAGGAATCAATTTTAATATCAATCACATGCCCACAGTGTTTACCTCAATAGGGATCATTCTCAAGATGTTAACTATCAATTCTTGGTGGAAAGGCATTATCTTTTGAAAAATAAAACACAAATTTTTTTCTACTACTCATCAGTCGTCTTTGAAAATGACAATGCATGTTAACAGTGTTTTGGCCAATTGCTGTACCCTCAAAATTGAAATTGTTCAGGAGAGTAAAAACTGTTTTTATCGAAAACATTATATAGCGAGTCGAGTTATGAATCTTTGAAATGCACTCATGTAAATCCTCATATTTGTAAATACGGGATTATACGTAGCGAGTGCCAATATAATAGTGGCTTACATCAAGTGGCCGGTTCAGAATTTTTAATCTCTAAAACCAATGTAAAATGATATTTCCCTTGCAAAAAGTGGTCAATCCATTTTTCTAATTTACATCATTTGCCCGAGACCTGTTCTGTCGCCTTCGAAATGAGATCCAATCATCAACTCATTTTCGTGATATTTGAGGGTTATATCATTTGGCCAATACACCATTAACATGCATGTTTAAATTACGATAATTTACATACTACTTGAAATAAGAAGTGAATTTCAAAGAAGATAATTCACTACTCAAGGGTTAAGTTATGGGTTATAAATAATTTCAATTTGTGTTAGATAGTATTTACTTGGTACACTTGAACTTTTATTTCGATGGTAGGTAGTATTAACCTAGTACACTCAAACTTTGATTTTAATAGTATCCACTTAGTCACGTATTTTAGTCGCGAGTTAAGTTGTAGTAGGTTATGGTAGGGTTGGTCTGGTTTGGTTTGTATAATGTATTCTAATTCGTGGAGCAGAGACAATATAGGCGGCCTAATATAGGGTAGAAGAATAAGTGACATTTCATTACAGCTTCATTTATATTGAGTGAATACTATTTTATCTACGTGAAAATATTTTTTCGTAAGTGTAATATATATTTCTTCAATGTTAAAATATATTTTATTATGTGGGATCACTTTATTTTTAGTGAAAGAATTTTTTATTTGTGGAATGTATTTGTTATAAATGAAAACTATTTTTACGTAAGTGAATATGATCTAAACAAAAGTGCATTTAATTGTAAGCCTTAAGTTATTTACCAGATATAATGTTTAAGAGTTTGGCCATTTGTCGAATACATAATTCTGACATGAAATAAAGTTTGCTAACAATATAACAAATGACAAACCTGGGATGCGAATCCGAGAGCTCTCATGATGAGCCTTAGATGAGAGAACTTATAGCGGAGGTTGACGACTTTCTCGCAGAAGAAGCTGTGGAACATGTCAGACGTTTTGGAAATCTCTACCCGGGACTCGTCCTGACAAGAAATTGAAAACACAAATATAATTTTTACAAATGGATTATTTTAACAAAAGGGAACAATGAAGACGATAGAACTATCAGTCAGATCTATCGGCCCCATCAGTCTTGGTTGCATTCAAGGGAAATAATAAGGCAATAATAAGAATTTGTGGCATCCCATGGAGACAGAGGATGTCAATTCATAAATATGCTCTACGATGTCTTATTTTACATTCGGCATAGTCTAGTGCTGTGCACCCCAACCGGTGTGCCGCAACACAATGCGTCCGAAAAGGGAGAAAAATCAAAATTTTCTTCCATACCTAATATTACTGAAATCAGCAAAACCTGAGAAAATCAGGTGACGTATATAAATTATTTTTGTATAACATAGTCCATGTCCAGCTTACTTTATATTTTTAGATACAGCCCTCATCAATGCATTGCTTTTTAATCAATAATTTCCAACAATACATATTTTTGGGATATTTTTTTTCTTTTGTAAATCAAGTGTTCCATCACCTTCCATCGCCTAACTAGGTTTAAAAAGGTTTAATTGGTTTTAATTTTAAAAAAAGCTAGCTATTTTAAATTCATGAAATAAAAAATATATATTTATATATATCACATCACATATTTGGTTTTGCAGTGTGTCGCGAAATTCTACGCAGTGTTTAGGTTTGCCGTGGGTTAGAAAAGATTGCGGGGCACTGCTTTAGTGTGTGCAGTCAAGTTTCGATGAAATGAAACAAGAAAGACGTTTTGTTGCAGAATGCATCCTATAACTATATCTATATGCATGTTGACTGTCAGTTAACTTTAATTTTAAAATGATTCCCAACATGGTTTTAGATCAGCGCGCTCAACTATCACCAATCTAATGGTGTATAGTGAGTATATATCAAAATCTTTGGATTCCCATTGTCAGGTTGATGTTATTTACACGGATATTTCGAAAGCATTTGATAGTGTCGATCACGATATTCTGATAAATAAATTAAGTGCTATAGGAAGCTCAAATAAGTTAATTAAATTTTTTGTTTCTTATTTGTCAAAACGACGACAATATGTTGAATACGCTGGATGCGCATCAAATATTTTTCCAACATATTCTGGGGTACCACAGGGATCGAATCTCGGTCCAATTTTATTTCTTATTTTTATTAATGATATTGTGGAAAGCATGAGTGGAATAAAGTATCTGCTCTTTGCAGATGACCTAAAACTGTTTTTATCTATCAAGAAGGAGTCTGATTGTACTATTCTGCAACATAATATAGACTCGATTTTAAATTGGTCTATAAAAAATAAACTTGACTTCAACTTTTCGAAATGCTTTTGCATTTCTTTCTCTCGCTCAAGATTGCCTATTAAATATAACTATGTGATATCGAATAATACTTTACAGCGTTTATCTGAAATTGTTGATCTCGGTATAACGTTTGACTCTTCTTTCACATTTCATTCACATATTAATTCCGTTGCTTTGCGTGCTAGCAAACTTCTCGGGTTTATAGTTAGGCAAAGTAAACCATTCGAAAACCCAACTGTGTTTCGCACTCTATACATTTCCTTGGTTCTCAGTACGCTTGAATATGGATCTATTATCTGGAGTCCATATGAAAATTCCTACAAGTTGAAATTGGAGCGAGGTCATAAGAAATTTCTACGATATTTCTATTTCAAAAAATTTAAATATTTTCCTTTTAATAGTTCCCTAAAAGAGTATTACCCAACTAAATTTCTTTTAGGAATGCTATCTTTTCACTCTCTTGAAACACGAAGATCGCTTTTCGATTCTAAAGCATTTCTCTCTTCTTCGTCAGGGACGAGTTTATAATCCTGAAATTCTCATGTCTATTAATTTACATGCTCCTAATTGTTATCTACGTGGCCGAAACCATATCCAGACAATTTTTATTCTTAAAACTTGTTCTTCGCGTCGGTCATTCGAGTCCCCAGTTGCCAGAGCCGTTCGGATGATTAATGCACTGCCTAGAGAACTGGATATTTTCAACACTAAACTATGGGTATTGTTCACTAAATATTTTTTCCTTTTAAATTAATAATGTCTTTTTTTTTATTATTTAGTAATTTAAAAAAAAATGTTTTTTATTTTCATTGTTTTTATTAGTAGTACTGTTTTTAATAATTATTATTATTGTTGTTACTGTTATTATGTTTGTGGAATGCATGGCGCATTGGCGTCAGCTGTAATGCCATGCATTTAAATTTTTTTAAATTTACAATAAATAAATAAATATCTGTGTGAAGCCATAGCAGGTGTTGGGTACAGTATTTAGTCCTCATTAATCCTTTTATGATAGACCAGAAATATATGGCTGCATTTTAAGTTGTAGTGTAAAGTGCATACAGATAGTGAATTATTTTTCATTTCAATGCGATCTTAAAACCATAAAAACAAAAGGACTAAAAATTGCACAAGTTTTCTGAAGGGTTAAAAAAGGCATGGCTACCAACCTGCGGTCCCACAGTGGTGATGGTGAAATGTGGGTGATTCGGCGATATCTGAAGTTGGATCACTTCGGACGACTTCTCCAAATCGCTGAGAACAGCCAGAAGCTGCGCTCCCTTCACCAGAAGAGTGGCCTGTTCCGAAACATCGTCGTCTCCTTTGAAGTACATGAGTTCGTCAGCCTCTTGAGTTTTTATCTCACAGTCAGTTACTACGTCTTCCGCATTCAGGGGTTCCAACCTAAGAAAGAAGAAAAACAAAATTTTTTTATTGTTATCGTCATAGATAAACTTTTCAATTGGTTTGTGTTGCAAGGTATGAATGTCTATGATGGCTGCATTCCTTCCCACCCAACTGTTCCTAAAAACGGGACAAAGTGAGAGCGATCGCTAACTTCTAATCGTGTTCTAGTCTTATCCTTCTAATCTTACCGTCTCCCAAAAACGAGAGGTTATGTTCTCTGCCTGAGAAGGTCCAGTGTTTGATTCCCGACTAAGTCAAAAAACAGTTTACACAAATGAAAAAAAATTATTGAACATGATATCGACCGTGGAAAGGAAAATGGACGTAACCCACATACAAAAAATGTTGATTATAGCCCAAACAAAAGATATTAAATTGTACAGATTGTGATCATCGAAAAAAATACTTTGAAAAGAGAGGAATAAGCACTTTTGACATTATACAGTCAATATATTATTTTTATATATATAAATACAGTGTAAAAGCACGTTTTGTGTGAGTTATAAACAATATTTTTTGGTGTGGGTTACGGCCTTTTTCCTTTCCACGGTCGATATGAAATTAAAATTACGAAATTGTGTTACTGTTCGCCTGTTTAAATATATATTAAAAATGAATTCCCATAAAGTTACTGCTGAATCCATCGAAAATATTATTCAACTTATTTAAATTGCTAATATGCGAGTCCAAGTGTAGGACATAGTCAGACTTGGTAAGCTTTAAACGCCTCCACAGCCCTGCTGAATACAGCAAACTAATCAGTCAATTGGGGAATCAATATCATAGGTAATAAATTGAATTTAAAATGACACAAATATAATTTAGTAGCCAAAAGATATAAATCCAGACGCAGTATTCCAAAGTGAATATTCAACAAGAAGAGGTAGTTAGTTACTCACAATCTTTCCATTTCAGAATGTATTATGAAAGAATAGCGGTAGATTACTTACACCAGCAAAAGAGGTGACCCTTCACACTTGTAGTAAATTTTCAGACTGCAGTCCTCGCTGGAACCGAAGATGTTCAGACACTCTGTGAGTACAGTGAGGTTGATTTTGAATTCGATGGGAACGTCGGTGGCTATGCGGTAGGTGCTGAAGTTGCTGCAGGAGATGTAGGCGGACGCTTGGATGCATTTGTTCTGTTCCACCGTCACTTTGAGGCCCTGAGCTGTAGCGCAGAACGTGGCCCACTGGATAAATTAATAATATGCAACATTAATTATTGGATGTATTGTCAGTGTACTGGCAATAGTCGGTTTTGATATGTTCAATGAATAGAGCAGGGGTTGTTGAACTGCAGTAGAGCCATTTGTTTCTTTTGGTACGTTGTTAATGTACGTGCTGGCCTCAATAATATTGATAGTGACGATAAAGCAAAAATATTTTACATTGTGTGCAATCGTTTTCAAGAGGAAATAATACAAAGAGTTTATCGAGCAGCCAAATAATGAATATCGTCGTTTACATTGCAAAACTGTACATATCGACAGCGTTTTGGCCAATTGATGTAACTCTCAAAATTGAAATTGTTCAGGAGAAAAAACTGTTTTTATCGAAATGCACTCCTGTAAATTCTCATGCAGATATCGGTTTATAAGTAGAAAGTGACGATATAATAGTGGCTTACATCGAGTGGCCGGGTCAGAGTTTTTAAACCTAAAACCAATGTAAAATGATGTTTTCCTTCCAAAACGTAAAAACTGGTTCTATCGAAAACGTTATATGGTGAGTTGCGTTATGGATCTTTGCAATGCACTCCTGTAAATTATCATGTTTGCATATACGGGATTATACATAGGGAGCGTCGATATAACAGTGCCAAAACACAATCGATATGCAATGGAGACAACAGTATGAAATTTGAGTCATAAAATTAGTTACTAACCAAAACTTTACAAAGACTCACCTCTTGAAAATTAATTGCTTTCAGGATCGAGCACACCATCTTGACATTATCGAGGAATGCTGTCAACACATACTCTCCGTCACCCACCAGCTCTTCTTGGGTGTTAGTAACCATCCTTACGAATTGTTTTCAATTTCTATTCAGCCTTTAGGACTTTCTCGGGCTGAAAACATGGTAAAGTAATCTGGTCAGATTCAAGTTTAAGCTATACTGTATCTATGCAAGTTAGTGTGATAGTTTGGATGTTTGTTTGGATGATTACCTACACGTGGTTATCACAGTTACACTGTCACCATCTCTCTCTAACCAATATTGAAAATAAATATAAACGAGTTAAGTTACGAAACTATCTCTTTTTTCTGATCAGTCAGGTGAATACAGTGAAAATTGTGCATATATAGAAAACGCACACACTGAAAATTGCGCTCGAAGTATTTTTTTCCATGTCTGCTCGCAACGTGGAGCATATGGTCTCCTAATGGAGGTAGCTCTACAGAATTTTTCTATGAGAACTGTTTGTTACTCAGTTGCTCAACTTCTCTTCTTTTCCTAAGAGAGTAGGGATGGAAGGACAGGGCTAGGACAGGACTAGTGGTTAGCTAATCACTCTTGCGCGAGGATCAGATGGGTGGGTGACGAGAGTTTTAGGCATCCCAAACTCTTAGACTACGAACAGAAATCCATAAATCGATTGAGAGATCAATTTATGAAAACTGTCCGCACCGGTAATTGAACCCGAGACGTCCGTAGCCGTAGTTAACTGCGCCACAAACGCCGACGTGCTCTAAGTAATAGAGATATATTATTTAAAAAATTAATAAAATAGAATATGTAAAGTAAGCAACTCACTTTTGGTAATTTTGTAGAAGAGCAATTTGAAATTTTATTTACAAATAATTTATTTCTTTTATTAATTTTCAAGAATTTAAAGCTATTCATTTACAATTTAGAATTGTTTAAACTCTCATTTGGTCTCCTGCAATTTTTCAATGTTAAAATATGTCGCCGTCCGTGGCGTAATTATTAGCATCATTGCAGAAGTTTCGGGTTCAATTTGCGGCACGTACAGTTTCATAAATTGATCTTTCAACCGATTTATGGACTTCTGTTCGTAGTCATGAATGTTTGTAATGTCTAAAAAACTCCCTTGCACCAATCCGATCCTCACGAGGCGTAGCAAGAACGATTAGCTAACCACTCTATCTATCCCTACTCTCTTCGAAATAAAAGAGAGGTTCAGCAATAGAGCAACAAACAGTTCTCATTTGAGTTAAATATGCCAAGAATATGCTAAATGCATTAATTTATATAAAGAAATATAGTTGGGTATTAATAATACCTTTAAACCATGTAGAAATCATGGCCAAAGATCACTGTTGGTGTTAACATTCATATTTGTCAAAGAATAATGTGATGTGAATCAATCAGTGCGTTTCATAGTGTATATTGAAACATAAAAACCACTTGTGGTAACCATATTAATTCATAAAGTTTTAGGTAAGTAATTATGAAAAACACTACTCAAGTTGTTTATTGCAATTTTCTGAAAACTCTATTTGAGAATAATGTGTGTTACGATTCTAGGTTACTCAATTTTTATCAAACCCTGTTTTTAATTTCAGGATTGAGATTGAATTGTAAGGTAAGGTTGGAGGCGATTTTAGTAAATTTTAAAACGACTTCAAAGACCAGAGATGCTTACTGCGGCTATTTACTATTGTATTTACCCGACATGGCGTTAGCATATCATAATGGATAGTTCTTTTATAAGTTTGCGACATTAATGAATAGTTATTATTTACTATACCATGATTTCAGTCCAGCTTGAGCTCTTCAGGTTTGTTAATCTCTTGCGGCAATTCGATTGAATATATCGAATACACTATCGAACAGTACTGCTCATGGGTCACAATTTGCTCGGTGTACTTGCCGATTATCAGTGCCAGATAGAGCGCGAGGACATGTTTACACGTGACACTCGCTGAAAATTTCAACACCTGCAGCTGGAAGGCAGGGCAGGGGCAGAAATTGATCTTGGGGACGAGTCTGTAGGTGCTGTTGAGACTTCCATTCACCTCAGCTGCTGTCCGTGGACTGTCTTCCAAGATGTAGAGAGTGATAGAATTGTCTCTGTCGACAATTTCGCAGGCGCGTTGAAATACGTCGCCGAATGTGGCATGAAGGAGCAGAATGTCTTCGTCAGATACTGAAAATTGAAAATTAGTTATATTCGCAATGATACATTTCTTTTACACACTGTAATTCCAACTACAAAAATAGCAAATGGATTATAATCCACTGTTCATGAACAAAAAATTCCAAGCAACCATATCATTGTATCAGAGTCGCTTCTTTGCTACCATAGAAATATTAGAATCTTTTCGAATCATTAGCGTTCTCACTCTAACCCGGTTTTATTAATATCAGACAGAATGAGGAAACAAATGATGTGAAGGGAATCCAATTGGTTACAAATAATGGCACTTTGTACACTTGAACTTTGACTATAATAGTTTCTACTTAGTCACGGATTCTTTTAACAAAGTGAGTTAAGTTGTAGTAGGTTATGTCAAGGTTGGTCTGGTTTGGTTTGTGTAATGTATTCTAATGCGTGGAGCAAAGACAATATAGGCGAGCTAATATAGGGTAGAGTTGCGACAAGTATTTTCATTTATATTCAGTGAAAACTATTTTATCTAGATGAAAATAATTTTTCGTGAGTAATATATCCTGTCAGTGTCAAAATACATTTTATTATTTAGAATCACTTTATATTTAGTGAAAGAATTTGTTTTTAGTGGAATGTATTTGTTAGAAGTGAAAACTATGTTTATGAAAGTGAGTTTGATTTAAACAAAAGTGCATTTAATTGTAAGCCAATTTAATTTAGCAGATGGAAAACAAATGACTATTGAAAAATTAAATTAGGAATTAACAGAGATTGTTATGCAGTGATATGACTCGAATGAACGAATCTGCAAGAAAAAATTGGAGAGGGTAATCAACTCAAAGGCCTTGATTCTCACTTCAGTATCTCATTGTATGAATATAGATTTGCTGTTTATGAAATTATAAGTAAGGATATTCAATATCCTATAAATTGTCCAATATTTAGGTATGAATAGTCTTGCAACAATAATTTTATATGTTAATGTACTGAATTTCTACTAAAAACTTGAATATTGTCCTAACGCCTATACAATCACATATTTTAAACACTGTAGAAAGGGTATAATCCTCTCTCCGATATAGGTGGGCAATGCGTCTACGATTTATAGTATACTATATTTCGTGTATGAGAGAGCCAATTGTTGCTCTTTGAAATAAAATAACCAAACACGACAATCTGTTGTTAATTATTTGATTTGAATATAATCGTCTTTTGTTTATGCGGCCAATGAAAAAACGCTAACTGTTTGCAACCAAAAGAAAATTAAGCAGTTTGCGAAATGAGCCCTTTACGTATGCTCGCTGATAAACACAAATGCAACAAGTTACTAGTAAAGATTAAGAGCACATACATTGATGAAAGGCAGTGTGTTATTGTTTCAGATTGCACTTCCTGTGTGGGATCTGTGTTAATCCTACAGGTTTGATTGTAACAATAAAAGCAGGAGCGAATCCCTAAAGCGTCTTACAATCGCCGTCAAAAATGCAGCAGTTGTGACAATCCCCTGAAGAAAAAAATGTCAAATAATAGTGGAATACTCATTTAAGAAATAAGAAATGCTGCACAACTTATGTTATGATGGCACAGAAGATGACATTCTATAGAAAGCCGCAGACAAAGATGAGTTGATATATAATAATCAGACACTGAATCTTAAGAAGTTTCAACACTCCGATCGAGATAGATATAAGAAAATGAATAGCACATAATATCCCTATTTTGAATGCTTTTTACTGCAATGCACGGCTTTGTTTGTATTAACATTTTTTTTTTATTTTTTTATTGGCATTTAAAACATAATTGAGAAAATATTTTATATTTTCTTCGAAAAAATTTTTAACAGATCGTATTGAGTGTAAGCCAGTAGTAAGTGCAAATTTCAAAATTTTTATTTTACTACTGATTAGCAGTGGTATTTTTATGATGTACACTAGCGTAAAACAGCACTATCTGTATTCCGATTATTTTAGTCTGATAATACACTTCCAAGTTATTCACATTTTCACAGTAAAACGATATTTTTGGCAATACGTTGGATTTTCATTATAAATAACGTCTACATCTTTACTGCAATAATGTAGTATCTGCAGTTTCTGTCCTTGTACAATAATAATTTACTATGGTTTTGTAAAAAATGAAAAAATAATATTCTTTGTTTGCCACACTAAAGTCTGTTTGTCTCAGAACAATGAAATTTTGCAGATACTACTGTTTTACAATAAGAGTACGAAATGTCCAAGAAGAATTTATTGCAGGTTGAAAGGCAAAGCAAAATATTAGTACATTCGGTATTTACAAAAATTCGGAATCGCAACAACCCTACAAATATTATAACACTATTTGTGACCATTCAGACAAAAACACATTGGGTAGAAAGTTATTTTGTATCAAAGTTGTGTTGTCAGACCACCATCTGGCAAAGTACACAAATGCATTGAAATTAAATTCTGTTTAAATACCACCTACATCAATAAACAGAAATGCAATAATTTTAAGTAAAATATTTCAAATTTGAATTATATGCAATTATTTCAACAATATCTCAATTTATTTCATAAATGTTATATGGTCTATTTTTAATCCTTAGAAGGGTAGGATATTGTACAAATTTCACAATTATTATTCAGCACGTAACTGATTAAAAATTGAGAAAGTGTCTTTTGAGTAAGTATTTCTTAATTAATATTGTTATTCAAATAATCATGAGTTACTTACTGGAATTATTCAGTATTATTTGCCAGAAATACGACGAAATATTCCGCGAACAATAATAATTATTGCGTCATATGCAGTGAACACTAATCTATCCTGCCAAAAACAGTTCTGTGGTGATATAACAATTCAATTAATTATGTTTATAAATAGTCAGTATTGATAGTCAACTTAAAAAAATATTTGGAATCGCAATGAAGACGTATATCATAACAAAATCATAATCGCAATATGTACATCTAGCAAAAACAGCATCGCAAAAATACGTGGTATGTTAGAATCCAAAGAATAACACGATCTAACCACAATATCGACAACATGAATTTAGAATGGAAGTTCTATATTCGGAGGAAAACACAAAATAACATAAAATTACTCTACAGGTTTATAAATAATAAAAGAATGAAACTTACTCTTGGACCTGTCGGCCGCCCGGCGCTCCACAGAATTTAACACTTCAGCGATAAGTTGTTGTGTATTGATGTGAGACAAAACTGCCATCAATTTCTTCCCGGTTCCTCAATTTATACTGTTTCGGCCGCGATAATTGTTACTTGTAATTATTATCACAAGGGAAAATGGGAACAATAATTGCACTTTGCAGCGATATGAAAACTTTCTGTCAGAAAACGGCGGCAAATTATAAACATACACAACCGAGCTGTCTATTTGTATTGTTGGCTAAACTGATTATACATACCATCCTGCGGAACAAACATGTTTATAAATTAAAAAGATAAATATGTCCATAATTTATTTTGCAAAATATATTTTTTTAAATTTATATAGGTATAAACCAAAGAAGTTCATTCATTCGAAATGCTTGTGAATTATTGTTTAGAGGTATATTTTTTCATCCTAGGCTGAGTAAATCTTTTAAAATCTTGCCTCATGTTAAAAAAAATTTGGGAATTTTGAAATGGAAAGAAAAACACGGAAAATTGGGAATAAACTGTTAAATACGATATTTTTCATTGTTTTTTCAACATATTGAGTTCAGGTGCACATATACATATATGTTTAACACCAAGTTTAATTGCATACATAAAAACAGGAACGTTTCCATAATTAATGTTGTGTTGGCTTTAAGTATATGTAGATGTCATTCATGATCCGATATTGAATAAAGATTCTTACTTCCATCCATAGAGAACTAAACTACAATTTAAATCACCAAACTAATAATTCACTATAACTTTAGGAATTATGTACCGTCAAATGGAGTTACTCAGCCTTCCAATGGGTGACTTTGCCTAGTCCATTTTATTTTTATAAAACTGCTCACAAAGTACTTTATATATGGTATTATCCAGGAATCTATGCTGGCAGAACTTAATAGGTATCCCAATTTTCCGATGTGAGTTTATTCCCAGCACTCCCAAGCACACATTAATATTTCGCGTTACACCACAAGCCAAACTATGTAAATTTCATAAATAAAACTTACAATTTATCAGTTCGTTTTTATCCAATGAATTTAAAAAAGTAGCTATATATTTATGTAGTCAACTATGTAGTTATATATTTTTTAATAAAAACCAATTAAACTCTTACTTTTCCAAAGTTATGGTACACTTAACACACTTTTATTGAAAATTACAAAAAAATTATCTGGGGAAGTAAGTGTAAGTTCATATTTTTTGTTTATTCTTATTTGTCATATTGGTGCCAATATTATGTTGAATACGCTGGCTGTATATCAAATTTAAAATAGGTATTCTGCATATTCTGGGATGCCTCAGGGACCCAACACTATCCCAATTTTGATTTTATTTTTATTAATCGTATTGATGAAAGAATTGGTGACATCAAGTAACTATTCTGCTCTTTTCTGAAGATTTAAAAATATATCAAATAATACAGTTCAGCATTTGTTGATTTAGGATAAGATCTTGGTATAACATTTTACTATTTTTTTCAGATTTCATTTGCACATTCATTAATTCTATTGCTGTGCATGCTAGCAAACTTTTTGGTTTTAACACAATGTGAACATTATTTTTTCATATTTTAGGTAATCAATTTTGTAACATTTTTTTTTGTTTTAAGTACTCTTAATGTGATATATTTGTCAAATGTATGACGCAACAGTATCACCTGAATTGTCCTTTTCTTTCACAATAAAAATTAGCATCCAATATTTCAAAGTACTAACCATGGTCCTGCCACTGGGGTGAGGTGAGGTCGAACTATGTTATTGTAGAAACGGAAATGACGTCATGGAAATCAAACAGATGTAGAAAATTAATAAATTGAAAATATTTCGGATACGGAAGCTTAAATTTAAGCAGTCAATAAATACAGAAGAAAGGACGCAGTTATTTTTTATTTTGCCTAAAATACTGTTCAGAATTTTAAATATGTTTTTTGGTTGAAAAATTTCCGATTTGAAGCATGAGTATGACTCTTCTTTTAAATGTAAAATATTTATGGTTGAAACAGTAAAATGTCTATGACGTAAACAGACGCGCCGGGAAGCAAAATGGGCGCCTACAGACAACAGAAAACCCGTTCGTCGTTAGATTCGAAATGTGATTTTACATCTCGTTAAACACACTTCGTGTTAATTTGATGCCAACTCAAATGTGTTTTACGAGGTGTGATGCCAGTGGAAATCGTGAGGTATTTACTTTGCTATTGTAAGAATTCAAGGTGCGGATGTACGTAATTTAACTGACAATGATATTCATACTTTTATTATTCCATGTATTTCCACAGCCACTAAAATTCAGATTCTGATACGTGGAATCGTCACAGGCCAGTGGGTCTAGGTAAAAATGCTTGATGCGCAATGTGTTTAGTGTTGAAGAATGTACACCAAGCATTTTGAGATAGAGGTTAGATTTAGTCTACCTCGTGTCGTTGGCTGCATATGCCAGGTAATAATGAAATTTCTCACAGCAACATACTGTATTAGATTTCGTCATATCTATCGTAAAACTTGTTTATATTATATGTCAAAATTAGAATCGAAATTACACAATATTTTGTATCAATGGCGAGCCGATATGATAGATTTCGATAGCTTCTGAAAATATGCGAAATGAAATTTTCAAGGGTAAAACAAACCTAAACTAAGTTAACACGTCATTTTGGATACTCTTCCTTGTTCAAATATCATTTTTAGGCTCGTGTATCCGATATTTACTCAAAATACTCGTGTGCCAAACCTGGATAAATGTGGCCACTTCTGGCGAACTCCGTCATTCCACCGAGTAGTAATGTGATAACTCTACAATTTTTGACATTTATACCTGGTCAGATAATTAATGTGATGAACAAATACAACCACTAAATATGCTTCTTTGACTATTTATATAATGTAAAATGTTAATTCATTTCAGTATAGCCTGGGACAGCTTTTAACCCTGCAAGACCTTCGTTGTATCCATGTCTTTCACCTTGATTTCACCGTAAGTAATATTTTATTGACACTATTTGTCTAATTTTATTAATGTGATGTGTGATTTATTTCAGCGAGATCAATAACTTGTAAGAATTTATTATTCATTTGTTGTATTTATAGATTCACAGTTTGTATTGTGTTATAATGCTTAGTAGATTTTTACTGAAATGGATTAACTTCTTTGAATTGTTTTATCATTCCAGATATTCCGTCATCACTGTTGCTGCTGAGAGAACTTACAGTGACCTGCGATATCTCCAGTCAACCTGTTTGAAACTCCACAGTAATCTAAATGTATGTAACAATTTTAACCTAATGTTAACACTCAGATGTGGACAACTTTTAATCATTGCTCAGTTATTCATTTTTTTGTGAAATCAACGCAACTAACTTCTTTAGCAATTGATTTAAACTGATAGAAATTTCCAAGAATGTTGCCACTGACAATATGGAGTTCATAAAAAGTGTGGGAATTTTCATTGCTGTCTTCTAAAGCAGTTTTCTGCAACCGATGTGCCACTGCACACTGGTGTGCCGTGGCGCAATGCATCCAAAAAGAAAGAAAGGTCAACATTTTCTTCCAAAAAATATATATAAAAAATGAATGAAAGAAAAAGCAATGTCAAATAATATTATACCTAATATTACTAAAATCAGAAAAAACCTGATAAGATCAGGTGAGATATATAAATTGGTTTTGTGTAAATTGATGTAGTCCAGCTTACTTTATATTTTTAGTTACAAGCTCTTACAAATGTATTTTTTTAGTGAGAAAATGTTGCGGAGCACTCTTCTAAGGCAACTGTATTTGTCTTCTTCGCAATTGATGATTCATAATCATCATCTTTAACACTAGAAATACTATTTAAAATTCTCGTTTAAATTGGAAAACAACACTCCCTGGATATTATTGTTAAGATTTCTGGAACTAAAGTTAGCCTTGTATTTTTAGTCATTTATTTATGAATTTATTCATATTGCATATAAATATTTATTATCTCGTTGAATTTTTACATTTTTTTCAACATTGTATTTTGGTTTCATTTCTGTATTTTCCAAACTGAATTACTTCCCTCGAATTTTTTAATCATGTCTGCTAGTAGTGTGGATCATATTGGCTCCTAATTGATGTATCTCAAGAAAAATTGTTTAACCACTTGTTACTCAATTGCTCAAACTCTTAGGCAGTAAACAAATCGGGGACAACAAACCAAATCCTCTTTAGTTATCTCTTACAGATTTCCAATGGTCATTTTTATTGCTATATTAATATGTACAGGGCCGGTAGCCGAGAAGTAAATGTTATTGGCTTCAGTTACAGTGCTCACAGGCTTACAATTAATAAATATCTGGTTCATGTTGTAACGCACACAATAGTTTTGTATTTTTTGACAATAGAAATTAAATAACTTAAATATTACATTTCTGTGTTCTTTTTGTTTCAGATAAAGTAAAAGCATATTGGCTACTTACTGTAGGTCTGACACACGTCCATCAACTCTCACCAAGGCAAGGATACTCCTTGAAACACAAACAAAGCTTCAGAGGAATATGTTCGCGAGAATGTTCATAAATATTTTATAAAATAAAACACAATTCATTTGTACTACTTCCACATATTTATAATGATCAGGACCGGTTTCACTCATCACGAATGACGTTACTAATATAATATACAATAATGAATCAGGGAAATTATAAGAAATAATTAATGAACCATTTAATTAATGAATCATTAATTTTTTCTTATAATTTCCCTTATTCATTATTGTATATTATATTAGTAACGTCATTAAAAATTTTGTTCAGCTAAATGGACTTTTAATGTAGCTATATTTGTGATTTCAGATTAGTATTTAATGATTTGCAAGAGGCATTTCATTTGATTTATGTATAATTTGTTTGTTAATCAGTATTTTCTTGTCTCAGTTCATCAACCATCAGTTTTATATACCTTAATTTTTTATAAATAAGCCTGTTATGTTTGTATTTTTATCAGTTGATAATGCTCGTGATGAGCGAAACTGGTCCTGATCATTATAAATATGTGGAAGTAGTACAAATGAATTGTGTTTTATTTTTTAAAATATAATGTTTTTCCACCAAGAATTGACAGTTAACACCTTAAAAATATGTTCATAAAACTTAGTTGAAATGTCCATCCGTGAATACTTGAGTTACTTTTAGTAACAGTAATCAAATTGTCGAAATATCTGTCACCACAGTGTCTCCTACCTTCTTACCAGGTCAATTGCACTTTACAATTACTGAGCTATATTTTTGAAAATCTGCGTGACTAATGTACATACTCAATATTATAGGTCTTCGGATTCTTTCTAACAAATCGACATATTACAATATATTCTGCGGGGGCATGTATTTATTTCTTCTTTAAATGCCTTTCAATCGTTGAATGCGTGAAGTCAACTCCCATTGAGGTTAGCCCCTTCTCTAAAAACATTTGTCCGATTGCAATCTTGTACAGCATTGCAAGTATAGTAAAGAACCAACAGTAATAATAGAAGAAAATAAACAAATGTGCCACCATTTCAATCCCCTTTCTTTTTTATCGGCAATAACTGTATCAATAGATATTCTTATATTTGTAAAACTTAACTTCCAGAATTTTGCAGAATCTTTTCAAAAGATTCTTGGATTCGGATGATGTGACTAGCATATTTCTGGCTGGAATCATTACCATGTGAGAGAAACATTTCTTTGCAGTGCAGAAAGTGGCGCAATTTTTTTCTTTCAGCTGTAAATGAAACAATTCAAGTTTTTTCTGGAAGGCTAATACATTGTTTGCTAAATCTGAAATATAATGATTCTTCCCCTGAAATTGAAGATTCAGATCATTAAGATTGTAATATCTGCCAGAAATGCTAAGTCACACAACCATTGAGGATCTTCCAAAGACTTCATTTTATACAGAGAAAATAACATTGGTTGACTTGGTATTTTAACGCCTTTATTATTGATGTATGAAATTCTTTCAATTGGTTATCTATACGAATATTTTTTACTAAAAGCTTTAATTTGTCTTTCTTTTAAGTGGTTAACTGGCTAAATACAATGTTTCTTTACGATAATTAATGTCGATAAATAAAATCATAATTATCATAATAAAAAATTTCTGTACTTAAATTTAACTAATTTTATTCTTATTGGAAAGGCTATGTTACTTGGCTACGTGCCTCTTCCGCGAAACAAACAAATGGGAAATATTATTAAAGAATTATGCCAAAATAGCGAATGCGTCTTTTGTCTGGGCACACCGACAAGTACAAATGTGATATTCGATATTAGTGCCTTTGGCATTTGTATACAGGATTTACGCAGTTTCGTGATCAGCAAGGTCATTATTTTGGCCATTTCTAGAGCTAAAAGCACTTCGATGCTTTGGCATCATGGAATTTGGTCAATTTTTAGCCTCGTCATGCTCAATCAAAAAGGCACATTCTTCCATCGAAACAGTACTGTTTATTTATTACATGTATTCAAAATTTACTTTTTATTTGCTTTAAAATTATGTTGATATCAGTCTTAATGACTACCTTTTTATACTCTTTTCTGTTGAAATATTAGCTTTATTTAAATTTATTGAACTTTCTGTAAAACAAACCATAACCTTATTTACTTTTACCTAATAAAGGAAGTAAACAAATATATGTAATATATTCAATTATTTAAACTGATAATATCATTGTGTTTATATATTGTTTGAATATTTATTGTCATGTGAAAATTGTTCGTTAATAAAATGTATTGTGTTTAACAACTGTCATTTTTCTTTCTTAAAATTCCATCCTTTTTTCGAGCCATATTTTAAATAATTACCCATATCCGAAAGTTCCAAATAGAAGTCAGCGACAATTTAACAACATCCTGGTATATACATAAACTGCAACTTCATGTCATACAAACTCTGAACATTCTGTTATATTGCTATTAAGTGAGCTCTCTATAATAGTATATTACTTTATGGCTAAGCCGACGATATACATATTTGAATAAAGGCGGGTGTTTCTTGCGTTGGGGGGGGCGGGGGTGAAGACCTTGCTTTAGTTACTAGTTGGGTAGGAAGGTGGCGCTACTATATTGACCACCTGTATTGTATGGAAGTAGCCAATCTATATAGTATATTATCTATGGGTATAAGGAAACAGGGAGAATTTTGTAGCCAGCTTAAAAGCTTCCAGTAGCTTTGCATGACTTCAATTTGACCTTCAGAAATTCTGAAGTTGCCAAAATCGATAGCTAGTCACCATACGCATTATTTAAATATCAAAATAGGCAAGATGGTGATCATGTGTTCCGAGTAGGCAATGGACATGGACAAGGAAAAAGAATATTTTAAATTTTCTTTGTTATACTATACCGAACAGATTACAATTCCAAATGATTCAATGCTGTTACTTCAAGTGGGAGTGTTGGACACGAGGGAAGGTAAAATAAATAAAAATCATTTTTCCTTATTCAGTTATTGAAATATCTTTTATTATCTGTTCAAAATGTCATTCTCTGTACAAGAGTTATCAAGTAAGCAACATTTTTAAATATACATAATATTCAATAATTCATTTTATTTTCAATATTATGTTCAATCAGACTGAGAAACCTCCCGATTCCGAAAAAAATTCTCAATAATAATCGTCATCAAATATACACGTACAGCTATAAATCTTACATCCAATTTTGATTTTTAATAACATATCTTCAACGATGATTTACAAAAGACAGTTTGCGGATTTATGTTGCTAAATCCGTTCAATTAATTAATAATATAAATATAGTTTATTATAATGTGGTGAAAAAATAATGAAAACATTAACAATGAAATGAAAATGCAAAGTTACATTTTGTTATCCGAGAAGCAGGTCTAATGTTTTTATGTCTTATCATTAATTTATATTATTGAAGCGAAATATATGATGTATAAAGAAAACATTACAACAAAATGTTTATTAGTAAAAGAAATGACATCTCAAAAATTCATGCAGGCTGTTCAAAAACAAAACTATTATCACAGGAGTGTTGTGATTATTCCAATTTTGAAATTATTAATAAAACGCCATTTTGTTTTGACAATTCGAAATGGTGTCGACATCAATGACTTAGTTTGTGACAGACACATCCACTATTTGGCCAAATGGAATATTCCAGAGCCTTATTTTGTTAAAATCTGAAATCTATTGAAATCTGGCCATCTATGATTTGATTTATCCAAAGACAACATATATATATATATATATATATGTAGTATGAATTCAACATTTAAACATGGATGCGTCATTGAACTGTCTAAATATTATTTCCATCGTGATAATGAATTGGTATGCGTCACTAAGAATGTGTTAGTGATCTGTCAAAAATTTATGGTATACATTATACATTGGTACAAATATATGGTACATTGATATCGTAGAATTTACTTGCCACTTAATTCTCCGACCAACTCAATAGTAAATTTTATATGTAAATGCTTTTCAGAAATATGGACAGACATGTCTCAATTAGTATGTTTGATTCTATCAAAGATGTCAGTTAAAATAGTCATCAGGGCTAGAAGTACCTTCATAGAATTCGAAATTTTGTGATTTTTAATTTTCATGCAATGTCAACATCATCAATTTTATATTTTAAAACAAAGATATGATTTGCTTTTTACGATAAATAAATAGCGGTATAGTAAAACATTGCGAAATTGTGACATTTGCCTGTTGGACAAGTTATCAACTTGGTATTATTATATTACGTATATATAAATATATTGATTTCAATTTGTATATACCTAGTCCCTCAAGTTTAAAGTTTTAATGAGTATTAATGAATGCCACAATTTCGCATTACAAATTAAAATTTCAAAAAGTATAAATACAAGCGTTGGAACAATGGTTGCGAACAATGAAAAATGAAAATTAAAAACAGGTGCATTTCTACGATAATTAATTAAATAGAGTATGTAATAATAAAATTTCATAAAATTCCAACTATAATAATACCGCAAGGACACAAAAATGTTACATAATAATTACACATCCAAACTTTTAATCGATAACAAGTGAAATAAAAGAAAAAAAAATATACACAAAAATTGATTTTTAAATCTAAAATATATAAATAACATTATTAATAATATTTATATCAAACAGCGTTTATCGCATTGTATAGTGAATTTGGTTTGATTGGCGATTCTTTATTATCCTACATGTAAAAAATAAGAAACGTCCCAACCACTCGGTCAAAATTCTTTTCATTTTATCAATTATTTTTAAAAAACAAAATCACAATTTTAATATTTATAGTACACTACACTCGAAAGCACCTCTAAGTTTCAATGACAAGTGCACGTTGTATTTATAAAAATACAATATATAGATCTCATCCATATTTAAGACAAAACGCAAAACTTTGTGGTGTTTTTAACTTTATACAATCGCTCTTCTAGTACAATTAATGTTATATTAATTTCCATCTATTCCAAAAGACAATCAACTAAATGTGTTAAATGTTGAAATTACCATAATGTAGAAATAATTGACCCGACATTTAAAATCGTCACCATATTGCTTTTGAAGTGTCGAGCTTTAAAAATGTAATCGAAAGACTGACAGCAAGCACCTTGTCAACTGATTTTATCCATTCTGTATTGTTACAATGTTTTAGAGAGTTAATTATTGATTTTGATTTTAAATTTACTTCAACATGCCTGGCTTTTATTGGTGGCACTTCATAAATGTAAAAAAATAAATCAGGTGGGTTTCTTTTCTATATTGATTAGCTAGTACAGGATACTTAGTTTAATAGTATACAAGCTTGTCCAATGTTAAAAATATATTTAACAGGTTCTGGAATTGCTGTCTTTCAAAGTTGTCATTTATTTCGTTTTTGAAACTGAATGTCATTATAGAAAAGAGTAGTTATATATTTTTAGCGATTGAAAATGTTGTGCTGTATTGTATGTACTAAACATGCGTACAAACATTAAGAATTTTCACTTGTTTGACACAACATTACCAATGTTGTCAATTGAGTCACTTTGCAAGCAATACGGCGACAATATGCCTGTTGAAAATAATGCAATATCACAACAATAATAATTGAAAGAATCATTATTATGTACGTTCAAAAGAAATATAAAGATATTTTTAAATATATAATGAAACTCACGACACTCCTGGATGAATTTGCCAGATAATATTATGCAGTTAAATCTCTGTACAAATAATACATTTTCGTCATAAATGGTGAAACATAACCCATACTGCCAAATGCCAAATTTTGTTAGTGTATTGAAGCTTTATGTTGTACCTATGGATGGGGCAGTCTGCGAAGACGTAACAAAACCACAAAAATTTTTAAACGAATATC
Organism: Himalopsyche phryganea; assembly: GCA_022494535.1. Lineage (NCBI taxonomy): Eukaryota > Metazoa > Arthropoda > Insecta > Trichoptera > Rhyacophilidae > Himalopsyche > Himalopsyche phryganea. The sequence continues at coordinate 447,117 of JAGVSL010000039.1, forward strand.
AAGTATCAACAGAAAAGAAACTAATTTGTCATTATTAAAAATACTCATCTTTAAATTAAACGCCCTCTGGGTCTAATCTAAATCATTCATTTCAATACAGCATATAAAACTGATTTTAATCTCTGAAGATCTGAGATACATTGACACCAAATGTTAAAAATATTAAAACTGTATTAGATAGTATCGATGGATTACTTTGTAGTACTTGCAGTATTCAATTATTTGGTTTGATTGATCGTTCAAACAAATTTGCTGGATTGTACAATGTTTGAGAGCTTAGGTAACGTCATAATACAAAATATGGCATTTAACAGACGGTCTATATTTCACCACCGGCAACATTTTGTTAAATATTCCGCTTAACACATTTATTCGATGATACAGAATCACATTTATTATTTTTTCCAACGTCACAACTGTAAGGTACACGTTACATTTAAAGAAATTTACAAACTTGAATGTAAAATATAATAGTGTTATAAATTGTTAATCTTCAAACGTCATCCATAATGGTTATTAATTACTAATCTAGCGCTCAATATGAGCATTTAATATGGTACAAATCAAAAACATTTGACATACACTTGCGTCTCACTTCACCGTCGAGTTCATTATGGAGGAACGATGGCCGCTTACGATAATTAAACTGGGAAACATTTCGACTCAATAATACAACACTTTATAAAGAAATACGTGGCTCGATAATTATTGAATGAATTGATAACTCCATTGTACTAAGGTAAATAAATATATCAAGAGTAATTAGTTCCACAAGAATTACAGGTTTTGGTCAATAGCTATTTTGGCTTAATCCTTAAACTCATGGTTTAAAAAAAGAATTAACAGACCTTTTTTTTGTCTGACTGTAGAATATTTTACCAGAAGGATAATGAATATAGCAGAGGATATAAGGCATATAACATCCGCTACAGCACCGCCCACAACCCCATTGTCAACAATATTCTACATCACCTGGCGAAAACATATGAATGAGGGACCATAGGAAGGCTCTAATTTGAATATTTCAACATACTTATTAGTTTTTCTCTTTTCATTACGTTCTATTCCAGGAATTCTAGATTTTTTAAAGTGATGGTAACATAAATAATGACTTCTCTTCCCTTGTTTCATGGAAACTTAAATAACTCGAACAAAAATATAACATCTTGCTTTTTTTAGCTATATGATGTTTTTTGCTTCTCCTGAACAGTGGCAAATATTCTGATAAGCGGTTTTACCGTGGAAGCGATGATACATCCTGGAGAAGATAATAGAATTCTTTTCGACTTCAACTTTGCGATTGAGAAGAGCGGAGTCAGTTTTAAGGAGAAATACTAAAACCAAGAATGCTTTTTCAAACTATGATGTATAACAAAAAATTATCTCTAGCTGCTAGAAATACACAAAATATTTAATACGAATTGTATTCATCAAGCGACAAATAAGCAAGGAAGAGAAGGAGTATTGCGAATCTTTCAAAGATCAAACAGAAAACGTCAATGGGTTATCAACTCATCTAAATATATTACCAACGGCCTATAAAATATATATTAAATCGAATCGAAATATTTCTCATTGCCATTGTCGAAAGCTCGCCACATTCCGTTGTCAAATTGTAAAAAGTTAGCGTAACTGATTGGAAAAAAACATACTCTTCGAATCCACACCGGAGTAAACAAAAATAAAAAAGCAATATGTATTGAATTCATATTTTTTTATGCATGCCACGAACAGTACTCAGCACAATTTCTCATTTATTGATTGTTTATCAGTCTTAGATTAAGTGTTATCATTTGCCAAGCATGCGATTCCCCGAGATGCACAACTATCCCGGGCATAAGACTCCCCGGATCACCGTCAACAATTTATTCACTATTACCTTAATTGGTCATTATATCGTAATAGCAAAACGAAGTCTCTCTCCAGTTTCATTTTTTGTTTCTAATAATATGACGATACGAGCACTTTAAAATCACATTCCAAATTAGTTGTATACGTTATGATTTTTTTTTTAATGTCATTTTATTGTAAATATATTTTGCTTAATGTCGGAAGGGTGTATCTACAAAAGAAAAACACAGATTGATTAAATTAAATTGACATTGTACCACAGACATCCATGCGTACGAACACAGATTGATAATCTATTTATGAAACTGTCCGTACTGGGATTTAATCGAAGACAACAACATTCAACATTCACTACAGGTCTGTATACCTTCATCCATACCTCATCTGTAAAAGAGAGGTTAAGTCATTGGTTTTAAATGCTCCGTTAGAGTCCATATGCTGGACATGGTTTAAAAAACTTACGCATGCTAGTTTTGTTGGAGATTCAAGCCGTGGATTGCAGCAAGCAAGCATGTGTACGCGACCATTGGCTGTATATTCGATATGGTAAGTGAGAAAGATAAAAATGTAAATATTAAATTAAGTCGTGCATTCGTAGATACATCTTCCCGACACTAAACACCCGTCTTATGAATAAGCATTGTTTAAGATGTACAAAAATACTTTCTAATATTATCATGCAGCAGATTTTGATGGGACACTTTTAATACAGAACGTATTCGTCAAGCGGGTGAGTAATAATTTCGTATAAGCTTACAGTTATGCGGCAAATAGTTACGCCAAAGACAAAATTTACTTTAATTTATCTACACTGCCGAGAGCTTTTTCCTAACCGAAGCTTACGTGTCGTTGAACATGGGCAAATCAACGGAGGGGCGCACGGTAATGTAACATGATATTTCGAAATCAATAAATCACCGCAGTGAAATTACGTCTATATTCAGTTAACAGTTAAGGAACAAGTTTGCGGAGCCTTTGCTATTTTTATTAAATTTACTAGCGATAGAAAATCTATCCGTAAAAAAATTTCAAAACAAAATACGTCGAGTGGATATGAAATTATTTGACGGATGGCGTTTTGTTGTTTAGTCTATTTTATCATTCAAATAGATCGACAATTCTTTTATTTTCATCTCAGCTGTGTTTTTTGAGACACGTTAAAAATTATTTTGAATGTTTTATTCGAATCAATCAATTCGATTTATTCTGCAGTGTTTGAAATTGCCAGGTGTCAAAATTAAAATTGGCTAGATAACAAATCAACACATGCCATTTTGCAAAAGCGACCATTATTAATGAACCAATTTCACATTTAACATTTTCAACCAGATATTTTCAGCAAACATCATTAAATTCATAGTTTTGAATGCGCTATATGGAATGAATTTCGAATTTCCATATTGGAAAACAATCGAATGTTATTATTTGAAAACAAAGGAATGTCATTATTCGAAAACAAACGAATTTTATTATTTAAAACACCTGAATGTCATTATTTGAAATTGAATTTATTTAATAGCAACCTCAAATATAGGTTCATTTTGTCGCAGAGCAAATATACAGAATAAACCGAAGAGATTGTATGTAAAACAGTAAAGTTTTGCACCCTGTCGTTTTGAATACAGACTCTCGTTGGATTGTGGTATCAGCGTTGTGGTCGTTAGCTACGTTTAACGGTAAGTAGTGGACGAGCGATGGTAATTGTGAGAGCAGCACGGCGACGGCGCCCGAGGCTCACTCAGTTGGAGGCGGCCGTCACCTGCGAAGAGTTTGTCAACTTCTGGTCACCCGTTACCTGCTTGCAGTATTCGCTCAGATGCCTCACCTGAAATAGGAGAATGCAAAATATAAATCAAAATATAACAGTGGAGATTGGTTAACATGAAAAACCTTGGTTACGAAAGTATTTTTTTGTTAATTGAATTGACATTTACTTGGTAGAACTCCGTAAAATTTTTTGTGACCATGTCCGCTCTCAGCGTGGAGCATACAGCCTCCTAATGAAGGTATCACAACAGAAGTTTTCTATGAGAACTGCTTGTTAATCAGTTGCTCAACCTCTCTTTTTTCTAAGAGAGTAGGGATAGAAAGATATGCACCATTTTTGAGGATCGGATGGATGGGAGGAAGGAGTTTTTAGATATCACAAGCATGCATGACTACGAAAAGAAATCCATAAATCGATTGAAAGATCAATTTTATGAAAACCGTCCGCACCGGGAGTTGAACCTGAGACATCCGTAACCGTAGCCAACGACTCTACCGACAGCGCCACGGATGACGACCATTATAATAGGGTAAAATAGCAAAGTATTTAGTCCGACAACATTTTTTGGTAGTTGATAGCTATTTCCGTAAAGCAGCACAGGTAGAAGCAAGCATTGAACAAATGGCATTTGGTTTTAAACTTCAACACTCGCATTCTACACGTGCTGCTTTATGGTAGGGAATCATGGCACCTGACGAACACTCAGAAAAACCGTATACTGAGCTTCGAGAAAAGATGCTTGCGTCGGATACTGGGGGGTGAAGTGGTTTGGATCTGTAAGGAATTCAGAGATTTGGGAACGGACCGGACAATGTCCTGTGACATTGGCGGTTATGGAGAGATATTGGAACTGGTCTGGGTCACGAGCTGCGAATGCCTCTGGAAAGCCTCAATCTGGATGTTCTAGACGGAGCTGAGGAACTCTGGCATGTCATGGGAGGAAATAAAGCAATTGGCGGGTGACAGGGAATCATAGAGACGCCGTGTGGTAGCCATATCTCCACATAGGGAGTGAATATGGAAGAAGAAGAAGAGATAGCTATTTTGGCTAACACCATCGTAGGAACCATACTTAAACTTAGTTATATATACTATTTATGTCATCTCAAGTATTCATTGATTGGTTGCCAAAAATATATGAAATTAGGAGCTGAATATTATTTTGTGTTAAGCGATTATTAAAGTTAAATATACGAAGTGTACTCATTTTTTGAAAAATCTATACCGTCTTTATAAAACCACTTATTTCGTCCTCGTGACATTCTAACGAATTGATGATGCTGAATAATCCACATTTGCCAATATATAACCAGTCTTTGCAAACTCCACATATTTATTTTAGACAGTTACGATTATCATCGGGTTTCAGATGTCCAATGGCTGTCTCTACTCATTCTGATTGCTAATAAACTATACTAACCTCAGGCGGGTTGGCATGGTTGTTTGAGTTAGCCGGTAATGAGGAATGTCTGCTTCGAGCCCCGCTTTGGGACTTCACACTAGTGGACTGCTCCATTCGGGACATCCTGAAAATGGTAGCACATAGTGAAAATAGCGGGTGGTGGTATTTATTTTCCATCGCTGCAGATTCTATTCTTAATACATATATCATAAGCTACAAATTTCACTAGCTGTAATTTTGAAAGTTACTTTAATTCCATCTCTTAACTTAAATTTGAATATAGATAAAAATTCACCAGTCCCAAAGTATACTTATGGACTAGGAAACAACAAATGAATTTCGTAGCCGAAGGCAATAGCTTCAGATTAACATGTTTTTTTTTTCAATTACAGCAGCTTCCCCAATAGTAGGTGGAGTATTGATTAAATTCAAATGGTTTAGGTATAAACATACATAGAGGTATTAATGAAAAAATAGATTTGAATATAATTTTTTATAAAGACTTCTCACTACAAAAACTACTTGCAGCTCTAATAATATAAATTTGTGTTAGGTATAAAAAAGTTACAACATTTGATAGCATGGGTGGATGTAACCAACCTTTCTTCAGCTGTGAGGGGCGGAGCTAAGGAAGCAAAGCACTCGGCGCAGACTCGAACCGGACTGTACAATTGTTCGTTGGGCAGTGGCGTCGTGTTTTCAGAACATTCCGCACAGAATATGCGTCCGCAACTTCTGGAACAATGGAATAAAATCGCTTAAAAAAATATCACAGTAGATTAAAAATAATTTTACAGCCTGTCAATTTGGGCTACTCTGCGACACAACGGTGTTCAGAATTTTCAAATGACTGTAAGAAGTGTCTAGGGGTAATTAACCAAGGCCACTGAGGGTGCCGTTTACTAAGGTGTGCTTGATAAAATTTGATTGTCTACATCTGTTGCTCGCACAAGTAAAAATCTGCGAAAATTCATCTCCTCTGCCACATCAAAAGCATTCTAGTGCAGCATCAAAAGAATTCCAGCAATGTGTAGCTATAATTGAGTTTAAAGAAATTATTTTCGATTCAAAATTGTAAACTTAGTCATTTTGAATGTAAAGAAACAGCAGAAATCTGATTGATTAAAAGCATGCAACATAAAAGTGCTTTAAATATATTTAAAAGAAACAGTGAATAATTTTACTATAGTATATAACACTATATAACAGTAGTCAACTTATAAAGTGTTGATATGCAAAACCTATAATAAAAGATGTGAATTAAGGTAAATGTACGGGTAGTTGACCCTTTTCAATAAAAGTGCCCAAAATAAGAAATGTATGCGAGGGATTGCTCTAGATTGTGGAGTTCAGACAAGTGAAACCATCTTTTGTCGGATTGAGGAATTAACACATCACCATATGTCATTCGGGAGTCATAGCGGCCATTTAAAAACAACACCTTATGCAGTAAGTATTTTATTTTGAATTTCTTAAGACAATTGTTAAGGATATCAGTGAATGTAAGCATATGCTACTTGATTCAACTGAGTAGTCTTACAGAAAGCTCTCATGAAAGGCTGTCATGATTTTTTAGATGGTCAACTACCGACACAAAAACATGGTTGTTAAAAATTGAACACAATATTTTTATAACAGACCCTTTTCTAATTTTTGTCTTATCATATTAATTTAGACGTTTGATCCATTATGCATACACTTGCTATTTCATCATTCGGTCTAATGCTAAACGTTAATCGTTATATTTGTTGAATTTTTCTCTTAAACGGTCAACTACTGGAACGTTTACCTTAATTCAATGTTGTTTTATCTCTCATTAAAAATATTATTAACTTTATTTGGAGATATTTGCACATGTGTCATGATTGCCATCCATATTTCTGTGTCGATCAACGACTAATTCATATTCAAAATTTATAGATCGAAAAGGACACACTCGGAACATATTTTTCTATTTATTTTAGATTTTTGAAATATGCGGAAAAGTTGTTACGAAATATCCTCTGTGATAAAATTTGAATGCAAAATCTCACCAGTAGAGACTGTGGACAGGGGTTGACTGACCGACGGGGCCTGTGTAACAAAACTGTTCTATAAGGTAATAAAAATAGGGTAATATTTCAATCTACAACAATATTAAACGTTTTGCGAATATAATTGATAGAGTGTAATAAAAAAAACGAATCGATTGCAAGCCAATATGTAGAAGGGTTGCACAAACTTTGCGCACCTGCAATGGTGCTTCCGTTTGCCGAGCCAGAAATGAGTTGCGCAACGGGTGCACCGAGACACGGCGTGATCGGGGACCCAGAGGACTCCATTGCGGGTCATTCCCTCCGACCAGCCTCCTCCTCCACCCCCGTCTCCGGCTACTGACGAAGACGACTCTGAAGGCGGGTAATAATCCTGGAACACGAGGATATCATTATATATTATGTTTATGGTTCAAATATGATAAGATGAAAATGCTGGAGCCACCGACGGTAACATAAACATTGAGATAACCAAGAAAGTACAGTAGAACCTTGATTGTCCGGAGTGAAATAGAAACATAAGCCGCATAAATTGAAAATACATTCTTTGACTGCTTTTCTTAACAAATGAAAATAGTAAAGTCATATGTCATCAGTTTATAAGAAAATTGATTTAGAGGGCCTGAAAGATGGAATTCTTACCGCAGGGGACAAATGAGTTTTTCGAATGGGAGTACGCCCATGAAGCAATTATAATCAAGGGTGTTTTGGTCAATTGATGTAACCCTCAAAATTTAAATAGGTCAGACAGTAAAAATTGTCTTTATCGAAAATATATGGCGAGTTGTGTTATGAATTTTTGAAATGCACTCCTGTAAATATTCATGTTTGCAGATACGGGATTATACGTAGAGAGTGTCGATATAATAGTGGCTTACATCAAGTGGATGGGTCAGAATTTTTAAACCTAAAACCGAAACCTGCTCTGTCGTCTTTAAAATGAGATCCAATCATTAAATCATTTTCCTATTTTTTGAGAGTTACATCAATTGACCAAAACGAAAAAATATTGATGAGAAGGTATGATTAAACGTGTATTCTAATAAATACCCAGACATTTGAATTTGCCTTTATCACACTCTTCCATTGTTGGCAATACCAGATATCAAGACAATGTATTGAAATAAATTAACCTTGGAATTGAACCTTCGTATTGAAGAATCAAGAACTGTTCAAATTATATAGCATGGGATGATCCTTTTTCTTTAGTACTAAATTGTATCCATTACATTGAGGCATATTTCATTTTAATTATGCTTTTCACTCTAGATTTACACACAATTATGGTAATCTTTCAATTATAAGATGTACTTTATTTTAAATACCATAATAAAAACATAATTAAAACATTCTCCAAAATAAATGAGTTGGAATATATCTATCTACTTTCTTCCATAGTATCTAGTATACACCACTTAAATTCTGTCTTTCTATAAAATATTGACTTATGTGTTATCAAAGACATGAGTGATGCAGCGTTTCTTAAAAGAGTATCACATTATTTTATACAAAAGTTTCTTCTGAGAACCGGACATCCTTGCTGCCATTTTTTACTTCCGAGGAGTGCCATGACTGCTACATTTTAATTTTTAGATTAACTTTCGATTATAAAATGAGCCCTGAATTGAATCATCGAGTTGCAAAAAGCACTCGGGAAGTTTTTTCACGTTTCAAGTAACTGACGAAAAACTGCTGTGCATACATAGCAAGCATTAAATTTATTACTTTTTTGCCATTTGTAAATGATTACCTGACCAAGTAGAATGCAATTCGAAGCTTCCACCTGGCTAACTAGATAGAATTTAAGTTATTAAAAAAGATAGCATTCACAAGACATATTCATACAAAATCTTCCAGAATGGTTTTTGCAACTCTCGGTGATTCAATTAAGAGATATCAAAATAGGAATGCCAGGTCTGTGGTCGAGTGGTCAAGGTGCTTAAGAATTCAAATCCCAGTGCAGACTGTTTCGTAAATTGATTTTCGATCGATTTATGGATTTTTTCACGAAGGCATGGATGTATGTGATGTTTAAAATTATTTTCCCACTCATCTCACAAGCTAGTCTTGACCTAACCCCCCTATTCTCTTCGAAAAAGAGAGGTTGATTTAAAGAAAACTTCTGTTGAGGTAAAGTCCATTAGGAGTCCATAATATACTCTACATTGGGAGATTAAAAATAAACATGCGTCTTATAATATAGGAAATACGATATATTCTATTGGGAGCAATATTACTAATAAAAAAGAAAATAGCATGAATATTGTATTAATTGTATCACTAAAAGTAAAAGATGTCAGTATATTTGGTATCATAATATGGTTGTTATTAATATCTCATGCATAAATAAAACCAACCAATAGGCAGTTAGAACAACGACTGCCCAAAACAGTGGGGAGAAAGTAAAAAAAAAACTTATTCAAGGCAGGCAATTTTATCGTTCAATATTTCCCAGACAACATCGGTTCGTTTGCCAAATGTAACGAACCGTCAAACCATCATGACAAAATTAATTCAGAAGGGTGCGGAAAAAGGTTCACCAAAAACATAGACAAACAAATACATTACAAGAAAACAACACAACAGAAAATAAATTATTCTAATTGTGCAAAGGTTATTCGGGTAAATTAATAAATAGATCTTTGTAGATTAAAAATGTGAAGTTTTTTAAATTGCCTACTAATCTACTAATCATTCATTCTATTGATGCTTAATGCTATTATGGAATAGACTTTTCCATTACTCAAAGAGGCAAGGAAAGACAATGATTCTTTTAAATATTAACTATGCATTCAAAAATACTTGTATCTATTCATCACAAATAGCTCTTAAACGGTAACCCTGGCAACAAACTTTACGCAGTTCGTTGGATACCTTTATCGTTCCGTTCCTGAGGTATGTTTCTATTAATACTGTGATTAATACGAGTGTCTGTATATTAGTGATGCAAGCCCAAAATATGAGCAAAAGAGTAAAGAGTAACATCTTTTGATCATTTCACAGCATATCAGATTATTTTCAGGACCTTGAGCAACCTTTCATAATATCCGAGAGGAATCTAAACAACTTCAAACCATTATTAATAGAAAAAGCTCAATATAACTTTTTAATAAACAATGCAAGAGAATTTTGTCAATCAATTAAAATTATTTAATTTATGATTTAAATTGGAAAATTTAATGTCAAATTGTTTCTTGTGATTTTCCACCCCAGGAATTGTGATATTAATCTTGTAAAGTTTACTTAAACTTGCTCAGTTTATAACTGGATTTCAATAGCGGTCACTTTCTTTATTTTGACGTTCACATCTAAAACTGTCTACTTTTATAGTCGCTGAAGTTTAGTTGTAAAATATAAGATATTCTGAAAAAGAAAATTCTTCGTTTGTAGAATACTCTCGAGAATTTCACAACTTTCGTGTCAATTAAGAAAGAAAAACCAATAAAACAAAACAAAAACAAGACGAAAACAAACAGAAGAGTGATATAATATGACAAAGTGTTAAGTGTACGTATTACTGGCAACACCAAATGGCTTCTGAATGCGTGTTATTATTAATCACCGAAAGCGAATAATACGACAGCCAATGATTGGCAGATCTCGGCTGAATATTTTTTTTTATCTGCCCCCCTTTTCGAATACACTGTGTTTTTGTTAATTGTCGATGATTGCGGAATATTAAATATACATTTTTTTTTTGTCAATGATGATCTGATGCCACCCATTCCATTTTGCAAACTAACCCAGTAGTTGTCTAAGGAGGCCTGTCGCCTAAAATTTTCCACGTCGTCGAAGTAGGCCATTGAGCTGTGCGCCACCATAGCGGGATTGTTCCAATCGAAGGGCGACTCATTCGACTCGGGGGAATTATCTTGATTAGACGTACCCTCCTGCAAATAATCCTTCATGTTTCATATCTGGGATGGTATGCTTTGACCCATTTTTAGCATCAGCATTTTTGACACCTCTTTGCATGGCTGCAAATGTGCAGTGGATCTCCCAACAAGTGTTTTTATACAGTGGAATAGAAAAAGTGGGAAAACAAGGATTGCTGTCAGGACAGAAGGATCGCAGATGTACACAATTCAATATAAATGTTTAGAATTATAAGAAATATCGACAACTATAATAAGAAGGAAATGAAAAAGTAATTTTCATGGCCGATTTAAAAGATATTTCTTCAGTAGCAATAATCTTCCATTACCCCCCTTAGGTATGTTAAAAACCATTACACCGTTCTTTTGATATTTTTAGATGAACAATGAAATGTTGCGATTCAAATATTAGTTCATGTTTGACGTATGTCTTTATATTTATACTACAATTATGTGATTAAAGATAATGTGATTTTTTTATTACGAGGTTGTGTAGATTTCGGGATATTTTTGTGATGGTTTCCGATGAATGTTTGAGCAAATCATGCATACGTAGGGCTATTATGCGATCTCATCTATCCTTTCAATGAATTCTTGAAACCATCTATTGGGAATGTTAAATAACAATATATTAATTAATCCATAATCCAAATGGATTTTTGTGAATTTTTTAATATTGGGTGAAAACGATTAATCAAGTGTGATTTTGAAAGAGTGGGAAATAGATTGTTTTCCACTAATAATTATAGCTATTCATTATCAATCGAGAATTTTTCAAACATTCATGTAGTTTTTCTGCAAAATGAGTTACTGCTTTATTCATTGGGGGTATCGATTTGTATTATGTCAAAGGTGGGGGAAACAGCTTTCTTTTGACCGAATCCAAATTTTTCATTATTTTGCATTTATTCGTTTACATTCAATTGGAGTTTCTTGAATGCGGCCTCTTAACGATAAATGAATTCAGCAGTACAACATGAGAAGGTTCTCACCCCTGCACTATGAAGTCGCTGAATATGAACATATCGATGGCCTAGTTCCATAATGATACAACTAGAAATTGGTAGTTTTGAGATATGGCCGATCAAAGTTTTGACTCATCTAGACTGAGTCGAAAAAGTGATGGGTTATTATTTGTATTATTTTTTTATTCAAATAGGTGGTCAATAGTTTACAGTTTTATGATGAAAGGTTGTTTCTTTATGGAATGCCACGATTCACAAAAATATATTTTCACAATACGATATTTTGATATGTATGTATATGGAACTGAGAAATTATTTAATTTTGGTGATTTCTATATGCAAATATCTGCCTTTTGAGAGAAAACCTATACATTTTACAAGCTGTACGTTTGTGGAACCGTAGAAAAGCGGTGTTCGAATATAATGGCTAATTTAACTCAAAATTTCAAATTTTTGACTTATCGTTTTAAGGGATTGGGCAATCGATATCATGATACAAGAATCGATTTGAACTAAGTCATTTTTACCTGTTCAAAGAAAATCTGCTTTTAATGTTAAAATGCTGTATTCTGCACACAAGATTATATTAATATTAGCTGAATTGATTCGATTGGATAGTCGATTTGGCTAATATTTATAAAGGGATACAACATTTCAACATTAAAACCAATTCTAGTATGACGATATATTATTGGAAACTTTATCAAAGAATGAAGCTATCAAATATAATTATATGACAAGGCTTTCTCAAAGAAACAATAGATAAAGCTTCCGCTGTACCATTACTCATGTTAGCACCTTGGTTGAAGGTGTGGATTGAATGTTAACCATTCTTGCAATGAATGGAGCGAATAATGTAAGAGGAAAGAAGGAGATTAATAAGGACTGGTGGCCGTCTTCATCAGCGCCATTGTTCATATAAGCTGTGGTCGTTATTCTGGCATCACTCGAAGGTATTTTATGTCAATTATGCTCAAATCAAAACAACTTTCCATATTTATATAATTATAATATCAAACGAAATTTTAAATTACAAGAATAAAATTATAAATATCTTTAAATAATAGATATATATATATCATTTCAACACGAGAAATTTCAATTACCACAATAGACAGAGAGGTGCAGTTCACAATTCCACATTATTGATCGACCATTATATATTCATGTTCAATATTGAAAGAAGTAGTACTAATCAAAAATGCATTAAAGTTTTTAATGTTGATAATAATTGAAATATAGTTCAAATAAAATTCACTTTTTATGAACCAGATACACAATGGGAATTTTATCAAATTTACTAACAGAAGATATTTCTTGAATTTAACAAATAATTAAGAGACAGCTAATTAATAATTGCAGGTGTTAAAAATAAAATGATTTATCATTCCACCGATAGTCACAAAGTTTATTGTAATAAAATTTGAATAGGCTTTAACAAAAAATCATTTTGATCAAAACTCTTGCATTACGATGTAGTCATAAAAATTAAACATTTTGGTGACGGGAGCACCATCTGGTGTATTGTATTGTTCTGATGAGACATTTTTTCATGTTAAACTGTTCCCATCGAATTTAAAATGAAGAAAAAGCATATGAATGATTGTTAAAAACTGGTGCTAGTCCAGAACGACTTCGATAGATGCATCAATTTGACAGTCTGAGTAAGCAACTGGTTATAAAAACAGTAAGAATTTAGAGAAATTAAGTTATAAACGAGTATTTTATTATAGTACGTAAGTAATTATAAGAAAGATAGCCTTAGATATTCTGTCTGTCGAAACAATTGAAATCTCTAGTGTCAATAATTAATTAGTAGAAAGAGAAGATGTAAAATAGAAGAAAAATGAAAACCAACGAGATGAAAACAAAATGGTAGCACGAGATGCAACATTCCATTAACAATTCACTGCCTCAGATCCATTTTTTCGTGTATACTATTTTCTCGTTTCGATGTTTGAAAACAGTGGGTTGGGTTGCATTTCAATAAATTAATATCAAAAGAATAATTCAGAACAGCCCGAACTAGGTCCTGTAATGTAAATTTGTAGAGCTATCTGTTGTTAAGCCCACCGAGTCATGAATTTTTATTTTACAGTTTTTACAGTTTTTACTCAATATTGTGCTAGAATTGATGCATGACAAAATAGTTTAGCATCATTCCTTCAAGTATGAATTCAACACAAACTTGTCACCTTGATCGGTTTCTTAATGAGAACATCAATTTAATCCATGATTATTTAGCACTGTATAACGTGTTAAAATCACGAGTTTTTCAAGTAGATATCGACGGTGTTTTGGCCAATTGATGTAACCCTCAAAATTGAAATTGTACAGGAGAGTAAAAACTGTTTTTACCGAAAATATCATATCGTGAATTGCGTTATGAATCTTTGAAATGCACTCCTATAAATTCTCATGTTTGCAGATACGGGGGTTGTACGTTGGGAGTGTCGATATAATAGTGGCTTACAATTAAGTGGAAAGGTCAGAATTTTTGATCCTAAAACCAATGTAAAATGATGTCTCCTTTCCAAAAAGTGGTCAATTTATTTTTGCAATTTACATCATTTTGCAGAGACCTGCTCTGTCGTCTTTAAAATGACATGCGATCATTAATTCATTTTCGTATTTTTGAGGGTTACATAAATTTGTCAAAACACAGTCGATATACAAAATATTGAGACACGATTGTTACATTGCATAATACACCCTGTGGGAAGGATTCGGTGCTGTAGCGGGAGATGGTTGGTACAATATTGAGTACCCGAGGGAACGAATCAATATGATAAAATAGAATCAGAGTGATGATGCATTTGACCCATTTCTTTACTTACATCAAAATATAATTATTATTGCAATATTTTTTAAACATTGTCACAACTGCGCCATTAGTCTCCCGAAATAATGAATGTGTAAACAATCACATTGAATGTGTTTAAAATATGAGTATTAATAAATTAACTAACGGTGTGATCCGGGGTAAGCCGCGCTGTCCGGCACGCCCTTTGTAAAAGTTCTACTCTGGCGGAGTGCAAGTCTCGCATTAATTTCTCTTCTCTCATCTGTAAACAGAAACATTCACCATTGATATCTTATGCACAGTGTCCAGGCAAGACAATAATTGTTTAATAAGCAATAAGAAAAAAGCAGTTTTTATCACTTTTAAGGTGTTAACTGTCAATTCTTGGTGGAAAGACATTATATTTTAAAAAATAAAACACAATTCATTTGTACTACTTCCACATATTTATAATGATCAGGACCGGTTTCGCTCATCACGAGCATTATCAACTGATAAAAATACAAACATAACAGGCTTATTTATATAAAATTGAGAGTAAAAATGAAGGTATATAAAACTGATGGTTCATGAACAAGAAAACACTGATTAACAAACAAATTATACATAAATCAAATGAAGTCTACAATTAAAATGCTGCAGTTTTTATTATAATATATGCTATTTGGATTACAGGAAAATCAGTCTATGTAAACCAATGCTTCCCAATCTATGGGCTGTGAACCCCTGGAGGGCCGCAAGGGGTCTGTATTGTATTATTCAAGACGTTATTAAAATTTTGTCTTAGAGGTGATTGCATTATAATGCAAGTGTATGTATAAGTACCTGATATATAATATCAAGGACTGCTCTGTACACATTTATTATTTTCACATATCACATGTAGGTATGAAATTTTTCATGATCTAAGGGTCCATAGTGCATATAAACAATACAAACAGTTCCGACATGACGCAAATCAGTCCGTCAGTATGGAAACTAAATATTGTGGACCGTGGAATGAAAACATTTTGGAAGCACTGTTGTAAATCATATTACAATCATGTTGGCTTCGGTTGCAGTGTTCATTTGTTCACATTTCACATATTTCCATATCAGTCTGATAAATTGACTTTTCAATTGATTTATGAATTTGGGTTCAAAGGTATGGATGTCTAAATTCCCTCCCACTCATCCGATCCAAAAAACAGAGCGTAGCAAGCGATTAGCAGACCACTAATCCTATCCTTGCCCCATCCTTCTATCCTTATTCTCTCAGAAAAGAGAGGTTCAACTGCTGAATAATAAACGGTTCTCGTACAACAATTTATGTTGAGATGAGTTCTATTAGTAGCTCATATGATCCACATTGGATGCGGGCGTGGTTTCAAAAATTTTTTTACCAGGACAGAAAAAAGTGTAGCATCAAGACAAACCTTGTGGTCTAAAATGATCTGGTGCAATCTATGTTGTACCGGACTTTGAGGGCAGACAAGTCCATCTACAGGGTCAAGGCTTCCACCTGCACTCTCCGCTAAACTGCTATTGCCGCACTGTCTACTGTAAGAAGCACGATAAATTAGCAAATATTGGAAAACGACATTAATATTTTTGGTATTCATCAGTGCTGGCCGCAAAGCAGGTAAATGTTTCCTTTAGATTTAATAGGCACTTTTTTGCAATTCGACAAAATTGAATAGTGACCTCATGTCAAGTTTTGACAATTTTTTTGTCTTTCAAAATCCATAAACAAAAAGATTAATGCCAAAACCAGTACAGGTTTTATCAAAATTTGTTTACATACGTACAATTTTTAAGAAAGTGTGTATCTTTTAGTTGTGTTTCAAATTTTTGCCAGGAATGTCATAGGAGAAATTCCTCAAGACATAGTTGCATGCTTTGTAATTTGCTCTAGATGCAATGAAGTTGGCATGACTAACAGATCCGACTGATGGCCGTATTGTCATGAGAAATTTTTCCTGTCCGTTGTTCACATTTGGACTAGACAGATGTCACTTGCTCAATTTTAATTTTGAAATGAGGAATACTCCGTGATCCGCCGATAGTGCACGATAAAAAAAATAAATATATATATATAGCCTGTTGATAAAGTGGGAACCTATTTGAGAACTAGTTTAGATACATGAGTAACAACCTGTGAACACAATCCGAAACCCTCCTGCAGTGTTGCGAGTTGTGCGGCCAGCCTAATCTCTCGTGGTGATGCTGCAAATCGCAAGCGCACCCCCGCCAGCTCTCCTCTCCGTCTCTCTGCACAGTGGAACCGATGAAGGATGACCTGTCGATCGGTTTATCGGGAAGTCCGTCAGCAGGAGTCGAACAGGAGGCCGGGGCCGAGCGTCCGTGCCATCGACCCATACCGTTTGAAGCTGGAACAAATAAATTGTTTCAAAAAAATGAATGTAGCCATTAATATTGAATTGAATTAATATTGAACTGAACCCATCGAAAATATCATTGTAGCTATATCCGTTTCCAAGGAGAGCATATGGACTCTTAATGGAGTTCATTTTAATAGAAGTTGTTCTACAAAAACTGCTTGTTAGACAGTTACTAAACTTTTATTTTTTCAAGAGAATAATGATAGAAGAATGAAGCAAAGACTGGACTAGGAAGCGAGTCAATGAACACTCTAATTGAAGACAACAACACTGACCACTCGGCTACAGATACAGCGAAAAAATCCATTTTCACAATTTTGTTGCCAAAACCCTCCAAAATAAGAAAAAGCCTACAAATTGTGATTGTAACCAACCTCCGGCTGATTGCGTCCGATGGTAAGCCCTGAGTGGTGAATTAGGACACAGGGTCATATCGGAGCATGTCAGCATGTCTTCGGTCATGTTGCTGCAGGCGGGCAGCGGGGGAAAGTGTTCAAAGTGTCCGCCGCCGTCGGAACGCTGCCTTCGATGAACGGGGACAAACGATCCGCTAGATGGCAATCCGCTCCGTTTTTCCGCTGCACTCTGCTGCTGCTGCTCTAATCGGTTGGCTGCGGATTCCTCTGATATTAAATTACCTAAAAAAAAGTGTTTTTGATAAATGTCAGTTAACCCATTCACTGCTTCACTGATCACCTAGATATTAGTGCCTAATCGATTACCACTTAGTTGCTAATTACTGACGACTGACGACTACTTAGCACTGAATGTATTAAGTATATGGGCTCCTAATAGAAAAATAAAGCATTTTTAAAAAGATTAATTGATTTCGTCACTCAACCTTTCTATTGAGAATTGTACAGAAAAAATTGAAAATAAATGGTACCAAATTGTTTAATTGCATAGTAAGTAGGTATTAACAATTAAAAAGTTAAGCAGAATATGCTTTGGTAATCTCCAGATGTAACATCAATGTTACTGGGACTCCATATAAATAGCTATGTGAACCTTTCTTAAAAATATCTGAGTTAACTTTTACATAAATAATTATCAAAAACCCACCGATTTCCGTTTCTAGTAAAATAGCTGCCTTATCATTGAGGCCTCCGACTTTTGAACTCTAGTGTGAATCGGTGCTGTAAAACAAGGGGTTTAATGTGTTCGCAGCGATCCCGCCGTCGACCACGGAATTAATCAACTCCGCCCCGAGGTCCACGCAGCCGCTGCTCGAATCCGTCTGCTGACTGCACTCGGATATGCTCCTCCACGTCAGGCTCTCGTTCCTGACGCGACCCACGCTCACCGAGTGGCCGGATTCGGAAAAATTTCCATCGAGGAACACGGCGGTGTCTTCGGTGGGCGTCAGACCTAGCACTACGCCGCCCGATTTGAAAGCGACGGCCCCGGTTACGATTCTGGCAGGCCGCTCTTCAAGATAGTCAGCGGGAGACGACAGGCTATCGTGTGGTATCGTCTCGATGGCCTGCTCCGCATATTCAGTGTTGGGGCCGTCAATTTGATCCGGCGAATCTAGCAACGATCTGTCCTCGTTTATCATAGGTGTATTACCGTTCTCACAAATACCATTACTGTCTAGTTTGTTGTTCAAATCGGCTTCGTAGTCTTCGTCAGCTTTAGTGTTAGAGTTTGTATCAATAGACGGCACGTCAGCGTCATTATGTGTAGGAACTATATTACCATTCCCTTTGGGGGAATACCCGTTCAAAACTTGCTTCGGTATCATCGTATTGATCAACGAGTCGGTGTTGTTTATTAAATTTTGCATTTGGATGTAGTTGTTTTGTCCATTTGTGGCGGTGGCGCACTTTCCATTGGTCGCGGGCTGGCCGAGAACGCTGTCAGAGTCCACGCTGTCGTCGGAGTACTCGTCGATGAGCTGCTGGTGGCGGTCGGACGAATTATTGTTTGCCTGCTGGCTATTTGTGCCCGGCGAGCTCAGAGCGTTGAGTTTTCTGTAAGAATTAAACTGAACTAAATAAATTTTTAAAATGTACTCTTAATGACGTGATGTCTAGCAGCACATTCGTAATACAAGTCATAACAAAATAGTGACGGTACACACGACTCTCCAGAATGCCATAAATTTTATCATTTACCGTGTGAATAATTTTGTTAAATTCAATATTAAAATATAGTTTAAAAAACTTCAATATTTAATTCTCTGCCTTGACATAGCAATTGATGTATATATAATATGAAACAAAAACAACAACTTACAAAGGATCAACCGATATGCTGGGGTCACTCGATCTCCTGCCGTAGTTAGTGAAGTCTGGTTCCGAATGAGATAGGAGGTCTCCGTACGATCTGGTTTTCGTCATGCCGCCTGAAACAGAGAATCAAAGTTATAAGTGTATGGAGACGGTGAATGTTCATCTTTATAAACTGAAATCATCATTGACACTCGTAGCCGTATCTGACAAACACAGGGTTGTTTTATTAGTTTATCTTCGGTTGTGGTGGTTTCACGGGTTCAATTCCGTACCGACAGTTTCATAAATTGCTTTTTCAATTGACTTATTATTTGTGTTCAAATGCATGATGTCTCAAATTCCCTAGCACCCATCTGATCCTACAATCCTACGGACATGGCAGGTAGCGATTATTAATCCAGCTCTAACCGTATCTTTGTATCCTTCCTCTCTTTGAAAAAAGAGAGGTTGAGTAACTGAGTAAAAGAGCAGTTTTCGTAGAAAAGGCTCTATCAGGAGTCTGTATTTCTACTTCACACTGAGAGCGGACATTGTTTGAAAACAAACTATGAAACAATCAGCTACTGAAGGATTTGTTTACAATGTAAGGGTTTAATACAGCACCATGTTGGGCGACATTTTTATTAATAAAATTTACGTTGATTTATAAAGTTTGCAATGACCGATGCGGTAATCTAAATATGTACAACGCAATGTGTAGATTCGCTCTTACCATAAGACTGCTGGGAATGAAGAGTAGGTGTGTGGTTTGAAGTGGTGGCGGAAGGAGCGGGGGGCTGCAAGGGTGCGGGAGTGTCCGGCGCGGCTCCTAAGTAAACGGCCGCCCAAACGACCAAAGCACGAGCAGAGTGGGCTGGATACAAGACCTGTAATATAAAAATGTTATCTATTAAGAATTCATTCAACCTGTGCCCGTACAGACAAACTATATCGCAAGATTATTTATTCCTAAGGTAAACAATGATTCTAATTCTTACTTTACAAATAAAGAGTGGGGTGGGTTTTATTCCATTGTACTGGACGTGGGAAGAGAGTAAGACATAAAAACTGATAGACTATTTACAAATCAATTACTGGTACCTGGAGGTGAAAAACCCAAGCGAAATAAATTTAATAATGCCTGTTTTAATAGTTAAATGTTATTTACTATTATAAACAATTTACTTTGACTCATTGCAACTGTTTTTGACAACCAGCAACTTATAACTCACTTTAATCCTGATTGGTAAGTTATTTTCTATGAAATGCAAAGTTCTGAATAAATTAAATATTTTTAGTATTACTACATCAAAAAAATATAAAAAGATTTATTTTTGGTATCAGTCAATCGGGGAAGAATACTTCAGGTATCATGTAAATTTTTGGGATTGGGAAATATTTAGTAAAAAATCTCAACAGTATACCTATACAATATATCGACAGTGATGTAACCCTCAAAATTGAAATTGTTCAGGAGAGTAAAAACTGTTTTTATTGAACACACAATATGGTGAGTTGTGTTATGAATCTTTGAAATGCACTCCTGTAAATTCTCACGTTTGCAGATACGGGTTTATATAGAGGGAGTGTCGATATAATAGTCGCTTACATCAAGTGGAGGGTCAGAATTTTTAAACTTTAAACCAATGTAAAATGATGTTTCCCTTCAAAAAGTGCTCAATTTATTTTTCTAATTTACATCATTTGGCCGATACCTGCTCTGTCGTCTTTAAAATGAGATCCAATCATTAAACCATTTTCGTATTTTTTGAGGGTTACATCAATTGGCCAAAACACACTCACTCCTCAAAGGTTAAATACTTTTTAACCAAACATTGTGGAAATTGATTTTAATTTTATATTAAACCAATTCATGTTTTTTTTTAAACCATATCCGCTCCCTATTCGGAGCATATGGACATCACCCGGTTCCTCCAAGCTTCTCTGTCCCCCGCCAGTCTCCTGGCTTCCTCCCAGGTCATCCCAGCATCACATAGTTCCTCCTCTACATCCTATGGATGGTCATCAGCGGTCTTCCAGGGCGATGGAATCCATCTGGTTGGTAGAAGAGACAGGCAAGATTCAGGCTCCCCTGGGGCATCCCCAGCATGTGTCCTAGCCAGGTCCATCGTCGCTTTCTTATTTTGGATTTAATAAGAGACTGGTCCGTCTGCTCTCTTACCTTTGAGTTCCTGACAAAATCAAACCACCGTACCCCTAGTATTCGCCGCGAGCATCTGTTTTCAAAGCCCAGTATGCGGTTACCCTGTGCCTTGGTGAGCTGCCATGATTCGCAATTCATGTTATAAACCAATTAATAATGTGAAGATATAATTCAAACCTCTTCCTTGTTAGGCTCGTACAGATGATTGAGATAAGCCGGCCCTCGTAAGAATTGCCAAACACTGAATGTCCTCTCGGCCACGCGCTGCACCGTCCTCTCTCTCCGACTGTTACACAGGAATGTGCCGAACAGGCAAGAGTACGCGTGCTGTGCCAGTTTTATCTGAAAACAAATCAAAGTTATTACCAAAGTGAAAATACACAGAGTGTACAAAATTATCAAGTGACAGATTTACTATTTACTATTCAATGGATTAGAAAATCGCTTTCTGTAAATTTATTTTCAGTAGAAAATAAAGATAACTTAATTATTCCACTTCTGTAACAAGGTTTGCTATGTGTTTCTCTTCTTTGAGATGAATGAGCCGTGTCTGCAAATAGTAACCTCATTTGGACGAGTACATGTTTAAATCTGATGGTTTAAATGGGAGAAATTACTAACCAAATACGCTTGAGAGAATTCAAAGCTGCACGGGTACTGCACCAGAATCTGATGGACACAATCCAGCCATTGTAAGAATACAGGACATCTACAAATAATAAAAAAAACAAACATATCAAAATATGATAAAAAAAAAGTGTCAGCACATCTTAGTGATAAACTTTTTAAAACCATTAAGAAATAAAGTACTCAAAATGACATAATTCGGTGATGGGTGCCGCTATTGGTGTATTTGTTTATCATCTGAGATGAAATCTTGTTTTTCGTTCAACAATAAAAAGAAAAAATATTTTTGTAATAAACATAACAGCAACTTGTAAAGACCACAAGACAAACAATGCTTAAATAGTTCCTATTGCATTTAGAATATTACAAAACCGTGTGAAGTGTATTAGTCGAGAATAAATTCCATAGATTATTTCATCATACCTCCATCATCCATACTCCAGTGACTCACCAAGTATTCCCTGACATTCTTCATAATGATTTATTTCTTGTCAAAATGTAACCTAACCTATCCTAAATTTTTTTCAATCTGTAATGTGTATATATTATAATAATAAGTCTGGCAAAATAATTGGCAAAATTATCCACGGCAGCTATGGTGAAAACTTTTGACACAGTGTAATATCTTGAGGTGGGATTTTCGTCAAATAAAAATGATCATACTGTTGTCTTTGGCCAATTTTGTTTGACATACAAATACGGTTGTGTAATGTCAATAATATCGACAGTGTTTTGGCCAAATGATGGAACCCTCAAAAAATACGAAAATGAGTTAATTATTTGATCTTATTTTGAAGACGACAGAGTAGGTCTCGGCCAAATGATGTAAATTAGAAAACAATTGACTACTTTTTGGAAGGGAAACATCATTTTAGATTGGTTTAAAGTTTAAAAATTCTGATACCGCCCCACTTAATATAATCCACTATTATATCGACACTCCCTATTTATATACCTGTTAGTCGATTTGCTCCATTCATAAATTGGAGTAACTTAAGACAATCGTTATGCGATTTATAGTACCTTTCATTCACGTTGTCAGCACCAACAGTATGTCCACATCTGTCGGAAAACTTGTGGCCGAAGTCCAGCCACTCTCGTTCAACTAGTACTCGGAAACCCTGAAACAAAATATGCAAGAATTGTAAGGTGGGCCTATTTTTCCCGGTGTAATTATAAACATACTATGTACGCGGATGGGCAGTTTCATTAATTGATTTTTCAATCAACCAGTATCAGTATCCCTCCATCTTTATTCTATCTAGAGAGGCCGAGCGACTAGGTATGAAGCAGTTCTGTTTGTATAGTTAAATTGAATAAACTTGAATAACAAAATCATCACGTCTGTTGATTAGGTTGCTAATCAATTTGATCTCTCAGAAACTGACAATATTGGAGTGAACAAGTCGTATCAATGGGCATTTCAAATCTGCAGGAAAAATAGATAAACAAACCTCGCAGGTTCTGTAATACGGATCTAGCAGCAATTGAGCTGTAGCAACGATCTGCGGAGTTCTGTCCCACCCGTCTGAGCAGTGAACCAGGGTGGGGCGAGCGGCAACATGCACAGCTCGCGCAACGAGGCATGCCGCCCTTAGTAGACCACCGACGGCTTGGAGCCATAAGGAGCGCTCCAGGACGGAGTGCCAGCTGAAATGAAGACAAAAAATCAGTGACATTAGTTTTTAGTATATTATTTTCGATTACTAATATAAATGTGGATCAAGATTCCATCATTTAGAAACTGTTAGGGATTAACTCGATGAACACGCAGGACATGTTTACATGTTCAAGACTTTATCTCATACTTCCGGCCAAACTAGAAAGAAACACTAGAGGAGGTATGCTTTAAAAAATAGTTCAAACCTTTAGGTAGAGAAATCAGGCAACAGATCATGAAAATGTCACAAGGAAATATATTTTTGAAAAGATCTCTCGATATTCAGTCTTTCGAATTTCAGTTTTGATCTGCCGATACGAAGTATTAATCGTCAGCCCTATGTATTACACATACTTATGCAGCTACGCGCTAGCTTGTGTGCGTGTTGGCGGTGTATATGAAGACTGGGTTTAACAAAGATTCATATAATGAAAATATAAAGCATTTAAAGTAGGTGTGATTATGCACATACTTTCTTATCATCAGCCCGAAATCGGATTCAATGTCTGATTTTTCTGAATAATTATTTTTCGATTGTAAGATGTCATCGATCACAAGATGCACTCCGAATTCAGAGACATCAAAACAGGTAAAAACATGCGTTTTATATTTAATACGGTATGTAATTCTATAAACAGACATTAATCTTTCAACTCACTTTGCATGATCGGGAGGTTCCGCAGCAAGCGCCCTCAACGCCTGGAAGCTCTTTCTGACACTGTGAATATTGGGCAAGCACATGAACTGGATCTCAGCGCAGGGATAATACTGCGGACATTCGCAACCGCCCCCTCTCGCCCTATTGGTCACCGCCGAAGTGTAAGACCTGGCGTCAACGATGAGAACCTTCGGGCCGGCCCTAGCGCCCGGACCCGATGTAGTGACGGTGCTGGCTGATGCCGTAGGCCCCCGGTCAAAGTTACATGCGGCCCACACGGACGCGATGAGCTGTTCGTCTTCGTTAGAACGCCAGCCGAGCCAGCCTACTTCTGGTTGAGAGCACCGGGCGATTACTGCGCCGTTGCCTCTGTGCCTGGAAACAATAACAATTATAAAAATGGATATTCTAGAATACGCAAAGTATTCTATAATCTATGAAACTATTTTCAGAAGAGTGTTTTGCATTCATCAATCTAAGCTACCAAAATGTCACAAGTGCCCTTTTGCTTTTGGGCGATGATATTTTCCCTCGAAAAAAGTAATTTTGAGGAATATCTATCACATTTTTTTTCTTTGCTTAAGTCTGGTCCCGTTTCAGAGCATATGGTCATTACACTGTGCATTCAAGGTTCTATGCCCGCCAATCTCTTCGCATTCTTCCAATGGAATGTTAGGGTCCCACACCACCACTGAGTGGATCCTATGAATGGACATCGATGGCATTTTTTTTTCACATTCCCTTCCAACGTGGAGCATATGGTCTCCTAATGGAGGTATTTCAACAGAATTTTTCTATGAGAACTGTTTGTTACTCAGTTGCTCAACCTCTCTTTATCGAAGAGAGCAGGGATAAAGGGATAGGACTAGTGGTTAGCTAATCG
Organism: Himalopsyche phryganea; assembly: GCA_022494535.1. NCBI lineage: Eukaryota > Metazoa > Arthropoda > Insecta > Trichoptera > Rhyacophilidae > Himalopsyche > Himalopsyche phryganea. Next base: position 472,400 of record JAGVSL010000039.1, read on the forward strand.
CTCTCGCTACGCCCTCAGAAAACACAAACACTCAGACTATGAACAGGAATCCATAAATTGATTGAAATATCAATCAACCGATATATTATTAAAATGCAATGTCACAGAAGTATTTAATTTAAAACAAACATTTTTTTCGATGAGTTTTTCATTCAACAAATTTTCGTCTCATTTTTTAAATCTTACCTCCATACAATGGCTGGTATTCTTCTAGAGCTCCTAAACTTGGCAACGGTCTCCAGCTCATCGTCGGAGACGCACGCGGGAACTAACAGCAGAGGTGGGTATGAGGGGCACAGACGGAATTCAGAATTTGCCGACGACACCCTCCACGCACCGTGAAGGTCGAACTGGAGCCGGGACACCTGAATAAAAACATTTGTGATCATGTATACATCAGTTTCATGTCACTGTCAGAAAACATTGAGCTACTGTAGTACCTGAGGAGTGGCCGATATCTTGTATAATATTTTGACACTTACAACGCGACGTGTTACCAAAAATTAAAGATGCAAAATGATTACGACAGTGCCGGCTCAAAAGTTGAGAGACAATTGATAGTGCTGCTCGAGTGATGGAGAAACCCACCCCTGCTGCACAAACACGCATATCCGTTAGTATCAGAGGAGCGACGGTATGCGAGGAGTGTATCAGATACATTACTGTTCACTGACAAGCGTAATGCCCGCTGGAATATATAAAAAAACATTTTTCCTCTATTTGCTTGAGGGTCATGCGGCTCTGCAGTATATATGACGAGCCGCCACTGTATCTATTTCTAATCGAGTCATATGAAAAAGGACATTAAGGAAAACTCATTACACCACTGTTGGCATCTGTAGTCGATTGCGGTTTGAATTCTGACAAAATTTCATTATAATATATCATATTATGCTGATTTTTTCTCCTCGAGGTGATCGGGTAATTAAAAAACTACTTTATTGTCAGTAAGTTGTAGGTAGTGCTTGATTTTAATTTATTTATTTTAATAAATAAATCTATATCACTAATAAATAATACACAGTAGAGCTACCTCTCTTTTGAAATCGGCATGCGGATCGTGGTTGAGTTGAGCGGAGAGCCTCCTGGCCACCTCGGCGCCTCCGGGCTCGGCGGCCCAAGCGTGATAAGGGAAGGCGAATAACTCTTCAAGCTGCGATGGCGGTTGAATTGCCGTTTCTATACGTCGCAGCCACTCAGCGCAGCGCTCCCCGCTTGCGAATGTGCATCTGCAAAGAAAGACAATTTCAACATTAATAATATCCAGATCAGACGCATGCGGCCTGCCAAGTTTTCAGTTAATTAATTAAATTAATAATTACGAACATTTGTTTTTAACTTTCAGTGTACCTAAAAACCACCAAAAGAACATTCCATCATGCGAGGTTAGATCTGCCAAACAAAGTCAGATGTCTCACCAATTTAAACTAATAGAGACTAAATCTGTGGTAGTACAAAAGTGTGCGTTCGGGGTATTCGAACCCTTTATTTCTCAACCGAGTAGACAAAGGCTCAAGAACGTTCACCGCTCTGCATTAATGCGTAATATTATTTAGTAGATTAATAATAAAAAATAGATAAATCAAAGACTAAAACATCACATGATTTCATTGCCATTATAAACACATTTCTTACAAAATAACAGACAAACAGAAAAAAAAAACAATGATAACCCATTCCTAATGAGTGCAACAACAACAAAGTGTAATATTTTATTTATTGGCTTATAAAATAATAACAGCTGATTCAAATTGTTTGTAATGCATTCCTAGAGGAAAAAAAACAAAGACAATTCTGTTCATTGACTTGATATTTTAAAAAATAAGTAAATATTTTTCTACTGTCAAAATGGCAAATACAAAGCTCATTGTGAACAATAAAATTATGTTTTCACTGAATTGGCAGGACTCCTTTAAAATAAGGTTATAGAAGGCATATCACCTACGTCACAATAGAAATCAGAAATCTTCTGAAGGCTCAAATGATCATTAATTGTAAGTCTTTTAACACATTTCGTAGGTTCGAGCAAAGTAGGAAAACACAGTAGAACATGAAGCGTAGAATATGAGTGAATTTGACAAAGGGTTAATCCATAGCGGTTAAACCTCGTAGCGATCGAAGATGTAGGTGTCTGACAATGTATCAGTTGTTCAGAGGCTCGAATCCGTAGTGCTGATCTAACAATGGAGGCAGCGCTCCATCAGAAAGATAGTTTCAATAGGCGGTAATCCGTAATTGTATCAATTGAGAACCGATCCAACAGTGGAGGCAGAGCTCCGACCGCTATTGAATTGCTGAGTAGCAAATTTATCAATGTGAGCGATTATAAAGCCCTGAGTGGACGTACCACAGGCGCTTTTTCCATATGTAACATAGCGCCATCTATTATTTACATGAAAAAGGTGATAAATGGTGATAATATATTTCAAAATAAACTAGCGACATCTATTTGTAATTATCGCACCCTTTAAGGAAAAATATCAAATTGTCGAGTAAAAATATATAGTTCAATTAAATTAAGTTTATCGGCGTTCGTGGCGCAGTTGGTAGCGTCGCTGGCTACAGTTACGGATGTCTCGGGTTCAATTCCCGATGCGGACGGTTTTCATAGATTGACCCTTCAATCGATTTATGATTTTCTGTTCGTAGTCCGAGTCCTCCCTTCCACCAATCCCATCCTCACGGGGAGTAACGAGAGCGATAAGCTAACCAATAGTCTTGTCCTAGCCCTATCCTTCAATCCCAACTCTCTCAGAAAAAAGAGAGGTTGAGCAACTGAGTAACAAGCAGTTCTCGTAGAAAAATACTGTTAAGATACCTCCATTAGGAGACCATATGCTCCACATTGGGAGCAGACATGAAAATTTTTTTTTAAGTTTAAACACAGTGCTGATGATGGCCTGAAGCCGAAATAGCTATCAATCAATTCTCATAATTCTTTAACTAAATATAATGATATTCTTACATTAAAATAATATTATGGACAGTGTTATTCTTCATGGATGGAATAAAATTATTACAATATACATTTCCAGGCCTTAAGCTGAGTGACGGATGGATGGATGTATGTAATGTTTAAAATTTCCTTCACCCATCCGATCCTAAAAACGGTGTATAGCGAGAGCGATTATCTAACCACTAGTCCTGTCCTAACCCTATCCTCCCAGCCCTACTCTCTTCGTAAAAGAGAGGTTAAGCAACTGAGTAACAAGCAGTTCTCATAGAAAACTTCTGTTGGGATACCTCCACTAGGAGACCATACGCACCACACTGCGAGCGGACATGGTAAAAAAATAGAATCATCATATAAATATTCTTGAGTTTGCTGCCTTGCCTATTTTCTTACGATCTGGCTTATTATGAAAAAAGTTGGCTGACCTCTTGCGTAAACTATACCCAGAAATGGGGCTTAGCGGGAGCGGTTAATTAACCATTAATCCTGCCCTGGGACAATCTTTTTATCTTCGCTCTCTTCGAAAAAAAAGGGGTTGAGCAACCGAGCAACAAACAGTTCTCGTAGAAAAAAAACATCTGTGGAAATAAGCTCTATTAGGAGTCCATATGGAACATGTTGGGAACGGACATGTTAAAAAATATATATATATTTATCATGATTTATTTATCTGCGTTCTAGTATAATTTTCTTAAAATTCACGACGGTGTATATAAATTTATTAAGACATAAAATTGAAGACCAACCTGAGACTCCTGGCGTCTTTGCACATGATGTGAAGGTAGAAGATGTCTCTGATGTCGGCACTCTCCACAAGCATCAGAGGAATAATTGTGGCCGCACCCTGCGCTCCTCGGTGGTACACTCTGTAGTTTGACAGAGCTAGGACGCCATCTTGGGTGCGACCCAGATACTGAAAGTAAACAGTACTTTAAATTAATTAATGTCATAATAGCGCAAACACATAATGATTGAATTGATAGAATGAGGTTATGAGACGGGAACTGTTAGCAAGTCAATTGCTTATAACCTTTCTTTGATAATAATAAAGAGTGACGTGAGGTTAGGTTAGATGAGTTGCCCTGTTAACGTCACGTTTTCCAGGATTGCTTCTACAGTAAGAAGTGATGAAAATATCGAAGACATCCATGGCTTTGGATACAAATTCAAAATACAATTTGACAATCAGAGTATAAAAAATATTTTAAATTAGCATTCTTAAAGAAAGGGTGGAGAACCTGCTGTTTTTTCACTAAATTAAAAAAAATTCTTTCATTTACAAAATAATATACCCAAATTTTTTTATTGAAGTTTGTTTAATGCGGCTTTAATTGATTACAGATAAATAAATGTGGCCTTCTAACATGAAAAGGTTCCCCATCCATCATCAAAAATACTCTTGGTCACAGGTCATCAAAAGCTCATTTAACGCTTTTCCACCGTTTTTATTAAAAAAAAATCAAATGAAATCTGAGGTTGGGCCAGGTTTTGATACAAAACATAAGTAGCATGACTATATTCTTTCGTTGATGAGTATAATTATTTATTTTTCAATAGAAATATCAAAGTAAGAAAAACTTTACACACCTGAACGGCTTCCCCGCAAATAGGCACAAAAGGAACTGCCAAACATGGCTCTTCGGCCTCGAGTTCTTTCTTTGGGAAGAGTTCAGCGGCTCTGAGGTGACACAAGGAGTTTTGATCTTGGGGTGGTGACGCGGCCCGCGGCTGTGCCTCTGGAGGCTGAGAAACGATGGAAGGCGGGCCGCCGCACTCGCTCATGAGCAGCGAGGAGGTGAGAGAGATGGCTGACGCAGAAGGGGGCAGCCCCACGATGGGCACCAAGCTAGGCGCGGCCGGCGCCCCGTTCTTCGACGATGATGCTCTGGACGGCGTTGACATGGCTGCTATCTGTGGACGAAGACAAAGAAAATCATTAGATTTCATTATAAAGTAAATAAAAATAATTCTTTTACTAGTGGATTAATAAAATGGTCAAGGTTGACAACTCAAATTAACTTTAGAACAATTTTTTTTTACCATGTCCACTCCCAACGTGGAGCATATGGCCTCCTAATGGAGGTATCTCAAGAGAAGTTTTCTATGAGAGCTACTGCTTGTTACTCAGTTGCTCAACCTCTCTTTTTCAAAGACAGTAGGGATAGAAGGGTGGAGCTAGGACAGGACTAGTGGTTAGTTAATCGCTCTCACTACGGCCCGTGAGGATTGTATGGTTGGTGGGGAGCTTAAGGCGTCACAAACACTCAGACTACGAACAGAAATCCATAAATGGACTGAAAGATCAATTTATGAATACCGTCCGCACCGGGAATTGAACCCAAAGACATCCGTAACCGTAGCCAACGACGCCACGGACGAATTAGAGAACAATTAGATTCATGTAATGTTGGTAAAATCTGTTCCAGAAACGAAATCATTCGCAAGTCGGAAAAATAGAAAAAATGTTCTTTTTTGTTTTTCATTATAAATGGCTAAAGAAACATTTCTCATATACTAAAAACTAAAACATTTCTATGTTTTTACAAGACGTCAAATTTCGACAACTTGTAATAATTTGCCTTGATGGAACTTCAATATCAAATTCGATCTTGTAATACAGTCTAAAAGAATTAACGATAGTAAAGCTCTATGGATAAAAACGACTCATTTGTAGTTAGGCTCAATAATGTTATTCTTGGTTTTAAAATAATTCGTCGAAAATAATATAATATTTTTATATAAAAAAAAATCGTGAGATCGGTGTAACTGTCTGAAACCGATTTTCTTCGACAGGCGTATAAAAACTACTAGATAATATTACTTAAAGCAATACAACTTTCCAATATAATTAAGAAATTATTCGACCCTGTCACTCGCGAATCTCTTTGCTTCATCCCATGACTATATGTGAATTATGAAATAAATAATTGATCTTCCAACAGTATACGATAAATATAACGAATCTAAATTCTCACCAAGGCGATACTGCCGCGAGACAAGAGGAAAAAAAACGAAGGGCGCGCGTCCGCTCGCCGTCTCACCGCACCAGACGATCGCCCCAGGGACACGAGAGCTAAATTACTCATTACTGAGAAAATGAATTAGTGGTAAATTAACGAACTTCATTATTTCCTGTTGCACGTGGAGGGTGGTATTAAATAAAAAATGTAAATTGCCGCCGTGGCAATCAGAGCGGAAAGTCTCGGCCACACTAGATAGAGAGGCTTTTTTTACCCTCTTCTTCAAGACTCAAGAGTATCGTTTACGCAAGGGGTCGGCCAACTTTTTTCGTAATGGGCCAAATCGTAAGAAAATAGGCTAGGAAGCAAACTCAAGAATATTTATAAAGAAGATTCTATTTTTTTTTACCATGACCGCTCCCAGTGTGGAGCATATGGTCTCCTGATGGACGTATCTCAACAGACGTTTTCTACGAGAACTGTTTTGAACGAAGAGAGTAAGGCTAGAAGGATAGGACTAGGACAGGACTGGTGGTTAGCTAATAGTTCTCGATATATGCCCCGTCTCTAGGATCGGACGGGTGGGAGGGAATTTTAAAAATCACAAACATTCATGCCTACGAACAGAAATCCATTGAAAAATCAATTTACGAAACTGTCCGCACCGGGACTTGAACACTAGACATCCGTAAGCGTAGCCAACGACGTTAACAACCGACGATGTCAGCTCCGTGGTTCTATTTATAGAGCAAAAAATTGTTTTATCTTTTTTATTCGGATGTAATAATATTATACCTAAATAATTTTGTGTACCTACACACTTTTCTGACAGGCATACGAGTAACATATTTAGATTTATTAATTAGGATTATTATAATGGACACTTGATTTTTTTATTATTTAACAACAAATGTGACATAATAATAATACTGTCCATTAATGATAAGTATTAAATTGCTTTTTTGAGATAACAATTCCCATCATCAAAATGATTTGGTACGCGGGCCGTAGTTTGCCGAACCCTGGTTTACGTTGAGACGGTGTTCGAGCACGGCGATTCAGTGGGTAAGTTACAGACAAAATCATTCAAAATAGGAAACAAACTTCAATGTGAATGCGGTACGTTGTTGGAGAATGGATGTGCATAGTTCGTACTCCAAAAAATACTATGGTGTGATTGGTATACGGTAGGGTGTCTTTTCTCACGGTCAGTGACTATTTCAATTGTTGGTCAGTAAGAGATAATAAATGGTCAATATTTAATCAAAATGGCCATTTGTGGAATTAGTTATTGACCAAATTTGTTGCAGTAAATTCTCCAAACTACCAAAAAACTTTTTTGAAGATTTGATAGCGCTGCCGACAAGCCTGCGGTTCCGCAGCGGTTGTGTCGGGTACAACGTAGTGTACTCTGGGAAAAAAGACGATTTGTATAATATTAAGCAACTCGCTTTAGTGATTCGGCAAATACAAGAAGCCCGAAAAATCATAACCGTGAGAAAAACGGATATAATATGATAATTCCGATACGGACATACGAGTTAGATAACAGCCGAATGCAATGTGAACACATACGCCTAAATTGAGTAATAAAATAGTATTATTAATACGGAAATACGTATTTATATAAAAAACAAATAACTATTTGAAGGCTACAGAGCGTTAACTATAGTTTATAATATACATCAGAAGTCGGTAACCTTTTTACTGGGCGGGCACTCAAAATGGTACTGTATCTTAATTTTGATAGATGGGGTTGTTGTGTGCGTAAATTAAATCAGAAATACATTTAATCAAACGAAAAAATCTAACATTTAATAATAATTTATACAATCCAATTACAGGTCTATTTAAAATCTTTAATGTGACATATGACATTACAGATCATTAGCTTATTTGTAGAATAGTCTGAATTTCCTGTTCTCGAGCGGAGGTCTAAATGTGAATCAGTTGATCGCGATCCGTACTTGGATTTTAAATGTTTCATATATGAATAAGAGTATATTTTTGAGCATTTTTGACATACCAATATATAGCAATTATTGCATAAAAATGATTTACAAAAAATCAATAAATGAATCCAATTTAGAAAATTCCTGAAACTAAAAGTTAAACTCTTCCAGAAGTGGATCAAATTGTTTCGTAAAATGAGATGTAAAATCATGATTTGATGGGAGAAATTTTGATAGACAATTGAGTGGTTTTCAATATATTGACGGTTGGTCACCCCTTATATGCCCCGGGTTGTACAATTTAGTGCAATAGCCCGCCATAACAAGAAACGCACAACCAGGAGAATGGCTTTGTATCGGCCGAGCAAAGAAGATTTCCTGGGCCGATCGTGTCTCCAGTGAAAAAGTAATCTTTGTGATGAAAAATACGTCATTCGTTCGCCTCTATGAAGATATTGAAATAGTCGCGAATCACTTGCTTTCCAACTCCAACGCTGCTTTAAGAATAGCAGCCAGAGTGAGGAAACCAATGACTTGCGGATAATGCGACGTTAGAATCGAACGGATTTTTTCGTTACGCAGTGACGTTACGATTCAAATGAACGAATTAGATCGACTTGGGAGTGTTTGATTTGTTTCCAAGTGACTCATTTTCTATATCAGATAACTAGACTTATCTACACAACCTCCGCAAGGCGATCATTCTTCAAAGCGTTGGTCGTATTATACGACTGACCTAAGATTGTGAACACGCACAGAATTTTGTTCGTCAAACATCGACAGACGACGGCGCTAGTAGGAAAAGGAAACGAACACAATATGCCAATGTGTGCAAAATAGTCAAGTCACTTTGGTGTTTCGACAATGAATTCTCAGACGTCGCATGTGTTTCTTGTCCCGAAGCAATATAAAGAAGAAATTTATGCAGGATACACATCTATACCTAAATCATTGTATGGAAGTATTTACAGAGTTATTGTAATTCAAATCCGGATAGCAAACGGTAACATTTTGATATAAGATTTATTCTTTTACCCAATACTTACCAACTAAAACATAACTGTTTCAGATAACACAAAATTGTTTATTAGCTTCCTTGAAATATTGAAATTTTCGAGTTGGTTGGTTTTCGAGGCAGTCGATATGGCAACCCTTACACCCGTATCACACCAAGTAGAAGAAAACTGGGAATTCCATCGCTAATTTAAATCGTATGGAATGGAATTACGTACTTCTCAGTTGATCAGTAAGACATGTGGCGCCAGTCGAAGCGGATTATTGCCAGACTAACCAGATTACGCGCCACTGCGAAGGCCCTATTCTTATTGTCTGTGTATTACGAGAGACCCGCCTTTCTTTGGCCCAAAATGCCAAGGCCGCCGGAAAGTAGGCTTTCGCGGAAGAAATATCGGATGAGTGACATATTACTATTACACTACGGTGGATGGACTTTCGAGTATGAATAAGTCCTCTGTTGGTCATTTTACGATAAGTGCGTAAAAATGTCCCAAATGTATAAGATTGTTTTTTTTTTTGCACGGGGGATACGTTTCAATGACCATTGTGAAAAAAGATAAACCGAAAAGCGAGAGATCAATTTACATAAGTCTTTATTTCAATTTAAATAGTCACAAAAAATAATAATAATTAAGTGACCATCGTTCTGACAGCTGTTATAAACTTTTTTTATTACTTTTTAAAAGTGAAACTATCGGTTTAAAAAGATAAATAGTCCGTTTTCACAGAACGTGTTATTTCGAAACCGTGTAAAAAGATAATGAGGCGTATAAGAGATTTTCGGTGGTATAATCAGTATAGCTGTATAAATGGACTACAAATGACCAATGAGAAGTAAAGTGAGTAAATTGAAATTTTGCAAAAATGTTTTTGTATTCTAAATGTCATAAAGTATCATAAAACTGAAGTGAGCTAAGTAAACGAATACTGCAAAAGTATTTCATTCTGTGAAAAATTATTAAATACAGTGTACATTAATATAAGAAGTTCTTTAAACTAAAACTTTCAATAAACAAGTTTCCCGTTTCGTCACTTGGCCCACATCACTTCTCGAGAGCTCAAATAGTCTCAAACACATAACACAAAACATTGCCACGTGCTTGTACTGAAATTCGATAAAATAATATCAATAAGACGACAATCTACAAGTTGTACCCTTCATAATAGGTCACTTCAGTTCGACACAATTTTTTTTTACCTATTAGTTTACATTTCTTTCACAATATTTGATCCAAAATTGTCCTAGTATACAACCGCAAAATGAAACTCAATACATTTAACAACCCTGCCTTGCTTTTTTCCCCATATATTTTTTGAAATAAAATAATCGGGCACACAAAATTATGTAGCCATAAATATTATTATATTCTGCTATACAACGTGTTCTATGTTCGAAAGTTGATAGACAAAAAAAAATGTTACGCGTTTCGAATATACACCTGCCAAGACACTAGATTCTAGTGAAAAAGAATAATTTAAATTACGAATTTCAATTCGTTTTATGCATAAACACGTCAGGGAAATAATTTATATCGCAATACTTAATTTATTAACAAAATCTAAGAACGCACGCCTCTATTGGAAAATTATGCCATTTTCAAATTAAAAATGCAACTTAAGAAAATAATAGCTCTACTTTTGCATATTTTAATTCTACACCTGCAAAAATAAACGAATACCATGTCATATACTAAACCAGTGGTTGGCAACCTTTTGAGAGACTGGATAAAAAAAATAATTGGTTAGTGGTTAAAACACTAAAACAATTTTTCAAATTAAATTATATATAAATATATTTAACTCTCTAAACTCCCTCCCACCTATCCGATCCTTACGGGGCGTAGCAATAGCGATTAGCTAACCACTAGTCCTGTCCTAGTCCAATGCTTATATCCCTACTCTTTTCGAAAAAGAGGTTGAGCAACTGAGTAACAAGGAGTTCTCGTAGAAAAAAAGCCTGTTAAGATACCTCCATTGGGATGCCATATGCACCACGTTGGGAGCGGATATGGGAAAAAAAATATTTCATTTTATAAAAACATACATATAATATTTTTATTAGTGGCTTCCTTGGTTTTAAATTATTTTTTTAAAGTTTTTCAATATTTGGCAAAAATGCAGTCTTTCTGGTGTTAGTCTATTTTGCAAAGTATTCAGGACACATTTCATTTGAGGAAGTGTTTGCTCATAAGAATATGTTGAACCAAGTGCTTGTAATAGAACAAATGCATTTTTTTAAGCATGACAAATTTTGTGGATATGACACCCAGCATGATGATATTGCATTCATGTGATCGTGTTTTAAAGATGCTGGCGAAGATCATTCGATTTATTTGTCCGCAGAACTGAACATTTGAATTCAATGTATTTTTAAACAGTTTTATATTTTTTTCTTATTTATCATTTTTTTTCGGGTAACACACAATGCTGTAGTGGGTAATTCAATTACCCGCGGGTAGTAGGTTGCCGACCACTGTACTAAATATTATAACAGCTATAAAAGTAATATTAAAATAAAAGTCGTATTAAATGTTATTCTGATAACGAAATGCAATGGTTGCAATTTCAAAAGTGCATAGAATTAAAAAAAAACTAAATTGAATTAAGAATAGGTATCATAACGAGTTTGAAAGGATAATAACTTAACTTCAATAAAAGTGAATTGATAGACAATAAAAAGTATATTATCGAAATGGTATTCTATATTTGAAATCCCTCAAATGCAATTTCACGAGCTTGGTTTGTGTCGGATATAAATGATGGCTATTGAATATACTTCCTTTTGAACCTCTATAATAGAGTTATTAAAACAAATGTGTATAAAAAAGAAAAAAAAGCGTGTTATCCATATTTTATGACCTATAATCATAAAAAAATGCATTATTCAATGGCTTATGAAAAGGTCGTTTATTATTTTAATGGAAAAGTATAATTTTAATATAAAAAAAATGAACGATACAATAAAGGCATTTTTTTTTGTCGTTTTATATTATTAAATTGAAACATAATAATGTTATAGTACATATATAATACAGCTGTAATTTTGCTATACTCTATTATTTATTTCAATGATGGGGTTGATTATCAATAAAAGTGTCGATGTAGATCAGTGATCGCCAAACGGTTCCTCGCGAGCTACCGGTAGCTCGCGGTGGCATTTTCGGTAGCTCACGTAAGATATTTTATCATGTATCGTCGAACATATTCAAGAAGATGGCCCTTCATCTGAAATGGAATTGATAGAATTTCACTGTGATCAGTCTCTTAAACTCCTGACTTCTAAAGTCTCAACTCTTGAGACGGCAGATTTCAGTGTGTTGTTAGTTGATACTCAAAAATATACGAGTGTTAACAGTGTTAAGTATATTTTGTGTACAAGCTAATTGTTGTTTTAAGATAAAGTCTGATTTGTCTTGATAATCTACATAAGTTTGGTGAACACCAACATTACTGAATTCATTTTTGAAATATTCGATGATGGAATATCCTTTACACGGCTCAGCAGGGAACGGGTTAAGAGTGTGTAAGCCTCAACTGTAGAATCAGTATGGCCTTTCCACTCAACAGAAAAGTATTGAATTTTAGTTCGAATTGCGCTCCAAATGAAGGCAATGTTTTGTTCTACATAAGTAGCTAGAACTGACGTTCTCCACTATAAAAGTGGTTACAAGTTAAAGGTAAATATAGAAACAGACTCACAGATATACATCTGGATAATTGCATTGAGGATGCGGAGTGACAAGGTACTCACCGAACATTGAAAAATTGGCGGAGGAAAGAGAATGCCATTCTTTTTACTTTTATTCACACTTATTTCAATATATTATTATTTTCTTTATAACTAATTAATTAAAGTAAACATTTTCTGTTCTATTGGTAGTCCGATGTCCTAATTTATTTTAGGTAACTTTCTTCTTTAAAAATGCCTAATAGAGATACACTTATAAGAGAACATATCAAAGTTGATCAAATCCATGGCAAACCAATGAAAACGTAGGGAAAAAATATATAAAAAAACACCATACGAATACTGACTGGGAATATTAAATAAAAGCGTTCGATTCTTATAAGGAATCGTCATACATAATTCGAAATGTACGAACACTATACTTTTATGAATATAATTTATTGTATCGCAAAAATATGCGCGCATCAATCGCATTTGTCATCAGATCGCTGGTATGTCTGTTTGTTTACATGTTATTGGCGAGGCTGTCAGAATGACACGTCGTCGGGCGGGCGAAGTGACAGCCGGAGCCGGTGTCACGTGGCTTCCGCGAACACGACGCCGCGACGTGTGACGGGTGACTAATGGCGTCGCCGATAAAATTCGACACGATCAAGGTATACATTCAGGATCAATTTTTCCAAAGATGTCCAGTCCCTGACCACATTGATGGCGGACATTGTAAAAAATAAATAAATTGAACGTTTCAATAATTAATAAAAAAACAAGCCTTAAGAAAATTTTAACCTTACTAAGCTGGATTCAAAAAAAAAAATAACTATCAACATAACCAAGTAAAAAAAATGCGAAACGTTAACGACGACCAATAGAGAAGCGTTATTTCTGGCTAATTGATATTGATTTACAATAATCTTTATTTGACCAATGAAGCACTGCTGAGCCTAGCAAATAAATAATAAGCAAAATTTTTAAATTGTGTGTTTGTACATTCTTATTCGAAGATGTGCACGTCATATTTCAACAGCTGTACAATATTCAACATTAATTTCTTTAGACAATAGAAGAGCCAAGTACGTTGACCTACGTTTAATTTCGTAAACCTATATCTATTTGAAAAGGGTGATTTTTTATACCGAACAACTGATTCAAAACGCAATGAACTTGATGCTAAACGTTTCAATTGAACGCCTGGTTTACACGTACTAAGTTATAATAGGGCGAGTGTTCCTAAAGTCGGCCGTCGCCAGTGGTCGGCATTTTGAGCTTAAAATTTAAATAATAGTGGACACATTTAAAAAAAAACAGATTTTTTAAAATTCGTGTAGGTAGTCTTGCCACTTACCAATGTATATATGCACTATACTGACCTATATGATTTTTACTTCGTAAGTTTCGACAAATTCATCTTGTATAGGGATCGCTAAAAAAATATACTTTATATTGTCATGCTTTGCATCATTATGTTTTTTATTGTTCTGTCTACTATCAGTAAATTATTTCGCGATATTCATGAAGTTTCATAGTGATGGTCGAACAATGGGTGACATTAATTATTTTATTTTTATTTGATTACATTACTTTAATCCCTGTTTAATAGAATAACAGCGAAAAAAAAATATGCATTTATCATTCATTGACACAAAATCCCTTTTGAAAGTACACCTGTCGCTTAACTGGCCGACCACTGGCGCAATGACCCTATGCTGAGACAATAATATTGAAAAAATCGTTTCTTTTCAGCATTAATTTCATATTGATGTTTGCTTGAGCCGAAAAATAAACAAAAAACATGTATCGAGTATAATTTAAGATGCCGACTGAGGGTGCTTGATGGAATTTCAATATCAAATTTGAATTGTTGAGATTTTGTACATTTCCATGTATTTCGTCACTAACGCCTTTCGCATTTCGGCATCTTCAGGCAATCGAGTACACGGTTCGGTATGGACCAACTCTGCTTTTCAAAAAAAAAAAAAGAAGTAATTTATTATCATCCGGCTATTAGTATTGAATGTCTTTCCTTAATTGTCAAACTCTCCATTAAAGGTGTTTTTTTTCTTTTTTCAATAGATGAACTCGGACTAACATCGACTTCAGTTCGAGTTCATCCATGCACTCGAATGCATGAGGATGCCGAAAGGCGAAGTCCGGGTCGTTAATGTACAAATTTTGAATGACTCAAATTTGTTTTGCATTGAAATTACTTCAAGTACCGTCAGCAAATATCTTAAACAACCAAATGAATTATTTTTAATCCGTCAGCATTGAATCCAAACATCGCGAAATATAATGGCATGGAGTCAGTTTATTTTTATTCTGAAGTAACCAAATAACAGTCGCGAGCGAATATTCAATAGTTTGTGGACTATCACTATCATATTTTCGTATAACATTTGGACGATATTATATTACCTTATATTTCCTTATTTGAGAATAAATTTTCCCATTACTACTTTTTAATATTATTTTCTGACTTCCTGCACACTAGAGTGCATGCAACCCAGCCAGGCTTGAGGAATTTCTCTTCGGAGATTCGTGGAAAAGATTTGAAACACGCATGACGTTGTTACGCTGCGGAATACACGCTGTAAGAAGAGTGTACAGCCGTAACAGAAGATGGTGGGAGACAACTTTGAGTATACACGATTCGAAATTACGACCGTTACGTGTGTCTCGGGTTCAATTCCCGATGTGGACGGTTTTCATAGATTGATCTTTCAATCGATTTACGAATTTCTGTTCGTATTCCGAGTCCTCCCTCCCACCCATCCCATCCTCACGGGGCGTAGCGAAAGCTAACCACTAGTCCTGCCATAGCCCTATCCTTCTATCTCTCCTCTCTTCGAAAAAGAGAGGTTGAGCAACTGAGTAACAAGCACTTCTCATAGAAAAACTCTGTTAAGATACCTCCATTAGGAGACCATATGCTACATATTGGGAGCGGACATGGAATATATATATATAAATATAATAGCCCAGACCGCTTTGTAGACGTTATATTATTATCACATGTAAGTATGAAATTTTCTAATGATTAAGCGTTCGCGGTGTACATATAAAATAAAATGTTATCCAATGCACACACAGTTTCGACGTACTAGCTATTTTAGACATTCAGTATTTCAATTTCAAAACCGTCATCTGTGACGGGTACGGTTACTTTTTTTTTCCATGTCCGCTCCCAATGTGGAGTATATGGTCTCCTAATGGAGGTATCTTGACAGAATTTTTTCTACGAGAACTGCTTGTCACTCAGTTGCTCAACCTCTCTTTTTTTTTTTTTTTCGAAGAGAGTAGGGATAGAAGGATATGGCTATGACAGGACTAGTGATTAGCTAATCGCTCTCGTTACGCCCCTGGGATTGGTGGGAGGGAGGACTCAGACTACGAACAGAAATCCATAAATCGATTGAAAGATCAATCTATGAAAACCGTCCGCACCGGGAATTGAACCCGAGACATCCGTGACCGTAGCCAGCGACGAAACCAACTGCGCCACGGACGCCGCCGACGGTTATAAATAATCTGCGACATTATTATGAAGAGTAATTTGAGGAAAGGAGAGCAGAGTTCAATCAAAAAAGAACTGTTTGTTCGAATATTGAAAACGATTAATTTAACATATTCAATATGGAAAAGTAATTATCTGAATCCACCGACCTGCCGAGTGCAATATCACAGAAATGCCAATCGATAACCGAAAAGAAAAATTTAATCATATAAGACACACGCGACATGCTCCAAATTATGAACCGCAACTCAAAAGGTTAATCGAATTCCAAAAAAGAACGAAATGTAAGCGGGAATGTTTGATGGCGAATAATAAAAAATATCTTTTATTCAGTATTATGTTTATGGTAATTGGAGCTGGTGTCATATATGCATACATGAATGTTAAAAATTCGTAGGAAAAAAAAAGTAAATCGACGACATAGAAAAAAAAATGATTGCATTTCAATAAATTTCGTCGTCAATATTATTTTTGTATTATATAAGGTAACATGATATATGCCAGCGTTTTTTCAAATGGCAATTCTGCAACATCCACGTCCAAGGTTTTTGGCTGACCATTTTAACGAGACATGTATATCTGTAATCTTTTCATTCATTCAAAACACTACCAGGGGTACTCATTATTTTTCTTGAAATCTAGGGATGTGATCTTTCATCTATTTTGTAAAATATTTCATTAAAAATTATTGCGAATACTATTCGAATAGAAACTATATGAAAAAAGGTAGGATATATTCGGATATCGAATATTCGAGTTGGAATCCCTGATTCCTTCCCACCTACCACAATTATAATTGCCAACTGTTAGTCCATTTTCTAACCTCAGCTTTTTATCTTTACCCTGTCCGAAGGGTGGTTGAGCAACTGGCTTAAAACCAATACTCGTAAAACAACTTCAGGTTAGTTGATAGAAGAGGAGTTCTTATACTTCATATTGAGCGTACAAGGTTAGGAAAAATAGAGACGGCGATCAATTAGCTAACATTATTCCTTTTCTAATTCCATCATTCTCTATTCTTGCCCTCTATAAAGAAAGGTTGAGAAACTGGCTTCCAACCAATTATGGGTAAACAATGTCTCTTGAGATACGAAATTAGTCCATATGTTCTACATAAGGAGCTGACATGTTGGAAAAATCTCACAATGATGAGAAAAAACAGTTTTCAAATAATAAAATTAATACATTGAATGATAGAAACCAAGTACTTGACGAAAAATATGTTATTGATACAACTTAGAGGCAACATCGGTGGTGGGATGGGGACAACAAACAAGTACTGTAGATATATAAAAAAAGCAATACGAATCACATTAACACTTTTGTTCGATGAACACCCACAGACGGTATTTGTAGCAGGTTGCTGAACACACCCTATGGGAGTGTCATTTAATACACGAAGAAAGGGAAGAGACTGCGCGAGTCGGTTGAACCTTTCACTGTACCGATCGGCTACGCTGACTTGATGGCGAATAAGGCAAATTACGAGACCTTTAAAAAAATTGCGGCGTCATACGGAGAGCGAGTAGACCTCAACTCATAGAAGCTTTTTATTTATCTGGAGAGATTGATATTCCGCACACTTAAGTGCACGCCACCAAGTCTCAGGCAGTTGCTCCGAAGACACTTCCGTTTAAGGGGGGGGGGAAACTGTAGATACGCTTAACGTTTGTTACGCCGCTGGATACTGCCGTATAAAATTAACGGACGGGAAAGCAGTGGTGGGTGGAGGACGGCAATGTAGACAGTATTCGCAAGGAGAGTTGTCTACGTCGTTTTACCCATTTCCTTAAATCCTTCCGGTTGACGGAATCGTTTGGTAAAGACTTATTCCGCATGTAACCTTAGAATTTGAAAAAGCCAGCAAACTGAGAGCCCACTTCACAAGCTTAAGATAGTTTCAGAAAGTTTTATGGAAAAAGCAATCGAAAACGAGTTCGCTACACCCAACAATGAAAGAACCCAGGTAGTTTGCGTAACGAATACCAATTAAGCATAACAGGCCGACGACGACGCTTCCGGTGAACATTTCTCGCCCGCCACGTGTAAATGGAAAACGGCGACACGTGTGTTCTTTGGCTTTCGGAGAGTAAAGTAAAAGTGATTTTATCCAGTCGCCGCAGAGTGCGCAACATGCTCAGAGGCAGTACTTTCGATTCCAACTCGGCAATGAAAGTTATAGCCGATTTAGAAAATTTTATGTCAGTTTACAGCTTTTCTAAATACTTTACTACTCTTAAAAGTTGTACTGACAACCAATAATTACGTTTCTAAAAATCGACCGCTTGATCGCGATTAACTGCCGTGGGGTAAGAACACACTACAAATGGAGGGAGATTAAAAATATTGAATGTTAGATGAGCGAATATATTATTTACTAAGCATGGGTACTAAGCTGAGTATTGTAAAGATTCTATCAGCTGAAGGCTTTGAATCAGTAACCCCTTTACGAATACTGATTGTGGGTGTTCAGTAAAGAAAATTGTTGATTATTTTTTTTTAATAAAAATAACTGACATATAATAACATATAATAACAGCGAACGCGTTAATATTTTTAAAATCTGAAAATCATATGTGATAAACTCAATGAGAATTTTTATAAGTAAGTCAATCATGCTCAAGATCACTAATCTAAGTTTAATATTGATTGAAACAAAACCCACCTGATCACTAGGGCAAGCCTCTCAACACTAGACCACAGAGGCCTACAAATTGAGAGTATTGTAATTTTAAGCTCGTCCAGTCGTTAACTGGACTTCGAGACATATACCAGTTTTGACTTTCAACTTCAAATTAAATCTCTATAGAAAAAATCAAACGAATATTTTACTATGATAAAACGTATAATTATAATATAAAACGATAACGTAAGCCAAAACTACATAAAAAAAAGAATAAAGTTATTCATCATATTTACAAAGAAAATCTACAAATATTTTACACAGTTAAATTTTAGATACATATTTCCCAATTCTAAATGAATACAGCAGTTTTGTTAGATCAATACAGAATACAGCAAGTCGAGTTAATTTTATGTAAATAGAGTCTTAGAACAAACAGAAGAATTTTGTGACTAACGAAGATTGTAATCTTTGGCTGGCTGCAAATAAGACATAACTCTAATAAATTATCCTTTTCTCAAAATTTTCAGGGTGATTTTCATTTTTCAACCATGTCCGCTCCCAATATTGAGTATATGTATTCCTTATGGAGCTTATCTCAACAGAAATTGTTATATTAAAAATGCTATCGTTTTTGAAAGAGGATGAGACAAGGACAGGACTTGCTAATCGCTAATGCTACGAACCGTTTTTTGGGATAGGATGGGTGGTGGGAGGAATTAGATCACAGACATCCACGCCTTCGAACACAAACCAATAAATCGGTTGAAAAATCAATAATAGTAATAGATTGAAGACTATATTTGCCAAATTTTAAAAAGAGTGTACTGATTTTTTAGAATTTTAAAACTAAGCGAATTTAAAAATTGCATATGAAGCTATTTTAATAAAAAAAACTTTGATGATTTTTCGATTGAAATAAATGAATATAGATGACATATAATGAGGAATGTAGCATTTAAGATATCAGAAAATTTGACTGACAAGGCTAGACAATGATTTACGCGATGAATAAATGAAGAACGGCATTTTGATATTTCATATTAAATACCGGTATTAAAAAATAATTTCAATGCGGAAAGTCTAGGACGATTGTACTCGGTCAGAACCAGGTGCCACTTATTCAACGCATGCATTCTGACGGTGCTGCTTTGGCATGGCACCTCACCAAGGCACAGGGTAACCGTATACTGTGTTTTGAAAATAGATGCTTGCGGCGAATACTAGGGGTACGGTGGTTTGATTTTGTCAGGAACTCGGAGGTAAGAGAGCGGACGGACCAGCCTCTTATTACGTCCAAAATAAAAAAAGCGGCGATGGACCTGGCTTGGACACGTGCTGCGAAAACCCCAGGGGATCCTGAATCCTACCTGTCTTTTCTACCAACCAGATGGATTCCGTCGCCATGGAAGGCCGCAGATGACCATCCATAGGAAGTATTCGGCGGAGCTACGAGACGCTGGGATGACCTGGGAGGAAGCGAGGAGACTGGCGGGGGACAGAGAAGCTTGAAGGAACCGCGTGATGGCCACATGCTCCGAATAGGGAGCAGATATGGTTTAAAAAAAAAAAAAAATATTCCACAAAAATAATCATAAAACGTTGATTTTCATAAAACCTAAGATGGCTAGTTCATCCACCAATGCTGGAATCTGTCAATCATGATCAAATCTTCATGCAAAGTCCGGCTGCAGAAAAATCACCCTCAGATTCACCGCTTGTTGAACGAACAGTCATTTGATAATTGTACTGTAATAATTATATTATAATACCGGGAACGTTTAGGTCATGACTAATTTGACAGTCTAAAAAGAAAAGACATATTTTCTATGGATTCGGCGGTAACTTTGTGGAAGTTCATTTGTAATACAAAATTAAATTAAAAATTGATAACTTAGTTATTCCAATTGGTGTATCACTAACGTGACGCGTTTCGCCTCTTTAAGAAGCATCTTCAGAATCGTTAGTGATAAACCAAGTAGAATAACTAAGTTATCAATTTTTATTTTTATTTTATACTAAGAAAAGACATCCTAAAATGCTTTAAATCTGTAAAAAAATCGCAAGCAAAAAACAGAAATGTAAAAAAAGAACCTTCTGCGACAGTCTCCTGTTGACTTCGTCGGCGAACATGGAGCTGCTTCTTCTCCTTCCTCCAAATTCTCCGGCCAACTCCAGCTCGAGCTCCAATTCGAGCTCCAAATCCATGTCCAAGTGGACAAAGTCTTCGCCGGGATCCGCGACGGCACGCGACACACCGCATTCATTCAACGCTGGCATTATTATCTGATGCGATATTGCATGAATTCGATATCGCGTATGTAGTGATTATTATTTGATGTGTTAAATACGCTTCATCAAGTCGATGTCACATATGTATTCCGATTTTAAATATTTACATACTGCATTTTTCGATGTCAAATATGTATACTATTATTATTACTAGTTGATGTAATATATATACCGCATGAATTCGATGTCACATGTATATATATATTACGTGGTATATAATTATTATTTTATGTAATATATGTATTTTGATTTACTCATACACTCGCTCGTCGACTCTTCCACCAAAGGGTTGCACCTTTGGTTCATATTAGATGTAAATTTACAGCACTAAGACGCCTTTCTATATTGATAAGGTATTATAGAAAACACAAAAACGTGTGATATAATTAAGAAGTATGATATTATTTGTTAAGGTAAAAATTTGTATTAAAAACTTTTATGTATTATATTTGATTAAACAGTTTTTGGCACTGGTATTCACAATTTTTAAATGTATAATTATGCTTGAATATGCTGTCATCGAAAAATGAATAAAAATCTGCAAAACAAGGAGATTGGAGAAAGATTTTTTATCTGTTAGAGTGTGAAAAGACGTAAGTTGGCTTGTGTGAAAAGGACAAGGAAACGACAGCATAATAAAGGTGTGAGAGAGACAGACAAACACGTGAATTATTCTAGATTCCGCCCCGATAATTCTCCATGAGTCAGCTTACGCTGGTAGTAATATTAAACAACGTGCACAACGATATTCGTGCGACAGCACGAGTGCATTAACACTTAGATATTTTCTACTTAATAAAATATATAATTCAAGTCGAACACTGTATTACAAATACTACATTTCACTTTCAATGTGGTGTTTTAATAACAACAAGATAATGATTGACGAATCACAAAGATTGGAGATTGACAACATTGAAAATGTATTAATTATCAGATTTCACTGATACAAATTTACAAATATTATTATCTCCGAAATAACAAAGCAGAGTCAACAATGAAATCGATAAATTACATCTCGAAAATATATATAATTATGTCATTACGAGAGTGTTTTCGTATTTTTTCTAAAAACCTCCAAATAACGGGCGAGGATTTGTCTCAGAAAAGATCAGCAAATTGTGAAACAAATAATTATTCAACACTTTCACTATGGAGTACAAGACATAGCAACAAAATTGATAACAGTTGTAATAAAATAAATGCACAACGCAAGGTGCGCGTTGTATGCATGTCTACAATGAAAGGACAAACGCAGCGGCTGTGCTTTACGCACGGAGAGAGTTAAATGACTACACTATGATAATTTGCTTATTCTATAATTATGATTCGGGATTCACATTTCGGGTATCCAACAACTTGAATAAAATATGTATCAAGTAACAAAGTAATCAGTTATTGAAGTACCTAAAATCGAAAAGTACTTTCTACTTGAGCAAAATAATGACGTCCGAAATAAAAGACTATAGTTATCATAGCATTCGCGTGTCATAAAAAAAAAACGAATGAAATTCATTACAGTATGTATATATTTTATGTAAATAATACAGAAACTGCGAAGAGTTTATCGAACATGAATAAAATATCTTTCCGGTATTTTAAGATGGGTAGATAAACTCGCTTTAATGTTTTAATATAAACATTAACGACCACTTAACAGCGCTGTAACAGAGTCGCTTTTCATGCGGGCAACAAAATTAACGACAATAAAAAAATCATCTACGGTTCACATCAGAACATATGGTCACATTTGTACCCATAATCGTCATACATGCAACGTGTACGACAGTATAATTTATACGAGCGTATGCACTTTCTCACAGCGTTCCCACAATGTCATATATATACGTAGTGATAATATCTTGATATATTTGTTTTTAATTCGTTTTTTTGGCGTCTGGGCATGTCACAATCACGCCATGAAGATATTTCTGAAGATGCTCAATAGAGCGATATTTGTCACATAAACATTTTGGTTATATTTTTGTGTTTCTAATGCGACGTATTTTTAATTAAGATACAATCAAAGCTTTATACGTATTCATACGTAGAGAAATACATGTCAGACCCGTGGTACAGTGGTGAACGTCGTTGGCTTCGGTTACGGATGCCTCGGGTTCAAATCTCGGTACGGACAGTTTCACAAAATAATTTTTCAATCGATTTGTCGATTTCTGTTTAAAGGCATATCGTTTGTGATGTTTAAAATTCCCTCCAACCCATCCGATCCTAAAAACGGGGCGTGGCTGGAGCGGTTACCTAATTACCAGTCTTGCCATAATCCTATTCTTTTATACCTACTCTCTGAAAAAAAGAGGTTGACCAACGGAGTAACAGGCATTTCTTGTAGAAAAAACTTCTGTTGAAATAACTTATACTCCACATATATTTATATATATATATAAATATTCACGTTTGCATTGAGGGGAAATATACCAAGGGTGCACCAAAATGATACTGATTTTTGGCTTAGCGGATGCAAAAGTACGATTTCTTTTCCGTTCTATTCAAATTTAATTGTAATAAACTGTGACAGAATATATTCTATTGTATTAAAATATTTAAAATTTGCAGCTGCGTCGGATTAATTCGACGATATTTCTTTATTTACTGAAATAACGGTAGGTTTTTCAGCCCCGAGTAATTCGTCAAACTCAAGTATAATGATTTATGATAAGATACTGAAAGCGCCCGAGCTGAGTGAAGACAAAAAAAACCACTACCTGAAGTATTGGTATTCATTATCATTCTTGAAATCTGGGGATATTGTGATGTGATCTTTCAACGATTTTTAAAAATATTTCATAAAAAATGTATACGAATAGTTTCCCAAACATCGAATAGTTAAAAAGGGTCGAATATATTCGGATATTAAATATTCGAGTTGGAATCCCGAGTAGTCACGTATTGTGACTGAGAAATATATGGCATGGTTCAAAACAAGCTACTAAATCAGTATTGACGGATATACCGTTACTTTGTAAGTTAC
Source organism: Himalopsyche phryganea (assembly GCA_022494535.1). NCBI lineage: Eukaryota > Metazoa > Arthropoda > Insecta > Trichoptera > Rhyacophilidae > Himalopsyche > Himalopsyche phryganea. The sequence continues at coordinate 496,385 of JAGVSL010000039.1, forward strand.
TTATAAGTAAGCGAAAATAAGATTTGTTTGGTTACGGTAAAGTAATTAAAAAAAACAACAAGATTAAGTTCTGATGTTAAACTTTATAAAACCCAAAGAAAAATGCTTTCTTTTGAATTACGATACGCAATGAGTTTTACTTATTGCGTATAATAATACAAAAAAATGATAATGGCAAAGCATAATTGATATATTACTGAATTAAGCCGCACCTATCGCCACCTGGACAAGTAAATTGCATTTTTGATAAATTGCGTGCGAAATAAGCGTTTTTATCGGGTCGTAATAATTATAAAAATACCATTATCAATTAACTGCGATGGCAGGTCAACTCCAGCTTAATTATAGATTACGAAATACAGTGAACGTCAGCATAGTAACCCGATGAACGCGCTGGACATGTTTACATGTCCAAGACTTTATCACGTATTTCCGGCCAAACTAGAAGGGACACTTGTGGATATATGCTTTAAAAAATAGTTCAAACCTTTAGGTAGAGAACCTAGGCAACAGATCACGAACATGGCACGTAGAACACAAGAAAGTATATTTTTGAAAAGAGCTCTCGATATTCAGTCTTTCGAATTTCAGCTTTGAGCTACCGATAAACAGCATAAATCGTCAGCCCTATATATCACACATACTTATGCGGCTACGCGCTTGCTTCTGCGAGTGTTGGCCGTGGCCATTTTGCTTGCAAAGTAGTAGATTACATATTTTCCAGCTTCTTCATTTTCTTCGATTTATTTTAGCGAAAATGCGACGAGTTTAGTTTACTTCTTGATGTATGTGGTATAACTAATATATATTTCATATAACTCTCCATTTATTAATGATCTATTTTAGCCATAGTGACCCTTTTTTATAGATCAATTGACTGAAAATAAATTCGTGCGTAAACGGATCGCGCTGTAAGGGTTAATTAACGACACACAGTTGCGTGCGATGGTAAAGGAGTTTAGAATGATCTTCAGGACAAAGCGACATAAATATTGACGGTGTTTTGGCCAAATTTTGTACATAACCATCAAAATTGAAATTATTCAGGAGAAAGTAAAAACTGTTAACTTTATAAGGTGAGTTGCGTTATGAATCTTTGAAATGCACTTCTGTAAATTCTCATGTTTGCAGCTACGGGATTATACGTAGGGAGTGTCGATATAATAGTGGCTTACATCAAATGGCCGGATCAGAATTGTTACAACTAAAACCAATGTAAAATGATGTTTCCCTTCCAAAAAGTGGTCAAATTTATTTTTCTAATTTACATCATTTGGCCGAGACCTGCTCTGTCGTTTTTAAATTGAGATCCAATCATTAACTCACTTTCATATATTTTGAGTAATAGGATAAAATAACAAAGTATTTAGTTCTATAATTTTTTTAGGTAGTTGATAGCTATTTCGGCTCGACGCTATCGTCAGAACTATCTAGATCAACTAGTTCTAGTTTACAGTCAGGAACAGTCACGACTATTTTATAGTCAAAACTATCTAGTTCTGACGATGGCGTCAAGCCGAAATAGCTATCAACTACCTGATAAAATTTTGAAGAGCTAAATACTTTTATTTACCCTATTATAATGGATTTCTACCAAGTAAATGCCAATTGAATTAATATATTTTGAGGGTTACATCAATTGGCCAAAACACAGTCGATGTGTGGAAATTTTAAAAAATCTGGATATGGGTTCAAAAAATAGTTCATTAAATAATTTTCCTTTGTGAGATTGATATACAAAATGAAATGTACAATCTAAATATTTAATTCTAGCAGAAAATCGGTAACGCCTATGCTGATGCCAGACTTGCATTGATTACAGAATACGATATTAATTATACTTGTGACTTCATTTTGATATATGAAGCGTCAAAAGATAATCATGCATAATACATTCAACCTCACCAATGACAAATTTGATACAAAATTCAGAATTGAATGTTTTCTTTGTAATTAAAACTGAACAATTAATTTGTTTGAAGATTTGTAGGCGTAGCTTCCAATATATAATTGAAGACACGAGTGAATGGAGGAGCTGTGTTGCAAAATCAAAGTTTTGAGTAAATTAAGTAAATTAGAGTCCATGTTTTTTTTCAGATTTTTTTTCAGTTGAGGACAATCCAACTAGCGGTGTGTAATGGTAATCAATTTTACAAACTAAGATTTTCGGCGTCCGTGGCGCAGTTGGTAGCGTCGCTGGCTACGGTTACGGATGTCTCGGGTTCAATTCCCGGTGCGGACGGTTTTCATAGATTGATCTTTGAATCGATTTATGGATTTCGGTTCGTAGTCCGAGTCCTCCCTCCCACCAATCCAATCCTCACGGGGCGTAACGAGAGCGATTAGCTAACCACTAGTCCTGTCATAGCCCTATCCTTCTATCCTTACTCTCTTCGAAAAAAGAGAGGTTGAGCAACTGAGTGACAAGCAGTTCTCGTAGAAAAAATTCTGTCAAGATACTTCCATTAGGAGACCATATGCTCCACATTGGGAGCGGACATGGAAAAAAAAAGATTAAAATTGTTTTTAAACTACGCGTCGTTTATTTATTATATAACATAGCACTGTGATGATTATTATGGCCAACTAATTATGTGTTCAGTGACTATAGATGTACCAATTTAACTTAGCCGCTAGTGAGGGCGCCACCGTCGCGTTAGGAATGTTGCCATACTCAACCAGAAGTGAAATTTAAATAAATTCCAAAACTGATATTTTAGCGACGGTTATTAAAAGTCGAGATACATATTTATTTTATTTATTCTAGACTGAAAATTCTAGTTTCGAATTCGGCGGCTGCCAAGTAATGTTGATAATACAAACATTCGATAAATTTGCCAAACAAATAAAGGTTAGGTTAGGTTTAATTACAAAGCTGACCGTTTTATGTAAATATCACACCGTTTATTTTATTAACTGACCACGTGTGACCATTTATTATTTATAACTGACCAAAAATTGAAGTAGTTACTGACCCAGTAAATGTAACCCACTATTGTCAATGAAGGCCTTGATAACCAACCCATGACACCATCATTCAATTTCAAATAAAAATAAAGCAACATATTTTATACATATTTTGTTTAATTCTTTGGAAGGTTATCTTCTTTTGCATGTTTTGGTGAAATTTTTGAGTAATTTGTGTAAGGAATCAGACAGATCGCAAAAATTTACACATAACTGCATGTTTAACTCAAATTTTCATTTTTTGGAGTTGTCAGGACGATCGATATAATAGTACGATATATTCGACCGTAATGTAACTAGTAGATGACATTTGATGAAAATAAATGGGATTTTTGATTCAAAATTTGTTTATACATATATTTCTAAACGTCGTGACACTTTTATATCGGCATTATTTTTAAAATCTTAAAACTTAATAAAGATTATTGATTAAATATCACATAATTATACAAAAAAAAAAACACTGAATATATTCACAAATAAAAATATCCGTTAATATAAACACATTAATGAACAACATCGCGAACATTTGTGCATTAGACAACCATTAAAAAAAACCCGATATTAAATATTTACACTCCAGGTTTAGCGAAAATAATGATAACCTCAGCGTATCTTGTCCGAATTTGATCACCAATTGAATCAGATAACATAAAAATGAGAATTGCGTCTAAAAATATCCGTACACAGCACGATGGAAGTGTAAATATAGCGAACGGATGAGATTATTTGGCAAAACTAAACGAAATCGGGTGCCAAAAATAAGAAAGATCACCTGATGCATAAAGGAAAGTCCAGAATATCAAAATGAATAAGGCACAAAGGAAATTCATAAACGTAAGAAAACAAAGTGGCGATTCCCTTTGCAGTCCACGTTATTTTGCGCGCTAAATTTATTGTGGCTCGAGAGCAGGATTAGCTTTATATACAGCTGAACCGATTTGTGTTTATATTCTCTGAAGTATAAGTAAATTACTTACTACGAAATTCTTGACATACCGACGGCTATAAAAAATGCGTAATATTACCAAAGGACGCAATTTCTAGTGATTTGATTTTTTGAAGAAAAACATTGGTTTTCAAGTATATTTACTATTTGTACCACATTACCAGTCAATCTGGGTATAAAAATTTAAGATATCGACTGAGGGTGCTTGATGGAATTTCAGTATAAAATTTGAATTGTTTTGTACATTTCACCCGCGGACAGGTTTAGTGTGCAGAATCGACGACAAAGAGACGATTGCGGCGGCGGCGACTTAACCTCGGACAACATTGTTTATATCAATTGGAATTGACACAGTACAGAAATAGCATTAATTATCATCAACACTTACTTCATCACCGGAGCGGGTGACATTTAACTCCGTAATTGTGAAAACAATCCGGCATCATAAACTAGTTGGTATTTCAACTTCCTTATCAGCGATTTAACACGATCGCTAATTGTGCAGGATTACTTGATACATTACATACTATTATATATGGCACTATTAAAAGATAATGGAAATTCTTGACTGCGCAACGCGTATATATATGACCGACGATGTTGCAAGGAGAATCGAGAGATCTGGGACGTTGTTTGTGAGATAAAACTTTTTTCCATTGAAATACGATTTTCCACATCAGCATTAGTAAAAAAAAAGTAGTCACAAGATTCCAAAATTCACATACAGTCGTTTCCATAGCAAAATTGCAAGTGCTTTGAATAAACGTTTTCGACTTGTTGTATTATTAATACTGCAAGCGCACACACGCCTCTATCCGAAAGAGCTCCAAATACAGGTGACTGTCGGCAGTCTATACAAGACGCCTATTTGGCTTTTTTGGCCACGTCGCGCGCAAGCCTACAGACAATCACGAGAGTATCGTTGTCACAGGAAAGGTTGAATGTAGAAGGGGATGCGGAAGGGCCAAGGGTAGAACGGCAAAAGCTTCTCCTTACCGATGGCCCTCAGTGCAGCGGGTGCAGGAACGAGTGCAGTGGTGTTGTTACGGTAGGCGGGGGTCACGACTCTCAAACGTGAGGAATACGACCAAGAAGAAGAATACTGCAACAATTGCCCTTAAAGTGCATGCAAAATAGCACTACTGCCAATAATTATGGTTAATTATATATATTTAATATTGATTCGATAAAGTTATTTTTTAAACTGTTTTATGCATCAAATATTCAACAAGCTATATACATAATTGAAACAGTTTAATTAATTGATAATTACGACTGAGGGTGTTTGATGAAGCTTTATTATCACATTTGAAACGTTAAAACAATTTTTTTAATATGCCGGTTTAATTGAACTGTTTTGAGAACTTAATCGAATATTTATGTTATTATACCGGGATTTTTTGGTGTCAATCCTGCTAATAATAAGTATAAAAATATACAGGATCTTCTGGAGTTTTTTTTTTGTGGCTACGTACCAAAAACCCAGTGCGTATTACGTATAACAAGAGACCTGTCACTTTTGATTGGACACCGTGATTCAATGCGCCGGTTGCCGAAATAAATATTTGAGTTGAAGCCGGCGAGAGGCCTTCGCTGCTGTGGCGAGGCAGTGGTTGATTGCAGAGGTGTAAGGTCGAAGCGCATCCAATGGAGCCTGCCCGCTCGACGGCGTTGTGGCCTTGTGCCGATATCCCCTCACGATCACACCGTGACCGCCTGTGGAAGCCGAGATGATTTATTACCAAATCGCTTCAACAGGTAAAGTGCTTTAGTCACTATACTAACGGGGTACATTTTGTCACTACCAAGTGGAAAGCTCGAGTATGCGCGTAAAATATTTGCAGAGGAGTAGATTAGAGTGCATCATCCAAAACAAGTTTTGTGTGAAGGAAGAGAATTTACGTGTGAACGTGTTACGTATAATTCAATATAGATAATTTGGGTGAATCCATTCATTCTATTCAAGGCTCGAAAATGTTTAAATAACAATTTTCGATCATTAATGATAACAACAGTAAAATATTATTTATCTAAAATTTATCACAAGCCACTCGTATTCGGTCGTATAAAAAATCTCGCATCTATTGTTTCAAACAGCTACCTCCTTCCCAAGTTTGTATCGGGGAAGGTACACTCAGTATAAATATTCCGAGGAAAGCTGAAATTTGCTAGTATTTATTAAAATGACAAGAGAGGCGATGTACAGATGTGGTTACATCAAAAGACAAATTTAAAATGGTAAAGCGTTTATTTGAAGACAGCAGGGCATACATGTCACAAACTTAATGTTAGTATATGAAATACAAAAGTAAAGTATTTTTACATCTAGCAAGAAAAGAAAACGTTGCGCGAAGACGAAACTGGGGCTGAGTTACGTGAAGCTTAACCGATTGACTTATACTGAGAGGGTTTCGGTGTATATTTTTGTCCGAACAAAACGAGGTCATGTCATTATACAAATTGGCTATTAAAAGTTCAGCTGGGGATATGTACGAACAAATTTGAATTTTCGTACGGTGAATAATAATATAAATCGAATGTATTCAAGATAGAACACAGTACAGTCCAATATGCAAATAAAATTCCTAACGGTCGACTACTAAACATTTCGCAGCGCTTTATTTGAATAGTAATTATGCAAATATTTTAAATACTAGAGTTGATCAAACGAATCAAAAGTGCTGCAATAGCATAGTTCGAATTTCAGTGTCACTCGAGTTGCATAAACATTTCAAGAAGCTCTCAAATATCGGCGGCCTAAAGAGCAGAGAACTTTTACTCCACTGCAAAGTACAAGTCACAGACGAGTCTAAAAGTCGTTATGGTATAATTAGATTTCAATAAAATGTTCGTAATTAAGTACCTAATTCCAGTCTCGCTATGAATTTTGAAATAAGATAAAAATATGTCAACACTTCGTAGTTACAAAATCGAATGTCAAGGACACAGAAATACCGTAAAAGGCGCATTATAAACCGATCCCACTCCATGTGAGCGGGTGGGTTTTGAGGCTTAGCCCAGAAGACATGACCTCGATGTATACTCAGTCTACAATGCCGGTGATCTCCAACCTTTTTGGTCCAATGGCCACACTGACAGTCCGACAAAGTCGGGTGGAAAAAAAAAATATTTTTCATCTAAACTTGACGCATTTTATATTCACGCAAACATAGCAAAAATGTGATGGCGTACATAAAAAAGTAAGTACGTTCGAACCTAAATACCAATTGATTTCAAAGAGAAGTACTTAATCTTCCACAGTCCTCGATTGAACACATCTTATTGGCCATTCAAGTCACTTTCTCGGAAATGTTAATGTTTTACATTAATTTACATTACGAACATCGGTCGATCTTAGAGCTGTTGGCATTAAATTTCTAAAGCATTATTTGCACTTCGACTAGCTGAGTTGACTATCAAGAATTTGACCTGTGCTTGTAGCACGTAAGAATTGAATAATAATTGAATATGTCATACGATTGCAAATCTCGATGTAAATTGATACGAAGAAGTCGTGAATGCTGCGATCGCGTAAAAATATTATTACGGCGACTCTCGGGAATATTAAAACAAATAAAAGCCAAGCAAATATTAAATTACAGCGCTTACTCTATCTGTTTACGAGGAATTTCCCAAACAAGCATTATTTTCTCATAATGCAAAAAAAATAATCGTACAATATATAAAAAACGTAAGCAGCATTTCGTCGTCAGTTGGATGCAGAACAAGCATAACTAGTATTTTTGTAAAAGAGATTTTTTCGGATTATTTTTGACTATAATTTAAGATTAATTTTAATTGTTGAGATTTCGTACATCTCCATGTATTTCGTCACTAACGACCCGATTTTCGCCTTTCGAGATCTTCAGGCATTCGAGCACACGAATGAACTCGAACTGACTACAGTTTTCATATTTCGATTAATTTTTACTATAGAACCGAAGACCGACACAATTTACGAAATACCAGTTAACCTACGTTATGAATTCAGCCAATTCAGCTGATTATAATATATACACGTCTAGTCGGTGGCGCAGTGGTCGACGTCGTTGACTACCGCTACGGATGTCTCGGGTTCAAGTCCCGGTAAGGACAGTCTCATAAATTAATTTTTCAATCGATTTCTGTTCGTAGATGTTTGCGATGTATAAAAATTCTCTCCCACCCATCCCGACCGTAAAAACGAGGCGTAGCGAGAGCGATTAGCTAACCACTAGTCTTATCCAAGCCCTATTCTTCTATCCCTACTCTCTTTGAAAAAGGGAGGTTGAGCAACTGAGTAACAAGCAGTTATCGCAGAAAATTTATGTTAAGATACCACCATTAGGGGTTCATAAGAACTAAAATAAAGACTATGACGTTTATTGTTAAATTAAAAAGTATAATTTATCCTTTTTTGACCTGAAGAATAAGTACACTTGATGCACGCGAGTGTAAAATCAAACATATCTGGCGCATTGGTAATTGCAATAAACGAATACTTGACGAGATATTGTAATATGATTTGTACAATATTTTGTATTTATTAATGTATTTACGTGAAGTAGAAGTCTGCACGGGCCCGGGCTTGGGCGGGTAAAGACAATTGAAATTCGGGCTCGGACCGGGAACGGATAAGAAATTTAATTGCAAGAAAATATTTCAAACTATCTTCGGGTCTAGTTCGACTACGTTCGGTTTCTAGTCAGCCATAAGACAATACTATTCACAACTGACATATTTTTTTCCATGTGCTATGAATACCGTTGAAAATAATAACATATTAATACTTTGTTTAAAGAGTATAAATGAATATCTGTATTGAAAAATCGGGCTTTTTTTGGGCTGAGGAAAGTAAATCTGGGCTTCGGTTCGGGTTCGGGTAACAAGTGTGCTATTGAGACTCGGGCTCGGATCGGGTAATTTTATTAAATTTCGGCCCGTGACGGCCTTTAACGTGAAGCCAAGACATGCAATACTTGACGTTTTCGGCGTAAGAGACAACTTGTGGGAATTTCTTTACCCGAAATTTAACAAAGCTATTTCATAACAATTCTCGCACATTTCCTTTGCCATAGCCAGTATTTCGTAATAGCCGATATTCACTTTATTCTTCGAAAATAACTCTGTTGTAAAATTCTAATCAAATATAAATATTATACGAATGTTATGCAAAAAGTTTGTAAATAAGTATGCTATTAATAGTTTGTTTTGACCGATGTCGGCTTCGTTGGTGGAGTTTAATAAAAAAAAAACTTTCATGCTTCGCGGAACAAATATTGACATTTTGCTCGCACAGCACAAACTTCATAATCGGCGAATTCAAATTGTAAATAAATTAATAATAGATTGAGGATCTATTGCATCGAGCAATGATGACTGCCAGCGGCGCGCAGAAATTTTATATTTGAGTTCGGTCAAAAATCGACCATATTTAAATATTGCGCGAAAAAAAATCTACTTTAGTTAAATGAAAGGGAGGGGGTCAAAATAGCCAAAATAGTTTGACATCATTTATGGACTCTTACTGGCAAACATCAAATGGAAAAGTCAAATGCGCACAAGACGCAGTGACGATTGTGCACACTAACATTTTCGCACAAAATATTTCAATATGAGCGCATTCGTCATGGTGTGATTCTGTCTCTTGTGCGATTGTCATGTGTGCATTTCTCTTGTGCACATAACTCACGGATACATGCATACTAAACTATGTGAGTAAGTAAAATAAATATGACATTCCTCAAATTGACCTTCCAATCTATCGAAAATATATGTAAGTTGTTTTATATTTCCTTTATGTATCATTTGTATGATTATCTGTAAATTCTTGTCATATTATATATGCCTCGCACGCCAGTGTTCAAATTAACCGCCAAGGTCACAAATCTTCGATGAGCTATTATTGACAATACGTAAAAAATCCCGCACAGATGTTTTTTTATCGTTTCAATAGAATTGCAATAATTATGATTTATTTCCACCAACGCTAAACGGACACAGTCCAACGTCAATAGAGTGTCATAATAGTTACTAAATCATGTTCATGAATGCAATTTTGTATGCAAAGCAGGAAATGAACGTTTTACTGAATAATTTCAAAACTCAAGCGATAATATATTTGCAAAGGTTATCGCTGTGTCAATATTAACGACACTGGAAAACAGAGGGAAATGAACATTCTTGTGGCGTTTTAAAATGTTCTACTATTTGTAGCCGTATTTGTGTTCTCTGATATCATAATTGGTCAAATCCATATTTAGCTTTTTTCAACTGTGCATGGAGTGTGAAACTCTAGTATACCGTCTAAAGAAATAATTGAACAAATCCAAAAAATTTTCCCATGTCCGCTCCCAATGTGGGGCACATGGTCTCCTAATGGAGCTATCTTAACAGAACTGCCTGTTACTCAGTTCAAGCTCAACCTCTCTTTCTTCGATGAGAGAAGAGATAGAAGGATAGGGCTAGGACAGGACTAGTGGTCTAATCGCTCAGACTACGAACAGAAATCCATAAATCGATTGAAAGGTCAATCTATGAAAACCGTCCGCACCGGGAATTGAACCCGAGACATCCGCAACCGTAGCCAGCGACGCTACCAACTGCGCCAAGGACGCCGACATTATTCAAAGAAAAACGCAAGTTACATATTTTTTTCATATCAAATCTGAATCGGTCAACCACACTCACCAACAGTGTCATATGACGTAGGCTTAGTTCATAGTAATCAACAGTAATGGCCAACAACTTGTAGTGGGGCAAGTACAAAATTTGTATAAAAGGTAAATAAATCTTCATGATTTTGATTCAAAAATGGTCAAATTCTCAACTTCATATCAGAATTGGTCAAATCCAAAATTAGATTATTTATGATGTTCTTTTAGAGTAACAGTATTTGGCATCACATCTAATTATTACTAGTGCGCCAGTAATTTATTTTTTTTTTTAATCTATTACACTAGAGTGCCTGCAACTAAGTCTTGAGGAATTTCTCCTCGGACATTCCTGGCAAAAATTTGAAACACGCATAACGCTTCCGAATACTCCCTGTAAGAGTGTGAAGCCGTAGCGGGCGGTGTTGGGTACAATGCTGAGTACCCCAGGACCATAAAAACCACTAGCATCAAGTATTAGCTTTCTGTCTTACCCTCTTCGAAAAAAAAGGATGGGCAACTGAGTTCACAGTTCTCGTAGAAAATCATTCACTAGGTGTCCATATGCTCCACATTGAGAAACGTGTCCGTTTACAAAAAAAAAAAAGAGTGGGTAATTAATGAAACATTTTCTGATTTGTCCTTTACTTTCTTCCAAAAAATATGGTCACCGTAATGCCCGTCGTAACCATGTTACGAATATTGCAAACGTATTGAGAGACGTCGATACATATTTAGTACTGAAATATCATGTCCTAAGTACATAATAGTACCTACTCAATAATATGAACGCTCATAGAAAAAAAACCGCTGCGTCGCAGTTTGATCGTTGAGCCAACGACATTGGAATGACCTTAGCCCGTGAAATCAGAAAAATATAGCCAATACAATTTTACAGCTGGCATACAGTGAAGCCCCCATTTACCGCCTTTGAAAGGAACACGAAAACAAATGTTAACCACAATACATTTATATTAATTATATAAGTGTTTTTTTTAAATATGTACATGAACAAACCATGGAACACGTTGTAGTTAATAAGAAAGTTTTAATTTTATACATGGATTATTTTTCAGCATTTACAGTGAATCTCGAAATCCCGGGATTGATATTTAGACGATCCCGGGATTACGAGATTGAATAATTGACCGGGATCCCGAGATCGGAAGCTCTAGTTGGAAGTTTGCAAACTTTTGTTTGGTTAACTGTCAATTCTTGGCGGAAAGACATACTATTTAAAAAACAAAACGTTTGGGACTAACGGTTTCCACTGATGAAGTCTTGCGATAATTGATGATGCTCGCGATGGGGCAAACCGATCCTGAACTGAATAAAAATGTGGAACAAAACGAATTGTGTTTAATTTTTTATATGTATTTTTTGTTCGTCATATTGCTTTGAATATTTCTACCTAGCCGGCCTAAATATTTATGCCGGATCTCCACCGCGAGCAAAGCTAACTTAGTACTAACTTAGCTCACATAGCTAAGGATATTTTTCATAGTTACGTCTCCACCGCCATAAGACTGTATGATGATTTTACATCGCTTAGCGCAGCTCATGCCTCTTCGAGAGGATTCTTTATTCTACAGGAAAACCTGGCTAAAAATCTACTCGTTTTATACATTTTGTTTAGGCTGAGTCGTGTATACATTTTTAGTCATGATTAGGTATTTGAGCTTTTAAGTCAGTAGCTAGCTATATGCTTGTTTATTTGTCGAATGGATGACAAAAAAATCGTCGGTGCATGCTCTGATAATTGATGCATATTTAATAAAAAATGTAATATTCAAATTATAACAATGTTTTGTAACACGAAATATTAATATCAAAGAGCGATCGATGCAGAAGAGATTTCAAAAGACATCCCAAGGCAGAGCTACCTGAAGGGTTATGAAGTCGACCATGGACTTAAATGAACCGAAGCGCCGGCCAAACAAACATTAAGTGTTTTTACACAAGTTTGGTGATAAGTGTTTGCTTTGGCGTATCATTAAAACGTTCACCTTCGGAAACGAATCCGGGATTGCAGTCCGGAAGCACAGAGCAATGCCAAATGAACGAGTGCGGCCATTTTACACGGCATGGAAATAATTGTAAAACTAATCACAATAAAGAAGAGAAACTTTATCGTGAGTGAATAACGCGTATTATTTTTAAGTGCCGGGTCATGAGGTCGTGACAGACAGATTCCACCATGTGAAATTCTACAAAAGGTAAATAGATGCAAATTGATCCAATTTTGGCCAAGTTGATACGAATGAGGGGAAGTGTCTCGCGACAGAGTGTCATTGCGAGATGACATCACGAGCCCCGTATTTATTTCATTATATCAGACTGGAAATGAATAAATATGCACTACTGCTGTGCGATTCGGTTAACGTGACTAAGGCTTGCGAACCGTATATCGACACCGTTCTGGCAAAAGAAGGGAATAAAGAATACAGATTTGATCATTTCAAAAATCAGTAGGGTGACTGCTATAGTAATTGGACACTTAAGGAAGTACTTTCCTTTACGTGTGTAAGTCAAAAAAAATAAGTATGTAGGAAACATGCAAGATATGTAGAGATGAGGAATTTAATGAGCTTCAAGCAAATGAATATAACCGTAATAAAAGACAAAAGGTTAGTTTAGATATTTGTATTAGACTGAAAAATATAGAAAAACATGGTGCTTGGACACATTTACTTTTAACGTTAGTTGTTGTACCACTATTTAAATCTCAATGAATATTGACAGCTTGTAGTCTATCACGCTTTCCTGGGACGTTTCGTTACGAAATTCACGAAACTTTTATAAAGTAAATGTCACTAAAATATCACTGTTTCTTAAAAGGTCTACAAACACGTTTTTTCACGATTTTGATCTGACATCTAGTAGTGGATAATTAAAGCTGCAGTTACATATATTTGTCTCCTTCACACCAACAAGAATGTTTAGCTACTCTTATTTTGGACGTTTTAAGTTGAAGTGTCCAATAACTATCGCCGTCCAATTACTATAGCAGTCACCCTATAATACATTTTAAAAAATGCATTTGGAATTTTTTGAATTTGGAAAATCATGAGATAAACTCTATGAGAATTTTTTCAAGTCGCTTGATATCAACCCAATCACAGACGTCAGACACCTATGCTTAAGATCTCAAATCCAAATTGAAAAATCTAAATTTGAAATTAACCTTGCCAGGATACAGATTCACCTGATCACTAGGGCAAAGCTCTGACCAACAGACCAATGAGGCCGACATTACATATTTATATAAAAAAAACTGAACGAAAATGTACGTAACGTAATTCTACAATTTTATTAAGACCGGTTTCACTCGGCGAAGGAGCATTTTAAAAGGAAACCGGTTCTGATGACGCCATTAAAATCTAGAATATGTGTATTTTTTATGAACTAAATACAATTTCAGTATAAATTTCAATATTATAACTTGATTAACATTCATGTACCGTAATTATTAAAGACAGGCCAATAGTATAGATTGACTGATGCTATTTGGATAATATTTTCGACTCCAACCACTTGAAATTATTGAAACTATTACCTTTGGCCAATTCGCTGAATTCCAGTAATAAAATGTCAATACAAGAAGTTTTTCTGGATTCGCTTTGTTTTACTGTTTTACTGCTGAGTCATCAATTCATTCCAAGGACTCGGACTCTTCCGTATCGATCCGACTCAGCTGACGATGTAAACAAGCCGGCCACGTGACGGCGCGATCCAAAACAACAACAAACCGAACGAGTCGGCAAACAGAATCGCCCACTCGGCCGTTACAGCACCGTGAATAGACGGAGAGGTAGGCAGGCGAGTATCCGTTGAAGTTCTTCTCGCAAAACAAAGGGGGAAATTAACGTGATTATTATTAAAATGAATTGCAAAAATGAAAATTGCGCCGCGGCGCTAGGCGGCTGACGTCGCAACATCACGTAAACAGGGATTGCAAAAAAAACATATTTTTAAATTTAAACAAAAGACAAAAATCGTTGGTGATACTGCATCAGAGGTGAAAACTCTGAATTAAGCAATATTTAAAAGTTTTAATCTTATATAATTTGGTATGAAGCGTTTGCCAGGTCACTATCAACATACTCAAAAATAAATGTAAAATATTTCTACATTAAAAAATGGATTAAGTCGAAAGGTCGCACTTCAACATTCTTTCAACACTCACGCAAAACCTCGCTTTATGCGCATTGCGTTACAGACAGACATACAGATAAATCGAGACATTTTTTTACCATGTCCCTTCGCAGTGTGGAGCATACAGAGAGCTGCTTGTTAATAAGATTTTTGAATAGAGTAGGGAGAGAAGGACAAGAATAATGGTTGGCAAATCGCTCTCGGTACGCCCCGTTTTTTAGGATCGGATGGGTGGGACTCGAGCCCGTGAGATCCGTAACCGAAGCCAACGAATTTGACCATTGCACCACGGACAAGATAAATATATACCATATTATCTATATATATTTAAAAATGAAGATTTGTTTGTTTGTCATCTATGCATTCCTTTATTATTCATCCGATTTCGATGAAACTTAGGTGAGATGTTGTGCACAAAACCGTGAAGGTTTCTGAAAAAAAATCTAAAAACTAGAAAAAAATCAAATACGTACGAACAGCGACATCTCCGAAAAACCTTCTGATATATTCTCTTACTATGTTCGGGTCATGTGTCAGCCATACGGCAATATTCATAACATAAATAATTTATTGCACATGTGCTATGAATATCGTTGTAAATATGGAAACAATAACAAAATTATATTGTTTGAAAAGTATAAATTAATTACTATATTAAAAATAATCGGCCTTTTTTCGGGTTGTGAAAAATAAATCTGGGCTTCAAGGTCGGATTCGGGTAACAAGCGTGATATCGAGGCTCGGGCCGGGCCGGGCCTTAAGATGACGGGCTCGGATCGGGTAATTTTACGAAATTTCAGCCAGTGGAGACCTCTCATCCAAAAGAACTTCAATAAGGAGAATTAAAACACAAACCCTTTCTTTCTTTGAGTGGTATTGCAACGCATACCGGGTACTCACTAGTAATCAATAAAAGGTCGGCTCCGTGGTACAGTGGCTAACGTCGTTGGCTACGGTTACGGATGTCTCAGGCTTGAGTTCCGGCGCGGAGTTTCGTAAATTGATTTTTCAATCGATTTACGAATTTCTGTTCGTAGTCATTAATGTATCTGATGTCTAAAAGTCTCTCCTAAAATCCTAAAAACGGATCATAGCGATAGAGATTAGCTAACCACTAGTGTAGTCCTAGCCCTATCCTTGTTTCCCTACTCTTGAGCAACTGAATAACAAGCAGTTCTCGTAGAAAAAATGTTGAGATACCTTCAATAGGAGGCCGTATCCTCCACACTGTGAGCGGACATGGTAAAAAAAAACTTCGGATGCCACTTATGAAAATAACAAATCTGCTGGTGATTATAATATCAGCATATAATGATGAATTAAAAAATAATTATAATCATTGATACCATAGAGGGGTCCAACGGTGACCCCTAAGCGAGCATTACGATGGCGACCTCTGAGTTGTAGCATTCGTTCGTGTTTGTGATCACGATATCTATGTGTGTGTGTGTGAATTTGTCTGAATCGCAATAAAGTGGTCGGCCAATGGTCGTTACGCAACAACACAACAATGGCTGATCCGATGTCCTGTCTGCAATCAAACGTGAAGACGCCTTGCGGCGGCGAATCAAAATGAAAATAAATAAATAATATAGATACCCGCCGCAATGCACCGGTGCTTTCGTCGAAATTGCGCCAAAATGTTACCTATTTATGTATACTTTGAATCTCTCTTCAGAAAGAACTTTGTATCCAGCGAAAACATCAACTTATATGCAACATTTTAGGAAGAATTCATATCAACGATTTAAAATCATGGTTTATGGAAAAAAAATATAATTTCTACAATTTCATTTCAAAAATTATCAACAAATAATTAGCTGGCGCTTACATCGTATTCTTTCGAAAATTAGTGTTTTGTAATGTGGACGATCTGTAACAGCGTACTTTTTATTACATTGGTCAAATTTCTTTGCGTCAGTGTACCTGAGTTCTTCTGTATCGAAAAATGACTCAAACACTGCCGGCTATAAATACATTATATCTATTGTAACAATATAAAAATGTATTATTTTAATTTTTACACATAAAAAAACATAGTAATTTTTGCGTGGTGGGTCGTTGAATAATTTTACTGTGATAAAAGGGGCGATGGTCTCAATAAGGTTAAGAAACACTGAACTGAAGTGATTTATATTGGGAGTTTTTTTTTTATGCAACTACGAAAAAAATTGCTTTCGCTCAAATGCTACATTATCTGAGCATTTGATATGACTGACCGAGAAGTGAACGGCCAGGCACTGTTCGGTCAGCTGATCCGTTCTCCGAATCGTCACATGGCAAAGTGCGAGAAGCGATCTTTGAACGTTATGCCGCGCAATCTAATTACGGTCACACGATGCGAGGATATTACGGTCCTTGCAACAAGTCGTCGCTTGCTGTTGGTTGTTGCAACCAATTATCAGAGGAAAATGACGCGAAACCGACTCGAGATGATTTTTTATTTGATGTGTGCGTAAGGCGAATCTTCGGTTGACGCATGTTCAATATCAGACTTAGCGCATTCCTACTTGGCCGTTTTAGAGATTATCTTAAAGTGGTCGGAAACCTGGAGCTCGCGGGCACCCAAGTTTTTGCATAGCGCCAGTTTTTAAAGGTGTCAGTAAGTACTAATGACGGTAATCATATCTATCTCATAATTTTTTTTATGTGCTCGACTTTAGAAATACATAAGTTTTAACAAATTGAATGCTCTTTATCAGAAGCAAGCCTCTTATGGTGCCTGTAAACATAAGTTGCCGACCATCGTTTAAAAAAAAATGAAAAATACGTCGAATCACAACTGCAAGAGTACACTCCGATAATGCTTTGTTATTAATCTTTTTAGCATTTATTTCCATTAACAGATATTCGTCAATTAAATATAATAAAAATAAAACCTAACTTGAAGTACTTACTCCACTTTTGTTATTTGAAGAGCACCAAATTTAATTAAAACGTGAGAAATTGTCATTACCGAGAAATGATATGCAAGCAGAAAAATAACAACAAACCAATTTTAATTTCGTAATAATAAATTTAAAAAAAAACGTACAACGCAAGGCTGTAATGACCGGACCGGACATAATGCACGTAGAATGATAATTTCATTCAATTGGTGAAATTATTGAAAGTTGACAACAAAGGTTGTATATTAAATTTAGTTTGTTTTTAATTATCAATTTCGTCCGAAATTTTCATATTATGGCTTCGGATGTAAGTGTAAGTTCAACACATTCGCTCCGGGGTAAATATGGTCGAAATACAAGCAGCGGCGGGGCCGTAAAGAAATGAGTACATCATTAACGCACTGCTTGTAAACAATTAGTGTGAAGACAATAAAAAAAAACAATACATTTAAAGATTTATGCGCGATTAATGTCGAATATATCGAATGACGCGGATTCCACATTCCACGGTGCCGGCGAGTTAATATTCTGCGTGGAAAAAATGAGTTCAAACGAGTGCTATTATCTAAGTTTAAAAATAGATTTTATCGGTGTTTCTCTGTATACTTCATTGCCAATTTGAATTGATATTATGTATTTATACACGTTCACACTGAAAAAGCTATAAACTTAAACTTTGTAATGTGTTTCACATCTATAAATTAAATTATTGCACTTTTCGACAAGCGACAATTGTCTAGAAAATGGATACTCTGTTGGCCGTTTCCGTACATATAATATATGACTTTTTAGGCGGAATGAGAAACTGATGTAATTTCCAATTAAATTTGTTCAGTACATACAATATTCATGTGGAATGTAGACACACTCAGGACATAGTCGCCGTATGAATCAATCACACGAAAGGGCCGCGGCATTATTCTTCACAAAATTACACGGAAAAGCCCACACCTACAACCTTTTCAAGCCCACATCGTATGCATTTAAAATACATAATATATGAATAAGACATGAGGCGTGATCGAGTTTTAAACCTGTGGGCTTTATAATAACTCACAGCTTTCGACAACACGGTGTGTAAAAATCAATTTCCAAATGTACATTTGCATACGCTGATTTAAATCACAGATGAATTTGTTTGCAAAGGCGTCGATATTTGCGATGTTTCCCTAACAGCTTAAAGTGAGAGATTGCATAACAAATCAATCATTTGCAAAGTAAATTTTTTAATAAGTATAAAAACATTTTGACCTCTTTTTAGTACAAAATAAAAATTTTACTGTGGGTTTTCTTACGGCAAATATTCCAAATTCTTCACATTATCATACACACTTTGATATCGACATTTTTTTTAAATACTGCGATTTAATTTGGCAGGGCAGCATGCCTTTGCATACAGATCAATGAGTCGATTTAAAAATCAATGTATGAGAAATTGTGGGTCCGGAGATTCATATGAAACATTGACTGTGAACGTTACCACTCGGCTATGGATTCGGCAAACATGTCTACAGCCAATGTGGAGCATACCGACTTTTAATCGAGCGTCTCCAGATAATTCACATAAAAGAAAACTATAATTTAAATGGTTTTAAGTCAGCGTAGGATAGAGTTTCCGCTTACCTTTCACGATTGCATAGGGTTTGATGAACACACCATAAGACATCAATGTAAGAATGTTTAAATTTTAATTGTTGAGATTTCGTACATTTCCATGTATTTCGTCACTAACGACCCGGGTTTCGCCTTTCGGCATCTTCAGACATTCGAGCATATGAATGAACTCGAACTAATGTCAGTTCAAGGGCTATTAGTGATGAAATACATGGAAATGTACAAAATCTTAGCAATTCAAATTCGGTATTGAAATTCCATCAAACACACTCGGTCGATATCGTAAATTATATGAATGTTTAAATTCGGAGGTTAAAATTTTTGAAAAGGCAAAATTCTCCGCCACGGCTACAGCACCAGCCTATTAAGAAAAAAAATCATAGGAAACCAAAAGCGTGTGTCACACTGTACGCATGAGCGTCATCTCATTCGCTTCCTCTCGTCCCATTTCACTCTAAAGAAACGATGAATCAAAAGTAGTAATTTCTCATTGTGCTGACTTCAACAATGGAAGCCGACCGCCTTACTGTCTATCAATGATGTACCAACAATGTCTACAACACAGCCGTACTTGCATATAATTATTTTTTAATGCCACAACACTTCCTGTTAGTAGTTGAGCATAGATAGAAAGTTGTAAGTTGTGTAATATTTTATTTATATACTGTTACTTACATTCTTTAACAGCGAATAATTAATTACAAATAAATAAGTCTTTTGTAAATGTCTCGTGGCCGCACCAAATTTTTCAATCGTGATTAAAATATTAGGCCGATGCATTTAAGGTACTCATTAGATACTTGAATTTTTTTAAGCCGAAACCATTAGGAAACAAGTTTGCGCCACTGCCTACAATAGTTTTACACTTTCATCCTTCTGAATGTTTTGTTTATATATAATCTCTTATATCAATGTTAACTCGGGGATTGCATCAAATTCCCTTCAAAATTAGGAAAAATAAAGAATAAGATAATATACAGATGCTTCCATATTTATAAAAACAAATCACTGTCTCGATTTATGTATTTGGAAAATCTCTCGTCAATGATAATTTCACGATTGCAAGATGAACAGCGTTAGTTATCGTACAACAAACTGAACTTAATCCACTGCTGCACGAATTAACCCGATGGGGTTACCGTACTGATCCCGATTAATTTAATTAATTAATTATCTAAAAAAGGATCCCTATTTTAATTAAAAATATTTATTCATTACACATACGTTTTCGAGCCGCATACGCTTACGTAATACGAACAAACAAATGTCGTATTTATTTTATATTAGTCATTTTTTTAATATCAATATTTATTAATATAGAGCCGATGGTGGCCGCACATGAGAACCAATGTTCTAGAAACCTGAAAATTGTAGGTCAATTGTCAGGACCATTTTTTGGTGGCTGGTTAACAGGTGTTCCAATGCAAACAGTGCAACCAGCAGGAGAATATTGTCGGAAGACAAACGGAGATAAAGAAAGATTATTTTTGGTGGACAGCAAGATCAGTCATGCATTGTCTGTTCTGTACAGGGTTGTCAGACGTCCCTATTTGAGCGGGATAAAATTTGTGTATGTACAAAAATGTACGTATGTATATAGTTAAAGAGGCTCGCTTAATTTTTCGACAAGAGTTCGTTAAACATCGTGTGTTCTCGCGTCGTCGCAAGTTTAGCATACATTATAATTTAATTAAAATTATGTATTTTTTATTAATTTCTTCCTGAATTCTTTAACTCCTGTTTTGTTGACCGTTTGAGATAGCGAATGTCACGATCTGTCAGTTTGGAAATCCAGCAACCATTGTTCTGTAACACAGTTGCAAGAACATCGCGCACCCACAGAAAGCGTCCAGTACCATCCCGGTCGGAATCAATTTTTAAATTACGCATTTGTATTAGGATTTCAGGTACAATTTTAAATGTGCAGCCCAGAGTTCAAGGTTCTGTTGTGTTTTGTCGTTGGTCTTGATACCAACAGAGGCATAGTACCTACATTATATGATAGCGTCTGTCTTTTTTATGTCTGGTACGCTTACAATGCCTAACATGTAATTCAACCATAAGTTGTTGGTTAATAGTATTATTCACTTCCTCCGTTTTCACTTTTTACTACACTGATATGCTTTCTGTAGAATACACAAAGCGTGTCAGTGTATTAGTATGTATGGATTCCGTAATCGTAGAGCAGTGTATGGATCCCATTATCTTAAATCCTAGAACCGGACGTTAGATGCGGAGTGCAAAGTTACACGGGCGTATAGGGTCATTTCGCCAGTGGTCGGCCAGTTAAGCGACAGGTGTACTTTCAAAAGGGATTTTGAGTCTATGAATGATAAATATATATTTGTTTCGCTGTTATTCCATTAAACAGCGATTGAGTAATGTAATCAACTAAAAATAAAATAGTTAATATTGTACCAAGCATAAAATAATAGAAGTTTACAAAAAAAATGCCACTTCTCCCAGTGACCGGTCCCCAAAATCCAATGGTCGGCCTTTCGTTGCCCAGTGTTCGGCCATTACTATGAAGCTTCATAAATATCGTGAACGAATTTACTGAAAGTAGAGAGAACAATAAGAAATATAATGATGCAAAGCATGACAATATAAAATATAAACTTGTTAAGTAAAAATGTGCTTTTGTTAATTTCACATTGCATCATATAGGTAGCAGTATAGTGCAGTTATACATTGGGAAGTGGCAAGAATACTTCCACGAATTAAAAAAATCTGTTTTTTTTAATGTAGCCACTACTAATTCAGTTTTAAGCTCAAAAGACCGACTACTGGCGACCTACTCTATTTTTTATTATTGGTCCTCCGTTTAAAAAAAACTATTATTCCACATCATAGCTTTAATAATAAATAAATTCACAAAAATAGATCAACATTTTTCATGAACCACTTATGATCAGAGTAAACGTTTTGTGTCCCAAATAATCGACCGAATTTCTGTAACCCAACAACAAAATTCGAATAAAATAAATCAAAAAAAAGGTCAATCAATTTTCCATCACATTAATAAAACAACCGAAACAAATATCACTGTGTCACTAGTGAAAAAATTCAATACGCAAGCGAGATAAAAATACTTGAATATGTAATAAGAAGTAGACAGGATGACGTATATAGACGTAATTTATTGTAATACTGTGACGTTAATGCACGTATTGTTTCTTGTGTACAGTACAGAATGTACCGGTTATATGCGTTCATAACGATAATTAAATGCCCACATGTGACAGACTTTGTTGCCTGCAATGTGATTAAAACACAATAGCGAATTAAACATCTACGAGCATGTCGGAGTTGTCACCTGTACCGGATGTTGGTATTTACAGTGAGAGATACGTACCAGCGCGGTTTCTCAGATGCGTTACTGTCCGGTCAGTAAGGACAGGTTTGATAGACACTGATCTATAGGGATTGATTTACTGCACGTTTAAGTGCACACCACCAAATCTTGATCAGTTACTCCTAAAACGCTCCCAGTTATATAAAAAAGGGTGTAGATATGCTTAACGTTTGCTTCGCCACTGGATATTGCCGTATAAAATTAACGGATGTAAAAGCTGAGGTGGGTGGAAGAAGGTGAATAAGACAAAGGAAAGTCATAGATAGGCCTGCAAATGTGCTGTATGTTCGGGCAGCTAGTATTTTTGTTATTATATTGTAATAAATATATCCACGGGATTCCGCTATGGCAAATAATATATTATTCACAGTGTAAACAGCTTGATTAGATTCCACCTCAAAATATAATGGATCGATCCGAGGTGAAAATGATAAGCGAGCCACTGCCCATTCAGGTTGTTTAATTAATGTAATCGACAATAGTGAATTTAAAAAAAAATACAATTTTCAGTTCAACTGAATCGAGTGGAATATAATGTATAATTAACAAACGTAGACGTATTGACAAATTAGCATTTGCGTGTTGTTTTAAAAGAACCTATAAATAATTGATTGACCTAGAAAAAAAATGCGACACAATTTTTAATAAAGAAATATATTTCAAGTAAATACAGATTGTTACTTCAACAAGCTATCAATTAATAATGAGCGTGATGAGCGAAACCGGTCATGATCACTATAAACATGTGGAAGTAGCACAAACAAAATGTGTTTCATTTAAAAAAAAAATACACAAGCTAGTGCAAATATGGGCTATACAATTATTTCATGTATCGACGGTGTTTTCACCAATTGATATAACGATTGGATCTCACTTTCAAAGACGACAGAGCAGGTCTCGGCCAAATAATGTAAATTAGAAAAATAAATTGACCACTTTTTAAATGGGAAACATTATTTTACATTGGTTTTAGGTTTAAAAATTCTGACGTGGCCACTTGATGTAAGCCACTAATATATCGACACTCCCTACGTATAATCCCGTACCTGTAAACATGAGAATTAACAAGAGTGCATTTCAAAGATTCATAACGCAACTTGCCGTACAATATTTTCGATAAGTACAGTTTTTACTGTCTCCTGAACAATTTCAATTTCGAGGGTTACATCGACTGGCCAAAATACCATCGATATTATATATTTACTGTGTGAGACAGCTAATTGAAATTCTTTCATATTCTTTAAAACTAGTCACAAAAACTGTGTTTTCCCTCACTAAGGCATTACGGTGATTTATATTAATTTTACTGTTACAATTTGTCTTTATGGATAGTGGGAATAATTCCAGCGACTCACGCTTATACACCCACACAATGAATAAATACATACTAAATAAAAACACCACAATCATAACAGACAAACAAAAAAAAAACGTACATTTTTTAGCTACTACGATAAACAGGAAACAGAACGGTACACCTGGCCGGCGTGTTTCCCAGGTGCCTGACACGTGTGGACAGGTGCAACTGGCTGGCGGTAAACGGTCGGTGAATTTCCATTCATTTTCATAACGGGGTGCTAGCCTATTGTGCGGGGGCGAGATAATTAGCGACAATGTTGTTTTGGTGTGTATTGTACCACAAAAAAAAAATGATAACATTTATTATATTGATGTTCAGTCTGCTCTTATCATGCGAAACAAAGCCGGCAAGGTCGTTCTGGGCGAGCGCTATCAACTGTATGATCGATAATGTAATTTTATGTATCATCACTATATACTTCATGCAAAGGGTATTAACGTCTACATACAAGAGAAAGTGACCAAGTGAATGTTTTCAGTAAAATGGATTCAATAAGTATTGTATTAACATAACAGTTTTGTACCTGGAAAAGAGGTGTTGGATCTGTGGTGCCCAATGTGCAGCATAAGAACTCTTATTGGAGATATCTCAACAGATGTTTTTTTACGAGAACTGCCTTTTTACTCAGTTGCTAAGCCTCTCTTTTTCGAAAAGAGTTGGGATATAAGGGTAGGGCTAGGCCAGGATTACCTACCTTGCCCTCCTCCACCCACAACTGCTTTTCTATCGGTTAATTTTATACGGCAGTATCCAGTGGCGTGACAGAAGTTAAGCGTATTCATAGATTTTTTCCCTTAGTTGGGAGTGTCTTTGGAGTAATTAACTGTCCAAGACTTGGTGGCGTGCAGTTAAGTGTGCAGAAAATCAATCCCTCCAGATAAATGAATCTATGAGTTGAGGCCTACTCGCTCTCCGTACGACGCCGCAAAGTTTTCAAATGCTTCGTAATTTGCCTTGCAACCAAGTCAGCGTGGACGAACGGTCCAATGGAAGGTTGGACCGACTTGCGCAGCTCTTCCCTTTCTTCATGCATTAAATGACACTTCTATATGTGTTCAGCATTCTGCTTGATAGCACCACATTTGGTCAGCTAGTTAGTTGATTAGCTAATCGCTTTCGCTACACCCTGTTATCTAAGGATCGAATGGGTGGGAGGGAATTTTAGATATCACAAACATTCATGCCTACGATCCATAATTCACGAGATTTGGGCATGTGAGATCCGTAACCGAAGACAACGAGGTTGACTATGGAGAAGAAAATATTAATCGAATGAATTAATATTATTTATTTTGCGTTCTACGTTTGACGAAATCATTTGAATAAAAAAATATAATCGTACAACTCATTAGTATGGAAAATTTTGACTTGTAATAGCTGATTGAATTGACATTTGGAACAGCCTTGTGTCAAGTAATTAAAAATCGTTAACCAATCGAAAATTTTAATAAATAATCTCGCTTAAAAAATACGATTAAATTCGCCCACACTTGGTACAGTAATGATTTTTTTTTTTTTATGAACTTTTTAGACTAATAATATTTGTACCGTTTGATAAACTATTTTTATTTCTTTGTAACCTGTTAATCTACAGAAATTTTTATTTAATTACCTAATCTACGAGAGCCACTCGTTTTCCACTTTGGAAATATACCATTACAATATTTAAAATGTGCAGCTGCGTCGGATTAATACAACAGTATGTCTTCAATTACTGAAATTGCGACAAGTGTAAAGGGTTTTTTTTTAACCCTGAGTGATTCGTCAAACTCAAATATTATGATACTATATTCAAAGCGCCCGAGTTGTGTGAAGGAAAAAATAACCACTATCACTCAAATCAAGAGAAATTGTGATGTGATCTTTCGTCGATTTTGTAAAATATTATATTAAAAATTCTTACGAAATGGCTGAACTTATTCGAGTTGGGATCCCTAGTCTGCATCCACACCAAGTCAATTCCCAGAATTCGTTTAAACCGGATACAGACAAATTCTCACATGCGACATCTATATCTAACTTTGAATATTTGGTCCCTTGGTAGTAAAATAATTTTGGGATAAGTAATACAAATTGCTTTTCATTTTTATACAACGAATCAGTTACAGTACCAACACCATTGAAGCGTCGTTTACGGCGATGTTAAGTGCGACGACCTCTTCCAAAGTGACGAATAGCAACCTTGGGGAGGCCTCAATTATAAATGACGTGCTGAGCGATTGAGATGATTTTTTGAAGCTGTGCATTTTTTCTAAAATATATCAACTATGTAAATACACGCGAATCTCTTTTTACACGGTCTAAGAAGACGGACCAATTAGAAATTCAAAGAAGGCCTTTTGCCAATATAGGAATCATCATTTTTGCAATTTGACGAATATTAAGATGAATGTGTACATGACTCATGCATGACTTGTTGTTTTCACGCATTTATATTGCTCCTACTATGTTTCGATTTAATTTTTTATGTCTAATGTGTAATTTAAATCGCAAATCAAGATGAAACAAAACAACAATTAGAATCGTTTTCGAGTTCGAGAATTTTATATTTTGTGGCTAATTATGTCCCCCATATTTCACTGCTTTTTTTTGCACGGTATTCTCTGAAACGTGTCCCCCGTATTTTTACCCCAATACAAAATAAGTGGCATTAATTAAGTTGGCGGCTTTCCATGTGTCAGTGTATGGGAATTGTGTCCCTATAAGAGAGACTGGAGCGAAAGCCACTTGACCACTGTCTGCGGTCGGCGAATATTATCATCCACGCTAGCATTTTTTTTTCTATATATAAAGAGTAGTTAGAAATTGTATGCTGTGTCGAGTTCAACAACTTTCAACATTAGAATGTCGGCCCAAGGTAAAAAATAGCGCATAACAATATTATGATCACCATTTCGGTAAACATGTTTTGATTATCTCCGCGGAATATTGGTCACCGTCACGAATGACTGTTGGGCCAAATTGTCTGAGGCCCGTTTGTAATAAATTATATTGTTGTCTGTTAATAATCATCAGTTACAATAGTAATTTTTCAGGTTGTTAGTTCGTTATTATTTTTGCAAAAATGTTGGTTAAATGTGTCAAAGGAACCAATCGGAATATTTTACTTAGTAAATAATATCGAGTGTTTTGGCCAATAATATGTAACCCTCAAAAAAATTCGAAACAGAGTTAATGATTGGATACCATTTTAAAGACGACAGAGCAGGTCTCAGCCAATATTGACCCCTTTTTGGAAGGGAGACATCATTTTATATTGGTTTTGGGCTTAAAAATTCTGACCCGGCCACTTGTTGCAAGCCACTATTATCGACACACCCTACGTATAATCCCGTAAAAACAGTTGTTACTCTCTCTTGAAAAATTTCAATTTTGAAGGTTACATCAATTGGTCAAAACACCGTCGAATGATTGTCGTAGCACAGCAGTAGTAAGTAACGCCTAAATGCGATGTCATAATTCCGTTCCGCGATGAAAGGCTTGAATACCTTTTGACCATTTACAACAGTGTCGAGTCTTGGCGGAAAGACAACATGGCTAACAAATAGCAAAGTATTTTAGTGCCGTAAGAATATTGCAATTTTGTTGATAGCTATTTCAGCACACGTCAGAAATATAATTTTTGTAGATCTAAATACATTTATGGTTATTTTTCATTTGTTAGGTCTCACTCTTAATCTACCAATTCAATCGTGCTCGATGGAACTTCAATATCATATTTGAATGTTTGATTTTTTTACACTTCAATAAGATTTGTCGCTAAAGCATGTCTTTCGGCATCTTCAGACATTCGATGAACTCGTACTGACAGCAAGGGCCATATGACCAGAACTAAAAGTATTCAAAACTCCATTAAACGAATTTACAGATTTTTTACGCCACTCGTAAGCTAAAACAATTTGTGTCTTTATCTAAGAAATTCGATATTGGTAATTAAATTCGTACAGAATTGGATTTTATTTTCCAGCGATTGTAACGAATTTGCAACGGTGGTTTGTCAAAAAAGTAAGAGTGGGATAATTGATTGAATAACGGCTGAACTATGAACGTTTGTTTGTTGATTGCAAAAGTACGGGGAAGTCGTTCAAAACGATGCCAGGGGCATTGTTTTCGAAAAAGCGAATTTAAATTTATCTATAAAAAACGAGTACCTGCCAGCATGGACCACTTGAATAACATTACATCAAACGCAAAACCTTTCACCGGTATAGAAAAAAAAAACGTGCGGCGCATTTTCTAAATCTTAACTTTCATCTGGATACGTTCACGATAATGTTCAATAACTTCAAATCAAGTGATGTAAATCTTATTATTGCATGTTGCCACCATGCGTACTGTGGACGGCATCTTTTTTTTTAATTAAATTAATTTTCCGCAAACTTTTTTGGTGGCATTTCTTAGAATCCATTAAGTCATAAAAACAAGATCGGAGATAATCGCAAATAAAGAATTATTTTGAATTTATAAACCCGGGTTTGGCCCTTCGGCGAAAGGCGAAACACGGGTCGTTAGTGATGAAATACATAGAAACGTACAAAATCAAATTTGATATTGAAATTACCTTCACTTCAATTGATTAAAGCATTATTTTTTTTTGAAAGTACTCTCTCTCCCAAATACAATTTGTTTGTGATTTAAAAAGATTTTTTGTACATAATAAAGAATAATCTTGTCGGCATATAAATCATAAGATTTGATATCGATGAGTTATAGTCATATTATGCTTTCTGCCAGATGACAATACTGTTTCTATTTCAAAGCCATACTATTCAATGATTTCATGCGTTCTCCATGTAAGTAAAGCGATAAATTGCTTACATGTTGACATTTAAAACAGAAACTCATCAAAAAATGAGTTAATGCGTTCTTTCAGTATACACTCGATATACTGCGGGTTGCTATGCCATCGACCAACAACAATGCGACATTATGACACAGATATCACATTAAGTAAATCTAGGGCACGTGCACTGGAATATGGCTACAGTTAATACAAATGATATTGTTAGTTAAAGTTTCAAATGATTGTTTTGATTGTGATAAACCATAACATTTTATGAACAGTTGTAGGGAGTAGAACCGAAGTCTATATATTGAAAGGCGAAAATTTTTGCTTGAAATATAATATTTACAGTACACGATTAACGCATTGTTTTTTTAAACGAATATACAAAAAAATATATGAAATCATAATGGCCGCGAAGAAAATATGAATTGCTAACTCTTCGCTTCAAATACGGTCAAACTCGTGGGTTTTGCATGCTCTTCGATAGCTCCACTCCAACTGCATTGTGAGTAATAGGTTCATATTGTCCGTGGGATTTCGAAACGCGAGTTGATTGACTTTTTTAGAATATGATAATTGGAACATACAGATGGTGGGCCGCTGAGGCGATTGCCAAACTGGTATGCGCGCCTCTCTGATTCATTCATCTGACATGCACATAATTTATTTTTTATTAAACTGCAATTGGACAACTTTTTACAGGTGCAGCAGAGGAAAAAAATGTATCAATTTTATAATATTCATAATACTCTAATATCAGTTACGATTGACAAAAAACACAGAAGGTTCCAAAAATATAAATGGCAAAATTTTTTAACAATAATAATTTTATCTGCATAATTTTGCCAATGCGCCGGAAGTAAAAATCGCAAGTCACATAGTTTAGATCAGGGGGTTTCCAAATTACGACCCGCGGTCGTATGTAGTAGTGACTAGGGCTTCCAATCCCGGTCAATTATTCAATTCCGTAATCACGGGATTGATATTAAGATACTCCTGGGATTTCATGATTTACAGTAAATACTAAAAAATAATTCATATATCATATTAAAGCTTACTGATTAACTACAGCGTGTACCTCGGTTTGTTCATGTAATAGTTTTTTTATAATAGATATAAAATTAATATAAATTTATTGTAGTCTCCCTTGTCATATTTCGTAACAGCCGCTCTTAGCCAATTTGAAATGGAGGACAAATTAGGACCGCTTCTTAAGCGAATGGGGGACAATATTTTTAAGACAAATTGAAGGACATGTCCTGTAAATTTTCAAATTTGACGAATGTCTACAATGAAAGGAACAACGCTGCAGTTGCGTTGCATGCACGGAATCTTACCCAGGATACACTGAAAATAGTCAAAACACATCTTGAGTACTCCACTAAGGCGTGTCGAAATCGAGGAGTGGTCGCGCCGACACAATACCAAGTAAAATGAAAACGTCTGTGTTATATTTGGGGTGTATATTTTATTTTCTTTTTACAATATGTCAAACTACATAGCTGACTTAACAAGGTGCGACTGAAAAATAATAAATTTACGGGTCACGCGATGTCATTTCGGTAATTTGAGAGAGAGATACGGACGCCGAGGGTCAGCCGTTTTGCAAAATCATTTTTTTAGTGAAAGTCAACGACCTCTTTATTAGCTAAATAAATATAATACAGTTTTATACAAGTAAAATGAAATGACGTCAAACTATTGATAGACGATTCTATGAATGTATTGAAAATTTTAACTGATTTTTCGTGGTACCATAACGTTGTTCTTCTTGAAGAAGATACTAAATGAAAAATTCTAGTTTTGAGTAATTGGGCTTTGAAGTTTGTAATGCCATACATTTTTCATTTTGTTTGTTTGTACGAAACTATTTTTAAGTAAAAGCATAATTTATAAAAATAAGTGCGTTCTTTCATACGGTAGAGTTTGAAATAAGGAATAACTAACTCAATATGTCATTTTATCGATTTAGTATTTTCTTAGAGAACACCGACGACATTTAAACTTGTCAGTTCAAGTTCATTCGTGCGCTCGAGTGCCTGAGGATGCCGAAAGGTGAAACCCGGGTCGCTAGTGACAAAATATATGGAAGTGTACAAAATCTCAATAACTCAAATTTAAACATTTACCTTTTAAAACGTATGAACATTATTTTGTAAGTGAGCAATTGGAATTCAGTCAGAAAGTCGCATTTCAGGGCCTACCGAGTAGTGATGCGAGGCCGGGAATAAACTCGCTTCGAAAAAATCAATTTTAATAATAACGATGACTGTATATCATTTATAGCATTCGAGAACACCTATTTTAAAAGCGTGTCATTTTTGACGTATGCACATATTGTATCCCCAAATTTAGGTTATGGTTTGGTGATACAGATGGAAGTAAGGAACTTTAGTCAATATCGAATCACGTACGATATACAGCCGACACAAAATATTTACGGAAACGCTCCTGTTTTTATGTATGAAGTTAAACTCTGTGTTAAACACATATGTAAACCTGGAATCAATATGTTGAAAAAACAATGAAAAATACTGATATTTAACAGTTTATTTACAAATTTCCGGGTTTTTAGTCATTTCAAAATTCCCGGGTTTTTATCTACGAGGTCACAGGTTGCCCACCTCTGTTATAATATTAGCGGACTTATCTGTAGTGCCTATACTATCGCTACAACGATTTCGCACACTTTCGGCACAATGCAACCGCAACTGATAATGTAATACATATTTCTCAGAATTGCTGAACTAGTAAAACTAGTTTCGCACCGGTTACTATTTATGTATCCTCATTATTGTATAAATAAATGTGCAAAAACACTCCGTTTACTAGTGTGTGTCTACGTATGTGAGTAAATTTTTTATGTGTCAAGGTGTGAATGTGTGAGCGCACTTCAATGCGAATATGGCATTGTCAAGAAAACACACACACACACAAAAAAGAATCAATCAAATACGTGATTTATTGATGATAATTGATGCCCATACTGGATCACTCACTTAAAGACTATATAGTATCGAATTCAAAGATCGAATCGTCAAAATGATTCGATTCTATTGGATAGAGTCGAAATGAAAGCGGGAATTAACATGAAAAAATATTTCGGTCCCTTTGGACGTTCAACGAGAAAGGAATTCGGTTTGCAGAAGAGCAAAAAAATATACCTGCAAGCTGTCATTGCGTCACAAAATGTCTATTAAGGTAAATAAAATAATTATTTTACTATTATTGTGTATTATTTTTCTTCCTCATAGCACTTCCCACTTTTTTCCGTGATAACTATTTCAGTCTTCTCGTAATCCACAAAGCATCTAAGATTGTGAATTTGGCCAGCACAGGATCGACCAGATAAGAGTCCCTGAGGATACACATACTTCGGCACTAAGCCACCATGACAAGAGGCCGAAATAGCGATCAATTATGCGACACTGTTTCATCCAGCACTTAACACTTTGCTAACTTTTACCTCAACATAATGGAGTTCTGGCAAGCAAATTACAATATTTAATCTAAAAATTGTACCGTTTAATACTGTAATATACAATATAAAACTGCACGGTGAATGCAGAGAGACAGTGCATGTATACAAGTGGCAATACCATCCGGTGTATAATATTAATAGTTATTTCATATTTATTAGCCCGTCGTCTCCTCGCCTTGATTCTAAGTACGATCAAATATAATGTGTTTGAATCAATACATTAAAAGCATTTAGTAACCTATACAATAATTTTATTAAATCGTAAATCGCATTGACTTGATAAAAATATAAAGTTTACCTTGATTGTCACTTTGTGTCTACTTAAAACGTTTTGTGAAATCAACAGGCTTTAAATCACTTATCACGACTATATAGATAATCTTATCTCCAATCTAATGTTTACAATTAAAACTTTTTTTTATGATGATGGATTTAAGGTTATTGCGATAAGACAGGAAAGAACAAACTTAAGGAAATCGGTACGTTATTAAATACGTTCTGTATCGCAAAGTCAACATACAATACAAATCGCTCCAGTTATTACGCTATAGTTACATTGTCAGTGACTGTTTGAATTATAAACGTCAAATTGATTTATGACCACACAATCGTGACACTATTCAGATATAGTCACCGTTTTTAAAATATTTGCTCAAGCGCCAGAAAAGACCTAATTTAAGATTCTGGTCGCCAAATATCGAAACATGAATTGAAATAAAAAATCTTGATTAAATTAAGTCTATTTCAAAATCAAAGAGCAATCGCCAACGCAGCCGCATATTTATTTCAAACAAAAAGAGATTTTATTTGTTTTATCACAGTTGAAGCCAATGCGCCATGCATTAAACAAATATAACAAAAAATATTACTTACATACAAATTCACGTAACAAAAAAAAACTAAAAAAAAGGACACTCAGTCCGTTGCTGAAAATGTCCATCTTGTTATTCAATGCATTGATCAGCCGAACAGCCCTTGCAACTGGCGTTTATACGACCTATGCGAAAGACAAGTTTTAAGAAGAAGAAAATGTTGAGAAAAAAACTTCAAGAGTGTGAAACGATATGTCAGTAATAAAAGAATTTTGATTGGGTATCAAAGGGAAAATATTTAATTTGTTTCAATCAAAAATATCACACAAAAATCACACAGAGCAATATAAGTAATATGCTAATGAAACGTAAAATAAGAGTCAAACGTTATACCAAGATCAACAACTTCGGACAAACGCTGTCAAGTATTATTCAATGTCATAGTTATATTTAACAGGAAATCTTGAACGAGAGAAGGAAATACAAAAGCATTTCGAAATGTTGAAGTCGAGTTTGTTTTTTATATACCATAAATATATTATAACAAAGTAAGGGGATATCTACGCAGAGAGAACACAATGATCGCAGATAATTGAATCAACGAGTTGCAAAAAGCATTCTGGAAGCTTTTTCAAGTTTCGAGTAAATTATGAAAAACCAAGCATTAAATGTATTATTTTTTTGCCATTTCTAAATGATTGAATGATCAGGTTGAATGCAATTCGACACTCTCAACAGGCTAAGTCATTTTCATAAAAAATCGTCCAGAATGGTTTTTGCAACTCGACGATTCAATTATCCCAGGCATGAATTGATTCGGGGTAATTCTGATCGCAATATCGATCAGTAAAATAATCGATACAGAGATTTAGTGATATGACGTGTTTTTAGTTTGGGAGTGAAAGTCAGAAAGTTCCAACGATGTAGATGCATTGTGAGATATATATAAATATTCAAAAAATTCTATGCAAACAAACATATAGAACTAGTGATATATTTAAATATTTTTTTTTTGTTTAATTCACAACGCCAAAAATTTCCTGCAGACATGAATAATTGTTTCTTTTTCCAAAAGTGTAGAGACACCGTGTGCCGATGGCGATGAAACTGTAAAGAGCTATAACATTGTTTTAACGATATTGCTTTAATTTGGATTATTGAGATTTTGTACACTTCCATGTATTTTGTCACTAACGACCCGGGTTTCGCCTTTCGGCATCTTCAGGCATTCGAGCACACGAATGGACTCGAACTGAGAGACAGTAAACAGTGTCTAACGCTTATATAGAAGATACAAATGCGACAAATATCATTTACGAGGCAATACATTATACGTCTGAGAGCCACACCGATACCTGAGTTAAAATTTCGGAAATCGTCCTAATCCTTATTTTGTAAACACCATATTAACAGAGTGGCGAATTGCCGAAGGCGAATTGCCGCTTTTCAACTTCTTTTAGAAATACCAGTGATTTTACAATTATAATAGTATTGTGGGTTTTGACGGGATGTAATGCGACGAATGGGTAAATATATACAATCATTCCACATTTAGTGACATCTGTTAGGTGTTTCAACGTATCGGATATAATAGCGGAGAATAGATATTGCTTTAATTGTTGATCCATTCCGCTCGGGCCATAAGTGAGTTAAAGACGAATACCATTTTGTAAATATTTTAAGTGAATTTTCCAGAACTTTAGTTCGGCAGACTTCCTATCTAACTTATTTTTTGCTAAAAATAAGAAATTAAATTTGATCGTAACTTAAATTCAAAGTAAGCTTTCCAGGTTTAGAAGCCCCTCCCATCCCGAACAAGAAACAACTCCTGATAATAATTAAACACTCAGCGAAGTTTGTCGAACGTACTCGGTAGTAGCAAACTAGCGGGAAAAGGATAATAGAGACTTACCCAATACCAAAGTTATAGCAAAATTAGCTAGGAATCATCATATTGCAGGTTCTACACATTTTCAGTAGAAACATATTTGATTTAATAATTCAGCTTCTGCTATCATTAAAATCATGGAATCAAGCGAATGCACACAACAGTGCTAAAACTTTGAGCTACGTCACGCAATTTGAGTTGCAAAAATAACACGTTTCAGGTTTAGAAAAATATACTGATATTTAAAAAAAAATATGCTAGAATTCTTTATGAAGAATTTTTAAACGACAGATTTAATAGTTTGATATGTTCACTATCTTATTTAAGATCAGATGTCAAATATAATTTGAAACATGAATGAATGCCAAACTATAATGTATTATAGTATATTTTGACACTTAAATAGAATTTTTTTAATAATTATTTTCCTTAACGTTATCTGTTATCTTATTGTCTGTACATGAAACAGTGCGATCACAATTTTATTTTCTTTATACATGATTATCGTGTGTGTTAATTATTTTTAGCAGAGATTTAGGTCAATCTTCATTCACATTGTTATAGTTGATAAAAAAAAAACCAAACCACAAAACGTCGTCACAAACGGTATTTTAGTAATTCCGACACGTAAACTTATCAAAATCGTACATTTAAATTTCACTGTATCGGATGAAAACACTTTCAACTGTTTACTTTTGGGGAAAAACGACGCCTGAAAACGAGCGTCGAGAGACGGCACCGCGTGGCGTCGGAAACACAGCCTCCAAAAAAGAAAATTCACCCCTATAACGCAGAAACCTTTCACTACGATAACGTTTGTACGTTATTAAAAATAAATTTCACATTTCTCAGCGACAGTTCGCACTCACTGTGTGGTATGGTGGAACACGCCGGGTTTCGGCTGTAGTAATCTCGCCCGGCGGTTTTCATTCAGATTGGTGTGGAAAATATTGAGGTTATGGAAGCATGGATATATCGGTATAGCGTCGACGCGTCTTTACCTCGGCATGGCGGTACACCCACTGACGTACAATATTATCCGGTGAAGAGAGGGAGACGGCGGAGTACGCGAGTATTACGGAGGTGAACGGAGGAGTGATAGAGGGGGGGAGGGCATTGTGTAAAACAGTCAACGGCAACCGGTAGTATTCGAGATTTTTTTACAACAAAACGGAAGTAATAATGTGAATCTCATTCAATGTCGAGATTCCTTTGCGACAGACAATAAAGTTACATCTGTATGTGGATTAGGTTATTTCGTCGTATACAGATTATAAAATTGAATGGATTTTGTTCAATTTAACATTTTAAATATTGGACATGAGTGTTTATACTTATTTTCTAATAGATTTTAAAAATTATAAAATTACTGGCGCATTAGTAATTACTTTTACTCTGAAAAAAAAACTTAATTTCCAATGGCCGTATACATTTTGAAATGTAATCCATACATGGGCACGTCTTAAACGTATGTGAGGAACGAATAAATACGAATGAAACACTGATAGGAAGCAGAGATACCGGCAGAACGCGATATACCGTCAGAGAAGCCGGACTACCTCACACACGGAATGACGATAATAATTTCTCATTGACCGTCGACCGTCGACCGCGGTAGGTCAACGGCAGACCTATACTAAAATTAAATCTCTGTCATAGTATAAGTTAAATAAACGATTCCAAAACGTTTTAAACTTATTTTTTTCGTGGGACAAAATAAAAAAAACAAAGAAAGTGGAATCAAGTATGACGACGAGTCGACAAAGAAGTGTTATTTTGAATTCGACTTGTTCAAATGTGAAATTTTTGAGTCAAAAATTCTAGAACACTCTTTACTGCTACACGGTGTATGTGTTTCATTTTCACGGAAACATCGTCAGACTTGTAAAGTCTAATACAGTGAAATTATTTTTGATTAAGTTGATCAGTTGAAGATACCAATGTAAGAATCTGTTGACTGCATTGAACCATTCATAATAATTGTTGTAATATTTTCGACGTTAATTAGACTTGCTTCTAATTTAGACATCTAAATTATTTTCAACGTGGTATGACAAAATGTGGTATATAAATGTTCTTTAGCGGTGGATGAGCACACGTCATAAAGGGTTCACAAGCTTTCGATCAAAAAATAATATACATACAAAAGCAGCCAAAAAAACACCGTCAAAAGTTTGCCATCGATGGTGCAAAGGTACCAGACCGGGTCTACCCGCCACGCCGACGAGTATTTATATGCCAAAACGTACACGTCACAAGCGCCGGCGTCTCAGCCCCTGCCCCCGGCCCGGCGAACGCCACGTCCTGCGAAAGTCCCGCCGCGCGCCTCCCCCCCCCGCAGCAGGACGAGGAAAACCTAGTCTGGACGGGAAAATTCGAGGCCACCCGGCCATGTCGGCGTAGATAGTCCCGTGGAGCCCCAACTAATCATTCGATAGTAAAATCGGCTGCCGTAGCGTAGCTCGGGCTGCACTACAAATCGTATATTAGTGCTTGTCATTTTGTGGCCTACAAAGTGTGCATAGCAAATTTGGTTAGGGACTTTGTTTATTATACGGTTTACGGTGCGTGTGTCCTATCGTGATAAAGTCGACCGTGGTCTACTAGTCGCTGCGAAGCCATTTATGATAGAACGCGACCCGAAGTAATAAAATAAAATATTCAGCTATAAAATAAATTTATTTTGTTTTCTTCTGTGACATAACGCAGTCCTTGAAGGGGGCGTCGGGATCTGAGGGAGGGGGGCGCAAAATAATGCTGCAATGCTACAAGTATTTGATTATGCATTTTTTCCCTTTTACATATTCTTTATATAAGAACACATCCATGATTTTATTAAAATTTTATCATCGATTCGATTGTAGAAATCAGGTATATGTATAATAATATTATAATAATGACAAATAAAGCTTTTGATAACTAAATTAATTTAATTGTCATGGTAGGGGCCGTGGTTTATTTTTTGAAAATTTTGTTGGCCGTGGAATGAAAAAGCTTGGGAAACACTGGTGTTGATAATTTCCATAAACTTAATTTGCAACTACATATATGAAAAACGGAAATAATTTTTAAACTTGCTCTTACTAATATATGGTTACGGTATTAAAATCACACACTGCGGGCACAATAGCCTTTTATTACGATAAAAAGTCCACAATAAAAAAGCGAAGATGAATATGAACTGCGGATGGCCCAGGGGAGCCTGAATCCTGCCTGTCTCTTCTACAATCCCGTCGCACTGGATGGTCGCTGATGACCATCCATAGGATGTATTCGGCGGAGCTACGGGACGCTGGGATGACATGGGAGGAAGCAAAAAGACTGGCGGAGGACAGAGAATCTTGGAGGAACCGTGTGATGGTCGTATGATCCGTATAGGGAGCGGATATGGTAAAAAAATCATCAACACACATTCATACAATGGAAATATATAAAAACGAATATTTGTTAAGTTTATTACAATCAAATTTAAAATACACGATTTGGCAAA
The DNA here is from genome assembly GCA_022494535.1 of Himalopsyche phryganea. Lineage (NCBI taxonomy): Eukaryota > Metazoa > Arthropoda > Insecta > Trichoptera > Rhyacophilidae > Himalopsyche > Himalopsyche phryganea. Next base: position 534,762 of record JAGVSL010000039.1, read on the forward strand.
AAAACAACGCCAGTTTAGAGTATTTGTAGTATAGAACGTTATCATTACGATCAGCGGCAATTCGCCGCATGAGATTTTTAGTATTGACATCGGCGCTCTGATAGAATGAATTATTTAGAAGAGTTGCTTAAATAATTCCGAATAAAATGGTACATCTCACATTACAAGTTTTGTCACATTGCCTCGTCAAAGCAACCGGTAATATTATACATTTTAAAATCTCAAGATACTGCGATATAAAAAAAAATGACGGAGAATAAATAATAAAGCTTCTTACACAATCAGGGTTGCCAAATTTCGAAAACCGGAACCGTCTCCTATTTCGAGCGATCAAATAAAATAATACTACAGAGGCCGATATATTACACAAAATTGGTAACGAATAATCAATAATAATTGGTAAAATAATAACGAGAGTTGAGAGAGGTAATGGCTAACTAAGATTTCTGTGAAGTGATGGCAGAAGTCTGTTGTTTGTTATTTTGTGTTTATTATCATGTCAGCCATTATCGATTGAAAAGATATTTCGTTTGAAAAACAATATGCCAATTTATTAAAAAGGACGAGAAGCCAAAAAATGTTTATGTTACGTATCGTTGTTTGGCATCACACGAATACATCATCTTTACTATTACGAGGTGGCAACATCTGGCAACTTACACTTTCTGCAAAAAGTTTGAAATGCTGTGGAAATCATATTCAAAGATTATATGTCTTCGCATTTAAAGTATGATAAAACTTTTTCCATTACACCACAGATTTATTTAAATACCCTCTCCGAATAGAAAGATTGTGCGAAAGAATAACAGCCGATCCTTAAAACAACCCTTGTTGAAATGCACCATTACGAGTGGATAATCCTCAGACTATGTTTATTTTAAAATATAACACGAATTTGCAATATACATCGATGTAGTTCCCTATGTGATGTTTTGAAACATCAGTAAAAACCCACCCGGAAAACTTCTTAATTTTAAAATAATTGAATGTCGAGATAACAATATCATTTCTGAAAAGTGAGGTTAAGCAATGTGTTGTTAAAAAATCTAACATACAAAAATTATTTAACAAGAAATAATACATGTATTTAGAAGAGTTATATGAAGCTCACATTATCAATAAATCAAACCATACTATGGCTTTAAAAAATAATATTCGATTAATACATAATCAAAAAAAAACCTAAAAGATCACATTGAAAACGAAGCCGCAGCAAAAATATTCAATCGAAAAAGTTTGGTTATATTTGAAAACAATTTACTTATTGTTTTTGGAGAATTATTTAGGTTTCAATGAAGAAGACCTTCAATATATAACAATATTAAAGAATTCATCAGAGCGTTTTCTTTTGATTTGATTTTAAAACAAAACGTAAAGCGCTTTAAATAGAATATTTGAGTTGAGTACCGATGGCTATATTTTTTTATTTTTAGATGGGAAAATGATTTACGTAACGATGAGGGCCAGTATCGATGATCGCGCGCGTTTTCTGCTGACAATGTAAAATTAGTTATTTACCATAGTGCGCAGAGAAGCTACATACTGTTGTAAAATTTTACGCAATAAACCATGCGGATTACTCAAACAAATCACGCGAAAGAAGAATACGCATCGGTGGTGGCGTGCGAGATTCTCATGGCTGCAGCGCAACCTCAAAAAGTGGCCCAATGTTCAATACGTTAAATGAGAAAAAAAACTGCAATCTTCCATCGAGAATATTTCATAGCCTAATGCTAATTAATCTCTTTGTTTATAAATAAGATTATTTGAAATACACATCTAAAAGAATGAATACATTTTCGTATAGTTAAAAAACGCTGTATTACTACGGTAACTATGTCCGTTAATGGAAGTATCTCAACAGAAGTTCTTTCTACGTGAATTACTACTTACTACTCTAATACATCGACTGAGGGTGCTTGATGGAATTTCATTATCAAATTTGAATTATTGAGATTTCGTACACTTCCATGTATTTTGTCACTAACGACCCGGGTTTTGCCTTTCGGCATCTTCAGGCATTCGAGCGCACGAATGGACTCGAATTGACAGTCAGTAAACAGTGTCTAACGTTTAGAAGAAACAAACACGACAAATATTATTTATGAGATAAAATATTATAAGTCCACACTGATACCTGAGTTAAAATTTCGAGAAACGCCTTAATCCTTATTTTGTAAACAACGCATTAACAGAGTGAATCTTCCAAACTCCTCGTTGCTGTATGTAGCCACTAAATGTGGAATGATTGTATATATTTATCCTTTCGTCGAATTGCATCCTGTCGTAACTCACAATGCTATTATAATTGTAAAATCACTGGTAATTCTAATATTAGATGGAAAGCGGCAATTCGCCACTCTGTTAATGCGTATGTTTACACAATAAGGATTAAGGCGATTCTCGAAATTTTAACTCAGGTATCAGTGTGGACTTATAATATTTTATCTCGTAAATAATATGTGTCGTGTTTGTATATTCTATATAAAAGTTAGACACTGTTTACTGTCTGTCAATTCGAGTCCATTCGTGCGCTCGAATGCCTGAAGATGCCGAAAGGCGAAACCCGGGTCGTTAGTGATAAAATACATGGAAGTGTACAAAATCTCAATAATTCAAACGTACTACTCTGTTGCTTAACCTCTCGTTTTCTAAGGGACAGGACTATTGGTTAGCTGATCGCTTTCGCAGCGCTCTACAAACATACATGACGTCGCACAGAAATCGATTTATGAAACTGTCTGAACTGGGATTGCAGCTCGTGAGACCCGCAACCGAAAACAACGACGTTGACCAGTGCAGCACGGGCCTGACAATATAGTTATGTTGTATAAAAAAACCTTAGGAATGTCGTATTATTAAACATACGTTTTAGAAAGTAAAATTTCCGTGTCAGGCATTTGTTGCCCGAATGTTTTCATGCGTATCTAAATTAAGATTATAATTACGTACTATTTCACTCGCGGAAGTGACTACGACCAAATTGAATAGACTTGTATAACCAGTATGTATAGGAAACGAATTTTAAAATATCTCTTTAGATCGATGTAATCAAGAAACGAAGGAAATTTATATGTATAGAGATTCTGATTATATAATAACACGAGTTTCTTCCGTTATAGAATTGAGTACATACATTGAATTATTTGTATTAACATCGTTTCAATAAAACACTATTGAATTCGACAACAATTACGCAACATTAGAACAGCGTTTATGTGCGCTTCCATGCAGAGTTTTTATCCTAATATACTGTCTCAACAGGAAATAGTTTCACGAGAGCTAGCTGTTATTCATTCTTTTCGGGCACGGTAAAATATATTTTCTCAGTACGGTTATATCCGAAGGCGAGTAAGATGCGAAATTAATAATTGGATTGAAGGTTTGGAAAATTACACCACTGGGGAGGACGTGTTGATCTGGATGATATTACTTTTGGAACAGATGTATTGATCATCGGCGTGCGGTGGAATTATCACTATCTCTATCGTACAACCTAATTTGGGTATGAGCAAGAAGGATACAAGAGCATGCGCCGCATGCCCTTGCACCTTCACTTTTCATGTGATTGAGATAGAAAGAGATAAAACCACCGCACGCACCTGGTGTTGATGTGAGCAGTGAAGCAATGTTAGAAATAAAGAATCAGGCGCTGAGACAAGAATAAAAAATGAATCAAAAAATTAAATGAATAGTACCTACACTACCTACTATTTTTCAAGTGATTTCATCAAAATATTTTCTCACTCACACTGTCTTATTGTACAACAAATAAAAAGGTTGTGCCAGCAAATATGTACTTGGACAGTCTGTTTCGAGTTTAGACTTGTTTTTAGAGGAAATTAAAAAATCGGGTCCGTGATGCAGTGGTCAACGACGTCGGCTTTATTTACAGATGTCTCGGGTTCAAATCCCGGTACGTAACAGTCTCATAAATTGATTTTTTCAATCGATTTCTATTCGTAGGCATCGATGTTTGTGATGTCTAAAATTATCTCCCACCCATAAGATCCTAAGAACGGGGCGTAGCGAGTGCGATCAGCCCTAGCCCTTCGAAAAAGAGAGGTTCAGCAACTGAGTAACAAGCAGTTCTGGTATAAAGAAGACTTCTGCTGAGATAGTGCACACAGTATAACTTTGCATTCTGGCTCTATGGTTTAGGATCACGGGATCCATACATACTAATACACTGACACTCCCTGTGTATTATACAGAAAGCGTAAATAATAGTAAAAAGTGCAGTGTTATAATACGGCGTACACTCTAACTCCATTAGTAATCCATATAAGCCACATTGGGAGCGGACATGGTAAAAAAAATTATCACCAGCCGAGAGAAACTGGTCTCGATTGTTTTTTTTATGAAACATATTTGTTTAATTATTTTCTACACCTGAATTCGGACCTCTCATAATCGTGCGCAAACGATTTACACGTTGATAAAAGCATACATCTATAACACTGTGTTAATATTGCAACACTAGACTGTCATTGAGACGTTTACACTGAAAACGATGAAATGTGGAGCGCAGGAGTCTTTTTTTGTTTTCTCGCATAATAATGAAACAACAGTGGGTAATTTTGCTACGCAAGTGGGTCAAACTCGGCGCAGACGACGGTCAGCCGATTTTCCACTAATGACAGACTCCGCATATCATTAACCCCTTTGGCTGGCCCGACGCCCCACGCCGAGAGCACGATCGGCGCGCATGATAAAAATCATTGCAAAATTTGCATTCGATTCTTTTTACAGAATACAAATCATTGGGCGCGATATAAGAATTACAGAAAAACTTATATATAACATACAAATACGGGAGAGGTGGTGTCAGTTAAAAAGCTAAAAATGCTTTACATAATATCGATGGTGTTTTGGCCAATTGATGTAACCCTCAAAAATACGAAAACGAGATAATGTATTGAATCTCATTTTAAAGACGACAGTTTTTGGAAGGGAAACATGATTTTACATTTGTTTAGGTTTGCAAACTATGACCCGGCCGCTTGATGTAAGCCACTATTTTATAGACACTCCCACGTATAATTCCGTATCCGCAAACATGAGAATTTACAGGAGTGCATTTCAAAGATTCATAACGCTAGTCACCATATAATATTATCTATAAAAAAAGTTTTTACTCTCCTGAACAATTTCAATTTTCAGGGTTACATCAATTGGCCAAAACACCTTCGATATAATAAATGTGTCAGTTATGAGAGCATTAATTATTGAATTAATTACTTTCCGTTTGACCATGGTTGAAGTGTCTGATAATTAATAAATTATAACACACAGCTGGGCGTGGCTTAGCGCAAGTAGAATCATCGACCGGCACGCGTTAAAACCTCTGCGATCACGTGATAGTGATGTGCATCACATTCTCATATACGACTCGAATAAACTATTTTAATGAATACAGCTGGGCGTGTCTTATTGCAAGTCGAGTCGTCGTCAGGTACGCGTTAAAACATTTGCAGATTTTGTGATCACATGACAATAATGCTCTCTATATTGTTTGCGAGCGTTGGATCTCTCATATTTTTTTGCAATAGTAAAAGTCTTAAATTTAATCAATTACAATACAAGTGTTTTGGTTGCATAATAATGTACCTTGAGTATCGCATGAAGGGTCAGCGGATCTGGAACGCATTGTCTATGAACGCAACAATTGTTAGAGCCACGGCTTACCTGAAATTAAATAGGAAAAAAGATTATTACACGACATAAGAAATCAACTACAATAAACGTGTTCAATATACAGCGAATGAGAAACATATTTTGGGGGATGGAAAACACGTAGAAACTTACTGAGTTCTGTGCGGATATGGAATGAGCGCGTTTGACCGTTTGGCGACCAAAGGGGCACTTGCGGTATATATTGGATTGTGTCAGTTATTAAGTACTGTCTAAGTAGCATATGCAAGATAGCTCTGCCAAGAAATTCTACTATAATTTATACGCCCGCGCACAATGCAGTTCACTGCAGCAGGTAAGAAGTGTGCGAGGTGCAAGTTTCAGTACCTTCAAACTGGCGAACTAAAGCCAATGCATGTTCACGGACCGCGAAGTAAGCCCTACGAATGAATTCGGGTATTGGCAAAGGAAGTCTCGGACAACATCTCGACAAGTCTTCTTGTGCAAAGTCGAAGTTAAACAAAATGACGATTATCACAGTCAATAGTACATGATATGGAGTGGATTTGCTACAATATTGCAATGAATACGCTGCTTATGCAAATTGGCACATGCATAAAAGTGACTTTTCTCAAAATAGATTCGATGAATAAATTTCTGTTAACTTCTTGTTTTTTATAAACTGTGTTCTTTTTCATCTAAGAAAGAAAACAATTTGAATTGTATAGATTGAGATAATCGGCGAATTGAGATAACCAAAAGTCTAATTTTAAATATCTATTATCATATCAGAATCCACGAATAACTAATGACAGTGCTTTGACATTGATAATAATACAGCAATTATCTGTATTATTATCATTGAAAATAATTTAATTTATGACTTTTATAAGAAAATGAAAAAATTAGGGTAACTAGTCCGAATTTTGGCCACTAACAAATATGTGGTGCGAATAAAAGTAAAAGCTAAAATAAGATTCGTAATATATCGAAGTGTTCGCAATTAAAAGGCACATATGAAAGTATCGAGAGCTATTTATCGTAAACAATGGTTTTTTTTATTCTAACGACGAAAATTATTTTTGATATTTAAATAGTTTTTACGGTTTATCTGACGACTAGTAATCGATAAACCAATCCATTGTATACTTAGAGCAGATATTTCGTTTTAAATAAAAAAATAAAAAAACAATGATGCATTTTTCACAACGCCTATAGAACATATTTAAAACTTCCTCTATATTTCCAGGGCACTCAACGCTGTATACGCCACCACACGCTAGTGATTGACAGCACGAACAGGGCGAATCCCGTAACCTGATGGGGTACTTGAATGATTGTCACGGCTGTCTCAGGAGAGCGGTTATTCTAGACTTGATTGATATATATTTAAAAGAGGTAAAGAAATGATAGATTGTAAATAGAAAAGTTCTATTAAATTTAATAGCTTTCCGCAGTATGCCATAATGTTATTATACTGAAGTCAAGGTTTAGCTAAAATTCCGAAATGTTACGCAGATAATTTGCTCTACTGGCCGATACGTACATATTTACCCTATTTCGAAATATAACAAAAAAAAAAAGTATTTTTTTTAATAATTGATAAGATAACAGTAATACCGCTGTACGCTTTTAATCAGTATAAGATTAATTACAAGAAAACGTAAATAAATAATAAGATTACGTCATATATTATTTTGAAATTAACTTATAAACACAAATAACTGATAAAAAGGCGCCAAAAGTATATTGAAAGAGATCTTTATGTCGATAATTATAACAAATACTACGCCAAGCATTATAGTCAAATTAGTCCCAACCAATTCATAGTTGAGATTGTGCGACAAGCAATAATTATCCTAAGATGAAATCTGCGACAAAACAAACGCGGTGAGCATTTTTTGACACCCTAATATTGCTTTATCCACGGCCGAGTGGTCAACGTCGTTGGCTACGGTTGCGGTGCTCACAGGTTCTGATCTCAGTACAGACGTATTCGAAAATTGATTTTTCAATCGATTTATGTATTCCTGTTCGAAGGCCTGTATGTCTGTGACGTCTAAAATTACCCCCACACACCAGATCCTAAAAACGAGGCACAGCGGAAGCGAATAGTTAAACACTAGTCCTGTCCTTCTATACATATTCTCTTCAAAAAAGAGAGGTTGAGCCACAAAGTGACAAGCAGTTCAAGTAGAAAAACCACTGCTTATGATATTAACTCTATTATGAATCAATATGCTCCTCATTTATATCGGTTATGATTTAAAAAAAAGTCCTTTCGTAACACTTTTTAACCGTCACTGGCTTAAGCTAATTCGCAAGTAATTAGTTTGATCATTACGCCGATGATAACTACCTCGCACATAGAAACATGGTCGCAGACAAGTAATTGCACGAGCAAGCGAAGTCTGACCTCGAAAAGGGATCTAACCGAGATTTTTTTCGTGATAACAGCAAAAATACATTTTACTTCGGCCTACGTTCAACAAATGTGAAAAATAGTCAACGAATATTAAATATATAACATATTTAAATTGTATGATAATAAGCATAAACTATTGCAGCGGTTCTTTATTTTCAGATTTTTAAGTGTCTGGATACTAACAGTGTCCAGTTAGCAAGGCACAACACATTTAATGTAATGTACAACACATGTAATGATTGGTACTGACGTCAGTGGTCGTATAACATTTCATCACATGAACTAAATACGATAAGATCACCGGATACTATCCGCAGGATGTACTAAGCAGAGCTGAGGGACTCCGGCATGTCATGGGAGGAAAGCACAGCGATAGGGAATCACGAAGGCTCCGCGTGGTGGCCAAATGTTCAACATAGGGAGCAAACATGTCGACGAGACATTGAGAATTAGACCACTTCGATAGCGCGTTTTCGTTGTATTTTATTATTATTGAAATTAATCTTAGAATAGGACCACAGGACTTAAAAAAAAGACAAATATACAACAGAACATATGAAGCAGTTATTGAGTCAAAAGCACTGCTTAATTTTCCGCAGTCAATTTTGAACGACCAATACAATTTATATGAAATAATAAATATGTTGACAAAGTTAAGGTGCACAATAACCCTGACATGTTAATACGCCATCGAACAAATTGCTTAACGACCAGTTAAGATAATAAGATACAGGCAATAATGCAAAATAATAATCGCTTACTTGATTGCCTGAATGAGAATAATTCTCATCAGCGCCTGATTATAGTATCATTACACAAGCAATCTCGCGATCTCCTTTACGGAGATGATAATCGTTACGGACTAAGAAATGATGCTGCAGCACGATGAATCCCGGTACACGGTACGTAATGAAGGGCGTGGGGAATGCAAGGTTACATTCCAGGCGAATCATCGACACCGACGACATTTCTGCGCGGGCGTATTGAGGAAAGATAGCCCTAAAATATTTGCAGTAAGTCAATTAAAAAGTCACTTCGCAGTACCATGGCGGTTACATCTACACATTTTATAGTCAAACAAAATTTGTTAAATACGTCGTTTTAATGTATACGTTGCAACGTTCTTAAATTAACAGCGAAATAAAACAGTATGTGCGATAATTTCCGTAAAGTATCGCGGAAGTGCCACTTTAAAAATACAGTTTTTGTTACCATGTCTGCTTCCAATGTGAAGGATTTTAGACTAATGAAGCATTTTAACACAATTTCTTTTGCAATTGTTCAGTCGCTCAAGCTAGCTTTATTCAGAGAAGGAAAGGATAGAAGGATAGGGCTAGGAAAAGACTATTCGTTAGCTAATCGCTGTCTCTATCTACGTCCCGCCCCGGATTGGAAAGAGGAGGGGGTAATTAAGACATTATAATATAGATTCCATGTCTTCGAACACGAATCTACAAATCGATTGGAAAATAAATTTATTAAAATGTCCTTACTGGAGTTCCAGCCGTTGGACACCGCAACCAAATAGGATGAACGGCCAAGAGCACTGACTACGCGGTTTAAGGACCGGTATGTTTATTCTATCATTTTTATCACTGTTGATTGGGTACGGATTACAACTATTGCACTAATTTATATTGGAAATAATACCTTACAATTTATTACTGCTTCTTCCATACGGTAGAGTTCAAAATAAAGAACATTCTGGTATAACTAACTCAATATGTAATTTTTTCGATTTAGTGTTTTCTTTTAGAACATCGACGAACTTATGTTTGGAAATTTTAATACCGATTGAACACAAATAATCTGTTTTATTTATTGCCGTATATACCAGTTAATCCTCTTTTTTTTTTTTTTTAAATAAAACACAATTCAGTTGATAATGCTCGTGATGAGCGAAACCGATACTGATTACTGATAAATATGTGGAAGTAGTACAAATGAATTGTGTTTTATTTTTTGAAATATTATGTCTTTCCACCAAGAATTGACAGTTAACACCTTTAAAGTAACTATAATACTATTATTATGTACGTCTGGGTATTGTACATGAAACCTTTTGTACCATAAGCGGATATGCCAACACTACACTCTTACATCGACCGCATACAAGATGCATTCCGAATAGGATCAAGTGCATTGACTGGATATTAATTTGCAGCAAAGTAGTAAGCACGGAAACTTACTCGTGCGTTAACATCGCGTTGGGCTGTCGTGCAAATAAAAATTAGCGTCGGCGTCGCGGCGCCACCCAGGGGCTTCCCTACAACGCCGGCTGACATTACTGTCACCTGAGATTAATGATAATATACAAATGTGAACACATTTTTTGTCTTGGTGGGAGATGATTGAGCGATGCCGAAAGAATAATATAATTACGGCGGTTAATTAATGCGGAAGAAATTGTGCCTCATATAATGTAAATAACAAGTTTTGCTTGTCGATAAAACAAGTAGTGATAATAAATAAATAAAATAACGGTTTGGATGTCTTACGCGGCATATTAGGTGGGCGAAGTCTTTGCGAGCGTGAGGCGGCGTTTGGTGTGCTTGCCGTTTTCGTCACCTCTCATGTAGAACACTCAAATTGGCGGAGAACGATTGCTATTTTCGAGCTACGCCACGCCGCCTCACGCTCGCAAAGGCTTCGTCCACCTAAGTTAGTGGAGTGCTTCCCGCTGCGATTCACGTGTCTACTGTACACCGTTTGGGAGGAGTTCTTGTGACCGACAGCATACATACAAACATACAGATTTCTACATGTATTTTGTGCTATATACTAGAGATGCACGTTTAAGTTTATTTTTACAAATTAATTCATAGTTTGTTAAATTTGTCTAATCCTTAGTTACCACTAAAACACAATCACAAGTCAAATTGTACTCAACTGAAAAATAAATTGAACTTAATTCACTCAAAAAAATTCACTTTGAAAAATTCTCTTATCCGGGAAATAAAAAATGAAACAACTTTTCATACACGTCGTTCACTTAAGCATCCCATTCTTGACTGGCGATACATGAAATAAGAGCCACTGAATTCGAATCCATCAATAATAATTCAAAATATCTAAAAAAAACATACGTATTACCTAATTTAGTATTTAGCGTGCGATATGCTTTTATTTATGCTCTATTTGAGAATCGGCCGAGGACAATATAAGTAGGCAAGTCTAGATAATCGACTGGAAATGTATCAGGGTATACGAGTCATTAGCCGTGGCACATACCGTAGAAGGGCATAGTCGCAGTTGTTGCTATCTGGTGCATTCCACCGGATTAGTATCGCGGCGAGTCGAGGGCGGAGAGTGCAACGCGCGCCGTGAGCAAACGCGAAACCTGTTATAGAGTGAGCACAGCCTTTTCTAGCAGGAGACAAAAATTACGGAATTTTCATTCAGGAGTGATATGTAAATAATTGGAACGAATTCAATTGATTGCCTGCAATTATATAAAACGCTAATACCTTATAACGAAGAATAATGTGAGTTAAAATAGATAAGATATGTTGTTATTCCGTTCCGTAACCGAATGGTTAACGTTGTGCTCTCCGCTTGCGTTGTCTGTTTCGGAGGATGGATGTCTGTGATGTCTCCCACAACGGTAACGAGAGCTATTAGCTAACTTCTAGTCTTATCCTACCTCATCCTAAATCTCTCAGAAAGAAGAGATATTAAGTGACTAGATATCTTGTGGAATGACTTCTGTTGAAATACCTTTATAAGAAGTGTATATGTTTCACATTTGGTGCAGACATGGTAAAAAAAACCACTGTTATTCCACTTGGTGTGTAAGTATTAGGTAAAGCTAAAAGTAATGTCGATTGAAATATCAATTTATGAAACTGTCCGCACCGGGAATTGAACCCGAACATCCGCAGCCATAAGCCAACGATGTTATCAACTGCGCCACGGAGATTTTATGGAGTTCTGTTCGTAGTGTGGGTGGGAGGGCGACTAGCTAACCACTAGTCCTATCTTGGCCCTATCCTTCTATCCCAACTCTCTTCGAAAAAAGAGAGGTTGAGCAACTGAGTAACAAGCAGCTGCCTTAGAAAAATTCTGTTAAGATACCTCCATTAGGAGGCAATATGCACCACGTTGGGAGCGGACATGGAAAAAAGTAATGTCGCATTTTAAATGCTCCAATTTGAGATCGCAGTCGCATTTCGTCTTCCAGCTTGCGAATATATTCGTGTTGGTTTTCGTTACGTGCTCATCTGGAAGTCATCGCGCCATGAGAAATCAGTAATTCTCAACCCTCCGTTTAAAAATGGCTGAGGATTTTGTTGCATGAATTTCATCAAAATCGCAACGCTACACTATTGTCCTAAAGGTGGCGTGATAAAGTCGTGAATAAAATCGGTGTACGATTGAATACGTAAATGTTTTAGCAAAATAAAATTGATTAACTATCTAAATAGCACCCAATTATAACAGCGCGAAGCCTAGACAAACCGCTCGGTTACAACACATAGGGACTGCAAAGCAAACAATAATAATTATTATTACTGCCGGGAATTCAGAAAATTAAAAGACAAAAGTTTAAAATGAAAATAATTAAAACCATGAAGGACATGATATAGATATCTTTAGGAATCATGTTCTTTAATTTGTATAATTACAGAGATTTACTTTGAGAATAGAGTGGTCGTTGACCTGCTCGGAAGCACGAGCGGACCCACCGGTGCGGCCGACGGCCAGTGAAAGAGTTTTGACGTATTTTTGTCCGCATGGTAGTACGTGTCTATGCTTTTGATTTGTGTTGCAATCCCGTCTGTGTTGCCATCCGTATTGATTAGTCTCTCACATATCGATTGATTTAAGCGGCATTTAAAACCTGGTTACCTGCTCACAAAGAAAGACACATTATATAAATTTAATATTTACGATAATTTCAGCTGTAATGTTGTGGAAATTCATTTTCAACCAGTAGAATAATAAAGTTATAAGTAATTAACTAAATATGTACTTTCGCTATTTGTTTTTTTGTTATAACGGAGCTCTACCAAGTAAATGCCATTTCGATCAATAATAAAGAAAAACTTTTTAAAAAAATACTGAAATCCACGTACATTTTTTACACGACAAGAAAAAACAATCAATAAATACCACATTTCACAGTTGGAAAAAGAACCAGCGGAATAACAAAGGTGGCAATTTTAATTTTATATGAATCGATGACTAATATCATTGTAAAATATACATGTACAAAATAGTAAAGAGATAACATGGCACAAACAGTGTACGTAAACATATATTTGATCCCTCATAATTGACTAACAATCCCTCTTTGCGGCGTGCACGACAATAGAAGTAGCTTTTTCAAAATCGAAATTATCGGTACTGGCTTAAAAAAAAAAGATACCGGGTTAATTAAAGGTCCACAGATTCGCACACCCTGACAGACAGTCATTCACACCCGCACCCGCCGCCACCCTATTCGCCTGTCCTTGGACGGGCCGGCCTAACTGCAAACTGCAACAGCGTGCAGCTACTAAAATAGCTGCGCGTCTAAAAATAGCTTCGCGAGCGAGTAGTGGCTGAGACGATCGCGGGGGCAATAGGCGCCCTACGGCAACCGGCCGACGTGTTGCGCCGACGCTTTTGCGCTATCGACAGACTGCACCACAAGGTCTGCACACTCGTTGTTACTGTGTAGTGTGAGCAATCATAATTTAATTTACCGACTGAGGGTACTTAGTGGAATTTCAATATCAAATCCTCCCCGTACTGACACAAGTTGGTAAGTAAAATATTAACGGGTTTGAGTAAACAGCAAATGAAAATTTTAGCTCGTAGGCTAGTCTTTTATGTTAAATAGATCAGTGTTCCCTAACCTTTTTACACCTGCCGACCGGTAAAAAACGGAAAATGTTTTCGCGGACCACTAATACTGAAATAAAAATGGGTTTTTATGTAATATTTTTTTAATCTTATTTGTGACTGATGGACATAACTATAACTAACAAATATACATATGAAATTCTTGGAAATATATTTAGGTAGGGTTTTGCATCTGGGTTCACTATCCAAGAGCAAATATTTCCGTTCTCCCTGAGTGTACCTGACTGTGGAGTCTGAAAAAACCAGCGACCATCGTGTCGCATCATACCAACAATTATTATTTAACAACAACTAAAAATACAAGTAAACGTGTAGGCGAAAAAATCCTATATTTAGTATTTTTGTACGGCGATTTTCTTGAATATTGGCATACTGTTCTCGGCCCGGCACCGGGCCGCAGATCACCTGTTGGGGAACACTGACATAGATAATTATAATATCAAAATACAGATGGATTCATGCCAATCTAACACTAATCAAGTTAGGGATCAATAGACACTGACAATTGTTTGCCTAGAATTCTGCATTAATATAATTACTGATAAAATAAATTTCGGTGTTTTGGTATCATTTATGCAACTACTGAGTTATTCCAGTCAAAGAATTGATATCCAAGAAACTCATCGTGCACTTATTAGTTAATCCGTCAATTTTGTTACTTATCAACTTCTGCCAGTACGGTAGTATTTTGGTGGCACTCTTGGGTTATCTGATTATTGAATCAGATAGAGGGCAGAATTTTACATAATATGACAGCATAACATCGACTTGGTTAGTAAATAAGACGATGTATATATATATATCAAATTAAATTTTTATGGAGTTGTTAATGAACTGGACGATCGATGGATATTTTAATAGTTATAGTTCATTAATTATAAATTAGTATGTAAGTACATACATGAATAATTATTTTTTATTACTTTTTATTATCTATGTAAAACAAAAGCTTAGAATAATTATTATTATCACGTTATTATATAAGTAAAAATATAAAAAAATGAGCACATGTTACGATAAATAATAGGATTGATTAGAAGAACAATGCGTTACTGCAATCATTTGAATTGCTAATGAAGACAGGAAAAACCGCATACCAATATTAATATTATAGTCACGGACACAAGGGGTGATCGCTATTCGCTGATCATCGAATCTACAAATTATTATGCTCTGTTTTTTTATTACTTTGTCGTATTGAAACAGCTATCGTATCTTCATAAGGCATTAGGGAAAACAACACCAAACCATGTTATGCCAACGGAAACGCTCTCGCGGTTATTTTCTACTTGTTTTATAGTACACTGTGAATGTAAATGATTGAAAGAAGTCGTATCCGTGGCAGTACATGTTAAATTTTAGAGTCTGTTATTTCGTTAGTTTCATTCGTAAAAATACATATTTTATAAAAGTACATAATAAAAGTTTTTAATTGCGACTCAGTTAATTGGCTTTCGGTAATAAAAAAAAATTCTCTACCCGGAACCGTTTATCCGTGTGCAAGGACTTAACAATAAATAATTCTTTTAATAAATCTGAATACAGTAATTTTCATTAATATGTTTACAAATCACGTGTTGTTTTTCAAAGTGAACAGAAATAAGCTTAGGTGTGTTTGAAAGTTTCTCATATTTACAAAATATGCGTAACTTTAGGAATTACACTATTTAGTTTATTTACGGTTACATTATCATTAGTATGTTAAAACAGCTCACTCGCCGTGAATCATACAGTAAAATAAATACCTGACTATTATCTTATGGGTCACAACTTTACGTATTACCCGCATTATGTAAGTAATAAGAACTATATGCAACCGCATTTAAAACAGAATGCACAAAATACTTGCATCTCGCAGATAAATCATAATTTATGACATATTATATACTATTGAGTACCCAGCATGCGTTGCAATGCCACTCAAAGAAAGAAAGTGTTTTAATTCTGTTAAATTAAGTGCTTTTGGATACACAATATTTTCCGACGCATGAGCAGGCCACATACAGCTGTCCATGTAAGAAGTATGGATTTTCCAAATTTAATCCACACACCTTGTAGCGATTGTCCCTACGCTCTGTTAATGGTCATTGCTAATGCGAGTCGCACCGGAAACTGCAGACGCTTGAATTCGACTGGCACACCTGTCGGAATCATTGGAATATATGGAAACAGTATATCTTCTCCTTGAAATTTTCCATTAAAGACCGGTAATTGGTATTTACAATTAACATCACTTTTTATGTCACACACTAACTGATATGCCGCTGTTTGTGCCTATTTCATTTTTTTTTTTTTTATTTTCTGTTTAGAAATCTTCGCGGGTGTGTGCAAAAATCACCAAAGTTTGATCGCAATCGGATAAATAGTATGGGAGCGCATACAGGACAAACAAACAAAGATTCGTTTTTGTATATATAGATTATCGACGACACTTGCAAATAGTAAGCTTCTTAATTTTTAATGTTCCAAATCCGATTACATTATGTATGCTGAGCAGATTAGCTGTAGAACATAACTATAATAAATATATCTACAGATATGCGCATAAAAAATGGGTGATTGGGTTGCAAGAAAAAGGGTGTCATTAGCGTGACGAAGACAAAATTTTCTTATTTTTCAGTTCGCATTCTCGCCAGTTGGAAAATGAAAGTTACAGAATCAAATTGCCATCCGTCCAGAATAATTTTACGATAAAGACGAAAAGATATTCCAAATAAAAAACGCTTCAGTGTGACTAACAGTATACGTCGCAGATGCTCTACAAAAATTACAATAAATTTATGCGCCTATATTGACTAACTTATATCTGAAATAAATGTGATGTAATTAGTGCGAGTGTTTCTAAAGTCGGGCGTCGCCAGTGGTCGGAATTTTGAGCTTAAAACAAAAATAATAGTGGATACACTAAAAAAACAGATTTTTTTAATTCGTGTAGGTGGTCTTGCCACTTGCCAATGTATATCTGCACTACACTGACCTATATGATGATATACGCAATTAAACAAAGTACATTTTTACTTCGAAAGATTCGACAAATCCATGTTGTATGGGGGATCGCTAACAAAATATACTTTATATCGTCATGCTTTGCATCATTGTGTTTGTTATTGCTCTGTCTACTATCAGTAAATTCGTTCGCGAAATTTATGGACTTTCATCGTGATGGCTGAACACTGGGCAACGAATGACCGACCATTGGATTTTGGGTGCCGACCACTGGGAGAATTGGCATTTTTTTGTAAACTTCATTTACTCAAAATCTCTTTTGAAAATACACCTGTCGCTTAACTGGCCGACCACTGGCGAAATGGCCCTATTATTATTTATAAAGTTTGCTCATTAACTCGATGAACGCGCTGGACATGTTGACATGTCCAAGACTTTATCTCGTATTTCCGGCTAAACTAGAAGGACACTTGTGGATATATGCTTCAAAAAATAGTATAGCCTTAGGTAGAGAAATTATGCAAAAGATCATGAAAATAGCGAGTAGAACACAAGATTTGAACTGCCGATACGCAGCATTAATCGTCAGCCCTATGTATAACACATACTTATCAGGCTACGCGCTTGCTTGTGTGCGTGTTGACGGGGCATATGAAGACTGGCCGCAGCCATTTTGCTTGCAAAGTCGGAGATTAAATATTATTTCATCGAGAATGCGACGAGTTTAGTTTACTTCTTGATGTATTTGCGATAACTATTATATATTTCACACAATTCTCTATTTTTGACTGTTGAAATTGATCTATTTTTAGCCATAGTGAGCGTTTCAACCGATCAATTGCCTGAAAATAAATTCGCGCGAAAACGGCTCGCGCTGTAATGGTTAAATGGTCAAATGCATTGTGTTGTATTAAAAATGCTCTACTGAAAAACTGTTTGTTCGGCTTATACTCATAAGTTCGTTCGTCATAGATAAATACCTCGAGATACCCCTTCCATTCTCTACTAAGACGATATTTGTGCAATCGGATTTAACAGATGAGTCTTTAATCAACGATAGATAATCGATAATGTCGATACAACTAAGCGATAGCGAAAGTGTGTCGACGCGATATACCTATGTAATTATTAGCTTCAAATTATATGTTTTTCCAATTATTTTCGTGGGGAATGTAGTAATAGCACAGGTTTTTAAAAATGCATTTTTTCCATTGCGTGACACACAACAGGTCGTTGGACTTGGCTATGATATTATTGAAATGATAGCGACACAAAAATAAAACTTGATAATACTATCACTTTGTACATGCGTAGAGGATTATTTTTGTTTTTCAACAGTCACCAACCCGATAAGAACGTATAAAAATACCGCAATAAACCACAGCGCTGATACACATTCCCGCAAGAGCTTGATGATAAACAGGTAAGAAGAAGGTAAAAAAAAATGTCATGCATGTTTGAAAAGTTTAAAATTCCCTCCCATCCAACCGATCCTAAAAAACAGGGAGTAGTTGAGAGCGACAAACTATCCATTATTCCTGTCCTATCACTGTCCATCAATCCCTACTCTATTCGAAAAAGAGAGGTTGAGCAACTACGGTTTTCGTACAATAAATCTGTCGAGATACCTCCATTAGGAGCTCAAATGCTCCACATTGGAAGCGGACATAGTAAAAAATAAAATTGCTTTCGTGGACCTGCCAATTCAAAAATGATCTCGGTCATTTTGCTCTGCCAAGCTCTTCCAGCTTGGCCTGTCACTAGATAAGACTCATTTCAAACGACACAATATGATTCAGGACTTTTAGGATGCTTGTCACATTCTCTGAATATATCTACATCATATGGGGGATCGGGATATTCTCGATTCCTCTTTAGATTCAACGCGGAGTAGAATAAAATCGCCATTCTCAGTTTAAGGATACACAGGATACTTAATATCACTCTTTCCTTAAGAACAATAGTGCATGTTAAAAGATCAATTCCGTGCAGCCCTGCATTTGGCCAGCAACACGAAAATTAAATTTGTTTAATTTCTTGATTTTTATTGCGTTATGGAAGGCGGCCGTGAAACAGCGGCTGCATACAAATATTTAAGTGTCTTTCACCTAGATACTGGGCTTGCCAGTTTATAACTGGCAATGGCAAGTTCAACGGTAAACTATTTGGGCTGGGCAAGTTGGTTGAAAGGCCGGATTGCACATATGGATACAACCATAAGGACGCCAATCACGTTCTGTGGGACTGCCCCGAGATGAATGCCGAACGAGCGGAGCTATTTGCTGTGTGGTCCGTCCTCATAGGGGCCCAATAGGCCACGTTGACTTGATCTCAACCAAGGCCAACTTTGAGGCATTCGATAAATTTCCAACATCATATGGGTTGCGGGATATTCACGATTCCTCTTTAGATTCAACGCGGAGTAGATTAAACTCTAGCGCTACGGCGGACTCTCAGTATACGGATACAAAAGATACTTAATATCGCTTAAGCTAAGTGGCTGAGCAAGTCACATTTTTTTTCCTCTCTATCTTTTCTTTTCTTAAGCACAATAGTGCGTGGTTAAAAGATCGGTCCCGTGCAGCACTGCATCAGGCAAAGAATATGAGGAGCAAATTCGTTTCTTTTCTTGGTCGTTATTGCGTTATGGAAGGCGGCCGTGAAACAGCGACTGCATACACATAACGGGTGGAGGTGGGGCAGCCAACTTGTATATAACGGGTGTGGCAACCAACTTGTATCCATTAGTAACTAAAATCGGTACGACAACCAGTCGGAACTGTCGGCCTCATCCACCATGCCAAAATTTAAAAAAAACTGCGGCGTCCTATGGAGAGCGTGCAGACCTCTTCTTTTCTTTAATGCACACTACGTTGTATTCGTCAAAAGTCTTCGGAATTTTCCAGGGTAAAATACAACGTCACGAATATTAACTCCCCTCTCCTCTTTCTACACGGCAAAATTATTTTTCGCCGGGTCGGCATCGACGCGTGACGATTTACGGGTATTCAAGCCAGTGGATGCAGCGTATGAATATTATGAAGTCCAAAAACGTTGACTACTCGGCTACAGGAATGGTTTAAGTTCATATTTACAAAAATGTGCGTTGTATTATATTAATAACCAAATTTATTAATCATTCAAAAAATGTTGTCTATAAAAAATGCCATTAAATAGGAAGGCCACGAATTAACTGAAAAAAAAAAAACGTAAATAAACTTAATAATAAAAAAACAAAGCGCAATATTGAATGACGATTTAATTATTTAAAAATTTCTAAAGAATAATTATATTTACGTTAGATTAATAATACTATTTTGAAAGGCTCGGAGTTTTTCTATAATACATAATTACTTACTTCAATGCAATAGAATTACATGAAAAGTAAACGTCTCGAGTAGGGCATCCAATTAACCGGAGATAATTACTAACCGGTTTTCGGTGTTCTTTTTTTAATAAAAAAAACCGGCTAACCGACTTAAAACGAAATATTTTTTAGACTTCTGTTCCAACAAGCAGGAAAATAATTACCCATAAAATAATTTATAGACATAGAAATGAAAATATTTAACGAACTGTAGGTTATAAATTTATAAATTGCTTACTTTTGTAATGTTACAAATAATATCCTAGTCAACGATTTCTTCAAGATTTTATATCGATGATTACTTTTGACACATAGTTTTGGAATCATTGTCTTTTGATAATCATCATTTCTGTTCATAATTTCGACACCTTTACGACAGAGGTGATTATTCAACAATATGAACATTTTGTCATCAAAAGAGAGTTGCATGTTAATAATAATACAAATATTTTTTAAAAACGAGGTTAACCGAGTGAAATAAACCGGGTTTCGGTTTTTTTCAAAACACGTGGTAAACAGGGTTGGAAGCCCTAGTCTCGAGTCTTCAGTACAACAACAAAAAAACATAGCGAATGATGTAACAACACAACATAAAAACAAACTGGCCAAGTACTTTATGATTATTGAATTATTACGTGTCTATTTATAGAGTATTCATAGGAAAATAAGACGTAAACAGCGTGTTTGTGTGCTTGATAGTTATTTACAGATAAATACGAACATATTATTAGCTAATCGTAAAGTTCTACGGCAAATCGACAAGCGGCTTTATAGAAATCGTTCGTGTCAACAAATTGTGTTTCACAAAAGATAATCGTTTCTTTTATGACATTGTGGAACTTTGGTCGACAGTTTTCTCACATTGATAGTTTTGTTTCGTAGTTAATTTATTTTATTATTTTGTTTTCAAAACCAATAGCGCTCCTATAAGGAGCCGCGTAGACGAACTTATAATAATGTTGCCCATCACCAGTAAAATAATGCTAATGGTTCGAGGCAAATAGGCGGTCCTCGACTTTCGTCCGATCCGACTTCCAAAAGAGGTCAAGTCAGAAAGCTGTTAACATACCTGAAACAAACAGAAAAAAAATGTTAATTATTATACACATAGAAAGTGATAATCAAATCAATTGATTTTGTTTTAAAATTTGTAGAGCAGTGGTGGGTTACCCGAGCTTGAGGGCACCCCAATTACCTAAAGACTAAGATTAGCTGCTGGTCTTGATTGTGAAATAACATATTTTTTGTGTGAAAATGAACGTTTAATCTGTTCCCCTCAATGTTAAGATATGGTGCCCTTTGTCATAATTAAGCCATTCGATGTACCCGTATCAGTAAAAATGTTGCCGACCACTGGTGAAAGGAATAACAAAAAAAAATACATTAATATATATAAGACATCGACTGAGGGTGCTTGATGGAATTTCATCAAATTTGAAAAAGTGTACAAAATCTCAATAATTCAAATTACATAAATATACGTTAAATAACAATCAATAATTTCTACTTCAATATAAATGCACTTATAATATTTGTTAAATGATTATATACCTGCAGGAGTGACAAAAGTGCAACACAAATATCCATCAGTACCTTATATAACTTGAATTAATATTTCGATTTTAAATGGAAACAAAGCAAATGTCGGCCACTGTGGTCTAGTGGTGACAGCTTTACCCTAGCGATTAAATGCATCTTATAGAATTAAAATTTATTCAATTGAACATTTGAGATTTTAGGCACGAATAATCGTGGTACTTTTTCTCCTTGATTTGATCTCATGTCATCTAAAAAAACAATATATTTAACGCCTTTTCTATTGAAAGCTGCGCTGACAAATATTTGCATTATTTAAATGGAATACATAGTGAAACCGTATTTTATAGTATACCAAATTCTTTCGGCACAGCAAATTGTTTCGGCAATACATCTGTTGTTACAATCTGTACGTGGTGTTTCAATGCATTGAGTAAACCAGTGCTCCGTAACCAGTGTGCCGCGGCGCAGTGCATCCAAAATAAGAAATCATCGAGTATTTTATATTAGAAAAAAATATTCACGTCGAAACAAATATTGTATTATTTTGACATTTGATGGGATACATGTAAAAGTGTTTGCAGTGATAGAAGAAATGCAATGATGAGAAATAAAATGGGGCTTGTCTCATATGTAAAACACAAAACTCCTTCAGTAGAAATTACACATTCCTGTATTTATTGGGAAGCAATGAAACTTTGATTGCGAAATTTCCCAATGAAATTATAACAAACAATAAACGAATGCATTAATTACAAATTATCAATCCATGAGCCATAAATATGCAAGTTTTTTGTAATTTGTATTTTTTTTCTTTGCGTGTAGTGTAGTGTAAAAAGGTTTTAATTGGCTTTTATTAAAATATATATTAGTTACTATTTCAAATTCATCAAATAAAAACAAATGAATAAATAGTAAGTTTAGTTTGTGAAATTTACATATTTCGGCTTATGGGGTGCCACGAAATATTAATGACTGTTCAGGTGTGCCGTAGGTGAGAAAAGGTTGCGGAGCACTGTAATAAACGATACATAGAAAACACGAAGACCAAATGAGGGTCGCATCTTCTATTCCGGTGGTCACGCAGAACTGCCGCCAACAGCCAGCCAAGTGAAGTGTAATACAAAACCATTACATCAGAAATCCGAACAGAAATCATCGCGGTAGCTAACGTAACTGCGGTAATGATATGAAATTACCGGTAATCAAACACAGGCAATAAGTCGCAAGCCACTTACGTATTTTACGATAAAAAAAAGATTGCGTTCAATTTTAAAAATAGAATTGCCTTGACGGCATGTCGCTGCATTGCGCAGTAAGGGCTATCGAAATATCTTACGCAAAAAAGACTGTCGCAATGGATACCTTCTGAATTCGTTGCAATATGATACTAAAACTTCACACTTTTATTTGCTGTTAACAGTAGTGCAATGGTTGAATACCACTAAAATCTACGATCCATAGTAAGAAAAAATGGTTTTGTGATATTTAGGTACGCATCAACGAGAAATATTGTGACAGAAATGGTTATTGGATTCATAATACACAAAAAGGGCGAATTATGGCGTCATGAAAAATTTAATAATAATAATAATTTTTCAGAGTTTGCGAATCATTTAATTGAAAATGATCATACTTTTAATAAAAATAATAACGTAGAAATACTCCATCGTGTAAATAAAAAAGGTATTAAAATGAATAGCTTAGAATTTTTAGAAATCAATAAAACCATTAACAGTAATGGAGGATTAGTAAACAAAATTTTATATTAAATTTATTCCCTTTCGAGTTTTTCACATCCAGGTGCCAGTAATTGATTTGTATTTAGTGTAACAGTGTTTATAGCTTACCCCCCTCCACACGTCTAGTAGAATGTAATAAAACCCACCCCCACCATTTTAAGAATTAAAATCATCGTTTATCTTAGAAATAAATAACCTTGTGATACGGTTAGTCTGAAGATGTTTCTAAAGAGGCGAAACGCGTCACGTTAGTGTAAACCAAGTGGAATAACTAAGTTATCAATTTTTAATTTAATTTTATATTAAATTTAATAATTAATTACTCTTCAAGTCTTCCAAGATTGTTTTTAAAATGTGGCAAGAAATTATTTTTTATGAAAGAAATGTAAAATACTCGTGGTATTCTTAGAACGTTTCCAATTAAAATTAGAGACATATTTACTTAAGGGTCGATTTAATATATTAAAGTATATATCGAGGTTATACCGACAGAACGCATTAAGTCAGTTTTTGATGATTTTCCGTTTTAAATGTCAAAATGTTGTCGCAATTTAATGGTCTACGTACCGGTAGAACACGTGAAGTCGTATTGTTACTTTTTTAATTTTGGTTAAAAGCATCATATAACTGTAATTCATCGATACCAAATCTTATGATTTGTATGCCAAAAAGATTATTCTTTATAATTTACAGTCTTTTTAAAGAACATACAATTGTATTCGGGAGAGGAAGCACTTTGAATAAAAAAAAAATGCGATTATCTCAGAACTTGCTTTGTTTCATAATAATGCCTTAATGTGTAATGATATTTAAAAAATCTGGATTTCTGAGACTTTTTCTATTTATTGACCTCTTTATATTTTTTCCATATTTTTATTTATCCACCTACTAAAACTATGCGGAGTCTGCAAAGCGGCATCAAAGTTTCCTGCGTGTGTTCTAGCTAAGCATGTACTGCATTATATAGACCAGTGTTCGCCAAAAGGGTGGTCCGCGGCCCAGTGCCGGGCCTGCTCGACTGCGAGCAGTATTCTAAATTTCAAGAAATTCGCCATGCAAAAATACTAAATATAGGATTTTTTCGCATACACGTTTACTTGTATTTTTAAGTGTTGTTAAATAATAATTGTTGGGATGATGCGACACGATGGTCGCTGGTTTTTTCAGACTCCACAGTCAGGTACACTCAGGGAGAACGGAAATATTTGCTCTTGGATAGTGAACTCAGATGCAAAAACCCTACCTAAATATATTTCCAAGAATTTCATATGTATATTTGTTAGTTATAGTTATGTCTATCTGTCACAATATAAGATTAAAAAATATTACATAAAAACCATTTTTATTAGTGGTTCGCGAATTTTTTTCCCTTTTTTTACCGGTCCGCAGGTGTAAAAAGGTTGGGGAACACTGATATAGACTACTGCTAGCCATAATTTTATTTAAACATCGCGACTTGACAGCCTTCTCAACACCAGATCAAAAGAACAATCCCGAAAATTATTTGTCGGACGAGAATAGCCTTACCACATACTCTCAAATGTTACAAACCCCGGCACCCACACTTCAAGCCCCACTTTGCGAAACTCCACTGGTCGTGCAGAGCGGCGCGATAAACGAGTGTGTTCGTGTGTAAAAATCTTTGGCGCCATTTAATCGTACCAATGTTACTTGAACACGTCAACAATTGTGATACATACTAATACTTTAGAGCAACGCACGACTCGGTTGTGAACCGGTCGAATGTAAACGATATAGCATTAAGCATTGTGATACGGTCAAATGGCGCGATGGCGATAACAACAATGTATACGCAAGCATTACAATAATTATTATTCTATTATCACGTAAAGCGATGCGAATAAGTTTCAACGTACCGATGAATATTTTGTAAAAATAGCATAGGATGTGGTGGAAGTCATTGGTGGTGGTGCAAAATTCTCGTCAATTTTCGAGTAACTACTAATTTTGGCATTTCAATCATTGGATTGTAATTCCAATGGTATTTATGTACTAATGTACGACTTGTCGGCGTCCGTGGCGCAGTTGGTAGCGTCGATGGCTATGGTTACGGATGTCTCGGGTTCAATTCCCGGTGCGGACGGTTTTCATAGATTGATTTTTCAATCGATTTATGGATTTCTGTTCGTAGTCTGACTCCTTCCTCCCATCCATTACATCCTCACGGGGCGTAGAGAGAGCGATTAGCTAACCACTAGTTCTGTCATAGCCCTATCCTTCTATCCCTACTCTCTTCGAAAAAGAAAAGAGAGGTTGAGCAACTGAGTAGCAAGCAGTTCTAGTAGAAAAATTCTGTTAAGATACCTCTATTATCAGACCATATGCTTCACATTAAGAGCGGGCATGGATTAAAAAAAAATAGTTGCATTGATTAAAAAAACAAGTCGCTATTAAGTATTTAGATAAGTAAATTTTTGTTTTACAGTTAAAATTTATAGACCATGATTAAAAAATAAAGTTACAGCAAGTCTTCACTTAACGGGACGCGTGAGGCAACTGCTTATTTAAAAGAAAGGAATGCGCCTAGAGCAGTGGTTCTCACGGCAAATTTCTCCGTAGCCGCATAATGAACAGTGGTCTTTTGGAAATGTCTCATGGTTGCACCAAATTTTTCGATCGTGATTTACAATATTAGGCCGATGCATGTACTAAAAAAAGGGACTCATTATCAACTTGATTTTTTTTAAACCATAAACACGAGGCAGACGTTTGGGCCGCAGGCAGAATTTTTTTTTGTTTTAATATAATTTCTTTAAAAATGTGTACTGTATTGTTACAATCCTGTAATTTACAAATATGTCTCAAATTCCATTAGTCGTAAGATTTTTACTCTTTCATCCTTCTGAATGTTTTGTTTATATATAATCTCTTATATCAATGTTAACTCGGGGATTGCATCAAATTCCCTTCAAAATTGGAAAAATAAAGAATAAGATAATATACAGATGCTTCCATATTTATAAAAACAAATCAGTGGATAATTACTGTCTCAATTTTTGTATTCGGAAAATCTCTCGTCAATGATAATTACACGATTGCAAGATGAACAGCGTTGGTTATCGTATTAAAGACCGAATTACTTAATGCACTGCTGCACGAATTAATCCGATGGGGTTACCGTACTGATCATGATTAATATTTATCTAAAAAAGGATCCCAATTTTATTAAAAATATTCATTCATTACGTTTTAGAGCAGTATAAGTACGCAATACGAACAAACAAATGTCGTATTTATTTTACATTACTCATTTTTTTAATATCAGTATTTATTACTATAGAAGCGTTGGTGGCCGCAGAACAATCCTCTGGTGGTCGCACATGAGAACCACTGGCCTAGAGTTAAATAAGTAGATTTAAAAAAATAAAACAATTCATTTGTACTACTTACACATATTTATAATCAGGACCGGTTTCCCTCATCACGAGCATTATCAACTGATCATCAGTTGATAATGCTCGTGATGAGCGAAACCGGTCCTGATAATTATAAATATGTGGAAGTAGTACAAATGAATTGTGTTTTATTTGTTAAAATATAATGTCTTTCCACCAAGAATTGACAGTTAACACCTTAAAAGTGATAAATAAGTAGAAACAAATATGAATGTCTAGAGTGGTGGGAGTGTTGTGGTTATGGGCGCGAAGATACAGGGTTGCTCATTCGATTCGGGAATTTATAGAAACGGGACCATGACAGTGTGTTGTCTGGTAACAATAATGGTCAACTATATTTTTACAAAAAAAAAATGAAAAATATGTTTTAATGACTAAAATGTTTACGTAGCACTAATACATTCTCATTTATAATACAAAGAAATAATTAGAACGTTAGTCTGACGATGCTTAAAAAAAGGTGAAACAAGCGTCAAACCTAGTAACACAGTTTTATAAGAATGTTATAATTTTTTTTCTAATATTGTGTGACTGGTTTTTAAGAGATTACTATTATATAATAGAGATAAGTTTTGTTTGGAATAAAGGGGGGAGGGGGGTAGCTGTACTGCAAACTTTTAGTGTTAAGGACTGGAATAAGATTATAGTAAACTCATTCGAAGTAGTTAATAAATAATAAAAAAAAAACAGAACAAAAGGGTGTCACAGCAGGCCTTGATAGTTTGTTTGCAATACTCGCCTTTTTCCAAAAGTATGTCACCAGTAAGTTCTTGGAAGCAGTATCGCATTCAATTACAATTTTTAATGTCTTTATTTCTCCTGCGACCGACAAGGACAAATGCGGTGACATTATTACTATAGCTACTGTTTCAATAATTATCGTTGACAAAGATGTCAAGATGGTGTCTGTGGAGTCGTCGTTTTACGGTATTCGGAGTCGTCGAACATTGACCGACTCCTTTTTATTAATCTAAAGTCAGTCTAAAGCAGCGATTCCTTGTCGCAAGTCGGGCCGCCATTATTTCTTTCGTACCACATGAATAGTTTAGTTTCTTATGTTGGTAGTTTACGAAGAAAATATATTTCTTTCTATGAATTATTACTGCTACGTTACGATACAAAGTTTTATTTATTTGTAGATACTATGGAATGAAAATATTTTTTAAATTGAAAAAATTGGCACCCCCCTGGTTGGAAGCCACTGGTCTAAAGTAATAATAAAACTATATATGTAGTGCATTAGTGTTTATCAGCTTCAGGTACCTCGGTGTGCACATCCCGAAATACTGTAACGCAAAGAAGGAGCTCGCTATCCGATTAGGAATAGCTGGACACACATTTAACTCGATGCAAACCGTCTGGGACACGCAGCTGTACATGATTTAAACCAAATACCATTTTATATAATTTAAGACATCGACTGAGGGTGCTTGATGGAATTTCAATATTAAATTTGGATTATTGAGATTTTGTACACTTCCATGTATTTTGTCACTAACGACCCGGGTTTCGCCTTTCGGCATCTTCAGGCATTCGAGCACACGAATGGACTCGAACTGAGAGACAGTAAACAGTGTCTAACGCTTATATAGAAGATACAAATGCGACAAATATCATTTACGAGGCAATACATATACGTCTGAGAGCCACACCGATACCTGAGTTAAAATTTCGGAAATCGCCCTAATCCTTATTTTGTAAACACCATATTACCAGAGTAGCGAATTGCCGAAGGCGATTGCCGCTTTTCAACTTCTTTTAGAAATACCAGTGATTTTACAATTATAATAGTATTGTGGGTTTTGACGGGATGTAATTCGACGAATGGGTAAATATATACAATCATTCCACATTTAGTGAAATCTGTTAGGTGTTTCAACGTATCGGATATAATAGCGGAGAATTAGGAAGGTTCAGCTGCTCATTCAAGATTGGTAAGGAGTATAACTTAGCAAGTGATTTGCGAATGTCGAAGTTTCTTTTTTTAATCTAAAGGCAGCTAAATGTTCTGATACCCTTATATCTAATGTACGTGTGGTTTTACCCACATAGAAATGTTGGCAATCATTGCATTGTAATTTATAAATACCAGATTTGTTCTTAAAGTTTACTCTATCTTTATTGTTAATAAGTAATTTGCCTAGAGAGTTTTTGCAATAGAACGCCGGTATAACACTATCAGCGAGTTGTTTTTTAATTTTAAAGTTTGTGCAACCTAAATAACTTATTCTATGCCAGATTCTAGGGCGGATAAATGTGGAATGATTGTATATATTTACCCATTCGTCGAATTACATCCCGTCAAAACCCACAATACTATTATAATTGTAAAATCACTGGTATTTCTAAAAGAAGTTGAAAAGCGGCAACGCCTTCGGCAATTCGCCACTCTGGTAATATGGTGTTTACAAAATAAGGATTAGGGCGATTTCCGAAATTTTAACTCAGGTATCGGTGTGGCTCTCAGACGTATATGTATTGCCTCGTAAATGATATTTGTCGCATTTGTATCTTCTATATAAGCGTTAGACACTGTTTACTGTCTCTCAGTTCGAGTCCATTCGTGTACTCGAATGCCTGAAGATGCCGAAAGGCGAAACCCGGGTCGTTAGTGACAAAAAACATGGAAGTGTACAAAATCTCAATAATCCAAATTTAAAAAATCAAATACCATTTGTTCAACACTTGCATTCTAACTGTGCTGCTAACGGAAGCGAATCATGGCACCTGACAAAAACCTGATATTCAGTTTCGAGCATAGATGCTTGCGTCGGATACTGGAGGTGAGGTGGTTTGACTTTGTGAGGAACTCGGAGATTAGGGAACGTGTCGGGTAGTGCCCAGTTACATCAGCGGTCATGGAGAAACGTTGAAACTGGCTCGGTCACGTGCTGCGGATGATCTTGGAGAGTCTCAAACCTGATTGCGTCATATTTCGACCGGTGGGATTCCGGCGGCGGAGCTGAGGGACTCTGGCATATCATAGGAGGAAGAAAAGCGATTGGCTAGTGACAGGGGCCGCGTGGTGGGCTATGCTCCAAATAGGGAGCGAGTATGGTCGAATAAGATAAGTGTTAATTCACTATGCTTTGACTACTGATTTCTGGACCAGCCAATTCATAACTGGCGATGGTCACTTCGATGCCAAGTTCTTCAAGCTTGGCCGGTTGGTAGATAGTCTACTATGTAAATATGGCAATATGACCGGTATGCTGATCACATCCTTTGAGAATGTCCAGACATGAACAACGATCGGGAACAAATGAGAAGAATCAGTCTGATCTGTCGGCCCTGTCGGTAATGCCGACTTGGTTGCATCTTTGACAAATTACAAGGCATTTAAAGAGTTCCCAGCGTCATATGGAAAGCGATTGGAACGCAATTCCGTAAGAAATTAACTCCCCCTTTTTTTAACACTTATTTAAAACGTAACCTCCTGAACAATGTAGTGCATGCAACCAAGTCTTGAGGAATTTCTCCTCGAACATTCCTGGCAAACATTTGAAACACGCACAACGTTGTTAGGCTGCGGAATACACGCTGTAAGAGTGAGAAACCGTAGCGGGTGGTGGTGGGTACAATGTTGAGTACCCTAGAGGATTCAAAAAAAAAAATCACCATGCATCGAATACATTACACTTCGCCCCGTTTTCCTGTATAAATTATCAATATTTATTTGCAGACTAAGTATATCTATTTCGAAATAAAATACTAGACAGCGTGGTGAGTATTTCGGTTGATATTCAAGGTCGGAAGATGGAAAATAAACTTCAAAACTCGTAAAACGCTACAACGATGCGACTGCATGCCATATTATGCTGTGATTAAGTGTTTTATTTTTAACTAACATCCCGCCGGTCTGTAAAGTAAAAAAGCAAAATAATAAGCGACAAGAACAAAATGTCAAATCTGCTTCCGAATCATGGACGTCTATTATTTAAATGAGACAACATTTACTCGCCCACTGTTGCATTGTGAGTAAAAAATTCCATAATGTCACAATGACAGTATAAATAAAACATTTAATGGGAACATTTATAAGGAAGAAATGATAAAAAAATCCAACCTACTTAGATCAAACAATATATATATATATCGTCGCCGTTGTGGAAGAAAACACTAAATCGCAAAAATGACATATAAAGTTAGTTATACCAAAATGTTCCTTATTTGAAACTACCGTATGACGGAGCACACTTATTTTTATAAATTACACTTTTACTTAAAAACAGATTTGTACAAACAAACAAAATGAAAAACGTATGACATTTGGCAAACTTCAAAGTTCAATTACTCAAAACTAGTATTTTTCCGTTAGTGTCTTCTTCCAGAACAACGACGATATATTATTCTGTGTAGTAAACAGATTGATATACATATCGTTAGGTTAACTTGAAAATCACGTCTATGCGATAGGGTAATATTTTCAGTGGGGAAATGAAAATCGATTAAATTGTCTTTACAAGTTCGAATGCATTAAATTGTAGTCTTTCATAAAATTTACAAACTTCTGTCGATAGAGAAGTCAAGGGTTCGAAACTACAAATTTTATTCGTTTGACTTAAGATCGGTACCAACGTTCAACTGGACATAGTGATGAAGAAAGTAGCATGTCCATAAAAACAAAAAAAATAATTATAATATAGATCAGGTGCATGAATGTTTACTCCACGTTCTCTACGTGTCTAAAAAACCCCTGTAAACATGCCTTAATTTCAGTAATTGAAAAAAAAAATAGCGTTGGAGTAATCCGACGCAGCTGCATATTTTATTTTAGTATATGTAATATATACTAACAATTGCGTTTGCTAGGAATCCCTATATACAACAATACGAAGAAAACATATCTTCTATATAAACTATAAGATAAAACGTTAGACACTGTTTACTGTCTGTCAGTTCGAGTCCATTCGTGCGCTCGAATGCCTGAAGATGTCGAGGCGAAAGGCGAAACCCGGGTCGTTAGTGACAGAATACATGGAAGTGTACAAAATCTCAATAATTCAAATTTGATATGATTTTTCTTCGAATACTGAATTTGAAGGAAGTAAAAGATGTAACTATTTTCACGTTATTTCTTAAATAAAAAGACCCAGTCTTGGCTAAATCGTCTTTTAAAATCAAATCGATTCTAAATCGTACATGTAAAATACAATAGAATAACTCAAATATCTGGATTTAAGCGGTATACGTTACTCGTACACCAAGTGTCAGGGCAAAGTGACAAAATTAAAACAAGCGTGAGGTCAATCGTATGCAGCCGGTTAAAAATTATATTCGAAAACAATAATAGCATCATACAAAGACACTTGTTCTTATTATAGCCGATCGACGTGAATAAAAGCAAAGGCGCGGGGACTTCCGGCCAAGCGAACGGAGTCGTTTTCCCGCCAAAATAATTTCCAATTCGTTATGCACGTTCACACCGACAGAGCGGCTGCGGGAGTTTCTGTATATTATTATGTCCTGCGATAACGGTGCTCAAAATAAAATTTAAGATATTGTCAGACCGATGAGTAATTAACACAAAGACGTATCTCTGTTTTCGAGAGAAAAAGAAGTTTTTTAGGGTAAATTAGGATTATTTGAACACAACTTTTCTTACTTTTAAGGTTTTAACTGTCAATTCTTGGTGGAAAGACATTATATTTTAAAAAATAAAACACAATTTGTTTGTACTACTTCCACATATTTAAATATGTGGAAGTAGTACAAACAAACTGTGTTTTATTTTTTAAAAAAACAACTCTTCTTGGTGTAAAGGCATTATATTTATAAAATTGAAGCACAAGTTTAGGAAGTGATCGGGACCGATTTCAGTATATTTTAAAATAATTAAATCACGTTGTTACACATATGCGTTTGTAACTAAGTCGACAGGAATGCCATAAGCACAAAAAATTATCAGCCGATAGCTGATACGTCGGTTTGTTTATTTGACAACATTTAAAGATGTAAGTTATTTCATTAATCATAATCTTTTTGATACGGACACAAAAAAACAGAATGTGTAATTATACCATGTCCGCTCCCAATGTGGAGCATATGGACTCCTGATAGAGGTATCGCAAAAGATTTTTTTCTAAGAACTGCTTGTTACTTGCTTGGGCCAGATCGTAAGAAAATAGGCTAGAAACCAAACTCAAGAATATTTATAAAGATAATTCTATTTTTCTACCATGTCCGCTCCGAGTGTGGAGCATATGGTCTCCTAATGTAGGCATCTCAACAGAAGTTTTCTACAAGAACTGCTTGTTACTCAGTTGCTCAACCACTCCTTTTCGAAGAGAGTAGAGATACGGATCGGATGGGTGAGAAGGAATTATAGACACCACAAGCATCCATGCATACAATAAGAAATCCATAACTGTCTGTACTGGGATTTGAGCCTGTGACCAAAGCCAACGGATGATGAGCGAAACTAGTCCTGATCATTGTAAACAAGTGGAGGTAGTACAAACAAATTCTGTTTTTTAAAATATGATGCCTTTCCACCAAGAATTGACAGTTAACCACCTTAAAAGTGGTTAGAAGCACTGTTCAAATTTTGAAGAAGATACACGCAGTCGTTACTTTGAAATTGGGTTATGAATTGTTGAGACACTCTCCTGTAAAATTTCATGTTTGCAGGTACAGGATTAAACGTGTAGGGAGAGCCGATTTGAGGTCTTGGGAATGGATGTTCGTGATCTATTTTCTCCTCGAGTTGATCTCGAGTATCTTAAAAAGAAAATTTCACCGAATTTATAAAATTGAATTTGAAAATACTGTCGCATTGAAACTTACTGGCTGTAGGTAATGCCAAATATTGTAATAATTTCCATTTTGATTTGTGCAGCGGTGTGAAAGATATCATGTATTTATTATCATACCAGGAACTAAGTTACAATGAGACAGTGTTTATAAAAACAAGATGCCAACATATTATATGTCGTGCATCGAGTCATATTACTTTAGCTGGGAAAATAAATATTTTATCATAACGCTTGGTACTAGGAAGTGAAGACTCATTGAAAATGCAACCGTGACATGACACCATATGCATCGAATATAATTAAAGACATTTGCATATATGCGATTCATTTAAGAAATATTTGTATGCAATCACGGCGAACATGAGCCCATATCCGGTATCGTGATTCGGATACTTAGTCAACTTTCTAAATTAATAATTAAGAAGTTTAAAAATGATTTAAAAATATGTATATATTTGGCATAATAGAGACTCGACGACGATAAACACGGTGAGGTTTTCTTTTCTAGACACTCGTGATCAACTCTAGGAGAGAATAGATCTTGAACATCCATGCCCAAAATCTCAAATCGACACCTTGCAAGCCAAGTCACAATATAATATATCTATATATGTATTTGCCTATAACGCATTTATATTTCCAGTATTTCAGTATCTTCTTCATAGAAATATTATAAAAAAATTTATTCCATACTTTCGATGAATTCGGCGGTAGCTTCGTAGAAAATCATTTTTAATAAAAAAATTAAAATTGATAACTTTGTTATTCCACTTGAAGTGTTACTTAAATGTGGCACGTGTTTCGCCTTTTTGAGAAACTTCTTCAAACTATTGCAAGGTTACTTATATCAAGAGTAAACAATGATACTAATTATTAACTTAAAAATGAAGGGCATTAATAAAACCATTGACGGTAATAAATGTACCAATTTAACTTGGCCGCTAGTGAGAGTGCCACCATCACGTTAGGAATGTTGCCATACTCAACCAGAACTGAAATTTCAATAAATTCCAAAATTGATATTTTAGCGACGGTTATTAAAAGTAGACAAGATATTTATTTTGCATAAAATTTAAATTGGAGAAATTTATTCTAGGCTGACAATTCTAGTTTCAAATTCGGCGGCGGCCTAGTAATGTTGGTAATACTATAGTAAACATCTTGTAGCAAAATCAATGATTAAATTACCAATATTGTAAACAGCACACGTAACAAATTTTACTGATAACGCATTGCAGTATCACGATATAATGTGTAAGAGTCAAAAAATCGATATTTTAATTTAATCAAGAAAAGTGTGTAATAAATTTCGTAAACTACCGGATTGTGTCATCCGGCTATGAAATCGAATGGAATGTCATAAATAATTTTACGATTCGAGGATATTAATTTATTTACAGTGCAATAAATTGTAAACGCACCCGTGTTTCCTTATTGCATTATAATTGAAAAATCATTTTTGTTTTAAACGAGGTTTCAATTACGATTTTAACAGACAGATACAAAATATTATACACATCAAACTTGGCCATTTCGAGAATATGACAATAGGAGAAATTATTGCTTTATTTATTTATTTGTAGACAACACAGACGAATTGAAACAGCCAAGGCCAAGGCCGAGGCGAAATAATGCATATTATTAGATAAAACTATATTAAAAAAAAAACAGATGAGAATTATATCGACGGTGTTTTGGCCAATTCATGTAACCCTCAAAATTAAAATTGTTTAGGAGAGAGTAAAATTGTTTCTATCGAAAACATTACACGGTGAGTTGCGTTATAAATCTTTGAGATGCACTCCGGTAAATTCTCATGTTTGCAGATACGGGATTATACATAAGGGAGTGTCGATACAATAGTGGCTTATATCAAGTGACCGGATCAGAATTTTATACCTAAAACCAATGTAAAATGATGTGTCCCTTCCAAAAAGTGGTCAATTTATTTATCTTATTTACATCATTTGGCTGAGACCTGATCATTAATCCATTTCATTTTTCTGAGGATTACTGCAATTGGCCAAAGGATAGTCGATATAAAGGTAGGATTAAACTATATAATAAAATTAAGACGGAAACAAAGCACATTAAGTGGGTCACTGAAAATGTCCATTTCTATCGGGATGAGTCGCAATAATAGGAACGCGGGAAGAACAAAAGGAGATAGAAAAGGCGATGTGCGTTCTGCCACGAATATAGCTAGTGGACATAAAGTGGGATACTCTTGGGGATTTCAGGATTGCTGATTTAAAAGCAAAAAGATCCATGATGCGTGTTATTGTATAGTTTGCAGTAGATTTGACCAACTTTAACTGAATTACTTAATTTACCCATAGCAACAATAATATCGCGTTTTAAATATTCTCGAGACGGCCACGCCCGGTCTGCGTCGACTCAAATAATTGATGTCAAGGCAATTATTTTTTATTCGTCTACGAATTCGTCGATAAATAGCTTTAAACGCTCTGCCTAAAAGGCGATTCTTCTCTTTTTCGAACCTTAGTGATTTTGGTACAGCTTTGATTAAAATTGAAGCTTCGCCACCTTTTCCGGTCAATACCAATAACAAGCGAGTAACATGGGTGAATAAGAGAAGAATTCATTTCATGCGGATAATTGATACTAAGGTTCATTTGCCAGCTATGTGAATCCTGGCATACAATGCCGCAATTCAAAAGCATCCCATTTCTTGAAAGCGCTAGCCGTTTTCGCACGAATTTATTTTCAGTCAATCGATTTGTTAAAACCCTCACTATGGTTTAAAATAGATCAATTTCAACAGTAAATAATGGAGAATTAAACGAAATATATATTAGCCATCCCAAATACATCAAGATGTAAACTAAACTCGTCGCATTCTCACTAAAATAAATCGAAGAAAAGAAAGAAGCTGAAAAATATTTAATCTACGACTTTGCACGCAAAATGGCTGCGGACAGTCTTCATGTACATCGCCAATACGCAAACAAGCAAGCGCGTAGCCGCATAAGTATGTGTAATACATAGGGATGACGTATTAATGCTGCGTATCGGCAGTTAAAAGACTGAATATCGAGAGCTCTTTTCAAAAACATATTTCCTTGTAATAATCGTTATCCTTGTATATAATCGTTATAAACTGTTTATTTGTGTTAGTTCGAGTTCACTCGTGTACTCGAATGCCTGAAGATGCCGAAAGGCGAAACCCGGGTCGTCAGTGACAAAATACATGGAAATGTACAAAATCTCAACGATTCAAATTTGATATTTCCTTGTGTTCTACTTGACATTTTCATAATGTGTTGCCTAATTTCTATATCTAGAGGTTTGAACTATTTTTTAAAGCATATATCCACAAGTGTTTCCTTCTTGCACAAGCTAAACATGTCCAGCGCGTTCATCGGCTCAATAATACCGACGATTTCGCTTAATATATACTTTACAGAAAAGATGAAGTGTGGTATTACAACAAATATACAGTTTTTCCACAATTCCACAATTTGTTTCAATTTCGGTTATTCCACATGACAAAATAATATACAGTAAGCAATAAAAAAAACTTCTACAAACGCATTCTGTCAGATGCATTTACCCCACCCAGCAAACTCGCATGCACTTAAGTGAATTAAGATCGAAATAGTATCATATAAAACACATCATTTCCTGTTCACTTAAATAACAAGCGTTGAAAGCTCATCCACCAGAGGTGAACTACTGATAAATATAAAAAGTAAACGGTAACCTCATGAAAGGTGCAACCATTATTACACAATTCTTGAATTGAAATTTTCATTTGTTGAGTGCTTTTGTCATTCGTGATTCGGGATAGAGTATGCGAATCCAGCAAAATTAATATATATTGCAATTTTTTATATGCAAGCCATTCGGGACACCAGCCTCAATTAACACTAATACCATTCCTGTGTTATCATTAAAATCTAAAACAACATCGTGGGCTTTTTTTTTGTGCAAGGGTAACGAAATGGATATAGCAAATAAATAAATGAATTAATGCTATACAAATATTTGCAGATATGAATCATTAATTCACAATCTTTAAATTTTTATCCAAGACAAAAAATTGAAATAGTGTTTTATGATTTAAGCCGAAGACATATAAAAAGGATCGCTATAAATATATTCATTGATGAATAATAACCACAAAAGCAAACTCGATTAAAAACCACATCCACTTAGCGATTATGCCAGATTAACGCATTAACCAAATTAGCATAATTTAGCGTTATCCATCAAGACACATAATGTACTATATCTCACAATTGAGTGGTACATATTTACTGTACGATTAAGAGGTTTAAAATGTGTATTCAATTAAAATATATTTATAGTATGACCGATTTTTCTATTACATAAGTAAGGGGTGCCTGTAAATGTTGTAAAAATTCCATCCCACTCATCTGATTCTAAAAACGGAGCATAGTAAGAGCGATTAGTAGCCTGCTAGCCCGTTCCTTGCGTCTTTCCGTAAAAAGGGAAATTGAGTGACTGAATAACCATTTTCATAAAAAAAACTTATTTCGTTATGCCTTGTATGTGGTGTTAACATTCCATTCCATTTATCCGATTCTAAAAACGGAGCGTAGTAAGAGCGATAAGCAACCCTACTAGCCCTTTCCGAAAAAAGGCACGATATTTATATGAAAAAACCTTTTTTCGACATGTTCTTTCGTGAAGATGACAATGATTGAAAAAACCGGACAAATAGTATATAAATAGTCCTGACGATGGCGTTAGGTCTAAATGGTTATCAAATAACTAACAAAATTTTGTAGACCTAAATACTTTGATATTTTATCGTATTATAATGGAGTTCTACCAAGTAAATGCCAATTAAATCAATAAATAGTAATTAACTAAAAAATTAAGATATTTATTTAGATGTCTGATACCCGGATGCCATTGTACCGTGGTAGTCGATAGTCAATAATTTAAGATATCGACTGAGGGTGCTTGATGGAATTTCAATATCAAATTTGATTTGTTGAAGTTTTGCACATTTCCATGTATTCAAAGTCAGTTCGAGTTCATTCGTGTACTCGAATGCCCGAAGATGTCCAAAAGGCGAAACCAGGGTCGTTAGTGACGAAATACATGGAAATATACTAAAAATTTCAACAATTCAAATGTGAAGTCAATAATGATATTCGCGACATGGTAAATTCCAAGCGACCAACGACGTCCCTCAACTTTCGCGAATCGATCAGTCTTGTCAGAGTGTCGAGTCGATCGGTAACTAGACAAAGAACAACAAAAACAGCTGAGATGCAGCAAGATTGCGGATGACGTCACGCAGCCAAGGTTCCTCGATGCAGAACTATTAGTTCCTGATTAAGAAGTCACGCGGATGTCACTCACCCATATACCGAGAGCGCATGATATCACTTCGCTAAGGTGATAATGCGATATCTATTTAGGTGCGTATCAATAATATCGTAGGGGTTAACTTGATAAATGCGAGTCTGCATACGTCTGGTGAAAATGTTGACGAATGATATAAAATTGATATTAACCAATACATTTGATTGTATATGAAATTGTTTCAGTTTAGCGTGAATTTTATAAGGTGGCCGATGCGCCATAACAATCGAGATATTTTTTTTAAATAAGCAAATTTTCGAACACTAGAGCGCGATCGATTATCACGATGAGGAGAATGGGCTGTGAAGGAGTGAAGTTTAGTTCCCTAAACGTCCGGAATGACATATCGGCCAGTTTATAGAAGTTTTCTTTTTTACACCATGTCCGCTTATATAGACTCCAATTCACCAGAAATGTTATTTCACATGTGTAGGGCCGCAATTTCACTACCGACCGCTTGGGTTAGGCATCGCCAAGCCACGACTTGGCGTCCGTTTGCGGCGCTTTTCATAAATAAAAACATGAATATATATATTAGCGCTTATTATAATTTGAAACATATCATTTTAAATTTTTGTCAAAATACTGCAATCTTATATATATAATAGCACAGACCGGTCTGTGGGCGTAGACGTTTTATTATTATCACTTATCACATGTAGGTATGAAATTTTGTCATGCCCTAAGCGTCCGCGGTGTATATAAACAATACACACAGTTCCGACGCGATGCAAAGCAGAAGCAAACAAACAACGATCAGTCCGTCAGCATGGAAACTATAGAACAGCTAATATAGACATTCAGTATTTCAATTTCAATACCGTCATCTATGACGGGCGTTCCCACTAGTTGTTTATAAATATCTGCGGAGATTGGAAAATAATTCTAATAAATATATTGAAATGTACTGATATTAAAAGTTTACATAAAAATGCATTCTAATTTCATGACACAAGTAGACTTACAAAAGACTACAATGATTTATAGAACTTACAAAAGCATCGCAAATCGTTTTAAGATTATATCATACAACGAGTATATTGGGAAGCCAAATATCCGATTTGGCGTTGGGATTTTCCAATGAAGTTCCTCGAAACTACTTTCAGTTTATTGTTGTACATAGAATTTACAAATTTCGTCGCCCTGAAAGGCCGCCGATGACTATCCATATGGTGTACTAAGTGGAGCTACGGGACGAAGAGATGAAGCAAGACGACTGGCGATGGACAGAGAATCTTGAAGGAACAGGGTGATGGTAAGGACAATTGATTTTTTAATCGATAATGGACGATTGCATCACATCCCACCGATTCGGTCTTAGGAAAATCGCGTAGAAAAAATGTTGCAATCAGTTCTCATGAAACAGCTTGTGTTGAGATGCTCCATTCGGCGTCCATAAGCTCCAAATTAGGGGTAGGTGGGTGGTTGAAAACACTTTAAAAAGTCAAAATCGATGTGCTCTACTCATATTGAGCTCATTCGGGCCGCGAGTTTGGCGACCCCGGCCTGTGTGTGCCGCAGTATCGCCACCACTCATTTCGATATCGAAGCGCGAATTTCGATAATTATTCGCAAAGATGGCGGCGGCGGGCGCAAAAACACAGCACGGCCGTGAATTTGGCCATTACCACCGCCTGAGTATAAATAATTTAACCTTCGCACGAATTGCTGCCGACTTGCCGTCTGCGATTTTGATTTAATTCGGCGATGCAAACTGTAAGGGCACGTGTCGGTAAGTGGCCACCAGAATTTAGGTAATTGATTGGACAGCATAATCGTATTACGTACTTATATCGCCTATCTCTACTTATTCTATTTAAGCCTATTCTTCCCGTCGAGCTCACTAGCAGCATGTCCCGAAAAAAATGTTACTTCTTATTCACTCCCGTCATATATGGACATCTTTAGAGACCCATATAATCTTTCATAGTCGGGTCCGTAGTGCAGCGGTCCGGTTGGATTGTTTTTTTAATCGATTTACGGATTTCTTTCGAAGGCATGGTTGCTTTCGATGTCTAAAATTGCCTCCCACCCATCCGATTTCAAAAACGGGGCGTAGCGAGCCTAGTCTTGTCCTAGCCATATCATTCCCTACTCTCTTCGACAAAGAAAGGTTGAGCAACTCAGTAACAAGCATTCCCGTTGAAAAACTTGTGTTGAGATACCTCTATTAGGAGCGGACATGGTAAAAAGAAAAAAAAATGTTTTGCGTTTCTGTCATAATTTCGTTCTATAATTAAATCCTTACTTATAATATATATATAATTCCCCATATAATCTGATTTTTTCTGTTCATAAAATATGTAGTTTTTATTTTAATTGCATTTTTTCCCTGTTACAATACACAATGTATTCTTTTCACTTCATTTAAATGACTTGGCCATTTTCATTGCTGTTAAAATTTGCCTGTGTTGTTTATAAATAAATAACAAAGTAAAAAAACAGGGGGCACGGGAGTTCGCATGAATGGCGATTTCCTAAGGTCAGATTCACAATTAGATTGTCAGCAGTGTGCCGTTTGAAATTAGCCTTGCATGGACCGAGAACT
This sequence comes from Himalopsyche phryganea, assembly GCA_022494535.1. Lineage (NCBI taxonomy): Eukaryota > Metazoa > Arthropoda > Insecta > Trichoptera > Rhyacophilidae > Himalopsyche > Himalopsyche phryganea. Next base: position 576,339 of record JAGVSL010000039.1, read on the forward strand.
TATCAAAGTGTTTCCACATATTTACATAGACAACATCTTCTGGGCTTTGCATATGACATTGGTAATGAAATAATCCAACAAAATCTATCGAAGAATGTCAGATAATGCATTTTTTTTCTTCATTTTTTTGACAAGAAACTCAGAATACGAACATTACTCGCTTTAGACATGCGCCATTCCCGAACCGACGAATTTACACTACATAATCTCTGTAGTGAACAAGAGTACTCCACTCGTTCGCGTCGATAGATATATACGATTCTTCGCGGATCACTTCCTTTCCCGCTCTTAACACTACTTTGTGAATAGCAAGAAGAGTGATAAAAGAAATGAATCGCGAGCAATCCAATTAGAATTTAACCAAGAGTTAACTGTTTTTCCACTATGAAAACACTGCTTTGACAATACCGGAGAAAAGTTATATTAAAAACAGATCTATATGACGTGTTCTTCTCAAAATAGTTCAAGAAGAAAGGGTCCTTTGATAATGTTTAGGTAATTAACGAGATTTTTAGACTGATAAAATCGTTTTTAAACGATTTTAAAACAGCCATGTTTGAATTCAAACAACTTGATTATGTAAGCGTTTTGTAAATGATTCTAAATGCATTTTTGAAACGTATGACAACTAGAAATTGACTTTATAAAAAGGTGGCTACTGGTTGACAAAGCAAAACAGCACTGCCTGTTGCCAGAGATAAAATGGAAAGTTATCAGTTATGATGTATGAACACGTGTTGGGTGGAGAAAGCCAATCGCCGGTCGTCTAGACTGGGAGAGATTAGTGTAATAAAAGAGAACAACAGCGTTGGGTACTTAATAATACGTGTGTTTGAAAAGTTTCTGGCTCAACTCCGTCGTATTGCGGATCTGCCAGATATTCGACAGTTTTAAATCTCTGAAAATAAACGTCGCGAGGAAAAAACATGGAGGGATAATAAAAACTCGCATTTTTTCATTCAATAAGACTGAGCTGAGCGAAAAAGTTGCATACGAGAATTACGTTACTTTCGGTGATTAGGTGGTTTTCATTCAGCAAAAATTATGTTTACGGTGTTTTAGAACAATATAAAGATTATATAACATGTATTTGACTTTTTTATTTTGATTTCAAGCCATAGAATATCTCCATTACAAATTGACAAATGGGCATTAGCTACTGCAACGTTTCGATCATTCATTTGAAAGCGCTTGACGTTACGTGTTGTCTTATTTTCGCTTCGTTTCTAACTGTTTTAATGTTTCACATTTTTCATTGTTTTATGATCGTACTTTTAACGAATTCAACAGCTCGCTGGCGTGTTGTTTCGTGGATTACGAGAAGACCTTTGATAGTCCGCACCATAGCACACATTAACACTGTACGGAATCCCACCAAGATTGTCACCATCATCAAATGCATGCACGAAGGCAGTGAATGCTGTGTTAGAATCGACGATGTAACGATAGAATGGTTAGGGGCCTCAACCGAAGCCAGACAGGATTGTGTTCTGGCTCCGTTCCTCTTTATAATAATCTTCGATTTCATCCTGAGGAAGTCAATTTCACCTGACAGAGGTGTGACCGTTTCTCCCAATCTGAGGCAATGCGACCTCGAGTATACTGACAACGCTGTTTTATTTGACAAATCTGTCGAGGGTATTCAGGAAAGAACGGACAGGCTGCAGAGGAACTCGTATCGCATTGGCCTCAAAGTCAATGTGAGTAAAACCAATGTCTTCTGCAACAGTTTCTGTCCGGACCCAGACTACCCTCTGACGAGCGCGGGGCAAGACATCGAGAGTCGACGGCTTTAGGTACTTGGGGGTACTCATCACGGGAGATGGCAATGGCGGGTGTGAACGGACGGACCAACCTCTTATTACGTCCAAAATAAAAAAAAGCGACGATGGAGCTGGCTTGGAAGAGTGCTGCGGATGCACAGGGGAGCCTGAATCCTACCTGTCTCTTCTACCAACCAGATGGATTTATTCGCCCTGGAAGGCGGCTGATAACCATCCGTACGATGTATTCGGCAGAGCTACGGGGCGCTGGGATGCCATGGGAGGAAACGAAGAGACTGGCGGGTGGACAGAGAAGCTTGGAGGAACCACGTGATGGTCATATGCTCCGAATAGGGAGCGGATATGGTTTAAAAAAACTTTTGATTGTGGGTTTGCTTTATAAAAAAAGCATGTTAGTGGTCCACGAGATTTTCCAAATTGTGAGTCAATAAAACAGTGTCCTTAAAAGTGTTAATTTAAAGATACACAATATTCACCATTGGATAATAAATAATGTTACTAAAATAAATAAATTTCGAATAAAAGCAATACTAATAAATGATATTTTATTTTAATCTTTTATACTAAAAATACTTAATAACTAGCGGTTCTTGACGTTTTCGAGTTTTAAGTCGCAGAACACTTTTGACTGTAAGCAAAATTTCAGAAGCAGCAAAATCACTAAAGTCGGTACTAAAACGAAAAATACACATTTTTTCACCATGCCCAGTCCCAATGTACCCAAAACTTGGAATAATTTCGCGGAATACCGGTTAAGAGCCACTGTTCTAGTTATTCATGAACGTAACGGTAAATCCTAAAACAGTTCATTCTTGAATTTATTGAAAACAATATTTTTGTATAAATGTTCGTTAATTGGAATAGCGATGTCTCATTCTGGCATTTACGATGATAATCTTTTACAAACGGCAGAGTTAAGACGAGCCTACTATTTCCGCAATACGGTCGAAAATAAAATCGGTCACAGTGCATTAGCGGCAGTTTCCGAGGCGATTGTCGGAGGCCTACGTGCCGCGGGTTCCGTCAGCGTCGCGGCGCCGACGCCTCGACCCCGCCCCCGCCCTTGGGCGCGCATCTACCAAGATTACGCCGCCTAATCGAATGAGCGCCGAAACTATTCGCGGATGATTTTGTAACACCAAGTGACATCATATACAAATTTATACATGGCTAATCACAGTTCGGGTTGACCTCTACATAGGAAACGGGAGTGGATAACGACTGCTAAGCAGGTGATTCTATTTCCGAATATAAAAAATAAGCAACTTTCATTTCGTATTTTTATTACAATGTAAGGAATGAAGTGCTCATTTTTATTCAGAAGGTGGCAAAGTTAAACTTCGATATAGCAGACTAAGGGGATATCAGTTGAAACCGAAAAGTAAAATAATATAGGTTTTCCGAATGATTTTTATAATTAGGAAAGAGTTGAGTAATTTTCTATAAATGAATTAAAAAATATGTGAATTTTTTTGCATTAAAACGAATTACGAATGTGTCATATGTTTTAATAACGCCAGCTTAGCTTGTGTAGAAATACACCGCAAAACAAGAAAAAAATATATTTACGTAGAATGTGAACCAGAACATTCAGCCGACATAGGAATTCTTACTACTAAACTACAGAGGCCAAAATAAATGAATAACAATACTGGATAAAATTGCATTAATATGACTGAGGCAGGGGTTCCCAACCTTTTTGCTCCATTCACCCTTTCACCAACGTTCAGAATATAATTCTCCACTTGCCAAGATAATCTAATTCTTACTCAAAAGGTGCTTTCAAAATATACATATGTAGCAAACGCGTGCTGTGGATTTCTCTTTCTCGCTCAATCACATGTAAAGTGAAGGGTGCGAGCGAAATATAAGGGCATGTTCTCGTATCCTACTTGCTCATATACAAGTGAGATAAGCCCATCGCACGTCGATGATATGTGGATAATATTGTAAACGTTTAATAAACGGCAGAAAATCCTCCCCCCCTGGAACTATAAAATTCAACCATAGGGGGGAATTCCCCAGTGGTTGGTGTAGCCCCTGAATTAGGGGATATATTCTTCCCAAGCGAATTTAGTTTGATTTTATCAGTGTTCAATAGATGTAAATTTTTGAAAAACAAGATATTATATCGTAGTTGTTCTGGAAGAAAACACTAAATCGAAAAAGTGACATATTGAGTTAGATATAACAAAATGTTCCTTATTTCAAACTCTATCGTATTTAAGAACAAACCTATTTTTATAAATTATACATTTGACAATTACTCAAAACTAGTATTTTTCAGTAAGTGTCTTCTTCCAGAACGACGACATGTTTTATTTTTTAGTCTTTCATTACAACAAATCATGATTTGGAATAATTTTATTATTTTTACTATAACACGGTCTGGTCAAGGGTTAATATACGATCCTCATTCTGTTAATCATAAGCAATGCAGCTTTGTATGTGACGGATTCTATTTTATTTTTTTTTAATATATTGGTTAGGTTTCCGTTATTTTAGCATTAGATCGCACGTAAGAAACAGCGGGCGCCACTGGCGTGTAACGGTATCAGAAATCGTTGACCCAAGAAGGAGAACTATTTATAATGCATATGGGGTGATTTGTTTGCACCGAAATACTTGAATGTCAGATGGCTGATAGTGCACGATAAATATTGCGGCACACTCTAACACTGTTTAATGAAATCATTTGCATTCCTTCTGACCTTGCGCAAGCATTTGCTGGTGTTTACTACAAATTTACGGTAAAGCCGCGAACACGAGAACTGAGCTATTTTTAAAAGGGTTATAAACAATTTGTGTTAGATGGTATTCACTTAATACACTCAAACTTTGATTTTAATAGTTTCTACTTAGTCACGGATTCTTTTAACAAATTGAGTTAAGTTGTAATAGGTTATGTTAGAGTAAGTCTGGTTTGGTCTGTGTAATGTATTTTAATGCGTGGAGCAGACAACATAGGCGGCCTAATATAGGTAGACGAATTAGTGACATTTCATTACAGCTTTGTGCAACTATCGATTTCAAGCTGAGGGTATTTATATTGAGTGAAAACTATTTTATCTATGTAAAAAATTTTTTTCGTAAGTGTGATATGTTTCTTCAGTGTTAAAATATATTTTATTGTGTGGGATCACTTTATTTTTAGTGAAAGAATTTGATTTTTGTGGAATATACTCGTTATAAGTGAAAGCTATTTTTATGAAAGTGAATATGATTTAAATAAAAGTGCATTTAATTGTAAGCCTTTTTAAAATATCATTATTGATTTATAGTGGGCAAGACGTTTTTTTCTCCCAATGAAAGAAATCCCATTTGCCATGCGTTTCTTTTTCTATGTTTCAATATTTACGGTGGTTAGGATAAACAGACATAACGCGCACACGACAATCCTGCACAGTTACAAATGCGCACAAAATGATATATTTAAAATACGAAAAAAAAGTACGAATGCGTGCAAAAAAATTTGCGAGTGACATCACAAATACTCATTTCTAAGATTTCAGATTAGTATTGAATAAATCTAAATTTTATAATGATCTAGCCGGTACTTCATAAAATGCTTCCATGCAGGAGATTTATGTCGTATTGTCTATCTATACTATACTAGTATAACCTGTAATAGATGACGGTATTGAAATTGAAATGCTGAATGTCTAAAGTAGCTAGTAGGTCGGAACTGTGTGTGCATTGGATAACATTTTATATGTGATAATAATAAACAGAGCGTCTACAGAGCGGTATGTGACTATCTTATATATATATATATATAATATAGTCACCAACCGGTGGTTCGCGAGAAAATGTAGGAGGTCCGATTTGTTGCGTCAATGTCATTGGAGCCAAGAATCCATCGATGTATTTCAAATAGCAGTAACAACTATAACACTGATTATTTTTTTACAACTGAACAAGTTTAACCATTAGCTAACCACTGTCCTGTCCTAGCTCATATCCTTTAATCATTACTCTTTTCCTAAAAAAAAGATTCAATAAGTTTCAGTTTCAAGGAGTTTTCGTGACAAACTATTATATATTTTAAAAAATTAGTCAGATCATTTTTTTATACATTTATACATTTTTAAAATAAAATTATGATAGCGGCCCACGGGATTCGAATATTTTTAGTGGTCCGGGAGTTCCGAAAGGTTGACAAACCACTTATCTATAGTGAATAAAATTGTATAATTTAAGACATCGACTGAGGGTGCATCTGAACTCAGTTCGAGTCCATTCGTGTGCTCGAATGCCTGAAAGATCCCAGCGAAACCCCAGGCAACCACTTATCTATAGTGAATAAAACTTTGTAATGCTTTGTAGTGAAAAAAGAGTGCGGCGGTTTTAGGGAGGTTTACTTAAATGTCATTTAATTTGACACGCAACTGTTCAATTAGTTAATTAAACAAGATACACAGTATGTCGGTTTGTTAAATATGATATGTCAATAATAATTATTCACAGCATTTGTAAGGAATACTCTATGGCCACCTTAACCCTTCGGCCGATCGAAATTTGATATTTGAAGACACAAATTAAATATCAACAACGCGTAACCTCGGCGGATACACAAAAACATGTTTTTACTACAGAATGGCAAAAAACAGAACTCAAAACCGCAGCTCGCGTCTCGCGGGGACACGGATAAAATGCAAGATTTTATAGTTACTATTATCGAGACAGAATGTGCGTGGAAGGTCGCACGTCCGACCGATACGGGAAATAGGTTAAATAATAAAAATAATGGAAAGCAACTATTTATTTATACAAAGCTTATTGATTAAATACCGGAACAAAATGTTAAACGCTAATAGAATCTGACTAATGTGAAGGTAGTGTGTTTTATTAATTACATATTAGAGAGGTGTGCACGGGCTGAAATTTCACAAAATTACGCGGCCCGACACTTTTCAAATCAAATATACGACATTTTCTTTTATTTTATTGGTGAAAACTCAAAATATGTTTACTAATTATGAATTATTAATACTTCATTGAGAACACACACAAAAAAATATGCATGCCAAAATCGTCTGGAAGTAAAAAGCCCCATTTTTCTGTTTGAAACAGACCCTATTCTTTTTTCAATTTACAATATTGTTGGAATTAATTTTTGACGAATCAATTTTCAATCGAATTCTCAGTCATGCAAAACCAATGGAAAGCGGATTTGGTGGATTTGGTGGATTAGGACGAACAATATAAGTACCTATTGGTCATTCGTAAACAAAGAGAGCGTTTATTCAGATTTAGCTTTAATTACCTCATACAATTTTATGGGTTTTTTAACTTCAAGTTTCCGGAAAATATAAGCGAAATTATTTACGTTAACCTTTTTTACGAACAATATTGCCGCATGGCTGGCTCATGCCCGGACATAGTCCGAAATATTTTTCCTAAATATAAATCTTTTTTTTTGTTGTTGATGATTTTTGTTGAAATGAACTTGTTTGTATCACACCGGAGATCATGTCTCCTCAATGATACATTAAGTCCACAATAAATATTTATAATATAAGTAACAATAAAAAATAATAATAATGTAACATTTAAAGAAATATGATGAGTACACAATAATTATATTAAAGTCATCAACTAACAATTAATTTGAATACACAAAACTAAATATAAATCAGTCACCTGATCCCGAATCTCAGTTGTCTTTACCCGACCGTGGACCGCCCATGAACCGGGCCGGCTTGAGGGCCGCGGGCCAAACCCGGGCCCGTGCAGATCTCTATTACATATACACAATGTATAATAAAACTTCTTCTATTCGAGTGCTTACACACTACATATATTGATTAACTCAAAAATTCAACTTTTATTACAAGGCAACAAAATAGCACAGTATTTAGTACGACAAGAATTGTAAGATTTAGTTGTTATTTAACTATAGTAATGACGATGCTGTGATGCCGAAGAAGGTATCAACTTTATCGTATGGTCGGTCGGTCGCGATGGCCACGGGTTGAATTCTCCTTACTGATAATTTTATAATTGATTTCTCAGTAGATATTTGGATTTGTTTTCAAAGGCATGGGTGTCGTTCATGATTCAGAAAACAATGCCCTTTTAAAGGCAAAAACGTGAATGAGATTCTACGTATTGCGTCGTGTCGATTTAAAACTTGCATTATTATACGAATAGGCTGGGACAGTGCGGGGAACCTTTTCGTGTCAGAAGACCGCATTCAACATAACTAAGACATTATTAAAAATGTGGATTTTTGGTAAATCAATAAAATAAAAAAACGGATTCAGTGAGAAGGCCGCCTTGAGGACCTATAAGGGCGCAGGTGGGGGACTCATAATGAACATCAAATAGTTGGGGAGGAATTAAGCCGTGTGTCTAATAGTATAAGTCCCGCAATAAAAACAATGATGAAACTATGTTGTATTATAAATTAAAACCACTTTTGGCACTGCCACCTATCAGCATTCGCTCAAAACGCTGTCTCCCTCTCTTTCTTCGCATGCGCTGACTGTATGTGTGCTGCATTACAGATATACAAATAAATCAATGTTTCTAGCTGCAATCCACACATAGTAGAATAAAAACTCGCCTTGGTTAATTTTAATTGAAAATAAAAGACATTTGAATGGTATTCGATTTCGTAATTATTATTTTCCTTATCGACTTACCTGCCACCTGGCGGATTGATCTCAATATCCGTAAACAGCTGACATTTAATTTGTGCGGCAAAAAAATGCAACACCGATTTGATTGGAATGAGCGCGATTTAATTTGATACCGAAGAAGCAGGCGTTCTTAACTATGTATTAGATGTATTTAGTACAAGACAGTATTATAAAATAGTTGATGGCAATTTCGGAATCACAATATCGCTATAAATGAAAAACGAATATCGTGATTAAACTGTCTGTCAGTGGCGCACAGCACAACATTGCGCTTGCGTATGAAGGACGGTGCGCAGATATAGCAACTATGTTTTATAATTATGGTGAAATTCAATACTTTCATATTTTGACCTTATTATAAAGGTGTTCTACCAAGTTAATGCCACTTCAATTAATACAATGTACATTGGAAAGTAACTGCAGACATAAATTTTCACGACCCCTGTTATTTTCTATTTTTACGTGTTATTCTCAACATCACAACCCTTTACGGCTTGATAGAGTATTATACTTGAAAGTTACACAGCAGCGTCAAGCCCATTCAGATTTTCGCCAGGAGTGTCTCAGAAGCAATGATTAAATGGTCCGTACGCATCTGAGCATTTTTGCGTGCACAGAAGCTTCTAAAGACCTCCACGCTGCCACTTTGGTGAAATTTAAAATGAGAATCGGCAGAATGTGTGTGAGCACGCAGCAATCAAGTGTGTTTGACAAGGTCAATATCAAATTTTCAGATTTTTCCAATGACAATTTGAGATTTTTGACATGGGTGTTTGTCGTGACTTTTCTCCTTGAGTTGATCTTGAGTTGTTCTCATGTGATTTAAAAATGTCTGGCGAATTTGGCTGTTAGGTGTAATGCCAGATACTTTTAATAAAATATATAAATTTACCGGTCCGTGGTGCAGCGGCTTCGGTTACGATGTCTCGGAATCAAATCCCGGTACGGACAGTTCCATAAATTGGCTTTTCGACCTATTTATGGATTTCAGTTCGTAGGCAATTCCCTTCGACCTATCCGATCCCATTTTATCATAATACTTTAGTTCGACGAATAATGACTCGACTCTTTAGGCATGCCGTAATTTCAGTAATTGAAATACCGTTGTATTAATCCGACGCAGCTGCAAATTTTTAAATATCGTAATACAATGAAACGGTATTGGAATGTGTTTTCATATAACGGTATGTTATTAATTATTCAAATATAATTTTTAATAGTATTCTCATACTTCAGAAACAAATCGAATATCCGAATATATTCGAAGAGTTTCAGATTTATTATTCGATATTCGAATAGTTGGAATCTTTAATCCGGAGTCAGAAGTCAAAAAGGAAAAAAATATACGAAATGTGCCGCTTGTAGCGCAAAGGCTTGTACAGCATATTTATACGACACAGGGGTCAAACACCAAGCTTCGGATTTACTCCGCTCCCATAGAAAATGGAGCCAGCGAAATCGCGTGACCGTAGAAATAATACCGATGGCAGCGATAATAATGAGAAATACAATTACATTGGCGAGTGGCCAAAAAAATCGCAGAAACATACATAAATAAAAGCGTACATTAAAATTAAAGCTACATGGAGGGAGAGAAAAAAAATCGGACTCGGTGCCAGCAATAGGGAAGTACGGAGCGGGCAGCTTTGCGTAAAATAATCCATAATAGTATGCCCAACCCTCAGTTGGGGCGCTCCCAAAAAATAGGCCACGTACGCCGCGGCGTTACTAGCGTCCGCATGGCGACAGTAGGGGAGGATGGGCGATACAACATTCTTTTGGCACTGTGTTCACTTTGGATAAAAATGGTACGTTAATAATTATTGCCGGTGTACTATCCGAATGCTTTTGAGTGTTCATCCTGTTCACGGTTTATACACACTTTCAGTGACCAATTATTAGTGTCGGGTCCGTGGTGCGGTGGTCAACGTCGTTAACTGCTAACGGTTACGGATGTCTCGGGTTTATGTCCCGGTGCGGACAGTTTCATAAATTGATTTTTCAATCGATTTATGGATTCCGGTTCGGCATGAATATTTGTAATGTCTAAAATTCCCTCCCACCTATCCCATCCTAAAAACGGGGCGAAGCGAAAGCGATTAGCTAACCACTAGTCCTGTCCTGGCCGTATCCTTCTATCCCTAATCTCTTCGAAAAAGAGAGGTTAAGTAAGCCACAAGCAGTGCTCGTAGAAAAATTATGTTGAGATACCTACACTTAATGGCCCATATGCGCCACATTGAGAGCAGAAATGGTAAAAAAAAAATTTCGAGGATCGTCTAATATCTGGCTCTAATATTTTACCTCTAAGCCGTGCAGTTCCTATTTCTTTCAGCTTTACAACTATGTATATAGAGATTATATACAGGAATTATTCCAAACGTTCAAAAAACATAAAATATAACATAAGACCTTTAGCAATTGCAATATAGAAGACGCGCAACATTTCTACCGCAGGAACGAAAATAATTTCCATTAGGCTCCCGCTGCATCGCCACAGCAACGGCAGTCAGTGTTGCCAAGCGAAAAATATTTCGTAATAGATATCGAAACCATAAACAAACCGCGAATAAAAAAAAACACAACAACAACAAAATAATAATAATAATAATTGGCTTGTGATAAAATAGCGTTGCAAATGCGCCCGAGTATTTATGCTCCACAGCTGACAGAAAGAAAACAGACACTGACGTTAGCGCCACGGCACGGCAGCAGCTGTGATGCGATTGATGACGTTTTATTTTAAAACATAGGCAAACCGGTATACACGAAGTACAGACGCGATCCCTTTTCATGTTTTTAAACAGCTGCTAAGGAGGGTTGAACGCAGAGGGTTATTATTGATGTTAGTCGAGAATGGTCTCAAAAATAATTCCATGGATACAAACATCTTAAGATCATTCCACATGATTTAGGCAACATACTAAATTATTTTAGAAAATAAGAGAGGCGTCTGGCAAAGGCATGGCGAAATTCGGACGAATTTCCAGGGATTTGGTAATTCTTCAAATAATATTTAGCAGCTGTTTTTTTTACAAATTTAAACAGATATAAAGTAAAAATTTGACAATTTTGTATATAGATTCAAATCATTATCTCTCTATAATGAAGTAAATAATTATATAAAATCATACACAGTTGGTAATGCGACGTCGGGACAAAAACTGGCATGGGAAAATTGGAAATGATAACTGTATATCATTTTTAGCATTCGGTAGCACTAATTTTAAAAGCGTGGCATTTTTGACGTATGCACAGAGTGCATCCACAAATTTTAAATGGTGAGTTATTAGTAGGGTGATATAGATGGAAGTAAGGAACTATATTCAAAATCTGATCACGTGACATCTATGTATACCTGAAGCTAACACAAAATATTTACGGAAACGCTCCTGTTTTTATGAATGAAGTTAGACTCGGTATTAAGCACATAATATGTATATGTGCACCTGGACTCAATATGTCGAAAAAAACAACGAAAAATATCATATTTTCACCGTCATCTCATATTTCAACAGTTTATTAGTAATTGTTCGGGTTTTTTCCCACTATTTAAAAAATCCCGGGTTTTTGGCAACACTATATACAGTGATAATTAAAAATATATGCGACGATAAACGTTATAGTATGAGGAATGAAGCCAGAACAATGATTTCAACTTCGGTAATTTGTTTTTTTTTTACAATATTTTATTGAATTATGCCAAAGCAATCAATAAAATTTGGTAAAACTTGTAGGATAGATACTAGATACGTCTAATGAACCCGTTTACACGGGTTGAGTAAAATGGACAACCGTTAACGAAGAACACAAGTTACTTGACAGCTTGCAAAATATGTACGTAGGCTCGTATTTTATTCGCTAATGGTAGGTATGTTTATATAGGTCGAGTTAGCAGCAAAATGCTGTCCTGAGATGTAAACGGATTTTTGCAAATGAAAGATTTCATATTCAGAGTGTTTCTATTATAGGCCCACTATATACAAAATGCAGCATTTCGGCTTCAGTGACAAAGTGGTAAGAGCTCAGTTTGGCCGACAGATCGTTAAGGTTTCAATTCCTAAGCAAAGTCTGCATCGATTTTTCATCACTTTCGATTCTTAGTGGAAAGGCATTATTACATTTACAAAAATCAAACTGATTCATTCTAAAACCGGCCCTGGTAATTAATTGAATTGTGGAATTAGTACAAAAAATGCGTTACATTTTTAATATTAAAAAATAAAATCGGGCATCGGTGGTCAGTTTAGTACCTACGTAGATGAATATTATATTAAGGGTATACACTGACAGAAGTAATTAAGTCATATAAACAAGTTCTGAGATAATCGCATTTAAAGCTTTTTTTCTAAGTACTCCATCTCCCAAGTACGTCTGCAATTCTCTAAGTCTCTTTACAATTGATTGTGTTGTAAAAAGATTTTTTGTACATTAAAAAGAATTATCATTTTTGCATACAAATCATAAGGTAAAAAAAAATAACAATATGACAATACTGTTTTTTTTTCAAATCCATTAATCCTATAACTTCGTGCGTTCTACCATTATGTAGAGAGTTAAATTGCATACATTTTGACAATTTAAAATCGACTTAATGCATTGTCAGTATATCCTCGATGTAACTATAACCCTACGGTTTATCTGCACTGGCAATAAAAAGACATTGTTTCAAATCGTTAAATGATTAAAAAAATATGCAATCTAGAAGTGCAACAATAAATTCTATTAAATAATCTATCATATTATATATAGCGCAGACTTTGTTCCCCCAGAAGTGCTTTGATCGATTAAATGTATTTTTTAATTTTACAATTAGTACATAATGTAATAGGATATTAATATTATTAGCGATGACACGCCTCAATAATGAATTTATTGGTATTTGCTGACCATCGGATGTTATGTGACATTTGTCATTCAATAATAAAATAACATTCTTTAATGAACAGGCCGATTTAATTTCGAACAAATTTTGTAATTTAAAAATAGAACAATAATTGATCGTTAATGCATAATTATGAAACAACTGAACATAGCAAAAGATATGAGACAAAATTCTGGCTGTTTCTTACCCAAAAATATATTATTGTAGTTCGAGGTAATTCTAAGCCGATCGCCATATTACAGTGGCAGATATCAATAGTATTATGTTAACATGTTCTTAGTATCGTGTAGCCTTCACAGCTGATATATTTTCAAATCTATATGTTTATATGTTGATTATTAATTTGAACGTAAGACCATGAATTTTCGTGATATGAATATCTCGTTATAATCGAGCATCTCAACATAAATTGTTTGACGAGAACGAGTTGTAAGGTAGTCATCAAAATCCACAAATCGAACAATGAATATATATTATGATTGTTTTCATTCCAGGATTCGAACCCTTGACCGTGTAACCGAGTAGGACGCAGGCATTAGCCACTCGTCTACGGAACCGGCAAATTGTTGAAGTAGTATAATTGTTGCAGTAAACGTAACCACATATACTTGTAACTAACTACTTTGGTAAATTATTTTTTAATTCGATTAAACAATAATTAGAAACTGTCAGTAATTTGCATACCTACCTACGTAAAAATATATATCGATATCAAAATAGTTTCAGAATGGCAATAATATCCGTTTTCATGCATTCGTTCCAAATGTAAAAACGTTTTATTAGACAATTTATCTGTAATACGGGAAAGTCACTCATCAAAATGGAAATCCAATAGATTATAATATACCTAGACATAATATATAAATAACCAGTTTTCATGGTATTAAATAATTATTTATTTAAAATAGGATCTTAGAATGTGTTAATAATATATAAACATGTCTAAACCACCTTGATTTTAAATATCAAACAAATACGTAATAGGCCGAACGTGGTCAGCTGTTCCTTGACTGAATCCATTTTAAATATTATTCTCGAAACCGTAACAATAAGAAAACTTGACAACAATAAAACAACCGCCGAATTGTTTTATTCGTGTTAAAACAATTATCATTTTATTTCATTCATTTTTATAGCAATTAGACATAATTAGATTGTGTATAAATCTGAACATTTCCGTAAAATTAGTAATGTTGTAATACATTTTTAAAATAACTTAATGTACAACTACCTACATACAAAGAAATACAAAGGGGCATTGGCGTAACGCTGTATAGATCGACGTCATTTTAACTACAGATCGATGTATTTTTCTTGTGAAAACAAGAATTGGAGATTACATTCCTTTTATAAAATGCGTAGTAAACATTGGAAACGCCATTTGCGAGAGGTTATCCATCGCTGTGTTGTAGAATGCGACCAAATCTTGTATGTATTGACTATTTAGACCGCTGATTTCACTTTCAGCTGATTTTAAACATGTCATGTGATGATCAAAAATTCCACACCATACAACTTGGCTCTTTCACAACAAAGAAGCGCAACGCTACGATAAACTAATAAAGGAAAAAACAACGTATGCACGTATCGAATTGATGTCTTTAGAGTGTAATAAGACGAGCATTTCAATATGTTAGGTGTGGTGCTGCCGTAGTTTCTGTTGTTACATCTGACCTCAATAAAAAAATAATAAATAATATTGTACGTAACCTATAAAGTAGATTCCCGAAGCACTTGTACTTCAAACAGCTGGAATAAATGATAAATATGCCAAATAAACAAAGAGAAATGGGAATTATCGCGGCCCAAGGCTGTTGTAAACAACAGTTGTCCATAATCTTAAAACCAAGTGTCAAAATGTATGGATGCCATAGATGCGCAATAAATGGACTCACCTATATGTAGCTATCGGCTGAGTATTAAATATGCAGAACGGGTGCTGTCTCCATTATTTAATCCATATAAAAGTGTAAGCACTGCACAAAACTGTTCACTTTATGAGATATTTGCACAAAATTCATGTCATCAAAGACAGGCAGGCAAGACACGAGTACTAGGTACGTAAGAGCGAGTATTGCCACTACAAAAAACACAAATTATTTACTACGGCCATTTTGATTTTTATTCTAAGCTTTGAGTGGAATTGGGGAAATCGTCCGAGTTACAATAATTTAAATTTGAAAATATGCGCGTATCGAAAATTTACCATAATTGTTTGTTTTTAAGCAGAGGTTTTTTTTTTGGAATTCTTTTTAAGAAACGTCCAGCAAACAACTAGTTCTCGTTAATCTCCCACAGAATGATCTTATTCCAAACAATAATCTACTGTAAATGTATTAACAGCAATAGGTACTGACAACAAGAAAAATCTTAGCATTGGAATTTTGGTTGAATCAGATCTTTTTAAGTTTGTACAACATTTATTGTAAAATTATTGGTCAGAGCCTCTCATCAGAGAAAATTTGAGACTTGGAGGATGCAATTTTGTGATCCCATTTAAAATTTCTCAACTACAGGAATGAAAACATCACATTGAAATAAATTATTGAATAATAACACTTAATTTATAATTTAGTAATATTAAAAATGTTTCTGTGTGTGTTCTATTAACTAGATGGATTCCGTCGCCTGGGAAAGCCACTGATGACCATTCATAGGATGTACTCATCAGAGCTATATGAGAGCTGATATGACCTGAAATGAAGCAAGAAGACTGGCGGGGAACAGAGAATCTTGGAAGCACAGTGTAGTGGTTATATGCTACGAATAGAGAGCGGATATGGTTTAAAAATATATTAAGCAAATAAAAGCTTTTGATGTCCTCCCAATAGCAAGGCCGGCGGGATGGTCTAAGAAATATAAGTGAGCTGGATACAAAATGTTAGTTGCTGTTTTTGTATTTGTGGGATGTCATTATGTGCTTGTTGAATTACAATCTACTATGTTTACAATAGTGTTTTGGTGACAATAAAAATTTGGGTTGGCAAAGTGAAGTCACATATTTTACAAAAACAACGACTCAATTCGCCTATACTTCTTACACCATGGGTCGGTGACACCTCCCTGTTCTGCAGCCCTCGGAAAAAAAACATTTGTTGTCTAAAAAATCATGTATTCACAATACCGCCATGCTAAGTAAAAACACAGTAATTACATGTTCAACGATTCGTCAGAATAAGACCTCCTATTTCAATTTACCTTTTAGTATAGCAATATTTGTATCTGTATAGTGATTTTTTGGGATAATGTATAAAAGTGTTATGTATATAATTGTAAATAAAAACACAGTATTTTCACAAAAGAGACTGTGTCATACCTCATACTTACTTCAATTTATACATTTTCTATAATAAGTGTTTTTACTTAGCAGGGCAGAATAGCACTGAAATCATGACAGACAGTTGTGCTTATCAATCGTTCTAAACTATTCCATAATTATAATAGCTTTTCATATATCCCATGACGCTTTGGGACAAGATGTGCTGTTTATAACTCAACATAAACGTTTGGTGTTTGACATGCAATTTTGTGTTTGCAACATATTTTTCTTGGTCAGTATTGCAACATATTTAGTAATAAAAAACTTATTCAGAGAAGATCCTAAAGAAAGCAAGGTATCGTTTATAAGAAAATTGATTAAGTCATAAATTCTTTAGCATTTGTGCTTGAGATAAAGTTGTATCAATATAATAAACTCTATTATTACAAAATCAACATTAATGATTTTAGACATCTACACAGGGTGATTTGTTACATGGACCTTTACTTTTAAAAACTTATATTTGATATATAAAAATAAGCGTTTATTGGTTTATTTTAAACTTTATATAATAATAATCATAATAAAGTTTCCATTTTACAGATATCATGAAAAAAATAATATCGCTTCTCTTTTTGAAGTATATAGTTTTTAGGATCAGATGGTGGTGGGAGGAATTTTAGAGAACACAAACATCCATACCTTAGAACAGAAATCCATAAATCAATTTATATAATGAGATTTGAGACCTGTGAGATCTGTAACCAAAGCCAAAGGCGTCGACTACTGCACCACGTATCCAACAAAGTATTTAGTTCTATAAGAATGATATGAATTGATTGATAGCTATTTCACGCCATCGTCAGAACTAATAGAAATTCTTGTAGAGCTAAATAGTTTGAAATTTTTTCTTTATGCACATGCGCATCATAATTACATAAAAATGAATCAGCAGCCAATGTGTTAAATTATTGATTCCTTTATAGATGGACATGCTAAAAACAATTTGAAAACATTTGAATAAAACTAAAAAACGTTCATTCATAACAGTACTAAATTTATTCAAGTGATTTTGTAAAATTAAGGTATTTCTTGTTAGAAGAGATTAATAATTTGAAAAACGTGTTTTAATTTATGTCCTTTCCATTTGCTATAGATGTATAGCAATGGTGAAGAGGGTCTAATATAATGTAGAACATACAAAACGATTATTTTCTATTTCCCGTGACTTTCCCACACAAATAATTCAATAAAGAGAATTTATCAACTATTGTTATAAATCTCAATTAATTTATTCGACCATCGATTTTTATTCAAGTTAATGTCGATGCTAGAGACATCTAAAGTTTCGCAACTGAAGGTATAGTTTCCATGAATGGTGTTGCTAATAATAGCTAAAGAAAATTTAATGTTGTATATAAAAAAATGTCGAGATTAAACTGAGGTTTTTAAGCTTGTAATATGTATTCATAGATAGCCTAGCGCTGATTTGAACTTTGATTTTTGCACATAAATTTAGATTGTTGCAATATATTGTTTATTGAAACAGTAAGTTCACTATGCAATCAGTATATCGCCCATAAAATGCAAAAGGCAATAAAATATAAAATCTTAGTTACTTAGAATCATAATAATAAATATTATATATTACAGTTAACTCCCCAATTATAATGAGTTCCAATAAAGGGCGGTAAATTGTGAAAATCCTGGTTAATAACCTAGCCAGAAGGGCGTGTATTTCGAAGAATTAGCAAACAACGATCCTGCTCACATATATATCTTACACCATGACTCTGACCTTAAAAGCGCAGAACTTATCTACCATGTGTTTGGAATGTTTACTGGACTACAACATTTCTTTTGATGATTTACAATAAAAATTGTATAAGCAACAGAATAAGCTTATACGTACACATTTTAGTGATGAATTTTGAAGACCAGTTCATCTACTGTTTCTAAATTTGAATTGTGAAAAAATAAATGTACTGAGAAAATCTATTTTAACAAATATTACGCTTTTTTTATTTTCAAAATATAATATCTTTTCACCAAGAATTGACAGTTAATTGTATTTCAATTTATTTGAAAATTTAAAACTAATATGAAAATTGTTCTTTTGTTGATTGTGTAACTAGGTGTGGCATGTATTTCACCTCTTTAAGAAGCATCCTCAGACTAACTCTATTGTAAGTATAATTTCTATTCCTGAGAAAAGACGAAACGTTAGAAGATCACATCTTCGCTGGATGGAAGGGTGTCACAAAATCTACGAGTGCTGGAGGTCAGCAATTTTCCTGGGATCGAGAGAGTGGAGGAGACTGATTGAGAGACGCCAAGTTTCAACCTGAACTGTAGTACCAGAAAAGACGAATAAAACATTGATTCCTTAATAATTATATTATAAATAGGAAACTAAGAGTGGTATTTTTCCTTTCAATGGATTAGGTAGTAACTTTGTTATTGAACAAGTTAACTAGGTGTGAAACAATTGTAGTTATGACGATGGCGTCAACTACCCGATATAAAAATTTTGTAGAACTAAATACTTTGTTATTTTATCCTATTATAATGGAGTTCTACCAAGTAAATGCCAATTCAATCAATAAAGTGAAACAATACGTTTCACCTCTTAGAAAATTCTCATTTTTTCTGATTTTGTATGCATTGGGTCACGGTACAGCTATCATCGTCTTGCGGCACACCAATTGAAGATCACAGGATTAAGACTATATGAATAATATTTGAATACGAATATTTTTTTTTCATTAAAAGACGTCGCTCTAATAAAATTTGAGTCCTATCACTTGCCTTCAAAGTAAATAGATTTTGAACAGAATTGAGATCAGTTGTCTAACCTCCTTGTTTGGATCAACCTTCCTTTGTAGGAGGACTCTCGCTTAGTCCTGTTTTTAAGATCAGATGTAGAGTGTAAACATCTTTGAACACAAATACATAAATGGATGTGTCCATATTGGAAACCGAGCTAGTCAGGACATCAAAACTGGATCATAATAAAACAAAATGGTTGATTTTTGTATTACCTTTATTTTGGTAATTATTGATCTTCATCACATATAATAATTTATGTTACATAACATCTTAAATATATATTTTATTACTTAGAGAATTTATATTGATTTACAACCTATAAACATTTATTCCTTATGCAGTATGTATGTACAGAAAAAACAATACGATAAAATTATGCAAAGTTGCGTCGTCCGCGAGATTTTGTGTCACTGACACCCACTTCCGGTTGGTGGATGATGACAATTTAAGCCACCACCGATAAATAGTCTTTATTATTCTGTTATTTACATATTTGATGAGCACTGAATGGCACCGACGACACAGAATCTCGCATCAGACACAAATTTATGTTTCAATTTCTTATAAACTAAAAAATAAAAATATTACTTATTTTACAATTTTTAAAATGTATTATTATCTGTAGAAAAAGAAATAAGAGATCACATTCTTTTCTATAATAAAATGTTTTTTCTTTAATATTGTGTGATCAACTGGCATGTGAATATAAAAATAATTAAGCTTAAAAAATAGTTCTTGTCTAATTGACAAAAATAATAATAAAAAAAAAACATTATTTCTGCTCGCGAGTTTTACTTCAAGACAAATAATATAACCATAGAATAGTCAAGCCAAATACAAAGTAGAAAAAGTTGCCAGCAGTTCTACTTATTGAAAACATCTGACAGTAAAAAAAATAATAGAGGGTTGGCTTATCGTCACTTTATATTGCTCTGTGTTACAAAAACAATCGTCTAAAGAAAATCTAAGTTATATTTTATTTTGGTTTATTCCACATCAAAATGTGTCACAAAATGGTTAAAATTTTTGTCAAGCATAAAATGGACCATATATCCAAATAAAACTTGAGAACTCAAGCATTCTTAGAGTTTCATAGTTCAAAATTGAGGTGACAAAATGTGTGTCAAAAAAATTATTCACAGTAAATTATCTGTTCGTATTGGTTATGCCATCTTAATATTACATAATACATTAAATTTATTAAAATGTATAATGCTTTGTTATAGTATTATGTCACTTGTCAACATGTCATAATTATTAAATTAAAGTAACTCGGTAATATTATGTTGAAACAGTAGATTCAAAGTGAGTCGATAACTGTGTACTGTTGAAAATAAAGATTAATGAAAAGCCTTAATTGTGATTACTGCCGTATACATCCAATTAATCAAATAAGAAAGGTACATTGACTATTTGCATGATAGAAATTGTATTTGTCAAACTATGTTAAATGAATATTTCTTGAATTATTGATCAGGTTTCACTTTCAACTGTGCTTGTGACAGATACATTTGTCAGCGAAGAGAATATCTATATTTAAAACGAAAGAAATAGTTAAATATAAATATATTACATATAAAGAATTGACAAATGATAAACAGAGAAGATTAGAATTGGTTTAATATCAGATAAACTTAGTTCAATCTCAAGGCATACAAAGTATAATATATATAGGAATAACACGTGCAGGAAATTTGGAAAAGCATGATTAGTAGCCTACATTGAATGTAACTTGGATGTCGGAGACTTTACTCATGTCGAATTGGATGTTGCAACTGAATATAATGTGCGAACCAATTTACTGTGCTAATACTGTGAGAGTTTATTGTTTGCTTTCTGGTTTAATTGGTAGTTTCCACGGCAAAACCACTTATCAGAAAAAAATGTGAAATTGAGTTTTGAATGCCATTGAGGGAAAAACAATATTCTACATCACCTGGCGAAAACATGTGAATGGTGGACCAATAGGAAGGCTCAAATTTGAATATTTCGAAACAGTTTTTCTCTTTCCATTATGTTATATTCCAGGAAATCTAGAATTTTTAAAGTGATGGTAATATAAGTAAAGACTTCTCTTTCCTTGTTTCATGGAAACTGGCAATAAAACTATTTATTATTAACAAAGATATAACATCTTGCTTCTTTAAGCTAAATGATGTGTTTTGCTTCTCCTGAACAATGGCAAATATTCTGCCGTGGAAACGACGATATGCATTTGATTTATTATATAAGTAAATAATAGTTGCATTAATTGCGTAGGTAAGAGATCAACTGCAGTTTACACATTTTTACTGACTTCCCTTTTTATATTGAAAAGTCTAGAAATATTTCAAGCACTATTAATAAATATTAAATTTCATTTAGTATATTATTGAAATAAATTATATATATAAATGCTCAAAATATACAGTTTTTAGAATTCAACAAAGTTAATTCAGGGTTCAGTGGGTTCCGTCCTATAAAATCATAGTATGTAAAAATAAAATGCAACGTTGATGAAAAATTTCAGAAATTAAACAGATCAGCACAGAAATTTCTGAGATTTTCATTGATAATAAATATTATTAAATTGATATAAAAAAGGTACAGTGGGAAAAATCTTCAGTTCTCTCTCGTATTTGTTTAGGATATTTAAAATTCTTTGACAAAATAAGGACAGAAAGCAGTAGAAAAAGGATACATTGTCAATTATCCACTTATTTGGTCATGCTAAGCAGAAATACATTTGGTACCTATAAGCTTTTCCATTCAATTGATAGTCAAAGTATATGAACTTGTTTAAGAATATTTCCATGCATGATTTGTTCAAATTTATTTGGTAAAATAAATTGCAAGTTTTAAATCGCTCCTAATCTTTTCTCTGAAATGCAGATTTACATATTTCTTGTGAATAATGAGTTTTGTTTGTAAATTTGACTAAACAATAATAAAATGATTAAAAATTTTAATGGAATAATCATTAATCAGAATATATAGCTGAAATTATTTGGTTATTAATTTTATTATGCGATAGAGGAACCAAAAAAAGAACCAATGGTATATTTAGAAGATCACAAAATTACAATGTTGCTTAGATAATTCCTTTCCAATAGTAGTATGGTAGTAAATGACTGGACCAAATAACTGCATAATACAAGTGGTCTTTAAATACGACTCATGTAATACCAAAATGTTGTAAAAAATAATTTTCAAACATTACAGGTTTTCTTTACTGCTTATATGTGAGGTTAAGAATTCCTCTGGGGCAGAAGTCTTTATTCAAACATTTATCAACACTGAAGATTTATAGCCATATTGAGACATGTATAAGGCAATTTTAGTCAAGCTGAATGACTTAAATTTTATAACTATTTCGAAAGATACTAAATATCTCGCAGAAGAATTTCAAGACTTCTACACAGGTCTCATGCCATTTTGTGAGTGATTGAGAGTTACAGCATTTTGTTGCTTATCCAACAATGTTTGTAGCCATGTCCAATGTGGCTAGGACAGGAATAGTGAATAGCTTCTCGCACTCAACGAAAATGTAAACATCATAAGACCCGTAAATTGACTGAAAAATCAATTTATAAAACTGTCCAAACTTGTGAACACTTCAACTGAAGACAACGACGTTGACCACTTGGTTGCAGGTCCAGCATGAATAATGTTGTAACCCAATTCATTAAGTTGCACTTAGTCAATCTCTCAACGTAAATAATGCTTAACCTGTTCGCTGCCTATTTCATACACACATGATCAAAAGTTGGACTCCATATGCCTGATCTTTAGCATATAAAAGAATATTCGAATAATGTTGTAATCAATTTTCATGTTATCAATGATTAACTCTTGAAATTTTGGACATACGAGGAAGAATCAAGTTATGGGGGGCTGGGTGTGGAAGCGATTATCTTTGATATTTTTGATATTAATATTGAAATTCCATCAAGCACCCTCAGTCGATGTCTTAAATTATTTGATATTTCAGTTTTTGTTAATAATTTGGTTGAATCGCGTATCCAGTTAGATAGGAATAAATTAACATGCTTCAAAAATTATGAGATATGCCTATTTGTAAATAGGTTACAATTTGATTTATGATTAAATACAATTCAGGGAGAAAGGGAAAGGCCCCTTGTGAAACATCAAAGACTAGAAAATCTTTTTAACAAACAGTACATGTATCGACAATCTGCCTAACTATTTATTGATTCCTTTATTTACAATAATTTATTTATCTAGTAATTTTAGACACACATTTGAAAAAGAATTATTACAGTTGTAGAATAAAAAAAAAAATATTTACCAAAAGATGTAGGCAAACAGTAGTATTTATGTTATTTGCAATTTCAGAATAAAAGTGGCACAATATACGGTAGAACCTTCAATAAGACGAGTTCTAAAGTAATTTACTCCGTTATTGAAGCCTTGTCACGCACCAATATGGGACCTTGACCTCTGAATAGAGACTGCAGTATTCCGCCCCATATTGAACTTGTCAGGTGTATTAAACATGGTATTTTAATGGATAAGTCTAAATCAAAAAATCAATTGAAGACAGCATTATACAAGATATTTTTGTTTTTTGTAGTGATCCGAGAGTGAATGATGAATCACTTGCTTTCTTACTCAACATTGTCAATAGCAGGCAGAGTGAGAAAATAAATGACTAGTGGAGAATACAATTAAAATTGAATCGCAAGTCATTTGTTTTCCTACTCTAACATTACTTTATGAATAGCGGGCAGAGTAAGTTAACAAACGAGGCGTGGTGAATCCAATGAGAATTAAATTGCAAATCATTTGTTTTTCATCTCTTACTCTTCTTTGTCAATAGCAGGCAGAGTGAGAAAACAAATGACTTCAGGAGGACACAATTAAAATTGAATCGCAATTCATTTGTTTTCCTACTCTGAATCTGATTTGTGAATAGCGAGCAAAGTGAGAAAACAAATGAAACATGGTGAATCCAATAAGAAGTAAACCTGAAGTAATTTGTTTTACATCTCTTACTTTAATTAGTCAATAGCAGGCAGAGTGAGAAAACAAATGACTTGCGGAGAATACAATTAAAATTGAATAGCAAGTAATTTTTTTTTCCAACGCAGACATTACTTTGTGAATAGCAAGCAGAGTGAAAAAACAGATGAAGCGTGGTGAATCCAATAATAATTCAACCGCAAGTCATTTGTTTTCCATCTATAACTCTTCTTTGTCGATAGCAGGCAGAGTGAGAAAACAATAACTGTTGGCGAATCCAATTAATATTGAACTGTGATTTATTTGTTTTCGTTATGCAGTAATACGACTCAAATGTCTAAGGTGGAACTGACTCATTTTTCACGTCTATTGTAGATGGATGTGCCACTTTTATGGGGAATATTCCGTTATTTTTGCTAGTTCAAATATTCAATGGACAGACTTATGTAATAGACATTCATATAAGAAATTTTTACAATTATTTATTGAAAAGTAAAAGTTAAAAATACTTTTATGGTCAAATATAATACATAATAAACTCTTAGTTGTATATATATTTATATTTTTTAGTACAAATCCAATGTTTTGTTACATCAAATAAGCGTCCGTCTACACAGCAACAAATTTTTTAAAAATACTTATATTACAGTTATGTTTTTAGAATAGGCACTATGTTGAACGAGTTCTATGAAGAAAAATGTTTTGTACTTGTATTTTTAGATATTTTTTATTTTGTTAGATTTTTTTATTAAAGGCGCCAAAATTATTATTTATAATAATCAATAAAGAGATTGATGAATCGGATGTTGGAAACATTGAGCAAGATTTTGGAAAATCAGCGAATTGTGTAGAATATGTCGATCACTTTGCAAATGTTCGATATGATAAATTACAAGAAATTATTTCAGACGGTACAGATTTTCGTGAGAGGAAAACATAATATGAATTTTAATAGAAAACATTTTATACTTGCTGCAGCGTCATCGCCAAACCGTTGACTTAGTGATTAAAGGTTTAATTGACCACCAAGACAGTTGATAGTTAACAACAAAATTGGAACGCAATATATTCTCAAAGCGAGTGATAAATATAGTGTAAAATCTGTGAATTTTGTTGATTGAATTCCATTATAATAAGACAAAATATCAAAGTATTCAGTTCTACAAAATTTTATTACATAGTTGATAGCTATTTTGACTTAACGTCATCATCAGAACTATACTTAAACTTATGTGGTGCTATTAATTAATCGTTAAAACAAATGCATTGAAATTTTATCAATTATGCCTAACTGCATGAGCTTCCTGTAATGGCATAAGCTCTTTTTCCAAAAACACAATTAGTGCCTTGAATAATTAAATTTTAAATAAATATTATATTTGAATATGGGAGATGACATAAAATTGTCTATCTCTTCTAAAGAGTATATATAGGTAAGCTAAAATAAGTTTAAGTATAGTTCTGACGATGGCGTTAAGCTAACAACTGCGTAATAAAATTTTGTAGAACTAAATAATTTGATATTTTATATTATTTCTGTGAATTGTGATTAATAAAACATTGTTAAGTGATTATTTCCATCCTCGTGGTTTCATCTCAAACAATTTCCGCTGCATTTAAAATATAATATAAGAATTAAATACATTTAAAGGAATTCGTTTGTCGAACAGTTAATTGACACATACCAAGAAGAGATTCCAGGGTTATAAAAGGAAATCGTGTTATTTATATTCGCGGTAACTTAGCAGTTCCTTTAGTATATAGCAGGAGTTAGGTTGTCCATTTAAGATATTTAACTCTAGATTTTATTCTATATCTGTTAAAATTTGGCGTGAATTGCATTGAAGACAAGACTTGTTTTAGCATATTTGTTTACATCACAAAAAAATCAACCATCCTTTTAGAAAAGATCAGTTGAATGTTTGGTAAGCTGAGTGTTATTGTTCACAACTATTCATTTGTTGATAAGTAATAAAATATCTAAAGAAAAAATAATAAATACATTCAATATGGACAATTTTAAATTGCGTCATACACTTGACATGGTACATCTGACATACTCCAATGATAGAAAGCGAAAATTAATAATCGTTTTAAACTAAATGCAAAAATCTAAAAGTATAGTTATTTTTCCTGTTTTGCCATGATAACAAAACAAGCGTAATCAATTGATAATGCTTGCGATGAGTGAAACTAACCTTCATCATTATAAACATGCGGAAGTAGTACAAAACAAATTGTGTCCACCAAGAATTGACAGTTAACACCTTAAAAGTGAATAATAAAAAGCATTGAATAGTTCCTATATTAAAAACTGACACGAATCGTAAAATGTAATATGTGGTCCCATTCACAGATTTATTAGTGTCCGGTCAGTAAGGCTAACACCTTAACTTAACACTAAACGTATTGATAGCTGTATTTGCTCTATACATGTATATTACGTTGGCACTAAATAAAGGAAATATCGTAACACAAAAGGGAGGTCAGTGTTCATACAACTTTTCGCGATATATACATATAATTTGAATTGTTGAGATTTTGTGCATTTCCATGTATTTTTTCACTAACGATCCGGGTTTCGCCTTTCGGCATCTTCAGGCATTCGAGTAAACGAATGGACTCGAACCGACACACAGTAAATAGTGTCTAACGTTTATATGTAAGATAAAAATACGATAAAATATTATAAGTCTAGGACCCACACTGATACCTGAATTAATCCCAAAAAAAACCTGAGAATAGCCTTAATCCTTGTCGGGAAAACAAACGCATTAACAAAGTAAAAGGACAATTGCGGTTGCAAGTGGCCAAATAATGTTAGAATTTCCAGTGATTTTACACTTACATGTTTGGTGGGTTTTAAAAATGCAATTTAAAGAAAGGATATATATACCCAATCATTCCAAATTAGTGAGTTCTGTTGGTTGGGTTGTTCTGTCTATTCTTAAATTATACATATAATTAATCAATCAAAATCGAATTTATTACGTTTGGGGTAAATGTGTTGAGCCTTGGTGACCTGACACTGTTAGTGTCTGGACACTAATAAATCTGATAATAGGACCGATGGGACGGTAAAACTCACAAATCATCGACATTCAATGTTTTAATGGAGTACTAAACTAATAAACATTCAATTGTACCACTGTCAAAACTTACTGTTCTACGATTTTCGGTTTTTCCATAGACAATAATCAGATGAGGGAAGACAGTAACGGTACATCTTAGATACAAAACAAAAAAAAACTTAAATCACATTAATAATAATTATGTGCAGAATGTAAAAGCGAGTAATTTTAAAATCGTATAATTTAAATAATTTAACTTCGACACCCATCCGCTGAGCACCCGTCGCCTTCTTCACCGAAACGTGATACCAAAATATGTTCATTGAATATTTCCAATCAAATAAAAATTCATACAGCTCAATCACTACATCGTCATTGCAGTACAAGGCATGAGTCAGGTACGCAATGTTCCTTCGTCAAAATATCAAATGAATATTTCCACAATTGGCAGTGTATGTTGATTCTTTTAAATTTTGTTATGTTAACCCTTACTGCACGACCCGTTTTGGTATGAATTAATTTTCAGTCGATTGATCTGTTAAAACGCTCACTATGGTTAAAAATAGATCAATTTCAACAGTAAAAAATGGAGACAAATGTGAAATATATATTAGTTATCTCGGATACATCAAGAAGTAAACTAAACTCGTCGCATTCTCGCTAAAATAAATCGAAAAAGAAGCTAAAATTTTTTAATCTATGACTTTGCAAGTAAAATGGCTGTGGCCAATCTTCATATACACCGTATTAAGTACCTTTTGTATTATAAATGATTTAATTACCTTTGACAATATAATGATTTTACTCGCCTACTAAAAATCGTCAGCCATTACTGCTGATTACTATGAACTAAGCCTAGGTCAAGTGACACTGTTTCAGATTCAGATTTGACTATATTCGATATGAAAAAAAATAATGTTGGATTTGTTCAAGTTTGTTAAATTATTTCTGCAGATGGTATACCAGAGTTTCACACTGCATACTCAGTTGAAAAAAAAAGCTAAATATGGATTTGACCAATTATGATACCAGACAGCTCATGCATCAAGCTTACCACTAATGAAACATATTCAAGTGTTAGGGTTGGTATTCTTGTTTCGAGATCACACACACACTGCCAACATGAAAACAATCATTTCTTTCAATTTATTGCACAGGCAACACAGACGACTGTCAATGTATAATATGTATGTATTTTTTGAAAGTTGTCGCATTCTGTTACAGCGTGAATGCTTTTTATAAAAAAATACTTCAGGTATAAAACCTTGCGTTATATTCCGGCATATAGATATCACACATTGACGGCGCCGCTTAGAATATAACATTTTGTATCCGACCTACGGCTGGACGCCGAAAAAATAATAACAGAGTTTTCATGAACAGAGTTTTAAGAATGATCATTGTCACTATAATAATTAAGTTTGTTCACTCGAGAGTCTCGTTGCTTTTATTATTAAGAGTTTGATATTGCTGTCGGGGCTCACGGCCGGGCACTAAGAGCCCGTGGAGGTGGGGGCGTGCCCGTTGCTGGTGCTGACCACCACCACGGGCTTGACTAAGGTTGTCGCACCCAGGTATTGAGCGTTCACTGACAGGGGGATCGGCTGGCCGGCTTTCATCAGTGAGCCGCTCATGACCTGAAATTTGGAAACAATATTTATTTAATATGTTAATTTGAAAATGAAACTAAAGATTCATATTTGAAACAGCCTGATCTCTGCATATGAATTTATATTATATCTATGATAGGCGGTGATGAGTCATAAAAGACAATTTTACAGGAGAGCAAAAGTTGTCGACAGCAGGCCAAGTGAGAAAAAAAATGACTTATGGAGAATACAATTAAAATTGAGTCGTAAGACATTTGTTTTCCCGATGCTTTGTGAATAGCGGCCAAAATGAGAAAACAAATAAAGCGCTATGAATCCAATAAGATTTCAACTGCAAGTGATTTGTTATCCATATCTTACTCTGGTATGTCAACAGCATTCACGAGTAAGAAAACAAATGATTTATGGAGAATACAATTAAAATTTAATCGCAAGTCATTCGTTTTCCTACTCTAACACTGCTTTGTGAATAGCGGGCAAAATGAGAAAACAAATGAAGCGTTGTGAATCCAATAAGAATTCAACCGCAAGTCATTTGTTTTCCATCTCTTACTTTGATTAGTCAATAGCACGCAGAGTGAAGAAACAAATAACTCTTGATTAATATTATTATTGGACTGTGATTTATTTGCTTTCATTATGCAGTGATATGAATCAAATGTCCAAGATGGAACTGACACATTTCTCTATTAAGTATCTATGCCACTTTTATGCTGAATATTCCGTTATTTTTGGTAGTTAAAATATTCAATGGACAGATTTATGTAACAGACAAACGTCTTAAAAATTGAAAATAAATAAAGGAGAAATGATTTCATATTGAAAATCTTGCTTTGGCTCCGCTGAACAGTATCTATTTTAGATTTAATGTCCAATTCCTTTCGCACACAAATATTATATCAACTATACAAAAAATGTATACATAAATGTAATCATACCTTTCCCGTGAGATGAGGGGAAGCGGTTATGATGTGAGTACCGCCTTGGGAAACCACCAGCGGAGTTAGGCCATTCATCATATGAATACCACCTTTACTGGCTGAAATAAAAAAATACTTTTTGTTAATAAACAGGTCAGGTGTATTTAGTACTATTGAAGTGCAGAGGGGTGCTTGTGTACACCACAACCGATGAGCGGTCGATAACATCCAATGACTCTAGGCCCTGCATTTTAGGGTTGGTAGCATGGATTTACTTGAATAAATTGATTGAATAATCGATGGATGAAAATGGTCAGCTGTGGATTCGTCCGCCGTATAGTAGAATGGAAGTAAATTTTAATAATTAGGTGGTCATAAGTGTGAAATGTAATATAACCATGTTACTAAACTTACTCATTGAGTGGAGAGTGGTCCCCGGCTGAGGTTTGATGGCGATGTGATGATGCCGAGGCATTTCCGCGCCGGATCGGCCAGAACCGACGGCACCCGAATTGACATCCCCCATCTTTTGAACCTCTCGGATCTTTTGAATGGGACTATTTGCAGCTGGAATAAAAAATAAACAACATTTGTACCTGAAGGTTTAAAGATGCTGAAAAGCGAAAGCCACGTACTTGGATATTGGAGACACAATATGTGATGATTTGAACTTTGATCACTGAATGATATTCAACTCTTTCTGGATTTTGTTCTCATCTTTGCATTCTATTAAGATATGTCAATTGAGCAATTTGAGTTTAACTGTACTTCACTCGTCCTTCGATTTATACAAAAGATAGGTTCCACGAAACATTGCACAATATAATAAATCGTCATTGTTCTGGAAGAAGACACTAACTGAAAAATGCTAGTTTTGAGTAATTGGACTTCGAAGTTTGTCAAATGTTTAAAATTCTATACCTATTTCATTTTGTTTGTTAGTACAAAACTGTTTTAAAGTAAAAGTGTAATTTATAAAAATAAGCGTGTTCTTTCATTTGGTAGAGTTTGAAATAAGGAACATTTTGGTATAACTAACTCAATATGTAATTTTTTAGATTTAGTGTTTTCTTCCAGATGCCAAATATTTTAATAAATTGTTATTCTAAAATTTTATAATCTATCGGTATATAAATGAATGTCTGTTTGTTGGTTTGTCCGGATCTCCTAAACTACTCAACCGAATGCGACGAAACTTTCAGGAAGGACTTATTGTGATCATGCCGGGAAATATTATATAAAATAAATGTTTGTTTGTCCTTTACGCGTTCCTTTACCATTCATACGATTTCGATGAAACTTCGGTGAGTTGTTGTGCATACACCCGTGAAGGGTTCTGAAGAAAAAAAATTGAAAATCTAAAATTGAAAAAAAGAATCAAATACGTACATACAGCGACATCTAGGAAAAACCTTCTGATTTATTCGTGTACGCACCAGACGAAAAACAAAAGTATTGTGTTATAACAAGTGTGATATTGAAACTCGGGTTTGGGTCGGGCCAGACCTGAAGATGATGGGCTCGAACCGGGTAAGTGTATGAAATTTCGGCTTGTGCAGACCTCTAATCCAAAAGCAGTTCAATAAACAGAATTAAAACACAAACCCTTTCTTTTTTTGAGCGGCATTGCAACGCATGCCGGGTACTCATTAGTGATTAATATAAAAATAGGCAGTTACGTGTTTGAGCTTCAGACAGCTACGTAATGGCAGCTTAGAGGACAAAGTTGAAGCAATCAAACATCTAATTAGTGATAATTACCAGTGCTTGGAAGATCTATGGAGGCCAGTGCTCCGCCTTGCCCTTGAATAACTCTGATGGTGTGAGGACTTGAGATCAACTGGATCGCTGGACTAACCACTACACTGTTACCATTCATCATCTGAAAAAATATGGTTAGTATTATTTATCAGCCCTTTGAGTAGGGAGTCGATTAAAAAAACCACTGATAGATAAGATTTGTCGTATTCGTATGTGAAAAAGAATGATATTAGAATAATTTAAGACATCGACTGAGTCATCGTCAGACATCGGTAAAACATCGTCAGTTCGAGTCCATTCGTGTGCTCGAATGCCTGAAGATGCCGAAAGGCGAAACCCGGGTCGTTAGTGACAAAATACATGGAAGTGTACAAAATCTCAATAATCCAAATTTGATATTAGAATAAAAAATATGACAATGTCAACAGATCGAAACTACCAACGTATAATCCCGCGTCTGCAAACATGACATTTAACGAGAGAGTGTCTCAAAGATTCAAAACGCAAAGTAACGGCTGTATCTATCTTCTTCAAAATTGGAAAAGAGCTATTATTTTAAATATAGTTTCTTATTTTATATAAAGTTTTGCTGAAAAGTTTATAATTTTTGAGATATTACATATACGATATTGGATTTCTGATTTTAGGTAAAGACTTTTGTAAAAGTGTCTAGTTATGGGTTTATACTTTATGAAAAAACGGTGGAGTAGGTAATTTTCTCAATGTTTTTTGATGCCCACCTATAGATCTGGGTGCGTAGACAATGAAAATGCAAAAGACGTATAATCAGGTATATGACACTTACGTGATTATACGCAGGGATTGTTGAGATAGTAGACTAAACTAACCTGCGTCAAATGCAATTGGGTCGGATGAACGAGCGTGGTCTGGCCGTTGATACTGGTGGAGACCGGTGTTATAATCTTCCGTTCAATGCCCTGACCCTGATTCACCGCCATCACCTGGCCATGATTGACTGTGGTCACAGTTAACGTTGGTAGATTGGTCTTATGCGCTCGGATTAAAGCTTTCGCAGGCGCTACACTCAAGTTGAGAGTACCGGGAGTCGCGATTAAGCTGTTGGTCGGGATCCGGTTCTGCGCGGGCTGGTGCGCAAACGCAGTGATGATTTGGTTTCTCGGCGATTGGTGATGGGATCCGTTCGGCGAGCAGTTCGGAGGTGAAGGCGGGGTACGGGGGTGGATTATCGTAGATCCATTGTGCGGATGCAGGTTTAGCACCTGGAAAATCAAACAGAAAATTTATGTGAGGAAATTTTCGATTATTTTCGTGCCGATTATCTGTTGCTGTGAACCAGTTTTTGTTTGTGCTCGAACTGCCGTTTCTTCAAGATCGGAGTAATAAACACACTACATACGTCAACCAGGGTGGTTTATATGCTTCTCGGACTCTAGCATTCCTGTATAATTATACTTGAATTGATATACTCAAACTTTAATTTAAATAGTTTGTACTTAGAAACAGATTTTTTAACATAGTTTTTTTTTTTTTTTCCATGTCTGCTCCCAATGTGGAGCATATGGTCTCCTAATGGAGGTATCTTGACAGATTTTTTTCTACGAGAACTGCTTGTCACTCAGTTGCTCAACCTCTCTTTTCTTTTTCGAAGAGAGTAGGGATAGAAGGATAGGGCTATGACAGGACTAGTGGTTAGCTAATCGCTCTCGTTACGCCCCGTGAGGATGGGATTGGTGGGAGGGAAGACTTAGACTACGAACAGAAATCCATAAATCGATTGAAAGATCAATCTATGAAAACCGTCCGCACTGGGAATTGAACCCGAGACATCCGTAACCGTAGCCAGCGACGAAACCAACTGCGCCTTAACATAGTACTTGAATGTAATTTAAGACATCGACTGAGGGTGCTTGATGGAATTTCAATATCAAATTTGTCTGTCTATCTATTTTGAACTGTCAGTTCGAGTCCATTCGTGTGCTCGAATGCCTGAAGATGCCGAAAGGCGAAACCTGGGTCGTTAGTGACAAAATACATGGAAGTGTACAAAATCTCAATAATCCAAATTTGAATAGTACTTGAAACTCTAATGGCTTGGACTTTGAAATGGGTTATTTTAACTTTATTTTAGATGGTATGATCATTGCATTGAACTATTTAAAAATGATGTATGTCCCTGCTTATCTTTAAATTCTACTTTCGATTGCATGTGTGAGTAAATTTATTATAATAATAAATAGCTTTCTGTTTACAACTCATAATAAGTAATTCATTCAACTGTTCAGGGAAAATAAAGTAATACATGTAATAGAGGAGCCGCCCGTTTCTTCTATAAAGGTTTTTATTATAATATTTTTTTGCGTTATGAATTATGAGACTGACCTGGGCATGAGTGGAAGTGTTGAAAATGCGTGCAGTCCTGGTTGATAGGTCCAGAGATGTCGCTGAAGTGGTTGGAGGGCTTAATCGAGTTATCGGTGATCCGCCTCCCATCATTTCTGAACTGCTATTCAGCGACAAGGAGATCTGAAAGAGGGAATAATATTATAAATAGATTTAAATATTTAAAGGAGGTTACCATCATTCATCGATATCTTCATCATTTGAAATGGATAGACAATTATAATTGTTTGACTCACAGATGCGTTTGAGCCTGGAGAAGCCAGAAGTAGAGGACTAATTCTTGACGATAATGTTTCTTCACCTTCACTACAGTTATCCCGATCTGAAAGAAATAAAGAAATACATATCAAAACTTTATTCGTCAACAATCATGGCTGGATTCAGTTTTCAAAAAAACCAATGCAGGTTGAGCTCTGGTAATTTGATTACCCTTCTTTAGCAGGTGTGGCCCCCCTTTGAAGAGCTCCCTAAGTCTAGCACTCGAGTCTCAGTGTTAGCAGTGGCTTAAAGAATGCAAAGACCTCAGCAATAACAGGGATACACCATACCTAAGTTTTGACCGTAAGGCCAAGTATTTCTTGTATCATTTTATTTTGAACCCTTTGAATCTTGTCAGGTGGAATACTAGC
Organism: Himalopsyche phryganea; assembly: GCA_022494535.1. Classification (NCBI taxonomy): domain Eukaryota; kingdom Metazoa; phylum Arthropoda; class Insecta; order Trichoptera; family Rhyacophilidae; genus Himalopsyche; species Himalopsyche phryganea. The sequence goes on from JAGVSL010000039.1 coordinate 611,075, forward strand.
CAAAGTAAAATTGCCAATATAACTGAGTGGCTGGTATTCCGGCCATATCATTTAACGACATCAGTACATTTAGAGCTGAATGTAAACAAAGCTAAGCAACAAATGTGTTGATAGAACATAAGAATGTTTTGGAAGATGATAGATAGTCTTGTAGCCATCAACGATCTTGGGTGTTCGACCTATTTGCCCCCCTAACGAACACTTGCATAAAATATTGATGTTGCTGAAATTCTCTCCAACCCACCCGATCCTAAGAACAGGGATTGGCTAACTTCTAATCTGAAACTAGAATCAGCCTTCTACTTTTTTTACGTTTTCCGAGGAGGAAGGGTTTAAGTGACTGAATAACAACCAGAATGAAACAACTTCTTTTGCAGTACTCCATAAGAGTCAGTATATTTCACATTGGAAGTAGACGTCGTTGTAAACAAAATTGTTCATTACTCTAATGGAAGCCCATGAGATCAACTTATGTATCTTCTGTTTTACAGATGGATTTCATAATTAATACCGCCGTTCTTACCATGGTTGGTGGCATGGTGTACCCTAGGAATGAGACACGAAGGAGAATCCCTCCGGAGCGCTGCTAGTCTCTGCTGCGATGCGATCTTCTCGCGAGCCAGCCGCTCCATCTCATGTTCGCATTCTCGCTCCCTTCTCTTGAGCACCTGCAATGAAAAAAACACAATTTTAGTTCTTCAAACTTTATCTAGCAATCAAAGCTTGGCACCAAATGTTCCACAGGGTTGCGGTATCTATTGTAAAGCACATTTAAAAGCACCTGAATCCAATAATAAATATTATATACAATATATACTATTAAGTGTCTGTCAGTAGATATAACATTCTGTCCAAAAAGCCCGAAATAATGACATAAGCTATAACGATACGATTTTCTGTTTTTGACAGCAATTATTCAAGCATAATTTCCAAGAACTGACAAAGATTATTATATAATAATGATTCTCCGATAAACAAACCATCCCATAAGAAAGATGATATGAGAAAAGCGATTATACAATTCTTCAAACTTTCTAGAGATCAATTGATACTGATTTCGTAATCAAATATGTCCCGATTCTTATCACTGACCGATATAAATAGGTGTTTTGATATGATAATTGGAAGGCAATTGATTCAGTGACACACTTGTTAAGGAGGGTAGCTATAGTTGAATAAAAGGATCATCTAATGGGAGCTATATTAAATAGACACTTTAGATTGAGGGTACATGGATCAAATTATTCACACTTATGAGGTTTAATTATAAACAAGGGTCTAAATTGTCTCTTCCAGGACGAAACCAATAATAAAAATATGTGAAATTGAGTTTTGAAAGTAATATTTTACATCACCGGGCAAAAACATGTAAATGAAGGGACCAATGGGAACACTTTTATCACTTGTCTCTTCTAAGAATTCTAGAATTTTGACTGATAATAAATGATATAAGTAATGAATTCTCCTCAGTTTCATAAAAACTCCCAATAAAATTATTTATTATTAACAAAATTATAATATGTTGCTTTTTAAGCTATGTGATGTTTATCGATCATTTTACAAAGGTAAATATTGTGATAAGGCAAATATATAAGCCGGTTCGGAAGATACAGCAGTAATATATCTTCAATACAATTGTACGTATTGCTGCTGGTTCTGTAGCCGAGTGGTGAATGCTCTTGGCAGTTCGTACCATTGAGTAATGGAGTTCGTGAGTTGAATCTCCGTATGGAGAATTTCCTAAATTGAATTATGGATCTGTGTAACTAGTAGATCTGTGTAACAGGTGAGAACCGATTTAACAATGAAGGCAGTGCTTCACCAGAAAGATAGTTTCCATAGGCTGGAATCCGTAGAACCATAGCAGGTGAGAACTGATCAAACAGTGGAGGCAATGCTACGTCAGAAGATAATTTCAAATTGCTGGGTTTCGTATGACCATATCAATTGAGAACCGATCTTAGCAGTCGAGGCAAAGCCCCGACAGCTAAATAGTTTCGAATCTCTGGTAACAAATGTATCAAAGTGGGGGGCTTATAACGCCCAGAGTGGACGTACCACAGGTGCTTTTTAATATTTAACAAAGCGCCATCTATTATTTACAGCAAAAAGGTGATAAATGGAGAATAATATACCAATAAATTTAGCTAGCGACATCTATGTCATTATCGCACGTTATAGTAGTCCTTTTCTAGTCTTATCCTTCCATCATTACCCATTTCTATTTCGATGCTTCATTGAGATTATTTTTATCGACCATGTTGCAGAGCCCCATTTAGGAAATGTTGTAATATCTGTTTCCCACTCTTTTATAGTGTTAATCGGATAAAGACAGTGATATTAAAGATAATATTGCAAACAGAATTGAAACCCTGAGTGGTAAAATATACAAATGTGCCATTTACGAGATAAAGCAATAGCCTTTAGCATTGCGAACAATGTTAATGAATTAAGCATTAGGCAGATATCGAATTATGAAACTAGAACAATTATTGCAGACAGGTGGACCACTGATAACATTCAAATATTAAACGTATTGTCTTGTCATATTCTTATTATGATAAGCAGACCAAAAATAGCATTGGGTAAATAATATTCTCTCTTGCGGTAAATGGTGTTAGTCCCCGAATGCAATTTTTTTAAAGCCACAATGATGTGCAACCTTTTTGAGGTTAGGTTAGGTTAGCAGCTACTTTTAAAATTAATTTTCATGGCGACTGATTTCTAACAAGAATTATATTAGAAATTTTGTTAATACTTTTTTAATTGCATGAGAACCTTCATCAAACAGTACCACAAAAAAGGGTCCACGCTTACTTTCACCAGTATCGCTGCATTGACAGATCAATTTGTCCAAAAACCGAGGTATTATTTTGTTGTAATTAGGATCGACCAAACTTTGCTTAGCGATTGACTGTTTGATGTACAGCATAAAGACTTCTAACGGAGATGTGCAGATTTGTGTTAAGGGGCATGCACGTGAGTTATGTCTAAATTGCCTATACAAAAAGCATTGCAAGAGCGACCCTCTACCTTTCTATGCCAACTGAATTTTTGTAGTACAACTTCTGTGGAGTTGAGGCTGAATTAGGAGCCCATATCAATGGCTTAAAGTTAAAAATTGTATCTCCATAATTCATAATATTGAGAAAACTGAAATCGAATGTTTGCAATCCTTGGAAAATTAGATTTTGTGATTTATAAATAAGTTTTAAGTTCCATTTTACATATAGTTTAATACATCGACTGAGGGTGCTTGATGCAATTTCAATATGAAATTTGAATTGTTGAGATTTTGTACATTTCCATGTATTTTGTTACTAACGACCATACTTGTGTTGAGACTATTCCAGATGCTAACTTCTTAGCCTCAGGGATAAGATTTGTCGTATTTATCGTGTATATAATTGTGAGCGTTTGTTTAATTTGTCAGCGTCCGTGGCGCAGTTGGTTTCGTCGCTGGCTACGGTTACGGATGTCTCGGGTTCAATTCCCGGTGCGGATGGTCTTTATAGATTGATCTTTCAATCTATTTATGGATTTCTGTTCATAGTCTGAGTCCTCCCTCCCATCAATCCCATCCTCACGGGGCGTAACGAGAGCGATTAGCTAACCACTAGTCCTGTCATAGCCCTATCCTTCTATCCCTACTCTCTTCGAAAAAGAAAAGAGAGGTTGAGCAACTGAGTGACAAGCAGTTCTCGTAGAAAAAATTCTTTCAAGATACCTCCATTAGGAGACCATATGCTCCACATTGGGAGCGGACATGGAAAAAAAAATATAATTGTTATAAACTGTTACTTGTCTCAGTTTGAGTTCATTCATGTGCTCGAATGCCAGAAGATGTCGAAAGGCGAAACCCGGGTTGTTAGTGACGAAATACATAGAAATGTACAAAATCTCAACAATTCAAATTTCTATTCAACAGTTTATTTATTTAACTTTCTTATTTAATAAGAAAAACGTTTTTTGCCACACTGTTAAGTGTAAAATAATTAAAAAAAAAAATGACATTTTGATTTATAATGAAACACAATTGATATATCATGAAAAAGTAAAGTTTTGTCAACAAGTAGGTAGGTAATATAAAAATTATGGGTGGGGAATTTTCGTGTAATTTCGGCATTAAGTTTAGCAGATGCAATTTTATAATACATAAAAATATAGGCTATCTTTGATACATTCTAGTACTTGGAGATACAATATTTTAACTCTTTACAATCGATATGCTCTACGTTGGAAACTAATGGTTGAAAATAATTTGCTTATGTGGACAGTAATTTTTGTTCACATTTCTCAAATCCGCACAACTAACATTATTCAAATTCTGACCTGTATGTATCTAATGGCGGAATCCAAGATGGAGAGGTTGGAAGACTTCTTGTCGTCTGGCGAGCCAGGCAGCTGACGTTTGAGCAGTTCGAAGCAATCTTTGAGGTGAGCTCTCCGATTCTTCTCCAGTTTGTTGTGGACTTCCCTAGTACCGGCACGAGGACCGCCCGATCTATATTCAAACATTAAATGGTGAATTAGAATAGAACCTACGTTATCCGCAGTTGGCTCTTATGGAGTGTGGATAATGGGGAGATTACTGTTGAATTACTTCTATTAGATGCATGTATCGTCAGTGATCTGATAGATGTGGACTTAGGGGCCCACAAAGCACATTTGAAGTTGATACTAATGACCAATTAGCTAATTCGATGTCTTAAATTATACTTAAATTAGCTAATTATCTGCAATGCCTAGTGACACATTTCTTTTGTTTAATGCACAAGTTTGAAAATAGAGGTACAATGTCGAGGTTCCATGACTAAACAGAACAAATGGAAAATAATATTTTTGTCATATCTATTTTTTATTGAAACTATAAGCAATAAACAATATATTTATTAATTTATAAAAACAAAAAAGTATAATAAACTCTAATATGCCATTGGAATGTGTTTATTGAAGATATTAAACAAAAATATTTGCAAATGACCATACTGTTTATGCAGGTGTCCATGGCGCAGTTGGTAGCTTTGCTGGCTATGGTTACGGATATCTCGGGTTCAAATCCGGGTGCGGACCGTTTTCATAAATTGATCTTTCAATCGATTTATGGATTTATGGTTCGTAGTCTGAGTGTTTGTGATGTCTAAAAAATTCGCTCTCACCCATCCGATCCTCAAGGGGCGTAGCGAGAGCGATTAGCTAACCATTAGTCCTCTCCTATCCCTACTCTCTTAAAAAAAGAGAGGTTGAGCAACTGAGTAACAAGCAGTTCTCATAAAAAAAATCTGTTAAGATACGTCCATTAGGAGGCCATATGCTGCACGTTGGGCGCGGACATAGATTAAAAAAATATTTTATATAATACAAGTAAATATTTTAAAATTTGTTTAGAAAAAATATCTAATACACCAAAAATTTTGGAAATCGGAAAATCGTACAAGATAAACTCGATGAGAAGTCACTCATGTCTATAATCATATATGTTCAATAAATGATCAATGCGACAGAAAATATTATCTTCAAATTGTTCTGTTTTTCATGTTCTGTTTAGTCCGGTTACCTAATGTCGACCCTTCCTGTGTAAACCTTCCTATTTTGGTTATTTTGACTTCAATGACTTCTATTAAATAATTTTAAATAACTTTTTACAGTAAAAGTAAAGAGAAAATCGTTGTAATTAAAACCGCCAAAGACAGTTAAACCAAAATATCTGAAATAAATAAATTTGTTTGTGTTTTGGCCAATTGATGCAACCTTCAAAAAATACGGAAATGAGTTAATGATTTGATCTCATTTTAAAGACGAGAGATGAGGTCTCCAGCCAAATCACGTAAATTAGAAAAATAAATTGACTACTTTTTGGAAGGGAAAACATCATTTTACATTGGTTTTAGGTTTAAAAATTCTGACCCGGCCACTTGATGTAAGCCACTATTATATCGACACTCCCTACGTATAATCCCGTATCTGCAAACACGAGAATTTACAAGAGTGCATTTCAACGATTCATCACGCAACTCGCCATATAATTTTTTCGATAAAAACAGCTTTAACTCTCTCCTGAACAATTTCAATTTTGAGAGATACATCAATTGGCTAAAACACCGTCGATACTATAGTGTCCTTTGTTATAGGCGAGCCATTCGAGGTGTCAGTTTGCCGACCACTCGTCTACCATCAAAGACTTGTCCACTAGCTTCATGTATGCCTGACTTTACAGCGATTATTTGATAAAATAGATGTGTTTAAGAAAAAACTATTGAAGTCTTTGATAGGCGAATGCAAAAATATCCTCAGATGTATGACAATGAAGCTGACTTTTCAACCTACCCATTGCTATCACTCCTGGCCCTGGGCGGATCAGACGAATGATCAACCAGGAGAGCCTGTTGAGACTGCGAGCTGTGAGCGGGGATTGCTATTGGGGCACTGGCCGTAGGCACCAGCGACCTCTGCAGGATCGGTTGCTGGTGATGCTGGAACTGCGGCTGGATCGGTTGTTGTTGCTGCTGTTGTTGTTGCTGTTGTTGTTGTTGCTGCTGCTGCTGCTGTTGTTGCTGCTGCTGCTGTTGTTGTTGCTGTTGCTGTTGCTGGTGTTGTTGCTGGTGCTGTTGTTGCACTAGCTGTGAATGCTGTATAACGAAACCGTTGGTTCGAGCAATCGTTGGCGACGGCGGTATGCATTCTGGCTCTTCTTCTGGAAAGAAAAATAATAAACGTTAATTCTAGATATTCTAATTCACTATAAATAGATATTATCATTAAAATGTCACAAACCACATAATACAAAGAGAGAAGATGTTTTAAAATCATAAAATTTTATTATACCAACTTAACTTCATAATTTATACTAGTGAGTACCCCGCATGCGTTGTAATACCACTCAAAGAAAGAAAGGGTTTGTGTTTTAATTGTGTTTATTGAAGTGCTTTTGGATAAACAATATTTTTTGTCCGTCTGGTGTGTACACGAGTAAATCAGAAGGTTTTTCCAAGATGTCGCTGTTTGTACGTATTTGATTCTTTTTTTTAGATTTAAATTTTTTTTTCTTCAGAAACCTTCGCGGGCGTGCGCACAACAACCCACTAGAGTTTCATCGAAATCGGATGAATGGTAAAGGAACGCATAGAGAACGGACAGACAAGCAAAGAAACATGATATATATTATCCATTTAGTCAATATTGATTGCGCTGGTGATTTAGTTAAGTTTATTTTATCCGAATCTTTCATGTGCACAGGTATCTGGAATATCCTTTTGAGTAACCAATTTTTAATATAAGAAAATCGGAGATCATAAACTAGATTTGATATATCTCAAAAACTCGTTATTTAGACATTTCAAATTTGTGTTAAACCAGCGATATATGTATTTTTTAAACTGACTATTTTTACGCTGATTCCGTTTCGGTCTTAGGCAGCAATTAAAGATTGAAGACGAGGTGTCCAATATCTCACTAATTATATTATATAAAAACAACATGAAGACTTTTTTGTTCCTCCTTGCTTCGCCTTTTCTTTGTGACTATTCGTATTGCTCTCGCGGGTTTTCGTGTCTCTCAATATCGCATTCACTACAATTAGGCCATAGTGTATACATGTTTCACAAATAATTTTGAAAATACTTTGCGAGAGAGCGATACATGTGCCATTTCGCGTAATAATTGTGCATTTATCAAATACAAAAACAAAATGTGCTAAATATTTCGAGGAAATAATATGAAATTTAGCGTGTTTACGGCAAGTTTATCTCTTATCAATAAGTTGATGACGGTTATTTGACACATTGCTGTTGATAAAAAATATTCGATAACTTTCGATAATAATAATTAACCTTTCATGTCCGGATGACGTGTTTAGCACGAGGAACAATAATTGTGTAGAAATACGCTATGCTTATTCTGTTTGTACACGTGAATACATTAATAATTTATCTCTACAGTTTCAAATGATCTTTGTTATAGGTAATAAAAAAAATGAGAAATAATGAGTTTCCTTTGAATATGAAATTTTAAAACAGAACGTTGTCAATCACCGATCAAATAAAAAAAAATCTGGCCAAGAATTTCAGCACAATGAAATTTGAATGTTTTAAATTTACGACCGATTTACGCGTGCCGTGGGGTTGATTGTGAAAATTTATCGAACCGTTAATATTAGGCATGTAGGTAAAATTATTTACTAATGCGACAATGGCACACTTCCGCGTCGATTACCTTTTCCTGTTCGTATGATTGGATTACAAAAACAAAATGACCCGCGGTTAAATTCTGATTGGATTCTCCGTGAGTTATGTTTTTATCACTCTACCTGGTAATGATAAAGCAGTGTAAAAGTATTACGCGGGAACACAAGTGAATCGCGACGATTCTAATATTTCCATAGAGGCGAACGAGTGAATCTCGTCCACTATTAAGATTCGTGCGTTTGGTTTCATGCATAGTGTAATATATTATACTATTATTTGCTTACATTTAAAAAAATAATATATATAACAGAAATGATGTACATAATAAGTATGTCGGTTCCTGAGGGGTTAAATCATATAGACGAGCGATATTACCGTGCCAGTGACTGGAGCGAGTGGTTCCAGTAAGGTCAACGCCTCGGCGAGCGGCCTTGACGTGTATGAATTGGAAAATTCTTTCAATAACAATAAACGTATGCATGCACCTACGAAAGGCACACACACACAGCGTGACATTGGCTCACGCACACATTCACGGCCGCAGCCGGCTATCAACCAATCTGTTGCATTGCATTTTGCATAATGATACGTCATGGTGTTATTATGGTGAACAATGGAGGATATGGCCCCCTCTATTTGAAATTTCTAATTGAGTGCATGATCATATTATTATATGGTTGCTTCACCATAATATAATTACTATGAAGACTCGATTCTCTTATTGGGCGGATGGGGGCACCTTCCAAGGACTACCGTGTAAAAAACATAAACGTTGAGAAATACAATCCATTAATTCTTATAAATCAAATTAAATATCGACGCTATACTGACAGAAGGTATTAAGTCATATAAACAAGTTCTGAGGTAATCGCATTCAAAGCGTTAATTTTTTCAAATCTCATACTCTCCCAAGTACAGATTATTTTTTGTGATTTAAAAATATTTTTTTTTCATTATGAAGAATAATCTTTTTGGCATACAAATCATAAGATTTGGTATCGATGAGTTATAATAAAATAAGAATATGACAATACTGTTTTCCAAAGCCATTTACATACCTACATCCTATATCTTGCGTTCTACCGGTACTCGGTGTCAAATTGCATACATTTTGACATTAAAAACAGAAGATCATCAAAAACTGACTTAATGCGTTTGGTCAGTATATCGTCGATATAAAATCATTTTTCCATGGTCAAGCAAAGTCCGGGTTTACATTGAATTTAAGTATCTCTAAAATAAAAATCTGATGGAGATGGCAATCCACGTAAAGAGCTCGCAATCAGATTAGGGATAGCTGGAGCAACTTTTAACTCAATGCGGAGAGTCTGGGACTCACGGTTGTACTCGGTCAGAACCAAGTGCCACTTATTCAACGCATGCATCCTGACGGTGTTGCTTTACGGTTGCGAGTCATGGCACCTCACCAAGGCACAGGGTAACCGTATACTGTGCTTTGAAAACAGGTGTTTGCGGCGAATACTAGGGTTACGGTGGTTTGATTTCGTCAGGAACTCGGAGGTAAGAGAGCGGACGGACCAGCCAAATATTGTGTCCAAAATAAAAAAGCGACGATGTACCTGGCTTGGACATGTGCTGCGGATGCTCCAGGGGAGCCTGAATCCTGCTTTTCTCTTCTGCCAAACAGATGGATTCCGTCGCCCTGGAAGGCCGCTGATGACCTGGTAGGAAGCGAGGAGACTGGCGGGGAACAGAGAAGCTTGGAGGAACCGCGTGATGGCCATATGCTCCGAATAGGGAGCGGATATGGTTAAAAAAAAAATCTGACATCGCGGCTATTGGCAGTTGTAATGCCATTTTATTGAACTAAGTATTATTCTTTATTTACTTGTTTAAGAGGGTTATTAATAAAATTAATGAAAAATTATAAGCACATGCTATAAACACAACAACAACTGATTTTAGTTTGCATTCATGGGGAAAGCACAGTTAGAATGGATTTTAAGTTATGAGACACAAGGGACCAACATGGAAAATCGCATTCCATGCGGTAAACACGCCATACACAAAAGTATGAATTTGATAGATATGTATATTTTCCAATTTGAAATGGAGGACAGAATAGGGCACGTTATTTTAAAATCGTATTGGAGGGCGTGTTCTCCTTTTGGATATCCATCCGGTAACAGTGGTAACCCATGAATTACGAAATGTGGAGATCTATCAATTCAAGCAATGCAGTTGAATGAGTAAAAATATCGATAGCTTGTAAGAAAATTTATATTACAAATAGGTACTTAGAATTCTAGCCCAACACCTCTACCACGCTAATCTGGTGCTCTAGCATGTACCATAATGGCGTGACGTTTCATTTTGTGGTGGAAAATTTTGATATATCAGCCATTATACATTCAAAAGATATTCCGGTTGAAAAAAGATGTCAATTTATTAAAGCACGGGTCTCCAAACACCGGCCAGTGGTTGTAAGTAGTCGTAATAATCAGTAACGCACTGAAATGTCCTTAAAACTTTTCCGTAAGTAACAACCGAAATTGCGACCGGAGCGGAGTCCACCCACGACTCGCCGGTTAGACCCAATACGAAAATTTACGCGTAATGAAAAACTACAGTATGTTAGTTAAACTACAGCAAATTACGAGGCCTTTAAAAAATTTACGGCGTCATACGGAGAGCGAGTATACCTCAACTCATAGAAACTTTTCATTTATCTGGAGGGATTGATTTCCTGTACACTTAAGTGCACGTCATCAAGTCTTGGGCAGTTGCTCCAAAGATACTCCCAACTAAGGAGAGAAAAAACCTGTAGATACGTTTAACGTTTGTTAGGCCACAGGATACTGCCGTATATAATAAACGGGTGGGAAAGCAGTGGTGGGTGGAGGAGGGCAAGTTAGTATGTTAGTATGATGAGTACCTAGGTTTACGCCCTTAGGACTTAGTTTAGGAGTCTGTCAGGTCCTTAGGCTAAAACGTTTGGAGACCCCTGTATTAAAGGATGAGGAGCCAACAAAATGTATGTTACATATTGTTGTTTGGCACGACACGAAAACAGCATCATTTTTACTACTATAGAGTGGCAACATCTGGCAACTCACACTTTCAGTAAAATGTTTGAAACGCTGTGAACATAATATCTCATATTAAAAGTTTATATATCATCTCCTTTAAAGTAATGTAAACTGACTTATCAAGCTCTGCCATCACGCCACAGAATGTATCTTAAATTACTTAATGTTTTTTTTGCAGCACTTTTCCAGTAAACAAATACACTACGAGTTGTTCGGTCGGTTCTCCTCCGTCGATGGCAAAAATAGCCATTCGCTTTCTAAATTTACCCGGCGGAGGCGTGCCAGAGTATCTCACTTTGTTTTTCTCGGCTATTTTTATAACAGCCTGCCGCTATAAATTATTGCTAACGTTTTATTTTTCGCGCCATTATTAGGAAATGCGAAATTGCGTCACCGAAATACTTGAGCCGTGTTTACACTGCGATAATAATATGCGGCAGTGTGCACAGTTTGTATGTATAGCCAAGCGTTTCTCAAGTGGGGTTCCGCGCAAAATTAGGCATTTGCGGCGTAAAGCTACGAGTTAAAAAACGCACATTTCAAGTATTAAAACCAGGGCTGCGGATTTTAAGTAGTGGAGTCGCGCTGTTTTGGTCGGAGTAGCGAGTTGTAAAGATCGAGCGACACACAAATATTAAAGGTAGGAAAACCACCTAAAAAAATTAGGCTTTTTTTAAACGTAATCTGAGTCGGGTTGTTGGTCAATGTCGGAGTCGTGCTTTTTTTTGGACGACTCCACACCCCTGCTTAAAACAGTACAGGCGTCATTAAAATAACCGGAGAGGCGTAATATATGATTTTGATAAAGGTATTAAAGATGATTTGCTTCTATGCGAAAGAATAAAAACTAATATCACCAGTATTAGAGGGCAACAACTGTATAAATGGTTTTAGGATGACACAGTATAGTTTGGGAAACATTACATATGAAGATGTGTGCAGTGATGGCACCAAAATAAATATATTGTAAGGGTTCCTCTCCCTCTCACTACCCTCTCATTAAGTTTTCGTCTACCGTTTTTTAAAACAAATTTTCACTACTTGAAGTAATAATTAATATTCTTCCCAGATAGAGCCACAGCAAAAAGATACAAAAAAAACTTACTTTATTAAAAAATTAATCACTAATTAAAAGGTTAATCGATGTTGTCGCGGGGGTCGGTATGAATTATTTTGAGAAGCATTGGTGCAGTGGATTCTTTTCGGTTTCGCATCGTTCACAATTTCATCCAATACCTACAAACTCTTCGCCTAAGGTAACGCTGAATAGATACATTATGCATTTAGCAAAATAATCTATCGTTAAGTATGGAAGATTTCTCTTTCGGTGATTCAGTTAGTGTTGCGCGTGGGAAAGCATCTCGTCCACGTGGTTGTTTTTCGCAAATATTTTGGCGCTCCGTTCGACTCGGCGCGCCGCACTTACGTGCTGGGCGGCACGTCCGCGTGCGCTTTCGCACTATTGCCGATGTTACGGTGCACGGCAGAGGACACCAACCCTCTTATCAGTTTTCATTTCAAACGGGATTTGGGTATATTTGTTAAAAATATTAATAAAAATATCTGACATTACAGCTGACAACCAATGCGCCAAATATTTTGAAAATTGGAAAATCATACGAGATCAACTCGATGAGAATTTTAATAAGTCACTCAAGACTATATATAATATAATATCCAAGATTAAATATTTACCTTGCTGGGACTTGAACCAGGACCCACCTGATCGCTAGGGCAAAACTCTTACCACCAGACCACAGAGGCCTACATGTATGCTAGATATTGGGCGTGTTTTTGTCATAGTGTACGTTCTCGCCTTAAATCAAATTGAACCTTCTTTTAATGAGTACGAATTGTGTTAAGGGTAAAACCCCTTAAAAGACAAAAAAAAATAATTCATTGAACATTCAGTTAGTATTCGTAAGGGGTGTTCCTAGATTGATTTCCCGTTCAAATAGGCATTTGAGGACTGGTTCTTAGACAATAAAACTAAACTTTGTTTTCTGCAGTGTGTAGGGCACGAAGAGTTGAAAACTTTATGTACCTACAACCAGACTTTGAAGAGGAAAACGTTAAGTCAATTATTGTTTCATTTAGTTGACATCTGAGTGTTATTTATATTCAAAGTTTTGTTTATTGAACGCTCACGGTCGGTATTTGTAAGGGTTTTTTCTTTGATCACTCAAAGAAACACGAGGGCTAAAGAATGGCTTTGCTACACAACCTCTAAAGTGGTTCAATATCCACGGCATTTACGACACTATTAGACAGATCCAGCCACCTTTGAGAAGAAAAACAAACATGTAAATATGCAAGCCCGTCTCTTATGTCGCGGGTTGAGAGCCTCTTTGCGATGATAGAGTATCACTTGCCAAACAGGCACGCTGCAGTAGACAGTATTTCATGGACTCACTCCAATTAATCCAACAGCGATTAGAATATAAAGTCAAATGAAGCGTGAAGATACGGCATCTTGCCACACCACAGGGGATATTTCAATGCAAACTCGAAGAGTCGAGATAACATAAAATTGTCACGTATTCGTGTCACATGGGTGGATTGATGCATGAAACTTAAGAGTTTGGAGATATCTCCGAAACGTTCGACGTCATCCATGAGTGTAGTGTTTGTAATTTATTGATTGAATTCAGCGCTGGGCTGCCAATACGTTAACAATGGGCTCGCTTATTCTAAAGAGCTATTTCGCTGTGTTTCGGGGAAGTTCTCCTTAGTAAATTATGATACAAAGTAATAACTATTAGGAACTGTCCAGCTCAAAACTGTACACAATTACGGTAAAAGGAAAAAATGTTCACATGTGAAGGACGAAGGATAATCGTTCAAAGCGTCGATCGCAAAAATATTGCTTTGAACTTCCAAGAACACCTATCTGGAAGCAATATAATATATGGCGAGACATGACACTGCAGATTACGAAACGTAATACTCGCCTGTAGCGAAACGTTATGCTTGTCAAGCATAACTAATTGACAAATAATATTTGACCGATATTCGATATTCTGCAGACGCTGGGCAACGGGTGAACACTCATCAAAGCAAGACATGACGATCAAAGTTAGTCGATGCGACAGTATAAATAAGCAAAGAAGGGAGAGCCGGATTCATTCTGTAAAAGCCCTTTGAATGCCAACTTTGAACTGCATAATCGTCATCGTTGTCACCATCCATCCTGCTGTTTAATCGCGTCACGCATTCAACAACAATTGGAGTCCATATTCTTAAAAATATATTAAGCATATAGGTTAGGTCTCTTTAATTACCCGAAATAAATGTATTTTACGAGAAATTTCAAAAGGCAACAAGGGTTGTATGTTTCATAATGCAGTTAATTAAATCATCTATAGAAATTGCAGCTAGGTACTGATTTGATGCGGGAATATTGCTTTCCTTTACTTGATAGAACTTCACTATATTAAGATTGAAAACAGCAATCTATTAAGTTACACAAGAATTATGTGAAATGTTACAGTTGATAGCTATTTCGGCACCATACAAAAAAAAAACTCATATACCAGTAATCTTCAGCGAATTACATGATATTAAATACAACGATTCTCATCTGCACGAATTTGAAATAACACTGTCTGAATGATTTGCTTTAGTACGATTATAAAAAATATCAAATACGATAATTGTCAGAAAGCGACACTGAATTGATATAGCGCCGGTTACATCATTTAAATGAAATTCGAAGATATGTTTTGTTTTTGCATTATTTAAAATTAGCATCTTTTTTCAAACTTTCAACTCCCAATGTAATTATTAAGAATGTGTGATATTTTTGGACCATATGGTAGCCAGGAGTATCACGAGATCTTGTGTAGTTCCTCACCGAGTCCCAGGGTGGAATTATATTTCTTCAATTTATAAAGACCGTAATAAATGTGTTCACCTGATATCAAAAGATTGTTGGATTTTTTCGTGATAAAAATGAATTATTGGCTGATTACTTACCTTTGGTAAAAAAGTATTATTTAAATATAAATAATTTCAACTAAGCGTCGCGTGGTATAAGATTAAATAAGGTGACGGAATGCGCAAACATCTAGTGTCATCTCGGAGTCATTCACCCGCTGTGTTATTCCACGCACGACCGCCTACCTTATTTGGAGTGAGAAGTGCAATAGTGTTATCAACACGAATCCAGTTAGGCGGGCGGCCATTTTGAACGCGTCCAATTATGCACAATTGCCGGCCGATTTTGGAAATCAAAGCACTGTGCCTTCGCGATCGCCATTGTGGCGAGACCTGTTCGATAATGCGACGCAAAAGTTACCCGGGTAACTTTCTTAGAAAAATGTAAGACGCTAATCAGTGCTGCACCTGTTGAAATCGGTTGAGAATATATGATATCATTTTATAGTATATGAGTTAATCATTAATTTAGCTCAACCTATCTTTTTCGAAGATATACAGATCATACGAACTCTTAATGAAATAATTTAAGACATCGTCTGAGGGTGCTTGATAGAATTTCAATATCAAATTTGAATGTTATCAGTTCGAGTCTCTCCGTGTACTCGATTGCCTGAAGTTGCCGAAAGGCAAAACCCGGGTCGTTAGTGACGAAATACATGGAAATTTACAAAATCTCAACAATTCAAATTCTTAATGAAATATTTGAAGGGTTTACATCATGGTGTTAAGAAGTGCAAGGTGAGCTGGATCGTTGTTTTTGTATTATATGTGACGTCACTTTGACGAACCAAATTTTTATTCTCATCAAAACACCGTTGTAAACACAGTACATTGTAATTGCATAAGCACGTAGTGACGTCAACAAATACAAAAATGGCGAATGTCCCCTTTTATCCAGCTCACCTTGTACTTCTTACACCGTGGGTTTACATAGTATAAATACATAATACCTAATATAGTTTCAACGAATGCAAACGACATATTTTTAGAATAGTAAATGAGTCATTCGTTCACCTGTACATACATATTACATTAGAATCGTCACAAGCACTTGCTTTCCCTCTCTTACACGCATTGGCAATGGTAGGGAGAATGATCAAACGAATGACTCCCAGAGAATACAATCATATGAGACACCCTGGTTTTTTGTTAAGTTTAAGTTCCATTAGTGTCCAGAACTGAAATCACCCAACGGTAACAACAATAATTCGGAGAATCGGCCGACTCTTGTTGCCAAGTCGTTCAATAGCCGACGGCCACGTGCAGGGAGTTTTTATTGTATGTGTACACAGTCGATTACGATCTGTCGAGCTGGGCGAGTTGCGGCCTCGTCGCGGCGGAGGTGACGATGTGAATTCTTTGTGTTTGGTTTGCATTGGACTTCGATAAAATCGTTTGTCGGGTCATTTTTATAATAACTTAAAGTAAATTCAGTTGCTACGTAAATGTAAATGTAGAATCAATTTTAGGTGTTTAGATTATATTTTGTTAATAAAAATTAAAAAATCAATTTATGAAAGTGTCCACATTGGGATGACACCGCAACCGAATATGCCGACGGACAGACGGACGTCCAAAAGCTACTACACTCGACTACAGAACCCTTTCTTTACTAGTATAATAATTATAAACTGACCAAATAAACAAGGTATACCGTTTGTATATCCACCACTGCCAGCCCTGGTTTGTACTACATATTATAACGAGTTGATAATTTTGTATGCATCTAATTTGAATGATACATCTCTTGCCTTCGGCCACATAACTTACCTACCTCTATCGACAATTTGTTGGACTTAAATATTTCAACATGCAGTCAGAATTGGTCACAGCGAGAGATCAGTTAAAATAAGGTAAATTTAATAATTCAAAGATCGACTTTGGATTACAGGGTTGCCCATTGTTTCCGAGACAATTCCGGGTTGAATTTGAGTCAAGGGTAGACCTACGGATCGCGATCAAATTACATTGATTCATAGAATATATCTGAGCTTGTTTTTTCAAACGATAGAGCATCGTAAGGTCTATCGTATTGCATTCATAACTCAAAACAACTGATTTTCGACTTACCGCCTTCTCCCACTGTATGGATGATAATAATATTTCTGAGTGCGAAAGGAAAAGAGCGTTATGTCTAAAATTGGTGCTTTTCGGGAGAGCCGAAACAATATTTGCATTTGTAGGAAATTCGATGAAAAATGTGATGTTTAATGATGAATTTTACCAATTCAGCAGCATTGATTCGACTCTTCCTTTTTATATTATATAGATGTATGTATTGTGGTTATTTTAGAATATTAAACACTTTTTTCAATTAACTCGACATGGCCAACTTTCCTTTTCGTACACAGATTTGCTGTGCATATCGACGGTGTTTTGGCCAATTGATGTAACCCTCAAAATTGAAATTGTTCAGAAGAAAAGAGAGTAAAAACTGTTTTTATCGAAAAAATTGCATCATAAATATTTGAAATGCACTCCTGTAATTTATCATGTTTGCAGATACGGAAGTATACATAGGAAGTGTCGATATAATAGTGGCTTACATCAAGTGACCGGGTCATAATTTTTAAACCTAAAACCATTGTAAAATGATGTTCCATAAAGGGAGCAATTTATTTGACTAGTTTTCATCATTTACAATATTAACTCATTTTCGTATTTTTTTAAAAGTTACATCAATTGGACAAAACACAGTCCGAAGTTATTATCGCTGGGCACGTGATAGGCAACAGTGGTATAAACATGACAGCATGAAGCGAGAAGCTAGATCTCGCCATTGCCGTGTGTGATAAAACTTATCATGTATAAGTAAGGTATAAGGCATCAAATGCCTTGGTTCAAGTCGCTCTTTACGACTAGCCGAAAGTCTGTCGGCGTTTATCGAATACCCGAACGTGCAGTGAATTACGAACTCACGAAGGCCACAGATCTGACACGGCACGGCGAACTGATGAATCAGCCATCTCGAGCAATGTTGGTCCCACGCGCGTCTGAGCCGACGGCGCGAAAAAAACCCAGTCACGGGACCGCTGCTTAACAATCGCGCGGCCATTATTGCAACGATATCCTTGTGTTCCAGTACGGTTTAACGTTTCGCATTGGGGCAAGGCCGGTACGTGTTTACGATGTGGTGCTCGCAGTGCGTATTCGGATCAGGCTTATGGCCGATGACGACATCATCCACTGCTGGACGAAGGCCTTCTGGGCGAATTAGATCACTTCAATACAGTTGTTAAAAAAAACCGAATCTCTGGAGTCATTAATTTAACATTTTTTCCATGGTCGCTTCCAACGTGGGGCATATGGACTCCTAATGGAGATATCTTAACAGAATTTTTCTATGAAAACTTCTTGTTACTCAGTTGCTCAACCTATCTTTTTTCGAAGAGTAAGGATAGAAGGATAAGGCTAGGACAGGACTAGTGGTTAGCTAATCGCTCTCGCCCACTTGAGCATCGGATGGGAGGGAGGGAGTTTAAGACATCGCAAACACTTAGACTACGATCAGAAATCCATAAATCGATTGATATATCAATTTACGAAAACCGTCCGCACCGGGAATTCTACTCGAGACATCCGTAACCGTAGCAAACGACGCTATCAACTGCGCCACGGAGAATTTATCATGACTCCTCAAAAATCGGCTAGTTACATAAATAAAAAAATTGCATACACACCACTCAATCACGCGTGAGAGCGTCAGTGTATAAAGCCTGCTATTGGCATCGCTCTATAGCAGCGCTATAGCACGCCCCCCTACTACTCCAAAAATTTAATAAATTTAGCTATCAAAACTATTATTTGACATTATAATATAGTATAATGTATAATATAATACGTGAGAAGACCCCGGATCGAAGAGAGGCGAGCGGCTGGTTATCTAGAGTCCTGGAAGGGGCTGTGATCTCAGACAAACACCATTTCAAATCCGGTTCAAAACTTATTTATTTTCCATCCAAGATGCAGTGGTTTACATTACACAAATATATAAATCCTAACACATAAATTTGATTCTACATTTACATTACTTTAAGTTATAATACAAATGACACAACGATTTTAAATTAAGTCCAATGCAAATCAAAAAAAAACAAAACAATTCACATCTTCACCACAAATACAATTAAAAAAAACTCCCTGCACCGTCGGAGCTACCCCTTTCCGTAAAAATGGACTCGTCCAGCGGACGTACCCGGCAGCTATTGAACGGCATGGTAACAAGCATTGGGCCGATTCTGCGAATTATTGCTGTTGCCGCTGGGTGATTTCAGTTCTGGACACTAATGACATTTATACTTTAAAAAAAACCAGGGTGTGTTATACGATATATTATATCGTATTGTATTTTACAATCGCCTGAAGACAAAATTTTGATAAAATCACGATTAATGTGTTATTATATAACAAATAATTATATTCATAATTTGTTAAGCGAAAAGATGTATAAATTAATACTCGTAGGTCTACTGGAATATCATGGGCCGCGACCCATAGTTTGGGAAGCACTTCTCTATAGCATAAGGGACCACCACGTTTTCTTTTGTAAAAAAAATTATAACATAACGATCATAAAAGTAGTTGACCTTTTTTAATTGTGGAATGATAACAACTTATGATAATTTGCTTGTTTGATTATGGCAAATTAATAAATGTAATATTAACTGTGTGTTTAAAAAAAGGATTCTTTGCTCCGTTGACGTTACTTCAACAATTTTGTAGGTTACCAAAATTTTCCAACGGACCACAGGATGGCGACCACTGCTCTCAGAGAGCTCTAAGAGACACAAAAAAAATATTTTAGCGTTGTCAGAAAGTTTTTTGGATCTACTGAAAAATTTAAATTATTTTATTCTCTAATAGAAGTTTTATGAACGCGGCCTTCTGTGATGAAATGGCTGCCATCCCGACACCAGGCGGTGACAAATAGTTTCAAAACGGTGTTCCTTATGTTCCCGAAATACGTTGTCATTCAGGGGTGCACGTTGTCTCCATTGTCAAATTTCGATACAAAAATGGCTGACCGCTGCACGGACAGGCGAAGAAGAAGCGGAACATTGTTGTGTATAAATATATTATTATTTTGTACAGAAGCAGGTCGATAACTTGACAGCGGGCCCCTCAACGACCCCCACACACCCTGCTGAGCACCCTGCGGTGCCCCCGCACCGCGCCGCGCTCCGGGTAACCGGTGGCAACGCGCAAAGGTCACGGCCGGCTGAAAATCTGTGACGACTCGAAAGAAAATGAATTATTTGTATACACTTCCTATGTCAGTCGGTTTTCACTGGGTACATTTCAGAATAATAATCTACGTTTGCACTTTATAGTTACACTATGATTTGTAACAATATAAACAGAAGAGTATTCAGTTCGACAAGAATGTAATATTATTGCTAACTATTTCGGCATCACGCCATCGTCAGAACTAACAGCAAGCTGTCAAAGAAGCAATTTTTTACGCGGAACTAAGTATTTTGATATATTAATATATACACCGGGTATGCAGCCGAGTGGTGAGCGTCGTTGGCGTCAGTAGCGGTGTTCACTTTCGAATCCCATCACAGGCAGTTTCAAAAATCGTCTTTTTTTCAGTCGATTTATGGATTGGTTAAAGACATGAAAGTAATCGATATTTTGGAATCGTTTATTCGATTTAAGGACAGGTCTGCCGCCGACCTACTGCGGTCGACGGAGTGAAAAATTATTGTTGTCCGACCGCGTGTGAAGTAGTCCGGCTTCTCTGACGATATTGCGCATTCTGTTGGGTCTCTGCTCCTGCCAGCGGTGGCATCTCGTCTGGATTGCTAGCCGTATTGATTCGTTCCCCACAGATATCTAAATTACTTCAAACTCATTCGATCCTAAAAACGGAGCGTGGCGAGAGCGATTCGTTAACTAACCATTAATCTTATCCTAACCCTATCCTTTACCTTATCATTGCAAAACAATTGCTGTTAGATAACCTATATTAAGGGTCCATATGCTCTACATTGAAAGTTTTGATAAACAAATATTGATATTTACTTGGACTGTATGTTTGTCAAAATGAAGAACGCGAATGCGTGCCAATTTGCTTTCCATAGTTGCGTAAAGCCGAAATAGCGATTCGTTGTCTGGTATCAAAATCGGTCAAATCCATATTTATCTTTTTTCAACTCAGTATGCCGTGTGAAATTCTGGTATACGGTATACCTACCACCTACGGAAATAGTTTTACATGAAAAACGGAAGTTAAATATTTTTTTCATAGCACATCTAGTCATATCTGAATCGGCCAACCACATTCACCAGCAGTGTCACATGACCTAGGCTTAGTTAGCTAGGTCATGTGACACTATAAAAATTAACAGAAATACAGTAAGCGAGTAAAAGCTTTGTGTCAAAGGTGTAAACAAATCCTCACGATTTTGTTTTAAAACTGGTCAAATCCAAAATTAAATCAGTTATAATACAAAAATTACTTATATGAATGTATATCAATTTTTTTTATGTGTAAATAATAAATTTGGATTATTGAGATTTTGTACACTTCCATGTATTTTGTCACTAACGACCCGGGTTTCGCCTTTCGGCATCTTCAGGCATTCGAGCACACGAATGGACTCGAACTGAGACATGGAAGTGTACAAAATCTCAATAATCCAAATTTAATATTGAAATTCCATCGAGCACCCTCAGTCGATGTCTTAAATTATATGTGTAAATAATAGTTGCTTTACTTCCAATGTTGAAGAATTTATAAATAAAACTTCTCTTAAAAAATGTGTATTGATTTATAAAACGTTTTTTCTATTTATTTCTTTTTCTATAAAACGAGATTTGACCACTTTTGATAACAGACAACACAATTGATTAATGTATTATGGTTTTCGGCGGCTTATCATAACTAATTCTTACAAATAAAAATCAGGGAAATCGAAAATACAATATCTACTTTCCACATTAATTTATATGATCAAACATTATTGTGTATAGTGTCCCATTTCAATGTATACGTCGTTTAGTGGCGCTCATTTTAAAAGCTGTAATTTTTTCCTCAAAAGCCTCATTTAGAGAAGATCCTCGCAAATCGTCCTCACTATATGTACAAACTACTAACTAGGTCAATAGACAATGCTTTCGCATAAAAAGAAACCAGATCCATACACCATTTTTTTTAAATCAAATTATTCATACGTCTGACATCATATAACCTACCTATTGTAATAGTACAAAAAGTGACGTAGGATTAATTACTACTCTTATAGTCATAGATAATAATGATTAATGAATTGCCAAAAATAGTAGAACAATGTCATTCGCAATCAGCTGTTTAAATCAGTGTCTCTTTGAATGTGTTGTTATTGTAATGATGCGATATGGACCAGTTATTCCAAAACTTCATTCAAGGAGTGTCAGATTATTCTTGATTTGAGATACAACATACAAACGAAGTTGTAGTAATGATTTTGTTAACAATCAGTATTAATATTTCAAGAAACAATGGACAGGCTGCAGAGCAACTCGTATCGCATTGGCCTCAAAGTCAATGCGAGTAAAACCAATGTGCTCTGCAACAGTTTGTGTCCAGACCCAGACTACCCTCTGTCGAGTGCGGGGCAAGAGATCGAGAGATTCGACGGCATCAGGTACTTGGGGGTACACGTCACGGGATATGGCAATCCGCGTAAAGAGCTCGCAATCCGATTAGGGATAGCTAGAGCAACCTTCAACTCAATACTGAAAGTCTGGGGCTCACGATTTTACACGCATGACGGTGCTGCTTTAGGATTCCAAGTCATGGCACCTCAGCAAAGCACAGGGCCACCGTATACGGTGCTTTTAAAACAGGTGCTTGCGGCGAATACTAGGGGTGAGGTGGTTTGGTTTAGTCTCTTATTACGTCCAAAATAAAAAAGCGACGATGGACATGGCCTGGACGTGTGCTGCGAATGCCCGATCAGGAAATCAGGACCATGGTTGATCGAGGAGTGAGCGTGAGGAAGATGAAAAATCGTATCGATGCACGGCATAGGTTAACCTTCTAGTGCAGTGCCCCGAAACCTTTTCTCATCCACGGCACACCTAAGCACACATAAATATTTCGCGGCACACTACAGGCCTAAATATGTAAATTTCATAAGTAAAACTTACAATTTATCAATTTGTTTTTATTTGATGAATCTTAATATCAGGTAATATATTTTTAAGTATAAGAAAATTAAACCCTTTTCCCTTTTTGAAATTATTACAAATTATAAAAAAAAACATTTGTAAAAGTTGTTACTAAAAAAAAAAAAAAAAGCGAAAATAAGTTGAGTGCGTTTAACCAAATATAATATAAACTTACTGTTTTTAATAATAGTCTCGTTGGTTCCTCGGAACATTTTCAATTATCCTAGTCGTATAGCTAGCTTTGCCAATGTTTGAAT
Organism: Himalopsyche phryganea; assembly: GCA_022494535.1. Classification (NCBI taxonomy): domain Eukaryota; kingdom Metazoa; phylum Arthropoda; class Insecta; order Trichoptera; family Rhyacophilidae; genus Himalopsyche; species Himalopsyche phryganea. The sequence continues at coordinate 634,661 of JAGVSL010000039.1, forward strand.
TTCTATTTCGTACCCGTTTTATTTGTCAGAGCATGTCAATAACTTTTCATTTCGTTTGTTCGTAAAAATTCGTCTAGGAAATTTTTCGCCATTAATGCTTCCTAATATATATGCAGCAATGTGTAATTTGTATGGGAGGATTTTTTCGCTTTACACAAGAGACAACCGTCAATTTATTCCCCATCATTGGAGTTGAACTGTCCGTGCAAACAGTAATACAATTAAGCCATTAAATATCAAAATAACACAATATTTTATTTAACGAGAATAATTTAAACGTAGATCTTTGCCACCGAATGTCTTTAAAATGTTTTTGATATAAAAATACTCGCCTCTAATTTTGTACGTTATGTGCCGCGGCACACCTGGGTTCGTCTCGCGGGACCGGTTGCGGAGCACTGATCTAGTGGGCTCATAGTAATACGTACCTATATAAAGTGATGAACCGCTGATAATCACGTGAAAGGTGTACGACCTTGTTGGTTTCATGGTCAATAAGTCGCGTTACTCCACTATTCACTAATACACAAACCATTACAAATACTCTCTCGCAAAAAATATTATAGAATCGTGCATATTTTACGAAACTAAATAATAAATGAACGAGGTGTCAGGCATCAAAAGTGGCCGCAATATAATAAATAAATAATAGCCCAGACCGGTCTGTAGGCGTAGACATAGACGTTTCATTATCATCACTTACACATGAGGGTATGAAAATTTCTCATGACCTAAGCGTACGTGGTCTAAAAATAAACAATACACACAGTTCCGGCGTGACACAAATCAGTTCTTCAGTATGGAAACTAAAGAAAAGTTACTTTAGACATTCAGTATTTCAATATCGTCATCTATAACGGATGAAATGTATTAATTTGTTTCTTGAGTACATTTTAAATATCAAATTATTGATTGTCAATATTTATTTATCTGTTATATATCAAGTGTTGATATAGATTTTATTGTTGATCGGGCGTGGAGAGTGAAATTAATCTCATCAGCATTACTACTATCATTTTCGTCTACTTAAAGCCCTGATTTACTCTATAATGTGGACCTCACACAATTGAAGCATGAATGCAGTATTTAATCTGTGGGTATTAGAAAGTGATGATGGCCCAGGGGAGCCTGCATCCTGCCCGTCTCTTCCATCAACCGGATGGATTCCGCCGCCCCGGAAGGCTGCTGACGACAATCCATATGAGGTACTTGGCGGAGCTACGGGATGCTGGGATGACCTGGGAGGCGCAAGAAGAATGGCGAGGGACAGAATCTTATGCTCCGAGGAGAATACTAGGGAGCGGGTATGGTAAAAAACTTAAATGTAGAATATTTTGCCTCTCCGCAGAACCTTAATAAAACACTGCAATGAAGCCCCTGCCACTAAGCCACGTCGACGCTTGTGGATACACCACTTCAAGGGCAATAGTTAAGTTTTCGATATGGATGATTTTACTGTATAAAAACCATTCGACATAACATACAGTATTTTTTGCGTACATAATTCTGCGGTATAAAACATCGCCTTTAGCCATCTCTGATAATGGAAGCCTCGCAAAGAAATACGACGCACAAGGCCCAAGAGTGAGTGTTGCCCGGACCGAGGTCAATAGAGAGTAATGTTGTGTGACCTGCTATTTTTTTTTTGCATCCATTTTTTGTTTTTTTTTATCTGCCAGCATCTCGCTTTTGCAAATAGATCGTTCCGTATTTGAGCGGTGCAGCGTTGGCGGCTTGTCATTGGAGTATCTGATTGGTTGTTGTTATTTCGCGGAACAGCTCTTCAATACAGAAAACGATCAAAACAATTAAATATTAGTGATGGTTGAATGCGATTATTTCATCATCGTAGTACTGGAAAAACCGTGAAGTCGAAAATTGGTGTTTTTAGTAACATTTTTTTAGACGGGTGATAAGGTGTTTCATGCAAAGCAGCTGTAATAAAAAAAAACCGCGTTAAACAGAAGTAGTGAACGAAGAAAAATTAAGGGTGGACCGTTTTAAAATAATCCGTGAATGAAAGAAATAGATTCTTTATACGAAAATGTTCCATTGTACAATCTCAAATAGCAAACAACAAATAAATTAACTAAAATTAAAACGCTGCAAAATAAGAGCGTTTAAAAAAAAAATTATACTTGGATAAAATCATTGCTAAGTACAGTGGCGTGACTACAAAAATTCGGCTCACATGTTGAAAAGATACCAATACCCCGCGGAATAGTAGTTACGCCACTTGCTAAACAGTAAATGCTTGTCTGTTCTGTCTTTCTTTCTCGAGTTGATCTCGAGTGACCTAACGTTTGATTCGCTATTTATTTATCAAAATCCCTCGTAAGATTGCTCTGGTTTATCTCAAGTTTGAAGTGATATGAAAACCTCTTTGTCAGTTACCTTGTGATCGCTATGCGGAGCCATTACCACGGTAGATACCGGTATCGCAAAACACTTTTGATATACTTAAATTGAGATTATATCTGTCAGAATGTCAGGAAATTACCCAGACTGCATTGAGGACAAAATATTATCTATACACAGTTGATCGACTGACAAAAAAGAAAATTTGCAAACGCGGACACAATTTTTGAGTTGTTTTGCTTTGCATATCCCCACAACAAGGTTAGTTGGCGACTCCCATGGCCGACTGCAATGATGTTTTACACACTTTCATGGTCGAATGAGCTTTGCCTCCGCAATTTGTTTGTATTTTTTGTCTCGAATTTAATCATGTTCTGATATAAACTATCACATAGATCAGTGTTCTCAACCGGTGGTCCTCGGTCCAGTGCCGGGTCGCAGACAGGATGCCACATTTCAAGAAATTCACCATGCAAAAGTAGTCTATCTAGTATTTTTTCGCCTTCACGTTTACTTGTACTTTAAGTTATTGTTAAATAATAAAAATTGGTAGTATGATGCGACACGACGGTCGCTGGTTTTCTCAGAATCGACAGTCATAAATCTTCTCAGGTATACTCAGGGAGAACGGAAATATTTTCCATTGGATAGTGAACCCAGATGCAAAACCCTACCTTCGTCTGTCAGAGACAGCACTGTAGCCAAGAATATCTAATATATTAGAAAAGATGAAAACAGCAGGTTTCGCAGTTTGAAAAAATTCTCATTGTTTTTGTTTATATTTGTTAGTTATAGGTATGTCCATCTGTCAGAATATAAGATTAAAAAAACATTTTTACTTCAGTATTAGTGGTTCGCGAAAAACTTTTCCTTTTTTTAGCGGTCTGCAGGTGTAAAAAGGTTCGGGGACACTGACGTAGAGAATTTAATAATGCATGTAGCGACATTAAGCCAAGAATGTATAAGAAACAAATTGGACCACAGTGACAGTGGGTTTGATACAGTAATCATATTTGCATTTAAATCGAGTGCAAAAAGACACATAGCCATTTCATAAATATTATAGAATTCCGAGTTTAAATTTGTCTAAAGTATAAAATATGTAGATGAAACAGTACATATATTTTACCTGCGTGTATAGTTTTGAAACGTCTTTGTAATATTGTAATCAATGATCAAATAATACGGAAAATTTACGAATTACGCATATTTTAAAAATTAAAATACTGCAATTTGTTAGCAGCAGTAGCCAATCAGAAACGCCATACATCCTCTACAGTTTTCGTCAACTCAATTGCGCGTTCGTGGTTCGAATCTTCAAATCAACGCAATCATACCTTGACTTTTATTACAAATGTGGAGCTCCTAATGGAGGTATCTCAAAGGAAGGTCTTCTGTGAGAGCTGCTTACTACTCTATTTCTTCTTCGGGGACGAGTTTATAATCCTGAAATTATCATGACTATTAACTTACATGCTCCCAATTTTTATCTACGTTGCTGAAACAATAACCAAGCAATTTTTGTTCTTCAAACTTTTTCTTCGTGTTGGTCATTCGAGTCACCAGTTGCAAGAGCCGATCGGCTGATCAATGCATTGCCTAGAGAGTTGGATATGTTCAGAACTTAAGTCTGGGTATTGTTGGCCAAATATTTGTTCATTGTAAATTAATAATGTCTTGTTCTCTTTGTATTTTATAATTTAAAAAATGTTTTCATTATTATTTTTTTCCATGTCCGCTTCCAATATGGAGCATATGGTCTCCTAATGGACGCATCTTAACAGAATTTTTCTACGAGAACTGCTTGTTACTCAGTTACTCAACCTCGCTTTTTTTTCGAAGAGAGTAGGGATAGAAGAATAGGGCTATGACAGGACTAGTGATTAGCTAATCGCCCCGTGAGGATGAGATGGGTAGGAGGGAGAACTCAGACTACGAACAGAAATCCATAAATCGATTGAAAGATCAATCTATGAAAACTATTATTATTATTGTGTAAATCCATGGCGAATTGGCGTCAACTGTAATGACACTTATTTTAATTTGTTTAATTTACAAATAAATAAACAAATTACTCAGTTTCTCAACTACCATTTTTTCGAAGATGGTAAGGATAGAAGAATAGGGCTAGCACAGGACTAGCAGTGAGCTAATCGCTCTCACCACGTCCCGTTTTTAGCATCGTATGGGTGTGAGGAAATAAATTTTCGAAATCGGTTGAAAAAATATTTTTTTATGGGATTTGAACACGAGACATTCGTAACCAAAGCCAACGACGTTGATCACTGCTCCACGGACCCGACACCTAGACTTTACCATCGATTTATGAATTTATAACCGAAAGCATAGATGCTTCTATACTTAACCACCGACCACTATAAGAGGGCGCTAACAATATGCATATTTACTGAAAGTAAGGTAGTCACTAAAGTAAATGGGTGGGTTGTATATCAATCTGTCAATATCCCGTTTGCAAGAAGGATTGAAATTGGATACGCTGTCAATAGTTACAATAGTACTCGAAATGAATCTAATACAAATTTAAGCGAAAAATGTTTAAACAGAACGAAAGTAAAATAAAGTGGCCCGTGCGCTCCAGCTTATTTGGTATTGAGTATTGACGCAGTGTTTATCTAGTCAGGTGCGCGTGTGTGTGCGTAACGTAAAATTACTCCGTGTGCGAGAGAGTGTGATAGCGATGCGCGCGCAGCTCTGCCCACGCGCTCCGGTGACGTCACGTGCGACCACGTGCGACTGCCACGTGCTATTACACGTCCCCACCACGCTCCTCCCAGCATTCGGAGACAAGAGATAGCGCTAGTCTGCATGTCATTATCGCGGAGTTATTGTGTAAATTATTACGCGCACTATAATACTTTTTAATGCTTATATTTTTTTAAAGTCAATAACACTAGAACTACAGACAGGATTACGCAGTCAATACACATATTATCACATCAATTGTAGTTCCAGGAGGGAATTACAGTCGTTTATTAAAGTTTTTTCAATATTACATATTGTCACTGCTCTCGAAGAAAACATTATATCGAAAAAATGACATTCAGTTAGTTACCTATACGAAAATGTTCCTCATTTCGAACTCTACCGTATGGAAGAACACACATAAATTATACTTTTACTTAAAAACAGTTTTGTACAAACTAAATGAAAAGGGTATAGCATTTCAAACATGTCTTGGGAAGAGGGGAATTATATTCAGAAAATTGGTGAAATGGGGAACGAAGCAAAAAAAGGTTGAGATACCAGAATTAGATAGAGAAAGTAAGTGTAAATTGAGTGTCGTATAAATCGAGGGATGACTTTTAAAATATACTCAAACGGAGCGGATATGGTTTAAAAAAAAATTTGCAGACCCCCGGCGTTCTCCAGGCACCCCCAAAATATTTTTAATCGGCCACAGACCCCCTCAGCGGTTACAAGGACTGTTCTAAATGATACAACGATTGCAATACATTTTTAAAATTATGTTTGTTAGTACAGCAGGAGAACGATCCATTAGTGAATAAATGGAGGGAGACACTTAACATACATTTTTTAACCTCTCGGTCTTCATACATCTGTAGTCATAAGCGAATTCGCATATGCGTAAAGCACGGAAAGATTTTATTTGTTATGTAAATAAATTATGATACTATCTCGGGTACAGTTCAGAAATTTAAAATGGGAGGCGCTCTAAAATAGGTATCATATTTTCTCTGAGAGACCCTGGTTGTCGTTACCGATTTTTGCTGTACATTTACCGTTAATAATGAAGATAAAAAAAATCAATTGAGGGGTTCGTGGTGTAGTGGTCAACGTATTAAGCTTCGGTTACGGATGTCTCGGGTTCAAAACCCATTTCATAAAATAAATGTTTCAATCGACTTATAGATTTCTGTTCGAAGGCATGGATGTTTGCAATGTCTAGAATTCCCTCCCACACATCCGATCCTAAAATAAAGAGGCGTAGAGAGAGAGCGATTCGCTAATCAATTACTAGTTCAGTCCTAGCCTTATTCTTCTGCCTCTACTCTCTTTGAACAAGAGAAGTTAAGCAACTGAGTAACAAGAGTCCGCTCCTATGATAAAATTTAAAACAAAAAATATTTTTTTTGTTTGTCGAAACATCGCTCAACTTGACAACTCTCATAAACCGATGCTCTAATTGTCTTGTAGCCGAATTCTTCTTCGGCGTCTCGCGCTAAAAGCTCTAAATGGAATACGATAAAAATAATCATTACCCCACGGAGTATGTTATAATTAAATTTATTTACCTATTTATTTATTTATCGTAGATCGGCTAGCGCGAGTGGTCGTTGAACCCTGTCTCGTGGGAATTCACATAAACAAAACGCGAAAACACATGTCGGCCGTCCTAATTCAAACACCGCCATCGCCTAACACAGAGCAAAATACGATTTTTGAGAATTTAAATGATATACCATGAGAAAAAAAGGATTGTTAGATACATCTAAGATAACCGCTTCCAGTGTGGACCATATGGCCTCCTAATGGAGTTATCCTAATAGAAATTTTTCTACGAATACTTAGTTCCTCAACTTCTCTTTTTAGAGGAGAACTGGAATAGAAGGATATGACTAGGAGAGGAATAGTTTTTAGATAGTCGCTCTCGCTGCGCCCCGGTATCAGGATTGGATGAGTGGGGGGGAATTTTTGACATTACATACATCCATGCCTAGGAACAGAAATTCATAAAGATTGAAAAATAATTTATAAAACTGTCCGTACGAGGATTTGAATTCGCGAGATCAATAATCGAAGCCAACGACGTTGATCACTACACCATTGATCGACAACAGAACACGGTAACGTCGGGTTCATCATTTCTTGGATCCTTGATCTGGACAAACTTCAATTGGTGTGATGAATGTATCTTAATTATTATTCAACCTTCTAATAAGTGTGTTTAAAATAAAAGCTTACTATAAACAGTGTTTTACAAAAATAACTGAATTTAACATAATAATGTTTGATGTGTGAAAATTTTGGATTTGACGACTCAGAAATGGCAGCAGTTTCCCCACCATGGAAAAGCATTGACAAAATATACCAGTGGAGCATACAATCAAATGAAATTGAACAGAATGTATTTCGACCAGTAAAATACGCAGCGAGGATGGTTAGGTTACAAATGAAAAGTCTTAGTAAAAACTGTTTTTATCGAAAACATTCCACTATAAATCTTTGAAGTGAACTCCTGTAAATTCTCTATGTGAGTGTCTATAATAGTGGCTTACATCAACTGGCAGGGTCAGAATTTTAAAATTTAAAACCAATGTAAAATGATGTTTCCCTTGTAAAAATTGGGCAATTTATTGTTTTAATTGACATCATTTGACCGAGACCTGCTCTGTCGTCTTCAAAATGATATTAACTAATTTTCTTTTGTTTTGTTAATGGTCAGTATTCGTAAGGGTTTTACTTAATTGTTAACAAGCTGAAAAACTTTACATATCAATATAAGACAGTAGTAGAGTAGATTAAGTAGCTTACTATAGGAACCCACATAGGAAAATGACACTGATGGGTTTAAAGAAATACTCAATCGTATTTCTCAAAACAATGTCCAGTGTATGTCGTTAAGCTGCTTGTAAACGGACATCAAAAATTGCACATGGCCGGCAAGGTTTCAGGATCTATGATGCGGCAAAGTTTCCGACAATATTGTTGCGATAATGAAATTTGTATCTGGCAACTGATATAGTGCAGTTAGTTAAAACTACAATGGGCGACATTTGTCGGATATTTGATAGCTGTCACTTTTTCCGCGTTGTATGAAGCAAGGAGCACAGAATTCACATATTTTCACTATTTGAGTGCAATTTCTGCAGTCGCATACGGTTTTATTTCTCACAATTCGGGTCTGAAATATTCACAATTCAATTAAAATTACGTATATTTTATAATGAATTATAATACTTATACACGACTATTGGAGGTTACGATTATAATGAAATGAAATAATACTTACATTATAAAATTACAATATAATTGAACATTACATTTTGCGCTAACAACTTACTTTAACTTACTATATAATAAACTACTGATACAGGAGTTTTATGTTATATGACATACATTCAACAAAATGTGACATCGTGAATATATCTGATGAACGTCGACAGACGTACATAATTTGATATATCTAGAATAGAGACGCACATATCGAGTAAAGCGAGGAGGGAATAGATTTATTCTGTCAATATTGTCGTAATATCGATTGTGTTCGTTTTTCAAAATATCATCCAGTCAAGCTCCCGGCTAGTATGTGCAATTCGGTAATGTTGCGGCGTTAGTACCTTGTTTTGGTGTTTTATACAAGACCACAGTAAAATGACAGTAAAACATTGGTCGTTTACGGAGTGGAAGCCCGAGCCCAAGTATTTGGTATGCTGCAAAGCGTTGATCGTCGTTGCGAAGAGGCACTGATAATAATTATCTATAGGGAAAGCGTCTTACACCTGGTTATTGAGCGAGTGATAGCGAAAAATCGACGTAATCTTGTGATATTGTTAAGTGGTGATAATTGCTTCGGAAAAGATTCAAATCAAAACACGGCGTGGGCACTCTGATCGCTTTTCTATTTGTGAATGGATAGAAAAAAAAAATGGGCGATGATAACAGCGTGAAAAATAAACGTTACACGCCTCGTGTGAATCTCTATCTATCAATAAATTATTCAAAGTGTGTATAATATAATATAAGTAAAACGCTTTCGAGCCAAAACAACTGCCGCTAAATTATGGTATGGCAAGATGCCAGCGCCGTTTCACTTTCGAAGTAGTACAAACAACGCCACCAAATAACAAGATATCAAATCGGTAGTGACCAGGGTCTCCAGCCATTCGTCATTATTAACTATTCGAATATTGAATTGAAAAACTGAAACTATTCGAACATTCAAAAATAAAACAATTCATTTGTACTACTTACACATATTTATAATGATCAGGACCGGTTTCGCTCGTCGAGCATTATAAACTTATAAAAATACAAACATAACAGGCTTATTTATATAAAATTAAGTGTAAAAATGAAGGAATATAAAACTGATTTATGAAGAGTCTACAATTAAATTTATTTGATTTATGTATGATTTTTTTGCTAATCAAATCAGTATTTTCTTGTCTTAGTTCATGAACCATCAATTTTATATACTTTCATTTTTACACTCAATTTTATATAAATAAGCCTGTTATGTTTGTATTTTAATCAGTTGATAATGCTCGCGATGAGCGAAGCCGGTCCTGATCATTATAAATATGTGGAAGTAGTACAAATGAATTGTGTTTTATTTTTTTTAAATATAATGTCTTTCCACCAAGAACTGACAGACAACACCTTAAAAGTGATATTCGAATATATTCGATTAGTTTCTGAAGTATGAAAATAAACACTATTAAAAATCGATTTGAATAATTAATAGCATTACATTATATAAATACACATTCCAATATCGTTACATTGTACAACAGTGTTTAAAAATTGCAGCTGCGTCAGATTACAACGGTATTTTTTGAATTACTGAAATTACGGCATGTTTAAAGGGTGTTTTAGCCCTGAGTCATTTGTCAAACTCAAGTATTAAGTAAGTTGAATTACGGTAAAAATAACCACTATCTGGAGAAATTGTGATGTGATCTTTCGTCGATTTTGTAAAATATTTCATTAAAAATTATTACGAAAAATATTTTAATAGTTGCCCAAATATTCGAGTTTGAATCCCTAGTGGTGACTCAATGAGTAGTCAAATGTTGGTAAGTAGTTAGTGTGTACGGAAAACAATTTCGAAAATACAAATTAAACAGCAATGGTGGGTCCGCGGTGCAGTGGTCAACGTCGGTTGTCAGTTGCGGATACCTCGGGTTCGAATACCGCTACGGAATGTTTCATATATTGATTAATTGATTTCTGTTCGTAGGCATTGTTATCTAGAATTCCCTCCCACCTATTCCATCCTAAAAACAGCTCGCAACGTAACAAGCAGTTTTCATAGAAACACTTATGTTGAAATACCTCCATTAGGAGCCCAAATGCTCCACGAAAGTCGGAAAATGTTAAGAAATCACGACCTCTGGTAGAAGTGGAAAAAAATATTTCTTACGATGGCGTGATGCCGAAATAGCTATCGACTGTAAAATATAATTCTGGATATTGATTGAATTGGCATTTACTTGGTAGAACTCCATTATAATATGATAAAATAACGAAGTATTTAGTTCTACAAATTTTTATCAGGTAGTTGATAGCTATTTCGGCGTTACGCCATCATTGTTCTGACGATGGTGTACAGCTGAAATAGCTATCAACTACCAGATAAAAATTTGTTGAACTAAATACTTTGTTATTTTATCCTACTATAATTCTGGAGGTACCTAAGTACTAAAACTGAATTCTACCAAGTAAATGCGAATTCAATCAGAAAACGCATTACAATTGAATGATATAATATATTTATTATACCAATATGCCTGGACGGATGTCAGACGACCTCTACAACAGTGTTTCCTAAACTTTTTACACCTGAGGACCGGTATAGAATATAACGTCAGATTGCAAATGTTCATATATACCGGCACCGGTTCGCGGAACATCGGTTTGGAAACACTTCACAACACAGTTCGTACATAGATGCCAGTTGTACGAGTTATGGATTTATTAGTGATACAGAAATGACGTTGACACGACTTGCCTTATGGATGAAATGAAGAAGTTTAAAACGATTATAAATTAATTTAAGATATCGACTGAGGGTGCTTGACGGAATTTCAATATCAAATTTCAATTGTTCATTTGTGAGCTCGAATGCCCGAAGATGCCGAAAGGTGAAACCAGGGTCGTTAGTGACGAAATACATAGAAATGCACAAAATTTCAACAATTCAAATTTGGTAAATTCTTGTAAAAAGTAGGTATTATTACTAAATGCCAATTTAATCAATAAATTACTCGTAATTAAATAATGAGAAAATACATTACCAATTGAAGCGGGACAATCACTTATGTAATATGAATTGACGCTCACCTGGAAACAAAGAAATAACAACAAATTAGTTATTTAAATATTAAATAAACAAATGAATATAATACCGTACATAAGTGTTCAATTTCGGTTACATAAAATTATTATGTAAAACGATTGAGACGCTAAAGAAAAATTAATCATTGTTTATTATTATATAATCTACTAAAAACAAATATATATTATACGAAGGCTGGTGGGTCCTTGAAATAGATTCGTTATTTCAAAACCTTGAGGGGGTTTATTTTGATGAATAACATTGGGAACATTTACGTAAGATATTAATGTAATCGGAAATTCGAGATGTGTATAATAAATTGTTAACGTAAAGCGAATCTTACAAGATCAATTGGATTGACTGTATTGTTCAGAAATGAGGTTCAGATAGATAGTGTGCGAAAGAAGTTGAAGGAATGACTGCCGTGATTCTATACAACGTTCAGGACTGGTAATCTGATTGTCATTCCGATTGATCGCGTAACTTTCGCTTGATATAAAAGAACAGATCAATGGTTAGGAATTACGAACGACAACCTTTGTAAATGTTAGCTTTAATAAAAACAGATATAACAGTTATTTTATTTATTGTCCTCCATCCATTTAAGCAGTTCTCCTTTGTCCTCCATTTCAAATCAGTTAACGGCTGTTGCATATTACAATTAATTTACATTAATTATATAGTTATTATAAAAAAAAACTATAACGTAATATACTCGATGTAGTTAATTAGGAAGTATTTAATTTGAATTATTTTTTAGCATTCACAATGAATCTCGAAATCCCGGGATTGGAAGCCCTAATTGTAGGCGAATTCTTGAAATAAGCTCAAATACGAATTTTGGATTATATTTAGGTAAGCGGTATGGTGAATTGATTAGTTGTTCTATCCGTTATGTTGACATATTGTAGTCTCAAGACAAATGCACATATCGACAGTATTTTGGCAAATTGATGTAACCATCAAAATTGAAATTGTTCAGGAGAGAGTAAAAACTGTTTTTATCGAAAACATTATACGTTGAGTTGTGTTATGAATCTTTTAAATGCACTCCTGAAAATTGTCATGTTTGCAGATACGGGAGTATACGTAGGGACTGTCGGTATAATAGTGGCTTACATCCAGTGGCCGGGTGAAAATCTTTTTTAAAAATCCAAAGAAGAAAAGTTACATGTATAAAAGAAGACAAAAATATTTTGATTGATGGTGATTATTTGAATATTGCTTTTACCATAATCTCAATATGGGTTCTTTGGAGATATCAGAGTATTGACTGGATGATCGATATGTCGAGCAATCTTCACTGCGCTTATCGATATTTTGTGGAATTGTCATTTGTGCATTCGTCTCGTACCCAGGGCCGCGCGCTCGCCAATACCGTGCTCCACTTATCTATCCGCACCGCACACCGCCACAGTTATTGGGGCCATAAAAGCCCGGGTCAGTGGTCGGGCAACCTCCTCCGCGCGGCTATCACCCTCGCGAGCCCGCCTCGGTCCGGTCGATACCGAGTCTCCAAAAGAAGCCCCTCAACGGAGTGGGAAGATTATATTAATATCATTACAGCATAACACATAATACTTTTATGTCTCGGCAAGGTCGTCGCACATTGTTTTCGAGCAATGGCCGAAAAGAACACAGGGGGAGGGAGTGGAGGAAGCCGCAGGAATGGACAAAGTGAAATCGTATTTGTTTAGGACTAACGACAGGAACAAAACATTATCAGATTGCGGAACGTCGTAGTAAAGTGGTAATGCTCGGTGCACCCTTTCCACGAATGCCCGCTCCTTAAGCGAAGCATAACGACGGTGTTTTGCCTAATTGATGTAAACCTCAAAAATTACAAAAATGAGTTAATGACTGGATCTTATTTTAAAGACGACAGAGCAGAACTCGGTCAAATAATGTAAATTACTAAAATAAATTGACCAGGTAAACATCATTGTAGATTGGTTTCAGGTTAAAAAATTGTGACCCAGCCACTTCATGTAAGTGATCCACTATTATATCGACACACCCTACTCCCTACGTATAATCCCGTATCTGCAATAATGAGAATTTACAGGATTTCATTTCAGTGCACTACAGAAGAAGAAATATAAACCTTGGTAAGTTATCAAAAATTCGAATTAAATGGATAATAAATACACCTTTTCAATGGATCTTCTACATGGATACTGCCTAGCATACCGAATTTTGCCGCCACATCCACCACATTGCTGACGAATATTTTATTGTGAGAATAAACCAAATATGACATAAAACGGACATATCAGCTTGTGCCATATCGCCACAGACCTCGTTAATGGAATATTTCAATAAAAGTTGTTTTACGAGAATTGATTGTTATTTAATAGGTCAACCTTTTTTTTAGTCGCTAAGGATAGAAAAACAATACGTGCACGACACATAGGAATACACCTGTTTCTTTTTAATCATGTCTTTTCCCAATGTAAAGCATATATATTATGAATGGAGGTTATCGTAAGATTAGTTTTTTTAACGAGAACTGCTTGTTACTCAGTTGCTCAGCTTCTCTATTGTCGAAGATTGACAATCGTAGATAGGGTAACGACAGGACTTATGGTTAACCAATGTCCCGTTTTTACGCTAGGATGGTCAGGAGGGAATTTTAGAAAAATTTAAAGTGTTAGCACCGCAACCTAAACCAGCTACGTTCACCACTCGGCCACATGCTCGGCGTCTTTAAAAAATAATTATTAATTTGAGAAGAGAACGCGTTTTGGTTTGAGATAGTTACCATTAAATGAAAAACATAGGCATAACGTCGGTGTCTCGGGTTCAAATCCCGGCACGGACAGTTTTATTCATTGAATTTTATTGTTTTTGAAAATTTATGCGATTCGCTATCTACTAGTCCTGTCCTAGCCTTCTATCCTTACTCTTCGAAAAAAAGAGAGATGCTGAGCAACTGAGTAACAAGCAGTTCTTATAGAAAACTTCTGCCGAGATATCTCCATTTGGGGTCCATGTGTTCCACATTGGGAGCGGACATGGTAAAAAAAAGCATGAGAGCCTGAAACTTATAAGATGAAGTTCTACCGTGAGATTAGAACCAAATTCCAACATATCACTTTTAAAGCCGTATGTAATTTACTTTTATAATAAAGTGTTAACTGAACCTTAATAAAGGAGTGACAGAAAAATATTGTTATCGAAGAAATTTGATATGAAGTCAAGGTAACCGAAAAAAGAGGTCGGGTGTTTTAAAATCCGGATTATGAATAATATTCGACAGACGTAATTTTTATATAAGGCAATAAGCTGACAGTGGAATTCGTATTTTACGTAATTAATACGAGACAGACCGACGAATACCGCAACAAACCGAAGTCAGTAGCGTTCAATCCATAGGGAGGGGGCTTACACGAGTCGAGTAGAGGATAATGGGATATATTTGAAGAGTCTAGTAACAAAACTTATAATCTCGAGCATATGCCCACCAATTATTTAAATTATAAAACATCTTTTTAAACATACAAACTACCATCTAAAATGAATGTGAAGTTGTTAATTTTCAAAACTCATATTTTCTTTTTTTCCCAGGTCCGCTCCCAATGTGGAGAAAATTGTCTCCTAATGGAGGTATCTCAACAGAACTTTTCTATGATAACTGTTTTGTTACTCAGCTGATCAACCTATTTTTTTTTCGAAGAGAGCAGGGATATAAGGATAGGGCTAGGACAGGACTAGTGGTTAGCTAATCGCTCTCGTTATGCCCCGTGAGGATCGGATGGGTGGATGAGGAGGGGTTTTAGACATCACAAGACTACGAACAGAAATCGATTGGGAGACCAATTTATTAAAACTGTTCGCACCGGGAATTGAACACGAGACCTCCGTAGCCGTACCAACGACGCTACCAAATGCGCCACGGACGCCGACATGTTCACACTCATATTCTCTAATGCCTCAATTCCAGCCATTGAGTGTTCAGCATTTTACTGTAATTGCCACCAATGTTTGTTTACATAAAATGGCGTAAGCCACAGTTCCACAGTTTTATTTGTATCGAATTATGCATTTGTGACTGTAACATGAAAACGGTTTTTCTTGATTTGCCAAAAAAAACAAGCAATGACAGGTATTCTGACGGAGTTATGATCGTTTTTTTTCCATGTCCGCTCCCAATGTGTAGCATATGGTCTCCTAATGGAGGTATCTTAGAGAACTGTTTGTTACTCAGTTGGTCAACCTCCCTTTTTTCGAAGAGAGTAGGGATAGAAGGATAGGGCTATGAGAGAACTAGTGGTTAGCTAATCGCTCTCGCTGCGCCCCATCCCATGGGTGGGAAGGAGGACTCAGACTACGAACAGAAATCTATAAATCGATAGAAATATCAATCTATGAAAACCGTCCGCACCGGGAATCGAACCCGAGACATCCGTAGCCACCGACGCTACCAACTGCGCCACGGACGCCGACATGATACCAGAGCCCTCATTTAGTATATTTTGACAACATGAAGCGTACATATAAAATAACACCCAGGAAATAACTAAACTAGACCAAACAGACACTTAAACGCGAATCACTTTGTTACTGTGTAACGAAAAAATTATGATTCGCGGTTCAATTCTTATCGAATTCTCTACGTGACGCTCGATGTCTCACTCTACTGCGTTTGACTAAGTATTGTAACAGTGGTAAAAAAATGCATCAAGGTGAGATTATAATGAGATTCTATATTAGTAGGTAATTTGTTTTATTATTTTCCCTGATATTAAGCAAAACGGTAAAGGAAAGCAAGCATTTAAGATCGATAATATTAAAATAATATTCATATCGAGATGAACGAGTGACCGACTCTGGTTTGCTACAAAGATCGTATCACTGCGTAACGAAAAAATAATGATTCGGGGTTTAATTCCAATAGGATTCTTCGCGATTCATTCATTTTTTCTTTCTGTCTGCTATAGATGAAGCAGTGTGAAAACGACAGTTCGAGTTCATTCGTGTGCTCGAATGTCTGAAGATGCCTTTAGTGACGAAATACATTTGTACAAGTGTTGAGTAGCTGTCCGAAAGAGGCCTGTGACCGTATTGTATGTATTATTCCACCATTACTTTTTGCATAAAACGTTCTTTGCAAGTAGCTAAATAAGCATGTCAGTTATCAATGTGGACCATATGGAATCTTACTAGATATTATCTCAACGGAATGGTGATTTCAGACGGATACTATTTTAAAAGTATTAAATTAACTTTGGCGAAACTTACTCGGTTGACTTTCTTGCCAAATTCCAATGTTTACTATTTTTTTCTACTTTTTGATTGTTCTTCACATTGCAACAACTATTTATAAAATAAAAATAGACGTTGTTATTCAGATGCTTAACTTCGCCTTTCGCCGAGAGTACGATTGATGGATGCTGCTAGAACAGGACTAGTGATTAGTAGAAAATTTCAACGTTAAAGACAAACATGCCTCTGAAAACGAACCCATATACTTATCGATTGAAAAATTGTCCACGTACCTACTTACACCATTGGATACCGCAAACGGGAAAGACGGCGTTGAGCACTGATATATAGATAGGCTCTCGGACTGTTAAAGTATTTATAATTTAGCTTTGTTGCTCAATAAAAATAGACTGTCGGATTTGTTAAAAATAAACGCTCTCCATTCATTAAAGCCACATCTCGGTGTTGCAATATAAAACAAAAATAGTCGTCTCCAAGCCAAATAGAAATATTTAGTTTTTTTGCACTTCCAGCCATTCTGGCGTAAGTCCAAGTGTTACGAAACACGATCTTAGTTTGATTGGGGCTAAATCGGTTCGAATGTGCCAATAATGAAATAATTTGACACCATACCAAAACAGGGAGGTTATTTCGAGTTTTCCACGCGTATTATGTCGATCGTCCAGTTCAGAGGTCTCCAAATATTTTAGCCTTAGGCCCACAATGACTCCTCCACTAAATCGCAAGGGTCCAGACCAAGCTAGCTCATCATACCAACATAATGCGGTTTTGAATTACGTGCAAATTTCAGTTGGTTTTTACGGGCAAGTGTCAAGGACATTTTATTGCGTGGAGATAGCCGATAGCCGACAATGAGAAAACCAGCTTCTGCCTGATTTACACACTCATGTGCAAACAGTCAATAGTTATTGCTTACGAAAATTTATTCGATATATACGCAGGAACCACTCCCAAATGAAAATTGCAACGTATCTGCAGGTCGCAGTCCTGCACGAAGTTTGCACTCAGCGTACTGAAGGAGGTGGGAGTCAGACAGCTGGTAAGAAGGGGGGCGCGGAGGCAAAGCTAACCGGCGAGGGGCGCCGGGGCAGATCCACGTGACTGAAAGAGTGAGTGAACGGCCGCGACAAGTTTAGTATCCGCGGCGGGGCGAGGGAGGGAGAGAGTTTCACCGCGAGACCGCGTGTCAGGTTGCGCGCGCACATGCCAAACACAAACACATGCACAGCCGCCGCCCACACTTTCTCGTGCTGTTTTTTTAAGTGTAGGTCGGCGCGCACATGTATTGATGTGTGGGTCCGTTACCGATAACTCTGATAACGGATAAATGGAAAACTACCGCCCGTAATAAATATTCAGCGAATTACGATCGATTACAAACAGCTCAATCGCGTGCCCAAATTAATAAACGCCACAACACAAAATGATTTGGCTAAAACTGTATCAAATTACATTGAAATTTCTAAATTTTTATTTTTAAGCCACATCCGCTCCCTACTAGGAGCATATGGCCACCACACGGTTCCTCCAAAATTCACTTTCCCCCCAGTCTTCTTGCTTCCTCGTAGGTCATCCCAGCGTCCCGTGATTCCGGCGAGTACTCGGGCAGGATTCAGGCTTCCCCGGAACTTGCGCAGCAAGCACAAGCATGTACAAGCCATGTCCATCCATCGTCGCTTTTTTTATTTTGGACGTAATATATTTATTAGTCTGTTCCTATATTCGTCACATTTTGATGAAAAAAAAATGTTTCCTCATTTGCTAGTATTTTCTGTATCAACATTTAACTGGACAAGTTCTTTGCTAAGCCAGGTGCTTGCTACTGAATCACTGGCAAAACTTTGGATTGGAATTGGATGTTTTAATTGATGGCGATAATCCTCCTGAGCAATAGCAATTCCCCCCCCCCCACTGCTTTCACTTACAACTCTACCCAGTAAGTAGCGAATTACAGTTATTTCTTATAGAAAAAAACTGTTTCTATATTCGTCAGATTCCATATTAGTTAGGCCATCAGGACAGGATTAATGACGAATATAGAGGTTAAATGTTCCACTGTAAGAATTATTTTAATAATATTAAATTCGGTAGCTGAATCGATGGCTGTCTAGTTTATTCACAAATAAATAAATAATTCTAAGTTTCATAAAAAAGGTCAAATTGAACTAAAAGACATTTTTGCCTTTGAACAGCAATGTATTGGAAACTCTATTTATGTAATTGTACGTGCGGGGATTCTAACTTGTGGACACAAGTTGGTCGTTGATCAATCGGACTAGTTTAATAGGGCGAGTGTTCCTAAAGTCAGCCGTCGCCTTTTGAGCTTAAAACTTAAATAATAGTGGATACATTTAAAAAAAACAGATTTTTTAAATTCGTGTGGTGGTCTTGCCACTTGCCAATGTATATTTGCATTATACTTACCTATATGATGCAATACGCAATTTAAAAAAAGTACTTTTTTACTTCGTAAGTTTCGACAAATTCATGTTGTATGGGGATCGCTAACAAAATATACTTTATATTGTCATGTTTTGCATCATTATGTTTTCTATTGTTCTGTCTACCCTCAGTAAATTCGTTCGCGATATTCATGAAGTTTCATAGTGATGGCCGAACACTGGCTAACGAAAGGCCGACTACTGGGAGAATTGGTACTTTTTGTAGACTTTTATTATTTTAAGCTTGGTAAAATATTAACTTTTTTATTTTTAGTTGGTTACATTACTTAACATTTAATGGAATAATAGCGACAAAAATTTGTCATTTATCATTCATTGACTCAACATTCCTTTCGAAAGTACACTTGCTGCTTAACTGGTCGACCACTGGCAAAATGACCCTAGTCGATTTCTAAAGTTGATCAAGAAAAATATGTAAACAATATAACATTTATTGCCTTACAAATTAACAGAGCAGTGGGGAAGGAGTCGAACCATATTATTATTGTAGAATCGAGAATCGTAAATAAAATTTATACCTATCAATAAATTAATAGCAGGAATTAATATCATTTCATGTTTTACCAAGGCTAAGGTGACGTTAGCTGCAATTGAACACAAATAATTCCGAGAATTTTCCGCAATCTGTTTTACATCTATACACTGCACATACAGCAGACCAGTAAAAAATCTTTCGTGCTACTATTGACTACATAATCAAGGCAAACGAGAATGCCTTGGACGTGTATTGACTTGCTTTTGGAACAGAAACGATGGTTTTGGGATGGTGTACCTAATACAAGTAGAACCAAATTAGCATAAGTGACAATAACAACTCTGTGCTTAATTGCTCGATTAATCTGTGGACCCAAATTCGAACTTCCGATTCTTACAATCATATTTGCAGTAGAAATGTCGAGATTATTTGCTAATTTAAAACAGTTTATCGAGGGTCATCGTTTAATCAAGGAGGTGTGAAATTTTGTTAAAAATAAACCAGTTGTTGGCCGTCTTGTTTGACTCCACAGGTGTTTTGCCTATGTTCAACATTATTTAGTTTTCAATGTTTGTCCATTTGCATCGTTAGGCAGTCATGTTTTCTCCATCATATATTTTTTTATTTTAGGGATGCTTTACTCAAAAGAATTATTAATATCAATCAAGTCCCACAATTGAACACATTAGTGGATTAAAGCGTTACTACAATTTAAGAAACGTAGTTTTATTTACGTGGATGAAGGTGTTATTTATCTTCCATATGGACGTATCAGACCTCTGAAAATGTCAATGGATGAAGCTGTCATGGGTTGTGAAGGCTTTCATTTATCAATCAATAGCACATTTAAAGTTTTTAAAAATCAGTTCTTAATTTGTAAAGTTGTCACTTAGTGACAACTAGTTAATTTGTCCTTGTTTTACATTACCACTGTCTTAACATTATTACACTCTGCATCCATTTCTTTTCAATTAACAATTCAGTTGCTAGGTTAATAGTTCTATTTGACACATAGATTAACCAGTCAATCGATTGATTGATCCAACCATTCCTAAATTGGAAACAACGGTTGATGTAACATGGTAGAAGCTGATTGATGCCTTTTGCTCGATTCTTTTACCGACAGCCAAATAACGCTATGTAAATACTACTGGCCAAAGAGGACCTGCCGATTTCATGATAATTTTAATAACATTTAAACAAGCCCGTTATGTATTTTCGTTTTCGTATAATACGACATCGATGCATGGGGAGACCTTGACGCCAAGGCGCGTTGTTGCGTTACCGGTATAATTAAACCTGGGGATTTTTGATAAATGACGCTGTTATTTCATTGCTCGCAAATATACGCGAGGCCGAGGTCCGTCCACCGACTCATTTTGTAAGACCGGTATCATTTTTATTTAATTGGCCGAAGCAAAAAAAAAACGCTGGATAAGAACCGAGATGAATGATTTTACCGCCTACTGAGATGTATTGTTTAGTTTCCATATTATAATGTATATCAGATTTTTTCCCCTGGGTTTTTGATGGTCGGAACGTCAGGTCAACCTTATCAAAAGTCGTATTGATTACGTCAATCTCTAAGGAGCGTGCATTGTTTGGGTATTAATTTCACCCTACAGCTACAGTGGCTATCTTACCCCTCTGTCCGTGCTATTTTGTATAAATCAAGTTTCAAGATAGTGTAGAAATATTCGCTTCTCTCACGATGCGATGTCTGGAACTCTCATTCTTCTCGACTTCTGCTTGATTACGTTCCTTCCGGTCAATAGGGATGCCACAGGGAAGAGCTTTAACAATGTGCAACGCAATTTCTTCGGATGTCGACATATTCCACGTGGACGCGAGCGAGTTCAGACGTGTAATATTTTTTAATGTAAGTATTGAATATTTTTAAGATGTTAACAGTCAATTCTTGGTGGAAAGGCATTATATTTTGAAAATAAAATACAATAGGTTTGTATTACTTTCACATGTTCATAATTGTTAGGACCGGTTTTGTTCATCACGAGCATTACAGCGGGGCTA
Source organism: Himalopsyche phryganea (assembly GCA_022494535.1). Taxonomy (NCBI): domain Eukaryota; kingdom Metazoa; phylum Arthropoda; class Insecta; order Trichoptera; family Rhyacophilidae; genus Himalopsyche; species Himalopsyche phryganea. The sequence continues at coordinate 656,253 of JAGVSL010000039.1, forward strand.
TTTTATATAAATATCTCTGTATTGAAGTCAATTTCTAATGCATAACACCTTTTTTAAATCTCGTTTCACACAGGAAAACCAAAATAAACCTACAATTTGTATACATAAAATATTTGCTTTAATTGATGTTATCCAGGCTTTTATCATACAAACTAGTATAACCGTGGACTGGAAGTTCGCGCGTCTTGAGCGGTTTTGCATTTCAGTTCAAACGCCGCGCCCGCCCCGCCGTCACGCGTTGACTCTGACCGAGCACTAAAGCGTCTACAGAGTTCTCTGGTTTATTATATACAAGATATTTAAAAAGTGACATTTTCAGTAGATTATATTATTATTCCTACTTCGATACATTTTTACACTCGAACTTTTTTAAACATTGTCAACAATATTACCTTTTTACCTATCAGTCGTTGTCTGAATAATGGTTATTTACTAGTTTGTTATGGTAGGCCTCCTATTAGAAATAAATCCTCCGAACTTACTAGCCTTGACATGATCGAATAGATTAATTTTAGTGATTATAAAAAGAACAACGCACCTAAAGCAACTTCTGACTAACAGAAGATGAAGTTAGTTGATAGTGGAGACTATAACAACCCTTTCATATTTAAATAAATTCTACATATGTCAATATAACTAATAATGGTAAGTCTTATTATAAATACGAAAATAAACCCTTACAGCGCGAGCCGTTTTCGCACGATTCTATTTTCAGTCAATTGATCAGTTAAAACGCTCACTATAGCTAAAAATACATCAATTTCAACAGTCAAAAATTGAGAATTAAGTGAAATATATATTAGTTATTTCAAATATACCAAGAAGTAAACTAAACTCGTCGGATTCTCGCTAAAATAAATCGAAGAAAAATGGAGAACCTGAGACATAATCAATCTACGACTTGGCAACCAAAATGACAGGCTGCGGCCAGTCTTCATATACACCGCCAACAAGCACACAAGCAAGCGCGTAACCGTATATGTATGTGTAATACACAGGGCTAACGATTAATACTTCGTAACGACAGTTCAAAGTTTAAACTATTTTTTAAAGCATACATCCACGAGTGTTCTCTCCAATTTTTGGCCGGAAATACGAGATAAAGTCTTGGACATGTAAACACGTCCAGCGTGTTCACCAGGTTAAGAATTCCAGAAATACTTAAAAATAGATGATTTCACGCATAGTGATTATCAATTACAAAGTATAAAAACAAAGCTTAAAATAACAAAAAATATATTTTAGATAAGAATAAAGTATTTTTAAATTAATTCAATGACAAAGATTAAAAAAACAGTTGAAAAACTGACACTAAGAAATCTTTTTACCAACGTCATCCAATTTTTTAATGACCATTTGAGAATTATTTTTTTAAATTAAATATTCAATGGCAATTAATATGACAGGCTGATTAAATAACTAACGTGCGTCTTCCACACGAGTGGACGCAAATAGCCTGAAGACTAGTCGTGTAATGAAAAAGTATTGAATGATTATGATAATGAATATCGAATTTAGGGATTAATTATACTGTACATAATATTTACTTATATTGCATGTAGAAAACACATTTCGAAACAAATGAACGTAGAATGTTAAATTTCTTATTCTAATTTCATACAAATGTTTACCGTGGCGGTTAAAAAATAGTTCCTAAACTACGCACCAGAAATAATATGTATATTTTTTTTATATAAAAGTGAATTTCGATTTTATTCTGCCGCCGAAGCTATCGATATCATGTATCTGGTAATGTAGAGTGATGAGACTTTTCAAAAGAAAAATATTATTTCACGAACACATAGTAAGGTAGGTTTTATCGGTAGTAATTAACCATAATTCTCGAAACCATTGCCTGCATGTTTCATTCTCTACGGTTGTTATAAAATATGAATGACAACACTTTTATATTAGTCTCGGGGTTACTGATTGATAAAATTATTGCTGGCTGTCGACTGATCCTGCTTTTATATAAATATCGTGACAGGACAATAAAAAAACAAACTTTTATGATGCAAATACATGTTTTTTAAAGCGGGTGTTTAGTGCATTTAACCCGATGAACGCGCTGGACATGTTTACATGTCCAAGATTTTATCTCGTATTTCCGAACAAATTAGAAGGCAACAGGGAGAATTTGAGAAAATATATTTTTGAAAATAGCTCTCGATATTAAGTCTTTCGAATTTAAGCTTTGAACTGCCGATGCGCAGCATTAATCGTCAACCCTATGTATTAAACGCGCTTGCTTGTATGCGTGCTGGCCGTGTATATGAAAACTGGCGGCAGTCATTTTACTTGCCAACGTCTTAGATTAAATATTTTTTAGCTTCTTGCTGAGAATGCGACGAGTTTAGTTTACTTCTTGATGTATTTGGGATAACTAATATACATTTCAGATATCTATTTAAAGCCATAGTGAGAATTTTAACAGATCAATTGACTGAAATTAAATTCTTGCAAAAACGGCTAGCGCTGGAAGGGTTAAACAATAAATTAAAATGATATATTAAAAAAATCTAGCAAACGACAAAAATAAATAATGCAACTTCTAAAACTATAGTAATTTTAATCAGATTTGAACCATAAGTGGAAAAATGTCATCGTCGTTTTTGTTACCCGTGTTATAAATAATTGAGGCTGGACATTACAAAGGCGTTAAATGTTTTGAACATAAGTGAGAGAAAAAACTGTATACTGAAAAAAAATCCAAAAACATATCGTCGTTTTAGTGCAAGATGTCATTAAATGACAATATGACCGAAACTGAGTTATATATGAGTCACAAAATAAGTTTTTAATGTACGTCTATCAACAGATCTATAAATTTTTCCAGTTAAAAGTTTATATGTTCTGTGTATCCTCAGGGAAAACCAGACCAGTTTCTTACCTGGCCGATCCTATGCGGACCAAATTCATAATCTCAGATACCTTCTCGTACTTTTAACGAATTCAACAGCTCGCTGGCGTGTTGCTTCGTTGATTACGAGAAGGCCTTTGATAGTCCGCACCGGCCTTCCCTATGGGACATATTAAAACTGTACGGAATCCCAACCAAGATTATCGCCATCATCAAATGCATGCACAAGAGCAGTGAATGCAGTGTTAGAATCCGCGACGTAACGACAGAATGGTTTGGGGTCTCAACCGGGGTCAGACAGTGCTGTGTTCTGGCTCCGTTCCTCTTCATAATAATCTTCGATTTCATCCTGAGAAAGTCAATTCCATCCGACTAAGGTGTAGCCGTTGCCCCCATTCTGAGGCTATGCGACCCCGAGTATGCTGACGACGCTGTTCATCTTTGACAAACCTGTCGAGGGTATTCAGGTAACAATGGACAGGCTGCAGAGCAGCAACTTGTATCGCATTGGTCAAAAAAAACAAGTCTAAAATTTCTTATTATTTCGTCCCCTGTGCGAAATTCAAATTTTTTCCAAACTTACCAAATGGAGTTTTTTTACACGACCTCGATTCTCGTTTTACACGGTTGACGTGCTCCGAAAAAACGACAGTGTAAAAAGATTAGTTTTCTTTTGGTTTTACACCGGAAGATATAAAATAACTTAAAACTATCATATTTCCCATAACAGTTTTACACATTTATAACGAAGTGCTAAACGAAGTGCTTATTTTGTTATTCTCCATTAACTCAAAAAGTGTTCCATTGTCTAACGACATTATGCTGCATTTCATGCACATACCGCAATGAAAGAAATCACTAGGTGATTTTGACGATTTCTTTCACTACCATCGCTTGTAAACTTGCACGCTACAGTATGCTATTGATCACATTACAGGATGAAGTAAATATCTTGAGCATTGTCACATGATATATCTTTAAATTGTGATGCGCCTTTATTGCATTAAGGAGATGAAAACAGAGTAATCAACAGAACGTATTGCTCCGAATTTGAAATGAATGGCTGGCTATGGAAACATTATTCCACATTTGAATTGAACGGATATTAATTTAAATTCACGGATTTACATCATTATCCTCGATGGAGCAGAGGACCTCGGGCGGATTGCGTACTGTCGTGTGTCATTAGCCGCAAATCGTCGGGGGAAAGGCGCGATAAAAAGTGGCCGGCCGCGTGAGGTCGCAGACTTCAGAGCGAGACGGCCGAACCGCGAGCATGATACCCAACCGGCACCGGGTCTTGTTTACGATCGTACAAAGATGGTCGCCAGTGCCGCCGCGCCAATTACGTGGAAAAATGTGCAGCGACGATTGTGTTTTTACATCCACGGAGGCTAAATTACTATTGAGTTTGATTATGCCGTTCAGAAATGGAGAAATAATCACAATGATTTGGGGCTCAAACCAGACGGTAAAAATATTGATGCATATGGTAAATAATTATTCGAAATGATTATCTCGTAATTTTGTTTTCTTATGGATCTCACCCAAAAGATTTTAACTAAAACAAAAGTTTTTATGTTGACATATATCTTCTACATAAATCAAAATCAATTTTCAAATACCGTTCAAACATTAAAAAGCCAAGCCCAAAATACCAAGTATATTGACCAGGAACAAAGCCCCCTATAGCAAGCAATTGCGCAAGGTCTGGAAACACTGTATTTTTGTAGACGAGTGGTCCATTACATTTAATTTAAAGTCATATGAAAACGACGTGAGAAAATTTATTTCTATTAAGTATGCTATTTCCGCTGTTTTATTTTATATCGAGTCAGTAAAATCTATTCGATACAATGAAGAAAGTAATCTTTACAAACGTATTTCTGAATGAACACCTGGGATGGTAGTTTAAGATTTTTTTGCCAGGGCCCAAAATTAAGTAAAATCGTAGCTCCAGGCGGGTTATGACATCTGTCGTGAAGACTTTTTCATAACGCCAAAATATATTATATATTTAGACCTATAATATTTTATTAAACAAGTATTGAACATTTTTGTTATCAAAGTTGCTGGCTGCTAAGTTATTGGCATTACTGACCAGATACTGGTGCTCGGGGCGGCGTGTGGTTGGAACCCTTGCCCGATTTACAATAAATGTTATAAATGAAATGCGCTTTTCTCATGGAATAACGAAAAATTACGCAATTTTATGTCTATTGTGATTTTGATGTTTACCTAATTGGTGATAATCTACCCGGGTTAACCTACCTGACATTCGTATGCATGTAATTGGAAACGCTGTCTGTTTTCTGAATCATCTATCGGGGACGATGGATTACATAAATTCATATTGTCAGACGCGGAAGAGGTTGAATTATCCCCATCAAAGCACTTTTATTTAGAAATCGGATTCCACAGGACGCAAAACTCTTGAAACTCTTGAAATTTCAGTTAAGACATAATATACAACCTATTGGGAAACAGCCATACAATAATTATGTATACATAATTTAATGTATGCAGTCAATTTGATAAACTAATTTTGCGCAAATATTGACGTGCGCGCAACAAGGTGGCTTACAAAAAAAAATGTTGGGTACTTACTTATATCAAATTAAATCAAGATCGCGAGTTAAGTAAAAAAAAATGACTCGAGACAAATTTGAACTAGAAACAGTTTAAAAATACACATGGAGATTTATTTATTTCAAGGCTAGGCTGTTATGTAGTGGAAGATACCGTGAAATGCCTCCAAGCTTAATAGATCAGTGATGGTGACCTCAGGCAGATTTTCTATAAAAAATATTTAGTAAACGTTTGCAAGAAAACACATGGCTATGAAATTTGAACAGGTGACTGTTATATTACAAAAACAAATATGTAAATGTAAAATCACTGGATTTCCGTCATTTTCATCGTATGTATTGTGACAAGTATCATTCAAAACCTGAATGTGAAGTCATTCTATACACGAAAATGCGTTTAAGTACAGATATTAATATGTAAAGACAATGTTTTATGACTGATGGTAATCATTGGAAGTTTCATTATGAAGTTTTGTAAATGGACAAATTGAATTTTTAGTCTGTCATATTCGACTATTGTTTTCGGTCGGGTATTTTATATTATTTGTCTTAAATTTGATGTTTAATAATGATGTTAAATTTATCAATATATAAAATAAAAATATACGAAATTATCTGAAAAATATTGTAATTTTGAAGCATTGGCGAGTTGGGTATTTTCATTTGCTCTTAAGTAAAATTTAAAAATTGGTTGTACTACTTCAGGAAATTCGGTACCGTTTCCATCTATGATCAGATCTATGATTAAGCATCTAGTTGTTCAATTATAATGTATTCGCAGAAGGCATAAAAACAAGTTCTGAGATAATCGCGATTAAAGAATTATTATTATAAAAAAATAACAATATGACCTAATACTGTTTATTTTCAAAGTCATTATGTATGTCCTGTAACTTCATGCGTTCTAACCGGTACGTAGAGCATTAAATTGCATTCATTTTGACATTTAAAACAAAAAAAACCACCAAAGACTGACTTTAGGCGTTCAGTATAATCTCGATATATCACACTTATTATATTCAGTTTTATTTAAATGTTGAACAGCTAATGTCAATCATATCCGTTTGATAGTTAGTACTGGCGATATTTTTCAATTATAGATTTAACATTTCGCAGAATCATTTCATTAAATAGGTATTGAATAAAGTGGCTAAAATAAACAACGAAACGCCGATCTAGATAATTCACAAAAATTTGGCTATATATTTAGCGCTGGATGTTTGAATACCATAATGATGTCACGCACACTGATGGTGCGTGTGGCATATCACGTACGAGTACCGCTGTTTCGCAATCAGCGAAAACCGTACATTTCGCTCATATGACACGTGCCAAAAACTCGTCAAACTCATTTGTAAAGAACTCCCACGCGGTGGAACAAGAGAGAAAAAAATTACAACAGCGAAACCGTCGGACAGAAATAAATCACTCTCTTCCGGTAAATGTTTTTGTCTATCGTCTGAAAAGAGGACAGACGCCGTGTCCTCAATTCATCATTCACGGTCACCACGGCCTGGATATGTGGAGAGCAGGAGAGTCGGTCAAAGATGTCACATTTATCCTTCATCGGGAACTTCAGCTGTCAGTTTTATAAACACCTAAGCGGTATGGTATGCTCCTAACCTTATCCTCGATATATGTACTTTAAATTTCAGTTCACAATACATATTGATAGTGCAGCATTATGATCTATACTTGTCTTTTTGAAGTTTGCGTTGATCTCTGTTTTCCACTGCAATCGGTATTTAAGCCTTTCGAAATGACGCTTTCTATCATCATCAAACCGACATTACGGGTGACAGAAAACGAGAGGAATATTACTATTTTATTGAAATTTTACTGTAAATAGTGTATTTCAATGGAGTGTTAATTTAATTCGAAAATTACTATCATAAAACAGTAAATGTTTCAGAAAAAACCTACTCATAAAACGCACATAAAAATTCTTAGTGGGTAAGTTTATATGTTTACAAGCAACTAGTTTTAATGATCAAAAATTATCAGATTATGTTGAAAATTAAACTGTTCTCTTTGTTAATTTAAACAACGATTTTCCAGCACGTATTTCACACAGTTTGAAGCTAGTTTTCGGATCTGATGTCTGCTGCAATATGAAACACCTTTGTTACTTCCTGGGGTCTCGATACTCCAGATAGTCAGTAGCCGTCTTCATTAACAATGATTCACATTCCCTATTTGAAACGTTCTACCTTCGTTAGTTTCTGAAACCCTGATACTTCTAATATTCGGAATTATCGAAGAGTATGAATGTTTTCTAGTTCAGATAACTTTATCAATGTATTGAAAAATAATCATTAAATTTGTGACCTGGATTCTATCTACAATGCGTTCCTATCTCTTTAACTTCTACCGCCCTAATACATACATTTTGTCATCACTAAGTTATTTATTGCCTACTAGATTTCACGCCTATATCCAGAGTTTAGATAACGTTTTTTTTCTTTCTTCAACTTTATGAGATCCTTATAACAACTAGGGCGAGTGTTTCTAAAGTCGGCCGTCGCCAGTAGTCGGCCTTTTGAGCTTAAAACTTAAATAATAGTGGATAAATTGAAAAAAAAAAACAGATTTTTTAATTCGTGTAGGTAGTCTTGCTACTTGCCAATGTATATCTGCACTATACCGACCTATATGATGCTATACGCAATTAAAAAAACCACATTTTTACTTCGCAAGTTTCGACAAATTCATCTTGTATGGGAATCGCTAACAAAATATAGTTTATATTTTCATGCTTTGCATCATTATATTTTTATTATACTGTCCACTATCAGTAAATTATATCGCGATATTCATGAAGTTTCATAGTGATGGCCGAACACTGGGCAACGAAAGGCCGACCATTGGATTTTGGGGGCTGACCACTAAGACAATTGGCATTTTTTTTTGTAAACATCTATTATTTTATGATTGGTACAATAATAACACTTTTATTTTCAGTTGGTTACATAACTTATTTCCTGTTTAATGGAATAACAGCAAAAAAATGTGTATTTAGTATTCATTGACTCAAAATCCCTTTTGAAAGTACACCTGTCGCTTAACTGGCCGACCACTGGCGAAATGACCTTATACATTAAGTTTAACATTGTAATTTTGTTTTATTTTGTGTACAATTAAATTCAACAGTCAATAAAGATTCAATGGTTAAGCTTCTTTAATTATTTCATTAGCGATTCATTTAACATATTGCATGCAGGACTCGTTTGACAATTAAGGATTAATTTAAAAAAAATGGGCAATAGACTTTCGTAAAGGCAAATAAATTTCGTCGTAAAACGATTTTTATTTAATTTATGTATGCAGACTTTACATAAGATAAGAACGCCTATCACAGACAGGGAACTAAATCGCGGAAGCATATTTAAAATATGTAATCAAAATAAAGTTATTTGAAAGTACGGCAGAATTTTTTTAACAATTGTTACACACAAATATTGTGTATAAACAGTACCATATTTTTCTTTCTGAAATCTTGTAGCAGACTGCAAGCGATCGACCGGTTAATTAATAATCAGTGCGCATGTGGTGCAAGTAAGTTTTTTACTACAGGTAAATACGTCACAGCAGATTATGCGGGTAAAGGTGCAGTTTACAAAAGGGGAGTAGCAATTATTATAATGAATTACATTTTGTCGTCAAATGAAGACATACAAAGTTCTGTATCCGTTTTGAATCTTAAAATCTGTCGTAAACAAAAGGCTGAAAATATAGTCTAGTGAAAATATAATCATAGGCTAGTATTTCATCAGTGTAACATTTTATATAAAACTCGATTTAAATGTGTAACATATCGACGGTGTTTAGACCAATTGATGTAATACTCAAAATTGAAATTGTTCAGGAGAGAGTAAAAACTGTTTTTATCGAAAACACTATAGCTATGGTGCGTTGCGTTATGAATATTTGAAATGCACTCCTATAAATTCTCATGTTTGAAGATACGGGATTTTACGTAGGGAGTGTCGATATAATAGTGGCACACATCAAGTGGCCGGGTCAGAATTTTTAAACCTAAAACCAATGTAAAATGCTATTTCCCTTCCAAAAGTGGTCAATTTATTTTTCTAATTTACATCATTTGGCCGAGACCTGCTCTGTCGTCTTTAAAATGAGATCCAATCATTAACTCATTTTCGTATTTTACTACCGATATAAGTCAGTCGCTTAACATGTCTCTTCTGATGATTATAAGGGAAGGTGGATAGGGATAGCAAAGGATTAGCTGTTGGCATACCGTTTTGTCCTGTATGCAGGAAGGAATGAAAACATCAAGGATAACCCGTGCCTTTGGGTTGATTTAAAAATCTATGTATGGAATGTATGAAATGGTTCATCCGGGGATTTAAGCATGTGACTGCATAAGCTAATAGGGCGTAACACTCAAAAACTATAGTAGGAAAGCCAGTAATTGGTTAAAAACAATGTTTGTTCTTGGATACAATTGGAAAAGTCATTTGATACACAATGAAGCAGCATTGATAGTTTCTAAATATTTCTTCTACTCTGGTCAGAAATGAAGTCATTGAATTAAAATAAGGGGCAACGAAGAGTATTTTTTAGAAGCGATTTCGATTTGACGTCGAACATGCAAATCGAAACCTTGCGATGCGGCCACATGTAGATACAAAAACATCACCGCCACACCACATTGTGTGAGTAAGTGTCGCGTGCAGCCGTGACCTAAAATTAAATATATCTAGAGCCCGCGTGCGTTGGCGTCCTTGCGCCGTGCGGCCTCTCCCTTATGCCCATACCCCCTCTAGCACTCGATAAATTGTTACTCCGCGCCTCACATTCTAGTGCCCTGACAATAGGGGAAAAGCGATCAACAACCATCTCAAGTTAAAGACAGTGGACAATAGAAAGTACGCGCTGCAGGAGAAGAGGAAAGAAAACGGCATCTGCCATTACTGAGGAATTAACTTGTACTTATTCAGGTTAGCCATTCTTCTTTGAGAATATTAGAGAAATCGGTACTAACTAGGTAATCCCGGAATTGTCTAAATATCAATCCCGGGATTCAATGTAAATGTTAAAACAAAACATTCACATTTCAAATTTGGATTATTGAGATTTTGTACACTTCTTAAATTATCTTAAATTATTCACATTTCAAATTGAATACATACTTCTTCCTTATAAACTACAATGTGTACTTCATTTTTTTTTTGTGCCCATACTTTTTTAATTATATTAATATCTACATTAATAACTAATAAATATGCATATTTTTAGTATTGTGGCCTCCCCTCTCCTTCTCATATTTTTTAACAGTAATATATTTTACTTATTTTTTTCTGCATTGTTTTATCAATAAATAAACAAAACCATTCCAATGGCCAAAAAATACATATATTCATTCCAATTGAAGCCATAGAGATAGTGGACACGAGTTTAATATTGAATTGACAATTCAAACCAAGAAATTACGCACAAAGACCAATCCCGGGATTGCGAGATTGAAAAATTGTGAATCCCTAAATCCCGGGATCAGAAAAACGATCAGGGATCGGATGCCCTACTGTCAATGTAATCAGTTAGTTGGTGATCTCTGATTCCGCGGAAGCATGTGCGATGAGTTGGCCATTTTGGTTTGCCACGCGGCGATAGAGAGAGGTAAGTATGGCGGGGGGAAAGGGGACGAAGGTCGAAAGACCCGCCGCCACTTGCTCCGGCGGACAGAGACAGGAGATAGAGCCCAGCCAGTCTCGCCGAGAAAACTCGGCGTAACTGGAATAAAGGCGATTTATCTCGATTTTACGCAACATGGCGTTGCTTTCAGCAAGCTGAAGCCTTTCACTCAGCCATACTAAAATGTCGGTGCATTCAGATTATTGCTTTCTTAAAGGTATTCATCTTTATTTTATATAAAAACTCATTAGTGGCATTGCAATTAAAGCTTTATTGTAATTACACGGATGCATAATTGGTCAAAATTAGTTCCACAAGAATTATGTAACACCCGTAGCCGAGTGGTTAACTTCATTGGTTTCAGTTGCGGTGTTTACTAGTTCAAATTTCAGTGCGGAAAGTTCCATACATTGATTTTATAATAGATTTGTATCCGAAGGCATGTCTCTCATGACTTAATTCTTTCCCACTTAAGACCGAGCTTATCAAGAGCGATTAGCTAGCCTTTCCTAGTCCTGTCTTTACTCTCTACAACAAAGAGGGATTAAGCGAATGAGCAATATTGGGCCCACAGTGAGAGTGAACATGGCTATAAATATGTAAACAAACAGTTATTTAATACAGTAACCAATGCGTCAAATATTTTGTAAATTGGAAAATCATACAAGATAAACTCGATAAGGATTTTTATAACTCACTCATGTCCAAGTCCAAGATCACAAATTTGAATTGAAATAATTTAAATTTGATATCGACCTTGCTGGTATTTGAACCAGAACCCACCTAATCGCTAGACCACAGAGACGGGCGGATCACGCCACGGACAGAGTATACTTCTAACGATGACGTGATACCAAAAAAGCTTTCAACAATATAAAATATGGTTGAAAGCTAATGATTCAATAATTTCTATGCAGTGGGTAAGTTAAGTATGTGTTGAAAAAATCTCATACGGCCATGTACTTGGATACAGATTCATATTTTGATACGAAACTCAAATACCGATACGACAACGTAAGCACAAAGCGGTTCCACTAAACAAAGTGATAGGTATATACTGTTAGCAATATGTTATACGTTGATGATTCTAAGATATTTTTATATAATACCCATGTGGAATCAAATGAATGGCGTAAAACTGAGAGATAAAACTATTTAAATCAAATAATACTCCCGTGTCAAACAAAATTTCATTATGAATGTCTGAAAGACAGAGATGCAGACGTATCGTGACGTCTATTCTAATTGACATCACAAACACATCATCCATAATTGAATCCATAATAAAAGGGTTTGTGACGTCATGCGGTTTGATTTACCAGAAACAAAACACTTCTTTGTTGTTTCACCAAGAATTTTAGCTCTCATAAAGCGATTTTATAGTTTATTTCATTCTTGTAAACGATTTAACATACTGTGTGTAAAGGATAAAAACACATCCATAATATCAGTAGTGTGCAACCAAATCATTGAAAATATTCTATTGAAATGTCGGAAAGAAAGAGATAGAGTATATTCGTCTGTTGTTTATATTTGGCATCATATCGACCTGTTCATAGCGCTTACTTCCTTTCTGAGGGAGATATGGCGGGAGAGGGACAGAGCGATGTGAGAAGTCAAGCTGTCTGGCCTACTGAGGGCCAATGCTGGAAGCAACCCTCTGACCGGAAGTAGGGTGCGTTCATACATTGTACTATGTTATCTTCATTGTAGAGCTCGTATTGTTACGAACATGGTTTCTGCGTCCCTAATACTTCCGACAGTGATAAAATAACTTGTGTCATGCAATGCATATTATAGTTATTCCACTGGCGTGTATAACGCCATTATTAAAAGGTGTTTTATAATAGCAAAGGTCAAAAATATTAAAATTCTATAACATAAATGTCGAGTGCTCTTTATAACTGTAGTATTGAGACCTAAACTACCGCAATATGAAATTCAATAAATATGTCACATATGCGAGTGAGACATACTGCGTTTTAGCAAGCACGCTTTTGCACAGAGCAAAACACAAGTGTGTGCATACAAATTACATTGCCTTGCATGAAAGGAGTGTTTGGGTAAACAACTAGCGCTGGTGATCCATTAAATAATTTGGTTTTCAATTATATGTAGACATTTACAAAAAAAGTACTTACAAAATTTCTTGTACTAATTTTACATTTGATACTAATTGATGACGAGTTGAAAATTCTTCCTTGCCGAGTGAAACCGGTAGGATAAAATTTTAATTAGGTCTTCAGAAGGAGTGTACAGTATGTTAAACTCAAATTCTTGATTAAAACACCACTTAAACGCCTTTTCCAAAAACACAATTAGTAGCTTAATTAATTTAATTTTAAATAAATATTACGATCTTTGATGACATATTATTGTCCATCTCTTCTAAACAGTATATAAAGTTAAGCTAAAATATGTTTAAGTATAGTTCCGACGATGGCATTAAGTCTAAATCGCTATCAACTAACTATTAAAATTTTGTAGAACTAAATACTTTGATATTTTATCTTATTATATTAGAGTTCTACCAAGTAAATGCCAATTCAATCAATTAAAAGTTAGTTTGTCCTCGCCATCACAACGAAATTCTACTAAATAAATGCCGACAAAGTTTACGATTCATATTTTTTTAATATTTTGTCGGTGTCCGTGGCGCAGTTGGTAGCGTCGTGGGCTAAGGATACGGATGGATCGGATTCAATTGCCGATGCGGACAGTTTTCATAAATTGATATTTCAATCGATTTATGGATTTCTGTTCGTAGTCCGAGCGTTTGTGCTGTCTAAAGCTCCCTCCTCACTCACCCATCTCATCCTCAAGGGGCGTAGCGAGAGCGATTAGCTACCACTAGTCCTGTCTTTGCCCTATCCTTCTATCTCTCTCTCTTCGATTAAGAGAAGTTGAACAACCGAGTAACAAACAGTTCTCATAGAAAAAAATCTGTTGAGATACCTCCATTAGGAGACTATATGCTCCACATTGGGAACGGATATGGAAAAAATTAATACGAACAAAGCAAAGTAAGGAAGATAGTGTTATTCAGAATGATAGGAATACATATTTCAAAGCAAAAAATGATAATCCTGGTAATTTGGTTTCACTTGAATGTTGACGTTGTAATTTTTATTCTTAAGAGGTTGCGAAAGAAAGCAGAAGCATATCTATACTTATAAACAGAGGACGGTAGGAGAAATCTTCCAGCTGGTGTCTAGAAACTCTAAATTGTTACATAATTCAAGCAACCCAAACTAATATTGCGAGTCATGGCACCTCACCAAGGCACAGGGTAACCGTATACTGTGCTTTTAAAACAGATACTAGGCGAATACTAGGGTACGGTGGTTTGATTTTGTCAGAAACTCGGAGGTAAGAGATCGGACGGACCAGCCTCTTATTTCGTCCAAAATAAGAAAACGACGATGGACCTGGCTTGGACACGTGCTGGGGATGCCCCAGGGGAGCCGGAATCCTGCCTGTCTCTTTTACCAACCAGATGGATTCCGTTGCCCTGGAAGGCCGCTGATGACCATCCATAGGATGTATTCAGCGAAGCTACGGGATGCTGAGATGACTTGGGAGGAAGCGAGGAGACTGGTGGGGGACAGAGAAGCTCGGGGAACCGCGAGATGGTCATATGCTCCGAATAGGGAGCGGATATGCTTAAAAATGAATATTTTATGTATGCGAAAAAATCTTGTACTGTGCCTTACCCATGTAATTTTTGATCCACTTCTTCTTTGGTGGCGGCATAGGAGGTCCATGGGCGCTGTCAGAAACAGTGCCAAGGTCAAACAAAAGCGGGGGCGTCCCCGGCGTTCGGAAGTTTTCTCCATCGATCGCAAAAGCGGCCGCCACAGCACTGGGGGCAACAAAATCTCCAGAATCGTCTGAGAATCCGTCAGTCTGATTCTGCTGCGGTAGGGACTGCATGCCGAACTTGTTGATGTTGACGAAGGGCTCGTAACAGGGGCCCATGGACTGCATCGGGTGGTGGTGATCGCCACGCGCGTGGATGTTTATCTGGCTAGATTCCATTAGGACTCCCATTCTATTCACAATGCCGTTCGACAACGTTCCTATCTTTGTAATTTACTGCCACCCTGATACTTTTTTGTTGTTTATCACACACTTAATGCACAGGAGTGTATCACGCACATATCACTAATTAAGAAAACGTTTTCTATCTCTTTATCGTTCTATCTCCCTGGTATACTTGAATTTCACTTCAAAACTACACGCTCCCAGAATCAAATTTCGTAGGGTTCATTTTATGAATATTTTGAGAACGTACCTAGAAGGGCAAACAATTTTAAAATATCTTCTATAAGAAGTCAGTCTTTTGAACAGTTTAATGCTCGCCTGATGCAGTCATATCAAACCATTCGTGGTTCATTTATCGATTCATTTAAATATTGTTAACTCTATCAGCTCGGCCAAATCAGAAATCAAAAAAAATCAGGCAAATCAACCCCTGTATGCTCGGCCCATTTTTGAAGAAATATCATTTTTATTAAGCGTTAACTAAAAGTGCTATAACTATGGAAATAGGGGATGAAATCAAATGAAACTTTTTGGAATTGTTTAAAACATTTTAATATTTAATTTGTCTAAAATTGCCAACATTTCCCTTTGTGAAGAGCCCACACGACAATGTTTACACATGTACCGAGTCTCACTCCTTTTCTTGTGCTTTGCACACACCTTGCATGTTCTACAGGGCTTATTTTTTATCTGTTGACGGTATCGGTATCAATATGTGCTTAGACATATCTCCCGACAACCTGTCGTGTAAATCTTACAAAACTCAAGCGCGGAGTAGACTCGGTGTCACCGTAATATCGT
Organism: Himalopsyche phryganea; assembly: GCA_022494535.1. Classification (NCBI taxonomy): domain Eukaryota; kingdom Metazoa; phylum Arthropoda; class Insecta; order Trichoptera; family Rhyacophilidae; genus Himalopsyche; species Himalopsyche phryganea. The sequence continues at coordinate 672,201 of JAGVSL010000039.1, forward strand.
CTCCAGAAAGGGGAATATTAAACAACTAAAATTCGATTGAGGTACGTCGATAAAATCAAAACTTATTTTGGCAATAACACAAATAAGATGACTGTTTTGGATTCCGTTGTAATACGTATCGCTTGATGACTCAAATATGACTGTTTTGGATAGGCTGGTCTATCACGTGAAAACACGGTTCCGGGACTCAAGCGATGGTTGTTGTATTACGTGAAAATACGGCTCCGGGACTCAATGTGTTAAATTTAGTAATGTGCTTTAAAATTAGCAAACGTTGAGTTAAAATAAAATCTAGATCGACGGAAATAATGGCTAGCCTTATCGCGGAGATAACATTTCTTATCGTGAAAAAATCAATGTAATAATAGTGCACCTTCTATTTAAAAATGTGACAATCGTCTGATAAAAAAAACCTGGAAATCACCTAGGTTTCCTGTCAAAAATAAACCGCGATATGCAAAAGTGATAGGTACTCATTTGATAAAACGTTAAACAACAATATGGCGACCAAAACTGCAGGGAAGTGAGGGGGGTATGGTTATAAATCGCGAAAGTCAAAAGTAAATCCTTCAATAGAATAAAATATTAAAGTATTAATTAAGTTCAATACAATTTTATTAGTTAATTGATAGCTATTTCGGGTTAAGGTTAACGTAAGAACTATATATAATTCTCAGGATGGCGTTATGCCGAAATAGCTATGAACTAACAATTAAAAATTTGTAGAACTTCACATTGCGAACAATTTCAGATACGAATTGAAGACTTTCGTTCACAGAAAGTATTCGTAAAGGGATTTTCTTAATTGATTTTACCAATTCAAGCCTCCACAGCTGAAAGAGTTAAGTTTTTCATTCTATTTTATCGCAGTTGTATTTGTTAAAAATAATTCTTTTGCGCTGTTCTGCAGAAATACAAGTGTTTGGCAATTCCGGAATCAAAACATGCAGACCTTTTATACTTCTAGGATAGCAATATCCAAATACAATACAGGTCATGTGTGCTTAAAATATCATTAGATAATAATATATAACGGTAATATAAAACGACGCTTGATCTCATATTTTTTTGCCGGATGTCCCTCGAATGTGGACAGATGCCGTTTAGCAAACACACGTCCAAACAATACAAAATAAGAATGAATTATCAATGACGTCTTTCTGAAAATGGCGGCTGTGTATTATTAATAAATAGAGTAAAAGGTTATCAAAGAAACGTCCACATGGAGAGGATGTTGTCAAAACGAGAACTAAAAATATTGGCGATAGGCCAAATATTTTTAACGCTTTATTAATGTTGGAAGGCAGAGTTGATTTTGGACAGGTCAATAAGTCACGTCGAAAAAAAATCAGGATTGTATTGGCTTATTATGTGGCGAAATTTTGCGAGAATATTCCTGTTTTAAGTGGTTTGACGAATCGAAGAAATTACTGACAGAATGAAGAATTGAAATATTAGTTGAACGATGATATTTGATGCTTCAGGTCTGAAAGGGTATAAGAAAATTCACATGACGACATTGTTTCTAAGACGTTTATGAACACCGAAAATATACTAATGGTAGCCATTACATTTAATATAGGAAAATAGTCACTTGTCATAGTTACATAGTAAATTGCAAATGTCCGAGTCGATTGAAGTTTGATGCGCCATTTACTCTAACTCTGCTTGTTTTTGAAAAAGTAGAGCCAGAGTTGGAAAACAGACTTACGTTTATATTAATTTTAAAGAAAAAGACGTAAGCAAGTGCAAAGCGACAATTCTTATTATTTTATGTATGAGTGATTCGTTTTCACTACAAAGCAATAATGACTTTTAAGGTGTTAACTGTCAATTCTTGGTGGAAAGACATTATATTTAAAAAAATAAAACACAATTCGTTTGTACTACTTCCACATATTTATAATGATCAGGAGCGTTCAGTTGATAATGCTCGTGTTGAACGAAACCGGTCCTGATCATTATAAATATGTGGAAGTAGTACAAACGAATTGTGTTTTATTAAAAAAAAAAAGGTAATAATGTTGATTGGATTCTTTCGTAGGAGCGATGTTTGCTTCGATTTTTGTTTTAGAATTATGTGACAGAATGAGCTTTATTTAGATCATAGGTTCTCAAAGTGGGCGATAACGCCCTCTTGTGGGAGTTTTAGACTTTCAGGGGGGCAGTAGAAGACCCAGAGAAAATTAGGGGGCGTTGGGATGGCACAGTGAGGGTGAGGGCAGATGAAAAAAATATAGTCTAGAAAAGACAAAAAAACACGCTCATCATGTATTTACTAATAAAGCAAATTAAACTTTAATATTGGTTAATTTTTGTTGTATAGTAATCATTTTTATCACGTGTGCAAAAATTTACATATTTCGGTAGTGGTTCGGGAAGTGGATGAAAATTGAAAAATCTGAGTAAACGCCTTCATACATCACTGCAATACGTTATCAGAGCAGTTAATACAATCAGAAGTAACTCGTTGATGACAGATTATTTAGTCAGCTTATTTAGCAGTGCATTTCCAATGATGAAGATTTCAACCGATTGCTGCTTCACACAGAGGTGCGGTGCGCTGGCTGTAAAAAGGTACTTGTTTGACTCGATCTGTTTGAGTTCCTAAGAAACAAAGACACATAATTGTGCGACAACCTCATCTCATCAATGAACAATATTGCGTACTTGAAAGACTTGTATACATTGTTTAATGATTGTCGACTTAAGACAAAAAATAGCGTTGCTGCTTTTGTATCCAAACTGCTATTATACAAAAGAAGTATCGGCAGACGGGAATTCAATAACATCCCAAATTTATTAGCAGTATCATTCAAGAATGACGACTTGCTTGTTTACTGTCAAAAACATGGAAAACCTTCGCAGTGATTTCAAGGGACGATTCCAGGATATTTTAAACATGGACATACCAGACTGGGTTTTGGATACTTTTTTAAATGTCAACACAGGCAGGAGCATCCCAGTTAGAAGAAAAACTAATAGAACTGACGACAGATGAGGAATTAAAAATTAAATTTAAGAATGGCTAACAAGAATTTTATGTATGCGTTTAATTGTTCTTATTGAAACATTCTTCTTTAAACTCAACAATAGGATGAGAGTCATATCCTATCTTACGACTATATAATATTAGTGTAATTCCGCGTTTAAATATATTCGTTGCAATAGCTGTTTCAGATTCGCGATAGATGGTTAGTAAAAAAAAAATATTCTCAAAGTGGGCGGTGGGCAAAATAAAGTTGAGAATCTACGATTTAGATGTTTCTCTAACGGTTGCATTTTCTGGTTATCTTTATATATGATAGCTCAGACCGCTCTGTAGACGTTTTATTATTATCACATATAGGTAAGAAATTTTCTCATGACGTTAACGTTCGCGGTGTATATAAAATAAAATTTTACGCAATGCACACACAGTTCCGACGTACTAGCTACTTTAGACATTCAATATTTATAATTAAAGACATCGACTGAGGGTGCTTGATGGAATTTCAATATCAAATTCGGATTATTGAGATTTGCATTGCATCCCGTCGAAACCCACAATGCTATTATAAATTGTAAAATCACTGGTATTTCTAAAAGAAGTTGGAAAGCGGCAATTTGCAACTCTGCTGATGGGTTGTTTACAAAATAAGGATTAAAGCAATTCTCGAAATGTTAACTCAGGTATCAGTGTGGCTCTCAGACGTATAATATCTTACCTCGTAAATAATATTTGTCGTATTTGTATCTTCTATATAAACGCTAGACACTGTTTACTGTCTGTCAGTTCGAGTCCATTCGTGTGCTCGAATGCCTGAAGATGACGAAAGGCGAAACCCGGGTCGTTAGTGACAAAATACATGGAAATCAAAATCTCAATAATCCAAAATATTCAATATTTAAATTTCACTACCGTCGTCTATGACGGGTGCGGTTAGTAGTTTTATGAATAGATTCTTGTCACAGTTCTAGAACCAATTTGTTTGAAATACGTTGTAATTATTAAAATTCAATTTTATATAAATGGCATTGTTATGATTTGTATTTTATCAGTTGATAATGCTCGCGATGAGCGAAGCCGGTTCTATTCATTATACACATGTAGAATATAGTAGAAAACATTGTGTAATTTTTAAAACACGATGCTTTTCCACAAAAAAATAAAAAAAAATTAAGAAGCCTATATTTAAAAACAAAGTATGCAAAAAAGGTGCAAGCTGTAATGCATTTCAAACAGTTACTGTAATTCAGATCTCTTGTATTGGCGATGTCATTTCTATCGCTAATTTCCGCGCACTCGCTTTCGGATTAATCTTGTAAATTCCGTAATTCCGTAAATTGCGTAACGAAAAATTTAAACAAAACATGAAATGACGAAAGAAAGAGAAAATACAAATTAATCAGAAAATATCCGCTTATCTCTTAAAAACATTTCAGTAATTAAAATTTCCACTGTCGATAACGATTCCACAAATAATTTCGCTCAGAATATTTAATAAATGTACATAATTTTGTTTAGACACATAATTCATGTACTTGATTGCAATAAAATTAAAAGCGGCTATCTACCAAGGTTGTGATGTGTATAAAAAGATATGATACGACCCGTGGCTTGGGCTTGCTAAGAAACAACAGCTCAAATAAGAAATTTACTATAAGTAATAATTATTTCGCAAATAAAATTACTTATCATTCCGTTAGTCACAGCACAAGAAAGATTAACTCTGTGATAAGAGTTATTCTGATGAGTCCGATAATTACTGTGGAGCACGTCAAATTAATATTATTGAATGAAGCAATCTGCATAAATTAAGCGTCATATATTTATTATTTATAAGTAAATTGACATCGAAAGTTACCATATTAAAAATATTATATAGAAACGTTGCATATAATACGAGATACATTTCCGATCATCTATTGAATATGATAATATTAAATTCATGCAGTGCTCTTTACAGAAATGCGCTACTACATAAAAGTATAACAATAAAGAAAGAATCAGTTAAATTCCTTGCCGATATTGAATGAGCAGCTGAACCTTCCTAATTCTCCGCTATTATATCCGATACGTTGAAACACCTAACAGATGTCACTAAATGTGGAATGATTGTGTATATTTACCCATTCGTCGAATTACATCCCGTCAAAACCCACAATACTATTATAATTGTAAAATCACTGGTATTTCTAAAAGAAGTTGAAAAGCGGCAATTCGCCACTCTGTTAATATGGTGTTTACAAAATAAGGATTAGGGAGATTCCCGAAATTTTAACTCAGGTATCAGTGTGGCTCTCAGACGTATAATATCTTACCTCGTAAATAATATTTGTCGCATTTGTATCTTCTATATAAACGTTAGACACTGTTTACCGTCTCTCAGTTCGAGTCCATTCGTGTGCTCGAATGCCTGAAGATGCCGAAAGGCGAAACCCGGGTCGTTAGTGACAAAATACATGGAAGTGTACAAAATCTCAATAATCCAAATTTAATAAAGAAAGAATTACTGTCTTAAAAAATCTCGCGAGGCAAAAATTGCATATTTTGCCAAATATAATGGACTAAACTTTGTAATAATACATAGAAATTATTCCTCGTTTTATATAGAAGACCGACAATGAGCTGTCTCACGAAGAAAATTATCTGATGTAGACATTTTATTATTATCACATACTCATATAGGTATGAAATTTTCTCATGACGTCCGCGGTGTATATAACAATACACACAGTTCCGACATGACGCAAATCCCGAAGCAAACAAACAACAATCAGTCCGTGAGTATGAAAACTAAAGAACAGCTACTTTAGACATTCAGTATTTCAATTTCAATACCGTCATCTATGAAGGGCGTTCGCACTAGTGTATATATAATAATCCGCGAAGATTAATTGTTTAATTTATAATACGTTTAATCTTTATCTCAGTCGTATTTCTCATGTATGAGGGTCGCGGAGCAACAACTCCCGTGTCCCTTGACGATTTTTCGCTACTCGCTCCTGCACTCCGCTGCTCTGAGGACCACCCGTAATAATTTCATCGGTAGGTAGTCTATTCTGGATTTGGAGCTCTGTCAGGGTAGATGCGTTTGGGCGCTTGGCGTCCATGGCGTACGGCGCATCCTTCTCCAACACCACATTTCAGATACGTCTAGCCGTCTAATGTCTTTCGCTTTTAAGGTCCGTATCTCCACGCCGTAAAGTCATATGGAGTAGACCAGCGATCGTACTGGACGCATTTTGTTTGTGTGTCTGTTTAATTAATCGGCACATAATTTAAATCAATTGAATTTGTAAAGTTTATGCACATTGGAGGTCTGCACGGGCCGAAATTTGATGAAATTACTCTGCCCGAGTCTTAATACCACACTTGTTATCCGAGCCCGGCCCGAAGCCTAAATTTATATATCTCGGCTCGAAAAAAACCCGATTTAAAAAAAATACAGTAGCATAAAATTGATTGAAATTTAACACACTTAACGTACCTACCCAACTTTTACACATGTAGAAAAATCCCCCGGCACGAGTTCGAATAACAATTGTCCCTACGCGCCCGAGCCAGGCCCACGGGCCTGGTAGAGAATCAGGCGCCAAACCCGGGCCCGTGCAGACTTCTAATGTTGATGTTAATAAATTCTAGTCGTTGATTTACAAATTAATGATACAAATAATTGTTTGATTTGAAGTCTTATTATTGAAATTAATAAAATGCTTACATGTACTTAGAGAACGTATAAGTGCACCATTTTTTCTGAAAAAAAAAAGGTTGAGGACTCGACTCGCATCTAAATTCAATGTTCGTCAGCATTCGCTTACTTGGTGTTAATGTAAGCTATGAATGAATGCACATCAGGAAAACTAGTTAAATAAAAAATATGTTTTGTATATTTTACGCATGTATCAGTAGATGTGAATACACTTTAGGCAAGCGAAGTAATCTCAAAATTGTTTTTCTGTTTTTTTTCAGTGATCCCCAAACTTTTTCAAAACACGGCCCCATAAATCTGAAGAAATAATCAGCGGACACACGAAAAAAACCATATTTTGGTCGTCAACATATTTATTTGACATTAATTACGACTATTAATACAATACACGTTTATATTTTATCACAAAAATAGTATCTTACTCATAAACAATTTTTAAAAATAAAATAAGAAAAACTATACATAGCATGAGACTGACAAAACATTTTAATGAGATGGATGCGGTTGTATGTTTTTACACAACAAATCAATATCTGGTTCAATGTCAAAAATGCTAACTCGCAAGGATTCTTCCAAAGTCTCCGTGGGACGGCAAGATCTGTGCTTATTTTTTTATTAAAAGTAATGACGAAAATGCTGTTTCACATAGGTATGTAGTCGCAAAATAACTTACGATTACCGAGGATTCTTTGGCAATAGAGGGATATTATTGCTGTCACATTATCCAAAATTCTGGAAAAACACTGGTTTTTTGTCATTAATAAATTTTTGTATTTTCTACTAAAAATTTTCTCGGACCCCTGCGAAAATCCTGCGCACCCTAGTTTGGGAAGCACTGGTTTACACAACATATCTGTTTTTTTTATTGAATAACTTAATATCGCCAGTGACTACCGAAATTGTGTCAAACAAAATCCAGCGGACGATTTCAAATACACGTCAAATCGACATTTATTTTTTTACGAAGCATAATTAACTGGGCTGTTTTTGACACACGGAACTAAATTATAACAATCGTCGTATAAATGGGCTGCGGAATGTCTAAATAAAGGTGACATTATGTAATAACTGCCTAGTGGCATACAATGTGACCGAAACATGGTGGGGGGAGGTATTTATTATGCGAAACAAAATAATGAAGATGTAATAGAAAAAAGCACGTTGGACGGAATGGAGAGTGTACCTGACAGCTGAATGTGCTGCCATTTTATATTGTGCTTATAAACCTGGACAGGCAGAAACAGTTGACGTTGAAACAATAGAAATACTTTCAGAAATATTTATAGTCGTAACTATAATTTCGAGAAATGAATTAATTATCTAATATCTAATAATATTTTCCCTGGAATAGATATTTCACTGAACTGAATAAATAAATATCTACCGAGACGTCATAGTCATAGCCGGTAACGGTTATATAAAGAAACCATCACGCTTACCTACTTTATTGTCTATGCTCGTTGAAACTTGAAAGTTATAATGCATGTATTGGAGAGTGTTATGGCGAATATAATGTAGAATTAACAATATTATACCGAGCCACCTTTCAAAATAACTTTTCTTTACTAGTTTTAGTTGAAAAATATAACATAAAAAAATAGTAACGTTTTATATACAAATGTAATCAAATCGATAGATTATAGTCAGGAGTGGCCAACATTTTACATACCAGACAGGCCGTACAACTCAAGGACTTTTTCTACCTTCTTACGTTCACAGTTGGGGTTGAAAAATATGGATAGGGGTGGGATCTGCTTCGCTTAGAGTAGGAAAACGAATAATTCAATCACGCAAGTAAATTAATTAAATTACGCCAATTCAATTGACACGTTTATTGAAGCAACAATCTGCATCAACAGTCAGAAATGATGTCTTGGACGAGTTATTCGCGACCATGTGTTGCTTTTAATCAAATTCATGGATGAAAACGCTTGCTCACGTATGTCGTTCCAAAGCGAGATATTATATATATCTTTTTGGAAATGTTCTTAGCTCTCTTAAGCCATAAGCAAGCTATTCGAGGTAACCATACTAGTAAAACGGTTTGATGACCACTTTTCTATAAGACTTTACAGCATGATTTTTTGCTTATACCATAAGTGGGCAACGCGTCTAAAAATATGTTATATTCTATTTACACAGCTACTTCATTGTCAATATTGGAAATATAATGGGTAATCATTCCAATTTATTGTTGCGAATTTTATTCCGATAAAATTTGATTAGGAGTTGATAAAAAATAGCTAATTACTATCTTTGCGCACCTTATGAAGTAAACATACTAAGTATCCAAGAAGCAAACAGAGATATCGCTAAAATGTGATAAGAAATGTTTATCTTCTAAGCTAGCATTTCATTGGAATAAACACGTGGATACGTAATTGGACGATAAGCAAAGTATTAATTGTCAGGGGCACCTACAAGTCTCCGACGCTGGAGTTTGTCCTACCAGGTTAAGCGATCAATAGATGGAATACCTGTATAGAAACATTCATACCATAAGCAGTCGCCGTTCTGGAAGAAAACACTAAATCGAAAAAATTACATATTGAGTTGATTATAGCAAAATGTTCCTAATTTAAAACTTTACCGTATAGAAAAACACACTTATTTTTACAAATTATACTTTCGGAAAAGGTATAGCATTTCGTCGGCGTCCGTTGGCGCAGTTGGTAGCGTCGCTGGCTACCGTTACGGCTGTCTCGGTTTCAATTCCCGGTGCGGACGGTTTTCATAGATTGACATAGAGAGAGCGATTCGCGAAACAGTTCTCGTAGAAAATTTCTGTTGAGAGACCATATGCTTTACATTGGGGCGGACATGGAGAAAATAGCATTTCAAACATTTGACAAACTACAAAGTCCAATTACTCAAAACTAGTGTTTTTCAGTAAGTGTCTTGTTCCAGAACAATGACGATATTATAAAACAAATCGTACTTTCAGATCTTTAGTGTGTCGTCGATTTCAAATATAAACCACGACTCAAGAATTCGAATCATTTAAATTTGTTATTCCAATTACTCAAAACTTTATTTCTTCAGTTAGTGTCTTCTTCCAGAACAACGACGAAATATAGGATAGGAATTATTTCGGCTTAACGCCATCATCAGAACTATAGCTATGTTCGGAATTATATCTACATATAATTTTTGTGTGGAATAGTGGTGTCTGGTAGAGTTGGAAAATATATTTATTTTTTTACCATGTCCGCTCCCAATACAGAGTGGTAGCTAGTAGATCCTGGTTCAAATCCCAGCAAGCTCAATGTCGAATTAAGATTTTTTCAATTAAAATTTGTGATCTTGGACATGAGTGACTTCTAAAATTCTCATCGAGTTTATTTCGTATGATTTTCTAATTTTCAAAATATTTGGCGCATTGGCAGCTAGATTTTTTTAAAAAATATAAATGAAAAAAAAGAATAAATATAATGAACCCATGTATATATAGTTTTGTATATTTCGTACGAAAATATCTAAGGGTAACTATAAATATATCTTTTAAAGTGTGTAGTACTAAGCAAACAGTGTCGGAATACTATAAAATAATGAAGTCTTCTGTTTTGACTCCTGTGGTTTATGACGGCCACTCTTCGATTACGGCAGATGGTCACGTGGTGCTCGACCGGCCGACCACTCCAGACGTGTCTCAGCCGCAAGATGGCAGCAATCGTACAGCATTACCGTGTATGTATACAGAAGGTATTTTATTAGTGGCGGAAAACCGGTATTCGAACCGGCGCGGTGCTGATTCGATGCACCTCGCATTCCGACGCATTTCAACAGCGCGGATACCGATTACCTGTCCGTCTACCTATAAACAAAGTCTATGCTCAGGTGTCAAAACAGTCGCGAGGGAAATGTTTGTTCGGCTAATTTTGAAACGAAAAAACAAATTAACGCAAAAAAAGAACTATCGTTATAAATTCATTTGTTTGAATGGAGATTCATAAATTGTATACACAGCGTAAATAAATGAATATAAAAATAAAATAAATAAATTGACATTTTAGCAAATTACAAATTCTCAAATCAAATCGAGAAAAACAACACAAGCACCCATGGCTAGTTCTCAAATGTTAATTTTCCTGTATCTGCACGTGGAGCCTTCTCGTTGCAAAGCGGCACCCACCACATATCAAGACGGTAGCACCCGCACAGAGCGTTTGAATGAATCTGCCACGTTCTTTGTCTGTAGATGTGAATTGAAGAATATTTCGTGACATTTATGAACACGTCAAGAAAAACAATGAACATTGCTAAAAACCACAATGTTTCTAACGATTCACAAAAACAAAGGTTACGTAAATGGTGAGCAGTAGGTACTCGTAAAAATGGCTGTTGAAATGTTACATGCCTCATTTAGGAAGAGAAAGACTTTGAAAGTTGTGTAAAAAAACAATACAATATTTATTGATTTTTGTATGCTTTGTCTTAAATGTTGGAACATCACTGCATTTTATTAAATCGAATTGCATGGCTTTCCATTAATTCAAGCCAATTTAGTTATATAATAACTATATATTGAGAAATTGTCTTTGGTAATGTATGATAAATTATTATTCAACATTGACTGGCTAGCAATTTTATTGTTCATGTCGTAAGAATAATTATATTACTGAACACACATGTAAGCATTCTTTGGAAAAAAAAAACAGCGCGAAGAATTCTTATTCTACTATAATAACAAAACCAGAATCACGGAAGACAAAATGGCCGAAAATAATTTCGGCTCCAATCAGCTGTTGCGCTATTAATTATTATTAAAAATCAAATAATATATAATTTAAACACGAGAGCAGACCGCAATAGAGATCTCTGCGATTGCAAAATGTTGGGTGTTAATAGATCTAATGCAGTATTAGCATACAAAACCAAATGGAAAATAATTTGATGAAGGACATACGCCGTTCCTGACCTACGCAAATACTATTTTATTAGTGTTTGTACCTCGTGATCACACGTCACATACATTAGTGAAAAATTGTTGGAATCTCGAGAGCTGAGCGCTGTATTAGACATGAAGGATAAGTTTGGATACGAGCACGGAAATTTAAATATTGTTAGAACGTATCAAAGATTATCAATTAGAAAGATATCAATTAATCTATTATAAACATTTCATTTTGAAATATAAAGCTCCTTTATGGACAAAAACGAATTAGTGGACACATATTTCAACTGTGAATATTTTTTCCGAAACAATTCTAGATTCAGAGGCGATATTATAGAAAGAAAGAACGGGAGTACCTAGCAGATAAAGTAATTACTAATTACCTATTATATCTGCAGCATAGATATCGCCTTCAATAAAAGGATGATGTTTACTTAATTCTTCATGTACTCGAGTTCTCAGACTCGAGCAACGTGATAACTATGAAGAATCACCGTATGTGGCCTGGGTAATTGTAATGATCGATAATACCACAAATTGATTTATCCGATTGGAAATATTGCAAGATTGTATATCCATAGACAACTGGAGAGAGATAACAAGGCCTTACTTTACCCAGCAGTCGATCTACAGTGGCTAATAATGTAGTATTATAATCAATTTGACCTATATGTCAAATCGGTCATCTATAGTGATTTTCACTTCATTAAATTGAAATACGGGAAACGGATATAAATTCCAAGCTGCATTCGATTTTTGAAAACAAAACAATTTGGAATAACCCGGTTGCAACTGAATATTCATTATTTTATAGCGATACAATTTTAATGTCAGAATAGGTAGGTAGGTACTATAATAAATTAGGAATACGTATGGCCATGTTTGGATACGTTTATACATAGTTCATTGGTATGCGACGGTATTGATAGAAAGTGAAATATTAAACTAGAGACTAGATCACCTCCATAATATTTTTTTACGTCAAAGGTAAAAAGTGGAAAATTTTCGCCGAATTTCATGTGGACACATTAAATTCTTACGCCGATATCAATTATTTAAATGTGACGACTTGAAAGTCTGTGAGGTGAATTAATTAAAAATTATATAGAAAATAAAATAGTAATTATCTACTATACAAAACTACTGGAAACCATATACATGAAAAAAAAAAATTTGAGTGAGGGGTTAGAATCCATTGCACGGGTAATTTCAAATTTAAATAATATAAATATTGATTTGAATCTATATATATATAAATGAATGTCTGTTTGTTGGTTTGTCGGGATCTTATAGGCTCCTAAACTACTCAACCGATCGCGACGAAACTTTCAGGAAGTACTTATTGTGATCATGCCGGGAAATATTATATAAAATAAATCTTTGTTTGTCCTTTACGTGTTCCTTTACCATTCATACGATTTCGATGAAACTTCGGTGAGTTGCTGTGCACACATCCGTGAAGGGTTCTGAAGAAAAAAAATTGAAAATCTAAAATTGAAAAAAATAATCAAATACGTACATCCAGCGACATCTAGGAAAAACCTTCTGATTTATTCGTGTACGCACCAGACGAAAAATAAAAATATTGTGTTATAACAAGTGTGATATTGAAATTCGGGTTCGGGTCGGTATGAAATTTCGGCCTGTGTAGACCTCTAATCCAAAAGCAGTTCAATGAACAGAATTAAAACACAAACCCTTTCTTTCTTTGAGTGGCATTGCAACGCATGCCGGGTACTCACTAGTTATGTATAAATGTCTCATCAAATGATATTAGGTATTTGGGAAGCACTGTCATAAAGTAGGAAATTCCCTTCCCGGTGACGGCTACGTAGAAGATTTATGATTTTGTTTTGAAGAAAAGAATTGAAATAATTATTTTATTTCGTCGTCATTCTAGCAAAGAGTCGAACATAATATTTAAATTGAATAACAGTTATATTATATTTTTCGGATGTCGTAAAAACAATAACTGTCGATCAATGAATGTTTGTGAAGCAAATATAATTTTTTTAGGTCTCTTCTTTTAGTGTAATGTATATTTTTGATACGTCAGGACATTTCGAAAAAAGAATTGATTTCGTATAAATAACACAGTACACGACTTTTCGAGAAAACGTTTATTCAATCTTCGCTGGAAACAGTTAAATTATATTTAGATAAATAAAACAATTTAATAATAAACATAGCATGATCAAATTGGGTTTACGCTAAGCGAGGGAGAATTTGCAAATGGACACGATTTAAAGTAATTAATCACGTTAGTTAAAAATGCTAGTTCTGAACACAGTAGTAAAATTGTGGAAAATTTACCTACATAACATTTTTTATATAAATCAACGGGACGTTATTATGTTGGAATTATTTCTGTTCTTTTCGGAAATATCGTTAATATTCTCTACAATGAGTGAATAATATTTTGACGATGCCGGATACAAAAATTACATCCTTTTCAATGTAACTTGTAAACAAAAGAGAGCCGCGTGCGGTAACGTAAAAATGACAACGCCGGAAAATTATAATATGTATTATTATGCATAAATTAAGTGCAACAACGTCACTGGGGCATTATTTTTAGATGTTAGCCAACCAATCACGAACAGTTTCAAAAGCAATTCGTTTTGTATCGACTGAATTAAATATTTCGATTTTCAAGGTAGACTCATGTGCTTTTCAAGACAAACAACATTAAAAAAAATCAATTCAAACGATTAAATTAGGTAAGACATTGATTCGACTGCATTTTTTACAAACAATTATAGCCTTGCATTACAAATGTGTAAAAAATTTCTACCGCCCCCTCCCATTTCTAGCTGAACTTTTTAATGTTATTTTAATACAAGGGAATGGGTGGTTTTAATGTCTCCAAGAACCAGTCTTTTTAACATAAGAGATCTGTCACCGCCATTTCTGAAAATAGAAGCCGCTAAACTGGCTACGAATTTTTTTTCGCTTAAATGCTTACAAGTCTTAATTTTATCAATATTTGAAGTAAATCAATGTAATTTATTATTCCATGAACACAATTGTACCAATAGGTATGCCAGTTAACGATGCTACCTCGAAGCGAAACATACCCTGATCAATAGGCTAGTCAGGTATATCGCTTTTGACCTAGCAATTTTATTTTGGAGGTAAAATGCATATTTTTTATGCATGCGGTGATCCGTGTGTTAGAGATATTTCTAATTGGGAAAACTACCTATACTGTTTCAAATTGAGGTAAGTCTTGAACCAATTCATGTCTGGATGATGGCTTATTTCGATAAGATCCGATAGGAAGAATATAATAATATCCTATATTATTTGATGATCAACTACTAAGGTGGGTGTACCTAAAGTCAGCCGTCGCCAGAAGTCGGTCTTTTGAGCTCAAAACTTAAATAATAGTGGATACATTAAAAAAAAAACAGTTTTTTTTCATTCGTGTAGAGTGTAGGTAGTCTTGCCACTTTCAATGTATATCTGCACTATACTGACCTACATGATGCAGTACGCAATTTAAAAAAAAGCACATTTTTACTTCGCAAGTTTCGGCAAATTCATGTTGTATGAGGATCGCTAACAAAATATACTTTGTTTTGTCATGCTTTGCATCATTATGTTTTTTATTGTTCTGTCTACTATCAGTAAATTATTTCGCGATATTCATGAAGTTTTATAGTGATGACCGAACACTGGGCAACGAAAGGCCGACTATTGGATTTTGGGGGCCGACCACTGGGAGAATTGGCATTTTTTGTAAACCTCTATTATTTTATGCTTGATACAATACTAACCATTTTATTTTTAGTTGGTTACATAAATAAATCCCTGTTCAATGAAATAACAGCGAAAAAAATAAGTATTTAGCATTCATTGATTCAAAATCCCGTTTGAAAGTACACCTGTCGCTTAACTGGCAGACCACTGGCGAAATGACCCTATATGAGCCAGTGAAATTAATGCAATAGGCTTCGTTCTTTTATCTATATAATAGAGAAAGTCTATGATTTGAAACCAAAAATGATAACGTAGGTATTTATTTAAATTGGACGAAATTTTCCATTGACAATCTACGTTTCTGGATAATAAAATTCGTCTTGCGAATCACATCGAATATATAATTAATTATTTTATTATGGTAATGAGTAAGTGTTAGCAGTGCTTTGGCGATAAAAAAACGTTGATACCTTTTTGCGTCAAAAATTTTAGGAGATATCAGCAGAACGCGTACGTTTTTTGTCTGCGCCAAACTCGCTCCGAAAAAATAGAACAATCCGGAGGTCATTGATACAGACGAGTTTATTATTATTTAGAGACTTATGTACAACGAAAAAAAAAAGAATAATCTTTGTTGGTTTATCGTTCGGCAAACTGCGCGTCGTAGTATTATTGTAAAAACTTATGAAATCGTAATGATGTTACAATAGTTATTGAAAATATTAAATTTACTTCGTTCTTATAAACAAACACTGCAACTGAAAAGCAGAAACAAACGAACATCACGATTAGAATATTATTGGTTGATAAGAAGTTTCATAGAAAATAGTATGTTTGACATTACAGGATTAATAGCGAATACGTCAAAATTTGTGATATTGATGCTTGAATCAAAAAAGACGGTAAAAAAGTTACTAGAAAAGTAATCAAAGTCAAATAACGATAATTGAGGGATCTGGTCTTATTATCTTGTCCCGAAACAGTATTCAAAACAAATTAAATCCAAAACTATGACGCAATGGACAATACAAAAATGTGTTTTGTTGCGCTTTGATAGAGAATAAAAGTAATGTACCTATTTTCTTCCAAGTCATTTGTTTGTAATGATTGTTTAAAAAATATTTAATGATTATGGTTTTAGATATTATTCGTAGTCGAAAAATTTCAAACCTGATGTATATGTCGTGCAATCCAAACCAGTGAAGTTTTTTTAACAGCGCACCTAATGCACCTTTCACAGTCCACGAATTCTCTGATCCCGAAATGATGCATCATAATTTTGCTTGTATTTTTATCTAAGAACAATAAATCGATCGCCATAATTTATTAAAAAAGAAAATAACTTTAAACCGAATTCCATGATCGGCATAATGGCATCATACGTTTACAAGAACTTTAATGCACTGAGAGCCAAAATCCGTAACTTGATCCTTCCACAGAATCCATTAATTCGAACTTTTAACGAACTGAATTCCTCTATAATATATGCTTGGTCCAATGATGTAAGAAGTATATATAGATGAGCTGGATCGTTGTTTTTGTATTTTATGTGACGTCACTTTGACGAACCAAATTTTTATTGTCACCAAAACCACCGTTGTAAACATAGTACATTGTAATTGGATAAGCACGTAATGACGTCAACAAATACAAGAATGGCGACTGTCACCTTTTATCCAGCTCACTTGTACTCTTACATCATGTGCTTAGTCCACAAGCTTTAAATAAACTGTGAATGGATCAATTTTATTATGTCTAATGCAGTCAACTTGTTAAAGTATATGAAAAAGGAATGATAAATTAGCTTTCAGATGTTACTCAGAGCGTACAGAAAGGTTACTGTCCTTTGCGTACCAATACCGCAAAAGAAAAAAATATTTTTATGGATGATGTCTGAAAAATAGATCAGCGTTCGTCGAATATACATTAATTACTAACTGTTATAGTTGATACTATTTACGATATTAGAGTTTCCCACTATTAAAATTAAAAACAAAATCATTTAACGATTGCGGAAAAACTAATGGAGGAAGAAACAACACTATTAATAAATTGTTAAGGTTTGTCACATAGATCTTCCAGCGACAATTAATTTAATAAGCCACTGATCATTTCGCAAGATGTCGAATTTCCGATTTGAATATTCGTATTTTTCCGTGACACTTCGCGCCCGGAATCGAACACGTTTGAATTTTCTCGGAAAAGCGTTCACATAGAAAAATACCGGATTGTCTTTATCTAATACTATTAATAACAATAATACATATGTACACTACATACGGATATAACATAAACACTGAACAAAAAAATATTCTGAATATTCCACAGGTTTAGCTGCAGCAGACGTTGTTATATTTCAAAAGGTCATCGATGCACTGTTTTGATATTTCCATACACTTGTAAGCGAGTGCGCGCGAGGTAAACTTTTTGAGGAAAATTCGAATAGGCATGGGGCGCAACCTAACGATGCGACTGCCTGGCGCGGACTGGCGGAATTTTATTTTGCTTCTGTCAATTTCCCCGCGCTGGTTTCGTTTCCCCGCGACAGAGGTTCCAGCCGTCCCGCCCGCCCCCTCGCGCCGGGCTGACAAATACTAGACCTGCGGAATATGAAGCCTGTTGACGTGTACGCGCCAATACCAAGGACGTTGCCATGCGTAACCGACCCGCCGCAGCCCGAATTTTCAAACAAGGAACGAACTCGGATGGGATTTGAAAATAGAACTTGTATCAATATTGTAGTTTTCAGGGGCGTTCCGGGTCGGGAGGCGCTCTTTTACTAACCTGAAATTTAAGTCAAAATAGACAACCTAAAAGCTTTAGTTGAATGGTGATACATTAATTTATGTTATTTAATTTAACTTCTACAGAATAAAATACTTTTTAAGTCTGTATTTACATAGCTCACTTCACTTTTATGATACTTCATGACACGTAGAATACCAAAACGCATCTAAGTCATTATTTTGAAAATATCAGTTGGCTCACTTCACTTCTCATATGATAATCATGTCAATGTTAACTGATGACGGGCATTAATTGCAATATGTACATATATCTTTTTGTACACTAGTAAGTACCTATACGTTTTTTATAAAACATCACAAACAGGCAAGATCAAATGGTCAAAAATGCACAAAAAAAACATAGAGGCTTTTGATGTTTCAATGGACGAAGCAACTTAATTATGGCGATTCGTTAAAATTAAACAATACTACTGTTTACATCACGTATTTGTTTGTAAATAAGCCACCGAATCAGTCATTAATAAATGCAACATTCAAGTAAGATTACCGTCATATTCAGGACAGAAGTTCATGCAAATGCTTACCATACATTAATTGTTTTTGAAAAATATACACAATTCAAAGCATTTATTCTACAATAATTTTCACTATATATATAGGGAGAGTTTCGTTCAGCGAAGGAAAAGATACAACTGATCATTTTGAACAGTTAATAATGCAAATTGTTGGGTAAGAATTATAAATACGATATATGCTTTAAAACATGTAAACTTTAAAAAATATAATGTAGTTCAAACTTCTTTCGAATTTCAGTTTTGAACTGCCGATACGCAACATAAATCGTCAGCCTTATGTATTACACATACTTATGCGGCTACGCATTTGATTGTGTGCGTGTTGGCGGTGTATATGCATACTGGCCGCAGCCGTTTTGCCTGCAAAGTTGTAGATTACATATTTTTCAGCCTTTTCATTTTATTCGATTTATTTTAGCGAGAATGTGACGAGTTTAGTTTCCTTTATAATTATCCATTTTTTACTGTTGAAATTGAACTGTTTTTAGCCATTATGAGCGTTTTAACAGATCAATTGACAGAAAAAAATGTGTGCGAAAACGGCTCGCGTTGTAAGCGTTAACAACTACTTATATTTGCAGAGAAACTTTACAGTTATCATTTAAGATATCGGCTTAATGTTATCAGTTTTTATATTAGTCACAATTCGACAGGAATGCTTGCTTATTTTTATTGATTAAATAAAGATGAGTAATAATGAATTAAAAATAGATATTCATTTGTACTACTTATTATTACATCAACGCCCGTGTTAAATACTGTCTTATCACCAACTGCGTAACTAATGATTCGAATAGATAACGTAAAACATTAATTATTAATGGCACAATTTCAGACATCAATGAAAGTGCATGACTGTGGCATTGACAAAAAAAAAAACTAAAATTCATGTCACACCATTTTTATACTTAATGTTTTTTTAATCGAATTCGATAAGAGTGCGTCACTGGCGTGATGCTGTGATGTCACGCGGTAGGAAAAAGTATCAATTATCTACGACCATAAATAGTTCGTAATGAATACCTGGGATCGAAAAAATGATTGCATAATTACTGTAGTAAGTATTTTGGTAGTTTTTTTTAATCAACTGTTGATCACGTAATTCCACCAAATTGTGCAGTGGAATAAATAGCCTTTGGAACCCTTATAAAGAAAAATAAATTATTACAAATTAACCGCTTTCGTTAAAAAACAAAAAATAGCACGTAACCTAAAAACTATAATAGAAATGCGCTTGTACTTTCGGTCGAGTGTGAGAACAGTATATAACGTCAATTATGAAGTGATATCAGGAATACTAGCTATATGTCTCGATTAAAAAAGACATCCGAAATATTTTTTCTTTTACCATGTCCTCTACTAACGTGAAACATATGCCCTTATAATGGAGGTATCTCAACAGAAGTTTTCTACGAGAACTGCCAGTTACTCAGTTGCTAACCTGTCTTTTTTCGAAGACAGTATGGTTAGAAGGATAGGGCTATGACAGGACCAGTGGTTAGCTAATCGCTCTCGTTACGCCCCGTTCTTAGGATCAGATAGGTGGGAGGGAATTTTATACATCAAAAACATTCATACCTTCGAACAGAAATCTATAAATCAATTTTTTGAAACTGTCAGTATCGGGATATGAACCCGAGACATCCGCAACCGTGAGCCAACGATGTTAACCACTGCACCACAGAGCCGATGGATATTAGATTATCTTATATATAATAGACCAGACCGGTCTGTAGACGTTTTATTATTATCACATACACATGAAGGTATTAAATTTTTTCACGACATAAGCGTCCGCAGTGATACAAACAATACATACAGTTCCGACGTGACGCAAATTTCGAGGTAAACAAACAACAATCAGTCTGTCAAAATTGAAACTTAAGAACAGCTACGTTAGACATTCAGTATTTCAATACCGTCATCTATGACGGGCGTTCCCACTAGTATACAACACATTTATGAATTTACTTTAACCCTTTATTCACTTCTGACTATTTAATAATGATGAAAAATCAATTTATTAAATTGTCAGTACGAGGATTCGAGCCCGCAAATGCTGCGAAAGAGTTAGTCCTACTCTACGTCCTAAAAAGGTTATAAGACCGAAATAAATTATTACCTACTGACTTAGTATGGTGATTGAGTCATTGACTAACAGACGGCTGTCGTTAAATTCCCTACGGTCGAAATACTGCTATTGACATCCTGATGATCCACAGTGAACGGATAAAGGTTTGAATATAATAGAAAAAACTACGTAAAATGAAAATTCATTGAAAAAATCGCTACATTTCTGTTTATTGTGGCAGTAGACCTTCTTGGGTTCATTGACATCTTACCATAGATGAGAGAAAGGCTTCAAAAATCATAATTTTATTATGTTGTTTGAACTGCGAACAAACAACAAAATGGCTGCCGTTTTCTTTCGTATCCCGCACAATTTAGTATACACAAAATCGTGACTCGGTCGCGTTCTGATTTGCCAAGATGTCTGACAAAGCGGGGAGGCGAGGCAGTGTCGTAAAAGAAAAGAGAATGATTTTATTCGAATGTTGCCACACGTGCGTGATTTTATTTTCGCATAACGGGCGAAACGCCACGGCGTGAAAACCGCCGGTTAGTTTTCTTGCTACGCCATTTTTTATTACTTCAACAGCGGGCAGTAGCGTAGATATGGAACGAAGCAAATATTTTTTTCACGTTGATTTTGCATTGCAAAACAATTGTTTATAACAAATTAAAATTAATCCAAGTAAAAAGATGCAATAAACATTTTATTGAGGGTATACTGACAGACGGCATTTAATCATAAAAACAAGTTCTGAGATAATCGCATTTAAAGCATTATTTTTTTACCTGTGTACTTTCTACCAAGTACAATTGCTTGTGATTAAAAAAGATTTTTTGTACATCATAAAGAATAATCTTTTTAAAATCACAAGATTTAGTATCGAGGAGTTGTAGTCATATCATGGCATTCTGCCAAAATAAATGAATAAGAATATGACTTAATTCTGTATTTTTCAAAGCCATTATATCCTAGGACTTCATACGTTCTACCAATACATAGAGAGTTAAATTGCAAACATTTAGACATTTAAAACAGAACACCATGAACTGACTTGATGCGTTCTCTCAGTATAACCTCGTTTTGTTGACATCATAATAATTATTTGAGAGAGTAGAAAAAAAATGTCCGCTCGCTACTCGAAGGGAAGGTGGAGAGCGTCAACACAATTCGACAGCCCCGAGTCCGGCGTGGGGACAAAGGGTAATTCACAGCTTCCTTCGTCTTCCATTAAAACCCGGTCGTATTCAGTATACTTTCTCTTTAATTGCAGTTAGTTTCTACTTATGAATTCCTCGAAGACAGTTACACAAACACAAACAGATTTAAAATACACAATTCAATTTAAAAGCGCAGCAAGTGGTTTTATGATAGGTCGTAAATCTCTTTGACCCACGCCGCGGCTGTGTCGGCTAATAACCGTCAAGCCCTTAGGCCGAGGGACGACTGCTGCCTCCCTAAGCATCGCAAGCTTTTTGTTTACTTCTAACGGTTAACAAATAACGGTAACCAAACAAATATGACAAATTATTTTTGAATGCCTTAGGAGAGACATTACATATTAAATTTGCATGAAAAGGAAGAGTCTGCGGATTGGTTTTGAAGACCCCTATTCGCCCCATAAGTACGGGGCGGTGTCATATTATTACAATAATGAAAGGTAAGTTTCATTTCTTAGGACCGCGTAAAAAAATCGTTGCAAAAATGAATCAGGTATATATGAAGTTTTATTTGTTCCGAAAACATCATATAAATTATCAAATACAAAGTAGGATACTTCAAAAATTGCAGAGAGAAAGTGATGTTTCTGCATTGTACACGAGAAAACATTTTGATAATCTATACGTTTCATTTAACTTTTTTTATCCGTGTCCGCTCCAATGTCTAGCATATGGTCTCCTAATGGAGGTATCTTAACAGAATTTTTCTATGAGAACTGCTTGTTACCCGGTTGCGCAACTTCTCTTTTTTCGAAGAGTAGGGATAGAAGAATAGGGCTAAGACAGGACTAGTGGTTAGCTAATCGCTCTCGCTACGCCCCGTGAGGATGGGATGAGTTAGAGGGAGGACTCAGACTACGAACAGAAATCGATTGAAAGGTCAATCTCTGAAAACCGTCCGCACTGGGAATTGAACCCGAGACATCCGTAACGGTAGCCAGCGACGATACCGACGGACGCCGACTTTTAAACTTTTTACCCTCTCTTTTTCGAAGAATGCAGTGGTAGAATTATAGAGCTACGACAGGACTAGACCACTGCACCACGGACCCGACCTTCTATAAGAGCGTATATTATTATGTTTGCAATTTCTTAAAGCTAGCTTTCCACTAGCACATAAATTTACTGAAAAACTTTTTTTTTAATTAATCTAACGTTTTTACAGTATTTACAACAAGAATAGGGAGTCACCACCAAGCGGTATTTTTATATTATAATTAGATTACGCAGCCGATGCTTGTGCACAGCCAGAGCGTTTTTCATCCATCGACGGTGCGCTACTGACGCCAGGCAATGCCATCCTTAAGTGTTCGTAATACGTAAATGTTTTAGCCAGTCACGTATTTATTAGCAGTTTTCAAAGAAAAAAAAACTTAAATCATGAAAACAGCACACAGAGCTTACATCACTGGATGGCATACTCGAGCGCTGAATTCCGTGGCATCGATAATTTTATGGTGATTGTTAGGACACAAGGTTCCGAAAGTAGTCCTTGGAGAATTTAAGGCACGTCTGGGCCAGAGTGCAAGAAGTATAGTGGACTGAATCATTGTTTCTGTAAAATATATCACTTTGTAAATTATTGCAATTCAATAAACACGCGATGATGTCAACAGATGCAAAAATGGCGACTGTCACTATATATACCCAGCTCTCTAATACTTCTTACACCATGGTCCTGGGCAAACTTTTTGGTTGAAGGGCCACACTATGAAATTTAAAATGTTCGGCAGGTTGCTTTATAAGTTTTAGATATACATTATTTATTTACTATTCAGAAAAGGGAATTGTAACATTAAAAAAAATATATGAGACGAATGGGCCGCACACAATTACACTTCGGGTCCAACTGAGTTCAGAATTATCATAATATGGATATACTAAAACAATTTCGTTCCGGCGATGAACAGATACTAATTCTTTCAGTTGTGGTGGCAAATAAAGCTTCTGTAAAGATGACTCTATTAGGAGTTTACATGCTCCACATTGTGAGCGGATGTGGTGAATATGTTAATACAGATGTCAACCCGGACGAAATGGCAATACTGGAACAGAAGCATGGATACGGACGGACGACAGTACTATTTCACTGGCCGTCGACCGCACGGGTCAGGTTGACGACCGATCTATTCTTAAATTAAATCTCTGTAATTATACAAGTTAGAAACGCGATTTCTAAATATACAAAACCATTGATAGAGATTCCTTTATAATATTGTTTTGCAACCATGCCCGCTTCGAATGTGGAACACGTAAATTATCTCAACCTGATGTTTTTCAACGTGAACGTATTTTATCGCTTAAGCTCACTTTTTCGAAGAAATTAAGGATAGAAAGATAAGGCTAGGACAGCAATAGTGTTCGTTAATCGCTCTAGCTACGCACTCTTCTTGGGATTGGATGGGTTGGAGAGAATTTAGACATACATGCCATCGAGCACAAATGTCCGTACATACTGGGATTCGAATCTGTAATCCCCGCAATCGAACCTAATAAGATCGACTACCTACTCGGCTACAAGCCTGTCAAAATTAAATAATTGAAATAGGTTTTAATTAAAACATTGAACAGTTGGTTGTCAGCAAAGCGTGTTCAATCGAATTCATGTGTTATGTCATTGATCACGACGATATAATGCAGTTGTAGCATAAAAATGTCGCCCTAGCACGTGTCTCTGGCTAGCCAGCGTGCGAGTGTTGCCAGATATTTTGACACAAATAGATTACCGACGCCCCCAGACGGCGCAGCGTGCAACTGTGTCACGTTAAATGCAGTATCACTTCGCAATCGCATATATTAATTAATAGAATAGAATCATAGGCTGGCTCCATGGTGTAAAAGTACAAGGTGAGCTGGATAAAAGGTGACAGTCGCCATTTTTGTATTTTTTTGATTATTGAGATTTTGTACACTTCCATGTATTTTGTCACTAACTGTCAGTTCGAGTCCATTCGTGTGCTCGAATGATCTTTGCTCGATTTAATTGGATCTCATTTTAAAGACAACAGAGCTGGTCTCGGCCAAATGATGTAAAAATAAATTGACCACTCTTTGGAAGGGAAAGAGCATTTTACATTGGTTTTAGGTTGAAAAATTCTGACCCGGTCACTTAATGTAAGCCACTATTATATCGACACTCCCTAGGTAATATCCCGTATCTGCAAACATGACAGTTTACACAGGAGTTCATTTCAAAGATTCATAACGCAACTCACCATATAATGTTTTCGATAAAAACAGTTTTTACTCTCTCCTGAACAATTTCAATTACATCAATTTGCCAAAACACAGTCGTTATGATCATTTCTTTTATCAAAATTATGTCACATAATATGCCTTGAATTGATATATGTGAGTTCAATCATCTTTCATAATGATAGCGTATTTAAATTTTTTACACTTGTAGCTACAAAAATGTTTTGAATTACACTATGATTACTGAACGAGTTGTATGTACATAATAGTGGGCGTCCCGATTTCGTGAATCATGTCCTCTGAAGATAGCGGCATTGCATGATACTTGTCACGTCACCGAGTTGACCCTTTCCTGGCCAGAAAGTCTAGCTGTAGAAATAATAAATTATTGTAGGTAAATAGTTCGCCAGAAAATCAAGTAATTTTGTGTTGAAACAAACGGACATCTTATGATATATAATCTCAATAATCCAAATTTGATATTCATATTGTTGTTAAAATTATCTCTTCCTGTATACGGTGACGAATATGAGAAAGAGCGAGACCACAATACATATATTTATTATAAAAAGGTATATAAACAAACTGAGTTACATGTTGTAGTTGATCAGGAACTATTTAATTTGAAATATAAATTATTTTTTTTTTACATTTGTAGTGAATCTAGATATCCCGGGATTACGGTATTGACTAATTGACCGCGATCCCGGGATCAGAAGCCCTAGTTAGATGTCCCTACAGTGAGTTTTCAATTATGAATATTTATATTAAGGTGTAATTATATGATAGAAAATTAATATAGACCTCAGCACTGTTTAAAGGAACATGTCGAATGTAGCAAACCAAAGAGAGGTAACCCACATAGAAAAATATTGTAAGTAACCTGCACAAAACGTGTATTAAGTTGTATAAATTGTGATTATAGAAAAAAAATATTTAAAAAAAAAACTGAGGGTTACGTTCTTTTGCCTTTTTAGAGTCGATATATATACTGAATAGAGCCGCAAGTATACACGAGAGACAAAATATCACCTGTTCTGTTCCAAATCGGCAAATTACAACAAAGAAACCGGCAAGAACAGGCTCTGCAGATAAATACCGGTGGCGCCCGTTGCGCCCGGATACAACCGGTTATATAACATCGCACATAATTAATAATAAACAAATAAAATTCACCTTTCGAATAGGCTGGCAGGGAGCGGGCAGCGCCATCTTGCGACAGCGTACGCAAGACGAGCGACTGTCAAATGCGTCAGCTGTTTTTAGATCAGTGATTCACAACCGCAGCGAGCGGTCGTTTATAGAAAAAGGTCACGAGTGTTTAACGTATTGCAAGTTGGAAACGATTTATCAGGTGCAGTGGATTCCTCGTATTTATTTTAAAGTCAGAGGTTGCATGGTTGTCGGCGCTTAAAATAACAAATTAAAACGATTCGAATTCTTGAGTCGTGGTTTAAGTTTGAAGTCGACAACAAAATAAAGATACGAGAGTAAGATTTGTTTTATAATATCGTCGTTGTTCTGGAAGAAGACACTAACCAATAAATACTAGTTTTGAGTAATTGGACTTTACAGTTTGTCAAATGTTTGAAATACTTTTTACATTTAGTTTGTTTGTACAAAACTGTTTTGAAGTAAAAGTATAATTTATAAAAAAATAAGTGAGTAAGGTAGAGTTCAAAATAAGGAACATTTTGGTATAACTAACTTAATATCGTCGTTGTCTAGAAGAAGACACTAACTAATAATAATCGTTTTGAATAATTGAACTTTGAAGTTTTTTAAATGTTTCAAATGCTACACCTTTTTCTTTTAGTTTGTACAAAGCTGTTTTTAAGTAAATATAAGTGTGTTTTTACATACGGTAGTGTTCGAAATAAGGAACATTTTGTGATAACTAATTCAATATATCATTTTTCCGATTTAGTGTTTTCTTCCAGAACAACGACGATATATCGTAATAAGCAACGGCTAATGGCCATGTAACAGCATAAAAAGTTTGAAAAAAAAACACTGATTTCCCGATTAAAAAGTAAATATAACGTAAAAAGTGTGTTGAAATTACTATACACTTGTTTGGATTTATTTGTGAATTTGTAACGCAGCACTCTCTCTATGAGTACATACGCAGAGATAATGTGAGTGCAAGTGTTGAGTGATTTTTTAAATGTGCTTTTAATTATCTGCCGACGTAACCGAGTGACGACTAAGGCTAAAGAATTATAGT
The DNA here is from genome assembly GCA_022494535.1 of Himalopsyche phryganea. NCBI lineage: Eukaryota > Metazoa > Arthropoda > Insecta > Trichoptera > Rhyacophilidae > Himalopsyche > Himalopsyche phryganea. The sequence goes on from JAGVSL010000039.1 coordinate 699,527, forward strand.
CCCTGAATGGACAATTTTAGGCATTGATCTTCCAAAAGATTATTGTATTTCCATCCGAATGAATGTTATTATAGTACAAACAGTTACATTTTGATGTACCTACTGTCGCAGACGAGTGGTGAAGACAACGGTCAAGGGTTCGAAACCACGAATGGACACAGGATGCCAGTGGCGGCTTTAAATACTTATTTGTTATTCCGTCAATGATAAATATAGTTTTAAAAATAAAACACGACAGTTTTGTACTAATTCCACTTTACAATAATGATCCGGACCGGTTTAATACCTTTCCACCAAGAATATACAGTTAACACCTTAAAAGAGATTTATAAATATAGTTTACGAAATTAAATAAGAAATTTTATTAGTTGATATGAACATATTTATTGAAATATAATGGGACACGGTTGCACGCCACTGACGCCCTGAGTATTAAGAGAATACATAAATTAAGAAATTTTCGATGATTCTCATTTATTTATCTGGTGCAGAATCTGATACTTTTTGTGGTAACGAGAGATTCCAACTCGAATATTCGATATCCGAATATATTCGGCACTTTTTTAACTATTCGATATTTGGACAACTAACTATTCAAATAGGATTCCTAATACTTTTTAATGGAATATTTTACAAAATCGACGAGAGATTTCAAAATCAAGAACAATAACGAATACCCCAGGTAGTGGCAATGTTTATCTCCACCCAACTCGGTCGTTTTCGACATTCTATGATAGCCCAGACCGGTCTGTATGCGTTTAATCATTATCACATGTAGGTACACATTTTGATTGTAATAAAAAAAAATAAAACTAGCTACTTTACACATTCTATAACGTGCGTCCCACTATATTATCATAATACTTAATATTGACGAATGAATCGTGGCTAAAAACCGATTTAAACATACCGTTATTAAGTTATTCAAGAAATACCGTTATATTAATCCGACGCTGCTGCAAATTTCAATTATTGTTACACAATGGGACTGTTTTGAAATGCGTATTTATACAATGTTATGATTGTTATTAAATATTCGAATCGAATTTTTAATAGTATTTTCATACTTAAGAAATCTCATCAAATATCCCAATAGCTGGTAATGGCGAATAGTTGGAATCCGTAGTGGTAATTGTTTAAGATGTCTAATCTTTTACTCTTTAGCATGTATTAATAGATAGATTCTATTCATTGGAACTGATTAAAACTAACCTTTGATAGAATGCGAAGGTGGCGGTTGTGGAGTAAGGTCCTGATGCTGTTGCTGCTGTTCGATGAACCTCGCCGCCTCCAGTAAGGTGGCCAAACTCATGGCAGACACCACAGATCCTTACCACAGGCTAGCTGATCCGATTCACTGATCTCCGTATATCTAAAACAATCAAGGCATATCATGAGATTAGCCTTGAGATTCTAATTGGACAACAGGTACAATAGATAATTAATAAGATATTTTCAATGGATTCAGGGTAACTGCACAAATAAATTTTGAATAAAAAATTGAAATTTTAAACTATCTTATTTAACAGATTGTGTTACTAACTGTGACATGCGTTTCGCCACTTTGAGAAGTATCTATAAACTTAGTCTGAAGATGTTTATCAAAGTCATTAATTGTAATTTTCTAATAGATACAAAGATTCTTAATCAAATATCAATTTAAATGGAAGTGGATATTAAGAGAAACTGGTTAAATTTAATAATTCTTTTTGCATGTGCAAGATGTACAAAAAATATTTATGAATAAGGGTATATTTATAATAAGGGGTGTGGAAAATGAATTGAGTCTTGGTGTTTTTGAATGAGTCGGGTGTCGCAAAAAACCGGGCGATTACAATTATTTCTCTTTCTAATTAATCAAAATTATTTAAAACATTGTATGTGTACAGTCAAACGTTCTAACGACACGGAAATAGGTTCCATTTAGAGTTCCATACATTTTGGGTTAGGTTTTCTTTATTTCATTCAAATTACACAAAATCAAAAAACCAAATTTTTCCTCTACGTTTTTTTTTTATATTGAGCGACGAACGTAAGTTTACTTATAACTGTATACAGGCGGTCGTCGACTTATGTACAATATATGTCCCTTCCAAAAAGTAGTAAATTTATTTTTCTAATTTACATCATTTGGCCGAGACCTGCTCTGTCGTTTTAAAAAATTAGATCCAATCATTAATTCATTTTCGTATTACATCAATTGGTCAAAACACCGTCGATATGAACCTTTTTAATTAATGATTGAAAAACGTTGCAGACCACTGAATATAGAATATACGGGTGGTCGACTACTGGTCAACGATTTCATAAAAATGCTTGTTTATTATCAATGTTCAAGGAAACCAGCTGACAATAAAAATGCGATAACAGCAGTTTGTGAGAAACGTATAGCCACTATTATTAAAAAGATAAGACTGGAAAAAATAATAAAAAGAATGACACATCGAATTAAATGGTCGTCAAAACACAATCGATATGGACCTTTTTAATTAATGATTGAAAAACGTTGGAGAGCACTGAATATAGAATATACGGGTGGTGGACTACTGGTCAATGATTTCATAAAAATGCTTGAACGTTATTTGAGGAGAAAATAGCTTACAATAAAAATGCGATAACAGCAGTTTGTGAGAAACGTAGCCACTATTATTAAAAAATAAGGGAAGAACTGATACCTTATTGATTAAATGGTCGTTAAAGAATGAGACAACTCTATCATATCCGTTGCATCGCAGTACAGTGCAGTGCATTGTTGAAACAAAAGTCGTAAATATTTGAACGTTATTTGATACAATAAATATTAATCGACTAGTTTTTCAAAATAAGGGAAAAACTGATACCTTATTACTTCAGCCCTGTTAAAGATGCATTGGAGTAAGTTACAACGAATTATTTTGATACAATAAATATAGATAATTTTGGACAAAAATGAAACCAATATATTTTAATTTAAAGAAACAATATTAACTGACATTAAGCTTAATATAATATTCAGGTTAACTTTAGGTTAGTCTGAAGATGCTTCTTAAAGAGGCGAAACGCGCCACGTTAGTGATAAACCAAGTGGAATAACTAAGTTATCAATATTTAATTTAATACTATATTAAAAATGAACTTCCACAAAGTTACCGCCGAATCCATAGAAGACATTAAGCTTATTTATTGCAAATATATTAGAACAAAATAATATGTGAAATATAAAAAGCGACATCGAATATAACAAAATATACGATACCAGGTGTGCTATGGCGCAGTGCGTCCAAAATGAGAAAAAATGAGTTTTATTGAAAAAAATATACCTAACAGTATTAATTAAATCACTTGAAATTATTTTCGTCGAAGCAAATACTGTATAATTTTAATATTTAATGGAATAATTGTATTAATGCAACTGCAATGATAGCGAATAAAATGGGGTGTGTCACGTCTGTGAAATAAAAAATCCTACCGTATAAATACATATTGCTGCTTATATTAGAGAGTATTGATGGCAAATAAAAATTCCCAGCGGAATTATTACACAAAACAATGAATGAATGTATGAAAATAACACATATCGACTGTGGAAAGGAAAAAGGACGTAACACACACCTAACAGTATTAATTAAATCACTTGAAATTATTTTCGTCGAAGCAAATACTGTATAATTTTAATATTTAATGGAATAATTGTATTAATGCAACTGCAATGATAGCGAATAAAATGGGGTGTGTCACGTCTGTGAAATAAAAAATCCTACCGTATAAATACATATTGCTGCTTATATTAGAGAGTATTGATGGCAAATAAAAATTCCCAGCGGAATTATTACACAAAACAATGAATGAATGTATGAAAATAACACATATCGACTGTGGAAAGGAAAAAGGACGTAACACACACCAAAAATATTGTGTATAGCTCACAAAACGTGCTAACACTAAATTTATGTATAAATATATAATATAACGACTGTAGAAAGGCAAAAGGACTTATCCCGCTGTCTTTTCCAAATATTTTTTTCGATAATCACAATGTATACAATTTAATACACGTTTTGTTTGGGCTTGTTTATATTTTTGTGTGTGGGTTACGTCCTTTTTCTTTTCCACAGTCGATATTATCATAAAAGACTGAAATACGTAATTGTTTTCGAGACTTAAAAATATATGTAAGCTGCTATTTCAAATTGATCAAATGAGAACAAATGAATAAATTGTAAGTTTTGTTTGTGAAGCACACATATTTTGGCTTGTGGAGTGCCGTGAAATATGGGTGAGTGCTTAGGTGTGCCGTGGATGAGAAAAGGTTACGGAGCACTGATCTTAGCAGTTGTATCGTGTTTCTTCTTCATTATTTCCAATGCAACTGTTAAATGGAATATTGAGTGCTTCCACATAAAATTTCAACTCATCCAAATCCCTTTTACTGTCTAACATCTTGTAGATACCAACTTTTTTACGTCTTACATGGACAAAATTCGTTTTGAACCAATCACTACCATGGACAAAGCTTATTTTGATGTGTTTACCCAATTTTGAACATTATTTAAAAGGGCTTAAAAAACGTGTTGTCGCATATCATTTATAGAATCAATGAATAATAATCCGTTTCAAACTCAATATTGTCCTCTTGTGGACAAAATACGATTACGAAAGTTGCTCTTCATTTCTAAAATTTTGATGAAGTTACTGTACACCGTTTGGAAGGAGTTCTTGTGACAGACAGGCAGATTTACACAAACATTTTCAGCTATATAGAAAAGATACATACTCTCGAAGTTGACTTTTTCGATGGTTTGAATGTGCCAATGGAGTAAACACCAACTCGATCAATAATTTTCCTTTGAAAGGATACGATATTGTTTACGTGATTTATAAAAAAAAGGGTTTTTGGACGCCTATGCTGACTAGGGAACGTGGCAACAATGAAATTCGAAACCGTCTATACGTGTCAGCAAAAATAATGCAAGGAAACATACACTTTTTACGATTATTTGTAGGCAATTAATTTATTTTCATTGCTTGTGCAAAAATTGTATATATATATACATTTATATATCGATGGTCTAGTTCCATAGTGATACAACTAGAAATTGGTAGTTTTGAGATATGACCGATCAAAGTTTTGACTCATCTAAACTGAGCGGGCTTATTATTTGTATTACTTTTTTATTCAAATAGGTGATTAATAGTTTATAATCTTAGGATTAAAGGTTGTTTCTTTATGGAACGCCACGATTCACAAACATATATTTCGTTATGTATGTATATGGAACTGAGAAATTATTTAATTTTGTTGATTTCTATATGCAAATATCTGCCTTTTGAAAGAAAACCTCTACATTTTACAAGCTGTACTTTTGTGGAACTGTATAATATAATGACTAACTTAATTCAAAACATCTAATTTTTGACTTAACTGGGCCGTTGATATATTCTTTCATATATGTTTTTTTAAAACGCAATAAAAAGGTACAAATTCTGAGTTGAGCTTATCTCAGTATGAGTTTTTTCTAGAAGAACTGCTTGTTATTCAAGCTATAAGGATATGAGCAGTGTTTTAAAAATAAGACACATTGGTTTTTGTACTACTTCCACATTTTTTATGATCAGGAGCGATTTCCATCATCGCGAGCATTATCAACAGATATAATATAAATCTTTAAAAAGGCTATTTATATGAAATTGAGTGTTTTATATTTAATGGTATATCAGACAATCTTAATGTGTTAACTGTCAATTCTTGGTGGAAAGGCATAATATTTTAAAAATAAAACACAATAATGAGCGTTATCGACTGAAGAATATATTGAATATATCAAAAAATTGGTTTAAGAACCACGACAAGTATTTAAAGACTCAATTTCATACAACATACAGCCTTGTTCAAATTTATATTTCATCAGTTGATAATACTAGCGATGAGGGAAACCGGTTCTGATCATTATAAAATGCCTTTAAAATAATAACTGACAGTTGACACCTTAAAAGCGAATAGGACCAGCGGTTAGTTAATCACTTCCGCTATGTTTCAGTTTTGGGAGGGAATTTAAGACACGCATGGTTTCGAACACAAATCCATTTCATGAACTAAGACAAGAATTTACATGCAATCAATATATCGATGGTGTTTCGGTCACTTTATGTAACCCTCAAGATTGAATTTGTTCAGGAGAGTGTAAAAACTGTAAATTCTCATGTTTGCAGATACGGGTTACACGTAGGGCGTGTCGATATATTAGTGGCTTACAGCAGGTGGCCGGGACAGAATTTTTAAACCTAAAACCAATGTAAAATGATGTTTCCCTTCCAAAAAGTGTTCATCGTTTAGCCGAGACCTGCTCTGTCGTCTTTAAAATGAGATCCAATCATTAACTCATTTTAGTACTTTTTGAAGGTTAGATCAATTTGCCAAAACACCGTCGATATAATTTGTTTGATTACATGTAAATTCTTACCTAAGTTCATGAACCAACTGTTTTATATAACGTGCAATTGTTAACATTTAATTTTATATAAATAGCCCTGCTGTGATTGTATTTTTATCAGTTGATGCTCGTGATGAGAGAAACCAGTACTGATCATGATAAACATGTTGAAGGAGTACAAAAAAAGTTGTGTCAACGTATGGAAAATTTCTTTTTCCTTGATTAAACAAAACAATGGAAGCTTGTTGCATGTAGTTCGATATTGTTTTATGTGACTGGCAACTGCTCTTTCAATCACATAAAACATTTTTTTCATATCCGCTCCTAACGTGGAGCATATGGTCTCCTAATGTAGGTATCTCAACAGAATTTTTCTACGAAAACTGCTTGTTACTCAGTTGCTCCACCTTTCTATTTTCGAAAAGAAGTATAATTTCAATCCAATAGTATTGTAAGAATGCAAGTTATGTTAGTGATCATACCTACAAGTATCGTATAGAAACGTCACAACATTGATGACTTTTGACAACAAATTCACTTAATTATTTATACCTTTCACCTTGAGACATTTTGTCATTCATCACGTCAAATTCAATACGATCGGTATCCCCGGACTTATAACAAGTTGCATTACACATTTGCAATCCCTACTGGCTATGTTATAAGTTTTCTGTCCATATTGCTTTTAATGGAGAAATGTGTTTTCACAGTTGTAGATATGTGTTTTCAATCCAAACCTAAAAAAGGAGACGTAAAGAGAGGTGCGGGTCCGTGGCGCAGTGGTCAACGTCGTAGGCTACGGTAACGGATGTCTCATGTTCGAGTGCCGGTACGGACAGTTTTATCGATTGATTTTTCAATCGATTTCTGTTTGTAGGCATGGATGTTTGTGATGTCTAAAATTTCCTCTCACATATCCGATGCTAAAACCGAGAACGATTACCTTACCACTATTCCTGCCCTAGCCCTATCTTTCTATCCCTACTCTCTTCGAAAAATAAAGGTTGAACTGAGTATTAGTTATCATAGAAAATTTCTGTAGAGATACATCCATTAGGAGAAATAAGTCATGGTATAAAAGAAGAAAAGTAACTCAACAGCCAGAATTTTTATGAATATTATTCCCTTATACCAGCTATACCAATGTACTTGACATGCGTCGTTTGCGAACGAACGAATTCTAGCGACCTAATCTTACTACTCACTGAGAATCGCATTTTCATTTTTCTATAAAAGAAGACAAAGTGAGAAAACAAATGTCTCGGGTATCCAATTAGTATTTAGTTCCGAGTTATTTGTTTTTAAATTGTAACAATGCTTTTTCAATAGCAGGCAGATTGAGAAAACGAATGACTCACAGTGAACTGGATGAAAAAACAAATGAGAGTCCAATTGGGATGCAATCACGAGTGATTTGTTTTTTCCACTATAACAATGCTTTGTCTATAGTCTATGGTAGGTAATGTGAAAACACAAATTACTCGGTGAGAATTTAACTAGAATTTAACACCGAGTCATTTGCTTTCGATATCCAGTGTTACGAACCGGAGATGAATCGAAATTTTTGATTTGCGCACAAGTGACTCACTTCCTATGTCTAATCAATCCCTCTTGGGGGAAACGGGCGTAAACGTTGAATGGCGATTTTGTGGTTTTATTAAAAAAAAATGACATATATTGCTTAGTATTATTCGCATTCGAGATACTCTTAAAGGTAAGTCATGGACTGGGAAAGTTGAAGAAAACTCATCAAATTGATGTCATATTACGAATGATTCCCGATAATATGTAATTTAACACTTTTATTCACTGAACACTTACAAACAGTATTCGTAAGGGGTTTTCTTAATTTTTTTCAGCATTCGAAGCCGTCTTTATTAATACAGTTCTTAGCTACAATATATGTGGGAAAGTTTCACACAGTACAAATGCCAGTCGTATACAAAATTTAACATATGAGGAGGAAAGATTCAAAACGTGATTTGTCACAAATTTAAAAGAATGAGTTAATTATCAGGTGCGATAGTCCATTGTTAAATCTATAGGATGAAACCACTGTTTTTGTTAAAAGAATATATTTCCCTATATAAAAATAATCTTAAAGTTGACCTATTCAAGCAAAACATGATTTCTACAGCATTAAAAACCCATCAAAACGAATAGAGACTCTGCCTTTATACCATGCGATATCACAACAAAAAAATGTAATGATGATATTACATTATTAAAAATATTGTTTGACGACTGGCCGAATCTTGAAGATGAAAGACTCGTGTGGTACAAGAATATACTTTTAGATGCACCATCTGCTAGTGTAGAACTGTAAAAGAACAAAAGATTATATGTGACTGTGGAGCAGAACCTTATTCCTCTTAACAATATATACATACATAATTATTATACTATTACATTTTTAAGCCAATACATTAGATTACTTATTCTTTTTTCTGTTTCCATGTCAGATAACATTCAAAAACTGTTTTCAGTAATAACCAATAGTTTTAAATTATATACAATATCAGGGTCATAATTCTTTCCATACACTATATACCTATTATGATAATGTTTCTTTCAAGCATATAGGCTAGGTTATAAAGCAACATGTTTTTCATCATTTTCCAAGTTGCGCCATTTTATCGCCATTGCAATATTTCTAAGAAACGAAATCGTGCACTTGCAAAATGTCACGATCCACAATGACATTATGTAAAGTTTTCTTATCAACTAAACAATGATATCTACTTTCGACTGTGAATGCTTGATACTACCACTTCACTGTTTTAAAGGAGATTTGTCTAAGGACTTGCATTAAGGGACCTCTTATTCTCGCAAAGAGGATGTGTGCCCAGGAATGCTGGGAAGAGTTATGCCTCGGTTGTCACAGTTGAGGGGATCGCCCCCTTTGTGAAGTGCCACCACCGTCACTCACCGTCCACCCAGTCCCTTGGATAACGCTCACCATTTCACACATTAGTCATCAGGTGATAGAGGGTTAGGGATGGCGTTAAGACCATACTTTGGCGGTTTGCCGTTCTTGAGCCTCTTCACTGTCAATAGTTTATAGTATACAGCCCCATGATAAATAATATCAAATTTATCATTCCTCGATCGTCAGTGTCCATTTTTACATCGCATTAAGCATAGTGTTCCGCGAATGCCCCAGAGGAGCCTGAATCCTGCCTGTCGCTTCTACCAACCGGATGGATTCTGTCGCCCTGGAAGGCCGCTGATGACCATTTATCGCAGCGAAGCTACGGGATGCTGGGATGGCCTGGGAGGAAGCAAGAAGTCTGGCGGGGGACAGAGAATCTTGGAGGAACCGTGTGATGGCCGTATGCTCCGAATTAAAAAAAAATCAGTGTTTTGCAACTAAAAGGCCCCCAACGAAAAAATTTAAGACTGGTAACTCTTTTAGGCATTTATCGTTTTTAGGGTCCCTTGAGAAACGGATAATCGGGGCTCCATTGTATAATGAAAGTTGCGAATGATTCAGTTTCTACACCATTTTAGAGTTATCCATTGGTTTACACTATGGATATGACGCTTTATAGATCTTCCAGTGCGGCCTTTTGACTATTTTTCTTTTATTTCATCGATTGTTTTTATTAAACTACAAAACAATGTACGTACATACATTTTGAATAATTAAAACAAATTGCAGTTTATTCTGTGCCGATGGCAATAATTTGCGTACAACTAACTTAAGATATCGACTGAGGGTGCTCGATGGAATGTCAATATCAAATTTGAATTGTTGAGATTTTGTGTTCCGCTTTTCGAACTCGAACTGACAGTTCTCTCCCGGGTCGTTAGTGACGAAATACATGGAAATGTACAAAATCCCAACAATTCGAATTTTAATAACTAACTGTTTGCGTGGTTGCGGTTGAGACATTTTTCTACGATACGCGCTGCAAATTTTAGACGGGTTAGCGTTAGCACGAATCAATTGAAAAATCTTTTATTCGCTGAGCGAAAACGGTCCGAATCATATTTGAAATAGTTTCAGCGAACTGTTTTAAACTATTTCTGTGATCGAAAAACCACTATTATAAACTCGGCTGATGTACGTTGCGGCGTATGTTTTAGGTTCGGGAGACCTTTCCTTTCACAGGAACGATGACGAAATATTTTTCAGAATGCAAAAAATCTCTCAGTTTAAAACCCATAATGCTTTATGATTTCCTCTTGTTATTTTTTGTTCTCAATTGTTATTTTTTGCTGTGTCTTAAAATCAGATAACTCTATTAATTTCGGTTTTAGTACCAGGGCACTTATAATACAAAACAGAAGTGAAAAAAAGCACAATTATCGTCTAGAAGTTAATATAAACAACAGTATGAAATGTATTATATTGCCAGCTAGCACCTCAAATGGCTGATAAGTGATAACGAATGAGTTAGTGTTATTATCGCAATAAAAATATGATTAGTTTATCATGTGATCTTGGCATAATAACAAAATGTTAATATGCAGTTAAATACGCTTGAAATAATAAATTAATAATTGTATTTAGAGTGTTTTATTACAGACCTTATTGATCTTAATAATAAGTTACCATTCTTTTATGAAAAACGTTTTGTCCAGAAGTACAAACGCGTATGTTGAATGTAGCAGCTGGCAACGTCGTTTCCCATTGATCATTATTTATGCGTGATACGGTACGATACACCTGATACGATAGTTTCAACGCAACAGAATGTTTTGCAGCTGCAACTCAAATGTCAAAAGTATTAGTGAATTTATTATCTACTGTCTGTCGGTCAGCTGATTTTTGAAAAGAACGCCTAAGCGATAACTTCAAGAACTCAGCACATAATAATCTAGTTTCAAACGAATATTACTTTTTTTATACGTACGAATCTACATTCGTTATGTTTTTGGAACCGTTTATTTACACTACATTAGCACGTCCACATCTAGAGTGAAATTTTTGTCTAAGGATAGGTATGAAATTTACATATACAGTAAAGTTTTCAGATATCATTTTCCATTCATGGCATAGACAGTTCTTTATGATGCGGTTATAAAAACTGACGTAAGTGTAAAAGGATATTTATTGTGCAACTATTGATGGTAAGAATATGTAGTAATATTATTATGCGTCATGTGACTGTTTTCGGTCGGTTTCGAGTACGGCTCGGCTGCCACGAAGGCAAGATGGAAAACTGAATGCGAGTTTGGTGTCTTCAGGTAATAGCGGCTTCGGTGAATCCGCGACTCAGTGGTTGTTTCCCAGCCAGGGAAAGTCGCCTCGAAACTAGTTTATTTCTTCAAAATGAAGTTAGCGCGTACACTACTATAGTATTCGGTATTGTGTGCGTGAAGGCGTTCAACTGCGCGCACACCATGATAGAATAGCCAGCTGCCGTTGTTTGGTCGCTGATAATTCATCAAACTCGTAATAGTTTCGAAGGAACTGTTATTGAAGTAATGCTGCAAGCGTCCCACGTAGGCCGGCGATGATTATAAAACATCGGCGGTCGATTCAATATACATGGGCGTGTGGCGAATCGAGAACAATAAACTGGTACGCTGTCACGAGCTGCGGGAGCGAACACGTAAACATTACGCGGAGGGAAAAGAGAGGAGCGGACTCCGGCCAATGAGGAAGTTGCGATTCCGTGACGTCGCGGCGGTCGGTCCGCCGATTGGTCGAAAGGCCGTCGCGACACCGCGGGCGCGCACTGACTTCACAGATCACACATGGCGCGCCGACATCGAATTTTAATTATTTACACGGACAACTTTCACGCAGATAACGATGGCATACTAACGGGACGGCGCCGAAGCGGTGACCCCTGCCGCTGACGGAGGGCGAACTCGGCTGCGGTTCCCGCTCTCCGATCGCATCAGACGCGCGATCTATTTATAAACTTTCACTCACGATTGATTGCCCGGCCTTCGCGTCACAGTCGGTGCAATCAACACATCCCCGATGGACTCGGAGGAGCGCAGCGTCCACCGCACCCTCGCCGCGGCCGCCTCACAGCATTTTCACAGATTCGGCCGACGGAAAACAAAGGAAAACGCGACGCGGGGTGATCGATTTATCGGCGCGCAACAAGCCGGTACGCGGTTACTGGCGAACAACCACTGCGCACAAAAATGATCGAGTGACATGCTTAGCAAAACACTGCGGAGGGTGGGGGGAGAGCGCGATTTCACAAAGATCGCGGCGTCAGTTTGTTATTGTGGCGGATCTTCGATTCGGGAAAAAGAGTCCGATTGCATCACCGGCACGGTCGCGGATCTCCAGGTGACGTGCGGTCTGTTTATTCGCATACGGAACTGCGTACTCGCGTCATTTCTACACTGTCCGCGGAGTATGACTAGGCCATGCTTCCGAGCGCACCGCTCACGTGTCTCGTACTAATATAGCTGCCAATCGCGAGGCGCGGTGGGATCACGTGGATATCTCGACCAATCGCGTCCGCGCATGTGACGTAAATTACATAGGGCGTTGATAGTGGTGTAGTTGCACAAATTACTACGCAATATTATTAGAGCCTTTTTATAGCTTCATGTAAGAACATAATAGCGCATATTGATAAAAAACGTTCAATTCATTCTGTCGAATGCTTATGCCACGCTCTTCAAGCATATTCTCAATATTTTTTATGAAACTTATATTATTAAGATTTCGGTGTATGTACACACCTGGAACAATAGCATGGCAAGCCTGACTTTTCCATTGTGACACCTTTCTATTTGACATTTGCGGGTCGATCCACTTTTGTGTACAAATCGCGAGTTTTTCGCGCCATAAACAATTCACTTCGAAAACAGACTTTATATTTAGAATGAATTAACATTAGTGCATAAATATATTTTCCATATTCTATCGCGAATTCAATTTTAATTCCATATTAAATGTGCAATTCAATGAATATTATTTAAAAAAACCCTTTTTTAAAGATTTCCTTTGTTTAACTTTTTAGAGCAACCATAAAATTTATTGGAAGGTTTCAAATGATTTTTTTTTACCTGTTAATTAAAAAACAATTTGTAACATTTGAAAATATTTTTATTTAATAAGTGTAATTATTTTATAATTTTCAAGTATACCTAAATACATGGGGGTAAAATAAATATATTTTTTGTACAATAAACAATTAAAACTACAGGTATTTATTTGGTCACAAAATATTCTAGCATTCGCAAGTGTTTTACACTTAATTATTATGTAAAGATTATGCTTACATTGGTGACAAATTTTAACAAGGAGGATCAGGCAAGTATAATAACTTAAAGATGAATTATTTTCTTCTTTCACCTGGGCGTAAAAATCATTAATAGATTTTATAAAAAAAGTGTTATTGATGGTTTTATTGCCATATAATTTATTTAAAAAGAATATAGTCAGGATCTATGTTACTTTTATAAGGAAACAATATACAGGTAAAAATATGTAATGCTAATGATATAGTAAAAATACTTTGAATCGAAACATTGCAGTGTGAGTAAAATATTGCTTAAATTTCTCAAAAAATAAATTTTCCCTTAAAAATTCGAATACATGATGATAATATGATTTAAAGCATCAAAACATTTTAGGCTCCGGCAAAGGTAAACGCGTCCTTTGCCGATTTCTTATTCTTTACAATCAATGCTCAGCAAACAATTAATAGGCTTTTATATATAATATAGACATTCAAATATTGTTTAAAAATACATTAAAATCTTCAAACACACGACACATACTTATTTTATGTATATATAATAATCAACAAAAAAGACACTCAAAATCTTAATAATAATGAACTAATAGAATCGCAAAACGCTGGCATGACTGAGTTAACTTCAATCCCATGACGATACATTACGCTGTCAAACTGTGGGTATTAGACATAGGAAATGCATTACTTAGGTGTTCTATTCTGATTGGATTCTCCCCATGTCATTTGTTTTCTCACCTCTCCGGCCATTGAGAATGCAAGCTATTCGTAACGATTCTAATATTTCCGTAGAGACGAAAGAGTATCTCGGATGATATTTTGTACAAATAAAGCAGTTGTTTTTGTTAATAAAATTTATAAATAGATAGAAGCTGAAACTCATTGATCTGTGTTGATAAACATAACCTACAATTCTGCCATATTCTATACTAGTATTACCCCAAATCAAAACTTTATTCCAATGCTGGTGGGGATTGTGTTAAAGGTAATAGCTGCCCTTTAAAATTGTGACATGTAATGAATGCCTCACGGATGGATGTTTTTTGAAAAATATGTATAGCATTAATTCAAACAGTAGTAACATGAGATATTTTTTTAAATAACATTTGAGAGTGCAAAATGAATCTCTCAAGAAACATTTGAGAAGAATGACAAATACCCATGATTTAGTTGTCAAATCACAATTTGATTTTAAAGTGCTTAAATACATAATTATCTTCTAGAAGAGTTTTTGTTTAAGACAACACTTTTTCTTTAAAAATGTTGTAAATAACTCCATGGATCGATTGTTCATTCTTTATTTTGCAAATTAAAATAATTGCTATCTAAAACATCAGCTGATGCATATCGAACATGACCGGTCTCTTTCAAGGCGATTATTTTAAAATTACCTTTTTCACGTCGCATTATAAATCCAAGTTGGTTAACTACGTAGGAAACCGATGTATAAAATGACACCTTTCCGATCAACACTGAGGTTGTTCATTAAGAATATGTAAATAAGTGTATCTTTATTTGCAGTTTTGGTTCGGTTTGCACAGACTCAAATATAGAAGAATTTGAGTTTACAAGTAAGCAGAGGTTGCCAAGCAGATTCAATTAAAAACTAATAACCAAGGAAAAAAATCATGTATAAATTTACAATAATTAATATTAACTTATCATTTAACTTGTAACAAGTTTTTGGTTTACTCCTAAATTACATACCATGTTTTTTTGGAGAATTTTATTCCTTAAAATGTTAGTAGGTATATTTATTTTGCATAATATCATAATCTCACTTTAAATAAATTTTATCATCTTTATTGTAAATGTGAACACGTCACAATGAATAGTATTTTATCTGACAGGTGGAAATCGTACTGTAAAAAAAAACAGCTATACAGGCGCTGTCTGAGGAGTCGGAGTCGCCACTTTTACTATTTTAAGCAGAGTCATCAGCAGTCAGTTAACCACCACACAATCATTAATTAATTTGAAATTGTGAACAAATGTACATATTCCTTTATTTACTGCTATGCCATTAATTTTGTTGATCAAACATGTATAATGCAAAAGTGGATAATAACCCATCTAGGCACCGGCATAATAATTGCCCCCTATTATGCAACAGAAACTTTAGCAATCAAAATAAAGATTTAAATTATTTGTTTCTGTCTTTGATTTCTATTGAATAATCATTACAATTTGAGAATAATAATAATTTACTACTGGATGAGTCAGCCTGATATTCCTTTATTATAATCCAGCAGTGGTATGACAGGAGACATATTCAAGAATTAGCCTATTGGTTGTGGTTGATGGAATTAAAATTGTACAGGCCTGGTATGAATTAAGTCATACTTTTTTATATCCGATTTTCAATGACACTAAAGACCTGCAGCTGTGTAAAATAATAAATATTATACAAAATCAATCGAAAATTCAAAGTTTCCTTGAAATACTAAATGTATAATTGTGGCGCAATTATTCCCCATTCAAATCAATATTTATGCTTATTCCATAATATTATATATCTCGCCTTATTAAATTCTAGTGTTCTGTTTATAATATATGAATGATTTATTATAATTACCTAAAAAAATAATTCTAGTGTCGTAAAATGGCTGTAGAGACTTTTTAGTTTACGTCAGTTTGAATTAATAGTCAAAGTTAATTCAAAAGATTGATTTAAACATATAAAAATCCCATTCATACTTTCAATAAAAAGAGTAAAATAAATATTCATAAACATTTTAGGTAATTTTTTTGTGACATTTATTAAAATGTGTGAAGTTATTTAAATAAAAATAGAAGACTAATTTTAAAAGCCTCTGGTTTCAACACAGAAATGACATAATGGCACGGTTTCAAGAGGTACACAACAATGTAAATGTGTGCAACTCTTATAAGACCAAATCAAATTACGATTGTTGCACATAGACAATATAACATATTATACAGAAAATTTATGGCTGCATTATGCTTTATTCTTTGTCTATGATGTTGATTGTAATTAACTTCATAAATGCCATTCCACTAAAAATTTACATATTTTTATAAAACTATTAACTGTTAGTATTTTTGATTTACAAAGACCTCATGACTTTTAAAAAAGAAAACAAACATAAAAAGATTATTTTTCAAAAGATTACAAAGATTTATGTTAACCTATATTAAATTAAAATATGACACTTCAGAAGTAATTTTTTTCCCCTTGATAGTATATCACGCAAATTATACTATTTATGCCAATGAACTATTATGTATAGTTTAATTTTAAAATTATGGGTACATGACCATCAAAAAATGTCGGCTTCATGAAGTTTCAACCGATAGGGTGTGCTTTGTTAAGCTGCTTTTACATCATTCTAATGAAATCGAAATTCCGAAAACATGTCAGTTAGCTCAATAGTATATCTACAATCAAAAACACGACAGTGTTGACAATTTAAAGTTTTATATGATAAAAATATAATTTTACCATAGTGGTATGGCTAAGAATCGGCGGCTTTTCTTTCATTGGCCGTATGCCATAGCTGCATAAAAAAAAACACATTACATCAGTGCCCAAGGTTAAACAAAAAACATATTTATACATTTTGGATACCGATCGACACTTCTACTTGTCATGTCAAAATTCATCCACAGCATAACAAATCATTAATATCAATCGTTATTCCTGTCGAGAAAATACAAACAAAAAAAATATCTAATTAGTAATTAATTCTAAATAATGTGCATTAAGACTAATGAAAACATTGCTAACAGTGGTAAAAACAAAAATTCATTATGTTTAACAATTTATGAAGTAGGTTTAACTTATAAGCAAGTTTACATATAATTTATTATGTGTTGAAAAAGTATGGCATTTAAATAAGAGGACGAAAATTAATGTTTTCTAAAAGAAAAAATTTCAGTCGACAATCATTAAAACATAGAAATAATGTAAAAAGTGCTTTTTTATATTTTTTCTGTGGTCGAAAATTATAAAAAAATTTGAAATATTTAATCCTTAAAAACTAAGTGCAAACAATTTTCGTCAAACAGATATTTTATGAATAATTTTTGTATTAATTATAAATAAATTATAGTGTGCATAATTATCATAATAAACAAGGACTCTCAATTTACCATTTTTCAGACAAGTGTAGGAAAAGTTTCAGTACATTTTTGTTTTATTTATAATATTCATGGATTGTGTTCCAATTACTGACTTTAGTATTTATTATACGGGTAAGGTTTACACAGGTTAGGAAAAAGTTTGACTTAATCTATTAGTTTTTAGTGATTTTGGTATTGAGATCTTATACGCCCCAATACTCGAAGACATTGTGACAAACTTTGGCTATTACAGGAGAAGTAAGGTAAGCCCTGGCTAGCATCGGTGACTTTGAAATGAGACGGTAACGAAAATTTGACATAAGACAAAACATGCAGTATGGAATATGTACCGTATACCATAAAAATATCAATATTTAATTGCTCTTATCATTGCTATGTTACAGGGCCAGTCAATAGATCAAAAAGAATAATTCATGGCATAAAATATGCATGGATTAATATATTTAAATTTTGATTTTAATGTTACACAACTCCGCATTTGGTGTACGAATGCTGCAAGATACGAAGACTCAAACCGCTAATAAATAAATTATTCCGTTATCGTTTGCGATTACATTCACCTTTTTAATGAAAAAGTTGATTGTAAAATCTGTCCAGTCGGTCACACTTTATATCAAATAGTGCAAGGCTTTCTCGTACAGCAAGTGTTTAGAAATACATGTTTTTTCACAACACTAATTCCTATTGATGAAATTTATTATAGATAAAATTATTGTTATTAAGTGTTAGGTAATATTTTTTCACTTCCATAGCAATGATAATTCCATTAGAATAATTACTCTCAAACAATCGTCAATGTTCATGGTACCAATATCGCATACTTGTATTTATTTATATTGCAATTTTTTTAGTATGTTTTAGTATTGATGACCTAGTTAATCTTTATGTTAGATTTTATGCCAAATTGATCTCACACCGTTATATACCAAACTATCAAATAAAAAGTTGTCTTCTGAATTGATAACGATGAAAACCTATAGATTGTTTTCCATATTTTTTTCACATCCACGCAATTTTTAAAAAGTCAACTGCGGAATTGCAGTTCAGGGGATAATTTAATTTGATTGCAATGAAATGGTATCAAATATCTTGTCAAAATGATATGAACAATTTTTTTAGATTAGAAAGACTACAACCCGTCACACACATTGGCTTGTTAGCATTTCTTCTTAGCCACACTGTAGTGCATATCTATATGCTTTACTGTGTAAGATGTTTCAAGTTGTCAATTGAATGCAGAACTAGTTTGAGTGGTATTTTTTTGATTGTTTTGATATTCAGGGGGGATTTATAATGTGGTAAATAATAGCCTTCAGCTGTAATTTAAAGATTTTTGAAAATGTTCACTTCTTTGGATGAATACAATAAATCTTCATAAATCTTATTGATATACATTTCCTACACAGTTGACCAACGGCGATTTATATTCCCACCGTTTAAAAACTATTTGAATTGAAAGCCTGTTTATTTAGGCGACATATTTATAAAAAAATTGGATTGATTTTGGAAGACGAAAGTAGCGATAGGTAGAAATGGATTAACCTAATTCTGCATTCAGTTGACGTTGTTCTGTGAACATTTAAATAATTTCAATTTTTTATAGAAGGTTTGCAAAGTAAGCTGACAATATGTAGGAACAATTAAAATTGTTATCTTTTTAACAGGATTATGCAGTAGTTGATATACATGACAATGAAAAATACTCAGGATAGTGACCTAAGAACATAGAAACCTAACCGGCGACTTGACTTTCCTCCTCTCTCCGCAGACGTTGGCCGACATGCTCACTGAGATGTGATGCAGGCCGATGGCCCGTATCAGCATCCTGCTCTCGGTGGAAAGGCTGGGAATGGAATCGCACTGTTCTTTGGTATAGTGGCCGGTGCAGATTACGAGGGAGATCTTGCAGACGGCCACCGCCACAGAGTCTTTGATGGAGTCGAGCACGGTGCGGACGGAGGGCCAGCGTTATCGGCTGAGATTCGTCACGTACAGGTTCTTCAGTTCCGTCTTGGGCGTGTTCTCGAACAGAGCGGCGCGGTTCTGACCCTCGCCCTTCTTCACCCAGTGACCGTACACTCGGAAAGCGCAACCGTCGATAATCTGAAACATCATAGAGCAACAATGGAATATATATTTCCAAGATTTGACGGTAATGAAAGCTCGTCCTTCGCTTACCCTACAAAAATAGCTTCAATTCGGTTTGGCAAGCTACAAAAATATCGAACATTATCGGAAGCCGCAGGAATATAGAAATTTCTCAAGGCAAACTCTGAATTACCATATTGAATTTACTTATATATTTACTGTAACCAAGAATTTATAACTAGTGAAAGAGTATGTTTGTAAAATTGAATAATTGGAAAATCATTTTCTAAAAAGATTTTTTTTTCTGCCAAACTTTAATTGATGTAAGTATAAATTTTATCGACAGTTAAGAAATTGATGCTCAATTCATAACGGGAGAGAGATGAAAATATAACCTTTCTGAGCATCTTGAGCCTGTAGGGATCCATCCGCGCGATGCTGAGGTCGAGGGCCTCGGGGGTGAAGCGGAGGCGCCTGATGCGCACAGCTGCGCGTACCACCATCATCGCGAAACGGAACTTCTTACGCGCATTGAATGACGCCGCTTTCAATTGCTAGAAATAGGTTTCATAACAAATTGAATAATGTGAAGGAAATATTCACTTATCGCAACCCCAAACAGGATCAAAAATATAAACCATGTCATTCAAAATCATGGCAGCGGTTTAAAAAATGAGTATTTTAAAGCAAGACAAATACTTGAATCCATACAATGGATTTTATAAGAATAAATTCTCAGAAAAAAATAATTAAATTAAAATTCAAGTCTTCTCTGTGACATATTCAGATGAAAAATATATCAAACAAACTTTTTATAGATTCAAAACTAATGCACCATATTTACATTTATAGAGTGAAGTATGCATTTATATCAATTGTATTTTCATTTTAAATTCTACTAATATATCGATAAACACAACAAATTAAGCAGCAACTTGCTTTTTGTCATTTTGCAAGAGAGCAAAATGCAACATTACATACTAATGAAAATGAATACCATAGGATTTACAGAAATTAATAAGAGCCTTAGTAGAAATCAATTATTCGTAAATAACATTGCATTTTGCTCACCTGCAGAATGACCAAAAGTTAGTTAATGCTTTTGTCATTGGGGGTATAGTACTGAGCAGAAATTATTTAAAGATTGATTGCTTGATTTCAGGCAGTTAATTAATTACTATAAAAAGTTTCAAAAACCTAATGATAGCCCATAGGAAATTATGAAGCTGGTAACACCTAACAAAGCCCCAGATGAAAAAATACAATGGATCACACGGAGCAGGCTCAAATGGGGATATTATATTAATTGGAAAGCATGCCACGGAAGAATACAAAAAGCACCAAGGATATTTGTATGTAAAAGTTAAAGAAAACAATGTTTATGAAAGAGCTTTCGATTTGCTTCCTATAGAACACCGTTAATTCTTGAATGATTGGTAATTTGCCCTAGTTGAAACGAAGTCGGCGTGACCAATGGATCTGACTTGAGCAATTTAAGTTAGAATACTAAACAGTCAAAGGAAATTTCAGAAAAATCAAAATATTAAGTAAACAAAAAAGAACAATACACGTTAATCCGGAGAGTGTTGGAGAGGGTGAGCATGACTTAACCTCACCGGACAAAATTTAAAAAGTAATAATGTAATTACACAGTTAATTCTACTGTGAATATGCAAAAACAAGATATGCAAATAACAAGATATGCAAATAACAAGCTTTCATTGTAGAGAATTTAAACATAAAACAAAAACCTCAACTATCTATCTAATAACATTAGTGATAACGGGTAATTAATCTGGATAATTTTTTGACAATGTGGAGGTGCATTATTATTAAATATAAACGTTGGGTAGGGGAACGAGCTGCAATACCTGAAACAAACACACAGCCACCACAGATGCAATTTTAAGCTATATCAGTAAACGGACAAAATGGAGTTAGTTGTTGTCGGACACGGTTAAAATATCAATATGGAGCGGACTGCACACACAAATTATTATCGATCAGTAGGCGCCACACATAACAGCAATGAAACCTATGATGGAGACCAGACTCTGACAGCATTGGAGGTTAACATTCAAGAAAGCATTTTGTTTCATAGAGAGCCATTGAAATAATGTTATCTGTGTGAGAAAAGAAGTAGAGAATTTACAATGAACCACCATCAATATATTCCCTATATAGTCATCTATCCAGTGTAATTATTTAATATTGATGGAATTATATATACTGTAAGCGGTAATATGAACAAATGGAGTACAGGAAGTCGTCGATATTACAAGACACTAAATATATATATATAGAAATATACTAAATATACATAGAATGAAATTATTGTATTACTTATTTTGAGTAGATTTTTCAACCCATTGAGTCCTAATAGCGAGAAATTCATGGGTCGGTGAAATGTAGCAATCATTATTAATAAAATAATAATACATGATATCGGCTGAATATACAGGTATCTAGTATGGAGCTTCGATATCAAAATTTGTACACTTCCAAAAGTTTTTTCACTAACGACTCGGGTTTCGCTTTTCGATTTGAAGTTATTTCATTCATTTCAATTAATTCAAGGCTGTCATTTGTAATCGAGGACCAGTTGTATTCAATCTGTTTTATTTTTATTGCGAATGTTTTACACCACGGCCGGAAATAATGAGAATATTGTTGAATAAATGAAAACATTAAAAAATAGAATTAACATCTAGAAAAAGAAGTTTTGTTTCATTGAATTTATTGATGTTTATAGCTTTGATTTTTGGATTGCTGTTTGGATGTTTGTGATGTCTTAATTCCCTGCCATCCATTCGATCCTAAAAATTGGGCGCAACAAGAGTGATTGGCTAAACCACTAGTCCTGTCCCAGCCTATCGTTCTATCCCTACTCTCTTTGAAAAAAAAAAGTGAAAGTGTGCAAGTGAGTAAAAAGCAGTTCTCGTGGAAAAGCTTCTGTTGAGATACCTCCATTAGTAGGCTATATGGTTCACATTGGGAAAGTTTTGAATTGCAGAATGTGGACTGCATAGATATATTCTATTAAAAGTCAAGAGATAAATTGAAGAAATATTTTCAGCTGTTATACTTGATGTCAGGCCCGTAACCCGAAGCGGGCAACACCGTTGTCTTCGGTTGTGGTGTTCTCGGGTTCAAATCTCAGTACTGTCACTTTCATAAATTTTGATGGATTTCTGTTAGAAGGCATGGATGTTTGTGATGTCGAGATTCCTTCCCGCACTGATTTTAAAAATGGAGTATATTGAGAGCGATTAGCTAACTTAGTCTTGTCCTAGGCCTAGGTTGAGCAACTGGATGACAAGCAGTTAAAGTAGAACAATAACCCTTGGAGATAAGCTCCATTAAGAGTCCATGTGCTCAACAATACTGGGAGAGGATGTGATAAAAAAAAATGTATAAAGCAGTTAATTTATTCCTCGGTCTGCGTCAGAGTCTATTGAAATCGGTGATGTGTGACGGTGTCGGTATTGATGTTAGATTACCAATGCCAATTGGTCAATTCTTGAAATCCTCCTTCCCTGTGCGGAAAAGCTTTGCTTTAGAGGTGCCAGCTCTTGGTCCCACAGCTGCACAGTTGTGGTAGAAGTAGTTGGTTGTAAATTGGTAGAGAAGACAAAAAAAAAACAGAAAAAAAAATAGTAGTAAAATAAAAGTAAAAAGAACCCTATTAGAGATGATCAATCGAATGTGAGATTTTATTATTTACAACTTTTTGTGTCTACAAAGATTTACCAAATCACCATTAAAAAAAGGGCTGTGGATTCAAATTCAGAGCTGTCAAAAATCGGCAGACACTGACTCCTTTTTTCTATTAATCGATTAACGCTGGCAAAAAAATACTAATTATTTAAGATAGTCTTTAATGTTTTAAAAAAATAGCCTGTTTCTCACAGTGGTTGGCGAAATTAGGACTGTCTATGAATGTGGCAATATAATTATGCATTGGTAAAAACAAATGAATTTTTAATTTTTGAAATTGGAGTCAATACATTTATAATTGATTCCACAGCCCTGATTAAAATTAAAAATTATAATACGAGTGTGTTACACTAAAATGGATAATTCATCCTTTAAAAATAAAACCTAAAATATGGTATGATTAAAAATATAATTCAAAGCCATGGCGGCACATTCACTATAGATACCATTGAAGAGAAAGAATGGTTAGCTTTCATCACGTGGGTTACAATTAAAAAACTACTTACAGAAAAAAAAATGTTTCGTAGTGGCATATTGATATGCAGGCTAGATAATTTTGGTTTTAACATAGGTAAAAATAATGTAAATAAACACTTTTCAAATGAAGTTATTCGGTATTTTTTTCTTCTAACAGATGATTTGTGAGATCACGTAACCGATGAACGTGATCGATTTTCAGTACTCTTAAAATATCAAATGAATAAAAATATATAAATAATAAAAAAATATAGGTACGAACAAACTTTCTTTGATTTGCATAAAAAAGTCAAAATACACTTAAAATATTTGGTGTAACTTTAGGCCTAGCAACCACTGTTATCACCAGTGAAATATACAGGACATTCATTATTCTAAATAATACAAATCATCAACATTCTGGCAACAAAAACATTATGACGGAAATAATAATTTTGAAAAAGTAAATGATGAAAATTTGTCAAATAACTGTAAACTAGAAATTTTTGAAAAAAATCACATAACATGTAAATATTATTTTCGCATAACTGTGTATTTTTGTTTTATGTGATTTTATTTTCAATACAATTATGTGTTTTAACAGAGCATGAAAAGGGAATCCAATGTATTTTTGCCAGAACGATAATGAAATATTAGTGATTATTAATCTTATAAAATGAAAGAAAATATATTCATTTCAGTATATACTAGGTACTAGCTATGTTTATTGATATGAAATATTTTTTTTTTCAGGAATATAAAAAAACAAATTCTTACAATGGTATTGAAGAATGGATGATTAAGAGCATCGTCCAGCGATATTCTGTTCTCTGGTTCCACTACCAGAAGTCTTCTGATTAGGTCTTTCGGTGCCTCTGAAAGCATGTATTGAAATGACATTATTTATTGAAAAAATTTGCAGAGCTATTCAAACCAAATGTATTTGATAATAAAATCTATAAATAAATACGGAGACAAGGATGGACATGGTCCACGTTCTACTAGAAGTAAGGTAAAACATGGTTAGGATATGATATAGCAGATGACCTTAGCTCTTACTATTGAGATAATTGCTAAGCACATGCGCACTCTGGATATACTTTCTGGGCATGTTTTTCCTGCCAATTACATTATTAGCCAATATTTACTGAGGAAATTGAATGCTACAATCATCGTTGAGATATTACCTGAGATGTCAGCCCATTCCGGACTTGTAAATGAATATTTTCCTTCCATGATATTCCGTAACATGATCATTTGTTTTCGATGCCAAAATGGTGGGCAGCCAACGAGCCTAAGCAGAAACATTATAATGAGGCTTGAGACGGAGAGTACCAAAACTTTCTAGTTTATATTTGCTAATAAATAAAATATTAATAAAAAGAAAATTAAAAATATATTATATATATATTATAACTTTTTACTTACAATGTGAACATGATGACACCACAAGCCCATCTAGTGATAGATAACAGTAAGAATTATTGAAGGTGTTGCAATATTTTAATAATATGAATTGAATAAAAACCAAAATTTGTATGGAATCTGCTATAAAGATGATATATTTTGGAATAAGTGGCTCTCAATCCATTTCGACTTATTTAATTAAAATTATACATCTATTTCAAATTTTTATATGATAATATCGACGGTGTTTTGGCCAATTGATGTAACCCTCAAAATTGAAATTGTTCAGGAGAGAGTAAAAACTGTTTTTATCGAAAACATTATATGGCGAGATGCGCTATGAATTGCACTCCTATAAATTCTCATGGTTGCAGATACGGGACTATACGTAATGAGTGTCGATATAAGAGTGGCTTACATCAAGTAGCCGGGTCAGAATTTTTAAACCTAAAACCAATGTAAAATGATATTTCCCTTCCAAAAAGTGTTCATGATTTAGCCGAGACCTTCTCTGTCGTCTTTGAAATGAAATCCACTCATTAATTCATTTTCGTATTATTTGAAGGATCAATCGACTAAAACACTGTCGATATGTGATATGAAAATTGACTTATAACTTGCCCTCCCTAGGAATAAATAAATAAATGTTGGAAATTTTAGTTAATTCCATCAGTAATTTTTTAAAACTGTACATAGCAAATTTAGTGACAATTTGATAAGTTATTTTACTGATATAATTTGTTTATAATGTCATAGTTTCTGATAATGAACCAACAACATATCAGCTATACATTGAAACACTTAAACAGACACAGATATTATGCGATTCGCAAAGTATTTCGACTCACATATCGACTTCCATTCCATATCCTGGCGCATCGTCGAACATATTAGCTCTCAGGGTTTCGGGAGCCAGATAACCAGGAGTTCCACATAATTCTGCATTGCAACAGCAGCGGATGGACGACAGAGATAGAAGCATTAACATTTTGAGAAGTAGCAGTTAATAAATGCAGGAATTATATATGTTAAGATACTAGATAAAAACCATTATAGCTTATAACATTTCACTTTCAAAAAAAACCCTCAAGTATTGTTAAGTTTAAAGACAGCAGTGCAGCGTCTAAAACTGAGATGTTTAAGTGAGTAATATGTTTTTCAAGTTGGTATCTTGGTTGTTGTAAAGTAAAATGATACGGTCAAGATAAGTATTGTTTTAAATGCAATGTGATATCTCTTGTTTTAAATAACTGAGGCATGTCTTACTGTACTTGGCAGCGAAACAATTCTACACAATAATAAATAAAACAAACTAAAAATTTGGCGTTACAATGAACTTAAAAGCTTGCACGTTTAAAATTATGAACGAGGACAATGAGTTATATATTAGAAAAATAAACTAAAGGAAACGTTAAAACAAGAATGATTC
Source organism: Himalopsyche phryganea (assembly GCA_022494535.1). Lineage (NCBI taxonomy): Eukaryota > Metazoa > Arthropoda > Insecta > Trichoptera > Rhyacophilidae > Himalopsyche > Himalopsyche phryganea. The sequence continues at coordinate 726,316 of JAGVSL010000039.1, forward strand.
TAAGCAGTAGGTCATTAAGTCTTACCAAATAGTTTTTCTCCAGGGTTTAAAACTTTAGCAAAGCCAAAGTCTGTTATTTTAACGTTTAGCTGATCATCGAGGAGAATGTTTTCAGGTTTGAGATCTCGATGAACAATCTTCTTGCTGTGAACGTACTGCATGCCTTCGAATACTTGACTGGAAAAAAATGCTAAACTTAAAATTGCACACGAATAAACATAATTGATACAGTCCACTACACACGTTTATACAGTGATTCGATCATATAGCTGAGTGGTTAACACTCTTGGGCATTTATTCTAAATGGCAACAGGGTCATGGGTTTGAATCTGGGATCGGACACTTTCATATTGTTGGTATAGAGGCAGAAGGCGTAAATTAGCTGTTTTGATATTGTGAAGAGCATGCATTAAATCAATTATGTTCAAAGTGATTCATGGCAAAAAAACTATAAATAACTAAACACTTTTTAATACTTGGGTCAAATTCGTAAATCATTAACGAATTTTGTGACGTGGTCAGTATAAAAATATTGGTTTAAGTGTATAAATAGAGTGACACCGCCCCGTACTTATGGAGCGGATAGGGGTCTTCAAAACCCATCTGCAGACTCTTTCTATTCATGCAAATTTAAAATCTCTCCTAAGGCATTCAAAAATAATTTGTCATATTTGTTTGTTTACAAAAAGCGAGCAATGCATAGGGAAAGAATCACTTGTCCCTCGGCACAGGGGCTTGGCGGTTAGTGGCCGACACAGCCCCGCGGTGGGTCAAAGGGATGACCCTATCATAAAACCACTTGCTGTGTTTTTAAATTGAAATTGTGTATTTTAAATCTGTTTGTGTTTGCGTAACTGTCTTCGAGGAATTTATAAGTATAAACTAACTGCAATTAAAGAGAAAGTATACTGAATACGACCGGGTTTTAATGGAAGACGAAGGAACCTGTGAATTATCCTTTGTCACCACGCCGGACTTGGGGCAGTCGAAGTGTGTTGACGTTCCACCACCTTACCCTCGAGTAGCGGACATTTTACTTTTCTCAAGAGATGGTTTAATTTAAAGATTATCTAAAATGCCAGTCATTTAAAAAAAAAAATAACTGATTGCTACTCAGTAGCTCTACCTACTTTTTTCAGAGAGTTAGGATGGGGCTTACGACAGAATTACTGGTAAGCTAATCGCACTCCCTGTGCCCCGTTTTTAGATTCGGATGGGTGACAGGTGATTGAGACATCGCAGACATCCGTGCTTTTGAATTCATAAATTGATCGAAAAATAGAGTAACGAAGCTGTCTGAACTGGGATTCAATCCCGTGAACACCGCAACCGAAGCCAACGAAGTTGATCACTCAGCTACAGGCCCAGCAGTATATTTATGAATCCATGATGTTATTTTAATTAATTTTCATAAGCACACTTTGCCATACTGACGACACAATTTTTCAATTATTGGATATGAGAGGCTATGCAACCTCGACTATGCTGACGATGCTGTAATATTTGACAAATCTGTCGAGGGTATTCAGGAAACAATGGACAGGCTGCAGAGCAACTTGTATCGCATTGGCCTCAAAGTCCATCAACCAATGTGCTCTGCAGCAGTTTCTGTCCAGACCCAGATTGCCCTCTGACGAGAGCGGGGAAAGAAATCGAGAGAGTCGATAGCTTCAAGTACTTGGGGGTACACATCACGGGAGATGGAAATCCGGGTAAAGAGCTCGCAATCCGATTAGGGATAGCTGGAGCAACCTTTAACTCAATGCGGAAAGTCTGGGACTCACGGTTGTACTCGGTCAGAACCAAGTGCCACTTATTCAATGCATGCATCCTGACGGTGTTGCTTTACGGTTGCGAGTCATGGCACCTCACCAAGGCACAGGAAACCGTATACTGTGCTTTGAAAACAGATGTTTGCGGCGAATACTAGGGTATGGTGGTTTGATTTTGTCAGGAACTCGGAGGTAAGAGAGCGGACGGACCAGCATCTTATTACGTCCAAAATAAAAAAGCGACGATGGACCTGGCTTGGAAGAGTGCTGTGGATGCCCCAGGGGAGCCTGAATCCTGCCTGTCTCTTCTACCAACCAGATGGATTCTGTCGCTCTGGAAGGCCGCTGCTGACGATCCATAGAATCTATTCGGCGGAGCTACGGGATGCTGGGATGACCTGGGAGGAAGCGAGGAAACTGGCGGGGGACTGAGAAGCTTGGAGGAACCGTGTGATGGCCATATGCTCCGAATGGGGAGCAGATATGGTTAAAAAAAAGCCCAAAATGACTCGATTAAAACACACCGCATTATGTATCTGGTCTTCTTCTCTGACAGCGTGACAACAGATGTCAGGTAATCGAAGAGTTCTCCGTTCTTGCAGAGCTCGAACACCAGAAATATAAATGTGTCCGACTCGAAGACATCCTGAAGTTCGACTGAAACAAAAAGAACACAACGCTTCAGTATAACATAAGGCTTCATTCTGGACTCCACGAACCGAGAAGGATCTCGGACTACACAAGTAACCTCCATTCTACGTTGTCTTCTACTGTCATATGATAATATTAGACATAACGGTAAGAATCAGGTGTTTAAAAAAAAGCTATTCATGGTTAACGGAATGGTTTAATAATAAATTTTATACCCTTACAACTGATGTTCATTACTATAAAATATAAAACAGTTAATTTATAAATATATCTATCTTTTCAACTACGGTAAGTTTTAATTACTCAAGATTAGTCGAATTAATATCAATTTAAAATAAATACAGCCAAAAATATCCAAAGGTTAGGTAAAGAATAATTCCCTATACAAATTCCAAAAGGTGTCACGTAAACTTAAAATATTAATATATATATATATATATATATATGTATATCGTCATCATACAAAGGAAACTGATTAGAGCATTTTTCACTAAAATAGACTAAATTACTATTTAAGGTCTTGCGAACATAACAGTTATCTGGAAAAAATATTCAACTTAAAATACCCATACCAATGAATTTCATAAAACTAAATCAGAAATTGGAATTTTGGCTATTTGCCAGATTGATTGGTCGGTCAATGTCGGAGTTGCGTTTTTTTTGACGACTCCACACCCCTGATAAGGACAATACTATAAAAGATTTTAAATAAGAAAGAAATGAAACATAAGCTGTGATTTCAAACGGTATTTTTAACAATATTTCAGTTTTTATTGGAATTTATGAAATCTATAACAAAATCAAACAATAAAAAAATAATTACTAAATCACAATGAGAGTACGAGATGTCACTGAAAGTTAATAATAGCCGGGGAAGCTGTTAAAACAAATGATATAAATTGGCAAATATTTAACAGCGTCTTCTTAAGAAATCACTCTCTGTATTCGATAATAGACAAAACGTACGCACAATCTTATAACGGGCAGTCTTCGTTTGTTTTCGAAACAAATGCAATAAAAGATTACCGATTTCGAAGTCATGACGGTTCCATCACAAAATATATTTGAATTTCGAATCATCGATTAGGATCGAAGTATTTATACAGAATGACATAAAATGTGTAGCCCAAATAACAACGCAATTAAAATGTAAAAATAAATCGTTTTATTGTATATTTAAATGAGTTTCAGCGATTAAGTATTTGGAAATTTAAGAATAAAACTACCTATACCTAAATAAAGCACGATGTTTCTTAAAAATCAATAAAATTACACAGTTTTCAATTGCCATTAAAATATAATATATATATTCGTATGAGACTAAATCACAACAATAAACATCAAAAAGAAATTTGGTTCATTTTCATAGAACGTGTAAAAAGAATCCGCGCAAAAAGTGAAACGCATTATGTATTAATTATGATTCGGAAAATTTTCGACACGCAAGTAACTCAGAGTAATATTCGAATTAATAATTAAACGCAATTATTATGTATCGATTTATTTTCAGCGATGACATAAATTCCTGTCAAAATTGTTTTTGTTATTTTTTCAATGTGGTCTATCAATTATTGCACAATGCGCAAGGCCGAATTAGAATAACGAGAACAGTAAATATTCCGATAAACCCGAAAAAGAAAAGAAAAAACAACTTAAACACAGCAGTGTGATTGTTAGCGGACTGACGGATTGCTGGTACGAAGGGCGGACATTTTTTGTGCGTTCTAGTTTTGTAAAATATGGATATTATAGTTTTATAGTATGACAGTAAAATAAAAAAAAAAATTTTAGTCAATGAAAAGTCTTGCGATAAACCATCTGCAGTTCTATTCTATTTTATCGTCCATGTGTCGCCGTGATAGTACAACTTTTTACTTTCTTTTCGAATAATTTATGACGGTTTATATATTAAGAGGTGTTTTTTGAAATAAATATTAAACATAGTATCTTTTTTCGATTTCCGTGACTTTTAAACGCGATCGTCCGTAATGGTACTCTCCTAATTCGGTGTAGAAATAAAAAATAGCCAAAACGTCATGCGTTATATAAAAATATTGCAATTAGGTTTCATTTGTCGGCTTAAAATAAAGATAACTTAATTGCCCTATAAAAGGCGGAGCACGTGAAATATTTTGTTTTTTTAGGCCGAAAAACATGAAAAGTGCTAATTTTCAATATCATTTCACAATCCACAACTAGAAGTATATACTTGGTAAGCCCAATATAAACGTAGTTTATAGCAATAAAACACAGTTTACTTATTCAGCATGTTCGGGGACGTTGTTTAAAAAAAACATACAAACAAAAAAGTCTATTAGTTTTACAAGTTTAAACACCAAACAATTGTGGAATAAGTCGTACAAATTCCACCAAAATTTATTGACAGCTTAAACCATTATGCATAGTGATAAACAACCGGATAAAATTTCACTTCGTAACAAACAACTCCTTGAATTGTTTTATAAACAGGCACAAAACATATTTTTTGCATTACCGCCGAGGTTATTTGAATGTTTTGACATCACGATGTCTTCCACAAGACTGTCAAATTCTTTTTGATTTTGTCAAACTAAAAAATACCACGAAATTTCAGGTATGTAATCCCACCCCTTATCCATTTAACAAGGAAACAGGTAAGCGTCGCTGATTAGTCATCTCGAAACGGCAAACAAAAATAGGCAAGTTTTCGCAGGTAATGGGCAAAACAATAAAGATATCCGTTACTTAAAAATTGTGCGTAAAATTAATTAATATATATGCATTTTAAACCTTTAACCCGAGCGAGCCGTTCACCAGATCAATTACAATGATTCTAACTAATATCGATTAAGAGAACTTGTTTTAACGATAATTGGTTGCAAGTTAGTAGTCTAACATTTAACTGAGGAGGGGATAAGGAAAGAAGGATGGGGGTTTATGAAGAACTCATTTTCACGATACGAAAGGGTGTGGTATGAACGAAAACATCAGAAATCCATGAATTTGGACACAAATCTGATGGATTGAAAATCATTAAGAATACGAAAACCCCAGAATACTGACCACCCGACTGCGGGACTGGTGATCTAGCATTTAAATTAGAATTTTAATGTATATAATTATAATAACTTGACGCTAGTTTGATTGAATTCTAAATAATGATAGTTTGAATATACGGAAAGAAGATAAAAGTGTACCAAATTAAATCATACAGAAATGTTATAAAATTTAAATAAAAATTCGATCAGATTATGGGATACAATGTTCCGTCACTTTTTGGTACCTAACATGAAACAATAAGACATCATCTATCCCTAGATGTCACCGTGTCATTAAAATAGTTGGCAAAAATTTAAAATGCAATATACCTAATTACACATTCACATAATTGGCAACACCGCGGGCCATTTGGAATTCCATGCCAATATTTTAATTCGAATTTTCATTCTTCCCAAATGATCATCAAACTGTGGTTACCGACAATAAAACAAACCGAAATTTATTCGACTGAAGAAAAATGAATACAAGTAGTGGTCCTAGATTCGAATTCTCATGCGGGAAAGTTGGAGTCTTGACATAATATGACATAATATAGAAAGATGTTGTTTTAGCCAATTGATGTTTAGATCTCATTTTAAATATAACAGAGCAGGTCTCGGCCAAATAATGTAAATTAAAAAGTAAATCGACCACTTGTTGCAAGGGAAACATCATTTTAAATTGGTTTAAGGTTTAAAAATTTTGACCCTGCCACTTGATGTAAGCCACTATTATATCGACACTTCCTACGTATAATCCCGTATCGGCAAACATGAGAATTTACAGGAGTGCATTTCGAATATCCATAACGCAACTCACCATATTATGTTTTCGATTAAAATAGTTTTTACTCTCTCCTGCACAATTTCAATTTTGAGGGCTACATCAATTGGCCAAAACACCGTCAATATGTAAAATAAAATTGTATTATAGAAGAAAACATTTTTTAGAATAATTTACGACTATGGTTATAACCCTTACCTACTGATGACACAAATTAATATGCAGTTATGTATGAATATAGATACATAAAATATTGACAAAATAAGTTGCCCAAGTGTTGAGAACAAGATAAACAATGTATTCTGTCAATATGCAAGAAATTAAGTGTGGGAAGAAAAACGAAAAGTTTGACTGCCATCTGATAATCGGACAAGAAACTTGCTGAAATGTTGCATCTCAACTAAATCAAAATTAATAAACGATTCGTTAATGTGACAAGTAGGTACATACATATTTATTTTGATTGGTACACAATGCGTAGGTAGGTATTGAACGATTGATCCGACATTTCATCAACACGAGTACATCGGCGTTCCCCTTTCAAATTCCCATATTTATACTTTTTAATTTGAAAAAATGTTCATTTTATGGTTAGGTATATCCATATTATTTTGTTTCATTGTCTATCATGTTATTAATCTGTTGTTGATTAAATGCGAAAACTACAAAATTATAACTGGGTTATTTTACGTAGGTAGGTAGATTATATGGATGACGTCAATAATGAAATTATTATTATTATAATACATAAGTAGATACTTTCGCAAGCATTATATATTGTAAGTTTAATATTTTAACTGGTAGTCTTTGGTCGTGTCTTCCATTATTCCATTAAGGTAATAGAATACATCAGAATTCTATAATTTTTTTATCAACAAGAGGATCGGTTTCACTCGATTCTCATCGATTCATTTTCTCTTCACTAATTTAAAGTAACTTAATTAACTCACTATTAATTCGTTTAAGTAGTGATGCTAATTAATAGACAGGATCAAAAAGCCAGCATACCTTTAAAATCAAATTACTTTGAGGAAATTTGGTGATAATTAAAACTTTTTCAACTTCATAAACTCAAGGAAAAAATGATTATTATCTGAAATACTTGCAATGAAAATTAATTATCCTAAGAAATTAATAAGATAAGAATGTATTCACATAAGTGTTACTTGTGAACCATTGATATTTGATACAATAATTATATTACGCCTAGTGGATTATTCATAATAATTTGTGATAATGTTATATGATATTAGAAGTGCAACAAAATTTGATGTTAATGTTTGCTGAACTGATGAAAGAAAAACAATTGGAATAATTACTCATTTTATTTAAAAAACCAACAATTTACCTTTCTGACATAAGAAATAAGATATTAAATAAGTTTTAGGTGAGTTGCTCATCTATGGTACTATTCATTGTTTTCAATTCTCGGAAAAAAATGAGAAAGAATGTTAGTTTATGGTAATTATGAAATTGGAGAAAACAAATTCAAAATTGAAGATAATACTAAACTCTAGTGACAGGAGACATGAAACCTACACATATTTTTGATATCGTACAAGTAGGAAGGATAAAATAAATGGGAATGTAAGCATTGATTCACCGATACAAGTTTTACTGTATTTCTTTTTTTTAAAAGCTACTTTATCTCACCATTCTTCCCCCACTAACACCAACTACTGGGAAATTATAAATATGTTCTTGAAAAATAGTCTATGCAAAAAAATTGGAGGTCTTCAATTGGTAAAATTCTAAATATTTCTAGAACCCATTTGCAGGATCGGATATGGAATGGGTGGGTAGGTATGAAATCACAGACATCCATACCTCAAAACCGAGTTGTTGACCATTAAGCTAGAGGACACCGACAAAGAAGTGGTACTATCTGGATTGTCATGAAACAATTGATGTTAAGATATTATTGGTGAAAATAAATATATCACAAGATTATGTCGCATATAATGTGTGATAAACGGGTATAGTCAAATTAGGCAATGCTTTCCTGCCTCTATGAACTGGGCAAAAAAATCCAGCCCTTTGTTTAGCTCAAATTTGATTCGGTATTAAAAGAGTAAAATTTGTACTTACTAATATATGGATGGGCCATGACGAGCCTCAAGATAGCAATTTCTTGCTTTGTTGCATCTCTCATGGTGTGACATTCCACCGAGTCGTGAGTTTCGCTGCTGCTCAAGTCGATGATCTTCGCAGCGTACTCCCGTCCCGTCTCTTTTTCCACGCATCTTCTTACGGTGGAACTTATCCCTCTAGAAAAATGACAATGAATAACTGATCAATAAACCATTCAGTTATAAAGTATTGGAATTGTTTGCTAGTAAGGATTACAAATTGTAGAAAATATTTCAATAAATAAAATAATTTAATAAGTTGAAAAACAAGAAAAAAAAAATCAATAAGCAGACACATCGTTTGTAGAAACTGTTGAAGACTGTAGAAGATGCCGAATGAGTGAAACCACTAAATTCACAGCACAACACTGCCCTTGCACACAATGCATGATGTTCAGACTGAGCGAGTGTTTACAGGTGGGATTGTTACTTGGTAATATTACTAATTTAGAAACATATTTTTTTGTTTTGGTGAAAACTAATAAAAAACATGCTCGAATAAACCCGGCAGTTTTTTTTATTGAAATACATAAAACAAGTGTAGAGATAACTATGACAGGAAAAAGAAAACAAAGCGCAACTTGCGTCTGACAGCTCTGATTATTCATAAACTAAATACTTTCAGATATTCAGGATAATCCTGTCTTACTACTTGATGTGCTGTAAGAATTTCTGAAGAAGTTTATGAATAAAGTTCAGAATATCACAATTATTGAGTCAAGTCATAGGCGTTTATGGTTCTGAAGTACTGATATTAGAGTTGAATAAACAAACCATGTTGATTAAAACAATAATTTTATTTTGTAAATTGTTTTTTACCAAAATAATTTTGATGAAGAGCTTCGGGACTGTTATTGGGAGATGGTCAAATAAGAGAACATTTTTTTACAAATAATTATTTTCATCGATGAAATAATAATTATATCAGGTTTATTTTTGAGGTTAGGAAATTGAAATCGATGTGTCAAGGACGCCTTTATCGAGTCATTAAAATGAGCCAATAAGGCGTTAATATTATTGTTAATTACTTTAGTTTCAAAATATTTAATAGGATTTTAAAAATCGACATGCGTGACGGATATTAGATAATTTGAAAAATTTATAAACCCACCGTCCGATAATTTCCTTTGGTTCGTACTTGGCATAAAATTCCTTCGCCGCATCCTTATCTGGTAAATTGTCATCGTCCTCCTCTTTAGCCATTGTGGCCACCGTAGTTTGTTTATTTCAAATTCACAACAATAAAAAATTCACCATTCGTCAATGTCGAAAGGTTATTTTAGTACACTCACTAAAAGACAGCTTGCAAAATGCACTTTCAATTAATCACCAAAAAACACTGTACATTTCGATATACTCAATAAAGTAACAGAAACTTTAGTTCTTATTAATTTATCATAAATAGCACTGATAATTACGCGAATTTAGACGTCCGCGGACATTTTTTCTTCCGCAAATTTGTACATTTCAAAATTACTCTGAAGATAGTTGCAATACAAAATTGCGCTCAAGGACGACAACATGTAACCAATTATTTTTGTATGCTACAGATGGCAATAAGAATTATGATTTTTTTTAAAAACCTCTGTCAAAGAAATAATATAAGAAAGTAAGTACCTAGGTAGCTACCTACATATTGACGATTTAAAACTTTCTTCGAATACCGTCAACTGGGGTTATTTCGCTTACCAGGCTATTTTTACACTCAGGTAAACAAAATATTTGCTTATGACATTGTTCTCAATAGTCAGTTGAACTTGTTAAACATTTAGAATTTCTTGTAAGTTATTTTAAAGCTTTACTTTTGTAAATGATGCGTGTATATGCAGTTATCTCAACTGCTGAAAAATGTTCATTTATCTACCAGAAATACAAAAGTTACGATATAAATATTTTTACTCTACATTCCATTATATGTTAACAATAATAATGCATAAAAATATTTTTAATAAATCTTTTTTAGAGTTTTAAAGACTTAAATATCTACGCCAGGTCGAGTTGGACTCTTAATTTGATGTGTATTATTTTAATAGATTCGTTCATTGTTTGAAATAATTCCATAGGGACATTTTTCGTAATCAATGCTTCCCAATATATGCAACAATGTGTATTTATTGGATTTTTTTTCGTTTTGTGAACGAAACAACCCCATTTTATTCTTTAACATTGCAGTTGCAAGCGTACAAACGCTAATGCAATTATTTCAATAAATATCCGAATAATAAAATATTTGTTTCTACGAGAATAGTTTAAAAGGAGATCTTAGCAACCGAATGGCTTTAATTTTTTCCAATATAAAAATGCTCGATTTTTTCTCATTTTTGATGCCCTACCCCCGGCACACATCGTCTCGCGGCGCACAAGTGTGCCGCAGCTAGAGGTCTGCACAGGCTGGAATTTCATAAAATTACCCGGTCCAAGCCAATTATCTTCAGGCCCGGCCCGGTCCGAACCCGAGTCTCAATTTCACATTTGTTACCCGATCCCGCCCAGATTTATTTTTCTCATCCCGAAAAAAGCCCGATTTATTGTTTAATCTAGTAATTCATTTATACTTTTCAAACAATATAAATGTTATTGTTTCCATATTTTCAACGATATTTATAGCACATGTGAAATTAATCATTTAAGTTATGAATACTATTGGCTTATGGCTGACTCATGACCCGAACATAGTACGAAACGTTTTTCTTAAATTTGAATTATTTACCCGGGCCCGGCCCGAGCCCTAATCTGAATTGTCTTTACCCGCCCGAGCCCGGCCCACGGCCGGGCCGGGTAAATGTCCGCAGGCCAAGCCCGGGCCCGTGTAGACCTCTAGCCGCAGCACATCGGTTGCGGAGCTCTGCACTAAGTATGGTGAAATGAAAACAGATTGTTATTAGAATGCTAGCATGGCCGACCGGTTGAACCTTGTAAATCTCTGGACATTTATATACAATGTGATTAGAATTCTATGGTTATAGCTGTCCCATTATTGATAAGCCGTATCCATTGGTGTAGAAAGTGGGGGGAGGAAGGAGGCACGTTTTAGGGGGCGGCATTTTCGAAAATATTTTTTTATATATACATAATCAATGCATTATAACTATATTCCTTTCACCATGTTTTCTTCGGTTTAATTTGTGCTGTGCGACTCGCTGACAAAACAAACTTATTTGGAAACAGCATTTTTGAAAGTGGATATAAAATTCTGTAGGTAGGTAGTAAAAACTTTCTGCCTGCGGTGCAATTTTCTGTATCGCAATGTTCTATAGTAAAAAAAAAATTCTCGACAAAACCCGTAGCTATACCACTAGCCATATCACTCAGTCAGTTGAGTAACACAATAGATGTGCTAGTATTTTGTGAAACTATGGAATGCTGGTGTTACCTGAAAGGAAGCAATACTTTTGATGACTGATCCTAGAAATGCTATGTGGTGGTCTTTCATCAAAGCAGTATGTTGAAAGACATAATTATGAAAGGGTTTTATAGGTAGGGATGTAAAAAAATATTTGAATTGTTTGGCAACAGCAAAATTATTTATTGTAGAGCAAATAGGATGATTATAAAAACAATACATTTTTATTTCCATTTAGTTACACATAATTCACTGTGATTCTTTTGCTACTATATAGTGTTGAAAAGATGAACACTGAAATGCACAAACCCCTCACCATATTACTTTTGGATTGTTGTAAAAATATAATATTTAGAATAAAACGGCAAGTCTTTAATAAAGGTTCTGTTGTTGGCCATCTTTTTTAATTAATCGAGTCTTTAATTTCGTTCCTTTTTTTACTTTTCATAAAAAAAAGCATTGCTTATCGAACACCCAAGCATGTTAATGGAAATCAAAACAATACGTAGGTACAGCGAGAGATATGTATATATCAATGAACAACAGCTATGTATTTAATAATAATAAAATTTCAGTTTTTAATAGAATGTTAATATAGATTTATTCAAGACAGTAAGTTAAAGATTTGTTTAATAATATTTGAGTTGGCATTTACTTGGTAGAATTCCGTTGCAATTGGGAGAACAAAAAAGCAATGTATCAATTTAAAATGTAGGTTTCTTCTGAATATATTATTTATTTATGTTTCAATACATCAAATATGAACCGTATTTTGTCATTCGTAATTTTTAGATCTCTGAGACATATGCACAATCTCAGAAATACATGTTGTGTTGTTTTTACCATCTATACTGTAGAATAGTTCACATGGGAACAATTCTGCTCTTTTATGTGATATCATAATTTCAGTATTTTCATGTTGGCCTGTTTATGGTTTATTTTATTGTCACACTTGACTAAATCATAATAAATTATCAGAGCCTTAATGTTCCATGGATCTTTATTTGATAATATATCAGATCTCAAAAAATCTTTAACATTTTGAACTGTCAAGTATCTTTCATACAAAATTATGTACAAATATTCATAGTTATAGAAAGAATTATTGATTGATTTGACATTAGTTCCAGGCTTCAAATATGGATTATTTAACAGATCTTATGAAGCGATAGTATTACAATTTTAAAATTGAATACATTGCTCTCTAATTCCATCAATTTATCATCTATCTACAATTAGACAAGTTGATATTCTATAGACTTCTTGTCATCCATCATAACAGTATGTAGTTTGACAGATGGGTTATAATTCCATGGGTATCCATTTTGTTCAGTAACACATTTAATTAATATTTCACATCTTATCCGTATTATGTGGAATGTTTTATAACATTTTATTATTATAATATTCTACACCCAAAATGGACAGGTATTATGAATTAAAAAATGCCTAATAACCTACATTTTTTATAATCCAGCTCACACACCATACGTAAATTAATTTTAAAGTGATTTTCTGTTCACATTAACATTCACTTAAAAACAAAACCATTCAGTTTTTTTTATTTTAGTACAGAGTATACTTAATTATAGGTTATTATTTTACCTTAGACATTATTATTATTATGTCTAGATGATTAACTTTCAACAATTCCTATTTGTAAGTGATATTCGAATGTTTCAACATTAAGTCTTGATAAAAAAATGTTTTAATGATTTAACTGAATCTAAATATTTTGATACAAGAAAAGCGTGACCGAATGAAATGGAAAATTTTATGAAGAAAAATAATATACACATACGATTTTGCTAATATTGTTGATTCTTATCTATTTATTCTTTTGGCCTTGCATCAGTGTTGTTTAACCTTATTAACGATATTGTCCATTTTCCCAACGTACATTTTTTTCAATGCCCCGCCTACCAAGTAAACATAATTAAAATTCCAATATTCTTTCTGTTGTGTTTCTTGAAATAGTGGTCAATTCATACTAAACAGAATTTAATGCAGACAAACTCAGATACCGTCTCTAATATATCAACTGTGTTTTGGCTTATTTATGTAACCCTCAAAAAATACGTAAATGAGGTATTGGTTGGATATCATAAAGACGACATAGCAGGTCTCAGCCAAATAATGTATATTAGAAAAATAAATTGACCGCTTTTTGGAAGGGAAACATCATTTTACATTGGTTTTAAGTTTAAAAATTCTGACTAAGCCACTATTATATTGACATTCCCTATGTATAATTTCGTATATTCAAACATGAGAATTTACAGGAGTGCATTTCAAAGATTCATAACGCAACTCACCATATAATGTTTTCGATAAACAGATTTTACTCTCTCTTGAACAATTTCAATTTTGAGGGTTACATGAATCACCGTCGATTATAGTGAATAAACATTTTTTCAGATAAGAATTCGATTTTGTTTGCTGTATTTTCAGACATATTCCTTCGTGAAGTACACAGCTATATTAAATGAATATAATATTTTGAAACTGTCAAATTTACAATAATGGCATCAGTATTTATTTTATGCACAGGTTTAAACCTCAAAAGGGGCAAAGGCAAAAGAATAAATGATTTGAATTTCGTAAACTTAATAATGTCGGCGTCTGTGGCGCAGTTGGTTTCGTCGCTGGCTACGGTTACGGATGTCTCGGGTTCAATTCCCGGTGCGTACGGTTTTCATAGATTGATCTTTCAATCGATTTATGGATTTCTGTTCGTAGTCTGAGTCCTCCCTCCCACCAATCCCATCCTCACGGGGCGTAACGAGAGCGATTAGCTAACCACTAGTCCTGTCATAGCCCTATCCTTCTATCCCTACTCTTCGAAAAAGAAAAAGAGGTTGAGCAACTGAGTGACAAGCAGTTCTCGTAGAAAAATTCTGTCAAGATACCTGGAGACCATATGCTCCACATTGGGAGCGGACATGGAAAAAAAAAAAAAAAAAAAAAAACTTAATAAACCTCATTTATTTAATGCAGGAAATAGATTCAATGAATTGTTAAAAATGTATTTCTCTATTCAAAACACCTAAATGTTATTTATTATTTACATCTGATTTAAAAACTTTTTATTGAGACATGCAAGATTTTAAAACATAAATGAGTGTTTCTATATAAAATTGTGTAAACCGTTGTAGATTATATTATTATAATATATTGTATGTACCTATAATAATTTAAAGGATTACAATACTTTTCAGCTTTGTAATGTAATATAATATGATTTCATGAGTTAATTTTAGCGAATAGAAGTGATACGTTTTACAATAATTAGACAGTTTTAATATGACTACGTTATTCTAAAAATGTGTGTATGTTTTGAATCATTTGGATATTTCGAGGTTACTATTTTTCAAGTGAACTAACGGAACCCTTTCCTAAATTAAAATTAATTATCTAACCATTTATTTGGGCACAATAACGCAATACAATTTACAATACTTTATTTGACAAGATGACAATAGCAAAACAAAAATATGAACCTCTCCTAAGTCAGCAAACTGCATGGTATATAAATATTATTTACCAATATTTGAAATTGATATAGGTAGAAATTTATGACCATAAAGGCGCTTTTAAATTGTCAGTGTAATGCCAAGAGAGACTATCCAAAATGACCTTTGGTTGGAACATTTACCTATATATTAGATTCAATGGTTGACTAATCTGACCATTTAAGAGTACCTTTAACATGATTTTAGGTATGGTTTAACATCATGAAGTGTCAAATATTACTTATTCTAACAAACAATCAAAAGAATTGTCTATTTATTTTAGAACAAATGTAGTTTTATGTTTGAAATGAATCGTTTATTTAAAGACATTTTTGTTTTTAAATGAAAATAATAACCATACGAAATTTTTATTTATAGATAATAATTAAATTAGTTGTTTTTTGCCTTTAAATTGTGGCTAGCATAAAAACAGTTACAACAAATCAGAAAAAAAATTATGAAGGATTGCGAATTATCAAAATGTTTGATTTGGAAAAAATTAAAAGAACACAAAATTATCAAAAAAATGGTTAACTTTATCATGAAATTACAGTATTAATTAGTAATAAAAAAACATTTTTTTACATTTCAAAGATATAAAAATAATAAATGAAAGTGGCTACAGCTCAAAACTAACAAAGGAGTTCTTTATTGCTCCATCATTTAATTGATTTTCAAGAATTTTACGACTCCAATAAACTTGCAATGTTTTTCAGGTCATTATAAAATATATTCCTCGTAAAATACCACCATTATAAAAAGTACTTCTTTAAATTAAACCACCTTATTATCCGTTTTCTGCCCATTTTCTTACAGCTTCTTGTACCAGAAAAGATAATGTTCACCTTCTTCAACGAGCAAATCGTCGACTCCTGAAAAATGAAATAAATATAATTATTATGAGAATATTACAGTAACTTCATTTAATCTATTATTATCACTTCCACTTTGGTAATCCATTGAAACATTATCATCCATGTTAATACAATCTTATTTTTATTGTAATATAATATATTTTTCGTGAAAGTCGAAGATTCATGAAAGGATCAACCTGCTTCATGTTATGCTAAAATACGAGACCGTAAAGTGGAACTGCTTAAATTTGGGAGAGTCTAAAATTTATCTTTTCATTAACTCGGTAAAGATGTACGAATTCAACTTGGCCGCTAGTGAGGGTGCCACTGTCACGTTAGGAATGTTGCCATGCTCGATCAGAACTGAAATTTCAATATATTTCAAAACTGATATTTTAGCGACAGTTATTAAAAGTAGACATATTTATTTATTTTGCATAAAAAGGCAATTATTTATTCTAGACTGACAATTCTAGTTCAAAATTCGGCAGCGGCCAAGTAATGTTGGTAATACTGTAGTACTCCAGCATCCTGGAACAGAATCATATTCTATCCATAGGATATTTACGAATGCTGGCATGATCTCTGAGAAAGCAAAGCGATTGACGGGTGACGGGGAATCCTGGACTCACTGCGTGGTGGTAATATGCTACACATAGGAAGCGTATAGATCTAAGAAGAAGACATATAATTTTTTAAACCATATCCGCTCCCCATGTGGCTCATATGGACTCCTCATGGAGCATTTCTACTGAGGAGGTTTGTATGCGGTTCTATTTCAGAAGGATGTGGTAAGGAATAACAAAACGATTTCTATGTAGGTATCAACGATGATCATTTTCAATCAGTTTTAAGAAGCTTAGCTACTAAATTTATACCTGATAAGAAACACTGCCGTTTCATTGAATTATGGTTTTTCAAGAAACACTTATTTAATATAATTTAAGACATCGACTGAGGGTGCTTGATGGAATTTCAATATCAAATTTGGATTATTGAGATTTTGTACACTTCCATGTATTTTGTCACTAACTGTTATTTTTTTAGTGACACATTTTGTTAGTGACAAAATGCATGGAAGTGTACAAAATCTCAATAATCCAAATTTGAAACTTATTTAATAGATAGTTATTAGAGAAGGCAAATTGTCGCATGCGACTTTCATGAAAAATTTCAAAAATAATGCCAGCCCAAGATTGTGTCTGCTTGGCTACAATGACTATACATGAACCAATTTAACTTGGCCGCTAGTGAGGACACCACTGTCGCGTTAGGACTGTTGCCATACTTAACCAGAACTGAAATTTCAATAAATTCCAAATCTGATGTTTTAGCAACGGTTATTAAAAGTAGACATATATATTTATTTGGTATAAAATAACAATTAGTGAAATTCATGCTAAGCTAAAAATTCTAGTTCCAAATTCGGCGACTGACAAGTAATGCTGGTAATACTATGGTTTACATTTATTTTTTTAAAATAGGTATTGTCATTAAAATGTTATAAATTATCGGCTATCTTACCGACTGGTGCTACAAGCTGATTTCCGGGTGGTGACGCAGGATCTGGTTGCTCAGGCAGACGGTACAAGAGCCAGTAGTGATAACCCATCGGTTCCTCCCGGCATCCCGCCAAAGTGTGAACATAATGACCGTTAGGCCACTCGCTAGCTGAGAATTCAAAACGTGGGTCTTGTTCGGCTGCCATTTGCATCACATGGTAGAAAGAGATGTTTCTGAAAATTGAGTATCGATAGATATAATAATAGAATAATAAGAAAGCTCCACAGACTTTTAATATTAACAGTTTATTGCTACATTTTAAGATTTAGCACAGTAACAGAGTTAATGTAACAACTCAGAAGGTTGGTCTGTGTAAGATAACTTTCAAAGCTCTTATTATTCTCCATAGTAATTGCAAACCAATCTGACAATGGAGGGAAACCTTGAATAGTTCCAATTCTACTTCGAATAGCAGACAATCCAGAAAGAATCAGTTGAAATCGGTAAATTAAATTATAAAAAACATGAGCACTATCAACCGATGTTTGCGTTGAGCAAAAAAAGCCGGTTCTGATCATTATAAACATATGGAAGTAGTACAAAACAAATTGTGTTTTATTTTTAAAATAAAGTGCCTTTCCTTTAAGAATTGACAGTTGGTATCTTAAAAGAAAAAGCAGTAAAACTGTATTCAAACAAGAAGTTAGAGGGCAGTTTGAGTCAAGGATTTTTTGCTAGATTTACTTAGACAACTAATTCTTTCCAATGTTCCCGTAGAAATTATTGCTATTGTAACGCAAATAGAGGTGAACCTCAAAAGGGATAAGCACAATTCTAGTTCAGGTGAAGACTCAGGACTGAGCTGTTAGAAACTATAGGTGGGAGTATATTGTACTCATACTTTTTAAACAATATTTTAGGATTACATAGCGCCATCTAGTGTTTGTGCTTAAAGGTGATAAATACAGAATATTACAAATTTACCAATATTAATTGGTCTCGGCCAAATGATGTAAATTAGAATAATAAATTGACCACTTTTTGGAAGGGAAAAATCATTTTACATCGGTTTTAGGTTTAAAAATTCTGACCCGGCACTTGATGAAGCCACTATTATATCGACACTCCCTACTTATAATAACGTATCTGCAAAAATTAGAATCAACAGGAGTGCAATTCAAAGATTCATAATGCAATTCATCATATAATGTTTAAAAAAACCGCTTTTACTCTCATTTGAACAATTTCAATTTTGAGGGTTACATTAATTGGCCAAAGCACCGTAGGATTATGAAAACTTAATGAAGCATATCTCGACAGAAATTGTTTTATGATAACTGATTGTTGCTAGTCGTTTAATCCTTCTTTCTCAGAGGGCGTAATAATAGAAGGATAGTGCTAAGACAAGATAAGGGGTTTACTAATCGCTCTCGTTATGCCCCGGATTTGTGGGAGGGAATTTAGGCATCACAGATATCCATGTCTTCCAAACTCAAAATCATAGAGCGACCGAAAAATCAATTTATGAAAATATCTGTACTCATGAATATTCCAACTGAAGCTAATGGCAATGGTCAGTTTTTCTAATACCTTGGTGCAACCATGTACAAGGTGTAGTTGTCAGTTACGTTACTGCCAACCCATAGAGTGTAGGTGAAGGAGACATTTCTGGCGTCGGATTCGTTGTATGGCTTCGAAGCTCCGGCCACTGTCCGTGGAACTCCTTCGGCTGGTTCTGAAATCACAATACAAAATTTAAAAGGAAATCTTGAATGGAGACGAAGTATCATGTGAAACAAGTATAGTATTTCATAATGATAGTGTTTTTTCAGATCGTTTTTACTGTTAGTATGATTCTGTGGGGAATGAATTAATACGAAAGGCACCACAGACGAGTTGCCAAAACTGATAGGGCAGTGACACCCACGTTGCTCGATATACCGACAGGCAGCATGGACAACAATATCTCTCACTGACTGTCGACCGCAGTAAGTCAGTGGTACATCTATCCTTAAATTAAATCTCTGTGATTACACAAGTTTATTAAAATTATAATAAACAATTCCTAAAATTCAAACTGAACAAAATTGTATTATTATTCAGAAATTTTATCTGATAATGAAAAGAGCTTGACGAAGTTTGAAAGGGTAAATTTTACTATTATATATATTATAATCTACATACATATAATGTCAAATGCTCATTCACCTCTCACTCACTCAATCACACAGAAGTGAGAGAGATATGCGTACCGACAGAAAACAAAATTAAATACGGTCGCACGAAGGAATGAGTGAGCTGTGAATATACATGTGGGGGACAAATCAATACGAATGACAACCCAAACGAGATGGCAATACTGTACCAGAAGCATAGACAAGGACATAACGCGTGATACCGTCAGTAGAAACCGACAAAAATACTTTCTCACAGGCCGTCAACGGCCGCTCCATCCTTAAATTAAATCTCTGTTATAATACAAGTTTGGAATCCGATTCCTGAATACATTTATTATTATGTGTCTGAAGGTTTGAGCCCTTCTTTATTATTTTATTGACTAGATTCAATCTGAGCGTCATTGCGAAACAGTTATTGTATGAAGTATTATTTGTTTACCATGAGCATCAACGAGCGGATGATCTACTGAATGGGGGCATCTTTTTGCTGGTGCAACGGAGGCTCCAGACAATGCGACTGCGACTTCTGCGGTGGTGGCTACGTCTCCGAAGCCTCCTTGAGATGATTGCTGGCGCATCAGCCAAGAGAGCGCTGAAGATCTGTTCCACTGCTGTTGCGAATCGCTTTCAGTTTCTTCCAAAGCCTAGAAAATTTAAAAAGTTCACAAGTCCTGTATGCTTTAAAAAATGTATTTTTTTTGAATATCTCCGATGGATGATTAATCTTTCTAGTGAACGAAAGTTACGCATTCGCCTATATACAAATATTAGAATTATCGTGAGTCATTTGCTCACCCTCTCTAACATTGCATTGTCAAGAGTATGCGGAGTGTGAAAACAAATGAATCGTGGAGAGCTTAAGTTGAATCTAGTCAAAGGTCACTTTTGTTTTTTATTTTTTTATTATATCTGCTCCCAATGTGAGCATATAGCCTCCCAATCGAGGTATCACAACAGAAGCTTTCAACGAGAACTGCTTATTACTCAGTTGTTCAATCTCTCTTTTTCGAAGAGAGTGGGGGTAGAAGGAAAAGGCTAGGAAAGGACTAGTGGTTAGCTAATCACTCTCACTGTGCCTCAATTTTTAGGATCGGATGGGTGGGAAGGGAATTTTAGACATCACAAACATTCATGCCTAAGAACAGAAGTCCATAAATCGATTGAAAAATCAATTTTCGAAACTATGTAGCCAATGACGAAAACCACTGCATCATCTTTTGTTACTAAATAATATATGACAGTTAGGGTTGTTCGGCTGATCAATGCACTAACTAGAGAGGTACTGTTTTTTATAAATTCCTATCTTATTTGAATGTTCATGCAATTAACACCATTATTTTTTCTCAATTGTGTATTTTTTGTTTTATGTGCATAATATGAGAACTCTTAATTCTAGTTTTATTTTGACGCTCGATTAACCTGTCTATTTCAGATTTTTTTTACTATTTTACCTGGATGGCAAGAGCAGTCGTTCTCAAATTGCCGAAGCTACCGTCGGGCAGCTGCTGACGGGCGAGTCCAGTGAGCGGCCTGCGAAGGAAGGGCTGAAGACTTCGGTGTCTGTGGTCGCGGACGATACACCTGAGTGCCAGGATCACCATCGCCATTGTATCTGGAAGAAATAGTCGTTGTCATCATCATTATTGGTTCCACGAGCAAATATTTGGTACAAGAAAGGTCTGCATGTCTTAGTTCAAATTTGGGAAGAGACTGTCATCATGATCCGTTTATATGAATGGCTGATCTCTATTGAGAAACCATAGCGAAAATGATCGCACCCCTTTTGAATATTTTTTTGATTCTTTGACTTTACATGTATTGCTTGCGGATTATTTTCTTTAGCTAAGTAGTCGAAGCATGCGTCCTGCTAAGTTAAGACACTCCTCGACGTAAAACTAAACAGCGATTTATTTTCTTTAAATAAAAAACATGGCTTCTGATATATTCAGTGCCGAAAATTCACCATTAACAATTCATCACCGAAATAGAAATTTCATTCGAATTGGTAGAGCAATAAACAAAACGGTGAATAAAATATTTTGCAAGAACATTATAAGACTTTTATAGAGGAGGAGTTTTAAAAACTGACATCTGTGAACTCCTATTGGAAAAGTTGCATTCCATTCGGCTATGCTTTCAGTGAAGATGATTTAGATCAGATAGCGCAGTTTTGCGAACTTGGGGGATGAATAGTTTTGACAAGGCGTACTTTCACGAGAATTTGACAAGCAGATTGATTGGTTGGGCAAAGAGGCTTAGCAGAAATACCCTTTTCACTCACTTGACTCTTTCCTTATGGGGAAACATAACAGGTTAAGTTTACAATAGGCACAAACGCAACTAAATTCGACGAATTGAAAGCCGCCATTGAACGAAAATGCTTTTTCATATTTGCGAGTCCATCGAATTACAAGCATGTAGATTCTTCGATGTGATAATATCGATTTTTGAAAACAAACTTTCGACAAATAAATTGCATAATATATCGATGAAAGTTTTTCTAATACGTCTGACTCACCAAGTCCATGATCTGCAGGTGCGCTGGCAGCATCGAGTAATCTCCTGACGTGGCGTCTGCGTGCCCTGGCTCCGGCACCGCACGCCGCCAAGCTGGCTAGAGCCAACTCCTGAGCGTGGGCCGGTTCGCGGTGCAGTAGGGCGCCGACTAGATCGTGGCCGTGGAAGCGACGGGGATCACGGCAGAGTGCCACCAGAGCGAGCGTGCTCTCAGCTAGCTGGCGTGAAGACACTGGTGCGTCACGATGTCTGAGAAATTGTAATATAATAAGCAAACTATTGTTACCTGCCAATGATGTTTCAAGGAACTATTGTTTGATATTCTATAAGGTCATTCAAGGGAAAATCGTTTAACAAGAAGTTCAGAGTAAAACAATATTTTTTACGTCAAAAAATGTAAAACACAAGAAACCATTAGTTTTGATGTTGTTATAATCAAAATGCATTACTAAAATATAATACAAGTTCACATTTTATGTACATTGTAACTCAACGGAAATCTCAGAAACACAATCTGGATCTCATTTTAAAGACGACAGAACAGGTCTCGGCCAAATGATGTAAATTAGAAAAATAAATTGACCACTTTTTGAAAGAGAAACATCATTTTACACTGGTTTTAGTTTTCAAAATTCTGACCCTTCCACTTGATGTAAGTCACTATTATATCGACACTCCGTACGTATGATCCCGTATCTGCAAACATGAGAATTTTCTGGAGTGCATTTCAAAGATTCATAACGCAAGTCAAGTTTTTACTCTCTCGTGAACAATTTCAACTTTGAAGGTTACATCAATTGGCCAAAACACCATCGAATAAAACATTTAAAATAAATGTGGGTGCCGAGCGGCAACTTAGTATCTATTGCTTATTAGTAGGTTTAGCTGAAAGTATACAATAAAAGAAATGGCTTGATAGATATAGTTGCATCTGGTATATTTTTTATTCTTCTGGAAATCTGCACCACAGAGTGATAAGTGAATGGCTTTATATAATAAATAGTTCAAAAGCATCATCTTTTCTATGATCTAAATAGTTTAAAGATAATCATAATATTACATACTTCCATAACAATAAGAGGACCTCAACTTCAAGCTGTTTTGCTGATAATTGCATTTCCAGACTCGGCTGAGAAGGCTCCACCTCATTTTTTGACTCGTTCGCCACCTGAAATAAACACAATAACAAATCATAAACACACTTCCCCATTTATTAATTGTTCTCAGTGCTGTTATAGGCTTCGCAGAAGGTATACCATTTATTAACACCAATAATTATTATAGCCTATAGTATGGGCGACCTGATTTTTTAATTATTGGCTGCGGTCTAATAACACTAGAAGTAGTAATTTAAAGCCAAAAATAAGTTTAAATTAAAGATAAACATAGGTAATACCAATATCAAGTGGGATCCACAAACAAGATCTTCTTGTCCAATTCACTTTATTCCAGTTAGTAGTACAATTTAAAATACAAACAAACAAATACAAAAAAAAAATTACATTAAAACAAAATTAAGCTTGCGAACTCGTTACGCGACGGCAAGCGGTTAACAACCGGCCGGTGCCAGCGACCCGTTCCAGACCCTACCCCACGGGCGACTGCGGAAAAAATTCAATCCCTGTGACAGTGAGATGACGCCCCCCTTGCTTCTGTAAGGGTAGAATGCCCGCTTCCTAAAAACTTATCCGACAGCGTTGCCAAAACACGATGTGCCCGACACATTTCAACGTATTTCTTTCCTTGACTTGGCTTTGGAGAGATGATCCGATGAAAGTTCTGCGCACGATTCATACTGAATAATAATGGGTCGTGTCACACGTTATTTTAATAAGCTTTAATGTATTCACGACGCTAACGATGCCAATCAATGTTTTGTTCTTTCCTTGAAGTTGCAAATTTAACTCATTTAGTTTTCCTGTAACGTCAAAGAGAAGCGCAAAAACAAGCACCCATATATCATCTTCCAATTGAGTTTATGATTTATTAGCTGTTGCACATAAACTCATTTACTTCAGGTAAAAGACCGAAGAATCTTTTTCAAAACTTAACATGGCTCATCTACCTTACATCAGTGTGCAATAGTAATTCCCGAAGATCAGATTCTACATTCTTCTAATAATGCTCTGAATTTTCGTTTTTGCAAACTAATTCCATGAATAGAATAAACTATTTGAAAGCGACATCCATCACATTCAAATTTACTACGTACAAAATTTGTTTCTAAGCTTCAAAGCTGATCCAGGCGATCAGACAGGCGGGCGACTAGGAATGGCTACGCAGTCGACGCTTTGGCCACCCCTGGCCTATAGCATATTCCCGTATTGCACTTACCGTAAAATGGATTAGAAAAATGAAAGTGAGAGATAAATACTTAATTTATTTCAACAATAAGCAGTCGCATCGATGTATCGAGATAATCCGTGCTATTTTCAACGTTCAATTTTTAACATTAGTATTAATTGACGAACTATATTTTGTGTGTTACATGGTCCACGGTAATATTTCCGAAATTCAATTTTCAAAATTAGCTTTCACTAAAATAACGTCATGATAACACCAACGTCTAAATGTAAGCGCCCACTACCCCGGGTGAAGCAGGATAGTAAATTCTAGTAATATATAAAAAAATTGGTGCTTAATCTGGCAAGTGTAACAAAAGCTTCATAAAATAGTATGCTCTTGAAATGTAACCATTAATTTATTACTTAAGATATCAGAGGTAATTGATAATGGATAGTTACTTCGGAAATGCTTTCGTAATTAAAGTGTTTTATGGCCTAAAAAGATCGCGATCGGCAAAGGCATTACACAGTTACAATTTAAGGAGTACAGAAAATTCTCGATCTATCGTTTTTGGAAGTACCAGATAAACCAAACGATAAATCCAGGAAAACAATGAATGCTTTCATAACGGATTAATAAATTTAATTTAAATAGTCAGTCACTAGCGTCACAATTATCAAAAAATGTTTCAAGTAGGGCTTCCAATCCCTGTATCCGGGATCCCGCTCAATTAGTCAATTCCGTAATCCCGGGATCTCGAAATTCACTGTAGATGTTAAAGAACAATTCATATTTAAAAATAAATACTTTATGATTAACTACAACGTGTACCTCGGTTTGATTTTGTACATACTTTTTATAATACATACATAATTCATACATATATGTATTGTGGTCTTTCTCGTCGGAACCGATAATTTTGACGATATATTTCATTGTTATTTTATAAAAAAATCAATATAATCTTCTCAATTAAGTATGATTCTTAATAAGTAAAAAAAACCATTCTCTATCTTAGATGGATTCGGTGGTAACTTTAAGTGTAGAAATTCATTTTTAATGTACAATTAAAAACCTTACAATATAGTTAACCTGAAGATGCTTCGTAAAGAAACGAAACGCGTTACATTTAGTAACACAGCCAGTTCAATAACTAAGTAATCAATTTAAATCTTATATTAACCATTCTCATGCCTAGAAAATAAATAAAATCTCGAGTCTCGGGATTGAAAAATTGTGAATCCCGAAATCCTGGGATCATAAAAGGGTCCGGAATTGGGTGCCCTAGTTTCAGCCCAATTTCTGCGTCGAGAATAATAATTCTCAAAAAAGCACGAATTTTTAACGAATACTCATGCCTTGTTATTTGCATAATATTTCACAGGCAAGGCTTTGTGTCCCAGTAAATACTTAATACGCAGAAGAACGATCAATCGAGTAAAAATACGGTTAACTAGATAATTTTTTCAACGATCATTGCGGACGGGATCAACGATGCATAGAGGATTGATCAATGCGATATTTTGTATGACCTATTTTCGGGACATGAAAAAAATGAACGATTCATGCGGGAAAACGTCAGTTCGACGAACAATAGATCGGGATTTCAATGTAATAATAATAAAAAGGATGTATATCTAGAACCTCCCAAAGCGAGAAAAACCGTAGCACAGCTCTGGATAGCTTTGCATGTCATGATTCAACTTTCAGAAGGAAGTATGTCAGTGAATTCACACAGATAGCTGCAGCCTGATTCTATTTATACTAAGTAATACCTTTTTAGATTATGAGGCGATAAAAAGCAAAAGTACACATTTTTTAAAAATAATATAAGCCGATTTACACAATATGTAATGACAAATAACTTGTAAAAGGTGACAAAAGCATACGAGAGAAAATGTTTAAACTTTCAACGACAGGCTGAATTCGATATGTTTAATAGTAACAAGCAAATGCTAATATGTCCGATTTTTTTTGGCTTATATTAATTGAAATTAGCGGTTGACTGGCAGCTAATAATAATATGCATACTTTTTTAAATTGGAAATAAAATACTATGGAAAAAATAAACTGTCGCTGAAGCTAAAATGTTTCGTGAAACTCAAAAATGTCGTTTACTACTAATATCGCAAAGCGGATATGTCAGTTTTTACTTTTAAACGCCTCATATTAATGTATATTTTGACAATTTAATAAAGTTTTTTTTATATCAAACATTAAGTGACAGAAAAAAACCAGAGTATTAGGATATGATAGGCCATAGACGTGTCAAGTGCTGAAAGCAGTGTTGCAAAAAAAACCGGGAGTTTTTGAATTGGTGGGAAAAAACCCGGAGGAAACCTGGAAAAATCCGGATAATTGGGAAAATTAGGAAAAGGCATAGTAAATGGGGAATTACCTGTTAATTATGATATCTGTCATTTTTTTCACCATGTTGAGTCCATGGGGACATATTATGTGCATCTCGCTGAGTTTTTAGATTCAAGTGTACAAAGATGTTATGTAAGATCAGATATTGAATAAGTTCTTTATTTCGATCTATATTATCGAACTAATAACTCATATAATTTAAGGTATCGACAGTGGGTGCTTGATGGAATATATCAACTTTGAATTGTTGAAGCTTTGTACATTTTCATGTATTTCGTCACTAACGACCCGGGTTTCGCCTTTCGGCATCTTCAGGCAATTCGGTCAGTCCGAGTTCATTCGTGTTCTCGAATACGAATAGTTAGCGACGAAATACACGGAAATGTACAAAATTTCAACAATTTTTTTACAAATTTAATAACTCATCGTTACCTAAAATTTATGGATAGAATGTTGGCATACGTAAAAAATGCCACGCTTTTAAAAGAAGTGTTTACAAATGCTGAAAATTATCTACAGTTATCATAAATATTATAATTGTTTTTTCCCAATTTTCCCATGTGAGTTTATTCCCGGTTTATCCCTTAAGCCCGTGTTTTTTCTAGGCCTCGCATCACTAGCTGGAAGTGATGAATTGGAAAGAGAAGATGATAGTTGATGGTAGGTAACTCAAGGATAACGTTTCTAGACAAAATAAATAATGGTCAAGCAATGAGGGTTAACCGCTAATAATATTTATCAAGGCGATTGGGATTTTGAGGGTTTTCATATATTACGGATTAACAACTGAGAGCTTAAACAAAACTTTCAAGTTACTTACCGAATGTACTTTGTTCTTGAATTACCGAGGAATTATTAAAGGATAAAACATATTTTCTTGTTATATTTTTTTAAGTCACCACCAGTGACGTCCTGGGTATTTTTTTCTGGACTCTTTTAAAAAGTATACACTTCAAAAAGAATCTCGTAAAGCAGGTTTGTGCCTACTTTTTGCATGAAGGGTCATATTAGGAATTCAAAATGAATGATGTAATTCGTCGTTTCTATTGTAAAATTGTATATCTGCAAAATGATTTTTTTGGGAGAGCATAAAAACAGTTTAAAAACAGCTTTATCCTGTTTTAAATTTTAAAAGTGTAAGAAATTTAACGCTTTGTATTGGTAGAACGCATTAAATCGCAGGATATAATGGCTTTGAAGAAATCGTTGTTAAGTAATATTGTTATTTTTTATTCTGGAAAAAATCATGATAAACGTCTGTAGGTCACCAATATCAAATCTTATGATTTGAATGCTAAAAAGATCTAAAAATCTTCATAATGTACAAAAAGTCTTTTTAAATCACCGACAATTGTACTTGGGGAGAGAATTTTGAAAAAAATAATGCTTTAAATGTGATTACAGTATACTCGATAACACGTTAGATAAAAGGCAAGCTATATGGAAGTGGGCAATCGGGGCTACCATACTCATACAAAATCAGAGGATACGCATGCAGCACATTAGATTTTTTAGCGTGTAATCAAGAAGAAGTGGCAAATTTGAATGAAAATCATGTTATCGGGAATATCTCAGAACAATCGTTTTTATGACTGGATGACATCTGTCAGTATACCCTCGATGCTATATATTATTTTATTCCAGAGCTGCAGGCGCCACTGAAGATTTTATTTTTAGTTTTGACACGCCTAAGTGACTTTGCAGAACGCTTAAAAATAAATTCCGCTCAAACTTTAATAAAAGTTCGGGGGAAAAACTAATGAACTCACTTTTTAAGGGGGACTCAAGTTGTAAGCATTAAAAAGTTTAACAGGCTAGAGCTTCTGTTTTATAAAGCGCTCAGATCACGTCGACACAGTTGCTTTAAACCGAGGGTCATTCATTTCTTTTACATTCGATACACCAAAACATATCAAATCACATTAATAAATAAATAGAATTATAATGACAACAAGAATTTAAGTACGATAAATTCTACGAGAAGACTGGAGTTCTAATGGAGGCAGCTCAACAGAAATTTTCTCCTACTAATTAATCAGTTGCTAAACCTTTCTTTTTCGCACAGAGTAGTGATAGACAAGACTACTGATTAGCTAATCGTTCTTGGTACGCCCTGTTTTTAGGATAGAATGGGTGGGAGGGAATTCTATACATCGCAAACATCGATGCCTACGAACAGAGGTCCTGTCAGAAATGAAACTGTCCGTAGCGTGATTTGAACCTGAGACATACGTAACTGATGAATTGGACGTTGAACACTGCACCACGGACCCGACATGACAAATACCTATGTACAAAGATGATGAATTTAACAAAACATTTGATTCTGAATTTGCAACCTCCAGCAGACACGCTAAGCCTTTAAAATTTATGCTTGATTCGGTAACACAAAGGGTAATAGTAAATTGTAATTACATTTTTTAACAAAACCACTCTAACGCCATTTTACTAAACATCGTTGACCCCGGATCGAAGAGAGGCGAGCGGCTGGTTATCCGGAGTCCTGGAAGGGCTGATCTCAGACAAACACCATTTCAGATCCGGTAAAAAACTTATTTATTTTCCATTCAAGATGCAGTGGTTTAACATTACACGAATATATAAATTAACAAAAAATTGATTTTTCATTTACATTTCTAATTCCTGATATTTACTTGAAGTACGGAGCGAGCTGTCAAATCCCTGGCTATTTTTTAAAAATATAATTCTGGGAGACATGCTGGTTACCCCACCTCCACCTGTTTTATGTATGCAGCCGCTGTTTCACGGCCTTCTACCCTTTTCCGCAAAAACGATCAAGCCGGGGGCTATTTTAAAGCCTGACAACAAGAAATATTCTTGATCGCAGGCCGATTTCAGTTCAGGACACTAATGACATCTTTAAGAAAACCATGCATTACTGTTGCTTAAGAAAAGGAAAGATATAAAGAAAAAATAAATTCTAGGGCTATTTTTTAAAAAGGGTACATGTTGGGTAACCCCACCTCCAGGTTTTATTTGCAGCCGCTGTTTCACGGCCTTCTTCCATAACGCAATAACGATCAAGAAAAAAACGAATTTACTTCTCATATTCTTGATCCGATGCAGAGTTGTACGGGACCGATCTTTTAACCATGCATTACTGTGCTTAAGAAAAGGAAAGATATAAAGAAAAAATAAGTCTAGGGTAGGGTGGGTATTGGGTAAAGACAAGGTTATTATTTCATTTCCGGCATATAATTTAGACAATTACTGTCTTATGGCAGATGGCTTTGATTTGAAAAACCCTTTATGAATACTGATTGTGAATGTTCAATAAAAATTATTCTTGTCAGTGTTTATTATATTTTATTTCATTATATTCAAGGTTTTAAAAACAAATCAGTTCAAAATACTATAGAAAAAATAGATAACGATATCTAAACGATGGATTCGTAGTTAACTGCTTAAAATTACTTAATATAGAAGTAATCGAGTTTATTAAGAGGTCACGTGGTCTACCCTGAGAGTGAAACTGCTGAATAAAAAACAACAATTTCAAAACTAATGATCGGCATGGCAGAGAAGAGCAATCGATGCGGTTTTAAATGAATATTTATGTGTGTGGTTAAAATAAAATGTTGGCACCCCCTCACCTGAAGCGCGATTAGCGCCCGGTGCGTGTCGTTGCCCCACCCCCAGTCAGGGCGCCGCTGCTGTTCAAGCCAAAGCAAAGCCCGCGCCGCTGCACCCAAGCGCCCGCCATCTTCTATATCTGGAAAAACAAAAAGAGTCAAATTACAGAATACGCTGTATAATTAATTAGTTCCGAATCAATAAGAGTCTTAATCAGGTGGGGAACTATGAGGGAAGTTGGTGAAATTACCCAATCCCTAGGGGTTGAGAAAAAGTGTATAATATTGACATTTAACAAAAAATAAGTAGATACTATAATGCAGTGCTCCGCAACCGGAATATCTTGTTCTAAATTAATTAAAATTTTTTAATTCGTTTAATATTAAATTTGAAATTTGTTAGGATTGTAAAAATATAGTACATATTTTTCAAGAAATTATATTTATATATAAAAATTTTCTGTTAAAAGAAAGTTTTTGGGAAAAGTGTTGAGTTGGGAGGAGGAGGGGGGGGCAAACTCAAAGATCGCCCTCGGTGGCACAACCCCTTGCTACGTCTCGCGATTATTGCGATTATTAAAAACAGAAAGATTATTTTGGATTATGGCCCAACAAAAAAAAAATGGCAATATTTTTTTATCCACTCAACTTAGGTTAAATATTTTTTTGTAGTGAAGTTAGGTTAGTTTCTTTAGTTACACTTTTACAAATGCTTTTTTTCTAATTGGTAAGTGTCCCATCACTTTGATAGGGCTAAGAAGTTTATTCGCATTTATTAAAAAATATATTAGCCACTATTTCAAATTCATCAAACAAAAAAAATCAATAAATTGTAAGTTTTGTTTATGAAATTTACTTTTGGCTTGTAGTGAGACCGCGAAATATTTATGAGTGCTTAGGTGTGCCGTGGAAGAGAAAAGGTTGCGGAGCAAGTTTTTAGTCGGACTTAACGTTACATTACCACCCCCCATGTGTTTGGTATATTTCCACTCAAAATCTTATTAATTTTAAGTCGAGTCTGAACTCTACGATTTAGAGCAATTCCGCGTCTACGTTTCTTCGTACATTTACATTACCTTTTATTTCACATTTAATTCAATATTGAACTAAATAACTATAACTAACCAACTATAATCAAAGCCTATGATTCAGATATGTTTTTACGATTCATTTGTTCGGAGGATCATTTTTAAAATCAAGTAAAATATTAAACTTTTTACTTTCGATATAGTATATTATTATAATATCATAGATATCGAGATATATATCGTATTATTGTATAACTTGTATTTATGAAATACCGTAGTCGGAAAAACATATCTATATCACAAATTATTCCTATATATAAATTGGTAATAATTTTTAGTGTGGTAGTCGTTACTCGGGTATCCAATCCCGGACACTTTTTAATAAATTTAAAGTAATTTAAGAAAAAAATAGACACACTGATCAAAGTAGTTTTATATGTTAGTGTTGTCTTCCTCATTTAAGAAGCAGCCCTTCTTTGACTTTTATTTCAAATTGGTTAAAAACGGATGTTACAAAATATGAAAAGGACACCCTCATATTTTGTAAGATCCGTTTTACCACAATACATTTATATTAATTGTATAGTTATTACAAAAAAAACTACATACTCAAACAAACCAAGGTACATCTGAAACCCAAAATCCCAGGATTGATATTTAGACAATCCTGGGATTAATAGATTGTATAATTGTCCGGAATCCCGGGATCGGAAACCCTAACCGTTACTTGATGACTACCTTTACTGATGATAATATATTTGTCGCTACTTTTCAAAAGCAGCCATATCCATGTTTTAGGTATTTTCGTCTTTTTGTTAATTGCTATAGACCTACTTGATTTTAATATTTCAGTAATTTAAAAAATGGCCCAAATGCTATAAAGTACCAAGTAAATCAGTATTTCTATAATCTTCCAACATTGTGACGGTGTACACCGTCACAAAAAAAGTGGTTGTTTTCGAGTTCATCCATTTTGGAAATGGCTGCTTTTGAAAAGTAGCGACACATATATCACATCTTTTCCATGTCGGCGCTGTTAGAATAATAATAGATTAAGTATTTTAAATGGTTCACCATTTTATTTTGACTATTTAGATCTGATAATTATTTTTATGAATAACTTTATTATGTATGCAAAATGTTTTTATACTATTTATAAAGATGTTTTATAGCTACCTAATCGAAACCAGAGGAATTAAATTTATTCTGGATGGTCAAAATTAAAACCACTCACAAAATAAACAGTTAGTTTATACCAGATTTTATAATATTGTTACAAAACGTCTTTATGTTTTTTTAGGTTGGCAATGTCGGCATTATTCGTCTGATAAACAATCGGCCATAAACGAGACGGAAAGCCCACACGGCTTTTAATTTAATTAAACAAAAAGGAAACGCGAGTTTGTTTGTTTTATGTTTTCTTATTCCCTGAAGGTTTACTTATTTAATTATTTCTGACTTTATTATTATTTGATGAATAAAGTATGTACCTAAACGCTTTGTAAAGCCACAAACGGCCACGGCTTGGCGGTGGTGCTGCGGTCGTCGTGTCGCTTGCAAGCATAGTCACTTACTTGTCACCATATGAATGTATTTTTGTCTATGGTTTGGAATGTCGAATAGGTTAATCTATATGTATAAAAATGAATGTCTGTTGGTTTGTTGGTTTGTCCGGATCTTATAGGCTCCTAAACTACTCAACCGATCGCGACGAAACTTTCAGGAAGGACTTATTGCGATCATGCCGGGAAATATTATGTAAATAAATGTTTGTTTGTCCTTTACGCGTTCCTTTACCATTCACACGATTTCGATGAAACTTCGGTGAGTTGTTGTGCACACACCCGTGAAGGGTCTGAAGAAACAAAATTGAAAATCTAAAATTGAAAAAAAGAATCAAATACGTACATACAACGACATCTAGGAAAAACCTTCTGATTTATTCGTGTACGCGCCAGACGAAAAACAAAAATATTGTGTTATAACAAGTGTGATATTGAAACTCGGGTTCGGGTCGGGCCAGACCTGAATATGATGGGCTCGAACAGGGTAAGTCTATGAAATTTCGGCCTGTGCAGACCTCTAATCCAAAAGCAGTTTAATAAACAGAATTAAAACACAAACCCTTTCTTTCTTTGAGTGGCATTGCAAAGCATGCCGGGTACTTACTAGTATAATATAAATATACGCAGAAATATTTTCGTATTGGTTTCTTTAGAATCTTAGAAACTTTCTATTAATATATTTCGCTAACCCAAAACTTTCAGGAATTATTTTCCAAATGTTGTATAATTAAAGGGATTAAATTAGGTATAGGATGGTATTTAAAAGTGACCATTACTTGGATCCGGATAGATGTTTTCAGTTTGGGGCTCAACGACAGAATGTAGGTTCTTTAGCCATTTAGACTGTCGTCGGGCTGTATTGTTTTCTGCATTACTCATCTCTTGAGTTGATTCTTTTCCCGGGCGTTCACCTTTATAATTACGTATGTAGAATTGGCGTCGTTGACATACTCCATATTGATTATTTTCCGTAGATTCTGCATCGGTCATCACTCAAATTGCTTTGTAAACCGTTAACATTTATAAATATTATGTGAAATTTGCATGGTCTATTACAAACGTAATTCATTTTTTTACCACCGATTAAATTAAGATGTTTAAAGATTACAAATTTTTTAAATATTTAATTATTGGTTCACATTGCAGAACTTAACTTAACCCTCATTGATGAGAGAGGTTGAGTGTGTGAAGGAAAAGAATAAACTTACTTTCAGATCAACCATAATAAGTTGGCTGTTTAGCGACGGCGCTAGTGTCACATGGGGAATTCTTCTGTAACACTATCAAGGCCGCCATCCAATTCACAGCGTCATTGATTAGAATTATTAATTCTTTTCGAGACTTTTCGTCTTTACAGAACTGACACATTTTAAGAAAACCTAAGGCACATTCCAAAGAATTGCTTACGAAGTATTTGATATTGCTTATCTTATTTGTTTTCACAGCTTTACTAATAAAACAAACTTTCATGACACTCTTGAACTTCCGTTTGACAGCTAGTTGCGCTTGACTGACTATATTACTTCCGAGTGCTGCCGGCAGCCAAGTTATACTGTAAATATTTATACCTTCTATGATGAAGGAGAATCAACAAAAAAACCTAACCTTACTTGCCCTAATGTTTTTTTCTTGCCATCTATAATGAGGGAGATTTAATGAATGGCTAAAATCAGTTTCTTTTCATAACAAATTGTGTCTAGTTGCAAATGTTAAGATGTTTTTAATCATCCCATCTCTAAAGATCCATATGTGTTGAGTCTGATATGATTTGGTTGCTTATATTTATATTTTGCTAATGAACAATCTCTCGATATTAACTCGTATTTGGGAAAGACATTTAGTAATATCCGTTGAGAAATTTAGTGCTCGAATAATTATTGTAGTTAAAATATTCCACAAAGAGTCAATATGCTCAATCTCGGTTTAAGGGAATAAATATGCGAGTCATGATGTTTCTTGAAAACTAACCCAGGCGTAAACTCTTTCATACTTTATGGACTGTATTTAATATAAAATAGCTCATTAATAAATAGGTAGGTAAATAAGTTACGTTAAATGAAGAAGACGACGAAACAAAGCGAGCCGTGTAGCACCAAAAGCAATAAATAACAAATGTTTCCATAGATAAGGGGCGAGAGTTTTCCGTCTATAAATAATATCTCCCGTCACTTCTTCAACAATACAACCAGAGACAATACCAGAGATAAGGATAATTGCAGCGCTCGTTAGGAAACTGATTCGAGAACAAAATTCTGTGAACAAAACTTTCGCAAACAAAATATTGTACAGCAATCGGTGATTTTAATATCTAGAATATCCCCGAGATGCACGAAAGATGACAGTGCTTACCCGTTAAACCGTTAATGAGTTTTTGAACTGCTGCGCGTTAGCACATGTATCGCATTTACATCTTTAGCAAATGCGATAAATTGACCTAGAGAAATTGATTTAGCCATACAATATGAATTCGATGGTATTTTGGCTAATTGATGTAACCCTAATAAATACGAAAATGAGTTAATGATTGGTGTCATTTTAAAGACGACAGGGCAGGTCTCAGTCAAATGATGTAAATTAGAAAAATAAATTGAACACTTTTTTGAAGGGAGACATCATTTTACATTGGTTTTAGGTTTAAAAATTCTGACCCGGCTACTTTATGTAAGTCACAAAATGGACGAATTTTTGCAATAGAAGGCCGGTCTAACACTATCAGCGGGGTGTTTTTTAATTTTAAACCTTGTACAACCTAAATAACTAATTCTATGCCAGTTCATAGGTTGGTCTGTATCTTTAAGCAAGTTCCCAAAATTAACATGTTTTCTGCTAATTTATTTTGTTTTTTTGATAAAAGACTATCTATAAAAGACGTCTCATAGCCATTGTTAATGGCAATTTGTTTAATAATGCTTAGTTCGGTTATAAAATTCAATTTACTTAGAGGTATAGTGACTAATCTGTCTAACTTGAGAATGGAAAGCAGCCAATTTATATGAGAGAGGATGCATACAATTTTTATGTATAACAGCATCCAAAAATGTCGAATTGCGAAATATTTTAAATTCATGAATAGAGTTTTTAATATCAATATTAAGGTCCAATTTAATATCAATAACAAATTTGATATTGAAATTCCATCAAGCACCCTCAGTCGATATCTTAAATTCCCCATATAATTTTTTCGATTAAAACAGTTTCTACTCTATCCTGGACAATTTCAATTTTGAGTGTTACATCAATTGGCCAAAACACCGTCGATATTATTGGTTTCCATTTTTGTTGAAAATTCACATGATTGTTGAATGAACAAATTATTTTTTCTTCTTTGCCTTTGTTATATCCATTCCATTAATTAATGCATATCAATCAAAAAACTTTTACTAAAGATTTATTTTTTAATTTAGCTGCTAAGAAGTTTTTCAGATATCTTTTGGCTGTTCAGTACCGGAAAAAATCTTCATTCCTAATTTACCTAGATGCTGCTTAATATCGATGCTAATTCTGTTAATGAATTATTTTCAAAATTAATATAGTTTCTTAGATAATTTAATTTAATGTAGTTTAATTTTTGATTACAGACCTTTTTTCAATAAAAGTGCCCAACATAAGAAACGTAGACGCATGATTACTCTAAATTGTAGAGATCGGATTGAGGAACCAACACATCACCATATGTCATTGGGATGTCATAGTGGCCATTTGAAAACGACACCTTATGCAGTAAGTTTTTATTTTGAATTTCTCAAGAGAATTGTTAAGGACATCGGTGAATGTAAGCATAATTATGCTACTTGATTCAACCAAGAGTGGTCTTACAGGAAGCTCTGATGAAAGGTTGTCATGAAACCCTCTGATTAGACATGATCAACTAGTGAAACATTAACATGGTTGTTAAAAATTGAACACAATTTCTTTTTGTAATAACGCCTTTCTTAATTTTTGTCTTATCATATTAGTTAAGACATTTGTTCTATTATGAATACACTTGCTTTGTCTTCTTCGGTCTAATGCTAAACGTTAATTGTAATTTTTGTTGATTTTTTCTCTTAAACGGTCAACTACTGGTACATTTACCTTAGTTGTTATTTCTTTGTAAGAGGTCTATCACATTTTCATTTTTGTGTAATTTATCTGTCAATTTTTAACATAGTCCTTGAAATAATTGTTTTATATACCTGGTCATTATTAATAGGCAACATTATATAAATTGCATTAGCCCAGTTAAGATTTATATTTCATCAGTTGATAATGATAATTATAAAAAATGAAGAAGCAGTAGAAAACAAATTGTGTTTTGTTTAAAAAAAAATGTTGGAATTAATCTTGCAGAATAACGCCATTCGATTCTCTATTTTCGCCTCGGGTATTAAGCGATGGAATAAATGCCCTTTTGGTTGGTGATAGAGTGACAGGGGATCCTAGGGGGACCATATGGCAGACTGAAAAGAAGTATACATTTTTAGGCTATGTTTATTTACTCTATATAATGAATTATTTTAACATGAAATGTTTTAGGTAGTTAAGTTGTTTAGGTAGGTATCATTATCAAATCATGTTCATTAAAAAACTCTTTTCATAGATGCTCTATCTCTCCATCTCTCTATTCATATCAACTGTGGAAAGGAAAAAGGACGTAACCCATACACAAAAAATATTGTGCATAGCTCACACATAATGTGTTAATACACAATATTTATATACATATACATAATATATTGAATGTAGAAAAGCAAAACGATATATCCCTCCGTCTCCGTTTAAAAAATATTTTTTCTTCGATAATCACAATGTATACAATTTAATACACATTTTGTGTGGGTTACGTTCTTTTTCCTTTCCACAGTTGATATGAATAGAGAGATGGAGGCTTTGTCCCGTGTCCGTGGTGCAGAAGTCAACGTCGATGGCGTCGGTTACGGATGTCTTTGGTTCAAGTCCCGATACGGTACAGTTTCATAAATTGATTTATGGATTTCTGGTTTGTAAGCGTGGATGTTTGTCATGTTTAAAAATTCCTTCAATCCATCTGATCCTAAAACGGGGCGCAACGAGAACGATAAGCCAACAACTAGATCACCTGTCCTAGCCATATCTTTCTATCCCTGTTCTCTTCGAAAAAATACAGGTTGCCATTGGTACAGCCACGGAGTGACAAGCAGTTCTTATAGAAAACTTCTGTTGAGATACCTCCATTAGGAAGCCACAAGCTCCACATTGGGATCGGACATGGCACAAATAAATACATTTGATCTAAGTTTTCATGGATGGTTAGCGTAAGTAGAAAAGGATGAATCCATGCATTTGGATACAAATCCGTAAATCTAGTAAGAAATGTATGTATGAAAATGGTCATTCGGGAATTCTGGCTCTACATTTGCAAAAAAAAGTGTTTTCTATATGAGTGATACACGTATTATCAGTTGATAATGCTCGGTATGAGCGAAACTACTCTTGATCATTATATACATGTGGAAGTAGTACAAAAAATGTGTTTTATTTAAACAAATTCCCACCAATAATTGACAGCTAAAACCGTAATGGTGATTTGATAGATTGAAATCATCATACAATCCTTGAAACATTTTACAAATATACTAACGTAATCTCTTGTAAGGGTTACAAGCGAATACAATTTGGCGCATCCTTATCAGCGTCGATACAAATTAAAAAAGGTCCAGCAATAAATTTAACCGACAGAAATCTAATCCAACTACTTGTAGTTCCGGCTTGCGGGGCGGACGGACAATAAACATCCTGTAGAGCCATCCCCGGGTCAAGATTAATTCGCAAATTATCGCAAAACAGGGTCGTTGTGAATATTCAAATGGAGGAGGGGAAGGCCGGCCGAGCGGCAAACGGACCGGATTTCAAACCCGCTAGACCTTTTGCGACTGGCGATTTCACGCGGAACTTAAAGACCGTGCCTTGTATAGAGTGACAACACGGCAGAAGCGAAGGATAACTTTTGAAAGAAAGTAGTTAACGACTTTGGTAGTTATATTATGATGGCTAAAAAAAGTACGGGTCGGTAGTGCAGTGTTCAAAGTCGTTGGCTTCGGTTTCAAATTCCGGTACGAAAAGTTTCATAAATTAATTTAAAAATTGATTTATGGTTTTTTTTTTCCCTACCTCTATTTTCCTAATGAAACTATTATGTGGAGTCCGCGAAGCGGGCTCCTAGTTTCCTGGCTAAAGTCAGTGCTAGGATGGGTACAGACTGAGTCTTTATATCCCTTTCCCGCATGTTAGCTAGCTACGTACTGCTATCTAAAAAGATTCTGTCAGCTGAAGGCTTTGTGTGGGGAAAACACATAAGAAAAAACCCCATACGAGAATGATTGTCTTTGAATCATTAACAAAAGTTAAATTTTTACCAAAAATCGCTCGTAATGTTGACGTAAGTTTGAAGAACTTAATAAGCTTATTTTTAGACATGCTCAGTCCCTAACTGAATATACGTGTCTGGCTCGTTAAATTTAAGATTTATCTCTTAGGCCGGTTTCACTGTCGGCCTCTTCTGCTTCCGCCTCCGCTAGAGAAGAATTACCTGAGCGGGAGGGACAGCATAAGGATTTTGACATCATCTTGACGAGGTTCTTGGAGACTTTGAGTTGCAACTTAAATTTCTTTATTTTCGCAGCTTTGAGAGTTTTTATGGATTTCTGTTCGTAGGCATGATATGTTTGTGATGTCTAGAATTCCCTCCCACCCATCGCATCCTAGAAACGGGGCTCAGCGAGAGTGAGTGACAGCTAACCACTAGTCCTGTCCAAACCTTATCCTTCTATCCCTACTCTCTTAGAATGAGATAAGTTGAGCAACAAACAACAACACCAACAAACTTCTGTTGAGATAATTTTTCAAAGTTATCCTTTATCACTGCCGTACTGTACTGAGAGCTGCTTGTGACTCAGTTGTTTAACCTCTTTTTTAAAACTAGCGTTGGAATGGTAAGATAGGGATATGACAGGACTAGTGGATAGCTATTCGATCTACTTACGCGCCGTTTTAAGGATCGGATAGGTGAGAGGGAGGTTTAAACATACCAAACATCAATGCTTTCAAATAGAAATTCATTAATCGATTGAATTTCAATTCATGATTTGGTTCGAAATGGGACTTGAATTCAGGACAAACGCACGAGTCCCACATAAAATAGGAACGCACAATAATAGTTATCAGGCCAATTGCTCACCCATGAGATAGAAGTTGAACCAGTACATTTAGATGTATTTTATTAAAATTTCTAAAATGACCTCTGCCTATCGCAATAGCTCCTACGCTCCAGTGCTCTGAGGACCATCTGTAAGAAGAGACCTGTGGCGTCCTTCACTTGGTCACTCCAGCGAGTTGGGGCCCTTCCACGTCCTCTCTGCCTTCGACCTTTCCTGTGACGACGAATCTCTCAAGACTGTCGGTAGGCATGCCAGCGATATTGCCAAAAAAGCCAAGTAGACGTCTTGTATATACAGTCGAAGATCTATTCCGGATTTGTAGCTTGTTCAGGATATTTGCGTTTGTCTTTCGCTTTTAGAACCCATGTCACCAAGCCGTTTATTAAAATAGTAACCGAAATGTCTAAAAACCAATATAATAAACACTAGAGTCGTACTACAGATTACTGACAGTTGCCATAACTAAATTTTAACTTTCTTAATGGTTTGAGACTGATAAAAATAAAGTAGCCATTTATAAACCTTTGTAACTATACCACATATTTCTTACTAGAACGATGGCGAGGCAACGTCCAGACTTATTTTAACGTAATAAATATTATTTTATTGGTTACTTGAGTGCTATGAAAGAATTTATACTTCAAAAATACCCGATCAATCAAAGTAATGAGGTATTTTCTCAGGAATTTATTGGCCGGACATTTTATTTTTCTCTAAGTCGTAGGCCGTGGACGCAGCGTAGAGGGCAATATCAAGTATTGGAAATCTGCCGGGACGGCTTTATTTCGAGCGATTGTATTTAGTGGGGTTGACAGAATAATCAATGATTTCGATACATTATGAACGCTAAGCGTTTTATAAATTTGATTATAGTATTTTACTTAAATATACTTTGGTTAAACGACAGAAAAGCAATAGGTCAAAGACTTTAGCAACGAGATGACCAAATTGGGACATGTGTTGTGAATTGTCTTTTTATTGAGTTTTATATTTTACTGACTTAAGTCATTTAAATGACAAAGTATGCATGAATTTATCAATAGGGTAGGTAAGACTTAGGTTGTTTTATCAGAATTAATATGATGTGTTGTATGAAGATTAATATATATTGTCGACGTCCGTGGCGCAGTAGGTAGCGCCGTTGTCTACAGTTACGGATGTCTCGGGTTCAATTCCCGGTGCGGACGGTTTTCGTAAATTGATCTTTCAAACGATTTATGGATTTCTGTTCGTAGTCTGAGTGTTTATGATGTCTAACTCTCTCCATCCCACCCATCCGATACTCACGGGGCGTAGCGAGAGCGGTTAGCTAACCACTAGTCCTGTCCTAGCCCTATCCTTCTAATATATATACATATACATATCACTTTTAATGTGTTAAACCACAATCCACTTGAGGTGAAAAAATGTGGCAATTAAAGCACATCTATTGAGTCAATGATTTTTGCACTGTCTAAATAATAAGTATCTCAAAAACGGATACACATTTTGTGTGAATATCAACAATGACACTCGTTTGTTCCATTAGTGTTCATGTATTTCATAGATTCCCAGAGTGGTCCATATAGCTTTTCAGGGGGTCCATGTCAGAGGGGAAAAATAATGCAAGATTTAATTGACAGTTAATACCTTAAAAGTGGCTGAAAGAATTATTTATGGTTTACATTATTTTAAGTGACATAATAACAAAATAACCCGACATTAAAATTGGCGAGTAAGGAAGTCAACTCCTAAAATTTTGACAGCTATATAAATCACTGACATTATTTGAATTTGGAAAGAAGAATTGTTTATGGTTTATGTTTTATAATAACAAGTATCAAGCCGGCTAAATATTGTTACACTGATGTTAAAGTAGGTGTAATGGGAGCTCAATGCTTGAAATTACGACAGCTGTGAAAAGCACTTTATTTGAATGTGGAAAGAATTGTTTACGGTGTGTATTTTAGTGACATAATAAAGAAATAACGAGCCTCGCTAAATATTGTAGTCCACATTAAAAGGTTAATGCAGCGAACACGAGTTACCTCGGTACATTCGTTGAATTTTTATCGATTTCTTCTTTATTTTCTTGCACGTGCAATGTCGTGTTATTAATTCAATCACAAGGTTTGGATTAACATTAGGCATGATCGCGTCGACGTGGCGGTGAATAATAAAAACTATAATGCATTTAAAAATTGCGGAGTCAAGCGGAGAGCGAGTAAACCTCAACTCATAAATAGTTTTTAAAAAATAAAACACAAGTCATTTGTACTACTTCCACATATTTATAATGATCAGGACCGGTTTCGCTCATCACGAGCATTATCAACTGATAAAAATACAAACATAACAGGCTTATTTATATAAAATTGTGTGTAAAAATGAAGGTATATAAAACTGATAAGTATGTAATTAATATGAATAATAAACAGCCATCTTAAGTGGAGAAAGCAGAGCAGCTCTTAAGATGGCTGTTTATTATTCATATTAATTACATACTTAATATTTGATTATTTTTAAATGGTTCATTAATTTTTTCTTATAATTTCCCTGATTCATTATTGTATATTATATTAGTAACGTCATTAATTTTTTTTTCCGGCTAAATGGACTTTTAATGTAGCTATATTTGTGATTTCAGATTAGCATTTAATGATTTGCATGAGGTCCATAACATTTTAATTGTAGACTCTTTCATTTGATTTATGTATAATTTGTTTGTTAATCAGTATTTTCTTGTCTCAGTTTATGAACCATCAGTTTTATATACCTTCATTTTTACACTAAATTTTATACAAATAAGCCTGTTATGTTTGTATTTTTATCAGTTGATAATGCTCGTGATGAGCGAAACCGGTCCTGATCATTATAAATATGTAGAAGTAGTACAAATGAATTGTTTTATTTTTTTAAATATAATGTCTTTCCACCAAGAATTGACGGTTAACACATTAAAAGTGATTCATACATAGTTTATCTTTCCAGCGATCCTTGGGGTAAAATTGTGGATTCCGGAAAATCTAAGGCAATTTATCATGTAAAAATTACTATTTTCCTGGGTTAAATGTTATATAAAAATATTTAGTGGGGTCGAGCGGTCAACGTACTTAAGAGTCCGTGCTATTTTGCTGCGGTGGCAAAAGGTTCGAATTCCCGAACAGATATTTTATGCATTGGTTTTTAGATGTCAGTTATATTTAAATTCCCGTATGTTTAAACATCCCATATTGAAAACAAGGAGTAAGGACAATGATTAGCTGACTACCCATCCCTTTATCTTTACCCTCTCCGATCAAAATAAGTAGAGCAAATGAATAACAACACTATATTTTCTATGGATTCGGCGGTAACTTCGGTGGAGTCATCGTTTACCTTAGAAATAAATAACCTTGCGATACGGTTTGTCTGAAGATGCGTCTTGAAGAGGTGAAACGTGTCACGTTAGTGATAATCCAAGTGGCAAAACTAAGTTATCAATTGTTAATTTAACCAATTTTGCCCAACGGTAGTAGATATATATATATATCCATTGAACCAATGAGATACTTAACCAAAGTCAATGGCGTAAGACCACTGCATCACAGACCTGACATAAATTATGCTCCACGTTATTTGTTTTAGTTTACAAAGAAATGAAACACGGTAAAAAAAAACTTCATCACAGATTGTTCTCTTATCTATTCCTAAACAATACACTAATATCCCTTTTGAAAATTAAAATTTAGCGTTTATGAAAAACGCATCTAAAAGTGATTCAATATAAAAGCTGTATTAAAGACAACAATATGTGTCTACTCATTAATTAATTAAACAGACAGCTTTACTTTTCCAGAATTTTTTATAGTGTAGTCAAGGGACTTCCCCATTTATACGCCAAGCTGATTCTGCACGTACCAAATTAGTTGACCTCGTAGATACATATACACGTGTCGTGCTTAGATTGACGTAGCCGATTGTCACTCGCCGTCACCGATTGTCCAACCTTTAAAAGGAATCATACAATCAGTTTTTCGAGTTTCAAACTATTGATTGTGATGATACGTCAAGATGTCTTAAGTTATGAATATTA
Organism: Himalopsyche phryganea; assembly: GCA_022494535.1. NCBI lineage: Eukaryota > Metazoa > Arthropoda > Insecta > Trichoptera > Rhyacophilidae > Himalopsyche > Himalopsyche phryganea. The sequence goes on from JAGVSL010000039.1 coordinate 770,646, forward strand.
TCATAGATGGGAAGATTTCCAGTAAGCATTGTTTTGATAGAAAAGAAATTTTTAATCTCCTATATTTCATGATCAAATTTATCTGCCATATTTGATCACACCTTTGACGCAGTAAAATAATATGAAAACTGTAATGGGTTAACTGTGGTAAAGTTTGTTTATGCTCAAAAATAAAACAGTGGTCGTAAATAAGGATGTTATTGATTGTATCTAGCCCCCTCCTCACGCCCAGTAGAAAGAAAAAATCTTTAATTTTTTTATTATTATGTTCAGAAATATAATAAAAGTTATAAATAAAAATCTTGTTATAGTGTTAATTGCTGGAGATGCTTCTCAAATAGGCAAAACACGTATTACAACTAGTAACACAACCAGTGTAATACCCAAGGCTGCGAAGTCGGAGTCGTAGAATCTTACTGTTTTGGTCGGAATCTTAGTTGGAGTATTAGTTGGAGTCTTAGTTGGAATATTAGTTGGAGTCTTAGTTGGAGTATTAGTTGGAGTCTTAGTTGGAGTCTTAGTTGGAGTCTTAGTTGGAGTCTTAGTTGGAGTCTTAGTTGGAGTCTTAGTTGGAGTCTTAGTTGGAGTCTTAGTTAGAGTCGGAGTCGTAAAAAATGAGCGACTCCGACTACTTTTTGTATAAAATGAATTTTCGCGTGTATTTTTATTTATGCCTATAACATCTTATTGTCCTGGAAGCGCCATGCCCGGCATACCCTTGCATCTCGCTTGCACCTTCACTTTTCATGTGATTAAGTGAGAAAGAGATAAAGCCACCGCACGCGCCTGATATATATGTATATATATTATAGGCTTACAATTAAATGCACTTTTGTTTAGATAATATTCACTTTCGTAAAGATAGTTTTCACTTATAACAAATACATTTCACAAAAAACAAACTATTTCACTGAAAATAAAGTGATACCACATAATAAAATATATTTAAACATTGAAGAAATATGTTGCACTTACGAAAAAATATTATCACATAGACAAAATAGTTTTCACTCAATATAAATACTCACACTTCGAAATCGGTAGTTTCACAACGCTGTAATGAAATGTCACTTATTCTTTACTACTTGCAACATAGAATTATCCCCCATAGACTAGTTTACTTGTTGCAACTCTATATTAAACCGTCTGTATTGTCTTTGCTCCACGCATTAGAATTTATTCACTAGTATATTATAGGAGTGGTATTTATGAAGAAGCAGGGTTCTAAGTGGACATGCAATATGTTAACATAACTTATTTCAATGTCCACAACATACAAAATTAAAATAATCCGTTTCAAAGTCAAGCTATCAAAATTACTCTGTGGTACTTTGTTAAAAGAATCGAATTGAAAACTATTAAAATCAAAGTTTGAGTGTACTACTCACAAAATTAGACTTTTTTAGACGTAATCTAAATTTTAGTCTGAACCGCATTTTTTTTGACCCATGGCTAATAACAAAGTTATCAATTTTAATTTTACATTCAAAATAAACTTCATAGATAATTTTAAATAATAATCACTTTTAATGTGTTAACTGTCAATTATTGGCGGAAAGGCATTAATTTAAAAATGAAACACAATTTTTTTGTACAACTTCCACATGTTTATCAGAACCGGTTTCGTTCATAGCGAGCATTATCAACTATCAATAAAATAATAAATTGCCGTTTTACCGTCTACCAATTTACTTGGCGTAAAAGAAATGGAATGATTTATATTTTCACAATTTGATAAAATAAATATTTATAATACGAGTTTCTTTTGAAAATAAAGTAATGTAAAATTACGATAGTGGTTTACGCCCTTTTACCCGCATTGACGGTAAACTAAAAAAATAAATGTTAGATATATTTGAAATGAATGTAAAACTAAATTTATATTTATTTCTCGGGTAAAACAGAATCGGCACAGTTTCGTGTTAAAAAAAAACTACCCAAATAAAATATCGGTCTGTTTCTAAGCCAGCTATAAACAAGGTGTGTTTTGGAAATATCCAATTCTGGGATATAAAAAACGCTCAAGCTTTTATTGCCATAGTTTCACGGGAAGAAAATTTCACAACTTCGCGCGTCAAATTTTTTTACAACAAATAACAGCGAAACCTTTCTCTTGTATATTCAATACGGCAGTTTTTACTGTATTTCTTGTTGTACCTTTTTCTCTCCACTGATCATTGGTACTGTTTGAAATTTACGGTGTACTAAAACCGACAATATGCTATGCCAACGTTGTACGCCAGTGATGTTGTACCTTTCTGGATTTGTGCTCTAAGTATATCGTGAATTGATTTTTCAATCGATATATGGATTTATGTCCATGATCGTAAGATGATAAAGCGTGTTTTGTTGTTGTGTTGGAAAAGAGTTTAAATTAGTAAAAATTAAACTAAATAAAGCGAAAATAAAGTTTTACATGATAATACCGAGGAGGCAGGGACTAGAAACGAAAAGAGAACACACTCCATTTTCTCTCACAGCATCAATCGGCTTCAGGTCAAGATAAATTCTCCGGACACAGTAAAATTCCAGTGGAAACATCTTTTTTGCTGCAGTTCAGTTCTTGGTAATACAATACAGGTTCACAGGTGATTTCAATCAATAAAATTGATACAGTTTACAAATGATTTCTTTCAGTTTTGACAAGACAAACTTTCTCTTGCAGTAATGAGATATTGATTCCTGCTAGCGTCACAGCTAGCCACGGGTTGAGTTGTTTTGTCTAAAAATATGTATTTAAAAACGCAAAACATCGATTGGGTCGAATTTCAACGAATTCGGCCAGGTAGAAACATACAGGTAGCGGATCCGCCTGACCCCCTCTGCCTGGCGACAAAAAAATAAGATGATTTTGACCCCTGGATGGCTAAAACATGTCAGAAAAACAATGAGCAAGTATGAAACTATCATTACTGAGCAAATTCGCACACTCCCAAGCAATTAATTCAAAGTTTCTGTTTAACTTTCTGCACACTACAGTGCATGTATCTACACGCACTCAGTACGGACAGTTTCATAAATTTATGAATTTATATTCGAAATCATGGTCTGCGATGTCTAAAATTACTTCCTACCCATCCAATCTTAAAAACGCTGTATAGCAAGAGCGATTAGCCAACCACTTATCCTGTTCTAGCCCCATCTTTATATTGACTGAGTCGGCATTTACTTTTAGAACATTGGTATAATAGAATAAAAATAATAAAGTATTCAGTTCTCAAAAAAAATATTAGTCAGTTGATAGCTATTTATACTTTTCGGTTAGTTTTTAAGATGGCGTGAAGCCGAAATAGCTATCAACTAACTAATAAAATTTTGTAGAACTGAATCCTTTGTTATTTTTATCCCACTCTCGTTAGAGAGAGGTTGAACAACTGAGTGACAAGCAGTTCTGGTAGAAAAAAAAATGTTGAGGTAGTTCGAATAGGAGACCATATATGTCCCACACTGGGATCGGAGATGGGTAAAAAAATCGTATACATACAAGTGGTGCTTCATATAGCACACTTTTGTTCATTTTCAACGACATTTATTTCCTCCCAAAATTAATTCAATAAATTTACTTTAATTTACTGTGAAATACGTAAGTGTTTCGCTGCAATTTAATATCATGCCATTAATATTAGTACGTAAGTTTTGAATAGCTCTGTTTGTTGGAAGCACGTTCTTCCAATGTGTCTTCAATATCTTGCATATTCAGTGCGTGCCTTTATCCAAGGGTCGAGTGCATACGATTTCTTGTATTATAAAATTCTCAAAATGCATGAATTAAACCTGTGATTTTTCCATGCATCCATTCACCAAGAAGCGTTATTGGTGTGCTTTGAATATTAGAGTTAAGTTTTTTTGACTTCGTGAGGAATTCGGAGATTTGGATACAGCTTCTTTTTGCATCAGTGGTCACGGAGAGACGTTACAATGGGCTGGGATAAGTGCGGTAAATTCCTTGGGAAATTCTGTATGTCTTTTTTGTTGATTGATGTGACGTCAGATTTCTGGAATTCTTTCAATTGCTATCCAACACTTGGTATCGCGAATGGATTCTGGCATGACATAAAGATACATACACGTCTTCTTCTTTTCAGAAAACTTGTTCTTCACGCCGGACAGACGAAACGTCAGTTGCAAGGGCCGTAAGGCAGACTGAAGTGAATAATATAATTTTCTTATTTAAACTTCTATAAAAACAATTATTTTTTCTATTTTTTTATATGTTTAAAGTATCGTTATAGTGGGAGAAGGCGTTAAGTCAAAAAACCCCATTTTAAGATAATCTACTTTAAAAAAATTATGAAATTTAAGTTTTTATATTTACATACCTTAACTTTTAATTATTAAACTGAAAACATTATGTGATTCGTTAATTATTTATGAATTCAATTTGATTATTAGTAATTCTTTTTTATTGTAGAATTAATTATAGCTTTTTGCCACGAATAACTGTAAATGAAATTGACTTTATTCACACTGATTGCTTCAAATTACTTTAAAAAATCATGGAATATCGCTGAGCTTGTTTTTTCAAACGATAGACCATCCAAAATCTACCGTACTGCATTTGTGTCACTTAGAATACTAATGGTGTAACTCCAAAATTACGAAAAATGAGTTTATACTTCAAACACGTTCAGAAGATGTTATTCTATTAGCTTAATAATGATGCACATCCATATATACTCCTAATTTCCTTAAAAAACTGTTTTTTGTTTTTATATTCCCATATTTAACGAAATTTTTCAGAATAATAGTGAAGACCTGCAATATCAAAATAAGAGATCAATATCAAAACTACTACACTAATGTTTAATGTTTTCAGTTGATTGACAACCAGTTATTAATGGTTGTTATTTGATCCTAAGAACATTTTACAAAACCTTGATTTTCTCAAAACTTCTATTTATTCTCAATTTATAGCTCAAAACAGCCGATTTTAGACTTATCGCCTTCTGCCACTATGTTGACGATATTATAGTTGTCAAACGCAGTGCGCATTGACGTCGGTTGAAATGCGATGTATTGTCATTTTTTCAATAAATAAAATAATGTATTTAAATTAGATGTGGGGTATTGGTTCTTGGGAGACTTGAAATAATTCTACTGTCTACGAAACGTTCGCTACCTTCCGGTTGAAAATGACTGAAAATTGAGCAACAGTATATTTCAAGTATATCTGACTATAAAATATTCAAAACAAAATTAAGTACGGAAGATTTTCTTTTATTACTATCTGAACATTACCACACATGTTGTCAATTAGCTGTTAGGTACATCATATTTTTTTCTTTCAATAAATATGTTTATATGTTGCTTTTTGTATAGCTACGCTTCACAGCACATTTGGAGATAAACTACATCATATGCACATTAATTTTTGAATAATTTCGTTACGTGAGGGCATCAACATATCGGCACATTAATGTATTTGCCTTTTTTTTATTTTAAATCGTTATTATAATTTATTGATATATAATAATTTATTGATATAATTTGTGATATTTTAATTCGCGTAAAAAGGCAGTAAATATTTTTCTAAACGACCGCACAAAGTTCACTTGATCGCCGTTCGCTCTTCTAAATTCAAAAAGGGCAATTAGCCGCGATGAATGTTTAATTTCACCGCATCAACTAGCCCGTTAAATTCGTACGTGACGCCACACGGCTGCACATTTTCAAAATGGCTTAATCATTAACCTCCGAGCGCGGGAAATTAATATAATAATATCGTTTTTTTAATTCGCGTGGCAACATTTAGCTGAATAATACATTCGTTTTATTTGGCGCGAGTAATTATTATTAAATTGTCGTAATTGCAATTACATTTTGCTCGCTTTAATTGAAGTGCCGAGTTGGCGCGAAAATAATTAAAATTTGACGTAATAATTATTATTTTGATACCTCGCAACGACTGGAGAAACATTTTAATTTGAGCTAAAAACATTGTAAACCTGACAGTCACCGTTTTTTTGTGATATTCGTTCTGTAACTGGAGAATTCGTAATCCTTTTATAATATATCAATGGGTCACGTCGTGAATACTCGACCGTTTCACGGAAAATTGATTGCAGAATATTGATCGCACAAATTCACCGAATATGAAAGTGATTTTGATGGCATTTGCTCCCCATGATGTGTTGTATGTATTTTTGCGTGTTTTTAACGCAACCCGGTTGTTATGCTATCATGTTTTTGAAGGGTTGGTGGTATATTAGTGACAATACATTTTTTATATAATCTTAAATAACGTAACATTTTTATGTCGTTTGTTGTGTAACTGGGAATGAATACTTTGACAAGCATCTTCAGATTTGTTGTCGTAAAGTTTTTAGCAAGTGTGTTATTATATCGGCACTTCTTACGTATAATCCCGTATCTGCAAACATTACATTTTACAGGGGAGCGTCTCAACGAATCGAAACGCAGTTGCAAAGTAACGGCTGCATCTATATTCTTCGAAATTGGGACAGTTTTATTATTTTCAATCTAGTTTTTTATTTTGCATATAGTTTTGCTCAAAAGTTTATAGTTTTTGAGATATTACAGATACAGATTGGAAAAAAGATCTTTCGTATAAATGGCAAGTTATGTGTTTATAATTTACGAAAAAACGGTGAAGCAGGTAATTTTCCCAATGTTTTTTGATGCCTACCTATAGAACTGAGTGCGTATACAACGACAATTTAAAACAACGTATTTATGTGACACTTACGTGATTATACGTGGGGAGTGTCGATATTATAATCAATGTTTACAATAACGACATTGCCGGCTACTGTTCTACAATCATGATGCGTTCAAATACTTGGATGTATATTTTACCTATAGTAATTCTATACATATTTTATTTTTACAATGCATGTAGAAACAAAAATTTGAGTCCGGTTTAATCCTAAAACTGGGTTTTTGATTTTCTAAAGATGAGGACTTAGTTTATTTCACTTATTAATACTTCACATCCCAAAGTAAAACAAGACCAAACGTTTTGACATGAAGCCAGGTTTATATTAATTATAAATAATTTTTATCTCTGTTTTTAATACGTTAGGAAGAAATAGTTTGACTATCAACTGATATTGGTAAAATTCTAAAATGTGAATTCAATTTAATATACTATGAGCTTTTGTTAAGAATTTATAGATGATAGTTCAGTAATCTCTCAATACAATGGACTTTTGCAGGCGACGGGGAATCCATTAAAGCCTTAAGTTCCTTGTGTAATACAGTAGGTTTTCTTTTTCACCTTATTTATTTATTGACTAGTGGGGCGACCTTCATAGTTCACGGTATTAAAATTGAAATACTGAATGTCTAGTTTTATTTTTTGATTATAATCAAAATGTATACCTACATGTGATATGTGATAATAATAAAACGCCTACAGACCGGTCTATATATACAGTGCCCGGAAACCTATGCTACGCGTGCCACTAGGTTTTATTAACATTTTCGGTACCTTAAAATTTTTTTTTGTATTATTTCCTTCGAATGTCAATGATTTTTTGCAAATATGTGGGTTTATATGTAGCGTGTATTATTATAGTAAAATAAAATTGTCTTACAAAAGATTTACTAGTTTTATTTGAGTGTCCAAGAGAACTTTGAAATACCTGCTTTGTGGCACGCCAATGTATTTGGGTTGCCGACCGCTGATATATAATATGAATGGAATACATTATACATTTTAAGACAAGCTCAGTGAGCTTTCAATCCATAGAGGGAGCAAAGATGTTATGTGATTTAAAAAGAAGAACTGTGGATGGGATGTGACTTAACGCACGTCAAATAATCAGCCGGCATGCGTTAAAACCATTGCAGCTGTGTGAACTCATGCTTATTAATGTGCAGTGCATTGTTGACTGGTTGTGAATCTCAGATTTACGCATGAATTACAAAAATAGGATGTTTTAGCAATTTTCCAATTTGTCTGTTAAAACCCTTCATAGGACAAATTAGTTTTAACCAAAATCAACTGCGAACTATATTATTTCGAATTATATATATAGTGTATTGAACAATAATTTTGTCATAAAAATAAACAATACTTAGTAAAACTTTGGAAAAATTATAATTTGCGGTGGTTTATTTATTGAAAAAAATACCGTAAATTGATAAATAAATGCATATTCAATAATTATATAAACGGCTTTTCCCTCAACACACAATATAACCATCAAAAATATATTTGAAAAATCAAACGTTATGTACAAATCCAGTTTTACAACTGTGGTAGCGAATGCGCAATGGTCGATTTATCAACCACTTCCGTATAGTAATTGTTTGCAAGTGATTGGTGCACACTTCAAGGTATTAAGTTTGACATTTCTATGGAGACACATGAATTATAGCCCTTAAAAGAGTTTTCGCGCTTTGCCCTATAAAGGGTTGACTCCAAAGTCGAGGTTCGTTATACCAAAGTTTTTAAAATATAATGAAATACTGAAGTAGGTTAAAACTGAAATAAAAATGAATATGACATTTCCATAAAATTATAAACAGCGTTACTTACCATGCCATTTGATATCTGGTGCGTCGCTGTATGACACTGCAGACGTGGACGGTCCAGGAATCAAAGGTCCTTTGAATGGAGTCGCGGGAGTTCCCAGCTCGCTTTGCTGAGGCGATAGGGCCAGTGCTAGGGCGGGCACAAATATTGCCAGCAGTGCTGACATTCGCGCCATCCTCGCTCTTGACTATCCGCCTTGGATGAGCTGGAGCAAGGGATATACGAATCGTTTAATATAATACAATGACAATTCTATATTCGTCACATTGTGATGTCAAAAAATGTTTAGATATTTGTTAGCATTTACCATATTTGTCACTTCCAAGGGTTTGTAAAAATTCTGTGTTAAATTGAGCGCTAAGGAATCATCGGCCAAGTGAACCTGATCACTAGATTGGAGTTACCTGATGTTTTAATTTATTATGACCTAAATAAAGATAACTTTCTTCCACTTGCGCTTGCACCATCTCTACTCAGAACAAAAAAAAAACATAAAAGAGTTTTGGTGTTGGGAACAGATTAATTGATTTTGTGTTATTTATTGTGAGAAAATCCGTTTCTATATTTGTCAGATTACATATTCGTTAGGCCCTTAAGAACAAGAAGTTAAAAAAAACAAGAAGTTATCACCTTAAAAATGATTAATGTAATATTATTTATATAATATGATTAAGATATCTCGGCGTCCGAGGCGCAGTTGGTAGCGTCGTTGGCTACGGTTACGGATGTCTCGGATTAAATTCCCGGTGCGGGCTGTTTTCGTAAATTGATTTTTCAATCGATTTATGGATTTCGGTCGTAGTCTTAGTGTTTGTGAAGTCTAAAAACCCCCTCCCTCCCATCCGATTCTCACGGCGCGTAGCGAGAGCGATTAGCTTACCACTAGTCCTGCCCTAGCTTTATCGTTCTATCCCTACTCGCTTCGCAAAAAGAGAAGTTGAGCAACTGAGTAACAAGAAGTTCTCATAGAAAAATTCTGTTAAGATACCTACATTACACATTGGGAGCGGACATGAAAAGAAAATAGATATCTTCCAATGAAATGCTGACTTAAACAATAAATTGAGAGTTAACACAATTCATGTCATCTATCTGTTTCTTTACCACGAGCACGTTAAAAGAGTAAAAATTATGAATCGATTCGAAAGTAAATCTTTTCTCGATTCGATTTAATTTTGTTATCGAGTGGGGCGGACGTATAAATAGAAAGATAGACTTAAACTCGATTCAAGGAGACGTCTCCGGTCCCAGTTTCACATCGTTAATCATATCTCCTCAAATACCCTTTTCTGAGGTGAGCAAAACCCACGCCAAGGAAGGTTTACGCTCGAAAAGTTTTCATCTCTGGTGGATTTATTATTCTACAGTAAAAAATATCATATTTTATTTTCTGAGCTGCGATTTTCCTCTTCTGAGGGGATTATTTATCTTCGGCGGATCGCTGGACTACATATCTTTTTAAAAAACCTTTCTTTATAACTTACTAGCCACTGATTCTAACTGGACGAATTAATTTCAATACATGTAAAATTGTTGGTTTTATTATTGTTATGAATTTGAAAGATATTCAGGGACTTATATTTGAGCTTATAGAAGGCATTAATAGTCATAAAAAAGCATTTTGCGTCAAAATACTCTCTCCCCCAAGTACAATTGTTTGTTTTTTAAAAATATTTTTTGTACATTATAAAGAACTAGTGATTACCCGGCATGCGTTGCAATGCCACTCAAAGAAAGAAATGGTTTGCGTTTTAATTCTGTTTATTGAAGTCCTTTTGGATACACGATATTTTTCGTTTCCGTCTAGTGCATACACGAATAAAATGTCGCTGTTTGTACGATATTGCATTTGATTTTATTTTTTTAGATTTTAGATTTTTTTTCTTGAAACCTTCACGGGTGTGAGCACAACTCACCAAAGTTTCATCCAAATTGGATGAATGGTAAAAAAACTCATGGGGGACAAACAAACAAACATTAGTTTTTACAATTTAAGCCATCGACTGAGGGTGCTTGATGGAATTTCAATATCAAATTTGAATTATTGAGATTTTGTACACGTCCATGTGTCAGCAACGACTCGGGGTTCGCCTTTCGGCATTCGTACGCTCGAATGCCTGAAGATGCCGAAAGGCGAAACCCAAGTCGTTAGTGACAGAATACATGGAAGTGTAGAAAATCTCAATAATTAAAATTCATTTTTACATAATATATAGACAATTTTTTTTGCATACAAATCATAAGATTTGGTATCGATGACTGAAAGTTATAAAATGCTTTTTGCCAGAATAATAAAATAGCAATATGACATCATAGTGTTTTTTGTTCAAAGCCATTATATCCAATGACTTCAAGGGTTCTACTGCTGCACAGAGCGTTCAATTGTATACATTTTGACATTTAAAACAGAAATCATCCTAAACTGATTTAACGCGACAGTATAGTCTCAATATAGGTATTCCTTTTAAATGAATCTTACTTAAAAAAAAAATGTCCGCTCCCAGTGAAACAAGAATATATCATCTCAACACAATTCGATTTTTGATCGATTTGTCTATTATTCAATTGCCAAACCTATGCGGCTAGTAAAGTAATTAAAGCTAGCTAATCGTGCGCATTGTTTTCAGCATCGGATGGGTGGGGAGGATGTGAATATCATAAGCGTCCATCCCATTGAACACAAATCCGTAAATCGATTGGAAAATTAATAAATGAATCACGAATAAGTCAATCTATGAATGCTGTCATCAAAGGGATTCAAACTGAAGTAGTGAAACAGAATTTCAAATGCACTCGGTTATGTTTTATGAAATATCGACCGCTTATTTGTATAGATTTAACCAAACGTTTTTATTTACAGACACAAATTAGTCTGAAATTCACAATTACATCTCCTAGAACTGCGTGAATTTGAAAAGCTAGATTCTGTGTGTCAGAACTGGAGAAAAGTAATTAGTAAGTCTGTTTAAAATGTTGCCATAGAGATATGAATAAAATATTTTTTCCTGTTGTGATAATATGAAACATTTAAGAATTTAAAACAAACAGAAAATAAGACGATGTCTGTTCAACGATAATAATAACTTTAAAGCAGGGGGTGTGGAGTCGTCCAAAAAAAACGTGACTCCGAGTCTGCAGTCCTGCTTTAAAGTACTATGAGATACATCCTCTGTTGAAGACAAAGAATCTCTTTCTTTAAGATAGTGCACATTTAACCTGTTTGCTGCCGATCCTAATCATACAGGGGATCAAGTGTTGGAACCCACACACCCAACCCATATTCCAACCCTCGCATCACCCGATATTTGACATATTATCAAAAAATACTCGAATAGTATTCCATTTTATTTTCATGAATGTAGAATTATGTTTTAAAATATAATTGTAAAATAATTTGCTGAACGCTTGCATTCTACCTGTGCTGCTTTACGGTAGCGAATCATGGCACCTGACGAAGCCTCAAAAAACCGTATACTGAGCTTCGAGAATAGATGCTTGCGTCGGATATTGGGGGTAAAGTGGTTTGACTTGTGAGGAATCCGGAGTTTAGGGAACGGACTAGGCAACGCCCTGTCACATTGGCGGTTATGGAGAGACGTTAGAACTGGCTGGGACGTGTGCCGCGGATGCCTCCGGAAAGCCTCAATCCTGCTTGCCTCTTATTCCGACCTGTGGGATTCCGGCGTCCTGGAAGACCACCGGGTACTATCTATAGGATATGCTCGGTGGAGCTGAGGGACTCTGGCATGTCATGGGAGGAAGCAAAGCGATTGGCGGGTGACAGGGATTCATGGAGACGCCGCGTGGTAGCCATATGCTCCGAATATGGAAGACGAAGAAGAATGTTTTAAAAATAAAACTCAATTTGTTTGTACTACTTCCACATGTTTGTAATGATCTGGACCGGTTTGGTTCATCACGATGATATCAACTGATGCTCGTGATGGGCGAAACCGGTCCTGATCATTATAAACATTTGGAAGTAGTACAAGTGAATTGTGTTTTATTTAAAAAACAAGAATGGACAGTTAACACCTTAAAAGTAAAATTATATTTTAATATTTATTTTACCATGTCCAGTCCTAATGTGAAGCCTATGGACTCCTAATGGAGGTAACTCAGCGGATGTCTTTCTACGAGAACTGCTTGTTATTCAGTTGCTCAACCTCTATTTTTCGAAGAGAGTAGGGTTATGAGTATAGCACTACAACAGGATTAGTGGTTGGCTAATCACATTCGTTACGCTCCGTTTTTAAGATTGGAAACTCTCCGCACTGGGATTCGAATCTGTGAGATCGGTAACCGAAGCCGTCGGCGAATTAGAATTGACCTCTACACCACGCACCCGACAATACGATCAATAAAAATAGTATTAGTAAAATACATTTTATGGTCAAGTAATCCTCACAATTGGATAAAAAATATCGTGCATGCGAAATTATTTATGTACGTATGATAATCAATGTTACATCGATGGTGTTTTGGCCAATTGATATAGCCATCAAAAAACACGAAAATTAGTTAAAGATTCGATCTCATTTTAAAGACTACAGTGCAGGTCTCGGCCAAATGATGTAAATTAGAAAAATAAATTGAGCACTTTTTGGAAGGGAAACATCGTTCTATATTGGTTTAAAAATTCTCACTAGGCCACTTGATGTAAGCCACTGTTATATCGACACTCCCTACGGATAATCCCGTATCTACAAAAGTGAGAAATTACAGGAGTACATTTAAAAGATTCAAAACGCAACTCACCATATAAAGTTTTCGACAAAAACAGTTTTTACTCTCTCCTGAAGAATTTAAATTTTGAAGGTTACATCAATTGACTAAAACACCGTCGATATGTAATAAATTTTTGGTCTGTAAGTAAATTTCAAATTTATTATTGTATTGAAAACCAGAATATTCACGTAGAAATGGAATAATGCGAACATATATATATATATATATATATACATTTGTATATGCAAATAAGAAATATTTATTGGTAAGGTTACCGCCATTTTTATTCGTAGGTTTTGCTATGTTGCCATGCAGTAGGGGAGAGTCGTATGATTATTCGGTAAATTTAACATTATTTTATTTTATACTTACCCCTACCCCACCGCAGACGGTCTGGCGTCTTGAAAAATAGGGGTTGAAATAAACGGATGGAAAATCTATGCAAAAAATGCCATAGTTCTTTTTGGATAACTTTCGCGTTAAGTATAACTAATGGTAGTGGATTTTTTAAACCATTTTAGTGGGGTGGCTTATTTGTATAAGTAGTTTTTCGTAATCTTACTCTGGTTGAAAAAGGATGGATATAAGTAGCGCTTCCGATTCCGGGATCCGGAGTCCCGGTCACTGTAAATGCTTAAAAATAGGGTACTTCCTTTTATACCCCCGGGCAGAAAACACGAAATGATCACTGCGTTTCAGCCATCCATAATATGACATATGAAACTCACTTAACTCACACAAACTATACCTGCAAACTTGCATGCATGTGTATAGTTATGTTTGCTCCCACCCCCCGCTTCCATGCCCCGCTCCAACGCTACCAACGTTCGTCAATCATTGCGATTTTGACTCTCCATAAACGTCCAAAATTGGGCAATATCATCTAATAGACAGTAAATGTATCATTAAGTGTCTATTATTATAGAGTGCGATTGTAACAATCGCACTGCAGTTTCCGCACTGTGCACTTTTATTTAAAGTTTCCCATGCTTACAAATATATAAATATCGCTCAAATATACATTTATGCGGAAATGATGGTCCAAGCGCTTGCCGTGTATTTCTCTTTCTCGCTCAATCATTTGTAAATTGTAAAGTGAAGGGTCCAAGTGACTACAACCTACCTTGCGTATACGCAAGTTAGGTTGTGTGATAGAGATAGAGATAAATCCACAGCAAGTCAATGGTAGGTATAAATGTTTTGTTTAATTTTTTAAATCGGTCGAGTAACGCCCCACCTGGATGGTGTGGTGCAGCGATGACCGTTCGGTCATTTCGTGTCTTCCGCCCCGGAGTATAAAAGGAAGTACCAAAAATAGTGCATAATACAAATTAACTTCTTAATTAACTATAGCGTGTACCCAAGTTTGGTCATGTATATAGTTTTTAATAGTACTTGTATAATTAATATAAATGTATCGTGCTCACCGTACTTCTCATATTTCGTAACAGCCGTTTTTAACCTATTTGAAATGTAGCACCGCTTCTTTAATGAATAGAAGACAAAGTATTGATGTAGAATTGAAAAACATGTCTCCCTTTTGGATACTATCTGATAAACCCTAACTCAATACTGCAATAAATAAAATAAAATTTAAAACTATTTTGATTATTACGTTTTTTTAAATTTTTTTTTTCCTTTTTGTAAATGCCCAAAAAAATATTAAATCATATATACATTCCAATTTAAGCAATAATGGACACAAATAAAATTTTAAATGTTAAATTTAACACACGATTTTACACTTAATGACTAACATCGGGACAGAAAAATTGTGAATGTGTAACTTACATACAGTTCTTAATAAAACAATAATATTTAAAATACTCGGTTATACTTTGCTTTCAAAGAAAAAGAATTATATTAGTTTTGAATTTTTTTTTCAAAAATATACGCTCCTGGCATAATGGAGTGTTTCAATTATGTGGAGCATATGGCCTCCTAATGGCGGTATCTCAAAAAAAGTTTTGCTATAAGAGCAGGTTGTTACTCAGTTGCTCAACCTCTCTTTTTTGAAGAGATTAGGGATAGAAGGATAGGGCTATGACAGAACTGGTGGTTAGATAATTGTTCTCGCTACGCCCTGTTTTTAGGATCACATGGGTGGGAGGGGAATTCTATACATTACAAACATCGATGCCTACGAACAGAAATCCTTAAATCGATTCTATTTTAACCAATTTATGAAACTGTCCGTAACGGGACTTGCACTCAACACATTTGTAGCCGTAGACTGCAACGTTAACCACTGCACTTCGGACCCGACATTCAAATACTACTGTGTTTTAATATGCCGTATTCGAATATTTGGAATACCTAATTTCAATCGAAGATAATTAGCGTGGATATCTTCTCGTCCCGAGACTGTACTTTTACAAGGTATATCAAACAGTTAGTTCAAGAACTATAACACGAATTTACGAATCAAATAAATTATATTTAAATTAAATTAAATAGTCTACAATTTAAATGTCATGCACCTCTACGGATCAATTACGAGTCGATAATGCTCGCGATGAGCGAAACCGTTCTCGATCATTATAAACATGTGGAAATAGTACAGACAAATTGTGGTTTATTTTTTAAAACATAATGCCTTTCCACCAAGAATTGACGGAATGTTAATATTGTTTATATTTCCGAAAATGTTCAATTCTACTACGGGACCGGCATGGTATGTTTACGACATTCATCAATTTGATAAATAATACTATATAAATTGTTTTAAACTGATAAAGGATTGTATTATTTCAATTTCATTGAACAAGAAGCTATTTTAATAATAAATTTAACTCATTATTATATTATATTAATAGCACCTGAACGATATTGAATTTAGAAACAACAAATAAATACGAAATCTAAAAGACGGTCTAAATTGTTCCCTTTGATCTCATTCTATTCAAACAAATATACGGAATGAGATTTTATTAGGGTGAATTTGTACCTACGTATAGACGATTTCATTTCGCCGGGGCTTAATCAAAAAAAAACCTCCGAACAACCCGACCGGCATGCAGATCCGTCAGCCTTTCGGAGAACACGCAAAAATACCAATAAAACGAACAGACCTCTCCGTCTTCTTTATCTTTCCGAGGCCGAATGCTCCGATCGTTTACATAATGCAAATGGGGATAAATTGCAAATGGAGTCTGACTTAATTTCCGTGTCGTCTTTTCGATACGACTCAATATCCGGTTACCGCGCTCCCGCTTCCTGCCCGCCATCTTTGCGAGGGCCATTTTGTGAATTCCCACCGGGATCTGGAGATAGCTTTCAGACGTCATTACATTTTTTTGTATAACAATTCAATCATTGCGATGTCCACTGTTGCATCTAACGCTATGACTTTATATCTTGTTAACTGACATATAACTGAAGATAAATCTATCGGTAGCATATAAATAAGTTTCCGAGATTAATTTCTGTCAAAAATAATGTTTTTTTCAATTAAGAATTTTAGTTGTAAGTTAGATGTGTTTTAAACGTGCTTTTTTCAAGAGGTGATAGTCAGGTTGGCTTTTGTTTCAAGTCCATTTTCATATTTGGAATTTTCCAATTAAAATGTAAGATCTCTGACAGTGGTGATTGACGTGTCTTTTCTCCACGAATTGACATTAAAAATTCTCTTCGAGTTTATCTCATTTGGTTTAAAATTTCAAAATATTTGGCGCATAGGCTATTATTAGATGTATGCCAAATGTCGGCTCCGTGGCGCAGTTGGTAAGGTCGTTGACTACTATTACGGATGTCTCGGGTTTAAGCCTTGGTGTGGTCAGTTTCATAAATTGATCTTTTAATCGATTTATGGATTTCTGTTCGTAGTTGATCACTAGTCCTGTCCTAGCCCTATCTTTCTATCCCTACTCTCTTCGAAAAAAGAGAGGTTGAGCAATTGAGTAACAAGGAGTTCTCATAGAAAACTTCTGTTGAGATGCCTCCACTAGGAGGCCATATGCTTCACGTTGGGAGTGGACATGGTAAAAAAAAATATTTTTATTAAAAATAATTATGTAAAAAAAGAAAATAGTCTCGAGTGATTGTGTTTAAATTCTCCTCGCTTTTATATTTTAAGTTATTCAAGAAAAATTGTACTATTTTTGTATTTCCACAAGCTTTTAAAGTGAATTTTAAATTCAATGAAATTTAGTTTATCTAAATTAAACCACGATTTTTTTGATGTTGTTTACTAAAATATGTATTTAAAAAAATGATGGTGCTTGTGAAAGATTTAAAAAAACAATTTTTTAGAATATAATGTAAATTTTAGGATATATAATATTAAAGAATTTTTCTTATAGTCTTGCCATCTAAGACTGACACATCTTGAGATTAATATGATAAAAAAACTCTTTAATAATTGCGATCTCATTTGGAGATCTCCATGCTTCATTTGGCAGCGCTCGCTCCGATTTTTTTCTTACAGTTGAAAGATTACGACAGGAATCTTTCTTGCCAGAGAAGAAAAAAGTAATAAAAACTTATCATAGCGACAGGGTCGAGAATAAAAAAATAATATTAGGTATGGTGAGGTGTATTAAACTGGAAATTATATTCGCGCTGTCGAGATAGCGGACTGTCCGTTTTGGGGAATATTTTTTTTTAACGCTCGCAACATTTATTTTTATTGACGGAATAATGACCGTATGCTTCAGTTGGTAGGACATTATTTAAAAAAGGAATTCAGGTTTATTTGTACTGTGATCAGAACTTACCGAGGCTGTTTGTACAACATGAATGGTTATTATATGTAGAAAAATGTCGGTAAAAAAAATATACCCTTCCGCATTAAGCATTGTACATAATAGGCAGGAGACCAACACATTTTTCAAAACATATTGTACATATGAATGGCCGATAAAATTGTTTCCGACTGCACAAATGTCATGATATTATATATTTACAAGTGGCATCTGTCAACGTTAGTTCAACACTCAACATAAACGCTCACATACGCACACACTCTCATTCTCTCGGTCTGGGCATCATTCAACGTGGGAAAGTGCAGTGTTGTGCTGTGCGTTACATAAAAAAATATATATTGTAATTGTAATATATTTTATATAATTCAAATCTCTTTTAACTGTTCTCTGTTAAGATTGGTAAAATCTCAAATTTAAACTATTTCATTTTTTGCTTCTAAGACTATTAAAAATCTTGGCATGAAAACAACAAATTTCCAATTCCTTTCATTTCAGTTTTATTACATTTCTTGATTCCATGTATATGGCTCTATGCAACTACGCAAATATATATTTAACAAATCATAAATCCTTCAAATCAGCTCTCAAAAATATGCTGCTTCTCTAATAACCGCAAATCTGTATGAATTCAGCTAAGGTCTTTTACAACAAAGTATTGTATAAAAAATGAGTTTAGCGACATTCGCTGTTTTTATGCTAAAGTCTTCAATTTTTCAACACTCAAAATACATTTTTTAGTAAAAATTCTGCAATTAGAAAAAACTTAAAAATTGAGTTCGATTTATATTCGTAAGGGGTTTTTCATTATTGCTTTATCCATTTAGAGAATACAGCTGATAAAATATTAAGTCGGACAGTACTATAATATAAAAGGGAAACGGATATACAGACTCTTCATCTACCTTGGACATAAATTAGTAAAGAATCAGAGCACCCACTTTACCTACACGTTTAGCATTAGACCGAATGATGACAAAACAAGTGTATTCATAATGGATCAAATGTCTTAATTAATGTGATAAGACAAAAATTAGAAAATGGTCAATTACAAAACAAAATGTTTACAATTTTTAACAATCATATTTTTGTGTCAGTAGTTAACCATCTAAAAAATTGAAAGTTCCAGTAGTTGACCACTTTTTTTCAGTAGTTGACCATGTCTAATCCGAGGATTTCATGACAACCTTTCATCAGAGTTTCCTGTATGCCCACTCTTGGTTGAATCAAGTAGCATATGCTTACATTCACTGATATCCTTTATAATTCTAAAATTTAAGACATCAACTGAGGGTGCTTGATGGAATTTCAATATCAAATTTGAATTATTGAGATTTTGTACACTTCCATGTATTTTGTCTCTAACGACCCGGGATTCGCCTTTCGGCATCTTCAGGCATTAGAGCGCACGAATTGACTCAAACTGACAGACAGTAAATAGTGTCTAACGTTTATATAGAAGATACACATACGACAAATATTATTTACGAGATAAAATATTATAAATCTAGGATCAACACTGATCCCTGAGTTAAAATTTCGAGAATCGCCTTAATCTTTATTTTGTAAACAACGCATTAACAAAGTGGCGAATTGCTGCTTTCTAACTTATACTAGAATTACCAGTGATTTTACAATTATAATAGCATTGTGGGTTTCGATGGGATGCAATTCAGCGAAAGGATAATTTTTATTAAGGATATATTTGCCCTAAGAGATAAATCTTAAAGTAACGAGCCAGGCTTGCACATTTCAGTTAGGGACTGGGCATGTCTAAAATAAGAATAGCAAGCTCTTCAAGCTTACGTCGACATTACGAGCAATTCTTGGTAAGAATTGAACTTTTTTAAATGATTCAAAGACAATCATTCTCGTAAGGGGTTTTTCTTAAGTGTTTTCCCCACACAAAAGCCCTCAGCTGACAGATAGCTTCTTCTACATCTTTTTAGATAGCAGTACTTAGCTAGTTTACATGCGGGAAAGGGATATAAAGACTTAGTCTGTACCCACCCTAACACTAACTTTAGCCAGGAAACTAGGAGTCGCGGACTCCATATAATAGTTTTAGTAGGAAAAAAAATTTTGTCTGTCAGTTCGAGTCCATACGTGCGTTCGAATGCCTGAAAATGCCGAAAGGCGAAACCCGGGTCGTTAGTGACAAAATACATGGAAGTGTACAAAATCTCAATAATTCAAAGTTTGTAATTCTCTTAAGAAATCCAAAATAAAATACTTTCCGCATTAGGCCGCTATGGCACCCCAATGACATATAGGGTGATGTGTCAGTTCCTCAATGCGACAAAAGATTGTTTCACTTGTCTGAACTCTATAATTTAGAGCAGTCCCGCGTCTACGTTTCTTATTTTGGGCACTTTTATTGAACAAACGTCAACCATTGGTACTTGGTCAACTATCAGTACATTTACCTTAACTATTAATAAAAAAAAATGTTATTGTTTATTGGGCCAAAACGAGTTTTATTTATCTTCATATATATTTTTATCAATTGACTACATCGACATTAATTGAATTATACCGTGTATTATACATGTCAGATGAATTAGCAGTGTCACACAGTTCTGCTAATTAATTATTGACATGACAGAGCAGTCGAGTCGATTTCCCCAATGAATACAACATTTTAGTGTCGGGAAAGCAATTAATTCTCTGTACAATTTAATGTTTTTTGGTTCAGCCTGCACCAGAGATGTGGCAAAGGATACGGGAGCGCTCCAAATATTAAACATTCCTTAGTGACTGGTGATTTTTTTTATTCGAAAGTATTTCGCAATGAAACGTTGAAGGGTTACGTGTATTTGGAAACGAGTTAATATGTTTATTGGAAAGTTGATTACATTGAGGGATGCCATTGTTTGTACTACATAAAGAAAAGCCTTTATACGAGTTTTTCTTTACCTTATTGAAATCGTCACTCTATTTACCACAATTAAATTATTAAACGTGTCACTTAAGTAAAAAGGAATTATTATTACCCTATTGTATTACATTTAATGGATTTGTTGAAATACACGTGAATTTATATTTAACCAATTTTAACGCAGAAAAACTCACATACACTGTAGCAAAGAAATGAAGAATTATACTATTTTAACAATTAAGAATATAGATATGAATTTCGAAATTGTGTCAAAATTGATAACTTTATTATTCCATTGGCTGTGTTACTAAATGTCAAACGTGTTCCGACTCTTTATGAAGCATTTTCAAGTTAACTATATCGCAAAGTTATTTATTTAACAGGTAAACAATGATTTTAATTCGCAACACGACAAATTCTCAGTATACGGATACACAGGATACTTAATATCGCTTAAACTAAATGGTTGAGCAAGTCACATTTCATTTTTTTCCTCTCTATATTTTTTTTCCTTAAGCACAGTAGTGAGTGGTTAAAAGATTGGTCCCGTGCAGCTCTGCATCAGGCCAAGAACATGATGAGTAAATTCGTTTATTTTCTTGATCGTTATTGCATTATGGAAGACGGCCGTGAAACGGTGGCTGCATACACATAACGGGTGTAGATGGGGCAACCAGTTTGTAAACTTAACCTTGCGATATAGTTAGTCTGAAGACGCTTCTCAAAGAGGCGAAACATGTGCCACATTTAGTGGCCTCCGCCTCTAAATACCACTTTTAAAATATTTTGTGTGCGACACTAAAAATAAATATCAAACTATGTGAAATTATCGATAGACGCAAGAATCGAAATTCTTCATACCAGAACAAGCTCGAAACGTGTCTTGGTGCCATGTGATACAAAACGGTTGCAAAACGGTAAAATTGCCGAGGTTTTTAACTTAAGATTAATTATACAAATAAGTCGTTAACTATAATGTATTTTCAATTTTCAATTATATGTAAAACTATTTTATTTAGAAATAGAAAAATTAATTTTTGTATCATCTATTTCACAGAAAATTTAAAGGTTTAAAGGCCGAAGTAACTCATTGTTACACCATGAATACGAAAGGGTTAAGAACACATTACATTATTCAGTCAGATAAAGCGGGAATATAAAATCGTATGTATTATATATACTGTGTTGACTAAAGAACGTGTTACATCTTTCGATCTAAATTATTTAAAATGCGTGAATAAATTATCAAACATATTATTTTAATGAACATGACATCGTTGCTGGTTCCATGTAGCAATTTATTAAATAAATAATAAATTTAAATAAAACCGTAATGGAAAATGAGTTTCAATATTTGAATCATATATTGATTTCAGTTAAATTTAATAAGAGATGATTTCTCTCTTGTTTGAAAAAGGAACGAATACTCAAAAATAATATTTATGTAACACACTTTTCATGCTAGAGCAAAATGAATAGTGTTGTTTTTTTTAGCAAACTTGATTTTGCTTATTTTTTTATTATTCAATAGATAAAATTTATTAAAAATATGGTATTTTTAGCAGTGCTCTCTCCAATGTGTAGTAAATGACCCCTTAACGTAGTATCGTTAAAGATTTTGTTTTTAATGAGAACTGGTTTTCATTCTCTTACTCAACAAGTATTTAACAAATCGCTTTCGCTACACCTTGTTGTTAAAACCGTATATGTCGGGCTTAATTGAAACATACAAACGTTTATGTCTTCAAACACAAATCGATTGGATAATTCCGATTTGAATCCATAGACATCACATAGTCAATAAATTTTTAAGGAAAATATTCATATTGCAATTTTTATCTTATATCTCTAATAATACTATCCATAAAGAATGAAAATAATATGTATATTGAACAGAGCAAATAGTTTAATTTGAATGGGGATTAATATCTACAGGCAACGAACTTAGCACATAGCACATTCACCCTCTCATTCACTGAGCCGTGCCAACGTGAAATGTATCGTTATTAGCTCGTCCTACATAACATCAGATGTGAATGAACTCATAAACAATGGATTAAAGCAGTGTTTCTTAAATATAACACTTTTTTATCACATAAAAATTAGGAATAAAATCTTGTTGCTTGGTCAGATATTTTTTTATTTAGGTTAAGTAATGGCAAATCTTCTTAATCCATTCAATCAAAATCATGTCTTACTCATATTTCGATATAAAGGTACCTAAATTATTTTCAGATCTAAATATGTATGATTTGTTTATTTTTCAAATTCTACATGGAACCTCATTTGGGAAATACTGCATTGAATAATGTTTGTCGTTTTATAAATTTTATGTTGATACAGAAGCGAGTTTTTTTCTTGTTAGTACTTTAACTAGAAAAAAAAAGATAATATTATAGTAATGTACAGTAAAAACCACAAAGATATCTACTGCAATTTTGTCGAATAATTTATTTTACCACTTTACTTATATAATTATAAATTTCTAGACTCCGTGGCGCAGTTGGTAACGTCGTTGGCTACAGCTACGATCTCAGATTCAAAAACCTGTGTGAACAGTTTGATAAATTGATCTTTCAATCGATTTACAGATGTTTGTTCGTAGTCATGAATTTTTGTGATGTCTAAGATTCACTCCTACCCATCTGATCCTCAAAAACAGGGCTTAGCGAGAGCGATTAACTAACCACTAATCCTGCTCTAGCACTACCTTTCTGTCTCTACTCTTTTTGAAAAAAGCGAGGTTGAGCAACTGAGTCTCAAGCAGTTCTCGTAGAAAACTTCTGTTGAGATACCTCCATTAGGAGGCCATATGCTCCACGTGTTTCTCCTTCTCATGTTTGCAGATACGGGATTATACGTAGGGAGTTTCGATGTATTAGTGGCTTAAATCAAGTGGCCGTCTCTGAATTTTTAAACGTAAATAGATGTTTTCCTTCCAAAAGATGGTCAATTTTTTTTGTAATTTACATCATTTGGGCGAGACCTGCTCTGTCTTTTTTAAATGAGACCCAAACACTTTCGTATATTTTGAGCGTTACATTAGTTGGCCACCGTCACAAGACCGTCGATATAATGTTTTCAATAAAAACAGTTTTTACGTTCTCTTGAACAATTTCAATTTTGAGGCTTACATCAATTGGCCAAAACAACGATACAAAACATTAATATATTTTCAGACGTATTTCATTATATGCCATTTTCCCGAATTACATTTTGAAACTCGTCTACAATTTTATTCCGACAGTAATTTCAAAACGTATTCCATTTTTAGAAACGCTAACGTGTAAAAAAATCTAGCAAACACCGCCCTCGCTGTACTACACACGTTTCATTTTAAAAGCCTTCTACGACGTGGCGTAGAGCCTAGCTACGGAGGCTGTACGAGCTGGGAGGGAATGTCACAAGAGTGACGCGGCGCTCCCCTTCATGATGAATCGTCTGAGAAGGGCATTTTCTTTTATTCTATTTTGTGTTTTTTCATCTTCCATTGTTGCATAGCACTTATTCTACAAAAAATCAGTGACGTTTTGAATTCAATTGTTTTTTTTTTATCTTGTGACATGTGAGATGCTTTTAAGAGAATCTCCATACCCAGAAACAATGTCGGAAATAGAATCGAAGACAAAAAGCCTTATATGTTAACACAGTGTACTATTTGTCAACCAGAGTTAATGTGTGACTGAAGTCTTTCTGGTTTGGAAGTGTCCTAGAAATTGAAAAAGAAATCTTTGTTATGGTACTTTAAACAATTTTGTTGACACGCCTCTTCTATACGTCACATGGTTTTTGGAATCAAACTAAAAATAATTGAATCAAGTGTGCTTTCAAAAAGAATATTGAGCCAATGAATGATAAATACATTTTTTTTCGCTATTATTCCATTAAACAGAGATTAAGCAATGTAACCAGCTTAAAATAAAAAGTTAATATTGTACCAGGCGTAAAATAATAAAAGTTTACAAAAAATGCCAATTGTCCCAGTGATCGGCCTCCAAAATCCAATGGTCGGCCTTTCGTTTCCCAGTGTTCGGCCATCACTATAAAAGTTCATGAATATCGTGAAATAATCTACTGATAGACAGAAAAATAAAAAACATAATGATGCAAAGCATGAAAATATAAAGTATATTTTGATAGCGATCCCCATACAACATGAATGTGTCGAAACTTGTGAAGTAAAAATGTGCTTTTTTAATTGCGTATTGCATCATATATTTCAGTATAGTGCTGATATACATTGGCAAGTGGCAAGACTACCTACACAAATTAACAACAATCTGTTTTTTTTAATACATCCACTAGTATTTGAGTTTTAAGCTCAAAAAGGCCGACTACTGGCAACGACTGACTTTAGGAACAATCACCCTACACAACTGGATGAAACAGTTATGTTATAAATTTTGGATGTTTGAAGTTATGTTTGACTGTCTTGAGTAAATAAAAAGCGAATTTTATCCGTGTTTATTTATTCCATTCAAGAAAAATTTAACTAATAATGTTAACCTAAGTAGTAACCATGGCTTCCAACACCAAAATCCCGGTCAATTAGGCAATTCCGTAATCCCGGGATTGATATTGAGACAATTGGGGGATTGCGAGATTCACTTTAAATGTTAAAAACTAACTCGTATTTGCAATTAAATATTTCCTGATTAACTATACCGTGTACCTCGGTTTGTCTATGTACATACTTTTTAATAACACCTACATAACTAATATATATATATATCATATTTCGTATCTTCCGTAGACAGAAACAGATAATTTTGATGACAATTGTATTTTTTTGCACTATTTTTCATAAAAAAATCATTAAAGTATTCTCAATAAATGAAATATTCATTCACTTGCCCAGAAAAATGTTAAATCATATTTTCATTGAAATAGAAGCATGGACACAGATTTAATTTTAAATTTACAATATAAAATATGAAAGTACGCTTTATGACCAATCCCGGTATTGAAAAATTGTGAATCCCATAATCCTGGGACCATAAAAAGGGTTTGGGATTGGATGCCTTGGATTTTACAAACCAAGAATTTAGTTGATACAAACTTCAAATGTGTCAAAATTGATAATTTAATTATTCCACTGGCGTGGGTGCATACACATAACGGGTGTAGATGGGGCAACCAGTTTGTAAACTTAACCTTGCGATATAGTTAGTCTGAAGACGCTTCTCAAAGAGGCGAAACATGTTCATTTTTAAATTATGCCTCATGAATCAGTAATGAAATATTCTTTGTTGATAATTTAACTGACAAACAACTTTTATGCCTTCGTATACATTTAAAGTGTGTGCGAGATATATTATATTCAATAATCTATAATCAATATCTGTGCTGGAAACGCATCTACCCTAAAACTTTTGTTGTTAAAGGTACAAAGAAGGATCGAAGTTAAATTGAAAAATTTCACATTTAATACGCACGGTAATAATATCCGGGGACTTAATTTTTAAGTAGGTTAATATAATCAAGAAAAAATGATACTGAGTACATAATTGCTTTTTTCGTATTGGAAACATTACTGTCATATTAATTTCTTTAAATGTATTTTTGTGCAGAGAGCTTTTAATATATCTGCTTAAATTGAAATCGCGTACACCGAAAATTATATTATTTTACTGATGGTATTTGTTTATTCTGGAAGTGATAACGCTATTGTAAACCAGACTATTGTTAAGAGTAAATCTGGTGAAAAACTATATATATTATTACAGAATCCAGCGATGGTTTTTTTGAAATGAAAAACATAAATGTCATATAATCTAAGAGATAAATTTCCATTATATCGGCGTACTAACGTATCTCTAAAGGAAAAAGGACGACACATCTTTATATTTATTACAAAGTCTGCTTAAGTGACGGCACGCCCGTTTTTTATAATGATACTATCAAAATTTCAGGTTAATTTTTTGCGTCGTTTTAAAAAAAAAAGTGATAGTGTGATAATTATGTAAAACTTTTTTTTTCATATTTTAACACATCGACGGAGAAGATTTTGTACATATCCAAGTATTTCGTCGCTAACAAAGTCACTAACTAGTCAGTTCGGGTTCATTCGTGTACTCGAATGCCTGAATATGGCGAAAGGCGAAACCCGGGTCGTTAGTGACGAAATACATGAAAATGTACAAAACCTCAACAATTCAAATTTGATATGCATCAGGAAAATAAAACACAATTTTTTTGTACCACTTCTACATGTTTAGAATGATCAGGACCGGTTTCGCTCATTACGAGCATTATCAACTGATTAAAATAAAAGTATAACAGGGCTACTTATATAAAATTGGATGTTAAAAAATTGATATTAACTGTTAATTTATTCTTGGTGGAGAGAAATCATATTTTTAAAATTAAACACAATTTGTTTTAAATAATTTAAGATATCTACTGAGGGTGCTTGATGAAATTTCGATATCAAATTAGAATTGTTGATATTTTGTACATTTCAATGTATTTCGTCACTAACGACCTAGGTTTCGCCTCTCGGCATATTCAGGCATTCGACAGGAGTCCTGTCAGTCTTGAAGATCCCGAAATGGATATTTACAAAATCTTAACAATTCAAATTAAACAATTTGTTTTGTTTATCAGTTGATAATGCTTGTGATGAGCGAAACCAGTACTGTTTATTATATACATATGAAAGTAGTACAGGCAAATTGTGTTTTATTTTTAAAATGTAATGCCTTTCCATCAAGAAATGAGAGTAGTTAACACCTTAAAAGTGATATCAGGAAAATACCCTCTCTTAGACAGCGCACTCGCTCAATGTTAACTGAATGTAAAAATATGCTGTATTCACACTAGATTGAATTTTAGTGATTAATTGACAATCAGAGCTTGATAAATACATGTTACTTGAAACATTCCTTACGAGTCCACTTGTTACTGACACTACTGTCAGTAACAAGTGGACATGTTTTCAAAAAAGCATTAAATATGTCTATAAAGATATATCTACTAGGAATACCAAATATTAGTTGAAAACAAATATTCGAATATCGAAAATTTAAACCACCTTTTTTACCCATGTCCGCTTCCAATGTGGTGCATATGGCATCCCGATGGAGGTATCTCAACAGAAGTTTTCTACGAAAACTACTTATTACTCAGTTGTTCAACCTCTCTTTTTCGAAGAGAGTAGGGATAGAATGATAGAGGTAGGACATGACTAATGGTTAGCTAATCGCTCTCGTTACGCCCTGCTTTTTGGGATCGGATGGGTGAGAGGGAATTCGGAACATCATGTCTACGAACAGAAATCAATTGATGAAACTATCCGTACCTGGACTTGACTCCGTAACCGTAGCCAACGACATTGACCACTGCACCACGTAGCGGACATGTTTACTTATTGTTTTTTTTCATATTTTTAGCCAGACGTATTATTTGTTAACACATACTTTCCAGAAGTCATGAGTTATGGTGTTTAAATAAATAACATAGATTATAACAAGGTACAATGCGACGTTGAATGATTTTTTTGCTAGCCACAGTGCTGAGCACGCTGAACATGTTTCCATGTCCAAGACTTATCACGTATTTTTGGTCAAACTAGAAGGATATACTTGTGGATATATGCTTTAAAAAATAATTCAAACCTTTAGATAGAGAAATTAGCCAACAGATCATGAAAATGTCAATTATAACACAAAGAAATATAATTTTGAAAAGAGATCTCGATATTTTGTCTTTCGAATTTCAGCTTTGAACTGCCGATACGCTGTATTAATCGTCAACCCTATGTATTACACATTATGCTGGCAAAGTCGTAGAATAAATATTTTTCATCTTCATCATTTTCTTCGATTTATTTTAGTGAGAATTGGACGAGTTTAGTTTATTACTTGATGCATTTGCGATGGCTAAAATATATTTCACATAATTCTCATTTTTTACTGTTAAAATTGATCTATTTTCACCCATAATTTACGTTTTAACAGATCAATTAACTGAAAATAACTTGTGCGAAAACGGCTCGCGCTGTAAGGGTTAATACTATGCAAGAATAATATTCAAGTAATTCAAGTAAGCGTCAAATATATTCGAATATTCGATCTGAATCCCTAGTTTCTACGTTATTCTTACACTATTCTATGGTGTTTGGTATAATAATAATGGCTTTCCTCCCTACAATAGACACTCTTTGCCACTCTGAGTGTACATAATGGAGTTTTAATTTTATAATTAAAATTTTAAAACCGTTCATTCTGCGTAGATTGGATTTGTTTTAATAAATTCGTGATTTTTTTCACAAAAAAATATAACACACGTCACTGAACGCTTGCTGTTTTTCAGTCAGGCGTGAAAGCGGTCGCTTAAAAACAATCCTGCGTTAGGCGGGGGCAAGGGGGGCACTTATTATTTTTTCTGTCGTCATCCCCCGCGAGTTTACTAATTTTCCAGCTTGCCCTAGCGAAAAGACCACCCTCGGCTGTGTCGGGGGATCGAAAATAATATTTCATGCGCTGTGTGTGTGTTTCGTCAGGAATTTTGACAGCTATGCTATTTATGAAGACACTGCTAAAAATGATGATCCATCATTTTGATTCGACGCAATACTGCCAACTTTTTGAGGGTATATTAAATTTAATAATGCGTATTTACCAAACATAAGATACCGTTTTGAGTTATGAATGCTGTATGTACGATAAATTTTAAGACAGTCTATCGTCTGAAAAAATAAAAGCATATTTCATGTATCTTTCAAGTAATTTAAATAAATCAATATGAATTAAGTCAATTCGTTCACAGTAAAGTCAGCGTCCGTGGCACAGTTGGTAGCGTCACTGGCTACGGTTACGTTTGTCTCGGGTTCAATTCCCGGTGCGGATGGTTTTCATAGATTGATCATTCAATCGATTTATGGATTTCTGTTCGTAGTCTGAGTCGTCCCTCCCATCCAATCCTCACGTGGAGTAACGAGAGTGATCAGATAACCACTAACCACTAATCCTGTCCTAGCCCTATCCTTCTATCCCTACTCACTTGTAAAAAAGAGAGGTTGAACAACTGAGTAACAAGTAGTTCTCATAGAAAAATTCTGTTAAGATACCTCCATTAGGAGACCATATGCTCCACATTGGGAGCGGACATGGAAAAAAAAGTTTTATTAGTTGAAAAAACCTATATTAACTTAATTACTATAAAACATGATTATTGATACTTAAATCGAATACTTGCATGATTAAAGTAGTGGTTAGTTTAATAATGGTTTAGGTATTTAAACAGATTTCATGATTTTCTTAAATGTCGATTATCTCGAAACAAGGTTTTTTGACTTATTGACTCCAGCCAATATATCGACGACACATTGTATAAATTTTCACCTGCAAGTTTCTTTTTTTATTGAAGGATTAAATTTTATTTGAAGAATTGGTTTTTTATCATTTCCGCTCCCAAAGTTGAGCATATGGATACATAATGAAGCTTATCTGATCAAAAGCTATTCTTGTTCATCAGTTGCTCAACCTCTCTTTTTTTTTGAGGATAGTGAAGATAGGAGGATAAGACTGATACAGGAGTGGTTATTTAATCACTCTCGCTACGCCACGTTTTAAGGGTTGAATGGGAAGGTGTGAGGTAATTAAAAAATTGATTTACAAACCTTTTTGTAACGGAATTCGAATCCGTGAGCAATTTAACCAAAACCAACGGCGCTGGCAAACCGACAACGGCCTTGAAAATTTTAAATTGAAAAAATGTAATTTAATTTAACCTTGCCAGGATTTGAACCAAGAACCATCTGATCGTTATAGTAATGCTCTCACCACGACACTGATAATATTACTCTGACAAAGCCCGCGGTACTCCTCCGCGTACGGAGCCACTGATCTAATTCATAATTGAACTAACGTTAATTCCTTTACACGTAAACAATGATCAAACGGAAATAATTCGAGTTTACATGCCAAACATCAAATAACATGTTTGCGAATTGTTTGGTCTTTGGGATAATTCTCGGCACATCCCTACCTGAAAGGACATAACCCAAAATTGACATTTAAATGTATTCTTAAAGCCCGGCGTGATATTATCGCCGACCTTTGTTTAGGTCCGGGCTCAATTTATAAGGGTAGATAGATACCCTTTTGTAATATATTCATCGCTTATATGTGTGGATCAAACGCGATTTTCATACGTTAAAACAAAGGTTATAATTTTCATAACTTTATGAGATTTTTTGCGAAGATAAAAACTAGGCAATTGGCTTAATAGCTCTATGGGCTGAATGAGTGGAATGACAATATGACACAATCATTGTTACTATGTTTTTTTCAAAGATAACTATTAGGTCAGCTTGTATTTTGATCTGTAAATCATGAAAACGTTTCGAGTGAGTCACGAATGTGTATATTTATTTATACAAATAATTTCGCTTGAATGGGCTACCAATGCAGGTTTAATATATATGGAGGAAAGATATCAATTAGTTAATTTTATGTAGAATTCGCTTAATTAAGGCAACCACTTAATATGACCAAAATCAAGCCTGGATATTTCCCAATTAAACAGAATCTACAGGGTAAAGATAAAGAATTAATTTATACGTGATAAAATGCTTTTAAAACAGGCAAAACAAATGTTGGAATAACAGAATTGTCAATTTTTATCTCTACTATATAGTACAAAATACATGCAGAAATCTGAGTGTTTGTATGTATGTCGGTCACAACAACTTCTCCCAAACGGTGAACAGTAGCGACGTCAAATTTTCACATGACATTCTTGCTGCCATTTTTAGTTCAACTGTGCTATCTTCAACTTTTAACCTTCAACTGAAATCGCCTTATTTTTGACGTTTACTATACGGAATAAAAAAATCAACAAACGCTTAGAAACATAGCCTAGCAACCACTCCATACCAAAAATATGTCGTGGTTGTCTTCGTCATGGAATCATGTTACTTAGCAATTATAAATATAAGTATAAATGTCACAAATAATAATTGTTCGTATATGAATCGTAAAAATTGTAAAAAATCAAAACATTGAGCGGAAAATTGTCCATCATTTAAAATTATCAAAATCAAAACAGTGAAATCCTCATTTCGTGTCTTTGGCTCACCAGTGCAGTGACGCTTCGTATGATGCTGAACAATATCCAATCATGTTTCCACGTGGCAAGGATAGATATGTAATTAATATTAATGAAGTCTAGTCAGGAACCTCAAGTAAAATTAACAAGATGGTATCGGCAATATCATTTTACGCCTATCATTGGATGGTGTGATCGAAAGAGAACCGTTTGTTGAACTACAGGCAACTTTTGCATCAATATTTGGTTGATAGTTGACATGTATGCCGAAATTGTGACGGAGACTGGCTCACAAAGCCAACGTCTAAATGACCTAATAAACGGCTATTATCTTGGGCGAAACCGGATAAAAGTACTAGTCTATAATAATAATATTATACAAAAATGAATGTTTTTTTGTTTGTCCTTTATGCATTCCTTTACCATTGATCCGATTTCGATCAAACTTTGGTGACTTGTTGTGCGCACACCCGTAAAGGTTTCTGAAGAATTTTTTTTTAAATCTAAAACAAAATCAAATACGTACACTCAGCGACATCTCGAAAAACCTTCTGATTTATTCGTGCCGGGCTCGGGTGGGTAAAGACAATTCAGATTCGGGCTTGGGCTGGGCCCGGGTAAGGAATTCAAATTAAAAAAAAATATTTCGTACTATGTTCGGGTCATGAGTCAGCCATAAGGCAATAGTCTTCATAAGTTAAATAATTTATTTCACATGTGCTATGAATATCGTTGGAAATATGGAAACAATAACATGTACTGTTTGAAAAGCATAAATGAATAACTATATTTAAAAAAATGGGCTTTTTTCGGGCTGAGAAAAATAAATCTGTGTTTAGGGTCAGGTTCGGGTAACAAGTGTGATTTTAAAAAATAACAATAAACAGCCATCTTAAATAAGCCTGTTATGTTTGTATTTTTATCAGTTGATAATGCTCGTGATGAGCGAAACCGGTCCTGATCATTATGAATATGTGGAAGTAGGACAAATGAATTGTGTTTTATTTTTTAAAATATAATGTCTTTCCACCAAAAATTGACAGTTAACACCTTAAAAGTAACAAGTGTGATATTGAGACTTGGGCTCGGGCTGGGAAATTATACCAAATTTCGGCCAGTGCAGACCTCTAATCCAAAAGCACTTCAATAAACAGAATTAAAACACAAACCCTTTCTTTCTTTGAGTGAAATGACAACGCATGCCGGTTAGTCACTAGTTTAATATAAAATATAAATTATTACCTAAAGATGTAGCCAATATTCGTGTCATTCCATTACAATAAATAATAAATTCCTAGAAACGGTACAAGGCTATCAATTGCCTTATATTTTTGTTAATGCGTATTGACCATCCTATACTTTGTAAAATAAACATTTTGTGGCACGATAAAACTATAAAACAATATCATCACGTAAGCAATTAGCCTGATGGCAAAACGAACCAGTACGTGCGACGCAAACTTAGGTAAGTGTATCAAAAATAAGCCGTCCCCAGACCACGTTTCATAATTCGAAAGAAAGGGAGGCTTCGGCAAAACGTTTGCAATAAACCACTTCATAGAGCAGCGCAGCGCAAAGATAAACTTCACATATATATAAGTATTGTATGTAATAGCTGCAAACAGTAGCGGCCACATATTGAAGATATTGATACTCCAATTGAGGGCTTTAGTACCATAACTCAGAATCTCCGTGAATGCTTATTTTTGGCAAAGCAACAAAAACCGTTTTCATGCTACACTTACAAATGCATAGTTTGATACAAATAAAACTGTGGAACAGACACTTACCGCATGATGTATAAACAAACGCTGGTGGCCATGACAGTACAAAATTGCACTCTCATTGGCAGGAATGGATATTATTAGTTTTGACGAAAAAAAAACGATACACCTGGGTTAGTTTTTTAAAAATATGTTTCCAATAGTTTTGTGCTTAACGCGATTTAACTGTAGATATAGATGATAATGACGATTATGCAGTTCAGCGGAGATGTATCCAGTTCAGCAGATGATGACAGAATGATGGTTCTTTTCTTTATTCTTCACTAGTGTCCTCGTCGCGTTAACATATTCGTGTTTTCAAATATCGCATTTTATAAATCTCACGTTTGCAGAATTTTTCTTTTTTACATATTTATTTATATTTGCATTTAAGAATATCACGCTTCGTAAGTCTGCAGTGTCGTGTTGATGACTTGACATAAGTGTCATTTTTCGATTTTTTTTTCTTTTATGATTAATATAAATTTGATGATAATAATAAACTTTGATGAATAAATTTATGTGTCAGTTTTGCCTTGTCTATACTGCCGACTAGACATAAGTATTACGTTTCGTAAACCTGAAGCGTCATGTGTCGCTACAGTTATTTTATTGAATGATCTCTTATAGATTGGCAGAGCTAGAATTTGTTCTAACTTTTAAATGGCACGCTACTGTATACATATATATTATCTTATGTATATGTCGAAGTATATGATATGTCGAGGCAGAGGCATTTTCTATTCACCGATGCTTTTTCCCCGGAGCGTCGCGACGGCCGACAATATCAACGACGCCTGGTGAGTTCGCTGTAAAATTTTAACCCCTTAATGATGCACTTTGGAAATTATTTTGAATGGATCCACATTGAACCTAAATCTACGATACTTTTCACGGTTGATCTTAAATAAAATTACTGTGCGTGCTTTTCTCTCAAAATCGACTTTTAATAAAGCTTAATTTTTGATTTCATATTGTATGAATAGTGTGTATGATTACCTTTTTCGAATTCGAGCCTTATCTCTTGAACTAAGTGTTAGATTTATGTTGTAAATATTTATATTTTATCAGCTGATATTGCTTGCGATGAATTAAGCCGGTTCTGATCATCATACAAATGTAGAAGAAGTCCAAAATAATGATATAGTACCTTTCCACCAAGAATTGTGAGTTAAAACATTATAAGTGATTAAAGGACAGAAACGAAAAAAATTGTTGCTTCAATTCATTTATTCATTTAATTCTTTCAAGGAATCTAACATATTTGTTTTATTTAAATTAAAAAATAGATATTGTAGTGATGGTTAGAACAGGGTAGATTACAATTGGAATTATTTTACTGATACATTGTTTTATTTGAAAACATCGGTTCACA
This sequence comes from Himalopsyche phryganea, assembly GCA_022494535.1. Taxonomy (NCBI): domain Eukaryota; kingdom Metazoa; phylum Arthropoda; class Insecta; order Trichoptera; family Rhyacophilidae; genus Himalopsyche; species Himalopsyche phryganea. The sequence continues at coordinate 805,642 of JAGVSL010000039.1, forward strand.
GTCTTGTTCAGTGAAGTTTCACTTCTTTCCGAATATCTATATATATATAAAAATGAATGTCTGTTTGTTGGTTTGTCCGGATCTTATAGGCTCCTAAACTACTCAACCGATCGCGACGAAACTTTCAGGAAGGACTTATTGTGATCATGCCGGGAAATATTATATAAAATAAATGTTTTTTTGTCCTTTACGCGTTCCTTTACCATTCATACGATTTCGATTAAACTTCTGTGAGTTGTTGTGCACACACCCGTGAAGGGTTCTGAAGAAAAAAAATTGAAAATCTAAAATTGAAAAAAATAATCAAATACGTACATACAGCGACATCTAGGAAAAACCTTCTGATTTATTCGTGTACGCACCAGACGAAAAACAAAAATATTGTGTTATAACAAGTGTGATATTGAAACTCGGGTTCGGGTCGGGCCAGACCTGAAGATGATGGGCTCGAACCGGGTAAGTCTTTCTTTTTTTTTTTAATGCGATGAACTTGTTTGTATCATACCGGAGATCATGTCTCCTCAATGATACGTTAAGTCCACAATAAATATTTATAATATAAGTAACAATAAGAAATAATAATAATGTAACATTTGAAGGAATATGATGAGTACACAATAATTATATTAAAGTCGTCAACTAGCAATTAATTTAAATACATAGAACTTTCTATGGTGAGGCAACAATTAAGGATTATAATTTAAGACATATATAAGCGATTATAATTTATAAATTAAGGATTAAATGGTGAGGGGCACGGAAGGTAAACTTTTTCTCCAAAGGAGGCCGCAAATTTTTTGAACTGATAAAAGTTCTCCGGGGAAGAAACCAGATCCGGATGTCCTATAGGACCATCGCGACTATTTCTGCAGGACAAATAAAGAATATCTCTTTCAATGGACATAATTGGGCAATTCCAAAGAATATGTTCAGAATCTTGATTTTTATCACCACAAGGACAATATCGGTTTGGTTTAATTTTAAACTTATACAATTTGGCATTAAACGCACCTTGACCGGTGATAAATTGGGAAGTCCAGTGATCTGGAGAAAACCATGTTGCATTCTGACGAAAGAGAATATCTGAGAAGAATAGATGGGTAGTTCTACCCCGAGGAGATATTAACCACCGTTTTCGCCAAGTCATTAGAACAGTTAATGAGTAGAGTTTTTTCACTTTAGCTTTGAGAAACTGTTGAGAATCCAATGGCTGAAGAATTGTGCTGCCAATTTGAGCTGGTTTCCCGAGCAATAAAAGATGAATTGCAGCTCTTCTTTGGACCGTGTAAGTCTATGAAATTTCGGCCTGTGCAGACCTCTAATCCAAAAGCAGTTCAATAAACAGAATTAAAACACAAACCCTTTCTTTCTTTGAGTGGCATTGCAACGCATGCCGGGTACTCACAAGTTTTAATATAAAAAAAGTGTTCACCACCGACATGCTGTGGTATACTTTCGGGAAAGAACAAATGCATGTATATAGCTTCTCAGTCAATTACTAAGTTCATGACATGGCTGAAGAAAACAAATATTCTCGGCGACGATTTGTCGTCGGGGGAAACCACACACATGTACTAGTGCAAAATATCCTCATTTTCAGACACACTTCGGAGAGGGACGGCTTCGTAGGATAGAGAAGGAGGACGTCGCCCACAGGGCGTATCGGGCGCATTTCACCGGAAGGGCAGCGCGGGGAATCCCCGGTCGATAGAATGTACATGCCCCGCACTTGCCCGACGGCTGTGTTTTGCCCCCCTATGCCCCAACCTAGTTATAGTAATTCGTACTTATACGATGCGCTATCTACGTACGAGCTGTGATTGGAAAAATAACTTAAGTGTATACAGGTACATAAAAATTATATACAAACAAAGTTGGTCCACGGTGAAGGTAAATTGCCTGCCTATAGTGTAAGTTTAATAACTTCCGGAATATTGATAAATTTACAATAATAATTATAAGGCTGGGCTATCCACTATACGAACTGATGTTACTAAATAGCATTTTATGATTAAAATCACACCTAAAAATCGCTAAAATTATACTAATATATTCATTCTACAAGAAAAAAGTGACCAAATTTAAAATAATAAAATGCTCAACAGGACCGGTTGAACCTCGTAATGCATTCGCAGTTATGATTTACTTTTTTTTCACATTATTTGTTGATATAGCTAAGTTTTGTTGAAACTTACCCAGACGATTTTATGTTCGTAATAACTTTTAAGGTGTTAACTGTCAACTCTTGGTGGGAAGATGTTATATTTTAAAAATAAAACGCAATTCATTTGTACTACTTCCACATGTTTACAATGATCTGGACCGGTTTCGCTCAACACGAGCATTATCATTGTTTTTCAAATATAAAAATTTGGTGGATGCTCGTAGCTGCTCCCCGTTCTCCACTTAAGATGGCTGTTTATCGTTAATATTAATTACATACTGAAAACTTGATTGTTTTTAAATGGTTCACTAATTTTTTCTTATAATTTTCCCCAATCCACTATTTGCTTAACGCATAAGTAATGTCATTAAAACTTTTTTGCTCAGCTAATGGACTTTTAATGTAGCTATATTTGTGATTAGTACTTATTGAGTTCTAAGAGGTCAGTAACATTTTAATTGTAGACTATTTTATTTGATTTATGCATAATTTGTTTACTTATGAGTAATTTCTTGTCTTAGTTCATGAACCATCAGTTTTATATACCTTCATTTTTACACTCAATTTTATGTAAATATGCCTGTTATATTTGTATTTTTATCAGTCGATAATGCTCGTGATGAGCGAAACCGGTTCTGATCATTATAAACATGTGGAAGTAGTACAAATGAATTGTGTTTTATTTTTTTAAATGTTCGTAATACGTCAAATAGTTGTTTGCCAACGATGTTTATAAAATAACATTTGTGATTTTTAATGTGTTAACTGTCAATTCTTGGTGGAGAGGCATTATATTTAAAAAATAAAATACAGTTTGTTTGCTTTAATTAATATTTTTTATATAAGACATTATATTTTAAGCATTATATTTTAATAATAATAAAACACAATTTGTTTAGTTCATCAGTTGATAATGCTCGTGATGAGCGAAATCGGTTATGTTCATTTTAAAGATGCGGAACTAGTACAAACAAATTGTGTTTATTTAAAAAAATATATATGACATTAAATGTTATTAATTTAGTTTTGCTATTATTTTTTTTTACCTATATTTACCTACTGGAACTAAATATGTAGTCTGGTTATTTTGCTTTTAATGAACGAAAAGTTATTAGTTTATTTAAGTTTGGTATGCTCAAAATCTTATACATCCATATCTTTAGATAGAAATCTATAATGCATTGAAAAATTAATGAATGTATCTATCCATTCCTGGATTAAAACAAGGAGCCTTATCAGCGAGTGGAATGATCAATGATAAAACTGTTGAATTTACATGTTTTTGATTTATGATAAAAATGATTTATTTGAATGTAAAAAACGTGTTGACGTGAACAATATTAATATGAATATTTACAATATTTTTAATGCTACAGTATTTTAAAAGTAAGCAGATACTTTATCAGCATAAATAACGGTGTTAAAACACATCTACGATCATCTGTTATAACTCGTGATATATCGTAGAGCCTCTACGGCGTAGAGCGAGTGTGTTTTTATAGCGTGAGTAAACACGGGGGCTTAAAGTTTTTCCCTCTACGTTACGTGTTACGTCACAAGGTTTTTTAATGTTATGTACTATTTTTTAAATGCGATTTTTATTGTTTGTCAAACTGTAAATATATTTTAATATCTCACGATGCAATCGGAAATAAAGACTAGTTTTGACTTAGTAATATTTTAAGGTACATTTAAATAAAATTAAATCATTTTGTTGCTCCGGTAGCCAAGTGGTTAACGCTCTTGGACGTAAAAATTATTCATCACCATTCAATTAGTAAGTTTTGTTAATTTTATTGTCAGTAGTTTGTTAAAAGAATATGGAATATAGCAAGAAAATTATCGTTAAAACACATGTATAAGACACTACTTAAATGCCTTTATCTTAGTAATTTGAAAATGTGGGATTTGCACCACCATAAGATAACCGTGTTAATCATATATGGCTGAGGCATCTACATATTCGAATACCCTTACAGAAAAATTCTAAAATTGATATTTCAACTGATTTATAAATTTGTGTTCAAATGCATGACTGTATGTGATGTTTGAACTCCTTTCCACATAACCGATTATAAAAATTGTGCATAAAGAAAGCAATTAGCTGATTACTATCTCTTTACAAGCACCATTCTTCTATTCTTACTCTTCAAGACAATGAATAGCAACTAGTTCTTGTAGAAAACCAAGTCACTATATCGTTTGATTATTACGTTTATCGTTTAACGTACTAAATACATTAAGCTAGGGGGTGGGGGGATTTTATAGCGTCACAATAGCAATAATATTCCCCATTGTAATGGAAAAAAAACACAGTATTATTATTAAGGATATTAACAGATTTAATTACAAAAACATTTACCATTAGATTATAAATTCAAACAAATATTTCTATCAAAAATTATTCATTCATCCTAAGCTGGTACGTGAATCTATACAGTTTGACAAAATTAGCATTATTTCGGAATTAATAACATTTATTAAAATTTTCGCTTAACATAAATCTACATCAGCTCTTAATTTTGTTCGCAGATGTGAAACGAAGTGATTTTTATAATGTATCGTTTTGCTTTATGCGTGTACCGTATTTGAGGCGCCTAAAACAAAAACCGATTAGTTGATGTTTCCTCGAAATCTGACAAAAATACATAATATTATCAAGCTTATACTGACAGAACGCATTAAGAAAGCTTTTGTTGGGTTTCTGTTTTAAATGTCAAAATGTATGCAATATAACACTCGTATTGGTAGAACGTATGAAATCATAGATATAATGACTTTGAAAAAACACAGTATTACATGTTATTTTATTTTATCTCGGAAGAAAACATGATATTAATATAACTCGTCGATATTAAAGATTTGTAGGCGAAAGAGATTATTCTTTATAATTTACAGAAAATCTTTTTAAGTCACAACCAATTGTATTCGAGAGAGAGAGTATTTTGAAAAAAAATAATGATTTAAAATGAATAATGATTTCTTTTATGATTTAATAGGTTTTATAAATTTAATTTAAAAAAACAAAAGCATACGAGTTTAACCTCCACGAAAATCGCACGTAGAAACCGATTAATTCATTGCCGACACCTTCGATGCTGTTTCGATTATATTTATTGGAATAAGCAATTGACTGGGTACTAAAAATAAGCATATTGCTATTAATTAGAAATACAATACGATGAAAAACAAAATATTGATTAAGCTAATAATTTAAGCGTGAAACATAAGAATGTCGTTTACTACTAAAGTTGCAAAGTAGGCATGATGGTTTTTTTCTTTTAGAAGTCTTATTTCGTCGATTATATTGTCGTGTCCGTAGTGCAGTGGTCAATGCAGTTGGCTTCAGTAACGGACGTCTCGGGTTTGTATTCTGGTACAGACAGTTTCATAAATTGATTTATAAATGTTTGTTCGTAGGCATGGATGTTTTTGATGTCTGAAATTCTCTCCCACCCATCCAATCCTAAAGACGGAGCGTAGCGAGAGTGATTATCTTACCACTAGCCGTGTCGTAGCCCTTTTCTTATATCCCTACTCTCTTCGAAAGGGGGAAGTTGAGCAACTGAATTGCAACAGCAACTTCTTCGTGGAAAAACTTCTATTGAGATACTTCCATATGCTCCATATTCGAAGCAGTCACGGTGAAACATTTTTATAACAAATGAAATTATAAAATGGCAGGAAATTTATGTGTACGTATTTTCTTTGTTCTGCAGTGTCACCATTAAATATAATATAAAATTTATGTTAAGCGTATTAAATCCTAATATATTCTTATGAATTTGAAGCATTTTGAATTGAAACAGAATAATTAATATGGAAACGTGACAGATTTGGCAAATGTTTTTACGATTGTCACTAAACTATGAAAATAGGGATGTCACTTTGACACCTCACATCAAATATTCATGATAATCTCAAAAAAGTGGTGTGGTGTATAATAGTGCATCTTGTTCATACGCGTTAGTGATACGAAAATATCATTCAGTTAGGGCATACATAGTTGATTTTTTATTTTTAATTACAAATACTTTTGATTTTCAAATCACATGTATACATTTGCCAATATCTGACATGTTGCATCCTGCGCTCGCTTCCAAAACGTGCGCATGCGGCATCTCCCGTGTCACGTAGAAATGCCGCACAACGTTACGTACGACCTTGTACGTATCATGTAGACTCTATGCTGCGGGTCGTGTTGCGGGACATTTTGTCTCCTAGTGAATAAGAGGCTTTAATGAATGTGTGCTAGGTCTGTAGGTGATTTACAAAACACACATGCATAGGTCTTCTTGTGGGTCAAATCCATTGACTACAGCATCTCTGATGGTTTTAATATGCATTTGTGTACTTAAATCATGTTCGTCTAATTTGTGGCTTGACTTCATAGACATCTACGGCCGCAATATGTGTCTTATAATTAATTAGAGAGGAAATAAAGTACATTTATATATGTGTGTAAAATATATAGCTTAATTTAAAGTAAATAAATGTGAAATTCGAAAGAACTTTGTTGTATTTTAAATGAAAAATAAACCAATAGTGAATTTAAATTTATTTTATAAATTTGTAAGCAATGGCAGACACATTTCAAATAAACGAATCGAATAATAAGTTTATCCGTACTTTAGTTGGCGTTCAAAGTTTCTAATTGGCATAGAAACTTTTCGAAATTATATTATTTCTCGATAAAAAACACCGCAATAAAAACTCGAGAGAAACTAAAAATTTTGGCGTACATTTTTTTGTAGTTAAGTTACAGTAGAGGCGAGCATCCCAAAATGAATGTTTAAGGAGCGGATAATCTTTCCACATCAGACTACCGCATAAGAGAAACTTCGATTTGATATATCGATGGCCTAGTTCCTTAGTGATACAACTAGAAATTGGTAGTTTTGAGATATGTCCGATCAAAGTTTTGACTCATTTAAACTGACTAGTATTTGCGTTATGTGTATGCAGCCGGTGTTTCACGGCCACCTTCCATAACGCAATAACGACCAAGAAAATAAACGAATTTACTCCTCATATCCTTGACCCGATGCAGAGCTGCACGGGATTCATCTTTTAACCATGCACTATTGTGCTTAAGAAAAGAAAAGATAGGAAGAAAAAAAAAGAAAATGTGACTTGCTCGGCCACTTAGTTTAAGCGATATTAAATATCTTGTGTAGACAGATAAATCAAGATGAATTAATATTTTTGTGGCGAGTCATCAATATAGACGATACAAATTTACAAATAATATTTATAAAGGTTAACGTCGATGCGAATGCAGTCAGCAAATTCAAGCGCTGACCTGCATACGTAATGATAAAGGTGAACGCACTGAAAAACCAAGTCATCAATGCAAGTGGAAGTGCAAGGAAATGTACGAACGATGACTGTATAAATGGACAACCATTGGAAAATACCGATATTCTGTCGTCGCTCCCTTAACTGAAGACATCTCTCCGAATCCACATAATCCGAATCACTTTAAATTATCATATTGTACCTAAAGTTAGATCTCGTGAATTATACAACATTTGGAATACAATTCCTAAATTTTATTTAATAGTAAAAGGGAAAAGTTCAACAAAAAGAAGACGGATATCAGATCGATGATCTACAACCCTACGGCTTTGCACTCTTTGAACAAGGTATTTATATTCCACAACGTTCTTCGGTGTTTCTAAAAAATAGGGGTAGGGAACACACGCGCATGAGGAAGCAATCATCCTAGGAAGTAATTTAATTGATTGCGAACCTCTGAATGAAAATTGATTGAAAACTGATCCTTTTATTTTTGTTATACGATTTTCGTCCAATTTTTTGTAAGTTTGCATTTTTTAATCTCATACTTGTCACACGTTTCGCCGCTTTGAGAAGAATCTTCAAATTAACTCTATTGTACGATTTTAAATTATAACGTAGACTTAACCATTGACAATAACCTTCACCCTTATCACTCCCACGTTTTACTAAAAACTATTTGATTGAGTTAGTATAAGAGAGTGGAATAACAATATTTTTCTTCTAATTTAATTTTGTATTAATAATTATTAATATTATAATAAAGGACATCCAGAAAATTTCGGTTTATTTTGTGGGAAAATGTTACTGTAGAATTTGAGTGTTTCGTTAAGTGTTCGCGGCTCGAAAAGTTTTAGAACCATTGATTTATACGATACACCAGTGTTTCGAGAAAAAACTCGCCACAGGTGTTATGAAAGTCATAACAGTTTATGAAAGCCGTAAAAGAAAATAAAAAACGACTGGCGATTTGTAAAGTTCATAAGTATGATGAACTTTAAATTTTAAAAAAGTCATTTTTTTTCTTCTTTTCCATCTTTGACGTAGCCAGGATTCAAACCATGAACTATCTAAGGCAGAGCTCTTTTTTATTTCTCAAAGGAGAGTGTAACTATGGAAGGATATGAGTAGAACAGAACTACTGGCACTCGCTACGCTGGTTTTAGGATCTGATGAGTGGAAGGAGGGAATTTTCACATCACAGAAAACCATGCATTTAAATACGAATCCGACAAATCTATTGAAAAGTTAAGTGGACGTATTGTGGACACCGCAATTGAAGAGCATGACGAAGCTTACTCGGCCCGGATTATCCTACAAACGCATTATATATATTCATATTGCATTGTTGCTATTCACTATTTTGGTAAAGATATAAAATTAAGACAAGCATATGTAAAAAAATCTTACATATTAAAATATTGCGTAGTTACATTTTGAAGAAATTATTTAATGTCAGATGAATTTTCAAAAAGTATGAGATATCAGGTAAATAAAACAGGCAGAACCTTTGCAAAGTAGTCTCAAAAAGAATTTAAAAAATTTCAAACACTCTTTGACCTAAAGCTAACGCCCGAATTTAACCGAGTCTTTGATATCGATTGTGCTATTATATTTATATCGTCGCTGTTTTAGAAGAAAACACTCAAAAAAATGACACATTGAGTTAGTTATACCAAAATATTCCTTATTCTACAGTATGGAAGAACATACTCTTATTTTTATAAATTATACTTTTACTTAAAAACAGTTTTGTACAAACCAATTAAATGAAAAAGGTAAAGCATTTCAAACATTTGGAAAATTTCAAAGTCCAATTACTTAAAACTAGTATGTTTCAGTAAGTGTCTTCTTCCAGAACAACGGCGATATATTTAAAGGAAAACTTATTAATTAGTGTTATAAATTTATTCGGTATTTAAAATCTGTAAAAAAAGTCTAGAGGAAAACGGCTGTTTTCAGAAATATTATAAAATTGCAAAAATAAACTGTTTACTTTTAAAGCTAAAATATTAAAATAATATTTTGTAACTTAGACAGCTATTCTGCCGTCTTGGATAAAAATACCATATTTTGAAATATCTTAACTATAGAAAATATTATTATTCGTTTACCTTTCGTAAAAAAAAAAAATCAAGAATGGAGATCCCTGTCGTAACGAAATTTACCCAGTTTATAGTTATTGATAAATCCGTATGAATGTGGCTATTTCCGTTCTGTCGTTTTATCCGAGCTATGACTCGAAGAAAATAACGACGGAATTTTTGATGTTTTTTTGACTGAGTTTCAGAAATAAAATTTTATAAAACAAAATTTAATAATGTTGGAGTCACACTGTTTCCTTCATTACCCAAAATAATTGTTAAATCGATAGTGAAGGCAGATTGATATCAGTAGCTTAAATATGGAATTAAGATAAAGCTAGTTCAACATTATATTTATACTAAGTGAATTCTGTACTTAGCGTCTATACTCGATGTTGTTTTGGGCGATTGATGTAACCCTAAAAAAATACGAAAATGAGAGAATGATTGAATCTCATTTTAAAAACGACAAAGCAGGTCTCGGCCAAATGGTGTCAATTAGAAAAATAAATTGACCACTTTATGGAAGAGAAACATACATTGATTTTAGTTTTAAAAATTGTGACCGGGCTATTTGATGTAAGACACTATTTTATCGCCATTCCCTTTGTACAATCCCGTACCTGCAACAATTAGAATTTACAGGAGTGAATTTCAAAGATTCGTTACGCAACTCACCATGTAATGTTTTCGATAAAAACAGTTTTTACTCTCTCCTGAACAATTTCAATTTTCAGGGTTACATCAATTAGTTACAGTCGATATGGCATTACGCCCTAAGGGGGGGAGTTGGTATGATCTAATGTGATGATTTGTGATGAAGACGGCAGGGTTGAGGGGTCACAAAAAATTTGACGTCACAAAGTAAACGAAAAATATAAAATGATGGAAAAACACAATATTCTGCGATCGGGGATTTAAGGATACATATTTGGAAAAAAACTTTTTTTCTGTTTTTTAACGTTTAGGCTTAGGTGTCAAAAATTTGACGTAATATAGATAGAGGGTCAAAGTTTATGTGACGAAATGTGACGATGGAGAGAGGGTTAAAAAAAGTAGCAAAAATAATTTTATGTCATATATGGACGGCTGCTTACGAATACTATATCGACCGTGGAAAGGAAAAAGGACGTAACCCACACAAAAAAGTATTGTGTACAACTCACACAAAACATGCTAATACACTGTATTTATATATACAAAAATAATATATCGACTGTACAAAAGCAAAAGTACTTATCCCTCTGTCTTTTAAAGTGTTGTTTTTTCGATAATCATAATCTATACAATTAAATACACGTTTTGTTTGGGCTATACACATCATGTTTTGTGTATGGGTTACGTACTTTTTCCTTTCCACGGTCGATATTATTACATGTCTGAAAAATCCATTAAAATAGTTATGTTGCAAATTTAGCTTTTACTTTTTTTACCATGTCCACTTTCAATGTGGAGCATATGGCCTCTTAATAGGGGTGTCTCAACAAAAGTTTTCTACGAAAACTGCTTGTGACTCAGTTGCTCAACCTATCTTTTTAAAAGAGAGTAGGGATAGAAGGATAGAGCTAGGATAGGAACCATTTTTAAGATCGGATAGGTGGGACGGGAATTCTAGCCATCTCAAGCATCGATGCGTACGAACAGAAATACATAAATAAATTGATAAATTAATTTATGAAAATGTCCGAATACGAGACATACGTAACCGAAGTTAATGACTTCATCCACAGCACCACGGTCTCGACAAACCTTTATTTAAATACTTTATATAAGTATAATATAATTTAAACACAAAAAAGATAAATTGAAAATTCGCTTCCAGATTTACAGTGTCCGATAAAAATGTATTAGGTATCTTATAAAAAATATTAAGATTTATTCATTTTGGGTATTCCATTTAGTTGAAAGTGTTCCGGTCAGAAACCACTGATTTATTACACTAAACCTTATATTGCGTATGCTGCGTCCAAAAAAGTTTATATAATTATGTTATTCGTATGGAAAAAAATACGGCTTTAAACGTATTTCTGGTCGTCTGAATTAACAATGAACTCGGCGTAATCAATCTAAAAGCCCCAATTACCCGCCAATTGAAATAAACTAACCTCAAAAACGTCCGGATCCGGCTCGGTGTTGCGTGCAAGCAGAAATTAAATAAAGCCAAACGAGCTCTGTATGTTTTTCAGTATGCAAATAACACTAAAAGCGAGGGCAACACTTACACTGTTTACACAGATTCAATAATGAATTAAGAGAATTTCACTCTCAATATTTCTTTTTAAAATGAGAACCCTTATCTTTTCGTCGGAATCTAAATAGCATATTGCGGTGGTTGTCTGAATTGTAAGTTAAATATTTCAAAAGGAAATGGATATTTGATGGTATATTCTGGGAGTTAATAGCGATTGAAAATGTAGCTCTAGGATTTCAATAGTGTCGTTAGGGATACTTAGTTTTGAATGCTCCCTTTCACTACATCTGCAGTATTTTGAATCAACCGCTTATCGACAAAATCAAATTGGCAGAAAAACAGATTGAAAAAAATGTTTTTGTTGTTGTGATTCATTTTCATCTAAAATTCAAATGTTAAAGTAAATATTAAAAAAAAAAAGTGAAAATATTTAAGCTATGATACGGAGCATCACGTTTATGTCAGTTTCATTTTCACCATATCGGCTCTCAATGTGGAACTTATGGACTCTTAATAGAAGTATCTCGAGAGAAGTTCTCGAAGAACCGCTTGTTATTCATTTTTCACAAACATCTATGCCTAAATCCATAAACCGATCGAAAAATCAATTTAAGAAACTGTCCGTACCGGGATTTACTTTTAGAATAGAGCGGTTGTTGACCTGCTCGGAAGCACGCGTGGACCCGTGCGGCTGACGGCCAGTAAAAGAGTATTGACGTCTGTTTGTCCGTATATCTTCCATCAGTATTGCCATCCGTATTGATTAGTTCTCCATGTTTTTGGAGCTAGTAAATATATAAGGTTGGAACGAGGACAAGAATAGTAATGATTTAATGAAACATCTGTAACTTTGAGCATACATACATAGATACAATCAAACATAAATTGTCGGTTTAGTGAAAACCATCGACGCGGTAGTCTGATTGGACGAACGCTCAAGATCGTTGACCACTCTGCTACAGTACTGGTGATTTTAAATAAGCAGTAAATAGCTAATCATATATTTAATAATTATTTCAAATTGATAATAAGAAAAATATGGCCATAAGCATATAAGTAAGGTGCAGGGCTAGCATTTTATTACTCCCCCCTCCCAATTCCTATTATATTGACAATGCGTAAGGGCTGAATGCGACGCAATAAACTGTGTCAAGAGGCTCAAGTGACAATGGGCTCGGCACTTTGCCAGAAGAGAGACAATCGCTGGAAAAAATCAGTAATCCAATAGAGAGATTCAAAACGGTAAGATGACCTGGGGGTCGGTGAACTGATAAAATTAAGTGTCTGAAAGTGGGAAAGTACGTTTTTGTGTTTACCGCTAAAATTATCAATTTTCACAATAGATTATTTTTCTAATTAAGAACAATGTGCTTATTTTACGACCGCCAATTATTACGATAAATATAAGCGAAATAAAATTAGTCACATCTGTAACTATTGAACTTAACTATTAATTTGACTTGTGAAACATGGCAATGTTAACAATTAGCGAGTGGAAATTATTGGCGTGAACCTCAATACTTCTTGCCTGTTTTTCCGACGGATGGGATTTCGGCGTCCTGGAAAACTATCGCGTACTATCCACATGATGTGTTCGGTGGAGCTGAGGTACTCTGGCATGTCATGGGAGGAAGCCAAGCGATTGGCGGGTGACAGGGAGTCATGGAGGCGCCACGTGATGGCTATATGCTCCACATAGCGAATATGGTCGAAGAAGACGAAGAATTATTGGCGTGATTAAATCTGCGCAAAATCATCCAGGCTCTCAATAATAAATACACGTCTTTCCGCATGTCATTAAGAGTACAAACATTTTTTCGTATGCTTTCCTCGGGTTTTGCAAGTTCTGTCATTACATGTTATATGAAATAACTTATTTTTTGTTAGATTTAGATAAAATGTAGACTTTTTATTTAAATCTGTTTTTGGTTCCCGGAATTCGTTATTAGGCATAATTTTATATTTGAAATAAATTTGCGTCCATTATTGCTTCAATTGAAATGAATATAATATGGTTACATATATTTTTTTAGGCTTGGAAATGGCTTTTTTATTTATTGAGAAGATTTTACATATATGGAATATAATATGTACTAATTATGTAGGTTTATAAAAAAAAGTATATACATAGACAAACCGAGACACTAATTTTAGTTTATCATAGAGTATTTATTTTAAAATATAAAAATGATTTTTTAACATTTACAGTGAATCTCGAAATCCCGGTATTCATAATTAAAATTGCGTGGGATTACGGGATTGACTAGTTGACCCCTATTTCGGAATTGGAAGCCTTAATAATGAACACATAGCTTAAACGTGAAAAAAAATAATACAGTAGACCCCCCGATAGCACGATTGCCGACAATTCGATTTTCATTCAAATTTGCGCCTATTTCTTGATTACACGCTAAAATACCACTGTGCCGCATGCGTATCCTGTAATTTTTCTATGAGTATGGTAGCCTCGATAACCCGCTTCAGATAGTTCGCTTTTTATCTGTCATGTTATCAGGGAGTATAGTGTATATAATACAATAACAATTTTATTGTTTTATGGCATTGTTAAGTATACTTAAAACAGTCGTTCCCTAAGTGGTTAATACGTACCCCCATGGGTCATTGTGGACACTGAGGCGGTCTTCGGAAAATAAAAAATAATTTGGAGGTGCGTGGAAAACGTCGGAGGGTCCACGAGGGATTAATATAAAAAATATTTGTAACATATTTTCATTATTACAAAAGTTGAAATATCTACCGATCAATAAATTGATAGCGATTTGTTGGGTGTTGGACCTTTTTGCAAGCAGACCCACAAACTCAAATGAATCCATACTAATACAGGAGCAATTTATTGTATTATCCACAAATGAGGAGCGGAAACCAATGTTTGAAAATGGATACCACAAATTATAGATACAAAAACAGATACCAATTTTATATCCTGCATTATGTGTCACCGTACAGCGGCTGTTGATTGCTTTATCGCCTTCCTTATTAGTAGAACGTGAATTAAGTGCAGATATGAACCTCATCATACTTTAAATATGAAAATTTTTATTTATATTTTATTTTGACATCACCATTTACCATTCAAGACATCGAAATTAATTTTATGACTTTTCCATTATGCAGTTAAGTAGAGTTATTTTACTTTGGGATCATGGTCAGGTTTTTGCTTTAAGAATGGGTTCATGGGCATAATAAGTTTAGGAACCACTAGCCTAACATCTCTAGTTATATCGAAGCTATTAGTACTATCTGATTCCAAGGCTGTGATGATACAGTGACAGAAAGTTGTAATAATGAAAGTTCTAAGTAGTGCTTACAAAGTTCAGCCATCAATGATGACGATGTTAAAAATATATGTACTAAACAAAAATCACCGACGCCTTTGAAAATACGGCAAACTAAATTCGTTTTTTGTATATTAGAGGTCTGCACGGGCCGAAATTTGATGAAATTACCCGGCCCGAGCCCGTTCACTTCAGGCCCGACCCGGCCCGAGCCCGAGTCTTAATACCACACTTGTTACCCGAGCCCGACACGAAGCCTAAATTTCGGCCCGAAAAAACCCGATTTGAAAAAAAATTCAGTAGCATAAAATTGATTGAAATTTAACATACTTTACCCAACTTTTTCACATGTAGAAAAATCTATTATTTCACGAAATGATTTCTACACATCACGACAGTCACCACTTTTTAACATTTTCTTTATATCGTTGAAACACATTTTTTACGAATCTGTTGTATTTTTTTTTTTGAATTTTTCGGCACATGTCACAATCGACTATCTAAAACTAATAGAAAGCAGAACATCACACTTTATTCATTAACGAACTATTTAAACCTACTATCCGTGATGTTTAAAAAAGTAAAGCATTGTTTTACGGATCAATAACAGTTTTATCAGTTTTCAGTTTCAGATTACCAAAATATAAAATGATGTCTCCACAGTTATCAAATAAAAGACTCTATTGTGTCCAATGATATTCAAAACGTAATAAATTATTTTTGTTATCAGCAGTATTTAGTTATCAAGAGTACTCATGATCCGAACGAAGTCCGAAATATTTTTCTGAAGAACAAATCCCTTACCCGGGCCCGGCCCGAGCCCGAATAACAATTGTCTCTACTCGCCCGAACCCGGCACACGGGCCGGACCAAGCCCGGGCCCGTGCAGACCTCTATTGTATATATATCGATTAGTACTGTACGCGATATACATCTAAATAGTATTGTTATATAATTTTCCATTAAATGGCAACTATGCTAAAAGCATTTATGAACACGAGAATATTTTAAGCCTTTAAGTGGTTAGCCGAGATGATTTTTGACATGGAATAAAGCAAATATTAAAGAAGAAATATGTAGTTTTGTATCCATTGAAAACAATGTGTACGTATTTTACAATAAAACTGTAATCAGGTGATAAAAATTTCTTCGGTTGAGGTTTTCACGAGTTCGAATTCGAGTACGGACAGTTTCATAAAATGTTTTTTCAATTGATTTGTGTTTGGAGGCTGATTATGAAATTCCCTCTTACTATATATCGCATAGCGAGAGCAATCAGCTAAGCACTAATCATGTTCTAGACCAGTGGTTCAAAAACTTATTATGCCCATGTACCCCTACTTGAAGTAAAAAACCACCCAAGTTAAATAGCTCTACGTAACTGCATAATAGAAAAAATATGAATTTTCGATGCCTTGAATAATGGTGATGCAAAAATAAAATAAAAATATAAAGTTTTGACATTTAAAGTATGACGGGGTTCATAACTGCACTGAATCCAAGTTATACTAAATAGGAAAACGGGACAGCAATCAAGAGCTTGTGTACAGTGAGCCATAATGGATGGTATACAAATTTTGGATGATATACATTTTGATATTTAAAGTATGATGGGTTCATAACTGCACTGAATCCAAGTTATACTAAATAGCAAGACGGGACAGCAATCAAGAGCCTGTGTACAGTGACCCATAATGGATGATATACAATTGGGATCTACTTTTGTAACCAGAATTTGTGGTATCCTTGGACAAACATTGGTTTCCTGTCCTCATTTGTGGATTATTCAATAAATTGCTACATTATTATTATGAATACAACAAAGTTTGAAGGTCTGTTTACAAAAGGGTCCAATACCCAACAAATGGCTACCAACTTAATTATTGCTATTTATTTTAATTTTCATAATAGTGAAAATGAGTCAGAAATGTTTTTTTTATATTAAACCTTTCGTAGACCCCCCGACGTTGTCCACTCACCCCCAAATTATTTATAATCGACCACAGACCCCCTCAGCGGTTAAAAGAACCCTTGGAGGTCCGTAGGAACCACTTTGGAAACCACTACTCTAAATTGTGAGAGGACTTGGATACGATAAATATTTACTAAAATAGAGTACAGAAGTTTACATATCTGCAAACCTATGCTTCTATTTACTCGCTTCATTGGCTGACCATGCGCCTTACACCTGACACTGGTGTAACATGGATTTCGTTTGGTGAAAATTTCTTGGAACGTTTCCAAAATGTCAACAGATGCTTTTCATTGCTGTTCGCTGTGAAAAATCTTCTCATTGGCATTCAGACGGCGCCACGCGGTGTTTCGTGTAGAACAAGGATTCATCCTGAACTGAACTGTTATAGGTCAGGGGATGGGTTGTTGTACACCCGTTCCTCTCCCCCAAGGGTTAAAGTCATTTAAAACTATTGATATGCATGACAGAATGCTCCGGAAATATTTGTTACAATTTAATTGGATAGTGAATAAATAAAATACGCTTGGGCCTCGTTTAATTCGGATATTTGATTCCACAGAATAGGAATCCGTGTTATATGAAGTATAAAGTTCATACAAAATTAGGGTATGCGTTACAAAACAATATTGAAGGTTTTTAATACCCTTTAGTTTTTTAAATTAAAAATTGAAAAAATATACATTTACGTATTTATTGAAAAAAACTTTAATAATTATTCATTCATCATCGCTATCACTTACAATTATATATGTTCGACTCTTTTTCGAGATCAGTTGTGAGTTTTCATTATCGGAGGCTTTCTTTAATAAGCGAAAATTCTGTAATAAGCGATTGTTTTTTTTTAGCGAATAAATCTTTACGTATTCAGTGATATTGGCCAAGATCTGTTGTAATTCCATTTTGAACTTTAAATTTCTTTCTGTTTTACAATAGTATAATTTTCTATAAAAAATGCTGAAACCGTCTTATAAAAAGTGTTTTGTACAAAATATGTCACAATTAATTAACCGTGGTATATGAAAACCGTGTTATACGAAGCCTTTATAGCTCGTTGAGATATCAAACGATATTTTTTGATTCCATTTTCATTCCCTAAATAAACCTACGCTAAATATTACCATTTTCATTACAATAGATAGTACATAATTATAGCAGAATTTTCAATTTATTTAGAGGATATTATTGTTGGATTTTATACCTTACTTCGTGGAAATTCATTTGTAATGTCTATTTAAAATTGATCACGTAGTGTTACTAAATGTGAAACATATTTGATTTGAGTACTATCTTTTACATTTCAAACATTTTTAACCCTCAACAAAGATATTAATCTTAATTCACTAATTAATTTGTATACTAGAAATTGAGAGTGGGTAATAAATACTATTTTACAATTGACTGGTTAAAAACAAGAAGATACACTCTTATTAGTTACTAGTAAATGTTTTATAGTTGTCGGCGTCCTCGGCAAAGTTGGTAGCGTCGTTGGCTACGGTTACGGATGTCTCGGGTTCAATACCCAGTGCGGAAAGTTTCATAAATTGATCTCTCAATCGATTCATGGATTTCTGTCCGTAGTTTGAGTGTTTGTGATGTCTAAAACTCCCTCCTCGCACCCATCCAATCCTCACGGGTCGTAGCGAGAGCGATTAGCTAACCAATAGTCCTTTCCTAGCTCTATACTTCTTTCCCTACTCTCACCGAAAAAGAGAAGCTGAGCAACTGAGTAACGATCAGTTCTCGTAGAAAAAAAGCTTCTTTTGAGATCACTCTATTAGGAGGTCATATGCTCCACACTGGGAGCGGACATGTTGCGGAAAAAAAGTTTGTTTTGGCGACGAATGTAAGAGGTAAAATTGTTTAAACTGATTTCTTACATTAAAAATACCGTGAAAAAAGATGCCGGAACGCCGTTCCACCGCGTTAGATGGCAAAAAAAGCTTTACTACTAAGTGTTTTATACTTACCTTTAAAGATATTTTATGATTCTTCTGGAACTAAATAGTATTAAAGATAACATATACCCACCAGATATTTTGAAGTGTCGAAATCACATGATATAAAGTCGAGAGTCCTCAAGATAAATTCGACGAGAAGTGACATCGTAAACACCCATGTCATAAATATTAAATTTACATTGAAAACAATTCAATTTGATGTTGTCTTTGTTAAGACGTGAGTCTAGACCCACCTGATCGCTAGAGTAAAGCTCTTACTACTTGACCATAGAGACCAACATGTTATATCAGGCTTTAATTATATCAAGTATTCATAAAATGAATTGCCACAAAGATAGTCAAGTTATTTTCTTACGAAAAAAATAACGTATAAATTTACAGTAAGTAATATTAGTATGACGGTCAACCTGGGTAACTTTGGCCCAGTTCTGAGGGTTTTTGTATTTTTATAGCTCGCTATTGTATTTATATGTGGTATTGTTCTACATAGAAATGGATTAATGTCTTAAGATGAAATTAATTGTTATAATTGATATATAAATAAAGGTTAGCAAAATTTTCATCTAAATCGAGTAAGTTTGTTCCACAATACAAATAATCACTGTAATTACTATAAATTCAGTGATTTCAAAGACTTGGCAACTTTCCTTTATGGTTTCTTATATTCTGTACATAATTGAGATGGGAAAATATAGACCATTTGGTTTACAGATTAGTAATACAAATTGAAAATATGGCTTATCCTATTTATTTCAAGAAAAGTTTTTAAAATGTGTTTTGTTTCGAATCCATCAGCTATTTTGCACATTAATTCATATTTTTACCACCAGGGGCTATTCAATACCTGTGCTTAAATAAAAATATCCATATGGCATAAGTATTATCATGGTATTATAACAGCACTCTTTTCCATGTAGTGGATCTTCCATCTTAGACCGATAGGCAAACTTACCCAAATTGATAGTAAATGATTTTTATTTATAACAACAATATGTGTTTCGCTTATATAGTAAGCATTTTCAACAGACACAAAAGTAAATCAATCCTAATTATTTGAAATTCAAATTTCTAAATTCAAAATTCATTTTTATTAGGTTTTTTGTGGACTGTAGCTACAATAAAGAATAAAAGGGTGGTAAAAAAGAAGCTTGCAAGCAATCGTACGATAGAATAAACTCTTTTTTGGTGCGTGTGCGGTAATAAAATGAAATGATTAGATAACGGTACTGATGAACTCAAATAAAAGGTAATTTTGTGTTTTTTTTTGTGTTTTAAGATCACTTGTGCCAAAAGTCCAAAGCAATAGAAACAAATGTAAAATAGCCCGGGGCAGCGAAAAGCAAAAAGAGGACGTTCAAATTGGATGTCACCGCATGTTTTTGCCAGGGTTCGTTTGGAAGGGGCGTCGCCAGAGGCCACAAACTCTCTCCTCTTTCAACCATTTTCCTTTGATAAACAAATTCCTATCCCTTGCAATGTTATCTTTCAGGAGTATTCAACACATTGATGGCGTATAGTATAATAATATTTCCGTTTATTTAACTGTCGGATTGTTTATATAGATAAAAAAGATTTAACTGAATATGTAGCAGATCTTTTAATAAATTTACTTCGGCGAGCATTTTTGTTTGTTCGTATATCAAAATATAGCATTTATATTTGACGAGTTGTTTCGAGCGACTTTTTTTCATTCTCTTTGAGCTTATCATAAGTAATTTTGCTTATTCAAATATTTGACAAATAGCAAGTTATTTTTATTAACAGTCGGTATTTGAATTGGGATGGTGACAGTGTTGCCAACATCTCCCAGCCAATTGGCCAATTTGCCAGATTTGAAATATAACAGCAAAATATAAGATGCTGATCACATCCTTTCATGAAAGAAAAATAAAAGTGAATAATTGAGTACCAATTTTGATTGAATCACAGTGAAATTAATTTATTTTCGACGTCCTATATTAAGTGAGTGGATCTTAACACATAAGCTTTTGGCATGCAATATCGATCGATCCAAGTCTCAGTAAATTCCTCCTGAAACACTCCGAAAATAGTTTTAAACCATTTTTATTTTGTAACTAGTGAGTACCTGGCATGCGTTGCAATGCCACTCAAATAAAGAAAGGGTTTGTGTTTTAATTCTGTTTATTGAACTGCTTTTGGATTAGAGGTCTGCACAGGCCGAAATTTCATAGACTTACCCGGTTCGAGCCCATCATCTTCAGGTCTGGCCCGACCCGAACCCGAGTTTCAATATCACACTTGTTATAACACAATATTTTTGTTTTTCGTCTGGTGCGTACACGAATAAATCAGAAAGTTTTTCCTAGATGTCGCTGTATGGACGTATTTGATTCTTTTTTTCAATTTTAGATTTTCAATTTTTTTTTCTTCAGAACCCTTCACGGGTGTGTGCACAACAACTCACCGAAGTTTCATCGAAATCGTATGAATGGCAAAGGAACGTGTACAGGACAAACAAACATTTATTTTATATAATATTTCCCGGCATGATCACAATAAGTCCTTCCTGAAAGTTTCGTCGCGATCGGTTGAGTAGTTTAGGAGCCTATAAGATCCGAACAAACCAACAAACAGACATTCATTTTTATATATATAGATTTAAGACATCGACTGAGGGTGCTTCATGTCATTTCAATATCAATATTGAATTGTTGAGATTTTGTACATTTTCGGGCGAAAGGCGAAGCCCGGGTCGTCAGTGACAAAATACATGGAAGTAAGTGTACAAAATCTCAATAATTCAATTTTAGAACATACTTAACAATTCTTAACCACGTCAAACATCGGTGGGGTAAGAGATATCTACAAAATGATATTGCTTAAATCCATTCCGAGTTGTTATGAGTTCAAAGATTTCTGAGAAGATCTGTATTTTATTTCAATTCATATTCAGGGTTATACAAATAGCAAAACGATACCCATTCAATGTATTGAGAGCGTACACACATTTTGGAACGATATTCAATGAATTCTTATTTTGAAATTTATGGTATTTCGCTTAGAATAATCTTCATATATTACTACCCCACAAACGGACTGCAGGCCGTGGTTTGATGTCACCCTTTATTTTATTCGACACAAAGTAAAGATGAAAATATACTTTGTGATAATTTTATCCTGGGTATCTGTGTTATTGAATTTAAA
This sequence comes from Himalopsyche phryganea, assembly GCA_022494535.1. Taxonomy (NCBI): domain Eukaryota; kingdom Metazoa; phylum Arthropoda; class Insecta; order Trichoptera; family Rhyacophilidae; genus Himalopsyche; species Himalopsyche phryganea. The sequence goes on from JAGVSL010000039.1 coordinate 827,773, forward strand.
GCGTTGTTGATTTTACATTAGGTGGCCGAGAAAAAGGAGAAGAGTATTATTAAGGTAACTTTGCAAAAAGCCAGCGTTGACTGATGAGTATCTCATACTAAAAATAAACAAACTCAACAAGATGAAATAATATTTAATTAAACAAGTTAACGTAGAAAATAATTTAAAGGAAATCTTATATTTTTTAATGTTTATACAGGAAAACTGGGGTAAAGGCAGAATGAAATAATTATATTATTTTGGATAAAAGAGATGCAATCTAAAATTAGCCTGAAGTGAGAAATTTACAGTAACAAAAGTTGTTCAATTTTATTGAGATATCTGCATGATGAAAAAATAGAGATTATTGTTTCGATTCGCATCTTCGTGATGAAAAGATAAAAACATTTTAAAGCTTTATGCGAAAATAAAATAAGTGAATAAATAAATTGACATTACAGCTGATAACACTGTCAATGCAGCAAATATTTTGAAATTTAAAATTCATTCGAGATGAAATTATTGTCTATGGCCAGGGTTTCCTTAACTATGTTCCGCAGAACCTGAAGAGGTGTTCCTTGACAATTTAGAAACGTTTTATAAACAATAAATAGTGACTCTGATTTGAAACAGAAATACAAAGATGAATCTTTAAATGATTTCCGGACGAGTTTGTCAGAAGAGTACCACAATTTTTAAAAACAAGCTATTATTGTTTTACTTCCGTTTTCTACTATGCTGCAACTAAGTCAAAGTGCAGGAAAAGGCTCGACGCCACACCAGATATTATAATGCAACTTTCCAATATTGTGTCTGACATCAAGAAGATAAACAGATCAAGGAATCAAAATCATCGAAGTCATTTAATGCTTTATTTATTCATATTTTTATGTTTATATTATATTGTAGTTTTATATTTAAAAATACTTACTAAATAAATAATGTGTTTTAATAAATTTTTTTAATAGGATAAAATAACAGAGTATTTAGTTCTACAAAACTTTATTAGGTAGTTCATAGCTATTTCAGCTTGACGCCATCGTCAGATCTATGCTAAAACTTATTTTATCTCAGCTATATGATATATAGATGTTTGAATACTTCAGATGAAATAATATTGTCTATCTCCTTTAAATAGTATATATAGCTAAGCTAAAACAAGTTTAAGTATAGTTCTGACGATGGCGTCAATCCGAAACAGCTATCAACTACCTAATACAATTTTGTAAAACTAAATACTTTGTTATTTGATCCTATTATAATGGACTTCTACCAAGTAAATGCCAATTCAACCAATAACGTTTTTTTTAATTTTTACTATAGATGTACTAATTTAGCTTGGCCGCTTGTGAGGGTGCCACCGTCGCGTTATGAATGTTGCCATACTCGACCAAAACATAATTTAAATAATTTCTTAAAGTGATATTTTAACGACGGTTATTAAACAAAGACAAGATATTTATTTTGCATAAAATGGCAATTGGAGAAATTTATTCTAGACTGACAATTCTAGTTTCAAATTCGGCGGTGGCTAGTAATGTTGGTAATACTGTAGTATGAATTACCCGACCTAAAAAATAAACTAAGTATCCATTGCAGAAAAAGTTTGGGAAACCCTGGTCTATGCTAATATTGCTCATATGTGGGTTAAAGTGTTCGATTTCGCTGAAAGCGTTTGGAACGAGCTACATTATTTGATTTGACAGGTAGGCAAATATATGTTTAGTTTGTATGGGCATAGCATATCACTGAATGTAATCAATGCATTTATGTCATAATGTTTATGCACGCATATAGTATATTGACATATAAAATAGATTGTATGCACTATTCGTGTAGGCCAGTGGTTCTCAAAGTAGTTCCTACAGACAGGGTCACAAGGTCTACAGGGTCTGTGGAAAATTAAAAATAATTTGGGGGCGCGTGGACAACGTCGTGGGGTAAGCGAAAGGTTTAACATAAAAAAAATGTTTATGACACATTTTCATTATTTCGAATGTTGAAATAAATAGCAGTTTGGTAAAGATTTATTTCTGTGTTGGACTCTTTTGCAAACTGACCCAAAAATTTAGATCAATCCATACTATCATAGGAGCAATTTATTGAATTATTCGAAAATGAGGAGCTGAAACCAATGTTTGAACAAGGATACCACAAATTTTGTGTCCTGCATTATATGTCATTGTACAGAAGTTTTTGATTGCTTTTCCGTCTTTCTATTTAGTAGAACGTGGATTTAGTGCAGTTATGAACCAGTTCGTACTTAAAAAAATAAAATGTTTTATTTTGTATTTCGTTTTTATCATCACCATTTACCATTCAAACCATCAAAATTAAATTTATAATTTTTCTATTATGCAGTTATGTAGAGTTATTTTACTTGGGGGTTTTTGTTTTAATAAGGGGTCCATGGGAACAATAAGTTTGGGAGCCGCTGGTGTAGGCGACTAGCACAGTTTCTGGTCGACATGGCGAAATTATGTTTGTATATGAATGGCTAGGTACTATGCTGTCCGGTCGCTTGAGATAGATGGCATAGTTTTGTTTATGGTATGGAGTGTGTACACGAAGCGGCAGAATTGTTTCGAACTCGAAACTATTCTTGAAGTCTATGCCTATATGACGTCATTGATGTACTGTGTGGGTAGGCGGGCTAGGCAAAGCCCCACGGCGGATATTTTGAAGGGGCGGCGGAATGAAGACAGAATATAAAATATTTATATTTTTTATTTAGAAGTATTGTTTTGGGAAGGTTTAGTGTAGTGGTAATAACTCAAGCAGTGGCGGAATAAGCGCATTGGAGTTGTCGTTAACTGATAGTTTTCGCTACGCCCCATTTTTAGAATTGGATGGGTGAGAGGAAATATTAGACACCATAAACATCCATGTGCTCAAACGGAAATCAAAACATCGATTGTAAAATCAATTTATAATCCACGGAGTGATGGTCAATGTCGTTAGCTTCGGTTAAGCATCTCACGGGTTTGAATCCCATAGAACAGGGGTGACGAACCTTTTCCTGTCAGAAGGCCGCATTCATTTATCTTAAAATGAAATGAAATTTAAGAAACATACATAAAAATGTTTTTACACTATTTTATAAATGGAGGAAATCAATAAAGTTTATTTATTTATGTATGTGTTTATTTCAGTCAAAAGGCCGCACTTGAGACTCTATAAGGCCGCAGGTTCGTCACGCCTGCCATACCCAACAAAATATCGTTGCAATTATATTATACAATATAAATATTTTCATGAAATCTGATGGTATTACATCAGAACTCCGATTAATTGTTTTCCAGGATAAAAACCCGTATTTTAAGAATTCAATTCTTTATATGTATAGGATGGTAGTTTAAAGTGACGATTATATGAATCCAGAGAGATGTTTTTAGTTCGGGGCGCGACGACAGAATGTAGGTCCTTTTCTATGCTAGTCATCACTTGAATTGATGACTATTTTTCCGGACGTTCACCTTTATAATTACGTATGCAGAATATGCGTCGTCTATATTGATTAATTTCCGCAGATTCTGCATCGACCATCACTTGAATTCGCTGATTGTTTTGTAAGGGCGTTAACATTTATTAATATTATTCGGAATTTGCATTGTCTATATTGAAAACTCACCACACGGTTTTACTGAATATATTAAATTTTGAAGAAAAATTTAAATTATTAATATTAACAATTATTTAACCCTTTAACGACTGTGCACGCTTTTTAGTAAGAGCGTAATATTAATTACAAAAAGTTTTAACGGGCGTAATGGAAATCTGCTTCAATTTACAGTGAAGCCTTTCTTATAAAAAAAAAAACGCTCAAAGAGAATAAAGATGCTTCGGTGTACTCAGAAAGGCGTTAAAATTTCGTAATAAACCTGCTATGATTAAAGTTTTGATTGAATTTTCGAATATCTTAAAAAAAAAACACTTTAAAACTTTCTACAAAGGAGAATTCTTAAATGCTTTGCGATTATTTTGGAAACTTTCTAAATTCAATATCGGGAAAACTCTTTTATTACGAAGTTGAGGCGGAGAATGGGTAATAACAATTCTTTTAGTTAAGTACGTTTTGTAATTCAATTAATAAAAACTGAGAATTTATAACTAGACAAGGACGTAAGTCTAAATAAAGACAGTACATATCGCCGGCACTCACATTTTTGCGTAGATTTACTATACTTGAAAATTTTACTGACACTCTGCCGGCTTAAAATGGAACGCGAAGTTCTCGTGAAGAACTCAATCAGGTTTGCCATTATGTGAAAAGAAAAAACAAAAGATATTTTTAAAAAAAGAACATTAATTACGCAAAACGACAATTTTTGATATCACGACCAGAGTGGGGAGCAAATTTGTATAGGAAACAAACATTACATTTGAAGTGACATTAGATAGAATAATCAACGGGGGAGTGAAAAACGCATCATTTTTAACTTGTCATAAGAGATTTTTGAAGATTATCAATTTCACGTCATGATTTTTTATTTTTTCGTGTTTGTAAAAGAATATACGAGCGTCTACTGATTGTATAATCGCATTTAAAGCAGTATTTCTTTTTCAAAATATTCTTTCTCTCTTAAGTACAATTGTTTGCGATTAAACAAGAGTTTTTTGTACACCATAAAGAATAATCTTTTTGGCATACAAATCGTTAGATATCGTATCGGTCAGTTAAAGTCATAAATACAATGTTACTTATTACCACTTTCTTAAAAGCCATTATATCATATGACCTAATGAGTTCTAACGGTACGCAGAGTGTAGTAATCATAAAAAAAAACTGACTTAGTGTATTCCGTTAGTATTTTTTCCATGGAGTGGAGCATAATATGGTCTCCTAATGGAGGTATCTCAACAGAAGTTTTCTATGAGAACTCTTATTACTCAGTTTTTTTTGTGCCCTAGGGTACTCACGTTGTACCCACCACCACCCACTACGGCTTCACACTCTTACAGAGTGTATTCCGCAGAGTAACAACGTTATGCGTGTTTCAAATGTTTGCCAGGAATATCCGAGAAGAAATTCCTCAAGACTTGGTTGCATGCACTCTAGTGTGCAGGATGTTATGTTTAAAATAAGGGTTAAAAAAGAAAAGGAAAAACAAGGGGTTTAATGTGTTACCGAATTGTGTTCCAATCGCTTTCCATATGACGCCGTAAACTCTTTAAATGCTTTGTATTTTGTCAGATATGCAACCAAGTCAGCATGACCGACGGGGCCGACAGATCCGACTGAGTCGTATCGTTTTGAGCAAATTTTCCCGTTCTTTGTTGATGTCTGGACATTCCCAAAAGCTGTGATCAGCATCCTGGATCATATTGCCACATTTAGATAGTGGACTATCTACCAACCGGCCAAGCTGGAAGAGCTTGGGAGCGAATTGACGAAGTGACCATGGCCAGTTATGAATTGGCTGGTCCAGAAACCAGGAGTCAAAACTGTTACTCGGTTGCTCAATCTCTCTTATTTCGAAGAGAGTGGGGATAAAAGCATAGGGCTAGGACAGAATTAGTGGTTAGTTAATAGCTTTCGCCACGCCTCCTGAGGATTGGATGGCTGGGAGTGAGTTTTAAACATCACAAACACTCAGACTACGAGCAGAAATCCATAAATCGATTGAAAACCGTCCGCACTGGGAATTGAACCCGAGACATACGTAACCGTAGTCAACGACGCTACCAACTGCGCCACGGACGCCAAATCTTCTGTCAGTATACCGTCGCTAATTTATTATTTTGTATTATACACGCCGCTCAGAACCATTATTTTCAAACACAAAAATATTTATTAAAAATATGAATTGGTAAATATTTTTTTATTTCTTAAAAAAAAAAACATATTACAATTTCCAGTGCACCCGAATGAGACCGAAATAAATTGTAAAACATTGCTTTAGCCAAGTGGAATGCTTTTGGGCGTTCAACCTTATTGATTGCGGTGTCCAAGTGCTGGAATCGGAGTACGGAAATATCAATCTATTTATGAATTGTGTTTAAAATCATGGAAGTTTGTTTTGTTCAAATTCCCCTCCCGTCCATCCAGTACAAAAGGACGAGGTGTACTAAGTGCTAAAATTTGATAATGTACTACAAGTTCTCGACAACGACTATCTGTTAAGATGCTATATTAGGAGTCTATATGATTGAAGTTGAGAGCGAACGATGTTTAAAAAATGATGGAAAATTTAGTTTTACGTCGTACTCAAAAATGCTGCAAGGATAAATATTCTAAAACTGTCAAAAAATCGCTTTTTGAAACAGATCTTCTGAGACTTATAACAGTGATAATAACAGATTTTAAAATTATACAATAAATTCTGAAAAAGCATGTCACAAATTATCTACTTTACTGATGTTATAATAGCAACATTCTAGTCACGTTATCTGGATTCAATATAAATTTTAAAATAAATACTTTCCCAGCAAAGCCGTAATTTATTTCTATTTACAACAACATTTTGTATATCGTGTCTTTTGAGGATTACGTTTAGCGAAACTTTGCGACGTATATCAGTAGAATTGTTGGAAAGCTGGAAACAACTAAGGCAAAACTATTTTTGCGTGATATCCATTTTAACAATATAATTTCTTTCTCTACTTATTAAGTTCAACTGTTTACTGTTTAATATTCGGCCCAAGTATCGAAATGATACCAACAGCTGACGTCACGGCAGAATTTTGTTTTCTGCGAAAACAGAAAATATTAACGTGTATTGTTTCATATTACGTAATTGTGCGTTATACGTGTAAGTAAAAAAAGCTGAAACGTGTGTCAAATCAGTAGGGAAATAAAGAAAAACGTTGTATTATTTAAAATGAATTTAGGTAAACTTATTTGACAGGAGAAATTTTAATCATAGATTAGGTGGCAAAATAAAATATTGCTTATGGTTAATACGAGTTCCATTTTTGAAAATAATACCAGCGGAATAATGAATTAACGAAATTTGCTCTGCTGTCAATTTAGTATTCACACAAAATTTTCGACAAGCATTTCTAAAAATGTTTAAATATGGAGGTCTCCCATTGTTTATAAAAGCATTGCTTTATTGTATTTTTGTACTGTGCGAGATTTAATTATGAGGTACACGCACCAAACCCCAATAAAAAAATTGCGGTGCAAGTGTCTTAGTCGCACTAATAATACTGATAATTAATAAGAATTAATTAATTAATAAGGATTTTTAATAAGGTCAACCTATCAACCTATTTAGTACTCAAAGAATTAGGGAAAATATTTATTATTTCGGCATCACTCTATCGTGAAAACTATGATAAATCGCATCTTTGTTAACCTATATGTACTTAATTAGATGAGATATACAATACATTATCATCTTATTTATTCTTACTGCTTCAGTTTTATTTCATGTGATAACTTCGGTTCAAATTTCTTTTGTAATAAATAAATGAAATATATTTAAATAATTTTAAAACTATATCCATTTAAATTATAATAATTAAATATAATTAAGAAAGATTCTCATATGTAAGCACTTTATTACATATTAAGGTATTGTGATGATGCATATCGTTTAGGTCATAAAGTTAATTATTTTGTTGGCGTCCGTGGCGCAGTTGGTTTCGTCGCTGGCTACGGTTACGGATGTCTCGGGTTCAATTCCCGGTGCGGACGGTTTTCATGGATTGATCTTTCAATCGATTTATGGATTTCTGTTCGTAGTCTGAGTCCTCCCTCCTACCAATCCCATCCTCACGGGGCGTAACGAGAGCGATTAGCTAACCACTAGTCCTGTCATGGCCCTATCCTTCTATCCCTACTCTCTTCGAAAAAGAAAAGAGAGGTTGAGCAACTGAGTGACAAGCAGTTCTCGTAGAAAAAATTCTGTCAAGATACCTCCATTAGGAGACCATATGCTCCACATTGGGAGCGGACATGGAAAAAAATAAAATTGAAAAAGAATTTTTTTTATGCGATTCCGATGAATCATGATTTGAAAATTGGGAGAGTGATTTTCATTATTTAATGAACGAAATAATGTTCTTCAAATCTAGTTGAAATAATCGTTCCTGTATGTCCCATATACAATGAATCACACATTCCACAAGTCAGTTTAAATAAGCCTTCAATTTATACACAAGAAAAATGGCCACCTGTCTTATTTAAAATGCTCTTTACTAATAATTAATTGTTATTAATGTTTAGGCACGACATTATTTATAGTTAAGGCAGTGATATTAATGTCATCAATATATTATATCATAATTTTATATTTGGAAATATTTAAATTTGATGTCTTGAATGGTAAATGGTGATATAAAAATAGAATGCAAATAAAACATTTTAATTTAATATTAAAAATTAGTTTACTCAATGTTACAAGTCATCATAATTTGATGTAATTATAAAGGTTATAATTATATTATCACGTCGGCTCTGTGGTGGTGCAGTGGTCAACGTCTTTAGCTACGGTTTCGGATGTTTCGGGTTCAATTCCCGGCACGAACAGTTTTATAAATCGATTTTTCAATTGATTTATGTTCTCCCACCTATCCGATCCTAAAAAACGTGGCGTAACGAGACCGATTAGCTAACCACTAGTCCTGTCCTAGCCTTATCCTTCTATCCTTACTCTCTTCGAAAAAAGAGAGGCTTAGCAATTGAGTAACAAGCAGCTCTCGTAGAGAACTTCTGTTGAGATACCTCCATTAGGAGACCACATGCTCCACGTTGGGAGGAAAAAAATATTTCGAATAGACGGAATTCCGTCTTTTCAAAATATTTTTTTTTCGATAATCACAATGTATACAATTTAATACACGTTTTGTTTAGGTTATACAAAATATTTTTTGTGTGTGGGCTACGTTCTTTTTCCTTTCCAAAGTCGATATGTTATTACAATCTTTATTTTTTAGCATGTCCGCTCTCAGCGTGGAGCATATGGTCTCCTAATGGAGGCATCTCAACAGACGAGTCCTTTTGCTGACTTGATAAAAAATAAAATAAAATACATACATATTTAAAAAAAAAAACACAATTCATTTGTACTACTTCCACATATTTATAATGATCGGGACCAGTTTCGTTCATCACGAGCATTATCAACTGATAGATATGTGGAAGTAGTACAGATGAATTGTGTTTTATTTTTTAAATATAATGTCTTTCCACCAAGAATTGACAGTTAACACCTTAAAAGTGAAAATACATACAGTCGAAATATTATATATTTATATATAAATTAGCACGTTTTGTGGGAGTTATACAAAATATTTTTTTGGTGTGGGTTACGTCATTTTTCCTTTCCAAAGTCGATATCATTAATGATTGTGTCTGTTCGTGTCTGTCAGAGTAAATAAATAACGTCTACCACGCTATGATCCAGCCACGTTAGTTGTCTGTACTATATCATATGTCACTATAAAGAGCTAAACTTGCAGCAGCAATTTGAAGTAGTTCCATGCCGGTCACTTTGCATATTAAAAAAGCACTTTGGATGTAATGTTATTGCGTTTGCTTCGGAAGTTAAATAACGATCGGAAAATATTACTGAACGCTTTATAGTCTGTCTGGCAAAGTTTTACTGAGTCACTTTGAATTCAGTTGACTCACCTGTCATAATATTGAAATGCAAACATGACGTATAAAGTAATCATAGAGTGTACAGTTCGTGCCTGGTGGAAATAAGGGTTGATTCATGGCGTCGTGAGTCATAGTTTTTTTTGTTGTTGTTGATAAAACGGTGAATAAGTCTCGTAAAACAGAATTGCTGCATGTTTATAAGATTAACAAATGCAGGCTGTTAGAATTATTATTTAACACTAGCGAGTACCCCGCATGCGTTACAATATCACTCAAAGAAAGAAAGTGTGTGAAGTGTTTTGAATACGAAATATTTTTTGTTTCCGTCTGGCGCGTACACGAATAAATCAGAAGGTTTTCCGACGCTAGAGCAGGCCACATACAGCTGTCCATGTGAGAAGCATGGATTTTCGTAATTTAGTTCATACACTTGTAGCGTTGTCCCTGTGCTTTGTTGGTGGTCATTGCAAATGCGAGTCGCACTGGAAACTGCAGGCGTTCGAATTCGACTGGCATATCTGTTAGAATCATTGAGATGCGTGTCAACAGTACATCTTCTCCTTTAAATTTTCCATTTAAGATCGGAAATTGGAATTTTACAATTAGCACCACTTGTTATGTCACACACGAACTGAAATGTCGCTGTTTGTACCTATTTGGTTCTTTTTTTAGATTTTGTTTGGATTTTTTTACAGAAACCTTCGCGGGTGAGCGCACAACAACTCACCAAAGTTTCATAGTAATCAGATGAATGGTATAGGAACGCATACCGGACAAACAGACAACCATTTACCTTTATTTATATAGATATGTGGGCTCTAGTACCGTAACTCAGTCTCTGTCAATGTTTGTTTTTGGCAAATCAAGAATAACCGTTTTCATGCTACAGTTACAAATGAATGGTTTGATACAAATAAAATTGTGGAACAGACGATTACACCATGATATCTTAACACACACTGGTGGCCACGGCAGTGCAATGCTGATGGAATGACTGGAATGATTCTTCGTTACTCGCTGCTCTGAGGGCCATCTTACGTGGATAAAGTCTTCGCAAACGTGAGGCGGCGCGGCGTATCTCAAAAATATCAATTGTTTCCCGTCAATGGGAGTATCTTACGTGAGGGGTGAAGGCGCGCCGTTTCTGGGACACGATCAGTTCATTTGATATTTTCACGCAAAGTGAGCGCGGTTGCGCGTTTGCACGTAGAACAGCGTTGCCGCTTCGCCTCTTTTCGTCATATATTGATTCAAATCGCGCCGACATCGCCGAGCACCGACTTCATACGGGCAAGACACAGCGTAAGTAGAGGCCTGTGGCGTCCTTCACTCGGTTACTCCAGCGAGTTGAGGTTCTTCCACGTCCCCTTCTGCTTTTGACGTGTAGCGACGAGCCTCTCAAGATTTTCAGTAGGTTTGCGAGCGATGTGGTCAAAAAACCCGTGTAGACGTCTCGTATATACGGCCGAGAGTCTATCCTGGATTTGTAGCTCGTTCAAGATTGAAACGTATGTGCGTTTGGCCGTCCATGGTGTACAGAGCATCCTTCTCCAGCACCATATTTCAAAAATTATTTTGTATTGCGCTTTTAGAGTCCATATCTCCACGCTGTAAAGACATATGGAATAGACTAGTGACTAGTACAGAATTTCAAATTGTTTGACAAATATTAAGTTATATAAAGATTATTGCTTGCTTATATTTCCATATTTTTCGCCGAAACAGCTCAACTGTGTTGATTTTATCAGGCTCACAGCAAAGTACCGTTAACCTAAATAAATCAATACGCATTACTATAAGTCCCTGGAGGCATGTGCTCTTTTCATACGATGCGATCCATAATCGCTTCGAAATTTTCTTTTGTGCTCGGGCAGGGTATTAACTTTTGTGTTCGCTGTAAGAGCCTTGCGATGATACCAAGGCTTGTGTTTCAAGTGCCGGGCTTACTTTATGCCGTCAAAGGGTTATATATAATATTGCGCGCTTATTAATAAATTTTAGAATACATTATTTAGGTATTCGGTAGCTGTAGTAGAGAGAAATCTCCTCTGACATGGTTTCAAGGGTCCTGGTCACCCATTTTACATTTTCAAACATTGATTTTTTAATCGATTTATGAATACAAGGCTTTGGAGTACTTTCAAAACATACGACTCTGATTTTACCTACAGAAAGTGTGCATAGGTTTTTTCTTTTACTATATCCTGTCATATCTATAATTTAACGACATCGACTGAGGGTGCTTGATAGAATTTCAATATCAAATTTGAATTATTGAGATTTTGTAAACTTCCATGTATTTTGTCACTAACGACCCGGGTTAACTAACGACTCGACTCAATTCGAGTCCACTCGTGCGATTAGATTAAAAGAAGTAGCACTGTCCTAATTTTCAAGAAGATACCTGCAGTCGTTACTTTGAAATTGCGTTATGAACCTTTGAAATGCTCTACTGCAAAATCTCATGTTTGCAGGTACTAGATTATACGTAGGGAGTATCTATATGAAGGCCGTGGTAATCCTGTTTTTCTTTGTGATGTGACATGGATCAGATTGAATTCCTCATTACCCCTTAACTCAGCATTGAGTAAACATAATTTACGCAAATCTATCGTCGCTGTTCTGGAAAAAACACTATATCAACAAATTACATACATTATTGAGTTAGTTATAACAAAATGTTCCATACTTCGAACTCTGCCGAGCTGAACACACTTATTTTTATAAATTACATTTTTACTTAAAAACGGCAGTGTACAAACAAACTAAATGAAAAAGATATAGCTTTTTAAACATTTGAAAAACTTTAAAGTTATTACTCAAAACTTTTATTTTTTAGTAAGTCTTCTTCCAAAACAACGATGATATATTATGTGAAGGGAATACTGACAAAATACTATCAATTTTTGTGCGAAAAGGCTTTTTTGTACAATTTTTACAATGATCAGGTGTCTCTCATTCAACAATGAGTTTCACTCATCGCAAGCATTTTTAAGTGCAATCAATTGAAAATGCATAAGCGTAACCTGCCCAGATCATTATAAAAAATGTGTTTTATTTTTATACATATTTTAACCAAAAATAAGCATTTTGAACTTCAATGACTTTCGTTACGTCATGCTACAAATTATAGAAATAGGTAATGAGCACATACTTTCTGGTAATAAAGATAGAGGGTTTTGTCTATTATATGATGCTGCATAATTTACGACCTTAATTACCATGGGATCAACTCATCAGTGTAAATTTGGCGTGCTAACTAGATTCGACCGTTGGGGATATTAGTCTCAACGGTTTGTTATTAGCCCCAAGAGATCATTCAATTACTTTCAATTCTACAGATCTTCATAGAATGACCTAAACTCAAAAATATTTAGGAACATAAACACAAATTGTAGGTGGGCCGTAATTTCTTGAGACAAAAACGGTATGATCCAGGGTCGTAAGAATGGTGGGTTCAACATAATATCAAAACCCCAGTAAAATACAGACACAAATCTAAATTTGTCATTTTGCAGGAGAGCAAATTGAAGTTTGAAAAAATCTGCTTTGTACGCAAAAGTAGCTTGGTTGCATAAAATGTTGTTTGCTTTTTTGGGCATTACATGATTAAAATAAATAAAAGTGGTGATATTTTTAAGTCTCGTATTTATCAGGGGACAAACTGTCCCGCACCATACATAGATGATGTAATTTCAATTATAAATTTATTTATTACTGAAAATTGTAAATCAACTAAGTATGACGGAACTAAGTATGCCTTTGCACAGTGACATATTTTCATATCACGAACTTTAAGCAAGATGCATTTTTAAACACTACTCCAGTTTTTAACGTTAAAAGCTTGTGACCCCACATTTTCAAAGTTTATATATAATCGTAAAAATCTTCGCCAAATATGTCACGTTTTCATTATATTGTTTTGTTGTAAATTTAAAAATGCTTCAAATTCATAAATAGGTAATGTTATGATTTTATAAACTTTACATACATTTTATATTCTACAAAACTACATTCATAACTCATTTTATCTATAAATTGACCATCATAACCTCCTCGAGCGACATTTCTGCGACAACTGACGTGAGCACTAGCGTGTACAAGCAAAATGCTCCGCGGCATTGTTCCCGCAACATAGACGTAGATGCCCAGCATCCTCTAGTCTCCCCTGTCCCCTAGTGTATTCGTGCCTTTATGTGCGATATCACAGTTTATGAAATATGACGAAATGCAATAAGTACTTTTTCTCTGACACTATTTGAGTACTAGATATGATCATTTATATATATAAAAATGAAGATTTGTTTGCTTGTTTGTCCTATATGCATTCCTTTACCTTGTCATCCGATTTCGAACAAACTTTGGTGAGTTGTTGTGCGCACACCCGTGAAGGTTTGTGATGAAAAAAATCTGAAATCTAAAAAAAGAATCACATACGTACAACTAGCGACATCTTTGAACCACACGGAAAACAAAAAATATAGTACCTATATCCAAAATAGAAGTCTGCATGAGGGTTGTTTTCGAGATGAGAAAAATAAATCTGGGCTTCGGGATGCGTTCGGGTAACAAGTCTGATATTGAAATTGAAGACGACGGGCTAGGGGCCCGGGTAATTTTATAAAATTTCGGTCCGTGCAGACCTCTAATCCAAAAGCACTTCAATAAACAGAATTAAAACACAAACACTTTCTTTCTTTGAGTGGAATTACAAGGTATGTCAGGTACTCACTAATATTTTATAAAAATAAAGCAAACATTTACGGCTCCAACATATGGTTGGAGTCGTGACTAAAAAATTACGAAAAAATGACACTTCCAGCCATTAAAACTATTTTACATAACATTATAATGTAATATATTAATATTCAGATTGCACACAAGTCGAAGCGTTTATTTCATTATGCATGAGTATTTTTCTGATGATCTTATATGTATTACATAGCATATTATTTGACGCTTTATCTTAAATATTACTTATCAGAGTTGAAGATATGATTCGAAAAGGGAAGCATGAGGGTGGAGGGTTTTAATACAGGAAATAAAATGCCATGCATATCCGGGAGAATGAAATATTTTATTAAAATGTTTGTGAACGATTTCAATTAAATATTTTCTTAAACCTTAAGCTAAGGAAGTATTGCCAACGCATATTTGTTTCCCTAAATCAGTGGCTCTTAACCTGTGGGTCACGAGTCAATTGATATATTTGGAAGGTCGTGAAATATTCTTATCAAAATAATGTCATTCAGATAGTAACATGCTTTAGATAAGTAACATGTAACAGTTCTAAAAGTCAGACATTTATTATAGTGTGAACTACGTGCAGTAGTAGATTCAGTGTGAACTATATTTTACGTCACAAGCCCAGGTAACACTGTTTGGAAGGGTCCTGTTATTTACAAGGAACATTATAAGATATAAAAAAATAAGCAATTTTGTATTTTATGATAAATTATTAAAATAAATTCAATTTTTGTTTCTATATATTATTTATTCATGAAACACAGCGTGTGGTCCTAACCACTAGACGATGTCAGCGTCCGTGGCGCAGTTGGTAGCGTCGCTGGCTACGGTTACGGATGTCTCGGGTGCAATTCCCGGTGCGGACTGTTTTCATAGATTGACCTTTCATCGATTTATGGATTTCTGTTCGTAGTCTGAGTCCTCCCTTCCACCCATCCCATTCCAACCGGGCGTAGCGAGAGCGATTAGCTAACCATTATTCCTGTCCTAATCCTATCCTTCTATCCCTACTCTCTTCGAAAAAAGAGATAGGTTGAACAACTGAGTAACATGCAGTTCTCATAGACAAGCTTCTATTGATATACCTCTATTAGGAGACAATATGGTCCACATTGGGAGCGGACATGGAAAAAAAAGTTATTCATGAATAGTTTTGAGTCGAGAGAGCAAAACTTTTACCTTAATTTGTGTCGCGGCTCAAATGGGTTAAGAAACGCTGCCTTAAGTATTCAAAAGCAATGTGGTAAGTTAAGTTTAAAAAAACTGAGCTGACTGTTATTTCACTAAAGCGAAGAGAAGAATATGTCCCACAAAAAACGGATCGCATGGTCAGCCTACCATATAGTGATCAAAGTCAAATAACAGCATTTAAGGGAAGAAAAGAAGGATTTTATAAATGATATTCTTGATACAGTTTTTCTAATGAAAGTTTAGCTTTGCTTTTGCAAAATAGATTCAAAGTAAAATGGCTAAAGACCTTCTCCAGGAAACATAGCATATGTTCGGCTTGTAAACAAAGTTAGATTAGATGCGGTTGATAGGATATCTCATTTTTGCTGAGGACCAAATCCCTTGGGTAAAAGTTTCCAATTCAAGACTTTCAACTCTCGTTTCATCCTTCACTATCTATAGCAGTGGTTATTAATCTATATGTCGCAGCCCAAAATTGGGTCGATTGACATATCGTTGCATTGGAAATGAATCGAGCTAGTAAATATAAATTTCAAAAAGGTTTTTATTTGTCCGAAAGATTTTTAAAATACTAAAGAATATTACGATAAACAAAAATAACTTAGGACAATGTATTTATCTTAAATATGCTAAACGATCTAATACACAGAATACAATTTAAGACATCGACTGAGGGTGCTTGATGGAATTTCAATATCAAATTTGGATTATTGAGATTTTGTACACTTCCATGTATTTTGTCACTAACGACCCGGGTTTCGCCTTTCGGCATCTTCAGGCATTCGAGCACACGGATGGACTCGAACTGATGTGCTCGAATGCCTGAAGATGCCGAAAGGCGAAACCCGGGTCGTTAGTGACAAAATACATGGAAGTGTACAAAATCTCAATAATCCAAATTTGACACAGAATACATTTGTGAAAAGATTCATGTAGAATAGAACTGTCCACCAACATTTAATTAGTAAGTATTGTTCTATCCTTGTCGGTGGTGAATAGACTTAACTGGCATAGATCACTTAACAACTAGCATATTTCAAATGGTAACACTTCAATTTATAGTTGTAAACACGATTTTAATTTGACTGACAATTTTAAAACACCCATATCTCTCAATTTTTAAAATGTGGGTTAGCTGCATTCGCTTTCAAAGAGACGATATTACGTGAGTCACCCATGTGAGTATTATTGATCACTCTATATATTCTATTGGACAAGTAACAAATTGAGAAGTTCACAAGTCAGGTATACAATGTGTAACACCTGCAGTACCAGACGTTGTTTGTACTAGATTTGATGAACTCTCAAATATGATCAAAAGCCAAGATGTTAAGATCTCATCGTGTTAACAATAATGTATTTTGTCAAATTTGGATTATTGAGATTTTGTACACTTCCATGTATTTTGTCACTAACGACCCGGGTTTCGCCTTTCGGCATCTTCAGGCATTTGAGCACACGAATGGACTCGAACTGACAGACAGTAAACAGTGTCTAACGTTTATATAGAAGATACAAATACGACAAATATTATTTACGAGGTAAAATATTATACGTCTGAGAGCCACACTGATACCTGAGTTAACATTTCGAGAATCGCCTTAATCCTTATTTTGTAAACAACACATTAACAGAGTGGCGAATTGCCGCTTTCCAACTTCTTTTAGAATTACCAGTGATTTTACAATTATAATAGCATTGTGGGTTTCGACGGGATACAATTCGACGAAAGGGTAAATATATACAATCATTCCACGTTTAGTGACATCTGTTAGGTGTTTCAACGTATAGGATATAATAACGGAGAATTAAGAAGGTTCAGCTGCTCATTCAGAATTGGCAAGGAATTTAACTGGGCTCTATTGATTTCCAAAATTTCTTGATAAAATAATTTATGATCCCCCATGTTTTTATGCAACAGTTTAACCCCATCATACGCATTAAACGTATGATTCTCCATTAGCAAGTGATTTGCGAATGTCGAAGTTTCTTTTTTTAATCTAAAGGCAGCTAAATGTTCTGATACCCTTATATCTAATGTACGTGTGGTTTTACCCAAAAGATGCCGAAAGGCGAAACCCGGGGCGTTAGTGACAAAATACATGGAAGTGTACAAAATCTCAATAATCCAAATTTGATATTGAAATTCCATCAAGCACCCTCAGTCGATGTCTTAAATTGTCCGCACCGGGAATTGAACCCGAGACATCCGTCACCGTAGTCAGCGACGCTACCAACTGCGCCACGGAAGCCGACCTTTATTTGATTACTTACTGGTCATTTATTATTTCTTACTGAACAAAAATTGAAATACTGACCCGATAAATGCAGGCCATTATATTTGTCAAATGGATCGCTCATTGGTGTCTGCTTTCATGACATGTTTTGTCATTTTCTGTTTAAAGTAATTTAATAAACTATGTATTGAGAACACGCGCACACATTTCTATAGCCGTGGATCGTGGTCCAACGGCAATGCTGTTTTATTCAAAGATCACGATTTCCCAGATGAAAAATTATATTTATTGATTTTTTTACTAACAAACTATTTTTTTATTTGAAAATGAAGTGAATAATAATTAAGCTTCTCACATAATATTTATATGGGTAACCTTATACGAAATCTAGCATGTGACGCATATTATGAGAGTTCACCGTAAAAACACGTTTAAATTTCCTCCGTGACAAGACTGCGATTGAGCAGTTTAAAACTCCTGTCCAGGGTCAGATGTATCGAGCATGGGATTACTCTTGGCCCGAGGGCATTATAAATGAGATGTTTCGCTTCTGACTTTACTGACGTATTTATCGGCACCTGGGGTACATTTTTAAATTAATCGCGTCTATCTTTTTGACAAATTCATTATAAACATAATAGTTTCGTCAGCCATAATTGAAAATTTGGAATCTTTTCTGTCGATACCAATGAAATTAATAAAATAACATGAAGATTCATCTAATTTTCACTTGAAGTGGAAAGGGACAATAGCAAGAGAATGGGCCCAAATAAAACGGTACAAATAATTTTCATATAATGGTAGAGATCAATGTTAATTGCCTAAAAGCAATGGATTTCGAATGAACTTTTATGAAACAGTTAACGGTAAGAATTATTTATTATTTTTAAGAAATTTTACATTTTAAATTCTGTACCAGTAATTTTACTTGGGTAAACAACGTTGCTTGTTTCAGTGATACATGACACTGCAAATTTACAAAATGTGACATCCGAGGAAAAGTTTTGTTTTGTGCCAGAGCATTATTCCATAAAATAAAACTTATTTTAAGTCGTCACTTGACATAACAGAGTAACGAAACGTGATATTCCTAAATGAAAAAATAAATAAACATATGATTGGAAAATAAAACAGTATGAAAACGTGAGAAAATACAATATGGCAACTAAGGTGGAATACGAATAGAAAAGAGGACAGGAGTGAAGAGAAAAGAAAAATAACCATTGTTCCGTCGCCACTCCCCGAGCGGGAAACATCTCCTTTGAATTGCATAAGCGTCATCATCATCTTCATTCGTCCTACTGTTAATTCGTGTCAAGCATTCAACATTGGAAACATATTCATAAATACCCTTTGATAATAATTCGAATTACAAATTGAACAGAAGTCAAGAAAGCTATTGCTTATGTCATGGTACAAGTACAACATAAATCATTTGTCTGTTAAATCCTGAGAATGGTAGATAACATAAGATACGCCCCAACGGTTTGATAGTTATGCTAAAATCTTCTGACGGTCGCCATTTCGTGACAGCGGCTTGTAGGTCACCATGTTCGACAATAATTTATTAGAGCCTTTTGAGATATTAATCCATAACGTGTTCCAATAATTTTCATTCCAGTTCATTTACTTGATAACATATTACTATTACAAAAGAACAATCTCAAATGTCAATCTGAAAAGTAATTATTAAATGTTTAGTGTTTACCTCTGTCAAAAGAAAATAAAAACGTAAGCTTCTATAACAATGTTCATTAAGGTATGTAGTTTATTTAATGCGCATTAATTTTATTGCTGACAATAATGATAATAGAACGTGCGTAAGAGAATACCTTATTGAATTATTAGCCACGGCAGTTGTCCTAGCGGTTGAAAATGGCACTATTAATGACAGTTCTTAGATAGATAGAAATATCGATTTTCTCTCATTGCAAATATTATATTATACATATTATTTGATTTGATAACATTTTACATAATATATAAAACACTCATTGACATATTAGAAAATTATTGTAACATTTCAATACTAAAAATACTAATTTAATCATCATATATAGATGTATTTTTATAATTATTGATATATAAATAATCTATAGCTAATGACAAACTGTATATATATGACCTTTATTTATTTAATATTGATCCAAAGCACCATAAGACTAGGGTTGCCAGATTTATTGACATTCAAACCGAGACACTTAATTTAAATTAATAGTATTTTATGATTTGCTTGCTGGACTACTTTTTTACTTTTTTATTTTACACAGATTATTTAAATTTGACAAATGATTTTGTGATCAAATAAATAATAATAAATGAAGAGATATAAACAAGATTTAATGAGAATGATAAAGAGTACATACACATACGAATTAAATTTAAAGTGCTTAGTTATACATATTAGTATTTCCGTAGTTTATTCCGTATTATAGTCGTTTGTAGGAAGTAAAAGAAAATTGTTCCCATGTATACAGTGACCGTTGATGACTACGCTATTACATATGTTTTGTTTTATTTTTGCATTTTTTGCAACTTCGTAACTGCGGTACTGCGGGGAATTCTGATCAATGCGAGTGTATCTAAAACCGAGATTTTTGGCTGTCTCGAAAGCTCTCTTCGATATCGGGACAAAAGGCTAGAAACCGCGACGCCTGACTGGCCTGACAGCCCTACAAAAGACGTAAGACATTAGTACGTTTCTATATAGAACAATACCACACATAAATGCAATGGCGAACTATAAAAATACAAAAACCCTCAGATCTAGCTCAAATTAATTCAGGTTTACCGAACTGCTGCGGTTGTGTTTTTAATATGATCAGTTTTAAACAAAAAAAACAAGACGAAATTTATTTTCTTAATACATAATTATTGTCTAGTCACTACCATGGCAATATTTTAATGTCAGAATGCCATTTCAATGCAGACATTATACCCACGTAGAATATTAAGTACCGTGATATAAAAGAAAACCTTTATAGCACAAAATCAGCAGGACTCTAAAATCAGACAATCAAATAATAAAAAACGAAAAAAAACCACTCTCAGACGACATCAAAGCCATTTGTAAGGCAATATAAATGTTGTTTTTTCTCAGCTTTGTAGATTTTTCAGCCTTTTCTCCGTCGAAAGACGTAATAAAAATGTTTAAAGTGCCCATTCTTAAAAGGTATGACTCTTTCCTACTTTAAATTCTGTCACAGTCGTTACGTTTTCCCACCTCTAGTCGGAATCGTGTTGTCAACGAATTTACATTTTCTTCTTTTTCTTTCAATTTTTAAACGGCGTTATTTACATTTTTTTGTTTGTTTTTTTAAGTTGGTATTTGAGAGTGTTGTCAGTATTTTATCATCAGCAAACAAAATACCCGAATTTCGATTCGCAATTAGAGTTCCACGCCTGGCCTTCACTATTCAACCCGTAATCTAATTTATTTCTTGTCACATTTTCGTTATTTAAATATACTTTCTTTTTTTTACGTTCCAAATATTCAAAACGTTTTCTAGAGTTACTTTTAGCATTGCCAACATTGGTCGCCGCCGAATTTAGAACTAGAATTGCCAGTTTGGAATAAAAATTTCTCTAATTGTCATTTTATGCAAAAAAATATCTTGCCTACTTTTAATAACCGTCGCTAAAATATCAGTTTTAAATTTCAGCTCTGGTTGAGTATAGACGGTGGCACCCTGACCAGCGGCCAAGTTAAATTGGTATATCTATAATTATTATTCTACTATAGATGAGGGAGGGTTTATATTGTATTTTATCTGGTATTGAATGATTTAAAATGTCTACCTATCTGTCCTACATAAGAAGCTTGACAATTTCACAAGAGAAACGATATATGCCACACTGTAATAATGATTTTATTTATTGATTGTATTGGTATTTACTTGGTAGAACTCCATTAAAGTAGAATAAAATAACAAAGTATCTAGTTCTACAATTTTTTTATCAGGTAGTTGATAGCTATTTCGACTTAACGCCATCGTCAGAACTATACTTAAACTTATTTTTGCTTAGCTATACATACTGTTTAGAAGAGATAAACAATAAAATGTCATCTCACTCATTCAAACATCATAATGTTTATGTTAAAATTAAATCATTCAAGGCACTAATTGTATTTTTTTAGAAAAGGAGCTTATGTGGTGTTATTAATTAGTCGTTAAAATAAATGTACTGAAATTTTACTGATTATACGTAATTACACGGGCTTCTTGTAACCATTACACGAAGCCAGTGTAAATTTATTTTCTACATCATATTATGATTTTATTTAATCTTTATTATTCAATAATATTTTGTTGATTTTATTCAACAATATTTACCTCCTCTCGAGATACAGTTAGTCTGAAGATGCTTCTTAAAGAAGCGAAACGCGTTATAATTTAGTAATACAGCCAGTGGAATAGTTATAAATATTAAGAGTTTATGTTTTAAGAAAAAAAAACATTCGGAAGTGTGCGCCAATGAAAAACAATCTGATTATCGCCGAACAATATTTTGAAATGACTGTCAAAGAAAGTTTATAAGGCATTAAATTAAATTACACAAAAAATGATTGATGTTGTAATTTTATTTTCGTTTAATAATATTATTTTCCATCATCGATACAGTGCTAATGAACCTGCCTCGCTTTATAAGATTATAACGTTTTATTTTTCGCCATTAATCATAGTTTCCCAAGAACATCATACCGTATTATAAATTGTCTATCGTAAAAATGTTTTCTATCATAGACAAGTCACGAATAGATGGTAGAGAAAATATTTATCGAAAGAAATTCCCGCCGCCATAGAAAAAAGAAAATGTCTCGGGGCTATAAAAAATGATTGGACACGACATAGCCTTGATAAGTATTGTTTTTGCCACAACCAAATTTAAAAATATCAGATATACATTTACAATAGCTAAATTAATTTTCTCAGCGTGAAAAGAGATTAAACAACATTTGAATAAACAGATGTTTAATGGTTAGTACTAATTCGATATTTAAAAAATGTTAATGGCGTTCTTTTGAATATTAAAAGAAAACAATATTAAATGGTTACTGCCAGCGTCCGTGACGCAGTTGGTAACGTCGTCGGCTATGGTTACGAATGTCTCGGGTTCAATTCCCAGCGCCGACAGTTTCATAAATTGATCTTTGAATCGATTTCTGTTCGTAGTCATGAATGTTTGTCTAAAACTCCCTCCCACCCATCCGATCGTTAAAAACGGAGCGCAGCGAGAGCGATTAGCTAGCCACTAGTCCTGTCCTGGCCCTACTCTCTTCGAAAAAAGAGAAGTTGAGCCACTGAGTAACAAGCAGTTGTCATAGAAAACTTCAGTTGAGGTACCTCCATTAGGAGGCCATATGCTCCACGTTGGGAGCGGACATGGTAATTTTTTTTTCTTCTATTGAGTCCTTTATATTTAAACAGCCCGTGGTCGAGTTTTCAACATCATGGGCTTCGGTTACGGTGCTCACGGTTAAGAATCCCAGTTCGGACAGTTTTTTCAATTGATTTATATTCGAAGACATGAATGTATACTCCTTTCCACCCTTCCGGCCCTTAAAACGGGGAGTATCGAGAGTGATTTGCTAACCATTAGAGCTGCCGAAGTCCATTTGTCCGTGGCTTCAAAAAAACAAACATTGTTCACTACATAAAGTCGCTAAATATAAAGTGCAGCATAATTTTAAAAAATTAAACATTTTTTTCCTCGAATCCAACAGTTTTCGGAACCGGTTTCAATCATTGCGAGCATTTTCAACTGAAAAATTCGGTCAAGGAAAAAAATAATAATCCATGAATCGTAAAGTAAAAGCAATGGCGTGCTATAAACTATATTTGGAAGGCTTTTCTACACATTTATTGGTATCTGAAAAGAATTAAAACTCCAATTTTATCTTTCTCGACTTAAAAATTAGAAAGCGAAAGATGAAGTGAGCTGAAAATGGTCACATTTGTCCTGATTTTTTGAGCGCAATTAACTGTATGAACTTCATGACGCCAGTTTGAGAGCTTGTGTGCGATGGACAGAAACGAGTATTTTATTGTTAATACATAAATGCTTGTTACTTAACTATGTAAATATAAAAGCTACGTTTAATTTGATTTTGTATAGTGCATGATTATTATAATGTTAAAAGTTAGTTAATAGTTATCATAGCATGTCATAAAAACGTCATAGTAGAGTGAGCTAATAATTTTTGTATAATTTAAGACATCGACTGAGGGTGCTTGATGGAATTTCAATATCAAATTTGGATTATTGAGATTTTGTACATTTCCATGTATTTTGTCACTAACGACCCGGGTTTCGCCTTTCGGCATCTTCAGGCATTCGAGCACACGAATGCCTGAAGATGCCGAAAGGCGAAACCCGGGTCGTTAGTGACAAAATACATAGAAGTGTACAAAATCTCAATAATCCAAATTTAATAATTTTTGATTGAAAAGCTGCAGTTACAATGCTATTTAAAATATAATACCCCATACCGGTCTGTAGGCGTTTTATTATTATCACATATCACATGTAGGTATGTTATGCAATGCACACACTCACCCAACAATACACACAGTTCCAACGTGACGCCAATTCCAAGGAAAACAAACAAAAATGACAATAACAATGAGTCCGTCAGTATGAAAACTAAAGAACAGCGGAGTTTGGGATTACGTCGTGAGTGACAGCAGAGATGGATAGCGAGGCAAACTCTGAATGCTATAAGCACACAGACAACAACGCTCACAAGGAACTCCGAAAGCTGCACAATCCCGACGTGCCGCTAACGTGAAAGCTCATCGAAGAGCTGAAGAAACTCGAATCATCACAATATATTAACGAATGTTAAAAACACTCAGTATATCAATTTCAATACCGTCATCTATGACGGACGTCTCACTAGTTTTAAATAATAACGTTGCAAAGAGGTACCAAATTTAAATATAATATTTAAAAAATAATTGATATAAATAATCAAAAACAAATAAATAAATAAAGACAAACATATTTTTCCTATATGTCCTTGGAACAGAATTTGAATTAACATATTATTGTTCCACTTACCATAATAAATATAATTATAGTAATGAGAGTTTAATAAAACGAATATGTAATATATTTACAAATTTACTGGTTTTGAATTAAAATAATCGGTTACCTCAGATTACATTGAAAATTCATCTGTTTTCTTTAAATTGTAATTTATTTATCTGAATTATGGTGTTGGTGTTTGTGTTTGATTTTTACTGTAGAAAGAACAAACCTAATATTTATTATGAAAACACTCTACTGAAAGCAAATGCACAGGTGCGTGAAACGTTGATGCGCTGAAGATATCGATCGAGAAACTGCATACAGACACGGCTCACGTACCTACATGCCGTCGTACCGAGCCGAGATGCAAGCAATGCTGTAGAGAGACGAATTTAGCTGTCTAGAGTTTTCAAAATTCGAACGTTGTAATTTGTTTGACACAATAACAGTAAAAAACAAATGAGTGTAGTTTATCTGTCATAATGAAAGATACAGGCTTAAACGTGATTAAATATTATGTTACATCAATTTATTTATTGATTTACACGTAGAAAATGACTTCTTACCATTTTTTCTATAACATTTTATTTATCGAATTGGTTAAAATATTTCCGTTGATTCGAGTAAATCATAAAACTTAAATCATAAATTCATTACTTACGACGGCAAAACTGGTATCCGCATTATTATGTGCACAGTTTCCTATAAAAATTATAGAACGACTCAAGTTTTATTATATTTATACTTGAAACTTTATAATTTATTTTAATAGAAAACTGTTACTCGTAATAATACTGTATTTTGGATAAGAATGGAAAAGGTATGACGTATACCTTTTTTAATTCAACAATTTGAATACGTAACATGCAATTTTCGAACATGTGATTTTTGTGGTTTTCCCAACACGTGAATTTTAAATACAGTGTAAAACACTAAAATTGATGATAATGGATAGTAATTACAATATTTAAAAACTGCGTTAGGGAGAATTAAATAGTTTTATGAACTCATAAGCATATACGTAATAAATAAATATATATTTATCATTACAGAAAATCGTAAATGCGTAATATATTTTGAAAAATAAATAAACTACGTTAAAACAAAAAAATGTTCTAAATCTAAAATACTGACGGAATAATTCATCATTTGATATTTAAGTTTCCGGAAATTGAACCTGTAGCCGTCTGATTGATAGGCTAAATAGAGAAATTACTCTGATACAAAATTAGACAGGTTAGATATACGTTTAAAGATGAATCTATAAATATTGACTTCGGTTCACTGAAATGGTGGCGACTCGGCTAAATAACTTACAACCGGTGCCAGTCAAATACCTACTCTTGTCTCTGAAAATAAATTCACTCCAAATTGGAAGCCAGCAGGGCTTTAAACAAAACTATTTTAAGCTAGTTTTCTATAAATCAAATTAACAATCCTTAGTACCAACGTGACAAAGAGAATTTTCGAATCATCTGTAATATTTATTGTACATTAAAAAGACTCATTTTAATAATCTAATCGTTTAAATTTGGAACGTTTCTATAACCGTTTATAACTTCATCGTATTCAAGAACAAGACGGTTCAAAATAGCAAGTTTGCAGTCCAAAGATCCCATATGTGGTTTTAAAGCTATGAATATTTTAGAAGACACAACCCAAGTCATAGATGACGATTCCATGAAAATGCTTTAGATCTTAATTAACAGTATTAATAATATAACATTAAAACAGAATATAAGTCATTGTGTTTAGAATAACAAATTTTCCATCTTATTATAAATAAATTTACTGTTTTGACGCTGAAATATCATCAATTATTAATGTTCAATTTGTTTTTTTTAGGATAAAGACTCGTCAATTTTTATTTTAAAGGTTTTATACCTTCTAAAATATAGACCGTATTGATTGTCTATGGTAGTTACGCTGCAAATAAATAATTTAAATTTCGAATACTGTATAAAAGAACTTTATTCAAATTATTTCCCTTTATTCGTCATCGAATCATATATGAAATACACTGGTCTCAAAGTACAGTACTGCACACAAAGAAAATTGTTTTTGTCTAGGAATTTATCGATATTTTTTTCACGTGTATCGAAGCCGGACATGCAAAGCCTTGTTCGTATTTGTTTATGAAGAATTCTCCACACTTTTCATTGAAAATAAAACGAAACTTACATAAGAACATTGATTTACTTGAATTTATAACTATTAATGTTGGAATTTTACCTTTTTTTCTCGCCCTGGAGCACAAACTTCTTGGTCACAAAACACTTGATAAATAATTCAATTATATTCGATAGTAATTGCAGATTAATTCTGTTATTTGTTAAAATTTCGATATAAACCGCTGTATCAATAGACAGCCGACAAACGTCAGTTGCGATATGACTAGTGGAAAAGTGGTAGAGTCGTAGAGGCAGACTTTGAAAGCTGCGCGCGCATCCGTGGGGGTGAATTGCGCTACAACTTGACATATTTGACAAATAATGATAATTTAGGCCTAAACTCAATTGAAACTAACTAAAATAAATATTCAAATCAATTGATAAACTCTTAAACTATATTCATATCCTTTTTAACATTGATATTTTAAAGTATTTCTAGTCTAAATTGCTATTTGAAGTTTGCTTATTTGAGGTATGTTCCGTGCGAATAAGAGAGATCGAAAGTTAACTGTATACATCTGTCCTACTTTGTCACTCATGTTGGCTTACGTAAAGAAATTTGGTCACTAATAATATATATAGGAACGCCCCCCGATGAAAATATACCGAAAGAAAAAACAGAGTTCGTAAAGTAATGTATTGATAATCGATTGGAAACAGTTTGTATTATTATTATTTTAATTATATTTACGGAAAATCAATTCCAATTTGATTATGATTACTCTTTGCATGGAAAATAGATAAAATCAATTTTCAACGAAATGCTAGTACAGGTTATTGAATTTAGAAGCCAGGGTCAATTCTGCCTAAGAGAATAGTTGTTTATGTTAGATGTATATAAGGTAAACGTTCCAGTAGTTGACCGCTTAAGAGAGAAATTCAACAAAAATAACGATTAAAGTTTAGAATTTGACTGAATGATGATAGAGCAAGTGTATTTATAATGAATCAAGTGTCTTAATTAATATTATAAGACAAAAATTAGGAAAGAGTCTGTTAAAAAAAAAAAGTGTACAATTTTTAACAAGCATGTTAATGTTTCAGTAGTCGACCATGTCTAATCAGAGGGTTTCATGACAACCTTTCATCAGAGTTACCTCAGAGCTTCCTGTAAGACCCCTCCTGGTTAAATCAAGTAGCATGTGCTTACATTCACTGATATCCTTAACAATTATCTTAAGAAATTCAAAATAAAATACTTACTGCATAAGGTGTTGTTTTCAAATGACCGCTATGACACCCCAATGGCATATATAGTGATGTGTTAGTTCCTCAATCTGACAAAAGATGGTTTCACTTGTCTGAACTCTAAAATTAGAGCAATTCCCGGGTCTGCGTTTCGTATTTTGGGCACTTTTATTGAAAAAGGGTCAACTACTGGTACATTTACCTTATGTATATGTTTTTTAACATGTCCGCTCTCAATGTGGACTTCTAATGGAGGTATATCAGAAGAGGTTTTTTTTTTCTTCGGGAAATGTTAGTTACTCAGTGTTCAACCTCTATTTTTCGAAGAGATTGGGGATAGAAGGTACAAGCTGGATATGACTAGCGGTTGGCTAATGGAATGATTCTCGCTATGCTCCATTTTGTGGATCGGATGGGCGGGAGGGAATTTTAAGCGTCACAAATATTCATCCCTACGAACTGAAGTCCAAATGTAGATTGAAAAATCAATGTAAGAAATCTTCCGTACCGGTATTTAAACCCGAGACATCCCTAACCGGAGCCAACGGCGCTGATCACTGCATCCCGAACCCGACTCTAAGATATTTTCAGTTATTATTAACGATTTTTGATTCCTAATCGTTGCTCTTTTCTATAATTCACTTTGTCGGTTCTTTAGTCACGCGATCAACGCTATCCAGTCACCTAATGGATCAGGGGTCCAATCGCCTTACTTCAATATTTCATACATTGATTATTCAATCAATGTTTTGATTTATGTCCAAACGCATGGATGTTTATGATGCTTGAATTCCCTTGACACTCATCTAATCCTAATAACGGAGAGTAGGGATCTCAGTAACCGTAAAAGAAGATCGCACGAGAGCTTCGACCAGTTGGCTACGGGACCACCTTTACAGCGTCACAGAACTAAGCACAAGTTTCAGAACAGCAATCCTTTTATAATCTAGAACCTGGTGTGTCAGAAGCATCGGCAAAACGAGGCAGAGGTAGGAGTGGCAACACCGGTATTACCGAAACCGGTATTCCAGTATTTCCACTGTTTTATCAATACCGAAATACCGGTTTTGAAAACGCAAAATAATATCTACTAGTATTTCTCTGTAAGAATATTATTTATATTGGACAAAAATTATTTAATAACGGTTCATTCAAAAATTAATCAGTTTGAGATGGCTTTTTCTGCAGTGGACTTATTGGCACGAAGATCCAATCTAGAATGTCACACTCCATCATTAGTGAATTGGCTTTTTATGGTATTTTATTTTTCAATTAAAAAAAACAATAAACTTAATGTATCGACTGAGGGTGTTTGATAGATTTACAATATAAATTTAATTGTTCATATTTTATACATTTCCATTTATTTCGTCACTGACGACCTTGATTTCACCTTTCGCCATCTTCAGGCATTCGTGTATTTGAATGGACTCGAATTGACAGTTAGTAAATGGTTAATATCGTTTATATATGTAGGAATACATGACGCTGCTTATCGATGAAATTCGAAATTACTGAGTGCAAGGATAAGTACATACGTGGTTGTAAAAGGAGACCGTATGCAGGCGTAAGATTCGTCGAATGCCATATTTGGAAAAAGCAATACAACGAGGGATGAATATAGGAAACGGACTGCAGTCTTTCGCCGACCTCCCATAGTGAAACACTTACTTCGGACTGCAGTACCGACCTTGCCATCATCATCATCCGTCATCAGTTCTAATCACGTCAAGCAACATACAACATTGGGAGCAAAACATATAAGACAAATTAAGAAAAAATATTATCACTTAACTACATTGATATCTGAATTAATTCTAATGTTGATTTAATAATGATGGTTACAGTTATTATTATCAAATTTTTCTCTCAATATCGCGATTTTATAAGAAAAATTGTAGTTTCAGTATTGCGATCCCAATGAGTGGCACTTTCTCCACTTTCTATATTTTTTTGTAAAACCAATATTGTTTGTAATACCGGTAAACAATATTGGCGAAATACCCTAGGCATCAACAACCCTAGGCATCGAAGATGGACTGCGATGAACAAAGGTTATATGTGGATACCAAGTGGCAGATGAAAATTTGGTATTATGGATAAAATGCTGACAGACATTTTTCACACCAGCGAATTCAAAACGTTAAATCAAAGCACGGTAGTTTAATATTCAAACTCTTGCTGCTTAGTCGGTTGGCTAAAAAGACTGATTGTAAATTTGAAAAATATCTACAGTATACTGATCACAGTTTGTGGGTATGTCCGGAGATGGATAATGAAACTGAAAAATACGTAGATTATTTTGACTCACCGTGAGATAAGTCAGCCATGTTGCTTTGGTGTTGACGAAGGCAAATTAGATTATATTAAATTACTCATACAAGCTTTCCATTACACATCGTCATTTATTATTTTGTCAAGCACAATTTAGTGCAAAGGTGCCCAACCTCTTTTAGTTGGAGATCGACTTGTTACTTGAATTTGCTGCTAATAACCAAACGTTCGGAATTTGTAAATTTTAAATATGAAAATCAATACTAATTTTTCAATTGACAATCGTGAATTTGCTGTTCATTACTACTAACTTCTAAGATAGTCTCAGAAGTCATTTAAAAACGCTACTATCATGAAGGATACACCCATTTTAACATGACATAAATCCGTTATTGTTGTTGGTGAGTAAACCTTCGTGTATTCTGGGGAGATGGATTTATACGTGTCAATAAAACGGACAGTATTTTTCTGTTTTGAAAACGTCTTCTACATTTCTACACTATATAGCAGAAAATACACGTACAAATCATTCTGTATGTATGTCGGTCACGAGAACTCCTCCCAAGCGGTGTACAGTAGCGACGTGAAATTTGCACACGTCATTCTGGTTGCCAATTTTAGGACAACTATGCTTTCAACTCTAAGCATTATTATTAATTCGTGGACTATATTTTGTTAATGTTAAAAAGAGGTACGGTTCACGGTGTTATTTTAAGCTTTCAACGAAATTTCAACATTAACTAGCCAACGTCTAAATGACCTAATATAAGACTCCTATATCTTAAGCGAATCCGTATACAAAACAGTAGTTTGATCATAAAGACGATTCGAAAAAGAAAGGTTGAGCAACTGAGTAACTAAGTAATTGTCGTAGAAAAACTTCTGTTGAGATACCTTCATTAGGATGCCATATACTCCACACTGGAAGCGGACCTCACAGAGAAAACATCAAAAAACCTGTGTCGCGCTAGAAATAATATCGACTATGGAAACGCAAAAGAATGTAACTCACACGCAAAAAATATTGTGTATAGCCCACACAACGTGTGTTACGTCCTTTTGCCGTTCTACAGTCGAATATATAATATAACACGAAATACCCGTATTATTATATATGGTACTATTTCATTATTTAAAATATTTCTATAATACAAATCAACAATAACTTTTGATATTCGCTTCACCGTATTACTCAATTTTATAACGCCAATTTGGGTCTTCGGGTTGGGTTGTATCGTGCCACGATATAACAATGCCACATTGTGTCAAATTATATTTTTATTTATAAATTATGTAATGTGTTGGTAATTATTCAGCTGTTGGACCTTCTGAATAAATAAAAAAGGATGCCGGCTTACTTACAAATGAATAAATATCACAGATATACTGCGAGAGTTATATCTTTACCCGAAATAATCCTAAAAACAAATCTTTCATAATCAAAAGGACCCAATTTGGGCAGTCATGTGTGAATTTCACTCTCTCTTCAAATATTCACAAAAAGTACTTCCTACAAACGAACCTCTCTTATGTGTTCAAATGATTCATGAAATTTAACATATGACTCACTTTATTCCCTTTTTTCAAACAAAAATGAACAGGGTAGTACCGAGGAGACGGCGTTTTATTTTTCTTCACTTTTATTCTCTTACTAGTGAGTTGCAATGCCACTCAAAGCAAGAATGACTTTGTGTTTCAATTCTGTTTATTGAAGGGCTTTTGGATTAGAGGCTGTACGGGTCAAAATTTCATAAAATTACCGAGCCCGAAATCTTCAGGCCCGGCCCAGCCCGAGCCTGACTCAATATCATACTTGTTACCCGAACGCGACCCTAAGTCCAGATTTATTTTTCTTATCGCGAAAAAAGCCCGATTTTTTTAGAATATAGTAATTCATTTATACTTTTCAAACAATAGAATATCATCAGTTGATAATGCTCGTGATGAGCGAAACCGGTCCTGATCATTATAAATATGTGGAAGTAGTACAAACAAATTGTGTTTTATTTTTTAAAATATAATGTTTTTCCACCAAGAATTGACAGTTAACACCTTAAAAGTACCAATAGAATATGTTATTGTTTCCATATTTCCAACGATATTCATAGCACATGTGAAATAAACTATTTAAGTTATTAATTCTATTGCCTTATGGCTGATTCATGACCCGAACATAGTACGAAATATTTTCTTAAATTTGAATTCCTTACCCTGGCCCCGAATTTGAATTGTACCTCTATTTTGCATACACAATATTTTTTTAGTCTGGTGCGTAAACAAATAACTCAGAAGGTTTTTCGAGATGTCGTTGTTTGTACTTATTTGATTCTTTTTTTTTTAGATTTAATTTTTTTTTCTTCAGAAATCTTTACGGGTGTGCGCGAAACAACTCAACAAAACTTCATCAAAATCGGATGAATGGTAAAGGAACGCATGGAGGACAAGCAAACATTCATTTTTTATATATAGATATAGATAAAGTTCGGTTATGGCACTGCCAGTCAAACTTTTTTTTACCTCATGGCATACTGAGGAAGGGGGATTTGTTCAGCGGCACATCAAAAATAAATAATGTCGTTTATTAATATATATGAATAAATAAAATCTAAGTGTAGGCAACAATACACATAATATTTTTTTATGAACATATACTTCTATCATACTCTCTTCGAAAAAGAGAGGTAGAACAACTGAGAAACAAGTAGTTGTTCTAGAAAAAGTCTGTTGAGATACCTCCATTAGGAGTTCATATGCTTCACATTGGTAGAGGACACGGCAAAAAAATCACTTCATTATAATGGTGTCCCCCAAGAAAATGCAATTTAAATAAGCTAGACAAGGCTATCTTATTTGCCAGAATATTTTTTAAGAAAGAACGAGAGTATCACATTATACAACCATGGCATTTAATAAAGAATTACAATATAATCATTTAAGCCATCTACAAAAATGCAAACGGTCCTGTTAGGACTACAATTAAGAATATTCACATAATGTCAATGGAACTACAGTAATCGACACTTGATTAAAAAATATTTAAATTCTTGACGGGCCACATAATTTCCGAATACGTCACTGCCATTTTAACCCGACCGTTCTCTCACCACCGCAGTCTTTTGTCTCTTTCGCGTTCTCGTATACCGAATCCGCGCGTGCGAGCGGGTACATTAAGCTAGGTATTTGATATTCCAGACAGAAAAACCATTTCCAGAAAATCACCAGGGCTCTGGTCGATTCATCAGACAGGGTGGCACGGAAAAAATGACCCATCTAATTCATTTACCACGCTGTAAAGTGGCACGCGGAATATTTAAGGGTGAATGCCTGGTTTCAAAATTTGCGTTTGCTATTATTAACTGAGCTCGAAGTTATTTATTATGATTTATACAATCGTAAACGCAAATATTTTCTAAAACAGCTACCATATTTTAAACAATTCTTACCTGTTACCTGACATATATTTTAATGCAACAACGGGCAAAAGAGCATTATTATCATATCTATGCTTTAATATAATAGTTTTAAAATGGTAGGTAGTCTTCGAGCGCATATCTCTAATTTGCAGCACAAAATACATGTAGAAATTTGTATGTTTGTATGTCTGTCGGTAACAAGAACTCCTCTAAAACGGTGTATAGTAACAACGTGAAATGTTTACATATCACACTGTCTGCCATTTCAAATGCCAACTGTGCCATTTTCAACTTTTAACCTTAAGCTGAAAACGATATAATTTTGACGTTTCAATGAAAAGCAACAGAACAAATAATAGCAAATAGTTGCTTAGTAAACGCTAAATACTAAAATAATCCGTCGTGTCGTCATAAGAACTCAATCTACGTTAAATTTTCTTAGCGATTATAAATTTGTTATAATATAAATGTCACAAATAATAACCTTTCATGTGAATCGTAAAGTTTGAGCGTAAGATTATTCATCATTTAAAATTATAAAACCCAAAATAGTGACATCCGGATTTTGTGGGTTTTACAAGA
Source organism: Himalopsyche phryganea (assembly GCA_022494535.1). Classification (NCBI taxonomy): domain Eukaryota; kingdom Metazoa; phylum Arthropoda; class Insecta; order Trichoptera; family Rhyacophilidae; genus Himalopsyche; species Himalopsyche phryganea. The sequence continues at coordinate 862,136 of JAGVSL010000039.1, forward strand.
AGTATGCCCAAAAGGAAGAGAAAAGTGCTAAATGTATGGTAAAATATTAGCGAAATAACATGCATTTGATGTTTATACATGAAACAGCTGATGTGAAATTCTAGGTTTTATTTTAAAGTTACAGAAGTCTTCTGACGACAATTAATAGATTTTGTGCAAATGTACCACCAACATAAAGATACTATATTTTGGTAAAGTGGACTTAAAAACAGTTACCGTTACACAACTTCTGTTAAAATGCTACAATAGTAGTGCATATACTCCACAATTGGAGTGGAAATAGCTTTAAAATATTTTTCTAGTTTGTATACCTCCCTCTACTAGGTATGTCTCACAATTGTTTGGTAGTATAATTATTTCGTGGACAGCCTGTTGTTTTGTTTTATTGAAATTGCTTCAGTATTTGTTACAAATATAAGACGCACTTTATGGTATATTTTTATATTTTGAAAATGTCGTTAATATCGGTTGGGTTCTTTCTGCCTCGTAAAAGTATTTTTACACTGTGTAATTCATTTTTTATTGCGAAGGTAGCAACAAATTGTTTATGGTTCAAAAATGGCAGATACATTATTTATGACAGTATCTCATGGCACTACAATTCCATTAAATGCGAAACAGAAGCATGCTGTTCAACGAGTTGATGCTTTACTGTTGATGGAGACAGTTAAAAATTAAGCGGGAGAAATGTCTGGAAGAAACAAAACAGGCAGCCATGTCCAATTCGCTTACGACCCTCTATAGCTAATAATGCTGTCGTAAAATTTGTCAACTTTAAGCTTTTGTGGTTTTATTCTCGCGAGTGCTTTGGTAACTTACTAAAAATTGCAACGACGTCCATAGAGTCAGAAATATATGTTAAAAAAAACTGATAACATGGTTATATCTATCGTCCAATTCATTACTCAGAGACATCCAAATAACACATATTGACATAATGGGAAAAGCGATATTCAAATTGTCACCATAAGTCAAATATTAGGTATTGATTTATACCCGAGTTTTATAAATTTCAAAACAATTCTCTCCTACCCATTCAATCCTAAAAATGGGGTGTAGCGAGAGCGTTTAGCTAACCACAACTCCTGTTCTAGCCCTATCTTTCTTTCTGATTAATTAAGCTTGCCAGCGCACCTATACAAACTATAATTATCATACACCGCGATACTAATAGCAAAAAGTGAGGCATCTTCATAATTACGGTTTTCGATAGAATATGCTTGAGTGGTGAAGGAGGGGCGCGGAGAGGGGAGACTCGCACTGTGAAGCTTGATTGGAACTGCCAATTTTAAAGTATTTCGTATTCCACGTGCGGGTACGGTTGCAGCGGTTGATCACGCGGGAGACATCTGTCTAAGTAAAAACGATATTTTTCAATGAAGAAAGACAGAAGAATTAATTTTATAATGAAATAAAAATAAATGTAATGTTTAATTTTAATAATTTTGATGTTCATAGTAAAATATAATCCAAATTAACATGTATTTTTATTTTTAATGAACCGCAGTACCCCTATATATCTTATCCACGAGAAAATTTAACTCACATTTCAATTTTTTGGAGTTCTCTGAGTAATGAACTGGACGATCGATATTAAAGCTTCATTATTAAGATGTAAATGTAAGGTGTTACAGTAATTTATAAGTGAACATATATAATATGAAGAATATGGACTCCTAACGGAGGACCTAAACAGAAGCAATTGTTTTGTAAAAACTGATTTTTATTCAAGGACAGTACGGATACCAAGAATGGGAATAAAGAAAGACTACTGTATCGATAAGGGGAAAAGAATTTAATCACCACAGATTGACACTACCTATTGATTACCACATACGTGATTATACGTCTTTTACATTTTTGATGTCTTCGCACTCAGTTCTATAGGTAGGCACCAAAAAACATTAGAAAAGTACCTACTTCACCGTTTATTCATAAAGAATAAACACATAACTAGACCAAATTTGGATTATTGAGATTTTGTACACTTCCATGTATTTTGTCACTAACGACCCGGGTTTCGCCTTTCGGCATCTTCAGGCATTCGAGCACACGAATGTTCGAGTTCAGTTCGCACCCTCAGTCGATGTCTTAAATTATATCAATATTGGTTTTACAAAAAAATATAGAAAGTGGAGAAAGTGCCACTCATTGGGATCGCAATACTGAAACTACAATTTTTCTTATAAAATCGCGATATTGAAAGAAAAATTTGATAATAATAACTGTAACCATCATTATTAAATCAGCATTAGAATTAATTCAGATATCAATGTAGTTAAGTGATAATATTTTTTCTTAATTTGTCTTATATATTTTGCTCCCAATGTTGTATGTTGCTTGACGTGATTAGAACTGATGACGGATGATGATGATGGCAAGGTCGGTACTGCAGTCCGAAGTAGGTGTTTCACGATGGGAGGTTGGCGAAAGACTGCAGTCCATTTCCTATATTCATCCCTCGTTGTATTGCTTTTTCCAAATATGGTATTCGACGAATCTTACGCCTGCAGACGGCCTCCTTTTACAACCACGTATGTACTTATCCTTTCACTCAGTAATTTCAAATTTCATCGATAAGCAGCGTCATGTATTCCTACATATATAAACGATATTAACTATTTACTAACTGTCAATTCGAGTCCATTCGAATACACGAAGTGTACAAAATCTCAATAATCCAAAGTCTTTACCTAAAATCCGAAATCCAATGTCGTATTTGTAATATTTAAAAAACTATAAACTTCTTAGCCAAACTTTATATGAAATAAGAAACTAGATTTAAAATAGTAGCACTGTCCAAATTTTGCAGCTACGTTTTGAATCTTTGAGACGCTCTGCTGTAAAATACCATGTTGGGTGTGTCAATATATCCAACTCTTTACACAGAGATCCAAAAATCAATTTATGAAACTTTCCAAATGAAAATTCGGTCCCATGGACACCGCAACTGAATAAGATGGCAGATCAAGCTTCTACGTTTCGTAAAAATGTTTTGGAGGGAACTAAAATTGATACTACCTAAAGTAGTGTTGATGTAGTACTAGGGTCGTTGCCAAGTATTTTTTTTATTATGTAAATGCATTAAGAACCGTTAATTAAATTAAATTTGAACTCTCTTGCCTTAAACGTAGATAAGTATACTGTTTTACACATTTATCATTCATTATCACTAATATTTATAACGTAAAGATGTGTTTATCTTCATATAAAAACAAAGCTTTATAGATGTCAAAAAGGATTTGATTAACTTTGTTTTTCCACTGAATGTGCCAGTTGTTAAACTAACTATTTTTACCATTTCCACTCCCAATGTGAAGGACATGGGCTACTAATGCAGGTATCTCAACACAAGTTTTTCTACGAGAACTGCTTTTTAATTTGTTGCTCAATGTTTCTTTTTACCTAACTGAGTAGGTAGGGATAGATGGATAGAAACTGAAATCGGTTCATAAATCAATTTATGAAACTGTACGTACCGAGATTTGATCTCGAGACATTCGTAACCAAAGCCAATGACGTTGACCACTGCACTACGGGCCTGAAATAAACAAATAGGAATTGATAAATAAATAAAAAATAACCTTTATCCGTTATCCCGGGCATCTCAAGGATTGTTGTGTAATAATTATGTTTTCTGACAAAAAGATAAAACAGAAAGAATATAATTATTATTAACCTGTTTTCTGCCGAGCACGGAATATCTCAGCGTAGATTAAAACATGTCAAGTGATCTAATAATAGATCCTCCCTTAGCCAAGGAAGCGTTTTTTTTCAACTCGCACTTAAAATATATAGGTTAAGAGCAATTCTGTGTAATTTTGTAAGTTCTTTCACCTTTTGCGAGTTGATAGGGCTTCCAATCCTGAAATCCAGTTATCCCGGCCAATCATTCAATCCCGTAATCCTGGGATTGCCTAAATATCAATTCCCGAGATTATGGGATTCACTGTAAATGCTAAAAATAATGCAAATAGCAAATTAAAACTTCCTAAAAAGCTTCAACGTGTAATTTTTTACAATATGTATATAATGGGTTATGAATGATTGCACTTTGTGTTAGATAGTATTCACTTGGTACACTTGAACTTTTATTTCGATAGTTTGCACTTTGGATTATAAAATATTAACTTAGTACACACAAACCTTGATTATAATAGTTTCCACTTAGTCAGTTTTAAAAAAGTGAGTTAAATTGTAATAGGTTATGTTAGGATTGGTTGGTTTGTGTTATGTATTCTAGTGCGTGGAGCAAAGACAATATAGGTGGCCTAATATAGGGTAGAACAATAATGAAATATCATTGCAGCTTCGTGCAACTATCGATTTCAAAGTGTGAGTATTTATATTGAGTGAAATCTATTTTATCTATGTGAAAATATTTTTCGTAAGTGTAATATATTTCTTCAGTGTTAACATATATTTTATTATGTGTTTATCACTTTCTCTTAATGTGAAAGAATTTGTTTTTTGTGGAATGTATTTGTTATAAGTGAAAACAATTTTTATGAAAGTCAATATGATCTAAACAAAAATTCATTTAATTTTAAGCCTTATATAATTAATATAAATGTATTGTGGTCTCCCTCTTTCTCAAATTACATAAAAGCCGTTCTTAACCAATTCGAAATGGAGGACAAATTAGGACCGCTTCTTAAATGGATGGAAGACAATATTTTATATCAAATTGAATGGCATGTCCTCTTTTTGAATACAATGTGGTAACACTTACCTTAATAATGCAATAAATAAAATAACATATAAAATTATTTTGATCATTATGTTTTTTTAATAATTTCTTTTTTTTGTAAATCTGATTCAAAATCAACAAAGAAAACCATTCCAATGCCCAAAGAATATTAAATCATACAGATATTCCAATTAACGTAAATACAATTTTAAATGTACAATTTAACACATTAAATTATAGTTAATGACCAATCCCGCGATCCCATGGTTGAGAAATTCTAAATCCCAAAATCCCGGTAACATGAAAAGGGTTCGGGATTGGATGCCCTGTTGCTACCTTCCAAAATTGTCGTCCCGTTAAATTATAATTGTTTTATTTTTTGTATTATATTGTCTTTCGAATCTTTTACGGTTTTTTGTTATGTATTATAGTTTGGCTTCATCTTATTAAAATTCTGTCAGCTGAGCATTCTAACAATTTAAAAAAAACCAATTATCTTTTTTCATACAGCAAGTAATGATTTTTTTAATCTCGTCATGGAGAGTCGCTTCTAGACATAAGCAGGATACTGAACATATCATATAGGAGTGTCATTTAATACGTAAAGAAAGAGAAGAACTGCGTTAGTATGTACAACCTTCTATTGGACCGATCAGCCAAGCTAACATGGTAGCGAATAAGGCAGATTACCACGTCTTTAAAGAAATTTGTTATACGAAGAGCGCATAGACCTCAACTAACTTTTCGTTTATCTGGAGAGATTGATTCACTGCACACTTTAGTGCACGGCACCAAGTCTAGGGCAGTTTCTTCAAAGACACTAAAGCAGTGGTGGGGTGGAGGATGCCAAGTAAGTCGGTTATAGACATTTTCAGTATTTTTATCGAAATATTCGTGAATACGTTTTTTTTTTAGATTGTTTATATGTAAGCAAGCTATCAAAAACATATATTTCTTGTTCAGTCTATATTCTATCTAAATATATTACAATTGAATTAAAAAGAATTAAGATTTCTCCTTATCTAGATCGTCTTGTTTCTGGAACTGGATCAATATAACCAAATATGTGGTCACAGCGGCGGTCACCTGCAACAAAAGTTTTAATTCTGAGTACTAAAATTGGAATTACAATTTTCAACTAAATATAAAATACATCGAAGCGGAGATGTGATAAATTTATGTCCGAAGAAAGTTTGCATGAATGACAAAATAATTTCGATATGGTTAAGGTTTTCGATTTGTTTATTTCATAATTTGGTTAATTAAAAAAGTGCTCATGATATTTTCCGTGCATAACAAAGATATTTTCAAAAAAGGCTGAACTAAATTGTTGGCTCAATAAATGGTTGGAGCAAAATGGATATACATATCGATTATAGAAAGGCACAAGGACGTAACCCTAAGTATTTTCAAAATATTTTTTTTTGGTTACTCACAATGTATACGACTAAATACACGTTTTGTGTGGGTGACATCATTTTCTCGTTCTGCAGCCGAGCTTATATATGTATACTATTATATATTTTGACGAAAATGAGCTATTCGCAGGTTAAGATATCTATAATTTATTTTTAACTAGTGAGTTAGTGAGTACTCCGCATGCGTTGCAATGCAACTCAAAGAAAGAAAGTGTTTGTGTTTTAATTCTGTTTATTGAAATGCTTTTGGACACACAATATTTTTTGTTTTTTGTGCGTACACGAATAAATCAGAAGCCTTTCCACGATGTTGCTATTTGTACAAATTTGATTCTTTATTTTAGATATATCTGGATTGTGAGATTGATTTTTATATATATAATGAGACCTACTGTAAGTTAAATATTAAAACATTAAGAATTGGGCTCGGGCAGGGCCGGGTCTGATTGTACTATGCCTATATCCTTCAAGCAAGTGCAAGCAATTACTTGACAAAGTTTTATCGGAATCGGATGAACGTTATGGCAGTGCATAAGATACCAACAAACCCACATTGATTTGTATATATTAGATGTGGAGCTAAAGGGCATAAGTAAAAGTTGATCTTACACGAAGTTGCATGTTTTTTTAAGACAGCTAGTAGACGTTATTTCGGATTTTTTTTTGATTAATTCATATTTAAAAAAAGCAATTCAAAAAGGAAAGACACAACAAACTTCTCTGTCTTACTTCTCAAACGGTAAATACAAATTTAAAAAATGATATCGACTTTAAGTAACTTGAACCTGGCATCTTGATGCGGAACATTTAACTGTTGGCTTCGAATACATATAATATATACAAAAACATTTACGGGTATTTATTTGTTTTAACAAAAACTTTGAAAATGAAAGATTTCCCATTTTTAGTCTCCATGAGCTAAGAATGATGATTAACTCAAGCTGACTGTCTACTCAAGTTTAATTACTAGACAAACCCTTTAATTTTTATAAATTAATGGATTCAAATTTTTACATTTAAGTAATATTTAAAAATAAAAATACACTGGCAATGAGAGGCCTGTCAAGGCTGCAGACTCCAAGAGCTGTGAAGTCTGGTGAACGATGCAGCAACTGACGAGAGAACAGCTCCAGTCTCCGAAGAACGGCACTGCCAGCTGCTCCATGACCCAGCATTTCACCAACAATGTCACCAGTTTTCGATGCCTTAACAGAAAAGTAATTGATCTGTAATATCAGTAAAACAACGAGAGAAAACGTACTTGATACTCTACTGCGTTCGTATGTAAAACTATAACTATTATTATTTCAACCATAGTGTTTTTCACTATGGTTGAAAGCGCTTTGACAAAGCGCTGTAAGAGTGAAGGAATCAAATGCATTGTTGGGCATATTTTTTTTATTTTATGTAGCAGTATTCAATTGAAAATTTACATTTGTGGTTACAAAAAAATATACAAAACGAAATACGAACGGCTCTGATATTCTAAAATAGGATTAATTTAAAAAAATATAGTCTGCTAGTTAAGTTTGTGAACCTCTGATTTAGTCCTGTGGCATGGCTCTACAAGGACTAGAAGGCGGAAGGCGTGCGCCATGCACCACAAAGCTTGAAGAACCAGCTGATGAGGACGATGCGCTCCTCCTGAAACAATAAAATCTGTTTTAGATAATGCCAATATTGCAGAAGCTTTACTGTTTACCGTCCTTCTTCAAAATAATGGTAATAAACAAGATTGTTCATTTCATTTTCAAAAGCAAAATCTGTATATCACAGTCACATAACTAATCAATCAAATGACAAAAACAGTGAAAATTGTAGTTTATGAAGTGACGAGCAATTAGTCATAATTGTATGTTTTTCATTGATTTTTTATCACAAGCAATGTCATCAGATTGATAATAACAAAGTAATTATTGAAATCATAATGCAGTATATGTATATATAAAACATGTTTTGCAATAACAACACCACAATACACTAGAGGTGAAAAAATACAGCAAGTAAACCAAATCTATTCAGTCACTGATTTTTGCACTGTCGATAGTAAATATGTTAATGACGAATGCACATTTTGTGTGAATATAAACAAAAACAGTCACTTGTTCCATTAGTTTCCATCTACTCAAGGGGTCTCCATTTTTTTTAGCCTGGGGTCCACACTGACTCTTCCACTAAGTCTCAAGGGCCAAGACCTTAGCTAGCGCATCATACCAACATAATGTAGTTTTGATTTACATGCTTCGGTTGGTATATAAGGGAAAGTATCTAGGATATTTTATTGCGGTGGAGATAGCCGATAGTCGACAAGGAGAAAACCAGCTTCTGCCTGATTTATACACTCATATTAGGTCTTTTCGATAAATTGGTTGATCAGTTACATAAATTTGTTCGTGGCTTTTTTCTGCTTTCAGCACTACTTATCTGTGTGAAAAATCTATGGCGGGCCGGGCATGTCCCGCCAGCTGCCGCGGAACGAATCACCGGTGCTCGCGAACCGTAGTTTAGACATCCCCGATCTAGTCCATACATTGTCAAAGTGTCCATATAGACTATGAAGGAGCCAAAACCAGGTAGAAAAAAATGGGGGTCTACAGATCGGAGTCCATTTAGACTGCACGCATAGGATCGCAGCATAGTAATCGGATGTGATATTACAAGAAGGACTAATTGAATTAACCACAAATGAAGAACTTAAGGTGTAACTAAGAAAGGATTACAAGCAGTTCTGGCTTCAGAAAGATATTCCTGCAGCTTTTCCTGCATTATGGGCTATCGCAGAAAGTATTTGATAGCTTTTCTATTTTCGTACTTCGTAGAATAGTGTTAACAATCTTCTTTTAAAAAAAGAAATTGGTTGAAAATCACTGAACGAGGAGGTTTACGACTATACCTCAGTAATTTGAAACCAAGTTTTGACCAATTGCTATCGGAGCATCAGGTTTATCTATCTCATTAACAGCATTTATTTTCTTATTCATTAAATGTAAGAATTGTATTAGGTTCTGATTTGTTTGGTTTCAAATCTAAATATTTACTTACATTTTGTTTTCAATAAAAAACTTCATCTTTTCAATAAAGGTGTGTAGGAATCAGGCGCGTGCTGTGGCTTTATTTCTTTCTAGCTCAATCACATGAAAAGTGAAGGTGCAAGCGAGATGCAAGGGCATGCGGCGCATGCTCTTGTATCCTTCTTGTGATACCAAAATTAGGTTGTACAATAGTGATAGAGATAAGTCTATCCCACGCCGATGGTAGGAATACAATTTTTACATGATTTTTTTAAAAATTGTTCACTTTACAATAAAAATTATCACAGTGAGCAGAATTGTGTTCATATTTGAAGTATGTAATTTTAGAAAAATGCAAAATTAGGTAGGCTTGAGGGTGGGGGTTCACGGAAAATAAAAATAAGTTTAGCAATCTATGATCTAGTCCATACACTCCACGTTTTGTCCCACTCTGTACTGTTTCCTGTTACAAGCCATTCTTTTCCAACTCGCAGGCCTTTCGTCGTGTATCCTTTGTTTCCACGTAGTCAATAAAATTCGTGTGAAGTCGCGTTTCCGACGCCAATATATTCTTCAAATAGATATTGTGGAAGCGAGACGCGTCACGTTAGTTATAAAACCAATGGAAAAACAAAGTTAATAATTTTATATTTTATATGATTGTGGATGTTTGTCTCAATTTTTACCAGCGCATATGAGATAATTTTGACGTGTATATATGCTTACAATAGGCATTCAAATATATTTAAAAATCTGGCAATCTGATAATGAACTAAATTATTCAGATATTTTTTGGACAATTCGTTGTCACCGGACACAACACTACCGTATGCAACTGCAATGTCCGATTTCGAGAATTGTTCCCTTGGTTTGCATCCATCCGTTTAGATTCCTCTGCCACTTTATCACGTCATTAGCTTTGACTTCTGTCACGTGTCATTCTTTCAATATTGCTTATGGAATCTTAACATTGATTGAGAGATGACAGTTGCATGGTAGTCATATTAAGCATTGCATTGCCTAGAGATGAAGACACGTTGTGTCGTTTATTGTTCTTTGTTTTAATGTGTTTTTCGTTGTCTTTTCACGGTCACTTTAATTTATATTTTGTCTTACTGTTTTTTTATATTTACAATAAATGTGGGCAATAATCAATATAGACGCAAATTCCGCATACTAAGTAATTATTAGGGTTAACGTACCGGCAAAGCAGTCAGAAATTCGAGTGATGACCGATGCAGAATCTGCGGGAACTTATCAATATAGACGACGCGAATTAATTATTAGGGTTAACGTACCGGAAAAGCAGTCACCAATTCAAGTGATGACTTATACAGAAAAAAATATAGCCTGACGATAAATAGACAATATAAAAGGACAACCATAGAAAAACACCTACATTCTGTCGTCGCGCCCCGAACTGCAAACACCTCTCCGGGACCATATAAACGTTACTTTGAACTACCATCCTATACTTATTAAAAATAATATACAATCTTGGATAGCTATTCCTAAATATACATATATTTGTTTTCAAACCCAGGCGCCATCCGTCACATGATTTCAAGCATCAGCACTGTAATATATATTTTTTGTTTTTTTTTTTTGTCCAATTCAAACATATTTTGTATAAAGAATGTACTTTCACGTCTTGTAAACCGAAATGATAAAACAGGTTTAATTACAACAAACGGCATGGATGTTTGCGATGTTTTCATCTTTAGTCGTCCACACCTAAGAGAGCGATTAGTCAATTTCTGTCTTAGATAATCGTACCCTAGGCCCACTTTTCTATCCTTATACTATTACATTTTAAATGTGTTATCTATCACTAATTCTTTTCATTCTAACACATTTTTTGTTCCACAATCTTCATAATGAGCGAAACAAGTCCTGATAATGAATATTTGAATTATAATTAGTTTTATTAAAATACAGATTGTTGAAACGGTTCACGAAGAGTTCAAATGATCAACATTGTGCGGTTTATTAAAGAACACAGTGAAGCTGAAACATGATACATAAGGATTTTTTGCATTTCCACTATAACATTAAATTGTTTCGTATATTTTGACCTACATATGCCTTGATTGACGCAAACGTCACTTGAAACGAGCAAAATCACGGGATGTAAAGAGTTCATTAACGATTTGTTTACCCATACCTTGTAAACAGGGTGACATTATGGTTTTCATGTCAGCCATTCAAACAAAGATGGCTATCAAAAAGAAATAAACACGAGAGAGAAAAAACATGTTTTTCTCGTCCGAGGGAGAGAATTTTCATTACTGTCTACTGTTAAAATGTCGACTCTAAAGCAGCTATGTCAAACCTTTGTACGTCTCGCCAGCACAATATTAGTTTAATGATGGAGAATACTATCTTGACCTTTATTTTATTAGAATACAGGAAATATCCCAAATTGGTATGTAAGTTGTAAATTGGTCTGCCGTTCAAAGCTAACATTGAACAAGCATCGACCATGCTTCAAACTGATTTTCTTGGGAAGTCTTATTTGCTGGTTAAATGTCACTCAAATGTGTTTTGGCCAATTGATGTAACACTCATAAAATACGGAAATGAGTTCATGATTGGATCTCATTTTAAAGACGACAGAACTGTTCTCGGCCAAATGGTATGAATTAGAAAAATAAATTGACCAGTTTTTGGAAGGGAAACGTCCTTTTACATTGGTTTTAGGTTTAAAAATTCTGACCCGTCCACTTGATGTAACCCACTATTATTTCGACAATCCCTACGTATAATCCCGTATCTGAATTTACAAGAGTGAATTTCAAAGATTCATAACGCAACTCAATTTCAATTTTGAGGGTTACATCAATTGGCCAAAACACCGTCGATTATAACTTTTCATGCATGTATATTGTGCCAACTAATTAAACTACAAATCTGAAGAAACATTTCTAATATTTTACTTATTATTACTTGTGTCAACTTATTAAAAGTTATGTCCACAACCGCCCAGTACAATTACAAAGGTGTATCATTCTGCAGCGTGACGACGCGTGTTTTAATTTGAAAATTGCTTGAATACATGTGACTTAGTGTGCTGAAAGAAAAAAAAGGATGCCCATAAATAATAGAATAGGTTTTTTTTTTGAGTCGATATCTACTCACTCTCCGTGTGACGTCGCGAGCTTGATGCACATAAATGAAACATTTTTTAAGCTATGGTTACATTACAATAATCGTTTTATGGAGGTTTGGCGTTCAAAAATGTGATGGATTTTATTCAGCAGTGTAAGGAATTTTCTGATAAAATTTGGCAGTGAGGTTTTAAATACTTAAATAATGTCACGTTACTACCTTGCCCTCCTTCACTCACCACTGTTTTCTCATCCGTTATTTTATACAGCTGTACAAAGCGGCGTAACAAACTTTAAGCGTATCTACAGTTTTTTTTTCCATTAATTGGGAGTATCTTTTGAGCGTCTTGTCGGCGTCCGTGGCGCAGTTGGTTTCGTCGCTGGCTACGGTTACGGATGTCTCGGGTTCGATTCCCGGTGCGGACGGATTTCATAGATTGATCTTTCAATCGATTTATGGATTTCTGTTCGTAGTCTGAGTCCTCCCTCCCACCAATCCCATCCTCACGGGGCGTAACGAGAGCGATTAGCTAACCACTAGTCCTGCCATAGCCCTATCCTTCTATCCCCCCTCTACTCTCTTCGAAAAAGAAAAGAGAGGTTAAGCAACTGAGTGACAAGCAGTTCTCGTAGAAAAAAATCTGTCAAGATACCTCCATTTGGAGACCATATGCTCCACATTGGGAGCGGACATGGAAAAAAAATCTTTTGAGCAACTGCCCAAGACTTGGTGGCGTGCACTTAAGTGTGAAGAAAATCATTCCCTTCAGATAAATGAAAAGCTTCTATCAGTTAAAGTCTACTCGCTCTCCATATAACGCCGAAAACTTTTTAAAGGCTTGGTAATTTGCCTTATTTGCCACCAAGTCAGCGTGGCCGATCGATCCAATGGCAGGTTGGACTTTTCCCTTTCTTCATGTATTGAATAATGACACTATCACAGGATGTGTTCAGCATCGTGCTTTATAGTACCACATTTGCATTTTGACCTATAAACTAACACTTACTTTTTGGCAACTGAAAATTATTCCCTAAAATAACATCTCGCGGCCCACTGGTTGCGTGCAATAGCAATTCTACAGGTTTTCGTATTTTCTTTTTCAAATAAAGAAAACATTTATTTCATGACAATATGACACCTTTAAAAAATATATTGCTAACGTTTTTGATGTTTTTTTTTCTATGGCAATACAAACGAAGGTCGTCATCAGATAAATTTCAAACGTATATTATTTGTTTGTTTTTAAATTTATAAATTCTGTCATCATTTACGCCATACAATATTTATATCGATAAATAGTATATGTTCAAAAGCATTTCAGTGATTTACTAAATAAATCAATAAGCACTAGGGATTCCAACTACAATATTCAAATATTGTACATTCAAATATGTGGGGAAACTATTTGTAAAAAATTTTAATGAATTATTTTACAAAATTGACGAAAGATCACATCACAATTTCTTCAGATTAGGAGAAGAATAGTGACTACCCCAGGTAGTGCTTTTTTTTGTTCTCACACAACTCGGTCGCTTTTAATATATTATCATAAATCATAATTCTTAAGTTTGACGAATTGCTTGGAGCTAAAAAAACTTTTAAAGATACCGTCGTTTCAGTAATTGAAGAAATACTATTTGAATAATCCAACGTAACTGCATAATACAATAAAAAAGTATTATCAAATATTAAACTATTTCACTGTTTCAATTTCACTATTCGATATCCAAATAATTTGTAATGACAAATAGCAAAATCCCTATTGAGTAAAAAGCGTCATGTATAAACTTTGGTACTAAAACTGTTCAGCCGAATATGTCCGCAATGTCCTAGTCAGTTTCCGTATTAATATAAATTAAAGTACCCATTAATATTTTAGAATGAACTGCTTACCCATCTCCAATATGAGAAAATATGGCGTGACTATAAGATGAAGGAGCGTGCTTATCAAAATGATAAGTACCGGAAGACCAAAGCTGGTGTCTACCTCCCTTGCTGCCGCGCAAAGCGTCCCGTGAAGATCTGACAGGCGACGGATCCTTTCTGCCGGGTCTTGAGACAGTACTCTGGATTCATCTGTGGAATTTTTTCAAACATATTTATTTTGATAAAAACCTTGGATTAGTGTGTTGACGCTGTTCCACTAATTTAAAAATGTTTAGTATTAATATTTTTCGAAACAAGCAACACACTTTTACTTATTATTTGAGAAGCTAGTTTGTTTTACATAATCAAAATGGCTCAATGCAACGCTGTTGTAAACCGGTTGTTCTGTACTGAGGATTACTACTCAAATATTCAAATACATTCAACTCATTTTTAACTATTCGATATTCGAATATCTGAATCCTATTCGTAATAATTTTTAATGAACTATTTTACAAAATTGACGAACGACCACATCACAATATTCAGATTTCAATAACAATAATGAATACCCCAGTAGTGGTTTTTTTTTGTCTTCATCCAAATTGAGTGCTTTCAGTTTCTTATCATAAATTGTAATCTTGAGTTTGACAACTGACTCGGGGCTAAAAAATCCCTTTCAACATGGAGTAGTTTCATTAATTGAAAAAAAATACCGTTGGAGTAATCTGACGCAGCTGCAAATTTAAAATATGTGTAATTATATTTTCTCTATCGGTTTGACAGAAATGGGAAATGATTGATGAAGTCGTAAATTATTATAAGATGTAGGTATCTCATTCTTAAGAAAATATTATATGTACACCAGTGATTTAAAATTGAAATAAATGTGATTTTTATGTACTATTAAATTATTTTTTTAGTATATAAAATGTTATGTTATTAATTATTCAAATCTAATTTTCAATATTATTTTTATGCTTTTCGCATAGTTTCAATTTCACTATTAGATATCCGGATAATTGATAATAGTTGGAATTTCTACTTTGTACGGATAAGCAAACAACAAAAGACAATCGAAGCATTGGAGAACAAAATACATCGGCGTTGGTAAAGGAAAATCAGGAATGGCGCATTCATACATTTGCTTAATTCATAGTTTTCTTTAAGCCTCGATGCTTACCAGATGAAGACATAGAAGCTCAAATGATAAAGTCACGTTTTTAGATGTCTTTCATATAGGTTACGGCATTATCCTGACACGCACTCAATCTCTGGGTCAACTTTAAAAGATTAGATGGACTGGCGACGTTGAAAACGATGACAGATTAGTTAATGTGTTTAGTTGGAGAGAAAAATCTTACTATCAAGATGTTTTGAGAGTGATCGTGCATTTTTCCATGAACCTGGGTGGCCAATATCGTCAAATAAGTAAGTGGTAACGCAACGTTACCGTCGAATTGTAAAATCACCTGTCACAAGCCCCAATGCATCAACCAAGGCTCCCAATTTTCCTGGTCCTACGTCTGCTTGTTTTAGATGGACGCTGAATACTGGAGAAGTTTTTTGTTTATTCGAAGGATCGTCTGTCAAAGAATAATTAATTATGTTTCAATCACCATAAAAACAATTCCTCCTTTATAAACAGTAGCTTTTATCGTTGTTATGGTGGCTGATTTTTAATTATGAATGCAGATAGATTTAAAAATGTTCTATCGCCTGAAAAAACAAGCTTAATTTCATATTCTCTGTCTTTTTTTATAATTTGATTAAGTAATGTGAATAAAATCAATTCAATCCAAAGTTGCTATGGCGAATTAATAGAGATGTTTTAATTTCATGATTTTATAAAATGTCAATTGCCACTATACAAGGTTTTTTCATTTAATACCTACCGCCACTAAAAAAAATGTATTGAATGAAAAACCAAAACTTCATTACGTCATTAATTTTAAATGATGGAAAACCGGTTGATTTTTTCATTATGTCACGTACCTTGGGATAACGACAAATCTCTACCAGTGGCAGCTAATACATCATTTAGTCTTTTCAATCGAAGGTATATAGCATGCGCTGTGAACGCAAATTGGACTTCAAGCATCACAACCACATAATAAAGTAAATAAAATGCAATGTAATTCTGAAGGAGTTTGTCTGAAAAAAAATATAACGTGTTTATTAGGAATTGCAATAGCTGACAAATGTTTTAATACTGGAAATGAAAATATCAAAATTGATAATACAACATGAGCAAGAATAATATAAATGAGTCACTGAGTCGCTAAACACGCTCCCGAGGGTTTTTAGATTTATCGGAAAACTGTTATGGGCAGTTTTAAGTATAGTTTAAGTTATTTTGTGTCTTACGGTGTATAAGGAAAAGTAAAATATTCTTTTACACTGTCGTTTTTTCGGAGCGACAAATTTGAATTTTGAACAGGGGATGAAATAGAAAAAAAACTGGAAATCAACTGGAAAAATTGGTAAATCTATCGATAAAGCGCGTACGTACGTTAAAAACATATTTTTTCGACAAATCGTCAGGAGAGTGCTTAGAGACTCAGCGACTCAAATAATACCAGTCAAATACTCATGACCGTTACAATTCAAATTTTTAAAAATTAATATATTTAAACAATTAAATTATAGCTGTGGTCGTGAAACTGTTGTTAGCAAAAGCCAACAGTGATTGAACGCAACGGTAATGCCAAATAATTATTTAATGCCCTACGTTACTCAACGTTGTACGCAACACAACCCGCTATGGCTTCATGCTCTTCTTACAGGGTGTGTTCCGTAGCGTAACCACGATATGAACGTTTCAATTTTTCGCCAAGAATGTTCGAGGAGAAATTCCTCAAGACTTGGTTGCATGCACTCTAGTGTACAGGAGTTAAGTTATAAATAATGATTTTAGAAAAAAAGAGTTAAATATTTATATATATATATTTTCCATGTCCGCTCCCAATGTGAAGCATATGTACTCCTAACGGAGGTATCTTAACAGAATTTTTGTACGAGAACTGCTTGTTAATAAGTTGCTCAACCTCTCTTTTTTCGAAGACAGTAGGGATAGAAGGATAGAGCTAGGACAGGACTAGTGATTAGCTAATCGCTCTCGCTACGCCCCGTGAGGATGGGATGGTTGGGATGGAGGACTCAGACTACGGACAGAAGTCCATAAATCGATTGAAAGATCAATCTATGAAAACCATCCGCACAGGGAATTGAACCCGAGACATCCGTAACCGTAGCCGGCGACGCTACCAACTGCGCCACCGACGCCGACGATATTATATATATATATATATTATAATATTAAGAAATGCGTTCCAGTCGTTTTCCATAAGACGCCGTGAACTCTTTGAATGCCTTGTAATTTGTCAAAGATGCAACCAAGTCGGCATGACCGGCGGGGCCGACATACCCGACTGATAATCTTGAGCAATTTTTCCAGTTCATTGTCCATATCTGGACATTCCCAAACGATGTGATTAGCATCCTGAATAATATTGCCACATTTACATATCGGACTATCTACCGGGTCAAGATGAAAGACCTTGCCAGTGAAGTGACCATGGCTAAATATTTATATATTTTACTTTCTTTAAAATAGATAAATAAAATGCCATCATCATCGCTGACTTGTCGTAACGAATGTGGCACACAAAGTAAAAGAAAAGAATATGTAATCGAAGAGATATTTATATGAAGCTATTGTATAATACGTACAGTGAGTGTTAATAAGTTTAGCTTGATTCGCGTACATGCTAAAGTCATCAATCAGCAGACAGGTCCATAGCAGCACGACAGTTGTGATGATGAGGCAAGAGTTTCTCTCTTTAGTATAAATAAGTTCCATGCCAAGACTGCTATCAACCTGAAAATTGAAACAATTGTAGAAGGCAGCTTGAGTCAAACAATTCAATTGTCATGAAAACAACAAAAATCAGACAAAAAAATTCCACAATTATGCTGAAACACGGCACATAAATGAAGTAATCACTGCTTTTTTTGGTTGGAATCCGATATCTCTTGGAATTTGACGCTTAAAATCGATTCAAAAGTTTTTATTTTTCAATATGTTATAAATAATTGCACTTCGTGTTAGATAGCATTCACTTGGTACACTTGAACTTTTATTTCTATAGTTTCAACTTTGGATTAAATAGTATTAACTAAGCACATTCAAACTTTGATTTTAGTAGTTTCCACTTAGTCACGGATTATTTTAACAAAGTGAGTTAAGTTGTAGTAGGCTATGTTAGGGTTGGTCTGGTTTGGTTTGTGGAATATATTCTAATGCGTGGAGCAAAGACATTATAGGTGGCCTAATATAGGGTAGAAGAATAAGTGACATTTCATTACAGCTTCGTGCAACTATCGATTTCAAAGTGTAAGTAATTATATTGAGTGAAATCTATTTAATCTATGTGAAAATATTTTTTCGTAAGTTTAATATATTTCTTTAATGTTAAAATATATTTTATTATGTGGGATCACTTTATTTTTATTGAAAGAATTTGTTTTTTGTGGAATATATTTGTTATAAGTGAAAACTATTTTTATGAAAGTGAATGTGATATAAATAAAAGTACATTAAATTTTAAGCCTTTTTCAATTCTAAAGAAAATACAAGAAGGAAAAAAAGGTCCAGTAAATCATGTATCTAAAACTTCTTATTTTTTCGTGGATTTCCAAAGTTCTGCCGAAAACCGTTTGTAAAACACTGCTGCAATCTATTACCCCCTCGTAGGGAGGGCTTTAATAAATCCTAAGATCTTTGAAATCAGTCGGGCTACAAAATCTTCTTGGTTTGTATTCTCCTAGATTAAAAACTAAGCCTATGCTAACTGAACAAAATGACAGAATTTATAGACCTGCGTTTCAATAAAATAAGAACGTGCTATAATAATTACTATGCACTATAGCAGGGGTCTCCAAACTACTACTCACTCGGCCCACTGTGGTTGGCTGGAAATACTCAGCATCCGGCCCGCCATAGGTTTTTCACGCAGACAAGTAGTGCCGAAAGCGGAAAAAAAGCCAAGACCAAATTTATGCAACTGCCAATTTTTTTGTCGAAAAGACTGAACCAAACAGAAGCTGGTTTTCTCCTTTTAGGCTATCGGCTATCTCCACCGCAATGAAATTTCCTTGACACTTGCCCGTAAGTACCAACTGCGCGTAATTCAAAACGACAGTATGTTAGTATGATGAGCTAGCTACGTCTTGGCCCTTGGGACTTAGTGGAGGAGTTAGTGTGGCTCTTAGACTAAAAAGTTCGAAGACTCCTGTACTGTAGCACTATTTTTCACAATCTTAAGTTGAAAAAAACGGTATAAATAGAGCTAAAAATGAACAACATGAGTTAAATATCAAATTTGAATTGTTGAGATTTTGTACGTTTCCATGTATTTCGTCGCTAACGAATCGAGTAAACGAATGCCTGAAGATGCCGAAAAACGAAACCCGGGTCGTTAGTGCCGAAATACATGGAAATGTACAAAATCTCAACAATTCAAATTCAAATTAAGTTACTTTAGTTAGCAGTACACGAGTTAATTGTCAAAATTAAATAAACTGGAGTCAACTACTTTGTAATGTTTGCATTTCAGTGAGACGGAATAAGTACGGCTATTTTAGGAATCAACCCATTCCGTTTTTAGATATATATTATATATGTTTATACAGCAACAGCTACATACTAACGCCGAGCATAATAAATGAATGCACTTCGTGATTTTATTTTGGTCATTTGCCAGCAACTGGTAAACAGCTGGAGAAATAGTCGTACATAATGCATTTCTATAATCCAGCTGCAGCGATATCGGAACTTTCGACAGAACGTTGAATTTTGTGTACGATTTACAGAATTTGAATGAGAAATTGAAGAGAAAAATAATTTGTCATATTTGTTTACCGTTAGAAGTAAACAAAAAGCGGGTGATGCTTAGGAAAAGAGGCACTTGTCACTCGGCCGACCCGAAGGCTAGTGTCGTCGCCGACAAAGCGGTGACTTAGTCCGAGATTTACTACCCTATCATAAAACCACTTGCTGCTCTTTTAAATTGAAATTGTGTATTTTAAATCTGTTTGTGTTAGTGTAAATGTCTTAGAAGAATTTATAAGTATAAACTAACTGCAATTAAAGAGAAAGTATTCTGAATACGACCGGGTTTTAATAGAAGACGAAGGAACCTGTGAATTATCCTTGTCACCACTCCGGACTTGGGGCGGTCGAAGTGTGTTGACGCTCCACCTTCCCCTCGAGTAGCGGACATTTTTACCTCTCTCATACGCTTCTGCCGATTTTTCATTACAACAACTTTTAATGTACGTATGTCCTCTATTGATAGATCTATCAATTTTACAGTTGCAAGTCTAAAATTTCATCCTATTTCGTCCCCTGTTCAAAATTTAAATTTTTCCAAACGCGCTCCGAAAAAATGACAGTGTAAAAGAATATTTTATTTTTCTTGTAGAAAAAAAGACACAAAATAACTTAAATTATACATAAACAACTTAAATTATTTGATATCGACTAACTCATTGAGTTAATGTGATATTAAATTTTAAAAAAACACTTGTTATAATGGCAATTATTAACTGTAATGCATTTTTTGTAATTGGCTTGAAATATATAAATGTCGTCACACGAATGTCGGTCACATTTCGGCCCACAATCTTTTACCCACTGCGTAATTTACGTTATATTATTTTGATTTTGAAATAAGAGAAAATGATTTTCGTACAGATACATAATGTGAAGTCATTCGCGATTATGCAGCTCAGAGTTTTTAGTTGAGCAAGTGACAACAGGATTCACATTCGGTGACAATTACAGAATGAATCCGGTTCTTTCTTCTTTGTTCATTTATACTTTATTCGTCATAACTTGATTTTTCAGAGTGTTCACCTGTTACACAGCGTCTGCAGAATATCGAATATCGATCAAACTAAATATTATTTGACCGATAATTAATTATGCTTATTCAATAATGCTGACGAAAATTACAAGCATAATGTTTCGTACATGCGAGTATTACATTTCGTAATTCTGCAGCGTCATGTATCGCTACATCCTTAAAAACAATGAAAGTATTTTTTTACATCTCAACAGGGATGAATGTACGAGAACTGCAACGTCGCCCAACTAATCTTTTTTGGAAAAGGAATAGACAGAATGATGAGGCTAGGCAAAGACTAGTGGTTAGCTAATCGCTCTCGCTATGCCTCATTTTTATGACCGGGTGGAATGTAAACATAAAAAAAGTCCATGCATTCGAACACAAATTAAACCAAATCAATTGAAATATCAATCCATACAAGTTTTAGTTGACGTTTCCGCTACAGGACAAGCTATCAAGAAATATATTCAATGAACAAACCTAACTGTGTGAATACTTACGGAAGACAGCAGCCTCAGCACGCGCAGAGATCTTCTTGTTCTCGCTGGGGCCCCATATACTCCTACCACGGAGGTAGCAGCTACTGCAAGGACGTCGCACGAGCCAACGACTCGAGCTGTCACACTCCTCATCCTGACTGAAAGCTTGGGCTCAGTACCCAACTCACTGATCAGGCCAAAAAGACAGAACGCAACTACAAGAAAATAAAACACATTTTTTGAAGGACACGGAAGATACATACTATGTACTGTGAGAAATATGCATGTTTATCCTAGACTTTTACTGACTTAAACTTGACCAGATTGGGGGATATATTCTTCCCAAGCGAATTTTATTTGACCAGGTTTGGGGTTTTAAAATTCTCACTAGTTGTAATTAAGACTGTCATAAGTACAAATCATGACATAAAATAACTTTACTATTTTCAGTATTATACAGAGGATTGGTTAATACTGTTTCACAATAATTGTTCCAAACTTTTTAAATCAGGTACCCATAATTTGTTGGGTACGTGGTGCAGCGATCAACGTCATTGGCTTCGGTTACGGATGTTTCGGGCTAAAATTACGGACTAAATGATACGGACAGATTCATAAATTGATTTGTCAATCGATTTATGGATTTTTTAATAGGCACCGATGTAAATATTCGAATATCAAGTATGAAAACCATATACCTATAAAAATGTTCGAATCATTTAATATTTTTTAAAAACGAAGGCAGAGAAGATGTCCAAACGAGAAACTCGGGTCTTTAATGACAACATATAATATAAGTGAACAGAACTCGAACGATTCAAATCAGTACTTCCTTAATGTAGCACGTGTTTCGCTTATATAAAAGACATCTTCAGACGAACTATATTGCAAGGTAAACAGTGATTAAAATTCTCAACAAATGAACGGTGGGATGGGATTGTTTCTCTCTACTAAACGCGGGGTGGGGGTAAGACACAAACGATAATAATACTAATTAACATAACAATCCTAGTGTTTGGAGGTGAAAATTACAAGGGAAATTAATTTAATAGTGGTGAGCCACTTGTCCTATTTCTTTAGTGTGAGTATTTTTTTGCTTAGAATAAATAAAATACATCACATCAGATTATAATGCAATGTAGAATGATATTTTTGTTAACCCTATTGTATTGTGAAGTTTTTTTTACCATGTCCGCTCCAAACGTGGATCATATGGCCTACTAATGGAGGTATCTCAACAGAAGCTTGTCTATGAGAACTGTATGTTACTCAGTTGTTCAACCTATCTTTTTTTTCGAAGAGAGTAGGGATAGGACAGGACAAGTGGTTAGTTAATCGCTACCCCCCGATTTTGAGGATCGGATGGGTGGGAGGGAGTTTTGGACGTAGAAAACATCCATGACTACGAACAGAAATCCATGAATGGATTGAAAAGTCAATTTATGAAACTGTCCGCATCGGGACCTGAACCCGAGACATTCGTAACCGTAACCAACGACGTTAACAACTGCGACACGGAGCCGACGAATAATATTTGAACGAATAATATTCGAATACCTGAGTATCAAAAGTGAGCCTAATATATTCGAATATCGAATACTTTAGTATTCGATTTTTTTAAAAATTTGGATTATTGAGATTTTGTACACTTTTTATTTTGAACTGACGACGTCAGTTCGAGTCCATTCGTGTGCTGGAATGCCTGAAGATACCGAAAGGCGAAACCTGGGTCGTTAGTGACAAAATACATGGAAGTGTACAAAATCTCAATAATCCAAATTTGATATTGAAATTCCATCAAGCACCCTCAGTCGATGTCTTAAATTATACTTTAGTATTCGGTTGAAATCCCTAGCGAGAACGACTCATTGAGAACGGATATTAAGAAGTATACATGCAATTTACTCACCTGCCCCAGTAAGAACCACGCAGCTGATGACGCACGCTATCGGAGATAAGTTCAATAGCCACTGGGCTCTCTTTCTGGTCTTCTGGAGTCGGGCAAAGCCCATGGGAGCCAGCCCCACAGCACGGGCGGCGAACAGTACAAAGGCGTGGGCCCCGCTGACGATTGGCCTGCCCGCCATCTCGGCATCCTCGAATCCTACCGTGGTTACCGGTGGAAGCTTTCCTTGAATTAAACGGTTTTGTTCAATACTAATCATTAAACATAATGCTCGAAAATGTACGGTGTATATTTATTATTCGTTTAATTTCAGGACCGGTTAGACGTCGAGAAGAAAACACAATTTAAATATGTTTACTTTTGATGTAGATTAAATTATAATGCAAATATTACAATGCGGTTTTAATGCTAGTCGTAAAACTGAACCGATGTTGCTGCTGAAAATTATAACTGTGTATTAATAAAATAAATATTTACTTCTCTTTCGTGGCATGACAATAGGTTGCATTATTTTTGTCATTCTATGAGTTCATCGATGTGAATAAGAACTTTATAAAACTCCGCTTCAAATGGTACGGCGAAACCATATATTGACTGTGTTTTGGCCAATTGATGTAACCCTCAAAAAATAAGAAAATGAGTCACTGATTGGATTTAATTTTAAAGAGGACAGAGCAGGTCTCGACCAAATGATGTAAATTAGAGAAATAAATTGACCACTTTTTTGGAAAGGAAACATCATTTAACTTCTTGGGTTAAGCAATTCTGACCCCCCCCCCCACTTGATTTAAGCCACTATTATATCGACACTTCTTACGTATAATCCCGTTTCTGCAAACATGAGAATCTACAGGAGTGCATTTCAAAGATTCATAACGCAACTCACCATGTAATATTTTCGATAGAAACAGTTTTTAATCTCTCCCGAACAATTTCAATTTTGAGGGCGACATAAATTAGCCGAAACACAGTCGATATTATACATTTAGGTGCTGTAATACTTTTCATGTTTAGTGATGTGAAAACGCACTCTTTGGAATTAAAATCTACACTAAACACAATATACTAGAGTGGCTACGTTTCATAAAGATTTTCGACGAAATTTTTCGCTAAATAAATTTTAGAATGGCAGGCATTTGGGCGCTTGATCACATTTTAAAAATTTTAATAAAAAACATATTAATACGATAACCATTATCCAAGTAATAGTGATCTAAATAAATTTAAAAAAATTACGTGATTCGGTAACAGCAAAAAGGCTTTTTGGCATAAACAATTGCATGTGTTCGAATTAGGGATTTCAACTACTCGAATATCAAAAAGTAAACATATGAAGTATGAAAATAATGTAAAAAATTAGGTTTGAATAATTAATAACATAAAATTATATAAATACACATTCCAATACCGTTCCATTGTATTACAATATTTAAAATTTGCGACTGCGTCGGATTACTACAACGGTATTTCTTCAATTACTGAAATTATGGCATATTTAAAGGGTTTTTAGCCCCATGTCATTCGTCAACTTCAAAATAATGAGAGAGCCCTAGTTGGGTGAAGGCAAAAATAATAATTCTGTTAAATATTATTACGAATAATATTCGAATAGTTGTCCAAATATTCGAATAACTAATAGTTAAAAAAAGGACCTAATGTATTCCAATATTCGAGTTGGAATCCTTGGTTAAAATGTGTCATTTTAATTTTTTTTTAGTTTAAATGTAATAATATTTCAAAATGCATTTTTGACGTGGTTGGTGGTGCTATTTTGTGGTTTTGAATATAATATAACAAGGATATTGTTTACGATATTAATAAATGACAGCTAACACTAAATAGTGTTATACGGAAACAAATATCAGTATTTTAAGAGTATTTATTAAAAGATTTTCTAAAGTACCTAGTCGACTTAGTTTCGTCACATTAATTTGCATTACATGTAAAAGTTGCCAATGGACAATATATTTTTAAATCATACGATTTTAAATTACTTAATAATTTAAGTTACTTGAGATCAATTAAGGAAAAATGTATACTGTAATCGTAGACCATGTGAAACTGATCGTGGGCGCCATTGCTATATTTGTGTATTATAAACGAAATATTTAAAACAAACCGTGGACCTAGAAATATAGTGTGATTGTTTTATTATTATTATAGATAGAAAAACTTAGATTGTTCTTGTTCTTATGTAAACAAACACTATTTGACCCAACCCACAACTTTTCAAAAGTCTAGTGTCACTCGTGTAACATCGAGCACTGATATTGTTCGCTAACAAAATGGCGGCCCATTCACGAAATGACGTGTCAACATTTTCACTTGTGTTAATTGAAATTGAAATCGCGATTGAGATGGTCGGCGCGATATTTTATTCCTGGCACGTGATGCAAATGTTTATATTCAAATATAATATGTATATTTATTTGTGATTAAATCCAAAATGCGTTTTGTCAAAATATATCTGTCACAGAAGACAAATTTTGCAATTAAATGTTCAGGAATATATTCCAATTGTTGAATGTGTGACGCGATGTAACAGTAAGTATGGAATGTCGATGATGATGATGGCGATTATGCAGTTCAGGGGAAATGTGTCCAGTTCAACGGGTGGTGACAGAATCCCAGTTCGGTGGGCGATGACAGAATGCATCCGGTCCTTCCTTTTTTGTCCATATATACTGTCTGTAGCTACTCTGTAGGCGTCCGTGGTTGGTAGCATCGCTGGCTACGGTTACGGATGTCTCGGGTTCAATTTCCGGTGCGGACGGCTCTCGAAGATTGATCTTTCAATCGATTTATGGATTTCTGTTCGTAGTCTGAGTTCTCCCTCCCACCCATCCCATCCTCACGGGGCGTAGCGAGAGCGATTAACTAACCACTAGTCCTGTCATAGCCCTATCCTTCTATCCCTACTTTCTCCGAAAAAAGAGAGGCTGAGCAACTGAGTAACAAGCAGTTCTCGCAGAAAAAATCTGTTAAGATAACTCCATTAGGAGACCATATGCTCCACATTGGGAGCGGACATGGGAAAAAATCTACTCTAGTCATCATGACTTGCCTTTTCAGAGCGTTCACTTTTATCACAGCGTTTGCAGAATCCGTGACGTATATCGGTCACCGCTTGATTTCGCTGACTGCATTTTCAAGTGCGCTTAAAAATAAAATATTATTGGCCAATCAGAAGCGTATATATTGCTGACAAATAATTACAGACATAATATTTTGTAAATCTGCAGCGTCATGTATCTCTACAAACCTTTGTTTCCCCATTAAGTGTATTCGGAAAATAAGATTTAAAAGCCACCGATAAGTTTATTTTAAAAAGGTTATTCTAAACTACATTAAATGAACGATAGTGATTGTTTCAAACGAAAACTATATAGTAATTAATTTTCATCAGAAAAAAATAATATTACAAGCACTGAAACATTCCCTGAAAAATACGTAAACAATGAGGAATTTGGGAACTCCAAGGGCTCCAAGATGATCTGAAAGGCGTTGTCAAGTTTTCTTTGAATCCCCTTTCCTTCTATTCAAGAAAGCCCTTTCATTTTTCAGAGAAGAAAGAAAGGTAAAGTAAATAATGGATTGTGTAAGCAACCTTCTGTCAGAAGATTTATACGCTCGCCTTAGAATCGCTCTCGACGAGTCAGTTAGTGACTGATCAATTTAAATTAAAATAATATTGCTAATAATTCACTTTTTTTTTACTGAATACATATAATCAGTAATCGCAAGGGGTGTTTCTTTATTGTTTACCCCGTTCAAAACCAAATGAATTTTTCATCTCAGTATTTAGCTAGAATACAAACGGGAAAGGGATATACCCACGCAGGCTCCACCTACTTTCAGGAGGTAAATAAATATTTAATTATATAATCAAAAATAAATTTCTACAGAGGTTTCACCAGTTTTATAGAATATAATTTTAAAACATTTCAAAATGCACTCATGCCATCATCTGACGTCAGGCAAAACTATTTATATTGATAAATAGTGTTTTATTACACGATAAATATATATTCAGAAAGTATATTTAGCAATATTTGATGATAATGACAGGATGGAAATACTTTTATCGAAATATTTATAATTGCAGAGTTACAAAAAGCGATGTTATTATTATATTGAAAATCAGCACAAATCACGATTACTCTCTGATAATAAAGTGTCCATATTTAAAAATAAACTTAAATTGCCCTGGATTTATAATTATGAAAAACTGAGGAACAGTCTGATAACCTAGTGATTTGTCACCTTGCATGGGAATAAAAATTACATGTACATCAATCATGTCTGCTCCCAGTGTGGATCATGTGGACTCCTAATGGAGCATCAAAAGATAAAATGTTATACGAGAACTGGTTGTCATTCATTCGTAAAACCTCTTTTTTGAGACAATAAGAATATGAGGCGCTTTTAGGGTGTTAACTGTCAATTCTTGGTGGACGAGCAATATATTTTAAAAACAAAACACAATTTGCGTTATACTAATTTGCTATTTTTATAATGTCCAGAACCGGTTTCAATCATCACAATCTCAGTTGATAACGATTACGATGAGCGAAAACGGTCCTGATCATTATAAAAATGTGAAAGTAGTACAAAAAAAATGTGTTTTA
Organism: Himalopsyche phryganea; assembly: GCA_022494535.1. Taxonomy (NCBI): domain Eukaryota; kingdom Metazoa; phylum Arthropoda; class Insecta; order Trichoptera; family Rhyacophilidae; genus Himalopsyche; species Himalopsyche phryganea. The sequence goes on from JAGVSL010000039.1 coordinate 890,153, forward strand.
TTTAAAAAAAAATAAGAATATTAGGATTGATTAGCATAGTAAGCTAATCGCTCTCACTGCGCTCCGTTTTTATGGTCGGATTGGTGGGAAGGAATGTAGACATAACAGGTTCCATAGATTTGGATACACATTTATTAATCGGTTGTGTGTCTGTACTGGTATTCGAACCCGTGAACACCGCAACCGAAACACACGACGCTGGCTACCCGATTGCACGTCCTGCATAGATTAAAAATTACTACATTTTATCTCCGGTAGAACACTCGAAGAAAAGGAACGGATGGTATCTGTTGAATTGCAATAATTTGAAATTGGAAAATATCTAACAACATATTGGAATAAATAATTTGAAAATGGAACGACGTGACTGAATAATAATTGTTATCCGATACAACACTCAGAGGAGAGAGGAATGAATGATATCCGTTATTAAGGAACAAAAATTTGAAATTGGAACCTGAATTTAAATATGTATTGGAGCAAAATATTAATGAATATTTTCAAAATGGAACGACGCTGCTGCATACATCAAAATTATACCATAATACTAAAATGAATTGAATTCAATAAATACTTTTTTAGACGAAATATGAGAAATGAGCTTACCTGTTATTTGAAGAGTGCCGCTCTGGGGCACGCGTGCGCAGCTTACTCGGGTGATGGAGGGCAATATCGAAGTAACTTTATAATGTGTTTTAGATACTTTTGGACTGCGTGAAAATTTTCACTGATTTAATCGATTTATTCCTTAACAGCATAGATGCATTAATACAGCCTGGATAGCAATTTATTTAATCTATGTATTAACTGTCCCTTAACAAAAAATACAAAAAAAAATGAATAAAGTGATTAATGAACATAATGAAATCAAATTTTTCGTGAAGATACAATGAGGAAACTAATCATTATTAATATAATTCGATTTGAAATCCACCTTGCTCTTGTTCTGCAAACTATTTTCACAATCTTTCTACAGGGCGTACCCGGTAATGCAAAAAATTTAACAGTATTTAATTGTTTGTGTCTGGGAATGTCTCAGGAGCAATCACCATATATATGTGAGTAAATTTATTGTTCTGCGTTTTTGAAAGTGTGTACATACTGACTTGTCTATAGGTGAGAAGTAATATTTTTAAAAAATGACACTTACATAAGAAAAATGAGCGAAAAACATGAAACTATTTGAATAATATATAACAAAACACAACTATGTTTGGTAGATATATATTTCACATTTTATTTAAACATCGTGTCGGATGTTCTTCCCTAATAGAGATTTCAAATTGATGAAGCTTATTGGCTAAGCAAAACCGTGATGATAGTAAAATAGTAAATATTTAGATACAATTTTTTAAAATATATCGTTAGCAATTTAACAAGACTGCGAATTGTATGCCAACACAATTAAAAAATCCAAATGTATTATTTGAATCGTAATTGTTTCAAATCTTCATCATTCAGTTTTGAATTAATTTAAAAAATATGTCTACTCTTTTCAAATCATATTCATATTTTTAAAAGTTGTTTCACGAATAATTCTAACACGAGTTAACAAAAAAAAGTAACCTTTGGAAGTAAAGTTGTAGCATAACCACATTTAAACAACTTTCACGGAATAGCGATTTAAAAATGGAACGGTACTTTTTTTAAGTTAAAGTTTCAAACTCTCTAGCAACTGTTTTGTCAGGCCGGCTAGAGGATAATCGCATTCGCAGAGGCTGGAATTGCACTGACTGAAGTCAACACAAAAGTGTAGCACCTTTCTATAGAATGCACTCGGAATGCATTATTATTGCTTCACGCTGCACTTTGTTCAAGTGTTTGTAAACAGGTAGAGTATATGGGGTATAAACATAATGTTTTATTTTCACTCAAAACACATACGGGAAAACTTTCAAGTGGAAAAGGTTTGATATATTACATGTTTTTTATACCATTCCCACTTTAAGTATGGAAAATATGTAGTACTTTTTTTAATGATGATCGTTTTGTAAATAGTGGTAGACTGTAGCTGGCTCGCGTAATGCCATTGATACATAATAACAAAACTTTTAAATGGCAACTTTTTTCGATATTATTAGTATACACCTTATAACTTTGCACTCTGACTCAAAAGTCCGGCTCTAGAATTTAGGATCACGGGATTCGTACACGGCTCTAGGATCCATACCGATTCATTCACGGGATCCATACATACTAATACACTAGCATGTTCTGTATATTATACAGAAAGCGTATCCGTGTAGTAAAAAGTGTACAGTTATAAAGCTTATACTATACTATGATACCGTTGATCGACTTGTAACACCGCGTTGGCAACAATATACATTATGCAAAAGAGAAAAAAAATTGGTATATGTTTTTTTTAATTTGTGAATAAAATACAATTAAATTGATGAACTTGTAATTGCCTACAAAACGGTGCAAACAAACAAATACCTGGTATTTAATCGATGCAAATTCGCTGAAAAATAGATTTAGCATTGAATGGTATCGACAATAAGTTTTAGTAAAACATTCGCTACCGCGGTATTGCATGCCGAGCGACGATATGTTTGTTGATTGCAGAGAAATACATATTTACTGTCGAATATTCTTCTATTACTTTGATCCTCGTCATTGAAAACACATGATTTTTAGAATGGAAAAATATGTGGTGCAGTGGTCAATATCGTTGGCTACGGTTACGGACGTCTCGGATTCAAGTCCCGGTACGGATAGTCTCAGAAATTGATCTTTACATTGATTTATGGATTCATGTTCGAAGGCATGGTTGTTTGCGATATCTGAATTCCCTTCCATTCATTATATCGAAATTAAAAGCGATAAGCAAACCAATAGTCATGTCCTAGCACCATTCTTCTGAGGTTGAGCGATTGAGTGATGTTAGGATAAATTTAATAAAGAGTGCATACTAAGGGTCGAAATTTCCGAATCGAAAATGAACGAAACGAAACGATAAAAAGAATTGTTATCGTTTTTAAAGACAATGGTCGATAACGATAATTGAAATTTATCGTTTAATCGATATTATCGTTTGTATAACCGATAATTATCGGCTTTTTTCGATAATATTTTTTTTCATAGACTGCAAACCTTTTCGTAATTTTTAAATACACCTTAGCTACCATCCAATATGTTTTTTGTAATATGCAATTTCACGGATTCGGTGTAACATATATAACATTCATTTAAAATAATCCATCTTTTATCAAAAACAAATATTCTGAGCAAAGAAAGCATTGTCAATTAGCGGTACCAGTTTTTTGAATTCGTTTTCTTCTTAACCATCAATATATTTCTAAAAATTATCGATTTTTTATTTGTTTCATGACAAATAATGATGTATAGTATTATCATGGCCGCCGCCGAATTTGGAGCTAGAATTATCAGTCAAGAATAAATTTCCCCAATTAAATATCTTTCGAAATCCATGCCTACTTTTAATAACCGTCGCTAAAATATCAGTTTTGGAGTTTATTGAAACGGTTGCGCTCTTCACTGTCGGCTAAGTGAAATTGATACATCTATAGTAAATACCACTAAAAAACATTTGGTGATATTGGCCAATTTTGCAATTTTGCTAATGATGCTATATTTATTTATTAACAAACGATAATTATTGTTTCCTATCGATTACTATCGTTCGATAACGATAATGAAAATTTATCGTTATCGTTCATTATCGATCATTATCGTTTCTCAATCGATAAGAAACGAAAATTTCGACCCTTGGTACAAACACTTTACATTGGTAGCGGATATGGTTACAATATCGAGTACTCGCCGCATGTAGTGAGAATTCTCACAATACATTAACTTCAGTAGGTGCCAAACTCGCTTCCAAAATAACTTCAAGGATGTAAATCAAAACATTTAACGTGTTCATTGGATCTTTCCGCCACAGTGGATTTCGCTAATGTGATGGAAAACGCAAAATTGGCTGCGGTCAAAGGCGGCCGACATTTAAAAAGGAAAACAAACTAGGAAACAATGCGAAACTATCACATATATAGTTACTTTCAAGTACTTACCATGCTTAACATAAATATAAAAATGCCGCAACTATTATAAATATGGCCGTCGTTCTTGTAAAAAAAGTTTCGTTGGGAATACTGCAAGTTTTGAATAAATCGGTGTTGAATATTTCATGAGCCAAATGCAGAATTAGTTTAAACTAAAAAATGAGTGTTAACGTTTATTTTCATTATAGTTTTAATATTTCAATTGATTTTCGCTACCGAACTGAAATAAAATAACATTGCAACCTCTCTAGATAAAAACAATAACCATAAAAAAACAGATAAAAGCTTTGCTTTTTTTAAAGAAATTTAGAAGTTAAATTTTCAAACGACTCTCATGCACAATTTACCAAAAGTGACTTCACCTAGTTTTGCATTCAACTGACCATATTTACACAGTCGTTGTTCTGGAAGAAGACGTTAACTGAAAAATACTAGTATTGAGTTAATGGACTTAATCATTTTCCAAATGATAAAAATGTATTAAGGATACTTTTTTCATTTAGTTTGTTTGTACAAAACTGCTTAAGTAGAAGTAATTTCATACGGTACAGTTCTAAATAAGGAACATGTTGGTATAACTAACTCATTATGTCATTTTTAGTGTTTCAATTAGTTTGATTCACTCGATTTTGTGATGTCTTCCAGAACAGAGACAATATATGACTCATCCCATACAATCAAAGCATCATCAACAACAAGGTGACAATCCGGAGTGGGTCTTGGCAGCCTCGAACAAAAATCAATTAGTCGATAGAAAAATCAATTTATGAAACTGTCCGCACTAGGATTCGAACCCGTGAGCAACGTAGCTGAAGCTAACGACGTTAATAACTGCACCACGGGAACGGGCCCAGTGATAACGATTTCGTAATTAATTAACCCTTACAGCGCGAGCCGTCTTCGCACGAATTTATTTTCAGAAAATTGATATGTTAAAACGCTTACTATGGCTAAAAACAGATCAATTTGAACAGTAAAAAAATGGAGAATTATGTGAAAATATTAGTTATCCCAAAAACATCAAGAAGTAAACTCGTCGCATTCTCACTAAAATAAATCGAAGAAAATGAAGAATCTGAAAAATATTGCGCCAAGCAAAATGGCTGCGGCCAGTCTTCATATACCCCGCCAACACGCACACAAGCATGCGCGTACCCGCATAAGTATGTGTAATACATAAGGCTGACGATTAAGACTGCGTATCGGCAGTTCAAAGCTGAAATTCTAAAGAGTGAATATTGAGAACCTTTTTCCTTGTGTTCTATTTGACATTTTCATGATCTGTTGCCTAATTTCTCTACCTAAAGGTTTGAACTATCATTTAAAGCATATATCAAGTGTTTTCTTCTAGTTTGGCCGGTTATACGAGATAAACTGTTTTATTAGATACAAAATCATTGAAGATAACCGCATATACCTATGTTACAACGCAATAAGGTTGACAAATTAATAATACCTGTATGGATTTTTTATTACAAAAACAAAGAAATAATTCAACAAGTCAGTCCGAATTATGGTGTTATACAGCTAACGTTTATAACAAATTTTTGGTTGTAAACGACTGGAATTTGGATTCAGAGTGGAAGAGCATACGCTATGTAACCTTTGCAAAATAATGTTGACGCTTCTAAACCATATAAGTAATAACAATAATTAATGTTTTGTTGATCAACATGGGGACTCGAAAGTAGCAGATACGACCCTCGTCAAAAGAACACAGCTGTTTGAAACGCCGTGGTCACTCTGTACAGGACACCGCAATTATAACAATGTTTACCAAACTGTTTTACAGCAACAGGAATTGTGAACCATCTTATTTTTCGCTTTCAATGGCCATGTCTGCTACCAATATACAACAGATGAGGGGTATTAATATAATAACTCATAATCTACAGCATATGCAAAACAATAGTTATGAATGCAGCATTGTTATTCGTGTTGACACCTACCATTTAAATTATAAAATATCTTTCTAAGCTTACAAACTCCCATCTAAAATTAATGTAAAATTTTCAAAACTCATATTCTCCATTTCAACCAATGCGAGTGCAGCATTGTACTAACATGACCACCAGTTTTTGTTTACATATCATGGAGTAAGCAACTGTTCTAAGCATATTTAATTGTAGCATGAAAACGGTTTTTTGGGGTTTGCCGAAAACAAGCATTGATGGAGATTCTGAGTTATGATACTAGAGCCCTTAAATACGAGTAAAAATAATTGCTCTTCACAACTTTTTTTTAAAAAAGGTAAGGATGACAGTGTGAAGTTAAAAAAAAACTGTAAGTTTTCTCATCACGCTCTGTAAGTCTCGTTTCAGGGACACATAGCGGGATACAATGAAAACATACACCCAAGCTTTAGGATACAAATCCATAAATCGATGACAAAGGCTCGAATCGCTGAATGTATTCTTTCAAACATTGACTGTACTAGTGATGGACATGTATCCAAAGCATGAATGTCTGTGGTGTTTTCCATCCTCTCCACCTGTCCACCCTGTCCGCCTCCGAAACGTCAATCAGCCTCACTATCTAAAAGCCTTTCTGAACTCCATCCTTCTTTGTATATTCTTTCTGCCCAAAGAGCGACACGCTGTCTGGCTGATTTAAAATTCTAGTTTTCGTATAGAAAAGTTCTGTTTAGATGTTTCATTAGCAGTCCATATCGTTGTTGTTCTAGAAGAAGACACTAACTGGAAAATACTAGTTTGCAGTAATTGCAGTTTGAAGTTTGCCAAATGCTTGTAATGCCATACGTTTTTCATTTTGTTTGTTTGTACAAAACTGATTTAAGAGTCAGTAAAATTTATAAAAAATCGCGTGTTCTGTGGTACGGTAGAGTTTGAAATAAGGAACATTTTGGTATAACTAACTAAATATGTCATTTTTTTCGATTTAGTGTTTTCTTCCAGAACAACGACGATATTATATGCTTCATATTTGGAGTTGACATGGGTTGAACAGCTAGAGACTAAAACAGAATTAAGTTAACTGCTAATGCTTACCCATTACCATAGGGCTAGGACAAGACTAGTGGTTAGCTCATCGCTCTCGCTACGCCCCGTTTTTAGGATCGGACGGGTGGGAAAGAATTTTTAAACAAACATGACATTATGAAACTGTCCGTACTGGGATTCGAATCCGTGAGATCCGTAATCGAAGCCAACGACATTGATCACTAACCCGATCGATTCCCCATTAGGATTCGATATAACGCTCTTTGCAAGCGGACGTGGTATGAAAAAGACACATTTAAATCTAAATATAGTTTATTTCTTACTAAATAGTCTGATTTATTCGGTGGAAATGCAGTACCATCAATTTGGATAAGTTTTCCCATCGGTCTAAGATTGGCCCACTACATGGAAAAGGGTGCTGTTATAATACCATGATAATACTAATGCCATATGAATATTTTTCGTTAAGCAAAAGTATCGTAGCCCTGTTTTATTGTTGAATTTGTAAGCTGTCAGTTTGAAATGATAAAACACAATTTAAAAACTTTTCTTGAAATAAATTGGATTAGCCATATTTTCAAATTGTATTACTAATCTGTAAACCAAATGATGCATATTTTTTCCAATCTCAATTATGTGCAGAAAATATGCAAAGCATAAAGAAAAGTTGCCAAAACTTTAAAATCACTGAATTTATAGTAAATACAGCGATAATTTGTATCGTGGGACAAAGTTATCCGATTTGGATGCAAGCTTTGGCCCAACTTGTTTTAACTATATTTATGTATTAATTATAACAATAAATCTGTTTATGTCAATTAAATTTCATCTTAAGGCATTTATGTATAACAATACCACACATAACTGCAATGGCGAACCATAAAAATACAAAAACCCTCAGAACTGGGCTAAAGTTACAATGCAACGATTCTACGTAAAGTTTGTAATAAATCAACGGAAGCCCGCAGTAATAGATAATTTTCATCGTTATTGCAAAAGTTGATCAAATGATTAAGCAGATATTTACTAAATAAAACAATTTTCAAACACAAATGTTTGACAACGGCTTAGCAAAGTAAATAAGAACAGCGTAATCATGGGCGAAGAGTAGACGAGCGGCAGGCGGCGTGGATCATCCATCACCGCGCGGGACATGTGCAAACAATATTTTCACCGCCGGATATGAGGCAGGCTGGTAATAAAATATCCGGGAAAACAGAAGAAGCACACACAAATATTGTGTAACTATTATGGACTGTAGATAAACTCAATACTTGATCACGTATCTATATTGTGGTGACATAGTAAGTATTCTATTTCACTCTACTAGGAAAAAACCTCACAGCGCATTAGGGTAACTAATAGTGTTCTCAATACCGAAATTACCGGAACGGTTATTTTAAATATCGAAATATCGATATAATACTTAAGACTTGAGGGGTGGGGGGGCGGATGAGATGAAACAAAGACACACACAACTTTTTTCACTCCTCACAGTCTTCAGTAGAGTGTAAGTAGAGGCCCCAGTCTCGGCGGTGTAAATCTTTATTAGCAGTTTGGTTGCTTGGTATACAGGTTACAGTTGAATTATTCGTTTATTAAAACATTCGAGAAGGCAGACTATCTGCTGCGGAAGTGAAGGTCCGGCCCCCACGTTCACCGCCAAGAATCCTACCTAGCGATAAAGTTAAGAACAGATCGAGATGCAAAGCATAATTATGACGAACTTGTCCCGACAGGCTAAAATATATTTTTAAAATGCAGACGAGACTCTTCCGGAATTCATCGAAGTCTCACGAAATAAGCCGAATGACACCCGATGACGTACAGAAACATACAGGTAGCAACCCGTCTGACTCTTCATGCTGCTGGCATAAATATTAAAATTGCTTTTTCGCATAAGGCGAGCGACGACTGTCTTGAAACCTTTAAAGGGGTCACCTGACAAGATTGGGCCGTGTCACACTATATTATGGTGCAATTTATTAATCAGTGTTCGTCCAGCAAGCGTTGAATCTGAGGTGGATTTTTCTGTTGCTGGCAGTGGCGGATTACTCCACAAGCGTATGAGATGCACTATTAGGGCCTCCAAATCTTAGTGGCCTCATGAATAATTTATATATAAAACCCACATTAATCAAGTTTAAAATTTTTGTTTTTGTTTTACAAGGAATTAATAGTTAAGGTTTTATTTTAAATTTATGCATTCATTGAAACACTTCGAAATTATTGATGAGATATTAAAAGTGATTACAAAGAGAGATTTATTTTATTAATATGGGTTATATTAAAATGTCTAAAAAAATTACAACGGTTTATTGTTACCTGAAAAACAGCGCCTCCAAATTATATTGCGCCTGAAGTTTCCCAAGTGCTTAATCCGCTGGGCAATATTGCACAAATATGCGATCAAAAGTGACAGCCTTTTTAAGATAATTTTTGTATTAACTTTAAATGAAATATCGATAAACTAGTATTCGTTCGTTTTGTATTATTTTTTGCTGATTTATATCTATTTTTATAATATCGATATTTTTTAAGAAATATCGGAATATCGGTAATGATATATTATATTCGTCCAGTATCACTAATACCGTGCCAATACGGTGATGTGTACATTTCAGTTCAGGGTTCTAATGGATTATCTTTTTTCAGTAAATTATTAAACCGATACAATTAAATTTGAGTACAGACTAACCGGTAAATTTTATTTTGTTTATAATTCTTGCTGGCTGAGAAAAGAACCTCCTGTCGCCATTTTATTATTGTTGGATATTCAATTACACGTGTTTTCACAACTCAGTGTAATAATGGTGTAATATCTTCATTGCATTACTAATATCGCAAGCAAATTGGATAGTTAGAATGTCGGCACTATTATTTTTCAATGTGATTCATAGTGAGTAAATAAATAATTTCAGATATGAAGTTTAGTGATATTGATTGATAATAAATAACAGTGACAACATAGTTTATGATGGATGCATAATTATTTGCGATAAAGCAAAGTAAAAGTGAGGATCGCCCGCATCCGAAACACAATAATAAATTACCAAATGAGTTCTTGTTTTAGTTTTCTCAGTTAATAAATGATAAAATGACGCAAACATCATAATAATTATTGAAATCAAGATAATATACCGATATACTGCATAAAATGATAAATAATGCGTCACAAAGTGCTCACATTTCCCACTCAATGGATTTCCAAAAAATGTCCCCCATAAAGCAGATCTAAAATAATGTGAGTTTTTCAGTGGAAGTTTTATAATAATACAATACATTCACATCAAATTATAGTATTATTTTAAGTGGTGGTAATAACTAATAACCCTGTCAAGTTTTGTAAGGTAGAAGCAACGACTAACAAATCTTTGAACAATAAAGGAAATGCTATAAGGTAAAAATAGCATTGTGTTTAGTTCATCAAGAATTATAGGATATAGGTTGGTGGCACAAGATTGATATGAAGCAATACATGATTGAATGGTTCAACTTTTCGCGCCCCCTAGTTTGGAAACTGCTGCTTTTGTGCATGGCTTAATTGCTACAGAATTACAAAGTTTGTTATCACATAAACACCGACGCTTTTCGTGCAAGTAAGAATGAATTAAAAAAAAATTGTTATTTTAAATTAAACCCTGTGTTAAGCTTCCGCAAGGTTTCAAATCTATAAAGATTTACATTCATGAGAATAAACTTTTCAATCAAACCTCTGGATTAAAAGATCAATCAACACTCAACTTTATACTTATCTAGAAAGCTTTAAGTGCTTTTCTGGATATGAACATAATGATAATAAAATGAACTCGTTTGTTATTATTAAAAACAAACGTCAAAAGTTTTTTTATAATCCTGAATAAATAAATATTAAGTAAGTACCCATTGTTTCAATTTTTTTCCGAAAATTTGAAAATATACATTTTGGACTTAAACGTTATTAAGATGGGACTATACCTACACTGCTGGATTTAAAGCTTATAAATTAAAGAAATTTATCGTTAGAAGACTGGAATCTTTCGAAATGTGACATGTGACGGCGATTTCTTGGTCCAATCTTGCCACAAACGAGGGGCTTTCAAGGGTTAATATGCCAAGCATTCTTATAGCGACCATCAAACACAGAGAACTGCACACTTCGGTGGTGAGTCGTAATGTATTGTATTAAATGCCACCCAAACGATCTTCAGTCAGGAAACCACCTCTTTACACGAATTTCCATCTCTCGATCAGCTGATTCTTGGAAGATAATTATGAAAAAGAAAATGTAAAATGATTTTATTGATGTAGTTCTCCACCTAAGTATCCGCAAATTTTGTTATTAACTGTTTGATTGTTTATTTTAGCTACGCCAGTCCATATAGTCGCCAAGTCATTGTTGATCATAGAAAGCTTTTAATTCTTTGCAGTATACATACTAAATAATCTTTCTCCTTCCAAAAGAGCCACAGGCAGGGATGGATAGGCCTGGCGGGAAATTGGGAGAATTCCCGGTAGGCCGACGAGTCTCAAATATAAATATGAAGTTCGTTGTGAGGGACGCTTGCACAGATTCCAGCCGAGATAAAAATCTATTTTGAAACTGTTGAATGTGGTTCACTACATTTTCAATTCAAACATGCATTATTTGTATTTATTCGAAAATAGTTTTGGGCTGATGCTAACCAGTTATGGTAACCAGTCTACATTTGTTCACAGACACGATTTAAATAAATACTTGGAAATACTGCTGATTGCTGGGACCCTTCCAAAGGGGAGAGAAGTGTTTGGCTGTACCTTCGGACACATTAACGATAGCTGTAATTCAGAAGGAAGAACAATAGAACATAATGAAACAAGGTACAAACTTTGGTTTTGAAACAAATATAAAACTCAGACGTCTTTATAAATTCGGTCATGTATTCACATGAAACAACTAACTTGCAACCAAAAGACTATACTCAGGAAACCAGTCAAAAGGCAATGTTTTGGCTAAACTTACAAAATGGACAAACTGGTTCGATTCTAACATTTTGAAATCGAAAGTTGAGCTGAAGCCCGATGGATTCTACTAAAATTAGGTTATTGTGAAGGTGGATCATGGAGGATGCTATTAAACCAATAATTTTATTTTAGTTTACAGTACTGTTGACAATAGACCCCAGTTTTGTTTATATTTATGTAGAAGTGCTAGCACCGTCATTTTCGTACCTATTTATTGTCAAATGCATAATGACATTTTTTTTCAAATTTCCTTAACAGATATAAAAAATAATACGGCATTAGAATAATCTGTTGGACATAATAATTATTTTATAATCGTTAATCAATGTAAACCTTGCATTGATTAACGATTATAAAATATGTGTGGCATGATCAAAATAAAACAATATAAGTACTCGTACTATACAAAATAATAACATACGACTGTAAAGTAAACTAATTTGACACAAAAAATCCATTTAAACATATTAAGTAATATTTTATAAAATGTAAAAGTGACATTAGTAATAATAAGATTTTACGTAGTAATTTAATTAATTTAAAAGTTAATGCAAACTTCTTCTTAACCTAGAAACTTCAAGAAAAATATAAGCAATACAATAACTACCTACCTACAAAACAGTAATTATTTTTTCGATAGATGAAAACTTTTCATATTATTTAATCAATTACTATTTCTAAAATCGAAAAACATTAATTTAATATTATTAGCAACATTTTAAATATTTCTTATGCCTTAAATTACATTTTATGCATAATTTTGTTCAAACACTAAGCTAATGTATTTTAAAAGCTCAGCAACACTGCACTCAGCAGCCATAAAGAATATGAAAAAAACATAAACCAAAACAGTGTTTTATTCTGTACAAGTGATGAAGCGTACACTGTTTTTTTATTTGATTTTTAGCGCGAGTAATGGCTTTTCTATGCTCTTTATGATCTACGTCGTGATCGAAAATTTAATGACGACTAATTTTGTGTCCGATTTCATCAAAAGGAGCAATGGAAAACATTTGCAATTACTGCCTACAGCCAGGAAACGTAAGTAATTTCATTAATTCCCTGTCAAATCCAGGCGAACTCAATTCTTGAACATAAAAAATTATTATTATGGTTTCTCATTCTTTTTCTTAAAACCTAATTAAAATACATTATTTGAATTATTAATATATTAACAACAATTATAAACGTTTAAAACAGTTCCATCCGAGGTTTTATGTAGAATTAGAAAGGCAGTATTTTGTATCTTTGAGATATTTCGATCTCTTTGAAGGCGTATCGAGTGTTTTTTTTTTGTCTCAAGCACAATTTTTTTTATTGTTCTTGCCGTATTCTTTTTTTATTCCGTACACGTCTACCATATTGGTGTTTTTTTGAAATTTAATACTCGGCCTTCATTTATGGGAACGCTTTTTGACAGCTGTATTTTATTGTGTTTTTTTTGACAGCTTTTTCCGACCCGAGAAAATTCTCTGGCCTGCGCGAAATGTCAACCTTACGTCCAAGACCCTTCCTTCGGTGCTGATAGTAATGTGGATTACAGATCGATGTTGGAAACTCAAATATTGGTAAGCAAAATTATAACCAAACAGTGATACAAATATACACTCATAATAAATAATCAACATTCATAGACAGTGTGACATATTGGGTTTGTTATTGTGTCAGTTACAATTATTATTATTATTTTAATCAACAAGTTAACATTCCAAATTTAATTTGAAATCCAATTGTCATCCATTATAATATTAGGCTGATCACTCTATAATTTTACATCTGGGTGGAGATGGAAATGCAATTATGTTTTTTTTTATTATTATCATCATTTATTGATAAATTCGGTTAGTCATTATTTTGTAGTAATTACTATTTCTAATGATCGCTTAGAAAAATTGAAATTGTGCAAAGAGGGGAGCGTATTTACATAATTACCTCATTATTGGATCCTATTTAAAAATTCTTAAAATATTCATTGTTTCTGTGTGTGCTCCGTATTAGCATAATGATAAAATATTATTTTACATCATTGAGCTTAAAAAAATAACTTTAAAGAATATGTAATAATAATAAATTCATATCCTATTTTACGAGCTCAGCACTCCAGTCTTACCTAACATAAACACATTTTAAATTAAGTTATATCACAAAATTAAAAAAATAATATTGATTAAAAGAATTTATTCTATTCGGTTGATTTTTTACTTGGTGGTAATAAATTATTTGAATAGTAAAACAGTGACCTATTCGTAACGGTTGACTTCTATTCTATCATCAGATGCTAAAATACCAGAGTGGACAGATTTTCCTGAACGTCTGCTTTATACCTCATTCTCTCAAGAGAACAGGCATTACAGGAAAACACGATGGCGAGGAACCGACTTAAGATTCTCAATCTCATTATTTTTTGATTATCATCTCTAAAAAGCAAGGTTGATCAACTGACTAATGGAAAACAATGTAGAATGATTATATATATATTTACTAGTCCTGTGACCGAATTGTCAACTTTGGCTGCGGTGTCCACGGGCTTAAATCTCAGTATGAACGTAATTTCAATTATTTGTGATCGAAGGCATGGATGTTGATGTCTGAAATTCTGTCCCACTAGGTGTAGCTAGAGTGATTAGGCAACTCCTGGTCCTGTCGTAGTCTCTGGTCATTGTTTTATCCTTACTATGTTTAAAAAATGAGATATAGTGACTGAATAACGTGTAGTTCTCCTGAACTAGATTCTTGAGATGCCTCCATCCAGCTGACTGCTAACGTCTCAGCTGTTGAGATGGCAGATTTCAGTATGTTGAAAGCTGATACACGAAAATATAAGAATGTTAACAGTGCTTAAACTTTTGTGTACAAGCTAATTATAATATTTAGATATAGCCTGATTTGTCTTGATAATCTCCATAAGTTTGCTTAACACCAACACTATTGAATTAATTTTTGAAATATTTGGTTATTCTTTTAACAGTTCAGCAGGGAACGGGTTAAGAATCCATATGTTCCGCATTGGGGCAAGCATGGTTTTAAAATAGTATAGAATTAATGTTTATTTTTTAATTTTCAGATTCCAATTGGTGAAAATGACAATCTACATTGCGGTTATTGCAATAAATCTTTTGAAAAGACTCTTCAGTATCAAAATCACATGCGGAATCACAGAGCTGAAAGAAAATTTGTCTGTCAGCACTGTACCAAAGGTAAGGTTGCTAGTGTTGTATTTCAAGCCTTTATGATGTAAAGGCTATATGTATCAAAGACAGGGGCTGATGGTGTGGATGAACAATGAAAACAATCATCTTTATTGTTGTGGAACATATTTATTCCAAATATGATTACACAGAAATTGGAAACTGTTCAACTAAATCAGTGGTCGGTAACCCCAGGCATATTAGACACTTAATGCGCCAAAGTCCATAAGTAAGCTTAAAAAACATGCTACTGCATTAGTCACTATAATTATTATAATAGTATCAAGTATTTTTATATATTTTTTAACCATTGTTACTAACAAAATACGTAGAAATTAAATTTCTGGTTCACAATTTATAGTGAATTGAATGAGAGGGACAAATATCAATTGGTTCAAACGGGCCATGTCTGCTCAGTAAGCAAAAACAAAATTAAGCTAATGAACATAAAATGCCATAACTTATCTTCAGTGATTTTTTATTGTCTTTCTCAGCCAGTCAATAAAAAAAAATTTTGTCAAAAAAGTTACGCTTCGAGTATTTATATAGCAATTAGTGGAAGAATTGGTTTTGTCAACATTGACGGATGATGATATTTTTATTCATGGATTTTCATATACCACGTGTTTACCATTGTTTCAGCTTTTTCACAGTCGAATAATCTCCGAGCACACCTTCGGATCCACACTAATGAAAGGCCATATAAATGTACGGAATGTGGGAAGGCGTTCACCCAGGTGAATTTATTTTCAGCAATATTAATTTAAAGAAAAGCCTGTCACTGTACATTGTATCTATTAACCCTTTCCTGCGATCACATTTAATTTGTATTATTTTTTCGGCATGTTAACATGACGTGACACCGCCCCGTACTTATGGGGCGGACAGGGTCTTCAAAACCAATCTGCAGACTCTTTCTATTAATGCAAATTTAATGTAATACCCCTCCTGAGGCGTTTAAGAGTAGTGTCATATTTGTTTGGTTGCTGTTGTTGGTTTACAGTTAGAAGTGGGCAAAGGGCTTGCAATCCTGCATGGCCGCCAGTCGCCTCTCGACCTTTCCCGGAGGGAGTCGTCGGCCGGCGAAGCGGCGACTTAGTCCACCGCTTGCTAGTAAAACCACTTGCAGAGTTTTAAATTAAAAATGTGTAAATCTGTTTGTGTAACTGTCTTCAAGGAAATTATATAAACTAACTGCAATAAACGAGAAAGAGTATAATAAATACGACCGGGTTTTAATGGGAGACGAATGAACCGTTGAATTGTCCTTTGTCCTGTCCCCGGACGCGGGCCGTGAAGCTTGTTGACGCACCGCGCCCCGCTTCTCCCCGCTCTCCAACCTACCCTCGAGTGAGCGGCGAGAAAGACGTGTTTCTTTCATTACTCTCTCAGACGGTAGCATTAAATGTCTTTTCAGGTGACGAATCTCAATAATCACATAAGACTGCACACCGGAGAGCGACCCTTCGCCTGCACGGAGCCCGGCTGCGACAAGGCCTTCGCGCAGGTCACCAATCTCAACAATCACCGCAAGTCTCACATGAGAGACGGCCGCAACTACCGCTGTGACATCTGCCACAAGCTTTTCGCGCAAGCCGGCCTTCTTAACCTGCATCGCCAGTCTCACAATGCTCAGCTACATCCCATACCGCTGGGTAGGCCTCCGTTGGCTGGAAGATTGCCCGGCAGACCTTCTAATAGGTAATATATCTAAACTCAAGCGGAAATTTGACTGAAAATTCAAATGCCTTCGAAGATAAATTCCTAAATCAATTGAAAATTCAATTTATAACAGTGTTGGTAAGAGAATTTAAAGCCATGGACACTTAAACTGAATAGGACGAACTCTTAAGAGCATTTCCCACTCGACTCGGGCTAGCGTTTTAATAAGTTTACATACTCGAATTAAATGTATGAAAAAGGTCATAAACCCATTCTACTGTGAATAAATTCTTCAGTAATATACCATTTTTATATTATTTGATTATAAGTTACATAAAAACTAATTAAACAAGCTCGTCTTTACCTAATACCGCCACAACTGTCACGCGTGATTTCAGTGGAAATGGTTTATTAAGAGTGCATAAAAACAGATTCAAAGGGGTTCATTTTTATTATGAATGTGTGTCCATTTGTTTGTTAATAGAATTGATTATGCACCGGTAGCCTGCCAAGACTGCGGTGAAAGCTTTCTTCACGAGAAGATGCTGAGGAAGCATATGAGAGAAGACTGCAGAGAAGGTAGACTGTCCGTACCGATATATCCCATCAAACCGGAGGCCCGCAGTCCCATGCGAGGTAAATATAAATACAATTTATTAATGTTCTTAAATAATCGCTCATTGAAATCAGATAGTAAAAATGTGTAGTAAGTAATTTAGTATTTGTATGTTATGTCATTATCCTCAGAAATCACACATTTGTTTTTTTATTCCAGATCAAATATCAAGAAAACACATGGCGCCAGATGTGCCAGTGAAATGTCTCTTTGGTGACTGTCCGAGGTTTTTTGAGGATACGCCGACGCTGCATCATCACCTCTCCAAAGATCACGGACTTACGATCAATTCCAACAAAGCGAAACCAAAACATGCGCTGTTTCAGAGTGATGAGGTTCGTAGATAGAATAAACCTTTTATTGTATATAATGTAGCTATAGATGACAGCCGGTAATGTAGTCGAATGGACAATGATTTAGGGCGCTTTCATAGAATGTTTTATGGGTTTATGTTGAAATGTCTTAAAACAGGGAATTTTTTGTGTAACAATGTCCGCTCCCAACGTGAACCATATTGAGCTTATTTCAATGGCATATCCGTTTCAACCAAGAAACATATTTCCTGTTTCAAGAAAAATGCATCTTCAAATTAATCAATGTCTGAGGAGGAGTCGAATGGGTAAGCTACGTAACCCAAATAGCGCTTGACTAGTGAGGTATGTCCTAGATGGCCGATTTTCAGGCCCAATATTCGTTTAGTACTGTCAACAGTTACTTCTGAATAAATATTATTAAAATACGACAGAGGTAGGTGGAAAATATTCTTGATAGACGCTAGTGCCACATCACTTATCATTATTTTTACTGTTTCACTCGAGATTATTCACTAGCAATCATTGATTTGGAGTGGAATCAGGGTTCCACTGGGCCTCCACAAAAAATACTTCCCACCATACAGAAGCAAAATTGCATGTTTATTAAAGTATTGGTTTGTTGAATTTCAGGTAATAGAAATTGATGACGACGATTCACCGTCGCAACCATTCGACATGAAGGTATTGAAAATTTTCTACCATCAAATTTGCGACAGTCTTATAAATCAAATATGAATTTTTTCGTATTCTCAAAAGTTGGAGCAAATAGGACAATAAATTATATAAAGAGTCAAAACTATTTCAAATTTTATCTTAAATCAATCACCATAGGGTAGTGAAAGCAAAATATTAAACAAGATATAGCTGATATTAATATGTTAACTGATGGCAACGACGACACTACATAAAAAGTAAAAATACCCATCCCATACGTGACCTCCAGTTGTTGCAATGGGTGTTAATACCATTCCCTTGCATTTGTTTGGTTCTTAAGGCAGTTTATAAATGCTCCTCCTATCATGGTATTATACCTGTCTGGTGTGTTGTGTAGTGCGATATGTGAGCCCGGCAGGACGGAGTAGTATCTGCATCCTGATCACAATGTAAATTCATCACATGAGTTTTTGTAATCAATTGAACGTACTAGAGCCGTCAGATATGCATATATATGTTCTCAGGAATAACTTGCATAACCGGTTTGCAGATGTAGGACTCTCAATATATTTCATTGATTCCATCTTCATTGATTGCAGATGCCATCAGGTGGAAAGATGAACGGCAAGGTGTCCATAAACCAACCAAAATGGGAGAAGGCAGAGAGTTTGGCTAGTGATAGGTATAATATCTATCCACCAATCTAGTCCATTTATCCATTGTATAACATAAACCTCCTCCCCATGTCTCCAACACTCTTCCCAATCCTGCAGTGCCATTTTCCACCTTATCACATACTCCTTGAGACAGTGGAGGTCGGTCTTCACATCAACACTCGCTTAGTTCATTGATCCCTCTCTATTTGGATTACGTTTGCGAAAATATCAGTCAATTTTATTAACTATTTCAGTGATGAAAATGTTTCTAGTGCGTTATCCATTGCATCATGTGCATGCCGTGTATGGTGTACATATCGCCTGTTGCAATTGCTACTTCACAAAGACAGCTGAGCATTTTGTACCTAAAGCCATCGGCAAGTTTGCTTTGATTGAGCATTTTAGTACAACCTCACTATACTCCTATTTCCAATTACCAGTGCATGTGTCAACCTTTTTATGACTATGTGTCTTTGAAGGATTTACACTCATAAATATAAATAAATAAGGTTGTAAATGTCAATGAATGGAATCAATACAATCTATTTCATATATAATTTAAGACATCGCCTGAGGGTGCTTGATGGAATTTCAATATCAAATTTGAATTATAGAGATTTTGTACACTTCCATGTATTTTGTCACTAACGACCAGGGTTTCGCCATTATCAAGAAATTTTGGAAATCAATAGAGCCCAGTTAAATTCCTTACCAATTCTGAACGAACAGCTGAATCTTCCAAACTCCCCGTTGCTGTATCCTATATGTGAATGATTTCGTAAAAAAAAAAACTTTATATATGTATTGATATTCCCATATTAATAAATTCATATCATGGTCACCTAACAGAACCCACTAAATGTGGAATGATTTTATATATTTATCCTTTCTTCGAATTGCATCCCATCGAAACCCACAATGCTATTACAATTGTAAAATCTCTGATAATTCTAATATTAGTTGGAAAGCGGCAATTCACCACTCTGTTAATGCGTTTGTTTACACAACGAGGATTAAGGTGATTCTCGAAATTTTAACTCAGGTATCGGTGTGGATCCTAGACTTATAATATATTTTTTCTCGTAAATAATATTTGTCATGTTTGTATCTTGTATATAAACGTTAGACACTGTTTGTCAATTCGAGTCCATTCGTGCGCTCGAATGCCTGAAGATGCTGAAAGGCGAGGCAAGATGCTCAATAATTCAAATTTAATTTATATATATATTTGTATAAATAACCTGAGAAGCTAAAAATCACTGAATATTTTTGCAAAAGTACTAAGTGGTGATTTTTTTCTTTGCTGTCATAAAAGAGATAAGTAATGACTTGTTAGCTATATTTGTTTTAGTGACGATGGCGTTTCGGAAGACGATGATGATGAGGAGGATGACGATGATTCAAGAAGTGTCAATGGAAACAAAGGCAGTGGATCATCATGCAATAAAAACGAATGCATACTTCCCGAGCAGGTAATTTTGTTGATTCGCCATTTTTCTCTTCCTTACACGATGGCAACTTTTTAAAACTACTTCTCCCAATGTAGAACATGCAGACTTACTCAATTTGAGTATAATTTATGAGCAGTAAGTCTGTCATTCAACCTCCACTTTCAGATACGTTAATTGGATAATATAGATCAGTCTTTTTTCAGAAACAGTAAGGATAGAAGGACGAGTCTAAGACACGATTTGTAGTTGGCTAATCGCATTGAAAGAAGCGATATCAACGATAAAAAGGAGCAAGCATGGCATAGTTGACCATATTAAAAAAAATCTTAAGTATGTTTCGCATTTTAGAAGAAGCAGTACTGCCAATGAATACCTTGCCCCAGACTGTACATCTTTTTAATTGTGCAACAAAGAACCATTCAACATTTTTTTTGTTAAAAAATACATTTATTTCCTCAGATAAAATAAAGGTTAAGTAGTCAATATACTACGGTCAATCTGGGTAACTTTGGCCCATTTCTGAGTGTTTTTGTATTTTTATGGTTAACCATTGCATTTATGTGTGGTATTGTTCTACATAGAAATGAACTAATGTCTTAAGATGAAAGTTAATTAACATGATGATAGTTTTTTGGTTATAATTGATATATAAATATAGATAAAACAAGGTGGGCCAAAGTTTTCATCCGAATCTGGTAAATTTGGTCCACTATACAAATAATCACTGTAATTACTATAAATTCAGTGATTTTAAAGTCGTGGCAACTTTTCTTTATGCTTTCATATATTCTGTACATAATTGAGATGGGAAAAAATATGCAGCATTTGGTTTACAGATTTTTAAATTGTGTTTTTATCATTTCAAGCTGACAGCTTACAAATTCAGCAATAAAACAAATTATGTTGCACATTAATTCACTTTTTTACCACCAGGGTCTACTCAATACCTTTGTTTAACTAAAAAATGTTCATATGGCATTAGTATTATCATGGTATTATAACAGCACCCTTTTCCATGTAGTGGGCCAATCTTCGACCGATGGGAAACAACCCAAATTGATGTTGGTCAATATAACAACATAATTAGTTGCAATATTTTTGTACTCCCAAAATATCTGTTTATGATTTCCACATTTTTCAACAACGCATAACACTAGAAGTCATTCATCTGAGAAGTAGACTTTTGTGGATCGGTTCCTTGGTACATAATTCAGTCCAATTTATCCTGATTCGATCCCTATTTATGTACTCACCACCTCATTTACACCGTGCTAAAATGTCGCCTGTCTTCCATTTTCAGATGATGCTGGTTTGCAATATTTGTTTCTCAACGTTCGACGATCCCGTCTCCCTCGAGAAGCACGTCAAAAGCAAGCATAAATAAATCATATTATATTTATACATATTGCGTAGTTGTAAGGAAAATATTTGTCAGCCTCTTATTAAGTATAGGTGATAGGATACTAAAGATTTGTAACAATAATATTTTTCCCCGTTCTATGTTTTACGTAGAATATTCATTTTACATTTGCCGGGAACATTTCGTCTTGTACTGGTCTTAGGGTGGCAGTATGCAGAGGTTTTAAACATTTAGATAGTACATGATTGCAATTTCTATGGTTTTTTTTATTTCAGTCATTCAATAACACAAGTTATCTGTAAATTATTAACTTATTCAATATAGCCACTTTTTCAAATTACAAAAGAAATTAATCTATATTACATTCCAATGTGTCTGATTTATGTGCTAGATTTTAATTGTATTTTCATTTGAAATTCATTTTAATAAAGTAAAAATAGTTATCTGTTTAGTTTTACCAGAATTATAAGTATATTTGAGCCCTCGAGAAGTGAAGTGAGCCAGGTGATAAAACGGTGAAACTTGTTTATTGAAAGTTTTCATTTTATGGTCTTCTCACATCAATTTACACACTAATTGGTTTAATTTAAGACATCGACTGAGGGTGCTTGATGGAATTTCAATATCAAATTTGGATTATTGAGATTTTGTACACTTCCATGTATTTTGTCACTAACGACCCGGGTTTCGCCTTTCGGCATCTTCAGGCATTCGAGCACACGAATGGACTCGAACTGACGTTCGTTCGGACATTCGTTCGTTCGTGGTCAGTTCGAGTCCATTCGTGTGCTCGAATGCCTGAAGATGCCGAAAGGCGAAACCCGGGTCGTTAGTGACAAAATACATGGAAGTGTACAAAATCTCAATAATCCAAATTTAATTGGTTTAAGTTCTTACATAGAATAAAATACTTTTGCAGCCTGTATTTACTTAGCTCAATTGTGTTTTAGAATACTTTATGACATGTAGGATACCAAACTCATTTTTTTCGAAAATATAAGTTGATTCACTTATATCGGCATTATACCATCGTCAGAACTAGTTAAACTCTGTTTTTACCTTATTATAATAGAGTTCTACCTGGAGTAATTATCAATTTAATCAAGAAATTGACTTTATTCGTCAAACTTATATTTTAAACTGAAAAAGACTTGAAATAAAAAATGATAACAGAAAACAAAATATAAAATTTTGAATAATTAATGTAGCACGATAAAATTGGTGATTTTTAGTATCCGCCAAAATGTTTTCTAAACGGTTCTTGGGACTCTGCATACGGCCCTCGATGTTACGGACACAAGCGAGTATCTAGCGTTTTGATAATTTTACAGGCTATTTTTTTACTATTACTCTTAATTACTACCTAGCATGAACACCAAATCTGAACTTTGGAGATCTTAAATGACAAAACTGACAAATCTGTCGCTGCAATCGCAAGCAAGAATAAATTGCAATATTGTTTATATGCTACCATTGCATACTGTTGCAATTCTTACCAGGCAGTAGATCTTTTAAGTACGCTAACATGACGCCAATTTAAATAAAAATGTATAGCTTATGTCAACAGTTAGGTATAGTAATGTATCTGTCAAGTAAAGTTGTTCATATCAACACATCCTACGTAAAATACTCTATCTACAAATCTGTTTCCAGAAGAGTTACATAAGACTCATTTTGTTTTATAATATCATGAATCTATGGTTCCATTTCGATGGGGGTAGTGACACATAAATGTATCTACAAAAAATTGCGTTTTTTGATTTAGTATACAGAATTATTATTCACTATGGACCGTTCTATCTGTAACACAAAGCCATATTTCCGCAAGAAGTATGGGTGATGAAATATAGTTAAACATATTTGTTGATACAGTTTTGTGTTAATGGAATGTCTTTCGACAAATTAGAAACACACAAATGCATAATGTGCATCTAATGTATTCTCCAGAAAAACGTTTCTTCTCTTCTATTGAAATCTTCAGCTTTGTAGATACATTTTTGTGTCAATAAACTATTCATATGCAACCGATCTTATCTTAATTGATATAATCTTCATGAATAATTGCTTTACTATTCTTTGCACTCATTTTAAATACAGAAGTGTCTCTTTGTCGCAATCTCTCGCCATCTCTGCACTGGCAGACGAAAATTATCTGTTAAAAAAATCTACTGAAACTGATATGTAGATGGTGCTGTTTAACGCTAATTCCCTAATATCTGTAATCTGTGTATTTCTTACAGACAGATAGAATATTCATCTAAGTTAGGCAGCTATTCATTTGATTTTGTATTGATTATTTACTTTTGTTGATGTGCAGAAGAATAATCGAAAATTCCTCTATGACATTGTGTTATATAAGAAAAAGATATTAATATTTTATTTATTGAACAAAGAATTCGAGAATTTATACATGACAGAGTGTGTATATTTCATAGCCAAAAGTATATATATTGAATAACAGTAATGTTTCGGTAACGTCTGATAACTGGTAATTTGATATTTTGTGTCCCTAGTAAACAAATACTGCCCGCCATTGATAGCTCTTCTGTACTTACTATAGATCTTCGTAACATAGCAGCCTCTCGAAGATTTTCTTATTGCTCTCTGTTGAGTCTTACATCTTGCAGCAGGCAATCAAAACTTTTATTGTTTACATGACATGCAAATAAATTTAAAGAATAGGCAATAAAAAAATTTGGTTATGGTAACATATATGGAGAAAATGGTAGAACGCTGATACCAAACGTATGATTAATCTAAATATCAGGTGAAATTTAACGCTTCCAGAATACATTTTGTTACTTCCATTCATCTGTTAACGAGTAATTATTTTACATACTAAAAAATTTGTCCGAGTAGAGTTAGTGGAGTTGGCCAGTTTGCAGATTAAGCAGTCACCATGTGATTGAATCCGATCAATGTTGGGAGTTGTATGGTAAAGACCAGCAAAGAATGTAATAAATATAAAGTATTTTATTCTAAAGATTCAGCAGACTTCAGTATAGTTCCTTGCATTGCCCCTAATTTCCGATGATTCCTTGATTTCATCAATCCAGATGTGGCCCTGCAACATCTCTAGATCACTGTTTCTTAACCTTTTTACATCCGCGGATCACCAAAATATCAAAAAATGCTTTGCGGACCATCGACATTGGAATAAAATAGTAAATATTTATATAATTGCCTTTTTTATTCAAAACAATTAATTTTGCAACACCGTATGCTTGATAGTTTATTACAAGAAACTCTTTGCGCCCACCCAAAAATTTTCGCGGACCACCAGTTAAGAAACAGTGTTCTAGATGACAAAATTGTGTCAATGGATCTCTTACATGCCCTACCCTTTGCCGTAAATAGTCATTACATCTGCTAGATCAATACGCTCCTTTATACATTGGCTTTAGTTTCTCTGCATAATACCGAGCTTACATTTAGTTTTTGAAATTCACCCGAGCAAAGAGTCCAAGTACATATTCAATTCAGTTATCAGATTAGCCCAAACACCGCCAATTATATGTTATAATTTTATTATTTAAATATCTCTCCGTTCTATTGGCACCACTGTCGAATTCATCCTCGATTCCCTGTTCAACATTTCAGCGTGTAAAACTATTTATGTTAGATTTTTATAAGAAACTTAGAGTAATATGTATTGTGTCCAACGCCTTTCTCATCCAAATGCAAACTCTAATAACTCATATCAGTGTAATTGTACTATAATATGTGTCATTTGTATATTCTTATAAAACTATTCCTAATGCATGGCGTGCCGATCTGTAATAAATAGTTATTATCGATGATTTCTTAGGTTAGGTTTACTGTTGGTATATAATTATCTTGCCATATTTTCAAAGCGTTGATTGAAAGCTTCGTTTGTATGCCTTATTTGGTAAGACATTGGTGTATTTAAAATGCGAAATTTATCTGAATATAAGGTGATGTCTTTTATCAAGACAACTTAGAGCCTTACTGACCGGACACTAACACCGTTTTTTAAGTAGATGAAGTTTTGCGAGCCTGAGACGGCGAGATGGTGTTTTGGCGCACCGCATGTTTTCATCACCTCTCACGTAAAACACTCCCATTGGCGAAGAACGATTGATATTTTCGAGCTACGCCGCGCCGCCTCACGCTCGCAAATACTTCATACACCTAAGACGGCCCGTAACAAATATGAGAATAAGACCGCAATGGACATGAGAAATAAATAATTACGAAATACGTTTGGCCATCTTGTGACTGAGTTAACAATACATCGTCACTTGTGAACAAATTTTACAAACACTAATGTTGATTAAACATAAATTTGACCAAATAATATCTCCCTTATTGCCATGGCAACCTTAGCCATGCTGAACTAATTTGGAAACGCTTGCTCTCCAGTTTTCCTGAATTAGATTAAATCTTATTTCTGATGATTTGTGTAGATTAATGGTTCACCTTATGTTCCGGTTAATGTTGTATGTTTTTTTTTAGTTTGCATTGTGAGAAGTACGAGCAGACAATTTAATTGGTATAGTATTACTGATGAATATACTGCCGTCTTTCTCGATTGAGTGGTTGCCGGTGGATTGTTCTTATGTCAGGAGACGACGAGGTTGGCTGGTTTAGTTGGACCATATTTTTAAACACTGCGATGTTGTTATTATTAGGCATTTTATAAACAAACTACGAAAATTACGTCATGAACAAAATTTTATCGTTTAAGTTCGTAACTATTGTATCCGATTAAATGTTTACCAGTTTAGTGCCACTTTCATAGAAATCATATTTTTGCATGGATGCTATTAATAAATTAACTTTTAATGTAAAAAAATTCAACTATGCATTCTGCTAATGCTGTTTTAATGTATTAAATCATTACCACTTTTTTAAATCAAGAAAATTTCCAAGAACAGATGTTAATGTATACCTGTGTTCATTAACTTTATTGAAGTCATTGACCCCTTTACCTCACTAAAAATCTGTGTGCGAAAGGAAACGGGTGTTAATAAAATCAGTACTTTTCAGGAGAGCCAAAACAAGATTTGCTTCTGTAAGAACTTTGATGAAAAATGTGATGTTTCAATGTAGAATTTACCAATTCAGCAGCATTGATTCGACTAGCCCCTATTCCCTCTATATGCATATATGCATTGTAGTTATTTTGGCATATTCAACTTTTTTAATTAAAGAGATTTTTAAATATTTTTCCTTTCACTCACAATTATTCAACCCCCCCCCCTGCCCACAAATAAAAATAAAATTTATATTAAACTGATTTTAATGCTGAAATACCCGGATACACTGTCGCAAAGAAATGAACCCGACCGTATTAACAAGGATTAACAGGTATGACTGATTGTATTATTGCAATATTCAATTGTCCACTCTCTTTCATACTGCCCCCCCCCCCACCAAATGCTAACAAAAACAGTGTCATAGGTTATGGAACTATTTAGAGAATGGAACAAGAGATTCCCCATAACGAAAGCTAACTTCCGCTGTATCTGTAATATTTGCGTGGCACTAAACTTGTAAACTGCAGAATCAGAAAGGGTTATGTTTAGTAATTATAATTAATTGTGTGCGATATGTTTATTTTCCAAATTTTTACTGTGAAGATGTACTTCACATTATTGTATTATCCAAATATGCGAAGATGCCAAATTTTTTTTCAATTGATCTCAAAAAAAAAACAAAAATTTTCAATTTGATATTCAAGTGTGAGTTACTATTTTTTGAAAGTTTAAAAATGTTTTGATTTCGGCCATGGGTGTTCTCAATAGGAAAATATTGGTAGATCGAAATTTCAACATCTGCTTAGGTTCAAATTAAATGTCGTAGGCTTTGTGTTATGTATCGAAAAAAGAATCTTATCCTATTTATTTTCAACATATTCAGTTAAACCGATAATTTTTCAATCCTGTATTTTACTTTGGCCAAAAGTGACTTACTGCTTTGTTCATTGTGCATGTTGATGTGGGGCGTGTAATGAAAAAGGTTAATATATTTGAATAATATAAAATTAAATTAATAATTGATAACTTAGTTATTCCACTTGGTTATCAATTTTTAATTTAATTTTATATGAAAAATGAACTTCCACAAAGTTACCGCCGGATCCATAGAAAATATTTGAATACCTTGATATCAAAGTCGGATAAACGCCACATCCCACAAAAGTCACGTTTTTATTGATTGTCGTAGTGCAAGTGATGCTCTTTTCAAAAAACTCGTCGAAAGTATTAGAATTCGACGGTATCATATAGATTTTTGATTTTAAAATTTGTATATAGTTTCAAAAGCGGACACTTAACATCCACCTTCGCAAAATCTGCGGACATATACACATTGACCAATCACAGAGCTAGAATTTACTTTAAAGTGTCATTGCTGCCGGGCATGAATGCAGTGTTGAACATGTATGAAACGAAAAATCACCCCTGCTGTACATTTTCGTAGATGGCTTATGTCCCACTTTGATACCAATCTACTTAAAAGGATTCGCTTATACATACAGTAATTGATTTTTTCAGCAATATTTTTCCCAGATAGTCAATACAATAAAGAATTGACGGGTTCCCATGGCTCCCGTAAATATAATATATAACTATTTCCTACCGTGATGGTATTACGATGACGTGTTTATACAACGGAAAAAAATTATTTCTATTACATTTTGTTGACAACATAAGAAATTGAACACCAATATTTTGAATAGAAATGTACTTAAAAACTGTGAACATTTTTAGTTACATTGTATGTGCCCTATTCCTTATAGGAAAGTATTTTGAAACAAATAATTATAATTGTAATTTATTGTAAAGATATGTTTTTGGGATGTTTGTGCAATTTTTGATTCGGTTTGTATAACCAGAATCATAGAATTTATAATGCAATCTAGTTATTAATTTTTAACTAACATTTTTGATTCTGTTTTGCATGAGTGCTGTAGAATAGCAATGTATGAACATTAAATTCTTCTGTCTTTGAAAGAAACGATGCTGGAAATCGACGATGATATCAAATCCTCAGGTAATCAGTAATTTCAAGTTAATATGCATACGCATACATTGGTATTGCTAAAGATGTAACAGTGTTGTCTGTCCAGGCTACTTTGTGATATCTGTAAGGTGATCCCTTGTTATTATTCTGTCAACACCCAATAAAATAGAAAATTTAGTAAACAATAATTAAACTTTGATAATTTTTATGATTCTGTAATTTTTGATTATTCTGGTATTTGTACCCAAGACTTTTTGTCTCCTGTATCATTCCAAGATAGATGCGTACTGTATTTCCTCGATTATAAAGCGAAATCTTTGAATTTGGAGTGTCTTATAATCGATGATGATGATGATGGTGATGATTCTTGTGTTAAATGTAAAAGAAGATATTTTATGGGAAGACTTAGAAAACAATGATTCAGAAAAATCGGGCAATGAATCCGATGAAGTTTCAGGCTGATGTTAAGAAAGTATGTATCTAATAAACTGACTTCAAATTTTGATTGTATAACTTCTTTGTTAAAACAATTGTTTCTTGTTCTGCTTCTAGTTGAGGAAATACAGTGTAATAGTAATCTATAGCAAGGGATTGCTTTGTGTTCATACTTTTATATTTTTATTTTAATTATAATTTTTAATGCTTTATAGATCTTTCCTATCATAGGAATTTGTTCATTCATAGAGATTCCTTTGTAACATGTATATGTAATCATGTGAAATATTGAATACAGTAAAACCTTGATATAACGGACTAATGCGGACCAGGGGTGTCACGATTTAACTCTTTCGGTACCAATGCACATATGGGTGTGGCTTGGTGCACATGAAGTCAACAGTAGTTAGTACACGTCAAAACTGCTGCAGATTTGTAATTACGTAACTTATCATACATAGAATCTTTTTTACGAGCAATGACTTGATTTTAAATTTGTTAAATCAGAGTTTCTTAACCTTTTACGGCCGCAATAAGAAATTGGGTAAAAGTTCCTATTTCATGACCCAAGACGATTCATGAATAAAATAACACATACTAGCGAAAATTGAATTTATTATAATAATGAGAAATACAGCATTGCTAAAAACATCCCTTGTCTTATTAATGTTTTTTGTGACTGACAGCAGCCTGCCAAACAGTGTTGCCGGGTCTTGTAAAAGAAAATATGGTACACACTATATAACTGACTTGGAACCTTCAATATGTCACACGTTAAATAAAATATGTAGGTAGGGTGACTGCTATAGTAATTGGACACTTAAGGAAGTACTTTCCTTTAACAGTGTATAAGTTAAAAAAAAAAAGTATGTAGGAAACATGTAAGGTGTGTAGAGATGAGGAATTTAATGAGCTTCAAGAAAATGAACACAACCGTAATAAAAGCAAAAGGTTTTTTTTAGATATTTGTATTAGACTGTAAAGTATGGAAAAACATAGTAATTGGACACACTTACTTTTTAAGTTAGTTGTACCACTATTTAAATCTCAATGAATATTGACAGCTTGTATTCTCTCACGCTTTCCTGAGAAGTTTCGTTACGAAATTCACAAAACTTTTATAAAGCAAATGTCACTAAAATATCACTGTTTCTTAACGGATCTGTTAACACAAACGCGTTTTTTCGCCTTTTTGACCTGACATCATATAAGAATGAAGTTTTCTCAATATTGTCATCTAGTAGTGGATAATTAAAGCTGCAGTTACATAGAGATAGAAAGACTAAACATATTTGCCTCCTTCACACCAACAAGAATGCTTAGCTAATCTCATCTTGGAAGCTTAAAGTTGAAGTGTCCAATAACTATCACCGTCCAACTACTATAGCATTGACCCTATGTTATTATTGTTTTGTTGAAAATATTTCATGACCCGTCAAACAAACCATTCGACTCAATTTTGAGTACCGATCTACCGATGTCAGGGATGTTTTTAGCAATTTTCATATTTGAATAGAAATTTCGTCCATTCTATCAAGGCTTAACTGTATATTCAGAGAAATATGTCAAGAATACATTTTCATTTTGTGCATGCATGACAAATGGTTCCTCGTTGCAAAGCAATCCGTGTGTAACTTGCCTAATCACCAGATTAGCACTTCTCAATATTATGGGTCAAAATATTTTAATCATTTAGGCATTTAACAGATATGTATTAAGAGATATGAGTCTTCTATTATATTGGCTTTTAAGTCATAAGTTTCATTAGTCCAAATTCTACCAGTCAGATTTTTTTACTATTGTTAGACATATTTATATTTATTTACAATACTGCTATTTACAATATTTTGATATTTTATTGGCGGCTTGTGTTAGAGAATTATTAGGTTTCTTTTTATTGTACCATTTCTCGATCAAATTTAATATTTAACGGACTGCATTTGTTTTTTATAACAATAATACTGTAGGTTTTTTTTTTTATTGATAGCTAATAATTATTAAGTCTGTTCGTCTGCCATCTAACCGATTCTTGATGCAAATCAATCAAAAGATTCAGATCATTTCAAGATTGACATTTGAAATCAAACTCGATTATAACCCAGTATTTTTTCAATATACTGGAATGTATGACGTAGGACGCATATACGAGTCCGCGGCCATTAACCTATTAATTATCAGAGAAAAAACAAGTGTGGCTGCTTTGTGAAATTTTGAGAGCACTATAAATTAATCTAAATTCTCTTACAATAAACAATACACTAAAAAACGAGACAAATCCATTCCAAGTATTCAGATATTTTTAGTACTATAGCCATTGGAAACTTCATGCCGAGGAACTCAATCATATTGTTTTTACTTTACGAAAAAATCGTTTGTTCTTTGAGCTTCCAGATTTGTTGTGTCTATCGTAAACTTATTGTTGTAGCATTATAATGTGTATAGGTTGATTTTAAAAAGAATTCACAGATGGCAGACGTATTGTTGCGGTCTTGCATTATAAATATATGTATAGTAAAAACGTATGTAAAGATTTGGATAAACACAGTCAAGTTCCTGGGATAGTTAAAATTCCCTTAATAAAATTATAACTAGGATATAATAGTGTAAAAAAATCGGTTTAAAAAAAAAACCATAATTTTATTATAAATTTGAAGATTGGTTTGAATCTCGTTTTGGTGTTTACATAGGGATTATTAAAATTAATATTGTCAGTTTTTACTGGGATCCTATTTACATACACTCAGCGGAGAAAAAATGCGACTTAAAAATAATATTGTTTTTCTTCAATTTCTGTTTTTTTCAGTTCAATCTTTGTCTCAGTTCATCAGCTTAATACTGGAAGTAACGTCATCTTTAATGGAGACCGAACTTTACCTGATATATCAGCGACCAAAAATAACATTTATTTTTTTCATCTACATTTACAAACATCTGACAACTCGCTAGCATTGCTATGTAATGTCGTTGATCTCAATAAAGAATCATTGATTCGTATACTTCTGCTCTGAAAAGATCATGGTTGATTAAAATAATTTTCCTATCATTTAAACATCTTATAAACTAAACCTATTGAAAATATGACAGTTGGAAACATAAGTCAGCTTGGCCGGCTTGGGAAACTCCTGAGACGTATCTTAGCAATCATTTGATACTCCTTTACTCTGCTGTATTGCCGGATGCATTCTGTAAGAAGAGTTTGAAGTTGGAGCAGGTGGTAGAAGGTACAATATTCAATGTTTTGTAGTCTTTGTATTAGAGAGATTCGATTGACGGTTGGAATGAGGCAAAGACTGAATTGACGCATTGTTTAAAAACATCTTATCTTCTCATACAATCTATACCGATTGGAATAAGGACAATCTGTCATGCTTAGACTTTAGAATTTTTTTGAAAAGGTTGTGTCTTTCGTTGATAGAATATAGAAGAAGATTCGCAGAATTGTTCAAAATTGAATCAGTCCTTATGAATAATGCTTGAATCGGATCCCTCGTCGTTAGCCAGTGATTATTAACTGACATTTAATATCTTGTAAATAATAATATCTTTAACACTTAAAGAGATACATTTCAGTAATAATAATGTGAAAAGTATAAGACTATTAAATTTATTATCCCACACTGTGTAAGGTTATGATTTTTACTGAAATAATTATTATCGTTTTACGGTGTGTAGCTGGTAACAAATGTTTGATTGACTGAAGGCACGCTTGCTTTTGATGGTGGAAGAGATTTCGCAAGAACTGAACAATACAGAATGTAGTAAATATATTATCGCCGTGTCAGTCTGCAAAAGAATAATATTTCAATTTTGTGCTGGATATAATTTCAGCTACATTTTAGATATATCAACTCGTTCTGTCAAATATGTTGTAGTTTGTGTTATTATTTATCACCAGAATGTTCCCTTTTTAAATTATCTTTAAAAACAAACATGATAGTAAACAACTTTTTTGTGTTCCACTCTTGTATCATAATTTTTATAGACAGTTTATTGTTTCCATAGTATTGTATTGCCAATTAAGAACAATATTCTTATTTTTTATTAGCGAGGCAATCCTTAATTGCAATAAATATAAGTGAAATGAAATTGTACATATTGGTATTGAATTTATCAGTTTCTGCGTGTGATTTCTGTATTGCAATTATAGGGACCGGACTGGTGTCTCTTGTTGCTAGCATCTTCAACTGAAAAATATATCCGAACAGAGTTATTTATATAATACTATCTAAAACTTATGACAAGGTAAGGTATACAAAACAATTGGTAAAGAGATTATTAAACTTATTGTAATCTCGGCGGTACGGCGATAATATAATTACCATCTTCGCAGTCCTTGTGAAAAAAAAGGTTAATTTTTAAGTTTTACGCCATAATATATATTATGTATGTACGCCTGTCCTTTATATGAATATAATTTACCGTTAGAAATATTATATGATAATGAATATCTATCATTTTAATACATAAGGCTTTATTTTAAACAATATTAACAAAGATTTGATTGTTGAAACTGATAATGAATATTTTATATCAATATTTATGTATGAAAACATTTTTTCTGTTTTGTGACGTGTCAAAATGATGTGAAGAAATATCAAAATTATTATTTTCTG
Source organism: Himalopsyche phryganea (assembly GCA_022494535.1). Lineage (NCBI taxonomy): Eukaryota > Metazoa > Arthropoda > Insecta > Trichoptera > Rhyacophilidae > Himalopsyche > Himalopsyche phryganea. The sequence continues at coordinate 924,057 of JAGVSL010000039.1, forward strand.
TTTGTCCTTCTAAAAAGTGTTTTATTTTTCTCCTCTCTACACTTTCACGTCAGCTGCTGGGATTAGATTGGTAAGTAAATGCCCAGGCTATGCGATAACTACGTCAGTGTTTAGCAACATTTATTTTATGATAGTTCACTCTGGATGGCATGCCCCGGTCACTAATGCAGCTTGTAAACGACCATTTACGGAAATTTGCTGACGACCATGTGTGGTCGTGTATAAAATATCAAAACAAGGTACTAATGCTCACGACATTACCGTATAGCACATACTAGCCGGGAACTTGACTGGATGATATTTTGAAAATCGAGCGCAATCGATATTACGGCAATATTGACAGGATAAATCTATTATCTTCCCGCTCTGCTCAATATGTGTGTTCTGTTCTAGATCTGTCAAATTATGTAGGTCTGTCGACATACGTCAGATATATTCTCGATGTAACGTTTTGTTATTATATTTTCAATCACTTTACGATGAATGTATGCCACATGAACATAAAACTTCTCTGTATGAATAAATTAAAGTAAGTAGTTAGCACAAAATGAAATGTTCAGTTATATTGTAAATCTAATAAAAACTCTTTAAACAAATGTTTTATAAAACATGACATTGGCGCTTAGCAGTTTTAGAGTGTCAATATTATATCATTTCATTATAAGTAACCTAAAAATCGTGTATCATTCATCATAAAATTTAAGTAATTTTAAGTGAATTTTGAATATTTCGGACCTGAATTGCGGGAATTAAAACCGTATTACCGTAAATACATGGAATTCTGTGCACCTTAAATCAAAGTTTAAGTAAATGCGGAAAAAATGACAGCTGTCAAATATCCGATGAATATCGGCCTATGTAACTCATTTCACGTTACTACACAATATCAATTGCCCTGATATCGCAATAATATTGTCGGAAACTGCCGCAGCATAGATATCTTGCCGGCCATGTGCAATTTTTGATATCCGTTTACAATCAGCTTAATACCTGGTCAGTAGTAAGGCTCGATATATTTACGCCAAACTTAATATTTGTATTAGCCTCTATGTTCATAAGGTTAGTACTAAACATAGACAATATCAATGAGGAACAACATTTTGTCCGCGAAGTACACATATAATTTATTTAATGAATTCATAAATTTATAATATAATAATTATTCTTCTACAAAAACCAAGACATACATACCTACCAAATGGTGTAGGCGAGCTGGATAGTTGTTTTTGTAAAATAAGTGACGTCACTTTGACGAACCAAATTTTTATTGTTACAAAAACACTACTGTAAACATAACAGGTTGTAATTCAATAAGCACAGAATGACGTCAACAAATGCAAAAATGGTGAACGTCATTTTTGACCCAGCTCACCTTTACTCTTACGCCATACTTTTCTTCATTGAGTGGAAGTGTTATGAGAAGTTATTTTTTAACCATGTTTGCTTCCAATGTGGAGCATATGTACTCCTAGTAGAGCTTGTCTCAATGAGAGTTTTTCTAGAAGATCTGCTTGTTAATCAGTTGCTCAATCTATTTCTTTCGAACAGTGCAGATAGAACAATGGTATTAGGGGCAGGATTAATGGTTAGCATTAGCACTTCCATTTGTAGGATCGGTTGGGTTAGAAGCAATTTAGAGAAATCATGAGAGAAAACATATTGATTTGTTATAATTTATTTCACTATTGTTAACAGAGTATAAATTTCTTTAATGATATATAAATATATAATATAATGCTAAAATAATAAAACTAAATTAGTACCATTACAATAAATCATTATAGGTACCTCAAATGTTACAGTACATTTACACTTGAGTCAATGTGAATATATATCTTCTATTTCAATGTATTATGAAATATCAATTTTTAGGTTACGATATATACCACACTCTATAATACGGAATTTAATCAATCACAGTTTAAAAAAGTTATTTTTGGAAAGTTTTAGTTTTTATCATAGCAACACTACAGTGTTTTTGAAATAAAAATACGCCATTATGTCAGGATTTATTTTTTGAAAATGGCCGCTGGAAAATAATGTAACAGTAACTCAATTTTATAGTTGATTAATGACAATTTTAAATGTAATGTTCGTGTATAATATATTATATAGATTATCATTAAAAATATAATTACAATTATATAAAAATCCACTTATTAGAAATGTTTTCAAGATAACATTTATAGTGAATTTTTGTTGCAATTGCTTGTGAAATAAGGAAAGAATCCTATAAAAATATACATCTACCTACCTAATATATTTTCATTTATTGTTGCAGAATAATTCTTGGTAACAAATACATTTCAATAAATAATACTTGATCAAAAACGGCTGTTTTAATTTTATTGAAAGTTGGATAAAATAAATGCAACAAAAAATTCACTGTTTAACAATTGATATAAATTATTATTAAATTGATCACAATTTTGAATATATACTACTTCTAGTAATAATTAAAATAACAAAATTTACTTAAAAGTTGTGATGTGATTTTGTGAGATTGATTTTGTGAAGACTTCATTAAAATTAAAATTTAATAACAAACCCAAAGGCTTAGTTATACAAATAGGATCTGTCAAACAATATGGGAATGGCATTATCATTACGTTATGAAGAAAGGGAAAATTTTCAAGAGAATTTTCTCTGCTAGTTTTTTTGATCTGATTGATTCTTATTTTAAGCTTTACTTTAATCAATGCGAATTAACAATGAAGGAAATAGAAGATATTAAATTTAATATTGCTTAGTTTTATGACGATATTAGCTACTTTCTACCACAATAGATTTGTGACAGTTGACACATTATCTCCTCACAGTTGCGACTCAACTTTGCATCAGTAAAATCCAGTTTAAAGAGGAGAAAAAGTCTGCTTGTATGTACTTTATTTCAGCCTTCAAACAAGTGATTGTTTTATATTTGGCTATTTCATTTTATGGAGGATATTTTGGCTAAAATGTACCTAAATAAAAATATCAGTTGGAATAAAACACACAGACAGAAGAAAGAGGTAAGACTCAAAACTGCGACATGATAAATTTTTGAACTTTTGATACTATTCAAAGATTTCAATAATGTGGAGGAATGTTCCTAATTATGGCAAAGTTTGTAAGTTGAATCTGTAAATACAGCATTGATTGGTACGAATTTTAAATTGTGAAGTATATAAAAACAATCCGAAGACAACTATGTCGATCGTCAGATTATATCCATTTAGGGCATGACATTATATACCTTATTGCAAATTCGACATACAGGAATGATCGTCGGTAGTGTAATTATCACATATTTTGAGCTAATAATACGCAAAGTATGAAATATCTTTTAAATGTAAAAATGAATATAATACATACTCTAAGTACTGCAAATTAATGTTTTTGATCATTAAATATTATCAATTTTAATTACTTAATGCATATTTTTAAAAAATAGGAAAGTTGTTTCATAAGGAATTGTAAATAATGCAGATACTAATTATTATGAGAAATACATAAAATTTGTGATGTTTTTGTTGGAATGTTTGTTTGCTCAAGCATTTGATACAGTTAAATCTAAGATATAATATTGTTATGTAAAGTATTCATTAAAATTTAAGTCGGTTTTGATTATAAATTGGATAAATTCGAACAGAAACATTTTTAACAAGATCAACAACATTGCAAAATGAGAAGGCATGCAATGAATTTGAAGGATTTTAAAATACTGGTAAATCCTGCCATGTAATAAAGTTTCTATATGACATGCACTCATTGCATCTTTAAGAATAAATCCTATCTAATAACACATAGTTCATCATTTTCAAAGTGTCAAATAAAAATCGATATGAATTTTCTTACAGTAAGAATAATACAGTTATTATTTTATCTTCTATCTAATGTAATACACGAATAATCATTATTAGGACGGAATTATATATATTGATTTGCAAGAAAAATTCCAGATTCATAATCAATTCCAAAGAAATAAAATGAACAATAATATATTCTAACAAACAAATATTTAGACAGTTCTCGACTTGCAATAGAACTCTCTGAAAAGAGGATTCAAAGATGTATACAATAAATGTAGTATTGAAATTCAGCTCTCTGTCATGTGGGCATGATCTACTCTTTCTGTGCCAGAATGCACTCAGACAATTTTAAATTTATTGCCATGATGTAATGACAGATGGAAATTTTTTTATTTGTGACAGTCGAGTTAAAAATTGAATTTCGTAAAGGAATATTGAATCACTCTTTATTTGACAATTGTATTGAATTTTAATGCAAATTCAAATTACTGTCAAGTCAAGGAATGTCCTAACACTTCATAATTATGGTCCCTTCTATGATATTGTCATTACTAAATTACGGGATATCATTATATTCTTCTAGTTTTTGTGCCATAATACTAAGATATCACTAAACTATGTTCACTTCAATTAACCTACACTGTAATTTCGATACACCCCAAACAAAGTAAACATTCTACAATTATTCACATTGAGTCATAAATTTGTATATTATGAATCACTTAGAATAATTGTGGTGTAACTCCACATGTCCTCTCCTCTCTGTCTTCACACTCCTCCATGTTTTAATGCGTTACAACATTGGTTCATACCTTTTATTCCAAACAAAAGCAGAGTTCTGTTTTTATACTTCCATATTAACGTGAAGTACCTCTAAATATCAGAATAAAAGTGAAGCTCTTTCATTAAATACACTTTTTATGATCCTTTTTTTATGTAAGTTTAGATAACGTTCATTAACATTGTAAAATACTTTTCATAAAAAAACACTTATACATTATATTAATGGATAATGTTTGTTACTTTTAACATTTTACAAAACCTTGTTTATCTTAAAATATCAAAATTTGAAGTTTTCAGATAAACAACATTTTTATATATGACCACATAGGAGATGCAAAGAAATATAACAGTATTTTCTAACACATGGGAGGTATTTCCAATCGGTACAATAGTTGAATCTTATGGAATGTTATATTTAACTAATTTTCGTAAAATCGACAGTGTTGGAGGTATTTTTCCGTTGACTACAAAATGCTGAAGTTACACCACTATTATCGTTGATAGTACAAAAGGTTTTAAGTCAATAAACCCAAAGTGTTAATTAAGGAAGCGAGTAAAACTTCACTGTTTATTTACTATTAACATATATTCTTGAAATTGCTAATGATGTTGTGTTGTATTTACATCACTTGCTGACATGTGATTTGTTGTGAAGATATGTATTTCGACCACCACAGTATAATATCATTTAGAATTATTTTTGACATACAACTTATCGCAGTATTAACGGCAATATGTGTTAATTCATAGTATTCTAAGCTTTATAAACAAATAAACTCAAATTATTCATTGTGTTAACTAATATGTAGGGTGTACCAATTCTAAATTACAAGCGCCTTACAATTCCATTACAAATACATGGAAATTTATAAAATATGGAATTGTAACAATATTTGTGAGTTAACAGGATCATAATATATATTTTACAAAATTAGCACATTAAAGATGGTTTTAACGAGTTCAGCAAACTTACTTATTTATTTTAGGTTTTCTTATTAAAGATATTGTGTTTATTGTCATATTAAAAATATTGTAATATGCAAAACCTATATCAAAATTTACGAGGTTTTCATATATACAATATTTTTTTAAATTAATAGCAAGATTTTGGAAATAAAATTCTAAAACCTGACACATTGGCCTCATAGTATAATACAATCAATCAATAAAAAAAGAGTTGTTATTAATGAAATAAAATTCCATCATTGTGACGAATCTTCAGTTGAAGAAAGAACCCGAAGATGTATAAATTGTTTTTAAATTCAGCTTATTAAAAATTCTTTTTAGATGATAGTTAGAATGGAATATACAATACAAATCTATTGTCTATGACAAGTCCTCGCATCATATATTTAAACAAATTGTGCAAGCCGGGGTTTTCTACAAACGGAACGATTGTGCAAGTTCCTGCAAACTTCAGAGATTCTGTGTACGATTTACCTACATCTAAATTACTCTTCGCAAAAATAATATATTTTTTAAATCTCCAACTTACCCTGAATTCAATTATTACAAACATACAACTTATTTATCTATTTTATGTTTCACTGAAGAATTTAGTTTCTTTTGGCTTTAAACAAAAGGATAAGAACTCATTTTAACAACAGTTTGTGTATATTATCGTACCTACAATATAAAAACAATATTTTTTTATTAGATGAAATTATAGAATATAGTATCTATGGAATGCTATGTACATAAAGACATTATTTTAAATCACGTATCACTTTTTAACAACAGTTGAATATCCATAAAACTAAATTGCCAATAATTTGCATTTTAAATCTAACCAAGCATAATAATTTGTGCAACAAGATCACAAAGATGTTTTTTCGTTTGGAATGTAGCACAGACATAAAAAATGTTCTACAATTTTATGAATGATAGTCAATAGTCATAAACTCCTTTTTTACTTAAAAGATTATTCAGAAATGGTGGTAAACTGTTTACATTTTTTAACTGTTGATGTCATAAAAATAATTATGTCGAGATATCTTCAAGTGGACTTATCTCTATGTATTAGACCTTGAAATACAACCTGATATTTAAGAACATAATACAAAATGTATTCACTTTTCACATGTTTATAAGGTTGGTATGCAGTAAAATGCGCTATTTTGATTGGTCAATCTAATAGTGACAATGTCACATATTGAAATCACAATCAACATTTTCACGTTGATTGTTAAGCGATTGGTGAAGAACTGCTGATATCAAACATTTGAAATAATCAAAAGTCATCAAAATTAAATTGGGAATATTTTTGATAGTTGCTTGAATCAACTAAACTGAGTATAGGTACTTTTCAGAATTCAAAAGAGAGTGGCTGGGTAGGTTAGTTGTGTAAATGGCTTTTGTCTTAGTTGTAACTATTACTTTTCAACCATTGCAGTAATGGAATATTACTAGATGGTTTGGAGGTATCCAAACATCTCCAATGATTAATAAAACTTTGAATTACTGCCTATGACTACTGAATCAATTCAATAAATTGTAGAATCGATGTTATGTCCGTCTTTATAATATGTTGATATGAAATGTTTATTTTGAGCTATGATTAATTTTGATCAGTTATTGACAGCATGACAGGTGACTCTTTTAACAATTCTTGATCCGAGTCGATGATTCAAATTATTAACAAATAGAGTCACCGAATCGATTCTGATTACTTGAGTTTCAATTATAATGAATAAGCACCAGAGTGAGTTATAACAAGTTAACACCAGTTCAATTGATTATACTGAATTGAATGACTTAGTAAATACATTCGGGGTTATATCTAAAGATTTGTTTTGTATCACTTGGGTACCCATTCTCGGTTTGTTCTCATGAGAACGATATCATCTTCCTCGCTGTCTGTTTCTGAAGGTGGTATCTCGTCCTCGTCAAAGTAGGGTCTTTTGAATGAATTTTCTGAAATATAATTAAAGTAAATTAGACTATATTCAAACAAATTCAGAAATTCACTATCACGGATTACAAATAACCCTTTCCTTATGTGTCAAACATTCTCTGTCACGTTGTATATATTTAACAAAAAATATCTGTGTGCGAAAGAAAGAGGGCAATAAATCGGGTAAGTTGAAAAACGAGTTAAATATTATAAAATAACTACAATACATACATGCATATAATATGAAAAAGAAGAGTCGAATCAATGCTGCTGAATTGGTGAAGTTCATGTTTAAATATCACATTTTTCATCAAATTTATAACAAATGCATATCTTGTTTTGGTTCTGCTGAAAAGTACCAATTTTAGACTGACACCCTCTTCCTTTCGCACTCATATATATAAGCTTATTTCAATAAATATCATAATAATTTTAAACTTACCATCAATATTCTTGAAAAGCTTAGCATCTTCTCTATCCTCATCATCGAAGTGCCTCGAATCAGTCTGGTGAAGAACTCTGAAAGAATAGTCATCCAGGGATGTTTTGGAACGCCCTTTGCTCTGAAAACGAGAGTAGCACAAGGCAGCCATTGCTACCATGAGGGCGCCAATACAACCTGAAAAAAATAGGTATATTTGTTCATTATTGTTGACATTAATCTTTTGAAAACATTCATCCCATTTACATACTATTAATATTATGTACCTTGACCACTTGTTGTCAATCAATCACTCTATCGATTTTTCAAAGAGTAAGCTGGGAAGGGTACGTTTAAAATACATGATATTAATCGATGTGTTAATTAAAGAATAAATGTAAGTATGTGTCTATACAGATATTCAAACTTTCGGATGCAGGACAGAAGCCATGAGCCTTACCACTTAGTCATAGTGAAGAAAAATAGACATACAATTAAACAATGTATTGTTTAATGTAACTGTTGACCAAGGAATGCATATAGTGATTAAAGTTATAATTATTCAAATAAGATGTATTTCTGTATGCATTTTTGAAATTTTTAAAATTTTTATAAAACAATATTTGGCATTACAGCTGACAGCCAATGCGCTAAATATTTTGAAAATTAGAAAATCATGTGGGTGTAGACCACAGAGGCCGACGAATTTGACGTGGGTATTTATGAAGAAAGAAATTTTGTGTATTTGTGTTTTGCCAGATGATAGAGCATGAAATATTGAAACATTTCGGTATAAATAACTCAAAATACAGCTTAAGGGTATTTACCAGAATGGGAATGAAATAATAGGGTATTTAAGTAAATAATTGTGTGTCGAATTGGGGCACAAAGTTTAAAGTGACATCTGTAATTGATAGTGACAGTAACATGTGTTCATTTTATGAAAATTCATCATTTATATCTGGTTTATAAGAAAACATAAAATATAATCTCAACCTCATCAAGAAACTTAACGTTGTCTGGATTAACAACCCTTACTGGGGATGTCCCGTAAAATAGCAGCATAAGAAGCTTTCAAATATTTGCGAGGAATATCTTACAACGCACTAAATTTTGTTGAAAAATATGAGTTTTAGTGTTCCATACCTGCTAAGATGACAAAAACAAGTCGCGGCATTCCCATAACTCTCTCATCCGGCCGCAATCTCAACATAACACCTGGCATTTCGCCGAGCCTGACCGGCACAAGCCTGCTGTCGTTCAAGAAACCTTTCTTGTTGGCCACGACGATGGGGTTTTTACCGACCAGCCACGGCGGAACCATCAAGGTGAATGTGCCGTCTTTCATTGAACGGCCGCTTATGTCAGTGAATTTCTCATCAAGTCGGACAATCGCATCTGCGATTGGTGTATTGTCAAGGTTTAGGACGTAGCCTGTTGGAAAAAATTCAAGTTACATAATAAATGTTGGTTCAAATAGTATCTGTAAGCTGCAATTTTGACGAGTTGCCTTAAATTAGCGATGTCATGTGGCACAATTAAAGATTTTCTTTGCCCTAAGATATTAAAGTCTTCATAAAATATCTCAAGCTTCATTTCCAAGTATTAAAGAAAGGCTTACAATTAAATACACTTTTGTTTAGATCATATTCACTTTCATAAAAATAGTTTTCACTTATAACAAATACATTTCACAAAAAACAAATTCTTTCACTTTTTTTGCAATAAAATCTTGCTTTGAATTGGTTGCTTGGTAGATCTGTACAAATTTCAAGTGCTGGTTATGCCACACAACACGACATCATTGATTCAACTTCAAGATGAGGGATTCATTTATTTATTTATTTTTATTTGCTTTTCTTAAATAATAGTGATCCAGTTATGGATGGCAGTTTGCAATTTCTCAGGAGAAATAAAACAATGCATTGCAAAGTACGAAAGTTTACAGACAGAACATAACGAAAATTTGAAAGTATTAGTGATGATGACATTCAGCCTATAAGAAAAATGAAAAATAAAACCGTTTCAATATTTTCTAGTGAGAGCGAAAATTAATAATGCTTTTTTTTATCTATGTCTTATAGCAGTGGTTCCAAAACTTATTATGCCCATGGACCATGAACCCCCAAGTAAAATAACTACATATAATAGAAAAATTTTAAATTAAATTTCTGTCTTAAATGGTTAATGGTGATATAAAAATAAAATATAAATAAAACATTTTGATATTCAAAGTATGATGAGGTTCATAACTGCACTGAATCCACGTTCTACAAAATAGGAAGACGGAAAAGCAATCAATAGCCTCTGTTATACCCATAATTAAGGATATAAAATTGGTATCTGTTTTTTAACTAGATTTTGTGGTATCCTTGTTCAAACATTGGTTTCCGCTCCTCACTTGTGAATAATTCAATAAATTGCTCCTGTATTAGTATGGATTCATTCAAGGGTCACAAATATTTTTTTATATTAAACCTTTTGCGGACCCTCAAACGTTGTCCGCGCACCCCCCAAATTATTTTTAATTTTCCACAGACCCCCTCAGTGGTCACAAGGACCCATGGGGGTCTGTATGAACCACTGTATTATAGCATGTATCATCGAATTTTTAAAATTGATAAGTATGTATTTCATTCATATTTTCTAAAAAAGAACCTACTCTCCCTATTTTTTATTTATTTGTAGGTCTCACTTTTTATTTTAAATGATGACAAGTATTTTGACAGCATAATCAACACGTCCGGTAATGAATTGCTGCACATTGCACATTCAGTGATATAGAGTCTAGGCTTTGGTTATCTCTATTCTCCATTTCTCGAACATCCGGCATACTCTTAATTTAATCATGATATGGGCTCACCTGATATTTTGAGATAATCTGCTGGATGCTCACTAAGTTTAGCATTCTGCCCTTTAGGTTTAGGTATATTTTGGAGCCGGTTATCTTCAACTTTAATTGGTTCCTCGACATCTAAAACTTTATCCTTAATTAATTTCACATTATAGTTTGACAGTTTGTCTTCCTCAATATTCATGTTGAATGAGAAGTCTAGATAGCCGTGGCATCGAACGTCGACGTTATAAGTGCCAGGAGGCAGCATGATCTTGTAGAACGCCTGGTTAGGGGAAACCTTGAAGACCATATCGACTCCGGACACCTTCAGAGTGGCGTTGCGCATCGCTGATTGGAAATCGTTGGTAACATAACCTTGCATACCTGAAAGTATAATAGTGAATAAATGATGGTGGATTTCATAGGTGTCAATTAAAACAAATGATAAATGAATCCAGTCAAATGGACCTGTTCAGTTAGGAGTTAGCATTTCCCGTGGAATCATTTATTTAATTTTGTATATGTTACTTTAGTAAACATGAGTCAATTGCAATAATCAGACCACTTTAATAAAAATAAGTTACACTGTTAATTAAAATAAATTATTTTGGACCAAAAAAGTATCTACTGAAGGTGTATAGTCCAGATTTTTGAAAAAGTTTTAAACATTGTTTATTAGGAATTCAATTTTAACTTCTGTGGTCTAGTGGAGCTTTACCCTAGCAAGCAGGTGGATCTGGATTCGAGTCCTGGAATGATCAATATCAAATTTATAAAAAAAAAAACAGTTTAAATATGAGATTTTGGACATGGATGTTTGTGATGTCTTTTATCCTCGAGTTGATTTCGAATGACTTCAAAGTGATATAAAAAATTCAAAATATCTGGCGCCTTGGCTGTTAGCTGCAATGCTAGACATTGTTTTTCATTTTTTGAATTGTAAAAAAAAATATATGGATATGAATGATTGTTAACAAAACCCTTTGTTAATTTGACCCTGTACCCTGGTTGATTTGATACTGTTGACGGCTTAGTGGGATAATTAAAAATGAATACTTGTCTACGAGGTTAGTATTATTGAATTTCAAACATACCAGTATTAGAAAGACTGACAAAGGCCATAATGCTGTGAATATTGTCCCTCCAGACTTGCCCGATCATATCCTCAGTCGGCATCTTGCAGCAGTCCAAGCCGATGGAGAACATCGGCACATTATACTTCTCGCAGAGCAGATCGATCAACTGCTCGTGCTTGGCGTTTTCCTTCCGATCAACGCCATCGCAAGATGACCCGGTACTGAATGTTCTCTGCTTTTGATACGTCTCAGAGAACTTATCGTAAACTAATTTTGATATTTCAGGGTAAGTTACATCCGTATTACCGCTTCCCAAGTCGATAATCATATCGAACCGTTCCCATTTTAGCATCATTTCAAATATCATCTCTTTAGCCTTGCTATTTGGGTCAACGTTGTTTTTCAAATGATTCAGGAGTTTGTCTCCGAATTCTTCCTCGGTCGAGGCCAAATTACAGTGGTTCGCGTTGTCGAAGTTCTTGAGTATGTTGGCATAGATTGGATCTATGCTCGGTATAAAATGGAGAACTACGTTTTGCAATAATCTTTTGTGAATCGGTTCGCCAATGCTGTACGCCGTGGTGATGTGTCTGGCGAAATTCAACAGGATCTCCTGGCCTAAAGGCTGCGTGCCGTACAGATTACTTATAATGGCGACTTGGAATTTCAATTCTTCAGGTGAGCCAATCTGAAAGAAACATAATTCAATTTATTTATCGCTGTAAAGTCATTTGCAAAGACAAGCAATAAAGCACTTCACCAATTAGCAACAATATTTTAATACCTGCCATCTAATGTATTATACAAACCATAACAAAAATAACATCAAGTGTAAATAGGAAATATGGTAGGAGAAGAGATAGTTCTTAGACATTTCTGTGCTTCCAGTATTAACGAATGCACTATGCTTATATGAGAAAACATTGCTAAATGTTGTACAACAAACAATTCAGGCACTCTTTTTTTGCTTCAATTTAAAAGCCCTAGTAACAATTCCATATTATCAGTATAACTTGAAAACTGTCATTTCAACACAGAGGAATAAGAACCAATACATACATTTGTCACATCTAGTTACATAAAACATATTTGAATTTGTACATTCATTTCAAAAGGAAATAAACTGACTGAAATCGATTTTAGCCAATTGTATTTAATGGATTTTTTATTGAAATCCAACAAAATTATGAGATCAGATTCAATATCTATAATAAAGATAATTTGTATACCACATTAACGAAGCAAAACGTGTTTAAGTGACATCAACACAATTACAAAGTTATCACTTTTAATTTTACATTGAAAACGAATTTCCAGAGTGAACTGCTGAATCATTAAAAATTCTGGTATATTTAGTTACCTGATCAGTAATCTTCAGTGAATGTAAAGCGATAGATATCTCACTGTCTCCAGATCGGAACTCGGCAATGGACGGATATTTGTTTTCCAAGTCGGAGAGTTCTTTGTTTATTTCAGATTCTGAGTGGTACTTTGTTCGGACGACATTTTCAATGATTCTGAAAAACAAAAACGTACAAATATTAATTACATTAGATGTTTTTAAAGAAGCACTTCTTAAACATGTTGAGCAGCAACCCAAATAAATTCATGAGTTAAAGAAATTAACACATACAAACAAAATTTAAGTTTATTTTAATAATACAAAATACAGTTTTGCTAAAAACATTGAATCTTATTAAAGTTCTGTGTGACTGACAGCAGTCTGCCAAACAGTGTTGCCAGATCTTGTGACAGAAGATATACCTGAAATCATAGGCACTGGACCAGTGCTGTGGATCATCAGCCATTAGAGTGAAATTGTAGTTCAGTGACCCTTCTTGAGGGATTGTTACTGCAACTGTCAAACTTTCATATCTGTAACACAAATGGGATTATTTCCGACAGATACACATTAGATATCACATAAAGACACACTAATCTCTATTTTTTCAGGACACCAAACATTGTACTGGAAACCATTCACTAGGAATTTACAGTCTGTTTCTATAGAAGTATTCCACAACACCGTAGCTTTAAATGATTGCCAGGAGTGATTTAGAAACAACTATCCAAGATATAATTTGAGACATCGACTGAGAGTGTTTGATGGAACTTCAATATCAAATTTGAATCATTGAGATTTTGTACCCTTCCATGTATTTTGTCACTAACGACCTGGGTTTCGCCTTTCGGCATATTCAGGCATTCGAGCGCACGAATGGACTCAAATGGACTCGAATTGACGTTGAAAGCGGCAATTCGCCACTCTGTTAATGCATTTGTTTATACAACAAGGATTAAGGCGATTCTCGAAATTTTAACTCAGGTATCAGTGTGGATCCTACACTTATAATATTTTATCTCGTAAATAATATTTGTCGTGTTTGTATCTTGTATATAAACGTTAGACACTGTTTACTGTCTGTCAATTCGAATCCATTCGTGCGCTCAAATGCCTGAAGATGCCGAAAGGCGAAACCCTGATCATTAGTGACAAAATACATGGAAGTGTACAAAATCTCAATAATTCAAATAACTATCTAAGACTAGGTTCCAATGCATTAAATGTAAAAGCAACCAAGTCGACAGACTAAATAAATTTGTATATATAACTGTTTAGCGATTGAACCAGGTACCTTAATCAGGCTCTAGATAGAGCCCAACCCATTAGGCTAAAGATGCCATCTATTATATGAAAAACTGGCAGCATTATCAATTTAAAATAAATGACTAGCTCACCCTTTGGCTGCCGCGGTAACATTGTATGTTCCTGGCAAGAGGAGTCGGAAGTAATCTCCTTTCACTCCACCCCTGATTGTGTGATCAATGCCGCTGATGTGTATCACTGCATTTGGGAGGCCGTGGCCAATTGAACTGCTCACGAAACCGTGTAGACCCTTGTGAACCTGGAAATAATTATGTTACACATTACACCGTATGATTGACAATGGGTCCGCAAAAAGAGTTATGCCCAGGAATCCAATAGGCCGCAGACCAATAGGCTGACAGGAGATTTCCTACCTGGACAGAATGACTGTTGTTTGTTTGGGAAGCTAGCTGGAGGACGGCCACTTTGGGCATTGAGAGGTGGAGAGAATTGTGAGAAGCAGCCAGGACTGTATTTTTCTCAATCCATCCTTCTTTAATTACCCAAATTAAGAAGTTGAGAGACAAACTGACACCAGATGCTCCAATATGTCAATAAACTCTACATTGGTATCAGACAATCTTTTCAGAAAGATGCCCACACTGAATGATTTGCTTATAATAAATTACACATTCTATCTTTCCTCAATTACGAGTTTAAGAAGATAAAACCATAATTTAAATTCAAGGTAGTCACATCATAAAATTTCATCATACCTGCTCCATAAACAGCATGAGGGGTTCCTTATTTTCCATCCAAACCTGTGGGAGTTTTGATTCATCAGGGAATTTGTAGCAGCCCAACTCAAGGGTTATTTCAAAATCATTTGTCTGAAGATAGTTCCAGTCTTGCATTCCACCAGATACCACATACCTATGAAATTACAGATAATTACATTTAGATAATAGTCTGTGGAGTCGAAGCCTGGATGTTAAAGGAATGGGCCAACAGAATACTGGAGGCCTTCGAGGTGTGGCTGTATTGGTGTACAATTAAGATTTACCAGGCTGGTCAAAACACTAAGAGAGGAGGTTTTAAGACTGCTGATAAGCCTGTGAGAAGTTATAGTGGCCATCTATACAAGTTGTATTTATACTTTAGTTGATTTCTACCAAAGTATTTCTCATTATGTATGGAAAAATAGAGGACATTTGAGGCTATATAAAGAGATTCTCTTGGCTATACAAGGAGTGATTCAATGTAAAAAAACTAAATTTTAATGAGTCAATAAATATTTACCATTTCGCTCCATTAGTAATGCCATCAGGAAACTTTTCATTCGGAATAGTTACACATGGCCTACCTAAGTGCATAGTCGGATGGGCCTAAAGTAATCAATGGTTAAATTAATAATAGCATTTTACAACGGTATCATATGTAAGAAAACAGTGGCATTAATAAACTTACATTGGCGTAAACGTGAGCCAGATGCACAAAAACTTCATTGTCGGGACTTAAATTTGAGATGCCACCTCGCATACTCTTGTTGTCATCATAGGGATAGTTTGCAACCAGAGCGCCCCCGTGGAGGTTCGCAGACAAAACAAACGGTAAGGATTTAGACCAGGCCATCACGGCTGTTGTTTCTGGTTGTTGAATTGTGTTGAACTGAAACAGGAATAGAAATGTTTACTCTGATTAATCTGTAAGAAACTGGCAGAAGACTTAAAAGAATTTTACACACAAAGCTACCGTAATGTTGACCCAAAATCGAAAATGCATTGGAATAGCAATATCTGTGTTGTATATTACTATTAAAAATGTGTTGCTCAATGACACGTCTTTATTAAACTCTTTCAAACATTTCAAATAATATGAACAAAAATATTGCTGCTACATGTCTTGTTACACATTTCGTTTGCTAGTAAATTTCTGATTTTGGGCCGAAGTATCTCCACATTACGCTATATATTTTTAGTTTGCAGTGGAATCCATGGAAAAAAACTCTTTTCAAGTTATATGTCACTACCTAAACTACATCAAAATGAAATCTTTCAACAGAATCAAAGTTATGTCAAAGTTGTAGTTAATAAAATCATGATTGTTACCTTTGTCAGGCCAAACTGGTCGGGGAAGTTTCTATTCAGATCGACTTTGTTCGCATTCGACCGCCCTTGCATGCCGTCAGAGTCGCCTAGAAACATTAAGATCTCCAATAGAACATATGATCTATTAATATAAATTGTTTTTCTTGTATTTTTGCCTTTTCACCACAAACAATGCTCTGACTAAGCTTTAACAGATCCCATGAGTTATTGGCTGTACAACACCAGTTTTTTAAGGGTATGAAAATCACCATGGACTAGCGGTGACAGTATGTGCTTCTGTCAAAAGTTGAAAATTCTGCTCTATTGATTTTTTAATTAATATGGCAACAAATAATCTAGAAAAGTTAATATTTTGTCTTCGTTATACTGTAAAATTTCCCAACTGGGCACAGCGGTTTCCCTGTCAAGTTTTTTCGGCTTGACCAGTTGTCAGATTATGAATGTGCCTAGAAGATGCTGATCACATCCTCTGGGTATGTCCGGAGATTGACAATGAAATGGAAGACTCTAGTAGGGTGAATTACTTTGAATTTAATAACTTAATAACAAGCAGACTTCTACTCAATGTCATTTTTTTTTCGAGTACATTTTAACAAGTAGCCAAGTCTTAAACTATTGCTACTGAGATACTTCTTGCAATAATTTACAGTCAAACCTGATCAGTAATTGGATACGCCCAGTATAACAGGTATTAAGTCTTCTGTCTTTAAAAAGAATGATAGGAGAAAACTTTTACATCAAATATCATCACTTGTTTTCTACAAATTCAGAACTAAATTGAATTGAACTAATATAAAATTAAGATTGATATCTTCGTTATTTCAATGGTTGTGCTACTAGGTAAAAAAACTTTCAATAGAATATTAAAACATTACTGTATTTGATTGATATATTGTATGAACTTCAGTATGTGTCTTGACTGGATATTATGGCGATTAAATAAATAAAATAGATTGTATCAAAATAAAATGCGACACTAAATGATATTTTTTGTTAACCCAGTAGTTTAATTAATATACATTAATGTTATGAGCGAATATTAAGAGTATCAAAAAAGCGCAGAATATAATCGAATATTCGATCGGAGTCCCTATACTGGATACTTGATAAAAGCTCAATTAAATTACTACATTATACTTCCAGAACAGAATGACTGTTTGACATACCTTTTCGAGAAGCTTCATAGCCATCAGGGTTCATAGATGGCATCAAATGTATTCTCGTATGGTTGAGGAGATGCGTCACTCTGCTGTCAAGAAGATAATTTTCGCAGAGGTATTTAGCTAGCAGCAACAAAAGCTCTTTACCAACGACTTCGTTTCCGTGCATGTTCGCGATGTATTTGAACTCAGGTTTGCCTGTAATACAACATTATTATGTAATTTGATATTTTATTTTAAATAATGCATGAATTTAATTAAAAAGAATAGTAAGTGTCAGAATGTTAGGAATATCCAACAAGTAGGAAAACAGAGTTTTGATTAAACGGTACGCAGTAAATATTAACGGTCATACAATCAAGTGATGTTATATTTGGAAAAAAAGCAGTTTAACATGTGTCAAGGAATGTAAACTTAGAGAACATTGATTACCAACCTGGAACATGTCTGCCCGGATCCTTGGTAACTTCCAAAACATACAGTTCTCTTCCTTGGACAGATTTTCCGATCGATGACAATTTCGTGATGCTGGGATAATTTATAACAATTGTACGCAGCATCTTTTCCGTTTCTTCGTAATCGTGATGGACAAAGTCTGGCGGGATGACAAAGCCATATTGATCAGGTGCCGACCTCTGGATTTTTTGTACTTTTTCATAATTTCCTGCAAAGAAGAATTATTTATTATATTTTCGTACTTCCAAATGTAAATAAAAATAAATGAAAAGGCAGCTTTGCACCCACGGTCGAACCAGTTGGTTGTACCAGCTTGGTCATCTCTGATCGCAATCGATAAATTGATAGTCACAAATTTACTAAGATAGAAATACTCCAATAGTAAAGGATTAAAAATGAATAACTTAAAGTTCTTGGAAATTAATAAGAGCCTAATAGTCATCAATTATTAGTAATTAACATTTTAAATAGTACTGGTGGCTCCCCACTATTAAATTTATCTCCCATGTGATTTCTCCTTCAAATATAAGTAGTATATATTGTAATTATCGCTGCTATCGTTTGTGCCTATCATTTCCCATTATTCATTTCTCATTTGTTTCGTGTTTTTTTTAATTCAAATCATATAAATCGATAAAAAGTTCAGGATTATGATCCTCTTCATCATCAATAATTTATCATTAACAATAATTGTAGTTAATATTGAGAATATATGATAAATGTGATTTTTTTCACGAAATTGTACAAGGTTGTAACAGAACCATGTTAATTAATATATGATTTATGTGAATCAAGATGGCAGTAATAAAATGCTAAAATCTGGTACTACGGTTTCTCACATATGACGAATAATGAAGATTCAATTTCATCACTTTTTATTTCTCAATCAAAGGTTTACATTTTGCATGGTAACCCACTGTAGAATAAATTGTCTTTTGTAAAATAATTCAGGGCATTAATGCAAAAGCGCCACTGTTTGATTATTGTCGATTCTGAGTGAGTTTGCATCTAGTGCCCTCAAATGTTGTTCATATAACACATACTTTCCATGATTAGAAAAACCTGTTTTCATAAATCACTTAATGACCAAAGATCTAATGAGCTAAGCAACAGGGAAGCATATTTTCCATATTTCAATAAATTAATTAGGTACTTATAAATTATTTATTCAAAAATTTCATGTTTTGTAATCTTAATTATTATGAAATTAATGCTACTTGCATTTGATTATAATTGTAATTAGTGACCAAACTCGATGAAACTGTCAAAATTATAAAAATTTTATTAATAAACAAGAAAATATTTTAAAAAAAATCAGTGAGTGAGAATTTCATGCTTCTTTTATTCATTTATGTTGATTTGTTCAAGAAAGGAGTCCTGATAACAATAAACAATTGTTTTTGTTTATTAATTTTTATTTAAAAAGCTATCGCGCGTTACAACTCACAACCAATGCGCCAAATATTTTGAAAACTGGAGAATCAAACTCGATGAGAATTTTTACAAGTAACTCATGTCCAAGATCACAAATTTAAATTGAAAAAATCTAAATTTGATATTGACCTTACTGGGACTTGAACCAGGACCCACCTGATCTCTAGGGCAAAGCTCTAAACACTAAACCACAGGGGCCGCGTGTGGAATAAATGCTACATGTTGTTACAAATCCCACAAAACATTGAGTCAAAAAAGCTATTTCTTGATATATTAAAAAGTTTCTTTTGTCAACATCTGTCATCTGACAAAAGATACAAATGCAATGAAATAATATTTATGATGGATTTGGTGGACTACGAGCTTTGTAGAAATTCATTTTTAATATGAAAATAAAATTGATAGCTCTGTATTCCACTGCAGGTATTTCGCCTCTTTGAGAAGCATTTTCGGTCTAAGTCTATCGTAAGACTTTTATTTATAAGGTAGAGATAGATTCTAATTCATAGCATATAAATGAAAAATGTAGTTGGATTTCTCCCTATACAGGGCGTGGGGAGGGGTTAGACACAAACAATAACTGTTCGAATTATTTGTCTTTGGAGAGAAAAATCCTATCGAAAACAGATTTAGTAGCAGAGAGCCAACTGTCCTATTTAAATAAAAGTCTTAAGATGAAGAAGAAGATTAAGAATCTGGCATGAAGATGCTTGTCAAACAAACAAAACACGTGTCACAAGTGGCACATCCAGTGGAATAATAAAATTTTAATTTCATATTGGCAATAAAATAATTTTTAAAAGCACCCCCAAACAAAAATAATAAATTTTCAAGATCGATTTACTCAAAGCCAGTATTTCCGTATTGACATTATTTGCCAGAACGTCTACTCTTGGCTTCTTATTAATAATGACTGGTAAAAATAAATATGCAAGTTGTTTGTTTATTATTATTATAATGATTCAACTGGTCAGTGTTATCAGCATTAAAAATCATGTTAATTAGGTCAATTAGCATGATATTGAGTGGTTTTAAAGCTTGAGAATCACTGGGATCTTTGTGTGGCAATAATTAACAGCATTTAATTGCACACTAATGAATTGATTTGTTTATTCTGATAAAGTGGGAGTTTGCATTTTGTAATATTTCGTAAAAGAAATAACGGTTTCACTGACAGGTAGTTATTTGAATTTTGCTGTTGCAGTGGTAAGTAGCCTCTTTTTACTAGACATAATATTTCTATCCTGCACTTAATCAATAATTAAAATAATATTTATTTTCTTGGTATACAGGTATATCTCCTGTAACACAGTGAATTTAGTACTGTTTATATATTAAAATTGTGTTAAGGGAATCACTCTATTCATTTTCATCATCACTTGTTTTCTAGTAGCATAACTTTTCAATTGTAAAATTCGTCCTATAAGATATTTAAGCCCAAGTTAATTAACTTGTGTTATATGGAAACTGTTGCAATTTTTGCGCTGTGTTTTATCAAAACCGTGTTAAGGAGAGGTCGCTTGCACGTAAAATCTTCATATTTAAAAGACAAATGCGAAATTGTTAAAACATCTCGCAATAGTTCTATATTAAATTTGAATTGTTGAGATTTTGTACATTTCCGTGTATTTCGCCACTAACGAACCGGGTTCTGCCTTTCGGCATCTTCAGGCATTCGAGCGCACGGATGAACTCGAACTGACAGAAACTAACATAGTTTATATATAAGATAAAATATGACAAATTAATATCACTAAAAACTAGGAACTACATTGACACCTGGATTGATCCCAACAACGACCCTTAATCCCAGTTGGGAAAACAAACGCATCATGGGCGGAATGGAAGGTTTTAAAACGCAATTCGAAGAACTACTACTGAAATGTACAAAATCTCAACAATTCAAATTAGATATTAAAATTCCATCAAAAATTCCTCAGTTGATATCTTAAATTATATAAATAGTTCTATATGTTAAAAACCAGAAAAAGGGTCGCCATTTACAATTTTATGTGCATGAATAGCACGTGATTACACAGCTGTAGCAATTTTAGTGCGTGACAGCTGGTGATTCAATGTGCGCTAAGCCACATCTATCACAGAATACATCCTTTACAATTTTTTTCATTTGCGGAATTTTGCTGTCCTAGTCTATAAAATGTGTCTGGAATTTGGAAAACCTTATTTATTATACAATGAACTTTCGACTTGAGGGATAACCACCCACTCGTTCTGCAGCAAAGGCAGAACATAACTTGACAAGTACCGTATAGTTTTTGAATTTTCGGAAAAAGGTTAATATTTAAAAACAAATCTGCTGCCAAATAGCATTGAGCGTAAAAATCCATTCTATTCGATTCCCTTTCTAGAATCAACCACATGCCCACAGATGTACTCACTTAAAAAATTTAGACCTAAATAGAAAGTAAAAGCAAGTCTTTGAAAATGCTAATGGATATTCAATTTACATTTAATAAATTTGAATAATTTACTATTTGTAATAATAATTATAGTTTCTTCACCCAAATTAGCCGATAACAAAAAAACACTAATAATAAAAAATTTGAATTATTGAGATTTTGTACACTTCCATGTATTTTGTCACTAACGACCCGGGTTTCGCCTTTCGGCATCTTCAGGCATTCGAGCACAAGAATGAACTCGAACTGACGTCGATGTCTTAAATTATATTAATAATAAAAATATTCAAAAAACTAAATATCCCACAGAAAATAGTTCACCACCCACCACTTACAGTTAATATTGAATTTCACTTTTATTTTAAATTTCCTTGTATTTTATCTATTTTTTATATTGTGATTTTTCTTTGTAATTACATTAAATTCTATTTTTTTATGGTATTTACAAAATTCTATTTTGGCTAGATTTTATCAATTATACCAATTTGGATTATTGAGATTTTGTACACTTCCATGTATTTTGTCACTAACGACCCGGGTTTCGCCTTTCGGCATCTTCAGGCATTCGAGCACACAAATGGACTCGAACTGACCTCGAGTTCGAGTCCATTCGTGAGCTCGAATGCCTGAAGATGCCGAAAGGCGAAACCCGGCTCGTTAGTGACAAAATACATGGAAGTGTACAAAATCTCAATAATCCAAATTTGATATTGAAATTCCATCAAGCACCCTCAGTCGATGTCTTAAATTATAATTATACCAATGCTTGTAGAAAGTTATTCAACAGATATCACTGTCTAGAAATTAGAACCTTTTTACTTACATTTTAATGTTTCATTACCCAGAATATGCCTTTTACTTTGGAGTTTGAAATAATATGGCATAATGTTCATAGATTCGTTCATATGCAGAAGTACTTGCCACTGCCTTAATGTGTGATATGACACAACAATATTCAACAATAGGTCTTTGCAACAATGTGTTATACTTATTTTTGTTCAACTGTGACTGTCCTACCTGTCATATGATCACAAAAATATTTAACAATTTAGAGTATTTTCTTCCAAACTAATATTTCAGTGTACTTACAATAATCGTGCAATCAATTATTATTATGTCTAATGATTCTTTCAAAATTGATTTTAATGTTTTGAAGATTTTTCTGCCTCTCTTTGAATATCTCTACTCCTAGCTCGAAGCTGGATGAGGGATATACTATAGTATTTACCAACATTAGTTAGCCGCCGCCGAATTCAGAACTAAAATCTCACTCTAGGATAAATTTTCCCAATTGAAATTTTATGCAAAATAAATATCTTTCGAAAATTTATGTCTACTTTTGATAACCGTTGCTAAAATATAGAGACTATTGTTTTTACGTTAGGAGTCTTGTAGTAAAATATCAATTATAATTTATTTATGCAAAAGTATTGTTTTTACTCAGTTGCTCAACCTCTCTTTTTTTGAAGAGAGTAGGGATAGAAGGGTGGGGTTAGGACTAGTGATTAGCTAATCGCTCTCGCAACGTCCCGTTGGAATGGGATGGGTGGGAGGGAGGACTCAGACTACGAACAGAAATCCATAAATCGATTGATCTATGATAACCGTCCGCACCGGGAATTGAAACCGAGACATCCGTTACTGTAGCCAGCGACGCCACGGACTGCGCCACGGACGCCGACTCTTGTAGAAAAATTCTGTTAAGATACCTCCATTAGGGAGCGGACATGGAAAAAAAACTGTTTTTACGTAAGGATCGTGTTGTACTATCAAAAAAATCTTTTTCTTGTTGATTTATAAATATTAATGTTTGGTGATGTGCATTTAGAACAGTTTTATCCTAGATTGACACTATTCCTTAGCAACTGTCGAACTCAAGCGTACATGTCAACAAACAGTTTTGTTATTAAAAATACAGTGGAAATAAGTGGCCACGGCATGGTTTATAATTGAAAACGAATCTGTGGGAAATCCCAGGAAGTTATATGTAAAGTTTGTCAGTTCTGCAAATCTAGTAAATAACCAATAATTTCCATCAGTTACAACTGCCGCCATAAAAAAACAATCAAATTTTTAGTGTTGTCAAGTTAGTTATTAAATACTTCTCTGTTTTTTAAAAAGACTTTTTATAGATGTTTTTTCAAATATTCTATAGATACAGCCTTTACTTTGTGGAAAATCATTTTCGATTTAAAGTTTAAGTTGATTAAGTTTTTTACACAATTTTAAGTTTTACACTTTTCAATATTTATTTTTCATTTATATCTTTAAAATATGTTAATAAATAAATAATTTTGGTTGAATATGGTAACATTCCTAATGCGACAGTAGCGCCCTAACTAACGACCAAGTAACGTTGGTAATACTATACAATATGACCTGATCATTGTTATATTTCATAAAAAGACCATAGACAATTTCAACAATGCTACGTAATTGTTGACAGATATTTGAAAATGAAAGAGCACTACAAATGAAATCTTAAGTTTTGATATATTTTTCAATTTAGAAACATTGGGAAGATTTACAAATCATAAGTTAGTAATTGACAAGAGATAAATACTTCTTAATGAGAGTCTAATTAAATTATTGTGTCCAATGAACTTGCAAGACAAACGGAGATTATTCAAATGTGTAGTGTGAATTTAACTACTATCTTGTATGACATAACATATCATTTAATTGCTTCTTTCTTCAATATCAGCATTTAAAAACAAATGTAGACATCGTGGC
Organism: Himalopsyche phryganea; assembly: GCA_022494535.1. Classification (NCBI taxonomy): domain Eukaryota; kingdom Metazoa; phylum Arthropoda; class Insecta; order Trichoptera; family Rhyacophilidae; genus Himalopsyche; species Himalopsyche phryganea. Next base: position 948,755 of record JAGVSL010000039.1, read on the forward strand.
TTGACTCCCTTGATCTACGGTGACGATATATACATGTTTTAATACATTTTTTAGTTCACCCTAACCCCAAATGAGGCCACGACTCTCTATGCTCTAATATATATCTTTTACAGTTAACACAATCAATTCACATCTATTCACAAACACAATGAACGTTTATTTTACAAGTCAATTCCAAAATGCAAAACATATAAAGAAAAAACCATCATACCATAACCATTATACAAAAGAAGAGTAATTATAAAATATTTATATCTAAAATAATTTTTCATTCCACAAGCATTATTTTATGATTTTTATTAATAGTGTAGGGATATGTAAAACTATAAATGCAATGAATGCACAGGATATCTAAACAGACAATAAAAATTTATATAGCTCGCTTACTTTACTGACCTTTTTATATCAAAGTATTGCAGCACCACAAATATGTCATCTTTTTAAACCACATTCACTTTTAATGTGTGACATTTTGCCAGCCTATAGTGCAGACTTTATAACTCCGCTGATGATAACTTAACTAGTGACAATAACATCAAGAAATTCCACAAATAACCAGAATTGTTTCGAGTGCATTTACGAAGTTATTTACCATATCGTCAACATACTGGTTGGAAAGTAACAAGATTGACGTAAACTAGAAAAGTGCACAATGAGATTCTTGGATATCAATTGTTTATCCCGAATAACTCTGTAGGTGCATTAATTATACCAGTATGGAAAAACACAGTAATTTATTTCATCAGTAAGCATATTACTGCAGATTTCTAGGCAAGCAATTTTCCCTGCCTATTGATCCCTAACTTGATTAGTGTTAGATTGGCATAAATCCATCTATATTTTAATAGTATAATTGTCTATGTAACGTAAAATACTGAAGCTAAAAACTTTATCCTACGAGTTAAAATTTTCATTTGCTGTTTACTCAGAACTATCAATATGTTACTTACTTTTACCAGTATGAAGACGATATTTTAATTATATTACTAGTCCCAAAACCGAATGGTAAACAACACTTTCATCCAACTCAGTCAAACAGTAAAGTAAAGGGTTCAACTCCTTGAATGGACACTGACGTGAGTTGAGAGGGTAGCAGAACACACAGCTGGTCCAAACATCATCGGAAGGAAACCGAAAGGTTCAGGGGCTGTTCGAGTGATTAATGCATTGCCTACAGAGGTGGACATTTTCAGTAACAAACTGTGTATTGTTTTTTGATATATTTTTTTCTTATATGAATTTCTATGTAAATAATATTTTTTGTTCTCCATTAGACTTACTCAATTCTTAAAAATGGCGAATTAGCTGCAATACTGTGTATTGCAATTTTCATTTGCAAATAAAAACGATAGCAATGTGTGAAGAAACGCAAATTTTGAGATGAACCTGTGTATATATACGCTAGAGATCTGTACGGGCCCGGGTTTGGTCTGTGGGCCTCTACCCGGCCGGGCCCGTGAGCGGGTTCGGGCGGGTAGAGACAATTGATATTCGAGTTCAGCCCGGGCCCGGGTAAGGGATTTGTTCTTCAGAAAAATATTTCAGACTATGTTCGGATCATGAATACTCTTGATAACTAAATACTGCTGATAACAAAAAGGCAATAACTAAAATAATTTATTACGTTTTGAATGTCACTGAACACAATGGAGTCTTTAATTGATAAGTATGGAGACATCATTTTATATTTTGGTAATTTGAAACTGAGCTCATAAAATTGTTATTGATCAGTGAAACAATGCTTTGTATATTTAATTATCACCGATAGTAAGTTTAAATAGTTCGCAAATGAATAAAGTGTGATAATATTCAATATCTGATTTCTATTAGTTTTAGATAGTGCTTTATAAAAAAAATACAACAGATTCGTTAAAAATGAACGATATAAAGAAAATGTTAAAAAGTGGTGACTATGGTGATGTGTGGAAATCATTTCGTGAAATAATAGATTTTTCTGCATGTGAAAAAGTAGTGGGTAGGTACGTTAAGTGTGTTATATTTGAATCGATTTTATGCTGCTGTATTTTTTTTTAATCAAGTTTTTTTCGGGCTGAGATATATAGATTTGGGCTTCGGGTCGGGCTCGGTTAACAAGTGTTGTATTTAGACTGGAGCTCGGGGCGGGTCGGGCCTGAAGTGAACGGGCTAGGGCCGGGTAATTTCATCAAATTTCGGCCCGTGCAAACCTCTAATATACACATTACCCAATATTTCGGATATAAATTTATATTTTAATAATATTGTATTTATTTTCATGTAATTAGCGGCTGGAGAGGAAGGGTTAAACGAGACGCCCTTGTTAACATAAGTCTAAGTTATATATAGATGTTTTACTTTACCAACCCAAAACACCCGTATAAATAGATATAATGAGCAGGAGCTAATAGGGCCAGTTCTGTATAAACTAAAAAAAATGCAAATTTTGTACAATAAGCATGCAATATAAATTTTTCATGCTTCATAATAAGTTATGATTTCCAAGCAACATGCACTTTAAATAATACAAAAATAGAATAAAAGTTATTGCATTGTTACCCTGTAAATTATTGTTAAAACACAAAGGAAACAAACAAGTAAAGTTGATTGTATTTGACTTTATTAAGCACACTTACGGCATCTGTCAAAATTAGGTACTGTATTCATTGATGAATTAAATAATTAAATGATGCATGATTTTGTCATGTCATTTTTAGATATGTGTAGTTTTACAAACAAAGCAAAGAATTGTTCAATAGATATAACAAACCAAAATAGGATTTTTTTTTTTCATTTCATTTAATATTTTTTTAGATAATTGTATAAGTCTGCTAGGTTTAAATTGACCCATCGCAAATTTCTAATAATGCTGTTTCACCACAAATTTACAGTTTAATGCAGGGGTGACGAACCTTTTTCTCTCGGAAGGCCGCATTCATTTATTTTATCAAACAAGGCCGCATTTAGGAAACATACATAATTTACGTATGTACGAAATTTATTTATTTATTTTAGTCAAAAGGCCGCACTTGAGACTCTATAAGACCGCAGGTTCACCACCCCTAGTTTAATGCCTTTAGAGTAATTAATTTAACCATTTGCACTTCAAATAAATTCAACAGTAACAAACAATTTTTGTGGACCGTAGAAATATTAATTAGAATAAGTCATAGACATTGACATAGACAAAAAATTGAATTAGTAACAATTAGATTTGACAAACACAAAATTTATAAAAATATAACACATAGTTATTTGTCAAATAAAACTAAAAACATAAGTACATTGAACTAAATTTAATTTATATTGTACCTATTTTAAATTTCAAATACAGCGTCAAACACGTATCAACGAATTGAGAAGGGAATATAAATGAAGATACAAGCGAATGAAGGACATAAGTTAAAAAATCAAAGTTTTCCATAAATTAAGGTCTAAGTTTTTTTGGTGTCATTTGACGATAATTTAACTAGTGATGTTTTTGTGATAACTAAGGATAATACAATTTTACAAACTAACAACTAATATGATTAATATTTCAAATGTGTCATTTCTTCGTAAAAATTTACAACTGTAATGATTATTATGGATGAAGATCTCAACAGTCTTTCAACCATTTTTAATTAAAAAATGAAGTGATATAGTACTTTTATCTATTTCCGCAATAATGGATCATTGAAATCTCCCATATGGAGTACATAGAACATTTTTCTGGGTAAAAAAACACTTTTTAATAAATTTTAACATTACACCTCCAATCTCGTCTTCAAATGAATAATAAATTTAGGTCACTCCCAGACTGGTAAAAAATGTTAAAGTTTAGTGAAAACCTTCTGATAATGTGACATCTATTAACGAGCTTGTCAACAAAAATCTGCCTGATATCAAGAATTTTTCAAGACGTTTCTTAGAATATACTATCGTCTATTATATATAATGGATAGGGCGCCAGTGGCGATCTTAAACAGAGACCCAAGTTTTTTTTTAATAAATAGTTAGTTGAATATTCTAATCTTATGAAAATATATCTGTGTGTAACGAAAGGAAAAGGGTGTTATATATTAAAAAATGAGTTGAATATGCTAAAATAACTACAATGTATATACGTATATAGGAGAAAAGGGACCAGTCGAATCAATGCTGCTGAATTAGTAAATTTCACATTGAAACATCACATTTTTCATACAAACGAGAATCTTTTTTTGGCCCTCCTGAAAAGTACCAATTTTAGACATAACGCACTTTTCCATTCGCACAAAGATGTACTAACTCTTAAATTTGATGATACAGTATAATAATGCTGATATATTAAACTGAACTATTTTGCGTAATGTTATCTGGGATGATTAATAACATTTTACTATTCTTAATCCGTTGACAAGTATTTGAGTGTATTTGGATAATAAGGCACTAAATTTAAAACATGTGTTAACACAAATAAAATCCCTAATAAGTTAGCATAAATGCTAGAATCATGGCGACACTGTGTTATTCTCAAGCAAGCAAAGTGGCGGAGAGAACTATCAAGATGAGGGCGACATGTGACGTTCTTCCATTACTCCAGGATCCTGAGAAAGAAGCATTGAAGATTTCTTGGACTGTGTGCGGGGAAAAAGAAATTCCCTGTGATTATAAAGCAGATGAAATGTACTAAGAGATTTAGAGACATCTCTGTTTTGGGTTTTTGCAATGATTCTGTGGAATTAAAATATATCGACAATGTTTTGACCAATTGATGTAACCGTCAAGAAATACGAAAATAATTTAATTATTGGATTTCATTTTAAAGAAGATAGAGCAGGTCTCGGCCAAATGATGTAAATTAGAAAAATAAATTGACCACTTTTTGGAAGTGAAACATTTCACATCGGTTTTAGATTTAAAAATTCTGAACCGGCCACTTGATGTAAGCCACTATTATATCGACACTCCCTACGTACAATTCCGTATCTGCAAACATGAGAATTTACAGGAGTGCATTTCAAAGATTCATGACGCAACTCACCACATGTTTTCGATAAAAACAGTTTTACTCTCTCCTGAACAATTTAAATTTTTAGGGTTATATCAATTGACCAAAACACCGTCGACATATTAGTTGAAATGACAGTTTTCTTTGAAAGATGACTTTTTAAATATAGAATGAAATTTTGCTTTGTTTTCAGAACAGTATACTAGAGATTGCATCAATAAGTCAGATTTAAAAGGAGACTAATATATTATTCCACAGAAACTAACTGATGAATGTAAGAAATCAAAAAGGTTTTAAAAGTCTGTAATTCAAATACTTAGGAGGAGATAAATAAGGGGATTCACTTGTACCCAATTGACATTGTATGTATTTGAGAATTGAGATTACTGAATTTTACTTACTTGCCTCTTATGGCTACATCATTATTAATAGATAATATTCATTTAAATTTTGAGTACCAAAAAGTAAAAACTGATATTTGATTCTTACTAAAAACAGATGACAAAAAGAACAGAGAGCTGCAAAATATGTTAGTAATGCTTCAGGAAATTTGTATTGTTAAGGGACAAACTGAAATAAAGAACAAACAAACAACAAGAATTTATACCTTATATACTGAAAATATATTGTAGCTTGTAAAGAAAAGAAAATGTACAAATCAACCTGCTACGGTAAAATTTAAGAAATTTTATTCATAAGGCTACAAACTACTTCTAAAAGTGTTTAACTGTGGAATAGGAATTGAACACACCAGTAGAACGAGTTATGCTGCAAAATCAATTTTTTCAGTTGACAATGATTCAATCAAGTGGTATCTAAGGTGTCATAAAATTTTACAAACTAACAACTAGTTAGTTAAAAGCTTGAAAAGTGTCATTTATTTGTAAAACAATACCACTGTGATGATTATAATGGATGAAAGAATTAAAAATCTATGACACCTTTATCCATTTTCAAATAGGAAATAGAGTGACATAGACCCTTTATATATTGCCACAATGACAGACCATTGAAATGTTAAGATGTGTGATATGTCCGTATGGAAGATGGGTACATAGCACCTTCTTCTGCTTGTGTCTTAAATTGTTAAGAATGAATGTATTTGATCATTGACATATTGATTGCAAAATTATCCTTTTTTTAAATTATAAGAGGAATTCGAGATCCGTAATAATACAGGTATGCAAGAGTGGTGATAGACACCGGGTAATTTTCACATTATATTCGACCCTCTTCGCCCCACTCTTGTGTGTGATTTCAAATATGGACAGTCCAAATAATATTGCTGAGCAACTTGATCGACCAGTCTATTCATAGAAGAACCTGAACTCATAGAAACTTTGCGTTTATCTAGAGAAATTGATTTTTTGCACATTTAAAAAAAATACTGATAAACAGGCTTAACGTTTGTTAAGTCGCTAGATACAACTATATAAAACTAACAGATGAGGAATTAGTGGCATGTTGAGGAGGACCTGTCCTATTTTGTTTACATGTGTCAGTTGAACCCTACGAACATTAGAGACAATTTTGGTGACTTACGACATTTTGTCATTTTGTGGAGTAAACAATCTAAGTCTTGTGTGTTACCCTAAAATACATTATAACAACAATCTATGAAAAACTTAGAAGCATAATATTTCAAATCTATAAAACCAGGCATGAAAAAAACACTACATAAAAAACAAATATTGATAATACAAAAATAAAAGCAAAAAATTCACACAAAAATAATCAAGCTACATAATATTATGTTACAAAAATTTACATGAGATTTATGTATATAATTCTTGTAAATAAAAGATTTTTTTATGTATCACATATATTTCCAAATGTATTCTTTTTAGATTAAACAATTTTTATTCATTTATGTTACCTGTAAATCTAACATGTGAGAATATCTAATTAAATGTGCTATTTTTAAAAATACATATAGATTTTAATTAATTTACTAAAACACCTCAAATATGGTGTCAAGAAGTCTTTAAAGTTGTGTAAGAATTATCAAATGCCCCTTTACTCTATGTAATAAACTGTCAAAAGTCCAAATATGACTGTTGTTTTTAACACATTTTTTTAATTGTATATAAGACACGTGTTTTGTCGTCTCGAATAATAGTAATATATATTGACTGTGGAAAGGAAAAAGGACGAAACGTAAACACAAAAAATATTGTGTATAGCCTAAATAAAATGTGTATTAAATTGTATACATTGCGATTATCGAAAAAAACCATTTTAAAAAGACGGAGGAATAACTCCTTTTGCCTGTATACAGTCGATATATTGTATTAGCACGTTTTGTGTGAGTTATACACAATATTTTTTGGTGTGGGTCACGTCCTTTTTCCTTTCCACAGTCAATATAAAAACCACGTTTAGTCATCTCCCGCAAACAATGTGTTAAAATTAGACAGTAATATTTTTAAAAATTCAAAAGAGTCTTCTACAGTAGGGTTAAATTTATTTGAAATAAATCTACTCAGTCTAATAAACATATCACAAATTTCGAAAGTCTTAAAAAGTATTACAATAAATGTGAAAAATGATAACTTTGTTATTATTGTTGAAAAACAAAGTTATGTTTTGTTTATGTATTAAAAATTAAGTATCTGCCAAATTCATCAAAATAGTATCATACTTAAAAGTGTCAGTTAAGATTGGTAAAAAAATATTAACCTATATTGGTAAAAAAGTCAATAATTTTATGATTAAAATAATGTACAAAAAACAAGCTTTTGGATAGAGTGAACTCATCAAAGCAGTTGTGTCCAATCTGCAGCCCATGTAAACGGAAAGTAATGTGGGTATCATGATAATATACCGTAATTCTTTGATTACAAGATGTACATTTTTCCTTGTTTGGTGTCTCTGAATTCAGACACTAACAGTGCCCGGTCAGTAAGGTTCAATGCCTTTACGCCGAACATAATGATTTTAGTATTTGCTCTGTACATGTTTATTAGGTTGGTACTGAACATAGCCAATATCATAATAGATGAAGGATGTCAGCGGTCACATAACTTTTCATCGCAAGAGCTAAACGAGTAACATTTATTTAGCGAAATATACATATAATTTATTTTACCCACTTGAAATTGATCAATGAAAATCATGTGTCGAGCTTACTGCCCGGACACTGTTAGTGTCCGGACACTAATAAATCTGAGAATAGGACCGCAGGTGTGTCTTATTATCCATGTTGTCTTAAAAACACTGTCATAAATGCAGCATTTGTGATAATTTCCGGAAGTATAAAATGGCAGCACGGGTGTCAGCAAGAAAATCCCGTAGAATATAGAGAAATACTCTTCTAAGAAATGCTACATCACTTATGTCCCTAATGGAACAGAAGACAATATTCCATAGGAAAACACAGACAACAAAAACTCTGAACTAATATATTATGATGATTGGACTCAAGAAGTTAAAGACTTCGATAGTGGTATTACTGAATCAATTACATATGTAATACACCTGCTTTTTATTGCTATCATATTGACTGCGTTTTGACCAATTCATGTAACCCTCTGTACTGTAAATGAGTCAATGATTGGATCTGATTTTAAAGACGACAGAGCAGGTCTCGGCCAAGTGATGTAAATTAGAAAAATAAATTGACCACTTTTTGGAAGGGAAACATCGTTTTACATTGGTTTTAACTTTCAAAATTCTGACCTGGCCACTTGATGTAAGCCACTATTATATCGACACTGCCTATCTATAATACCGTATCTGCAAACATGAGAATTTACAGGAGTACATTTCAAAGATTCATAACGCAACTCACCAGTTTTTACTCTCTCCTGAACAATTTCAATTTTGAGAGTTAAACCACTAGCTCAAAACACAGTCAATACGACTCTGTTATAGAAAGGATTTAATTATTGATCCTTAAAAATAAACTAACTTATAATCGACGAATTACTGTAATTGTTAATTGGAATACAGGTTAAGTATACCATAAAACAAACAAGTACCATTTTTCTTATGAAAACAGTCAGGGAAATGTTGTAATGCGCTTTGTATAATAAACAAATGAGTGATGACATTACCAAGTGCGAGTTGTTTGAAATAATTTCCGGATATGATTTGCAACTTGAGCACAAATATAATATAAATGTAATTTTGATGATTGATGCAATAATATTTGTGTTGATTTTAATAACCTTGAGGCTAAAAGTGCATTGTCGATTTCCTTATTTTCAAAATAATACAATTTGTGATAATTTAACTGACACCAGGAAACAAAACACAGGCGTCTTTAAAATAATAAAATGAGGTTGCATAGAAAGTTTATTTTTAATTTGCAATGAAATAAATTGCACGACAACAAGGACTATTTTGTAACCCACAAATGTCTTCAATATGAAATATCTACGGGTTCAGGTGAGAAATTGAGGAATACACATCATTCATCATTGAATATTTAATACTAAAAAGGAAGCATAAGATAACATTCCCTTCTGTAACATTTTAGTTTGTTCATAAAACTTTAAATTTACTCTAAGGGTATAAGCCATTAATTTATTTGAAAATGTCATTTATAACATTAATATTAGCAATTTTAGAGCAAATTATTTAGTCTTTTGAAGAGAGCTGTATAGAGGGATTGCATATTTATTTTAAAATATAACATTATAATGTAAAACTTATCACAAGAGAAATTGAATACAAAAGATTAATAATAATTTACATATATCTTATAAAAAACTCGTTTAACAACATTTGAGAATTCCATCAAAGATAATATATTTAATAAAAATAAAAGAAATTTTGAATTTATTATGAGTAAATTGCTGTAATATTATGAAATATCTAGTTGTAATCGCTGCCAGTAGGTGTCATGATTATTCGATTCCTGAAATCTCGTGAAGCTCATTATCTTTCAAACAGATGACAGTTTGTACCAACGATTATATAACCTGCGAGTATCTCCTGTCAGATAGAACTTAATGGGCATAACTCACAAACAACAAAAAGTGATTTGAATATATCATCGCCATATAGAAGAAAGTGTATTGTTCAAATGAACCATATTAACATAAGTATCAATCTAAAAACCTCTCATTACATCTCTGATTTACTTTTACGATTTTAGGTCATAGGTATACTATGTTGAACATTTTTTCCAGATAACTATTATGTTTATAGATGTCAAACAGTAATTTAGTAAATTTTCATGAAAAATGAACTTGGTCACTTTCTCTTGTATGACAACGATATGAGAAAATTGTACTAACTTGCAGTTAACGGACAATTGAAAATGGATATGCTTTAATTCTTTATGTTATAAACATACATAAAGTTATAAATATAGTTTTACTACACGTTTACATAAAATTTAAACAATACAGTCATAATTTTTTTTAAACCAGCTAAATTATAAAATTGTAGTATTGCATTTTGTTTCTGTTTTTATTATCATGAATAATATTGCTTTGTTACATAGATATTTGAGCATAGAATATTTCTTGTAAAATATCTTTTTTACTGGATGTCATTTATGAATAACAAGTATTTTTATTTATTAATAATATAAATGTAAAAAAGAAGTACAAAATTTTCTCCAATTCTTAAAGAAATAATTAACAAATATAACAAATAATAAAAAATAAGCAATTAACTCGTACACTTATACAATAGCTTAAGTCAGTGTTACCATTTCTAAATGACTAATATTGCTAGTAACAATAATTAAAATCCCCTAAATTAATTGGAAGTGACATATTTTTATTAAAAAAAAAAATTATTACCGTTATGAATACATGCATAGGTATGCAAAGTTTTAAAAGATGTGCCGCCTAAATGAAATTCAACAGCCATTAGATTAATGAGAATGATATTTCTAAAATGCAAGCCGCCCAACACCAAGTCATAATGCATGATTAAAATCTAAACACCGTCACCAATAATAATAATTATGAAAAATAGTAATACCAAGCAGTTTGAAAAGTGAACAGCCCTTTACAAGCATTGTCTAATGCAATGCTGTCACTTCTGCAGTTCTCTATTTCCAGAATTGAATCTTAGCATCTATGGTTGATGGTCGACTTTTCATACAGTTGGCAGAATTGACTAAATACCTACTTGTGCATATTTTTACTAACACCGATATACTTTTAAATATTGTAAATTGATCGCCTAACACTATCACAACAAAGGGCATACATAAGTGCAAAGTATTGTATGATCTAAGACTAACTATTTGAGATTCATAGATATAATTAATTTGATAAATCGGTTACGAATAGTTTAAAAGTCTATGGTATTATTATTACTTTGAACAGAACAGTCTCTAGGTGGTCATTTCTTTGAATGATTGCTTTCTTTCCCACTGCTTTGTCATCACAGACAGAGCGAGAAAACAAATGACTTACGGAGAATCCAAATAGAACTGATATGCAAGTCATTTGTTTTCATTATGCAGTGATACAACTCGAATGAATGAATCGACTTGTCCCTAAGTGACTCATTTCACACGTCTACAGTATAGATATATTATATATATATATCAACCTATAAAACTAATAAATAATTTAGCACATTCTGTTAGGTATGCTTTTCGAAGCAGATTTGTTTTTGAAATTAGGTAATTTAATATGATAATTTCGACAATAAATTCATTCGGTACATAGTACTCTTGGTTTAGTCGGGTTTCCAAAAAAAGGAGGGCAGTGAAATTTGGGACAGGTTGCCGGGAAAGCATTAGAGCAGTACCATCAATTTCCAATCAACTGTCAAATATTTAAATACCTGACGGCATTGGCGCTGTTTTTAAGGTTATGTTGACTATCACGGCGCCATCGGACTCTTCGGGTACTGTCACTTGAAGGGGCTGAGATGTGTGTTCATAGCTGTGTAAGAAAACAATATTATAAAGCATCACATAACGTATTTTAATTATTTAAATCAAAGAAAGAGATGAATTGCATAGGTGATTCATTAACAATTAGAGACTAGTTTGGTACTCCTTTTAATTCTGTTAAATATTATACACTGAGTCATCATTTAGTTATTCATTTTAAAAGGATTCCAGAGTTTAGAGCTGGCTGGGCCAGTAGCCAAATAGTCAACGTTGTTGTCTTTGGTTGTGGTGCTCACAGGTTTCAATTTTATTATGAACATTGTCATGAATTAACTTTTATTCAAAGGCATGAGTTTCTGTGCATGTCCATATTCAGCTAGTAGCTAGAGACAATTGAAGACAACAACTTTGACCACGCGGCTACAGGCTAAGCAAAATCTTGAAAAATTGTGTATAGAAAGACAGGTTAGCTAATTGTTTTATCCTCATTCTTCCCTTCTTAGACTTTCAACCAGTTTTATTTTAGTTTACTATGTTGAAATACTTCATTAAGAGTTGATATACTGTATATTGGAAATGGACATGGTGAAAAACAATGATATTATAATAATTACTTATTCAATGAATGTTGTAGGTATATGTGATACCATCAATATGAGTAAGTTTGCCCATTGGTCTTAGATTGACCCACTAGAAGGAAAAAGGTGCTGTGATAATACCATGATATTGCTAATGCCATATGAATATTTTTAGTTAATCAAAAGTATTAAGTTGCCGTGTTTTTTTGTTGATAGAACGCAATTTAAAAACTTTTCTTGGAATAAACTGTATTAGCCATATTTTCAATTTGTATTACCAATCTGTAAACCGAATGCTGTATATTTTTTCCCATTTCAATTATGTACAGAATATATGAAAGCATAAAGAAAAGTTGTCAAGATTTTAAAATCACTGAATTTATAGTGATTACAGTGATTATTTGTATCGTGGGTCAAAGTTACCAGATTTGGATGCAAACTTTGGCCCACCTTTTTTTATCTATATTTATATATCAATTATAACACTAAATCTATTTATGTTAATTAAATTTCATCGATGTAAGATATTAGTACATTTCTATGTAGAACAATACCACACATAAATGCAATGGTGAACCATAAAAATAAAAAAACCCTCAGATCTGTGAAAAAGTTACCCAGATTGACCGTAAGGAAAAATTGATATTTAGACGATAATGACATAAAGCGATTGAGTTAGTGGTTTAATCAATTTCGGAATGGATTTATTTTGTGGTGCGTTACCCAAATGCTTCGGCGAAAACGGAATACTTTCCGGGCAACAAGAGACGCCAGTATTCGCCACGTTCTGTCGTACGCACGGGATGGTCAATTCCAACCACGTTCACAGTCGCTTGCTAAAATCAAATACAAATCAATATTACTTTTGATAGATTACACAATACAGTATCCAAACAATAAACTAATTGCCTTGCACTGGTACATATTAGCAATGAGTAAAACAGGAATCTCCTAATTTAATATCGCAGATGGAACATCTGTCCCAGTGGAAAAATTACAAATTACGGTTCAATTCTTTTGTCAGTAATTTAATTATTCAGTCGATGTTTCGAAACCATGGCAGGTTTCAGCCTTAAGGATTGTAATCATTCCTCTTCTTTTCTTTGACCATATTCGCTCCCTATGTGGAGCGGCCATAATTCCCTATCACCCGCCAATCGCTTTGCTTCCTCCCATGACGTGCCGGAGTCCCTAAGCTCCACCGAGAAAAATTCTGTGGATAGTATTTGTTGGTATTCCAGGACGCCGGAATACCAACGGTCGGAAGAAGAGGCAAGCAGGATTGAAGCTCTTCGGATGCACCTGCAGCATGTGACCGAGCCAGTTCCAACGTCTCTCCATGACCTCGGATGTAACAGACCACTGCATGGTACGTTCCCTAATCTGCGAGTTCCTCAAAAAGTCAAACCACCCGACGCAATTTTAATCAAAAAATTACAAAATTATATAAACGATTGAATAAGGTCCACAACTAAGCATTATTTATCAAGATGACATGGATATCGTAACAATTAGGTATATTTCAACGATAACTGGAGTATTGCTTAGTGATTAGTTTTTGCTCTAAATCTGGGCGTTACACGTAAATTGGCAATCAAGAACAATTGGTTATGACGTGAAGAATTGCTTTCTGTGACATAATATTATTTACTACCAACATTTGAAAAGCAGTTATTACATTAAAATAAATTGCCAATTGCTGCGGTCTAGAGGTAACCATGTTAGCTAATAAAGAGGAGTTGGATTGTACTTGGATCGACACCACACGATATTCGAGATTTTTTTATTCTCCGTCCACCCAGTCTAAATCAGGGGTCGGCAAACTACCGCCCGATGTCTATTTGCGATCCGGCCTAATGCGTTGATTGAGTCGCAAATCATGGTATACGGGTTTGTGAATTTCACATGCTGTCGAAAATTTTAAAAATAAATGATATCTCTATTCCCACGACAATTTGTGGTGGATATATTTTCTACAAGTGTAGAAGACATTTTCAAAATCTATTTGATTGCACGATTGAGAAACTTACGCTTACCTTCAATTGGAAGTGATTATATGGTGTTGGGCAAATTTCATGGAAATTTAAAAAAAATAAGTTTTGATGATATGAAGTGCTATCTTTAAATCCTTATTTGATGAAATGTTAATTACTTTCGTCTCATAAGTATAGTTTATAATAATTATGAAACATTTGTGGTTCTATAATACTAAAATTTTATAGTTAATAAATGTAAATATATCATTTATTTTTTGGTAAGTTTGTATAAGATATATCGACTGTGGAAAGGAAAAAGGACGTGACCCACACCAAAAAATATTGTGTATAACTCACACAAAACGTGCTAATACAATATATCGACTGTATACAGGCAAAAGGAGTTATTCCTCCGTCTTTTTAAAATGGTTTTTTTCGATAATCGCAATGTATACAATTTAATACACATTTTATTTAGGCTATACACAATATTTTTTGTGTTTACGTTTCGTCCTTTTTCCTTTCCACACACGATATGTATAATGATTATCACCGCATAGTAAAAAAAGGTGTAACATGTTCTTTGCTGTATAAGGGTCACTATAAATATCCTCCTGAGGAAGTCAATTCCACCCGACCGAGGTTTAACCGTTGCCTCCAATCTGAGGCTATGCGACCTCGAGTATGCTGACGAGATTGTAATATTTGATAAATCTGTCGAGGGTATTCAGGAAACAATGGACAGGCTGCAGAGCAACTCGTATCGCATTGGTCTCAAAGTCAATGCGAGTAAAACCAATGTGCTCTGCAACAGTTTCTGTCCAGACCCAGACTACCCTCTGACGAGCGCGGGGCAAGACATCGAGAGAGTCGACGGCTTTAGGTACTTGGGGGTGCACATCACGGGAGATGGCAATCCGCGTAAAGAGCTCGCAATCCGATTAGGGATAGCTGGAGCAACTTTTAACTCAATGCGGAAAGTCTGGGACTCACGGTTGTACTCGGTCAGAACCAAGTGCCACTTATTCAACGCATGCATCCTGACAGTGTTGCTTTACGGTTGCGAGTCATGGCACCTCACCAAGGCACAGGGTAACCGTATACTGTGCTTTGAAAACAGATGTTTGCGGCGAATACTAGGGGTACAGTGGTTTGATTTTGTCAGGAACTCGGAGGTAAGAGAGCGGACGGACCAGCCTCTTATTACGTCCAAAATAAAAAAGCGACGATGGACCTGGCTTGGACACGTGCTGCGGATGCCCCAGGGGAGCCTGAATCCTGCCTGTCTCTTCTACCAACCAGGTGGATTCCGTCGCCCTGGAAAGCCGCTGATGACCATCCATAGGATGTATTCGGCGGAGCTACGGGACGCTGGGATGACCTGGGAGGAGGCGAGGAGGCTGGCGGGAGACAGAGTAGCTTGGAGGAACCGCGTGATGGCCATATGCTTCGAATAGGGAGCGGATATGATTTAAAAAAAAAAAAAAAAAAAAATATCCGTGAATTGCTCCTGGTCCATCGAGCATACGCAATGAAAATAAAAACTGCAAAAATAACAAATACATCTTTCACTGTGCGAATAGTAACACTTTTATTTGTTACTGGATATATAACGTATTTAAAAACAGCTGTCCAAACAACCTTTGTATGCCGGATATGACATATTTTTGAACATTAAAGAAATACGCAATATGTGTTTAATTTCGTAATAATAATTAATCACTTAAATATATTTTTTAATGCATTTTAAATGCAAACATATACGGCAGGCCAACACTGGATCGGGGCACGCGTTCACAATAATATATATAGAATATGTATTCGGTATACTATTTTAAAACGTGAATAATATACAGAGTGTACTGAGGAGCCAAATAAATAAAATTCGCATGCTCTATTAGAAATATAAAAACAGGTCATAAAGTGTAAAAACCATGCCACACATTAGACCAGCGGTTTCCAACGTTTATGCTACTACGCTTCCCACCTTTAATTTTTTATATAGACATGTTACAACCGACAACCGATATTATAATATAGACATGTTTTAAATAATAAAAACTTTATTAAAAAAAACTGATAAATATTATTAACAGAATAATAACCAGATTATGTGGCGTAGCTAAGGGTTTTGCCGTCCCCCCACCAGTTTTCCTCCAAAAATGATTTCATATTTTCAATTGTGTTGGATTAAGGGTATCTTTAAAAATTACTTACTATTTATTTTAAATCTTAAACCATCACGGAACAGAATATTGCAAAATTTTTTAGAATTTTTTATGTATGAATATAATTTCTTGGAAAATATTTACATTTATATTTTTAAAATTTGTCATATTTAATATTAATATTGTAGAGTCCCCCGCAGGCTTGTTCTTGAAATATGACAAAAAAATCTAGATTTAAAATAATTTTTATATTTATTATTTATATAAAAAATACAAAATTATTAATGTATAATCCATTACTATATTGTACATTAAAATTGCAAATTAATTTACGACAAGACATTCAGCAGATTTTACTAACACAACATTAACTATTAGCAAAAAAAAAAAATATAACAAAATTATTTTTCCTTACTTTGCTCCCAGCAAAATCGTCAGCAAGATTATAAAAACCTATTTTATCTGCCAGTTTTTTAAAAAAAATTTTTATCGCAAATTGCTCACTGTCGATGTGTAATAGTTTTTTTTACTAATTTCAACCACAAAACGATAATTCAGCATCTTAGACTGTTTACAACAATTTTTTCTTTCTGTCTCGACATTGAGGCTTCACGATTATCATTAGATTATTTTTATTTGTTTATTACCTACGAAATTTTCTGTTCAAAAATGCTGCCTCCAAGAGTATGTTTTGTCAATGAGTAAAATAAGCTTTCATTCACTAAATGTTTACTGTTATGTTACGATATAAAGTTTTATTTATTTGTAGATATTTTGGTATGAAATTTGCTTATTAATTACAAAATTGTGATGCCTCCCCTGGAGATACCGAGCCTCCCTGGTTGGAAACCACTGGCCTAAGACAAAAAAAAATATCCTACCTCAATCGGATTTCCATTTTCGTCGACGACGAGTCCTTTGATTCCCTTGTGGACCTGCTCCATGTATTGAATAAGAGACTCCTTGTTTAGATCCCATTCAGATTTCAGTCGGGTCGCGTTCGGATACTTGCAGCACGACAATTCGAAGGTCACTTCGTAGCAGTTGGAGTGGACGTAGTTGAAGTCTTGCATTCCACCTGGTGGTAGAAAAAAGCCAAGATTATTTATTTAAGTATTTATTTACGGACAACACAGGCAAATCATAACAGTAAAGAAAATTGCAAAGTCAATTTGCTGTGGCGAAAATAATACAACATATTATTAGAAAATGTAACAGAAGGATAATTAATAACACATAAAAACAAAACAAATTTTATGAAGGAGAAAAAAAAGATTAAATTGAGAATTATAAGAAATAGGATTCAAATATAGAGTAAAATTAAAATGGAAACACAAAAAATTAATTGGATCACTAAAAATGTCCATATCTATTGGGAGTGAATCGAGAAGTCGCAATACCTTCGCAATAGGCACCCCATGTGCTTGATGGGAAGAATAAGTGAAGATAGATTATGATCAGCTCTACAAACTTAATTAATAATTATCTCCAAATTCCTAACCTGATATAGAAATGATTTTCACTTATTATCTGTGAACAAAATTTTCTTATCAATGTACACGACTTGAAAGAACGTGTAGTGAATAATGCGATTTTGTTTTGTTTATCATGTCTGCTCCCAAAGTGAAGCATACAGAGGCATCTCAAAAGAAGTTGTTGTCTACAAGACTGTGGATAGAGGGATGGGGCTAAGACAGGACAAGTAATAAACTAATCGATCTTGTTACTCCCCGGTTTTTACTGCTCTTCTATTTATAACTAGAAATATGCCCATTATGTAGAGTGAAGAAGGACTGGAATAGATGGTATGTAATTAATGTATTTAAAATAATACTATTTATTTCTCAAGTCACAGTAGCATTTTAAGCGTCTGCAGCCCTCAAACAATTGTTAAATAAATACATTGGCTCTACTGCTGAAGAAGGTTGTGTACCACTGTCTAATACCCTTCCCATGGTCATTTGTTTCTGTGCATGCTCTAGTTAGCATAAAAAGAGCTGCCCCTCGGTAAATTAGTGATTTACGCTAAGCCATATAGAATGTTTTATTACATTGAATTGGTATCTCATGTCAATTTTTGATCAAAATTATTCAGTATACTGAATTTGCTGTATTGATTTAGTTTTGAAAATTCGATTAGACATCGAAAAACATTCATTATTTTAGAAATTCTGTTACTTTGGTATTCGTTAGTAAAAGAATTTATCCGTAAAACTTCTTTATTGAATTGTATATCATGAATTCATTTTTTACAAATTCAATATTTACGAAAAAGGGAGTAGGTTAAATAAACCTTTATCTGTATTTATTATCTATCACTTCCTTTCTGATAAAGAATGCATACGTAACAATATGCGGTTAACAGGTTCGATGAATGCAATACTTGAATTGCTTCAAGACTCAATGAATACTAATAGAAAACAATTATAAATTAATTAAGGAAGTATCACAATTTTGTATGAAACTCTCAACTTCTATAGCATGCATTGTTTTTACAAAACTATCAAATGTGTAATGGTGAATACAAATGAGCGAAAAAGTGATCTTACGGAAAAAATTACAGATTTTTACCGCAGTCGACGATATCCAAGAACACATGTTTATTAAAAGGCGTGGAAAGAATTTTTAATCAAGTTGTAACAATTCTTATAAAAGGAAAAACGGACACGGAAATGAATTGCCAAAAAAGTATGCAAGAAGAATTTAAAGTCAAAAATTATCATGAAAATGCTTGGCTTAGAGAAAAAGGCATTGAAGTAATATTTATTGATTTCCGATTGAGTAACATTGATCTATTGACCCTGCACAATCAATTATCAATCGTCCACTTGAGAATTAATAAAAAAGTAGCTTCAATTAATTTTGATAAAAACAATCAGTGAATTAAAAAATTTAACGTTCATTTAGCCCATTGCACGGCTGTCAATAAACTCATTATGGAAATGATGAGATTATTATGTTAATTACTGTACTGTACATAGATTAACGGCGGAATAAAGAATATATTTAATGCATGGGATGCAAAAGCAATGTCATGCAGGTAGGGAGACATTGAAAACCTTGACCAATTGACTACAGTGAATATAAACCAAAAATCTGCAGTCATCGAGGGGGAGAGAATAAATAACAATGTGATAGATTCTGGGGTCAATCTGAGCAAATTGATTTTCAATACACAATAATTATAATATTATGTAATTTAATAGCTTATCATGTGAGGCGTCGAAAATCCAAACCGATACATCCAATTTGCATTGTTAACGACATTTTTGTGTTCCACGCTTAAATCGTTAGTTAATCATTTCCACCGTATTGTATTTCCAATAAAGAACAATACGCATATTTTTACTAACCATTTAACCGCTAATTTCGATAAATATAAGCGAAATTAAAGAGAGAGTATAACAACTGTTCTTATCGAAAAGATTATATGGCGACAGGATAAAATTCTCATGTTTGCAAATACAGGATTATACGTAGCGAGTGTCGATATAATAGTGGCTTAGATCAAGTGGCCTGGTCAGAATTTTTAAGCCTAAAACCAATGTAAAATGATGTTTATTTTCAAAGTAAATTTATTTTTCTAATTTAGATCATTTGACCGAGACCTGCTCTGTCATCTTTAAAATGTGATTCAATCATTAACTCATTTTCGTATTTTTTGAGGGGTACATCAATTGGCTAAAACACAGTCAATATATTGAAATAGTAAGTGGTATTTCGTGTTATCTTGTGTGTGAAAGGAAAGGGAATTTTCAAAATTGAAATTACCAAAATAGCTACAATGAAGAAGAAAAGGGACCAGTCGAATCAATGCTGCTGAATTAGTAAATTTCACATTGAAACATCATATATCTTTAAAATGTTCTCAATAACGAAAATTTCGTTTTGGCTCTCCCGAAAAGTACCGATTTTCGATTATTCATTTTGTACACAGATATATTTGTTTCTTATTGTCACTCACCAATAACTTCATACCAGTTGGCGCCGTTGGTGACACCGCCTTCGAATCGGTCAGGCGGGCAGCTGTTCCCCTGCTTCATCACACGGTGATTGGAAGCATAGACGGAAGCCAGATGTCGGAACAGCTCATCGTCAGGGGATCGACTCTCCTGGCAGCACTCTCTGCGGTCCCTGATCAAGAATCCATTAATAGAAACATTATAAAAGAAACTGAATTTTAGAATCGCTGTCAATTATTTTTCAAAAAAAATAAAACACAATTCATTTGTAATATAATGTCTTTCCACCAAGAATTGACAGTTAACACCTTAAAAGTAATTATTTTTCAGTGAATATATGAATTTGTACTCAAGATATATGGAGCGCACTCGATCTAATCTACCCTACTCCTCAAAAACAGAGCACAGATTTCTTAATGCCAAATTATCCAACTCTCGTCTTTTTATCTTCAAAGAATTCTCGTTAAAATCTATATTTTATAAAAAATTAGAGAAGCTATGGTGCCAGAACCTTTGTCATTGAATCAAAATTTATTTATTGTTAATTGAAATTCAAATATCTACTATTGTCTCATTTTGGATTCAAGCTGTGTACCAGTATAATTAATTCTGGTAAATTAAAAGTGTGGCTGAACTGTGTCACTCCAAGGCTTCTGTACCAATGCAGAGAGTTCAAATCCCTGAATAGATATTTGCATAAATTGGCTTTTAAACTTATACCAAAAGTCATGGTGGTGATGTTTCCACGCCTCTTTAACTTGCACAATCCTTAAACCCCTTCGCCGTGTCATGCAGAGCTAACTAGTTCAATCCTAGCCTAATCATGTCAGCTTATCGCTCAATGAAAAGGCAGGTTGAGGGTAATTGTCTTATTTATGATGTTATATGTTAGGAGGCTATATGATCCCAATGGGTAACAAACATTCTTTGCAATTTATAAATAACTAGTAGTGAGTACCTGGCATGCGTTGCAATGCCGCTCATAGAAAGAAAGTGTTTTAATTTTTTTTATTCAAGTGCTTTTGGATACACAATATTTCGTGTTTTCCGTCTTGTGCGTACACAAATAAATCAGAAGGTTTTCCAATTTGTTGCTGTTTGTACGTGATTGATTCTTTTTTTTCAGGAACCATCAGGGGTGTGCACACAACAACTCACCAAAGTTTCATCGAAATCATTTCATCGACGGACAAACAAACATTTATTTTTATATAGATATAGATGTGCGAGCTATTAAAAATATCTTACGCTGAACTGTCAAATGGATAACTGGCAACGACAGCTCCACCATGAAGATTTCCTGATAGTACGAACGGCAGTGAACTAATCCAAATCATCATGTTTTTCGTCTCCTGCTGTCTTCCCTGGTACATGCTGCCTTGAATCAAACCAATGTTGCGATCAAACTGCTCAGGAAAGTCACGATTTAAATCTTTGCCGTTTGCGTTGGTTCGGCCCTTGAATTGCGGCAGAGAGTCGCAGAGACCTTCCTGTAAACAAAGAATAAAATCAGGTTGATTTCAATTAAGAGTTAAAGGAAACAAAATAATATCATTCAATTAAAGATTATTTTCTACACTTAACATGAAAGAAGGTATCATCTTAGAAAAGACAATAATATACCAAATGCGGCTGTCACCAAATTTGGTGCATTTTATAAATTTACGACTAAATGGTTAACTCTTCAGACATGTGTAACTAAAATAGATTTTCAGTCCCAGAGGTGGATCATTTTTTTATAAAGATAGCAGTAGAATTGATAACAAATATTTTATAGCAAAATTTTATTCAATCAACACTTCGAGAGCCATTAGAATATTTTTACTAAGTTCAAATGAATAACAGAATAAACTCTATATGAACACATAAAATAAAAGATAAATTGCTTTTTTTGTACTGAAAAACATTTCTGGTTTTATGAGACAGGCAAATGATTTTATGAGACCAGTGGCTGTAAAGTTTTTTTTTATTAAAATTACTACTCAGACGAAAAAATATTGAATATATTTATTAATAATACTTGGACATACAGCTTTCATAATGCAATTCTTAATGGGATTAAAATGTTTCAAATTTGAAAACTATACTTACATTTCCAAGTTACGTATTTAAAAAAAAATGATAATTTTAAGATTTCACGGTTTTTTTGGATTAAATTTTTTTTATACTGATCCGCTCTCAATGTGGTGCATATGGAATTTATCTTAAAAGAAGTTATTTTTTGAGATCTACTTGTTACTCAGTTCCTCAATCTATGTTTTTCAGAGAGAATAAAGATAGAAGGATAGGGATAGGGCTAGGACCGAACTAGTGGAAAGCTTATCATTCTCACTGAACCCCGTTTCTAGGATTGGATGGGTGGGAAGGAATTAAGATATTACAGACATTCATGCAATCGAATACAAATCCATAAATCAATTTATAAAACTGTCTGTACTGGAATTAGAGCCCGTGACTTTAACCACTCGGCAACAGGCTTGGAAAACTTTATCAATTGTAATATACAGTGTTGAAATTTTATCAACTGAAAGTCGTGGGAATATATTTCGCTTGTATAAACTATCAGATTATTTCTTGTAAATACAACAAAAACCTTTTATCAATAATATTTGATATGATTAAAAATGCTATCGCAAGTATTCTGCTTATAAATAAATATGTGAAAACTATGCAGAGAAAAAAAAAGTATTTTGTAAGCGATGTCAAAACAGTCATGACATTCAAAATATGACAAGAGCAAATATTGGAACTGCTGTTAACAGTTAACAGGCGTGTTTACTTACGAATTAAATTTGAAGGAAGCTATTATTATAGGGGGAACAAGATTGCCCGTCATTCGATATCTCAATACAAAAAAAATGATTCATGGTTAAATTTATCATTCACTGATAACTGCTACAAAGCTGTAAAAATCTGTAAACATTTTGAGTCGAAGCTTGCAGTTGTTTATTATGTAAACACAGATACACAATATAAAAAAATACTATATTGTCAAAGAATGAACGGATTTCCCATGATTGTGTAATTTTTGATGAATATGTTTGTATATGTTGATGGAAATTTTTAAATAATGTTTTTTTTAAACGATATTGGCTAGGAGGAGATAGGGAGCAAACCAATTAATTGATTCGAAGCTGGCATTTGATGATTTTATTGATATTTAACCTTTTAATTATCAAAGATAATTGTTGTAAAATTAGGTAATTTTGATAATTGACACATAAAATTATTGACAAAATATTTGATACATAAAAATATGAAAAACATTTTTTTTTATTACTTTTAAATAATTACCTAGAAGCATTTACTTCCAATTCGACCCTAGATCTTTATTGCCTGTATCTATGTAATTTTCTGCTATGATGATGAAACTTTTAAATAATGTTTATTTTAAGCCATATCTGCTCCCACCATTAAGAGTAACAAGCAGTACTCATAGAAAAAAAACTTCTGTTGAGATACCTCCATCAGGAGTTCAATAGTGAATAGATTAAAGTGGGCATCAAATTTGAATTGTTGAGATTTTGTACATTTCCATGTATTTTGTCACTAACGACCCGGGTTTCGCCTATCGGCATCTTCAGACATTCGAGCACATAAATGAACTCGAACTAAGTTCCAACTAGTTTGAGTTCATTCATGTACAAAATCTGAACAATTCAAATTCAAAATTTAAAAAATGTTTATCGTAGGATTGGACAGGTTGAGTTAGGTCAGGGTCAGTTGGTTAACAAAACAACTTTACATTGTTTCAAGTATATTTTTACCATTTTTAAAAACCCTTTTAGTCATGAACTAATTTTGAATAACTATATTTGTCGATTTTATGTTAATTATCATAATATTAACAATGTTTTTTATATTTTTTTAAATTGTTCGTTTTCTTATTTTGCATATTCAAATAGAAAATAGAGTATAAACTTTATAAGTTTGCACTTATTACTGTACTGATACGCTTTGTACGCTATTAGTATGTATGGATCCCGTGGTACAGAACCTACAGCCGGAGTGCAAAGTTATAAAGTGGCAACTAAGCGACAATGCATTTCCGATGATTTGTGTAATACAACAAAAATAAAATGGAACGATTTTTTTAAATAATGCCTCAATTTCACAGACCGGACAATTTGACGCTGATAAGACTCAATGTGTTAGTAAAAAAAAAATAAGATTCGTCATAATTTGAAAAATATCTAACCTTGGATGCTTCAAATCCATCAGGGTTCATGGATGGCATCAGGAAAATGTCCGTCGTATCCATAAGTTTCGTGATCCTCTCCATCTTTCCATAATTCATGAGGAGGTACTGCGCCAGATAAATCATCAGCTGCCGTCCGACAGTTTCGTCTCCGTGCATATTGGCTACGTATTTAAACATCGGTTTGCCGACGGATCTCTCCTTCACATTATTGCTTATTTGAATTACCCACAAATTAAGGCCGTTCAGCGATTTTCCGACGCTGTGCAGCCTGGCCATGTTCGGATACTCTGTCTCCAGCTTCTTGAAAAGTTCCGTGAGTTCGTCATATTTTAAATATTTTGGATTTTCGAACGAAATGTCACGCGGACTTTCGGCAATTCGAGCGCTGGATTTGTTAATAAAAACAATAAAACTAGCACAAAAGCACAATAAATAATACCCCCGACACGTACCCATTATTATTATATTTGTATGTACTCAATAAATCACTATAATACTGTTATCACACGTAGGTAGAAATTATTTACTTTCACTTTTCAAAAACCATAAAGAAACACCTTTTAGGCACCTCAATTAAGCGGTATTAAGCTGATTTGTGCATTATTAATTGCACTATAAACAATGCGCAGTGGAAATCATCGCCGTACAACTGACCGAATGAGATTTTTTTATATAAACAAGTCTTACAAGATCTCAAGGCGACTTGTATTTTTCCTGAACTGACGGACGGGAAACATTTCTGTCAAATTAATATACCGATTTGATAGAGAGCTCCTCAAACTTTTTTATTTCCGTGTTAGGTAAAAATTATTATTACGGTCTTGCTATTACACAAAAATAAAATTGTTATGCCTACAAATGTTAATCGTCAAAAATACCTATACACTGTGCCAGTAAAATCACTGAAATATAAGCCCAGTCAACCAGATAAGCAGTTTTTTATCGAATTACTTTCTCTTAAAATTTTTCTAAAAACTACTTATGAGAAGTATATTGGTTTGGCTTGACGTATATAAAGAAGTGACTATAGATTATAAAAACTCTAATGGTAGTGAAAATTTAAAATAAATATCGGGTGATTAATACAAACCAATTCTCAGTAGATACATGGGTGAGTTCAATATTTATTAGCTATTTTAATGCTTGTTCATAATTCATATTAATACGAATGTTCAAACCAATTTTAATGAATTGAAGCTAATTAGATGAAAACAAAATTATAATATGAAAGAAGATATGCATTAATTTATGATTAGAAACCGATTTATCAAAACATTTCTCGTTACCTACAATTTTGTTTATTCTCAACAAACATTGCCATCAGAAAAAATTCAAAGTGACAGCTCACGATGAACTGCTTGATCAATGTTTTGTAAAAATTGCACAAATTGTCAACTGAGTTCTTCGAAAGTTTTCTTAAACCGTCAGAAACGATCATGTTTGTGAATTTATTAACATATTATCAATAAAATACAATGGATCGACTGCGCGCGGAAGCGTTGGAAGCCGGCAGACGTCTCAAACGGCTGACCGACGGTCACATGACCCGCCGGCGAATCGTAATATTGGTCCTGCTGCTTGTGTTTTTGTTTCTGTACGTCGGGCCAGGCTTCGTGCGATGGTTCTTCAGCGGCGAGGAGCAGGCGCCGACGGATCCGCAGGGCATCTGCATGTTCGACCGCCTGGCTCCGTTCCGCAGGCCCTTCTCCGAACACGACGTCAACATCAGATCGAAATCCTCGGACGAGTTCGACGTCAACTATGTGCCTTACGTTGGAAACGGTGTTCTGGGACTCACGATAGAGCCCGACTCGCAATTTAACATAAAATTAGGCCGCACTCTTTCTTTACCGGTGAACTTTCATCCGATAGTTTCCGTGGAAGATCCTACACTCACGGAATCTGTAGTAGTCGATTATATGAATGGAATCGTTCACAGATTTCAATGTTCACCTTTCGGTTTTAACGTAGTGTATAAATATTACGCGCACAGGACAATATCTTCGTTATTCGTGCAAGAGGTGAAAATTACCAATCCATCTAACTCCCCGATCAATCTTGATCTTTCGCCGACTAGAGTCTCAAATTGGCCGACCATCATTAAGCAAACTATTAAATTACATCACGGCTTAGCGGTTAACGATTATGAAGTAATAACAGGAATGATTGATCTGCAACGAGCTAGCGACGAAGTCATTGCGGTTAGCATTGTATCCAGAATAATGCCACTAAATGTTGCGTTAAAAACAAAAGATAGTATATCATTTAACATATTTACAACTATTCATTATAGTGAACCAATACCGAAAGATAACTACGGAGAGCAGAAAGATGTAGTAGAGAAATACGCTACGAAAGCTATGGAAAAGGCTATCGAAGCCTCTGAAGAAAAAACCAAAAATAAATCTTTAAAAGATCTTCACACAAACGTGTGGCAGCAGATATGGCAAACTGGATTTTCAATCAGCGAATCCAAAGCTCAGAATGTATTAAACGGCGATAGGATAAATGCAACCATTTACGCTGTCCTTTCGCAAGTGAGATCAATGGAACACGAAGAGGCTATATCACCGCAAAAGAAAGCGGAAATTTTCCGTTCACTCACCTACACTGAAGGATGCTACGAAGGGTATTACACATTACAAGCTGATAATTTGTGGAAGTCTTTGGAAAATATTAACCAGTTAAATTTTGTTGTCGGCGCATGGCTGTTGACACTGGAGAAGCAAGGATGTCATAATTTACTCCGCGCCGGCGCCAGCCGAACAATCCAAGCGATGGTTTTAAGTTTCGGTGGACTACGCTTTAGCAATCAACACCTGGAGTTTAATGTTCATCCGTCCAATCTACACAGAGATTTCTTGTTCCGCAGATTAAACTACGGAAATATGACACACGTTAACATTAGCGTTATAGTACAAGAAGACAATAAAGCGGCGCTGTACGTCGCACTCGATAGATCGGACAGAACGTACTATGCCTGCGATGGCGGCTGTCTGGATAGTCCTATACAGTTAGGTCCGGCTAGGAAGTATTTTCCGGTGAAAGTCACGGATCCGATTACGGCTATTCTGTATATTACATCGGATAAACAGCATATGGAAGATTTGAGACATGCAATACATGTCAAAGAAGTCATTGAGGCCCGCCCGCACGAGCATCACGTTATAGCGTTGCACAAACACGGGCACAGCTTGGGAGGGCTACCCACGATGGTCTGGGTATCCATTTGCATTATTATTGTACTGTTTCACCTGTTCCTCTGCCGTCTTATTATGACGGAATATTGTGATCCACCGGATAAATATCGGAGACTGTACAGCAAGCCTTAGGTATGAGTATATATCAAGATAGTTATTGTGAATGATGGATTTGTACTTTGTCTTCATGGGTTTATTCCAGTAGATCATATAAGATATGTCGACTGTTTTGACCATTGAGCTACTATTGTAGAGGAAATTACCATAGCTTATTATACCGATATGAAGACGTGTCATGTTTGACCATACATGAAGTTAGCTACACAAGGTTTCAATCAACTATTATGACGTCGACTCAATGTAAAATAATCAATAAACAACAAACTATTCATTCAAATTGGTAACAATGCCATAACCCATAGCCTTTTGTAAAAACTTGGTTAGAGATTAGAAGAAGAAATACGTCTTTCACAAACGAATGAATCCAAACGACCTAACCTTTTTAGTCATTCATTCATCTCTATGAAAGTATTATAATCTTTGCAAATCACTTGCTTTCACAGTGAGAAAATAGATAAATGAACTGTTTGATTTGTACCAAAGTGATTCATTCCCCATGTCTAATTGGAAGGTTTTAAGTTCAATCCTTTCAAGATTTTTCTTCAATTTAACGTATATCTAAGGCTTGGGTGTTTGTGATGTCTTTTCTCCTCATGTTGTTTAATTATTGAGTTTATCTCAAACAAGCTACTGATAATATTATCTTGCACATTGATGGTTTTCTATTACACCAATTATTTTAAATATTGTAAACATGCATAATAGTTTTTTCAAAAGAAATGTATGCAAATAAAATAATAGGAAAGACAATATTTCAAAAACCAAATTCCTAACAGCAAACACAATAAATTTCACATCTGAACGAAGTGATCATAGTCACAAGTTTATAAGAAAATTTATTATGCATAAATGTCCTAATGAAGTTTCGTTTTTCCTCTATGAAATAGTAGCTCGATGGTAATCTGCCCTGGTAAGCACAGCTATGGTATCTAACAATTTAAAATCTTTGAGTCTTTTGACAAATTCAAATTTCGTTTAATATTGTCCATCAGTCAAATTTTCTTAAAAAATGTCCTTTTCAATCTGGAGAGACTTTCCAATGGAACAAGAAATATTTGGAAATCAAAATGTAATTATTAGTTACTACTTATGAGCTGTGGATGCCCTGGGGAACCTTAATCCCGCCTGTCGTCTTCCAACTGGATGGATTCCGTCACCTCGGAAAACACTTCAGGACTTGAAGAGAATCTTGGAAACACTGGCAAAACAAAAAATTGAATAATTTATTAAAATTCAAAATTAATTCATTCAAAAACAAGTATTATGGACAGTTAATGTATAAAATAGTCAAGCTGATTATTATGTCACCAAAAAATATTTTGGTTCACTTGTCGCACTTGCCCAAAATGAAGATACGATAGCTGTGTGTACGCGGCGGGTATTAAGTATGTATTCTATCGTTTTTGGGCAGGTATAAAACTTCCACTTAATTTATAGCATAACTATGATTAATAATACAGTTTTGATGATTCTCGCAACATCTCCGTTTACATATATGTAATAAGGAAAATAACTGACTACTTTTCTGTTGTGATGAATGTTTATAAATCGAATTGAATGCTGAAACTCTTCAGAAACCAACATATAATGCATCTTTGAGCCACTAGTGCTAAGAAGAAATGGAATATGTAAGATATTTAATTACCTATAAACATAGTTCACCACCAAGGCAACTATATTTGGAGCCATATTAAAAAGAAAAATTTACCGGTTTCTCTGTCATCATTAACTATTCAAACGGAAAACAGTTCTTTTTATCACACATAATACTGACATCTGTTAGGGAAATTTTGAAACTCAATTTGTTAAGATAATAAAAATTTTATTCTGATGCCACTATAATAGTTCCGTACTGTATAAATACCAGTTTAAATATCTATGCTTACATTATATTGAACTAATGTAATAACAGAGTTTTTAAGTACTTACTTCCATTTATGAAATACATATTTATATTAAACTAAAACCATCAAATCCCAGTTTCATCGTATTTTCAATTTACCATGTGGCTTTATATTTATTTACATATTGATCTCCCGTTACTTAAGTATTCCTCTGCGTAGTGCAATATTAATTTGTGAAGCCAAGTATTTTTTTAAGAGTAAAATTAATTGACATAATCTTGTTAACTCGTAATTACATTTTACTAGAAAAATAAAGTGAAGATGCAAGTGCTTGAAAATAATATTTTTACACTTACTAAAGGTACATTTTTTTCTAATAAACTTTAATTTATGTACTTCTTCACATAACATGATTTACTATAAATTTGTTTGTTTAAATTATATATAGTCGTATAATACACGTGTTCAAGTAATAAGTAACTATATTTCAGAAATTTTATTGTAGCACAAACGTTTTGAGAAATGTCATTCTTGGAGTGGTATTAAGTTATATTGGAATGTTCTTCTAAAGCAAACGTTACTGAAAAAATATGAAACAATGTATTAATTCTATTTTTACTGTAAAATCAAGGCAGATATAACTATTTGCAAATCCATGTGTCATTTTGAATTTACGTTCGCTTTATTATGGTTTCACTCGAAATAGTTTGAAATTTTAGGCATAAATCGATTTAGCCACATTTCAATCGAATTCATATTAAGTTGTTGTAACAGAATATGTTTGAAACAAGTTGATTTTGGTTAAAAATGGTCAAATTTAGAGTCTTCAAGGAAATCAAATCACGAGTTTGTTTAGCGACTGTCAGAGACCGCAACGCGCTTTTTATGGTAGCACCCATGGCCGAATAGACAAAAAGAACACGTTGGTCAGGACGCACCATATAATTTAGTAATGTTGCCAACATGAGAAAAAGACCTTTTCATTTCAGAATTTTAAGGTATACTTCGCATTTGAACTAATTTTACTGCCAATCACATCTAGTTTTTAATTAGCTTGAAGGTAACCAACATAAAATACAATACATTCAATATTGAAAGTGTTCAAATACTTGACAACTGATTTAATTTAAATGCAAATTAAAATTTTCTGATAAAAGTGACTGGAACAGAACCATGACATATTTCAAATGATGTGATCATAGCAAATTTTTCAAACATAGAATTGTCGGTAGTGCATAGAAGAACATACCTCATGAGTGTCAATGAAGTGTTCCCAATTTAAACCAGTGACTATGAATTCAATGTATAATCACGGATTCCATAAATTTAATCTAAAATGTACATTAATTATTTGAAAGTCTGATTGAGTGGTAGAGATTAAATATTATTAACTATAAACTAATTTATTAATTATTATTACTTATAATATATTTAGTGTTTTATTAATTTGTCTAAAAGCATTTAGGCGATTTTATTTTGGTTAGAATTGTGTTGATGTATTGGTTATTTGAAATTATTAGTGTTTAAAATTTTTTTATCCGATTTATTCCGAAATTTTCACTCAAGAGTTTCAGTACAGCAATACCCTGGATTAGGGCACCGTAGAGTAGTGGTCGGCATCCGGGAGCTTTCGGGCGCCAAAGTGCCCGTGAAGTATATTTAAGGAGCCTGCCAGAAAACAATCATAGTTTTTAATATTTTTGAACCACATGACATCTATAGCATTGTAACAATATCAGGAGAGCAGCTAAGAGAAGACCGAGGTAGACGGTGACGTTGTTACCCTGTGTGTTGCCGTTCGAACTTTATTGCTGTTTTACTTGTGACCATTGCATTGGTCACTCATTACTCATGGAAATTAATGGGTGAACTCCCACTTGATTTGAATTAGTTTCGAGTAAATAAGTGTATTTTAATTTTACATTAAGCTCCCAACTCACTCATACAGCTAAATTAAGATATAGTGTCATTTGTCTTAATAAAAAGGTTGTCGACCACCACCATAGACCATATTTATCATTATACATAGACTTGAAAAAAATCGATTTTAAACACATTTGATCTTTAAAATTGTTTGTTATATGGTATGCCATTCTGGTTGGGTACAATATTTAACATCATTTTTAAAACATAAGAAGTTTTTACGATTCATCAGGTACCGGAAATCATTCTAACATGAAAAAATATGTCTATCTACATAAGGAACAATTTCCACTGTATTTTTTTATTACAGGTTATGATAGTATTTAAAGCAACTTTTGAATCACTTTTAAGGTGTTAACTGTCAATTCTTGGTGGAAAGGCATTATATTTCAAAAAATAAAACACAATTTGTTTGTACTACTTCCATCATCAGTTGATAATGCTCGCGATGAGCGAAACCGGTCCTGATCATTATAAACATGTGGAAGTAGGTAGTACAACAAATTATGTTTTATTTTTCAAAATACGACTTGAATATTAGTCAGCAAATAACGGTACCAACATTAGTTATCCAAAATGGCACTTGTTGATTCAAACAATGTAATATCTTTTTTTAACCAGTGCATTAAAATATATTTGACACAAATTAATCATTTCAGGAATTTATTTTGTTAAGATTTCAGTATCGAAACATGAAAATGTTTTGTAAAATAATATATCTTTTATCCAACATGCATATGGAATTTCAAGGGCTGAATATCAATACCTATTTAGTTATCATATTTGAATGTTTGTGCATTGTAATTAAATAAAAGTCATGCGTTCAATTTAATTTTTAATTGTTAAAAAGAATAACGCAAAACTTCGCCTAATATAGACTTATTATTCGGTAAAGATTTAGTTTTTATTATGTTAAAATTAATATTGTTTACTATTAATTCGTGGTTGAAAGGTGAGACATAAAAAATATATGTTTTGTAAATATTCTACAATTTTATCCGGTTTCGCTCATCTTAATTAGCATTTTTAATTAATAGATTTTAAAATAATTAGTATGTATTTACCGAACCTTTAGCTGAGTGGTAAACGGTTCCTCTTCAGTTGCGATGTACACGGGACAAGGTAGATGTATGTCTGAAGGTAGAGAGAGTAACATGATAATGATGAATTTTAATATTCACATATTAGAAATCAATTCTGCTTTTAAATAAAAATCGTGGAATACATACAAAACATAGTTTTTTTCATTACGATTTGTATATTTTGAATTTGAATTGTTAAACTTTTCAGGTTTTTAAGTATGCGAACGACCTAGAACTAACAGTTGAAAAATAATAGAAGTTCTTCAATAAAACTGCTTAATCGCAATATTAATCTCAACGTTGCCCATTTATGTATCATGCTATAAAATCCAACAATGCAACTTGACATGCAACACTGTAAATGAAAAAAATAATATATCGACTGTGTTTTGGCCAATTCATGTAACCCTCAAAAAATACTAAAATGAGTTAATGATTGGATTTAATTTTAAAGACGACAGAGCAAATCTCGGACAAATGATGTAAATTAGAAAAATAAATTGACAACTTTTTGGAAGCGAAACATCATTTTACATTGGTTTTAAGTTTAAAAATTCTGATTCGGCCGCTTGATGAAAGCCACTATTATATCGACAATCCTTTTGTATAATTCCGTATCTGCAACCATGAGAATTTACAGCGGTGCGTTTCGAAGATTCGTAACGCAACTCACCGTATAATGTTTTCGATAGAAACAGTTTTTACTCTCCTGAACAATTTCAATTTTGAAGGTTACATCAATTGGCCAAAACACCGTCGATATTAAGCATATTCCTGTATAATTAATACTGCTATCCAAGTTGTGCAAAATGTCACTAGTCTTATTTGCATTTAGCCGATTTTGGTATATTTGCTTGTATACTATCCAAATGAAAATATATCTGTATTCTTTGTCAAAAGTTTACAGTACTGCATGCCAAACGAAAATATCATTTAATTTGTATATACCTGTAAATAAATGTTATTATAACAGTTTGACTGACTTTTATTTTACCACCTCTGATGATTTATGATGTATATTAGTGCTTCGCAACCAGTGTGCCGCGAGACGATACTAGGTGTGCCGCGGTGCATTCTGTCCAAAATGAGAAAAAATTGAAAATGTTCGTATTAGAAAAAATAAAGCTATTTGGTTGCTAGATATTTGTTTCGCAAAAAGTCTCTAGAGTGGACTACCGGTGAAGACATTTTCGGAGCAACAAACGATGTTTTCAAAATTTATGACATTCAAGGGAATTGGCATGTATAAAAAAGACGTTACTCCACGTTGGGCGCCAAATGTCATGTATAAAAAAGAGAAAGACATTTTAAAAGTACAGATATAATTAAAGAAATATAAAGCAATGTATAAATATTGAAGTTAGTAATTGAGACAATAATCCTCACGGCATGGTTTGTATGTATCCTTCTGCAATTAACAGAGATATTACTAGGTTGACTTGACAAAAAATGCCTTAAATAAAAAGTTGATAATGGTGACTAGAACACGGTTATTTAATAAACTATGAATAAAAGAATGGGCGCCAGTCTGAGAACATAGTTTCACACAAAAATTAGTTTTAAATAATAAAACACTATAAGACTGGTACAAATCACAAATTTTGTTTTTGAAATTTATATATATTTTGTGCTTGTGGTGTGCTGTGAAATTCTTAGGAGTCAGTAGGTGTGCCGTGGATGAGAAAAGGTTATGTAGCACTGGTAGTGCTCCGCAACCAGAAATAACAAACTCAAAAATTGACAAAGTTACGACTAGGTTCATTGAAAATGTTCCGAAGGGCCAACGAGACTATTATTGAAAACCGAAAGATTATTTTGGATTTGGCTAAATAAAAAATGGGCAATACTTATACACTCAACTTAACTTCGCCAATTTTAAGTAATTAAGTTTAGCATTTTTATAATTTAAGACATCGACTGAGGGTGCTTGATGGAATTTCAATATCAAATTTGGATTATTGAGATTTTGTACACTTCCATGTATTTTGTCACTAACGACCCGGGTTTCGCCTTTTGGCATCTTCAGGCGTTCGAGCACACGAATGGACTCGAACTGACGCAGGGACGGCTCTTGTAAAGGAGCAAAGGGTGCACTGCACTCCAATAAGTCCCATCAAAATATTCCATTAATAAACGATATTCAAATATAATAATTATACCAATTCACTAATTTTAAATTTTCCTCGTGTTTCCCATAGGAAAATATTGGAGGAAACGATGATCAATAAACACGACTAGCAAACGTATTCTGCGTCGATTCAGAATACGCATGAAAGTCGGTCGATGACGCGGTAAGTCGGTCGATGACGCGGTAGGAGCATAAATTCTTTTGCACTCCTTAGACGTCTGAAATGTTCCATGTATTTTGACATATTTGTGACGTTGCAACAGTATGAACTACGCGAAGGGGGGATTTTGTATGGACTGTTTCTGAGCATTGATCCCCCTGGCGGAAATTCCCGAACGTAACCGAAGCGATTTGACGTTTGCGTTTACAAGCCTGTAACAGTCATTTGTATGAATGAAAAAGAGCAGTGGAACAAGCGTAGTAAGCTCATTTAATTTCAATATGATTCTTTAACTATACGCTCTTCAATAAGAATAATATTTCCCTACCATTATAACTTTTGGAGTGATGAATACAATTTATAAAATTATAACTATGATCGTGTATAATACCGTGTAGATATTATTGAATATTTAAAATAGAATAGTTTCGAGTTTTCTACCTGGCTGGCCTTACCTATTCCATAATATTCAACTGTGTATCTGGTTTAGTTTCGTAATACACCTTCCTCTAATATTTTTTATATTCTTCTATATTGAATTCTACAAATTACTTTCCCCAAAAAATACTTATGCGAAAAATTTCCGGCTTAATACAGAATTATTCCAATTGCAGACATTAATACGGTAACCTTAACATATGATTTCACCGAGGAATTTAAACTTAAATTGAACTAACCGTCTTATACAGCAGAGAAGATTTTTACGATGTCGTTGGAGCCCTGTCTATACTTCAACTCTTCACGAATAAAAAACACACGTAGTATTTAGCTAAACCGTTAAGCCATTACAAATAATTTATACAATATCGATGACTTCCGTCGAAAGTGAGTGTTACTTCTAAAATTTAAAAAGGATCAATTCATTTTGAGAAATACCACGACTAAAGACAGACAAAGTTTCCCAAACTATCATCCGCGACAACCTGGAATGGTTGTATATGCTGCTAGGGCTGCAACAAATTTAGACGTACTCAAATTCTTATTGATATTACCTACCCAAAAAAAAAAAAAAAGGTGGTCCGTCGAAATTAATCCGCAGGAAAGGTTTGGGAAACCCTGGTGAAGAGAAACAGTTGATATCGCCAATATCAGACTTATATTTTCGTATATGTCTGATAGTACTTTCAAAATCCAATATGTGGAGGATGGATTTCTTGCATAAATATGTGAATCTTTTTTTGCACTCCCTAATATTCCTGTCACCGGCCGCCACTGAACTGACGATTGTCAGACTATTCGACGATTGTCAGACTAGTCGACTATTGTCAGTTCGAGTCCATTCATGTGCTCGAACGCCTGAAGATGCCGAAAGGCGAAACCCGGGTCGTTAGTGACAAAATACATGGAAGTGTACAAAAGCTCAATAATCCAAATTAGCATTTTTAGTTACAAATACTTTTTTTATAATTTGTATTTTTTTCTTTTGTGTTAATTGTTCCATCACTTTGGAAAGGTGAAAGGGTTTAATTGGCTTTTATTAAAAAATACATTAACTATTGTTAAAATTCATCAAATAAAAACAAATTAATATAGTGTAAGTTTAGTTACATTTTCTCATGTGTGCCGCGAAATATTAATGAGTGCTTAGGTGTGCCGTGGGTGAGTAAAGGTTGCGGAGCACTGATAAAATTTTCTACATCTGATATGTTGACACACTCCGCCTCGCGCGAAAATATTAAATCAACTGATTGCGTTGTTGAGGCCATGCCGCCGCATCTTTTCCGAGGCTCCTATTGGCAGAGAACTTTTGATACTTTCGTGCTACGCCGCGCCGCCACATGTTTGCGAAGACTTCGTCCACGTAAGACACCCCGTTTGTGATAAAATAAATTGTGTTTTTCCAAACCAATATAATTCATGCATCTACTATGTTACTCCAGACAAAGGATTGATATCCAAGAATCTCATAGTGCACTTACCAAGTTTCCGTCAATTTCGTTACTTACAAACTTCTGCCAGTATGGAGATGATGTATCAAAAAATTTCACACATTTTGCTTTTGTGGGGAAAGAATAAATACGATTGACAACAGACAAGCTGCCAACACTGGAGAAAGCCCGTAACACCAACAGAACGCGTTATACCATATACTGAGACGGGCGATACACAGAACTCGATAGAACGTCATAGAAGCGGGACTACCTCACGCACCGATAGAGGCGACAATAATTTCTCATTTACCGCAAAGGTTGGCTGCAAATCTACTCCAAAATGTTGAAATATCTGTAATTACACAAGACGAATAAAAGATTCCAAAACTTCAATAAAACCGTAAGCACTTTAGATTCAAGAGGTAAATGGAATTTGCATGAATGTTAATAATAAAGGAGTGTTTAGGTTTAGGATAATAAGGCCACATACATCGTTTTCATTAAAATAATTTTAATTGGTATAAAAATATTTTTCACAAATTCTATTGTATATATATCAAGGCATAGAATGTGGTGAGACACAAAGCTTGTCCAATAGCAATACTAAAATAACATCTAGTTGTTCTGCATAGTTATATATGTTTGCTTAACAGAATAGTAAAAAATAAGGCTGATAATTCAAAAGAGAGACTATATTATTAATATCACTGAAAATAAGCTATGTACAGGATATCCATTTGCAAAAATAAATCAGGGGCAGGGAACCTGATCTATGTAGGCCAATTATTGTGGCCCTTTGAAAAAGTTTAGTTGACAAAAAACACTGCTGAAAAGAAGCCAATGAAACAAATTTTTGTGTTTATTGGTCATATGTCAAAACATATCAGGGTATTAAATTCCACACGAATTATGTAAGATATTTGAAGGCTAGTTTTGACGATGGCATGATGTCGAAAAAGCTATCAATATTACGTAAGTTCTTGTTATTTTTAACCTCAAGATAATGGAGCTCAATCAACTGAACGCCAACTCAATCAAACAATTAAATTTATTTTAAATACAATGCACTTAATTGCATCTAATTGAAGTTTCTCGAATGCGGCGACTTGATGCAACCATCAAACAAGAACAGGTTCCCAAGCCCTGAGGTTAGCTTCATAGTTGCACAAAAAAACCATTCAAAGATTGTTAGTCGGTATGATATGTACATCATATTGACGCATACTTTTGAATGGTTCAAATCATGTATGTTAGAGTCAAAGTATGCAATTGTATTTTTGTATGAAATGTCTAGTTAAAATATAGAACTGAATCGAAAGATTATGCGATTGACATTTGAAAATATTCCTATACAGCAGGACTGTCACATAATAAAGTTGGCTGGTTCGGCAACTCAGTTCAGAATCAATAACATCCTGTAGAAATAAGACCATAAATATATTGCATTTTAAAAGAATAAAACTTTCTAAGAATTTCAAATTGATGATACTTTGAAATACTGTAATAGATATTATTAAAATTTCATTTTCTTTTATCATATTAAAATAATCAATAAATGGAAATGATTTTTACTAATGGCTTCTTTTCATTATAATAATTCAGGCTGAGGATGAGAAAAAAAATCTGCAACTTTATGTTTACAAATCAACCATTTTATGTGTAATTTAAGAGTAAAAAAAACATTTTTCAAAGAGAAAAGAGTAAGTTTAAACTTGTAGAATGTCTGCCGTAATTAATTTTACTTGGATAATTTACCTGGAAGTTATTTAAATACAGACTCGCACACCGATTTTAAAATTTAAAAAAGTTCTACTGATTTATTTCTAAGAGTAAGTAATTTTATTGCGATGTAGGTTACACAATTGTAATTTTACCAACTACAGCAGTGAATATAACCTTTTCTAGTGTTTATCGATTAATTACAACGGAAGTTTTTAATGACTCCGCCCAGAATATTATAGATTCAACAGCACTGACGGCAAGCAACCAAAATTCAATTTTACAATCGGTTATTAACATTTTAGCTTTTGAGAACTACGACAGGTTAACCATCGTTCTTATTTTAACTATTAATTTCATGAAATATAACATCAACATAATACATGCAATATAAATAGGCTGGATATATTGCAGTTTCGAAATTAACTTATTTAATGGTTACATGATTCTTTCATTGTATTGAATTATTATATTTATCACATTCATTCATTTAGACAACATAAACAATCAAATTGAAGGCATCAATTACACAGATCAATCAAATTCAAACTAACATCTCTACAAAAATTATAATTTAATATCAACTGTAAGGGTAAAGGGGATTCCATAGTTTCAAAAATCCTGAATTGTGTATAATTTATGTATAATGCATGAAACAGTATGAGACATTTTTTTTTGAAGTTCAGTTGTGGTTGTGTAGGTATTGAATTCAGATTAATCAAAAGGATTACATAAATAGCATAGTTTTGTGCATTAAAATTATTTAATCTTCCAATTTAGAATGGTTCAGCTGAACAACAAAAAACAATAATAGTGAAACTCAGACATAGAATAAATTATCAATTAAACTCTAAAACATGCAAAAAAAAATGATCGTTCAGATGAAAATATGGCCGACATCTACTGAGTCAATATTCTAACAATCCCTGGAGAGAACACTAAACTTGAGACATTTAAAGAATAGTATTTTTAAAATATTTAATATTGCTAAACAATTATCAATATATAAAATTTAAGTTGATAACTTTGTTATTCCTCCGGCAGTATTACATTGAGTAACAGCTAGTGTAATAAAAAAGTTATCAAATTTTATATAAAAAAATAATTTTCCACAATGTAACCGGTGAATCTATCAAAACTATCCTAAGTGTACAATTATCAAACATTGATTCTATAATATTTTCTCTACTACTTTTTAAAAATCTACATTTTAAAATTTCTTATAAAAAGAAGTAAGGCACTATTTAAGCAGCTGTCAAATATTCAACAAGGTAAAACGACATAACCCTTATTTTATTTAATATCGGTATCAGTAAATAGCATATTAAATTGATAATTACAAAAAATAAATGATGTTCTAGGTCTGTGGCGCATGAATATAGCAAGAGCAGGGCTTGTCCACTGAAATAAATTATATGAAGGAATATTTCAACTTTCCTTGTGCCCGTTCGTTGGTATTTAAGTGTTCACAAATTTAATACATACATAGAGATACGAGTTTGAACCAGATCGACTATTCATTTACTTTGATTTGACATTAGTGTACTTACAATCTACAACATGACATATGTCGTTCCATATAATCAACGATCATTAAACAAATCTCCAACAAAGGCACAGATTTCTTCACTTAAATTAATTATAAACGTTTAACACTTAATACTTGAGAAGGCAGGAACTCTTATTTCAATATCTAATATAGATCCAATAATTATTTACGACTTCTATTTTCTTTGTCAGTATTGTTTTAACCCACAGTCGATATCGATCGAACCACAGTTTTTTTGTTTTGTGACTTCCCCAATAAAATATCAACTATCATATTAAAAAAAAAAAAACACGTAAAAATTATTACATTATTTAAATCATTTCCAAAAAGAAAGTTTTGATTAAATATATATATATATCTACTGTGGAAAGGAAAAAGGACGTAACCCACACACAAAAAATATTGTATATAGCCAAAACATGTATTAAATTGTATACACTGTGATTATCGAAAAAAATATTTTGAAAGACGGAGGGTCCTTTTGCCTTTCTACGGTTGATATATTATATATAAATATATAATATAGCACGTTTTGTGTGAGTTATACACAATATTTTTTAATGTGGGTTATGTCCTTTTTCCTTTCTACAGTCGATATATATATTGAAGAAGATAGTCATGTAACAATATCAATTATTAAAATGCTGTATAATATTACTAGACGAACATATGTCGTAACCCACATTTTTGTGTAATATGAGATATTGCTGTTTGTATAGCAATATACTGACAAAATAAATATAAGCCACTATTTTTTTGACAGAAAATAAACTGCACAGTTACAGTGAACAGAATGCATCAACGAATAACTAAAAAGAGTATAGCATTTATCAATTGTATGTCGTCATGTTACTAGTGTTTTATTACCTTATGTTTTGATTTAGAATTTGACATTTAGGAAAACGTTGCAATTATATTAATAGTAAAATTAGATCAAATAGCAAATGTGTCAATCATATTTGGCCCTTTTGTTCCCATTAATAAACAGAAATAGAATATTAGAATTTATAATTAATTTACTACCATTTGTTATCTTGATTTGGTTAGAATACCTTCATCTAAAAATACGCTGAAAATTTGGGACTATAATGTAACATTAGCAACACTACTTGGGCTAACCATAGTGCTGATAGGAATAATTGAATTTCTATACGGCAAAATTTGACCATATAATTTTAGTCATCAGTTGTAACAATTGTATTATGAATTATTCTTCTAAACATAAAGCTTTATATTCTGACTGAGCTGTATAAATCAAAGCTGGCATTAAATTCAGATTTTCTTGTTAAATAAGAAAATTCAATATCATACTTTTGTAACCAATTTTGAATAAAAAAATTATTTATCATAATTCATTTGTATAATTTTTCATAACCTAACAAAATGTTTCAAATAAAACTGCTATCAAAAACCAAAA
The DNA here is from genome assembly GCA_022494535.1 of Himalopsyche phryganea. Classification (NCBI taxonomy): domain Eukaryota; kingdom Metazoa; phylum Arthropoda; class Insecta; order Trichoptera; family Rhyacophilidae; genus Himalopsyche; species Himalopsyche phryganea. The sequence goes on from JAGVSL010000039.1 coordinate 990,409, forward strand.
AGTTTAATTTACAAATAGCTGCCAATTTATCTGCAATGTAACATTGTAGAAAGTCAAAAAGGGCGTAATCCTTAGTTGTTCCGAAATATTTTTTTAATCGATAATGACAATGTATACAGCTTAATACATGTTTTGTGTGGGTTATACAAAATATTTATTATTGTGTGGGTTACGTCTTATGGCCATTTTTTTCTATTACAGACTCGCTGAAGTAAACAACACATTAATATGATTATAAAATGAACCTATCAAGATTTTATATGCAAATATTGTTTGTCTATAGTGAGATTCAAACACATGAAAGCAGTTTGAAGACAATGAAACACAGGGCATTGCTGCCAGACAATAGTAAATAAATCGATGAAAAATGTGGAATTCTTTTCAAAATATGATGACAAAAATGAGACAGGAATCCATTGGTTATTACTGGCCTATTTTCGTTGTATATATAGAAAAAAAGCAAAGCAATCGGCTGACAATTAGTCACCGCCGAAATAGATTCGACATTTTATTTCATATTACACAGCACAGTCAGAATGATGTGTTATATTATAATGTAATAAACAATCATATGGCTATTTTTGTGAGTCTTTCTAAGTAGTCATAGCGATGGTTATAAACTAAAAGTACAATATGCAAAGGCAATTCAAAGATCTAAGCTGCACGAAAATCGAACATGAGAACAAAACTCTAATAAATCACACGATTTTTCTCAGTGTAAATTTATTTTGTTGTGTGCACTTTTTTTTATTCTCATTTAGTCAAAGTGTAGTATCAAAATTTTATATATAATGCTCTTTCTCCCAACATTCCAGCTATTGAAATAACTGTATCTGCGGCCTAATGCCACAAGTGCCTATGTCATATTTATCAATTGTTCAGTAAAGGTGATGGTGTATTTCTCAATATATATCATTATCTTTCACGTTACTGTTGCCAAATACTGTAGTGATTTGTGTGCTAGAGCTGCCCAAGTGAAGATAGACACTTCTTGACTAGTAAATGCCAACATCTGAATCACTTATATTAAGATTTTTCTTGATGTAAAATATGCCAACACATTATTTTGACATGCACTATAGATTTTCTCTTATTTCATTAATTTTAAATTGGCTGACACAGGGATTTCTACCATTAAAAGAATGAACATTTAAAAGTACTTTCTGATAAATAAGTCAAAATGATCAAATCTGACATAGGCACTTCCAGCATAAGGCCCCAGATATGTAATATAGTACTTGGTTGGGAAAAGAACAAATATAAACAAAAATATTGTTTTTAAGTGATACGGAAGACATGGTAATAATAAAATTGAAACTAATCTTTTTAATTGTTTTATAAAATAATTGAACAATCCCTTTATGGCTATTAAATAAAACTGTAGATTCAATTCTAGGTATGAGGTGCATATTTCCAAAAAGTACACTAAATCTAAACTAATAATTTCCATTCCAGCCAATGAGATTGCAGCATTGTACCATTATGGCCACCAGTGTTTGTTTACATATCACGGTGTAAAATCTGTTCCACAGTTTTATTTGTATCAAATTATGCATTTGTAACTGTAGCATGAAAACGGTTTTTCTTGATTTGTCGAAAACATACATTGACGGAGATTCTGAGTTATAATACTGTAGCCCCCATATGTGACATTAATCCAACTTAGTTCAAATCTTTTCTCCAACAAAAATGACTTACTCCAATTCGGCCAACATTAATAATTCATTTGGGCAAACAATGGCTGATTGTTTTACAAACTTACTTACAGCGGTTATAAAACTTAAATATCTTTTATTTAATTTGATAATACAGTTAAAAATCAATGTACTTTATCTAAATTATTAAAATACCATGTTATTGGTATTCATGCTGAAATTCAAGAAGCACATTTTATAAGTAATACTCTGCATAAAATATCGACTGTAGAAAGGAAAAAGGACATAACCCACGCCAAAAATATTGTGAATAACTCACACAAAACGTGTTAATACACTATATGTACATATATATAATATATCGACTGCAGAAAGGCAACAGGAATTATCCCTCCGTCTTTTCAAAATACATTTTTTTTCTGTAATCACAATTTAACACGTTTTGTGTGGGCTGTACACAATATTTTTTGTGTGTGATCACACAGTCACATCCCATCCACATACACTTTTAGTCTATTCGTGGAAACTTGTAACTTATTTTCACAGTAAGTAAAAAAGATGATGAAGACAATCTACTTTATCATAGAACAGACATTTGGTGTTAACGAGTGCCTCACTCGTATTAGTCCGTTAAACCGAAGTTTTAATGTATTTCTATTTTTATCTATAACAATATTAAGTATTGGAAAAAAATTCCAATTCATAATAAAAATAGAAGAAATTATATATTGTAATTGTTTTTGGAAATATATACCCCATATATTACAATATCGAAGATGGACAGATCAAGATATTTAAATACTTTTCGTTGTGCGTCATATTTGATAAAACAAAAGAAAACTATTGAAACCAGATTTACAAAAACATGCATTCAATAACTCTGTTCATTAAAAAAGTTCCATCTATTAAATTTCATAAATACAATCTTGCAGTATCCGACATTAGTTTAAAAAACAGACTATTGAAATTGGTTCGGTTCCCTGATAATAATAACATAATTAGAAAATATATTCAAAGATGGCAATAAACACTAAAAAAAACATTTTTGAGAAAATTTTTTCACTTTCATCTTAATATTTATAATAACAATACACAATCCAAAATAGACTAGAAAGTATTATAATCAGCGTATACGTGTACAAATTATAATTGCAGTAGCACGAATACAGCAATTTTTGTCTGTGTTGGTCGATAGATTATTGCAGTGATCCGCAACCAGTGCGCCGCGAGAAGATTCCAGGTGCACCGTAACGCAGTGCGTTCATAATGAGAAAAATTCGAGTATTTTTTTAATAGAAAAAAATTAAAGCCATTCGGCACTGAGATCTCCGCTTAAATTATTCTCCTTGAAACAAATGTTGTACTATTTTGATATTAATGGAATAATTGTATTGGTGTTTACACAGATAGTGCAACTTCAATAATGTGGAATAAAATGGGGTTGTCTCGTGTGTAAAACAAAACAATTCCTTTGCTGCATGTATTTCGAAGCATTAATGGCAAAACAAATCTCATTAATTATTACAAACAAGGAACGAATGTATCAAAATAATACACATCAAATCATGACTATTACAAATATATTAGCTACTATTTTAAATTCATCAAATGTAAACACATTAATAACTCGTAAGTCTTGTTTATGAAATTTACATATTTTGGCTTGTGGTGTGCCACGAAATATTAATGAATACTTAGGTGTGCCGCGGGTGAAAAAAGGTTGCGGAGCACTGGATTATTGCATGGTAATATCTGGATTTGTTTTCAATAGACTACAACTTATGGTACAGCATATTGGTGAATTTAATTCATCTTTTAAAGGCGTTTATTACTAATGTAAATAAATTTATTGATAGCAACACTGTAGTGAAGTTTTAGGGAAATAGACAATATTAGGTTTAGGTACTAGTGAATTTCCATGATTTTTCTGATAAAATGAACTTGGGTATTAGTTTAGAAGAGAGACTTTCATTTTTACAGATTATATTTATAGCTACATATCAATATAAAAAAATGACTGTTTGCAAAATAGAGTGTACAGATAATTGACGGAATATTTCAACAGTAGGTATTAAACGAAGACTGCTTATGAGTAAATCGCTTAACCAAGATTTTTTTGTATAACGTATAGATAACCTAGTAGATAGTCAATAACATTTAAATTTGAAGAAAAAATAGATTTTTAAAAAAAAGTTCAAAAAGATATGACAACTGGTTTTTAGTCATGACTCAGTGTCACATTTTCAAGTTATATCGTATTTACCAACAGTATTACCAAATGAGCGCTGGTGATCAATTTTCGATCAGAGACTTTTATATAGCAGGGCATAACAAAAACATTAAGGTATTCTAAATGCTAGTTAAGACACTGTTTCTTGAAAATAATAAAAAAAAACACTATTACTCAAGAACATCCTACACAAAAAAAATCTAAAATGCATTAATATTTCATTTTCCAATATTTAATTTGTAACACTAGTAAAATTTATAACAATAACTTGTCAACATCTGTCAAAAATTAACAATATCAAAACATATATCATATATTCAGGTAATACATTATACATTGCTTCTGTTGTTCACAGTTTGGAGTCGTTGGTATCCCAAGCAGCATTAAATATTCAAAAAAACAAACAAATTAGATAATATGTCAAAAGTGCATCACAAATTAGTGCAATAGAACCATGTTAATTATAATGACGACACTATTTTTAATGTTGGCATTATTGAAATAATTTTATGGTGGTAGTGTTTATAACCTGAAACTAAAACAAAACAAAAGGAATGTTTTATTTTTGTACTGGCAACAATTTTCAATACACTAGGTATGATTTTTATTACAATGCCTGTATAATTAACCTTCCAATTTGACACTTTAATGGCAAAATTCTGATCATTTCAGTCAATTTAATCAATTTTTTTTTTATTTAACCTTTCCCTGTGATCCAAGTAAACTTTTATTGATTTTTGACACATTTACAAAAATCGATAGGAACAAAAGAATTGAAATTTTATCATTTTGTCATTCATTTAACATAAATATATAAATGAACACCAGTGGAAAAGAGTAATAAAAATCATTTAAATTTAAACGAAAAGGACAAACATCGATAGAATGTTTGAATTATTTTTAACATACACAATCAACATAATTTAAGACATCGACTGAGGGTGCTTGATGGAATTTAAACATCAAATTTGAATTGTTGAGATTTTGTACATTTCCATGTATTTTGTCACTAAGGATCCGGTCGTCAGGTCGAGTCCATTCATGTACTCGAACGCCTGAAGAAGGGTCGTTAGTGGCAAAATACATGGAAATGTACAAATTCTCAACAATTCAAATTTGATTCCCACTTTAATCTATTCATTTTGGTTACCCATCATATGCTTTATTGCAACAGGCACTCTTTGCCAATGTGTAATATCATGTAGCAAATATTTTTTATGCTATTCAACATGCGATGGTTCAGTTTACAAAACAAAAAAAAAACGAAAAGTGAAAATTGAATTGCTATCACATTAATTATGTTTTGTTTTTTAAAAAACAGCTAATTGGATTCGAGTGTAACATTATGAAGTTTTGAGCATGAATGAACTTTATTATGACAGTTAGCTTCACTATGTGACCATAATTAAATCAAGGAGAAACTTACAGAAGTGCATAAATGAACATGCCTAGTAAAACTGTTGTCAGCCTGTGGAAAATTTTGACATTTGATAATATTCTTTTTTCAAATTATCAAACTACATAAAATGACTTCACTAAATTAGAATAAATAATTATTACAGATTCATACTCATCCTACCAATAGAATAATGACAAATGATAATATTATTAGTAATTGCAGGTCAACCATAGACAACTCAGCATGGCAGATTACAATATTGTCTTTAAAGATAGATGACATAAAAAATAAGTTTACATTGTATATAAATATAATTCAGAATAACTTGTGTCCAAGAATAACGCTGAATCTTCAATTTGAATTGCACAAAGTTCATTGCGATTAGTTGTTAAGCTCGCCAGTAGATACAACATCAATCTCCTAAAACAATATGCTAAGACTCTAAATAAATGTGTCTACATACAATGATAAATATTATTATGAGAAACTAATAATGAAGTGGGAAATACAAGGAAACGAGTGACATAGCAGGAGATTAAGATACAATAAGAATCTATTCTAGAAATTGGCAGTCCAAAAGTATAGTACTCTAAGATGGGGCAAAAATTGCTCTAGCCGGGAGATTTTGCTCCAAATTATAGTTTTCTTTTCAATTTCGGAGGAGATGACACTGATAGTTAAAAATTACTTCCGTAAGTCAGCATCATCCGTTCATTTGAGATGTTACTAGTTTCTAATACAATTTAGATTTTTTATTTGATTGAATCAAGAAAATGTGATGTCCATTAACAAAATGGTCTATCCATACACTTCACGAACTAGAATTTCAGTGGAATATTTTAGTTTCATTTGTGACGTCAAGTATCCTCTGTGTATGCGGCATATTACATGATCATATTCGTATGACATATGTCTTTGCCAGAGATAAATGTTATATGACAAAGTTTGTCTAAAAAATTATCATTCAAAATGGCAGAACAAAGAAAGAAGTAAGCAAAAGAATGTGAAATGCTAAACAAAACTATAATTCAACACCACACATTTAAATGAACTACTTTCATCGCTACTTCTGTGCTCAAATGACCCTGTTCTCTCTGACTTATGGTGGCAGACAGAGAATCTTGGCGTCAATGAACGAGGGCCATTTGCTCCGAGTAGGGGACAGAAATGGTAAAAGAAGAAGTCAACAACAATGTGGTATTAATGATATTATCTATGAGGTACATCATAGAAATCTTGATGTAATATAAATTGCTGCCGTTACACCTATGAAATAATTCGACAACTCCAAGGAACAAACCAATAATTGATTTCAATCAAAGATTTTATTAATATCTATGAATGCTAAGCTATTCATTGTTTTGATGGTTTGTTAAGCTTTTACTTCACTCTCCTACAATATGAACAAAGGTGAGTTACTGCTATGTTTCTTGGAGATGTCGATATAAAGCATGATCATAATTATTTTCGATCAAAGTTGTACGTCATACAAATATGATCATGTAATCAACGCCCACCTTAGGCATACCTACACCAAAATGAATAAATATACATCTGATATAGTTCTGTGTCACTTCTGCAATTCAGGATATACAAATCAATTGTTGTATATATGTTATTGAATAAACAAAAACAACCAAGTTTTTAGCTGCTGATCAGACATACTGAGACAATGGATACTAAAAATTTATGACTAAGTTGCCCCAACTTATCTGTGCCCAAATTTTACTCCAGACAGTAATTAAAAATGGTAAATAATCATTTTATTATCATAGTTTAATCAGTGTCATCGACATCGATGTTATAAGACTGTTTCTCTGCCAAATAAAAATTATTAGATCTAACATTGATGTGCCTATTGTAATATCTTTTTACATTATCGGACAAAGCATTGACAAGCTTTATCTGTCAGCATTCTGTATTACAATGAAACCTCGATCCATCGTTCCTCGAACGTTTTCTGTATGTATCTTTCACACAGTGTTCACGATAATTATCATGTTGATAGCTCGGATAGTGTGCAGTTGAAATTGGTTATAACAAACAAAACTTAAAGGTTTTCTCGTTATGAACAATTGCTCATTACATCGATGACAAGTCAAATTTAATTACCTTCAATTATTGCTTAATATCTGAACAACTTAATAAAAAGATGTTCTAAAAACATTATTCATTGAAGTTAACTAATTGTATGTAAGCATTTCATTTTGGATACTGTAAAATGTAATGTTAAAGAGATGAGAATATATTAGGTTTGGTAAGTTTGTATGTTTTTTAATACAAGCAGCTATAAATGTTTGTTTTGCATTCTTGCATTGAAAAAGTGGAAATATGCATAAATTTCAATCATCCTGGGCTAAGGCTTATTGATCGTTGACAATAATATGAAGGTATGTAACGGTTAGAAGTTTTGAGTATGATCCGGACAATGCACGTTTTGCGCAACGGCCAGCAACCAAATCTTGACTAAGCCGACTTCAAATATTGCCGCCACACCTTATGAATGACAATGTTATTTCCCAAATTTTTTTGCATATTGAATACAATTCGTTTTCCTGATACATTTCCGAGCTCGCGTTCGTCAAACAGTACTTCTCAACTCCAACAAAATAAAATAGTTTCGTATTTTAAAATGGGTGGCAGCTGCGTGGACTTTAATTGATCGCATTGATCAATGTGCACGTTACGATTGGTACCTTCAAGAACGATAGACCGAGAGTCCACTGAACGCAGTTTATAATACATATGACTGTTTGAATCGACAAGCCATTCCATTGTGTTCATTACGACAATCACCTCTGGCCGAATAACATCTTTATAACTCCTCGTAGAAGGCTACCCTAGCTTTGGTTGATCCGGACTTTACCTTTTTGAGGGTGGAGTACTTGGTTTCGCCCATTCGCACCTGATCGTCGTGAAGGGCGTCCAATTCGGATTGCTTCTCGTCCACTTTCAGGACTTCTATCTCGGAGCGCAGTTCTCTCAATTGATTCTGGAGGTGTTTGGACTTTTCTAAATAGTCAACCCTGTAAGAGATTTACAATCAATAACTATTTTTACAATAAAATTGTTTAGCTAGCTGGGTCACATCGCTGGAATAACCATAGTAACTTGCGGTAGTAGGCTTTCTGGAAAGAGGGGCGTTACACAAAATGTTTTATTAGAAATTACAAATATTTATTCAACATAATTTATATCCGTATAATGCAAAAGAAGCATCGGTAATCATAATTCCTTTTGCAAAGCATCATTGCTTGTAAAAAAAATAAGCACAAGATTTGGAGGATCACCCTACCCTGTTGATTACAATTTCTGATACAGAACTCGATATTGATTTGTCATACAAAAACATGCAAACACGTTCCCATCATTAAAGTGTTTTTGTAGACTTCACCATTTAGCAAGTATTTAAAAAGTATGGAAAACACTGCCTTAGTCGTTTTAGGCTTGTTTTAACATCAAGTGTCTTCTTAATTCATTCAGAAAACATTTGACATTAAATCAAAACTTCAATAAAAAAAGTTTTGATTATTAACCACCAACTTTAATCAAATCACTTTTCTGAATTTCCATTAACCTGATGAACGCGCTGGACATGTTTACATCCAAGACTTTATCTCCTATTTCTGGCCCTAGAAGGAAACACTTGTGGATATATGCTTTAAAAAATAGTTCAAACCTTTCGGCAAAGAAATTAGGCAAAAGTGAGCGTTTAAACAGATCAATTGACTGAAAAGAAATTCGTGCGAAAACGGCTCGTGCTGTAAGGGTTAATGGCCGATTTTGACTTGACAGCATCAAGCTGCGAGTCTATTGAATGTGATAATTATCATAAAGAACGGTCTTTTGCTTTTTATTATACAATAATTATGCAACAAACCTCTCTTTCTCAATTTCAAGCGACAGCTGTTGGATATCGCCATCGGCCATCAGCTCGTATGATGTGGCATCCGAGACCATGGCTTCCATGTTCAGCGGTTCCGGATCTCGGCTCGAGATATGCAACGAATCCAAATCTGTTTGAAGATCAGAAGGCAGGGAACAGGACGAATTGAATAGCATGGACGGTGTAGGGGCCTGGAAAAATTACATCTCCAATTGACATGGTGCAGAGCAAATGTGGATATCTTCATCAAGAGTAAACTCTAGATAAATGCAAATTAAAATCCAACAGTAATATGCCTGTGGACATATTCTTTGCAAAACAATTTTGGTGTTGAATGAAATGATGTCACGCTGCATGTAATCGCAATGGATTTGGCCAACTTGGATGTATACCAATGAGAAAATTGATTTGACATAACATATTCAAAAATTTAATTTGATGTTTTGAAACAATTCAGAAATTGTCCAAACGGTTATTGATTCAAATAAAAATAATAATAATTTTTATTTTCTGAAAAAAATGTGGCAAACAATCTTTACTACCTTTCATAAAGTAGAGGTTTAAATAAGTTGTAAAAATAAATAATCGACATTACAGCTAATAAGTCTTCAGATATTTCTAAATCAAATGAGATTAACTCAATGAGAAAAGACATGACAAACACCCACGCGCAAGATCTCAAATATTAAATCGCAAAGATCTAAATTTGATATTGACCCTGCTGAGTCTTGATCCGAGTCCAATCTGATTGATAGGGTACGGCACTTATCACTAGACCACAGAGGCTGACAATTAATTTTTTAATAATAAATAATACCAGTTACTTCACAAATAGAAACAAAAATTTGACGCCTCGCTCTATCCATCTTGTCTTAAATCATCATGTGCTATCAAGAACCCTTCCCATTTCTATATGGATGGCCCAAAAGAGGTTTGTTTTATACTTACTTGAGTCAGAGTAGATGATGTGTTTCTACTGAGAAAGTGCAGGAGTTTTTCTTTCGCTTCTTTCTCGGCCACTCTGGCTTTGAGCAATTCATTCTGAAAAATAAAATGGTTACTTTTCAAAGATTCTCTTCAAAACCAACAGGTTGAAGCTGTACTGCTTCATTATAATGAGAGTTCTATTAACGTGTATCAAAAGAAACAACTTGCAGAGAAATTTCAATACCTTAAGTCGCTCTGCTTCTGTTGCTCGCTTTTCTGATTCTTCAACCAATTGCGATGTGAGAAGTTCTGCCTGTCTGGTTTTTCTTTCTAAATGTATCTGAAATAGACAGGAAGAAATCGTAAGTAAATATCGACTGTTACCAATATAATTTTTATACTATTCATTGGTCATGAAATCAGTGGAGTTGTATGGATATGAAACTTTGAGTTTAACAAGAAAACAGAAAGAGAAACCCAGAGAAGATGCATCCTTTCAAATGCTAAGACATATCTTTATATGTCTCAAATGAGGAAGTCACTTACTTGGAACTTCTACACATAATCACACAAATGTAACACAACGGAATAATATTTTTTCATGCAAACAATGTCAGTTAAAAACGAGGTGCAGCTGACATCTTTCGCTGATTTGCATTGTTATCAAGTTGGTAATATAATAATCCATATAATCTAATTGTAAAGAGCAAAAGTAACCCGTTCATCTCTTGTCACAAATCACTTGTTTTCTCCCTAAATCTAACACTGATTTGTCAACAACAGCCAAAGTGAGAAAACAAACAATCCGCTGCTAAATTGAAATAAGAATGTCTTTATGAAGGTATATTTATTTGGTCAAAATAATCTGATAAATGCATTCGGTTTATAATTAAAAAATCTCTTTCATTATGCAGTGATATGAAACTGTAAGAATGAATCAGAGTGGTCAATTGACATGCGGTGTTCAATTTGAATCATTTACCAAGTATGGGATGTATCATATAGGAATTGGCGTATTCTCCAACCACTAGCACAATGATGTAAGCCAAAGGAAGGTGTGTTATTGCTGTTTTAACATATTTTACATCTTCTGTTATGCTTGGCTACCATGTCCACTTGCTAGTGGACATGGTTACGAAAGAAATCTCTATCAGTCACTTTAAACAACACGACAGTTCAAGTCTAAATATGGATATATTTCAGTGATATTTTTTATCTTCATAAAGATTCTTCAATTACATCAAAAAAAAATACGTTGGTAAAAAGCTGAGTCAATTACCTTTTCTTCTTCGGTCTGTATAGCGCTCAGTCTCATCCTTGAAATCTCCTGCTCAGCCTCGGAAGCTTTCTGCGCTAAAAGTGATGCCTCTTCTTCAGCCACGTGACTTTTCTCAGCCAGCAGCTCAGCAGTCTCTTCAGACCGCCTCTGCAAATGTCGCATAAATCTTAAAAATATATTTTCTTATTCATGGGTGGAACTCTGACAAATTACAAAGTATTCAAACATTTCATGGCGTCCTATGGAAAGCGAATGAAACTTATTTTATAAAAATTCTTTCATTAACTCTTGTTTTTTTATTATTCAACTTTCTGCAAGATGTCTCAAGAAATTTCTCCTCGGACATTCATTATTGAAACATCTCTTTGGAGCCGTCGCTCATCATAAGTCAATTGAAAAATCAATGCATGAAACTTCCGATTCGGTTATTGAAATTGGCGAACTCGCAACCTAGTGTATAAAATCCTGACAGCGTTGAACACTCCGCTACAGGACTGACATTTATTATATATATTTACGTATTTATATGTGTATTAGAGTATTTTTTACGTTACATAGTATTGCTACTAACCAGTGCTTCGTTTGCCAGTCTTATTTCTTCCTGGTACTGCTGCAGCCGTTGCTCCATGGCAGAACGATCCCTTTCTGCAATTTCCCTAAGCTGCTTTTCTCTCGCGAGTTTGTTTCGTTCTATTTGCCGCCTCTGAAAAGAAATTCATTAAATAGTTTCTAAAGCTGCTCAGTTATTTAGGGATTGTCAATGCACATGCCGCTTATTTATAAAATTTTATTTGAGGTAACCTGTATGGAGAAAATTACTTATATTAAAATTATATCATTGTTAGCAGGAAAATCATGAATGGGAGGATGGCTGATTGAGGTTCCACTATGTATGGACTTCTATTATAACATTCAAAAAATATATTTTTATGATAGGAATCGTAGAGATACTCAACATTTCTTTTATTCGGACAGAGGTAAGACAGAAAGGTGTGGTTGGTTAGAACTGGTCGTAATCCAATAAGCTTTATGCCATATTTTCAAGAAATTGGCAAGGAAGAAATGGTTAAAAAAATCACAAACAACCTGAGATGCAAAATTATACATTAATTGTAAAAATATAGCAGAAAATTTGAAAAAATTTACCTGTTTCTCTTCTTTGGCTTGCGCTTTCATCTGCTGTACTTCCATCGTGTCTGGTTTCCTTCGCCGCATGTACAGGTCATGGTTTCCGATACACAAGTCGAGTATCTGAAAGTCCAAGACAATTATTACAATATAAACCTACTACAATAGAGTATAGTTTGGCCACTAACATAATAAGTAACATGATAGATGAAAAAATTCAAATTTCAATATAAAATCAAAATGTTGATAACATTGTTATTCCACTTGTTCCACAAGTGTTAAATATTTCATTTACAATGTGAACGAAAAAAACGATGGCATTATTTTATTTGATTGCGAGAGATTTATAATTATTTTTTTATTCCTAATTGGTATTAATTATGAGTTATCTGTGTGTCGCTCTGTTAGCATTAAATTAAATGGGTAAATATTTAGTAAAAAAATAAATAAAAAAAATTCATGAGATGGAACATATTTTTACTCTCGATAATCTACTCTTAGATGAAATATTATACATATTAACCGTGCACCAACCAACTAAATTAAAAGGTTATTTTTTAGAATATTTATTTTTGCAATGTTTAAATTATTTGCGTTATTTCACTTAAACCCTGCCTACACTTTTATTTGCGTATAACACTCTCACAGTCAAAACTGAAGATTATATCACAAGTACCGTTGGTAAAATTGAGTAATCCTACGAGATTCGTATTTGTTTTTATATGTAAACAGTCGACTGGCGGTAGATGTCGGGTCACGTAATTTTACAATATATTTCATAATGCATGTATTCCATTACCAATCATCATTTACAACAGAATCTCTTGCTTACATTATTGGTTGGGCTAAATAAAGGATAATTTATAATAAACTGATTTTAATGTAAAAGATCTCGGATACACTAACAAAAAGTAATTAATGGGTCACAAGGATTGGCAGAGATGCCGATCATCAAAGGTTAAAAATTTACCCCCACTAAGAAACATTGATTTAAAACTACATAATGCATCTATATTGAAGTTGCTGGAGACTTCTACAATGAGGATTTAGGCAGACTGTTAGCCGAGTTTGGACAGTTTCATAAATAAATTTTTCAATTTATAGTTTTGTGTTCGAAGGCATGGAGTCGTAAAATGCCCTCCCACTCATTCGATCCTTAAAAAAAGGAATAAATCTAATCCTTCTAGAGTTACTCTCTTCAAAAAAAAAATTTTTTTTGAGCAACTGAATAACAAGCAGCTCTCCAAGAAAATATATTGTTAGGAGTCCATATGCTCCACATTGGTAGCGCGCATGGTTTAATAATAAATAAATATGCTCCTTAACCCCTCTGAGGGTATGGACGGACTCGTATGGAGGCCAAATTGTTGAGTGAAGGAGTATGGACGTACTTTTTGTCAGTATTTTTAATGGTAATATTTGAACATTTTTGTGAATATTTATGGTTTGTGGCCACTGGAGTAAGTGGACCTGTCAATTGTAACTAATATTTTTTAATCATTCCTTCCATTGTAATACATATTTTTATTGGAAAAAATCGCACAATTATCATGTAAAAAACTCACTTCTCACAGTGAGGTCAATGTAAATCTATGTACTGCTCAAAATGTTAAAAAATAGCTGATAAATGAAATATGTTCAGAAAACTGTTAATTTATGAAGTAAGTTTGAAAATGAAGCTTACACTAAATTTTATTATATTCTTCAGGAACTACAGTAGAATCCCAATTATCCGGGCTAACAGTGGGGAGAGGCGGCACGAAACGATCCAAACTATGGTTTTTTCTTTTTAAAATACTACCTATTGCCGGTGTTTTGCCAATTGATGTAACAATCAAAAAATTGGATCTCTTTTTAGAAGGGAAACATCATTTTAAATTGGTTTTAGGATTAAAAATTCTGACCCGGCCACTTGATGTAAGCCACTATTGTATCGACACTCCCTACGTGTAATCCTGTATCTGCAAACATGAGAATTTACAGAAGTGCATTTCAAAGATTCATAACGCAATTCACAATGAAATGTTTTCGATAAAAACAGTTTTTACTCTCTCCTGAACAATTTCAATTTTGAAGGTTACATCAATTGGCCAAAACACTGTCGATATTATACATTCCTTTGGCAGGAAATTAATTTAACATGTTCAATACATTGTTTATTAAAAAAATCTCTGATTTTGGTTTATTTTCAGGAATCTTTCAATAAATAGATTCGAATTTTCCTAAGAGCTATTATATTCGAATTCCGATTGGTCAATGTACTCCAATAAAGTGTCAACAGAAGTCAGTGCCGTGTTGTGACAAATGCGATGACAATTTCTTCTTCCTCACTTTCAGCCTCATTCCCCTACACTTCTGGTTGAGTGTGATTGGTAATAATATCCGAATCAATCATTATTTGAAAACCTGGATCAGATGAATCATATTCTAATCAGTACGCAATATTTTCTGTATCAAAGCCACGTAAAAAGATATTTCACTTGTCTCAGGATTGATAGAATCCAAAAAATAAAAGCTAGCTTCATATTTGCAAAAGTGAGCGATTTATTTTTTAAATTAAATTCACGCACGGATAATCGGTAGTCTACTGTGTATCGATTTGTAAAAACGTATAATGACTGAATGAGAGCCCTAGCGTACAAAGGTCTGAAAACAATGTGTTAAAATGAGTATTGCCTCATACAATTCATACAGTAAAGTCTGTCTTTATTGCCGTGTGAGAGATTAATGTTAAATGAATCCTTCAAGAGGCACGCGCACACACACACTCGCATATAAACCATGCTCTGTAAACTTACGTGGCCCGCCTGTACTGGCAAATTGAAATAACACGATTGGTGCCTCGTTCGCAATGCCGGAATAAGGCTGTAGATCTAATGTGGTTCACAAAATAATCGCTTTACTACTCGAGGAATGATATAAATACACAAATTTTGGGGGGATAGCTGTTAGTTTACATCAGTGGTTCCCAAAGTGGTTCCTAGGGATCCCCAGGGGTCCCTGTGACAGCTGAGGGGGTCTGTCCCAAATTAAAAATAATTTGGGGGTCCGCGAAACATTTTCATTATCATGAAAGTTGAAATAAATAGCAATAAATAAATTGATGGCGATTCGTTGGGTGTTGGACCCTTTTGCCAGTAGACCTCACAAACTCAGATGAATCTATACTAATACAGGAGCAACTTATTGTAATATCCACAAATGGGGAACGGAAACCAATATTAAAACAAGGATACCGCAAATTCTGATTACATAAACAGATACCAATTTTATTCCTGCATTATGGGTCAATGTACAGAGGCTGTTGATTGCTTTCTCGTCTTCCTATTTATAAGAACGTGGATTTAGTGCAGTTATGAACCCCATCATACTTTAAATATCAAAAATGTTTCATTTATGTTTTATTTTTACATCACCATTTACCATTCAATGGGGGGGTCCATGGTCAGGTTTTTGCTTTAAGAAGGGGTCCATGGTCATAATATGTTTGGGAACCACTGTTTACATAATAAATAATAAAAAAAAACAAAAACAATATACAATTTTACACCACATGAGGCAAAATATTGAAAATTATTTTCATTTAAATTTTTATGAAAGCTGGTTTTAATTCTGATACATAACATATTTGTTCGGTACACTAAATCCTTATCTAGAATATCTTTTTACATCGAATAATAAACAAGCATCATGATCACTCACCAGCTTGTTCATTCCTTTCGGCGAGAAGAATATGAATATGGTGGAGGACTTGTCTATGAATTTTATAACAAATTTGTTATCGTCGAATGATATATTCTTTATTTCCGACCAGGGGAACGTGGTCTTTGGCCTAAGCTTGTCGTCTTTCTCATAAATATTCAGTCCGAGCGCTGTCACGCCCAAGTAAAGATCAGTTTCTTTTTTATTCTGAAACAAAAATTGCAACAGTAAAGTAATAAGATCAATCAACGGATACTCAATACATCAAAATGTTGGAGAATTATCGGATTTCCACGGAAAGTCATATCAAATGAAGAACTTCCAAATGGTTTCTGAATGTCATGGTGAATAATTCATATTAGAGATTTCTTCTGAAAACGACCGCAACTTTTAGAGTTTGTGATGTGAAGAGAAATTTGCTACATGCTGGGGATTGTTACAATGAGATGTTTAGAGAAAAAAGAAAGTATAAAAAATGACACAGGATGAATTTATAATAAAGCCTTTGAATTAAAGAGGAAAATAATTTAATTTTAATATTGTGTTGTTGCTTGCTTGGATTAAAAGTAAAACTGAAGTGAAATATTGTAAAATGTGATTTTTCAAGTGCAATAATCAGTTGATAATGCTTGCGATGAGTGAAACCGGTCTTGATCATTACAAACATGTGAAAGTAGTACAAAACAAATTGTGTTTATATCACATGAATCACAATTAAAATAAGAAGTCTTTTCAAAGGTTCAAGTTATTGTAAAGTCATTAGATTTAAAACGTAGGTTCGAGCAAAGTAGATAAACACAGTAGAACATGAAGCATACAATATGAGTAAAGTTGGCAAAGGCTTAAACCATACCAGTTAACCATGATAGCAATTGGAGATGTAGGTATCTGACAATGTATCAGATGTTCGGAGAATGTTGAATTCGTAGAGCCGTATCAGGTGAGAACTGATCAAACAGCGGAGGCAGTGCTCCTTCAGAAGATAGTTTCACTGGGCTGGTTGGTATCTATAGGACTTTATTAATCGCGAACCAATCAAACTGAGGATGCAGTGCTACAGCAGAGATGGTTTCAATTGCTTGGTATCTGTAGGATTTTACAAATCGGGAACCGATCGATACTGAGGATGCAGTGCTCCAGCAGAGATGGTTTTGATAAGAATGAATCCGGAGAATTAACAAAGTTGCTAGGAAGCTTAGACACCAAAGGACCTTTAGTATTCAGCAGCCTCCAGCAGAGTGATGTTTGTTTGAAGAGAAAGGGTTTATATATAGTTGCAAAAACGCAGCACATGTGCCTTTTAATAAATAAAATAATATTATTAAAACTAGCTAGCGACATCTATATGAAATTATCGCACGCTATGTATTTTTAAAATAAGTAATATTAATTGCCAGATCGCTGATGGTAAGTGAAACTCTTTGACCATATTTGCTGTCTATATGTAGTATATCACTACCTTGCGGTGCCACCAAGTAGTTTACTATTATTGTCACTGAATATATCAAAATTCAATCAAATTTGGATTATTGAGATTTTGTACACTTCCATGTATTTTGTCACTAACGACCCGGGTTTCGCCTTTCGGCATCTTCAGGCATTCGAGCACACGGATCGACTCGAACTGAGAGACAGTAAACAGTGTCTAACGTTCAGTTCGAGTCCATCCGTGTGCTCGAATGCCTGAAGATGCCGAAAGGCGAAACCCGGGTCGTTAGTGACAAAATACATGGAAGTGTACAAAATCTCAATAATCCAAATTTGATATTGAAATTCCATCAAGCACCCTCAGTCGATGTCTTAAAAAAAAAAAATTCAATCAGTTGGATGAAGAGACATACCAGATCCAAGAACTTCTGCCACACTAGGTTACTCGCAAGCTCTTTGAGTCCACCGTCCAAACGAATGCATTGAATAACTGTCCACCAAGTTCACATCTCTACTTGGATAGCAAGTTCCTAAAAATACATTGTACAAATAAAATCAAAACTAGCTGAATACTCACATTAATGGGAAAATAGTTAACTCCATACATGTCTAAATCCTGTGCTATTTTCAAATATTCCATCTCAGCCTCATCTCTTGACATACCCTTGTGGTCGGCATACCTAAAATACATATTTTGTTTTTTAAATAACATTTTAATTAAAGATTTATACACCGTCTAAAAGAAAGATGCTGTAAATGTCTTCTCCTATCTCACCGGACTAGCGTTTGTTTGGGGAGAGAGTTGTTCAAGGCAGCCGATACTAATCCCAAGATGTCATTCTCCCCATGATAATAATGGCATTTGACATTTGGTGTCGCATTTTATCGAAGGTTAGTAACCAAATTTGAATATGTTTCAACCCTGAGTCAGTCATATTACATCCTCAACATATCGTATATTGAACCACTTAGGTATGTGACATAGCTAAGACAATCTTTTTCCCCTTACGCCGCTGTCATCTATTTGTAATTGCATTCTGAGTTGAAGCCATCACTAAGGAAAATGTGATTAAAGTAGCCAATATTTTCTGCATTTAATAATTGCATTAAGATCTCTAGGGTTGATAGCTTGTTCTCAATACGTTGTGAAATAATGATTTTAATATTAATTAATTAAAACAAAATAGATTGTCAAGTATAGCATTGAACTGCTGTGTTGAAAATTCAATACTGAAGTTTTATTATTTAAACCGTAATTCACAAAGCTCTGTTAAATATATCACATTTCAATATATATATTGGATACAAAGTCATGTTCTCAGGCAAAATAATCTATGAATGATTGAAATTCAATTCATAAAACATTAGTAGATATATTCAATAACAAAATCACTTGAAACCAGAGAAAGTTAAATTCATATAGACTGAAAAAAAGTAAAAAAATATTCAGAAAACATTTATTACCAGACTTTTATTCTATCCTCCCACATTTGTGATGTCATCTGATATTGGTCTATCACCCTCTGAGGAAGGAGGTCGCTGGCAAGCATTCCAGGTTTATACAAAGCCTCATCATAGTCTCCGTGCTGTAATCGGAGAATATTTAAATGTAAATGGATACATAAATAATTTATCGCAAACCGTTAAGTTTTACAGAAATATTGAGATTGAAGTTAGAGGTGGTAGAAATATGCACAAGACACTACGTACTTTTAAGGTGTTAACTGTCAATTCTTGGTGGAAAGAGATTATATTTTAAAAAATTTAAAAAAGACACTACGAAGATAATGATAAAACATATACGATAATGATATAAATAAATGTATAATAAATAATATAACATATATGGTCGTCGACTTTTGCCCCTGAAGATATGTATGAGTGTATGAAAGTAGGGCAATGTAAAAACAAATATTTATGGACAGTAACCGATGATCATCCAGAACACTGATATCCCACCGGTTGGAATAAGGCGTCCGCAGCATCCCTAATTTACGATTTTCTCACAAAAATGACTCTTTTTGAACAAATTATTGTTACACAATTTCGAATTTGCCCAGTCCAATGTAATGGAACATTGTTTTATTTATCTATCTTCACTGCATCTTTTTCTACATGTAAAGTGTTCCCTGTGTAACAAGGGGATTCAGGGTATATGGTTTTTCAGAGTCGTCTTCAAGTGCCATGGCAAAGCAGTACTGTTGGAATACAAGTGTTGGACAAATGGCATTTGGTTTCAGCTGTGAGTTTGAAAAAGAGACAGGCAAGGTTTAAGCATCATCGAATCAAATAATTATTGATCTAACCTTGGCTTGGACAGCATAGCTAGCAAGCAACACTGACGCTTCCGGCGGACAATAAATATCCATGCTCAGTATAGCCTGCTTAACTTGAAGGAAGAAGAGGTGCTGCGTCACCTCTTGTATCAGCTCTTCAGCAACATTCTCCGGGTAAAATTTACCCAGAAACATGAACGGTGTGGTATTCTGTTGCGAAATACACTGGTCTTGTACTGTAATCAAGAATAAAATTATATTAGAGTCTAAGAAACAGGATGCTAGATCAAAAATGCTGCAATTGTGACACACATATAGAATGGGTCTATTGTTCATGCTTTGTTTGCCAGATTTGGCAGTTTAAAAGACCATTTTCTAGGAAAATATACACAATACAAAACTGTTAGCAATAATAATGGAAACAATGTAGAAATTTACATAAAACTAATGCTCAAGTTGACAAATGTTATACAAAGATTAATGCAAAATATGGGTATCAATACCTTTTTTGTCAAGTTTAAGCCATGATATGAACTGTTTTGAATCCTCATACTGCAGTCCAAAATACCAAGTCTCCCGTAATCCGATTGTTCTACACACCAAATCAAAAAGATCTCTGCCGGTTGCCCGCCACTGAAAATCATTTTCATAAAGTACTTTTATTATTAAAATGAAAACAATGTAAATATAAAGAGCACTTATATTGTTAATTAAGACTGTGTTGGCAATCTTGTTTGATGGCATTTAAGGCAGTGTCACAATCACTAGAAATCAGCCAACTGTGAATCAGTTAATTAATTAGGGTACAGTGTATTAACATGTTTATTATTATCTTGGTGGTCAATATTCATTAACAAAACCTTGTTTTTTCCAGAGAAAAATGTACATCGAAAACTTCTCAGTATCAGTCAGAAAGCAGCGAATTGTAAATATTTTTAGTTTTACGTAAATTAATTATCATTAACTTGCTGTGCAGCTGCCATATTTGTTTCCTTGCGAGAAAAATAGAAGAGTATGCAATGAGCATGCTGTCTTAGCAGTCCTTTGGTGCAAAGAGATCTTGTGTTATATTTTCTCTGATTGTGGAGCTTGACCACTATCTATTTGTCTTTTGATGTAACCACAATTGCGCATGACCTTTCATCTCATTTACACTAAATCTTAGCGTATCTATCACAGTAGTTGGTAAAATTACACCTGAAGGAAACAAAATTCAAACTCTTTTAAATTGCTAAAATCGGAATGAAACCATGTATCCCATAATGTGGCGCATATGGAATCCTAATAGAGCATCTCGACAGACGTTGTTTCGACAAGAATTGGGTGTTAACCAACTTTTGAATAAAATGGATGGGATGGGATGTGAAGATCACAGACATCCATGCCTTTGACCAGAAATCCATAAATATGAAATTGTCAGTACTGTGATTAAAACCTATGGACACTGCAACCAAATAGGACACCCAAGAGCTTTGAAAACTCAACCACACACTGGCAATTCAACAATCAAATAGCCAGTATATAAAAAATGAAGTAAATATGCACTGTTAAAGGAGCAGCTTTCATGGTTTAAAAAGCTCTCATTATACTAAGAACAATCATATCTAGTTGGATACAATATTCATTGTCCAACATAGATGACTCACTGAGTAGGTACTGAAAAAATTGTTTATTGGATTGTTCTTGTAACATTTGTATGAGAATGATTTTGGATAAAACATTTGAACTTGGAACAGCTTCCCTGATATCTTTGTTTTTCGTTATTCCATTGTCTTGGGACTGACAGAAAAATGTTTCTTTGATGTGTATACTATGGAAAAAAAATATGCATAGCCGACGTATAAACAATTTAATCCACATGATTCACCAATTGCGTCAATTCAAAGCTATCGATAGATGACGTTTTTATACAGGATAATGTTACAGAAGATAATCTAATGCAGAGAACTATCATTCTAAATACGATTTGTTAGAAGGTTATGTCAGATCATTTCGAAAGACTGTGAAATAAATGGAGTTCTGTGATTACTCACTTCTAGGTTGAATTCCAATTCAGCGTCTAAAGTGCAAACCTTTACAGGAAAAGACTTTCCCGATTTCTTTCTGCGGAAGGGTGGCATTCTTTCGGTGATTTCATAATAATGTTATTTTGACGGTAAACATTTTCGCTTCTTGCGAATGTATACTTTTCAATGGTGATTTATGATGTGGTTGCACATTTTAAATGCATGTATAATACACTAATGTATGTCAAAATGAGAGTGGCGTAACGCGAAATATATTTACAAACATTAAAATCCACAAGATTGCAGAAATGTCACCGTTTCGAGACTACTCATATCCGACCATAAACAATATGTCAAATTGAAAGTTATTTATTGCTTTTTGTTATCTTTGGTATAAAATTATTGGGTACAGTGAACTGGGGTTATTTCGCCTACCAATTGTGCTACTAAAAAATATTTTGTTTATATGACCATAACTTATTTTAACACTCGGATCAAGACAAGATATTTGTTTAAACTTTATTCAAAATCATTAGTTGATCACACTAAACCTTTCACACATCTAGAATTTCTCGTAAGGTATTGTAAAACATTATTTTTTTAATTAGTGTTGCATATTCACACGAATAAAGTTTTATAATAATTTACGAGGAATTCTAATAAAATTATTGTTAAGAGTTAAAAGTGTTGTTTAGATTTTTTATCATTTGAATGTTTTTGTTAATAATATGATTATTTTTTCTATTCTGTTTATTGCTGTTGTCTCAATTCTGTGATGTTTTTTTTTTGTTTCATTTACATTCGATCTCAACTTGGATTTGTCAAATGCATAAAATATTGGTGCTAGTTGTAATGCCATGGATTCTCCTATCCTTTTAAAATAGATAAATAAATCTTTCATGAGCCAAAGATAAAGCGCCCTTCAGAAAAAAAGTATACACTGTAGGACTTAACAATATGATTTGTCATTTGTACTTTTACAAACTTCTAGAGTATTGTATCCACATTTGCTACGCATGTGTCGTATCGACTATGACATGATGTATTTGAGGTGAAAATTAAAGCTGAGTAGGCATTCAAAGATATCAGTAAATTCTGATATAATATTTAGAATAGCTCCAGATTTGATTTAATTGCATATATTTTACTCTGACATAAAACGGCAATTAGATGTAAGCAGATATACAATATAGATTTTTTAAATTAATTTTTATTGGAGTCCACGAATTTCGTATATACATATAATTTAAATATAAAAGAACAATATAATTTATGTAATTAAGGAGATGTAAAAAAATTAATTATTGAAACACATAAGTTACACCATCAAATGTTTGACTACGTTGTAAAACATTACATGTTAATATTATTATGGCAGAATTGGTATGCCAGTATTTGTAGAGATCCAATCTAAGAAGCTCGTCACCCTACCAAAACCTGAAGGGTGCTCCGCATCACACCCCATGCTGCTGACAAAACTGACAACGCCTATTAAAGTATCTTCCTCACTGTCATTGATAATTAGTGGACCTCCGCTATCACCCTGCAAAATAAGTTGACGGAATAAAAATTCAAATTGAATAAGCCAAATTAGGTCATATGCCACGAGATTAAAAAGTATTACAGGACAATCAATATTTGGTTTGTCTATAATAGTAAATGAATCAACGTTACATGAGTGGAGAAGGATATGCTGTTGATTTATTAATTTAGTAACTGAAGAAATGATAAAATATTACTTACAAAACACACTCCTTCCGAAGGATCTTCGATTCCAACGGCACAAAGATTTGCTTCAGCAACAAATGCTGGATCATAATATTCTAAGCATTCTTTGTTTGAAGTAACCCTCAATTTAATGAAGTTTAACGTGTCAGAAACTGATCCATCTGAAATACAATTCCATTAAACATTGTAATTTCTTAACCTTTGTCTAATAAAGTGACCACAAAGACCATGGCATCAATATCACAGGTATTATTTCATGCCATTCATAAATTAGCTACTAATACACTTAGTACCAACTAATATATTGATGTTTAGTAATCCCTTTCTCTATCTCACATGCCTACTGTTTTGACAATAGATTTTTGTTAAATTAGCACATTATTTCCAAGAATATGAATGGTTTTTGGAGTGTTTCTGGTAGCAATGAATTTTCTTTAAAAATAATTATAAAGTTGTAAATATCAAGTACATCATTTTTATGAATATAGCACTGACAAATTGCTACTAATAGTGCATGCCATGTAATTTTTATGTACCGCATTTTCTATGGTAAGTTAGCGCTAAGTCTCAAAATATTGCATACACAAGTTGTGACTTTATTATTAAAAGGGTACTTATATTGGTGATCGCAAAGAAAACACGCTGTCCATTAGGTACTACGTTATGTCTTCAATTATATTGACCATGATTGCATATTATTATTTAACGTTGCATATTATTATTTGTATAAATAATTAATATTAACAATATTATTTATTATATTCTTACGGTTACTGGTAGCTCCCCAGCCACTAATAGTTGCAATAACATCAGCAAAAGTATTTGACGCCTGACTTCTAGTGGGAAGGCGAATGGGTTGGACGGTTTCTGAAAAGTTAACAAAGTGTTATGATTTTTTCATTGATTGGATATTGTGGCATCCCTGACAACATCCTGACTGATTATCTAAAACGCCAGATTGTAATTATTGTCTTAATAAAATACAGGTTGCCGATCATATACTTTTGGAATTCCCGGAGATGGTAGGAAAAATAACTCATTGGCTACAGGGGTGTATTACATTGCATTAAATCTCAACTTATAGAAGCTTCTAATTACACGCTGTTGTTTTAATATGAATGTGTAATAGCCAAATATTGGTTGATTGCTTTGCGAGACACTCCTGGCAATCATTTGTAAGTGATGGGAAATACTCAGAATCAAGCGGTCAATACTGTGGTCTTCGGTTGCGGTATCCACGGTTCAATTGATTGATTAAATTAATTTAAGGATCTGTGTTTAATGGCAAAGATGTATGTGATTTTAAAAAGTAGTGATCCTAAAACTCCCTAATCATAAAAATGGGGCGTAGCAAGAACAATTATCTAACAGCTAATACTGTATAAATCTCATCATTCTATTCTTATTCCATCTAAGAGAGGTTGAGCAATTAAATAGCAAGCCATTCCCGTAGAACAACTTCTGTTGAGCTTAGGTTCATTAGGAGTCATATACTCCACAATAGGAGTGGACATGATTAAAGATAAATAAAAAAGATTGTAGTTATTTCCATATTCGCGACGATTAAACACTTAATGTTAAATTTAATGTGACATGGAATACATTGTTCTGAAAAATATTCACTTATTTTCATATTTTATAAAAAAAATACCTGAAAGTTTCACATCCTGGCCGAGATCAATAAGTCCAATATCGTTATTTAGATTATAAGAGTCATAATCTGGATGCGGGAAGAAAGTCTCAGTCTCCACTATTATCACATCTGGTGAATTATAATCATGCAGTTGTCCAAGGCGTACAAAGATGAATGCTTTGCTATAAACGAAAAGTAAAATAAAATTTATTATATTATCATTGTCATTGGGTCAGAAGCTCGAATACTGGAATGGACACTTTCATCCAAAGATTTATGATAATATATCTAAAAATATGGTTGTCTATGATGTTTTCGTAAGTATGTAGAATTTTCGCTTTGCTTAATATCAAATACCTATATCAAGATGTGGGTATGTTGTTTTGAACACGGCAAGTGATGTTTTGGCATAGTCGGGGTGTGGAGGTATCTAATTTGTTGATTGAATTGTCATTTAATTTGAAGAACTCCATTATTTTATGGTAGGAAATATCAAGGAATTTAGATCTAGAAGACGATCCAATAAAGCTGATAGCTTTTTCAGCATCACACTATCACAACTATAGTTCCACCTACAGGTATTGTTTACCCTATATAACACATTATATTTCGGCTAAATTAAACCTATAAATATATCCTTTGCCTTGTTAGCCTTTGCTTTGTATTCTATTCTACTTGAATATAGTTATCATAATATCATGGTAATGATTCTATGCCTCAGCAATTGTGCAGGATTACGACTTACCCATCCACACAATGAGCAGCTGTTAGAACCCATCTCGTACTGATGAGGATTCCACCGCACATCAGGCGTCCTCCACTAGGGGTGACGATATCCAGGTATGCT
The DNA here is from genome assembly GCA_022494535.1 of Himalopsyche phryganea. Lineage (NCBI taxonomy): Eukaryota > Metazoa > Arthropoda > Insecta > Trichoptera > Rhyacophilidae > Himalopsyche > Himalopsyche phryganea. The sequence goes on from JAGVSL010000039.1 coordinate 1,016,533, forward strand.
TGATGAGGGAATTGAGATTTATTTGCTACGCTTCCGCCGATGATACGGTTTTCTGTAGAGAAAATAAATAATTTGTTAAATGAACTTACTTTGTGTCAATATTCATTTAATAAGGCATGTTCTTATTTCTAAATATTCCATTCAGAAAAAGTTAAATGGAATCAAGTCAAGTATTTCTGGCCAGTAAGGTGTTATGGTATCAGTAAAATTCTGTTTCAAAATAAATGCTCTCGTTTCGCGGTCCACTTTCTCCAGAACTGTGACCTATCAAATTGTTTCACCTTTCTTCTAGTTGTTGAATAATCTTATGGATGCTATTAAACAGAATTGTAGGTTTTTAGAAAAAATACTTTCTAAAATACAAAAGAGAGTGTCAAATACAACATCAGAAAATGGATGACCCAAATGATGTTTATGTATTGAATAAATTTTTGTAACCCTTGAAGATTTTTTGGACTATCTCTCTTATTGTATACCTAATTATTTTTATTGCTTTATAAACCAAATTAATAAATTGCCATATCTATTCAGTCTTTATTTATTTGAATTATAAATCAGTATATTTACCATTTTCTTTGTAAACATCTTCGATAAACTTTACTCCACCTCTAGGAAGGTTTTTAGCCTGAAATACAAAAAAAGTTATTGTTGTAAATAGAATATATATCAGTGGTAGAAATGATTCATAAAGAAATATGTCGGAACAGTCCATAATATATGACATACAGCAGAAAGTGACCAATTGCAAAATAGTAACGTGCTCAAGAGAATTAAGAGATGAAGAGACTGTTGCAATCAATTTATAAACCTGTATTCACATTTCTGTAGCAGTTTTTTGAAATTTTTGGGAATAGATAATAATTATTATGTTGGACATATGTCCAAACAATTAATAAGACATCAAATAGTTCTTAAGTCTTGGTTACTTTCTCTTGTATGACAATGATATGAGATGTTACTTTTTATATATTTTAAAGATTTGGAACAAGCTTTACATGTTAAAAATAAATTTCAGTTCAAATAAAATTGAAAATCAATGTGCACTTTATGCTGGATATTTATTTATCTCGGTATTCGTTAAACATATTTATTTATTTGATTTTTACACTAAGATTATTCAAACACTTCACAGATCTGTCAATATGGGACTTTATATTTCAAAATATAATCATTATACATATATATGAGAGAACTTCTAAATGATTTAATATATTATTATATGGAACAAATTAAGTTGATATAATAAAATTTTACCTGTGAGACGGCCAAGCTCCCCAAAACACACAACAATAATAATTTCATGGTAATATTGGTATAGCTATGTTAGTTTTCGTTCCATATTTATATACAAAAACTGGACAGATTAATGTGCTATCTGTAGCGTTAGGTCAATGCATCTTCAAATCTATAAAACTAATCTTAGATTTATCCTGGCTAATGTCAAATATAATAAAAGAAATATTTTATAGGGGTCAGCTTTCTAATCAATCACTTTGATCATCAAAATTTCTTATCAATTATACTGGTTCATATTTTTTAAATCACTTTTTGCATATCATGCTTTGACATAACAAAGAACAGAGAAATGCGTTCATAAACTTAATAAATTAAAACGATATAAATAAATCTGACCATTAAGTGTGTGAATCATCTCAGATCTGATTGTCATAACAAAATTCAAACAGATAATTTTCATTTTAAACACTAAAACATCACCAATTATGTCCAACCAATGAATACAATTTCTGATGTTTGTTTATATGTAAAAATCTGTACAGAAAAAAACAAAATTGAAAAAAAACTATGCAAGTCAGGTTTTGGTACGGTGAATGATGCATTAGCGATCATCGATTTACCATATAGGAATTTGATAAATTCATTCAAGAGATCCAAAAGAATAAATATATTTATCAAATTTGGATTTTGTACACTTCCATGTATTTTGTCACTAACGACCCGGGTTTCGCCTTTCGGCATCTTCAGGCATTCGAGCTCACGAATGACACATTTGTTAAGCCTTTCCATGCAGATTGGTGAGAAATAGATCTATATCTAGTTTCTTCGTTCATATAATTTAATAATGATAACATGTTTACAACATGAAAGAAATACTCTCTTTTATTAACATTCAGTTTCATTCACTTTGTTTTTGAACATAAATGCAAAAAAAAAGGTTATAAAGTAGGTATCTAGTCTATTAAAAAAAAATTGATAATAACTATCATAAATATTGGTTGCTTAATCTACAAATAGGCTAAATCCACTAGGACAATTTTTTTAGGATATAGAGAAAGCTTAGTAAAAAAGTGAATTCTTTCATTCCATTTGATGGTTAAATTGTGCATTTTTTTAACTGAAAAATTTACTCAAGTGAAGTTAGCTGGTTTGCAGATTAAGCATTCGATATGATATATTATTATATAACTTTTAAGGTGTTAACTGTCAATTCTTGGTGTAAAGACATTATATTTTAAGAAATAAAACACAATTCATTTGTAGTACTTCCACATATTTATAATGATCAGGAAACCGGTCCTGATCATTATAAATATGTGGCAGTAGAACAAATAAATTGTGCTTTATTTTTTAAAATTATTATATAAGTATGTAAAGGATTGGAATTAATGATTACAAGGTCTTAAGATAGAGATAGTCTGAAGACATTTCTCAAAAAGATGTCACGCCTTGTAACAAGACCATTAGAATAATAATATTTTATCAATTTTAATTTCACAAAGTTACTACCTACTACAGTGGTTCTTAACCGGTGCACCGTGAGCTTGTGAAAGTGCACCGAGAAAATATTGTAAAAAACTAAAAAATTCACGAAATGTATTATGATAGCCAACGAATCGATTTTATCTAATCGATTGCAAGTGTTGCCTCGCGTCGAATAATAGGAAAAAATATAGTAGATATGTTTCTTTCACTACACGAAAACATTGCCGAGGGAATTATTTCCTCTATAACAGAACATCTAACTTTCTTGAAAGAAAAGATTGTATATTACTTTCCTTCCTTAAATATGGAGAATTATGACAGGATACGAAATCCATTTGCCACGATTGATACATCGAGTTGTAAATTTTCATACCAAGAAGAAGAAGAATTGGTCACCTTGTCAACGAATCGTAATCTATAAATCAAATTTTCTAAGGTAACTATGGAGGACTTATAGATTTTTGTCCAAGACGAATAACCAGCTCTCTGCATGAGGGCACTGAAAATCTGGTTACAGCTTTCAACATCATATTTGTGTGAGCTTGGTTTCTCAATAATAACTAATATGAAAACTAAAAAACGAGAAACACTGAAATCTGCAAAAGTCGCCAAGCTCAGGTTTCACATGAATTAATTTTCACATCAAATAATTTCCGTTTTATTAGGGTTAATTTTGTTTTTCCTATATATTATATACAATACATATGTAATCGTTTCTTAAATTATTTTTTGTTGTATAATCTGTCAAATTTATAATGAATTTTATGTTTTGTTTTTTACTGGTTTGATTTTAGTTCACCGCCATTTTTTCTTATGATAAAAAGTGCATCGTGACTTCGAAAAGGTGAAGAACCACTGACCTACTATAACCACTGGAATATAAAGTACGTGTTGCAAAACTTTCGGAATTGCCAAAACTTCTTGTAATCTCATAAATAAGACTCGGTCTCATAACTAGGTCATTGTGCTGGTTCCAATTGCGCGATTTGCATGCAAAGGGCATTCTGTCGACATATCAGTTCAGGTCATAAAGACAGATAAGCAAATTGTTAAGATTTAATCTTCAATTAATTATAATATGTCAAACTAATCAAGAAATGTGTAATACTTTATTACATTTAATTAAATTAATCTTTTGATTGAACCATAATCCATACTTCAGTGTTAATCTGCTGACGTCTCAACGTGTTGATTGTTTAAATACTCAAAAATATTAGTGTTAAAACTTTTGTGTATAAGCTAATTTTCGCATTAAAATATAACCTGATTTGTCCTAATAGTCTCCATAAATTTGGTTAATACCAACACTACTGAATAAAAATATATTTTTCATATTACACATATATTTTAGTGTGAGAAATTAAAAAAAAACAACTTAGCCTCTCAATTATTATATATTATATTTGACCAAATACATTTCCTTGATTGCATTAAAGATGCAAATGATTGAATTGTTTGTAGTAGTGCAGAGTTTTGAGAAAGTGCATGCGGTATTTAAGTTTCATAATAATATGAAATTCAATATAATAGTATATTGTATGTGAAAATAAGACTTATAGAATAGTTTCACTAGGCTGGTAGTCGTAGGACTTTATTAATCGGGAACCGATCCTTGAGAGGAAGCAGTGCTCCAGCACATATAGTTTCAATCGGTTGGTATTCATAGGATTTTACTGATCGGGAGCTGATCTAACTGTGGAGGCAGTGCTCCAGCAGAGATGGTTTCGATAAGGTGGAATCCGGAGGATTACCAAAATGGCTAGGAAGCTTAGACAATAGAGGATTTCTAGTAACCAGTGGCTTCAAAGAACAGTGACGTTTGTTTGAAGGGGTAGGGTATCTATAGAATTGTAAGAACACAGTACATGTGCCTTTTGATATACAACAAGGAGCCATGTATTATTTACAGCGAAAAAGTGATGAATGGGAATTACATAATATTATTAAAACTAACTAGCGATATCTATATGAAATTATTGCACGCTATAGACTTAATTTGAACCCTTTGTCCAGTTCAAATTAAGCTCAAATCTATGAAAAAAATGGCTATAAAGATTACTCTGGTTGATAAACAAGAATACCAATGTGGCTCATTTGGGTTCTACAGATCGAGAATAAAGTAAAGAAATAGTTTTTAGCCCTGTACTGTATTACATTCTATCAGCAGGCTTTGAATCGGGGAAAAAATCAAGAAAAATCCCTTACAAATACCGATTATGGATGTTCTTATCAGAAATTGTTGCGATTTTAAATTTAAAGAGTTTACTTTAAATTGCCCAGTCCCTAGAAACATTCTTTAATTTCACTTAGGGCATTACCTGAAGCAGCGATTTGCTTGTCGATATTGTAATCCTTCGCCTGCATCTTGGGAGAGATCCCTAGAATAGAAGGTGATAGGGTTTATAGGTAACTTGACACTGCCTAGCAATCCTGTCCAAGTCTATGGCTGAGGCATCCAATTTAAGCTTACCTTTTACATAATGTTATTTATTTTGGCAACATTGTAGAGCAGTGGCACAACTAGTTTTAGAGTAGTAATTTTTCTGTTAGTCACTACTTACCCCGATCTAGCATGACCAACTTTATATGTCATTAACAATGCTAATATCAAAATATGAAGGAAGCAAACCAATGTGTTATGTCAGGTAAAAAGAGAATAATTCTCATGCATTTACACAATTAAATAAATCTTCATCGTTCCTCCTGTGGTTCATGGGGTGTCGATTTATTCCTTGCTGTAACCTAATCTTTTCCAATCATTCATATTTTTATTTGTGTTTTAATTGAAAAACATATTATAACTTTATATTCAAACAACTGTTAACAATTATTATGTAGTATTGGTGATGAAATAATAGACAATACATGTAACATAAATAAACATAGACAATAGACATGGTGAATGCAGAAATAAGACACTATTTTTATCATAATTACATATGCAAATGAAAAAATATATTTTGAGTATATACAGTAATATAATTAATTAATCCAAAATGAAAGCACAGAGACTTAAGTTACATTAAAATGAACACAGACAGTTTGGCAGTAGACATTTTTTATTTCAGCAATACCCCGATCATTCTATTAATTTGTTTTGCATTTTTTGTGTCTTTTTTAGTGTAATTTTTAGCAGTCTCAATAAATGTACATATAGTATGTAAAAAAAAAACACTTTGACCAAATATAAGGCAGGGTTTTTAGTATCAATATTGCTCACAATATAGAGAAGTTGCAGAGATATTATCGATGGTATCAATTAAAATTTTGTATGGACCTACAAAGTTGTAATTGTTATGAAACTTGTACACTAATTTTTTATGTCTTATTAGTATAAAAATACCTGACTTATATTCCAAACAAAACGGTTAAAAATTAAAGATATGAAATCTACTTTATAAAATCATTTTCATTTCCTACAGTCCATATTCTTTGACAAGTTGTCCGGCGATAACAAGGCGTTGAATCTCAGAAGTGCCTTCATAGATTTCAGTAATGCGGGCGTCCCTGTAGTGTCTTTCCGCAGGCATGTCGCTAACGTAGCCCATTCCTCCGAGAATCTGAAATCAAGAGACAGGTCAATAACATAGCTATTATTGTAAAGCATAATTGGTAAAAATTCAACGTTGTGTTGTTTTCTTTGAGGACTTTTATGTGATACATTTTCCACGGCATTGGTTATTTGATGAGAATGACGCGATATTTGAAAAAGTATATAATTTGATGATTGACTTTCGATAAAAAATGCAATAGAAGAAGGTGACGGTTAATGTTTATAAACAAGAGAAACAAGTTGGATAAAGCTGTCAATAATGTAACAAGCTGTGTATAAGATATTATTGATCTTTTTTGTGTCACGTCCAGTCCCGATTAATTGGAGCATTACGAGTAATTCAGTCAGAGGTTGAGTCTCTTCGAAGAGTGAAAGTATTTGAGGATAGAGCCAGAAAACGATTAGCAGTTGGCAACTTAATTTCTCTTTACCTTATTTTCGGAATAGGAAAGAGGGCGTCTGGAAAAAGAATGAAAATATTGCAGATATCTAATGCATTTGAATACAAATGCATAAACGAATTGAAAAACCAGTGCTCGAAAATATGCACATGGGAATGAGAACCCTAGGGAAGAAGGGTAGCCCGAAAGTGTTGACCACTTTGCTACTATAACACTTATCGGCTGATGCAATATTTCTCTGCTGTCTCATTATCTATGTACACAAGAGGTACAAAGCTGTCAATTTGAGTTAGTTTGAACTAGTATAGATATTCGATATTCGGATTGATGCATTGTGTTGTCGTACCTGGATACATTGATGAGATGCAAAAGTAGCTGCTTCGGATGCTGCAAGTTTAGCCATAGCTGCCTCTTTCGTGTAAGGCTTCTTGTTGTCTTTCAACCACGCTGATCTCCAAGTGAGTAGCCTGGCGGCCTCTAATCGCAGTGAGATGTCAGCTATCTTCTGCTGGATCGCTTGCAGCTTCAGGATGGATTTGCCGAAGGCCATCCTTTTTGATGCATACTCCATTGCCACATCTAAAGAAGCCTGTTTAATAGAGATCAGAAAATTACAATGATTGTTTGTAAGTATTTCCATATTTTTAAGTTGTGTGTGCCTTCAAATTATAATAGTTATTTTTACTGTAATAATAATTTTAATATCTGATCACCTGTATCTTCAGTATATGGCTTTATTGTGAACATATATAGAAATCAATCCTCATGAGATACTTAATGTGAAATATTAACAAAGCGTAGCGCATTTTAATACACTACCCAACTATAACGAGCAGACTTCAAAAACAGTAAAAATACTCCATTTTTTAAACATTCGTCACCGATTGTAAACTAATACCTTTCCTTTGTGCAAAGAAGTGAGTCTCGGGCACTTTTCTGTCTCTTATATGTTCTTTTATTTTTCTTCCAAAATTGTGTTGAACGATAAATTACTATATATGCTATATATTAAAAAACAAAATAGATAAAACCAACCTGAGCAATCCCAAGAGCTTGTGAAGCAATTCCAATTCTTCCAGAATCTAAGGACATCATAGCGATCTTGAATCCGGCACCGGCTTCTCCGAGAATGTTCTCTTTTGGTATTGCGCAGTCTTCAAATATCAAATTGCAAGTGGAAGATCCTCTGATACCCAACTTATCCTCTTTCTTTCCCAACGAGAGACCTTTGGTAGGCTTAGGAATAATGAACGCAGAAATGCCTGCAAATATGTATTTTGTCAACATTGTATCAAGGGTGGAAACTCAAAGGGATGTAAGAGATGTTTTGGTGAACATGAGTTGTTTAATTTGTTAAGATTCATTAGAATTATCTTTTCTAGTTGTCATTGTTAACGAAAGTTTTATTTTAAAACAATAAACTTTTTGGGCCGAGCCTGTAAGCGAGTGGTCAATGACTAGTCTTATCTTATCTCCATCCTTCTTTCTTTACTATCTCTAAAAAGAGAGAGGTTAAGCGACTGAATAACACAAAGGTCTTGCAGTACAATTTCTGTTGAGATATCTCTATTAGGATTCCAAATATAATGTTTCACATAAAATTAGAATTTCGGTGAATTTATTTTATTTACTAGTCACATCATCTTCTCTCTGGTAAAGTCAATAGCAGCCTTGGGTTGTCCCAAGAATTTTTGATGCACTAGTGTCTTATATTTTTTTAACAATAAATTGTATTTCTTAATAGATTCAATCGGAAAATAATTTAAGCTGATTATTTAATGTATTGATATTTCAATTGATCACTCTGAATCCAATGGTAGGGCTGTATGTAATTTTATCAACTCATCCTACCCAACCTTTTCCTGAAAATTTACCCGATTGGCTTTCCATCCATCTTTGATATACAAGCTTGAGCTACTGACTTGCAACCAAGAATACGTAAATTATTTAACATTGAAATAATCTTTTGCCTAATTACATTTTTTTACCTCATTGAATATGTAGCAGTTATCAACATGAATATTTACATACATGAATAAATTTGTATACTAGAGGTCAGACTGAACAATGCGATTTAAACAAATATTGACTGTCAGATAGCGCAGGGCAAAGCTTAACACGTTGCTATCAGGCAATCGTTGCGTACATTATCAACGTAGAGCAGGCTATAATGGAGAATTCACCAACAAAAAACAAAAAATATAGAACAAACATTATGTTACGAGAACTGTGTTTTTTTGTACTAACAACAACTTTTTGTACAACAATCATTATAATGATCCAGAGTGGTTTTATTCATTGCGAACATTTTCAAGTGATGAGAAAGAAATTCAATCACGGTTGCCCTTAAATGCATGGTGTTGCTTTTCAGCTACAAACTGTATACATTATATTTCTTAATTCAAATGAAATATTCTTACAAATCTTAAAGTTTTCTGCAGCAGACAGAGTATGTTTATGATAAAATAAAATCTTTATCGATCGCCATACTGACAGATCCATTCAAAGTGTGAAGTCTGATTAACTATTTCTCTATCAGAGTCCAAAAATAACTCAATATTGGGTAATTTTATTTATTGACTTAATTTTTCTTTTTGGAGTGAGTAGAGATGTAAGGATGAAGCTAAGACAGGACTAGTAATTATCTAATCGCTCTTGCTGGGTCAGTAGGAATGTAGACATCACAGTCATCCGTGCCTTCAAACACCAATCTATAAATCTATCGAAAAATCAACTTATTAAGGTGTATGCACTGGGATTCGAGTTATCTATTATATTATATTATACCTGTAGAGCTCGTTTAGATATAAGAAATTTACCAAATGACAACAATTATGATAGTAAAAGTATACACACTTTCTGAATGCTATGTGTTAAACGAGTGCGATCTAAAAATAAACATAATTAATTCTTCAACTCACCTTTGTGCTTCAAACTCTTGTCAGTTGTTGCAAATATTACACCAGCTTCGCTTTCGTAGCCGTTGGTTATCCAGCACTTCGTTCCGTTAATGATCCAAGAGTCACCGGATAACTTGGCAGTTGTGGATGCCGCTCCTACGTCAGATCCGTTTCCTGGCTCAGATAAAGCAAAGCATCCTACTTTGCTGCCTAAAAAACGAAATTAATTACGAATATTGATTTAAGTTCTAGTTGGCTTTCATAGTCTTAACCTGTTCACTGCCTATACCATATATAAATAGGATCAAGAGTTGGACCCACACATCCACCCCCTATATATACGCATCACTCAAAATTCAGCATATAAATGAATATTTGAATAATACTGGATTCTATTTTCACGTCTATTTGATTATTGAAATTTTGGGCGTGAGACGATAAATCAAGTTAGGCTCTATGTTTTTGTCCAACAATTATACGCCATGCTCATGTGGAGCCTCTAGAATAGAATGCATACATTTAAAAAGTTAAATGCTTGTGAGAGATGCCTTTAGCTTGTTTCAGTGTTATGAGATCATGTCATATTTGATCATGCATGAAGTCGGCTACTAAGCCCAGCAGCCTGTTGAGCGGTATTACAACACGCTTGTAGAGAAATGTTACATAGTCTATTATCTTTTACTAGGCTCATAATTCCAATTAAATTATCATATTTATGGACTCCTAACTAAGATATCTTAACAGAAACTTTCTTTTCTACCAGAACTGCTTGTTCCTCAGTTGCTCAATCTCTCTTTTTCGAAGAGAGTAAGTATAGAAGTATAGGGTTATGACAGAATTAGTGATTAGCTAATCGCTCTCGCTGTGCCATGTTTTTAGGATCGGATGGGTGGTAGGATATTTTAGATATCACAAACAGAAAATCCTTACTGGGGATTGAGCCCATGAGCGCTGCAATTGTAGCCAACAACGCTCACGACTCAACCATGGACCTGTCATTCATCATAGTCGTAAATAAATTATTTATGGCGTAAATAGAAAAGAATCTACCTCCTTCTCGACATAGTTGCTAAATGTATTTAAGAAATTGAATTAACAATAAATAATAATTTACCATTTGTGAATGGAGTAACACTAGCAGCCTTTTGTTTATCAGTTCCCCAACCCATGATCGGTCCAAGGTACAAGCTATTATTCACCGACATGATGACTCCAGCTGATGCGCAACCCCGAGAAACTTCTTCTAAGGCTATCGCATATGCCAAATAATCAAGTCCACTGCCTCCGAGTTCATCTGGGACTGCAATGGCCATCAGTCCGAGTTCACCCATTTTTTTGATTTGTTCTCCAGGATATAGATGCTCTCGGTCAAATTTTGCGGCGTTTGGCTTGAGTTCTCCATCTGCAAAGTCTCTGCATGTTTTCTGAAGCATCTGGTGAGTGTCGGAGAGAGCTGCCAATGAGGCGATCCCTCGAGATTGGGCGCCATTTCCTGTCAAAATATACTTATTATAAAATTACAAAGTTTGAATTGAATAACTTTTCAGGGCAAAGATTCCATGTTTTTGCCAGATCAATTTTTCTTCATCTGAGCCGGACATTTTCAGTCTCAATATCACACTTGTTACCTGAACCCAACCTGAAGCCCGATTTATTTTTCTCAGCCTGAAATAAGCCTGATTTTTTTTCAATGTAGAAATTCATTTATAGTTTTCAAACAATATATGTTACTGTTTCCATATTTCCAAATATATTCATAACACATGTGAAATAAATTATTTAAGTTATGAATAGTATTGCCTTACGGTTGACTTATGAACAGAACATAGTCTGAAATATTTTTCAGAGATTTAATTTCCTTACCGGGGCCCATACAGGTCTCTAGATATAGGTCTCGAACCCTTAATCACAGAACCATATAAGTATAGATTGTTTAGAGCGTTACGACTTAGCATTGAATAGGAAGTTATTATTTTCTATAAAACTTATTGTGTCAATAAGTTTTCCATTTCTTTATTTAAATAGGAATCACTTTTAAGGTGTTGACTGTCAATTCTTGGTGGAGACATTATATTTTAAAAAATAAAACACAATTTATTTATATTACTTCCACAAATTTATAATGATCAGGACCGGTTTCGCTCATCACGAGCATTATCAACTGTTAAAAATACAAACATAACAGGCTTATTTATATAAAATTGAGTGTAAAAATGACAATCAATTTTATATAAATAAGCCTGTTATGTTTGTATTTTTATCAGTTGATAATGCTTGTGATGAGCGAAACCGGTCTTAATCATTATAAATATGTGGAAGTAGTACAAATGAGTTGTGTTTTATTTTTTAAAATTAAATAGGAATGTGATATAAAAAAAAACCTGCACAATTAATTGTGCATTTCGTTTAAAACAAAAATTGCCTGTGAGAAATTAATTACCCGTTACTATAATTTATAAAATAAAATTTCTTCTCAATTATGCCGCTCTCTCGTCTCTTTTATAATATTAAATACATTATTTCACAAAGAATACAAATGATTTCATACTAACCAACCTAAAAGAGAAAAGTAAGACCTTGCAATAAATCGAGCAGCCATTGCGATAAATTTTTTCACTTAGTTTTAAACTGGTCTATTATTGTACACTTTTGTTGCAATTTCAACGAATGAACTTTGATTTTTAATTTCCATTTGACAGATAATCAGCAATGTTTGCCAGATCTAATGAAATAATTTTCCTATAATAAATAGCTTTACCATGACACTATTTATAAATGCGCAGTCTATCTTTACTAGTTTAAAGTATCTACCTAAATGAAATACGTAATTCAGAGTTTTGTTCTTTATATTAGCATTATCGGCTACTAGAGAAGTAGATAATTAAAAAAAATATTTTGTGTATTACCTGCTATAAGCTATGACTGAGTGCCATGTGTATATAGGCAGTCAGCTATTGCGCCTATGCTTAACGCTTTCACTGCTAGTATATTCTTCATATGACAGAAAACAATTATTTTCTGTGGAAATTGTGGAAGCTTTACGAAGTCAATTTCAAATACAATGAGCGTCAGATTTTTTTAACGTCTGATTAGTAATTTTGTTAGCTAGCAGTACTAACCAACACTTGAAGCTTAGTTCACACTACTTGTTAGAAGGCCCCTGACATTTTGTTCGTTTGACATATATAGACGGGAAATTATCAAAGATGTTGGGCACGATTTACCGAGCTGCGTTCAAGAGGACGTCAACATTCATTCTCGTCGTCATGGCTGGCACATTCTTCTTCGAAAGAACGATCGACATGGGGTCAGATGCGATCTTCGACAATCTGAATAAAGGGGTAAGCGTGAACTACAAGTTATATAATATTTTTTAAATACAACCATTTACAATATACACGACAAAGCTGTTGCGTTTTGGGTAATTATTACGAAAATTTCCAATTGCCGAGATATTTTTATGATTTGTTTGCCCAAAAACACGAAATTTTAAGTCACTTATTTTTTTCCACAAATGCCATGGAAAACACGGTTTTTTTGAATAATTGATATATTCTTAATATCTACGCTATCAGCCAATTCGATATGTTGATTATGACTTGCACAGTTGCTACGCTTTTTTTTTAAGACGAATAATTGCAATAAGAAACAACAATACCTAACCTATATTTGTAATTGGAAATAGCATGTGCATATTATGACATCCTCTTTAAAAAAACCTACGGAAGATGCTCGTCCCTAAATCGAAATAATTCACGGTTTGCTGATTGCTCAAATTCATCCTTTTAAATGACTAAATATACCGTCAGAAAATAAAAAAATATTGCTGAATAGTTTAAAATTCATAAAAAAGGTCAAAATAATGGTGAAACACTGGAATCAATGATTAAAATTAAAAACATGTATCACGCATTATCCTGCACCATCTGTTGTTTATTTTAGTTTTACAGCCAAGTTATCTATCTTGCCTTTTAAAGCTGTCACTTAAATATAATATTTACCATGTATAATTTTGTCAGGTCGTTAATGTTGTTGGTTTCAGTCCTCACGGGTTCGAATCCCAGTAGATTTATGGATGTCTGTGATATCCGAAATTTCCTCCCACCCAATCCGATCCTAATAACTAGGTTTAACGAAAGCGATAAGCTAACCACTAGTCCTGTTGTTGCCCTATATTTTTACCCCATACTCTCGTCAAAAGAGATGTTTAGCAATTGATTAATAGGCACTCTCGTAGAAAAACTTCTGTTGAGATAAGCCCTATTAGGAGTTCATTTGCTCCACATTTGGAGCAGACATGCTTTAAAAAATAAAATATATAGATAACTTAAACAATTTGCCCTGCATGGTCCACTGTTTTTGAAATGTATTTTCAATATCATTTTTGCTATATCGTTTGTTTTTTATTTTAAATGTTCTAAAATGATAAATTTGAAAAAATACACTCATCTGACAATTTTAATTGTTTTGTTCTGACTGGTTTATTTTCTTTGGTTTTTAGAAACAGTGGAAGGACATCAAGCACAAATACGAATGAAGGGCGTCACCTGTTAAATGTTCAATAGCAAATCTTTTCAATGTTTAAGTTAATGTATCTATAAAATTAAATAATTTAAATAGACACTCCGAATTTTATTAAATATCCAACAATACAATAATCTCATATTACGAGTATAGGAAGATATATGTTAACAAATTGGTGTTACCCGTTAAAATAAGGGTTCGCTGTAGTGGCGATAGATGTTGAGTCGCATAATACAAGATTATTTTACTTAAGTATTACATTCCCAGTTCTCATTTAAGAATACACACTACATTTATTAAAACTGTAAGTGTTGAAAGATGAGACAGGTGGGGTTCAGGCTCTAAGACCTTTAACGTGACTTGACGTTATAAAAGGTTCCACCCTCTTATCTCCGAATTCCATACGAAGTCAAACAACCTTACCTATAGTGCTCACCGCAATCATCCGTTTTCGAAGCTCAGTTTACACTTACCCTGAGCTTTCGTACTATGAGTCACAACCGTAAAGCAGCACCATCACAATGCATGTACTGAGTAGGTGTCACTTGGTTCTGATCGAGTACAACCGTAAGTCTTAGACTTGCCGCATTGAGTTCGAAGGTTACACCAGCTAACACCAGTCTGATGGCAAACTCTGTGCTGATTGCTATCTCCCGTGATGTGTACATGAAGCTGTTAATTCTCTTGATGTTGGGACACTGGTAGCCTTTTGATATTGTCTCAAGAAGCGGAAGTAATATGACAGGTCCTTCTTAGATGATTCTTTTTAATTGACACCAGTAGCGACTATTGGATAAAATGCAGCAAATAATTTGGATAAAACAGTATCGGTAGTTTATTATAAAGGACTTAACATGTAATTATGCAAAAGAAAAACGAGATATAAGTTTTTAACATGATTAATTCAGTAAACAAAATACACATTAGGTACAAATTAATTATACTAAAACAAGAAATACTTGAGTTTCGGAGCAATTGCCTATAATGAATCAAAGTAGACTTGCTTGACGACAAGTTGATAAAAAAAAACACCATATTGGCCAGCAGAATATATAAAAAAATAAATGAAATGAACACTGAAATTATGATAAGTTAAGTTCTGTCTTCATAGTGTTGATTTGTTGGATGATCTCTTTGATTTGTTCGTTTCTGAAAGAGGAAATATAAAAAATTATAAATACAGAAGGAATGTAAAATTAGTTTGCATAACTGGCAAGATAGACAGAAAACTTCCACCAGAGAGAGTATCATTATTGTATCAATTCAGTGGTTGTTGCAAAAAAACAGATAGCATACACCTTGATTAGAACAGTCCACAAACCGTTTGAAGTTTGTAGAAAAACATAAATATTGTGAATATAGATAAATTATCACAAAATTTATACTTACTGTTGTTCTAATGTAGTTTTTATTATTTCACTATGATTTTTGCCAAGGAGAACTTCCTTCTTTAGTCTATTAGCATCCCAGTTATGCATCTAAATAGGAAAAAAAGCAATTTGTATAAACATAGACACTGATTTAATGTGATAGTTAAGCTCACAACTCGAGACTTGCTAGACAACTATCTCATGATGAAAGAGTCAAAGATCTAGAAGAAACAAATTTACAGAGGAGTGTGAACGTTATCGTTTTGGTCTCGAAGAAACATGGTTGCTCAATGGAGATTCGGGCATCAACATTTATCTTGTATTTCCGGTCGAACTACTTGTGGATATATGCTTTAAAAATAGTAACCTTTAGGTAGAGAAATTAAGCCAGTAAAACCAATATGCTCTGCAACAGTTTCTGTCCAGATCCAGACTACCCTCTGACGAGCGCGGGGCAAGACATCGAGAGAGTCGACGGCTTCATGTACATGGGGGTACACATCACGGGAGATTGCAATCCGCGTAAAGAGCTCGCAATCCGATTAGGGATAGTTGGAGCAATTTTTAACTCAATGCGGAAAGTCTGGGACTCACGGTTGTACTCGGTCAGAACCAAGTGCCACTTATTCAACGTATGCATCCTGACAGTGTTGCTTTACGGTTGCGAGTGCTATGAGGAGTGAGTTTATTTTACATAAAAATTTGATGAATGATGCAATATCGATGTTTTGTTGTTTCAGAAAAAGTAGAATTCTGATGTTTCTAAAGTTCAAACCTATTTTCAAATGATGATGATGAATAATATACCCAGAAGTCCACAGATGACATAATACTTTTTCAAGCTTAAATCACAAACACATATTACCATACTGACGTACATGTATGTCCATACTCCTTCGCGGAAAAATCGCGGCGACGTACAAGTACGTCCATACTCCCAGAAATGTTAATCATCAGCCCTATGTATTACACATACTAATGCGGCTACGCGCTTGCTTGGGTGCGTGTTGGCAGTGTATATAGAGACTGGCTGCGGCCATTTTGCTTGCAAAGTCATCGATTATTCAGCTACATGTTCTTTGATTTATTTTAGCGAGAATGCGACGAGTTTAGTTTACTTCTTGATGTATTTATGATAACTAATATATATTTCACATAATTTCCCATGTTTTACTGTTGAAATTGATCTATTTTTAGCCATAGTGAGCGTTTGAACAGATCAATTGACTGAAAATAAATTCGTGTGAAAACGGCTCGCGCTGTAAGGATTATTAGAAGCGGGCCAATGACAATGTGTGTAATAAAGAAATATATAGAAGATCCTTTATTTTAATTGGAGTGATTTGGTATTCTCTTGTACTCACTTGATGCTGTTGATACTTCTGTTTCTGTTTGATTTTCTCCATCTGGTTCTTGAATTGATCCGATTTGGTTTGATACTGACGAAGCTCATTTGACATTTCTCTTTCGGCAATGGATGGCGCTGATTGCTTCTGTCTGAGGGTTCGTATCATTTTTTCACATCTGCAAATATAATATAACGTAAAAAAGTAAATAGGCAATTTCTTTCAGCTATTCTGCTGCTATCATATAGCCTAATAGATAAATGTCAACTAACACATTATATATGTTTCATTAATCTATACATATGTATTATATCAATAAATTTATTTTTATAATTCAACTTGTAAGAATTGATTCTGGTCACTTTAAATTTGTTTTTCAGATATCTTTTGGATTCTCCTGACCGATCTTCATTCCCATTTATCATGCGCTGTTTAGCGTTAATGTGAATTAACATTTCATTATTTTTAATAGGTTCACTACTCGCTTTTAATTTTCCATTAGCTATTTTGGTTAATGAATATGTATGAATTAGTTTACACTCATATTTTACCTAATTAATGAATTTTTAATGTAGCCTCATTTTTGATTTCAGAGTAGTATTCAATGATTTGTAAGAGGTCCTTAATAAATTATAGACTATTTAATTTCGTTTATATAGCTTGTAGTTGTCAACATTAAATTTTGTATAAATAAAATAGCCCTGTTATGATTTTATTTTTATCAGTTGATAATGCTTGTGATGAACGATACTGGTCCTGATCATTATAAGCATGGGAGGGGTATTTTTACCATCTATGTAGATTGGTGGTTATTGTTTGATAACCCACTATATTTTGTCTATCTATTTTCTGAGGATCTATTAAAGTTATCACCAAAAAGCATCTAACAAATGTAAAGGCCGCTCTAAAAAAGAGTAAAACTTGTTTGAAAAGAAATTTGACATCAATAATAATGGAAGATGATTTCCATAATTATTTGATTTTTTACAGTTAACAGCCCGAAAGAGATGATGGTAACTAGTCGGCTGTAGGGTCGGCAAGCTATAGTAAATATGAAAGACCTGGTGACGGTATGATGCAGTAATATTTCAACAATATTTAACATTTTTTGTGCAATTGCAAACATGCCATTTTTACAATATTATCACGTAAACGCCAATTCAATAGCTATTACAAACCTTTTGTTCAGCATCTGCTGTCTCTCCCACGCTTCTCTGCACTTTTCCTGCAATCTGCCGGCTTCTTCTTCCACAACTTCCCGACCGGTTTCCCACTTTTCTAAGTCGATGATCTGGTGCTTTTTGAGCAACCGTAGAGTTAGCACTCTTTTTTCGAGTTCCTTGCGAGCTTTCTCATGTTTTACGAAGAGTTCAGAGTGAAATACGTGGGTGGCTCTGGTGAGCAACTGTTGAAATTGAAAAGATTAATGGTCAGTGAGCTGGAAGCATTTGGATGTGTCTCAGACTTCAGGCTTGGATACTGTAATATTTTTTGTGTGGTAGATACGTTCTACACAACAAAAAAGACTCAACTTTCTATGAAAAGTTGGGGATACGTTCCATAAGTTTCTAATACTGCAAGAAACCAAAATAATGAGTTAAAATAAACTCATAATTGTAGAAAAAGTTACAACTAAACTTTGACTTAAAATGAACAAACCAATAAACAAAATTTTATTTTTTAATTTTAGTTTTATCGATCTGCGAAATATTTCTTATATTTTTATTGGTTAGGAAACACTGTTTGAGATAAAAATGTAGATGTGAAACAAATTAAAAGTATAACTAACCTCAAAGGATTCATGAACTGTGGGTTCTGTCTTTGAGGACATCTTCAGAATTGGTTGTGACATGTCCCGTTTCAAAATCTGACGTATCTGCGAGTCGAAAGGGACCTTCTGGTTCTAGAAAATAAATTGAATCATTAATTATATAGTCTACATCTTGAGTTTCTTTCCTTTTCTTTTCTCATGCATAATAGTGAACTGAAATAGAATCTGAACAAGGACAGGACATTGCTGGACCTTGAATCCATTCAAGATGAACTTTAGCGGTACTTTCATGAGATTCCAGAAGAACCTATTTTCGTCATACCTGACTGTATAGTTTATATTCGGTAGGATTTGTGTAATACTTCCGCAGCACACAAAAAAGAACTGTTTTAGTTTTAGTGTTGTAACTGAAATAGAGTATCAATATTGCAGTGTTTTGATTTATTTTAAGTTAAAATATTGATTAAGCTTTCACTGACTGTCTCATTGGAAAAAATAAAAATCTGCTTTATGATTGTTTGAGTATTACACATATATTCTGATCGCACCTCTTTCAGTGAAACATTGGTGTCACTTCTATTTGGTAAAAATCTGAACGAGTCTCTTGTCACATCGACAGAGTCGTTCAGAAGCATTTCGCCAAGCTGGTCTCCGTCGAGTAATTTGGTGACTACTCGACCGTCAGCCAACAGTGCGATGAGAGCGTGCGGCGAGTAAGTGATTCCTAAGCCGAGCGGTGGGTTTGCAGTTGTAGTCTTGGAGGTCTTAGTGCAGATGACGTATTCGGCGGTGCTTTGCTGGTCCATTGTGGGAAGGAGGTTATCTATGTCCTCTGAAATATGAAATGAAAAATTGAACTTTCTTTGTTCTACAATGTGGACAATTATGTAATTTACATTTTTTTGGTACATTTTTTGAAGCTAGAATTTGTATTACAATCAATTTGGTTAAGTTTCCCCATCGATCTAAGATTGGCTCATTACATGGAAAAAGGTGCTGTTATAATACCATGATAATACTATGAGTATATGAAGATTTTTTCGCTAAGCAAAGGTATTGAGTAGCTCTTTTTGGTAAAATTATGAATTAATGTGAAACATAATTGGTTTTATTGTAGAATTTGTAAGCTGTCAGTTTGGAATGATAAAACACAATTTAAAAACTTATCTTGAAATAAATTGAATTAACCATATTTTCAATTTGTATTGCTAATCTGTGAAACAAATGCTGTATATTTTTTCCCATCCCAATTATATACAGAATATAATATGAAAGCATAAAGAAAAGTTGCCAAGACTTCAAAAACACTGAATTTATAGTAATTACAGTGATTATTTGTATTTTGAGCCGAAGTTACCCGGTTTGAATGCAAACTTTGACCCACCTTGTTTTATTTATATTTATATATCAATTATAGCAATAGATCTATTTATTTAAATCAAATTTCATCTTAAGTCATTAGTTCATTTTCATGCAGAATAATACCACACATTAATGCAATGGTGAACTATAAAAATAGGTGGGTAGATGTCGCAATTTACAAAAACCAGGTTTGTTGTGGTAATCACTCAGTGGTGAATAAAAATATTGTATGTGTGCATAATATGTAATGAAAATGTAGGTTCCTGTGTCGGCAGCTTAAGTGAATGTATACAGATCTATATAGAAGGTCTATAAAACAGTTAGTTTGAGAACTATATCAAGAATTTACAGGTAATAAATGAGTATTTTGTTCATTGAATGAGTAAATGTGATCTTAGAATCTCACCATCGCTTCCATTGAAGTAAGTGTCAAGTTGATTCACAAATGGGACTGTGATGATGTGGACGCCAGCTTCATGATGGCAGAAATACCGATTCCTTACTCCTTCGTCCTAAAATGTTGCAAACAGTTGTAAAAAAATTAATACCGTAATGTGGAGTGACAAGCCCTGAGGGTAAACTTTGGCGCACAATCGGAAATGTATTGATAAACAAATATGTACAAGGAAATGTGGCAGCAATATTTGAAAGAGTTAAAGAGTTTAATCAAGATTTGTCATTGAGCAACATATTTTAAATAACAAGAATACAGATATTGCTGTTCCAATGTGCTTTTTATTTTGGGATACAGTTGCATCACAGTGCCAGTCACCCACAGCACAGTACTATAGAAGTTTTATTATATCGACAGTGTTTTGGCCAACTGATGTGACCATCAAAATTGAAATTGTTTAGGAGAGAGTAAAAACTATTTTTATCGAAAACATTATATGGTGAGTTGCATTATGAATCTTTGAAATGCACTCCTGTAAATTATCATGTTTCCAGATATGGGGATTATGCGTAAGGAGTGTCGATATAATAGTGGCTTTCATCAAGCAGGGGGTCAGAATTTTTATACCTAAAACTAACAATGATGTTTACCTTAAAAAAGTGGTCTATTTATTTTTCTTATTTACATCATTTGGCCAAGACCTGTTCTGTTGTCTTTGAATTGAGATTCAATCATCAACTCATTTTCGTATTTTTTTAGTGTTACACCAATTGACGAAAATACCGTCGATATCATGAGTTCTCTGTTAAAGATCGGTACTTGAAAAACAAAAACTTGACTAACTAGAAAGGATATAAGCAATTGGTTTATAATCATGAAATAAACTAACTAAGTTTATTGAACAAATTATAATGAAATGTTTTATATGAGTTAAATTCAATATTGATTTAGTGATGACTGAGATTTCTTCAGCAGTTAAAATTAAATTACAAAATTAATAATAAAGGATTTGTTACCGCAGTCAAGTAGATTGGGCAAGTGTAGCCGGGATCTGTATCACTCATGTTGAGACCAAGGTCAAGTTCTATGGCTTCAATCACATACAATGACTGATTTTGCAACAAGTTGTTGATTGGGTTTGAGGAATTCAACTGAAAGAAAACATTGAAGAAGATGTTATGTATTCATTTATTGTAAAAGAAATGGACGATATGGAATAAAATTGAGAAAAACAGGAAAAAAACAATAAACAAAGCTGATCACTGAATATATCCACCTCTAGGCCCTTGCAACTGGCTTGCATATGACAGACGCAAAAAATAAGTTTTATGTTTCAGTTTTGTAGATAAAAATCATAATAGGGTGCGTGGGAAAGAATGTCTATGGACTTGATACCTTTTCTTTTTCCTGATCGTCAGACAGAAGCAGACAATGATAGAGAGTCCCTCCACAGGTTGCTACGATGAGCAAGTTCACTCCGAGAAGTAATATGGAGCAGGATTCAGCACCGTAATTATCATCTGCCGGTGGAAACATCCTCAGGGGTCCGACAAGATTTGGATGGGCATTTCTAAAAATATATGTGCAATTTAATTTTTAGAATAATAAATTAATATTGACAATAGTTATAAATGCCAGCCATAATGAAGTAGGTGGCACTCAGAAAAATTCAATACGACTTTTAATTATTTAATATTTTAAGAAGCAGAAACTGTTGAGAGAGAGAAGCAATAATTCTAATTTTGTAACAAAGATAATTTAAGACATCGACTGAGGGTGCTTGATGGAATTTCAATATCAAATTTGGATTATTGAGATTTTGTACACTTCCATGCATTTTGTCACTAACGACCCGGGTTTCGCCTTTCGGCATCTTCAGGCATTCGAGCTCACGAATGGACTCGAACTGACAGACAGTAAACAGTGTCTAACATTTATATAGAAGATACAAATACGACAAATATTATTTACGAGGTAAAATATTATACGTCTGAGAGCCACACTGATACCTGAGTTAACATTTCGAGAATTGCCTTAATCCTTATTTTGTAAACAACACATTAGCAGAGTGGCGAATTGCCGCTTTCCAACTTCTTTTAGAATTACCAGTGATTTTACAATTATAATAGCATTGTGGGTTTCGACGGGATACAATTCGACGAAAGGGTAAATATATACAATCATTCCACATTTAGTGACATCTGTTAGGTGTTTCAACGTATAGGATATAATAACGGAGAATTAGGAAGGTTCAGCTGCTCGTTCAAAATTGGCAAGGAATTTAACTGGGCTCTATTAATTTCCAAAATTTCTTGATAAAATAATTTATGATCCCCCATTTTTTTATGCAACAGTTTAACCCCATCATCCGCATTAAACGTATGGTTCTCCATTAGCAAGTGATTTGCGAATGTCGAAGTTTCTTTTTTTAATCTAAAGGCCGCTAAATGTTCTGATACCCTTATATCTAATGTACGTGTGGTTTTACCCACATAGAAATGTTGGCAATCACTGCATTGTAATTTATAAATACCAGATTTGTTCTTAAAATGGACTCTATCTTTATTGTTAATAAGTAATTTGCCTGGAGAATTTTTGCAATAGAACGCCGGTCTAACACTATCAGCGAGTTGTTTTTTAATTTTAAAGCTTGTGCAACCTAAATAACTAATTCTATGCCAGTATTAAAGGAATGAAGCATCATCTCTCACACCTACCCGATATTGTCGTCAAGGCTGCCATCCATAGCATACACGTCACCGTCTCCAGCCAGGATCCTTATGGTGGAGTTGTCTGGTGAGTTTGCAGATGGCATAGCAATCGCGACAGCTGATCTTCCCAAGGCTGTAGCAGGGGGAAGGGATCGCTGGCCACTGCGTCTGCCACAATTCCACACCCTGATTAAGGGTCTTGATAACGATGCAGAATCGTATAACCTGAAATTTGGAGATTTTCATTAGCTGCAAATATTTAAGACGCTTGGAGAAGTAAGTGAGACTAAACAATTCCTCGTAAAAATTGGAATTTTGTTTATTGAACCTTCACAGTCATACGTAAGTGTTTTCCTATATATATATTTTTTTGCATATTTTAACTAAAATTCAGAAAAAATATTTAGCATTACAGTAATAATTGCCAATGCGTCAAATATTTAGAAGTTTTAAATCACATGAGATTAATTTTTAAGTCACTGAGATCAACTCGACGAAAAATGACATGTTCAAGATTTCAAATTTAAATGTCTAAATCAGAGTGACAAACCTGCCACCTTAAGACCACATGCGGCCTTTTAGGGTCACAAGTGTTGCCTTTTGACTGAAATAAATAAATGAATTTTGATGTTTTTCTTCATTTACAAAATAATGTACATACATTATTATGTATGTTTTTTAAATGCGGCCTTATTTGATTTAAGATAAATGAATGCGACCTTACGACTGGAAAAGGTTTACAATTAAGACTGGTCTAAATTGATTTGATTTGACATTGGACTTGAACCCAGAATCATCTGATCGCTAGGGTTAATCTTTTACCACTAGAGACCAACATCAAACACTCCAAGTCTTTATCTAACAGAATACTTGGCTAGACTACATGCAGGATTATACTGCACCCACCATATCAATAGAAAAGCCAAAAAATTGGGAACAGTTTTGTAGCCTCTACATAGTTTCTGTAAGAAAATATTAGTACATGCCTCCTGAACAGCGATCAAGGATGCCAGAACAAAATTTATCATAAAAAAAATGAACGAGAAGTCAATAAGAAATGGAACTACCTGATGGTGTTGTCAGAAGCCAGGATCAGAAGGTGGGTATCTGTGGATGATGCCGGGTGCCAGATGACCTGGTAAATTTCCCATGTCATGAAGAATCGCTCGTCTAGGATTTGCGTCCTGAAAGAAAGAAAGAAGTTCATTAATATGTATGAAATGAAAAATTTACATTAATTTGAAATAGTGTAGTAATGTAATTGTCTATCGCTGTAAAGGACAATTTTGTGGCTAAATAGTGAAATAGTAATTAACATAGTCAGTCGGCTTCTATAGCATGGTGCAGTGGAGGCGAACCTTTACCTGTCTGTAGGCCGCATTCATTTAACTCATTAAGCCAAAAAAGACCGCATGAAAGAATATTTATACTGTGTATAAATTATTTTGTAAATGAGGGAAATTTATTTACAAATTTTAAAAATGAAAAAATTTGGATTCTGTCAAAAGGTCGCCCTTCAGACCCTAAGAGACCGCATGTGGCCTTAACGCAGCAGGTTCGTCATCCATGGTCTAGTGGTTAAATCTATTCTTAACAGCGAAACAAATATTGACATTTTTAATTTTATATCACACGAGATATCTTAGACATAGGGCGTAAAGTCTTTCCTTGAGACTATGACAATTGATTTGAAACTAATTTGGCCCGTTCGCAGGTCGTAATGCTAAACATAAACGTTTTTTCTATTAAATGAGTCATGTTTCAGATAATGCATTTGCGGCAAATTATTTAAGACTGCTTTTGTAACTGAAAATTTAATTTCCTCCCCCCATACTATTCTTACCAATTCTTAAAAGGTGTGGTGAATCAATGGCATTAACAGCCAGCCCTTGTAACTTCATTTTCATGTTATCATTATTGTCGACCATTGAAAAGCAGGCCGAGCGAATGGCCAACAACCGAAATTACAAAAAGTAGAAAGCTCCAACATAAAAAAACATAAAAACTATTTTAGGGTCGGATAAGACAACAATTGAAATGGGAGTATTGAAACATAAAAACCTATGTTAGTTTATGATAGCGTAAAAATGATATGTCATTTGGGAATAGTTGTCTCTGAAAAAAATGTAAACTTTAAGCTGATGTTGATGCACTAGAAAAGTTTGACAATTACTGCATTTGGAGAGATAAAAAAACAGCATTTTTCGTATTTCAAATTCACGTACGGTCAGTAACAATAATTTGAATTGTCCCATGAGAAAACAGCAATAATTTTCAACAATTCATTTTGTGACGTTAGCGTGAATGAAACGTTTTTTAAGTGACGTGTATATGGTAACTCGACAGTTAATGGGTTAAATAAATGAAGACTAGGTATTCCTAATGAATTGATGATTTCAAAATTAGTTATTCACCGAGGACTGGCTTTATTTCAGTCATTCAACCTTTCTAAAGATAGAACGATGAGGGACGGAAGAACTGGTAGTTAAGCTGTGGTTAGCAAAGGATAGTGTAGATTGAATTGAAAACATCATAGGCATTCACGCGATTGAATACA
The DNA here is from genome assembly GCA_022494535.1 of Himalopsyche phryganea. Taxonomy (NCBI): domain Eukaryota; kingdom Metazoa; phylum Arthropoda; class Insecta; order Trichoptera; family Rhyacophilidae; genus Himalopsyche; species Himalopsyche phryganea. The sequence goes on from JAGVSL010000039.1 coordinate 1,042,143, forward strand.
AATTTAAATATTGATTGACAAAATAAAGAATTCCCTCTTACCCATCCCATCCTAAAAACGAAGCGTAGCTAGAGCAATTAGCTAATCAATGAGCATGTCGAAGCCCTATCCTTCTATCCCTACTCTCGTCGAAAAAGAGAGGTTGAGCAACTGAATAACAAGCAATTATCGTAGAAACACTTATGTTGAGATACTTTCATTAAGAATCCATATCCTCCACATTGTATGTGCCAATGATTAAAAACAAAAATAATTCATTTATAAAAAAACTATCATTTATGGGATTCGAACCTCGGATCGCAGATCGGATGACTGTAGCGTATAGACTAGGCCACATTTGTAATTTAAAAAGATGACCAGTTTCGGTCATTGAAATATGTCAGTTGAAAATGCAAACTCGCTGCCGGAAACCGGTTTTGTTTTTTTTAATACATCAAAAATACGCTTTTATTTATAATCAAATTGAATAATTTAGTATTATGAAGAAGGACGATGTGCGAATGGTTAACAATCATTGCTCTATAAATAGATCACCGTTATGAAAGTCGAGCGCTTTTTTATACTAGAACATAGAGATAAGGTATGACATCTCATAGGTGAAATATTTAAATTAGAATATATTTCATCGAATTTCCAAACAAGAAACGATTAAACCTAATTTAAATTACCAAATAATTTTAAAGAAAGAAAATTGATTTCGTGGATACTTTCAAAAACGTCCAACTGTGCATTTGAATGACATATCACAAATTGACACAGCACCTTACCACTGGGCCGCGGCGAATGGCAGCCTCTTTAAAGATTATCAAATTTAATTTTATATTAAAATAGTGAGTACCCGGCACGCGTTGCAATGCCACTCAAAGAAAGAAAGGGTTTGTGGTGTAATTCTGTTTATTAAGTGCGTTTGGATACATATTATTTTCTGTTTTCCATCTGGTAAACAAACAAAATAATTAAATTTGGATTATTGAGATTTTGTACACTTCCATTGAGGAAGATGTGTATGGAAGTGTACAAAATCTCAATAATCCAAATTTAATATTGAAATTCCATCAAGCACCCTCAGTCGATGTCTTAAATTATAAAACAAAATAATGGTAAAAATATGAAAACTTTCGAATAAATCAAAAGGTTTCATATTTTTTTTAGATTCAGTTTTTTTTTTGAAACCGTCACGGGTGTGCGCGCACAACAACTCACCAAGGTTACATCGAAATCGGATGAATGATAAAGGAACGCATAGAAGACAAACAAACAAATAAACTTTCATTTATACATATTTATTAATAAGTATTTAACATGGTAAAAATATTAAGAGTCTGCTCTGGAAATTCATTGTAATACTAGTAACGGAATAAAAATTGATAGTTCGGTTTATCTGTGTGTTTCGATTATCCGTGCTGTTCGTCCCAAAATTATCGCAGATAATCGGGCGTTTACTGTAAATTTTTGTTGTTTTGCTGCAGGGTAGCCAACCTTTTTATTCACAGACGAGTTTAAATGCGTCACAAAAAAATTTCTACATTCTGACGTTCATGTTTGGGGCCGGAAAGTAGGGATCGGAGTAGGATCTGCTTCGCTTAGGGGAGGAAAATGAATAATTCAATAATGCAATCAAATAAACTAATTTACGCCAGTTCAAAAGACACGTTTATTGGGGCACCAATCTACAATAGTCAGAAATGATCTCTTGGAGAAGTTGATTGATGTCGTGGACCCCGCTGATATTGCTACAGCTGCTGGAGAGTCTCGTTTGGTGAAGATAACTCGATAGTTTATTCTTGCCTAATTTTAAATTTAGATCATTGAGATGGTTCGTAACATCGACTAATAATGCCAAATCAAAAAGCCAGTTGTTATTATAACCGCGTTTCACTCTCTCTCATACACTGTTCACATAATACATACGAAATACATCTAAGCTGTCAAAAAATGGGATGAGGTGATGAGTAAAATCGCTGTATGAATTGAACTGAGAGCACTCAGGTGCTTAAAATATGAAGATGCAATGCGCCACGGTTTGGCTACCGCTGTTCTACTGAGTTTTCCTGTACTTATTTAATTTATGTTTAGAAAATTAATGAACACAGCATTTTATCAGGGACGAGTATTTTTTTTGATAGTAAACGGTTTCAACTGTACACTAAATGCTACGTTATGAATACATCGCTTGAAAATTTCTGATCTTTTGCATATCAAATGTCCGGATCCCGTATGCATACGTCCGTACAGTGATTCAAAATTCTCCTCCCGCTCGCCTTCATAAATATTATTTTTCCTTTCCGCCCATCTACCCCGCACCAACTTCCATCTACCCCACATTCAACGAAAACTCTAGCTTGAGAACCATCTCCCTACTAACGGCACTGGACATTTATCCCTGCGGGGGAGTATGGGGAAGATATTCCCAGAGGCCTCTTAGTCTTTGATACTGCAGTACCAAGAAGCGAAAATATTTATTTGTCTTTTTTTAAATAAAACACAATTCATTTGTACTACTTACACATATATATAAGTATCAGGACCGGTTTCGCTCATCACGAGCATTATCAACTGATAAAAATACAAACATAACAGGCTTATTTATATAAAATTGAGTGTAAAAATGAAGGTATATAAAACTGATGGTTCATGAACTGAGACAAGAAAATACTGATTAGCAAACAAATTATTAGTCCAAACTATTATTAGTCCATAACATTTTAATTGTAGACTGTTTTATTTGATTTATGTATAATTTGTTTGCTAATCAGTATTTTCTTGTCTCAGTTCATGAACCATCAGTTTTATATACCTTCATTTTTACACTCAATTTTATATAAATAAGCCTGTTATGTTTGTATTTTTATCAGTTGATAATGCTCGTAATGAGCGAAACCGGTCCTGATCATTATAAATATGTGGAAGTAGTACAAATGAATTGTGTTTTATTTTTTAAAATATAATGTCTTTCCACCAAGAATTGACAGTTAACACCTTAAAAGTGATTTATTTGTCTGCTAAAACGAATAAAGATATGTGTATCATTCTCAGTTCCGTTTTCGTCTAGAATCAAAAATATAAAACACAAACTGTTGACCTCTGTACGCTAGAAGTTAGATGTATGCTTAGCGAACAGAACACTATGGATTCAGGACGTTGCCGATGATAATGCAATACCTCGGAACCAAACAACGTGGCAAAAAGATATGCGATCAGGAATCATCATAGCCCCAAAACCACAAAAACGTGGGTTTCGTGGTAATGCATGTTCACTGTCGATACGTTTATTTTTCAATTTTCGACTTAGACAAGAGTATTTTCGATGGACTCAGCGGTAGCTTTGTGTAAATTCATTTTTAATATAACTTTGTTATTGCACCGGCTGCGTTACTAATTTAATACTATTATCGTTTTTGTCTTACCCTCTCAACAAATAATTTTGCGACAAAGTTAGTCAGAAGATGTTTCTGAAATAAGCGTATTATCAATTTGTATTTAATGTGTATAATTTTCACTTGCACACTTTTTCATATTGTGAGACAAGTTTGTCACTAATAATTAATATCGATAAGTTTTATTAATTTTGACAACGGGACACGCTTCACCGGCAAGTGGAATTTTTTACTAGTCGACCGGGGAGATCGAGCGTCATTAAGACGAGATTCGTATGCTGGGCGCAATTTTTTGCATTTCACATGTACCAACCACCCCTGACTCTCCAAGTCGCTATAAAATGCGAAAGTGCAACATTAATACTTGTCATAATTCTCATAAGTACATATCGATGACCTAGTTCCATAGTGATACAACTTGAAATTGGTAGTTTTGAGATATGATCGATCAAAGTTTTGACTCATCTAAACTGACTCTTAAAAAGTGATAAGTGGCTTATTATTTGTATTGTTTTTTTATTCAAATAGGATGTCAATAGTTTATAGTTTTAGGATTTTAGGTTGTTTCTTTACGGAACGCCACTATTCACAAAAATATATTTCCGCACTACGATATTTCGATATGTATATAAATATATGGAACTGAGAAATTATTTGATTTTGCCGATTTCCATATAAAAATTGAGAGAAAACCTGTACATTTTACGAGCTGTACTTTTGTATAACTGTAGAAGAGCGGTGTTCGAATATAATGGCTAACTTAGCTCAAAACGTAAAATTGTTGACTTATCGTCCTATGGAACTGGGCCATCGATATAGCCAATTTTAATACACGCTTCTTTTTGTAAATTTAGTTAACACAAAGAGTCCGGAGATTCTATGGAGATTTTTTACTAATGATTTGATTAATATATTATGTGGTAATATATAAATGTGGCGAATTTTGAATTTTATTGAAAGAAGAAGATCGGAAAAGAGTCCATTATTGGCAATATGGAACTATGTGTTTCAAAAAAGTTAAATACAAATCTGAACTAAAAATCTGTTTGTCAAATAGAAAAATTGTGTTCCCATGCTCTATGTGGCTATGCGATTTACTGGACAGCGAACGGGTGCAGGGGTGGGGTAAAAAGGTGGACATATTAGAAAACGAGAAGGATTACCCCATTTCACACACTGCCCCGCACTCCCCAAACACTAAAGGGGTGGGTTAAAATAAAAAATTAGGGAGACATCCCGGAATGAATTCAGAAATGCTTCAAATATGTGAAAACTGTAGAGAGAAATAAAAGATAATATACAGTATCAGTAATATTCTGTAAAATTTTGTATTCTCGGAATTTGTTGCGTCTAGGGATTTCAACTAGAATATTTGAATATTCAATATCCGAATATTTACGACTTTTTTAACTATTCGATATTCGGGAAACTATTCGTAATAATTTTTAATGACATATTTTATAAAATTGACGAAAGATCAAATCACAAATTCTATAGATTTCAAGAACAATAATGAATAAACCAGGTAGTGGTTTATTTTTGTTCCTTCACATAGCTCGGGCTCTTTCATAAAACTGAAGTTTGACCAATTGCTCTACGACTACGAAAAAAAATCCTTTAAACATGCCGTAATTTCAGCAGCTGAAGAAATATCGTTGGAGTATTCGGGCGCAGCTACAAATTTTAAATATTGTAATACAATGCAACGGTATTATAATGTGTATTTATATTGTCTCTATCTGGGATTTGACAGAAGTGGGAAAACATTTAGTCGTAAAATATTATAAAATATAGACATCTCATACTTAAAAATTGATTAAACGTGACTTTTATTATAAATGAGCTCATTTTGTCATTAATTTTAATGTATCATTTTAGTATACATAATGTTGTTAAAAATTATTTTCATACTTCAAAAACTATTCGAATATATTCGAATAATTTCAGTTGTACTATTCGATACCAAAATAGTTGATAATGACGAATAGTTGGAATCCCTATTGTAGACCTAACTGGTTGTTATTTAGTTGCTTAACATATTTTTTCAAAGAGGGCTAAAATCCCTCACGTTAGGTCCCGTTTGATCGGATAGGTGGGAAGCAATATAATCATTACATTTTGACCGTTCAGTTTATTAGTCAGAAAAATGAGTTAAATATGCAATTATATGTAAGATTTCGCCCTATATTTATTCAGTACTTAGATAACTCAAAAGTGCCACAAAAAGCGCTAACCTTCTAAAGAATTAAACAAAATGTTGACATTTCTGGGTCAGTAAAATGATATTTATAAATATCTATACACGGAGAGTACCTAATTGTTTAACACCTGTTTATAAAATGTATAAAACACGGGTACAAATCAATAATATTTGATTAATGGTGACCATTTAAATATTGCTTTTCCCATTATGTCAATATGGGTTATTTTAATATGTCTGAGTAATGAATGGACGATCGATATATCAACGGCTTCGAACATAAATCGATTAATAAAGGTGTCTGTGTGAGTATTCGGAACCTTTGACACTGCAGCCGAACACTCAGCTACAGGACTGACAGTTTGATGATTTTTTTACAAAAAAATGTACTTTTAAAAAGATTACAGAGAGTGGATGTTTTTAAATGGAATATTTATTAGGAATATGTTAAAATTTACACAGGAATTTAAAAAATATAAACGAAAACATGAGATATACATGTCAAATGTATTGAGTTGGTATCCAGCGAATTGAAAATTGGAGCCACTGATCTAGGGGAGAATTTTTAAATACGTACGCGTAGTGTGGGGACAGAAAAAGATTATAAATGAGTAGAAATTTCAGATATGTATTTGCGGTATGGGGGTCGAGATTTTAGAGCGGGGGTGGTGTGACCACACACCCCACTCTCCTCTAGATCAATTTTAACCCGTCGCTGACAGTTTACGACTTTGTTCAAGTGAGTTTTTGATGTCACAATTAATGAAGTATTGGTTATTTAGTATTGTAACACTGAAGACATTAGTTGGTAAGTTAAACATAGTATCCCTTACAGTGCGAACCGTTTTCGCACGAATTTATTCTCAGTCAATTAATCTGTTAAAACGCTCAATATGACTAAACATAGATCAATTTCAATAGTAAAAAATGGAGAATTATGTGAAATATATATTAGTTATCCCAAATACACAAACTAAACTCGTCGCATTCTCGCTAAAATAAATCGAAGAGAATGAGGAAGCTGACAAATATTTAATCTACGACTTTGCAAGCAAAATGGCTGCGGCCAGTCTTCATATAAGAGGTCTGCAGAGGCCCGGGCTTGGCCCGTGGGCCGGGTTCGGGCGGGTAGAGACAATTGATATTCGAGCCCGGACTGGGCCCGGGTAAGGGATTTGTTCTACAGAAAAATATTTCGGACTATGTTCAGATCATGAGTACCTCTTGATAACTAAATACTGTTGATAACAAAAAGGCAATAAATAAAATAATTTATTACGTTTCGAATAGCATTGGACACAATAAAGTCTTTCATTTGATAAGTATGGAGACATCGTTTTATATTTTGGTAACCTGAAACTGAGCTCATAAAATTATTATTGATCCGTGAAACAATGCTTTGTTCATTTAATCATCACCGATAGTAAGTTTAAATAGTTCGTACATGAATAAAGTGTGATATTATTCAGTATCAGCTTTCTATTCGTTTTAGATAGTCGACTGTTCAGTATGCCGAAAAATTCATTATAAAAAAATACAAAAGATTCGTTAAAAATGAGTTTCAAAGATATAAAGAAAATGTTGAAAAGTGGTGACCGTGGTGATGTGTGGAAATCATTCCGTGAAATAATAGATTTCTCTAAATGTGAAAAAGTTGGGTAGGTACGTTAATCAATTTTATGCTACTGTATTTTTTTTTAAATCGGGGTTTTTGCGGGCCGAGATATATAAATTTAGACTTCGGGTCGGGCCTGACGTGAACAGGCTCGGGCCGGGTAATTTCATCAAATTTTGGACCGTGCAGACCTCTACTTCATATACACCGCCAACACGTACACAAGCAAACGCGTAGGCGCATAAGTATGTGTAATACATAGGGCTGACGATTAATGAAAGAAGAATACGTGAGCACCACAACTAAAACTAAAGACGTTGACAATTCGACTACGGAGCCTTCACTACTGTATTGGTGTGGTGATTTTTTTTTTAAATTTCAATTATAATTTAATTGCTACACATTTTAATATCCCGTCGGGTGTAAATGGGTTAACTTAAAGGGGAATCGTCCTTTTTTTGTTATACAGAGAGATGGCGAGAGCACGTGCAGGAAAAATGTCTTTTAATTGATCCTTCGCAAAGAACAAACGCGATTTCATTAGACAAATGGGATTTTTTTTATATTCGCAAGGGTTATTAAGCGATAAGGATTTTAACATTGTTGAATTTAGTGCCCGAAAGGGTTAAAAGGGCACAATTTTTACACGGGGAAATTGCTGTAATGAATTCGTAATACATATTTTTATTTTTGAAAATTAATAAGAATTATTTTTAAAACAAAAAAAGCCAATGCAAGAAATTTCACTGTTACAAGTAAGTTAACATTTAATTTTGATAAATGTAAAAAATGATTTAACGAAATTTGATGTCAGATTAATGGTCAGCATAACTGACTTTGGTCACAAGTTCGATTCCCAGTACGGGCAGTTTCATAAATTGATTTGTGGATTTACGTTCGAAGGCATGGATGTTTGTCGTGTTTTAATTCTCTCCCAGCCATCATCTGATCTTTGAAAACAGTAGGTAGCGAGAGCGATTAGCTAAGGACTAGCCTTTTCTTTCATTTTTATATTTTTACTATTTTCGAAAAGAGAATTTTTGTATTTTATCATTTTAATTTAAACGTAAAAATAATCAGTGTAACAGCAATTACCAGTTTGCCAAATATTTCTGAATTGAAAAACACTTATAGAAAGGTCGTGGTGAAACTAAGTCAGTTGAAACCTCACCAACGAAAAAATTCGAAAACACCATACATAAGATAAAAAAATTTTAATTGAAAAAATCAACGTTTTACATTTCGCCTTACCATAACCAGGTAATTAAGAAGATATCTTAACGCTAGGACAAAGTGGTCGACAATATTTTATGGGGCCCTGTTGGGAAACGCTGCAGTAAAGGGTTGACGAATCAGAAATAAACGTCTATAAATATTAATACAATCAGAAATAAAACGAAAAAATACTGTTTGAACAATTTCAAAACGTGTTTTATCTTTGACCGTCGCTTTCAGGACCAAATTTGAAGTTTTTTTTAGCGGGGATACGCTGATATGAGTAAGCCAAGACGCGTCAAATGTAAAATATTACTTCATCATCATCCGGTATAAGACTATACCTAGATGAATGCTTTGCCAAACTCCCTTCCTCAATACTTCTCAATCAAAGGAATCGCCGAACTTGATTATTATGGTATAAGTTTTAGACTATGACAAGTCAAAAAATGGCATTCTGAGATAATTGGATTTTGAGATTTAAACCCTTTCAACTAAATCTGAAAATGTATGTACTAAGCTAATTTTCTCAATGTGTATCAGGGTGTCTACTTTTGAATGAAATAATTTTTATATTTAAAATGTATTTTTAGTAGTATTTTTGAAATGTCATAGTCTAAAATTAGACTATTTTGTCTATGCATATCATTAAAACAATAAACAAAGTGTTAATTAACAGATATTTTTTATTTTTAAGGTATTTTTATATTAAACCTTTTATATAATTCACTATTGCTTCTAAATGCTTCACAATTACGCCGGTTTCGTTTATTGTCATTACTTTGTCTATTTCGGAACTTTGATAATTCAAAATTTTATAGTCTAAATCTCAATAAAACTTAGTCCCCTAATATTAGACTATAGTAACTGAAAATAGCATAGTCTTTAAATATCATGCACTCACGAAAATTTAATAATTATGCATTTCCATAGAATTAATTTAAACTTAGGTAGACTTAATGATAGTATTTGGCCAGGAAAATAATGATGTTTTCAACTTTTCATTAGCTCAAAATGTATTTTTTGACTGGTAATAGTCTAAAATGTAATTCCCATTTCATACTTTAATGATCATTTCCTAATATATGTTTTCACGTTTAAGAAGAACCATGTTATGTTAGTGTGACACACCCTGGTTTTTTTGTTAAATTTAAGTTTTATTAGGGTCCATAACTGAAAACGCACAGCGTTAATGACAATGGTTCGGAGAAATAGACCCAACGCTTGTCGTGAGGGGCACTCGGCCATCGCCTGCGGACACGTTCGCAAGACGAGTCCATTTTTGACGGAAAGGGGTGGCTCCGACGATGCGGGAGTTCCTTTGATTTTATGTGTTAGTAGTCGATTACCAGCCTTCGAGTGGAGGGAAGCTGCCGGCCAGCGTGGTCGGCACCGTTGACGTTGTGGACTGTTTTGAAATTGGAATTAATTTAAAATCGTTTGTCGTGTCACTTGCATTATAACTTAAAGTAAATTCAGTTGTTAAGTAAATGTAAATGTAAATGTAGATTCAATTTTATGTGTTAAGAATATTTTTGTGTATAAGAATATTTAAACCACTGCAACTTTGATTAAAAATAAATAAGTGTTATGCCGGATTTGAAATGGTGTTTGTTTGAGATCAGAGCCCTTCTAGGACGTCGATAACCGACCACCCGCCTCTCTTCGATTCGGGTCTTCTCAAGTGGTCCGTGAGGTTTGAAGGGTTGGCTACCGCTGGCATAGTGTGCGTATAGCTGTGTATTATACGAGATGATAATATTATTTTTGTTACTTCATCTAAAAAGAGTTTATTCTAATGGTGCAACACGTTAACGCCTATCCCGCTTTTTTACTGAAGAATTTCGTAGAAAAAAAAACATCAATGAAACAAAATTAAACAACGCAGCGTGAAAGGGGTTAAGCCAATTTATTGCATTGACCGACAATTTGGTTTTTCATCCGGTAATTTGTAGGATAATTTTATCGATACAATGCCAACCTTGTTATTCCACTGGCTGTGTTAGCAAATGTCCCACGTGCTTCGCTTTTTTTTTTAAGCATCTTCAGACTAACCATATCGCAAGTCTATTTCTGTGTGCGAAAAGAAAAGGGAGTTTATTGAAAAACGAGTTAAAAATTCTAAAATAACAACAGTATATACATGCATATAATGTAAAAAGGTCGTGTCGAATCAATGCTGGTAAATTGGTAAAATTCATGTTTAATCAACACATTTTTCATCAAATTTCATAAAAGTGCAAATTTTGTGTTGGCTCTTCTGAAAAGTACCCATTTTAGACATGACGCCCTATTCCTTTCGCACACAGATTTATTTCTAAGGAAACAATGATTCGAATTCTTAAGGCCATAAATTCCACATCGGAAGCGGGCATGGTAAAAATAAGCTGGACGTGGGGAGGGGGGTAAGACACAAACGATAATAGTAGTAATTACCATAACACTACTAATTACAAAATTTATTACTAGTGTTTGTGGGTGAAAATCCCAAGGGAAATCAATTTAATAGTGGTGAGACACATGTCCCATTTAAAATTTTATTTACTAACTTGTGAGTACCCCAGCATGCGTTGCAATGCCACTCAAAGAAAGAAAGGGTTTGTGTTTAAATTCTGTTTATTGAAGTGCTTTTGGTTACAAAATATTTTTTGTTTCCGTCTGGTGCGTACACGAATAAATCAGAAGGTTTTCCGATATGTCGCTGTTTGTACGTATTTGATTCTTTGTTCAGATTTCCTTTTTAGATTTTAGATTCTAAATTTTTTTCTTCAGAAACCTTCATGGGTGTGCGACACAACAACTTACCAAAGTTTCATCGAAATCAGATGAATGGTAAAGGAATGTATAGAGGAAAAACAAACAAACAAACGTTCATTTTTATCGATTACTGTTAATGGTTTAATTTATTAAAACTCTAAACTATTCATTTAAATTCATCTGGTTTTTAAAAACAAGAAGATACCACAAAAACTAGCAAATTAAATGTATGAGTTGTTGAAATCTCTAACGACTTGAGTCTAAATTCTAAGCACTGTATACTGAAACCAAAATAACTAAAAATCTTAAGATTTACCCTTTTCGGAGTAGATATACATATTTCGTTTGAGTCACGTTCCAATCCAACTTGGCACTTCAGTCACTAGGTGTCACTTTACGATCGAATTATATGACAAAGTGACTACACATCGCACTCCAGTGCCCCATTGCTTCATGGGTGATACGTGTAAGAAAATGGTACGAATAAAAAATGTTCGGGAAGAGAGGAAATCATCTTTCAAGAGCGTTCTTTGTTCCGACAAATATATAAAAAGTTCAAATTTGGATTATTGAGAACAGTTCGAGTCCATTCGTGTGCTCGAATGCCTGAAGATGCCGAAAGGCGAAACCCGGGTCGTTAGTGACAAAATACATGGAAGTGTACAAAATCTCAATAATCCAAATTTGATATTGAAATTCCATCAAGCACCCTCAGTCGATGTCTTAAATTATATCTTAAATTATATAAAAAGTTCAATCAATTTTTGACAACGCCCATGTTAACTCACCCAATTTAGATGGTCACTGAAGATTGGTTGTTAATTGTATAATAGATCATGACCATAAATTATCAGTAGTGGAAATAAAGTATGTTAATTTGAGCTTAAGTGAAGTGAGCCAACTGATATTTTAGAAAGAAATGAGCTAGGTGAGTTTTGGTATTTTAAATTTCATCAAGTATCATAAAAGTGCAAGACTGCAAAAGTATTTTATTCTGCAAGAAGTTAAATTAAATAACGTGTAAATTATTGTAGGACGGTCGTTTAACTAAAACATTCAATTAACAACTTTCGTCATTTTATCACTTGGCTCACTTCACTTCTTTAGTGCTCATTTTTAATCGGCAAATATAAAAATTGTTGAATAATTCTTATTGATATTTTACAATATGTTTAAATACTAGAGTCACCACTCGTGAAAAATGTATTAGCACGTGATCACACAGCTGCAACAGTTTTAACGCGTGCCAGCCGATGATTTAGTGCGCTAAGCCACGCACAGAATTTCTAACCACTCAACAACAAGTTTTACCATTTTATCATTCTCACTTCACTTCTCGAGGACTCAATTTTTAGTATGTATTTGATTGAGTTTTGGATTTGAAGTAAAGTTTTCTAGGAATTCCCTTCTTAACTTGTATAATTACAGGGATTTAATTTAAGAATAGATCGGCCGTCGGCTTGTCCAGAAGCTCAGGTGGACCCGTGCGGTCGATGACCAGTGAGGTAGTACGGCATCTGCCCGTATGCTTTTGTTCCAGTATTGCCATCTCACCTGGGTTTCCATCTGTATTGATTCGTTCTCCACAGTTTGAATTCTAAAAGTATATCGCAAGAATAAAATGGGGTACCACTCTGCTGGAAGTAATAATTATGTTGTACTGCGCAAAAATTGATACAGCCAAACTTTTTTTGTTTTGCTTTCAGGTTGGGGGGGGGGGGTACTGGGCACGTACCCCGCATAGGAGATAGCATTCTTAAGATTTTTACGATGCTCAAAGGTTAACACCACACCGCAACGTGTTTCTTTTTTTACTGCTGTCGATAGCGTCTAATTAAAATTTATTATTCACGAAAATTGTTCTTTTTAATCATCCTCAGTTGCGTGGGCCGGGGCAGGCCTAATCAACTGGAACTGTCGTTAAACGCGGCGGGTCGCGGGGGCCTGTTTACGGCCCATCAGGGAGCGCGGGCTGTAAATGCGAACCGCAAATGAGCACACCTGATCGTAAAAATACGCGCTCTAATAGCCTCTCAAGGAGCAAGTGCGTCTCGGTGATTCTGAAATGTTCCCATAAGAAGGTACGCAGGAGCCTGGCGAACATTTTCTCACGTTTTTATCCTTTTCTAATATAGGTGTACTGCCCTGTTAAGTACAGTTATTGTATCTGACAGTTATAAGTATTTAAGATGTATCAATAAAGAATTCAAATTTAATGAAATTTCTTTTTACTATTGAAAAAATAAAATAATCAGTTGCTTGAAATAGTCAGCATTAATGTCAGAAATTGTTTTGAAATTATGCAGTGTCCTGTCAACGTACTTTTAATGCGTTAAATGGGTTAACAGCGAGAGAGACAGATACATCAAGACAATTAAATATATTTTAACCATGTCCGCTCCCAATGTCGAGCGCATATGGACTCCTAATGGAGATATCTTAAAAGTAATTTTCTACAAGAACTACTCGTTACTCAGTTGCTAAACCTTTATTTTTTTCGAAAAGAATAGGAATAGAAGGGTAGGGCTAGGGCACGACTAGTGGTTAGATAATCGTTATCGCTACGCCCCGTTTTTAGGATCGGTTGAGTAGGAGGGAATTTTAGACATCAAAACATCCATGCCTACGAACAGAAATTGTGATTGAGATATCAATTTATGAAACTGTCCATAATGGAACTTGAACCCGAGACATCCGTAACCGTAGCCAACGACGTTGACCATTGCACCAAGGGGAAGACTATATATTATACTGTTGAAATATAAAGGGATTTCTATATTTTTTAAATAAAAAACAATTTGAATGTTCTGAACTACTTCCACATTTTTAGTGATCGGGACTGGTTTCACTCATCGCGAACATCACAAGATAATCATAAACGAAATTAAATAGTTCAACTGGACCAAATGTTTAAAATACCATTTAATTATTTACATTCGATTTCATATAAATAGCCTTGTTAAGATTTATATTTTTTCAGTTGATAATACTCGCGATGAGCAAAACCGGTCCTGATCATTATAAAAATGTGAAAATCGCACAAACAGTATTTTATTTTAAGTAACAAATGTCGTGTCTGTGGTGCAGTGGTCAATATCGTTGGCTTCGGCTACAAATCCCAAAAGGACAATTTCATAAATTTATTTTTCAACCGATTTATGGATTTTTGCTCGTATCCTTTCCTAGTCCTATCTTTCTATCCTTACTTTCTTCGAAAAAGATAGGTTGAGCAACTGAGTAACAAGCAATTGTCGTAGGCAATATTCTTACGAAATACGTCCATTAGAAGTTCATATGCTCCACACTGGGAGCGGACATGACAAAAACACACGATATTTAAGTTTTCAGTTTTTATCATGAATTGGGTTTTTTTTGTTTACTCTTGTTTTTATCGTCAGGGAACGGTCGATGTTAATGTTATCACGAGTACTGGTTGCAGGTCATTCGCTCATAGAAGACTTTGAGCACCGCTGGTAAAAATCATAAGAAAGTTTTCATTCTTCCCAAGTGACTTATAAATAGTACACGGTGGCCCGAAACACTGTTTCTACTTGATGCGTTTTTAATAACCGGCATTTAATTTGTCCATTGTCTGACTAACCCGGTTTAAACGAGTCCTGCGACAATCCTTAACACCCTCTTCCCACCCTTTTCAACGTCGGCTTCTTACGACGCATTAACTGCGGCGTTAGATGACAGTTAAAATGTAAAGGATTTTTGATCCTTGTGACAGAAAGGTCGGCAGTGACAAATTGGCGGATTTGGATCAATATCAGGGTACTATCAAATACAGGAGTATTCAAACTTATTAGCCTAAGAGCCACACTGACTCCTCCACTAAGTCTCAATGGCCAAAAACCTGGTAATCATACCAACATACTGTAGTTTTGAATTAAGCGCAAATTTTCATATTGGGACTAGCCGGCGAATGCCTGAAGATTCCGTAAGGCGAATCCCGGGTCGTTACTGACGAAATACATGGAAATGTACAAAATTTCTGAAATTCAAATTGTATGGTTACAATATCGATTTTCATTACGTTCTTTCGTTATTGTGTTTCTTAATTGGTCGTTAAATAAAAACACCTGATTATTATTATGTATGATTTACTTACATTGTAAATCTTACAATGTTATCAAAATAAACTATGGCAGGTCAGATACCGGGCATGTCCAGTCATTTGGAGAGCCCTGATCTAAGAGATGTGTATAGTTTATTCTAGCGTTATAAGGTCATATCATGTTTGACCAAACATGAAGTGAGCAATTTGACTAGTTTCTTATAATCCATTCTATCTCAATGTATTAATATTGTCAATTCTTGGAGGTCAGTTTATTAACCTTCAAAAAGATTTACTTTTAGGGGTTTTAATTATTATTCTAAAGTAAATAAATACTACGAATATATATTTTAATTAGCTAGTTTTACGTTATTTCATTTTATTATTACAAAAAGTTTGCATGTCAACTCTCAATTTATTTATTTCTTTCACAATATTGTTTAACCGTTTTGAGGTAAGACAGTAGCTGACTTTCAAAACTGGACAAGTCCAATATATATCTAAAGTGTTTTGTTAGCAAAATATCATACACGCATACACGTATATTTTGTTGACTATCGAAAATGGCCAAAAAGCATCAATGTCGTATGACAGAAATGAGTTGACTTTCAAATCGGGACATGTCTAACCTATTTAAGACGAAATTTAAAAAATGGTATTTACGATTATAATGTATAGATTATTGACAAAAAACATATTATTATTGGAGACAAATCGAATTACAGATTCAGTTCATTCAGCTTGGAAGTGTGAATTGTGGACACGTTCAGTTTTGAAAGTGAACAACTGAAGTATAACATTGAAATTTTAAATATAAAACACAACTTGTTTTTACTAATTCCACAATTCTATGTAATCATAATCAGGATATTCAACTATACTTGTATTAGTTTTAAAAGCCGTGTCCGTGAAAAATTGTCGGATTTATAGTGCAGTGGTCAAAGTCGTTGGCTACGGTTACAGGTTTCTCGGGTTCACGTTCCGGTACGGGCACTTTCATAAATTGATTTATGGATTTCTGTTCATAGGTATGGATGTTTGTGATGTCTAGATTTCACTCCCATCCATTTCATCCTTAAAACAGGGCGCAGCGAGAGCTATTAGCTATCCATTAATCATATCCTTCTATCGCTTCTCTCTTCGAAAAGGAGAGGTTGAGCAACTGAGTAATAAGCATTTCTCGTAGAAAAAAAATTCTGTTGAGATAGATTAAGAGTAAACTTGTTTTAGGTAAATTTTTGTTGATGTATGTATCGCTTAATGAAACGGATATATTAAACTTATGTGATTATCTAGAAATTCTTTTTATTGTGGATTTACCAATTGTTTTGCGCACCTTTCCCAGGCATGCATAATATTTTGATTCTTACCGAATTTATTTTTCGTCCGATAAAAATGCTCGCGATGATTGAAACCAGTTCTGATTATTGTATGAAATTGTGTGTTTTTTAAATATAAAAGAAATTGTCAAGAGATATCTATGTAAAACCAGCCCTACACACGTAAAAAAATAATATAAAACACATCATGCGTTCAATTATATTACATTAAGGCAGTTATATAAATATGGAATAAAATAACGATTAGTTCAGTTGGAAAATAAAAAGGTTGTTTTATTTTAAAAAAATCGGTTGAATAATGCAAAATGACCAGGCGTGGGAGACAAAATACCCCCATTTAACTCCCGGCAACAGATGTATCAGCGTATACGATTGTCTGCCGCGAAAGATACCTTCGGCCACTAATCACGCCACGATTCATTTTTCTATTATTTTAATTTCATTAGAATGTACATACATTCGCTCGCCTTTGTCAAGTAGGGGGATCGCCGTACCCTCGGACGGTGCGGGGTTTTTTTACGACCCCGTCTGCCATAATGGACGATTCGGAAACGGTAAAAAATACATGACGCGAAGGGGTTATCTGCGGCAAAGCAATATTGCATTTTGGTTGTATGTAGTACAAAGAAGGAAAAAGCTTCACAGCTTCGCCATTGAAGTGGATGTTATTGGGGTAGTAAATTGTATGATTTCTTACGGCTTCTAATGATGATATGGAAAGTGTGGTGGAGCTATCAACGTCTCGTATTATCATAATCACGAGAAGCGCAACCGCTGTTTAAAAGTTTTGAATGAATTTTTATTTTAGTTCTCTAAACCAGTGGTTCCCCTTCTTAAAACAAAAACCTGAGCATGAGCCCCTAAGTAAAATAATTCAAAATGACCGCATAATATAAAATTAAAAAAATGTTTTGAATGGTAAATGGTGATGTAAAAATAAAATATAAATAAAGCATTTTGATATTTAAAGTATGATGAAGTTCATAACTGCACTAAATTCACGTTCTACTAAATAGGAAGTAGTACAAATGAATTGTGTTTTATTTTTTAAAATATATTTTTGTAACCAGAATTTGTGGTATTCTTGTTCAACATTGGGCTCAAACATTTGTGAATAATACAATTAATTGCTTCTGTATTAGTATTGATTCATCTGAGTTTGTGGGTCTGCTTGCAAAGGGGTCCAACACCCAACAAATCGGTACCAATTTATTTATTTCAGCTTTCATAATAATGAAAATACGTCACAATTATTTTTTTATATTAAACCTATTGTGGACCCACTAACGTTGCCCACGCACTCCCAAACTATTTTTAGTTTGCCAAAGACCCCCTCAGTGGCCACAAGGACCCCTGGGGTCCAGAGGAACCACTGCTCTAATCGTTCATAATGACGCATCAGTCAGCTTATAGAAGTCACAGTGTGGCTATGTGAACTTCACACCATCGTCATGACTTTGAAAGTATTATAGTTTTTATTTATTTTTCTAACCATGTGCGCCCTCAACGTGGAGCATATAGACTCCTAATAAAGTTATTTTAGAAGTTTTTCTAGTAGAACTGATTGTTACTCAGTTGTTCATGCTCTCTTTTTCGAAAAGAACACGGATAAAACAATATCGTTCTCGCTACGCCCCATTTAGGATGGGTGGAAGGGAATTCTAGACATCACAAACATCCATGCCTACAAACAGAAATACGTAAATCGATTGAAAAACAGTTTACGATATTGTCCGTACCGGGATTTGAACCCAAGACATCCGTAACGAAGTCAAGGACATTGACCACTACATCACGGAACTGACAGTTAATGCTTGTCAAGAAATATGGAAAAAAATAACTGATAAAATTTAATTTAACATATTGACTGAGGGTGCTTGATGGAACTTTGTACATTTTCATGTAAAACTACCCGGGATGCGCCTTTTGTCATCTTCAGGCATTCGATTACACGAATAAACTCAAACTGACAAACAGTAAATAGTTTATATTGTTTATATATAAGATGCCGAAAGGCGAATCCCGGGTCGTTAGTGATGAAATACATGGAAATGCACAAAATTTCAACAATTCAAATTTAACATTGATAACTCACTTTTTCCACTGGCTGTGTTACAAATGTAACGTGTTTCGCTTCTTTAAGAAGCATCTTCAGACTAACTAAATCGCAAGGTTATTTATTTCTAAGGTAAACAATGATTCTAATTCTTAGATTAAAAATGAATAATAATCACGTATGTGGTACTTACGTGTAGTGTCGATATAGCCACACTACGACTTCTATAAGCTGGTCGATGAGTCACTGCGGCCGTTTAGAGAAGTAAATTTTCCCTTCACTCCTTCACAGCCCATTCTGCTCAACGTGATTTCAATGTGTGATCGATATTACACTCAAGTGTTTGTTCGTTTAAAGACGTCTACTGTCTAAAGTTCTACGGAGACAGGCGAAAAAATTGTCTTTGTGTCGCATCGGCAACCTTACAGAAGTTACACTACATCAATTTTATCATATAATTTTGAAAGAACTAAATTATATATCATATTAAAATTATTATTAAACTGCACACCACTGCCAGATCTTCCAGTATCCCTCATACGCGACGAATAAATCAGAGCTAGCCGTCGAAAGAAGCAAAAGTATAGTAACGTTGAAGCGCTCAAGTTTGAGCAAGGGGGGCGGGTCGTGAATTTTTAATTATTAGCGCGGCGATCCGGGGGGATGGCCGAGCCCCCAAGAAGCCGCGCAATGCTTGTTCAGATTCAAAAATTCACTTATTCAAAGGGTCCGTGCTGAGTGAATGTGTGCGGTTGGAAGCTAGGTCTATCATATGGTATTCAAATAGAAAATCAAAAGCTGTGAATATAATGGAAAACTTTAATGAAAGCCGGTTTTATCTCCACCACCCGCTATGTATACGCATTCGATAATAACACTGCATTCGTTTATATTACATTATACTGATGAGCCACTCTCGAATGTCAATTAGGGGACTGCGAGGTCAAAGATAACCCTCCAATAAAACAAAATTTGTTTGCACTACTTCCACATGTATATAATGCTCAAGACCGGTTTCGTTCATCACGAGTATTATCAAAAAAAGTGTTTTATTTCAAAAACATAATGCCTTTCCAACAAGAATTGACAGTTAACACCTTTAAAGTGATTAACAAGGTTAAAATTCCAGTACTTTTGTTTATTAAAACTCCACAATCAGTATTCGTAAGGCGTTTTCTTCATTTTTTACCTACACGGAGGTGGTAGAATCTTAAAAAGACAGTACTTAGCTAGAATACATGAATACAAAGTGATTGAAGACCGATCGATCTCAATTATTAAGAACCGTTGGTATAATTTAGGGAAATTTCAAATTTTCTTGCAGGGAATAAAAATCCATTATTCTAATTCACGACTCCGTGGCGCAGTTGGTTACGTCGTTGGCTATGGTTACGGATGTCTCGGGTTCATGTCTCGGTGCGGACAGTTCCATAAATTGATCTTTCAATTTACAGATTTCTGTTCGTAGTCATGAATGTTTGTCTAAAAACTCCCTCCCCTCATCCGATCCTCAAAAACGGGCATAGAGAGAGAGATTAGCTAACCATTAGTCCTGTCCTAGCCCTATCCTTCTATCCCTACTCTCTTCGAAAAAAGAAAGCTTGAGCAAACTGAGAAACAAATTTCCTGGCATGGACAGAGAACGGGAAAAATTGCTTAAGGCGATACGACTATCAGTCGGATCTGTCGGTCATGCCGACTAGGTTGCATTTCTGACAAACTCTACAAGGCATTTAAAGAGTTCTCGGCGTCATATAGAGAGTGATTGGAACGAAATTCCTAAAGCTCCTTCCTCCTTCCTCCTTGTTTTTTCTTTTTTTTTTAAACACTTTCGTTTAAAACTTAATTTCCTGCAGACTATAGTGCATGCAACCAAGTCTTGGGGGAATTTCTCCTCGGACATTCCTGGCAAACATTTCAATCACGCATAACGTTGTTATGCTGCGGAATACACCCTGTAAGATCGTGAAGCCGTAGCAGGTGTTGGTAGGTACAACGTTGAGTATCCTAGGGCATTTAAAAAAACGAGTAACAAGCAGTTATCACAGAAAGTTTCTGTTGAGATACCTCTATTAGGAGGCCACATGCTTCACGTTGGGAGCGGATATGGTAAAAAATATATAATTCTGCAAATTTTTATAATGATCAGGACCGCTTCGGTAGTCATAAAAATATACGGCTTGACCTGGAACTGCAGGTTACGAAATATGAATACTCGCCGACACCGAAACATTACGCTTATTAGTAAGCATTATTATTTGCCAATTAATAATGCTTACTAATAAATAATATACCTATGACAAGACACGACGTTGCAGATTTCGGTACACTTGCAATAATATTTGACCGACATCCGTTTTTCTGCTACCACCGCGCGAGAGGGCAGAGGGTGTGTCGAAACTGGATCATGTAACACAGTATAAATAAACAAGCAAAAGACAACTCAGGAGATTCTGTATCGACCGCCGTCTGCGACACAATAACCGTCTCATCGTGATAACTGTCGTCATCCCACCGACTGATCTCTGGACAGCGCTAATCGTCACCATCACCAGCATCCGTCTCTACCGTTTAATCACGTCAAGCAACAACTTTGGAATCGTATTCCTACAAATATCAAAAAATTGGCGTGGAATATTTTAATTTTGAAAAGAAAGAGAAAAGACATAAAAATTGGGCCACACTATACGGGAAGCGGATTCCCAGATATGATGCGTCCGCTGAAATGCCACCTAACTTATTCAAAGGTTTCTGCTGGTGTCCAGTTTGTTTAGAAATAGTCGCGGAAGTGGTGAAACTACCGGAACTACTGCGAGGATGTGAGCCCTCCGCCCACCGTCCCATCGCGCCGCCCGCCGCGCCCCGCCGGCCACCTTGGTGCCACGTATAGCGCCGCGGACGGGCAGAATTTTTAATGCATACTTTTAATTATTCGACGCGATGTACGGACGAGCGATGGGGTTGTTCGGGATCTGTCTTGGTTTCAATAATATAGTCGGTGCAGATCAAGCGTGCATAACCTCACACAAAATGAAAAATATATTTTGGAATACGTTTATTCGTCTAGTGTAATTACAGATATTTTAATATTTTGTAATTGATCTGCCACCAACCATTGCAGTCGACTGCGAGTGAGAAATTATTTTTGCATTGTTCAGAAGAGTTACGTAGTCAGGCTTCTTTGACGTTTGGTCGCGATCTGTCTCACCCGCCTCGGTGTATCGGTATTTGCGCTATGTAGGTATCTTAGGTTTTGTTCAGTGTTGTTAGCTCGTCGGTGTTGTCCGTCGTATTTATTCGTTTCCCCAAATATATTTATATTTATATATATATATATATATATATGTCGACGCAAATTACTTATGTCAAGTCAACAATATAGTCAAAGTAAATTCACAAATAGATAATTATAAGAGATAATGGACTTGAAAATGCAGTCAGCGAAATCAAGCAGTGACCGATATACGATACAAATTCTGCATAAAGGTGAGCGCTCTGAAAAAGCATGATGACTATAGCAGAGCACAGACAGCCAACGACGTTATATATGAAAAAAAAAAAAAAAAAAGAATTGGGTTCATTCTGTCAGTTCCCGTCAACTAGGGACATCTCCCCTGAACTGAATAATTGTCATCATCATCCGTACCTACAGTTAAATCACGACACGCATTCAACATTTGGAAACATATTCCTAAACATATATCGTATGCCGTCCTTTAAGCCGAGTGGTCTACGTTGTTGGCTTCGATTAATATGCTCCCTGGCCCTTTCTAAAATTTATTGGAGACCGGACACTAATAGAACCCATGCAGTAATTAATGCTTAAAACCTTTACGCTGAACGTAATGATTTTTGTATTACATTTTTATTATGTTGCTACTTAAATATGTGAGAATGCATGCAACCAAGCCTTGAGGAATTTCGCCTCGGACATTCATGGCAAAGATTTGAAACATAACGTTTATACGCTGCGGAATACACACTGTAAGAAAAGTGTGACACCGTAGCGGGTGGTGGTGGATACAACGTTGAGTACCTCAGAGAATAGTAAAAACTGAGTAACAATCAGCTCTCGTAGAAAATTTACGTATGTTGTGATAAGCTTCATTATGACTCTGCATGGTTAAAAAAATGTTCAAACAAAGTTGTAAATTTACATGCATTTAATATAATCAAAAATTGCGTGAAAAATTCTCCATATTTATCAGCATACATTCCGAACGCCCCCACAATGCCACGGATGGGTTAAGAACACGACCGCACAGATTTCAGACGGCCGAGCATTTTTTGCACCCCCACACATCCCCGACACACTCGCGCTTAACAATTCTGATATCGTTTTTTCAAAAACGGTCTCAACCGCACCCGACTTCCTCCCCCTAATTAGTGCGGGTGAGGGCGCGGGGCTGCATGACATAGGGGACACTGAGGTCGCGTCGGACGTTTTATTAGTCGATGTGTTTTTATTTTTCGTTTTGTTTTTTACAATTTTATTTTTATTTATTATTCTTGCTTGTCGTGCACGCCCTTTGCGTCTGTAATTTTTAATGTCGTGTAATGTATGCGCGCGGACCTTTCGGGCTGTTTTTGAGATGGGGTGGTCTGGGGGTGGGTTTGGGTGGCAAGTGAGAAGAGCTGTAAGGATTAAGTTTACAAATAACAGTCTAACATTATTTCATAGCAATCCAAATACGATCTAGCAGAATACTACACAGAGGATTATACTTGAAATTAATTACCGAATAAACCTAGTAAGAAAATTATAAAAGCAATTTATTGGTAATTTAAAAATAATGTACAATATTGATGGTGTTTTGGACAATTGATTTAACCCTAAAAAAATACGAAACTGAGTTAATGATTAGATCTCATTTTAAAGACGACAGAGCAGGTCTCGACCAAATGATGTAAGTAAATTAGAGAAATTAATTTACCACTTTTTGGAAGAGAAACATCTTTTTACATTAGTTTTAGTATTAAAAATTCTGGCCCATCCACTATTATATCGACACTGCCTACGTAAATTCCCTATCTGAAGACATGAGAATTTACATGAGTGCATTTCAAAGATAATGTTTGCGACAAAAAGTTTTTACTCTTTCCTGAACAATTTCAATTTTGAGGGTTACATCAATTGGCCAAAATACCGTCGATATTTAGCACCGGTATTCAATAACATAATTAATTGAATCCGCCAGGCCTTAAGTCGAGTGGCCAACGATTTTATTTTCCATTGCGGCGTCTATGGGTTCTCGCTTCGCAGTACGGCAACTATTGTAAATTGATTTTTCAATCAATTTATGGATTTGTGTGTGAGATATATATGGTAATGTTGGCCTCTGTGGTCTACTGGTAATTCGAGCATTCGAGCGCACGGATGGACTCGAATGACTGAAGATGCCGAAAGGTGAAACCCGGGTCGTCAGTGAAAAATACATGGAAGTGTAAAAAATCTCAATAATTCAAAAAAATAATTTCACTTGATTTGTCACTGTGTTCAGCTGTCACCGAACTGTAAATTGCAATAGTAGCACGATCGGTTAAGCTCAGCGTGTGAACGATAATATTGAAAATTCAACCGTATTTTACGGCATTTCATCAACATATTATATATATGCAACATTTTGTAGATTTATAAATGACGAATTTAAAAAATGTTGACAACAACTATCAGAAACTGCAATGCGCCGGTAATTTGTAAACAATTTCATGTGTTGAACGCACTCATAAAAATATATTGTGATGGAAGTAATATAGTCATCTCGCTCATCGCGAAGCAGAGAATTTAGTGTTCATTTGTTGCACACTCGAATGTAAGGCAACCGCCCTATTTTTGTGTCGCTTTTTTAATAAAAACCTCGTCTTATAGTCGGGCTAATACGGTATATATTGAAAATGAATTTCAACAAAGTAAACGCCGAATCGGCGTTCTTGGCGCAGTTGGTAGCGTCACTGGCTACGGTTACGGATGTCTCGGGTTCGATTCCCGGTGCGGACGGTTTTCATAGATTGATCTTTCAATCGATTTATGGATTTCTGTTCGTAGTCTGAGTCTTCCCTCCCACCCATCTCATCCTCACGGGGCGTAGCGGAGCGATTAGCTAACCACTAATCCTGTCCTAGCCCTATCCTTCTATCCCTACTATCTTTGAAAAAAGAGAGGTTGAGCAACTGAGTAACAAGCAGTTCTCGTGGAAAAATCCTGTTAAGATACCTCCATTAGGAGACCATATGCTCCACATTGGGAGCGGACATGGAAAAAAAAAACGCCGAATACATCGAACAGAAAGTTAATCAAACATATTATCCATATTTAAACATAGTAGTTAAGATTTATCAAGCAGCGCTAACGACAAAAATATTACAATACAATAAACACAACCGTTTTTGTTTTTGTATTCACAGAAAGAGGGCGTAAATATTACAGTGCAACTTTCCCAATAAAAACTTGCTAACAAGTTGTTGACTAATTTATGTATCCTTCTAGTCTAGTAAGAGCGATTGATTCGTACGGCAAGTTGCGCGTTGATTAGCCGATAAAATATCCGATTAGCCATTTTACCCACGCCTACCCTCACACCGGATAATGGACCCGAAAGATACACGGCGACTCCGGCAAAGGATATTGGCAGGGGTTGTAGAATTTCGGCTGACGTAAAGTCAGTCAATGCACTTATTATATTATGCCTTTTTTCCAACCATGTCTCATCATAATGTGGAGTATACGGTCTCCTAATGGGGGTATCTTGAGAGAAGTTTACTTTCTACTAAGTAGCTCAACCTTCCTTTTTCGAGAAGGGATAGGAGTATAGGACTAGGACAAAACTAGTGGTTAGATAATCGCTCTCGCTGTGCTCCGTTTTTTTAGGATTGAACGGGTGGGAGCGAATTTTTAGACATCACATACAACCATGCCTACTAGTATAAATCCATAAATCGATTGAAATTTATGAAACCGTCCGAACTGGGATTCGTGTCCGTGATATTTGTAAACGAAACCGAAGACGTTGGCCACTGCGCATTATACCTTTCGTAGAAGTTACAGTTATATAACTTATACTATGTGTCGACTGTTTTGGCCAATTGATGTAACCCTAAAAAATACGAAAATGAGTTGATGATTGGATCTCATTTTAAAGACGACAGAGCAGGTCTCTTTTAAATGATGATTATAAAACTAAATTGATACCTTTTTGGAAGGCAAACATCATTTTACACTGGTGATAGTTTTAAAAATTCTGACCTGGCCACTATTATATCGACACTCCCGTATAATTACGTATTTGCAAACCTGAGAATTTACACGAGTGTATTTCAAAGATTCATAACGCAACTCACAATATAATAACAAAACAGTTTTTACTCTCTCTTGAACAATTTCAATTTTGAAAGTCAAAACACCAATCAATTGGCCAAAGCACCGTCGATATTATAGACAACATTAGTTGATGATGGTCTCCTATTTTCAATTTTCAATTCTCAATCCTTTGAGATGTTTGGAAATCAATTACTTTACAATTTTTGGTAATCAATTAGATTATCAAATGAAAGCAATTATTATTCGACAATATTTAAATAAAGAATAAAAATCGAATCGCTTCCATTTCCATTTGTTTTCTTAGGAATTTCCCATCATACATATATAATGTGAGGAGTGTGTTATTCTCCGGGTTGTTTTAATGGGTGTGACACGTGTTTCGTCTATTTGAGAAGCATCTTCAGACAAAATATCCTATGGTAAGATTTTTATTTATACCGCAGAGTTTGATTCCAATGATTAACTTATGAATGATAAAAAAACGAGTGGGATTTATATATAAAAAGGTCAGTTTATTAATTAAATATTGCCTAACCTTTATTTTTTATTTGGCAACCATTTACTGAGCATTTATTAATTCTTACTGACCATTTGTGTAATTAGTTACCAAAGATATTTATATTGCCCCGTGTGTACTGCATTGCCCACCCCTACCGCCACAGGCTAAGTGACCACTTTATGTCCATCACCAAGAGTAGATTGGTGCAAGAGGTGGCGTTTCTAATACACATTAATACGAATTAGGTTAGGTTACGCGAGAGTTATAATCGAAGGGTTCGATAGATGGCAGTGCTAACGAATCGGTTCGATTCCGCACTTAATTAAAATGGGAAATTGGTTTACGGCCCGGGTTTAATTTGTTGGGTCAGAAAAACTAATCATTGAGCGGAGAGCAATATATTTTGCCAATTTAATCTGTTGCTATGTTCGGGTATGTGAGCCGATGCAGATCAAAAGTGGATTACTCCATCGATTGTAAGCTTGAGATAATTGAGATTTAAATACAACAGTATTACGCTTTGAGACATATTATTATAAGGCAGAATAAAGATATTGATTGAATTGGCATTTACTTGATAGAACTTTATTATAATGGGATAGAATATCAAATTATTTAGTCTTACAAAATTTTATTAGGTATTTGATAGCTATTTCGGCTGAACGCCATCGCCAGAACTATACTCAAACTTATTTTAGATTTCTATGGATTCGGCGGTAACTTTGTGGAAGTTCATTTTTAATATAAAATTAAATTAAAAATTGATAACTTAGTTATTCCACTTATCAATTTTTAATTTTATATAATTTTAACTTAGCAATATATACTGGTTTTTTTTTTTACCATATCCGCTCCCTATTCGGAGCATATGGCCACCACGCGGTTTCTCCAAGCTTCTCTGTCCCCCACCAGTCTCCTCGCTTCCTCCCAGATCATCCCAGCGTCCCGTAGCTCCACCGAATACATCCTATGGATGGTCATCAGCGGCCTTCCAGGGCGACGGAATCCATCTGATTGGTAGAAGAGACAGGTAGGATTCAGGTTCCCCTGGGGCATCCGCAGTACATGTTCAAGCCAGGTCCATCGTCGTTTTATTTTATTTTGGACGTAATAAGGGGCTGGTCCGTCCGCTCTCTTACCTCCGAGTTCCTGACAAAACCAAACCACCGTACCCCTAGTATTCGCCGCAAACGGCTGTTTTCAAAGCACAGTATACGGTTACCCTGTGCCTTGGTGAGGTACCATGACTCGCAACCGTAAAGCAATACAGTCAGGATGCATGCGTTGAATAAGTGGCACTTGGTTCTTACCGAGTACAACTGTGAGTCCCAGACTTTCCGCATTGAGTTAAAGGTCGCTCCAGCGGATCCCTATCCCTAATTGCGAGCTCTTTACGCGGATTATTGGCGGATATACTGTTTAGAAGAGATATACAATATTATGTCATATCACGTATTCAAATATCATAATATTTATTTTAAATTAAATTAATCAAGATACTTATTGTTTTTTATAATAATAAAACAGATTCTCAATTCGCTAACCACCTCGTAAAATAATCACACAATATAACTTCTAATTCATCCCAGATGGTTCTTAACCTTTTGGTTGCCAGAGACGAGATATCTCGGACGTGCTTTTGGAGGAGGCAACCATAGATGTGACAACCCTGTCCAACCAACAAAAATTTGAAACTGGTTTAACTTGAAGAATAAAACTCTAACAATCGATGCGGGATATAAAATTTGGTAAGTAAATTATAATTTAATAAACAAAAGTTAAATTAAACAACAAAAAAAAATTTTTTTTGGACAACTTTTATTTTTACAAAAAATATGCGACCTGACAAGCACGGCGGCCTAATTTATTTGCGGCTATAAAAAGGATGAAAAGGAACTGAATAATCAATTTTAGTTTTATATTAAAAATGAACTTCCACAAAGTTACCGCCGAATCCATAGAAAATATCCCCGGTATGTCTACATTTGTGTGATGAGAACCTAAGACTTTATACACATTTCGTGTGGGCTACGCACAATATTTTTTGTGTGTGGGTTATGTCGTTTTGCCTTCTCACAGTCAACATTTAACAACGTCCTATAGTAAGTCAATCGCTCAATTTAAAGCTTACACTCTCATGTTGAAAAAAATTTCAAAAACGTTTGCAATTCAGTGTAGTCCACCAGTTGAGAGTAATAAAGGAAGCAAATAATACATTCAAAAGAACCGGTCGTCAGGCAATACGCAACGCTCTTGTTGTTTTTAGAGTCGGTGGAGTAGGAAAATATTACTAGCATTCATTCATTCCAGGATTCAAATCCGTGATCTCACAGTCAAGTGACCGTAGCCCAGAATCGTTGAACACTCGGTAACAGGACGCAGGTTATATCTAGTTATCCTCATCAAATCAATTACATCAAGCGGTCGTGGAGATACGTTGGGACTGACTGGGTCATGTGCTACGGATGCCTCCGGAGTCTATTCTTCCGACCGGTAGGAATCCATCGTCCTGGAATACCATCGGGTATTATCCATAGGATGTAGTCGGTGGAACTGAGGGAATCTGGCATGTCATGGGAGGAAGCAAAGCGATTGACTGGTGACTGGTATTCATGGAGGCGCCGTGTGGTGGCAATATGCTTCACATAGAGAGCGAATATGGTCTAAGTTAAGTTATCCATTATATTCGGACACCGCTCTTCTACAGTTCCACAAAAGTACAGCTTGTAAAATGTACAGGTTTTCTCATAAAAGTCAGATATTTGCATATGGAAATCAGCAAAATTAAATAATTTCTCACTTCCATATACATACATATCGAAATATCGTATTGTGGAAATACATTTTTGTGAATCGTGGTTTTGCGTAAAGAAACAACCTTTAATCCTAGAGCCATAAACTATTGACCACCTATTTGAATAAAAAATTAATATAAATAATAAGCCATCAATTTTTACGAGTCAGTTTTGATGAGTCAACACTTTGATCGGCCATGTCTCGAAACTAACAATTTCTAGTTGTATCGCTATGGAACTAACCCATCGATATACCGTAATTGCAGTCCAAAACGATTATTTGCAACTGCAAGAATCCGTGGACAGAGGCAAAGAGCATTGACTGCTCGGCTACGAGACCGGATATATTATAAGTCACGGATAAGCGTCCTGTTCCGTTGTTGTTTCGTTTTAGAAAAAGACGGTATTATACAGAGAGGGTCAAAATACTCTCCAGCAGAAGGCTTTTCACAAAAACTATGTCTTTTTCACTCAATTACATTCGCGATACAAAATTAGCAGAACGTTCCGCGAGGGGGCAGCGAGAACCCCCCGCCGAGTCAGCGGGCGGGGGTGGCGAGCGGGATAGATCGGGGTCGGGGGCGGCACTCGGTTTCGCGTAATATTAAGTATTAACCAAAGCGGCAAAACCCGAAACACCAGTAAGAGATTAAAGGCATTAACATCAACGAGTTATATAATGCGGGCGGGCCAAGTAGTGTCGACTTTATGGGCCGGTTGTATATGGCGGGGGCACGGGCGGCTCGGGCCAGAGGCACATATTTTAAGAAACACCAGCAATTCGCCCCTTTTTTCGTTTGCGAGTTTGTTAGTTTCTTTAAGAAATCGCCAAAGATTGGCAACAATTGACATTTTTAAGACCTTGTTGAGACAATTTCAAATACTTACACTTTTTCTTTAATTCAAGGGGTCAATTGTCAATTCTTGGTAAGAAACCAGTATTGATTGAATTGTCATGTACTTGAGAAAACTACATTATAATAGGATAAAATATGACATGTCAATTGAAACACCCATAACGTTGTTACGCTGCAGAGCACGCCTGATAAGAAGAGTTGCAGTGGATGGTAGCGGGTTAAACGTAAAGCGCACATTACATAATATAAGAAATAAAAAAAATAGTGGAATCAACTTTTTACCATGTCCGCTCCCAATGTATGAGCATATAGACTGCTGATGGAGGTAACCCAACAGAAGTTTTCTACGAAAACTGATTGCTACTCAGTTGCTTAGCCTCTTTTTTTCGAAGAGAGTAGGGATACAAGAATAGGGCTAGGACAGGACTAGTGGTAAGCTAATCGCTTTCGCTACGCCCTGTTTTTAGGATCGGGTGGGTGGGAGGTAATTTTAGACACCAAAAACATCCACGACTACTTTTAAGACATCGACTGAGGGTGCTTGATGGAATTTCAAAATTTGAATTGTTGAGATTTTGTACATTTCCATGTATTTCGTCTCTAACGACCCGGGTTTCGCCTATCGGCATCTTAGGCATTCGAGACTGAAGATGCCGAAAGGCGAAACCCGCGTCGTTAGTGACGAAATACATGGAAGTGTACAAAATCTCATCAATTCAAATCCAAGACTACGAACAGAAATCCAAAAATCGATTGAAAAATCCATTTATAAAACTGTTGGTACAATGATTTGAACCCGAGACATCAGTAAAAGAAGCAAGCTTCGTTGACCACTGCCGCCAATAAAATACAATGCCTAATAAAAAAGAAAGGGTAGACATCTTGCGCCACTGAACTTCTCATCCAAAATAAGTAGTGCATTGCATTATAAGAGAGGCAATAATTACCGGAGCCATATTTATACCGGAAACTTAAAGGAACACCCCACACCACCCCACCCCCTGGCAGCCACACGGCTCGCCGAATCAGCGGTAGGGTTCTAACGGCGCGTGAGATGCCACTTTGCGGGGCAAGGTGGCACATGGGGGTGAGGTGGCGCTGTGCGATAGGGGCGCGGGGTGGTTATTGGGTGGATATTATGTGACGTCAATGAGTTCTAATTACAACGATCATCTAAAATATAAAATTAGGTATTTACGATTTGTGCGAATTTACAGGTAAACGTAGGAAGGAAGTCCTCCCAAAAATATCAATGGTAATAATCACTTGTCTTGACGATGAATATAATATATTATAAGCCAATAAGAAGTGAAGTGAGACAATTGATATTTTTGAAAAAAAAAATAGTTATGCTCCGTACGCATCTGAGCATTTTTTCGCGCACAGAACGCTTCTAAAGACCTCCATGCTGCCTCTTTGATGAAAATTAAGCCGAGAAACAGCAGAATGTGTGTGGACACGACGCTCAATTGTGTACGGAAACAAGTCATTAAACGTCCAGAGAAAATTAGAGTGCACAGCGTGATGTGCGCGGAAAAATGCTCAGATGCATACGGGCCATTAGCACCGTTTTGAAGTATCATAAAAGTGAAGTGAGGTAAGTAAATACAAACTGCAAAAGTATTTTATTCTATAAGAAATGAAATTAAATAACGTGTAAATTAATGTAAGAAAATCTTTTTATTAAGGCTTTCAATAGGCAAGTTTCACAATTATGTTCACTTCACTTCTAGAGAACTTATTTATCAATACACCAATGTTATCAATTATAATGGATTATTTATATTAGTGATGCACAACCTATTTTACAGTATGGCAGATTTATCCATTTTACATTTGTTTACAGTCCGCAAAGGGTCAATTTTAATCAGTTCATCACTTGGCTCACTACACTTCTCGGGGGCTCATATTTCTTTCACCATGTCCGCTCCCAATGAGTAAAATATAGATTCTTGATGGAGCATATTGAATTTGATTTGCTCCATTGAAAGAAGGATTGAGTCGGGAAATAGCTACTAATATTAAGCTGGTTGCTTTTTCTGCGCCCCGTTTTCTGTATCAGATAGTGTGTGGGCAGGAAGATGTGTTTTTTATTGAACAGATTATTCCCAATTTTCCGGGGTTTTTGGAAGTTTTTTCTCGCTATTTCAAAATTCCCGGGTTTTTAGCAGAAGTATTTATTAGAGGTCTGCACGGGTTCGGGATTGGCCCACGGGCCTCTACCCAGCCCAAGCCGTGGGCCAAGTTTGGGCGGGTAAAGACAATTCGGATTCGAGCTCGGGAATTTATTTTCAGAACAATATTTCGGGTCACGAGTCAGCTATATGGTAATAGTATTTTAAAAAATTAAACACAATTCATTTGTACTACTTCCACATATTTATAATGATCAGGACCGGTTTCGCTTGTTGATGAGCGAAACAGGTCCTGATCATTATAAATATGTGGAAGTAGTACAAATGAATTGTGTTTTACTTTTTAAAATATAATGTCTTTCCACCAAGAATTGACAGTTAACACATTAAAAGCAATAGCATTTATAATAAAACGTTAATATTAAATTTGGATTATTGAGATTTTGTACACTTCCATGTATTTTCCAAAATCTCAATAATCCAAATTTAATATTG
This sequence comes from Himalopsyche phryganea, assembly GCA_022494535.1. Lineage (NCBI taxonomy): Eukaryota > Metazoa > Arthropoda > Insecta > Trichoptera > Rhyacophilidae > Himalopsyche > Himalopsyche phryganea. The sequence goes on from JAGVSL010000039.1 coordinate 1,074,862, forward strand.
AAATTCCATCAAGCACCCTCAGTCGATGTCTTAAATTAAAACGTTAATAACTTTAATAATTTATTTCACATTTGTTATGAATATCGTTAAAAAGATGGAAACAATAACAACTATTGTTTGATCACTTATCGGGGTCATCAAAATTCGTAACCTAACCAATTCGTAAAACAAGAACTTCGCGTCGGGTTTGGGTAACAAATGTGATATTGAGGTTCGGGCCGGGTTTGGACCGGGTATTTTCATAAAATTTCTATTTACAAACAAAAAGCGTATCAGTGTAATCACGTGCAAAGTTATAAAGCGTACGATTTAACCTAATTTTTTAAACCATATCCGCTCCCTTTCGGAGTATATGCATCATGCGGTTCCTCCAAGCTTCTCTGTCCCCCATCAGTCTCTTCGCTTGCTCCCAGGTCATCCCGGTGTCCCGTAGCTCCGCCAAATACATCCTATGGATGGTCATCAGCGGCCTTCCAGGGCGACGGAATCCATCTGGTTGGTAGAAGAGACAGGCAGAATTTAGGCTCCCTGAGGCATCCGCAGTACATGTCCAAGCCAAGTCCACCGTCGCCTTTTTATTTTTGACGGAATGAGAGGCTGATCCGTCTGCTGTCTTACATCCGAGTTCCTGACGAAATCAAACCACCGTACGCCTAGTATTCGCCGCAAGCATCCTAAATATGATTGGACCGAAATCGTTTTCCCATACCTTTATGTGTCGGAATTTGTTTTCTTATCTCACGATGACGGGAATATTTACCTGAGAGTTATTTGTATAAGATGCAAAGCGTTCTACAATTTTAAATACGTAGTGTGTGAATAATACATAAATATTTCTTCGGCGCTCGTTCTGCTGGCTGCTTAGTATTGCTGGCCACGAATCGGAACGCGAATGCTTCCAAGTCGGAAGACTACGTGCTCATTTAAACAATATCATAATCCCAATAATTGCCTTCGGTGGCGGCGCCCGTCTTGCCCCCAACGGAGCAGACACACACCCCCAACCACCCCCCATAATGGCATACGAAAAAGGGGTTGGGAAGTATTCGAAAACAGCAGTAAGAAACAGATGAAGAAATTGTAGCTATCGAGGAATTAGGTAATTTGAAAAATGGCTCTGCTTTGAATGGGAAAAGTTGTTCCTGAATAGAAATATACGATTATTATATTATATTAAGATACATTAATTAATTAACCGTGGCAGTTAATACTTTGAGTGGTTAAGCGGTTAAATTTTCACAAAATGAATATCAATTACGGGTTCAGTTTATAGCTATAAAGTATTTTTTATACTACATATTTGTATTATTCCGGGACTGTACACGATTGGTCAGTGCCGTTGGCTTTGGTTGCGGTGTTTACAGGTTCGAATCCCAATACGGAGATTCATAAATTGATTTGTTTATAAATTTGTAGGAGATTAAAATACACGGCAGTACAATTGACGCCAATGCGCCATGCATTTAGACAGTAAAGATAATAATAATAAAAACATTTAGAAAGAGCAAAACATATTTACGTATTCGCGTTGTATGTATGGGTATGGTATGTCTAAATTTTTCCCACCCATCCAATTCTAAAAAAACTGGGCATAGCGAAAGTTATTCGCTAACCACAAGTCCTGTTCTAGCACGATATCTAAATTGTTATTCTCTCCGAAAAAGACAGATTGACCGACTGAGTAATAACCAGTTCTGGTAGAACATAATACATAGTACAACGATTAGCTCTGTTAAAAGTCCACATTATGCTTCATTTTAGGAGCGGGCATGGTTATATTAGTATTCCCGATGGATCCGGTGGTTGCAAATATTTTTTTTATATACTTAGGATAATCGTTATTTATAACTTTTTTTCTTATACCAAATATAAGCAACTGAGTTCTTGTAGAAAAATTCTGTTAATACACCTAGATTAAGACACCATATTCTCCACACTGAGAGCGGATATGGTAAAAAAAATTAAACGATATGAATTAATTTAACGTGATTATTATAGAATCAAGATTCTTGGTGATGTATCAGTTGAGTTGAGTTAATTATTTATGTGAGAATTTGTCTTCTGTGCATTTCTGCTTACCATTATAATATAACCAATCATTCACATTGAAATTTTATATTCATCAATATAATAAATTGCCTAAACAAGTAAAATCAAATCAGATAATTACAATTTAGAGTTATTGCTGCACACGATACGGAGTGCCTGTTTTAATAGTGACAATGGTTCTATCGAGTAAAAGTTTTTTGGCAAGGAACCCAAGTCGAAAGTCTCACGTGGTGGCCACGATTACTGAAAATCCTTAGACTGAACCTGTAATGGATTAATAGAAGGAATTACATGGGGTAATGCATCGACGGAAAATTTTATGCTGTAGATATGAATAGCATACTGAAAATTATAATTATTTATTGCTTGCAGAACGGTATTACTTAATACGCAGTGTAAATGAAAATTATTTTTTAATCACGTTCTTTCCCAATGTGGTGCATATGGACAATGGAGTTTATCTCAAAATATGTTTCTCTACAAGAGCTGCTAATAAATCTACCCTGCCATACATCCCATTTCGTGCCATTCATTAGTAACTAGTGAGATGCCCGTCATAGATGACGGTATTAAATATTTTCCATGAATTCGGCGGTAACTTTGTGGTAGTTAATTTTAATATAAAATTAAAATTGATAACTTAGTCATTCCACTTGGTTTATCACGAACGTGACGCGTTTCGCTTCTTTAAGAAGCATCGTCAGACTAACCATATCGCAAGGTTATTCATATCTAAGGTAAACAATGATTCTAATTCTTACAATAAAAATAAAGGGTGGGGTGGGTTTTATTCCACTCTACTGGACGTGAGGGAGGGGTAAGACATATACACTGATAGACTATTTACAAATCAATCACTGGTACTTGGAAGTGAAAACCCAATGGGAAATAAATCTAATAATGGTAAGCCGCACGCTCTATTTAAAATGTTATTTACTAATCTTCCATTTCTATGAACAGTTTTATTAATTTCTAAAAACTCTAAGCTATTCATTTTAATACATTTTTTATTTACTCGATTGAGTATTTTTACGTTATTATGACGGATTATTGTGACTACGAAGGTATTGAAGCTGAATATGTGCCTCGGCATCAGCATCTCGCCGGGATTTTGCAGCTTCCGGAGTTTGACTCGTTCTCCATCTCTGCTGTCGCTCACGACGTAATGTTATTTAGTTTCCATACTGACGTACTGACTGTTACTTTTGTTTGTTTGTCTCGGTGTTTGCGTCACGTCAGAACTGTGTGTATTGTTGGGTGTGTGTGTGTGTGTATTGCATAACATTTTATTTTATAAACATCGCGGACACTTAGGTCATGGAATGTATTGCGACAGTGTAATTGTTACTAAACTTGCATTTATGGTAGTTTTTGATGAATCGTGAATTATATAATGACTAGTGAGTACCCGGCATGCGTTGCAATGCCACTCAAAGAATGGAAGGGTTTGTGTTTTAATTCTGTTTATTGAACTGCTTTTGGATTAGAGGTCTGCACAGGCCGAAATTTCATAGACTTACCCGGTTCGAGCCCATCAGCTTCAGGTCTGGCCCGACCCGAACCCGAGTTTCAATATCACACTTGTTATAACACAATATTTTTGTTTTTCATCTGGTGCGTACACGAATAAATCAGAAGGTTTTTCCTAGATGTCGCTGTATTTGATTCTTTTTTTTAATTTTCCCTTCACGGGTGTGTGCACAACAACTCACCGAAGTTCCATCGAAATCGTATGAATGGTAAAGGAACGTGTAAATGACAAACAAACATTTATTTTTTTTAATATTTCCTGGCATGATCACAATAAGTTGTTCCTGAAAGTTTCGTCGCGATCGGTTGAGTAGTTTAGGAGTCTATAAGATCCGGACAAACCAACAAACCAACAAACGAACAAGCAGACATTCGTTTTTATATATATAGATAATGCTAAAGGATCACAGAATAAACTCACAAGAAATCTTTTCAAATATATATGTTATATTCGACGAAAACCGGAGTTGAGAACCGATCAAAGTAAAACTGCCATACAAAATTTTTGGTAGAGAATGGACCTCTTTGGACTAATCTTAAATTGCGAATTTTCGTGTAGCACTGCTTGTAGCCTAAGGTTGCTTTGCAAGTATTCAAAACAAATATTTTATTTTCGAAGAATCCACAATCATATATATTTGCACTGTTATATTATGTATCCAAACAGAATATTTTTTGGTTACCGTTTCATACTAATAACGGATACTAGTAAATGAAATAATTCGCCGAATAATGAATCCATAATGTAGCGTTTGAGTTGGCAGTTTAAGCAGCTAGCAACGCAAGTGTCAGCGAATTAACGGAGTATAGAAATTAAAAGATTCGTGGACAGATGAAAGCGAGAACGTACAGAGGCGTTGGTTTAAAAAAATTCCCCCTCATAATTGGCATGGTGGTTACTGTACTAACACAAAACTAATATTTCCAGCGTCAAAATTTTGTAATTAAAAAATAATTTTCATAACATAATATCTACAAATAAATAGAACTTAATATCGTAACATAACACTAAAATTTAGTTAACGAATGTTTCTTTTACTCTTTGACAAAATATACTCTTGGAGGCAGCATTTTTCAACATAAAATTCCGTAGGTAAAAAAAAATCTCAGGATAATCATGAAGTAGAGTGTAGAAAGAAAAAATTGTTTCGACTAGATTTTTTGACATATTTCAAGAACAAGCCTGCGGGACTCGACAATAGTAATATTAAATATAAGATTTGCAAATTAAAATTATGAAAATATAGTATACATTTTTCAAGAAATTGTATTTACAAATAAAAATTTTGCGCCTGCGTCGCTATATCCTTTCGTGATGAATTAAGATTTAAAACAAATAGTAATTGATTTAAAGTATATCCTTGAGATTTTATACATTTCCATGTATTTTGTCACAAACGACACGGGTTTCGCCTTTCGGGATCTTCAGGCATTCGAGCGAACGAATGGACTCGAATTGACAGAAAGTAAAAAGTCTCTAACGTTTATATACAAGATACAAACTTGACAAAATTTCATTTACAAGATAAAATATTATAAGTCTAGGAACCACACTGTTACCTGAGTTAAAAATTCCGAGAATCGCCTTAATCCTAGTTGGTAACACAAACGCATTAACAAAATGGCGAAATGCCGCCGTCCAACTAGTGTCAGAATTATCAGTGATTTTACAATTATGATGAAAGGATAAATATAAACAATCATTCCAAATTTAGTGGGTTCTGTTAGGTGACCATAAGATGAATTTATTAATATGGGGACATCAGTATTTTTTTTTATATACGCTGAATAAAATACACGGAAATGTACAAAATCTCAAAAATTCAAATTTGATATTGAAATTCCATCAAGCACCCTCAGTAGATGTCTTAAATTATACAATTGTAAATATTAAATCATTCTTGGAGGAAAAATAGTGAGGGGACGGCAAAACTTATATTTAGCAGTTTTTATTATTTAAAACGTGTCTATATTATAATATGGATTAAAAAAATTAAAGGTAGGGAGGCGTGGAATTTTTTTTTGTTTTATGGAAGCGTTGGAAACCGCTGCATTAGTGCCCAGTTGCAACTGTGGGTTGAAGAAAAGTGTACAATCACTCGATTTGGGGTCGCGTCGGTAGAACAGTGCGCGATAATCCACGGCGGGCGAGGATTATCGCCGTTGAATGATATTTATTTTCAAAGTAAACTTTCATTGCCTGGTTAATATTATTATAAGTCCATGGAAATTACATTTGAGAGATAATTCGATGATTTGCCTGCAGAAAGTCATGCATATAAATATACTTACTTTTATAATTTCATGCAGCAATGTTGCCAATTGATAAAAATGTTGAATTCAAATTTTGTCAAAAAAATACTGGTTTGGTTTATCTAGTAAGTATAGCAGTTTCCAATCACGAGATCCTGTTCAATTGGACAATACTGACTGTCGTAATCTCAATCTTGGGATAACGGGATTCACGGTAAATGTTAAAAATTAATCCACATAGCAAATTGATTACTTCTTAATTAACTACAGCGTGTACCACGGTATGTTTAAACATACGAAAAGACCCGAATCGAAGAGAGGCGAATGGTCGGTTATCGACGTCCTACAAACACCATTTCAAATCCGGTTCAACTCTTATTTATTTTTAATCGAAGATGCAGTGGTTTAAAATACACAAAATTTTTATTTTCCTAACACATAAAATTGAGTCTACATTTACATTTACTTAACACATGAATTTAATTTTAAGTTATAATGCAAGTCACACGACAAACGATTTAAAATTAAGTCCAAATTCAAAATAAACACAAACAATCCACAACGGTGCCGGCCACGGGGGCCGCGGCTCTCCCTCGCTCGAAGGCTGGCAAACGACTCTGACAAAAATTAAAAATAAAAAATCGGATTCCCGCACCGTTGGAGCCACCCCTTTCCGTCAAAAATGGATTCGTCCAGCCAACGTGTCCGCCGGCTATAGACCGATCACCCTTCACGACAAGAGTCGGGTCAATTTCTACGAATCATATGGGCCCTAATAAAACTTAAACTTAACAAAAAAAACCAAGGTGTGTCACATAATTTTTTATTACACTTATTTAACATTATACATAATATCGATAGTGTTTTGGCTAATTGATGTAATCTTCAAAATTTAAATTATTAAGGAGAGAGTAAAAACTGTTTTTATCGAAGTGAGTTGAGTTGCGTTATGAATCTTTTAAATATATATAATAGTGGCTTACATCAAGTTGTGGGGGGGGGTCAGAGTTTTTAACCTAAAATCAATGTAAAATGATGTTTTCCTTCCAAAATTGTGGTCAATTTATTTTTCTAATTTACATCATTTGGCCGAGATCTGCCCTGTCGTCTTTAAAATTATATCCAATCATTCACACATTTTCGTGTTTTTTCACAGTCCATATGGAAGAACACACTTATTTTTATAAATTATGCTTTTAATAAAAATATAGTATTTCAAACAATAACCACAATTTCAAAGTACAATTATCCAAAACGAGCATTTTTCAGTTAGTGTCTTCTTCCAGAATAACGATGTTACAATTATATTAATTGTTGTCTCCTTTTATCATATTTCGTAACTGCGGAAGACCGGAACAGATAATTTTGAGAAAAAAAAATTTATGTTTTTTTGCATTATTTAATATATTTTATTCTATGAATATGAATGAAATATTGAATTGAATAAAATATTCTTAATAAACTCGTGCCATTAAATTAATTTATCTTTTCTCATTAAATTATTTTATAAGAAACAATAAGAACAAATTGCTACATTTTTTAAGTTGAATGAGCCCAGTATTTCATTGATTTTGGCTATCGGCTAAGCCATATATTAGGTGAGCTGGTTATATCACAGTTTTATATAAGATATATGTCGATTGTCGATACACTAAGGGTTTCATAGTACATGAATAAAATGACAAGGCACCCTCTTTGATGTGAAACCAAAGAGTTCTTAATTACCCATATATTCAAAAATTAACAACTTCAATGAAAAGAAGGTAAAGCACTGAAGTATCTTACAGTTGATACGAAGCTACTCTCTGCAAAGATCCATTTAATGTCTTTTTATGATATTTAAATACTGCGTAGCTAATTTGGATATGCCATTATTATTGAAACTTAAGTGGCAATCAACCTTTTACTCCGTGCAAAATTATTAGTGGCAGGAATTTGGAAAACCGTCTTCGATGAATTGTAAAATACCATCGATTATCAGTAGTACTTTTAATTAATAAAGGTCCATAAATGTCCTCAAAAAATATGAAAACGAGTTAATGATTGTATCTCATTTTAAAGATGACAGAGCAGGTCTCGGCCAAATGATGTAAATAAGAAAAATAAATAGACCACTTTTTGGGAGGGAAATATCAGTTTACATTGGTTTTAGGTTTAAAAATTCTGACCCAGCCACTATTATATCGACACTCCCTGGGTATAATACCGTATCTTCAAACATGAAACTTCACAAGAGTGCATTTCAAATATTCATAACGCAACTCATCATATAATGTTTTCGATAAAAACCGTTTTTACTCTCTCCTAAGCAATTTCAATGTTGAGGGTTAAATCAATTTGTCAAACCACCGTCGATATTATAATGTAAAATTTATAAATGATATTTGTCTAGAGTTAAGTGCAAATTCTTGGTGGAAAGTGGAGGGGTACTATTTTTGTAAAAAATTATATTTTTTGTATTAGTTTCACAAGTTTATCAAATGATGTAATATAACGTATCGTCGTTTCCATTGCAAAATAGTATATCTGCATATGCGTTTTCGACTTTTGTGTTATTAGTAGTGCAAAAATCACCCTTTAGTGCATGCTTAACTTTTCCTTTTCTGTGATGTGTATTTAGTGTACATAACTTCTAATGATTAAAATATCTCTATACATATAATAAATACTGCGTTAAGATTTTCTAGCATTCAGTAACATAATAATAGTAATAAGAATAACGTGCCATTGGGCGAAGCGGGAATATTTTGTCGAAAATTCGGGATAAATTTATCAACACAATCATACGTTTGCGAGTGTGTTATGTACATATTTTGAGTTGTGCAAGTGAATTCAACGGCCAGCGGGGAACACCGCACATTTCTCACATTAGCTCACATATGAATGACAACGCGCGAGACAGAGGCCCAGTCGCGTCGTTTCTTTCAAGATTGCGCGAGACGAAAAGTGTCGAACGCAAGACAGTAGCTTTCGAGCCTACGTTTGAGCTAAGCCGTTTGTCTTCGGCCGACGTTTTTTCATGTTTTAAAGGATACAATTTTAATTACTACTTCATTTTGACTATGTCGTCTTCAACTTTAATAAATTTAAGCGATGTCTGTGAATATTCATATTTTTCTGGCTATCAATCACTTATAATCAGTCATAAATGCATGATGTGTAATGAATACACTCCACCGTAGCGCGCGGATTTATTTTACATAGTAAGGGAAAAGTTAACTTTTCCCTTACAAGACAAGTGATAAAAAACATTGTTAAGTATATATTTAATATTAACTACGTGTTTTCATATTTGTTTTAATTCGATAAAGTAGTTTTTGTAAAAGTGTTTTTATGCTCCCCTGAAAAATTGCGATATTGAACATATACAATTTTGCAATGTAAACAACGATATGCCTATTTAGAACAAGTTTTCCCTGAATATGTTCTCTTGATTGTTTTCTTTGTTACATTTTTTTATAGCTGTGTTGAAATTTAAAAAGGGTGGGTAAAAAAACCATCGCGCTGTTTCAGAACGATGTAAAAAGAGAATCAGGTCTATATTAGATATTTCTTTACTCGTATTATTATCACAACAGTCTGAAACTTCTTCAGTATCCGTGAAACTTTCTCAGAACACATTTTTCAAAAGTAAAAAAAACTAGGATACAACGAATTAAAAATGGCAAGCAATAAAAACGGTTGACGACAACCGAATCGGCAAGGTAACAGTACGTACACTGCATTGATGGAGAAACATAAGTGGTTGATGTCGTTACCCGAAACCGTTATGATTGAAGATGGGACACGTGGCGTAAAGGTTTGTTTTAAACTCGGAGTTATAGGCGCTGAACAATATAGGGGCCCGCACCGAGTTATTAGTTATTAGGTTATTACGCGTCGAAAGTGCGTGAGGTACGCGCTAATAACTAATTTGCATATTGAAAACTGTCGAAGTGAACGATGTTGCAGTATCATACTCCGCAAGCGATATTAACATTCTACGAGGTAATATCAGTAAAATTATATATTAAAGTACCTTAAATACGGAATAATAATTTTATTAATTATAAAGTAACTAGACATTACCGCGTCATTTTTTTATGTCGCTTAATTCTGTAGTATAAAATATTTTGATTAAAATTAAATTAATCAATATTTGAAATTTGAAAAACTTTGGTGTTGCAAGCCAATAATTTATAATATGTTGTTTTATTGGCTACCAATTAAAAGCTCAAAAAGCTTTATTCAATATCGGATCACGTACGATTTCTATGTATACTGAAAGCCAATACAAAATATTTACAAAAACGCTTCTTTTTTTATGCATGAAGTTAAACTCGGAGTTAAGCACATATGTATATGTACTCATGGACTTAAATATGTTGAAAACACAATGAAAAATGTCATATTTAACAGTTTATTCCTAATTTGTTGGGTTTTTCGCAACACTAGTAGTTACCAATTGCTCTATATTGTTGGAAGTACTGTTTATACTAATCAAAATTTATTATAGAATTAAACAGCCTGTCGTCTATTTAAAATTAAAGTTTTTGTGGATTTATGATGAAATAATTCTTCTATACGTTGATTATTTTATTATATAAATGTTCCCGACTCACAAATCACGGATCAAAAAAGGCGCCCCCATCGGCAGGCCCCGATCATCCCGCACGCGTGCCCCCCGTCCCACACACACACAATACCCCCCACCCCCCATATTTCGTTTCATCTCCCTTTTTGTATACATTATTGCGAGATCATTTGCATATTTCGGCAGTAAAATTAATTCAAAGATTTGCGCGGGCCGCGGTTTTAAAACGGGGGGAGGGCTGCGGATTTGGGGAGGGTCACCCGGCGCCATAACACCCCCCCCGCCACGGTTCCTTTATTGAAGAGAGAGGAAACACCGTCGCGGAGAGATTAGTACTCCTTAACTTTCGGCGGCAGTTCATTTTGCAGTAATCGTGGCCATTTTACCCCTCAACCCTTTCTTTATTTACGGAAATGTTAAAATTCGACTAGGCCGTATTTGCTACTTAATCTTTTTCGCATAATATATAATATTATACTTGCGACAACGGTTTAAAAATATTTCAAGTACCTTTTAAGTATTTACGGTGGCTACATTGTGGCAGACCATTTTCAACATAGAATTTGTGACATTAAATTGCAATTGATATATTGCTCATCCAGTACAAAGAAAAAATTGAAAATTCAGTTTTGAGAAAACCGCGTTTGAAATTTTTCATCCGTTTAAAATACTCTTTTCAGATCAAATACCTCAGGTATGAAGTGAGAAGACCCCGGACCGAAGAGAGGCGAGCGGCTGGTTATCCGGAGTCTTGGAAGGGCTGATCTCAGACAAACACTTATTTATTTTCCATTCAAGATGCAGTGGTTTACATTACACAAATATATAAATCCTAACACATAAAATTGATTCTACATTTACATTTACTTAGCAACTGAATTTACTTTAAGTTATAATACAAATGGCACGACAAACGATTTTAAATTAAGTCCAACGCAAATCAAAACACAAACAACTCGCATCGTTACCTCCTCCGCAACTCGCCCGGCTCGGCGGATCGTAATCGACTGTGTACAAATACTTAAAAAAAACTCCCTGCAAAGTCGAGGCTACCCCTTTCCGTAAAAATGGACTCGTCCAGCGAACGTAGCCGGCGGCTATTGAACGCCTGGCAACAAGAAAGAGCCTATTCTGCGAAATATTGCTGTTGCCGCTGGGTGATTTCATTTCTGGACATTAATGACACTTATACTTAACAAAAACCAGGGTGTGTCAGAAGATGTTTAAAAATTTCCACAAAGCTACCGCCATATACATAGAAGATAGAAATAAAGATGTTATTTACGAGAACTGGTTGTAATTCAGTCGCTCGCCGTCGTAGAGAAATAACCAGTAGTAAGCGAATGGATCTCTGTACGTCTTGTTTTTTATGATCGGATTACAAATGGTTTTCTAATTCAATATTATAACAGTGGTATAACTTGCAGTACGATATAACCTCAATCTCTCTTTTCACAGATGAAGGATAGGGTTAGGAGTGGACTAGTAGTAAGTCAATCACTCTCTTTCCAATTGATTGGATGTGGCACAAAAAACACAAATTCATTAATATGTCGAAAAATAAACGCATGAAAGTTTCCGATCGAGATTCGAAGCCGCGACCCACAACCAAATAGAATGAACGCCTAAAAGCGTTGACCATTCGACTACCGAGCGGACAGTACAAAATTACTGGGCGGCTAAGATGTGAAAAATATAAAAAGTTGGTCTTATATACAGTGAAAAAAGCACATGGAAAAATGTTACCGTAATTTTTTAGCAGCCGCGCTCTCTATCAATATGAATGGGGTTCAACAACAACATGGTTAAGTTTCCAGAAGTGGCGAGGATCTGCACTGGATGAGGAGCCAAAGATCCTAGATATTAGAGAAGGTGGAAAACATTCACTTACTTGCATAATACTGATTCTTTTCCTCCCTGGAACTGCGCGTAAGGTCCAGACCTTCTTGGTAGTCTGAAAAGGCAGGCTCCTTTGGGACCAGCTGCGCAGATCAGTGTCGAAGTTGCGTTCACGAGGAGTCTGTCGACGGCGAATGACGGGGATTCTGTTGCCAAGATACGCTGAAAAGAAAATGTGTTATAATATAATAGTATAAAGCTGATTTCCCTATTTGTTATAAGGACTTGATATTTTATTGGATTCAAACATCAGCGTTAGATAAACTGTTAACTGCAAAATGATGAATTTAGAGGAGCCATTTTAAACTTTGAATTGTCCCACGTTTATTTACATATTATCATCAAAAAACCAATATATATATTTAAGGATAAATAGTTTAATTTTGTTTTTCAACGTTTACGGGGGGGGGGGGGTATCAAAAATGCGACGTTGGTCACTTTCTCCTGTGTGATAACGGTTTTCGACGAAAAAGTATTAGCTGACGAAAACTTTTATAGTTCTTTCTATAGAACTTCGCTAAATAAAGAAAAAAATTATTCAGTTCGTCACCAAGCCATCATCATAACTATAGTTCTAGTGGTAAAAGCATTATATTTTTTGATTTTGTAAAAATACGCATGCCTCTTTTGTTGAAGATGTCGACTACATAAGCGAAACCATTCAAGTGCTTATTTAAAATAAAATGAAATATAAACAATACCTATTATTTTCTTAAATCTGTAGTGCATTACAAATGTGTTTTATATTAACTTTAAGAACGATGTGTAAATAGAAAAATATAAAAGTAAAAAAAGACAATAAAAAATATGCTTAGTCAAAATTCGCAGACAGTGTGAACGATTTCGCGTGGCTTCATCAATTTTGTTCATCTTCGACTGGCAAAACTTTCGCAAACTTTTTAAAACTTTCCAGACAGAAAAATCAATTACTCTCACTGTACTGTTGAATAAATAAAGTGTAAAAATGAAATAAAAAAATAGATATATATATATATTATTTTACCATGTCTGCCCCCAAGGTGGAACATATGGACTCCAAATGGAGGTATCTCAACAGTAGCTTTTCTACGAGAACTGGTTGTTAATCAATTGCTCAACCTTTCTTTTTCGAAGAGAGTAGGGATAGAAGGATAGGCCTAGTGGTTAGCGAATCGCTCTCGATACAAACCTTTTTAGGATGGGTGGGAGGGAATTCTAGACATCACAAACATCCCTGCTTACGAACAGAAATCCATAAATCGATTGAAAAATCAGTTTATGGAACTGTCCGTACCAGGATTTGAACCCACGGACCCAACGAATAGATTGTCCAAAAAAAAAAGAATTATCATTTTGCGAAGACATTCTTTGCAATCATCCGAAGAGATGACACCATTGCAGGATTAATTCGTAAGGGTTGAAATAAAATAATGAAATGAAAGATTGGTTGATTACTAACATTCTTCGAAAGAAGGCAGTGTCATTTAAAATATTTTTGATGGATTCGGCGGTAACTTTGTGGAAAATTTATTTTTAATATAAAATTGATAACTTCGTTATTGTTTCGCTTCTTTAAGAAGCATCATCAGACTGATGTCAGTGTCTTTATAAGCTACTAAGGAGTACCCGGCATGCGTTGTAATACCACTCAAAGAAAGAAAGGGTTTGTGATTTAATTCTGTTTATTGAAGTGATTTTGGATTAGAGGTCTCCACGGGCTGAGATTTCATAAAATTACCCGGTCCGAGCCCATCATCTTCAGGTCTGGCCCGACCCGAGCCCGAGTTTCAATATCACACTTGTTATAACACAATATTTTTGTTTTTCGTCTGGTGCGTACACGAATAAATCAGAAGGTTTTTCCTAGATGTCGCTGTATGTACGTATTTGATTCTTTTTTTCAATTTTAGATTTTCAATTTTTTTTTCTTCAGAACCCTACACGGGTGTGTGCACAACAACTCACCGAAGTTTCATCGAAATCGTATGAATGGTAAAGGAACGCGTAAAGGACAAACAAACATTTATTTTATATAATATTTCCCTGCATGATCACAATAAGTCCTTCCTGAAAGTTTCGTCGCGATCGGTTGAGTAGTTTAGGAGCCTATAAGATCCGGACAAACCAACAAACATACATTCATTTTTATATATATAGATTGAATATTAACAATTAAAAGGTATATAAAACTGGTGGTTCATGAAGTATGACAAGGATTTAGAGGCAATCAAACAAATTATATATAAACACAATTAAATAGTATGAATTTTAAGGACATCTTACAAATCAATAAATACTAATCTGAAATCAAAAACTAAGTGACATTAAAAATCCATTATCTGAAAAAATAATTCGTGAATATTCATTAACAGAAATAGCAAATTGGGATTATATTTTTATCAGTTGATAATGTCAGTGATGAGTGAAACTGGTCCTGTTCATTGTAAACATGGGTAAGTAGTACAAACAAGTCGTTTTAAATTTAAAAAAATATAATGCATTTCCACCAAGAATTTACAGTTAACACCTTAAAAATGATTGTTATTCAGTCGTTCAATCCTTCATTTTTTGAAAGGAAAGAAGGAATGGGCTTGGAGAGGATTAGTTGTAAGTTGATCGCTCTTGCTTTGCCCCTTTCCTGATTCCTGTTTTTTAACAAAAATCTAAATATTGATTGAAAAATCAATTAAAGAAGACTCTATTGTGTATGTTTATTCGCCAACAATGTAAAGTTGATGCCATTCAATGAGGAATCTCTTTTGCTGAATGATGATAATAATACTCACTATTGAAATACTATACCATTTCGTATGCCGCGCAAGATTGTTTTAACAAACATTGTTATAAGAATCAATAATTGCTAATATTTCATTGCGAAATAAAATTCTGTCCGCCTTCAGACAATTAATCAACAAAAAAAACTGCCCCCACCATACGTCAACCGCGACACTCGTCATAATTTCCAAAAGAAAAATTTGTGGAGGGGGAGCATAGTATAAAATAATGAAAAAAAACCGAAGAAAAACTTTTATTAAAAAGAACAAAAGGCACATCCAAAGATAATTGATAATACAAAACGGCGGATGTACCGCGGGCAGTAGACGAGAACAAAAATAAGGGGGGAGGAGGGGGTACCAATTTTCAATTATTCATTCCAATCTTTATTTCGTCCATTATTTTATTATTTTCGTTTTTGCAAGAGGGTTGTGCTGATGGTGCGTGTACGAATATTTCTTTTCGAATGTGTTGTACTAACAGATATTTTAACATTTTGGAGTAGATCTGCCGCCAAGCTTGCGGTGGACGGCGTCAAGAATTTATTGTTGCCTTCTCGATGAGTTAGGTAGTCAGACTTTTATGACGTTAATCGCGTTCTGTCTATCGCCCACCTCAGTGTAAGTGTATGACGCGTTCTGTAGGTATCTGTACGTCGTTCAATATTGATAGCTCGTCGGTGTTGTCCGTCGTATTTATTCGTTTCCCCACATTTCGATTACTGAATTTCAATGAAGAAAATAATTTTATCTCTACAAGAATTGGTTGATAGTCGGTTTTTCAACACCTTTTTTCCGAAGAGAGTAAGAATCGAATAAAAGGGCTAGAACGGGACTAGTGGTCAGCTAATCAATTTCGCTACGCACCTTTTTTAGAATCTAGTATCCGGACATCACATACATGCATGCTTTTGTATACAATATATTCTTAGATATATTGAAAAAATAACGTGTATGTCCTTGGATTTGAACCCGTGAGCCTCGTAAATGAAGCCAATCTTTACAAACTAACAATGACATTTTTTAGTTTCATCCTAATATCCTTAGCAACGTTAAAAAAACGGTCGAACAATTCACTGACATCGACTGAGGGTGCTTGATCTAATTTCAATACCAAATTTGAATTGTTGAGATTTTGTCAGTTCGAGTCCATTTGTGTGCTCGAATGCCGAAAGGCGAAACCCAGGTCGTTAGTGACAAAATACATGGATATGTACAAAATCTCAACAATTCAAATTCATTGACAGCCAGTTCTTGTTAAAGCAACCTCTGTTGAGAATTAATATGATCCTGATTGGGAGCAGCACTTAATAAAAAAAACGTTTTATATCATGATATATGTATGTAGTGATATATGGCGCTACAGATTTACGAAACATTAGGCTTGTCATTATTCGTTAGCAATATAGTAGGGGCAAATTGGCAAATAATATTTTATTTCTCAACGTACTTTAAAGTGCAGCGAAATCAAGTGGTGACCGATATACGACACGAAAGGCAAGACATGATGACTAAAGTAGGACACAGACAGTCGAAAAAGAAAAAACCGCATTCATTCTGTCATCGCCCACCGAACTGGAATTCTGACATCACCCGTCGAACTGGAAACATCAACCGTGAAATACCATCATCATCCGTACTAACAGTTAAATCGCGTCACGCATTCAACAATTTGAAATATATTTCTAAATGTATATAAAATAATTATTTAATTAAATTAAATTAGTCATAGCGCTTTCAGACTATCCCTCTTTCGAGCTGGGCGTTTACGCGTACGGCAAAAGAAGGGAAAACAAAAAAAAACTGTCGAAAACAAAAGAAAGAAGAAGAAAGAAAACAAGTAGAGGCTTGAGGGCAGAAATCGGCGGTGTCGATGTGACGTCACAAGACGTGAAGGACGTGGAAATGATCGTCGGAGTCGAGGGACGTCGAATCGCGGACAGTGAAGGCGGACTGTGAATTGCTTGTAATTAAAACATATATATGCCAAACCTGTAGTCGTATGATGAAAGCTGTTAGTTTTGTTTGCGGTGTTTATGGGTTCCCAGTACGGACAGTTTCATGCATTGCATTTTCAATCAGTTAATAGATTGATGATCAAATGCATGAATGTGATGTGTTTAATTGCAATTAATTCATTAATATATTACCCGCTGTTGAAATTATACCAACAAACTCATATTAATACACCGGAATGCTGCATAATCACTGGTTGTAAATGCACGAAATCGTACGGTAGGATCAAATTAACATAATATATAGCCAATACGCATGCCATTTTCCGACACATTTCCCCACCCCTGATGGGTTTCCAAATTTTCCGGAAGAGCCTATCCGACCAGTTAACCCTGCAGAAGAAAATTTTCAAATCCGACGTAAATAAGTCCAATAATGAGGATAATAACCCATCTCCATACGAAAATCATGTCACAGCGAGACTTGACGGACGGATAGGTACATAAAAGAGAGTGAATAACTAATCACTACAAAAAGTGTTCTTCTTGCCCTATTCTTCTATCCGTATTCTCTCCGAAAAATACACGACGGACAACTGAGTAACACGTTCTGGAACAAATTCTGTTGCGACACAAGCTGGTTGTCCCACCTACACCCGTTATGTGTATCTAGCCTCTTTTTCACGGCCGCCTTCCATAACGCAATAACTATCAGGAAAATAATTAACGCAGCATGTTCTTGGCCCGATGCAGCGCTGCACGGGACCGATCTTTTAACAATGCATTTTTGTGCTTAAGAAAAGAAGACAGGGAGAAAGTCACTTAGTTTAAGCGATATTAACTTTCCTGTGTATCCGCATACTTTAATCTACTCCGCGTTCAAGCTAAAGATGAACCGAGAATATCTCAAAACTCATTTAGGTTGTTGCAAGTTTGTCGAATACCTCAAATTTTGCTTTGGTTGAGATCAAGTCAGCGGCCTACATTAACTGTATCCACTCCTATTGTAGAGAATATTGAACCATAATGAAGCATTTCAAAAGAAGTTGTTTCGAGGGGAACTGCTGGCTAGTTAATCGTTCAAGTTTTCTTGTCAGACAGGATGTCAAACTGATGTTAGTAAAATTAGGTTGAATTTTATCGATTTAACAATTTTTGAGCTGGCGGAAAGGGGAAAGGGTTTTATTTTTTTAATTTATTAAAATCAAAATCATAATTCATCTCATAGTCACCCACTCACTAAATTGGGAATGATTGTGTATATTTATCCTTTCTTCGAATTGCATTTTAAAACCCACGAGGCCGCCGGCAATTCTCTATTTTGTTAATGCGTTTGTTTTCCCAACAATGATTAAGGCTGTTCTCGGAATTTTTAACTGGGATATTAGTGTGGGTCGCAGCCTTATAATTAATATTTGGTCGTATTAGTGTTTTGTATCTGTTACTGTCGGTCAATTCGAGTTCATTCGTGTGTTAGAATGCCTGAAGGTACCGAAAGGCGAAACCCGGGTGACAAAATACATGGAAATGTACAAAATCTCAAGGATTCAAATTGGCTATTGACATTCCATCAAGCACCCTCAGCCGATGTCTTAAATTATATTACATACACTATTAAAAAAAGCGTAAAAATGGGTTTCAAATGTTAAAAAACGAAAATGTTGAAGAAAAACGTAAATTTCAGAAATTGTTGGTATGTAAAAACAACGCCACTGCTCAACTAGTGTAAATCGGGCACGCGGAAAAGTGAAGGAGAGGCAAGTCGTCAAGTGGACGTTCGCCTTTGTTTTATTTCAAAGCTCGAGAGCCAGCCGACGTGGACGTTCAGCTTTACTGATGATCGGGAAATGTACAGCATGATTGTTTTTCTGCCTTGAAACTACAAGAGAGATTTTAACCTTTCAATTTATTGTGAAAACAAAAATTACTTTTTTCCGGTATTACATCGACACTACCTACGAATAATCACGTACATGAGTGCAAAATATGATTACAAAATATGATTATATGTCATTTGCATTATGGCTGCGGCACGCATATACACCGCCAACATGCACACAAGCAACCACGTAGCTCTATAAGTATGGAAAATTATGTGAAATAAATATTAGTTATCCCAAATACATCAAGAAGTAAACTAAGCTTGTCGCATTCTCGCTAAAATAAATTGAAGAAGATGAAGAAGCTGAAAAATGATTAATCTACGACTTTGCAAGGAACATGGCTGCTGCCAGTCTTCATATACACCGCCAACACGCACACAAGCAAGAGCGTAGCGGCATAAATATGTGTTATATTATACATAGGGTTGATGAATATAGCTGCGTCATCGGCTCCTCAAAGCTGAAATTCGAAAGACTGAATATCGAGAGCTCTTTTCAAAAATATATTTCCTTATGGTTTTACTTGACATTTTCATGATCTGTCGCCTAATTTCTCTACCTAAAGGTTTGAACTGTTTTTTAAAGCATATATATCAACGACTGTTTCTTTCTAGTTTGGCCGGAAATACGAGATAAAATCTTGGAAATGTTAATATGCTCAGCGCGTTCATCGAGTTAAACAACTTTTGATGAAATGTTTAGATAAATAAGAATATTTTTTTCCGTGTCCGCTCCCAACGTGGAGCATACGGTCTCCTAATGGAAGTATCTCAACAGAACTTTTCTATGAGAACTGTTTGTTACTCAGTTGCTCAACCTCTTTTTTTTTCTCGAAGAAAGTAGGGATAGAAATATAGGGCTAGAAAAGGACTAGTGGTTAGATAATCGCTTTCGTTACGCCCCGTTTTAAGATGGTATGGGTAAGAGGGAATTCTTTATTTTGATTGAATTATTTTGTCAATCAATAAGTGAATTTGTATTCAATCGCGTGGGTGTCTATGATGTTTTCAATTCAACCTACACCATCCTTTTCTAACCGCAGCTTAACTACCAGTTCTTTCCTCCCACAACATTATATCCTTAGAAAGGTTGAATGAATGAAATACAGTCTTCGCTGGATAACTAATGTTGAAATCATAAATCCGTTAGGAATACCTAGTCTTCATTTATTTACGTCAGCGTCCGTGGCGCAATTGATAACGTCACTGGCCACGTTACGGATGTCTCGAGTACAATTCTCGGTGCGGACGGTTTTCATAGATTGATCTTTCAATCTTTTTATGGATTTCTGTTCGTAGTCTGAGTCTTCCCTCCCACCCATCCCATCCTCATGGGGCGTAGCGGAGCGATTAGCTAACCACTAGTCCTGTCCTAGCCCTATCCTTCTATCCCTACTTTCTTCGAAAAAAGAGAGGTTGAGCAACTGAGTAACAAGCAGTTCTCGTAGAAAAATTCTGTGAAGATACCTCTATTAGGAGACTATATGCTCGACATAGGGAGCGAATATGGATTAAAAAAAAAATTAACCCATTAACTGTCGAGTTACCATATACACGTCACTTAAAAAACGTTCCATCATCGTGAGGATCAGATTTTGTTTTAGACGTCACAAACACTCAAACTACGAACAGAAATCCATAAAGAGACTGAAAGATCAATTTATAAAAATGTCCGCGCCGGGAATTGAACCCGATTATTCTCATTCGCTTGCCGCTTCATAAGCTCGACCTAATAATATTTGGAGAATTAGTAATGTAAAAAGGACACCATGTATTAGGGACGAATTTTTATTTATTGCCTCGTCTCAAGAGAGTAAGAATTCGCGTTAAAGATCGCGGAGGTTAGTAAAAAAAAAAAAAAAAAACAAATTGAAACGAAAACCGAAAAAAATCTGCGGAGGGACAGCAATAATTGAATAACTTTTTAATAAAAACATTGTCACGGCGATTGTTGGACGTACCCGCGCCCCCACCCCCTACTCGATCCTCATTCAACGCGATTTTTGCACCCCAATGCTAAGACAATAGAAATAATGGAATTGCATGCATGATGGGAAGTGAATACTCAATCGAAAAGTTTTAAATTATTTTATTTTTTCGGTCACTGTTAGCACGACTGTTTTACGACACGTATGTACTCATAAAAAAAAATTGACTTGTTCAAATACCTAAAATTCCTAGACCATTTCAATAATATAATTTTTATTTCACCCTCGTCGACGTTCATTTTTATTAAATATGAATTCTTGAGATTTTGAAAATTTCCATGTATTTTGTCACTAACGATCCGGGTTTCGCCCTTTGGCATCTTCAAGCATTCGAGCACAGGAATGAACTCGAACTGACAATAAATAATTTATAACAATTATATACAAGATAAATACGACAAATCTTATTCCTGGGTCTAAGAAGTTAGCATCTGGAATAGTACACATGTATAACGGGTGAAAAGAGGTTTTTTAAATGCAATTCGAAGAACTACATACTGAATTTCAACTAATGGGCTCTTTCAGGGTGACCTATTTATGTCGGCTTTTGTGGTCTAGTAGTAAGAATTTAGCAATCACATGGGTCTGGATTCAAGTCTCAGCAAGGTCAATATCAATTTAATATGTTTTCAAATAAAGCCTTGGACATGGGTGTTTGTGATGTCTTTTCTCCTCGAATTGACCTCAAGTGAATTTAAGGAAAAAATGAATTTACGCATTGGATATTAACAGTAATGCCAGATATTCATTAATTTTTTTTATATGAAAAAAAAAATGTCCGATAATCCACTTTCATATTATTCCTATTATAAATGTAAGTGTTTGGAGGTTATCAATTTTATTTAAAATTAAAAATGAATTTCCAAAAAGCTACCACCAAATCTATCGAAAATATTCTCAAAACAATTTTTTTTTGACTTCACCTTCTGCCACTATAGCAACGAATTATATTATGCATACCGGTTTAGAGATGCGTAAAGTTTGGAAAACGCTGATGTATAATACGAGAATATAAAGGTAGAAAACAAATTTTGTTTTATCATGTCATAGGCAGACATTTTTGTTGTTGTCAACCGTCCGCGGCATGTTTTTGAAATTTTAAAACAATTATTTAGTTACAGAAATACTTTCTCGTGAGCTAAATTGGGAATAACACGTTGCCGCAAGTTGCTTGATGTATACGTTTGTAAAATACGGCGAAGAGTCTCTTGGCAGTGGACGCCATCTGATAGATGTGAGGATATTTTATCAGTGGCGAATAGCGACAGGTGGAGGAAAATAAACAATGAGTAGCTAATGCAGGATGCTGCAATACGGATTTGGCAGAATCGATGGGATAATTTTTCTAAGGGCAGACATAATTTCTCTCCGAAAATAAAGTGGCGAATGAAGACTCTTGATTTCTGGACCAGCCAATTCATAACTGGTCATGGTCACTTTGCTGTCAAGCTCTTCCAGCTTGGACGGTTGGTAAATAGTCCACTATGCAAATGCGGCAATACGATCCAGGATACTGATCACATCATTTAGGAATGTCCAGACATGGACAACGAACTGAAAAAAATGCTCAAGAAGATACGACTATTAGTCAGATCTGTCGGTCCCGTTGGTCATGCCGACTTGGTGGCATCTCTGACAAATTACAAGGCATTTAAAGAGTTCCTATAGAAAGCGATTGGACCGCAATTGATAAAAACATTAACAGACGTGTTATTCTTTTTTTTTTTTAATATTATTATTTAAAACTTAACTTCCTGCAAACTAGAGTGCATGCAATCAAGTCTTGAGGAATTTCCACTCGGACATTCTTGGCAAACATTTGAAACACGCAGAACGTTGTTACGCTGCGGAATACACCCTGTAAGTGTGTGATTTTGGTTTTGCATTTGAGTTTTAAAAAGGCTTACAATTAACTTTCATAAAAATAGTTTTCAATTATAACAAATAAATTCCACAAAAAAAATTCTTTCACTAAAGATAAAGTGATCCCACATAATAAAAAATATTTTAACATTGAAGAAATATATTACATTTACGAAAAAATATTTTCATATAGATAAAATAGTTTTCACTCACACTATGAAATCGATAGTTGCATGAAGCTGTAATGAAATGTCACTTATTCTTCTACCCCATATAAGGCCGCCTATATTGTCTTTGTTTCACGCATTAGAATACATTACACAAATCAAACCAGGCCGAACCTAACGTCACCTACTACAACTTAACTCACATTTTTAAAAGAATCAGCGACTAAGTGCAAACTATCGAAATAAAAGGTCAAGTGTACCAAGTGAATACTGTCTAGCACAAGGTCAAAAACCACGCCCGCCCCGCCGTCGCGCGTTGACTCTGGCCGAGCACTAAAGCATATACAGAGTTCTCTGGGCTATTATATATAAAATTATATGCATTAGAAATATTGAATTAATTGAATGAAAACTTGATAAAGGTTAACATAATTAATCAAACAATTGATGAGATGTTTTCACTGTGCTACGGTGGCCGGTTATATCGGCCACGCGGAAGACATTTCTTATTTCGTATAAAAATACGGTTAAATCCGCACATATTTATGATACAATTTTTTGAATAATTTAACCCTCTCACGGCTGACACGTCCAAAGCAGCAGCAGTCGTCGTGTGCCGGCGACGCCGCACCTTGACTTTAAATGTTCCTCCATCTCTCTGCGCTTGCCGACCAATTGGAAGGGGGCCTTATCTGCCTCCCGCGAAAAAAATCACGGAGAAAAATCACACAATATACCTGGGGCCTTGTGCAACCGCATAAGCGATTATTTTATTAATTAAGGTTGAACATCATTCTTAAAATTAATTCAGATGTCAATATAGTTCCTAGACTTAGTAATAATAATTTTCCTTTATCCACCTCATATTATAAACTATTTACTGTCAATCAGAGTTTACACGTGTGCTCGAATGCCTGAAGATGTCAAAAAGTGAAACCCGAATCGTTAATAACAAACCGAGTGCGAAGAGTTTTGTTTAAGATTTCAACTTTTCTTACATATTTTGTGTGATTAGTTTCTGTTTACTTTTCGCTGTAGTTTATTTTAATAAAATTATCTTGTGTGTGTCAGTTTGGCAAATGTACAAAAACACTACGAAAACACTAAATCGAAAAAACGACACATTCGGTTAGTTATACCAAAATGTTCCTTATTTAGAACTCTTTCGTATGGAGTAAAAAACTGTTTTTTTATAAATTACACTTTTACTTAAAAATAGTTTTGTACAAACAAACAAAATGAAAAAGGTATGACATTTCGAACACTTGACAGACTTTAAAGTTCAATTACTCGAAACTAGTATTTTTAAGTTAGTGTCTTATTCCCACATATTTGAATTTAAATAATTTGCTGAGCAAGAGTTTGAACCTGAATTTTTGAATGACCACAGAGTTTGATCCGAACTTAAATAAGTAATTTGTACAAAAGAATCTGTTTTATCAAATTTTCATATATGAGCAAACTGGTGAAAAGTTCTCGAAAACTTGGAATAGTTTCTGGAATAATATACTGCTACGGGTGCAACAAAATAAAAAATGTTTAAATTATTATTAATATTGAGTAACCAACAAAATAAACAAGGTATTGCGTGAAAATTTTACGATTTGGGTAGTTTTCTGTCGCAGGAAACATGTGTTAAAAGATTATGAAAATTGAAAAAATCGATAGATTATCGATATACTTATTGGATGTAGGATAATCTAAATTCGTATTCAGCGAAATTTAATAAAATATATTTCATAAAAGAAATGTTTAATCTTTGAATCCACTTGTCTTACCTTTAATAACTCTAAGAATTTTGTAAAATTAAAAACAATCAAAACTTCCCTAACCCTTTAGTAGCGAGCTGGGGGGAATAAATGACCCAATCGTCACTAGAGCGCAGGTGGATGTAGTTTTTCGTATTTTTTATTTGAACGAGAAACTTCTGTTGCAGAGTTTTAATAAGAGAATATTAAAGCCGTATATTTAAAAGAGTTTTTAATTATAATAATATTAAAGCGTAATATTTAATATTTTTATATTTAGGGTTCTGGGTAGTATGTTTGTGTCACAAAAATAAAAAAAAAATCTTATTTTCCTTACAGAGAAAAATTAATGTGCATTCTTGCATAGGGATTCTAAAATATTTTCGATAGCTAATTCAGCATTACACCATTTCTATGCTTTAATGTTTAATGGATAGTTGCTCACTTAAGTATACTAACATAGGTGAGTTAGTCAATATTATATCAACTGAATTTTCAATCATATATATTCAATTTTCATGATATAATAAATTAATCCAATACATAATGATGTATTTAGTTAATGTCTATAAGAGAAGGACCTTTTCGAGTCACAAGGAAATTTGTGTTTTTATTTTAATGAATGAGATCGTTGAAATGAAAAAATTGTATTTAGTTGCAGATTTTCCCACCTGTGTTCTGGACAAAAAAAATATCAAAAAACGACAGATTTGTTTACCGTCATTTGATTGGGATTTTCATCAATTTGGCTCCTAGTGCGGAGTAAATCGATTTCCAACGAAAAAATTCAACGAGAACTAGTTGTAAGTCAGTTTCTCAATTTCTTTTTTTTACAGGCGGTAAGGATAAGTAGTTAATTATTACGGTTGTCTAATTTGAAAAAAATCTTCAGGGTGATCAAAAAACATGTTCATGCATGTTTTACGCTCCTCCCAACAAAATTTGAAAATTTGCATTTTAATTGATACCAAATGTTATGATTTGTATCCCAAAAAGATTATTATTTATAATGTACAGTAAAACGTTTAATAAAAAAAAACAATTGTACTTTGTTGAGATTAAATGCGATTATCTCAGAACTTGTTTTTGTGACTTAATATGCCTTCTGTCAGTATAAACCTCGATATGCTCAATTTTGAAAACGGATATGGTTGTCTATAAAAAATAAATAAATAAAAAGAAACAGGATTAAAAAAAACTGCTGGCTAGGTTATAAAATTTGGACGTCAAACCTAACTGTTACTTTTAAAAGGGTTATAAATAATTGCACTTTGTGTTAGATAGTGTTCACATGGTAAACTTGAACTTTCATTTCGATAGAGTGCACGTTGGATTAGTATTAACACTCAAACATTGATTTTAATGGTTTCCACTTAGTCACGGATTCTTTTAACAAAGTGAATTAATTTGTAGTAGGTTATGATAGGGTTGGTCAGGTTTGGTTTGTGTGATGTATTCTAATACGTGGAGCACAGAAAATTTAGACGGCTTTATATAGGGTAGAGTTGCGACAAGTATTTTCATTTCATTACAGCTTCGTGCAACTATCTATTTCAAAGTGTGAATATTTATTTATATTGAGTGAAAACTATTTTATATTTTTTCAATGTTAAAATATATTTTATTATGTGGGATCACTTTATTTTTAGTGAAAGAATTTGTTTTTTGTGGAATGTATATTTTGTAACAAGTGAAAACTATTTTAAGTGAATATGATCTAAGCAAAAGTGCATTTAATTGTAAGCCCTTTAAAAACACCAGTCACATCCGCGTCATTTTGAAGCGAATCTATTTACGGCACCTTACAAACTCAATTGTCGCCAAAATAATTTTATTCAAAAAAAAAAAAAAATTCAACTACTTATTATTTTCCTCACAGTTTCGAGAAAAACGGCCTAAAATAAATAATAAACGGGAAGGAAGAAAATCCTGCGTGCAAATAATGTGTAAAAATATAAAATGTGATCAAAATGTAGATTTCTACGTTGAAAAGTGGCGATAAATCCACGTCACCTGTGAACCAACACCGGCGTCTCAACAAATAAATTACGGCAATAATGTAAACGAAACTTACCTGCGGGACCGGCAGGGTTAACGGTAAAATATGAACGGGACATTTTTAAACCATTTATATTATTATAGAGACTATTTTGTTATCAATCTATCATCATTGTCGAATCGTCGCTTTCAGATTGGTTTATCGAAAGCGCTAAATTTCAGTTATAAAAAAAGCTGTCATTAAATAATTGTTTAAAATGGATAATCTGTCGTTGAAGAGTTTGAAACTACAGGATAATTATTTTTATGTAAGAAATCACTTGATGATCGAAGATCATGTCTCCTCAATGATACATTTAGTCTACATATTTATAATAAACAGTGACAATAAGGAATATTAATATAACAAGTGAGTCAATAATTAAAATTATCAAACAACATGACACCGCCCCGTACTTATGGAGCGGAGAGGGGTTTTCCAGCGATTCAAGACCCGTCTACAGACTCTTCCTATTAATGCAAATTGAATATGTAATATCTCTGCTAAGGCAATAAGTAAATTCATTATTGTGCATTACGTGAATTGTTATACATAATTTACATAATTCACATCTTTTTGCAAATATGTATTGTCACTTCGCACTCGGCGGATCCAAGGGGCTGAACGTCGTCCGCAAGGCCACAGCAGCTTAGGGTCGAAATTGTGACCCTATCGTAAAACCTCTTGCTGCGTTTTAAATTCAAATCGTGTATTTTAAACTCTGTTTTTGTATCTGTTACTGCCTTTGAGGAATGTATTATTATAAACTAACTGCAAATAAAGAGAAAGTTAACTGACGGGCGAGTTTTAATAGAGGACGAAGGAACCTGTGAATCATCCTTATCGGCACGTCGGACCTGGGGTAGTCACAGTGTGTTGACGCTCCACTTCCCCATCGAGTAGAGACCCTTTCAAACAATTAACTTAAATACACAAATGGCAATACTAAATAAATATCATAATGATTTCAATAATTATGGATTAAATTGTGTGGTGCAGGGTGCAGGGAAGGTAATTTTTTGAATTGATAGAAGTTTTCTGGGGAAGAGACTAGATCTGGATGTTCAATAGGACGATCGCGATTTTTTCTGCAGGTCAAATACAGGATATCTCTTTTGATGGGCATAATTGGGCTAGAGAATATGTTCCGAACCTTGATTTCTATTACCAGACGAACAATATGTGTCTGGTTTAATTTTAAACTCATATAACTTGATGGCATTAAATGCACCATTATCAGTGATAAATTGGGAGGTCCAGTGATCTGGAGAGAACCAGATTGCATTCTGACGAAAGAGAATATCTGAGAAAAATGGATACGTAATTCTACCTTGAGGGGACATTGACCACCGTTTTTGCTAAGTGGGGAGAATTTTCACTTAAGCTTTAAGAAACTATTGAGAATTCAAAGGATGAAGAATTGAGCAGCCAATTTATTTTATTAAGTAGCCCTGTTATGATTGTATTTTTAACGGTTGATAATGCTCGATATGAGCGAAACCGGTTCTGATCGCTATAAACACGTGGAAGTAGTAAAAAAAAATTTGTTTTATTAAAAAAAAAACAAAAGAATATTATTGAAAAGATTTATAAAGATAATAAATTTGAATTATTGAGATTTTGTACATTTCCATGTATTTTGTCACTAACGACCCGGGTTTCGCCTTTCGGTATCTTCAGGCATTCAAGTACACGAATTGTCAATTCGAGTCCACTCGTGTGCTCGAATGCCTGGAGATGCCTAAAGGCAAAACACAGGTCGTTAGTGACAAAATACATGGAAATGTACAAAACCTCAATAATTCAAATTTGATATTGAAATCCCATCAAGTATGAGGGTGCTTGATGGAATGTCGATGACTTAAATTATAAAGATAATAATTATTATCGATTTGTGAAACTGTCCATACCGCAATAGAAGCCAACGACGTTGACTACTCGCCCACTCGACTTAAATTGCTTTATGTATGTCCGTTCGAAGGTTTGGATATATGTGATGGTTTTAATTGGATCCTAAAATGGAGAGAACGATAGCGATTAGCTAACCGCTACTCCCGTCCTAGTCATATTGTTAAATCCTTACCCATTTCGAAAAATAGAGGTTGATCAATCGAGTAACAAGCAGTTCTCGTAAATTTTATTTAGATTTCCATTTTCCATTAGAGCTCTATTTAGATTTCATACACTACACTATACACTGGGAACTGGCATGGTAAAAAAAAATCAAATTCCTACCCACTATACTGTATTAATTCTGTGTGGAAAAGGGTGTTAAGTCTAAAAAATCAAATTTCATGCAATGCAAATCTTGTTTTGGCTCTCCCGAAAAATATCAATTTTAGACATAATAACTTATTCCTTTCGCACACAGAATTAGCGACAAATAATTAATATTAACAAAATAGAATCCTTTTATAGAATTGGCATTTACTTGGTAAAATTCCATTATAATAAGATAAAATAACAAAGTATTTAATTTGGATTATTGAGATTTTGTACACTTCCATGTAATAACTAGTCAGTTCGAGTCCATTCGTGTGCTCGAATGCCTGAAGATGGCGAAAGGCGAAACCCGGGTCATTAGTGACAAAATACATGGAAGTGTACAAAATCTCAATAATCCAAATTTGATATTGAAATTCCATCAAGCACCCTCAGTCGATGTCTTAAATTATACAAAGTATTTAGTTCTACAAAATTTTTATCAGGTAGTTGATAGCTATTTCGGCTTCTACTACTAGTAGTTCTGACGATGGCGAAAAGCCGAAATATCTATCAACTACCTGATAAAAATTTTGTAGAACTAAATACTTTGTTATTTTATCCTATTAAAATAGAATCCATCGCAAGGCAGTGGCATAGTGAAAAGGTGGGGTTCTCTCCTCCTCCTTCGCAGGGGTGGCGAGCGAGAATGTGTCGTGGGGGCCTGGATGTGACATTTGTACAAAACACCGTGATTTTTCTCTCATAATAATTTTATTCGTAAGCCACAACACATACCCTCGCTAGATTTACTTTGTATTTGAGAATAAGTTATGCAAGCACAGGAAAATTCAGGAATTATTCTAATACTCGGAATTTCGCGAGACGTAGTGATCAGTCAAACAATTTGTAACTTTGTGAATATTTACTAGTTCAAATTGTGGAAATACGCACGTCGATACATGAAGAATATTTAGCGTCTTTATTTTTGATTATTTGACATAACATACGAAAATGAGTTAAGTTATTGGATCTCATTTTAGAGACGACAGAAGTCTCGGCCGAATGATGCAAAGTAGAAAAATAACTTGACCACTTTTTGGAAGGGAAACATCATTTTATAATGGTTTTAGGTTACAAAATTCTGATCGGGCCACTTGATATCTTGATAGCCACTGTTATATCGACACTCCCTACGTATAATCCCGTACCTGCAAACATGAGAACTTTATTTATTGAATTACTAATGTAGGTTTTGACATGTCTTTCAATTCGACTTTAAAATATTGTCCTCCATCCATTTAAGGAGTGGTCCTAATTTCCCCTCCATTTTAGATTCATCAAGAACGGCTGTTACGGAATATATATGAGAAGGAGTGATGTAAAAAAACCTACATGAACTAACCGGGGTACACGTTTTAGTTCATCAGGAAGTTTAAATTTGATATACGAATTATTTTTTAGCATTTACAGCGAGTTTAGACAATCTCGGAATTACGGGATTGAATAATTGATCGGGATTTCGGGATCCAGGAGATCGGTATTGGAAGCTTTAGTCAGTAACTATTTCAATTTTTGGTTAGTAAGAAATAACAAATGGTCAGTAATTAATTCGATAAATGGTCAGATACAGTTCTGCTGTATCGCTGTTCTAAAGGATAGGTGTAGGGACATAGCGATAGTGATTGACTAACCACTAATCCTGCTCTAGCCATATCCTTCTAACCTTACGGTCTTTGAAAAAAGAGAAGTTGCGTAAGTAACTGAATAACAAGAAGTTCTTGTGAAAAAACTTATATTGAGATAAGCTCTATTAAGGTCCATATGAACCACATTGGCAGTGGACATAGTTAAAAAACATGTTTTCAATGAATGTAATCAATACAGAATAAACTTTATCGTCATTATACAAGGAAAAGTACTAAATAACTATTTAACGTCTACGAACATAATAGTTGTCTGGCAAAATTGTCCAGCATCAAATAACTTTATGCATAACAAATGTCAAAAAAACTAATTTATTCGATGGAATTTCAATATCAAATTTGGACATTTCGATTCATTTCATCACTAACGACCCAGGTTTCGCCTTTCGGCATCTTCATGCATTCGAGCACACGAATGAGTCAGTTCGAGTTCATTCGTGTGCTCGAATGGCTGAAGATTTTTAAATTAATTAAAAATATTCAAATTGAACATTTTACACTTGGTAATTTTCTTGTTTCTCGTGCACGGTGTAAGCCCATTCCTATTTTCCCACATCGAACAAATGCACACAGGGACTGCCCCGCCCTGTGGCGCGGAAATATATTTTTTAATAATATTAAAATGCGAAAAATAATAATTGTTTGCTGTAATTCCGACTAGATGCCACCGCCGCCCGCCAGGAGACGCGACCTGCAACTTAATTTTTATTTCTACGTGACATGTGTCGCGTTTTTAATTTTTTTTTCACAATCTGTAACTAAACCACCCCTTCACCCACCCCCACACGCTATGTCACGTGTGAATATAAAGTCAGCTTATTTATATATATATAAATGTATTAAACGAAACAGCGGATACACGTTTGGCACGGTGGAATAATTATTTTGAATTAGTTAAATATGAATATTTTTTTCAACCAAATGGTGAATATATGGACTTCTAATGGAGTATTTCAACAAAACTTGCTTTATACGAGTCGATGGTTTATTCGCTCGATATCTCTTGTGCGGATGGGAAAATGAATTAAGGACGAGTTAACTAACAGCTCTTTTTACTCTTTAAACATTGATATATCCATCGATATATTGTGAGGTAAGTATACCGTTTTGGTGTTAACTCTTTGCACTCGCCGCTATGGCGGCATGTCATTAATGTGTTTTTTTAAATATTGTCAGCTATTTTTTTATTGCGATTTCAATTATTATAAATTACTAATAGGTTATTACATTCATCTGAGAAAGGAGTTGCCAAATGAAGACGACATGTGTAATTTCAACATGTGTTTTATTTAAATCTTTTGATGCAAGCGATATTTTTTTGTCACATAGGGTAATAAATCTTATTTATTGAACACGCTAGTGTCTTCATGGTGAACAGTATTATGCATTATCTTAAGTGTGTTTATTTATTTTTCAAGTTATTATTCGCTTTTATTTGTTGAAACATCAAGAACGTCTCGTTTAGTTTACGGTTTCATACACTTACAAATCTAATGTGAAGCACTTTAATGATTTTAATGAAAATTAGTACGTATCGATTTATTATATACATTTGAAGTTTGTGAAATTATTGGTTGATCAATTAGTAAGCGATTTTTGGCTTGATTTGATTCTTTGGATCTCAAAGTCGCACTTCAACCCTTCCTACAGAAGACCAACTTGCAGATAAGTTACATGTCCTGCGCTCCGGGACTAAGAAAGACTGTGCACTATGTTCAAATAGAAAAAATCACAGGTGGTAGATCAGAAACAAGACTATTTTGCAAGACCTGTATCAATAAGCCAGGATTACATATAACAGATTGATATGTGAAATACCATACAATGAAGAATTACAAATAATATTAAAATAAGTGCAGTATATTTATTATAAATTGTTTATGTTGCACTACGAAAACACTAAATCGAAAAAATGACATATTGAGTTAGTTATACCAAAATGTTCCTTAATTCGAACACACCTGTTTTTTTTATAAAGTATACCTTTACTTAAAAACAGTTTTGTACGAACAAAATAAATAAAAAAAGGAATTGAATTTCAAACATTTGAGTCCAATTACTCAAAACTAGTATTTTTCAGTTAGAATTAAACCTGTCCAAAATTTTGTTTCCTTATTCTCTCAGAATTATGATTTTTGAATTGTTACACTTTGGAAGTGAGGTATCGGTATAATTAGTAAATACTAGTAAAATGTTCTAGTATATTGAATAAACTGCGCAACAGATGTCACTGTTATGCCACCATCCGTGCAATATTGAAAGCTTTTGCTATTCGCCTGATGGTGGACAGTGAGAAAAAATATTTCAATATTTTTAAGCAAAACTAGTCTAGTTAATAGTAAAAAGTAAAAATATGTATCACACAAAGTTAATTCGTTATATTTAGTAATTAAACATCTTCTACCAAACAAAAATGTATGAGACTTATAGAAGATTAAATCGGTTGATGTAATATGACATGATTAGGAGTGGGTTAGCGTATCTCATTACAATTTTTCAATCTATAATAAGGGATTTTAAAAAATAAAACACAATTTGTTTGTACTACTTCCACATATTCCACAAGCAAACCGTCTTTGCATCTTCTCCTTTGCTATATCCGATTCATTAATTTGTATTATACCTGTAAGGTTATTTTTAACTTTAAAATTTATTGGATACTCATAGCTGCTCTGCTTTCTCCATTTAAGATGGCTGTTTATTATTCATATTAATTACATACTTAATATTTGATTATTTTTAAATGGTTCATTAATTTTTACTTAAAATTTCCCTGAGTCATCATTTTATATTATTATCGTCATTAATAATGTTGTTCAGCTAAATGGACTTTTAATGTAGCTATATTTGTGATTGTAGATTAGTATTTAATGATTTTCAAGAGGTCCATAACATTTTAATTGTAGACTCTTTCATTTGATTTATGTATAATTTGTTTGTTAATCAGTATTTTCTTGTCTCAGTTCATGAGCCATCAGTTTTATATACCTTCATTTTTTCACTCAATTTTATATAAATACGCCTGTTATGTTTGTATTTTTATCAGTTGATAATGCTCGTGATGAGCGAAACCGGTCCTGATCATTATAAATATGTGGAAGTAGTACAAACAAATTGTGTTTTATTTTTTAAAATATAATGTCTTTCCACCAAGAATTGACAGTTAACACCTTAAAAGTAATATAATAAGGGAGTTCTTTCAAATCAATATCCGTGCAATCAAATAAACAAACTGTGTATAATATGATGCTGCCCTAAGTATTTAATTCATAAAAAAAAAACTTGTTTTGAAAGGAAGGGTTGAGTGAGTGGCTACCAACCAATCCACAATAAAAGCAAATCGTCGTTGTCAAAAATTAAATATTTGTAAAAATTTTCAAGGGAGCATTAAGAAATTTTAAAAATAACTTTAACGAGTTAAAATACACGTAATTAATAGTAAATGAAATTCAACCTCTCTTTTTTTTTTTCGAAAATTCAATAATTTATAAAGCTCCATACTGAGATTCACATCCGTCAGATCTGCAACCGAAGCCAACGACGTTGACCACTGCACCGCGGACCCGCCATTACGTAATTAGAGGAGATATACACTAAATTGACGAAATAATATTACTTTCCATCACGACTTTAGTTTGATAGGACCACTTACACACCCTTAACATTGTAATTGTGTGCTATTCAATTTGTTGAGATATATTTAGGAATCTTTTATTCGACTTTTGCAATTACAGATATTTTAACATTTTGGAATAGATCTGCCGCCAACCTTTGCGGTCGACGGCTAGAGAGAAATTATTGTCGCCTGTATCAGTGTGTGAGGAAGTACGGCTTCTATTAGGTTCGATCGCGACCTATCCGTTGTATCCGCTGTCGTTTAGTGTTGGCAGCTCGTTCGTGTTGTCTTTCGTATTTATTCGTTTCCCCACATATAACATGTAACTTGTTTGATTACCTGTAAATTATTGTCATCGTTTTTGACCCAACTGTTTTATATTCCTTGTGATTGTTAACATTCAATGTTATATAAATAGCCAGGTTACGATTTTATTTTTATCAGTTGATAATGCTCCGGTCCTGATCATTATAATCATTCGGAAGTAGTACAAAAAAAATGTGTTTCATTTTTAAAATATAATACCTTTACACCAAGAGTTGACGGTTAACACATTATAAATGAAAAGTGTTATCATAATATACATTTTTTAAATCGTGATAACTAAATAACTGGAGAGACTATCGAAAAAGATGGCAAGTTAACTTTTTTGTACATTACATCAACTAAAACCGTTATCCAAAAAATCTTAATAATAAAACTCCCATATGCAAACAACGAGCCATTAATAGACGTAGAAAAAAGAATGGAGAGATACCAAACGAGCTCATATTATTAAAATAGGATTACTACAGAAGAAATTTACAGTGTTAGTAACCAAAGAAAAGCCATTAAATGTTGATTTATCGGAAAAGTTTGGATTCTAAGAACAGATTGGATCCATTCCCTTAAAGAGGGAATATTTTTTACTTGCACAGTACAGAAAGCTCGATAGTATTTATTATTGATGTGCGTACTGTATGGCTAGGTTAATTTCATAATCTAAAAACACACACAGTTAATATATTGATTGGACTGGCATTTATTTGGTAGAAATCCATTATAATAGGATGAAAATAGCAAAGTATTCAGAAGTACAAGATTTTATTTGTCAGTTGATAGATATTTCAGCTTAGCTATATGAAGCGCTGAGTCGCTAAACATGCTCTCGAAGGTTTTTAAAGTTTTGAGTAAATCACGAAATACTGTTTTGAGTAAAATGATAGTTTTAAGTATAGTTTAAGTTATTTTGTGTCTTCCGGTGTGTAACGAAAAGTAAAATATTCTTTTACAATGTCGTTTTTTCGGAGCGCGTCAACCGCGTAAAACGAGGATTGAGATCGTCCAAAAAAACGACATTTTTAAGTTTGAGACTTGGTACATTTTTATCTTTAAATAGGATGCATTTCCACAAAGAATTTTTAGCACCTTTGCAGCATTTTATTGAGTATATGTCTATATAGGTATTTTTAAACCATGTCCGCTCCCTACTAGGAGCATATGACGATTATCTGTCCCCCGCCAGTCTTCTTACGTCATCTCAGATTCCTGGTTATCCCAGCGTCCCGTAGCTCCGCCGTGTGTATTATGTTTTACTAGTATTTCTTACCCGGCTTCGCCCAAGATAGGGGTCGCTTACATTAGTTCATCTAACACTTCTTCCTTTCGAGCACACTTTTTGTAAAAGCCACGAAATGAGGACTTAAATTTTTTAAGTTTTATAACTTTAAAACGGAGTCCATTCGTGTGCCCGAATGTCTGAAGATGCCGAAAGGCGAAACCCGGGTCGTTAGTGACAAAATACATGGAAGTGTACAAAATCTCAATAATCCAAATTTGACAGATTGAGTTGTTATGATGACATGACGAGTTATTTTAGTATGGCGCAGTTGCTAAGCAACTATTTGCTATTATTTTTTCTGCTGCCTTTCGTTGAGACGTCAAACATATAGCGTCTTCAGTTTAAGATTAATATTTGAATGTTGAGAGTTGAAAATGGCACAGTTGACCTAGAAATGGCTGCCAGAATGACATGTGGAAATTTCATGTCGCTACTGTACACCGTTTGGGAGGAGTTCTTGTGAGTGACAGACATACAAACACAACAGATTTCTACATGTATTTTGTGCTATATAGTAGAGAAAATCTTAATTTATATATTTTAACAGTAATGCTATTTCGATATTTGATTTTTTAATGGATTTGAACTCTATGCATATTTTATTACGATTGTCAAAATCATCAAAGCTGTTTAGGTATTTCATATTCCAATAGAAGGAAGGAAGGGAAGGTTAGAATAGAACGATATAGCTAGCAATAGACTAGCAGTTAGCTAATTTTTCTCCCAACAGCCTGTTTTTAGGATCGATACGTAGGAGGAAATTTTGACGAACACAAATCGATTGAAGTATAAATTTATGAAATTGATAGTTCACGGATTCGAACCAGTGACCACAGTAACCGAATAGGATGCATGCCAACCATTCTGCTACAGAAACAATAAATATCACTATTAGATGACATTCTCAAAAATCCTCTAATAAAAAGTATATATGTATTAACGGACATTTATGTTATTCGTGCAGTAAATGATATATTATCCCATTTCAATTTTCCACCCCATCGAGCGGCATTAAAAGAAGAAGAAAATATAAATCAGGGGGTAAGGGGATGAAATAATATTCAAATATCGGCGGAATGTGCAGTTATATGCATAATTACCTAAAGATGGGCAATAAGCATTAAAACTTTACGAGCGAGGGGTTTTTTTTTCTATCTCTGGCAACATATAAATCAAATGAGCCGTTTCATTATGGGAAAAATATATTTACGGCTGATGATACGAGGCGCGTGCTGATGGTTAGATTGTTTGAATAATGAAAAGTATTTTACACATTTTTTAATATGGTTGGTATTAAATCTACCATATGCGGATTCGCTTAAATTATCGTTTTTTTTATTCCAATGTTCAATATTTTTAAAATCGACATCCGAACATATTCTGCCCGTATATTCGAATAGCATTCGTAATAATTTTTATTGACATATTTTAGAAAATCGACAATAGATCACATCACAATTTTTCCAGACTTTAATAATAATGACGAATACCTCAGGTAGTGGTTATTTTTGCCTTCACGGGGGCTCAATATCTTATATATAAATAGCCCAGACCGCTCTGTAGACGTTTAATTATTGTCACATATCACATGTAAGTATGACATTTTCTCATGACCTAAGCGTTCGTACTAGCTACTTCAGTAATTTAAAATCAATACCGTCATCTATGACGGGTGCGGTTATACTAGTCTTATATATAATTGCCCAGACCGCTCTGTAGACGTTTTATTATTGTCACATATCACATGTAAGTATGAAATGTTCTCATGAACTAAGCGTTTGGAATGTATATATAAAATAAAATGTTATGCAATGCACACACAGTTCCAACGTACTAGCTACTTAAACATTCAATATTCCAATTGCAATACCGTCATCTATGACAGGAACGGTTACTAGTCTTATCGTAATACTTGAGTTTGACGAACGACTCAGGGTTGAAAAAAAACCTTCTAAACATGACGTAATTTCAGTAATTGAAGAAATATCGTTGTTGTAATTCGATGCAGCTGCAAATTTTAAATATTGCAATACAACGGAACGGTTTTGTAATGTGTATTTGTATAATAATAGTGAGTACCCGGCACGCGTTGCAATGCCACTCAAAGAAAGAAGGGGTTTGTGTTTTAATTCTGTTTATTGAACTGCTTTTGGATTAGAGGTCTGCACAGGCCGAAATTTCATAGACTTATCCGGTTCGAGCCTATCATCTTCAGGTCTGGCCGGACCCAAACCCGAGTTTCAATATCACACTTGTTATAACACAATATTTTTGTTTTTCGTCTGATGCGTACACGAATAAATCAGAAGGTTTTTCATAGATGTCGCTGTATGTACGTATTTGATTCTTTTTTTTCAATTTTAGATTTTCAATTTTTTTTCTTCAGAACCCTTCACGGGTGTGTGCACAACAACTCACCGAAGTTTCATCGAACTCGTATGAATGGTAAAGGAACCCGTAAAAGACAAACAAACATTTATTTAATATAATATTTCCCGGCATGATCACAATAAGTCCTTCCTGAAAGTTTCGTCGCGATCGGTTGAGTAGTTTAGGAGCCTATAAGATCCGAACAAACCAACAAGCCAACAAACAGACATTCATTTTTATATATATGTTATTGATTCTTCAAATCGATTTTTAATAGTATTTTCATATTTTATAAGTGAATATCCGAATATATTCGAATAGTTTTAGTTTTACTATTCGATTTTCGAATAGTTCATAATGACAAATAGTTGGAGTCCCTACTCCACATCCCTAGTTAACACCTTAAAAGTGAATATTGAACGATAGTCTTACGACTTTTTGTTAATCAAAACAAAAGTATTTTTTTAAAAATATCGATTTGAAGTATTGAAATTTTTTACATTTACATGTGTTTCGTCACTAACGACCCGGGTTTTGCCTTTTGACATCTCCAGGTATTCGTGTTCGGTTTTAGTTTGTCAGTTCAAGTTCATTCGTGTACTCGAATGCATGTAGATGCCGAAAGGCGAAACCAGGGTCGTTAGTGACAAAATACATGGAAAATGTTTTAAAAAAATAAAACACAATTCATTTGTACTACTTCCACATATTTATAATGATCAGGACCGGTTTCGCTCATCACGAGCATTATCAACTGATAAAAATACAAACATAACAGGCATATGTTTGTATTTTTATCAGTTGATAATGCTCGTGATGAGCGAAACCGGTCCTGATCATTATAAATATGTGGAAGTAGTACAAATGAATTGTGTTTTATTTTTTAAAAATATAATGTCTTTCCACCAAGAATTGACAGTCAACACCTTAAAAAAAAAAACATAGAAAATGAATGGAAATTAATTCTGTTGCACCCTTTTCTAGTAGGAAGGGTATTTTATTTTTCTTCAATAAATAAAATAGCGTATAAC
Organism: Himalopsyche phryganea; assembly: GCA_022494535.1. Classification (NCBI taxonomy): domain Eukaryota; kingdom Metazoa; phylum Arthropoda; class Insecta; order Trichoptera; family Rhyacophilidae; genus Himalopsyche; species Himalopsyche phryganea. The sequence goes on from JAGVSL010000039.1 coordinate 1,114,085, forward strand.
TAATGAAACGACCCTCAGCCGTTAGCACCGTTAGACGTAAGAAGTACCAAGACATGGCGGAGAAGCCTTATAAGAAAAAGATAATCGAAATTGGTATATCGCCCACTATGAAATAGGGGTTAATCTCGTTTTTATTACATACACGCCGCCCGATACCTAAAGCGCCAAGACAAAATCGCGAGACACGCATTGTCTCTCTTTCGCACGCACTGCATAACCATAGACGTCGGAGGGGGACTGTGATATTTTCGCGAACACTTCTGTGTATTCGGTCATTAAACAAAATTTTTCACTAAGGGAAAAAATTTGCAATTACTTAACGGAAAGTGTAGTTGGAGTGGGGGCGGTGTGGGGGTGCTAGGTGGCGGCGTGATGCAAAAATCTTGTTATTATGAAAAGGTAGTTTAGTGAACGTTACCTCGTGTTGTTTCGCAGATGACAAGATAATGTTCCCGTACCGACACACCCATACATGAATATACGTGCAGGCTTCATTGTATGTGTTACATTGTCTACGTATTGAAAGGTTTTCTTTTGAACTTTTTATGACGTCATCGTTGATGTAATGGAATGCTTTTCATCACATAACACTGATAGTTAGCAGCCACTGTATATAATGTATTATTGCTGTCATTTTTTAAAAAATATATTTTTAATGATGTACCCACTACCTTCGACTGCAGCATCAAATTCTTTTTACGGGATGTATTGCGCAGCGCAACAACTATAAGCGCGTTTCAAATGTTTGCTAAGAATTGGCGAAATTAAGTCTTGGTTACATTAAAGTTTCTTCAAAAAGAAATGGATGATGTAAACAAATTATTGAAGACTTGGGGGTGCCTGATGAAATTTGAGCTGTTCTTCATTCCTATACGCTTTGTCACGGGTTTCGCCTTTCAACATTTTCAGTCATTCTAGTATTCGGATAAACTCGAACTGACGGAAATATTTTTTGTACGTTTATTTCAAAATGATTCACCTTTAATTACTGTGTACGTAAATCAATATAAAGTGAAAGAGTTGTAAATTAATGATAAATGAAACCAAATCAATGTATATTTGTACCAGAAATAAAGACGCAGAAAGATTAAAAAATCTATTCAAGATAATTTTATTACTTAATCATGACATATTTATTTACTTTAACATAGTTTAACGTGTGACCATTAAGGCCCTATAGTAGGTTTTTCTGTTATTTCGTGAAAATCGTTAATCGTTTTGCGTCCCCTATTTTTTTTACTTTTATTTAAATGAAAATAGTAAAGTTTTCAAGCCTTTCTAGCAGAGTTGACACCTGTTTTTTAGAAATGATTTTATTTGCTTTACGCAGTGACTAGATTAGGGTTTATTGTAGGTTTTCGAGATTTAATGTCTGAGACAAAATCGTAGAACAAAGCATTTTTAAGAAAGTGAATTTGAAATTTATTGAATATAACAATTCTATTAAGGTTTTTGAAATGTACCAACAAGTTCGTTTTCTCTCACTTTTTTATACGTCTTTTAACAAGGAAATATCAAAAAATTAATAAGTGTAATAAAAAGTAATCATGTTTTTATTACCTTTCATTGAGATTAAGTCAGAGTCCGTCGTCTACCTCGATACCATACTCGTTATTTCTTTAGATTATATTTAAATAGTGAATATGCGCTATTTATTCCAACTATTGACTGCGTGACCACGTAGGACGAAAGACTAAGAGCGTCTACCAAACGGTTGTAGAATGCATTATCTAAAATGGTCCGGATTACAGTTAGGTCACTTATTGTGTGTAATATACTACCTTTAATATTTAATTACCATGGATATCGTCCCGTAGTTGATGATGATATTGCAGATACCCGGCAGTGACGGCCGGTTTTGTATGGGAAATAACAAAGTTAACTATATTACATTTTAATATGCCACTGAAAGACAATACAATCTCCCGGCAAAGTCTTTCATTTTTCTAATAAACCCCAGCGATAAAAAATACCGCACAGCCTTTGAAGTCGAAAATTATATTCTGTATTAATATATTTTTCAAAATATAGACATCAGCACGGTGTTTAAAAATGATTTTTCCACTTGTGATAAAAAACATTTCTATCTAATTCCATTTTTTTCTCGTGATTAATTATGCGGCTTGAGTGAGTTAAATTTTGGTATCATTTACAAAATAAAAAAAGAGATTGTGCACTGTACCTTCTGGTAGAAGGACTAGACGGTCGCTTTTAAGCTACTGTCACAAGTATGTCATGGACTAGACAAGTAAAAGTGAACTCTTCAATTTTTTAAAAATAAAACACTTCGCGAGCATTATCAACTGATGAATGCTCGCGATGATCGAAACCGGTCCTGATCATTTAAAACATGTGGAAGTAGTACAAACCAATTGTGTTTTATTTAAAAAAAAATATAATGCATTTAACGCTTAAAGCTTTAATATCACATTACAAACATTTCTTTTTTGAAATTGAATTGTTGAAATTTTGTACATTTTCATGTATTTCGTCACTAACGACCCGGGTTTCGACTTTCGGCATCTTCAGGAATTCGAGCGCACGAATGCCTGAAGATGCCGAAAAGCGAAACCCGGATCGTTAGTGATAAAATACAAGGAAATGTACAAAATCTCAAAAAATTAAATTTGTTATTGAAATTCCATCAAGCACCCTCAGTTGATGTCTTAAATTATAAAATATATTTATATATAAATATAGTGTATTAGCACGTTTTGTGTAAGTTATATTATATTATGGAAGTAGTACAAACAGATTGTTTTTTATTTTTAAAATAAATTTTCGTTGTTGAACAATATCTATTTTGCAATAGGACATGTCCACGTATGCGGTGAGATTATGATTTTAATTAAGAATGAATACGTCAACTTTCTGAGCACCCGATAAATAAAAAATATAAAAATGTTCAAGGAGAGATGCGAGAAGCGCTTTCCCATAATATAACGTGGAGAGATTGCTTTCAGCTGAAGCAAAACGTCGGATCTCCATGACCGCGAGCTGTCGTTTGCGCCATTTTGCCGCGAAGAACGACCTAAGCATTATAATGGTCTCTTTGACTTTTTAGATGGATTTTTTAATGCAATAATTTCAATAATTTATCGCTCGCGGGATGGCGGCGCTAGTGTTAGTGTGGTTGTGTTCCGCGCTAAAGTAGCGAGCGAAATTAAAATTAAGATGCCGGTGGGCGTCTCGGCTAAGTCGTTTGTCTAGTATTAGGGGTGGAAGATGGATTTTTCTTATTACTGTAATGGGAATATTATTAATTGCGAACATTATCCATATCGCATGATGTATCGCACGATTTTTAAATGTTGTAATGCAAGAATGGGGAAATTTAATGGCACTTTTATTTTGATAAGTCGATATAGTATTACCAACATTACAGGAACTAAAATTGTTAGTCAAAAATAAATTTTTCCAATTGCTATTTTATTCAAAATAAATATACATGTATACTTTTAATAACCGTCGTTAAAATGTCAGTTTTGGATTTTACTAAAATTTCTGGTTGAGTATGGCAACATTCTTAACGCGACGGTGGCGCCCTCACTAGCGGCCAAGTTAAATCGGTACATCTATAGTATAAATAAATAATCCAATGTACTCATTTTTAGAAGACTTGTGAAATATTCCGACATAATATAGTTGAATATCGTCGTGGACAACAAATTATATTTATAGTCAGTAAAAAGATATTTCTAAATATCCTTCTACTGACTATATTAAACTTGGAAATTAGCCAATTATTATACAACTGTTTATAAAGTGTATGAAACTCTGGTAAAAAATCAATAAAATTTGTATATTTTGCAACTTTGTGGAAATTCATTAGAACCATTAATTTACCTTAGAAATAAATAACCTTGCGATAAAGTTAGTCTGAAGATGCTCTTTCAAGAGGCGAAACGCGTCACGTTAGTGACAACACCGGTAGAATAACAAAGTTACCAATTTAAATTTTATATCAATAATATTTGATTTATGGTGATTATTTGAATATTCCTTTTCCCATTATCTCAATGTGGGTTATTTGGAGATGATTGAGTAATGAACTGGACGTTCGATATAACGGAATTTCGATCAAAACAGACAACCTCTCTCTCGCATTAGTCTGGTTATATCAAGTCAAATGCCATCAAAAAAATGCTATGGCTGATGACCTTCTAAAGAATTAAATGAAATGTTGATATTTCTGGGCTATACTCGGAAAGTACCTAATAGTTAAACAACTGTTTTGGAATTTCGTATAATTATAGGTACTTTAAGATATTGGAATAGATCTGCCGAAATCCTTTGCGGTCGACGGCCGGTGAGAAATTATTGTCGCCTGTATCGGTGTGTGAGGTAGTCCGGCTTCTATGACGTTCGATCGCGTTTTGTCCATTTCAATAAGTGTCGGCAGCTCGTATTTATTCGTTTCTCCGCAAATAAATAAACTCGGGTACAAATCAATAATATTTGATTTATTTACTGAATATTTGAATGAATATTGCTTTTACTTTTATCTCAATATGAGTTATTTGGAGATGTCTCAGTAATGAAATGGACGATCGATATATAAATGTATTAAATTAATGTTTACATAGATTTTTGAATAATCGTAAGGTTTTAAAGAATTTCATCAAAGCTGCGCGATCATAATGTCGACAACTGCAAGATGACAAATCCATTGTAATTTCAGAATAAACAAGGCGGTATCTGTAAAAAATAGCGAGGGGGTGGATGATTGTAAAAAAAATTAAAAGCGTTTCAATTAGGGAAGTGGCGAGAAGAAAGTGATGATGCAGGTGGCTGCTAGGGGAGACCGGGGTGGGTTGACACGTAGGGAGAAAAGCACGACGCGAGAAATCACCGAACGGTAAATGTGATTGATACTTAATTCGGTTTAAATTTACTTAACTAAAAATAGACAGTGCAAGAAAAATAAAATGAAAAAATTGATCAATTGAGCAATTTTAAATATAAAAATTTAAATACTGGTAGCCGAAAGGATTTTTTTATTCTCTCGATTGTGGGGTGAAAGGTTTGAATTCAAGAATTTAACATACATACAAGGATTTGTATCCGAAGGCATTGATGTCTATGTTGTTTTCAACCCTTCCCCATTGCGAAAACGGGGCGATTAAAGAGCATCCTTCTTTAATTACTCTTTTCAAAGAGGTTAAAAACTTATAACCAGTCATCGTAAAAATGTCGAATTAGATGCTCCTTAGCTTTAAGATAGAGATGCGCTAACAACTAATCCTATCTTTACTTCACCTTTCTTTCCATACTTTATCTGTAGACAGGTTGAGTAACTTAAAACCCTTAATTGTAAAACTATTTCTTTTGAGATGTGCCATTATGAGTCCATATGCTACACTTAGGACTAGATATGGCTGAAAAAACTAGTTTATTGTCGAATTTCGGATTCAATCTCTTATGAAGGTTATGTTTATAAATATAAAATATTAGTGAATATTTTCAAGTAATTCGAAAATATAATTTAATGACTCGATAGGAGAGAGTGTGTGACATAAAGTTGATGATTTCCTATCGACTTGTTTTAGAAGCTTGTCAATTTGTCTCACATTTTATTTAAAAAATTCTTAATGAAATTATTTTAATATTTGAAAATGTCCACTGGCTAAACGAAGCCGGCCCATTTAATCTAATAATAATAATGCATATATTTCAGTGTTTGATAGATAAAATTCACGGGCCAAAATAACACTTGCATTTTATAACGTTTGCCTTTGTACTTTTATACGTAAATGATCTCGTCTTGCCCCATAGACCATTCGCCCCATTTGACTCCGATTTTCAGGGGACAGGAGGCGATGAAAAAAATTAAGTGAATTGACGAAGGAGGAAAAAAAACACTTGTTTTAAAGATATTAATTAAATTCAAATGAGAATGTCTCCATTTGATTGAATTATGATGCAGATCAAATTAAGAGGTTTTTGATGATAATTCAAGGGTAGAACGCCTGTTAAGTAGTTAGATACTTTCTGTTCATGGTGTGAGGTTGAGTAATGTAAGATTTTCATGTAAATTAAAAATAAAACACAATTTGTTTGAATTTGGATTATTGAGATTTTGCAACAATTCCATGTATTTTGTCACTAACGACCCGTGTTTCGCCTTTCGGCATCTTCAGGCATTCGAGCACACGGAAATTTTGGAAATTAATAGAGCCCAGTTAAATTCCTTGCCAATTTTGAATGAGCAGCTGAACCTTCCTAATTCTCCGCTATTATATCCTATACGTTGAAACACCTAACAGATGTCACTAAATGTGGAATGATTGTATATATTTACCCATTCGTCGAATTACATCCCGTCAAAACCCACAATACTATTATAATTGTAAAATCACTGGTATTTCTAAAAGAAGTTGAAAAGCGGCAATTCGCCACTCTGTTAATATGGTGTTTACAAAATAAGGATTAGGGCGATTCTCGAAATTTTAACTCAGGTATCAGTGTGGCTCTCAGACGTATAACATCTTACCTCGTAAATAATATTTGTCGTATTTGTATCTTCTATATAAACGTTAGACACTGTTTACTGTCTGTCAGTTCGAGTCCATTCGTGTGCTCGAATGCCTGAAGATGCTGAAAGGCGAAACCCGGGTCGTTAGTGACAAAATACATGGAAGTGTACAAAATCTCAATAATCCAAATTTGATATTGAAATTCCATCAAGCACCCTCAGTCGATGTCTTAAATTATAACAATTTGTTTTTACTACTTTTACATGTTTATAATGATCACGACCGGTTTCGTTAATCGCGAACATAATCAACTGATACAAATAAAATGATAACAATTAAAAGGTATTGTCTAGTCTGAAGATGCTTGTTAACCCTTACAGCGAGAGCAGTTTTTGCACGAATTTATTTTCGATTAATTGATTTGTTAACACGCTCACTATGGATAAAAAATAGATCAATTTCAACAATACAAAATGGAGAATTATGTGAAATATATAATAGTTATCTCAAATACATCAAGAAGTCAACTAAACTCGTCGCATTCTCGCTAAAAATAAATCGAAGAAAATGAAGAAGCTGAGAAATATTTAATCTACGACTTTGCAAGCAAAATGACTGCTGCCTGTCTTCGTATACACGGCCAACACGTACACGAGCAAAAGGGTTGACGATTAATGCTATGTATCGGCAGTTTAAAGCTGAAATTCGAAAGACTGAATATCGAGAGCACTTTTCAAAAATATTTTCCTTGTATTCTACTTGATATTTTAATGATCTGTTGCCTAATTTGTCTACCTAAAGGTTTGCACTATTTTTTAAAGCATATATCCACAGGCGTTTGACCGGAAATACGAGATAAAGTCTTGGGCATGTAAACATGCCCAGTGCGTTAATCGGGTTAAATAAACGAAACGCGTTACATTTAGTAACACAAGCAGAAGAATAACTAAATTGTCAATTTCAGTTTTATATTTATAGGAAAATGTTTGGTTTCTTGATTTGTGTGATGTGAATAAATAACAAAACTAACACCGATGCAAATTTCGAATAGATCTTTCAATTTCTATAGCAAGGAACCTATATACGTGTTATTAAGGGTTGACTGCAATGTTGTAGAATCATTTACCGATTGAAAAATAGAAAATACCATAAAAAAATACACAAATGAGTTAATGATTACATTTTAAAAAGATCAAAACAGGTCTCGCCAAATGATGTAAATAAGAAAATTGAATTGACCATTTCTTGGAAGGGAAACATAATTTTACATTGGTTTTAGGTTTAAAAATTCTGACCCTCCCCCACTTATTGTAAGCCACCATTATATCGACACTTCCTACGTATAATCCCGTGTCAGTAAACAAGAAAATTTACAGGAGTGCATTTCAAAGATCCGTAACGCAACATACCATGTAATGCTTTCGATATAAACAGATTTACTCTCTCCTGAACAATTTTAATTTTGAGGGTTACATCAATTCGCCAAAACAACGTCGATATGAATGTGTTCATTTAAACCCTTGACCGTGCAGTCGGTGAGCTATAAGTCCACTTGCCTACGGTAACGAACCGACAAAAAACTGAAATTATTTCAATAGTAACATACATACTAAAAACCAAACAAGCAATACTACTTGCATATAAAGGAGAGAAAGTAAATGTGAAACGGGGTTGATAATCGTAAGAATAGGGGTGTCATAAGAAAGGCTGGGGGAGATGGGGACAGGTTGACGCGAGGGTGTGTATAATTGCACACACATACGCAAAAACAAGACAACGCATACAATTATGCGAGTCGAGAGACACGGCTTCTTTGGAAAATATTCGCTCAATTAAATTGTACCATCAATACAAAACAAGAGGGGGTGTATTGTGGATGAGAAGGTGGAGGTGGATATCGGGTGGTGAGGTGGGGATTTCGCTATTGACAGGGGTGCGGAATATGACGATTATCTTTATGCTGAAGGATGATTATGGATATGTTTTTTTTTTGTAATGGTGTCATTTATTTTATTCGGTTGACGGATGAAAGTGTTTTTTCTCTCCGTAATAGTCATAGAATGATTAGCAGATAAATATTTATATGGATATTGTGTTTTAATTTTGTATACAGTATATTTGAAGTAATTTTAATACACGCGATTCTCTTTTTGCAAGAGGGATACGTTTCAGAGACTACAGTACAAACAAAACCGTGTTAAAAAAGATAAGGTGCACACACAAAATGGGAGATAGATTCTAGACCGTGGCGCAGTTGGTATCGTCGTTGGCTACGGTTAAGGATGTCTCGGGTTCAAGATCCTCAAAAACGGGGCGTAGCGAGAGCGATTAGCTAACCACTAGTTCTGTCATAGCCCTATCCTTCCATCCCTACTCTCTTCGAAAAAAGAGAGTATGAGCAACTGAGCAACAAGCAGTTGTTATAGAAACAATTCTGTTGAGATACCTCCATTAGGAGGCTATAAGTTTCGAAAAATGCATACACAATAAGTAATAATGATTTGCGATTTAAATTATCCATTAAATCAGAAAAATAAAACAGAGACGAAATATAATCGAAACACAGAAGAGCAACATAAATGTGTCAAAACAAAAACAAGTTATGCATGAATAATGAGCACCTGCATCTTAAAATTCGACAAACGGAAAAAATGATAATTTCAATATTCAAAGTGTTTCTTTAAATATCTACATATCCTGTATTAAATAATAGTGTACTGTAGTGTGTTCGTCCATTTTTTTAGAGCTTGCAAAACGAGATGGTTTAAAAACAAAAAGAAGATTTCGATAGAAATTTTACCGAGCTGAACCTTAAATATTTGCAAAGGAATCTGTGTGTTTATTACTCTAAACATATTTTTAAAAAATACGACATTTTTTTGTTTTCATCTTGGATAATCAAATTACCCGAAAACATTTAAACACAGTCGATACGATTTCCAGAAGCAAATTATTTTTCATTTCGCCTCTCTCTACTTAAAATAATTTGATTAAAAATACCCCACGCGCTCAACACCCCCACACATACCCGTCTCACCTGACACTCCAGTGTCTTGTGTTTAGAACAGCATCAGTCGTCTCTTTGGCGAGGTGGGGAGAGTGGGCCAATGGGGGCAATGGGGTTTACTGAAGGTAAGAATTCAATATTTCCTTCAAATGGGGTATGGTGGGGTTTTAAAGAGAAACGCGGGTCTGTTAAGGACATCAGCAACGGATGGGGATGGATGAATACAGAAGTATTCCCAAACATTTATGTGTAAGATTTTATTCTTGAAAATTCTCACAATTTAATAATTAAATAAAATTCTATCAATTTAATAAAAAAAACTAGCTTCGGTAGTAACTAATAATTATTCAAAACAGCATCGTCTTAAAATATATTTTAATACATGCTAGTTAAAACATATACCACCCTGCGGAGTAAAAACACAGTATTTAAAGAAAATGTCGAATTTAAAGTAGGTAGTACGATAAAGTGAAGAGTTCGGAATATTTTACGTAGCAAAAACCACAGTAAAATTTATATTTTGTACAAAATAAGAGTCAAAATGTTTTTATACTTATTGAAAATTAACTTGACTTTGTAAGTAAAACACGGACCTTTTTGTGAAAACAGTGTTTAAATGTACGTATGATTATATACATAACACCTTTGTACATTATCCCAAAAAATCACTATTCAGATATAACAAAAAAAAAGGTAAATTAAAACATAAAGTCTGATTCTGACGAATCGTTGAACATGCATATACTGTGTTTTTATTTAACTTACGCTCACTTAGGGTCACCCAATCTTTTCATTTCCAAAGAGGGATAAATAGGTGGCGGCTAGAAAACTATTAGTAGTTGACTAATCGCTCTCACTACGACCCCGTTTTTAGGATTGGATGGATAGAAAGGAAATTCGAAAATCACAAAAAAACATAATATAGCACAAAACCATAAATCGATAGAAAAATCAATTGATGAAATTATCCGTAACACTGAGGACACTGGAATAAATAGAACGCCCAAAAGTGTTGAACAGTCGGCTAAAAGACGTGGTGATTTTTAAGTGGGTATGTTCCTGACTCGACGATGTGTCGGCGTCCGTGGCGTAGTTGGTAGTGTCACTAGCTACGGTTACGGATGTCTCGGGTTCAATTTCCGGTGGGGACGGTTTTTATAGATTGATCTGTCAATCGATTTATGGATTCCTGTTCGTAGTCTGAGTCCTCCCTCCCACCCATACCATCCTCACGGGGCGTAGCGAGAGCGATTAGCTAACCACTAGTCCTGTCATAGCCCTATCTTTCTATTCCTAATCTCTTCGAAAAAAGAGAGGTTGATCAACTGAGTAACAAGCAGTTCTCGTAGAAAAATTCTGTTAAGATACCTCCATTAGGAGACCATATGCTCCACATTGGGAGCGGACATGAGAAAAAAAATGTTCCTGACTATTTCTTGTATGTACTGCCGAGAGTCTATCCTGGATTTTTAATTGGTTCAGGATATATGAGTTTGTGCGTTTGGCCGACCATGGTTTTCGGAGCATCATTCTTCAGTACCACTTTTCAAATGCGTCTAGCATTGGTGCTGGAAATGCTCCATTCGAAATTAATATACTCTATACAGGGAGAAAATAATCAAATAATGACAACGAGAGCCAATAAAACATTAATTAATAATTTATTATAAGTGAATAGTTTTGGAAACATATTTACGATAGAAAACTCCCGGGAGGAATGGATAAGGGGAGGGGCGCAGATTATTTGACACACTTTAGAAAGCGTCAAGCCCTGATGAAATAAACTGGATGGGGGCAGAGGTGGTATATTAAGGACCCACGAGCCCTAAAGATAGCGCCCCACTCTGGCAATATTCAACATATTAATATGACATCAATGATTTGATTCGATGTACCGACGTGTGACGTGTCGCGAGAGATGTCTTGTTTTATATTGACGTTATTAGTCTTGTGACATTTTTGAAATGTGACAACTGAAATAGTGATATTAGAACTTTGGAAGACAGCAGCGTACATACGTAGAATAATCATGCATTTAAAGGGTTAATATCGACTGTGTTTTGGCCAATTGATGTAGCCCTCAAAAAATACGAAAATGAGTTAATGATTTGTTCTCAGTTTAAAGACGACAGAGCGGATCTCGGCCAATTACAAAAATAAATTGACCACTTTTTGGAAGGGAAACATAATTTTACATTGGTTTTAGATTTATTTTATTAATTCTGACCCGGCCACTTGATGCAATCGATTTCTGTTCGAATGCATGTTTGTGTTGTTTAGAATTCCCTCCCATCGAAACTCCCTACGTATGATCACGTAAGTGTGACATACGTGATTATACGTCTTTTGCGTTGTCGTTGTCTACGCAGTCATTTCTATATGTAGGCATCAAAAAATATTGGGAAAAGTACCTACTTCACTGTTTTTTCGTTAAGTATATACACGTAACTAGCCACTTACACGAAAGTCTTAACCTAAAATCCGAAGTCCAATATCGTATCTGTAATATTTCAAAAACTATAAACTTTTCAGCAAAACTTACTATTATATCGACACTCCCTACGTATAATCCCGTATCTGAGAAGATGATAATTTACAGGAGTGCATTTCAAAGATTTATAACGCAAATCACCATGTAATGTTTTCGATAAAAACAGTTTTTACTTTCTCCTGAACAACTTCAATTTTGAGAGTTTCATCAATTGGCCAAAACACCGTCGAAATCCGTTACAACATGCTACTCTTTTTCTGCCTGAAAAATAGCTTAATGCTGCTGAAAACAACACAAGTCTTCAGGAAATTTAATTGCGGATCAGAAAATATCAATCATTGGGGTCAAGGAGACCAATAATTTACCCGAAATACGAACATGATTATCAAAAAGTGTCAAATTATTTCGTGATTCGCTTAAATTATTGGTTTCCTTTGTTCCAGTTCATAATTACAAAATTGCATTGTTTTCGGAAGCATTAAGTATTTTTTCAATAAAAAGGAGTTATGTTTATATTCGGGATTCGAAACCTTGACCGTGCAACTGATTAGAACGTAAGTCCAGATGCATTGGTCGCTCAGCTGCGGGACTTATTATTCATCAACAATAGGATAAAATATCAAAGTATTTAGTTCTACAAAATTTTATTAGGTAGTTGATAGCTATCTCGGCTTAACGCCATCATCAAGACTATTACTATCGACTACCTTAAGAAATTTTGTAGGACTAAATACTTTGATTTTTCATCATATTAATGGAGTTCTACCAAGTAAATGTCAATTGAATCAATGCATCAACAATATTGCGGGATAAAATCAATCGTTAGTGTAGGGTATCACTAGACTTATTACTAGGATTGGCAGTTACCTTGTCGAAAATCCATTTTAATAAGGTACAAATACCAAAGTTCTACAGAAGTTAAAAAGTTTATGGTTATTTCGGTTTCACGCCATTGTAAGAACTACTTCAGAGCTATTATTATCGAAATAGTTATCAATCGGCGTCAGCGTCGGCGTCTGAAGCGCAGTTGGTAGCGTCGTAGGCTACGGCTACGGATGCCTCGGGTTCAATTCCCGGTGCGGACAGTTTTCGTAAATTGATATTTCAATCGATTTATGAATTTATGTTCGTAGTCTGAGTGTTGTCTAAAAACTCTCTCCTCACCCACCCATCCAATCCTCAGGGGCGTAGCGAGAGCGATCAGCTAACCACTAGTCCTGTCGTAGCCCTATCCTTCTATCCCTACTCTCTTCGATAAAGAGAGGTTGAGCAACTGAGTAACTAACAGTTCTCATAGAAAAAAAATCTGTTGAGATACCTACCTCCATTAGAAGACCATATGCTCCACGTTGGGAGCGGATATGGATAAAAAAAGTTATCAACTATACACAAGTTGGTTGCCCCACCCGGTACGTATATCCAGCCGATGTTTCACGGCCACCTGCTATGACGCAATAGCGATCAAGAAAATGAATTTACTCCTCATGCTCTTGCCTTGATATAGAACTGCACGGGACCGATCTTTTAACCATGCACTATTGTGACTTGCTAAACAACTTAGTTTAATATCTTTAAATTCTTTCAGAATGAAATATGTTGATATTTTTTACATTATCACTAGACTTAATAATATTAAATTAAAATATTTTTTGAGTGGGTCGGGAAGTGAGCGGTTAATTTTAGGTGTCCAAAAGGGGAAATTGGGGAGAGTTGTCTTTCAGCGAATTATGAAATGTGAAACGAGTCGTACACATACATAAATATAGATGTGTACGTGTGTGTTAATCAGGAATTTAAATTGGAGATGAAATTTAAGATGCATAAAGAGATACATTCCTTACCTACCAGTTGATGTATTTCCAGACTGAGGTAAAGTGACTATATTTAATAGTGTATTCCTTGCTATGGATGAAGTAAACAACCCATATAATTATCATCCAACAAATTCTAATTATAAACAATATCTTGACCATAAGATATAATAGTTAAGACAAAAAAAACTAAATATTTCAATATGGAACAGAATTCTGTAATTTTCTGCAAACATGTCCGCTTTCAATGTCGAGCATATTGGACTTATGTAGCGTCCAAACAAATGTTGTTTTTATAACTGTTTGTTATCAAGATTACTGATCATCATTTTTAGATCCGTCCATTTATTAAAAGACAATTATAATACAAGATCACTTTTAAGTTGTTAACTGTCTATTATTGGTGGAAAGACAGTATATTATGAGTGTGCGCGTTATAACGCCCAAGTGCGCTCTTGATTATGAAAATTGATAACTTAGTTACTCCCTGGCTGTTTTACTAAACGTGACACGTGTTTCGCTTCTCCAAGATGCATCTACTGACTAACTATATAGAAAGGTGAAAATCCCACTCCAAACGCTAATAATAAATGGATGAATAATGTATGGATGTTAATACTATTATCTTTAGTGCGTTACCCCCTCCCAACGTCCAGTAGAAGGGAACAACCCCAACATACCCTTCATTTTTAAGTTGTGAATTAGAATTATTGTTTACATTAGATATTATTAGTCTGAAGATGTTTATTAAAGAAGCGAAACATGTGTCACATTTAGTAACAAGGCCCATGGAACAACTAATTTTAATTGTATATTAAAAATGAATTTTTACAAAGTTACCACCGAATGGTCAATCGAAAATAAAATTAAAAGGATTATAAAGAAACACTGGATAATAAAGCGTTCAAACGATTTTTTTAAGGAGATGAAAGAATAACGAAAATAAATCTTCAAATAAACAAGAATACTAAGAAAATCCGGAAAAGCTACCGGAACCAAATTACGTACTATTAATCAAATTGACAAGGCCAAATCAGGAGCGATTCATTGGATTCCTGTCTCGTTCCACCCATGCCCCCCCTAATTTTCCACGCAATTCTGTCGATGGTGGCAATATTCCAGATTCCGGGCAAAATCAAAAGAAGAACAAGACATGGGGTGGCAGATCACGTTGCCCCACCCCCAATTAATCACGGCGCGGTGTATGACATGGGGGGGCACGGGGGGCACGGGGGGCACGTTCCGCGTATCAAATTTAATTTATCAGCCGATGTCAAATAACATTCGCGTCAAAAACAACGCGAAGCGCATGCCGATATATTAACTGCTCGTCTTTTCAGATAAAAGGTGGCACTTTGGGGTGGGGGGGTGTTGTTAAGGGGTTGAGGGAAGAGTCTGAAAGTGTGGGGCGGGTGGAAGACGAGCGATATGAGTGATATAGAAGAGTGGTAATCGTAATGAATTGGTGGGTAGGGTACTCAGGTATATACGTCATTTATAATAAATAATTTAATGGAATAATTAAAACAATAAAACATAGGTGGGCAATTTGTATGCGACATCTTACTGCTGGTATTTGTAATTAAATGATTAATTCAATTTGAATCGGAAAATTTCGTACATTTGGATGTATTTCGTCACTAACGGTCCTGGTTTCGCATCTTCAGGTATTTGAGTAAACGAATGAATTCGAACTGACAGTTGGTAAATAGTTTGTATCGTTTATATAAATATAAGCTGTGACTGTCTGTGATGTTTTCATCCTTTTACATGCCCTCTATTTGATACTGGATATGGGACGTAGATAGCGTGACTAGCTAAGTCCAGTTCATATCGTCGTTGTTCCGGAAGATAACACTAAATCGAAAAAATGACATATTGAGATAGTTACATCAAAATGTTCTTTATTTCAAACTCTACCGTGTGGAAGGAAGAACGACGTTATTTTTATACTTTTACTTAAAAACAGTTTTATACAAATAAACTCAATGAAAAAGGTAAAACATTTTAAACATTTGACAAACTTCAAAGTCCAATAACTCAAACCTAGTATTTTTCAGTTTGTGTTTTCTTCCAGAACAACGATTATATATGACAAATTATTATAACTAAGTCTAGGAGCTACACTGACGAAATACATGGAAATGTTTAAAATTTCAACAATTTCAATTTAACCCTCAGTCGATATCTTAAAGTATATTTAGTCGGCGTCCGTGGCGCAGTTGGAAGCGTCGCTGTCTAGGGTTCAATTCTCGGTGCGGACGGTTTTCATAGATTGATCTCTCAATCGATTTATGGATTTCTGTTCGTAGTCTGAGTCCTCCCTCCCACCCATCCTATCCTCACGGGGCTTAGCGAGAGCTGTAAGCTAACCACTAGTCCTGTCATAGAGAATGTTGAAACTCATTTGAATGTGGAAATCAAAATATCTGGCGCAATTTAAGTGCTACATTACTATTATATATATATACTCCAATTGCTAATCGCTATGACAGAGAGTTAGAATGATATCATTAAGCAAATCGAAGTTCGAATCCATAAGCAAGCTACCTGAATAATTTAAGAACTATAATTTTACTCTAAATATTAAGTAAATTCCATCGCTGTCCAAAGACAGTTGTCTATTATTTTTTCATTCGTTCCAACGATACACGATGATAAAAAATCGTACTTTGACCACTCCGCTTCAGATCTGGTTAAAAAAAAAACAATATTTTAAATATCCTATCAACTCAGTCCGTTCATTCAATTTTCGATGTGACGAGTTTTCTTGCAATAAGTTGTCCGCGCGATCTGTTATCCGTGAGAGAAATCAGCCGCGATCATTTTACCGCGTGGGAAATCATCCGCGGTCAATTTTATAAGTTTTCCGTATACGCGAAGGCCTATACTGCCCTGCTGAGTAAAAAACACAGTTATTAAATGTTCAACGATTCGTCAGAATCAGACCTCCTGTTTTAATTTATCTTTAAGTATGGTAATATTTATGTCTGAATAGTGATTTTTTGGGATAATGCATGATATGCATATCGACGGTGTTTTGATCAATTGATGTAATCCAAGAAAAATTCGAAAACGAGTTAATGATTGGATCTCAATTTAAAGACGACAGAGCTGGTCTCGGAAAATGATGTAAATTAGAAAAATAAATTAACCACTTTTTAGGAGGTAATCATTATTTTACATTGGTTTTAGGTTTAAAAATTCTGTCCCGGCCACTTGTTGTGAGTCACTATTATATCGACACTCTCTACGTATAATCCCGTATCTGCAAACACGAGAATTGAGAGGAGTGCATTTCACAGATTCATAACGCAACTCACCATATAATGTTTTCGATAAAATCAGTTTATACTCTCTCGTGAACAATTTCAATTTTGAAGGTTCCATCAATTGGCCAAAACAACGTCGATATAATTGTAAGTACAAACAGTGGTTTAACAAGGACTGTGTTCTTACTTACAAATACAGGTTAATTTCAATAATAACAAAACAAATTTAACCTTTTTGTAGGCCAAAATAATAAAAATTAGTGTGGTTTTTCTTGCGTAAAGTATTCCAAATTCTCCACTTTATCATTAATTTCAACATTTTCTGTAATTACTGTGTTTTAACTTAGCAGGGCAGTATAGGCTAGTGCGAAGACGGAGGAATTACACGCTCACCTGTTTGAGATAGTCAATTAAGTAGGCAATTCACGCACAAACAATAAACCGGTTGACGCAGCGAAACATGCGGCGAATTTTAGCACATATTAAACATTTTGATTGCCGTTATTGTACCGCGAAGGAGATTTATTTACAACTCCACCCCAACCCCTACTTTACCTCTAAGATGTGTACGAATATGACACCCTTAAGGCATTAACAACACTCCGTATTACCTATACTTTAATAATTACCTTCGCTTGTAGGAATAAATTTCGGTATGGATATCTCCTCCACCTTCAGTAAAATGTTATGTCGACTTTGGCGGCTTAACTGTAAAAACTTTGGTCGGAGATCAAAAGGTTTGGATTTGGTCGTCGGTAGTGTAAAATTTAGGTTTCTTATAATTTATTTACTTTCTTAGGAATAAACTTATTACACTGTGTAGGGTAATTTCACCAGTGGTCGGCCAGTTAGGCGACATGTGTACTTTCAAAAGGGATTTTGAGTCAATTAATGATAAATACATATTTTTTCGCTGTTATTCCATTGAACAGGGATTAAGTTATGTAACCAACTAAAAACAAAATAGTTAATATTGTACCAAGCATAAAATAATAGATGTATACACAAAAATGAAAATTCTCCCAGTGATCGTTGCCCAGTGTTCGGCTATCACTATGAAACTTCATAAATATCGCGAACGAATTTACTGAGCGTAGACATAACAATAAAAAGCATAATGATGCAAAGCATGACAATATAAAGTATATTTTGCTAGCGATCCCCATACAACATGAATTTGTCGAAACTTGCGAAGTAAAAATATGCTTTTTTTATTTGCGTATTGCATCATATAAGTCAGTATAGTGCAGATATACATTGGCACGTGGCAAAGTTTTAAGCTCAAAAGGCCGATCACTGGCGACGGCTGACTTTAGGAACACTCACCCTATACAGTATCAAAATTTCTTTGCAAAACAATTTGTTTCGAAAATTTGTCAGTACATACACTGATTCTTAATTGTAATTTGTGTGAAAAATATCGGGCGTATACTAACAAAAGGCATTTAGTCAAAAAACAAGTAATGAGATAATCACATTTATAGCAATACTATTTTTTAAAGAACTCTCTCCATCAGGATTAGTTTTTAAAAATACTGGTTGATCCTTATAAAGAATAACCTTTTTGCCAAACAAATCATAAGATTTGGTGTCGATTAGTTATAGTTTTATCATGCTTTTTGCCAGAATAAAAGATAACAACGATTTATTACTGTTTTTGTCATCATGTAAATTCCTTCGTTCTACCAGCACATATATTTTATTCTTGCAACTGTCAATTCTTGGTGGAAAGACATTATATTTTATTTTAAAGACATTATAAATAGATATAAATTTTTGCTCAATTCAAATTTATTGAATGAGCAAACCGTCTTTGCATCTTCTCCTTTGTTATATCCGATTCATTAATTTGTAACATACCTGTAAGGTTATTTTTAACTTGTAAGAATTGATTGTCTCTGTAATTTTTGTTTTTCAGATATTAAAAATTTAATGGATACTCATAGCTGCTCTGCTTTCTCCACTTAAGATGGCTGTTTATTATTCATATTAATTACATACTTAATATTTGATTATTTTTAAATGGTTCACTAATTTTTTCTTTTAATTTTCCTGATTCATTATTGTATATTACATTAGTAACGTCATTAAAAATTTTGTTCAGCTAAATGGACTTTTAATGTAGCTATATTTGTGATTTCAGATTAGTATTTAATGATTTGTAAGAGGTCCATAACATTTTAATTGTAGACTCTTTTATTTGATTTATGTATAATTTGTTTGCTAATCAGTATTTTATTGTCTCAGTTCATGAACCATCAGTTTTATATACCTTCATTTCTACACTCAATTTTATATAAATAAGCCTGTTATGTTTGTATTTTTATCAGTTGATAATGCTCGTGATGAGCGAAACAGGTCCTGATCATTATAAATATGTGGAAGTAGTACAAATGAGTTGTATTTTATTAAAAATATCTGAATAACATCTCCTCCGCACCAGCGTTCGCGTCGTGTAACTGCATCACCTGTCTCGTTTGACTTTTTACTAATTGCAGAAATAATCAGCATGTTCGACTTAACGTTTTTTGCCACGAAGAGTAAATATTTCGAAAAAAAGTTGACTCAAAAAAACGACACAAGAAAAATCACATTATGAACTGTTTATGAAAAACTCTCATTGACGACTATGGAGGTTACGAGATACAACTGTTCTACCTTTCCAACTCCATTTTCACTTTTTAATAATAAGCAATTATATCGACTACTTGAGTTTATTATATGCATAAATTATAATAGCTATATCTTATCAACACACCCCATACACTCCCCCAACCCTTTGCGAGCAAGGTGTGTGTGTGTAACATAAAGCTTCGGCAACCCTTTTCGTATTATTTTCTCACCCCTTTCGTTGAGCGCATCGTCAATGACTACTTTTAGCTAAATTACACCTTAAGTATTTATCCAGATGGCGTTAACGTCTTGCATGCATCATCATCAGCCGTAAGCTTCTGGGCGTAGGCCTCCCACAACTCACGTAACACAATTGTGATAAAAAAAAGCTTCATTTGGCACTACAGCTCACTGCCTATGGTGCTGTGTGCTTATATATTTAAGAACATAAATCCAATTGTATTAAGATTGACGAGATTTAGCTGTAGGTATGACGTGTGACGATTATGCGATTCTGGAGAGATATCTACAGATCCGGGCACGATGACTGAATATCCATCCTTTCCTTGGACGTCCATGTTATGACTTACCTTTTCAATACGTTCACTTTTATCACTACGTATGCAGAATTAGCGTCGTATTTCGACCATTGCTTTATTTCGCTGAATGCATTTTCAAGTGCGTTAAATTTCATAATTATTATGTTTTGTAAATAAAATATGATTTGCAATTAATTCGCCTCGTCTGCATTGATGACTCGACATAAATACTCTGGCAAAAATATCGAAGAAAAATGTTACGTAAATCTTTTTTCATATAATTTGTCGGCCGCTGTGGTCCTATGGTAATAGCTTTGCCCTAGCGGTCGGGTGAGTCCTGGTTCAAGCCCGAGCAAGGTCAATGTAAATTTAGATTTTTTCAATTTAAATTTGTGATCTTAGACACGAATGATTTATAAAAAAAAAAAAGTTTATCTTGGACGATTTTTCAATTTTAATAATATTTGGCGCATTGGCTACCAGCTGTAATGCAAGATATTTTTTAAAAATTGAATAAAAAAAAAGTAAATCTGCCGCGTCTTGTTGATGGTCCGACATTTAAGATTGCTTTTAGCAGAAGACAAAATTGACATTGAACTTGCTAGCACTTTATCTCTAGGTTAGAAACTTATTTGAACCGACAAGAAACTTTCCATAATTGAATATAAAACAGAATTCCAAAATAAATAACTACCGTTTTCTGTAAGTAAGATCGATGAATTAGCATTTCGGAGTAGGCTGATGAGGCCTCGAAAACTCGGCTGAGTTTAACCCCCCATGTGCGAATAATGTCTTCCCCATATTATCTGTAACAGCTTTCCACCCGCGGCTATTTATTATTTACATTACGCGTCTTAGCAGAACAAGTATTTGTGGTTGTTCGGGAGCATTGATGCTGAACTTGTTCAATGTATAGTTTTTACGAATATAATAATTTTCAGGAGCGCGGTTTTTCGAATGGCGATAGTTTTATTTTCAATTGCTTTTTTAAACTATGTCTACTCGCATTTTTACAGCAATATTACAATAAAATGGAACGATATAATTCAAATTTAAAAAAAAACTACAGCACTGACGAGAGAAAGTCACGTAAAAAGAGAGGGGGCAAAACGAATAATGCTCTATCAACTTTTCCCTTTAAGTAAACTAACATTGATTAGACTATTAAAATATGTATTTATCTTGATTTGTCTGTAACGCCAAAGGTATACACAGCACAGTACAATACAGCACATACAGACCCACTCTCCATCTGTGAAAAGCGCATTGCGAGAATGTTGACTTTAGACATTCAGTATTTCAATTTCAATACCGTCAACCATGACGGATACGGTTACTAGTTATATATAATATATAGTTTGATAAGCTCGAAAACGTATCAGGCAATGTGATGATTATTCCACAGATTTTTAGCTTTCAGGGTGATTCATACATTCAAAATACGCCAGATCGGTCCAAGTTATCTTTATTGCAGTTAGTTGGTTCAATACACAGTTTAAGAATTTACAGTTACAAAAATGATTACAAATCGCACGAAGCACAAATTAGAAAGGGTCTGGAATGCGGCTGGCTAGAATAAATTCGATTCCTAGGACGTTTGACGTTATCGAAAACAGATTTTTTTAGAAATTCACCATGCCACGCGAAAGATGAGCGATACATATGAATTGCATCTCGCGAAAGTTAATCGATGACGGCTTCGGGGATATTTTTAATTGCTAGGCTTCGCCTGACAAGATTGGGCCGTGTCAAGTTTTGAGAATCGAATGCAACCGTTTGAGACTGAGATATTGTCAAAATCGTTCAACCAATTGTACTATTATTCGAGTAATTTCAATATACAGGTGCCGCATTTTTTTATAATCAAAGTTTTTTTTTTCAAAATTCAGCAACTTACTAGCTATTAAAGTGCATTTGTCTTTCTGTGACGCACGGCACATCATGCAGACGATGTCTATAAATCGAGAACATTGAGTAAATGTTGACAGGTGGCACTGCTATCTGGTAATTTCGTTTTCAATAATCAATTATTCTGATTAATAGATTTATATAGACTATATTAGAAGCTTCTACTAAGCAATAAATAACTGAACGATTCGTAGCCCAATGGTTGACTATGAATTCCTTTCGAGGTACACCACACTCTCCTATCGATCAAGTAAGAGTTTTGACAATGCAAATTAAGTAAGCGGGAACACACATTGGAATGATGTAAGAAATGGGGGTGGGTAGAGTGGGATATATTGATACACACATCTTAATGGGGGAAGTTCTCGAACAATAGGCGCCTCAGGGAAACGGATATAGCAAATAATAATACGCAATAATTAATTGTGAAGTATCGATATGGCGATGTAAATGCGTTGAATTTAATGTTTATTTACTGTACGCTATTATTTGCGAATAAATGAAAACAATACGATTTCACAGTAAAGTTGCTTTATTAAATTAAATTATATATTGAGTGTTAAGAAAAAATGCCGATCCTGTAGCCATATTGCAACGATAAAGCTAATCGTATGCTGAAACGTAGACGACACAGAACAGCACAGTAGTGTTGTAAAAAAACCGGAAAATTGAGGAAAGGAGCACGGGAAAATTAGAAATAAACTGTTAAATATGATGTTTTTCATTATTTTTTCAACATAGATTGAGTCCAGGTGCACACATACATATTATGATTTGAGAAGACCCCGGATCGAAGAGTCTGGTTTTCCGGAGTCCTGGAAGGGCTGTGATCTTAGACAAACACCATTTCAAATCCGGTTCAAAACTTATTTATTTTCCATTCAAGATGCAGTGGTTTAACATTACACAAATATATAAATCTTAACACATAAAATTGATTCTACATTTACATTTACTTAGCAACTGAATTTACTTTAAGTTATAATACAAATGACACAACGAATTTAAATAAAGTCCAATGCAAATCAAAAAAAAAACAAACAATTCACATCGTCACGTCACCTCCGCCGCCACGAGACCGCAGCTCGTCCCGCTCGGCGGATCGTAATCAACTGTCTACCAAAATTAAAAAAAAACTCCCTGCAAAGTTGGAGCTACCCCTTTCCGTAAAAATGGACTCGTCCAGCGGACGTAACCGGGGGCTATTTGAACGCCTGGCAACAACAAAGAGCCTATTCTGCGAAATATTGCTGTTGCCGCTGGCTGATTTTAGTTCTGGACATTAATGACACTTATACTTAACAAAAACCAGGGTGTGTCAGATTGTGTTTAAACACCGAGTTTAACTTTATACATACACACAGAAGCGTTTGCGTAAATATTTTGTGTTGGCTTCAAGTTATACATATATGTCATACGTGATCCAATATTTAATAGAGTTTCTTACTTCCGTCTATATCACGAAACTAATAACTCACCATAACCTCAAATTTGGGGATACTAAGTGCTACTGAATGCTAAACATGATATACAGTTATCATTAATATTAAAACTGTTTCTTACCAATCTTCAGCGAACCTTTTCATGTAGGAAATGAAGAATTAAGATTCGCTTTTGAGGATATTGAAGGTCACAGGTCCCCACCTCTGATATAGGGTTATCGTGGTTAAATAGTTCGAATCACTGAATGGATAAGTATCCTAAGGCAGGGGTGTATTGTTATGTTGTCATCTTTTCCTACTCGCTCAATTAAGCAGGGCGAAAGAATATCAATTAGTTGATTAAATTTGGATTATTGAGATTTTGTACACTTCCATGTATTTTGTCACTAACGACCCGGGTTTCGCCTTTCGGCATCTTCAGGCATTCGAGCACACGAATGGACTCGAACTGAGTTCGTGTACAAAATCTCAATAATCCAAATTTAATATTGAAATTCCATCAAGCACCCTCAGTCGATGTCTTAAATTAGTTGATTGTTTTTCTGTCCATAAACTTTTATCCTCATACCTTTTCCCGCCTTGAAACCAAAAGTTATGCTACTAGTGTATAACCAGTTTTTGTAAAAACATTTTCTTTTGAAAGGATTAGGAGCACATATACTCAATACATGTTTAAAAAGAACTATTATTTTTAATTTATTCGATTAATTGTTTCATTTGAAAAAATAGACAATTTATTTATAGTAACAAAACTCGACATCACGTTAAAAAGTAAAATACATTTTTTTTATAAATATGTGGAAGTAGTACAAATGAATTGTGTTTTATTTTTTAAAATATAATGTCTTTCCACCAAGAATTGACAGTTAACACAAAAGTGACAATTTGTTATGTACTATTTCTGCATTTTTATAATGATCAAGACTGATTTCGCTCATAGCAAGCATTATCAACTGATAAAATATAAACTTTAACAAAGCTATGTATATGAAACTAAGTGGTTAATAATTGCCAGGAGATATATAAAACAAATGGTTCAGGAACTATGACAAGAATTTACAGATAATCTTACAAACTATATATAAATGAAAGGACCTCTTACAAATAAGTAACAAGTAATCAAAAATTAATTTTTTTGTGGAGTTGGGCTCATTTGATCTGCAAAGACTGACTTTGTTGAATTTTAAGTTTATCAAAAAATACGTCAAGGTAAATGGGTAACTTTGCTTAATATTGCCATTCTCAATGGGTATTTGTTCTATTTATTTTTGCAGAAATAACATAATTATTATACTTGTAATTTCGAGGAATCGCTAATCCACCCTTAAAATCGATTAACCGATCTCGATAAAGCGACAGACCGGACCTTAATCACTGAGGTGTAGAATGGCACCGCAAATTGATAAGATGGCCACAGGCTCTGCTTGCACCGACCCACTCCTTGTCTTATACCCCGAGGACGTTTGCAAATTAATAACAAGGACTCGGCGGTGTTATCGGCAGGGTTATCCGAACGGAAAGTCCCGATCGGTTAACAGGGACACAGGAATTGAAGGATCTTATATTATGTAAATAAATCGAATACAGTAGTTAGAGGAAACTGGGCGAATGAGAGCCTTGAAAAGGCAATATGCAAAAATTCTTGGATATTATCGTTATAGATGCTGCATTGTTTATACATTGTAGTGTTTTCAAAAGTTACATATAAAGAAAATAATTCACTTGTGTGCTCTTCCATTTCAATAACAATTTTAGCTTAAAAATATATTTATTAAACTACAAGTCGTGCGTCCCACTGTCACACCTTGCGTGTATCAATCGCTGTCAACAAAGATTGTTAATACATATTCAAGTTGGTGGCTCCATCTCCACCAATTATATGTATGCAACCGCTGTTTCACAACGCAATAACAATCAAGAGAATAAACGAATTTACTCAGCATGTTTGTGACCCGATACAGTGCTGCACGGGACCGATCTTATAACCACGCACCAATGTGACTTGCTCAGCCGCTTAGTTTAGGCGATATTAAGTATCCCGTATATTCGCATACTGAGAATCCGCCGTGGCGCTAGAGTTTAATCTACCCCGCGTTGAGTCTTATGGGGTATCGAGAATATCCCGATCCACATATGACGTATGTTGCAAATTTATCGAATGCCTGAAAATTGGTCTTGGTTGAGATCAAGTCAGCGTGGTCTATTGGGTCCGTATGAGGACGGAACACAGCAAACAGCTCTGCTCGTTCGGCATACGAATTCTTGCTAAAAGTTATACTTAAATTTTAATACACTCGTTAAATGACCAATGTTAAACTATCTTAGAGACTGCGGGTGCATACGCATAACAGGTGGCGGTGGGGCAACCAGCTTATACTCTTAGATTAATCAGGTTATAGAAATATTTTGATACACGATGCATATATTTGTAAAATAAAAAAATATTTACAGCTCAGTTACATATTTTTTAACACACAAAATAATTCAAATTTTAGAATTATAAGTTATGATACATTTACGGCAATGCTCCCCTTACAAATATGGATACGCTGGATAAGACAGTAGTACGCAAAGTAATTGAATATGCCCGAGGCCATTTGTAGTTCGATCGTCACATGGTGCATTATACAGGCTGTGTTATGGTGGGCAAAAGGGGGTGGTACATTAGATTTGCGAATTGACGGAATATTGTTAAAGGTGAAAAATATTTGTTTTACCAAATAAACGATCTTCAGTTTACAGCACATAAGAAATTTCTAAAATAGTTTTCCCTTTAATAATTCCTTAAGCCCAAATTTCTTATATGAATGTTAATTTTACTCTCTTGCAGTTCAAAGATAGTTTTCGATTTTAAGGTATTTTTCTCTTCTTCTTCGGGGCCGAGTTTATAATCTTGAAATTCTCATGACTATGAACTAAAATAATGCCAACAATTTTTATCTACGTGACCGAAAACATAAGTTAACATTTTTCTTCGCGTCGATCGTGTGTGTCGTAAGTTGCAAGGGCCGTTCGGCTGATCAATACATTGCCTAGAGATGTGGAAATTTTCAGCAATGAACGTTGTGTAATATATTTTTAGATATTCTTTTTCTCATAAGTTTTTGTATGATAATACTATTTTTTACACTTTTTTCTATTTGCTCAAATCTTAAAAATGTTTTTATTATTATTTTGTTATGCGTACTGGCTAAATGTATGGCGCGCATTGGCTGTAATGCCACGTATTAATAAAATAAAATAGTGCCGTGGGTTTAAGACTCCAAGATATTCCTGGCAACCAAAAGAAAACGAATAATGCAAGTACTATGTTTAACGGTGAATAATTTGTAAGGAAGAAAAAATAGCGGCAAATGATTATATTTAATATATGTAACCTTCAGCTTTGCTTGAGAACGACTCGATCACTTTGAATTTGAACCATTTTTCAGCGGTCTTGGAAGAATGGTTGATAAACAGTTGTAATAAACGGTCAGTTATCTTTGGTAGGTAAATAATTTGGTAGGTAATAATAGGTAAATATCTTTGGTAGCCAAATAAATAAAGGTTAGATAAGGTTTGATTTATAATTTTATAAAATTACCGTTTTATATAAATAACTAACCGTTTATTTTATTGACTGACCACGTGTATACAAGTTGGTTGTCCCTTCTACACCTGTTATGTGTATATGCAGCCGCTGTTTCGCGGTCTTCCATAACGCAATAACGACCAAGAAAAGAAACAAATTTACTCATCATATTCTTGACGCGATGCAGAGCTGCATGAGATCGATTTTTTAACCACGCACTATTGTGATTAAGAAAAGAAAAGACAGAGAAAAAAAAGAAAATATGACTTACTTAGCTAATTATTTTAAGCGATATTAAGTATACTGTGTGTCTGTATACTTGAGAATCCACCGTAACGCTAGAGTTAAATATACTCCGCATTGAATCATAAAAGTAATCGAGAATAAACCGATCCCCATATGATGTTGAAAATTTATCAAATGCGTCAAAGTTAGCTTTGGTTTAGATCAAGTCAGCGTGGTCTGGCCTATTGGGCCCGTATGAGGACGGACCACAGAAGAAAGCTCTGCTCGTTCGACATTCATCTCGGGGCAGTTCCACAGAAAGTGATTAGCTGACTTGTATACTGAGCGTGTATCAAATTAGTTACTGAGCAAAATTTAAAATAGTTACTAACTCAATAAATGCAGATCGGAAAATAAAAACTATGTACTAAATGGAAAATAATAATTGCAACCTATTTAATACGAATTACAATCGATAAGTTCCGCGAGGCCTTCACCCCGCAACGGAACTACGACCGCCGTAAGCGATGACTAATTAATTTTCTTGAACATCATTTTAATAGATTTTCTGGCTGTATAGGGACAGTTCAGTTAACCTTTTCAAGGAGAAGGGTACTTGAGTGGGAGCAACGGTCAAAACAAAACAAGTTGTAAGTTACCGTGTTATAACACTGTTTACACTTGCGGCGGTGTCAAACTGACCATCCAAGAAGGGTGAAAACTATACTTATCTGATGTCTAACATTTACCGACGGGGAAAGGTTCAAACACTTCGCACTAATTGATTGATAATAAGTTTTGGGTAATGATTATTACATGGGTTAAGTGTTACTTTAAAATAGGTGTCGGGGTTAGAGGGCAGGTAAGTTATGTCGGTATATAAACAAGCACCGCATCATAGGGGTTGATGATAATAATGTTAGTTATTATTTTAAACTTACACTTTAAATTAAAGGGGTTTAAACACATAATAATTATTTAATAATTTTTTGAACGGACTTGTTCGATTTCGTTCCGAATTTCGTTGAATTTTGTTCCGACTCGTTTGGTGAAACGCTGTTAAAAGATTTTTTTAAAAGAAATAATCGCGTAAAAATCGGAACGGTGCCATCAAAAATAATTACGTAAATAAAAATCGAATAAAAAGAGGACTAACTATATATTTATATACATGGGCCCATTAATAACAAACGCACCCAAGTCCACTATAAACTTTTTTAAAGATTTTTATGGAAATCGATTATATGTAAGCAGGGGGATATTTTGAATTCAGAACAAAAAAAACGGTTTGTTTTCAAAAGTGTCAAAGTCCACATTAAAATCCTGTTTTATTTAAAATACGACCTAAAAAGTTGTTGATTTATTGTAAAAGTATTTTAGTAATTTTTGACAAAATGATTCGTGTTCTTTTGCAGTGGGTAAAGACACTTTCTGAGATATTTAAACATTTTTTATTTATATTAGTACAAAAAAATCAAATTTGAATTGTTGAGATTTTGTACATTACCATGTATATTGTCACTAGCGACCCGGGTTTCTTCTTTCGGCATCTCAACTCGAAGTTCATTCGTGTGCTCGAATTCAAATTTGATATTGAATTTCCATCAAACACACTCAGTCGATGTCTTAAATTATATCAAGATAAATCGTTTTAAACTAAAAATGCTTGTTGTTTAAAATTGTGTGACTTAGGCGTGTATGAAATTTAGCGACTCATATATGTATATAGTACGAGTAAAATTTCCAAATGCCTTGCTTCAATAAAAATCAACTCAAAATAACATTTAAAAAAATCTTATAAGTATCACAAACAACTTTGTATGTTGTTTTTCCTTGACTGGAAAAAAGTCAGAAATATGTGAGGCTAAATAAAATTGTCTACTTTACAATAATGATGTTGATAATAAGCATGTAATTATTATCTGCGAACATTCTTTTTTGCGCGGGTAAATATTTGAGTTCGAATTTTTACGAACGGCGAGAGGCAAAATGTCATTACGTTTGAAGGCAAGAATGTCAAACTGTTAACTTTCATAGCAAAATTACCAGTGCCCGCCAATTCTGTTCGACTGATGAAAGCACGACATTAACCTTATTGATTGAATTGGTATTCACGCTAGAACACAATTATAATAAGATAAAAATATGAAAGTATTAAGTTCTTCAAGAATTTATTAAATAAAATTATTAAATAGTTCTGACGGTGGCGTGAAGCTGACATAGCCATCAGCCAAATTCATATAAATCTCCTAAAACACGGTGATACTAAATACTTTGATATTTTAACCATTTTTTCCATGTCCGCTCCCAACGTGGAGAATATGGCCTCCTAATGGAGGTATTAAAACAGATTTTTTGTATGAAAACTGCTTATTACTCAGTCGCTCAACCTCTTTCTTTTCGAAGAGAGTAGAGCTAGGAGAGGACTGGTGCTTAGCTAATCGTTCTCGCTACGCCCCGTTTTTGAAGATCGGATAGGTGGGAGGGAGTTTTAAACATCACAAACACTCAGACTACGAACAGAAATCCATAAATCGGTTGAAAGATCAATTTATGAAACTTTACGTATCGGAAATTGAACCCGAGACATCCTTAGCCGTAGCCAACGACGTTACCAACTGCGCCACGGAGCCGACAAACCTACTCGGATTTTATACAATAATTAATATCAATGAGAAAAATATTCACTTTTAATGTCTTGATTGTCAATTCTTGGTGGAAAGTCATTATATTGAAAAAATAAAACACATTTTTTTTGTACCACTTCGACATGTTCATAATGATATAGACCAGTTTCGCATCACATTATGATACATGACTGAAACCGGTCTTGATTATTATAAACATGTGGAAGAAGTACAAAAAAAATGTGTTTTACTTTGAAAATGTAATGCCTTTCCACCAAGTATTGGCAGTTAATACATTAAAAGTGAATTGAAAGTGATTTTTCTCATTGATATATGTGTCACTTCAGAATAGTAATGGTGTAACTCCAGTTTTGAAGTTTTGAGAAAATCAACGTTTTGTAAAATGTTCTTTGGTCAAATAACAGCCATTAATAACGGTTTGTCAATAAACTGAAGAGCTTAAACGTTAGTGTAGTAGTGAAATCTGTTCGAACACTTCACTCTTATTCTGATATTGCAGGTACTTCACTATTATTATGAAAAATATCGTTAAATATGAGAATATAAAAACAAAAAACAGTTTTTTAAAGAAATTAGGAGTATATATGGAGGTGCACCGTTATTAAACTAATAGAATAACATCTTTTGAACGTGTTTGAGGTAAAGACTCATTTTTCGTAATTTTGGAGTTACACCATTACTATTCTAATTGACACATATATTAATAATTACAAATAAAATGCTTTTTACCCCCTTAATATATCCAAGATTGACAAGCGCTGATGACGCAAAACATGATGTAAGGCAAGAAATTGAAGAAGTAATGAGTGATGTAAAAAAAGTATATGAAAATAATAAGCAGAGGATTGAGTAAGTACAGAAATATGTTTGCAGAGGCATTACGAAAATGGAAAAATGTATATTTTCTTTTAAATTAACAAAAGAGAGAACATTGGAACACTCATTAAATGTAAAATAAAATTCCGTTCGACATGTTTTATTATTATTTCTCCGTTACAGACGAAAACGAAAAAATACCGCCATGTTGATAAATATGCGGTCATAAGCTCCAAATAAAACAAAGATTGAGAAGTTCAGGTTTTGGTGAATGTTAGGAATAACGCGTAGTGATTGATTAAAAGCAATATTTCAGAGCTATGCTAATAGCATGTGAATATAAAATAAAAATTGATAAATTGACCTGCATTTATTGGGTGACTAAATATTTCAATTTTTGGTGAGTAAAAAATAATAAACGGTCAGTAAACAATTGTCAAATAAATAAAGGTTAGGTTATTTATTTGGCAATTATTTACAGACCGTTTATTATTTCTTTCTGGCCATATATCGACTTAGTCACTGATCAAATACTTAGTTGCCTTTATTATTCTACTAGTTGTGTTACTTGGTGTGATACGTGTTTCGATTATTTAAGGACCTTATTCAGACTATCTATATTGCAAAGCTATTTATTTCTAATTAAAGTTGAAGGGTGTGATGGGATTATTTCCTTCTACTGGACGTGGGGAGAGATTAAATTACATTAACGACAATAGTATTATCTACCATAACCCTACTTATTACACAATTAATTACTTACTAGTGTTTGATAGCGAAAATTCCAAGGGAAATAAATTTAACAGTGTTGAGTTAATAATGAAATTATCAACTTTAATTTCATATAATAATGAATTTCTACAAAGTTACTGCCGAATCCATCGAAAATATTAATGGTATGTGAAATAACAAAGTTTGACAAGAAGCTAATATGGCGGAAAACTGGAATATCTAGTTGAACCTTTTGGAAATCACAGAGCACTAAGCTCAACATTTTGAATATCGCTTACTATTTACATGATTTATTTAAAAAACATACTATAAAATGGTAATTACTATTTTTAATTTCATTCAAATTAATTATTGTGATATTGGTTGCTGCATGGTTGAAATAAGTTTATGAATTCTTGGCAGCAATTTCGTTGCTCCAATACCTCCACACATTCTAATTGCATATTAGAGTTTATTATACTATTATATTTACGTTTTTATAAATTACTAAATATTATATAAATTAATAAGCATATTATTTATTTCTTATATGTTCAATAAATAATATTATATGGATTTCTGTTCGTAGTCTGAGTCCTCCCTTCCACACATCCCATCCTCACGGGGCGTAGCGAGAGGGATTAGCTAACCACTAATCCTGTTCTAGCCGTATCTTTCTATCCCTACTCTCTTGGAAAAAGAGAGGTTGAGCAACTGATTAACAAGCGTTTCTCGTAGAAAAATTCTGTTAATATACCATATGCTCCACATTGGGAGCGGACATGAAAAAAATAATAGATAGAACAAAAATATTATTTTCAAATTGTTCTGTTTTTTCCTGTTCTGTTTAGTCATGGAACCCATAAATGCACATGCTTTAATTACTGGGCCACGAGATAAATAAAAAATAAAAGGTTTACAAACAAAATTGATTAACAATTCATTAAACTCTTTCGTTCATTATTTTTAATAGACAATTACCATAGTGATGATATAAAAAATAAAAAAGAAATATTGGGTGTATTACATATATGCGTGTCACATTATTTTGATAAAAAAAAACAAGCAAGTCACGATAAAAAAAATATCAATTACTTTTACGTTCGGCCAATGAACTGAATTCATAATAAAATTAAACTGAAACAGGGTTGCCAGAAGTGCTCTATCAGTACAATTTTAAGTATATTTTTAAAGGAAACAATTTTCTTTAAGTAGATATTTTAATCGAGCGCCAGATAGGATATTGATAAGTTTGGGTATGCTATATGTCAGTGCTCCGCAAACTTTTCTCATCCACGGCACACTTAATGACTCTTTGGAATTGTGCGGCACACCACAAGCAAAAATATATGTAAATTTCAGAAACAAAATTCAAATTTATTAATTTGAATTACAAATAGCCAGTATTTCTGTGTAATACAGTATGAAATAATATTCCAATAACATTTCCTCATATTTTAAAAATTGAAGGTTCTTGATTCGACATTTATTGTTTTAATATTCGTTAATTATTTTTAATAATCCATACAGCAAGTTTTCAACCATTAATGCTTCCCGATGTACAGCGAGGTGTAATTTCTGATGCAAGATTTTTTTTCACTCAAGACAAACCCCGTTTTAACACCCATCGTTTGCAACATTCGTGAAAACATTGATAATACAATAACCTTTGAAGACATCGTTTGTCGCTCGGAAAATGTTCTCACCGGTAGTCCACTATGAAAACTTTTTGCAAAATAGATATCTAAATAGCAACTAAACAGCTTTATTTTTTCTATTATGAACATGATTTTTCCTCATTTTGGATGGATTGTACTGCGACACACCTAGCATCGTCTCGCAGCGCACCAATGTAACGCGGCTCACCGGTTGCGGAGCACTGATATATGTAACAGTTGATAGGCGATTATTAAGATGTGTACAGGGTAGTTTTTCCTATAGTACCCGTTGTGTAATTAACAGCTGATTTCATGGCTGTCTTAGTTGATGTAATAACGATCAACGCAAATAAAAACTTCAAAGTAGTGATGTAAGATGTAAAGCTGCAGTAATATTTGAACAAAAAAATGCTCTGCTTATGAGGAAGAGTATAAATCGGCACCACATTATTTTAGATAAAAAAATAATAATTTAGCCTACACGGTCAATATTCGAAAAGTAATCGAATTATTAAACGACTAAAAACGAATGGGGCTTTGCAAACGGATACAAAAACTCGGTTTTACTACGAGAACTACTTGTAACTCAGTTGCTCAACCTCTCTCATTCGAAGAGAGTAGAGATGGAAAGATAGGGCTAGAACAAGACTAGTGGTTAATCACTCTTGCTACACCCCAGTTTCAGGATGGGAGGGAGGGAATTTTCGACATCACAAACATCCATGGCTACGAACAGAGGTCCATAAATCGATTCATGAAACTGTCTCTACCGGGATTTGAATCCGAGAAAACCGTGACCGAAGCCAACGACGTCGACCACTGCACCACGGACCCGACTCTAGATAAGACGACGATAGAATCAATATGGTATACAAGGAGTGGCGAATCTAGGGTACGGGTGTCAGAGATGGCATGTAGCAATTAACAGATTTTTTGAATAGATAACTCATGGATAAGATATCTGGACTATGTTTTAGACTTGATTTATTTGTACACAAATATATTATTTTACTGGCAGCTCATGCATTTTTTTTTTCATTTTACCCCTATTAAAATTCGCTTGAAAGGGTGAAGGAACCCATTCTATCTTATCAGACCATGCTGTTAAATGATGACACGGTCTTCTTGTTATGTTTTTAGGTAAAAAACTAATTATGGCATAATTTTAATTATTTAAATAAATATATGTACATAAAAATTGCTTGGTACGTGAGACAGTCGATGTATATTATTTCTGGATTTTTGGCACGTGCATGTAAAAAGTTTCGCTACCCCTGTGGTATAACATAATATACTGGACATGGATAGAAATCTTCGTATGTGATCCTGCTTTGCGTGCATTACATTGTTCATATACACATTGTTCACAGAATAATTTTGAACAGGAATAAAATGAATAATAATATCATTTTAAAAATGTTACCACCCTAGCCAAAAACAGTACCGATGTTTAAAATAAAAATTATGCACAATGTGTTATCGGAATGATTTTAATATTTTAAAATATTAGTTTATTGTTGTGGCAGCCCTGTCGAGGCGGAGGGTGATAGCTATTAGTTGTATCACGATTTAGCTTCCAGGAAGAGCGTTAATCTATTAGCGATCTAAAAAATTTGAATGCACGTCACCTGTAATTAGTAATTCTATATCCGAACCATTAAAATGAAAGTCAATTAATGAATATTTTCGGCGGATTAACGTCGCTGGCTTAGCAGCTTAGTGATAAAAGATGTCTGGTTTTAATATTATATCTTTAGGAGTATAATTCCAATTGTTGAATACGTAACGCGATTCAACAGTAGATAACGATTATGCAGTTCAGGAGAGATTCCGTCTCCAGTTCGACGGGCCACGACAGAATGCTGGTTCTTTTCTTCATTCTTCATTCGTGTCCTCTTCGCTATCCGTCTTCCGCCTTACTTGTCATATTCGTAATTTTTCCGAATCTTTTCTTTTACACATTTATTTATTTTTGCATTTAGGAATATCACGTTTCGTATCCCCACAATGTCAAGTTGATGACTTGACATCAACTGTATTTTTTTTATCGAATCTTTTCTGTATTGCCATCTCGTTTGGGTTTCCATCCGAATTGATTAATCTCCCACAACTATGTTAAGTACTTACTTCAATTGTTTTTTAAATGGACTGATTTCGCCTAGATATGGTTTTGTTTTAAAACTAGACATAAGGAGAGCGATACATTTTTTAATCGTGTCTCACTGTGTAAATAATATGGACTCGTTGAACTTGCTGAATTACAAGAACTGCTTATTATTCAGTAGTTCAACCTCTCTTTATCGGAGACAGTAGAGATTTAAATGTGGGGCTCGGACAGGACTAGAGGTTGGCTGATCACAAGTGCTACGCCCCATTTGTATGGATTTGATGGAAAATAATTTAATACATCTACCTCTTACAACAAAAGTCAATAAATTTATTGAAAAAATATCGTGTTATAACAGCGATTCGAACCCGTGAACATTTCAACACAAGATTAGGATGCTTACCACTTGTCCACAGGTCCGAATATAACTACACATATTATAGTTATTCATTATTTTGCTATAGTCTATTTTCACAACGAACGAACAAGTACCAAAAAATTTAAATTATTAGTGCAACATGTATAATATTATTGGCGTAAAATTGCGTTAGGCTACGAATTAATATAATTAGTTTTTGTTTATGCTCTAGCTAATTGCCGATAGTTCATTTACCTGTCATTGATGAGCGAGGCAAGCGAACTTTCGTAAAGGTGATAAATCATATTGAAATCGACAAACGAATGTGACCCCAATGGACACGAATCGCTAGCCAGATATTCGTATGATCTGTTTGTCGTGTTCATACAACAGAGATTGGGCTGCGGGAAATCGCAGGAAATCGTCCGGTGGGTGAAATAACCAGCAAATAAACATGATTCAATACTGGCTTTTATTTTATAAGATATAATGCATATATATACTTTATAGGCTTGAACAAAACTACATAAATATACTAAATTTTATATTATTGGAGAAGGACTGAAAAGGCAAACTTCAAATACACGATAAAACATTAATATGTAATATTATATTGCATTAATGACGTTATTTAGAAGTATAGTGCAGAAATAGTAAAAATCTAAATAACGACTACGTTTGGCCGTCACTTTACCCAAATGCACCAGACATATATTACAATAAATATAACACATGTCGGAGGGTAAGCATAGTGTATGTATATACTCACTCTTCTTTGATATAAAATATTTTTTTCACTTGACCTCGAAAAAGTATTTTGGTTAAAACGCCGTGCTATATTCGGGTGAATAAAAAAATAGTTAGGTTGTTAAGGCATAAAAAAAGTTAACCAGATCATTTTTACATATATTTTTTGAGCCAACTCTACCTCATTTTCAACTGATGACTCAAATACTCGGGATGTGCGAAACCGCTCCCAATCATTTCATAAAATTGTGGAGTTGGTACAAAAAATCGTTAAAATTTCAATGTTAAGTTTGAATCGCTCAAATTTTGTACAATTCAATAAATTTTGTCATCATCTTAAGGCATACTACATTGATATAGTTCCCAGCTTGACTAAATGATAATAATTTGTATGAACTCTTCTGATATACATAAATTGCACACGATATACAGTATTAACCAACTGTCAGTTTGAGTTCATTTGCGTACTTGAATGCCTGAAAATGCCCAAAGGCGAAACTCGGGTTGTTAGTGATATACCTTTCAAATTTGATATTTAAATTCTATCAAGCACCCTCAGTCGATATCTAAAATAACAGAAAATATATTTTATTTTACCAGATATAATGCTTTTCCGCCGAGAGTTAAAAGTTAGCACCTTAAATGTGATTGACTATATTTCGGGACATTGCCCGCAACATAAGCACGAGAGATTAGCGCGACCAAACGACACGTAGTGGCTAATGATTAATGCCTATAACGCTATGAGGCGCACGGGGCGACGAATGGCCGCACCTTTCGTTTGACCCCTCAATACGCCCCTGTCAAAGGGCATCTCTAAGAATTGAGTACCGACGATTCTCCCCCGAATCATGAACTCGACCCTGTGTTGTCTAGCAATGAGTGAAAGCTCTGTATAGCGAACAGTAGCACAAGTCGAGACTCCCTACGTATAATCCCGTATCTACAAACATGATATTTTACATGAGAGCATTTCAAAAACTCATATCGCAATTGCAAAGTAACGACTGCATCTATATTCTTCAAAATTGGGCCAGTGCCAATTCCAGTGCTAATTTTCCATGTTGTTTGATGCCTACCCATTTAACTTAGTGCGTAGACAAGGAAAATACATAATAATCACATATTTTGCACTTAAGTGATTATACGTAGGGACAAATTCGGTCTCTGAGGTTTAGTGGTATGAGCTTTATCTTCGCCATTAGGGGGGCATGGGTTAAAGTCAAAGGAAGATCAATATCTTTTTTTTTCAATTTCAATTTTATTGATTTGGACACGGGTTTTTGACGGGTCTCGAGTTGATTTCGAGTGATAGGCAACTAATTATTTGGCCAGTACTAATTCCATAAATGATCAGTTAGTATGTTTCGTCAGTAAATAATTGCCAAATAAATAAATGATGGGTTAGGTTTAATTAAAAATCTGACGGTTTAATTTAATAACTGACCAAATGTAAATTAACCATTATTTATTATTTCTTAATGACCAACAATTGAAATAGTTTCTAACCTAATAAATGCAGGCCTATTATTAACTAAAACAATATCAAATGGTGCAGAAAGTTTTCATAGATTGATCTTTTAATCGATTTATGTTCGTAGTCCGAGTGTTTGTGATATCTAAAACTCCCTCCCATCCGATTCTCACGGAGTGAAGCAAGAGCGATTAGCTAATCACTAGTCCTGTCTTATCCCTACTCTCTTCAAAAGAAGAGAGGTTGAGCAACTGAGTAACAAGCAGTTGTCATAGAAAAATCCTGTTAAGATATCTCCATTATGAGACCATATGCTCCACATTGGGAGCGGACATGGAAAAAAAATATGGTCAAGATTGTGTTTATATTTTGTTTACTTACTTTACTCTAATATAAAGTTTGCGTTACTGATTTAGGAAGAGTGATGTACACGAGTTGTTAGTGGCGTATAGTGTTAGCATTAGAGAGGGTTGGCTTAACAACCCCTTCGATCTATTCAAGACAATGGTCTAATCAAAATACTAAATTACTAACGAGGTAATATACCGGCAGGCCATTACGGGCTTTGCCCATTACAATAAACGAGCGGTTAGATAGTAATTTTTGCGACTTTGTTTCGGTGACAGTAAATAGAGGGATTTAATATCATAACTTATAATCTCCAATATATCGACTGTGGAAAGGAACAAGGACGTAACTCACACCAAAAATATTGTGTATAACTCGGAAAAAACGCGCTAATATACTATATTTATATATATAAATATATAATATATCGACAGTAGAAAGGCAAAATGACTCATCCCTCAGTCTTTTCAAAATATTTTTTTTTCGATAATTACAATGTATACAATTTAAGACATCGAATGAGGGTGCTTGATGGAATTTCAATATAAAATTTGAATTGTTGAGATTTTGTACATTTCCATGTATTTTGTCACTAACGACCGTCGGCATCTTCATGCATTCGAGCACACGAATGGACTCCAATTGACAGACAGTAAATAGTGTCTAACGTTTACATACAAGATACAAATACAATAATCAAAATATTATTTATATGATGAAATATTATAAGTCTAGGACCCACACTGATGCCTGGGTTAAAAAAACCCCCGAGAATAACCTTAATCCTTGTTGGGAAAACAAACGCATTAACAAAGTAGCGATTGCCGGTGGCCAACTAATGTTAGAACCAGTGATTTTACACTTATAAAAGCATTGTGGGTTTTAAAATGCAATTCGAAGAAAGGATACATATATCCAATCATCCCAAAATTAATGAGTTCTGTTGGGTGACTATGATATGAATTTATTAATATGGGAATATCATTATTTTGATTGTTAATTTATGTTTTTTACGAAATCATCCAGGTAAAGGATACAGATTTTAGATGGTTAAAATTCAATTCACTTTAGAAGTAGAGGGCAAGAATATAAATTTTCTTGATGTAAATATTGATATTCATGAATTTAAAATATTTCACAAACCGACATTTTCTATTTTGAATCATTAAAATATAATGAAATCTTACAAATAAATCGTGCATATTGGGATTAGAACCCGAGGACGACGTCGACTAATCGTCTACAAATCCGGAAAGCAAGAACTACGATTTACCTTTCCCAATAGGCATTTCATGCCACTTAAGGATACCAATTTATAAAATTATTTTCAAATCGTGAAGATAACACAAATAAAAATGATGTTCACACGAACATTTATTAAGCATTTCGAAATTACTAAAAACATCTTTTGAAGACTATCGCAAATTTCAATCAGACACTTGTGTATTAGACCAGTATGCAATTACTGGGGGGGGTTTCATCGTTATACGATCATTATTGTGGGTTATATCGTTTTGAAATCGAGCTTTCGTGTTTGGACAGCCTGTGTACGGCAAACACAGCTTTCGACGCCGGCCGAATGAGCTTTTGGGCGTTGGGCCTCATCGGTTAATTTCCGGTTGGCTTCATCGCGTGGGAAACCAGCGCGAGAGCTTCTGACCGATGCTTTCGGTGCATATATAATATCGACAGTGTTTTGACCAATCGATATAACCCTCAAAATTGTTTAGGAGAGTAAAAACGGTTTTTATCGAAAACAGTATATGGTGAGCTGCGTTATGAATC
Source organism: Himalopsyche phryganea (assembly GCA_022494535.1). NCBI lineage: Eukaryota > Metazoa > Arthropoda > Insecta > Trichoptera > Rhyacophilidae > Himalopsyche > Himalopsyche phryganea. The sequence goes on from JAGVSL010000039.1 coordinate 1,154,092, forward strand.
TTGAAATGAAATGCACTCCTTTAAATTATCAAGGTAGATACGGGACTATACGTAGGGAGTGTCGTTATAATAGTGGCTTACATCAAGTGAACGAGTCAGATTTTTTAATGATTATCAGAATGATTACTATTTATTACTCTTATTATTTTTTTTTTGAGATTTTTTTGGTACAAGACGTATGTAATAGAATTTCTTGTTGCCCTATTTTAAAAAAAAAATGTATTCAGTATAATCTACTTTTAATATCAGTCAGATAAAGTGCGAGAAAACGAACTTGTTGGTAAATTTCAAAAAAAAATATAGAATCATTATATTCAATAAATTGCAAATTCCGTCACGATCACTTTCTTAAAAATACTTTGCTATACGATTTTGTCTCAGACATCAAATCTCGATAAGCTACAATAAACCTTAATCTAGTCACTGCGGAAAACCAAATAAAAGAATTCCTGAAAAACAGGTGTCAACTCTTTGCTAGACAGGCTTAAAAACTTTACTATTTTCTATAATTTAAGTCAGTTCGAGTCCATCCGTGTACTCGAATGCCTGAAGATGCCGAAAGGCGAAACCCGGGTCGTTAGTGACAAAATACATGGAAGTGTACAAAGTCTCAATAATCCAAATTTAAATTGACTATTTTCATTTAAACAAAAATGCAGTAGTGTAAACAAATACTTTGAGAGTACAATTATTAAAAGATTTTTTTTTAATTTGGCCGAGACCTGCTCTGTCGTCTTTAAAATGAGATCCAATCTTTAACACATTTTCGTATATTTTGAGGCTTACATCAATTGGCCAAAACGCAGTCGATATTATCGAGATACGTAATGAGTGCTTTTAAAATCATGATGTAAAAACTAAGTTATACATTTGATTCTTCGATAAGAACAGCAGTATTTGACTTGAGAAACTAGTAATAATTATTAGCAATAATGATTAGTGTAACAAAACACATTTTTCGAGTGGAGTGGCTCAGTGAGTCATTACAAGTGGAGTGGCTAAGGCCGCAATGTCTAGACTAGAAAGAATATGAAAAAGTATGGAAATAAACAAATATAAAAATGCGTTTAGTACGGTGGTTCACTCTATATTATTTTACGGTGGGGAAACATGATTCCCAATTTATTAGACTTATTATTGTTTTCAGATGTAACTTCTAATACAAAGCTGAAAAATGTTTGATTAAAATACAAAAAAATGTCCGTCACTAGCGTGTGGGTATCAAATGTACGACACGTATACCTCGCGCCACGGACGTCTAAGGGTTAAATAATAATATCGAGAACATACTTACTTTGAAAACTTCTTTTTTCGCTGTTGTAACATCTGTTATGACTTAAGTGTACATACCTGAAAAAAAAAGAAAAATGTGGGTTACATAAAGTAAGAAAATATAAACCGGTTGCAATAATTAGTTGCGGATGAATATATAAGTATGTAAGCCACGTGTCCAAAATATATGGAAGATTAGGAAAACCAGTTTTGAAAATAGGACTTAGGAGCGAAGAGCTGGAGAAATACTACACCTAAGCGGCATGTGAAGGAAATATTACACGTATGAAGAAATCTTATGCTATTTTGAAATCCTGTTTTGCTGAATTTTTGTTCAAACGCTGTTAAACTATTTGATATATCAAATTTGGATTATTGAGATTTTGTACACTTCCATGTATTTTGTCACTAACGACCCGGGTTTCGCCTTTCGGCATCTTCAGGCATTCGAGCACACGGATGGACTCGAACTGAGAGACAGTAAACAGTGTCTAACATTTATATAGAAGATACAAATGCGACAAATATTATTTACGAGGTAAGATATTATATGAATTACATCCCGTCAAAACCCACAATACTATTATAATTGTAAAATCACTGGTATTTCTAAAAGAAGTTGAAAAGCGGCAATTCGCCACTCTGTTAATATGGTGTTTACAAAATAAGGATTAGGGAGATTCCCGAAATTTTAACTCAGGTTTCAGTGTGGCTCTCAGACGTATAATATCTTACCTCGTAAATAATATTTGTCGCATTTGTATCTTCTATATAAACGTTAGACACTGTTTACTGTCTCTCAGTTCGAGTCCATCCGTGTGCTCGAATGCCTGAAGATGCCGAAAGGCGAAACCCGGGTCGTTAGTGACAAAATACATGGAAGTGTACAAAATCTCAATAATCCAAATTTGATATTGAAATTCCATCAAGCACCCTCAGTCGATGTCTTAAATTATAAATTATACTTAAATTATTTGATATATATTTAAAAAAATATATTTATAATTATTAGTATAGTGAATTTTCATTGTACCAGATATTCTGTATTATAGAAAAAAACAAACATCAATACCGAAGGTCTCAAATGTTAAATTAAAAATGTCAACTTAACAGTAATTTAACCGTAAAAGTAGAAGTCCGCGGGTTTTTCCTATCTGATAATCTTTAGACTAAATTCATCGCAAAAATAACGTTTTAAGTTAACTTATTTTCACTTCCAAACGCTAGTAATTAATTTTGTAATTAGTAGTGTTATTGCAATTAGTACTATTGTCGTTTGTGTCTTACCCCCTCCCGCACGTATATCAGAAGGAAATAGATCCTTGATTTTTAGGTTGAGAATTACAATTATTGTTTACCTTAGAAATAAATAACCTTGCGATATAGTCTGAAGATCCCTCTTAAAGAAGCAAATCACGTGTCACATTTAGTAAAACAGGCAGTGGAATAACTAAGTTATCAATTTTAATTTTATAAAATTATTTTCCACAAAGTTACCACTGAATCCATCGATATCCATAGATTTTGATTAACACCGATGGATGCCGAGTGTTTATAAAATATATTAACTGTCGCAAAAAATCCTATACCTTTACTCTTAAGCATTAGTAAAAACATCTAACCATTTCTCCCCGCGCCATCCTTAACTTATTTATTTTAATAACGACACGGGTCATTATTCGCATACATCACTGTACGCGTGATGTTCATTTTTTATACACTTACATGTTTTTTTCTTTCTCTGTATACACTCACTTCTCTTTGCACAATCACATAATGGCTCTATTCCCAAATCGAAAAGACCGCGCTCCAAATGATAATAAATCCACACCGGCCGGTGTAGGGATACGGTCGAAGGTGGAGTGGGGACGCACTGGCTTGGGTTTTAACTAGTTAACAACAACTATGTGGTATACAAGCGGTAATTTTTCGGTAAATCTTAAGTTTTTATTAAATAGGAATAGTGCAAATTATTAACATTAAATGGTTATATCCAGAACAAAAAAACGTACATCCAAAAAAACAATGATTTATGGAATAGTCTAAAAAGCATCTCATGGTTGAAATGTAAAAAATAAATACAACAACGTAACTACACAGCAAATCGATGAATTAATGACATTAAAAAGTATGTACAAATATTTTTTTTTAGTTGAGTATGCAGAATTATTGACAATAAACGGTTATATCCGTAACAAAAAAAGGCATATCCAAAAAAACAATCATTTATGGAATAACCTAAAACGTATCTCATGGTTGATATGCAAAAAATAAATACAACAACGTATAGGCGATTGATATTTTGAGTTAATAGTATACTACCCAGCTAAGTAAAAACACTATTTAAAGAAAATATCGAAATTTAGTATGATAAAGTGAAGAATATTTTACGTAAGAAAAACCAATGTTATATTTTTTACTAAAAAAGGTCAAAATGTTTTTATGCTTGACTTTGTAAGTAAAAACGTTTCTTGTGAAAACACTGTGTTTTTACTTGTGATTATATGCATAAAACCTTTGAACATAATTCCAAAAAATCACTATTCAGATTTAACAAAAAAAGGGGTAAATTGAGATAGATCTGTCAATAGAAGTCTGATTCGGACGAATCGTTGAACATGTACACTATTGAACAGGTTAGAAAAGGGTATTCTCAACCTTTTATGCTACATTTCACGTTTAACCAATGTTCAGAATGTAATTTCCCTCTTGCAAGACAATCTAACTCAAACTAAAAAGGTGCTTAACAAACATGCATATTTGTTATAAGTTATTGGGGGGAATTCCCCACTGCTTGGGACCCCTGGGCTAGAAACCTACAAAAAGATATGTGTAAGAAATTGAATTCATTATCGTCTGTCCTAGATTTTATTAAGACATGTTTCCTGAAAACTTGCCAATTTGGAGATACAATTTTGTGTTCATAAAACATCGAAATATATGTAAGACGTTTAGATCAACGGAGAGAAAAGTAATGCCAATTGGAAAGCTAAAGAACGACTTTTTGTTGACTTTTTGATGCGGTAAAAATAGAGCTGCATCTTTCAATTCCGCAAACGTTGGAAAACATGTGAATAAAAATTGATGGGGCAAGACGATATGCATGGCCTTTTGGACATGATGTAATGAGGCAGGGGTGACGAACTTGAGGACATATAGGGTCTCAGTGCGGCCTTTTGACTGAAATAAATACATAAATAAATCAATTTCATTGTTTTCCTTCATTCAAAAATAATGTTTTTACATTTATATGTTTGTTTTTTAAATGCAGCCTTATTTGATATATTTAAAATAAATGAATGCAACCTTCCGTTCAGCGAAAGGTTCGTTACCCCTGTAATGGGGTTTTAATTATTTTTAAATATTACCGGAAATTGTGTGTTGATTTCGAAGCTCGTTGTATCGAGGTACCGATATTTCAGATTCATAAAATTAAATGTCGGTAAAATAAAATGATTTCATAAAAAAAAGAATATTTGCACTCAACGCGTTAAACCGGAAGAAGCATCGAAAAAAACCGAAAGGGGGAAAGCGGAGCAAGTGGGGTGAGGGGGTTCGCGGGTTAAGAAAAATTGCGGCCGCGGCGAGAACATAAAAGATGGACACTCACCATTGTGAAAAATACCGTGTGGGATTTCAGGAAAGGACGCTTAGCGCGGGGGGGATGGGGAGCCGAAGCTTTGTTGGAAAGTGTGACGGAAATTGTTATGGGGGAGATGGGGGTAATATGGGCGCCTGGCGGCCGCTTGAGAAACTAAAGTAGTTTTGATTCGGTTAGTTATTTATTGTGGTTTGAATCTTGGATGACTGATATGTAATATGGATGTGTAAGTGTTTTTTTTTAGAAGGTATTATCTATGAGCTGAGCAAAATAAAATAATATTCTATGTTTTTTAATAGTACGTACTTTGGTACTGGCACGCTTAATACTTTTGAGCATTTATTTTAAATTATAAAGCTATATAAATTATTCTCTCATCGTCAGATTTTACAATATTTTTTCAATTTTTAATGTAGATACTCAATGAGGTAGAGTTTTTCGATGATCTAATTTAAATTAGTTTCAATTGCACCCGATGCATTTCTCGTAACCGACAGAAACACAGTGATTAGATACATAAATCTTACGACAAGTATTTCTTAGCTAATAGTATCTGCTTTTGAAGAGGGGTACACCTGAAAAAAATGTTATCTACCACTAAATATCATTGTCAATGAATCGAGAGAAGCTCAGTGATAATTTAGAGAACAGACATCACAAAATCTATGCTGGAGATCCTTGATATTGTCCGTGACACAGCATAAAACAGTGAACCGATAAGTGGAACTCTTGCGTTAAGGTTTAAGAGTCTGACTAGTTATAATGTACATACTACAAAAATAATACAGTTTGACGGACTTTAAGACTGGTCGTACGTAAAATCTTAGCATTATGATACAGCTTCATATAGTATTTGAAAAAAAAACTAAATAAAATGTAAATGAATATTTAGAATACAGAAGTTTTGATTAGCCGGACACCTATTAGAATAGATAAGACAACAATAATAAAAGATCCGGGGTACCTAAACAAAATCTGTATTACAAGTAGAATTGAGTAGTCATTTTATCGTTCACTACTTACTATATCATAGTCTTGAGCTTCTTGGTCGCAGTATAGAAGCCTAGTGCTGAAACAACAGAGTCATTTTAGCCGGCACACATAATTTGGTTTATTAAAATTTATGTTTAACATTAAAATAATATTATAAGTGAATAATTTGAAAAAATCTTTTCGTAATCTTAAAGTCGCGCACTTTCCACAGATAGACCGAGTGGCGTAATTGAAAAGTGGCGTTATTAATAATTATTGTATTTCGGGACACTATATTGCAACATATAATGTGCACATGGTGCAGCGTCCAGTCGACGATAAATCTAGAGCCTACTCTAATGCCAGTGTCTACCGCTAGAAATAACTGTTATTCAACTATGAAAAGGGGGTACTGATTGCAGACATCGCGGTCTTGGTTCGTTCTGAAAAAGTTACCATGGTTATTTGTTCTTAGAGCAACGTATCGAAATCGGTAATCAAAAATATCACACCAAACACTTTTGATGAAAAGTATAGATAGAGCGGCAGCTTATTGCACGCTCTCTGCCCTCGTGTTTAGGATCAGATACGATGTGGGTGATAAGGAGATTTGCTTCAGCTCGATATCGAGAGATTAATAACGCCAAGTAAGAGAAACCTTAAATAATAATGGAAAATATATCGTATATTAAACTTGTCCAAAATAAAAAAGCGACAATGAATCAGGCTTGGACATGTGCTGCGGATGTCCGAGGGTGGCCTAAATCCTGCCTGTCTCTTCGTCCCAACCGGATGGATTACGTCGCCTTGGAAGTCAGCTTATGACCATCCATAGGATGTATTCAGCGGAGCTATGGGACGCTGGGATGACCTGGGAGAAAGCAAGAAGACTGGTGATGGCCATATTGCTCTAAATAAGGAGCGGTTACGGTTTAAAAATATATTTAAAACAACACTATTGTAAATTTGCTATTTTTTTCCATGTCCGCTCCCAATATGGAGCATATGGTCTCCTAATGGAGGTATCTTAACAGAATTTTTCTACGAGAACTGAAGAGAGTAGGGATAGAAGGATCGGGCTAGGACAGGAATAGTGGTTAGCTAATCGATCTCGCTACGCCCCGTGAGGATGGGATGGGTGGGAGGGGGGACTCAGACTACGAACAGAAATCCATAAATTTATTGAAAAATCAATCTATGAAAACCGTTCGCACCGGGAATTGAACCCGAGACATCCGTAACCGTAGCCAGCAACGTCACCAACTGCGCCACGGACGCCGACGAAAGACAAAATTTGCTATAATACTCGAAAATTTAAAAAATATTGTACTATTTATGGGATGATTGTATATCAACATTAAATTAAATATGACCCAAATAATAAATTTGGGTTTCTAGCAAAATTGTACAAATTTTAAATAGATATTGACATTGAATTGATTACCCCTGTTTGTATCATACGTTGCATTCATCGTCCGCCCTTTGGTCCAACTGCGGACGATAAATAAATCTTCTTTTATTAAAGTCGCCAAGAGATAAATGATTATGAAGTGAAGAGGAGAAAAAGGTGGGCGGAAGGGATGGGCTGGCTGTGAAAGGTGGGGATTCCATCGAGCCGCGGATTAGCTCGATTGATGACGGGCGTACAGCGCTTTGATTCGGATTACGGGCGGCAAAGAGCTTTGGAATATGAGTCCTTTAGCTGGGATCAATTCGATTGATGGCGCAAATATCGGATATTACCCCATACAGAAAATGAGTTTGTAAATTGTATTTTTGACGCAAAAAATATTTAAAAAATTCTGTCACCTTACTATCAGAAGTTGTTAAGTAATTAATAGTTCTAAGTTAACAGTAGACGGAAATTTGAGCTTTTAGGGTAAAGATTCTACAGCCTCGACATTGTATGTGACAGATAATAATTAAACTATTAATATAAAGATGAATTTATGCTGACTGACACAAATCAAGTTAGGGATTAATAAACGGGGACAATTGACTATAGGAAGTTAATTGTTCCCTCTAAAACGAGAGATAGGCTGAGCAGACCAAGCTAACGAATGCGAGGGATAATTTTAACCTTTTTGTAAAAAAACAATTTATCATATTTTTTTATAGTGTGTTCCGTTTTTTAAAAGCGTGGTATAGCAAGAGCGATTAGTCAACCACTATTCCTGTTCTAACCCAATCTTTGTATTTAATAATAGCTGTCCTTGAAAAAAAGAGTTTGACTGATAACAAAGGGTTTTCAGAAAAAAATAACTTCACACGTTAAAGGATTTTGCCAGTTCCGTAGCTGAGTGGTCAATGGTGAGGTTTCGTCCACTCGGTGACGTGGTTAATCGTTGATTGAATTGAAACCTTCATACTTTGATTTTCATAACCTCACCCCACCCAATATGTATCCGATCCTTAAAGACAGCGATAAGCTAACTATTAATGCTTTAATAGGATAAAAACTACAATATATTCAGTTCTAAAAAAATATTAGTTCGTTGATATCTATTTCGGCTTCACGCCATCGTTAGAAATATGCTTAAACTTAATTTAGCTTGGCTATGCATACTGTTTTGGAAGAGATATACAATATTATGTCATCTCACTTAGACTAAAATCAAAACGTTTATTTAAAATTAAAATATTCAACGTAGAAAATGTGTTTTTGGAAAAGAAACATAAATGGTGTTATTAATTAATCGTTAAAATAAATTCATTGAAATTGTATTGATTATTTGAAGGTTAGACTGAGCGATTGGTTTGAAAACACGTTGCGCGATATCTATTAATGTTTTCCATTACAGTTCATGTCGACGGTGTTTTGGTAAATTAATGCAACCCTCAATATTGAAATTGCTCAGGAGAGAGTAAAAACTGTTTTTATCGAAAACATTAAATGGTGAGTTGCGTCATTATAAATCTTTGAAACGCACTCCTGTAAATTCTCATGTTTGCAGATACGGGGTTATACGTAGGGATTGTCGATATAATAGTGGCTTACATCAAGTGATCGGATCAGAATTTTTGAATATAAAACCAATTTAAAATGATGTTTCCCTTTCAAAAAGTGGTCAATTTATTTTTCTAATTTATATCATTTGGCCGAGACCTGCTCTGTCATTTTTAAAATGAGATCCAATCATTAACTCATTTTCGTATTTTTTGACGGTTACATCAGTTGGTCAAAACACCGTCGATATGCTGCAGGTTCGGCAAATTTAGTATTGAATTTCAGGAAATTAAAATAAGTTCTACCAACATGGTGTGCCGTGTTTTGATATTTTCGTAAGGCGATGTTATTCAATTCTATTTGATTTACCAATAGTAACTTGCGTGAGATGTCACTCGTGACAGCTTGGATGCATCACAGTGCAGCACCGTGAAATGTCATCATCGCCTAAAGGAGACAGGGAGTCAAGAACGCATTGCGACCACGAAAGTCTTCAGCAGGAATATAATTAATGCGATGTAGTTTAATACTTTTTCGACTTAGTGCGTATTGCGTGGTCTGTTCACCCGAATGTTTCCTCGGGATAGCCAGCCTTTTCCGGGATAAAAATTTCATCTCATCAAATTATCGGGGCAGCAATTTATCGTGTGGCGCACGGGACAGGGGCCGGGAGGGGGCGCTAATAAAAGCCACGGAGAAATAGTCATGTGGCATGTGAACTAAATAAATAATACGAGGGTAGGTACAGCCCGCAACCGGCGGTACGTATTTCAACAACCGCAATACATCCAGTGTATTTTATTTATTATTTCGCATTGGGGCTTTTATTTTTTTTCGCCTTATTGATGTTTTCTCCTTTCTTGGGTTAATTTTTCGCCATGGGGCTGCAAAAAGTAGTGCGAACACTCAGTAGATTTGTGATATGTATTATAGTAAGAATAAAATTAATTATTGGTACTGATGAAACGACAAATGAGTTACCTAACACTTCTGAATCAATTGTCATTTTAGAGCAGTGGTTCCAAAACTTATTATGCCCATGCACCTCTCTTAATTATAAATTTAATTTTGATATCTTGAATGGTAAATGGTGATGTAAACATAAAATATAGATAAAGCATTTTCATATCAAAAGTATGACGAGGTTCATAACTGCACTAAATCCACGTTCTACTAAATATTATAGAAAGATGGGAAAGTCATCAACAGCATCCATGATGCAGGATATAAAATTAGTATATGTTTTTGTAACAAGAGTTTGTGCGTCTGCTTGCAAAAAGATCTAACATCCAACAAATCGCTACCAATTTATTTCTACATTCAAAATAATGAAAATGTGTCACAAATATTTTGTTTATATTGAACCTTTCGCAAACCCCCAGACGTTGTCCACGCACCCGCAAATTATATTTAATTTGGCACAGAGCCCCTCAGCGGTCACAAGCACCCCTGGTGGTCCGTAGGAACCAATGTTTTAGAGTTACTACAGAGTCGTATCCCTGCAGTATAAAAACAAATGAATCACGGTTCATTTTCAATTTAACTTGTTTTTTTAATCTGCCTTTTATATAAAAAGCAGTGGGAAAGTAAGTGATTCGTGGCGAATCCGATATTTCCATAGAGGTAAACGAATGGTTCTCGTTCCCTACAAAGATTAGATCGTTTGGATTCGGTCCTTTGCGAACGACGCATGTCTTGTGAATAATATATGAATCAGGTGAAGTCAGCTGACACTAAGAAGGTACATCAAATTATGAATAATATTTTCTTTAAGTTTAAAAATTAGCATTGTTTGGCTTCAATAAAATTATTGCTTACCTTCTGTCAATTCTTGGTGTAAAGGCATTTTATTTTTAAAATATTCAAAAAAAAAACTGCAAAATTAGCTTATTATATATTTTTGGCAAAAGGCATAAGCCATGATCGCTCCTAGTGTGCAGCATGAAAGCGTTCGACAGGAACTGGTTGGTAGTCAGTCGCTCGACACCTCATTTCAAGGGGAGTACGGATGGATTTAAGAATTGTGGTTTAAGATATTGACTGAGCGTGCTTGATAAAAATTTGAATTGTCGAAATTTTGTACATTTCCATGAATTTGTATTTATTTATTTCCATGTCAGTTCTAGTTCTTTCGTGTACTCGAATGCCTGAAGAAACCGAAAGGCGAAACAAGGTTCGTTAGTGACGAAATACGTGGAAATGTACAAAATTTCAACATTCAAATTTAGGAATTTTATTATTTTATTCTACATTGATTTAAAAAAATGAGTGTTTGGAAGTGTCCATTGGGTATTTGAACTTTTGAACGTTTCTACTCAGCCACGGTGGAAAATAGTATATACCTAAATTAGTGATATTGTTTTAGAAGTTTCAGTGTCCTATATTCCAGGATTGCCGCACTATATGTGAATTGTCATACGAAATTTAGAGTCGACAATAATATAGCACGAGATATGATTACACCGGAATAAACGACGCAATTTCAGAAATGTACGTCGGACGGACTTAAAGGTAGTCAGCGGGTGGGGGTGGGTGCGCCCAGGCGGGGTGAGATGCCGTGACAACCTTTTCAAAGATATAGCCGGGGCGTCTGGCGCTCGCAATATCGTCTCTTGATTGAATTTGTTGAAAAAAAATATTCACTCACAATGGGAGTGAATTTATATTTATACTCTTAGCAGCGTATGAAGAATAAATTGTATGTTGCTCGAGATTCAGTAGGGCACGCGGACACGCACTGTACTTTGGGAGCAGATAAAAACGAGAGCGTCCCAAAAAGTGTGGCAACTTTTTTGACGATGGAGTTTTTTTACTGGTACTAGTGAGTACTCGACAAGCGTTGCAATGCCACCCAAAGAAAGAAAGTGGTTTTGTTTATATTCTGTTTATTGAAATGTTAGATATACAATATATTTTGTTTTTTCCGTCTGGTGCGAAAACAAATATATCAGTAGGTTTCCCAAAGGCGTGAGCAGGCCACATACAGCCGTCCATGTGAGAAGCATGGATTTTGTAGCGATTTTCTCTGTGCTTTGTTGATGGTCATTGGAAATACGAATCGAAACAGACGTATGAATTTGATTGACGTGTCTACCGGAATCATAGGGATGCGTGGCAACAGTAGATCTTCTCCTTTAAATTTTCCATTTAAGACCGGCAATTGGAATTTAACAATTAGCACCACTTGTTATGTCACACACGAACAAAACGACGCTGTTTGTAGCTATTTGGTTCATTTTTTATTTTTATTTTTAGATTTTAATTTTTTTCAGAAACCTTTGGAGGTGGTGCGCACAACAATTCACCAAGGTTTCATCGCAATCGGATGAATGGTATAGGAGCGCATACGGGACAAACAAACAAAAATTCATTCTTATATATAAAGACAGTGTAGAGATACGCTGCAGATTTACGAAACATTATGCTGGTCATTATTTATCAGCAATAAAAACAATACTAATTAGAAAATAATGTTTTATTTCTAAACGCACTTGAAATCAAGCGGTGACCAATATACTACACAGATTCTGCATACATTGCGATAAAGGCGAACGCTTTGAAAAGACAAGTCATGATGACTAAGGTAGGACACAGACATTCGACGACAGTATATATGATCAAAGAAGGAATGATCGGATTTATACTGTAATCGCGCACCGAACGTAAATTCTATCGCCACTTACCGACCTGGAAACATCTCCTCTGAACTGCATAATCGTGATCATTATCATCATCATCCGTACCTACTGTTTCATCGCGTCAAGCATAAAGCGATTGGAAATATATTCCTGAAACAGTATCGATATAGTTGTGAAAAAACAACCCCATTTAGGGTTTTAGCCAGGTCCATGGTTGAGTGGTCAACGGTACGGACAGTCTCATACATTGATTTTTCAATCAATTTATGGATTTGCACCCGAAGGCATGGATGTCGGTGATGTCTAAAATTTCCATCCACCCTTCCATCCTAAAAACGGGGCATTACCGAAATTACCGAATCACTAGTCCTGCCCTAGCCCTATTTAAAAAAGTGAAGTTGAGCAATTGAGATACAATCAGTTCTCGTAGAAAAACTTCTGTTGAAATAATCTAAACTAGGTGTCTATATGCTCCACATCAAAATCTTTTAATAACTATTGATAATTTTTCGATGGTTCGGCGATAACTTTGTGAAAATTCATATTTAAATTTAAACTGAATTCGATATTTTTGTTATTCCACTGGTTGTGTTACTGAAGTCTGAAGATGCTTCATAAAGAAGCGAAACACGTGTAATATTTAGTAACGCAGCCAGTGGAACAACAAAATTATCAACTTTCATTTTATATTAAAAATGAATATATTAGTACTACTTACCATTACACTACACTACTTTTGAGGTGTTAAGTGACAATTCTTGGTGGAAAGGTATTATATTTTAAAAAAATGACTGTTAATAATGCTCGTGATGACCGAAATCGACCCTGATAATTATAAACATGTGGAAGTAGTACTAACAAATTGTTTTAATAAAAAAAAATAACACTATTAATTAACAAAATTTTTGAAGGTAAAAATATAATAGTAGAAATTAAATGATAAAAGTCTTGTGGACCTAAGTAATCTTTTTTATTTTAACTTTAATTATAGTGGAGTTCTCCTAAATTAATGCCAATTCAATCAACAATATTGTTAATAAACATCGTTCGTAGAATTTAAAAATCTCTTATGTAATGTGTTGATTGAATTGGGTTTTACTTGGTAGATGTACTTGTTCTGACGATGGCGTAAAGCCGAAATGACTATCAACTACCTGATAAAACTTTTGTAGAACTAAATACTTTGTTATTTTATCCTATTCTTATTTAATGCTTATTAAATTAAAATTTAGATGAAAATCTTAATACTCTGGTTTTTAATTTAGCAGCAGCTTTTGTGTGAAAATAATATTCACGTAGTAAAATACCACTCGAGTAATTTCTATTCCATAAACTGAGGAATGGCGAGAAGGAAAAAAATGGCGGATGCAATGGAAACAAAATTGCACGTGCACAATTTTAATATGAGGGATTGCTCTGCGGTGATTTTCTCAGTAGTTGTTACAGTTCACGTGTAACTTACAGCTCCGGATGCAGGCTGTAAACAAAGGTGGCCGATAGGCGAAATTCACAGATTTACCTACCACACCGCCCCGGTGTCAAGGATAGGCAAAACTCATTGATGTCCACGACTATGGTGGTAATTCAATAATACAATAAAAATTACCCATGCACTTATTAAGCAGGAAAGAAGGGCAGTAGCGGAGTGGTCTACAATGTTCGTTTCAGTTGTGGTTTTCATGTGTTCGAATCCGAGTATGGACAGTTTAATTTTATAAGCGATTTATGAATTTGTTCTAAAGTTCCAAACCCATTCGATTCTTAAAATGATGCGGAGTGAGAGCGATGAGCCACCAGTTACTTCATCTCCGAAAAAAAGATAGCTTGAGCAACTGAGTAACAAGCATTTCTCGTAGAACCACTTTTATTGACTTGTTGAAATTACATTATCGTCATTTTATCTTTTCTTTTTTCATATTGTATATTGTCATACAACAGCACGTTTTTTTTAAAAAAAAATGACATGTCCTCTCCCAATGTGGAGCATATGGCCAAGTAATGGAGTTACCTCAACATAAGTTTTCTACGGGAACTACTGATTACTATGTTTCCCCCCTTTTTTTAGGATCGGATAGGTGGGAGGAAAGTTTAAATATCACAAACATCCATGCTTTAAGTCCATAAATCGATTGAAAAATCAATTAATGGAACTATCCGTACCGGGGCTTGAACCCGAGACATCCGCAATCGTAGCCAGCGACCTTGACCACTGCACCACGGACCCGACAACACCGCGTTAGCGACCAAACATAAATTGTTCAGGAAATAATAATATTTTTTGAATTCGTGAATAAAATACCATTAAATTGGTGTTACAAGTTGTCCACTAAAACGGAACCGGTCATTCTATGATTGCGCGTTCGCGAAAAAACGGATTTAGCCACATGTAGTAAAACATCTAATAATTCCATAAAAAATAATTTATAGATTTACTGTATTTTGCCAACCCTAGCAAGTGCATCGTGGTGTTAGATACAGTTGCAGGGAAATGCAATATGCACAACTGAAATATGCAGCTCATATTGCACTGTGAGCTGGGAAAATCGCATTGGTGCATGTTTATACAATCGGGTCTTGCATATAAGACGAGGTCTTCGCTTTGTATCGTGTTTGATAATTTATCAGGTTTAGCTAATAACCCCACCACACCTGTTTTGATTACAATTTGTTACTAATGTGGAGTATATGGCCTCATAATAGAGAATTTAAACAATTTATTTAACGACACTGGTTGTAAACCAGTTGCACATTTCTTTTAGAGAAATGGTAATGGAAATAGTGATGTAAGAAAAGTAATAAAAGTTAGTATAGGATAGTAAGTCACAGATATCCTAACATTTAAAAATATTAATGTATTTAAAAATCAATTTATGACTTGATTAAAAACCTTAACTGCGAAACCCAGTAGGAAACACTAGATCGTTAACACTCGGTCGCGGCGATAGGATATGACCTTCAGTAAAGTTCAATAATTCTGAAACGTTTAGTATGTTGAAGCATGTTTTATGATTTTGTTTAATTTACTTTTAATGATTTCAAAGTATTAAGTTTTCTGCACATATTATTTAATTTCATATATAGAAATTATCACTTTAAATGAAATTTTATGGAGAATTTAGAGTATTTGCGATGATGAATTGTCAATCTCCTCTAAGTTAGTAGATTTTATATATCTGTACCTGAGAGGATCCGGATGCAAGTAAAAAATTTGGAGAAATTAGTTAATGATACGAAAGTATAGTTAATGATCCAAAGATGAATGTTCTGTCACAAAAGAATAAAGGAATTTCATTACGTTTTGGGAAGCAACAACCATAGTTACAGTAAATCAAAAGGCTTTTTGGCTTTTCTGAACAAGTCATGTTTGAACAAGCATCTGAATAATTTTCATGTATAGATATTATAGGTGGACAGAAAATCGTCAACAAAAGCCAACGTGCACAGAATCGTCCTCGAACGACATTTAACTGTACAATTAGTGGGAAAATCAGGCAGTGGCAAAGCACGGGTGCATCAAAATCATTGTTATTAATAATTGTAAATAATTCACATCAAATAGACATGTTTACCGTTCACAAAAATTCGTTCGAATAATAATCCGACACTAACCGTCGGTATAGATTTCTCTTTTCCGTTATCCGGTGAAAAAGGCCGCGTTTTACCTAAACATCGCTATGGTATTACGGCTTTGGAGCCGGTCGTAAAAATCACTTCATGTTTTTAAATTCGAAGCTGTGTATTTTAAACTTGTTTTTTTGGAACTGTTTCAACGTTGTACAACCGAATGCAATAAATTATATTGATCTAGAAAGACAGGGGTGTTTTTCGCAGTTGAATGGTCCTGGAAGATGTTTATCCCTTGCCGACGTCCACAGAAGAGGACTGCTACCCTGTTTACCTCCACCCTCGACCAATGTATCACATGATGCCAAAACAACTATGAAATATATTTCATATATTTTTCTTTATCCACAATAATGAAATTGTAGTATAACGAAATATTTGCATTTATCTCAAAAGCTTCGCTATCACATCTAAGGGTTTCGGCCACCATTATCATTTATACTTTTGACGGATTATTTATCAAGTATCACCATTGCTAGATTGGCGATGTAATATGGATTAGCGACAGGTCTGACGTGCGACTCTTATTCTGGCTAGTGTAATGACGTCATTCGCAGTGGGCAGATAACAAAGCCAGTCACTTTAATATAAAGGCATTTCTATTGACCAGCCACATCGGTGGATGTTAGTTTTTTCTTACTTAATACTGAATGCCTTGAGGCGAATTCACACTATGCTGTTATAAATTAAACTTATGATAACTTTTATTAATGTTGTGGAAATAGCTTTGTCGAATACTTATTTTTAAAAATTAGGCATTTTTGTTGATAGAAACAATATTTAAATGGTCTGCATTTATTGGGTGAGTACTATTTAAATTTTCGGTCAGTAAATTTAATACACGGTCAGTAATTAATCAAAATGGTCAGAATTAATACAAGTAGTCAGTTAATAAAATAAACGGTCAGTACATTATATATAAAATGGCCAGTTATTAAATTAAACGGTCAGATATTTATACAAAAATATAAGTCACTTTAAAGGTGTTAACTGTCAATTCTTGATGGAAAGACATTATATTTAAAAAAAATAAAACACAGTTCATTATAAATATGTGGAAATAGTACAAAAGAATTGTGTTTTATTAAAGAAAAAACTGTAAGTTTTTCATTTTCGATGGATTCGGCGGTAACATTGTGGAAATTTATTTTTAATATAAACTTAAATTACTTAGTTATTCTACTGTCTGTGTTACTATATGTAACACGTTTCGCTTCCTTCAAAAGCATCTTTAGACTAAATATATGGCAGGGTTATTTATTTCTAAGTTTTTTAATTAAACCTCACCTAATCACTTTTAAGGTGTTAACTGTCAATTCTTGGTGGAAAGACATTATATTTTAAAAAATAAAACACAGTTCATTTGTACTACTTCCACATATTTATAATGATCAGGACCGGTTTGGCTCATCACGAGTATTATCACCTTGATCAGTTGATAATGCTGTGGAAGTAGTACAAATGAATTGTGTTTTATTAAAAAAAAAAAAACCTAACCTAACCTAATCATGTGGCAATTGTTTACTGATCAGACATAATTATTAACTGACCATTTCTTATTTCTTACTGATCATTTATCGAATTAGTTACTGACCATTTATGGAATTAGTTACTGATCAAATAATTAGTTGCAAATTTAAGTTTATAGCTCTATCGCCTATAGATTGGTTTGAACAATTTTCGCAAGGTCTACATTTTAATAAATAATTATTGTTTCTAGTATGGTAATGCATTTAAAAATATCGAATCTTTGTCAGTGTGGCCGCGTCTCAATCGCAATACCAAAGAAACATACGGTGCGATATTCTACGATTCCCTTTGCGAAGATTATGAGAAATGCTTCGAGGACAGTGGATTAAGCCTCGTCCACAATGTGCGGACATTAATTTCGAGAGAAGAGATGAAAGCGGGTCCGACGGCTATTTGATTCGGCCTCTGATTTATCGGTGGTGATATTTTCGTTAATCCCCCAAACTGGAGTCTATATAGCCATACCATAGAGGTATATTATGTTCTTTCTCCATTATTGTGGTGACAAAACTGTGGCTGTTTATAGGACAATATATATACTGGCAGTTGACCTTTTTTCAATAAAAGTGCCCAAAATAAGAAACGTAGACGCGGAATTGCTATAAATTGACAGAGTCCAGACAAGTGAAACCATCTTTTGTCGAATGAGGAACTAATACATCACCATATATTTCAGGCATGTCAAACACGCGGCCCTCCGACAAATAGTTGTCGGCCCGCCGAGACTTCTTGGAAAAATATTTTTTTTAAATTTTAAAACAATATTAATTCTTTATTTTGATATACTCATCAAATAAATTAGTTAAAAACGGAGTTCGATAGAAGATTGATTTCAAAAACTGTGAATTACAGTTTCATCTTTTTACTTCACGTCTGTCCATTGATATTGAAATTATTGACGATAATTTACAAATGGAGTTAATTAAAATCTAATGTCACTCTTTGCTGAAGCAAAAATATTCTGAAGTTGGGAGTTCCAGAATTTTACAAATATTTACCTGCTGATCGGTTTCCTAAAATGTTGTCTTTCGTAATGCGTATAATGGCTATGTTCGGAAGCACATATTTATGCGAGCAACTATTTTCTGCAATTAAAAACAACAAAACTCTAGAAAGTTCAAAATTAACCGATCAGCATTTATCATCAATTTTGAAAATTACGACAGCTCAAAATATTCAACCAAATTATAATGATTTGCTTTGTGGAAAACGGTCCCAAGAGTCCTTAAAAAAAAGAGTAAATATTTGTCAATCTCGTTATAATTTGTATATTTTAAACGTCTTTTATTTGGGCCAATTTTAAATATTGAAAACATGCGGCCCTCCTCTGATGTAAATTAGTTTATATAGGTCGCGGTGAAAATCAAGTTTGACATGCCTGATATATGTCATCGGGGTGTCATAGCGGCCATTTGAAAACAACACATTATGCAGTAAGTATTTAATTTTGAATTTCTTAAGAGAATTGTTAAGGATATCAGTTAATGTAAGCATATGTTACTTGATTCAACCAAGAGTGGTCTTACAGGAAGCTCTGAGGCAACTCTGATGAAAGTTTGTCATGAAACCCTCCGATTAGACATGGTCAACTACTGAAACTTTCAATTTTTTAGATGATCAACTACTAAAACATTGACATGTTTGTTAAAAATTTGACACAATTTTTCTGTAACAGACCCTTTCCTAATTTTTATCTTATGATATTAATTAAGACATTTGATCCATTATAAATCTTTCTCTTAAGCGGTCAACTACTGGTAAGTTTACCTTATATTTTTACATATAATAAATAGCCGATCGGCGTGGACGGTTTGTAAGTCAGCAGCTTATGCCCTGGGACTAAAGGTTTATATAGATCAGAGCGGGATACCTGAATTTTCATTAACATGCTCTTCCAGCTTGGCCGATACACTCCGAAAATATTTATAAAAAATTGTAATTTGTACATAATTTTACTGTCAGTCGTAAATTAAGTTAATGAAATCTTATTTCATGAAAGGGATTGATGATGTGTTAAGAGAAATGTTACTCGTCCAAGTGACTCGGCCCAGGCCGTATGTAACTTTCTCTTTGTGGAAGTCTAGTAAGAGAGAACTAGAGGAGGAATGATTTCGTATGCGAGGGGTTAAAAATGAGAGAGGGTATTTCTATAGATGTGTGTGCAGGCGGGGGAGACAGGAAAGACTAGAGACTTACTTGGATATATTTATAAAAAAATAGTTATTTTTTAACAGCTCGTTAACACGTTTAAGAGAGCAAATGAACCTAATGAAATATTAAATCGCTCTAAAGTGCCTTTTATTAAAGGATGGCGTTCTAAATGACACGTTTTTGACATGTAGGCAATGTTACCTCTGAAGACGAGAGGTTATCTGCGTAGAAAATAAAAAGCTGAGTAGACCAAACCAACAAATGCGCGTTTTTTTTTTGAAAAAATCAATATTTCTTTTGAATATTTTTTATAATAATTATTGTTTTTTTGTGTTGCTTAACAAAATTATAATTTTAAATATTTATTCATTTACACGTTTAGGCATATAATTTCCATGTTTAATGAAATTATTTATTTATCATATATAATTTTGAAAAGATATGTTTATTAAATGAAAGAGTCTACCCTCGGTAAAATATTTTAATGTGAAATTGTTTAGACTTTCATAAAAAACGAATTAAAGTCACTTGTTTGACTCTAAGTAAATATTATAATCATCAAAAACCACTTGCTTTCCCACTCAACACGGCTTAGCCAATAGCAGGCATCATGATGGAATAATTTACTCACGGAGAATTCAATAAAAATTTTTTTGAATAGGAGTCGAGTTTTTTTTCATTAAGCAGTTAAAGTGACTCAAATGAACGAATTGGAGAACGTACCTTTTCTCTGTCTACTTTGAGTGTAATAATAATATTACAGATCTCGATGTTGTAATGTCGCACCCTTAACACAGAGGAAGGGGTAGTTTGAATATTGAAGGAGAGTTGAACAATGGTGAAGTAGTAGGAAAAGCAAAAGCTGGACGAGGCGGGCATCGGTCAAGTGGAGATGTTACTACAAATAATAATGGTTACACTTTACATTATTGATACGGCGAAAGGGTTGACGCAGTTCAGCTTGTTGTAATGTGACCCCACGTAGTCTAAGGGTTAAAATTTTTCAAATAGAATAATAATTTTTTTTCGATGTCTTTTTTCTCTGTGAAGCACATGAAATCATATTCGAAGTATTTCAAGAGACTTTTTCTACGAGAACTGTATGTTATTCCGTCGCTCAACCTCTATTTTTATTTTTTGGAATAAGGATTTAAGAATGGTGCTAGGATCGGATTAGTAGTAAGATCATCGCTACGCCTAGTTTAAGGATCGCATGGTCGACTACGCGAAAGCGAAATGGCCTCTCTTCAAGAGGTACATTACGCAAAACATTCACCTCACGGCTAAAACTCTGCAAACGGAGGCAAAAATAGACTCAGCAGCTGCCGAGCTGACTGAAACAATTCTAACGGCCCGTCGCCGATTTGTCCCCAAAGTAAAGCCCTCGACCGCGCGCGCCGAGCTTTCGGACAATATCCACGACCTCATTCTGAAGCGTAATAGACTGCGTAAGGAATGGAAAAATACTTCCCGCGATGATCACTTCGTCAAACGTGAGATTAACACCCTCACAAATAGAATCAAAGTTGAAACGAAATTTCACAAAAGCGGCCTGTGGGAGGACACTCTCACTAGCTGCCGGATCTACACGGACGACCCCATTAACTCGCTCTGGGCACACGCAAGGCGCATAAAAACGTCTTCGAGCACAATCAAACCTCTCAGGCCTGACCCGGCCTGCGACAAGTTTGTTTACTCCGATCTCGAAAAAGCTAATGCACTCGCCGATGCATTCGTCAAGAATACAGAGATTCAGTCGGATACGGACCCCGCCACGAAGGCGCTCGTCCAACAATCAATAGAGTCACTTGCCGCGCAAAACATCATCCCGGATGATGTTAAAATCGTTGAACCGGTCGAGATCGAAAAACTTATAAAATCACTCGTTACCAAAAAAGCGCCCGGAAGGGATAACATAAATAACGCTATACTGAAGCGACTCCCTCAAAAGGGAATCATCTTTATAGCGAAAATATACACCGCATGCCTCATACGTGGCTACTTTCCAGTAACGTGGAAAACGGCTCACGTCGTCGCGATCCCGAAACCCAAAAAAGACCACTCGCTAGCTGTCAACTACAGACCAATCAGTCTGCTCGATTGCCTGAGTAAACTGCTTGAGAAAGTGATTCTCGAACGCTTTCTCCCCTCCCACAACCTAATCCTCTCTGAAACCCAATACGGGTTCAGGAAGGGCCTCTCCACCAACCTTCAGCTGGCCCGCATCACGGGCCAGATCACCGAAAAGAACTTTTACAGGGCCAGATCCACCGGAATGGTACTGCTCGACCTGGAAAAGGCCTTCGACACAGTCTGGCACGACGGCCTTGTACACAAGCTCGTCGTGACCAACACAACCCTCCTACTTAACCAAGATCATTCGGGACTACCTGAAAGATCGCACTCTCTACGCAGCGGTTAGAAGGAGAAATCCTCTCTCCGCACAGCCTCCGCTGGGGTACCCCAGGGTAGCCTCCTGGGACCTAGGCTTTTTAATCATTTCATATATGATCTCCCGAACCCCCAAAAACTGCTCTGTCGCTCTCTATGCAGACGACACAGCAATCACATCCACCCACAAGGACCGAGACGTAGCGCTACGTCGCCTTGAGGCCTGACACAGCCCAACTGACTGACTTCTTCAGCCGCTGGAGACTTAAAGATCAACGGTGCGAAGACAGAGGCGATCCTCTTCACTCGCAAGACCGCAAACAAATCATACAAAGGGAAAATCACCGTATGTGATATACCCTGCTCTTTCAGCCAAAGGTCAAATACCTCGGGGTATACTTGGACCGCTCCCTCACCTGGTCTGCTCACATTGCCGAAGCAAGACGCAAAGCTCACGTTGCGATCGGTGCGTTGTACCCGATCTTCAACGCCAAGTTACCTCAGCGTAAACAAAAAGGCACTCTACAACATGGTCATCAAACCGACCATGCTGTACGCATCCCCCATATGGTCTGTAAACATATCGAACAGCAATCTCCTTCTCCTTCAGAGGGTCGAGAATAAATGCCTGCGCATAATCGCAGGCCTGAGAAACAATTCCAACACGCGGTATCTACGTGCCAAAGGCCCCGACGTTCTAGAGACCTAAGTCTACACCGCGCCAGCTTCATGCAGAGTCAGACTCTGCATGAAGCAGAAACCTCGCTCAACTCTCAAAGCTGAGAAAATTCAAAAATTTAAGCTTCAACTCAAAGCCTCCAAGAACCTCGTCAAGACGATGTCCAAATCCCTTATGCTCCCCCTCCCCCTCTCTTACAGGAAATTCTTCTATGGCGGAGGTGGATGCGGAAGAGAGCCGACAGCCACGCCGGTCTTCAATAAGTCGCCCCTAAGAGATAAATCTTAAAGTAACGAGCCAGGCTCGCACATTTTAGTAGGGACTGGGCAAGTCTTAATATAAGCTAAGTAAGTTCTTCAAACTTACGCCAACATTACGAAGCAATTCTGGTTATGAATTGAACCTTTTGTTAATGATTCAAAGACAATCATTCTCGTATGGGGTTTTTTCTTAAATGTTTTCCCCACACAAAGCCTTCAGCTGACAGAATCTTTTAGACAGCATTACGTAGCTAGCTTACATGCGGGAAAGGGATATAAAGACTTAGTCTGTACCCACCCTAGCACTAACTTTAGCCAGGAAACTAGGAGCCCGCTTCGCGGACTCCACATAATAATTTCAGTAGGAAGAAGAGGTAGGAAAAAAAAAAAAAAAAAAAAAAAAAATCGCATGGGTGAGAGGGAATTTTAGTCCATAAATATATATTGAAAAATCAATTTATGAAAGTGTCCGTATTAAGATTCGAACCTGAGGACACCGAAACCGAAGACGACCATGAGATTAGATATTGTTTTATAATAACCCTTGTTTATATTATTGTTCGTATTCTTGAATAGAAACATTCATATCTTGTTTTTTCAATCAATTTAATAATTTTCATGCAATAACATGTATGGGTTTCAATACTTCCGCGTCCATCTACAACACGATCTTAAAAAGGTACATAAAGAAAACTACTCGAGAGTAACGGGCTGGCGGTATTATTAGATATCAAATTTAATAATATGTCGGCGTCCGTGGCTACGGTTACGGATGTCACGGGCTCAAGTCCTAGTGCGGACAGTTTCATAAATTGATCATTCAATCGATTTATGTTCTTAGTTATGTATGTTTGTGATGTCTTAAACTCCCTTCCCACCCAACCGATCCTCAAAAACGGGGGGTAGTGAGAGCGATCAGCTAACCATTAGTCCTGTCCCATGGTGTAAGAAGTACAAGGTGATCTGGATCACTTTTAAGGTGTTAACTGTACAGAGACAGAATTGAACAGTTATTTTTAACTTTTAAGAATTGATTCTGTCTCTGTAAATTTTGTTTTTCAGATATTAAAATTTATTGGATACTCATAGCTGCTCTGCTTTCTCCACTTAAGATGGCTGTTTATTATTCATATTAATTACATACTTAATATTTGTTTATTTTTAAATGGTTCATTAATGTTTACTTATAATTTCCCTGAGTCATTATTTTATATTATATTAGTAACGTCATTAATAATTTTGTTCAGCTAAATGTACTTTTAATGTAGCTATATTTGTGATTTCAGATTAGTATTTAATGATTTGCAAGAGGTCCATAACATTTTAATTGTAGACTCTTTCATTTGATTTATGTATAATTTGTTTGTTAATCAGTATTTTCTTGTCTCAGTTCATGAGCCATCAGTTTTATATACCTTCATTTTTACACTCAATTTTATATAAATAAGCCTGTTATGTTTGTATTTTTATCAGTTGATAATGCTCGTGATGAGCGAAACCGGTCCTGATCATTATAAATATGTGGAAGTAGTACAAATGAATTGTGTTTTATTTTTTAAAATATGAGCTGGATCGTTGTTTTTGTATTATATGTGACGTCACTTGTGACACAATGTGGCGAACCAAAATTTTATTGTCACCAAAACACCGTTGTACCGTGCGCTCGAGTGCCTGAAGATGCCGAAAGGCGAAACCCGGGTCGTTAGTGACAAAATACATGGAAGTGTACAAAACCTCAATAATTCAAATTTAAAAAAATAGTATATTTTACTTGGATAAGCACGTAGTGACATCAACAAATACAAAAATGGCGACTGTCACTTTTTATCCAGCTCACCTTGTACTTCTTACACCATGGTTCTTTCCTATGCCAATTCTCGTCGAAAAAACGAGAGGCCGAGCAGCTGAGTAACAAGCAATTTTCATAGAAAACTTCTGTTAAGACACTTCCATTAGGAGGTCACATGCATAACGTTAGGAGTGGACATGGTAAAAAACAAAATTAATAAAAATGCAAGGAAAATAAGAGTAGTGATTTTGCTATGTGAAGTTACCCGTAGAAAGTTCAATTGTAGTCTGATTCGAAATGAAACGATGCGGAGGGTCAATACGAAAGGTTGGAAACATTATTTTGTATACGAAAACGTTATGATTTATTTATTAGTGTCCCACTACACGATACGTATAAGTTTTTGTATTAATTTATGATACTAGAGTCGTGTATTCAATGAAATAGGTAAATATTATTCGTATGTTAAATTAAGTGAAACTGTTTCTCTATTATAAAATGTTGAAATTCTTTCTCTTCTAATCTCAGGTATCTCAAGAGAAGTTTGTAGGTATAGAAGGATAGGGTTAGGACAGGACTAGTGGTTAACTAATCACCCTCGCTACGCCACGCTAGGCTACGAACAGAAATCAATTTAAAAATCAATCTATGAAAACCGTCCGCACCGGGAATTGAACCCGAGACATCCCTAACCGTAGCCAACGACGCTACCAACTGCGCCACGGACGCCGACAATAATAAAAATCAGAAAAAATTTCAAACATATTTTTAGCAATATGTATATCAAGATTAAATATTTCGACAAGTCATTATTAAAAGGAATATTTGTAAAATATTCAAAAAACTAAACACGAACATTATTGATATATAAATAATGAATCGGTCGAGCTTTCAGCCGCATGGTCAAAATCGTTGGCTTTCGTTATAGTTTCATAAAATGATTCTTTCATCGATTTATGAATTTGTGATTGAAGGCATGAATGTGTGTGATGTCTAAAATTCCCTACCACATTGTCCTATTAAACCGTTTATAAGAAGGAGAGATTGAGCAACTAAGTGACAAGCAGTTCTCGTTGCAAAAAACTCATTTAAAGACAAGCTTCATTAGGAGTTTATATATTCCACATTGGGAGTGGATGTGGTTAAAAAATTGATAGAAATACGTTGAAGCATAATTTTTTTTGTACTACTTCCACATTTTAAAAATTATCAGAATCGCCTTCGCACATAGATGATAATCAGTGGAAGTACTGTACGAAACAAATTGTGTTTTATTTTTTAAATATGTATTTCTACGAAGACTTGAAAGTCAACTAAGGGTTATAAATAATTCCAGTTTGTGTAAGATAGTATTAACTTAGTCCACTCTAACTTTGATTTTAATAGTTTACATGTAGTCACGGATTCTTTTAACAGAGTGAGTTAAGTTGTAGTAGTTTATGTTAGGGTTGGTCTGGTTTGGTTTGTGTAATGTAATCTAATGCGTGGAGCAAAGACAATATAGGTGGCCTAATATAGGGTAGTAGAATGAGTGACATTTCATTAATGCTTCGTGAAATTATCGATTTCAAAGTGTGACTATTTATATTGAGTGAAAACTATTTTATCTATTTGAAAATAATGTTAAAATATATTTTTATTATATGGGACCACTTTTTTTTAGTGAAAGAATTTGTTTTTTGTGGAATGTATTCGTTATAAATGAAATCTATTTTTATAAATATGAATATGATCTAAACAAAAGTGCATTTAATTGTAAGACGTTAACTAATATCCCTTAAAGTGACGAAATACATTAATATATTTCTTAGATCGTGCGATCAATTAAAAGTTTAAATAATGCGGCGCCGGTACAATGGAGGAAAACACTCAAACGTTGGGAGGGATACAGAGGAGCACATTGGTACCCCGGGGTAACGTATGCCCATTGGGTAATTATTTACAAGCCGGACACAATGGGCCCTGGCCGGGGTGACACAAAGCCTCTGAAGGATGCGATTTTGAGGAAACGGCGGAGGGAAGGTGTGGTCAGTGTATGAAGAATTGTTTTGAGAACGAAGGGATGAATAGGGATAGATTTTGGTATGTACTTATTATAATATAAAAGTAATCAATTGTCTGGTTTTTCGATAAAAGTTATGTGAATTATTTCAACGGTAAGGTCGTTCAGAAAAATAATAATGGAGTATTTAGATGGTGACAAAAAAAGCGACGAACACTATTTGCCATCTCAAAAGGAGTTGTTTTTTTGTGAGAATATGTTGTGAAAATCTCTTTTTGAAGACGGTTAAGATAGAAGTATGTTATAGTGGGTCCAGACCAGATAATTTCTGCGCGCTATGAGTCATGATTTGGTCATCCAGTGTATCATGTAATCACTCTAGGATTCGAACCCGCTAGGCCACCGTAACCGAAAACGATGAACTTTCAAGAGCGCTGATGAGCTATGCTTATTTATACCTATATTTAGCTTTATCAAATTAACGTTTTGTATATGTAACATCTTTCATTATGCCTGAAGTGTAGTGTTCAACCAATGTGTGCTACCAGTGTTAACGTATGCCTGCGAAACGTGGACTCTCAATACAAGAGAGGTCTAAAAACTTAGATTGTTGGCATGTTGGGCATATTACGTAAGGACCGCAAAAGAAACGAATGGATAAGCAAGCAAACAACAGTGAGAGATGTGATAGAGGTCACCAAATTGATGAAATGGCGGTGGGCCAGACATGTCGCACGGCGAACAGACAACCGCTGGACACTCAGTGGTACCCGAGAGGCACTAAACGGCTTCAGGGGCGTCCCAAAGCTCTCTGGATTGATGAACTTGTAAGGTTCGGTGGAAGTACGTGACAGCGTAAAGTTTTGAACCGAGAAGAGTGGAGGGAGCTGTGGGAGGCCTTCACCCAGCAGTGGATCGACCTCGGCTGAAAATGATATTTAACATGTCAGGTCAGTGGTGGAGCGGTCAACTTCGTAGACTTCGGTTACGGATCTCACGGGTTCGAATTTTATACGGACAGTTTTATGAATTGATTTTTCAATCGATTACAAAGAGGCGTACTAAGAGCGATTAGTTAACCGCTACTCCTGTCTCAGCCCTTTCTTCTATTCATATTCTCTTCGAAATAAGAGAAGTTCAGTAACTGCTTAACAAGCGGTTCTGTTCCAAGACAAATCGTGCAGCCTTTCCCAGAAACTTCAACCGATTCTAAATATTTTGTAATTCTTAAGTAAGAACTAACATTTTGTGAAAGAGTTGTACCCTTGCACTGAGGCAACGATGTGTCTCATCTAGGAATAATCAGAGTAATAACAACGTTATCAATTTTAATTTTACATGTAATATCGAAGTCTTAGAGTTATCAAATAGCCTCAGGCTGAAATCTCAACGAAGCGAACACTTGCGAATCTACCAAGCAAAAAATCAAACACACCAAGTGTCATCGAAGCGTTTCACCAAGGAACGATAATAATTAAAAAAAGCTTTGATCACAAAATTGTAAGCAGTATTATTTTTTGTCACTCCTTATTGTGTTTTCGATAATAACGACAAAGAATGACAGGTAAACGCGGCGGAAGACGAGTGGGACTCGAACCCGGGATCGCGCCCGCCGGGCATTCGAGACAATGGATCGTAATGGGTAGGGTTGGAAATCGTGCAAGATATATAGAGGTTCTCAAATTCGAAATATGTTTTTTTTAATACTGAAAGTAGGCGATTTAGTCGCGGGGTGAAAAGTATCACTCAGCGCTAGATTATCAAAGATTGGATAGAAATATACGTTAATATGTCTTATATAGATCAGTTAATTGTATGTGTGAAAATATGATTAAATGTGATAACATTTGTTTTCAAATGCAATACGGTGTCGACATTTATTAATAATTTTCTATCCCTTCCTTCCAAACATTAGAAAATATTCAAGTTATTGCTGAATTATTCTAATCTTTGGCAATCAAATGATTCCTATGAGTGTTTCAGGAACAGTTCTAATTTTTTTTAATCTAACGCTGCTATGTTATGGTAAATACCCACCAACGGCTTAGAATCAAATGATTCACACGAGTGTCTCAGGAGCAGTTCTAATTTTTTTAAATCTAACGCTGCTATGTTACGGTAAATACCCACCAACGGCTTAGAATCAAATGACTCACATGAGTGTCTCAGGAGCAGTTCTAAATTTTTTTAATCTAACGCTGCTATGTTACGGTAAATACCCACCAACGGCTTAGAATCAAATGATTCACATGAGTGTCTCAGGAGAAGTTGTCATTTGTTTTAACCAAACGCTGCAATACCCACCAACGGCTGCAAAGCCGCGGTGGTGGAGGCTATTTAAACGTTTTGTACCATGATAAGATATACATTCCGTAGTGGAAAAGGTCGTAGTCTCAAAGTCTTTTTTTCTCGATGAATTCTGTAGTAACTTTCTGGAAATTTATTTTTAATTTGAAATTAAAATTGATACATAATGCATGCTGCGCTACTAATTGTGACACGTGTTTCAACTATTTGAGAAGCATCTTCCGATGATCTGAAAGAGGCGATAAACCTGTCACAACCAGTGGAGTAACGAAGTTATCAATTTTATATTATAACTTTTCTCAATTGAATTAATTATAAATTGAAAAAGATTTTCAACAAAATTACCGCCGAATCCATCAAAAAAATAAATCATTTCACAACATTACCAGCTTATGGACTCACAGTGTAGCATTTTAACATTAGTTGTTTAATCAGGACTGCTTAGTATGTAGTAGCTCAGTTTGTCTTTTTTTGAGAGATTAACGATGGTGCTAAGACAAGAGGTTGGCTAATAGCCCTAGATAGGACCTGTTTTTATAATCGGATGATTATGAGGTTATGTAGAGATCATAAATTTTTTTCCATGTCCGCTCCCAATGTGGAGCATATGGTCTCCTGATACAGGTATCTTAACAGAATTTTTCTATAAGAACTGCTTGTTACTCAGTTGCTCAACCATTCTTTTTTTTCAAAGAGTGTAGGGATAGAAGGGATAAGGCTAGGACAGGACTAGTGGTTAGCTAAGCGCTCTTGTTACGCCCCGTGAGGATCGGACGGGTGGGAAGGAGGAATCAGACTACGAACTCGATTGAAATATCAATTTATGAAAACCGTCGGCACCGGTAATTGAACCCGAGACATCCGCAACCGTAGTCAACGACGTTACCAACTGCGCCACGGACGCCGACGGTTATACTTACACGCTTTTAAACACAAATCTGTAAATCGATTGAGAAATCAGTTTGTGAGGGTTCGAGCGCGAATAGCAATAACCAAGAGCTTCGACCAATAAGCTACAAGATTAGACTGAAATAGTAACTATATAATCAAAATAGTGACGCGAGCCAAAGTTTCGCAATGACACAGTCACCGAAATATCTAAGAGCTCGCCTGCAGGCTTCGTGTTAGAAAATGATAAAAAAAAC
The DNA here is from genome assembly GCA_022494535.1 of Himalopsyche phryganea. Lineage (NCBI taxonomy): Eukaryota > Metazoa > Arthropoda > Insecta > Trichoptera > Rhyacophilidae > Himalopsyche > Himalopsyche phryganea. The sequence goes on from JAGVSL010000039.1 coordinate 1,184,400, forward strand.
TTCCGCAACTCATAAAGATCACCCCTCCTAGCGCAGAAAAATAACCTTTACGACCATTGAGGATTAGGGGTGCAAATCCTTCGGCGTGAGTGATGTCGCTTGGGTCAAAGTGTCGCAGGGTGACATTAACGAATGTCTGGTGTATGTCTGATGATATATTATTTGATTTTAATTGATCCCTACCGCCTAGCTTACGAAGACATGTAAGTTGTAAGTAAAAATATGATCCATCATTGCTAGTTTGAACGAGCAAAGAGAAATGTACAGTCGTATAACACGGTTATATGGTTCCACGAATGTCGCTACAACTCGTGAGGATGGCATGAGTCATGGGGCATAAATCGATTGAAAGGTCAATCTATGAAAACAGTCCGCATCGGGAATTGAACCGTAATCGTAGCCTGCGACGCTACCAACACCAACGCCACGGACGCCGACTAATTATTTTAATAATACATATTCGTCGCGGTTCTGGAAGAAAACACTAAGTCGAAAAAATGACATATTAAGTTAGCAGTTATACCAAAATGTTTTTTATTTCAAACTCTATTGTATGGAACAGTGGTTACCAAACTTATTATGTCCATGAACCCGTGTTTAAAGCAAAAACCTGACTATGAACCCCAAAGTAAATAAAAACTAACATAACTGCTTAATGGGGAAATTATAAAATTAATTTAGATGTCTTGAATGGTAAATGGAGATGTAAAAATAAAATATAAATAAAACATTTGAATATTTAAATTATGATGCGGTTCATAGCTGCACTAAATCTATGTTCTACTAAATAGGAAGACGGGAAAGCAATCAAAAGCCTCTGTACAGTGACCAATAATTCAGGATATAAAATTGATATCTGTGTTTTTGTAACCAGAATTCGTGATATCCTTGTTCAAACATTAGTTTCCGCTCCTAATTTGTGAATAATATAATAAATTATATAATGTATTAGTACGGATTCATCTGAGTTTGTGGGTCTGCTTGCAAAAGGGTCCAACACCCAACAAATCGCTATATATTTATTGCTATTTATTTCAACTTTCATTAAAATGAAAATATTTTTTTTATATTAGACCTTATGCTGACACACCGACGCCAAGGACCAGCTCATTGGTCACAAGGACCTCTAGGGGTCCGTAGGAACCACTGGTATGAAAGAACACACTTATTTTTATAAATCATACTTTTTTTTTAAAGTTTTATACAAATAAACTAAATGAAAAAGGAATCTCAATTGAAACTTTTGACAAACTTTAAAGTTCAATTACTCAAAACTAGTATTTTTAAGTTGGTTTCTTTTTCCAGGACAACGACGATTGTATAGTACTTAAATTTTTTTCAATAGAAAATACATAAAATACAAAAGCATTAAAAAATATTTTCATTATATCGATCATTTATCGTCTTTTTCGCTTACAATTCTAATTATGCATTCCTTTTCAAGATCGCCTGTAGGTTTTTATCACCGGAAGACTCATCAATATTTTAGGATTTAACCTTTAAAAACTGCGTAATAAGCGATTGCCTACTTTTAGCGTGTAAATCTTTATATATATCACGATAAGAGATGAAGCGCTTGAGAGAAGTAGGTCTGCTCGACAGGGAGGTGGAGCGTCAACACACTTTGACTGCCCCAGGTCCGGCGTGGTGACAAGGATAATTCACAGGTTCCTTCGCCTTCTATTAAAACCCGGTCGTATTCAGTATACTTTCTCTTTAATTGCAGTTAGTTTACACTTATAAATTCCTCGAGGGCAATAACAGATACATAAACAGCGTTTAAAATAGACAATTTCAATTTAAAAACGCAGCAAGTGGTTTTACGATAGGGTCGTCCCTTTGAGCCAAGCCGCGGGGCTTTGTCGGCCACTAACCGTCAGCCGGTAGGCCGAAGGACAAGTGAACCGTTTCCCTAAGCATCTTGAATTTCAAACTTCTTTCCACCATAGGATTATTTTCTATAAAAAAAAAGTTAAAAAATTTATTAGCCATTACCAAGCCTTCATTTAATATTTTTATTATTCCGTACTGGGATTTGAACGCGTGAGATCCGTAACCGACGCCAGCGACGTTGACCATTGCACCACGGACCAGACAATTTTTGCTTTAAGACACCTCATATATAAACGATACAAACTGTTAGAGTGCACTCGTGCACTTGCCCGAAGATGCCAAAAGGCGACACCGTGGTCGTTAATGAAAAAACTTACGTAAGTGTAAAAAATTCGAACGATTCAAATTGAATACAAGCTGGTTGCCCTATCTGTGAGTATGCAACGGCTGTTTCGTGGTCGCCTTCGATTACACAATAATGATTAAGAAATGAAACGAATTTACTACTCATGTTCTTGGTCCGATGTTCAGAGCTGCGTAATACCGATCTTTAACCATGCAATATTGTGCTTAAAAAAAGAAAATGTGACTTCTTCAGCCATCAAGTTTAAACGACATTATGTATCTTGTTTATCCGTATACTGAGAATCCACGGTGGCGCTGGAATTTAGTCTACTCCGCGTTGAATCTCAAGAGAAATCGACAATATCCTGATCCCAATATGATGCATGTTGCAAACGTGTCGAATGCCTCAAAGTTTGCCTTGGTTGAGATCAAGTCAACGTGGCATATTGAGACCGTATGAGGACGGACCACAGCAAACAGCTTTGCTCGTTCGGCATTCATCTCGAGACAGCCTACTGAAGTACAAACCGGCCTTTCAACCAATTTCCCCAACCTTAATATTAAATATTGAAATGTTATCAAGCACCTACAGTCGATATCTATTATGTACGCGAGAAGTGTCCAAAGTCAAAGTAAATGTTAGCCATAGCCGCCGCTGTTTGTGAACTTGCGTGTTTCGGCAAGTAATACATCTGAACTTGTACTTCCACAGATTGCCCAACCGAGGTTACTTTCGGTCCGGTACTTTATGATTATTGTTTCGCGCGCGGTCATCTCTTGCCGCCCCGGTAAATTGTATAGCACCGAGCCTACTGTCCCGACGGGAAAACTTACAACAGCCATTATCGGCCGGGATTTTCCGGAGAAAATCTTGCGTTCTATTTCTTCGGTGGTTGTAACGGTCGAGACGAAATCACGGATAATGCGAGTTAAGCCATTAATCAGAAAAAAATCATGTTATTTTCTATCAGGATTTTTATCTAATATATTCTTCTGCTGACTATACTCGGAAACTATTATACTTTAGCACATGCTTTTAAAATGTATAAAGCTCGGGTACAAATCAATAATATTTGATGAATGCATGAACATTGCTTATTTTAGTAAGTCGAAAAATCGCATAACTCTAACCAACTTTGATTTCGAGAATATTTTGATATAATATGTATTAGTTTCAAATGATAGGTGAAAACAAAAGAGAACCTTCATACATATATTTAGTAACACATCATTATTTATTATTATTTTTTGAAATTATTATATACATATCAGGCGCGTGCTGTTGCTTACTCTCTTTCTCGCTCAATCACATGTAAAGTGAAAAGTGCGAGCGACTTACCCAGTACTTGTGAGGTTTTGCGATAGAGATAAATCCACCCCATGCCGATGATATTTACTCATTTTTGGGTACATAGTTACAATAAAGTACAAGCTACTTGTTTGCCTTGTTGACATTTTCTTTTCTTCGTAAATGATAGTATGCATTGGTACTGAATTTTTTAAAAGATCCATAAATCAAACTTTATAGTATAATTGTCCTAATTGTAGAATAACACATTTTATGAGCGCGTGTAATGTCTGACACCTTTTCATCTTTTTCGTATTGTTTCATAACTTTGACTTTGGTCTTCATAGTTACGCCATGTCTTCTTTTATCATTAATCGTACCCTCTCTCACTCCAGCATGAACACAATAGTTTATCACTCTTAAGGTGTTAACTGTCAATTCTTGGTGGAAAGACATTTTATTAAAAAAAATGAAACACAATTTTTTTGTACTTCTTCCCGTGTTTATATTGATCAGGATCAGAGCATTATCAACTGATCAGTTGATAATGCTCGTGATGAGCGAAACCGGTACTGATCAATATAAACAAAATTTTTTCTATGTCCGCTCCCAATGTGGAGCATATGGTCTCCTAATGGAGGTATCTTAACAGAATTTTTCTACGAGAACTGCTTGTTACTCAGTTGCTCAACCTCTCTTTTTTCGAAAAGAGTAGGGATAGAAGGATAGGGTAGGACAGGACTAGTGGTTAGCTAATCGCTCTCGCTACACCCCGTGAGGATGGCATGGGTGGGAGGGAGGACTCAGACTACGAACAGAAATTCATAAATCGACTGAAAAGTCAATCTATGAAAACCGTCCGCACCGGGAATTGAACCCGAGACATCCGTAACCGTAGCCAGCGACGCTACCAACTGCGCCACGGACACCGACAATAGTTTATGTAAACAAACGCCGCAGAGAAACAAACCGCAACCAAATAATAAAAGAAAACTATTTTTTTAAATCGCGTAAGAACGAATTCATCTATGCCGAATTCGCGTAAGTCGAGTACTTACTGTATCTCAATATGGGCTGTTTGGAGACATCTGAGTAATGAACTGGACGATCGAAATTACGATATGAACCGGTATCGAATAGTTTGATTGATCAAATCAGGGGTCTCCAAAGATTTCAGCCTAAGGGCTACGCTGACTATTCCTGCGAGTCTCAAGGGCCAAGACCTAGCTAGCTTATCATACCAATATAATGTGGTTTTGAATTACCCACAAATTTTTTTATTGGGACTAACCAGCGAGTGAAATATCTTCAGCGAAGGGTGCGGGGGTGGACTCCGCTTATGGGCAAGTGTTAAGGATATTTCATTGCGGCGGAGATAGCCGATGCGCGCGCTGTACGTTACGGAATGTTAGACCACTTTTGACCGCGGCCCGGATTGGTGGTGCTCGCGAGCCGTAGATAGGATACCCTTGGATTAACCCGACGAACGCGTTGGACATGTTTACGCGTACAAGATTTTATCTCGTATTTCCGACCAAACTAGAAAGAAACACCTGTGGATATATGCTTTAAAACATTAGTTCGAGCCTTTAGGTAGAGATATTAAGCAACAGATCACGAAAATGTCTAGTAGAACAAAAGAAAATATATTTTTGAAAAGAGCTCTCGATATTCAGTTTTTTTTCGAATTTCAGCATTCTTTGAACTGTCGATACGCAGCATTAATTGTCAGCCCCATGTATTACACATACTTATGCGGCTACGTGTTTGATTGTGTACGTGTTGGTGGTGTATATGAAGACTGACAACAGCCATTTAGCTTGGAATGTCGTAGATTAAGTATTTTTCATTTTCTTTGATATATTTTAGCGCGAATGCGTTTAGTTTACTTATTGATGTATTTTTTTTAAACCATATCCGCTCCCTATTCGGAGCATATGGCCATCACCTCCAAGCTTATCTGCTTACCCGCCAGCCTCCTCGCCTCCTCCCAGGTCATCCCAGCGTCCCGTAGCTCCGCCGAATACATCCTATGGATCGGACTTCCAGGACATCAGCGGACTTCCAGGGCGACGGAATCCACCTGGTTGGTAGAAGAGACAGGCAGGATTCAGGCTCCCCTGGGGCATCCGCAGCACGTGTCCAAGCCAGGTCCATCGTCGCTTTTTTATTTTGGACGTAATAAGAGGCTGGTCCGTCCGCTCTCTTACCTCCGAGTTCCTGATAAAATCAAACCACCGTACCCCTAGTATTCGCTGCAAACATCTGTTTTCAAAGCACAGTATATGGTTACCCTGATGTATTTGGGATAACTAATATATGTTTCGCATAATTCTCTATTTTTTATTGTTGAAGTTGATCTATTTTTAGTCATAGTGAGCGTTTTAACACATCAATTGAGTGAAAATAAATTCGTGCGAAAACGGCTCGCGCTGTAAGGGTTAAATAATAAAAACTTAAAAGGTGATGATGTTGGCATACTTAGTTATTGAATAGCATGACGCAAACTATTTTTTGTGTCCATAAAATACAATGTACAATCATTGGTCGTAGTCTTGACCAATAAAAATAATTAAAAAAAAACAATTGAGTATTATTCTATTTATGAATAGTAATAATCGCGAATAAAATGTTCCAAAACAAGACAAAATAATTGCGCTTTTATTATGAATGATTGGCGTTTCAATGTCAAGTTTAGTGCTATTAAATTTAAATTTTAAATAAAAACAGGTTTATAAAACATTATTGAATAACGTATAAGATAATAATTGTAAAAATGCGGTTTGAAAATGTCTTAATAGTAAAACAAAAATAATTATAGTAAAAAATATTGATTAAATATATAAAATATTGGACGGAAATAAAATATACTGCATCAAGGTTTAAGCTAATAAATTCAGTAGGTATAGGATATTGCATACAAAATGTTAAAATACATTAGTGCATTAACTATTCAATTTATTACGGTAAGTACTGCTTCAAGGCGTAGTTTCAATTCTACAATGCGGTCAAGGGTTAGAATCCCCGAACGACTTTTGTAAACATTCATTTTGCATATTTTGTAAGAGAAAATTGTTATATTATATCAAATTATAATAGTTAATTTTGCAATTCCATTGGTATTACAAGGCAAAAATAACAAAGCATTTTTTTTTTTTTTGATAAAACACAATTTCAAATTTGAATTGTTGAGATTTTGTACATTTTTAAGTATTTCGTCACTTACGACCCGGGTTTCGCCTTTCGGTATCTTCAGAAAATAATATTTTGTAGTATTTTTATCTTATATATAAACGATAGACACTATTTACTGTCTGTCAGGTTCGAGTTCATTCGTGTACTCGAATGCCGAAAGGTGAAAACCAGGTCGATAGTGACGAAATACATGAAAATGTACAAAATCACGACAATTAAAATTTGATATTGAAATTCTATCAAGCACTCTCAGTCGATGTTTTAAATTATAAAAAAAATCATCAAGATCAACGATCAAGACCTTATCAACCAATCAATCCGTTGATATGCTCGCGATGAGCGAAACTGATCCTAATTATTATACACATTTGCAGGTAGATTATACGGCGCACTTTGCACTTTTTACTACACTGAGTGTATTAGTATGTATGGATCCCGTGATCCTGGAGCAGTGTATGGATCCCGTGTATGTATCAATATGGATCCCGTGATCTTAAATCCTAGAGCCGGAGTGCAAAGTTATAAGATGTGACCTCTAGTACAAAACAAATTGTGTTTTTTTTTTTAAATAGGCCTTTCCACCAAGAATTAACAACACCTTAAAAGTGGACAAACTAGTTTTTCTGTCTGTTGGTATGGTGATGTCTAAAATTACCTCCCTCCCACCCATTGGGTTCTAAAAAAACGGGGCATAGCGAGAGCGAATAGCTAACCTCTATTCCTGTCCTTATAGCCCTACTCTCTTCGAAAAAAAGACCAACTGAGTAACAAGCAGTTCTCGTAGAAGAATTTTTGACTTACTTTGAAACAAAACAAAACTCTTTCTCGAGTATTACGTTTCGTAAATCTGCAGCGTCACGCTTCGCTACATATGTATCTTATGGATCTGTTTATATTATATTTTTTACACGGTAGTCTCTGGAACGTATCTCCCGTGCAAAAAAGAGAATCGGGTGTATTTCGAGTTCATTTATGAACGCAGTAATAAACATTACATAATCTATGATATATGTGAGAAACTATTTTTTGTCTTGAAACAAAAAATAATGCAATTAATACGACGTAGCTACGTATCATTACAATGACATTAAGGTCAAACAAAAAAAAAAAAACTCCAGCATGCCAACTGTTATTATTTCGAGCGTTGCACTTTTGAGACACGCTGTACAACTTGCCGGGTTACGTCAAAGTCGATATTACAATATTGCAATCGTCGGACACTTAGTTTGTTTTGGCTCTATTATCGACCGGTCGTGTCTTGGTGAATGAGAAGCGATTCAGCGTTATTAGACATTCAAAATAGAAGAATAAAATCAGTGACTCTGTATTGTTGAGTTCGAGTGAACTGAACGCGAAAATGAAAGCGGCTCCAGTCGTTTGGTTGTTTTCTCTTGTTAGCTGTATAGCGTTGGTGGATGCAAATACCTGTAAGTGTTAAATAATAGTTCTAGTAATATATACACAGTTCACTTTTAAGGTGTTAACTTTCAATAATTCTCGGTGAAAAGACATTATATCGACGGCCAATTGATGTAACCGTCAAAATTGAAATCGTTCAGGAGAGAGTAAAAACTGTTTTTATCGAAAACATTATATGATGAATTGAATTTGAAATGCACTCCTTTAAATTGTCATGTTTGCAGATACGGGATTATACGTCAAGTGGCCGGGTCAGATTTTTTAATCCAAAAACCAATGTAAAATGATGTCAATTTATTTTTCTAATTTACATCATTTGCCCGAGACCTGCTCTGTCGTCTTTAAAATGAGATCCGATCATTAGCTCAATTTTGTATTTTTGAGGGTTACATCAATTGGCCAAAACACAGTCGAATTATCTTTAAAATAAAACACAATTTGATTTGCACTACTTCCACATATTTATAATGATCAAGACAGGTTTCGTTCATCGCGAATATTATCAATTGATAAAATGTAAATCATATCATGGCTATTTATGGAAAATTGAATGTTAATAATATTTACAAGGTATATATAACAATTGGTTCAAGAGCTACGACAAGAATTTACATGTATCGAACAAGTTACACATGAACGAAATCATAATTTATAATATACTAGCTAGTACCCGGCATGCGTTGCAATACAAGTCAAAGAAAGAAAGTGTTTTATTCAGTTTATTGAAGTGTTTTTGGATACACAATATTTTTTGTTTGCCGTATGGTGCATACACGAATAAATCAGAAGGTTTTCCGACACATGAGCAGTCCACATACTGCTGTCCATGTGAGAAGCATGGATTTTCCAAATTTACTACACACACTTGTAGCGATTGTCTCTGTGCTTTGTTGGTGGACATTGCAAATGCGAGTCGCACCGGAAACTGCAGACGTTTGAATTCGACTGGCACATCTGTCAGAATCATTGGGATGCGTGGCATCTTCCCGTTTAAGACCGCCAATTGGAATTTAACAATTAACACCACTTGTTATGTCACATACGAACTGAAATGTCCCTGTTTGTATATAATTGATTCTTTTTTTTAGATTTTTTTTTCTCAAGAACCTTCGCGGGCATGGGTACAACAACTCACCAAAGTTTCATCACAATCGGTTGAATAGTATAGGAACGCATACAGGACAAACAAACAAACATTCATTTATATATATATATATATATATATATATAATAAGACCTACTGTAAGTTAATTGTACTATGCCCAAAACTTTCACGCAAGTGCAAGCAATAACTTTTATCGGAATCGAATGAACGGTATGGCAGTGCATAAAATACGAACAAACACACATTGATTTTTATATATTAGATTACAATAAAAAGTAATTTAATAAACATTATATAGAGTGTCCACGATGATTTGTGGCATTCGATAAATTTGCAACAACATAAGGGTGAGGAGGGGATGTTTTTGATTCCTCTATTGATTCAACGCGGAGTAGTTCAAAGTTCTACCGCCACAACGTATTTTCAGTATACGGATACACAGTTTCCTTGTGGATCTCTCCCTATCTTTTCTTGAGCACAATAGTGCATGGTTAAAAGATCGGTCCAGTGCAGCTCTTTATCGGACCAATAACAAGAGGAGTAAATTCGTCACTTTTATTGATTATTATTGCGTTATGGAAGGCGAACGCGAAACAGCGGTGCATACACATAATTTAAGACATCGACTGAGGGTGCTTGATGGAATTTCAATATTAAATTTGGATTATTGAGATTTTGTACACTTCCATGTATTTTTGGAAGTGTACAAAATCTCAATAATCCAAATTTAATACACATAATTGTTGGAAGTGGGGCAACCAACTTGTATTTTTAAACAATGAACTTTTCTATGTATGCGCACTGGTAACTGGTGTATCGAGGTGATAATATTTTCTGAACGGAATTGTACAAAAGAAAATCATGTCAAGCGATATTTGTTATCTGATAAAGTGGACCACGTGATTCTCTTGCGAATAATCATTTAAAAATATGCTGAAATAAAAATCACTCTTTGTTTTAAAAATCTAGAGTGCAAAACAAAATAAACTTGGAAAATATACGGACACAATTATGACAACGATTCAATCGATAAGATTAAAACTATACGAGATTAGGTCATCAGCCAAAATATATGAAAATAAAGTCTAATTTATTCACTTTTGGGAAATGCTGCAAAATCGGGAAATTACAAAAAACAACGATTATAATAGCTGTGGAAATGTAAACGCAATTAAATTTTTGTTGACATTTGCGGTGTAAGTCAATATTCGCACACACTCTCTGTGTGTTGTGCTGTGCGTTACAGCCAGATTAATCAGGACACATAAAATTAAAAAATAAACACATCGTTTTTTTTTTACTACATCCGCATTTTTATCGCGATGAGCGAAACCGGTTCTGATCACATAAATATATAAAAACGTGAAATTGGTAAAAACCAATTTTGTTTCGTTTTTAAAATACAGTGCCCTAAAAACACAAAATACTAGAAATTATAACCATGTGGCAGTGGCACTTGTCAGCATTCGCTTAATACGCTTGATGTGAATGACGTGCAGATTGAGTGGTTTTGTGTTAAAATGTATTTGACTGTAAAACTTCACTCAACACTTGCATTTATCTGTAACACACACACACTCTCTCTACGCATGCAATGACAGAGAGAGATAAAAAGTGTGTGTGTTTCTTTATAGATATTTACTATAGTGATATGAATCACAGTGGCGGTGTCTATTAGTCTAGGAATATGTCACCATTTAGATGAGTATTCTATAGTTTTTAAAAAATACCACCTTATCGGAATCAGAGACTTAAGTTTGTAAAGAAAATTTTTAAATGGTAGCAGTTGCTTTTTAAGTATGCCAGTGATTATGGGTCCAAATTACTTTTGGTTCAATATCAGTGCTGGTTTGAAAAGATTACAAATATTTTAAATCTTAAAAAAGTGCACGTTTCTTTTATATTGCAGCAAACATGGACAAAGTTTCGTGTCAAATTCTCCCTGAGCGGTGTTCTTGAAGACGTGAGTGCCTTCTGGACTATCAACAGCACTCTTGGAGTCGCCGAGGACTTTGGCTGGGAGAGGATCGAAAATCCCGATGAACCCGACCTCGTAACTGTTTGCCTGTCACAGAAGGACGTCAGGTTTTGCCCAATGTATGACCAAAATGGATTCATTGCAGGAGTGCAATTGGCGGTAAGATAATAGTTTGCACTTACAAAGAGCAATTTTACAATATTTAAACTCATTTAAAGTGTATATAATAAAAAACCTTACATAGAAAACGGTGGAGCGATCACAAATAAATTCGAAGATTAACCTTAGTCAAGTCCTTAAAATGTAGTATAATTGCCAGATCCTACTGGAGATGGCCCTGTGTACACAGAACAGTAACGGTCAAGACTGATAAGTCCAAAGATTAATGTAGAAGTGCACTAAAGGAACAAGAAAAGTACAATGATATTTAGGTTTGATTTAATGAACATTTTTATCATTGTCACAAACGAAGAGCAACACATTGTTCCTTTCAGAAAGTGGCATCTTTATTGAGCTTTCTTTAACCATTTGCAATGAAGAATTTTCTGAAATTCAAATGGCAATGTATTTGATGAGCGGTAAGGAAGAAAACAAAAATAGTCACAAATATAATTATTAAAATTAGAGTTTTGAAAAAGACTTTTTTGTGCGACGTAAGATATCTGAAAGAAATTCTATTAAGTATTCTGAGAAGACTATTATGAAGAAGACTATTCTATTTGATATCCCAAGATAACTTTAGCGGATCAAGTGTATCCTTTACACTAAACACAATCCTGTCTCACTATTGGTCATCTGCTCGTTTATAGCTTCATGAATTATTTACGAAAAAAAATCACATTTTACATTTAAGTTTGAGTCCTTGATCTATCTCTAATAGACGATTTTTATTGTAAATTGTTAGGTTCCAATCACTGACGTGGAAAGGACTCCATACAAATTCGGAAAGTCGCCGACTTTCCATAAGAAGACGATAAACGGAAGAGTTTATTATACGTCAGCTTTCTATTTATCCGATCCAGAAAACTTTAAGAATGGAGGAAGAAATGAACTGGATAATCTTGGCGAAGGTCTCTGGATTAAAAATGGAACTAATTATACTCAAGTGCCAACGGATGAAAAAGAACTGAGTTCGAACACTAAATATATCAGGAACAATTGCATACCAAACATGGGTAAGTTGGACAAACAAATCTGGCCATTTCGGTAGACTTATATTATAGAACAGTAGTCATTTGAAAACCCTTTTTGGCGAGTTCTTTAAATCGTTATATTTCTATTATAATTCAAAAAAAATCTAGCCAATCGAAGGAATTCAACAAATTTATGTTTCGAGTTTGGTTACAGACTGTGTAAAACAAGAACTTTTTTTGAAATTAAATATTTGTTCTTCGGTTCAATATCGGTTGACATTATTACCGTGTTCTTGACTTCCATTTCATTGAATCTTGTGGTGTGTTAGCGTTAGAGATATTCTAATCTCCTTCATCAATGTTGTGTCTTTTTCATCGCTGTTTCATCATGTCATCTTATGCATTTTAAAGTGTCACAAAGAAGTTTCATTAGAAATTTTATTCAGGGGTGTCGTCCAAAACAGATGTTGGTCTGGAGCTTGTTTCGTAATAATTATGTCCGGTTATAGTATTGGCGACGTTATTTTATATATTTAAACGGATTTGTTAATGTATGGTAATAAATCTATCACTATTAATTTCAATATTGGATTACATTACAAAAAACCAAACGTTTTGGGTCTCTGATAGTGTCAGATGGACAATTAAATTCAAAATTACAGTTTAAACTTCAAATAATGTCAAGACTTAGACCCAGGAATTAATTGGGTTAGCTTGATGTACTAATTGAATAATTTTGTTTACAGGAACCCACTACTTTTACGATACCAGACGAGACCAAAAATGCGCCGACTTTCCTCCGTTCTTCATGCTGGTGAAGGACGGAAGCATCAACGGGATCGGGTGGCAGGTGTTCGGGATAACAGACGTGGTTGACCGGGACTGGTACAACTTCGTGGATAGACAGGCAGCATATATCACCGCTCCACTAGGTCCTCAGTGCCTTGCTGACTGGACGGACAAATTTGGGGTCATCTCCGTGCATATGTACTTCGTGGACCAGCCTTGGACCATCAGATGTGATAATTTTAAAGACAATGCTGTGCCATTGGATGTAGTGAGGGAGTTTATTTTGAATTCGTTGTACGTTGTTGGTGATGTTGAAGCTACGCTTCGTAGGGCGACAAATAGAATTTGATATATTTAAAAAATATTTTTGTTTCAATTTGCCTGTATAAGACCGAATATAATAACACTACATTTTTATTTCAAGCAGGATGACAAGTTGTTGTATTAGTTTCCCAAGTGACCGTAGTTTGACGTTCATATCGTATATTTTTCGAATGTATTTATTTATTTATTTGTGTGTGAGTGTGTTGGTCACTCATTTTTTTTCGACGTCATCATTTTTTTTTATTACGTATAAAGTTCAGTTTTATATAAAAACAACAGCAGTTGTGAAACGATAAAAACAAGGTGAGACACTTTTTCCCAAACGCGACAGACAGGTCTTGTTATAAGTACCACGTCATTTTCACGCGATCATGTAGTCTATTAATACTGTCAGTGAGATGGGTGCATAAAAACGATAAATCCTAATGGCGACAAGAAGGTAAATATGGGTTGTCACTTTACCCAAACACGTCAAACAAGTCTTGTTATAATTATAATATGACATGTGATATTCTTTATCACACAATTCAGACAAAAACTTGCAATGTTGTATAGCCGCATGATGTCTTTAAAAAACAAACTGATGCTCATAATGAGACTGGGTCGGGTACATGGTCTCTTATGAACGAACTTATGTTGAGATACCTTTATTAGGAGTTCATATGATCCACGTTGGGAGCAGAAACGGTAAAAGAAATAAATGTTACTGGATTCAAACCCTTTGCCGCGCATTCGAGTCGAAACCGCAACAGAATTGTTATTAATAAGTCACGTTTTATTACACAATGTGAAAATACTGTCAAACTACTCTCCCCGTCGCTGTGACATGGAAAGTTGGATATTTAACGGATTCAAAGTGACGTACAAATACTATAAAAAGTATGCAAATCAGCATTTTAGCATGAATAATAATAAGCCGATACAGTTATGTAAAATCTCTTTTTAGAGATCTTATAATCAAATGCGTACATTCAATCTTAGAAACTGGTTCCAGCAGACATTAAAAAGTAGATGAAAGTGCAATGGATATTTATAAAAATAATATGTTGATACAGCATTGCAATCGGTCTTTCATTCTTTGTGTACATATTTTATCTATGACGATATAAATATGCTAATAGAGAATAAGGTTCAAATTTAAATTTGGAACACTGACAGCTAAGTACATACTAGGAATATAGCATACCAATACAATAATAAGATTCAAAACCATTTCAAATTTGGAATGCTGATCGCAACTGCAATATAATTAAGTATATAATTGAACATATACATGTATGAAATTATGTAATCGGATAAAAAAATAAATTTAAATTTGGAATACTGATAGCTTTTAATTGCTAAATGATTAAATGAATAAAAGGAATACATACAGAATCCCAATAAATGATCAGATTCAAATTCGATTTTAAATTTTCAATACGTATTTGTATCTTCTATATAAACGTTAGACACTGTTTACTGTTTGTCAGTTCGAGTTCATTCGTGCGCTCGAATGCTTGAAGATGCCGAAAGAAGAAGCCCGGGTCGTTAATGACAAAATACATGGAAGTGTACAAAATCTCAATAACTCAAAATTGATATTGAAATTCCATCAAGCACCCTCAGTCGATGTCTTAAATTATATTTTGTTTTGTACATCTATAGTCTAGTATATCTATATCAGCATTTTGACCAATTCATTTTGGCAAGCTGAAATTGTTCAGGAGAGAGTAAAAACTGTTCTTATCGAAAACATTATATGGTGAGTTGCGTTATGAATGTTTGAAATGCACTCTTGTAAATTCTCATGATTGTAGATACGGGATTATACGTAAGGGATTGTCGATTTAATAGTGGCCGACATCGAGTGGCTGGGTTAGAATGTCTAAGCCTAAAACCAATGTAAAATGGTGTTTTATTTCTAAAAAGGGGTCAATTTATTTTTCTAATTTACATCATTTGGCCGAGACCTGCTCTGTCATCTTTAAAATTAGATCCATTTATTAACTCATTTTCATATTTTTTGAGGGTTACATCAATTGGCCAAAACACAGTCGAAATATTGATCTCAAAACTCTATTGTATCTCTTGTAATTATCGGTATTTGATACTTGTGAAGCAGCGAATAAAAAAATAGATCCCCATGTATTATTTCTAGTTTTGAGTGCAATCAACGACATCATCATCGTCATTAATTTAGCGTATTAATTGATGCCCTCCAGGGCTGTTGAAGCTGAGGCCCTTTGGTTACTTTTTTTTACATATCATTGACGCGCACTTCACCTTTCAATGGCCCGCATCCGCTAGGCGAGAGAATTACAACTGCAAGGAAAACGATTGTAACGCGATATGTTAAAAAAAGTATAACACACTGCCGGTTATCTGATAGGTACAGTTGGTAACGTCGTTGGCTAAGACAGGACTAGTGGTTAGCTAATCGCTCTCGCTACGCTTCGTGAAGATCGGATAGTGGGAGAGAGTTTTAGACATCACAAACACTCGGATTACGAACAGAAATCCATAAATCGATTGAAAGAGCAATTTATGAAAACTGTCCGCACCGGGAATTGAACCCGAGACATCCGTAACCGAAGCCAACGACGTTGAGCACTGCACCAGAGACCTGACACGATTAAAACATTTAGTCCGGAATAAAGTTTACAGAAACTGAGAAATTAACTCATTATCATCTGCAATCAACGTTCAATATTTACCGAATATCTTACCGATAATTCATTTAACGATGCATTCAAGATATCGACTGTGGGATGGCAAAAGAACGTAACCGTTACACAAATATATTGTGTATAGTCCACACAAAGCGTGTATATTGTGATTATCGAACAAAAAATATGTTAAAAAACGGATGGATACGTTCTTTCGCCTTTCTATAGTCTATAGTCTGTCGGCCTCTGTTGTCTAGCGGTAAGTGTTTTCCCTAGCGATCAGGTGGGTCCTGGTTCAAGTCCCAGCAAAGTCAATGTCAAATTTAGATTTTTTCAATTTAAATTTGTGATCTTGGACATGAGTGACTTCTAAAAATTCTCATCGAGTTTATTTCATATGATTTTCTAATTTTCACAATATTTATCGCATTGGCTATCTATCAGCTGTAATGTCAGATATTTATATACATAAAAAAATTAAAATATATTATATATATATATATATATATGAATATAGTGAGTTATACACAATATTTTTTGGTGTGGGTTACGTCATTTTGCCTTTCTAAAGTCGATATGTATATACATAAAAGTTTTTAAGAGATCTTCAAAAACTAAAAATATTCATCTTTTTCGAGTTGCCATTTTATTGCAGCGTTCCTGAACACCCCGCGGTTGCCACAATTGTAATTTCTCGCATAATGGTCGTACACAAGTATCACATAATATCGAAGGTACAAATGATATCTCGCTAACCGCTTTGCGCACTTGCACTGTTCACTTTTGCGGGTTCATACGTACTAATACACATATACACACTCGTGCAACTTTCAATGACTGTTATTTACGTATTTTTTCTCATTTTGTTTTAACGCGTTGAATCCTGAAATTATATTACGCACTCGTTTTAACAACTATTGCCAATACGTCATATAGAATACAAATTGAAATTACAAGATAAATTCAAGGATAATGAAAGGAAATTACTGAAGAAAAATCAATGTTTTTTTAAGAGAAATATAATACAATTTGAGGACGGTGGCGGAAATCGGTCGAAGACTGGCGTATAGGACAGGTGAGTGCCACTCAAGTGAATACCTTAGACAGCGAATAAGCATAGATATCCAACGAGGGAATGCAGTCGTTGTTTTTGGGAAAACGAGTTGTTTTTTTATTCTGGGCTACACTTAAAGTTTGTTTAAATGTTTTGAAACAAAGTTTGTAATTGTATTTACATTTAAAATAGAGAAATAAAACATATTTAATTAATTCCACAAATTTTTCAAATGATCAGGACATTAATGATCTCGATGAGTGAAACCGGTCAGTAAGTATAAAAAATAAAACACAATTCGTTTGTACTACTTCCACATATTTATAATGATCAGAAGCGGTTACGCTCATCACGAGCATTATCAACTGATGATTAATGCTCGTGATGCGCCAAACCGGTCATGATGATTATAAATATGTGGAAGTAGTGCAAACGAACTGTGTTTTATTTATAAAATATAATGTCTTTTCACCAAAAATTGACAGTTAAAAGTTTAGTTAGAGTTTTAACGCTAAAAGAATATTATCCACCAATAATTAATAAACTTGAATCATGTTTTAATGTTTATTTTTTAGAAACATCTTCAGACTAAATGAATTTCTTTAGTCGATGACGAATGTATTGATAAAATTCCCTAAGTGCCTTAGAACTAAAGCGAATGTGGTTTAAAAATTAATAAGACACAACTAGTGGACTACTAAAGTTATCAACTTTAATTTTATATTGCATCTTTTTATTTCACTAACGATGAAAATACAGAGATGATTTGATAGCGGTGTGTACCTGTGTAGCTACGCGACCGGGATTCACAGCGTTACAATTCCCAGGCTAGACTAGCAGAGTATTTAATTGGATTTTGAACAGTCTCTAAATTATAATCCGCGAATCAAAAGGCTCCTCGCGATAATCACCGCCGCCACGGCAATTTTAAAATATTTCACACAACTACTTGAAGTGAACAACAGAACGTATAACGTGTATCGAATGCGCAGCTCTAAACTGCTTCCGTTCTTTTTTTAATTACTCGGTCATTGAAGGGTTGATTTCGACGTAATTATGCATTTCAATTTTTGTCGTTGAAAAAAAGATATTAGTAGTAAAGTGTAGTATGCCGGGTCCGTGGTTGAATGGTCAACGTCGTCGGATTCGGTTGCGATCACGGGTTTTAATCTGAAGTTTTCTACCTTTACTGAAACTATTATGTGGAGTCCGCTAAGCAATCTCATAGTTTCCTGGTTAAAGTCAGTGCTAGATTGGGTACAGACTAAGTATTTATATTGCTTTCCCGCATGTTAGCTATCTAAAAAGATTCTGTCAGCTGAAGGTTTTCTGTTGATTTTTCAATCAGTTTAAGGATTTGTGAATGTTTGCGACGTCTAAATTCCCTTCCACCTATCCGATCCTAAAATCGGGGCATAACTAGAGATATCAGTTAACCACTATCCTGTCTTAGCCCTATCCTTACATCCAAACCGTCTTCGAAAAAGAAAAGTTGAGCAACTGAGTGTCCAGCAGATCTCGTTGGAAAACGTCTGTTAAAATACCTTCAGTACGAAGTCATATGCTCCACGTAAGAAGCGGACATGGTTTGAAAAAATTGTGTCCAGAATTTTACCAAGCCAAAAAAACAATATTATTTTGAAATAAGCATTAAATTAAAATTATAATTTCATAATTAATTGCTGAATTTATATCATCGCAATGAACTTAACAATGTACCGACCACTGTTCGCTAGGGATTGACAGCCCATATTGGGCTGTTCAGATAAACATCATTAGACGTGAGCTTCTTGTAATGGTTTAAATAAGGTAAAACATTGTTCTGAAGATGGCGTGAAGCCGAAATACTTATCAACAAAAATTTTGAATACTTTCTTTATGTTAACCCCATTATAATGAAGAACTACCCAATAAATGCCAATTCAATCAACATAACATTCTAATACAATCAAAGTATTTAACAGGGAAGGTCATACTTGAGATCAACAAGAGCCACATTGTGGATTTTCATATATATAAAGAGTCACACCATAGTCACGTTCTCACATTTTTACAGTACAATGGGGAAAGAAAATACCTATATTTTTATCAAGAGATATTGGGAGCCGCACATAACCCAACGAAGACCCGCATTTGCAAAAGTCTGGTATATAGCAATATGTGTGTAGATATCGAAGTTCCAATATCGAATGTTTGTTTCCGTATGCAAATAAATCCTTCTTAGGACCGAAGCAAAACACTTCATATATGGCATACACAAATTAAATCTTTGTTTATGTTACGGTACGCATACCTTGGAAGACGCAACGGGAACCGAACCCGGGATAAGTAATTCCCGATCAACCCTGGACAAATTGAAGATACTTCCCCACGGGTGTCGGCAAAAACCGCAAGATATGCAACGGTTCTCAAAGTATTTTGAGGTAAACGTAAATGTTATTATTATGGCCATTAATTATTTTAACATAATCTCCGATTAATTTTCGGTAATTATTTAAATAATATGTCGGTGTCCGTGGCGCAGTTGGTAGCGTCGTTGGTTACGGTTACGGTTACGGATGTCTCGAGTTGAATTCCCGGTGCGGACGGTGTTCATAAATTGATCGTTCAATCGATTCATGGATTTCTGATCTTAGTTTGATCCTCAAAGGACGTATCGAGAGCGATTAGCTAACCACTAGTCCTGTCCTAGTATCCTTCTATGGATATGGATAAAAATATTTAAGCACAAATAATTTTAAATTCACAAATAGTAAGATTATAAGTTGTAAATAATAATATGTAAGGGACATAATTGTGTCGCGTCCGTGGTGCAGTGGTCAACGTCGTTGGCTACGGTTATGGATGTCTCACGGAATCAAATCCCAAAATTCAAAACATGTTTATTCTTTGGCGGTAAAATGGGCGTAATGATGCTGAAAAGGGGTCTTTTTAGGAAAATTTAAATGTATTTCCTTATTAACTATGCATGTTAAAATCTTCCTAAGAAGAGCTGGTTGTTAATTTGGACCAAAAAACGGCGACTCAGTTATATTTTATTTAGCAGTAAGCCAACGCCTATCACGAACAACTTTTTCCATTAAAAATGTTATCAAATGAATTCAGTTATTTCAGCTATTGATTTTGACAGTTTGAGAACCACATCCTGGCAAGACAGCCGTTGTTATTGCCTAAGTTTCCCTGATTGGAAGTCCTTGCGGTTAACACGTTGCGGTCTTGTTCGACACGTCTTCCGATGGGCGGTCTGCCAGTACTTTATCCAACTGGCGTGAAAGGGTTAATCAATTATTCAGAGGTGTACTGCAAGAGTTATGCAAGCACCATGAATTTCGCAGTGGGTTAAATTTACGATAATAAGTGTATTAAATCATCCAGGACAAGCAGTATTCAAATCAATCATGTAAAGATGCCGTGGCTTTGAACGTATACAGCGGAAGCCCGATCTATCGTTCTCGTTCATCATTTCCGCATTCATAGTTTTTTCTGACGGGTCCTTAAAAACGACGAAACAAGCTTCCAGTGTATTTACAAGTATACGAAGGCTTGGGAGGATTTGACTTGTAACCGGGCGTGAAGAAAAAGATGATTATTTACTTGTGTGAGGGACATTCGAACTTCTTAGAACAACTGGAAATTAATAGATATAATCAAGGCAATAATCTCCTTAATGACCAAAAAAACACTAATTCATCACCCTTACTTAAAACATTATAAGAAACTCACGTAATACGCATAATCAATAAATTTTAAATACATAAACTTTAACGATTAATTAATAATACCACGTAAGCCCCTTTTCCAAAAACGCAATTATTACGTTAAATATTTTAATTTAAAATAAATGTTATGATGTTTGAATAAAAAATATATACAGTTAAGCTAAAATAAGCCGAAATAGCTATCAATTATCTAATAAAATTTACTTTGATATTTTACCCTAATATAGTATACTATTATATATTAGTCTTCATTAAAACTCTCGGATTTTTTTTCTTTGGTATGTCTTGTAAGGTCTAACAAGAGTTTGACAAGCTCTGAATATGGACACTCAACGATGACGAGAGGTAAGACTCGGGCCGCAAAATACAAAAATAGTATGGGTAGTCATTAAGTAATAGATAATAAAAGAAAAGTTTAATCAAACCCAAAGAACAATAGACACTTAGCTTGACCTTATTCATCAATCGAGAATGGCAAACAGTTAACCCTCCGCTCGCCAGAGAACACGTCAGTAGTTGCGTGGAGGAAATAAATACCACTGTGCGTTAAGTTTCCGGCAATGAATAGAACGGGGTGCAGAGGGTGTAGTAAAGGCATAAACACCTCGGAACATATGTGTGCCTTTGGGGTAAGTTTTAGGGTGCTCAGATTTGTTTCTTGGGGGGGTTAAGGTGCCCATTGGACGGTAGGGGTAGTTTGCTCAACCCGCAGCGTTCTGAGTTGAGGGTCGTTAAGTAGTTTTATCATTGTCAAATTTAACTGACTCGACGTATTATTTGAAATTATTTTTTCTATACGGTGTTTGGGGCCTCCACTGGAGTTGTTTAATTTCATTTAAGCAAAATGAAATTTAGATCATTTATTTCATAAAATTCTCCAAATTAACATTAAAATATTTACTCCTCAATCACATTGTATCCAACGAATCTTAACGATTTGATCTTACAAGTGATTGAGAGTCACTCGTTTACCTTTATGAAAATATTCGAATCGTCGCGAATCACTTGCTTTCCCAAACTAACACTGCTTTGTCAATTTTAGACAGATTGATAAAACAAAAGACGCGAGGATATCCAAATTAGAATTGAACCGCGAGTCATTTGTTTTCGTTACGCAGTAACGCGACTCGATTGAACGTATCGGAAAGGGTAACCGTCTTAAAGTGTCGATTCGCGCCTGAGTGATTCATTTTCCACGTTTAACAATATAAAGATTAATAATAAAACTGGAAATTAGTCATATTTGGATACACTCCCATCAATCGTATTCTAAAAACAGTGTTACCAAAATACTGGTGCTTTCCTAGATCTATCATTCGTTTCACTTCACTCTTTTCGAATAAGAGATGTTGGGCGACTGAAAAGCGACGGCGGTTGGTATTCAGTTACTGGTTGAAAAATTAAGTTTTATAATTTAAAACTTAACACTCGTAAATAGCTTAAATTGCGTAGTGTCGACAATTCGGCAAGCGCGGTGTTAACTGTTTTAAGACAACCCTTTGTTGGCCGATAGGGGTGGGGTCATGCAAACGTTTCGGGGGGTGTGAGGCTCTCAAGACATACGTCTTGGGACGGGCTGATTTGTGGTTTCCACGGTGTACACGTTCGCTCCGGGCCCTTGCGGATACACTCAAAGGTATTATGTTTGGATTGCGTTTATAAAGTAAATCGGCGAATGGGGGACGAGGCAGGGAACGATCTGACAAAAGTGTTACGACGCGTGTTTGTGTTATGTTGCCGGGCAGCACGTTGGATGGTGATCAAAAGGTATTTATCCGAGTTGGGATAGCAGAAGGTGTAACCGACTCAACGTGCGCCTGGTAGTGACTCGGCTCAGATGTTAACCCTTCCGTACCCATGGTGTAACAATGGGTTACTTCAGCCTTTAAACCTTTAAATTATATGTGAAACAGGTAATACAAAAAATTGGTATTTGTAAATTAAATGGTTCTACATATAACTGAAAATTAAAAATACATTATAGTTTACGTCTTCTTTGTATAATTAATCATAATTTGAAAACCTAGTCAATTTTTCCATCGAAAAATACAAAATTATAGTATACTATAGTAACAAATAGGATAATATAGTAACAATCTAACATGCATTACGGATCGTATGCAACCGTTTTGTTTCAAACGACACAAAGACATGCTTAGAGCTTGTTCTGCTATAAGCAATTTCGATTCTTGCGTCTTTCGATAATTTCGCATAGTTTGATATGTATTTCAGGTTTTGCACACAAAAAATGATGTAAAATAATTAGTCAATACTACATAAAACCTTATTTCACTTTTTGGAATTGTCATTTTGCTTCATAAATGCGTTTATATGACAAATACAGCACAGTAACGAAATGTGACTGCATGAGATTTTTTTAGCATGAAAACGGGAAAGTTAAGCGTAAAAAAATTAGCCAAATACATAAGAAATCGAGTCGAGTACATTTGCGCGGTTCTTTTCGAAAACTGACTGAAATTTGCTTGACATGACTGCATTATAAAAAGGTAACATTTGGCAAAGTATAGTATTTTAAATACACTTGGGCCTCGTATAACACGGTGATATGTTTCCACAAACACAATCTGTTGTCAATGGTTCCACAACTTGATAAGCAATCAAAAAATATACATTTACGTATTTATTGAAAAAAAGCTTTAATAACTTACAACAAGTCATTTATTCATCATCGCTATCACTTACAATTATGTATGTTCTGTGACTCTATCGAGATCGGTTGTTAGTTTTCATTTTCGGAGGACTTACTTTTGGATTTAGACTTTAAAAATTCTGTAATAAGCGATTGTTTAATTTTAGCGTATACATCTTTACATATTTCATGTTATATAAAGCGTGTTGTACAAAAATATGTCACAATTCATCAATCGTTTTATACGAGGCCCAAGTGTTATTTAATATACTGACACCGCCCCGTACTTATAGGGCGGACAGGGGTCTTCAGAACCAATCTGCAGACTCTTTCTATTAATGTAAATTTAATATGTAATATCTCTCCTAAGGCATTCAAAAATAATTTGTCATATTTGTTTGGTTACCGTTATTTGTTTACAGTTAGAGGTAAACAAAAAGCTTGCGATCCTGCAAGGCAGTCAGTCGTCCCTCGGCCTGAGGGCTGTGCGGTTATTAGCCAACACAGCCGCGGCGAGGGTCAAGAGACTTACGACCTATCATAAAACCGCTTGCTGCGCTTTTAAATTGAAATTGTGTATTTTAAACCTGTTTGTGTTTGTGTAACTGTGTTCGAGGAATTTATAAGTATAAACTAACTGCAATTAAAGAGAAAGTATACTGAATACGACCGGGTTTTAATGGAAGATGAAGGAAGCTCTGAATTATCCTTTGTCCCCACGCCGGACTCGGGGCTGTCGAAGTGTGTTGACGTTCCGCACCCCGCTACTCCGCTCCTCCACCTTCCCCTCGAGCGGCGAGATTCTTCTTTCCCACTCTCTCAATACATAGATTTAAAAATCGTAATTTAGAAAACAATATTTGGCATCACAGTTTATAATTCTCAAGACTATTAACTTGCATGCTCCCAAGTTTTTCTCGTCTGTCATACGAGTCGCTAGTTGAAAAGGCCGTTCGACTGATCAATGCATCGCCTAGATACCATGTGGATATTTTCAGCAATGAATTTTGTGTATTGTTTTTTTAGATATTTTTTTCATTTATGACGTAAATAATATTTTTTGTTCTTTATTCAATTTTCTTAATTTTTGAAAATGTTTTTTATTATTTTGATTATTATGTACTGTCTAAATGCACGGCGCATTGGCTTCAGCTGTAATGCCATGTATTGTAATTTCCATTCACAAATAAATAAATAAATAATTGCCAATGCACACCGCGCCGGCTTGAAATTTTCAATCACATGAGATATATTCGATGACAATAACCTTTAGTTCACCCGAGATAATTTAGAGGAGAATTGACATCACACAAAAACCCATGTCTAAGTTTTATATTGACTATGCAGGAGCTTGAACCTACACTCATCCGATCGCTCGTAACACTAGACTGCAGAAGTCGTAAATTTTGAATAAAATTGATAGATTTCATCCTGTGAATTAACTTTGCAATAATTACCTCCTACCCAGCGTAATGGTAAAACATCGCAGACATCCGTCTCGTTGGATACAAATTCACATGTACATTAATATATGTAAGCGTCTATTTGGCGATTCGTTGGCGTCATTGGTAAAGTCATATATCGATGGCTTAGAGTTAAAAGGTTGTAACTCCATAAATCAGAATATTGAAAGTTTGCAATCCTTGGAAAATTAGATTTTGTGATATATTAATAACCCTTATTTACCATTTTATAGTTTATTTATTTAACTTTATCATTTAATAAGAAAAAAGTGTAAAATAATCAAAAAAAATAAAAATTGGTCATGGAGTTACAATATTTTGGCATCTAAATGAATATCAAATGGTAGATACAACATTTTGATTTATACTGAAACACAATTGAAATATAATGAAAAAATAAAGTTTTATCGACAACAATTAATATAAAAATTGTGGGTGGGGAATTTTCGTATAATTTCGACACTGGGTTTATTTATTTTTTCATGTTTGTCATTTTGGTGCGGGGATTGTTGGTATATTATTGCTTTATGAATGGATATTTGGAATATATTTTGTCACTTTAGGGTGGAGAATGTTCGCGTTGGAAGTTTCCGTCGTTTTTATAAATATTTAAGTTTTTCAACAGTGAGCTATTATTATTGATGGTAAGTGTTGATTCGGCTGTTGATCATGGTGATTTGTAATTTCAACAGTTGGTAATTTATTAATGTTTATCGTTTTGTGGTGGGAAAATAGATATTTGGGTTATATTTTGTGATTTTGGGGTGGCGAATGTTTGGATTTCTTAATATTCAGGTATTTAAACATTGGGTTAGTTACTTTTGGATTGGTTGGAATTTCTCCAGTTCAGTTATTTTGGCGTTTTGAAAAAATGTTTTAATCGTACACTAAAAAATGTCAAACAAGTTATTAAACCAAGATTGCCACTGACGCTATTGTATCTCCAGTGTTATCAGTGTGTAAATTATTTTTATGGTCAAAAACATAATATCTGACGTAAATTTGAACTTTTTTTCCTAGAGGAGTTACAATATATTGTAATATGTGTATAATTTTATAACAAGTTTAAGATATGCAATATTTTAATAGATAAAGATATAGGCTATCTTTGATACATTCCAGTACTTTCGACAAATTTTCGACCAAAGTTGGAGTTACAACATTTTAACTTTAAGACATCGATATTGTCCCTCCTTTTTAAAACAAATAAATGTTTTGACGTGTGACAGTCGATGATTTCACAAATTCTTTCATTATTTTTATTTTACGTATTTTTTTATTTATAAAACCTTAAGCACCTTACTAGTCGGATCTAAAACACAAACTGTTATGGAATAATCAATATTAAAGAGTAGAGTTCAATATTTGTATTGGTTTTTACTATATTGTTATGCGACCAGAGAAGCGGGGTAGAAGTTGCATCGTGGGGGCAAAATTAAAATGCGGAAATGGCGGCCAAGTCTGCGATTTCACTTTAATCATTCCATCTTTCCAGATGAAGTAATTGAATTGGGTAGAGAATTGCGGGGTGAGTTGCGCTATGGGGTAACATGACATAAATACGAACAATAATTGTAAATTTAAAAAAAGGATTATTCTGCAAATTAAGCTAATTCGAAAATCGTAATGAATGTATTTAAATTACTAATTATACCTGACGTATCCCGTAGCAGAGCAGCGTTAAGTGCTTTTAAATTATTGCCGGTAGTATCTCAAGAGATATCTAAGACTTCGTTGAAATAAAAGAATAATTCAAATATAATATATACACAGTTATTATGAATCTCTTAACATCTATCTTTATATTTATAGCACAGCAGCGTTAACAACTTTCAAATGATTGCCAGGAGTGTCTCAGGAACAAAAAAAAAACAAGACTTGTTATGTACTGTAATAGCTGTGCAATGAAAAAGTAACCGTGTGTAATTAATTGTAAGGTTTTAGTAATTATGATTTACTTGCTTTCGATATGAAGTTAAAATCATCAACTCGGCATTGAGGACCAGAGTAATTCTTTTATGTTGGATCGATAAAACTAACTATGAAATCAAATATTTTTTATATCATAGTAAGCATTGGTAATAAAACAAATTCACTATCAATAAAATGTACATAATAGAATAAAATGTGTATGAAAAAAATAACGTTCAAAAAAAAAAATATAATCCGAATGAAGTGATCATAGCTGTAAGTAAAAATCTTTCATAATGCATCAGGCCAAGAACATGAGGAGTAAATTCGTCTCTTTTTCTTGGTCGTTATTGCGTTACGGAAGGCGGCTGTGAAACAGTGGCTGCATACACATAACGGATGGTGGTGGGGCAACCAAATGTATAATAATCAGTCAGCTTAGAAATTTCTGATTGATTTATTTATAGTAGTGGCTAGTGACTGACCAAATAAATAATATTTGTAGCTCGATGGTTTACCACCACACATGAAAACATTATTGTATAATAAATGTAAGTAGAACCTGTATAAGTTGTATTAAAAATGTTGCAAATAAATAAAAGTAGTTGAACATTCAGATGGGCAGTTGTGCACGAGTAGACCGGGAGTGTAATAATTATTACAGACAGCCGTTCAAGATGCCGGTTCGCTTCCCGGATAACTAATTGAATCAAATGAGTCGGCGGAATTGCGTTACACAGATGTCACTTATTTTGCATTTTGACCTGCAAGTCGCATTTCAAATTACATGAAAAACTTTTTTCTTTTACTTTCGAATAAATTTAGTGAAGAAAATAGTCATGAACTAAATTAATTTGTCGTATAAACTATTGCAACTATATTGAATGAAATATGCCTACGATGTGACGCATTTTTATAACAAACCTAAGCTGGGAATGCTTTATTGCTAAGTTTAGTTGCACATAGTGTTAGTAAGAAGTGAGTGATAATGATGGCGGTGGTTGTACTTACAAACTTTTCCACCATCTTACCTTCTGATTATGTCCAGAAGCTTTGAGTGACATCTGGTCATGCGAGGATGTGCTTGCATGAATGCAGTCTATCTCATTTACTCATATATAGTTAGGTAAATGATATGTATTCCATTGAGCGTTTATTTTACCAAATTGTTTTACTGTATTTTAATTGAATAACTCTAAAAGTTAACCTTAAAAACCATTTACCATAAAATAAAGATGTATTATTTAATAATTACTTTTACCTTATCGTAGAATCATAATTTTATCATTGAAAAGATCTTCCATCACTTATGCAACACTTACCTGCAAAAAAATGTATTTATTAGATATGAAATGTTCAATTTGTTTATTATTTCTTATGAAAATAGTGTATTACAATTTTAAATATAATGCCTTTCCACCAAGAATTGACAGTTAACACCTTAAAAGGGAGTGTATTACAGGTTAGGAAAAAATTAAAGCAGGTTTTTCTATCCTAGATTATCTTGAAATTCACTTGATACATTATAATATAACAAATAGTCAGTAAGTAGGGTCCATGGTGCACTGGTCAACGTTTTTGGCTTTAGTTATGGACATTTCAAGTTCAAATACTGGCACGGACAATTTCTTAAATTGATTTTTCAATCGGTTTATGGATTTCTGTTTGTAGAAATGAATGTTTGTGATGTCTGGAATTCTCTCCCACCCATCTGATCCTAAAAAACGAGGCATAGGGAGAGCGATTAGCTGACCACTAGTCCTGTCCTAGCCCTATCCTTCTATTCATACTCTCTTCGAAAAAGACAAGTTGAGCAACAAGTAGATCTCGTAGAAAAAATTCGGTTGAGATACTTATATTAGGAGACCATATGCATCATATGCTTGGGAGCAGATTTGGTAAAAAATTTATCAAAAACTATCTTTGTGTGTGCCATAATTCTTAGTCAAAAATTTAGGTAGTTATACAAGGAGGGCTGGTTGAGAAATACTTATACTGTGTCTATTTGAGAGACTAGAATGGAAAAGATATTTTTCAATTGATTATCATGTCTGTGATGAATAAATTCCTTCCCATCCAAATGCTCCTAAAAACGGACTGTAGCAAGGGCGATCAGATGACTACTAGTTTTGTGCTAGCACCACCTATCTATCTGACGGTTGGGTGACTATAAAAATGGTTCTTGTTGAACAACTTCTGTTAATATGTCTCCGTTAGAAGTCTAAATGCTCGATATTAGGAGCAGACGTGGTACAGAAAGAAGAGAAGGGAGCTGGTTTTAGCCAGGTGACTTAACAAACCAAATTTACAAAGAGCTGTGATGTATGTTGGAATGATCTTAAACAAAAAAATAAGTTTTTGACTTTAACCCCAGGCCCTGTGAAGAGGGAGTCATATTTATAATCTGTAGATAATAATATTTCTCTGAAGGTTGGTAGCAGTGTTTGAAACTGGTTTGCAACTTTAGCTCTCAATAACCGTTGGGAGTTGAACCAAAAATTCGATCTTATTTCTCAAATGTAATAATAGTTGCCAAACAACACCTGTGGACAGTTTTTAGATTTAGACCCAAAGCAAAAGTTCACAGTTCTAGTAGACAGTTCTAGTATTCTCAAATATATATTTGCATAAGTGGTTGAACAATGACACGTTGTTAAACCATAACGTCACAAAATGAGTTGCGGAAAGTAATCAAACATAACCCTAAAATCAAACCGAGGATACGATTGCCATGTTTTATGAAATAGCAGACAAACTAAATTGAAATATACGTTAGTTCAACGAGATAAGTAAACGCGATGTGGTATAAACTGAAAGTTACCTGGAAAATGACATCTTTCTCAGTCTCTAGCGTCTTGATGTTTAAGGTTAGGATGCAGTTTTCTGAAGAATGCCACACGTAAAGTACGTCATCTTTAATCACAAATATATTTTGGGTGTGTGTTATGTTTTCTGGCAAGCCTTCCTTGATAGTTTTGATGATTTTATGGTTGTTTAAACTAAAAACACTAGCGCGGGAAGACATTTCTAACGGCGTTGTTTTGACGTTTAGAGCGGTGTGAAGTTAGATTCGCGCGTTCGACGTGTTCCAAACGTCCGTAAATGTCAACGCTCGAATCATCGGTTCGAGACCTCAAAAATATTAGTGATATTTTTTTATATTACAAGAAAATGGTACCTAAATTAATTTATGACTGGTAACAATAGACCGTTGTTCAAGGAATTTCAGTTTGAATGTTTCTTTGTTAAATATTGACTTCATAGTTGAGATAATCTTGCAATGTCATTATTTGTTGTTATTGAATGTTAATATTTTTTAACCCATTTTGAATATTTTTAGCACAGTGCTCCGCAACCAGTGTGCCGTGGCACACCGGTGCGCTACGAGATGATCTCAGGTGTACCATGGCACTGTGTATCCAAAATGAGGAAAAATCGAGTATTTTATATTAGATAAAATTAAAGCCACTCGGTTGCTAAAATCTTTGTTTAAATTATTCTCATTGAAACAAATATTATATTATTTTAATATTTAAGGGAATAGTTGTACGAGTGTTTAAACTGATAGTGCAACTAAAATAATGAGAAATAAATTGGGGGTTGTCTCGTGTGTTAAGCGAAAAAAAATTGTACCCCACAAAATACACATTGCTGCATTATATTGGGTAGCATTGATAGCAAAAAAATTCCTAGTGGAGTTATTACAAACAATGAAGGAATGTATCAAAATATTGTTAAATCGCGAGCCTTAAATACGCACCTTTTTGTTGTTTTGCGCAGAATGTGAGCATGAGACTATTATTAAAAACAAAAAGATTATTTTGGATTTGGCCAACAAAAAGAAATGGACAGTACTTTTATCCACTCAACTTAGCTTAAATATTGTTAAGTAGTAAAATTTAGTTATTTTGTTTAGTTACAACATTTACAAATGTCTTTTTACAACTTGATATTAAAAAAAAAAAAAAAATGTGTGCTAAGTGTGAAAGGGTTCAAGAGTTTAATATGCTTTCATTAAAAAATATATTAGTCACTATTTCAAATTCATCAAATAAAAACAAATTAATCAATTGTAAGTTTTGTTTATTACATTTACATATTTTGGATTGTAGTGTACCCCGAAATATTCATGAGTGCTTAGGTGTGTCGTGGTTTAGAAAAGTTTGCGGAGCACTGCTTTAGCAGATTACGCTAAGAAAAAACTAATAACCAATCATCTTATTACGCAAACCTATCTTTCCGATATTTATGTGTATTACATAAATAAAACAACACACTCGATTAAAGCTGCCAGATTTGTTAGCATCCAAAAAGAGACATTTTATTTAAATAAAATAAAGGTGTGATTTTCTTGTAACCAACAACTGAGACAAACGGTTCGTACAAATTTTTTTATCAAGCCACATGTGGCCCGCCGGCCAAAGTTTGCCTAGACCTGCACTGGGCGAATATGTTAATCATTTTTTAAAATCTTATTCTTTAATTCAGAAACATATAGGGCAGAAATTATTTTAAATACTGATAATGTAGGTATATTATGTTTTTATTTATTGCCTTCTACGTAAGGACGAGATAGAATATTATCGCATTATGGAAATGGAAAAATGAAATTCGTATTTTGTATTTCATTTTCTGTGGCAGTAAATATTGCTTTATGACCAAAAACATGGTTGCTAGACAAATTAATAATCTTTAAGATCGTAATTACACAAAATGGGGAGGGTGTCGCGATTAAAAATGAAATTAAAATACATATCGCGGATAAGGCAATGAAATAAAAGTCAAAATGGAGTGTCTTTCATTATTTTATTGCCCGTTGTACTGCTGGGCATCAATCCATTAACAAGTTGGTGCGCGGACGTCGACGTTTATTTCGGGAATTTGGGCTCTAGGGATATTAATTAAAGTTATATTGGTTGAATGCCCACAATTTCCATACATAAGACGTGTTTTCCCCTGCAGATGATCGAGGAAAGGCCCTTTCGGGACAGAGGTCGTAAACACAGAAAATTAAATTGAATGCATATTCTTTTACGACCAAAAAAACAGATTCGGTTATTATTGAAATGCCTAGCTTTAAAATTGAATAGAATATTCCAACTGTATCTTTTTTTTGTTGAATTGATATTTACATGTAGAATATAGAACTCCATTATTACTAGTACATCGCACTTGAAAGAAGAACGAAATAAATTGCCATTTTGCCTCACAATAAAGAAAATAATTTCAATAATTTGAACTATTATGTTCATTACTTATGCATTAATTATAATAATTCAAAGAAGATTATCAACGAAATAAATTGACATTAACTAGAGGGTAAAATACAACACAACCACATACATATTTATATAATTGATTTGTTGGTATTTGTACCTGGAACCATCTAATCGCTAAGCGTAAGTTTTGGAGCAAGGTTACAGACAGGGAATTCATGTAGAAAAAATAAAACATTGTGATGGCCCAATTCCATAGGACGATAAGTCAAAAATGTGATGTTTTGAGTTGTTAGTCATTATATTCAAACACTGCTCTTCTACAGTCCCACAAAAGTACAGCTTGTAAAATGTACAGGTTTTCTCTCAAAAGGCAGATATTTGCACATAGAAATCAATAAAATTATACATATATATCGAAATATCGTGCTGTGGAAATATATTTTTGTGAATCGTGGCGTTCCATAAAGAAACAATCTTTAATCCTAAAACTATAAACTATTGACCACCTATTTGAATAAAAAAATAATACAAATAATAAGCCATCAATTTTTACGAGTCAGTAGTTTAGATGCGTCAAAGCTTTGATTGGCCATATCTCAAAACGACCAATTTCTAGTTGTATCACTATGGAAGTAGGCAATCGATTTAATGCAATAAATTGTTTGAGTTCATTTAAAATCCATTTTATAACACCCGTTTAACACAAAAGATTGAATAACCTGTCTGTAAATTGATTATTGATCAAATTAATTGTTTGGTGAAATTACAATACACAATTTATTTTATTGACTTTGCATTTATCTAAAGAAAAGGCGGCAGTGTTTTAAATTTCACAAAAATTATTGATATATATTGATAGCTATTTATTAACTTACAACATTATCAAATGTAACGAAAAAAAACATATTTTACTACCCAATATATCTTATCGAATAAAGTAAATGAATACCAAAGGTTTCCCAACTGTGTTGTAGAACGCAGGCTATCGCGCCGAGGCTTGACGCCCTTATAATAAAATCGCTATCTTTTAATTAGATTATGTAAATTTTATATTCACTATATTAGGGGTGAGTGTGCGGGGGGCGGTGGTTTATATCGTGTTATAGAAATATGGATGGGAGGGGGTGTAGTTATATTTCATAAATTTATTAATCACTCAGTCTGGGTTCAGAGGCGGATAAGGAAGTCGAGCCACTTATCACGCGTCATTCCACGAAAAGTTTTCCGGGACGTCGCTGGGAATGTAAAATTTTATGTAATCAGCTTCAATGTAACAATTATTGTCATTGTAAGCTTGTCAGTTGTGGGGTATCCAAAGGTTGCTAGGAATTTTAGTTAGCATCGCTTCTAACTACAAACTGTAAACCGATTTATGACTTGCAATTATAATTACTATATTATTGTACGTTTCGTCCAAAGGGAATCAAATTCACAATAAAAATTCGAATGCAAACGACGTAGTTAATTGATTAAAGTTTTGACTTCTGGTTGTTGGATCAGCCAATTCATAACTGGCCATAGTCCTTCTGCTGCTATGCTTATCTGACTTAGCCGGTTAGAAGATAATAGTCCAACTTATAAATGCTGGAATATGATTATATCTTCTGGAATGCTCAAATATAAACAATGAACGAGCGATATGTTGTCCCCTTAAGAGATGCACGGTTTCTTGTGCACCTAATCAATCATGCAGAAATTCACGGCATCTAACGGAGGGCTAGTGTCACGTGAGAAATGATGTCATACTACTGTATCTGTCATGACCGCCCCGCGATCTATACCTTTATCGGTTAGAATTATCAATTATTCTTTTCTTATTGACAGACAAAGTAGCATAACATTCTGTGCATTGATACGAATTATTTTTGAAGCATTTGACCAATCGTATTTATCTTCACACTAAAAAAAATAACTTTCACGACACTAAAAAGTTTAAGTTTGACAACTATTGTCCTTTATTGATTACTTTAGTTTCAAATTCTACTAGCAGCCACTGTATACCTAATACTCGATCTATAAATGTGTCATGAACATTTTATCGATGTTTTTTTTAATGTTAAGGTAAGCCCATTGATTAGCAACGAGTTATTTTATAATAATATATACAATGAAGAAGTAGACAGTAGAGATTCCAACTATTCGTCATTATCAACTATTTGAATATCGAATAGTAAAACTAAAACTATTCGAATAAATTCGATTGGTTTCTGAAGTATGAAATTATTATTAAAATTTTTATCTGAATAATTAAAAACATAACAGTATTTAAAATATGCATTTGATTACTGAACTACCGCACTTTAAAGGGTTAGTCCGTAGTCATTCGTCAAACTCAAGTATTTTGATAAGATATTGAAAGAGCACGAATTGATTGAAGGCAAAAATAACCACTACCTGGGGTATTTGTTATTGTTCTTGAGATCTAGAGAAATTGTGATGTGATCTTTCGTCAATTTTGTAAAATATTTCATTAAACAACCAAATAGAGGCAATATAAATACACATTCCAATACCGTTCCATTGTATTACAATATTTAAAATTTTAAGCACTGTCGGATAACTCAAACGGTATTTCTTCAATGACTGAAATTACGGCATGACCAAAGAGTTTTTTTAGTCCCAAGTGATTCGTCAAACTCAAGTATTATGATTTATGTTAAGATACTGAAAACGCCCAAAAGTATTCATTATTGTTCTTGAAATCTGGAGAAATTGTGATCTTTCGTAGGTTTTCTAAAATATTTCATTAAACATTATGACGAATACCCCAAATATTAGAATATTAAAAAAAGAGCCCAATATATTCAGATAAAGAATAATCGAGTTGGAATATCTAGTAGAGACAAACATATGGAAAAATGGTAATCAGATAACAGGGTGACGAAATAAGATGCTTTCTGCTAAGTAAATGTTAATTAAATCAATGGTTAGAACATATCTGTTAAACGTATTAAGTATAAACTATTAAATTCTTGGTAGGAAGAAAGCAAATTAATTTAATATAATGTGGGTTTGTTCGTATCTTATGCACTGCCATAACGTTCATCCGATTCCGATAAAACTTTGTCAAGTTATTGCTTGCACTTGCGCAAAGTATATAGGCATAATACAATCAGGCCCGACCGGACCCGAGTCCAACTCTCAACGTTTTAATTTTTAACTTACAGTAGGTTTTATTTTATATAAAAATCAATCTCACAATCCAGATATATCTAAAATCTAAAATAATGAATCAAATTCGTACAAATAGCGACATCTCGGAAAACCTTCTGATTTATTCGTGTACGCAGGTGCGTCAGGTGACAGGAAAACAAAAAATACTGTGTGTCCAAAAGCACTATATAAACACTTTCTTTCTTTTAGTAGCATTGCAACGCATGCTGACTACTCACTAGTATATAATAAATATATACCACAGTTTTACTAAATATTATTGGAAATGGTTTCACTATATGTATGGTTAATAGTTGCTAGTTATTTTGGCATGACGCCATAGTGAGATGTAATCAACTACCTATTTATATGACACATTTTATGAGTAACTAACAACTTCGGTATTTTATACCTAAATATAATGAAGTTCTACCAAATATATGCCAAGTCAAATAAAAGAATTGGCCTTATTAAATCAAATTCCGCATAAAAAAAATCTTTATGGTGTATAATTATAGAAGATAATAATGTTTAATAAAAAGTCTCAAAGAAACAATGCTTGGCGGTATTATTCTGGTGATGATCGAGGAGTAGGTGGAATATTGGAGTCTGCCGTGCGTGAAACGAGGGTAGGGCGTTCGAATCCCATTGAGGTTTGCTTCTTCTCTTCTGCCTTGTCTTTCTATGATAACGCTGCCAGGGGTGGATTGGGTAAATCGATTACCCACCAATCCTCTCATTGATAATATAAGCGAATATTTTTTTAAAACGTTTAATTTTATCTTTGTTTGACTTGTATTTTGTAAAGCTTCCACGTCTTCGTGTTATTTTAAAAATAAAACACAACTTATATTGAACTACATACTTGTAAACAAATTGTAAAATATCCATAAAAAGTAAAAAAAATATGTCACACTTTTTATTCTTTTGCTTTATCAAATAATTTCAACATTTTATATAAATTTAATTTCGATGTTGAAATAAAATACAAACATATGCAATGTATTTAGTTTTTTCACGATATTAAACTTTTAAACACAAGATACTCGTTTTAACTGTAAAATAAAAAATACTTGTATCTGTAAATCAAGTAAAAACTGTAAAAAAGTCCTTACACGGTCTAGGATTCCAATTCCGAAATGAATACTTTTATAATAGGTGTCGCTACATTTCAAAAGCAGCCATATCCAAAATGGATGAACTAGAGAAAAACCACTTTTTTGTTTCTTCGTGTTCACAGTCGATGATTTACTTGGTATTTAAAAGCATTTGGGCCATTTTCGAAATACAGCAATATTAAAAACATGTACGTCGATAGCAATTTACAGAAAAGGGGAAAACACCTGAACATGGATATGGCTGCTTTTGAAAAGTAGTGACACATATAATACATTCAATAATCAATCAATTTATGACTTTGTATACAAGTTCATGTATGTACTGTTTTAATCCATTTCCATCCACCCTCAATTGAGTTCCAAAAACCGTATCTAGATAAAGTAATCGGTTAACTACTAAGTTTTTCTTAATCCCATCCATATTGCCCTATCCCCACCGAAGAGAGAATCTGTGCGGTTATTTTAACAGCCAGTTCTCGTTAAACATTTTCTTTTGTGATGCTTAGATTGGGAATCAAATTACAAACAGGCATAGTTAGAAAATATAATACTGATAAAAAAATCGCACAACCTAAAGTTTGGCCCTGCATGTATCTATCTAGTAAATTACGCGACAAAGTATAAGAAATATGATGTGGAAACACTGCAGAATTTAGGGGGGGACTTGATATATTGGTTCAAATTACGTCTCTTGTTTTGTGAGTGATTTATGGATTCATATTCCAATATTGATTATAATATCGTTCTTCTATCGACTGTATTGTAATAACGCAGAGAAAAAGTAATGGTCACCCTCAAGTTCTACACTCGTGTCTTCATTGTCAACTTTATAAGAAAGTATAAAATCTTAATTTATCTATTACAATATTAAAATATGAAATAATACTATTTTTCATACATAGCCGTTAAAACTTCGTATAAATGATAAGTGAATAAGAAGTTGTATCGATATTTAAAGCACCATTTTTTATAGTTATATAAATATATTTTTTTTACCATGTCCGCTCCCATCATGGAGCATAATGGCTTCCTGATGGAGGTATCTCAACAGAAGTCTTCTACGAGAACTGCTCGTTAATCAGTTGCCCAACCTTTTTTTTTCGAAATGAGTAGGGATATATGGATAGGGCTAGGGCAGGACTAGTGGTTATGGATCCGTTTTGGCGTGACAATCGGATGTATCAGACATCATAAGCATTAATGACTACGAACAGAAATTGATTTAATGGTCTACTTAAGAAACTACCGACACCGGAAATTGAACCCGAAACATTCGTAACCGTAGCCAACGACGTTACCAACTGCGCCACGGACGCCGAAAAACATAATAAACTGTAATTCAATAAGCATAAAATAACGGCAATAAACGCAAGATGGCATTACTAGTTTCGGTTCTAGCGGGCCTGAATCCGAGTACGGACAGTTTAATTAATTGATTTTCTAATTGATATTTAGATTTCTTTAATAAAGCATCAATGCCTGTAATGTCCATTCAACCCTAAAAACGGAGAGTAGCAAGAGTTTTCAAAGTCGTTGGCTACGGTTACGGATGTTTTGGGTTCAAATCTCGGTATGGACAGTTTCATAAATTTGTTTTTCAATCGATTTATGAATTTTTGTTCTAAGCCATGTTTGTGATGTCTAAAAGTACCTTTCACCCTTACAATCATAAAAACGGGGCGTATCAACAGCAATTAGCTAACCGCTAGCCCTGTCCTAGTCCTATCCTTCTATCATTACTCACTTCGAAAACAGGTTGAGCAACTGAATATCAAGTAGTTATCGCAGAAAAACATCTGTTGAGATTTTCCATTAGATGTCAATCAATTTGCTTCAAATTGGAAACGGACATGTTAAAATATATAATATGTATATATCATTAGGAATGGCTTAATCAATGATGTGATAAGCTTGATTTTATTAAATGACACAAATTTTCGTAAAAAAATAACACTTTTTATCACCAATAGATGTCATTGTATATATATCATCACTGTTCTGGAAGAAAAGACTTAATCGAAATACCAAAATGTTTCGTATTTCAAACTCTACCGTATTGAAGAGTGCACTTATTTTTATAAATTATACTTTAACTTAAATACAGTTTTGTATAAACACACAAAATCAAAGTAAAGCATTTTAAACATTTGACAAACTTCAAAGTCCAATTACTCAAAACTAGTATTTTTCAGTTATCGTTATCTTCCAGAACTACGGTGATATAATTAATTAGCGACCTTTGATAAATTTGTCACCGTTTCACAATAATGCACTGTCCATTGTTATCTGACAATAGCTTCGCAAACAAATAAAATAAATACAACGCAATAATAAATTTCCAAATACATTTGGCAGAAGATCGATCTACTTCTGAGATGATTTATGTGTTTCGAAGTTGCTTTTTTCTTACCTTTGTCGCGTCATACTTTGTGTGCCCTTACTTTGTCATTCTTGTCTCGAATACTAGATACAGGAGAAATGCTTTCGCCTAGGTTACATCTACCTAGCAGTTGTACTAAACATTGAGAATCAATAAATATTGAACAGTAGTTTAAGAGATCGGGTCTGTGGTGCAGTTGTGCAGTGGTCAACGTCGTTGGCTTCGGTTACGGATTTCAAGTGACAATCCCAGTAAAATGAATTGATTCTTCAATAGATTTATGCAATTCTGTTCGAATGCATGTTTGCGTTGTTTAGAATTCCCTCTCATCCATCCGATCATAAAATCAGGGCTTAGCGAGAGTGATTATATCGACACTCCCTGCGTATAATCACGTATTGAAGTGCCACATACGTGATTATACGTCTTTTTTTCATTTTCGTTGCCTACGAACTCATTCCTATAGGTAAGCATAAAAAAATATTGGGAAAAATACATACTTAATAAGTGTTATATATACACGTAACTAATTGTATCGACACTCCCTACTTATAATCCCGGATCTGCAAACATAAGAATTTACAGGAGTGCATTTCAAAGATTCATGACCCAACTCACCATAATATAATGCTTTAGAAAAAAACAGTTTTACTCTCTCCTGAACAATTTCAATTTCGAGGTTTACCAAGATCAATTGGCCAAAACGCCGTCGATATTATTTCATCTCACGTATTCAAACATCATAACATTATTTATTTAAAAGTAAATTTTGTTAAAAACAATAGTAAAATTTTATAGAACTAAATACCTACTCTGTCATTTATTTATTGTTATCCATGTCCGCTCCGAATGTGGATCATATGATCTCCTAAAGGAGGTATCTGAACAGTATTTTTTCTCTTTTTTCGAAGAGAGTAGGGATAGAAGGATAGGGCTAGGACACGAATAATGGTTAGCTAATCGCTCTCGATACGTCCCGCGAGGATCGGATGGGTGGGAGAGAGGAGTTTTACACATCGCAAATACTCAGACTACGAACAGAAATCAATAAATCGATTGAGAGATTAATTTATGAAACTGTCCGCACAGGGAATTGAACCCGAGACATCCGTAACCATAGTCACCGACGCTAACAACTGCGCCACGGACGCTGACGTCTGTTATTTTATTCTATTATTATGGGGCTATGCCAAATAAATGCCAATTCAATATACAAATAATATTTGGTTTATACATTGCGATTAGCTAGGTTGCATTAAAGTTAACGATTCCGCGTTGCTAATTTATTTATTGTTTTAAAAATAGTCCAATTCAATTTTTATTGAAATGATACGAGCCTTTTCAATATCTGGTTGACTACAACTGCTTTATAACAAGTACGTTATTTATTGTTCTGTCAAAGGCAGGAACTTGTGCTATATTCTGTACTGCAGAGGCGATACTTGGCGATAAATAAAAACACATTTCTCATAATACATTATGGGCGAAAGACCACTTATTGAAGAGTTTCGCCATTTTGAAATAAAGATGATCTAGGGTGGATTTTGGGTATGTATTTTTCTATATCTATATATATAAAAATGAATATTTGTTTGTTTGTCCTCTATGTGTTCGTATACCATTCATCCGATATAGATAAAACTTTGGTGAGTTGTTTCTGAATTTAAAATCTATAATCTAAAAAAAAATAATCAAATATGTATAACTAGCGACATCAAAGAAAAACCTTCTGATTTATTTCAGTACGCACAAGATGGAAAATCACAAATTATTGTGTATTAAAAAATTCTAAAAGCACTTCAATAAACATAATTAAAACACAAGCTCTTTCTTTCTTTGAGTGGCATTGCAACGCATACCGGGTACTCACTAGTACAGGCTATAAATGTACGACTTAGCACTTTTGACCCAACAAGATTGAAATATCTATGGTGAGAACTGACGCTGCAGGTTTCGAAATATGAATACTCATCTGCATCGAAACATTATGTTTATCAGGAAGCATTATTTGTTGGAAAATAATATGCCTATGATCACAAAACACAGTATAAATAGACAAGCAAATGACAAATACAAGGATTCTGTAGCGACCGTCGTCCGCGACTCAACAACCGTCCCATCGTGATACCTGTCGTCAACCTGCCGACTGAACTCTGGATAGCATCAACCGTCATCGTCACCAGCATCCGTCTCTACCGCTTAATCACGTCAAGCAACAGCTTTGGAATCGTATTCCAACATGTCGTTTAATATATTTTTAGGAATATGATTCCAATGTTGTTGCTCGACGTCATAAAGACTGGATGATGGATGCTATTCAGAGTTCAGTAGACGAGTGACAACAGAATTCACGTTCAGACGGTTATTGATTTGCGTTCGGCGGACGATAGAGAATTAATTCAGTTTTCCTTGTTCGTCAGACATTGATGAGTGTCTACCTGTTGCGCAGCGTCAGCAGAATATCGAATTTTGGTTAAATATCATTTGCCAATTAACAGTATTTTTTTTTAATTCCATAGGGTACTCAAAGTTGTACCCACCACTACTAATCCACTAATAAAGTATTCCGCAGTGTAACAATGTTATGCGTGTTTAAAATGTTTACATGGAGAAAATCCTCAAGACTTGGTTGCATGCACTCAGCGTGAAGGAAGTTACGTTTTAAAAAGTATTAAAAAGAAGGAAAAACAAGGGAGTTAATGTCTGTAGGAATTGCGTTCCAATCGCTTTCCATAAGACGACGAGAACTCTTTAAATGCCTTGCAATTTGTCAAAGATGTAACCAAGTCGGCATGACCGACAGGGCTGACATATCCGACTGATTCGTTGTCCATATCTGGACATTCCTAAAGGATGTGATCATCATCCTGGATCATATTGCCACATTTACATAATGTAATTAATAATGTGACACACCCTGGTTTTGTTAAGTATAAATGTCATTAGTGTCCAGAACTGAAATCATCCAGCGGCAACAGCAATAATTCGCAGAATCGGCCCAAAACTTGTTACCATGCCGTCAATAGCCGCTGGCTACGTCCGCTGGACGAGTCCATTTTTACGGAAAGGGGTAGCTCCGACTTTATAGACAGTCAATTACGATCTGCCGAGCGGGACAAGCTGCGCTCTCGTGGCGGAGGTGACGAGACGATGTGAATTGTTTGTTTTTTTTTGATTTGCATTTGACTTAATTTAAATTCGATGTGTCATTTGTATTAAAACTTAAAGTAAATTCAGTTGCTAAGTAAATGTAAATGTAGAATCAATTTTATGTGTTAGGATTTATATATTTGTGTAATGTAAACCACTGCATCTTGGATGGAAAAATAAATAAGTTTTGAACCGAATTTGAAATGGTGTTTGTCTGAGATCACAACCCTTGCAGGACTCCGGATAACCAGCCGCTCGCCTCTCTTCGATCTAGGGTCTTCTCAAATGGTTCGTTAATAACGTTGACAAAACCGATAAGTATAATATTTTGGTACACGCGAGTATTTACATTTCGTAAACTGCAGCGTCATGTCTCGCCATATATTTATATATATTTCAATCAATTAACGAAACACAATTTCATAAATCGATACATGGATTTGTGCTTTTAGGCATGGATGTTTGTGGTTCCTAAAATTCCTTCTACGGCGAAAAAATACGGCGCAGCGAAAGTGATCAGATACTAGTCCTGTCTGAACCCTATCTTTTTATCCTTACTTTTACTCTCTCCGAAACAAACTAGTTGACCACGGACCCTACATAATAATAGATCATGCCATTTCGAATCAATTGCGATTTAGTAAGATACATTTAAATTCATCAAACGTGAGTTCAAATTTTACATTTTCGTACGAAAGCGTCTCAATTAAAGCAAAAATCAATGGTGGGGAACCTTTTCGTGTTGGAAGGCCGCATTCAAGAAACACCGATTAAATATACCTCCCTAAAAATGTGTGTAAATTATTTTGTAAGCGAATGAAATCAATGGTGAAAAAAACTAGATTTAGACTAAGAGTCAGGACGTAAAAGGCATCCCCCACCCTGTCCTAGAAGCTAGTAATTTGAAACAAAAACGCAATTATATTCCCGTACATAAATTCCTATCTTATCGATTAAACCAATTTAAGAAATTGTATGCATTAAAACCGGAAGGGTATTTGAATAAAATAAAAACATCTCGTATTGCTAAAATGCTATATATGTTTTTAATAGGTAAAGAAATTAATTCGTCGATGTTTGGTTCATATATGGTCAACATTTTGAAAACTATAAACCAAGAAACCATTGATTGCAAAAGTGCTGATTGTACATTTATGTATAGACTTAGCACAATTTGGCACACGCAATACGGGAGCAATTCTCTCTATTCGCTGATAATGTTTGTTCAGCGACTTGCCTTGTAAGTTTCGGGATTTCAGATAATAAGGATAGTTCCCAAAGACAAGCAAAGGTATAAAGCCGTTCGGCAATTCTCTAAGATCAATATGGGATAAGAATTTCATATGTTATTCGCAACTGGTTCGTATAATGTTGGATAATATTATTTGCAATGAATTGAACAAGTAGGTCTGTTTATTGTTTGGCGAACTTCACCATATTTGAACTGTCATTTCTTTAAAGATGAAATGTTGAAAAAAGTAACTTATCTAAAGTAACCGAATACTCGAATACTTCCATAG
The DNA here is from genome assembly GCA_022494535.1 of Himalopsyche phryganea. Lineage (NCBI taxonomy): Eukaryota > Metazoa > Arthropoda > Insecta > Trichoptera > Rhyacophilidae > Himalopsyche > Himalopsyche phryganea. The sequence continues at coordinate 1,227,794 of JAGVSL010000039.1, forward strand.
TATTAATGTTTATTAAACCACTGATTTGAAAAAAAATGTATATCTTGATATTTTCAACGTATTGGCAGAAGTAAGTAAGTAACAAAATTGACGGAAATTAGCTAAGTGCACAATGAGATTCTTGGATATCGATTCTTTGTCTAGAATAACTCAGTGGGTGCATTAATTATACCACTTTGGAAAAACACAACAATTAATTTTATCAGTAAGTATATTAATAAATTGTCAGCGTCCGTGGCCCAGTTGATAGCGTCAATTCAATTCAAACGTTCAATTCCCGGTGCGGACTTCTGTTCGTAGTCTGAGTGTTTGTGATGTCTATAAATCCTTCCCACCCATTCGATCCTCACGGGGAATAACTAGAGCGATTAGCGGACCACTAGTCCTCTTCCTAGCTCTTCCAGCTTGGCCGGTTGGTAGATAGTACCTATGAAAAATGTGACAATGTGATCCAGGATGCTGATCACATCCTTTGGGGATGTCCAGACATGGACAACTAATCGGAAAAATTGCGTAAGACGATACGAATATTAGTCGGATCTGTCGGTCCCGTTGCTCATGCCAACATGATTGCATCTCTGACAAATTACAAGGCATTTAAAGAGTTCACGGCGTCCTATGGAAAGCAATTGGAACGCAATTCCTAAAAACTATTTTCCCAATTATTTTTCCTTTTATTTAACACTTTTATTTAAAACATAAATTCCTGCACACTAGAGTGCATGCAACCAAGTCTTGAGGGATTTCTCCTCGGACATTCCTGGCAAACATTTGAAACACGCATAACGTTGTTACGCTGTGGAATACTCCCTGTAAGATTGTGAAGCCGTAGTGGATGTTGGTGGATACAATGTTGAGTACCCTAGGGCTTTAAAAAAAACTGAGTATCAAGCAGTTCTCATAGAAAAATTCTGTTGTGACATCTCCACTAGGAGACCGTATGCTCCACGTTGGGAGAGAACATAAAAAAAAATATTAATACCCATTTCTAGGCAAGCGGTTGTCCCCGTTTATTGATCCTTAACTTGATTAGTGTTAGAGTGGCATACATCCATCTATATTTTGGTATTATAATTATATATGTAATCGTGTCCTCGATACCTCAAAAAATGATCATGAATTGTGTGATTTTGAAAAATTAATTCAAGACTGAGGGTGCTTGATGGAATTTCAATATCAAATTTGAATTATTGAGATTTTGTACATTTCCATCTATTTTTTCACTAACGACGTCGTAAAATACATGGAAGTGTACAAAATCTCAATAATTCAAATTTGATATTGTAGAATTCTCAATTTGGTATTTTATTAATCTAAAGAAGTATGTGGGCGGGGATCTTTCTTTTGATTAATTTTAAAAAGTGATTTGTTTGAAAAAAATGGCATATGGACAAAAAAGCCAAACGTAACCAAGTTAACGTCACAAAATTCCTATTTATATCATGCCATTTCTTTGACATATGCACTCTGTACGTGATCCTGTGCATTAGAGTCCCACCTCGAAGCGCCACCCCCCACCAGCCACCACCATATGGGATCGCCCGTCATGTTGTCAGTGATACATCCCTATTGTCGTTATTAATGACAACTCATCGGATCTTTGTCTCCCGAAGGTCCGCTGGGAACGGGAGGACCGCACTATGAGTATTTCTGCCAAACGGAAATTGTATTTCGTCCGGCAGGGTTGCCGAAAGTATCAAACTGTCATATTATGTAAATATAATCCGTAATTAGTCACTATTTTTTAAGTCACAAACTCTCCAACTGCTTGTTATTCAGTCTCACAATTTCTCTTTTTTTCAGAGAGTAACGAAAGAAGGATGCTATGATATGACACCGCCCCGTACTTATGGGGTGGACAGGGGTCTTCAAAACCAATCTGCAGACTCTGTCTATTAATGCAAATTTAAGATGTAATATCTCTCCTAAGGCATTCAAAAATAATTTATCATATTTGTTTGGTTACCGTTATTTGTTTACCGTGAGAAGTAAACAAAAAGCTTGCGATGCTTAGGGAAAGAAGGACTCGCCAGTCGGCCTTCCCCGGGAGTCGTTCGTCGACGAAGCGGCGACTTAGTCCGAGATTTACGATCCTATCATAAAACCACTTACAGAGTTTTAAATTGAAATTGTGTATTTTAAATCTGTTTGTGTTTGTGTAACTGTCTTCGAGGAATTTATAAGTATAAACTAACTGCAATTAAAGAGAAAGTATATTGAATACGACCAGGTTTTAATGGAAGACAAAGGAACCTGTGAATGATCCTTTGTCACAACGCCGGACTCGGGGCTGTCGAAGTGTGTTGACGCTCCGCACCCCGCTTCTCCAACCTTCCCCTCGAGCAGCGGACTTTTTTCTTTTCTCTCAGATAGTATTAGTGGTAAGCAGATGATTGCGAGGGAAATTGAAGACTTGACAGACATCCATTTCTTTAAAAACAAACCCATATATCGAATGACAAGCCAATTTATTATATTAAAGTATTAGTATTGGGCTCTAAGAACTTCTTTCAGTTTTGAGACTGACTGACATGTTTTCGTTAAGTATATTTGTTGAAGTACCCCATTGTGAGAGATTACTATATAAGTTTTATTTAATACATATTGTCGGTCCTATCGCAGAGTTATCAACGCTTCTAGGCACTTATCCCACTCGCTAGTGTGTGCGTGGGTTTTTCAGTTGATTTCTGTGATGTTTATATTCTTTTCCTACCAACCCAATCCTTAGAAAGGATGAGCTAACTGACAGTCAATATAAAATTAAAGTTGACAACTTTTTTATTCCACTGACCGTGTTACTAAATGTGAAACGTGTTTCGCTTTTTGAAGAAGCATCTTCAGACAAACTATATCGCAATTTTATTTATTTCTAATGTAAACAATGATTCTAATTTTCAACTTAAAAGTGGAATTGGATTATTTCTTTCTACTAACACGGAGAGTTTGTAAGACACAATCGATAGTAGTACTAATTAACTTAACACTACTAATCATAGCATAAATAACAAGTGTTGGATACGGTGAAAATCCCAAGGAAAATAAATTTAGTAGAGGAGATGCTTCTTGAATAAGCGGAAAACGTGTCAGAGAAACAAAGTTATGAACTTTAATGTTATATTAAAAATAACTTTCTACAAAGTTACCTCCGAATTCATTGAAAATATAACTTAAAGTCAATTTCTCGTCATATCCTTCTATCCAACGAAACGAAATTGAAAGATTGAATTACAGCTTGTTGTCGTAAAAAATCTTCTTAGATGCTTTAGAAGTGTATATTATCGTAGAAACCAAAACAAATGTGTAACTCTAAATTACTTTACATGAAAAACAAAAACATTCAGTTTAGCAAATAGTTTGTTGAACTAAATTGAAAGATTGAAAGTTTATTACAATTAGGCAAATGAATATAACTCATTCATAGTCACCTACGCAGGTTAGCCACTACGAAAATACTGGCGATACACAAATTTCTCGTAAAAATCTGAGGGTATGGATGTCAATCATTTGCATTACCTTTGATTTAAAACCGCTACATATTTTTTAGATTTACATCATTTGCAACACAACTGAGAGATTTTTAAAACAGTCAATTTTTATGCACTGATTGGACATACAATTTGGAAAATAGATAGATAATGTGTACGTTTTTCGCAACCCTGATAATTTGGACGTGGGGGGGTTGGAATAATAATAGATTTAGGGCGCAAGGGGCAGCAAATATATCAAACAAGATGCGTCGAGAATATTATATCATGTTATGTCTTTGGACGCATTACTTTCACGAAATAAAAACACTCTGATAAATTATCGTAATCATGCCCTTCCAACAACCAGTAATCATGCATTAGCCGCACTTGATTAGATGCATCATTTAATAATTTGGTAACAATAGTTTAAATGAGAATTTTTGTCGAGTGGTAAAAATTTTATCATTATTTAAGATATCGTCTGAGTGGCTTGATGGAACTTCAAAATCAAATTTAAATCGTTCAAGTTTAGTATACTTTCAAAATTTAAAAAAAAAGTTTAAGTATATTTCTAGCAATGGCGTTAAGTCAAAATATCAATCAACTAACCAATAAAATTTTGTAATGTTGCGTTACCGTCTGGATTTTGTCATATAAACGCATTTATATAACGAAACGACAATTTCAAAAAGTGAAATGTTGTTTTATTTAGTATGAAGTAAATATTTTAAATCATATTTTGTGTGTAAAACCTGAAATAGATATCAAAATATGCAAAATTATCGAAAGACGCAAGAACCAGAATTTTTCAAAGCAGAACAGACTCGAGACGTGTTTCAGTGCCGTATGAAACGACACGGTTGCACACGGTACCTTCATGCATATAGGATCGTTACTATAGTATTATATAATGTTGTCTTTTCGATGGTAAAATTGACGAGGTTTTCAAATTATAATTAATTATACAAAGAAGACTTGAACAAAAATGTATTTTTAATTTTTAATTACATGTAGAACTATTTTATTTACAAATAGAATAATTTTCAATTTTTTGTGCGACCTAGTTCACAGATAATTTAAAGGTTTAAAGGCCGAAGTAACGCATTGTTACACCATGAGTACGGAAGGGTTAAGAGTGATTTTTGTAGTATTAGTAACATAAAATGTTAAAAATACATATCTAAATATACGATTTTGCAATGAAATTGACGATATACTTCATATTGGGAGTGGAAATAGTAAAAAAAAAATACGTCACGATAGTAAACAAGCCAATCCATAAGTAATAATTATCCGTCAGCCATTTCGTCGCATTCTCGGATTTGAACAGGCACTCCTTCGATTCGAACAATTCCGTACATGCCGTGACAGGCCGTCAAATCTAACAAATTCTAATAAAAAAATTCCACTTCCGTGTCATCTATCAACGGAAATATTTCTAACGGCAAAACAAAACGGGCTAATATGGGTGACGCGACAAAATGTCGTCGGGCATCCTATGAAATTATTTACGAAAAAAACCTTCTCTCACGATTGATAGTGTAACTATTTGCCTTGGAGGTCTCTTGGACGTTTGCTAAGAGGTATTTTGTACTTGATTGTACGGTCAACATTCGAATCTCCAATCAGAGTTACATATTTTAGATGGGTTCGGCGTTGACTTTGTGGAAATTAATTATTAATACAAAATTAAAATGAATAACTTAGTTATTCCACTGGCTGAAAGTTGGGATGGACTTATTTCATGCTTAAGTTGAGAATTAGAATCATTTTTTCACCTTAAAATTTTAGGAATATATCGGTGGCCCAGTTTCATAGGACGATAAGTCAAAAATTTCCTGTTTTCAGTTAAGCTAGCCATTATATTCGAACACCGCTCTTCTACAGTTCCACAAAAGTACAGCTTTTAAAATATAAAGGTTTGCTCTCAAAAGGAAAATATTTACACATGGAAATCGGCAAAATTAAATAATTTCTCAGCTCCACATACATACATATCGAAATATCGTATTGTGGAAATATATTTTTGTGAATCGTGGCATTCCATAAAAAAACAACCTTTAATCCTAAAACTATAAACTATTGACTACCTATTTGAATAAAAAAATAATACAAATAATAAGGCATCAGTTTTTACGAGTCAACTTAGATGAGTCAAAACTTCGATCGGTCATATCTCAAAACTACTAATTTCTAGTTTGTATCACTATGGAACTAGGCTATCGGTATTTCCAATTGTTGAATGCGTGACGTGATTCAACTTTAGTTACGGATGACGATTATGCGGTTCAGGGGAGATGTGTCCAGTTTGACGGGCCATAATAATATTTTCTCAGATAATTGGTTTTCAATTTGGCTTAATTTTTTATTTCAAATTAATATTTATTGATTTCCATAAAATTTTAATTTTAGACTATTTAATTTCGTTTATATAATATGTTTGTTTACCAGTAAATTCTTGTCATAGTTCTTGAACCAACTGCTTTATTATGTTATGAATTTTATTTTTGTCAGTTGATAATGCTCGCGATGAGTGAAACCGATCATTATAAACGTGTAGAAGTAGTACAAACAAATTGTGATTTACTTTTAAAATATAGCGCCTTTCCATCAAGAATTGACAGTTAGCACCTTAACAGTGAAAAGAAAAAAACCCTTAAAAAAGTTACTTGAGATCAACTCGAGGAGGAAAAACACTTGCAATTGGAAAATGCCCGGACTCAAATTCTGAACTTTCTAACCTCCAAGCAGTACTCTTACGGTTGGGTTTCAAAGGCTGATAGATTTAACATTCTGTCAATACTATTGTCTAGTTACAAACTATTGTTAATTATTAATAATTACTGCTGGCATTGAGTCCATAATTTAAAAAAGAATAGACAAAGGAAGGTATAGTAGGAAACCACCATCTTCATGGATTATAGATCTCATCGCGATGACGATTAAAAATATGGAATATTTTTTTTACGCGTGAGACGAAGGCTTTAGATAATATAGTTAATTTCGTGAGGGTGGGTTATTTATTAACGGCTGATAAGTATTTGAAACACGCGAGTCCTTCCCTTAAAAATATCGGGGGTTAATTGTTACAAACACATGGAACCTTTTTTCAAATACTTACGAATTAGGAGAGTGGGGTTGGAATTGAGAATTGTTCATAAATTAGTCCCTAGGTGGAATCATCTTTAATAAAGATAATTTTCAAATCAAATTACTTGTGAAAAGTTATAAAGATATCGATGAAAAGCTGAATTCCTTCAGGGCAATATAAGGGTTTATAAATAGGCAAATTAACCATTCGAATACCGCATGTGTTTCGCACTCTATACATTTCCTTGCTTCTCAGTACGCTTGAATATGGATCTATTATCTGGAGTCCATATGAAAATTCCTACAAAGTAAAATTGGAGCGAGTTCATAAGAAATTTCTACGATATTTCTATTTCAAAAAATTTGAATATTTTCCTTTTAATAGTTCCCTAAAAGAGTACTACCCAACCAAATTTCTTTTAGGAATGCTATATTTTCACTCTCTTGAAGCATGAAGATCGTTTTCGATTCAAAAACATTTCTCTCTTCTTCTTCGGGGACGAGTTTATAATCCTGAAATTCTCATGACTTTTAATTTACATGCTCCCAATTGTTATCTACGTGGCCGAAACCATATCCAGACAATTTTTATTCTTAAAACTTGTTCTTCGCGTCCGTCATTCGACTCACCAGTTCCAAGAACCGTTAGGATGATTATTGCACTGCCTAGAGAGCTGGATATTTTCAGTACTAAACTCTGGGTATTGTTCACCAAATATGTGTTCCTTATAAATTAATAATGTCTTGTTTTTTTGTATTTAATAATTTAAAAAAAAATGTTTTTATTTTCATTATTGTTTTTATTAGTATTGCATTGCCGTCAGCTGTAATGCCATGGATTTAAATTTTTTAAATTTACAATAAATATCTCAAATCAAAATCGTGAGGGGTATTTATTAGTATATGTAACGTCACGCATGTTGTTTCTTATTTTCTCCGTGAGGTAATGATCGTTTTAATTGTTTTTTATTTTTAAATGATTGGTTATTATCGGCTCTATCCTGAGAATTGTATAACTATATTATAACTGCAAAAATACCAACGAAATTGACGATTTTATTATTTTTGGCATTTACATAATTTGAGTATTTTGGTATTAAAGTCGGGCAAACGCCACATCCCACGATAGTCATGTTTTTTTTCATTGCTTGTGGTAGTGCAAGTGATGCTCTTTTCAAAAAACTTATCAAACGTATCAAAATCCGACGGTTTCATATAGATTTTTTAGTTTAAAGCTTCTACATAGTTTCAAAAGTGGACACTTTACATCCATCTTCGCGAAATCAGTGAACATATACAGATTGACCAATCACAGAGCTAGAATTTACTTTAAAGTGTCATGGCTTCCAGTCTTGATGCATTGCGGAATATGAATAAAATGAAAAATCATCTCTTCTGCACATTTTCATAAATGTCTTATGCCCCACTTTGATACCAATGTACTCAATTGTTTATTTGGTTGCGATGGTAACAACCAATGTTTCGTGATTAATTAAACATATTTATAGAGATATATTAGTAGTACGGTAATCATGTATATGAGTTTTTTAAGGAGTTAATCGCCTATTACTCAACAATACAAAACCACCCCACACTGTATTGTGTTGCTGAGAAATTAGGCTCCTATCCTTAAAGTTACACAAGTGGTGTGAGACCCGCCTTATCATCTTGGCCACTGCTTCTCAAATGTTTTTTTATTCAGTACATTATTATTACAAAACCTTTAGATCGGTTTTTTATACAGTAACACCTGCTTTTCTTGCAAATTGTTTGTTATTTATAGGCTACATATTTGTTTACAAAAAATGAATTATTATCTTTCATTTGGATCACTCCATAGACTTAGCAAGCTACAGTAGAAGTCATTTAGAAAACAAACAGTAATATATTTTTTAAGCCATTTCCACTCCCAATATGAAGAATAAGGCCTTCTAATAGAGGTATCACAACAGAAGTGTTTCTAAAAAATAAGAGTACTGCTCGTTATTCAGCTGCTCCTTTTTTCAAAGAGAGTAGTCATTGATTGATAATTCTAGGCTAGGACTAATGGTTAGCTATTCTCTCTCGCAAAGCCCCGTTGTTCGGATGGGTGTGAGAGAATTCTAGACATCACAGACATCGATGTCTACGAACGAAAATCCATAAATCGATTGAAAAATCAATTCATGAAACTGTGCGTACCGGGATTTGAACGCGAGATATCCGTAACCGTAGCTAACTTCGTTGACCACTTCGTCACGGAGCCGTTAAAATACAGTTAATAATTACCAGATTAATAGGTATATAAAACAAATGGTTACTTTGACAAGAATTTACAGATAATTATATAAATTATACATAAGTGAAATTAAATAATGGCCTGTATTTATTGGGTCAGTAATTAATCAAAAAGGTCAGTAATTAATTCGATAAATTATCAGTTAATAAAATAGTCAGTTATTAAATTAAACCTAACCAAAACTGTATTTACTTGGCAATTGGTGCATGTTTATTGAAATCATAAATAAAATAACCTTTTTTGAATGTAAAATTTTAAAACAGTTTAATTGTTTACCAATCAAAATGGTTTAATGAAATTCTCACGTATATACCTCAATCAGATTTATTATTTTATCTTTTTTACTTAGTTAATCTAACCTAACCTTCCTTTAATATTTACTGACCGTATCTTTAATATTTATTTGCCATTTTCATTTTTCTACTGACAGTTTTATGCATTTGTTACTGACCGTTTCTTTAATATTTACTGAATTAGATCCTGACCAAATAATTGGTTACCTTAAATAATTTACAATTCAAAATTAAATCAATATTGACAACTAACACCTTAAAATGTTGATGATGCTCACGATGAACAAAACCGGTCCTGTTCATTATAAAAATGTGGAAGTACTACAAGAGAATCATTGTGTTTTATTTTTAAATTTAGTCACTTAGTTGAATCTGAGTTTTAGAAGCATGCCCTGGCCGAGCTTAGTTTATACAGGGTGGCCGATAGTTTCGCCCCGTTGTTGTTCTCTAGTAATATATGTTGTAAGCAGAGGCCAGCTACCTGCCATAGTCACCTACACCTCTACGTATATTATTATGAATACGTGGTCTTACACACGTGGAATTTTCAGTGGTTCATGGAATTTGTTTTCTCAGTTACTCAGTTGCTCGACCTCTCTTTTTTCGAAAAGAGTAGGGATATAAGGATAAGGCTAGGACAAGACTAGTGGTTAGCTAATCGCTCTCGCTACGCCCCGTGAAGATGGGATGGGTGGGAGGGAGGACTCAGACTATGAACAGATATCCATAAATCGATTGAAAGGTCAATCTATGAAAACCGTCCGCACCGGGAATTGAACCCGAGACACCGTAACCGTAGCCAGCGACGCTACCAACTGCGCCACGGACGCCGACATGGAAATAGATTTTATAAACTTTATTCGCTGGGACAATTGATTGTGCAGTGTTTCTTATGACGATGTGTATAAATTTATTTAAATTTGATTTTTGTAAGATTGTTTGATTATTTTATTAAAAACACAGTTTTCCCTTTTTTTATACTCTACTTTAATAGTGTGTCTACTTCAATACTTGGCATTACAGCTGACGCCAATGCGCCATGCATTTATACAGTCTATATAAAAAAAAAACAATTATATTTTTATAAATTTAGAAAATAGAAAAAATACTCAGAGTTTGTTGCTGAAAATGTCTATTTCTCTAGGCAGTGCATTGATCAGCTGAACGACCCTTGCACTGGTGACTCATAATTCGATGGCTTAGTTCTATAGTGCTACAACTAGAAATTGGTAGCTTTGAGATAAGGCCGATTAAAGTTTTGACACATCTAAACTGACTCGTGAAAAGTGATGGTTTATTATTTGTATTAATTTTTTATTCAAATACGTGGTCAATAGTTTATAGTTTTAAGATTAAAGATTGTTTCTTTATGGAACGCCACGATTCACTAAAATATATTTCAACAGTACGATATTTCGATATGTATGTAAATGAAATTGATACATTATTTAATGTTGCTGATATCTGTATATTAAGAGAAAACCTGTAAATTTTACAAGGTTTACTTTTGTGGACTGTAGAAGAGCGGTGTTCGAATGTAATGGTTAACTTAACTTAAAATATCAATTTTTTGACTTATAGTCCCATGGAACTGGGCCATCGAAATGACCGATGTAAAGAACAGATTTTTAAGAACTAAAAAATGTTTGGTTGTGGTTTCGGCGATGTATATAAAAATTGTTATCACGTGAGTTAACCGTTTTAAGAATTTCAGTATTATAAACTCGTCCTCAAAGAATAAAAAAGAAAAATGCTTGAGAATCGAAAACGGTCTTCGAGCTTCAAGAGCGTGAAAGTTTTTCCTTTTCCATATAACTTGCCTGCAGGGCGTTTGGATGTCAACAAGTCTTCCAAAAATCATCTATATATCATCAAACTTATTAAAATCAAATCAATTGTTAACTGTGATATTTCGCAGTACCAAAATCCTTTGAATCCTCCATAAAGCAGTAAATAAACTTTCTTAAAGGTATTATTAAAGTTTCATATGAGAAAGCGGGGATAAATTGGGGAAAAGGACTTTTTATCAGCATCCATTATAGGCTGAAGAATCTCAGTATAAATACCAATTCGGTATAGTTTATACAGGTATCTTTTTTATTCGATACAATGGTGTATATATATTTCAATGTATATCGTAGTGTATGGCAGAAGATATTGTAAGTCTTCCAGTAGACTTTCGCAAGAGGACTCCGGTATAGAATTTCGCCATACGGCTATAAATTTTGCGACGATCTTTGTTCAAGGGGGTCGCTTTGGCATTGTCTTACAGAAGATACTTAAAAACAACCTTGCCACAAAAATCACTAATAAATTTAAAAAATCAATTTTGGTCGATTTTGCTGCGGACAATGCATGTATTTAGAGAGAAAGAAATTACAGTTACCTTATTTTTGAAAACTGTAAAATTTAACCCTTTTTGTCCCACAAGGTCGAAATATCGACATAACCAATTTATGCTAAAACTTCCATAGGTGAAAATTTCCGTCAGACACTTTTGAGGTAATTTTTTACATATTATCAATTAACACATATTTAGATGAAAATACACAAAAGAATAATGCCATATGCATGTCGAATGGGAGTAAAAATTTTAATTATTTGAATGATGAGTTTGTAAGTAAATGTGTCTTTGTGCCTCCCACTAACCCAATTCTAAGAATGAGACGTTGTGAGAGTGACGACCTTAATACTATTTTTTTCATAGCTTCACCCTTCAACCCTTACCCTCTAAGAATAATAATGATTAAATAACAGTTCTTGTAAAAAAAAATGTGCTGAGATCCTCTACTAAGAAACCTTTCTTTCTTTTTTTAACCAAAAATGAAAGTGCTTCATCAGGCAGGTGCCGTAGATTTATCTCTTTCTCGCTCAATCACATTTAAAGTGCAGGGTGCGAGTGAGATACAAGAATCGAATACAAGAGTATGCGGGCGCACGTTTGTGTATTCTATTAGCTTATACACAAGTGAGATTGTGTGATAGAGATAGAGATACATCCACCGCACGCCGACGTGGTTTATATTATGAATAACAACCAGTTCTTGTTGCGATGCTCCATTAGAAGTTTATGCGCTCCAAATGGAAACCTGTTGAAATTTTTAAATTGTCAAGCTTAAAAAATATGTTTGCTTTGATTTATCAGTTCATCTGTAACGCAGGACACACATACTCTCTCTCTCTATCTCAATATGTGTCAGCGCGTGCGCAGATTGTGTGTGTGTTGGTAGGTGAGAGAGTAAATTTTTAGAATTGCATGACATTTTAATGCACAGCATACATACACTCTCTCTCTCTCTCTTTCGTTGCTCATCGTTTACATCAAGCGTATTGGTAGAATAATTTCTAATATTATAAGATTAGTTCACTCATTTGTTGTATATTAATAGAATATGCGTAGAAGTTGTTAGTCGTTTCTGCTCGTCCCCTCAGTTCGGGTCCATTTTCGAGCGATGTGTCCTGTAATAATACTATAATGCATGATGTAAGGTGGAGTCGTTCGCAAAGCATTCCAGAACAGCATGTTAACCAGTTAAGAAACCGCTTGTTGTGGAACAACAACTTCCATATTATACGTCTTCAGTCTCGCGACCTTTCCTGGGAGCCGCCTACATCAAACCGCCCATCATCTTCACGCCTTTGACTACCAGCCCTTGCTTAGTTTCACGAACTGGAAATCATCAAACCAAATTGCGTTTTTTTTTTTAGTAAATTTAGCGTGTGCAATTATTAGCAATGGTTAAGGATTTGAAATATTCGAACTTGAAAACAGTTATTCGAATATCGAATATTAAGACCATATGGTTTTCGAATAATACCAAAAAATATTGTATTGTTTGAATTTTATCATTTATAAATTCAATGTTTTTTAATATTTCTTTCGAGGCGTATTAATTTTTACCACATATTTATTTGTTGTCAGCGTAATCAGTCAGCACGTCTCTTGAGCGAGTACTATAGAGTTTGAATAGACAAAATAGATTACATCAAGATATAATGTTACATTTATTGTTTACCCAGTGGCATACTATTATTGTCCAAAAGTATCCAGTTAACCTTCCCGTTTTCATGCTAAAAAATCGCTTCGGATCTCATGCAGTCACATTTTGTTACCGTGTGGGTTTTGTCATATAAATGCATTTATAAAGCGAAATCAAAAATTCAAAGAGTGAAATATGGTTTTATGTCGTATTATGTAATTATTTTACGTCAAATTTTGTATGTAAAACATAAAATACATATCAAACTACGAAATTATCGAAAGACCCGAAATCATAGATAATAGAACAAACTCCAGACGTGTCATGCTGCCGGTTGAAACAAAATGGTTACATACGGTACGTCATGCATCTCGGAGTGTTACTATACTAAACTAATTGTTACTATACTATACTATAATTTTGTATTTTTCGATGGTTAAATTAACGAGATTTTCAAATTATTATAACATAAAAGTTAATTTTTTTGTATGACCTATTTCACAGATAATTTAAAGGTTTAAAGGCCGAAGTAACTTATTGTTCCACCATGAGTACGGAAGGGTTAATGGGTATTAAAGGAGCAATGGAATCAAAAAACCATTTGTGTTTTTTTGATCACCGTTTATTTTAACACGAAATCTTTGTCATTAAAACATGTTTGTGTCAGAAAAGATTGGAGCTGACTACCTAAATGGGTTAAGGACAATTGCACCAGTTGTGTCAATAAAGATTGTTCGGGCACCATTCCCATAAAGATGATATGGTAGATGTCTTCACCTTTACTTTCCCAAAAATACGAATGTAAGATAGATTCGTTGACCAAATCAACAAAACACAGTATTGTGTGCGTTTAATTGGGGGATAACAACTGATCTCTCCAAGAGCTGTGCCGCGGAGTGCAGGAGTAGCGGCTAGGTATCTCGGGATATATCGCTCACGTCCCAGCCGGGGGTCATCGCAAACAAATGAGGGGTGTAAATTTAAACATACTCCCTCCTTTTACACCTCCTTCGCTGGCATCTTGGGCCCGGTGCCCCCACCCCACGGAACCGCCCTTGAGCTATGGATCTAAGGAAGCTGCTTTGAATTAGACCCCGTCGTGTCTTTGAAACAAGGCTTCATGCATGGCCATCTATTTTCTATTACTGTAAAAGGATACCTTAAACCAGCGAAATTTAAATGTATAAAAGTAATAAGATATTATCATTTTAGCTAATGAGAGATGAAGTGAGTCAACTGACATTTTCGAAAAAAATGAGTTAGGTCCGTTTTGGTGTTCTACATATCATGCAATACCATAAAGGCTGCAAAAGTAGTTTATTTTGTAAGAAGTAATATAAAATAACGTTTAAATTATTGTATGATCATTTAACTAAAAATTTCAATAAACAAGTTTCACTTCTCGACACTGTCACTTTCCATTTTATGTGATTTAGAACTGTTCTGCCAACGAATGATACTTTGACATTACTTTAAAATTGGTCTGATTTTTACGATCTTTTGGCATTTTAAATAAATTAAGACAGTCAAATGTTAATATTTGAAGTATGGGTCTATATTGTTGTGTGACAATAGTTGATGATTGTATATTACATACTCTTGGATATGCACCGAATTCCAATTTGTATAATTGTTCATAAATACAATAAAGGTTAGTAACCAAAAAGCTAACTAATTATTTAAGACATCGACTGAGGGTGCTTGATGGAATTTCAATATTAAATTTGGATTATTGAGATTTTGTACACTTCCATGTATTTTGTCACTAACGACCCGGGTTTCGCCTTTCGGCATCTTCAGGCATTCGAGCACACGAATGGACTCGAACTGAGAGACAGTAAACAGTTTCTAACGCTTATATAGAAGGGTATCAGAACATTTAGCTGCCTTTAGATTAAAAAAAGAAACTTCGACATTCGCAAATCACTTGCTAATGGAGAACCATACGTTTAATGCGGATGATGGGGTTAAACTGTTGCATAAAAACATGGGGGATCATAAATTATTTTATCAGGAAATTTTAGAAATTAATAGAGGCCAGTTATACTCCTTACCAATCTTGAATGAGCAGCTGAACCTTCCTAATTCTCCGCTATTATATCCGATACGTTGAAACACCTAACAGATTTCACTAAATGTGGAATGATTGTATATATTTACCCATTCGTCGAATTACATCCCGTCAAAACCCACAATACTATTATAATTGTAAAATCACTGGTATTTCTAAAAGAAGTTGAAAAGCGGCAACCGCCTTCGGCAATCGCCACTCTGGTAATATGGTGTTTACAAAATAAGGATTACGACGATTTCCGAAATTTTAACTCAGGTATCGGTGTGGCTCTCAGACGTATAATGTATTGCCTCGTAAATGATATTTGTCGCATTTGTATCTTCTATATAAGCGTTAGAAACTGTTTACTGTCTCTCAGTTCGAGTCCATTCGTGTGCTCGAATGCCTGAAGATGCCGAAAGGCGAAACCCGGGTCGTTAGTGACAAAATACATGGAAGTGTACAAAATCTCAATAATCCAAATTTAACTAATTATTGATGAGAAAAATGTCACACACAACTTCTTAATGAGGTCATTTGTAATCTTACATCTTGCTTATACATATAGGTAACTGTTAATTTGTTAAGTTGTTAACGGGTTTAAGAATTGTCAATTTAACCTTTTCTGTGCCACAAATATTTTGTCAGGTCACAAGATAAAATTATAATAATTTTTTTAATTTTGATTTAAAAACTGTTATAAGGCTTACTTGAGATCCTAAAAGAAAAACGTATGTAGTAGATTTTATTTCAGAAAAAATGAGTTGAGATTTGTTGAAGTATTTAAAGGCAAAAATCGATAAGTCCACATTTTAACAAAATTAAAAAAAATACCTACACATAAAATGTCACTTGCGTGTCTCGACAAAAACATACAAAAAAAAATTTTTACTCTTCCGCATGTCACCGAAATCACACATAGAAACCGATAAATCCTATTTTATTTCGATTATATTTATTGGGACTGGCTATTAAATGAACATATTATTCTTAATTGGAAATACAGTATGATGGAAAAAATGAATTACTGAATAAAGCACAAAATAGTTGTTTACTGCTAACATTGCAAAGAGGAAATATCGGTTTTTGCTTTTAGGTGCCTCAGTTCAAGGTTCAAATAAACACAAAATTGACAAAATACTGAGGAAAAGTTTCACGATGCGATAAATAAAATAACAACCGCCGGGCTATTGCATCGGGGCATATCTGTGCTAGTGTCAGGGTTAACTGTTAAAACTTGACGAAAATTTTATCGTCAAGTTTGCTTGGAGATTAGATCATTTGTATATTAACACAAATGTCGGTATGTGTATTAAATGATAAAATTTAATCTATCATCACATTTAGTGCTCAATGAAATCATCAAATTTCAAATAAATAAATAATTTTTGGACCCTGCCAAATTTCGGTCAAGAGCTTCAATGGGAATGTTGTATTGATATTGTCAGGCTAAATGTTAAAAATCGTAAACATATCTGAAAAATGTGGTAACACAATTTAAAAAAATGATAAAAAATAATCAAAAAGTAACATAATTCAAATTTAAGGATAATAAACTATAAATTTCATGTCAAAGTATACCCACAATCTTAGACTTTGTTTGCACTATTGCCTTGTGTGGACTTTGGTGTTTGAATTTTCCCACTCTCCCCTAATTTGTCGATGTTTCAGTATCAAATATAGCAATCTTTATATGACTTTGTGTAGCGTATTTGCACGTTTGTTTCTCTAAGTTTCATCCGAAAATCTCCCTCTATTGAGAACTTTGCCAAGAAAGAGGAGATGGGGATAATGTGGGCGTAGGGTGACGGGCAGATATCTTAAAGCCGACTAACTAAGGGGCCAGCACACGTGAGGAAGGTGCGTCGCGTTGTTACATCTTTGATATGAAAACTATTGTTTTATATTTTATAATAAAACTAATTGAAGTCTATATATTAGAAAATTGTTTTATTGGTGTGTCCCGTGTGGTGATGGAATTCAACAAACAGCTGTTCTCATTTATATTGTAATAAACCTTGGAGAACTCTTACAGTACCTACTAGATTAGCGTCTTGATTATTGTGACGTGTGACAACAAATTAAGCTGAAAGGAATGAAAATAAAATACTACTTGTGACGCTATTTCTCATTAACCTACATTTCGCCAAATTGAAGGCATCTTCTCTTTTGCCAGAATGTAATTTAAAGCCCACTCTGTTGTTTGTATGTATTTCACGCAATGGATTTCTTGAAGTAAGATCCAATTTAAATCAAACTGATTTTAATGCAGATGATCTCGACTACACTAAAAATGAACGTACACGTCCCACAACGATCAGAACAAGGGAGCGTTTGCACCTTGGTTGAGAAACGTTGGTCTAATTTAATTATCTCAGAATGTCATTTTAATCTTTTAGGGTGTCCTTAAATTGTATAATAATAGATTACATTATGACAAATCCTACTGCTGTGGAAACTGCACAAAATTAAATTGGCACATGAAGGGTCTAGCATAGTAATCATAACTCCAGCATATGCAAAAGATGAGTAATGAATGCAGCATTGTTTTTCTTGTTTGAACCTACCATTCAAATTATGAAATATCTTTCTACACTTGCAAACTCCTATCTAAAATGAATATGAAAAATTTCTTCATTTTAAAAAGAGAGTGCAACATTGTTCTGTTATGGCCACCAGTGTTTGTTTATATATCATCGTGTAAGCGTATGTTCAACAGTATTATTTGTATCAAACCATGCATATGTAACTGTAGCATTAAAACTGTTTTTTTGGGTTTGCTAAAAACAATCATTAATTGAGATTCTGAGATATGATACTAGAGCCTTCAATTTTAAAATGGTTATTAAAAAATAATACAAAAACGTTGAAAATGATGAAAAAGATATTCATTTTTATAGTTCTTTTATACGCAAAAATGCTCTTGATTCACCGTCATTTTTAGCGGTAATGATGTAACTTTTGGTCATGGGGCAAAAGCCAAAAACAGCTATGTCCGTTGCAATTTTGCAAACTCGTCGGACGCGTGTCACGGCCGCTTTATATATCGGGGCTAGATAATGAGCATCTTAAGGTGTGCCGGTACACATGTACCGTCCCACACAACACCGGGTCCTTTCGCCCCGTGCTCCGGGCCGGGGCGAGCGCGGCGGGTAGTGTGCCATCTCGCCCCGCTCCACCCGGAGCCGGGGTATGTAGCCGGTACTAGACGTCAGGAGGCAAATAATGGCAATGGCCTCACGCCTCCTGGACTTTGGTAATATTTCAGTGTCTTTGTGTGGCGCTGTAGCTTAGAGTCCTGGCCTTAAATACCGATGGGGCCATAAATTAAGTGAGAGGTGTTTTTTGGATGGCCAGAAGCCTTGATGTAGTGTTGTGACCCGTAATGGTTTCAATAGAAAAGATTTAGTTGCGCAACTAATTTGCTCGGAAGACGTTCAGTACTGCAGTGCATTGTTCTATCCGATCGCCATTTCCTGGTAGCAACACTTTGCGCTTATTATCTACGGTCCCGGGTTCGAATCTCCCGATGAATCAATTATTTATTATGTAACTAGCGAGTACCCTGAACGCGTTGCGATGTCACTCAAAGAATGAAAGGGTTTGTGTTTTAATTTTGTTTATAATAGTGCTTTTGGATACACAATATTTTTGGTTTTTCCGATTACAGTAGATTTTCTTTAAATTTTCCATTGAGCACCGGTAATTGGAATTTAACAATTACCACCACATTTTATGTCACACACGAACTGAGATGTCGTTGTTTGTACCTATTTGATTCTTTTATTAAATATTTTTTTTTCAGAAATAGTTAGTGACCCAATAATGCAGGCCATTACATAATATATGACAGATATATTTTGATGTAATTTACTAAGTTTCCGTTCAATCGTCGTTAAATGAATATTATGATATTTTGCTTCATTACTTTTAACTATAACCATTATTTACCCTTTACCTTAGCTCTCAATATTAAAATAAAAAATACACTGTGAGTTTAGCTAAGTTTTCAATTTGTAGAATAATACTTATTTCATTCCGCGAGACTGTCCACAATATTTGTACCATAAACAACAAGGCGAGCCATCTCTAGATAGGCAGCCATTACTTGAATATGTATCTAAACCTCTTTCCTCTCGAACCCACCTATTTTGTAAAGTGACCATAGAGAAATGAAAATTTTGGAACAATATCTACATTCATTATTGGGTCATCTTGTAGCTGAGTGATCAGCCCTGTTTAGTGTTCATACTATTCGGTTGCGGTGTTAACGAGTTCGAATACCAGAACGGACTTTCATATATTATGTACTGATTTATGGATTTATATGCAAAAGTATGAATTATCTGATGTTCACGTTTTCTTTCCATTTATCCCATTCTCTAAGTAAGGCGTTGGCGTATGAATAGCAATTAATTAAATACTATTTATAGTCCTATGTTGAGCGACTTAATAACAACTAGTGCTTGTCAAAACTGCTATTGTTAAGATGCTCTATTATGAGTGCACAAGCTCTACATTAGAAGTGGACATGGTTTCAAAGGCCTACATTTATTGGGTCAGTAACTATTTCAATTTTTGGTCAGTAAGAAATAATAAATGGTCAGTTTTTTAATTGGACCTTATCTAATCTTTATTTATTTGGTAATTATTTACTGACCAAATATAATTATTAACAGACAATTTATCGAATTAGTTACTAATCGTTTATCAAATTAGTTACTTAACAATTTATTCAACATGCCTGAGACGAAGCATACAATCAGTATCTTTTCCTTCTCCTGCTATCTCCTATCGAATGTTGATAATGAAAACTACAAAGCCAATAAATCTCTCATCTGAGGAGAGTCACAGTAGAGCAGGCGTTTTATAATTTGAACCATTTACTGAAGTTGCGTAATCAAAAGAATTTCTTTCAACATTATCTATTACATTTTTGAGTTGGATTAATTATTTTTTTTCTGATTGCGAATGTAGATTTTCATTGTAGTGTAGTTTTCTGCATCTGATGGCTGCTTTAAGACCTCGTATCCTCAAAGCTGGCGCTAGAAGCCCAGGTAATCTGTATTGTATTTCGATATAGCCATAACTTTGAAGTCTCAAGTCTTCGTGATGATCTTTTTTTTGAATGGATTCAGCGGTTACTTTGTGAAAGTTCATTTTTAATATAAAATTAAAATTGGTAACTTAATTATTCCACTTGGTTTATCACTAACGTGACGCGTATTCCGTTTTACTGGACGTTGGAAGAGGGTACGACATAAGCACTGATAGACTAATTACAAATCAGTTAATGGTACTTGGAGGTGAAAAACACAAGGGAAATAAATTTAATAATGATGAACCGCCTGTTCTGTTTAAAATGTTATCTACTAATCGTTCATTACTGTTAATGGTTTTATTAATTCCTAAAAACTCTAAGCTGTTCATTTACCTTTTTTATTTAGTCGATGGAGTATTTCCGAAATTCTGTAGTCGTTTTAAATACGTCAGAATATAACTTGAAAGTGGAAGACATTTTATCAAAAAGTGACTACTTTCAATTGGTAAACAGGGATCCTGATCCTGATCCAGAATGATACTACTGGACGAATGGGTACTAGGGGTTTATGTAATTTGGGTAAGCTAAATAATCTAGGTGGTTGTGGGTTTTAAATTTAGCTGAATGGAAAATGATTGGACAGTTTTTACCTTTTCTCTGAATTTGGATGTAGACGATAAATCAAACGACGCTGAAGATAATCTTGGCAAAGTGCAAGTTGGTTATCGAACCGTGTCACAAATGAAAAATAAGGCATTTATTAATGTTTGCATTATATTAGTATTTTCATTGTGCCGATTTTTGTGAATTAATTCATGGTCACACTACAAATTTTCATGTTGTGTCGTTGCGTCCCGTAAGGTCCCGCCGTAGCGTAGTTTTGCCGATAAATTGTCGCTAGATGTCACTGGAAGTAATTAAAGAGAAAGAGGACCGCAACAATTTCGTCAGGGGGCGTTCGACCGTACCCGATACGGCCCCGTTCCGCTTGCCGCCGCCCGGGTGACTGATGCGCCCTTCGTTCGTGCGCATCGGATATTGGTATTTGACTGTTATTATATTGATAAAGATTAAGCATATCATAAATATAAATAAAAGTTTGAATCTTGGTTATTTTGCAAGTTTCTTTACGTTTCATAAATCTATTACTTTGCGAAGATAGCGCGCGATAAGTGGTGGTAAACATCTTTGCAGGTTTAATTACTGTTCAGGATTAAAAAGGCGGTCTGTAGATGTCGAAAAGTAAAACCCAAGTCATCGTTGCCAATTGAGGGAACTTGTATCTTGCATCATAACTCAGAATCTCTGTCAATGTTTGTTTTTAGCAACCGTTTTCATGCTAAGCTAAACAGTAATAATTAAACTATAATAAAACTGTGAAATAGACGCCTAAACCCTGATAGGTAAACAAATACTGGTAGTAATGACAGTTCAATGCTGCACTCTCATTGGCTGGAATGGATATTATTAGTTTAGAAAACTATAGGGTATTGGAGAATATAAGTTTTGAAAATGAATACCATTTTCATATTCAATTGAAATTTAAATTGTACGTGTGAACACAAAGAATAATGCTGCATTCATAACTCATCTTTTGCAAATGCTGGAGATTATGAGTTATGATATAAAACGTTTAAAATGTGATAATTAAGAGCTCTCAGTCAATAGTTTGACTTAATAATAGAAGAGATAATAACATTTCGCCTTTATAGTATAAAATTGATTTAAAAGTAATATAATGGTCGATAAAATGAACTAGTTTGGGGTGGGGTATAACTACATTATTTTTCTTAAAATCTGGAGAAATTGTGATGTAATCTTTCGTCGATGTAGTAAAATATTTCATTAAAAATTATTACGAATAATATTCTAATAAATTTGAATTATTGAGATTTTGTACACTTCCATGTATTTTGTCACTTACGACCCGGGTTTCGCCTTTCGACATCTTCAGGCATTTCGAGCGCACGAATGAACTCGAACTGACCCAAGCACCCTCAGTCGATGTCTTCAATTATATCAATATTCTATTAGTTATCCAAATATTCGAATATTGGAGTTGGAATCTCTAGCATCAAAGCTCGTATATATACTTCGTAAACATTTCGTGAGAAAGAGCTTGAAAATTCCTACATTCATTAATGGATTACTGCAGTGTAATAGCGAAGTTGTCAGCAATGTTGCGCGAGTTCTTTGATGAGTTTACCTACTGTGTTGAAAATTTTCTTGTGAGTTTATGGGAAAGTTGATTGAATAGGAAACCCGCTATATGAATCACTTCTGTAATAGTTGAAAGGATAAACCAAATAATATTTGCTGTACAGTGACATTCATTACTGAATTTTGTAGAGTATCAGTAATTTTAGTTTGATGAAAAATTGTTTAAAAAGATCCAATTCGATATCTCTACGACTTAGAGAGGTAGCGTGTTTCCTAATTATTTATATACTAGTAACCGTACCCGTCATAAATGACGGTATTGAAATTGAAATACTGAATGTCTAGAGTAGCTAGTACGTCGGAACTATGCGTGCATTGTTTACACCGATCACGTCATGAGAAAATATCATGCGATAGTAATAAAGTGTCTACATAGCGGTCTGGACTATTATTCCGCTTAATTTGGACACCTCGGGCACAAAAGTTTTGTCCCAAATAAACGGCTAGCTCTAATAAGCGAAGAATAAAGAAAGAAATATACCTGCTTTATTTATTAAATTATTGAAAAAAAACAAGTTAAGTAAGTCCTTCCGTTACTCCAAAATCATATAAACAAATTAGTGTATACATAAAATCAGGTGTAAATGATTATAATACATACTAGCGATTAACCCGATGAACGCACTGGACATTTTTACATGTTCAAGATTTTATCTCGTATTTCCAGCCAAAATTAGAAAGAAACACTTGTGTATATAAGTAGAACACAAGGAAATATATTTTTGAAAAGAACTCTCGATATTCAGTCTTTCGAATTTCAGCTTTGATACTCAGCATTAATCGCCAGTCCTATGTATTATACATACTTATGCACCTAAGTGCTTGCTTGTACGAGTGTTGGCGGTGTATATGAAGACAAAGTTGTAGATTAAATATTTTTCGGCTTATTCATTTTATTCGATTTATTTTAGCGAGAGTGCGACGAGTTTAGTTTACTTCTTGATTTATTTTTCGATAAGGTCAGACTTAATAAAGACAATGTGACCAAAGCTAACAATTTCTTTAATTCGATAAACTATCGTAGCAAAAATAACCAATGCAAATTTAAAAACACCATTTAAATTAAATAACAACCTCTGCAGAATTATAAACAATTGTACAAATAAGAAAAATTAATAAACTATCTAGAAGTTGTATCTTTGTGGATCATGTAACGCGATATAAGTTCTAAGTGTAACGGGCGTGCTGATGATGATGATAATTCCACAGAATTTTAGCTTTCAGAGTGATTTAGACAGTCAAAAGACGCTAGTTCGGTCCAAGTTATCTTTATTGCAGTTAGTTAGTTCAATTCATAGTTTAAGAACTAAAAATTACAAATTAAAGAAAACAACACGGGTAATAAACTATCTAGAAGTTAACTATTATATATTTCACCATTCTCCATTTTTTGTCGTTGAAATTGATCTAGTTTTAGCCATAGTGAGAGTTTTAATAGATCAATTGACTGAAAATAAATTAGTGCGAAAACGGCTATCGCTGTAAGTGTTACATATGTAATACGTTAAAAATTACATAATGATTAGTTCATATTAAAACACCGCCACTGGCCATCCATTATAGGCCCATTGTCTGAAGGGGCATTGAGGTCCCTTGAAAGCAAACTCCCTTCTAAGAGAAGTCGCCCATGTATATATTCATTACGGACATCTTCATTGTTGTAAGACAACTTGCTTAGGTGCGTTCAATTAATCTTGCGCGTTGCAAAGATGATTCCGGGTCAATTTGCGAACACGGTTTCTTTGATCAATGAACAGACTAATGGACATGCTACTGTGCGAGTTAATTCGGCTTAATTTATAGCCTTACCAAGCCATCTGCATCAACAATGACTTCACTAAATAATGATAAATAATAGATTGATTGAAAAGAAAGATTTTCGAGGAGAATATGAAAAAATAAAAACTTCTAATACGGTCATCTGGGTAACTTTGGCCGAGTTCTGAAGGCTTTTTTTGTATTATTATGGTTCACCATTCCAGTTATGTGTGGTATTGTTCTACATAGAAATGTACTAATCTCTTCAGATGAAAATTAATTACCATAAATAGATTTATTGTCATAATTGATATATAAAAATAGATAAAACAAGGTGGATTAATGTTTCCATTTCAACTCCGGTAACTTTAACCCACGATACAAATAATTACTGTAATTACCATAAATTAAGTGATTTTAAATCTTTTTCAACTTCCCTTTATGCTTTCATATATTCTGTACATAATTGAGATGGTAAAAAATATACAGCATTTGGTTTATAGATTAATAATACAAATTGAAAATATGGCTAATCTAATTTATTACAATATAAGTTTTTGAATTGTGTTTTATCATTTAAAACTGACAGCTTACAAATTCAACAATGAAACAAATTAAGTTGTACATTAATTCCTATTTTTACCACCAGGATATACTCAATACCTTTTCTAAACAAAAAAATATTCATGTCATTAGTATTATCAGGGTATTATAACAGCATAATGTCAAACCTTTTGCCATGTAGTGAACAAATCTTAGACCCGTGGGCCAAACTTACTCAGATTAATTGTAGTGTTATTTTTCAAAGAAAACTGTTTTCTTGAGATACCGAGCTTTGCTTGTAACAATTGGTTTTGGTATCTTTAAATTTGTTTATCAGATATCTTTTGGATGTTCCTAACCGATCTTTTCTCAAATAATTGATTCTTAGCGTGGTTTCATTTTTCATTTCAGATTTGATTTGTAAAAGAGGTCCTTAACATTTTAATTGTATCCAATTTATTTTAGTTTATAAATAATTTGTTTGATTACTTGTAAATTCTTGTCATAGTTCTTGAATCAACTGTTTGTTGATATACCTTGTAATTGTAAAAATTAAATTTTATACAAATAGGGTCGTTTCGCCAGTGCTCGGCCAGTTAAGCGACAGGTGTACTTTCAAAAGGGATTGAGGAGTCAATGAATGATAAATACATATTTTTTTCGCTGTTATTCCATTAAACCGGGATTAAAAAATGTAACCAACTAAAAATAAAATAGTTAATATTGTACCAAACATAAAATAATAGAATTTTACAAAAAAAAATGCCAATTATCCCAGTGGTCGGCCCGCAAAATCCAATGGTCGGTCTTTCGTTGCCCAGTGTTCGGTTATCACTATGAAACTTCATGAATATCGCGAAATAATTTACTGATAGTAGACAGAACAATAAAAAACATAATGATGCAAAGCATGACAATATAAAGTATATTTTGTTTGCGATCTCCATACAAGATGAATTTATGGAAACTTGCGAAGTAAAAATGTGCTTTTTTAATTGCGTATCGTATCATATAGGTCAGTATAGTGCAGATATACATTGGCAAGTGGCAAGTCTACCTACACGAATTTAAAAAATCTGTTTGTTTAATTGTATTCACTATTATTTAAGTTTTAAGCTCAAAAGGCCGACTACTGGCGACGACTGACTTTAGGAACAAGCACCCTAGCCTTGTTATGATTTTTATTTTTATCAGTTGATAATGTTCACGATAATCGAAATTGGTCTTGATCATTACAAACATGTGGAAGTAGTACCAAAAAAATCATTTAAAAATATTAATAAGTAATCTGCACATGATTGTTGTCACTCTAAAAATGTGAAAAATAGTAATTGTGTCTTCAACGCGTAGTTGAGTGGTAAACGTCGTTGTGTCAGGTTGTGGCAATCACAGGTTTGAATCCTAGAGCTTACGTTTCATAAATTGATTTGTCAATCGATTTATGGATTTGTGTTCGAAATTATTTATGCATGTGCTGTCCGAATTCTGTTTCAACAATCTATCCTTGAAACGGAGCGTAGCAAGAGCGATTAGCTGATAACAAAGCCTGTCTATCCTGGCCCCATTCTTTGACTCTTAATCTCTCCAAAAACGAGAACTTGAGCGATTGAGTAATAAATGGATTATGTACAGCAACTTCTGTTAATATAAACTCCACTAGGAATCCATGTGCTCAACATTGGGAGCGGACATGATTACAAGATAAAATAATATAATGTTTATAGTAAAGAATGTCCTGCCGAATACAACAACCATACATCTCGAAGTTCTTATTCAATTCTGTTTTACGTATTTAAAATAATATCATTTTTCTTATCCACTTTTCCAGTATGGATTACAATAACGAAAAAAAAAGAGTTTTTTACCAAGCCCGTCGCAATAAAATATGCATCCGGGCTCTACCCGTGGTGGTCCACTAATCTGTGTACACAAGTTCCTTTCCAGCTAGAGCTCGCTTACCAGGGATTACTTCAGCGCGAATGAAACCGGATAATGCGTCGATCTCTACATATCTACTATCCGTAGGTATTGCACAAATAATGTAAGCAAACTTTTCCCGGATCGGAATTTTCTCCGAGAATTCCCGGATGTAAAAGTATGAGTGAGTTTTAACGATGGCAGACATAGGCGTGGAATGGAGACACATATATTTTGTTTCAATTTTAAATAATTTTCTCGTACTTGTAAAAACTCGTTCAGATAATTTTATGAATTGGTTGGTATCTATAAAACTAAAGTATATTCCAAAACTTTCCGTCTTAACAATTTTAAAAAAGGGCAGTTTTAATGTAAACTTATTAATTTTTTCATGATAAAGAAAATTTCATTCAAAAACATTCTAAAAATTAATCCAAAATAAAAATGACCTTTATATTATAGTTTTAAATTTATCATTTGAAATGTGAAAATAAAAGAATGGCTTAGTAAAATATAATATATCGTCACCGTATTGGTAGAAGTTGGTAAGAAACAAAATTGACAGACATTAGGTAAGTGCACAATGAGATTCTAAGATATCAACCCTTTGTCTGGAATAACTCAGTAGTGCATTAATATTCCAGTTTGGAAAAACACAACAATTTATTTTATTATTAAGTATATAAATGCAGATTCGTCGCTATTTTTGAGGATATTTCGGGTCCAATTCCCGGTGCGGACAGTGTCATAAATTGATTTATGGATTTCTGTTCGAGTGTGTGATGTCCAAAAAATCCTCCCTCCTACCATTCCGATCCTCGCGAGGCGTAGCGAGAGAGTTTAGCTAAGCACTAGTTCTGTCCAGTCCTATCCTTCTATCCCTACTGTCTTCGAAAAAACAGAGGTTGAGTAACTGAGTAAACAAGCAGACCATAAGCTCCACGTTGGGAGCGGACATGAAACAAAAATGTAGATCAATAGGCAAGTAATTTTCCCTGGATATTGATCCCTAACTTGATTTGTGTTAGATTGGCATAAATCCATCTATATTTTGATATTATGATTATCTAAATATATGACTTAAAATACCGAGACTAAAGACTTAATCTTACTAGCTAAAGTTTACATTTACTGTTTTCTCAGAACTGTCAATATGTTATTTACCAACTTCTGCCAGTACTGTGACGATGTATAATTTAAAATTATTTTATTATTTAACGAGTTGCCAATGTTTTGAGCGCAGCAAGAAACAAGCAGCAGAGCTGATAATCGCAAAGCGACCCAATTGAATACGAAATTCCTAAAATAAATATTTATACACAATTATTGCATTGTCGGCACGGTGTACCCATCTTTCCCCTTTTTATTCCCGGAGGTGTTCTATTATACTTATCGAACTTTCCTCTATTTGAATAGAAGAGCGGAATGACATTGCACCATTGTCAAATATTCTGACACCGAATAGTAAAACAGAAACAATTCGAATATATTCTAATAGTTTCTGAAGTATGAAAATAATATTAAAAATTCGATTTGAATAATTAGTAGCATTACGTAAACTAAAATAATAATTTAATACTCCATTAAAATTTGTAAGAAAGCGAGTTCGTCTAATATATAAAAATCAATGTGGGTTTGTTCGTATCTTATGCACCGCCATACCGTTCATCCGATTCCGATAAAACTTTGTCAAGTTATTGCTTACACTTGCCCGAAGGATATAGGCATAATACAATCAGGCTCGGCTCTGCCTTAGACCAACTCTCAACTTTTTAATTTTTCACTTACAGTAGGTCTTATTATATATATATAAATCAATCTCACAATCCAGATGAATCTAAAATCTAAAAAATCGCTCAGTATAACGCTATATAGTGGGTGGTAGTCGGTACAGCATAAAAAAAGATTTGTTAAATGAGTTGTCCAGTCCACAAGCAGTCAATTGGCATATGAATGCACAAATATTTTCCATATTCTTGTGTATGTATACAACTTAAGAGATCGAATGCAATATCCCCAGAAAACCGCTAAATATGAATTTATAAATTGCGTTTACATGCAAACTCACCACTGTCCAAAACAAAATCATTAAATTTAGTCATTTGTATTATATGAATATATTCTATAAAAAATCACTTAAAACTCTCATGCTCGTATAAAGTATAAGAATTACCGCAGTATCGGTTTTATTCGATTTCTCACGATGTGAGTTTGAAGGACAGTGGCGTCTTTGCTTCACTTTCTGAGCGAAGTCTGTCTTGATATTAATAAAAAATCTACAATAGTACTAAAAATTTTGCTCTGATTTTATAAATATGAATACAGTGTCTTTTAAGCAAGGGTTGACAGGTAACAACATTAAAGTGATTATTTGATTAAGCAATACATCATTGCGGAAGCTTTTATTTTGTTTTCGAAAGGATGTTTTATATGAGAAAGAAGTTGCAGTCATTCTATTCGCTACAAGTTTATTGGCTCATTCCTTCTGACGTCCGTTCAGGACAAAAGGCACGTCTGTACCACCTCAAACTTTAAAATGGTTATATATATATAATCAAAATTAAATAGCAGTTGCTGTACCCGAGAAGTAACGTTCTAACGAAGTGTCTGTTTTACATATTCAACTAGTAGGACGCCAGTCATAGATGACGGAATTGAAATTGAAATACTGAATTTTCGAGCTTCTTCAGCTCTTCGATGAGCTTCCACGTTAACGGCGCGTCGGTATTGTGCAGCTTTCGGAGTTCTTTGTGATCGTTGTTGCCTGTGTGCAGCATTGCATCAGCATCACGTTGGGATTTTGCAGCTTCCGGAGTTTGACTCTTTCTCCATCTCTGCTGTCACTCACGACGTAATCGTAAACGCCGCTGTTCTTCAGTTTCCATACTGACGGACTGATTTTAATTACTATTTTTGTTTGTTTGCTTCGGGTGTGCGTCACGTCGGAATTGTGTGTATTGTTGAGTGTGTGTGTGTCTGCATTGCGTAACATTTTATTTTATATATAACGCGGACGTTTATTACGTCATGACAAAATTTCATACCTACAAGTGATATGTGATAATAATAAAACGACTACAGACCGGTATGGGTTATTATATATCCAATATTCCAAGTGGGCGATTGCATATATTATTATAACTTGATGTAATAAGGCCAATTCTTCATGTTTATCAATCCTTCTAATATGGGCGCTATTCATGTATTTGCGTTAGTGTTCAAAGTTATACTGCATTAAAATCAGTGTATTAAATCCATTGTCTCATTTCTAGTTGGCGGAGTCGGGCGTTCAATATTGACACTTTTAAAATACATTGTGTTGATTTTTCAATCGATTTATCCACTATATTGAAACCGGTCCTTGTCAAGATATAGAATTGTAGACAAAAAATCTCTTTTTTATCTGTCAACAAATCCCACAAATCAGCCGAGTCCATGGTGTAATGGTCATTGTTCAGGTCGGATTGTTTCAAACAATGATTTGCAATCGATTTTTGGATTCCTGTTCGAAGCCATTGATGTTTGCGATGTTAAAAACTTCGTCCCACCTTTGCGAGAGTGAGTAACAGGGATTTCTCGTAGAAAAACTTCTTTTGGGATATCTTCATTAGAACGCCATATTCTCCACATTGTGATCAAAATTCTCCAGTCGATTGGTCAATACCCTAGGGCTTACGTTCCACTCGAGCAGGACTCGTGGGCTTAAATGAACGCCTTCGTAAATTGATTTTTAAACTGATAAATTGAGTTGTATCGAAAGGCATTACTGTTTGTGATATTTATATTCTTATCTTCTCTCCTGAAGTAGCTTGTTATTTGAAAAACGAATCGTAGAGTGATTGATAAACTAACAACTATATTTTCGTTTCAAGCCCTGTACTTCTGAATTAATATTCATGCTTCCTTTTAAACAAATTTAGTCTTTTTTTTTCAACCAACAGATATCAAATCATTGTTTATTTGTTTGTGTTTTATACAGATAGATTTGAACGAGCTTTTAGTGTGTGCGGCTCGCCGTACCGTAGCGTTGATAAAACGCCTCAGAGACTGTCCATATGAGCGCGGATTCCCAATGCAATCAATAGGCACCATCCTCGTACGCCCCCGCGAGCCACTAACCCCATTCGCCCACCACCCTCCCTTCACCACACATGCTACGTATTACACAGTAAACAATTGGTTTCAAGATTATATCGTGATCTTTAGAATTTTTAATCAAATATGTATTATTTCCTAAGCAGCATCAAATGAGAAGAATACGAATTCCTAACGGAACATCTCTACAAGAGCTATTTTATGACAACTTGTAGTGGGTTTAAATGCATGGATGTCTGTGATCTCAACGTTCCCTTCTATCCATCCTATCCTTAAAATTCGGTGCAGGGAGAGCAATCATTCTTAGTCATATTCCTCACGTATGAGGGTCGGAGCAGTTCCATTTCATTGGACGATTCTTCGTCACTTGCTCCCACAATCCGCTGCTCTGATGGTCATCGGTAAGGAGAGACCTGCAGCATTCTTAACTTAGTCGCTCCAGTGAGTTGGGGCCCTTTCGCGTCCCCTTCTGCCTTCGACCTTTCTTGTGACGACGAGCCTATCAAGATTGTAATTAGGATTACATACGATGTGGCCAAAAAAGTCGAGTTGACGTCATGTATAGACGGTCGAGAGTATATACTGTATGTATATCCTTCTCCAGCACCACATTTAAAATGCGTCTAGACGTTTTTTGTCTTTCGCTTTTAGAGACCATGTCTCCATGTCGTAAAGGCATATTTAGTGGATCAGTGATCGTACTAGACACATTTGGGTGAGTCTGGTTATTTCCTTACTTTTCCACATTCTCTCTAACTTAGACATTGCGGCCTTAGCTATCCCAACTCGTCTTTTGACTTTTAGTTCGCAACTTCCATTTTCAGTGATGCAAGAGCCGAACTAAAGAAAGTCATTGACAATTTTCAAACCATTCAGGGCTAAATTCATCACAGGTGGCAGATTATCGCATCTGTCTATGATCAATTAGCAATTAGAGAACAAGTCGATATTTGCTAGTCGTATAATTCAATCCTGAACCTTTTGAGAAAAAAAGATTGACTGAATAATATATCAAATTTGGATTATTGAGATTTTGTACACTTCCATGTATTTTGTCACTAACGACCCGGGTTTCGCCTTTCGGCATCTTCAGGCATTCGAGCACACGAATGGACTCGAACTGACGTCAGTCGAGTCCATTCGTGTGCTCGAATGCCTGAAGATGCCGAAAGGCAAAACCCGGGTCGTTAGTGACAAAATACATGAAAGTGTACAAAATCTCAATAATCCAAATTTGATATTGAAATTCCATTAAGCACCCTCAGTCGATGTCTTAAATGAATAATATATTGTTCTCGTAACATTACTTCATCAGGAATCCATATACTCAATATAGACAGCGCACATGGTTGAAAATATATTTATTAAATATAATATCCAATAATAGAGGTATCTCTACAGAATTTTCCTACGAGAACTGCTAATTACTCCGTTGATTAACCTTTCTTTTTCGACGAGAGTAGGGATAGAAAGATAGAGCTAGGACAAAAATAGTGGTTAACAATTCACTCTCGTTACGCCCCCTTTTTCAGATGAGGTGGATGCGTGGAAATTCCAGACATCACAAAAATCGATGGCTACGAACAGAAATCTATAAATCGATTTGAAAAATCAATTTATGAACCGCAACCGTAGTCAGCGACGTTGACCACTGCACCACGGACCCGGAGAAATAAATAATAATAAAAAATGTCTCAGCAAGAAGACAAGGAAGAAAAGAATAGAAGGGCGGCATAATGAGCCACCGCCCGATAGCCGATGGACATTGAGTAATTCTCCGCCCACGGCATTCTGCAGGGCCGTTTTTAGAAGATGAAAAAAAACAAGATTTTACAACTTTATACTTGTTTCGTTTTTTAACATGACCAATCGCAACATTGATCGAATGAAATTGAAAAGTATTGTCTTTTACAAGAACTGGTCGTTATTCAGTCGCTGAACTATTCTTTTTGCAGAGCGTAATGATAAAATAATAGGGCATGGAAAATATGCTTGGTCGAAAGGTGTACCGATACAAACATCCATTTCTTTGGACACGAAATTATAAATTCAAAAAATCAATATATTGTGATGTAAGTGTCTTCAGAATTCGTTTATCACTCCGCTACATGACTGGCAGGGCTTCCAATCCCGGGGTCCGTGGTTCCGGTCAATTATTGAATCCCGCAATCCCGGGATTGTCTAAATATCAATCCGGGGACTTCAAGGGTTACTGTAAATGCTAAATAATCTTGTATCAACTTTATGATTAACTTTAACGTGTACCTTGGTGTTCATATGCGTATTTTTTTTCATAATACTTTCTCAACCGATTTGATATAGAAAAAAAAACCGCTTCCTTAATGGATGAAGGACAGTATTTTATAGTCGAATATAAGGAAATGACTTCTTTTTGGACACCGTCTGATAAAAACTACATCAATAAAATATAAAATCAGTTTCATCATTTTCATCATATTTTTAATTTTTTTTGTTAATGACTGACTGTCTTATTCAGAATCAACAAAAAAAACCATTTAATTGCCCAAATACAACTACTTTATACGTTCAAATTGAAAAAAAAATGGACACAAATTAAATTTTAAATGTACAATTCAACACATGAAACTTCACATAATGACGAATCCCTGGATCCCGGAATTGAGAAATTCTGAATCCCGAAATCCCGGGATCATAACAAGGTTCCGGGATTAGATGCCCTAATGACCAGTTGTATGTCAGTCACAAAATTTTATAGATATGATAAATTTATTGGTTGTAGAAATGCCTGTATATTTTGTTAGAGAACATGATTCTAGATGTTATGTAAATTTTTTGCATACAAATATCTGCGTCGCTATTTGAGTTCTTTGTTTAGTTAATAAATGCCCTGTGAGCGCTTTTCGACCCTAATATAGAAGAATTGGACTGACTGTTTGCAGTCGAAAGAAATATGTTCTGGCTGACGAATGATGCTATTATTTATTGTCTTTTATTTTATTGTATTGTTGTATCGGAAGAATTGCGATACCCTCGTGTTAAGGAAAAGAAAAATGCAGACAATTCGATAGACACAAATAAAAAAATAATATATTATTATGTCTTGTTATTAATCCAACGTCAGAAATTGTGTCAGTCCATTATCTAATTGACCTAATAATTACTATGTAAAGTGAATGTACAAAAGTCCAAAGAATTTAATAATGTTTTTCTATTACATATGTATGTAAAAGGCATTTAAATATTTAAAATTGTCGTTACAACTGATTTTCAATACAACGAGTATTTAAAAAAATATAAATCACCCGTAAATCGTCCATAATTTAAATTCGACATTGAACTTGCCAGAATTGAGCTCAGACTCTACTGATGGCTAATATAAAGTTCTTCCACTAGACCGCTGGGGTCGACAATGTTATATTCGTGTAACCAAAACTGTATATTTTGAGCTGTATCATCTTAAGTCTTACAAATCAAATAAAAAGTGATGAAAATATACTTAAATTAATCTTTCATGTAAGTTTATATATATAAATTAAACCAATGTCTACATTTTATGAATCAAATTCTCTGTTGAAATCTAAATTCTAACTACTCCTATAATGAGGGAGGTACAGCCAGAAGATTGCCCCGTCTCACTCTTGTTTTACACACTACGGTCGTGCCCTTGGCTGCAAAGGTCATTCGTTGTTCGCTTGTCCTCGAGTATCTTTATAAAACATGTGCGTACAAAAATATTTTTTTAATTGGCAATTGCATCATGTTTTTTACTTTAATCTCATTAATACTAATTAATATAACATATTCATAGTATAAGTTTTTACACATTTTGAATCTTACCAATTGATGACAAGAACTGATAACGTCATGTGTCCAAATTCAGAATGGTTTTGATTTTAGGGTGAAACCCTGTGCTAAATGTATTATAAAATTGTTGAATATGTACTTAAATTTGAGCCAATTAGACGTCAAGTGAAGCAACTGATATTTTCAAAAATAATGAGCTAGTGCAGTTTGGTATTGTACATGTCATAAAGTATTACAAAAGTAAAGTAACTACAGACTGCAAAAGTATTTTTTCTGTATGAAGTTAAATTGAATAACATATAGATGAATGTAAGAATATCATATAACTAAAACTTTCAATAAACTAGTTTCACTATTTTATCATTTAGCTGACTTCAAAGGCTTATTTGTGTTGGTTCTTTAATCTCTTTCCAACATGAAATTGACATTGACAGTTTTATTAAGCAGTTACTTGAACAACAATATCAGTCTAAATAAGTCAATTCCAGGGGATTAATTTTTTTTTGCGGTCAATTGTGAACGTTTAATGTCCAACGGAAGACTTTCCAAGATTCAATGAATTCGTTTTTATCAACAAAAACAAGAAAAGAATGGACGAATTGCATTAAATGCATTAATGTGATCCCTTGGGCTCTAGTGGGTATAAGCAAGCACGTATGAGGGCAAGAGAACGACGAGGTAACTCCTTAGAGACCTGTACAGCTACCGACAATACGATTGACAAACTGCTGCCGTTTGGCACGTATTGAAAACAAATTGAATCTTTGATAAAGCTGTCGTTCCGGAGTGTCGTACAGAATCGTGTAGTGTGTTTTGATAGCATCGCCTTGCACTTAATAATTTAAAAAATATACATTATTAAATTTGTTAAATAATAGTAATTGGTAGGATGATGTAATACGATGGTCGCTGGTTTTCTGAGAATCAACAGTCATAAATCATCTCATGTACACTCAGGGAGAACGGAAATATTTGTTCTTGGATAGTTAACCCAGATGCAAAACCCTACCTTCGTCTATCAGAGACACCACTGCAGCCTACTGACTCGTCAGTTCGAGTCCATTCGTGTGCTCGAATGCCTGAAGATGCCGAAAGGCGAAACCCGGGTCGTTAGTGACAAAATACATGAAAGTGTACAAAATCTCAATAATCCAAATTTGATATTGAAATTCCATCAAGCACCCTCAGTCGATGTCTTAAATTGATGTGAGCATTTAACATCTTCAGAAGCAAATGATTTCAAGGAAAGATTCACCGATTATCAATACAGACATTATCAGATTTCATTTTTAGTTTACTAGTTGAGCGTAAAATTACCAATTTTACATGATGAACCGTGTAGGTATCATAAAATAATAATCGCTCCGTCTCGATTTTGGCAAGCATTTCCACCAAATATTGATACGAAATTGTCTTTAATTCAGCAAACGGTTTTCTAGTCTGCGTATTACCAAGACAATATCACGAATCTTAATTTCATTTCCAGGAAAGTTGATGGCAACTTCATTTACACCGGTGCGTTAAAGACACAAAATGAGGATGTCACTAAATTTACTCTTATAATTTTAAATGATGGATAAGTTTCCGTTAGTTTTTTTGATTTTTTATGAATTTTACGATTCAATCACGAGAAATTATTATTTGTGACGTCTATACTATAAAATATTTATTGTTACTTAGCGACGGAAAGTTGACAATCATGGAATATTTGGTACGGAGGGTCGCTAGGCGATCAGCGTTTTTTGATTTTTTTTATTCTGCATTGTAAACGTCAAAAATATCGTGTTTTCAGTTTTAGGTTAAAAGTTAAACGTTGAGAATTGAAAGTTGAAAAAGGCGTACTTGAACTAACAATTGCAGCCAGAATGACGTGTGAACGTCGTTAGTGTACGCCGTTTGAGAGGAGTTTTTGTGAGAGACAGACATAAAAACATACATACAGATTTCTACACGTATTTTCTGCTATATAATAGAGATGATTCGATTGCTATAAACAAGCCCAAGACCAAACGTATCATGATAGATAGATCCAATAGCCTACCAGCACTGACAAGTATAGCATTGAATGTCTTAAAAATGATCAATGATTATATTTACATAGGTTATTGTATTACCGAAAATGGAAGTTGCGAATCAGAAGTCAACACACGAGTTGGGGTGGCTAAGGTCGCATTGTCTAGACTGGAGAGAATATGGAAAAGCAAGGAAATAACTAGACATATCGAAATTCATCTAGTACGATCGCTGGTCCACTCCATACGCCTTTACGGCGTGGACCCGTGGACCCTAAAAGCAAAAGACAAAAAACGACAAGACGCATTTGAAATGTGGTGCTGGAGAAGAATGCTCTGTATACCATGGATGGCCAAGCGCACAAACACCTCTATCCTAAAAGAGCCTCAAATACAGGATTAACTCTAGGCCTTCGATAAATACAATACGCCTACTCGACTTTTTTGGCCATATCCGCCGCAAGCCTACTGACAATCTCGATAGGCTTGTCATCACAGAAAAGGTCAATGGCAGAAGAGGACACGAGAGGGCCCCAACTCGCTGGAGCGCCCAAGTGAAGGACGCCACAGGCCTCTCCTTACTGATGGCCTTCAGAGCAGCGGAGTGCAGGAGCGAATGGCGAAGATCGTCAAAGGTAATGGAGTTGTTGCGGTATGTGGAGGTCACGACCCTCACACGTGAGGAATACGACCAAAAAGGATATATGATTACAAGGCAGGGAGGGAGGAGCTAGCTAGGGTTACAAGGGCTAAACTACAAAATAAAAATGATATAGCATATTGATAAGAGTAATTATATTTTTTGGAAAAATACTAATAAAAAATATTCGTCCTTTTACAATTATGTACTAAGCTACTATTTATTACGCAGTACGTATGAAATCCATCGTTATTTAAGCCATATGATATTCACCCTAAAAAAACCCATCATTTAAAATCAGTATATATATCTATGCTATATTTTTTCCGAATTACATTTTCTTCATAATTGCTTCGCCTGCAATTACAGAGTCATATGTGTTTGTAATTGTTTATGCGACCATTTTCCTAATTAAGGTTAAAAGTCATTATTACCAATGTATATTGTTTTTCGAAAACAGATGCTTGCAGCGAATACTAGGGTGGTTTGACTTTGTCAAAAACTCGGAGGTAAGAGAAAGGACAGACCAGCCTTTTATTACGTCAAAAATAAAAAAAAGTGACGATGGACCTGAGAGGAAGAAAGAAGACTTACGGGGGACAGAGAATCTTGGAGAAATCGTGTGATGGCCATATACTCCGAATAGAAATAGGATATGTTTAAAAAGTTGTCAACGTAGTTCTAAGATTATTTACTAACTGTCATTTCGAGTTCATTCGTGTACTCGAAAGGCTGAAAATGCCAAAAGGCAAAACCCTGGCCGTTAGTGATGAAATACAAGAAAATTTAAAAAAAAATAACTATTTAAATAAATCAATTACATAAAAAAATAAACTGCTCCCTCTTGAGCTCAATCATCAATTGAATGGAATATTTCTTTTATAGGCCAGTCAAAACGGCGTCGATCCAACATCCCTCTATTCTTTGTATGGGCATGGTGTGTTATGCAGGGGTAGTTTAAAGAAAGAAAAAAAGCATATTCTTGAAAGTCGGCGCGGCCCACGTGGGGTGGAGATTTCAACTGAAACCGCCCCAACGTGGATCCTACAGCACAGCTGTCAGTGTGACCATACGATTTGCTTAAATGATCTGATTTTTAGGCACTACTACTTGAAAGAGGTAAGCTGCATAACTATAACAATGATATTTTCTTAGACCAAATCTAAAGAAACAAAGTGGAATAACTAAGTTATCAATTTTTAATTTAATTTAATATTAAAAATGAACTTCCACAAAGTTACCGCCGAATCCATAGAATATACTAAAGAAACATGTTTAAAAAATAATTACATACATTATTTCCTGTGTAAAACAGTTAATGGCTGGCTTTAATAACAAAAATAAAAATTACTAGGTAGCATTATCACATGTCAAAATTCTTTCTACGGCAGAAATTGTTTCAATTATAAACACATTTAGAAGTCTTTAAAAGACGTTCGCTCCCAAAGTGTGGTAGATGGATTCCTAATATATTATTT
The DNA here is from genome assembly GCA_022494535.1 of Himalopsyche phryganea. Taxonomy (NCBI): domain Eukaryota; kingdom Metazoa; phylum Arthropoda; class Insecta; order Trichoptera; family Rhyacophilidae; genus Himalopsyche; species Himalopsyche phryganea. The sequence continues at coordinate 1,266,445 of JAGVSL010000039.1, forward strand.
TCTACAATAACTGATTGTTACTCAGTTACTCAACTTCCCTTTTTTGAAGAGAGTCGGGATAGAAATATACAGCTAGGAAAAGACTAGTGGTAAGCTAATCTCTCTCGTTACGGCCTGATTTATATACGGGTGGGAGGAGATTCCAGACACCACAGACATCCATGCCTTCGAACAGATATCCATAAATTCATTGAAAAATCAATTGTGATGCTGTACATCGATACTGGGATTCGAACCCAAGAGTACCGCAACGGAAAATATCGACGCTGATTACTCGACCACATAAGTCATGGGATGAACAATATTATATCAAAAATGCTTTAATTATATAAAAAAAATATTAACGCTAGATGTCATTAGTTGCACTCATATCAAGTAAGTAAGCGCAACGGTGACTCGAAGTGATAAAGACTCTAGGTAGATCAGTTAGCGGCATACTTACCTGGCGTAGGGGACACCGTGATCACAAAGGCGGTACCCCCAGGGCGAGGCTCATCCATTGCACTTCGGTTGGGCTGACCCTTGCGATTATCCCTAATGCGGATAACTCGGGCGCGTAATTTTTGGTAGTCGGGACTGCGTACGCGCTGTCCCGGATCTGATAAAGACTTACTTCGTTGAATCCGAAATTGAAGAATATATAAAGTACCTATCCTAGTGGTTCTGCCGTCTTGTACCGTGCTGAAGAGACCGAATCCCAGCAAGGACAGCCATTTAAGCCATCATTTCGAAGGCATGAATTTTTCCCCCTCGCTCATCTAATCCTAAAGAGCGATTGGTTAACCACTAGTCCCTAATCATATCCTTCTATCCCTAATGTTCTCGAAAAAAAGTGGTTGAGAAAAACAAGCATTTCTTTCAGAAATATGATTGTTGAAATAAGTCCATCATTAGGAGACATGGTTATATAAAAAAACTTGTCCTTTGGGAATACAAAATTGTATTAGTTAACTATTTTTGTCGGCGTCCGTGGCGCAGTTGGTTTCGTCGCTGGCTACGGTTACGGATGTCTCGGGTTCAATTCCCGGTGCGGACGGTTTTCTTAGATTGATCTTTCAATCGGTTTATGGATTTCTGTTCGTAGTCTGAGTCCTCCCTCCCACCAATCCCATCCTCACGGGGCGTAACGAGAGCGATTAGCTAACCACTAGTCCTGTCATAGCCCTATCCTTCTATCCCTACTCTCTTCGAAAAATAAAAGAGAGGTTGAGCAACTGAGTGACAAGCAGTTCTCGTAGAAAAAAAATCTGTCAAGATACCTCCATTAGGAGACCATATGCTCCACATTGGGAGCGGACATGGAAAAAAAAATCTTTAACCATTACAATATTTTCATAAAAAATCGTATGTTTTTTACCATTTCAGCTACCAGCGTCGAGCATATGGACTCCTATATAGAGCTGTATCAAAAGAACTTTCTCTACAATAGCTGCTTGTTATGCAGTTGCTCAACCTCTTCTTTTTAAAGATAGCAGAGATAAAGGGGTAGAGCTAGGAGAGGACTAGTGGTTAATTTATCGCTCTCGCTACACCCCGTTTTTAAGACAGATTTATGTTGGGATGTTTCAACAAACAAAATTGAACAAGAAAAAAAGATTTTTAATTTTGGTCACCGCATGAACCCCCCCACCACCCCGGAGGTTTGAAGGTATTAATTATTAATGCGGAATATAGCTATCTAACGGGTATACCAATTCAATGGATCCGAGGATGTTTTAAAATGCGGCGCAGCTCTATTTAGTAGCGGGTATACCATGCCATACCAGTGGCGTAACTAAGATTTACAAAAAAAATATGACTCCTTAAATAAATAAAGTTGGCGTCCGTGGTGCAGTTGCTAGCGTCGTCGGCTACTGATACGGATGTCTCGGGTTCAAATCCCGGTGCGGACGGCTTTCATAAATTGATCTTTCAATCAATTTATGGATTTCTGTTCGTAAGTGTTTGTGATGTCTAAAAATTCCCTCCCACCCATCCGGGCGATTAGCTAACCACTAGTCCTGTCCTAGCTCTATTCTTCTATCCCTACCCTCTTAAAAAAAGAGAGGTTGAGCAACTGATTAAGAAGCAGTTCTCAGGAGGCCATATACTCTACATTAGAAGCGGACATAGATAAAAAAAAATGTTTAATGGAAAATTCTTTAGTCGAATAAGTGTTGTATCTTTGATATGCTCTAGTATTAAAAAATGTTAATATTGATAATAAAATATTTGACATAATAGAAAATATTAGTAAAGTGCAAAAAGTTGAGTATTTTGATCTTTTGAGAAGTATTTAGAAGTAAAATAATTTTTTAGTTCAAAATTATACTTATTTCCGTTTTCCACATGATGTTATACTAACTGTGTTACTAATTTCGCTTTTATGAAATGCATTATTAGATATCTTATTACCTTGATAAGTTTTTGAAATATCTTTGCTGTGTGCGTTGATTTTAATCTGTCATTTGTTAAGTGAACTTTTTTAGGAAATTCGGGAAAGAGATCTGGGGGATCGTTGCAATGGGGACCAGATGAAGATATTAGTACACAGCGGTTACGATGATGACAAAACTAAGAAGGGAGAGGAATATGGTTGAATAACAAAATTAGCTTAAAAATCGAAGATACAATGCTGAACTCTACGTTCTGTACGAGGATTGCAGAACAGGCTATTTATCTAAGCTTGTGAGGGTGAAGCAGAAGCGGACCAGAAATTCGTTGGCTGGATGTAAATATGAATGGTGGATTCTTGGATTGCATGTGGAGCTGAGCTGGAGGATGACCAATTTGGACAAAGAGAAGTTGTAGACGACCAGGACCTACCCCGGGTTGTCGCACTTCTGATTGTGATGATTATTTTTTTTAAATGTTCGCTCTCAATGTGCAGCACATGGATTCCTGATGGAGGTATCAAAACAGACGTTTTTAAATCAGAACTAATTGTTACTCAGTTGCTCAACCTCTTTTTTTAGAAGAGAGTAGGGATAGAAAGATAAGGCTAGGGCAGGACTAGTGGTTAGCTAATCGCTCTACGCTAGCCCCTGTTTTTAGGATTGGATGGGAGGAAGGGAATTCTAGACATCACAAAACTCCATGCCTACAAACAGAAATCCATAAATCAATTTATGAAACTGTCCGTACTGGGCCTTGAATCCGAGACATCCGTAGCCAAAACCAATGGCGTTGACCACTGCACCACGGACCTGATTGAATATTATTATATGCAAATTCAGTTCCAATTCATTCGGTTCAAAATCAGTCCCGTGCGCTCTGCTGGAGGAAATGAATGAGAGGGGTAGACTCTTATTTTCTGTCAATAAAGATGTAGAAGGTGACCATGGAACATTGGCTGTATATCCACAACGGGCGTAAAACTAGCCTCATTAAATATACATAATATATTTGATAATCTATAAGTGATGACAGATTGTGCGAGAGATTTGTTGTAAATAGTACCACCACTGGACGTAACTGCGGTATGATGATATTGTGACGAGGAGGTATAGAGGTATGATTTCGTGACGTAGGGGCAGCGGCGACGGTGGAAGGGGGTTGGGGGTAGTGATGGTTCTACCGTTGCCTTCACTGTTTGCCGTGAAGAGAAAGTCTGGCTTGCGATTTTAGCGTTTCGCGGGGGACGTGTGCGTCAGTCTTACATTTACACGGTCATTTTAATTTCTTTCATATCTTCGTCTAATCTACAACAACTAACTAGACAGCTGCCCACGTCGTTTAATATAATGAATCCATGCCAGTTTAGCGTTAAGAGTTCAGTTAAGCATCATTACACGTTGATTATTTTTGAATTTTATATTCATTGAGGTATAGTATCTCTGTTCGAAAGGAAAAGTGCGTTAAGTCTAAAATTGGTGCTTTTCAGGAGAGCCAAAACAAGATTTGCATTATCTATTGAAGAATACATAGAGATTTGTTACGAAAGTAACTAAATCATGAATAAATCGAAGATAGTGTTATTTGAAAATACAGAATTTTTCTTGATAAGTAACCATCATATCATTTTTTACTTATTTAAAATATGGAAACCTTTTAACAAATATATTAACGTAGTTAAATAGGAATAAATAGATAAAAGAAACGTTGATCAGAGATAACAATATTATAAACTGAAATAAGTATATAATACATGGTCATACTGATGTATTATTCTGTATAGAGCTAGTTGAGGGTTGCTGTGTTCGCTAGAGGTAGCAAAATTATTGCACACGTATGAAAACTTGCATTGCTCTTTTGGTAAACATGCTTTACAACATGCTACTCTTTGCCTATATGAAGAAATTTTAAATGATGCTAAAACAATGCAGTTCACATAATTATTTATAATGGTGACCTTTTCATACTGTTGTTTGTATTTCGCAGAAATTATCAGTTTCCCTGATTCCCATGTATGGTAATTTGACAATTTCCTATCTTTAATTAAACATTTTTGATAACTGCATTGCTATTAGCGGCATTCAGTAAAATATTGGGAAAAATAAATTTAGAACGAAGAGTTTTAAATATGATGTGAGGTCAGTTGATTTTGACACGATTGTATATGGGGCCCTGGTCAATCCGAATGAATGTTGTTTTATACTGCATACCAGTCATCAGGCTTTATTGCTGACTGCATCAGTCATTATAAGGCAATGCATGCATTTGCAACGCGTTTACTTTCATATATATATATATATATATATATATTCCATGTCCGCTCCCAATGTGGAAAATATGGTCTCCCAATGGAGGTATCTTAACAGAATTTTTCTACGAGAACTGCTTGTTACTTAGTTGCTCAACCTCTATTTTTTCGAAGAGTAGGGATAGAAAGATAAGGCTATGACAGGACTAGTGGTTAGCTAATTGCTCTCGCTACGCCCCGTGAGGATGGGATGGGTGGTATAATTAATTACCTATAAAGTAATATTTTAGTAATATGATTTCATTACTTTTCTTCAAACGTCATTTACATTAATTTTTTATTCATAGCCGCTCCCTATTCCGAGCATATGGCCATCACGCGGTTCCTCCAAGCTTCTCTATCCCCCACCAGTCCCCTCGTTTCCTCCAAGGTCATCCCAGCGTCCCGTAGCTCTGCGGAATACATCCTATGGATGGTCATTAGCGGCCATTACGGCGAAAGAATCCATCTTTTTGGCAGAAGAGACAGGCAGCATTCAGGCTCACCTGGGCCATCCGCAGCACGTGTCCAAGCCAGGATGTAATAAAAGGCTGGTCCGTCCGTTCTCTTACCACAGAGTTCCTGACAAAATCCAACCACCGTACCCCTAGTATTCGCCGCAAGCATCAGTTTTCAAAGCACAGTATACGGTTACCCTGTGCTTTGGTGATTTGCCTTAATTCGCAATCGTAAAGCAGCACCGTCAGACCGTCTACATTGATTGGTTCCCACAAATGTTTTCGTGTTGTGTCCACTAAAAGGTATGGCGGCGCAGTTGTCCAGAAGTATGTACGAGGATTTTATTGCAGATACACTTCTCCGAGAGAAGTAGAATACGCTCTGAAATTTGAATAATGATATGAGATGGGAATGGCTTTTTTATTTATGCCTCAGTGTCTACCTTTCCATATCTATTCGGAATAATACCGCAAAAGTTCCACTGAGCCCCCCCACCCATCGTCCCTGTGTCCCCACCTCCTTTGCCCCAGTCTACTTGCCTCAGTCGATATGATTATTGTTTTTATTTTTCACTCGTATGCCATACGAAGGGGTATTCAATGGAGCAATTGAGGAGAAAAACTTTATGCCATACGTAAAAAAATATTAATTTTAATAGCGAAGTATTTAACCCTTCCGTACTCATGGTTTAACAATGCATTACTTCGGCCTTTAAACCTTTAAATTATCTGTAAAATAGGTCGTACAAAAAATTGAAAATTTTGCTATTGTAAATAAAATAATTTTACATATAGTTAAAAATTAAAATACAATATAGTTTACGTCTTCTTTGTATAATTAATCATAATTTGAAAATATCGTCAATTTTACCATCGAAAAAGACAAAATTATAATAAAGTATAGTATTAAATATAATATAATAACGATCCGAGATGCATGACCGTACCGTATGCAACACGTCTCGAGCCTGTTCTGCTATGAATAATTTCGATTCTTGCGCCTTTCGATAATTTCGCATAGTTTGATATGTATTTCAGGTTTCAGTTTATAAATGCGTTTATATGACAAAACCCACACGGTAACGCACTGTGACTGCATGAGATCGGAAGGAATATTTTGACATGACAACGGGAAGGTTAATTATAGCCCGATTCATATTTATGATATCTACCAAAATTTATAAGAATACAAATTTCGAGTGACTCTAAATGAGTATTTTTAATGAGATTGTTTTCAGAGGTATATCTTTTTGTTTCGGTTCGTAAGTGAAGAATAACTTTGGATCCTCTGTAATAGTATACCTGGTGGCAAGGCTACATTACTAAAACTAAAATTTGCACTTCACTGTGGTCATATGAGACGCCTGTTGCAAAGGCTTCCCGCCCGGAAAATGTATTACCTAGATACGTAGCAAGCGCGTGCGGTGGCTTTATCTCTTTCTCGCTCAATCACATGAAAAGTGAAGGTGCAAGCGAGATGCAAGGGCGTGCGGCGCATGCTCTTGTATCCTTGTTGCTCATACACAAATTAAGTTAGTGATAAGTGAAATTTTCTTGATTTTTCTCTCTGTTTTTTCTTTTCTTAAGCACAATAGTGCATAGCTAAAATATCGGTCCCGTACGGCTCTGTATCGGGTCAAACACTTGATAAATGCCTTTATTTTCTTGATCGTTATTGCGTTGTGGAATATGGCCGTGAAACAAAGGCTGCTCCTCGCAGACTCTTTGTTCGTTTTTTCTCAATTCTGTTGAGTGATTTGTTGTTACATTTTTTTTCCATATCCGCTCCCAATGTGGAGCATATGGTTTCCTAATGGAGGTATATTAACAGAATTTTTATACGAGAACTGCTTGTTACTCAGTTGCTCAACCTCTATTTTTCGAAGAGAGTAAGGATAGAAGGATAGGGCTAGGACAGGACTAGTGGTAAGCTAATCGCTCTCGCTACTCCCCGTGAGGATGGGATGGGTGGAAGGGAGGACTCAGACTACGAACAGAAATCCATAAATCGGTTGAAAGGTCAATCTATGAAAACCGTCCGCATCGGAAATTGAACTCGAGACATCAGTAACCGTAGCCAGCGACGCTACCAACTGCGCCACGGACGCCGACATACATGTTACATTTATAGCTCTAAAATATACGGCACATTGGCGTCAGCTGTAAGCTATCAATTGTAAGTTTTTTACAGTACAAAAACATATTATAATATTATTTAATTCAATTGTATTGCTATTCAGCTCATCATACTACTGGAAACGTCTCGGTTAATTTTTCAATAATAATACTTTTATACCAAAAATATGCAGTAAATAATCAATAGCCATTTGATTTTTTTATATTCTTTAAGAAAATCAAGTAGGAAGTGTGAAAAATAATTTGACTTTGAAACACAGTTCGTTTATAGAGCACTTATTAACATTTTAGATTGCGGCCTATAAGTTGACCACATCTGCAATAAATATCTATTATACTGCTTGCATGTTTGAGAGCTTTCCGTAGATACAAAAGGAAAAAGCTTAATGGATTCTGTATCAGGTATTAAATTATTTTTGTTCATGCATATTTCGAAAGCTTCCGACAATTTATAACAGCACTCACTTTAAAATCAGTAAGAAAAAATCCTTAATGTATCCATCAATAAGGTACCCACGATAATTTTATGAATGAGATAACCAAGCATAATATGCTAGTTATCAATATATAAAGAGTTATTTTAATATTTAATCTGTCACGTTCTAAGAATGTGTTATAAATAATTGCACTTTGTATTAGATAGTATTAACTCAAAGTACACTCAAACTTTGATTTTAATCGTTTCCACTTAGTCACGAATTCTTTTAACAACGTGAATTAAGTTGTATTGGATTATGTTAGGGTTGGTCTGGTTTGGTTTGTCTAATATATTCTAATGCGTTGAGTTAAGACAATATAGGCTTCCTAATATAGGGTAGAAGAATAAGTGACATTTCATTACAGCTTTGTGCAACTATCAATTTCAAAGTGAGTATTTATATTGAGTGGAAACTATTTTATATATGTGAAAATGAGTAATATATTTCTTCAATGTTAAAATATATTATACTATGTGGGATCGCTTTATTTCTGGTGAAAGAATTTATTTTTTGTGGAATTTATTTGTTATAAATGAAAACTATTTTTATGAAAGTGAATACGATCTAAACAAAAATGCATTTAATAGCAAGCCTGAGCTGACCACTAGTCTTTTACTAGGCCTAGTCTTATCGGCGTCCGTGGCGCAGTTGGTTTCGTCGCTGGCTACGGTTACGGATGTCTCGGGTTCAATTCCCGGTGCGGACGGTTTTCATAGATTGATCTTTCAATCGATTTATGGATTTCTGTTCGTAGTCTGAGTCCTCCCTCCCACCAATCCCATCCTCACGGGGTGTAACGAGAGCGATTAGCTTACCACTAGTCCTGTCGTAGCCCTATCCTTCTATCCCTACTCTCTTCAAAAAAGAAAAGAGAGGTTGAGCAACTGAGTGACAAGCATTTCTCGTAGAAAAAATTCTGTCAAGATACCTCCATTAGGAGACCATATGCTCCACATTGAGACATGGAAAAAAAAAGTCTTATCTCCATACTCTCTCCGAAAAGGAGAGGTTGAACAACTGAATAACAAGCAGTTCTCGTAGAAAAACTTCTGTTTATATACCTCCATTAGGATTCCATATGATCTAAACAAAGTCCATTTAATTGTAAGCCTTTTAGAATGTGCTATAATATAGAGCTGAATGATTTATATAAACATTATAAAGGGGTCCACATTTTAAAGTAACAATTTCTTTCAAATACTAAAATATCCAAATATTATTATTCCTGCTTTTGTTGTCGTCAGCCAATTTTCTCGTATCAATATTTGCTGAAAATTGAAAAGCGATACTTGAAAATAAGAATTTGTATAGCCTCTGTCCATTCAACATTGTATAAAACGCTCCGCCGTCGTAGAATAAGTAAAGTTCTTGCAGAAAAAGTTGAAGCTAATACAAGTTATACTTACGAAAGTTCACCGATTGTTTGTGACAATTATGAATATTTTTAACATACCCTGTAGTCAAGTGATTAACGCTTTTGGGAGTATGTCCTTTTTTGTTGCGGTGTCCACAGGTTCAATTTGCCGTAAAAACCATTTCATGAATAGATTTTTGAATCAATTTTTGGATTTGTACTTCATGGCAAATACCCTGTCCCTGCAGGGTCCTAAAAAGAGTAGCAAGAGCGATAAACTAACTATTGTTTCATTTATTCTCACTTTTTCATAAAAGATACGTTGAGCTCTAGGTGTAATAAGTATAGGTGAGCAGGATAAAAAACGACCATCACCATTTTTTTATTTGTTGACGTCATTGGGTGTTTATTGAATTACAATTTACTATGTTTACATCGGCGTCCGAAGTGCAGTTGGTAGCGCCGTTGGCTACGGTTACGGACGTCTCGGGTTCGATTCCCGGTGCGGACGGTTTTCATAAATTGATCTTTCAATCGATTTTCGGATTTCTATTCGTAGGATGAGTGTTTGTGATGTCTAAAAACTGTCTCCCACCCATCCAATCCTCACGGGGCGTAGCGAGAGCGATTAGCTAATCACTAGTCCTGTCCTAGCCCTATCCTTCTATTCCTACTCTCTTCAAAAAAAAACAATGGTTGAGCACATTAGCTCCACATTATAAGCGGACATGGAAAAAAATTAAACTAAATGATATTAAAGCAAATATAAAAAACTGCGTAATTCAGTATTAATCTACACATTGACAAAATAATACAAGTGTGAGAATTAATTAATACAGATGCTATGGCAATACTGATGAGAACATAGTGTTATGTCCAAAAGATTATTTGTTTTTTAAAAAAGGCCCGCAGCAACCGATCACATCCCGAACCGTAGCCATCGAAGCTACCAACTGCGCCACGGACGCTGACGTTCATTAGCTTATCGTAAGCTTATCGTAAAGAAAATTGGGTTAGGAAAGGTATGACAACGAAACAAAAACCCATACAATTTAGATAAAAAATCATAAATTGATTTAAAAATCAATGCTTGCAAAGAATTCATAAGGGTAGTCGAACCCTTGACTGTGTGGATCAAAGCCCGAGAGCAGTGGTTTCTCGACTACCGTACCTGTTATCTAAAATAAAAACGTAAGCTTCACTGACTCCAGTTATATGAATCAAACTATAAAAGTTTCAACGATAAACAAACATTGAAGGAAAAAATATGAGAGGTAAAAAACTGACTATGTTCAGTTGAATACTTCTATACAAAGATGCTTTTAATACAAGATTCGCGGATTAAATATTTACAATACTTGGAAAGTGACGTATTTTTTTAATTACTAGAAACGATATTTTTTATTTATTTAAAAAAAACACACATACGAGAAAGATCAAATTAATAATATAATAAAAATTACACAACGAAAAATGATATTAAATCAAATTAATAATGCTTAAAATGTCAATAAATATTGAAAATTAAAAATATATTAAACTAAATTTAGTAACTTTATTATTCCACAGTTAGTATTTTTTGATATAGAAATGAATTTCAATTATTGTATTTTTAGTCTATGGTTGGTCATTAATTATTTTAATTTTATTTTACCATTTCCGCTTCCAATGTGGAGCATATCGCCTCCTAATGGAGGTCTCTCTACTTACTACTTACTACTGACAATAAACAAGGCAAATATACTGCCATTCAACTATGGAAAGGTTTATTGTATTTGACTCGCGACTTGGAGATTTTAGTCTGGAATAGAAGCACGAAAAAACAACCCTTCTGTGCAGGTGCAGGGGTTGAAATCCGCTGCGCATAAGCTTATTCTTTTTCAATAGAATCCTTTATTCGGTAGCGGTCCCTAGGGGTCAATTGAAGGCCCCGCCGTCGCAGTGTTTACATCGTTTTTAACATTCATCCTTCACTTTAAGGGGAAAAATATTACATACATGACAAAGTGAAATTCAAGATACCGATTGCTATACAATTTGAAATTAGTCTTTGGTGGATTTAAATGAGGGCTCGAGACGTTATTTCTTTTCGTTCCGCAAATCATAACGGTGTAACAGAATTTTATTTGAAAATGCCCGCGACGAGTGAAACCGATTCAATTGTTACAAGGTCAACAACATACATTGTACGAAAAGACGTATTTTAAATTAGCTGGATTTGTGTGATTACATTTTATGTGCCGCTTTTACTGCTGTGGGCCGCGTGATCAAGTAGTCACTCTTGGTCAATGATTCGCTGTAAGTTCAGTTCAAGGGCGGAATAGCGCGTACGCAGTCCTGACTACCAAAAATTACTCGCCCGAGTTATCCGCATTAGGGATAATCGCAAGGGTCAATCCCGGGATTGTAATAATTTGAATCCCGAGATCCCGTGATTGAATGCTCTAGTTTCGACTGGTACAAGGGAACAAAGTACGAGGTGATCAATGAAAAGAAGTAAGATTAGATTCAATCCGGGACAGCGCGTACGCAGTCCCGACTACCAAAAATTACGCGCCCGAGTTATCCGCATTAGGGATAATCGCAAGGGTCAGCCCGACCGAGGTGCAATGGATGAGCCTCGCCCTGGGGGTACCGCCTTTGTGATCACGGTTTCCCCTACGCCAGGTAAGTATGCCGTCCGATGACTCTACCAAAGTCTTTATCACTTCGAGTCCCCGTCACGCTTGTTAACTTGATATAAGTGCAACTAACGACATCTATTGACAATAACTTTGAACGTTTTTAAAAACAAAATAAAAGAATATAGTTTCTAGATTTTCACAACATTTTCTACTCAAATTTAGAAAACGACCATTTATTATAAGCATTGACTTGCCAACAATCTTCAAAAAAGAGAGATTTATGAAGTATTTTTAAATATTGAGCAGGCCAAGCCAACAATTGCGCTGCATTATTTTAACCATTTTCTTAACATCAATACGTTATTTGATATAAAAAATATTATTCACTCATTTATACTATTAGCGATATAAAAAACTAATATTCGATTATTTATTTAAACTTCATTAATTTTAAATACGTTTTTTTAGTCAAGAATTTAATTTGATAGCTTGTATTGTAGTTAGTGCGCGGGGTATCTAACATTGGGCCCAAATAAGCCCACTTGGAGGTTAGTAGGATTTCAAACTTAACTGGCGCCACTTTGAAAAACAAGCGCCCATTTTTAATTATCACCTACGACTGAGGGTGATTTATTGAACTTCATTGATTTGTCGAAATTAGGGACGTTCATCTTTGTACTATAGGGCCGAAAGATGTTAATTCATGGTCTTTAGTGATAAAAATGTGAAGACGTACAAGGCGTGGTCCGTCAAAATGAAAATTCAGCAAATATGTAGAAATGTTCTATGTCTAATCACAAATTCCCCGAGTAGGTCCAATAAACCACGAAAATTTCCCGTGACTTAAAGAGTGGTTGATCAAACAGTTATCGTGAAATAACTTCTGTCATTTGCTGTTAAATGCCTCAATAAGAGGTTTATGTGCTTCTTATTGGGATTGGACATGGTAAAAAAAGATTGAAATAGTTATAAATGCAATCTAAATGTGTATACAGTGTATTTTTTTTTATATTACGATAAAAAACAAATCTTGTAAATCTCGTAAATGATTTCACGCGCAAATCGCTTTGCTTCCTCCCATGACATGCCAGAGTCCCTCAGCTCCACCGAGTACATCCTATGAATAGTACTCGATGGTCTTCCAAGACGCCGGAATCCCACCGGTCGGAAGAAGAGGTAAACAGGATTGAGGTTCTCCGGAGGCATCCGCAGCATGTGACCCAGCCAGTTCAAACGTCTTTCCATGGCCGCTGATGAACAGGGGTAAGTTATGACCACATCAATAATAATGTTATCTATTTGATTTCAAATCATTGGCTCTTAGTGTAAAGATTACACACGCCATACTTTATATCAACTTGATTCAAGTAGTGTATGGTACATAATCAGTACCGTGCAGCTCTGTTCGGGTCATGAATGTGAGTGGTAGACTCCTTCCGCCCATCCGTCAGTCCAGAGTGGTAGACTCCTAGCGTTCGTGGCGCAGTTGGTAGCGTCGTTGGCTACGGTTACGGATGTCTGGTTTTCGTAAATTGATCCTTCAATCGATTTATGGATTTTTGTTCCATAGTCTTTGTGATGTCTCAAAACTCCCTCCCACCCATCCGGTCCTCACGGGTCGTAGGGAGAGCGATCAGCTAACCACTAGTCTTGTCCTAGCCCTATGCTTCTATCGCTACTCTCTTTGAAAAAACAGAGGTTGAGCAACTGAGTAACACGGAGTTCTCATAGAAAAATTCTGTTAAGATACCTCCATTAGGAGACTATATCCTCCACATTGGGAGCGGACATAGAAAAAAGACTCCTTTTTCTGTCGATAGCGTTGTGGTAGGCGGCCATAAGACATTGGCTGCACATTAACAACGAGTGGTAGTGGAAAAAAACAAATCAATTCATAGCACTTCATCTCGATTCCACTTTTTGAATACATATTGCACTACTAATTTCAGGAATTCAATCTCATGCATTCATTTTCCAAATTAAATATTGAAATATCAACCCTTGATTAAGGGCTATTACAAAATTTCAATTCAAGTAAAAAACGAAACATTTCCCCCCCTAAACATCGGATACTGTGGTCAAATCCTGCGCACTAAACCTTATTATCAGCTAAGTACATATATCCGCTCACTCTTATTTGATCGCTGAAGAGTAGGTTCGTGTTTTTGGCGAAGCTTTCCAAACTCTTTGTTAGGAAATTCGAACGGAAACAGCAATCCCAATTAGCGGTATATTGAAACCGTGTTACATTTTGGCTGAGTTTATGCAGAAACGTCCTACTATGCCGACATTCACCTGTGTTTTGCGTACAGCGGCGGCAAGTAAAAAATAACGCACGAATACTCCGTCGAATAAATAAAAAATGTTTTTTTTTACAATATAATTCTAATAAAAATCAGCTATGAGTGAATGGTATTTTAAATTACGTAGGTGGTTCTTCACTATTAAATTTATTTTCAAGACCAAATTTGGATTATTGAGATTTTGTACTATTCCATGTATTTTCTCACTAACGACCCGGGTTTCGCCTTTCGGCATCTTCAGGTATTCGAGCACACGAATGGACTCGAACTGTCAGTGCCTGAAGATGCCGAAAGGAGAAACCCGGGTCGTTAGTGACAAAATACATGGAAGTGTACAAAATCTCAATAATCCAAATTTGATATTGAAATTCCATCAAGCACCCTCAGTCGATGTCTTAAATTATATTTTCAATACGATTTTGCCCTTCAAACACAAGGAGTAATATTTTAATGAGAGTACAGTTATTGTACATTTTCACAGAGAAAACAATCAAAAACAACGGATGTCGACGCTGTTCTGGAAGAAAACACTGAATCAAAACAATGACATCGAGTTAGTTTTACGAAAATGTTCCTTATTTCGAACATTACTCTATGAAAGAATACACTTATTTTTTATAAATTATACTTACACTTAAAAATAGTTTTGTACAAACAAAACTAAATGAAAAAGTTATATCATTTAGAAAACTTCAAAGTCCAATTACACAAAACTAGTATTTTTCAGTTAGAGTCTTCTTCCAGAATAACGACAATATAGTTTATTTATGATAGAAAGTAGAATTAAAACGTTTTTTTAAGCCATGTCAATACCCAATGGGGCGTAAAATATTGTTTTTAAATGTTTTTTTTGTAATAGCTGCTCGTTACTCAGTTAACCGATTTCTCTTTTTTCAAAGAGAGTAAGGATAGAAGGACAAGGCTAGGAAACGACAAGGAGTTAGCTAATGGCTCCAGTTACACTCTTTTTTGTAAGATCTGATTTATGGTAGGAAATTTTAGACACCACAGATTTCCTATACATCGGACGCAAATTCATAAAACGGTTTAAAAATCAATTTATGAAACTGTCCGTACTGTAATTTGAACCCTTGGCCAATGATGTTGACCACTCCATCAAAGACCCAGTTATTAAAACGATACTTTCTATAAAATAAAATAACAATTAACGAACTACGCACGTTTTTGAATTATGGTTTTTCTCGATGCGCAGTCACTGGAGTTCTCGCAGAGCCAACAATCGCCCTGCCTTGGTACGATTGCTAACTTATAATGTATTTATGCGGTTCCGTTTACTGAACCGATATTTAGCCAAGTATGTGGAATTTTGTAGTAATCCGACGTTTGGGGGTTTATCATATTTGCTTACACGCTGCTACACCCTGATCACTCCATTTTTAACAAATCAATTTGAAATCATAGCGTATACAAATTAATATAAATATTATTTAAAATAAAATTATCGCATACCGTTATTAACCCGAAGAAAGCACTGGACATGTTTACATGTCCATGATTTTATCTCGTATTTCTGGCCAAACTAGAAAGAAACACTTGTGGATATATGCTTTAAAAAATAGTTCAAACCTTTAGGTATTAAGCAACAGACCATGAAAATTTCAAGTAGGAACACAAGGAAATATATCAAACTTGGATTATTGAAATTCCATCAAGCACCCTTAAATTAAGGAAATATATTTTTAAAATGAGCTCTTGATATTCAGTCTTTCGAATTTCAGCTCTGAACTGCCGAAACGAAGCATTAATCGTCAGACCTATGTATAACACATACTTATACGGCTACGCGCTTGCTTGTGTGCGTGTTCGCGGTGTATACGAAGACTGGCCACAGCCATTTTGCTTGCAAATGCAAAGTCGTAGATCAAATATTTGTCAGTTTCTTCATTTTCTTCGATTTATTTTAGGGAGGATGTATTTGGGATAACTAATATATATTTCACATAATTCTCCATTTTTGTGTAGTTGAAATTTATCTATTTTTAGTCATAGTGAGCGTTTTAACAAATCAGTTGACTGCAAAATAATTAGTGCGAAAACGGCTCGCAATGTAAGGGTCAAGGATTGAATTACCGGTATTTAAAAGGTTTTTTCAATGCAAGAATACCGCTTTTGAAAATGGCAAATTTTGGTATAACAATATATTGTAAGGTAATACGGTAAAATTATTTATCCAACAAGCGTTGAATCTGCCCGGCTCCTTTCTATTACTGGGGTTTGCACGACGACCCCACAAGAGTGACAAAATCCAGCTTTAACAAACAAGCTTTTTTAAAAGTCATATTTAATTTAAGAAACAGCGCATTTAATGCATTAATGATTTTTTTTGATTTGATTCATGTGTATTTTTTAATATCGTTATGCATATTGAAATATTGATCTTCTTTTTCAGAAGTATTCTTCACTGGTGAGGGTCGTGACGTCCGCCTATCGCAACAAATCATTTTTCTTTCGATCCTTCACCACTCGGTCCTGCACTCCACTACTCTGACTGCCATCGGCATGGAGAGGCCTGTGGCGTCCTTCACTTGGTCACTCCAGCGATCTTTCCTGTAACAACGAAGCTCTCAAGATTGTCCGTCGGGTTGGGGGCGATGTGGCCAAAAAATCTGAGTAAGCGTCTTAAATAAACGGCAGAGAGTCTATCCTGGATTTGTAGCTAGTTCAGGATAGATGCGTAAGTGCGCTTGGACATTCAGAAATACTGATACCGATCGTTATTTTGAGTATTTTAATTTGTTTTATTCGGTTTATATAAAATCATCTGTATTTTTAATTTATACACATATTTTGTTGTTACGTATCGTTTCAGTGTCCGCCGCAAAGTTTCGAAATCGCGCACACGGCTCAGAAAAAAACTTAATGGCTACCATGCGATCTGTCTAAAAGTTTTTGTCTCCTGTTAATCACTTTTTCTGAAGTTATGCTAGCATACCGTCGAGTTCATAACATGGATGTTCATCAAATGACTTCCACAGTGCAGGAATCCGTCCAATTGGAAGAAGAAACATGTGGGATTCAGGTTACTTTAGGGTATCTGTAGCACATGCTCAAATAAGGTCTAGTGAGACAGAGAGTGGAATAAATAAAACAAAAATACGACAAAAATAAATGTAATTCATTCGTTCTAAGTTATCGAGCATACCTCTCAATTTTTTAATACCATGTTATGATTTTAGCACGATTTTGTTTTGCAACTTGATGCCTGGAGCATATACCCATGAGACTCAAGTAAGTTCGTATGATTAAATATCCCAATATCAGATTGAAATTTCGCAAGACCAATCAATTGACGAGGTATTTATTGATCCAAAGTAGAGATTCGATAAGTATTTTCCTGGTACGGCTGTACCTAGGTGAGCACCGTATTCCCATATCGTATCGTTAATTTTTGATGAGAAATCTTTTGATGCTTCCAGAGGAGTGCGGCAGGCGGTGGATCTGATGCCACCCCGAAACCCCCACCCCATCCACTACGTAGCCATTACCGAAACCACCCCACACCCCCGCAATGTACGATGAATATTTTGAATTATAAAATAATCTTTTTGAGGTTTTGGCCCTGGGCGGTTAGCCGATATATGAATTTGTACATATTGTGTATGCTCATAAATGGATGTATAGATTTACTATTCGTGTGTTTGTGTTGGCTAGGCCTTTTTGTGAAGTAAATATTATAATTCTTTTAACATATTTTTTTAAAGATTTTTGTCAACAGTGGGGTGGAATAGATTTTTTTGTCGACTGTTATTCAAATTTCATTATGATATACAATGTACAATCAGTATAGAAAGTCCGTATGATATTGATATAGTCAACAAGACACAAGGCACATCAATAGCAGAATGAAATTTTACTTTTCATAACAACTAAACATGCAAATAGTGAGTACCCCCACTCTTTTTGTATTGTATACATGTTGGAAAAAACGGGTGGCAAATAAAGCTATAGAATTGACATAGTAGACCTATAGTCGGATCAGACTCATCATGACGATCGAGTATTATTCAATAGGTATAAAACAATATTATGTCAAAGGTGCATTAGTTATATAATATCGTCACTAGATGTCGTTAGTTGCACTCATATCAAGTTAGCAAGCGCGACGGTGACTCGAAGTCATAAAGACTTTGTTAGAAGAGTTTAGCGGCATACTTACCTGGCGTAGGGGACACCGTGATCACAAAGGCGGTACCCCCAGGGCGAGGCTCATCCATTGCACTTCGGTTGGGCTGACCCTTGCGATTATCCCTAATGCGGATAACTCGGGCGCGTAATTTTTGGTAGTCGGGACTGCGTACGCGCTGTCCCGGATTGAATCTAGTCTTACTTCGCTTAATTGATCACCTCGTACCTTGTTGTATCGGTCGAAACTAGAGCATTCAATCCCGGCAGCCAGGGATTGATTATTATGTTTAATATCATGTTGCACATAATATCATATTTAATTTGAGCCATTGCCTTCAATATTCTTATATGATTAAATATTTTTCTGGGTATTGAAATGGTTTTTTGTGTTCATTTAAAGTCAGACGGTCATTTGCAAAAAAAAAAGAAAAATATTTAAAAAAACCTTTGATCAAAATAATTTTAAATTTGGATTATTGAGATTTTGTACACTTCTATGTATTTTGTCACTAACGACACGGGTTTCGCCTTTCGGCATCTTCAGGCATTCGAGCACACGAATGGACTCGAACTGACCGTCAGTTCGAGTACACGAGTTCAAGTCCATTCGTGTGCTCGAATGCCTGAAGATGCCAAAAGGCGAAACCCAGGTCGTTAGTGACAAAATACATGGAAGTGTACAAAATCTCAATAATCCAAATTTATATTTTTCAGTTAGTGTTTTCTTCAAAAACAACGACAATATGACTTCATTATAATTCAAAGCATGAGTCCGTCTTAAAATCGATTAAATTTTACAATTGTTAAAAACGGAAATGAATAAAATAAAACTACAAACTCAAATGCTGATTATTTTTTTTATTCTTTGGTTCCAACACTTAAATATGAAAACAATCGACAAGTTTGAAGAGCCAGTAGTTTCCCCGCGATCGCGTAGCATAGACGCAGATAAGTAGAAACGAAATTCGTGAGTGAACGAACGAGTAGAGAGATATAAAACCTGAATGTAATGAAACATTAAATATTCAATGATTCGCCTCGCGCCTCTTTTCTACATCACCCACCCCTTCTACATGCGCCCTCTCAATAACACACCCCTTTGCAACAAATAAAGACGAATAACTCGGGGCAAGCGAGCTGATTCTGCCGTGATATAACAATTTTAATTGTATTTCTGAGAGGATATCAGATACTCCCTGGTCATGGTGTAGAAGCATATAGGTGAGCTCGTTACTGGCCGGTTAGTGGGTAGACCAACATGCAAATGTGGTGCTATAAAGCAGGATACTGGACACATCCTATGGGAGTGTTATTTAATGCATAAAAAAACGGAAGAGATGCGCAAGTCGGTCCAACTTTTCATTGGATCGATCAGCCACGCTGACTTGGTGGTGAATAAGGTAAATAACCATGCCTTTAAAAAATTTCGTCATACAGAGAGAGTAGACCTTAACTCATAGAAGCTTTTCATTTATCTGGAGGGATTTATTTTCTACACACTTAAGTGCACGCCACCAAGTCTTGGGCAGTTACTCCGAAGACATCAAAGGAAAAAAAAACTGTGGATACGCTTAACGTTTTTTATGTCACTGGGTATTGCCCTATATAATTCACTGATGGAAGAGAAGCTGTGGTTGATGCAGGAGGGAAAGTTAGGTGAGCTGGATAAAAAAATGACAGTCGAATTTGTTGACGTCATTGTGTGCTTATTGAATTACAATATACTATGTCTACAGCAGTGTTTTGGTGACGGTAAAAATTTGGTTCGTCAAAGTGACGTCACATCTTTTAAAAAAACAACAATCTATCTCATCTGTGCTTTTTACATCATGCTCCCGGTCTGCTGCCTATTCAGGTAGTCGCAACAAAAAAGGGTCACTAAGATTTTCTGTTTCCTTTTTAGTATGCGAACCGAGGACATTATGTCCTCCTTCTTTCCATGGCGACATTCTCCTGGTATGATTTGAAGAAGATGAAGAAATTTAAGACATATAACTTCAACATTTTTTTGTAACCTACCAACCCACGCACATGGACTTCTAATGGAGCTCATTCCGGCGGAAGTTGTTCTGCAAGACCTGTTTATTAATCAGTATCTCAATCATTATTTTTCGGATAGATTAAGAATAGAAGGATGAAGCTAGGGCTGGACTAGTTTTTAGCTAATCGATCTCGCTTCACCCCGGCTAGGATCAGTTGATTGAAAAGCAATTTAGACATCACAGACATTCATACCGCTGATAAAAACCATACATTGATTCAATGATTAATTTATGAAACTGTCTATACTTTGATTTGAACCAGTGAACATTGAAACAAAATACAACGAAGTTAATTAATCAGCGGCAAGTTGTATGGGCATACGTATATATAAGCCCAAATGACACTGTGCGCATTCGTCGTGCGAGCGTTTGTCTGGTCCCCTATTACATCAGCTGAAATCAAAAATGAACATGTCTTGCTTGCACGTGAAACCTACCAAGATTTTTAATAGCTATTCATATTTCACTATGGAAAAAAAGCTTAATATTGGTGGCTCTATAAATTAATACATAATAGGGGTTGTTTAAAGAAAACTTAAAAACGGTTGTGTGTAACTGATTTTTAAGGGTGGCAGAAATTACGTATGATGCTTTTGCACCCTTGTCTCAAACAAGGAAAGTAAATGAGTACTTAGGAAGAGCTCCATTGGAATTTTCTACTTTATCAAAATGCCTCAATGAGGGTAGGCATTTTGTGATTATTATTTTTAATTGATATTATGGGAAATTTTTAATAAAATTTCTCATAATTTTCGATATTTTTGTTATTAAATGAACGAATTTATATTGTATAACCCGTTATTAAATATATTTAAATTGGTAAATTTAGCATTTGAGTACTTAGATTTAGCATTAGTACATTTAACATGTTTATCATAATATATTTTTATCCCATGTCTGCACCCAACGTGGGGCATATGGTCTCCTAATGGAGGTATCTCAACAGAATTTTTCTGTGAGAACTGCTTGTTACTCAGTTGCTCAACCTCTCTTTTTTCGAAGAGAGTAGGGATAGAAGTACAGGGCTAGGACAGGATTAGTGGTTAACTAATTGCTCTTCCTACGCCCCGTGAGGATCGGATTGGTGGCAGGGAGTTTTCGACAAAGATTAATTTATGAAAACCGTCCGCACCGGGAATTGAACCCGAAACATCCGTAAGCGTAGCCAACGACGCTACCAACTGCACCACGGACGCCGACAATTTATCAATACTTTATATTTATTATACATTATAATATAAGAAATATGAACTTCTGGCAGTTAATTTTGTGCTCATCCGTGTTGCTAAACACGGGACATTAGAATTTAAATGACGAAGAAATTATTGATTCATATGTGCCAGGGAGCACCCTGCAAAAATAAATGACTTTTTTTAATTTATAAATTTTCTACATAATATATGCATGAGTATTTTTTAAAGCATTTTTTAATTAAATATTTACATTACTGTGCGAAAATATACTATGCTCGAAGTAAATAATTAGTATATTTTTTTGAACTTTTCAAAACAAAACATTTAGTAAAAAATAAAATATTCTTTTTCTATTAATTCATTTAAAAAAATATATACTATTAAGGACCAGTTGCGTTCAACTCAGTCATTTTCAACCGATCAACTTACCATTATATAAAATTGTGGTTTAAGCAGTACAAAAAATGTTTTTTAATTAAATTTGAATTGTTGAGATTTTGTAAATTTGCCTGAAGAATTTTTAAATGCCTGAAGATCCCGAAAGGCGAAACCCCGGTCATTAGTGACGAAATACATGAAAATGTAATTTCAACAATTCAAATTTGATATTGAAACTCCATCAAGCACCCTCAGTCGATATCTTAAATTATGTTTTATCATCATACCAATTTAATGCCTATCCACCAAGAATTTATAATCAACACATTACATGTGGTTTACTTCAGTATTATTTAAAAACAGTATTTGTAAGTATGTTATTTACTAGCAGTTTCTATGAATTTTAATTTTGAAATTTACCAGTCAAATCACAAATTGTTTTTTCGCTTATTAGTAGATTGTACAAAATGAATTCAAACACTTTTTTATCGAAGCTGTTTTAAAATAATGCCCTTCTATGTAAGGGTGGTACCCCTACCCCTTCTTGCTCAGATATTTCCATACAGATAGACAGCAGGGATGATCTGCCTCCTACAACATACACTTGACTTGTTTTCAATCCTGTTTTCTGTCAAAGAGTACACAGGGTGTTTCGAAAATGTACACAAATCACATTATTAGTATGATAACAAATTTCATACACAATAAAACCCACATTAAAGTTGTAATCATAATAAT
The DNA here is from genome assembly GCA_022494535.1 of Himalopsyche phryganea. Taxonomy (NCBI): domain Eukaryota; kingdom Metazoa; phylum Arthropoda; class Insecta; order Trichoptera; family Rhyacophilidae; genus Himalopsyche; species Himalopsyche phryganea. The sequence goes on from JAGVSL010000039.1 coordinate 1,288,956, forward strand.
TTAAGACATCGACTGAGGGTGCTTGATGGAATTTCAATATCAAATTTGGATTATTGAGATTTTGTACACTTCCATGTATCTTGTCACTAACGACCCGGGTTTCGATTTTCGGCATCTTCAGGCATTCGAGCGCACGAATGCCTGAAGATACCGAAAGGGGAAACGCGGGTCGTTAGTGACAAAATACATGGAAGTGTACAAAATCTCAATAATCCAAATTTGTAATCATTAGTTTGAGAACACGTTAATTTTTTAATTTTCGTGTAGTTTTTTTTTTGCATTGCATCAAATAATTGCAAATGTGTCACATATTTTGAAATTTATAAAACGCAGATAATCTGATAAATTGACATTATAAATATTTACGACCAGGATCTCAAATTTTAATTGCAAAAATCTAAATTTGGTATTGACCTGGCCGAAAGATAATTATACAGCGGGTGAGAGTGCCAACCGTCAACATTCGCCTAACATTGACAGTCTCTATTGTCCACTATTTACAGAAAGGAAAACATTTTTTTACTATGCCCGCTCCAAGTGTAGAGCATATGGCCTTCCAATGGAGTTATCTCTAGTAATTAGCTAATCGCTCTTACTTTACCTCGTTTTTAGGATCGAGTAGGTGAGAGTGTATTTTAGACATCACAACCATTCATGCATATATTGATTGAAAAATCAATATATGAAACTCTCCGCACCGAGATTTGAACATGAGACATCCGTAGACGACAGATAAATAATACATAAATATATATAACAGATAAATATAGACAAATACAATTGTATTAAATAATAACATATTATGCCTTAATGATAATATGTTATATAAAAAATATCAGGCCCTGTCATAAGTTGTTGAGATATCAATTATTTTTTTCTTTATTGAATCTTCCAAATATTTACAAACACCTCAATAATTAAATTGAAAAGTTTGTTCCTTATTTAAATATGACAAAACATGAGTAAAATGTTAAACGAAAAATCTGATACAGTACGCACGTTGCGTTACATTAAAGCAAAAATATATTTAGAAAAAAAATGAAATACGACGCAACACGTGCGATTAATTGCCGAAGTTTTTTTGGCGACACCTGTACCGTGAAGTAAATGAACGAAGCCCATACAGACATTAAGTAGGCCTCTATGCAACGATAATGTTTCAGGCAAAAATGGAAAAACACTCACGCTGAAAGTCAGCAACGGATGACGTAGTGATGTAAAATGGCGCCTTTCACAGTATTTCAAATGTACCTCTCTGCCAGGCGTATGTGTATGTATTCTACAACGTGTTTTTCAGTATTTAAAACGAAGCCGTGTCGCTATTCATGGATGTTGTTTAGTGTTTCGTTATCCTTGGAACACACTGTAGATAATGAGAATTTTAATTAACATTATTTTTGATGAAATAAACAAACGTATTTTGTACAATTCGACACTCCTTACGTATAATCCCGTATCTGCAACAATGAAATTTTACTTCAGAGCATCTCAAAAATTCAAAACGCAGCTGCATCTCTCAGATACGTGATTATACGTGCATTTTCATTGTCTACGCACTCAGGTCTATAGATAGGCATCAAAAGACATTGGGAGAAGTACCTATTTCACCGTTTTTTCGTAAAGTATAAACACATATCCAAAAATCTTTACCTAAATGGCGAAGAACAATGTCGTATTTGTAATATTTCAAAAACTGTAAACTTTCTAGCAAAAATTTATATAAAACTAATGAGTACCCGGCATGCGTTGCAATGCCACTCAAAGAAAGAAAGGGTTTGTGTTTTAATTCTGTTTATTGAACTGCTTTTGGATTAGAGGTCTGCACAGGTCGAAATTTCATAGACTTACCCGGTTCGAGCCCATCATCTTCAGGTCTGGCCCGAACCGAACCCGAGTTTCAATATCACACTTGTTATAACACAATATTTTTTTTCGTCTGGTGCGTACACGAATAAATCAGAAGGTTTTTCCTAGATGTCGCTGTATGTACGTATTTGTTTCTTTTTTTCAATTTTAGATTTTCAATTTTATTCTTCAGAACCCTTCACGAGTGTGTGCCCGTGACTTACCGAAGTTTCATCGAAATCTTATGAATGGTAAAGGAACGCGTAAAGGACAAACAAACATTTATTTTATATAATATTTCCCGGCATGATCACAATAAGTCCTTCCTGAAAGTTTCGTCGCGATCGGTTGAGTAGTTTAGGAGCCTATAAGATCCGGACAAACCAACAAACCAACAAACAGACATTCATTTTTATATATATAAAGATAGATGAGAAACTAGATTAAAAATAATTACCACTGTCCTAATTTTGAAGAAAGGATGCAGCCATTACTTTGCAACTGCGTATTGAATCTTTGAGACGTTCTCCTGTAAAATGTCATGTTTGCAGATACGAGATTATTCGTAGAGAGTGTCGACATGGACTTGTAATGGAGCTTATTTCAACAGAAAATTTAACTGTTTGATACTTACTCAGTTGTTCAACCTTTTTTTATGACAGTAAGGATATATAGGATGATAGGGTTAGGTTAGGTATTTTTTTTCCATGTCCAAAGGCCTACTGTTTTAACTTTATTTTAATGGAGTTCTAAGTAAATACCCATTGAATCGATAGCTTTGTCATTGTGAGATTATGATTTCAAAGAAGCGAAACATAACCAGAGAAATATTGAACTATTTTATTTAAATTTGGATTATTGAGATCGATGTCATCACAGTCGATGTCTTAAATTATTTTATTTAAATTATATATACGGTGTTTTTGCAACTGATGTAACCCTCGAAAATAAGAAAATGATTGGATCTCACTTTAAAGACGACAGAGCAGGTCTCGGCCAAATGATGATTAGAAAAATAAATTGACTGCTTTTTGCAAGGGAAACATCATTTTACATTGGTTTTAAGTTTAAAAATTCGGCCACTTGATGTAGGGTACTATTATATTGACGCTCCCTACGTATAATCCCGTATCTGCAAACATGATAATTTGCAGGAGTGCATTTCAAAGATTCAAAGTTCAATTCACCATATAATGTTTTCGATAAAAACCTTTTTATTCTCTCCTGTACAATTTCAATTTTGAGGGTTACATCGATTTGCCAAAACACCGTCGATTATTATAAAAATGAATTAAATCAATGCAATCAATCGAATATATCAGATACTCCAAAAAAATTGTGAAAAGCTACTGTCATTATCAAGTTCTTAAGCAATTTATCGTCTGCCTATTCAAAATATGGTGTAAATAAAAAAGAATAACATTAACCGTGCGTGCAAAAGCGCTTATTCTCGCACATTCAATCAGCACTTTCAAACAAAACGTCCATTGTGTGTCCCTAGCATCTCTTACGTGCTGGTGATCTATTTTTCACAATTAGGTTGGAACCGCTCCCCGTTGTATAGACTTTGTCGAAAAAAAGATAGGGTTGGCAAAAGATCGATTGCCATAAAAGTGGCTTATTGATATCGGATATGTCTATTTTGAGACAAGAAGTGTTAGTCGTCAACCAGACCAGTTCCACTCATCATGAGTAGGTTTTTTATTTGCTTATTCACGATAATTTTGAAAAAGTGTTGTCTGAATAACGATAAAAATATCTATAAATTCATTAATGTTTACTTCAAAACGTTGGCAGAAAGGCAATAGAATATATAATGAAAATAACTGTATGGTACATTTTCCATGATTAAGAACAAATGTGCTTCTAATGGAGCATCTTTAAAAAGTCATTTGACGAGACCTAGTTCTTGTCCAGTCGTTTAATTTTTTTCTGCAGACATAAAAGATAAACAAATGGGGCTAGTAAAAGACTAATAGTTAGTTAATTGCTTTGGCTTCGCTCCGATTTTAGTATTGGATGAGTGGTGGGGAATGTAATCACCACAAACATGTATGCTTTTGAACAAAAATGCATAAATATATTTGTGAAATATTTCGTAAGGGATTCATGACCTTGTATACTGAAACTGAATATAATAAACGCCGAAGGGCATTAATCTATCACCTACTAAACTTGCATAACGATCATTCATTTAAAAGTAGAATATGTACCTACTATTAACAGATTCTCTTTATATCATCATTTTCAGTCGGGGTCGATCCACTGCCGGATAAAGGCCTACCCCAGCTCCCTCCACTCTTCTCGGTTCCTAGCTTTACGCTGTCACGTTCTTCCACTAAGCCTGACAAGTACGTCAATCCAGCGGGTTTTGAGAGGCCCCTGAGGCCGCTTTGTGCCTGTCTTTATATGTAACATATACAAATTTATACCCAACGATTTAAACTGTCTATTATAAAATTTTACGATTATACGTAAAGTTAAATTTTTATTGATTTGAAAGAATATGTCGACATATTTTTTACGCTGTCTCTCTGATACCAGGTGCCTGTTAAATTCTGGACGATTAATACTCAAAAATAAAACTGTTAATACGATCTGATTTGTTCTGCTACCTCAATCTCCGTAAGTTTATTTAACACTGCTGAATTTAATAAATCTGGGTTGCATTTGGAGTTAAATGTTCAATTAATCTCTTAATGAACGTTAGCTATAACACAAACGCGTACGTCGATAACGTCACATCGGTTTTGCCATAATGGCCATTTTAAATTCACGGCCCTGCCGAAACCGCTTCGTCGTTGCGGCGCTAGCGTCCGTTCGGCCCGTTATCAACGACCAACGGCCGTTATCTTTCCTTGTCACCCGTTATTGTCGCGGCATTTTATTTATTAAAATTAACGACACCAGCCCGTTCACGGAGTGGTGTCGCCAAACTTTTTATTGCTGATAAAACGAAGCTTAAAGCTTGCCAAAGATCAATCACGGAAAACGTTTTTTTCATAATATATATCGATATGTTTTACGTGAATGAGACGTAATCACATATAAACTGAAAATATTGTTTGGTTTTTAACCGTTGTTGAAAATCACTGTTAGTCTTTCTATTCATTCGATTATAAAATATTTAAATTATTTTGGTTTTTTTGTTCTCGTCTAATATTTTTTAAACCAATGAGCTTATATTAAATGTTTTGTAAATATGTTTTCTAACCTTTCCAGGAGTAACCAATCCATTATGTCTGTGCTATGAGGAGTGAGTTTTTTACATAAAAATTAAACACATTTTTTTTATCAAGTCAATGGAATGGAAAAATAGAAATGTTACTATACGTACGTCCATACTCCCAGAATGGCTAAATCACGTATCCCCCAGTGTTTATTATGCGAGAAAATTATTAGAGTGCATTCTTGAGAGTGCTAATAATGTTTTGATTTATAAACACCATTAATACACTACTGATACCGTATAATATATTTTTTTAATTCTGTGTGAGGAAGAAAAGGCGCGTTTAGTCCAAAATGAGTACTTTTGAGGAGAGCCAAAACATTATTTCAACTTGTTCCTTTACCCCTTAATGCATTTTGTGTTGCAGATATTTTGGCAAAATCTACTCATTTTTTAATGTTTAAGACTTAACGCCTTTTTCCTTCGCCGACAGAATTATTTTAGATATACTACACATTGCACTATAGACGACGATATATTATTAACTGGTAGACAAATTTATCAAATCTAATTAATCTGAATATATTTTTACGATGAAATATAAAAAAAACTGCATAATATGTTAAAACAGTCATACATTTATTTAAATAATGTAAAGATTATATTCGCACTTAAGTAAACTGGAAAGATTGGTTGACGGCTTCGTGTACTAAGTGGATAAATGTAAAAAATCTATAACTTTACAAAATTACAAAATTCTGTAAGAATTTGATACAAGAAGAAATCAGTCGGCTCGCAAACCCAAGATCGGCGATCCTTCAAGTATAGTGAATGAGGTGGTAAATTCAGGACCGGGTGGGATATTTGGGGAGGATGGGCATATTAGCGGGTGGGAATGTTGTAGCGCCAGGGGTGGGGGCGGATCGGGAGGCCATTAATTATTCAGTGGCGCGCGTGTGCATTTAAAAATCTTTTTGTCACGTAACGCCTGTAAATAATCGTTAATATACGTGTCATTCGGAGTAATTTTTTTCGTGTAAGTACCGCCGAAAACAATGCTGGATCGCAAAAAAATGAAACAGTGTATCTCTGTTTGGACATACGTGGTTTTGTCGCGCAGCGTGGGATGGACTAAAAAGAGATTCAAAATTTTATTTCATCTTGTTTGAGCTATCACAGTAAAATATAGCTACAATTTTAATTTCAGAAAAAATCTTCACAATTTGAAATATGATGTAGGTACATACGTTAAATTGTATGATTAAAAATATTTTAAGTATCCACAATAGGATAAATTTTGAAGAAGTGCGATCAAAATTGTCATTATTCAGACACCAAATTTTTTTTTCAATTTGACTAAAATACAATATGAATTTAGAAAAAAATATTAAATTCATATTGTACCAGTAAATTCTAACAATGGCTAATTGATTATCTTTACCTCTTTTTCTCACTAAAAAAAAAGATAGGTTTCTTCTTAAAACTGTTTCAATATTAAATTTGAATTGTTCAATTTTTTTACATTTCCATTCATTTCGTCACTAACTAAGAACCCGGGTTTCAGGCGTTCGAGTACACGAATGGTCTCGAACTGACATTTTGTAAATAGTATAATATTTATTTTTTATATTATATAAGACAAGCTAAGAAAAAATATTATCATTAAGTCTAGGAACATTCTTGGACAGAGCTGACGAACCTTCGGCCTTTTAGGGTCTCAAAAGCGGCCTTTTGACTGAAATGGATCTTATATATAATAACCCAGACCGTTCTGTAGACGTATTATTATTATCACATTCAGATGTAGGTCTGAAATTTTCTCATAATCTAAGCGTTCGCGGTGGATATAATAAAATAAAAAGTTATGCAATGCACACACAGTTCCGACGTACTAGCTACTTTAGACATTCGGTAATTCAATTTCAATACCGTCATCTATAACGGGTACGGTTATATTAGTAAGTAAATACATTAAATTGTTTTCCTTAATTTTAAAAAATAATGTATTTAAGTTTCTTAAATGCGGAATTGAATGCAGCCTTCCGGCAAGAAAAGGTTCGCCTCCCCTGTTCTAGGAATTACATAAATATCAATAAATATATACATGGAAATGAACAAAATTTGAAAAATTCTAATTTAAAATTAACTTTTTCGAAACGAAAGCTTTCGAACCGTACGATGATTTTAAAGAAAATTTCTGTTTTAGTAAAGCGAGTTAAAGTTTTGAACTGATTGCAGATGTATAATTAAAATTGATAACACGGTTATTCCATCGGTTGTATTATCATTCTCTTCTAACAGGCATTAAGCTCAGATCAAACTGAAGATGCCTCTCAAAGGGAAGAAATGTGTGACTCCCCTAGTAACACAATCAGTGGGATAACAACGTTATCAATTTTAATTTCACATTAGAAAAGAATTTCCATAAAACTGCCGTCGAGCACATAATGAAGGTTTTATATGTATTTATATAATATTTCAAGCAGTCTAAAATGACAAATAAAAAAAATGAAAACATCGCATTTGCTCTTTTCTTTGATTTTTTCTTAGACATCCGGTCTCGGTGATTTATAATTAACTCTTAAGTAGTCACGGCGTAAAGCAGCTAAAACTATATCTAAAAACAGGTGTCAAGTCTTTGCTAGACAGGCTTGAAAACTTTACTATTTCCTTTTTTTAAATAATACACCAGAACAGGTACCAATTTCGCTCATCGCAAGCATTATCAACTGATAAAAATAAAATAATAACTATTTATATCGAATTTAATGTTAACTATTTCAAGGAATATCAAACAGATATTTTCAAATATTTTCACATGAGATAGAATAGTTTTCTCTCGATATAAATACTCACACTTTGACATCGATTGTTGCACAAAGCTGTAATGAAATGTCACTTACTCTTATCTTACCCTATATTAGGCCGCCTATATTATCTTTGCTCCACGCATTTGAATACATTACAAACCAGACAAACCCTAACATAACCTACTACAACTTAACTCACTTTGTTAAAAGAATCCGTGACTAAGTGGAAACATTAAGATCAAAGTTTGAGTTTGAGTGAAGTTAATACTATCTAATCCAAAGTGCAAACTATCGAAATAGAAGTTCAAGTACACTAAGTGAATACTATCTAACACAAAGTACAAACTATCGAAATAAAAGTTCAAGTGTACCAAGTGAATACAATCGAACATAAAGTGCAATTATTTATAACCCATTAATAAATATTCATTAGTCAAAATAGCAAACTGGAAACAAATAAATAATATAGTGTTTTTCCACCAAGAACTGATAGTTAACTTCTTAAAAGTGTTTACTATTTCCATCTAAAAATAATTCAAAAATGTAGAAAAATACTCTAAAAATAAAGAAATTAAGCAAAGGTAAACGATTTGCGGGTATGGGAAAAATATCTATACAACGATACTCAAGTAAAATTTTATTTATGTCAATTTCTTAAAAACTGTTTTTCTCTTTCGTTTAAAAAATGCACATTTGTGACGTCATTAAGATGGATAACAACTAATAATATAATGTAATGATTACCTGGCGAACTAATTAAGTAGAGTTCAGAAACGTGCGTTCATATAAATGTAAGCGAGCCCTCTACCACTCATGTCAAAATGTCAAAATATTAGCTACGATATCATAAAAAAATACCAACCCCTTATCCGAACTGAGTGATAATATTTAATATCGCATTGAACACGGCATACAAGTGGCGACGGTTTGTATACGCCAAACCCTTCTTTTGACCGGTGCGTGACCGATGCCAAAATTAAATATAATATTAACTTTTAATTATTTGCAAATTACAAAACATGGCATTAACGCTGATGCCAATGTGCCGGCCGTTTATACAATACATTGACACCGCCCCGTACTTACGGGGCGGACAGGGGACTTCCAGCGATTCAAAACTTGTCTGCAGACCTTCCTATTAATGAAAATTTAATATGTAATGTCTCTACTAAGGCGTTCAAAAATAATTTATCATACTTGTTTGTTTACCGTTAGCAGTAAACAAAAAGCGTGCGACGCCTAGAGAAACGGTCACTTGGCACTCGGATCCGAGGGACTGTTCGTCACCGACAAACCCACCGCGGCTTAGGTCAAAAGTGCGACCCTATCGTAAAACCATTTTCTGCATTTTAAATTTTGTTTTTGTATCTGTTACTGCTTTCGAGGAATTTATTAGTATCAATTGACTTCAATTAAAGAGAAAGTTAACTGACGGGCTGGTTTTAATAGAGGACGAATGAACCTGTGAATCATCCTTCTTACCACGCCGGACCTTTGGCAGTCAAAGTGTGTTGACGCTCCACCTCCCCGTCGAGTAGGACTTCTCTCAACATATAACAATAATAATGTTAAAAAAAATATTTAGAAAATAGAAAGAGAACAAGAAATGTTATTAACATACAAATGCATAGATAAAAATATCTAAAAAACAATACACAGAGTTTGTTGCTGAAAAATTCCACCTTTTTAGGCAATGCATTGATCAGCTGAACGATCCTTGCGACTGGTAACTCATATGGACACCCCTTAAGTATAATTCCTTATCTGCGAACATGACATTTTACAGGAGAGCGTGTCAATGATTCAAAACGCAGTTACAATGTAATGGCTGCTTCACAGTGCTATTATTGTAAATCTACTTGCATATTTTATATAAGTTATGCTGAAAATTTTACAGTTTTTGAAATATTACAGATACGGAATTGGATTTTAGGTAAAGTCTTTCGTATAAGTGGCTAGTTATGAGCTTATACTTTACGAAAAATCGGTGGAGTAGGTACTTTTCCCAATGTTTTTTGATGCCTGTATATAGAACTGAGTGTAATCACGTATGTAGCACTTACGTGATTATACGTAGGGAGTGTCGATATTATGACCGACGCGAAGAACAAAAATTATTTGCTTAAAATTTCGACCACGTATATAAAAATTGAGAGCATGTAAGTTAATAGTCCTGATAATGTCAGGGTTACAAACTTGTCCCCGAAGAATAAAAGAAAATTGTTTTAGAATCGAAACAATCTTAGAGCTTCAAGAGAGTGAAACGATAGCATTGCACAAAGAAATTGGGTAGTTGGCTTCGGTCGTGATGCTCGTGGCTTGAATCTCAGTTCAAACAGTTTCATAAATTGATTTTTTATTAGATTTATGCTCGAAAGTATGGATGTTTCTTATGTCTAAATGATTAAATAAACATAAGTACTACTTAAGCTTTATTCTTCTACTCTTACTTTTTCTAAAGAAGATAGGTTGAGCAACTGAGTAATAAATAAACACTTAAAAATTTGTAGAAAAAAAAAATTGGGGTATTTTTTGAACATTCCTTTACCCGGTCACTGGCGGGTTATAATAGCAAAAACCGACGACAGATAGCAGCCGAAGTTATAAATCAGTACATTATCATATAGTGAATAATGTTAAAGGTAGGAGTGTCTCCCGTTTGTCGACTATTGTAATTCACTTTTATAATTTTACGTATTTTTACACTGATATGTCATTTATGGGAAGATGGCGTGCAATTCAGAAATATGTTTTACTCCTCTGTTAATACGGGGCGGGGGTGACATTAAATGGCTACTTTATAATATTATAAAAAAATATATATATTACTTTTGATAAATGCTTTTTGGTTTACAAGAATTTAATAACACAAAATTATTAATGTATCTGCATGAAAATTTACACGGGTTTTTTCGTTATTATTTTATACGTGCTTCGAAAACAATATTATATTATTATGAGGTAGTTTTGCGAAGCAAAATGTTTGACCATTTTTCAAAAACAAATGACCATAAATAATTTGAAAAGAAAAATGTTTTTTGCATTTAATGTAAAAAAAGAAATAGACAAAGTAGGCAACAATGCGCCATGTATTTGACAAGTATAATGATAGTAAATTATTTTTTTTACAGAAATGAGAGAAACATGATATAAACAAATATTATCGAGTGTATTCTGATAGAAGGCATTAAACCACAAAAACAAGTTCTGAGATAATCGTATTTGAAGTTTATACAAAATTAAGGTATGCGTTCCAAAAAACATTGAAGTTTGCTAATATCTCTATTTTTTGTAATAAGCAATCAAAAAATATACATTTATGCTTACATACTTCATTCATTCATCATCTTTATCACTTACAATTCTATATATGTTCGACTCTTTTTATGTTCAACTCTTTTTCGAGATCGGTTGTGAGTTTTCATTATCGTAGCACTCTGGAGTATTTTTGTATTTAAGCTTTAAAAATTCTTTAGAAAGCGAAAAATCTTTACGTATTTCGTGATTAGGATATGAAAATCTGCTGTAATCCCTCTTGAACTTCAAACTTATTTTCCATTATAAGATCATTTTCTATAAATAAATGCTGAAACCGTGTTACATAAAGTTTGTTGTGCAAATATATGTCACAATTTATCAATTATGTTATATCAAAACCGTGTTATACGAGGTCCCTCACAAGTACAATTGTTTGTGATTTAAAAATATTTTTTGTACATTACAATGAATAATCTTTTTGGCATACGAATCATAAGATTTGATATCGATGAATTATAATAGTCATATCATGTCTTTTACTCTAACCAGTGGATAGAGCGCAAAATTGCATGCATTTTGAGATTTAAAACAGAAAACCATCAGAAATCAACTGAATGCATTCTGTCAGTATAATCTCGTTTTTATATTTGTACATAATTTTTCAAACAAATAATAAACGATAGTAAAATCAAATAACGATAGTAAAATCATGCCAAGTGGCGAAAGGACAATCAAAGTGTAAAAAATTGATGTTTTATTCAAATATTCGAGAGTCAATTTTCGAGTTACTTTACAATAAATTGACATTTGAAAATGAAGTATATGAAATTTAAATATCTTTTTTGACACCACTTAATATCTGTCCATTATCTGATTCCGCTTAAGAAATATCATCACTGCAAAATAATTAATAAATCTTTAGGCACGGAAAATCTTCAGCTGCCGAAATATCTCACGGAGAGCAAATAAAATTAACCGTGGCTGTATAAGCTCCGGATATTAAGTTCGATAATCATGAATATGCAACGAGAAAGTGAACAGCAAGACTTTCGGTACAACCTTTGATCGTTCAACCTATTAAGGCCAACCTGTCAAACTTACTCATTATTATTGTTTTGATGTTTATATGTTTTGTAAGCCATGTTCGCTTTCAATGCGGATAATAAAGATTTCCAACAAATCAATTCTTTACCCGTTAGGTTTTCAAAAGTTTCTTAAAGCTGAAGTGAAAAAACTCTGCTCATTAACTGTTCTGACGAACTGTCAAAAACGGTGATCAATGTCTCCTCAAGGTGGAGATCTTTCGTAAAAGTGCAACCTGGTTCTTTCCAAATCACTGGACCTCCCAATTTATAACTGGTGCGATTAATGCCAAGATATATTATAAGTTTAAAATGAAACCAGACCCATATTGTCCGTGTGGTGATAGAAATCAAGATTTGGAGCATATTCTCTGGGATTGCCCAACTATGTCCATTGAAAGAGATATCCTGTATTTATTCTGCAGAAGTAATCGCGATGGTCTTGTCGGACATCCAGATATAGTTTCTTCCGCAGGAAACTTCTATCAATTCAAAAAAATGCGGCCTGCTTTGATGAAGAAATTTACCTTCCTTGACCTTCAAGAAATTTGCACTTAATTCTGAACTACAGTGTGTTGGTATGATGAACTAGCTTTTTCTTGGCCCTTGGGACTAAGTGGAAAAGTCAGTGTGGCCTTTAGACTAAATAGTTTTGAGAACCCTGCTTTAGAAGACGGCGTCAAAAGAATAAGGAAAAATTAAACCGTTCTCAACAGGTAATTTTAACGCAGAAACATTTTATTATCTTCAATGATTCTACGAAGCACAGTAATCAATAAAAAAGTATTGCTAATGGCGATGAGAGGTTTTTAAATATCCTCAATTCGTCGTCGTATACATTGTACCGTGGACAAAATCTCTGTGATATTCTCCTACCAAAGTGCAATGTAAACAGTTTAAGACCCTTCTTACCCCGATGATCTTTTAGAGGCAAGACGCCAGCCGAGAAAGGGTGTTAATGAATCGAATTAATAATCGGCAAACAAGGGGTTACTCTTTGCAAACCTCCTCGGGGATGATTTTCAAGAACTTGACGGAGTTGATAAAACCTCAGAAAGATTAAAAGATGAATAAATATAATATGCAAGGAATGTTTTAAATCTTCTGTGGAATATTTTTGAGCTCCATCGCACTCTATAAAGAGCTTATGCTATTGTATCACTACCTTCCCAGGATACTTAACGTGGTAACCACAACCATCTTTTATTAGTAAGTTTGTTTCCGGACGGATGTATCAATCGTCCAGTATCATTTCTCAGACATCTCCTTATAATCCATATTGAGATAAAGGGAAAAATAATATTCAAATGGTCACCATAAATCAAATAATTGATTTATGGTGACCATTTGAATATTATTATTACCATTGATTTGTACCCGAGTTTTATATCTATCTATATATAAATAAAAATGAAGAATTGTTTGTTTGATTGTTCTCTATCCATTCCTTTACCATTCAGCCGATTTCAATGAAACTTTGGTGAGTTGTTGTGCGCATACATGTGAAAGTCTAAAATAAAAGAATAAAATACGTACAAACAACGACATCTCGGAATGGTATTTAAAAGGTAAGGAACTCAAAATTAAGAAAAATATTTAATACTTTATTCGGGTCATGAGTCAGCCATAAGGCAATAGTATTCATAACTTAAATAATTTATTTCACATGTGCTATGAATATCGTTGGAAATATGGAAACAATAACATATATTGTTTGAAAAATAATTTGAGCTTCCGGTTGGGTTCGGATAACAAGTGTGATATTAAGAGTCGGAATCGGGCCGGGCCGGGCCTGAAAAAACGACGGCTCGGATCCGGTAATTTTATGAAATTTCGAACCGTGCAGACCTCTAATCCAAAAGCACTTCAATAAACAGAATTAAAACACAAACCCATTCTTTCTTTGAGTGGCATTGCAACGCATGCCAGGTACTCACTAGTATTTTATATACAAGTGGTTAGCGATTTGGTTCTTTCCGAGTATAGTCAGTAGAACGATATTTAGAAATATTTTATTATTCATCCAGAAATATCTACATTTTGTTTAATTCTTTAGGTTACTACCTTAGGATTTTTTGTGGCATTTTTGAATTATCTGAGTACTGGATTAGATATAGCGCAAAAATTTACATATAACTGCATATTTAACTCATTTAATACTTTTTTTGAGTTGTCTGACTGATGAACTGGACGATCGAAATATCCGTATTACTATTTGATTTAGTTATTTAGTTGATAAATGCCCTGTGAACTCGTTTTGTCTCTAATATAGAAGCATTGAACAGATTGTTTGCAGTCGAAAGAAATATGTTCTAGCTGACGAATGATGTCATTGTTTATTGTCTTTTATTTTATTGCTGTATCGGAAGAATTGCAATACCCTCATGGTAAGGGATGCACACAATTCGACACACAAAAGAAACATCTATAAATATAAAAATGAATGTCTGTTTGTTGGTTTGTTGGTTTGTTAGTTTGTCCGGATCTTATAGGCTCCTAAACTACTCAACCGATCGCGACGAAACTTTCAGGAAGGACTTATTGTGATCATGCCTGGAAATCTATATCTATATATATAAAAATGAATGTCTATTTGTTGGTTTGTTGGTTTGTCCGGATCTTATAGGCTCTTAAACGACTCAACCAATCGCAACGAAACTTTCAGGAAGGACTTATTGTGATCATGCCGGGAAATCTATATCTATATGTATAAAAATGAATGTATGTTTGTTGGTGTGTTGGTTTATCCGGATCTTATAGGCTTCTAAATTACTCAACCGATCGCGACGAAATTTTCAGGTAGGACTTATTGTGATCATGCCGGGAAATATTATATAAAATAAATGTTTGTTTGTCCTTTACGCGTTCCTTTACCATTCATACGATTTCGATGAAATTTCGGTGAGTTGTTTTGCACACACCCGTGAAGGGTTCTGAAGAAAAAAAAATTGAAAATCTAAAATTGAAAAAAAGAATCAAATACGTACATACAGCGACATCTAGGAAAAACCTTGTGATTTATTCGTGTACGCACCAGACGAAAATCGAAAATATTGTGTTATAACAAGTGTGTAATTGAAGCTCGGGCTTGGGTTGGGCCAGACCTGAAGATGATGGGCTCGAACCGGGTAAGTCTATGAAATTTTGGCCTGTGCAGACCTCTAATCCGAAAGCAGTTCAATAAACAGAATTAAAACAAAAACCCTTTCTTTCTTTGAGTGGCATTGCAACGCATGCCGGGTACTCACTATCTATATATAAATATTGTGAGTAAGACTTTCGTCCGGAGAGCTGATGATGTCTCTCGGTGTCACTCAAACACGCTCGTTTACATGTCAAATTCACTTTATTCCAGTTTGTAGTTTATAATTTAAAATACAAACAAATACAAAAAAACACAGTTTAAAATTGACAATTAGAATTTTAAAAAAAAAATGCCCGCGAAAAATTGGAGTCGCCATGGAGCGACTGCCTCTATAGTTTAACGTAGGTCTCAGCCACGCGTACGTCTTTGCCTCTTCGCTGTATACGGTCCACTGACAAAAAAAAATCTACCCACTCTCTGCCAAGGGTTTGCAATGTGACCTAGAGGGTCCTCGCCGCTTTCTAAAATTCATCCGACGTTGCCAAAAACTGATGCGCTTGACACATTACGTATTTTTTTCTTTGACTTTGCGTTGGAGAGATGATCCGATGTAAGTTCTGGGCACGATTTACACTGGGTAATAATGGGTAGTGTCAATATGTATTGTAATTAATACATCGTTAAATGTTATGTAAATGTTTTAGAATCCTAGTGACGTAATAGTATATAAAGTGAATGTACAATATAGTCCATAAAGTTGAATGAAGTTATTTTTTATAAAATGGACATAATTCAAAGGCAACTAATTATTTGGTGAGTAAATAATCCGATAAATGGTCAGTAAGATGTAATAAAAAGTCAGTTAATAATTATGTTTGATCAGTAAATAATTGTCAAATAATTAAAGGTTGGGTAAGGCTTAGGGCAATATTTTTATGCCATGTCCACTGATAATGGAGCATTTTAACAAAAGTAATTTTGACGAATACTAGTTGTTATAAAGTAGCTTAAATTCTCTTTTAAAAAACGGTATAAATAGAATATAGGACTATAAGTGGACTAGTAGTTAGTTAATTGCTCTTTCTGCGCTTTGCCCCGTGTAGAGAAGAGCTGCAAAGAAAATGTGATCACCAGATAATTTATACCTTTGAATCATTTCAGACGGGGTCGATCCGCTGCTGGATGAAGGCCTCCCTCAGCTCCCTCTACTCTTCTCAGATCCTAGCTTTAGTTACTAGTTTTGGGACGCCCCTGAGGCCGCTTAGTGACCCTTGGGTACAATTGAATGACTGCATTTGCTCAGCGGTTGTCTGTTCGCCGTGCGATATGTTCGGCCCACCGTCATTTCATTAATTTGGTGACCTCTATCATATCTCTCACTCTTGTTTGTTTCTTTATCTATTGGTTTCTTTTGCGGTCCTTACGCGTTATGTCCAGCATGCACCTTTCTATGCCACGTTAGACTTTCTTAGTTTTTAAACCTCTCGTGTATTGAGAGTCCATGTTTCGCAGACATACGTTAACACTGGTAGAACATATTGGCATACACCTTTGAATACAAATCCATAAATCAGTATATTAAAGTTGACCACTCAGCTAAAGAATGACCCAATAACGAATATAAATATTTTTCCAAATTTATTATTTCCCTATGGTCACTTTACTAAATAGGTGAGTTCGAGACCTGACCGTTTATTTTGTTATCTGACCACTTATCGAATTAGTGGCGGACAATACTGATTAATTACTGACCATTTATAATTTCTTGCTGACCAAAAATAGAAATAGTTACTGACCCAATAAATAAGCGCATGGCTCCATAAAGATCTTACATGGAGGATTAGGATGTGAAAAAATTAAAGCTTCGACATTGCTAATGAAGAGAGTTTAACCGTACCGATGACGTTTTTCCTTATTCATTATGTATAAATACAAATATGGAGATTAATCATTATTTGTTCAATTCGAAATGAAAATAATCCAGTCAGACGAAAGTAATAATTCCGCTCGTTCTTTGCCATTGAATAAATAACGGTATGTGAATTTTGCAAATAGTATAATATTTTCTGCGATATCTGTATTTATTCAGAACCATGAACCACGTAGCTACGTATTTTGAGAATACTCTGATATTAAATCCACCGTGTCTATATACATGTTTTAATCTCCATCAAAAATATCTTTCGAGCGAATATATTATCGCTGATGATTCGCCGAGGGGCAACCGATAAGCGTAAAAAAAAAAACATCGATCTTTAAGATCAGTTTTGGAGTTAGTCCAAAATTTTTGGCCATAGATTAAAAAAAATGTTTCTTTTAGTTTAACGGTTTCTGTCATGCTTTTTCCTATTTTTTTATCTAGCTCAATTTTCGTTATTAATTATATATTTAATCCGTATAGCCAGTGGCGCAGTTGGTAACATCGTTGGCTATGTTTACGGATGTCTAGAGTTCAATTACCGGTGCGGACAGTTTCATAAAATAATCTTTCTTTATGGATTTCTTTTCGTAGTCATGAATGTCAGTGATGTTTGAAACACCCTCCCACCCATTCGATCTTCGAAAACGCCGCGTAGCGAGAGTGATTAGCTAACAAGTAGTCCTTTCCTATCTCTATTCTTCTATCTCTTTCCCTACTCTCTTCGAAATAGAAAGGTTGAGCAACCGAGTAACAAGTAGTTCATATAGAAAATAAAATATTGAATATAAATTAATAAATTAAAATATAATTACACAAAAAATCTGTTAAGATACCTCTATTAGGAGGCCATATGCTCCACATTTGGAGCGAACATGGAAAAAATAAAATGATATCAATTTTTGAAAATAATCGGGTCATCTTTTAAGCTGTGGGACAGTTTTTGAGGCAATAATGACATGAAAAATTTACTATTATGTATGGGTATTTGATAACTTTTCATATTATTTTGTTTTTTAACCATGCTCGTTCTCAATGTGGAGCAAATGGCCACCATGCGCATCTATGTTTTTCTGTCACCCACCAATAGCTTTGCTTCCTCCAATGAAACATCAGAGTCCCTTAGCTCCGTCGAGTAAATTCTGTGCATAGCACCCAACGGTCGTGAAGGATGTCAAAATCCCACAACTTGGAAAAAGAGCCCAGGATTGTTGAGGGTCTTCGGAGGCAGCACGAGATCTAGTCACTTTCAACGACTCTCCATGATCACTGACTGAGTGCTGCCTGGTACGCTAATGTTATAAATTAACACAATTATGGATCGTAATTTCATGTTTTCACAAGGCTACCGCTGAATCTATTGAAAAGTTTTGTAAAATGTATTTTGCGTTGCCTTGACTTCAACATAGTTTGCGTTGCTATGATAAGATTATCTGGAGCTAAAAATCAGCTAAACAAAAAGATGATCTGACTAGTTTACGTGGTGTTGTCATTATTGATAGTTAAACGTAATTTATTGAATTTTAGTCCATGACTTACCGATGACACCTAACTTTAGGTTATTTTAAAAAAACATCCAAAATTCCAGCTTTTCGATTTCAGTAATAAGAGTATTTTAAACCTTAATGAAAAAAAATACTTTATAACCTTTTGAATGCCCCTTCCATTTCACAAGAGTTTACACACGCATTCCCAAATAACCTTTGCATCTCGTATCAAAGGTGAAGAAATCCAGAAAGCGAGTACCTACTTACTCACAAAGATTTAACCCTTTGGCGGCCACCGACCTTCAAGACATCACCCCCATACATCACACTACCCAACCCTGCCTACATTATTTCAAAGTTTACTTTGACTCGCACCAGATAAGGGTTAAATGATTTTTAATGTTGTTTATGTTTGTAGTATTTCGGATTATTTATCTGAATTTCAAATGGTTAAAGGTTCCTTACTAAGGATTCCAAATCGAATATTTAAATATCCAAATATAATCGGACTTCTTTAACTATTCGATATTGGAATAGTTGGGCAACTATTGGAATACTGTTCGAATAATTTTTAATGAAATATTTTACGAAATTGACAAAAGATCACATGACAATTTCTCCAGATTTCAAGAACAATGATGTTTTTTTTTTGTCTTCACCCGTCTCAGGCGCTTTCAGTATCTTAAAATAAATCATAGTATTTGCGTTTGAAAAATGACTCGGGAATACAAGAACCTTTTCAACATGCCGTAATTTCAGTAATTGAAAAATGTTGGAGTAATCTAAAAATTTTCTATATTTTAGTACACTGGAACAGTATTGGAAAGTGTATTCATACTGTCTTTATCTATGTTTTATCTGTCGTAAATCGATATAAGATGTAGGTATCTCATTCTTAAGAATATATTATATTTATATCAATGATTTATGATTTGAATGAATATAATTTTTATGTACTATTGAATTATTATTGTACGATAATTCTGTACCCGAGAGGCTAATAGTTCTATGTCCACTTTATCAACTTGACAGAAAGATCAAAAACGTGCTTCTAAAGCGGTTTTTATTTTATTAGGTTTTGTTAGGATTTAATCGATGTAGAATTGTTTACCACGTAAATGCAGTGTGATAAAAGACTGATTTTGGATGGAGTTTTTTGGTAACCAGCCCACATACGCCAAAGTTTTATTTACCCATCTATACATCTTAAAATTACAACTGTGGCATAACTATAACTAAATTATTCTTTTTTTTGGACATATAACTATTGAGATGTTGAATATATAATGATATGCTATTAATTATTTAAATCGAATTTTCAATATTATTTTCATACTTCAGAAACTATTCGAATAGTTTCAGTTTTACTATTCGATAGCCGAATAATTGATAATGATGAATTGTTGGAATACGTACTCCCTACTGTAGGCGATATATTATAATTCGACGTTGTTTTGGCCAATTGATGTAACCCTCAAAATTTAAATTGTTTAGGAGAGACTAAAAACTGTTTTTATCGAAAATATTATATGGTGAGTTTCGTTATGAATCTTTGAAATCCACTCTTAATTCTTCTGTTTGTAGACACAAGATTGTACATAGGGAGTGTCGATATAATAGTGACTTACATCAAGTGGGTAGGGAGGTGAACATTTTTATACCTAAAACCAATGTAAAATGATGCTTCCCTTCCAAAAAGATATAAATTTTTTTTTTTTATTAACATCATTTGGTCGAGACCTGCTCTGTTGACTTTAAAATAAGATTCAATCCTTAACTCATTTTCGTATTTTTTAAAATTATTTTGTATTATAATAAAACATAACATGATGGTCATATTGAAATTTTAAAAAATGATGACACTTTTGAAAGGTGTCAATATTAATCAGCAATGACATAAGCATTAAGCCCTCTGTTTGAAAAAAGCAACAAAATTATATAGAAAATGTGAATATTCTGGTTTCTTATTGAATATTGAAATATTTTTTAAATACTTCATTTTAAGATGGTGGCGTGCATCACGTGACTTTTTGTTAGTAAGAAACTTATACACAATAACATAACCTTATTAACATACCACCCTATTTAGGAGTGGTTAATATCTTAGATGTGCTTAATATTAATCATCATCATCCACCCGATATTGCCACCCCCAACTGAATATTTGATAATTTATTTTGCATTTGTAATATCACGCTGGTGGGGGTGGGCGGGGGTTAAAGTTATAGGTTGGGTAGAGAGAGTGTGATGAAATATACCCCGTGGGGACATCTACCAATATCTTGAGTAGAGTGCGCGTGAAACTATCGGAACATTTTTAGTGTTTGTTTATTTTTATTTTTAAAAAGGAACAAACTCTTATTAATTTTTTTAACGGTGTTTGTAAAGTATGCTATCGAATAGTTGCAATTCTGTTCGAATCATCTTTGAAACAATATCATTCAAGTAATGCATAATTTGTATAATTTTTATCAATACATATTAGTGAACATAGATATTTGATTTTTACAATTCATTCCCCTATGGGTTCTATGTATAGTATAATATTTTATTATTTTTTGACCGATGCCAATTTCTTCGAGATATCTCTCGACACACCCTGGTTTTGTTTGTTAAGTTTAGGGTCCATAAATGACAGCGCACAGCGTTAATGGCAATGATTCTTGATAGTCAAACCGAGTTATTGTCGTTAAAAGCAATCGGTTGCCTTAGGGCTATAGCTAAAAATTAAAAAGCGTCCAGCGGAGTCCACTATTGACAAAAAGGGAGAACCTACAGTGGTTGAAGTTTAATTTTTATTTTGGCGGACAGTCGGCTGTTGGAGGCCTTCGGCTAAAGGGAGCCGGCCGGCATCGCAAGTCATTGTAAATATTTTTTTGTTTCTTTTTAAATTGGACTTAATTTAAATTTTAAATTATTTTTTGTGTCAATTGCATTATAACTAAAAGTTAAATTCATGTGTTAAATAAACGTTAATGTAGACTCAATTTTATCTGTTACTGGTAATTTTTGTGTAATAAACCACTGTATCTTCATTAATTAAATAAGAGATGAACCCGATTAAAATAGTGTTTGCTTGAGATCCCAGACCTCCCAGATGGTGACAACCAAACATTCACCCCTCTTTGATTCGGCCTTGTCACTCTATTTAATTTTATTAACAATATAATACAACTAATTTTTTATATATATAATATATTGATCATCCAGTTCAATAGTCAGACAACTCCAAAAAATAGTCTTCTAGTTTAATATGTAACTATATATAAAAATTTTGCGCTATATCTGATTCAGTACTCAGATACCTGACTCAAAAATGTCAAAAAATCTTAAGCCGATAACCTTCGACGGAATGTTGATATTTCTGGGTCCAGTAAAAGGATATTTCTAAATAATATTCTTCTGCTGACTATACTACGAAAGCATCTAATTGTTAAACACCTGTTTAAAAATTGTATAAAACTAGGGTACAAAAATATTTTATGTATAATTATTATTTTTTACTCGGCTTCGCCCAAGATAGTGAACGCATATATTAGATTATTAAATTAAGACGTTGGCTAGCTAATGTTGAAATTTGAAAATATCATCGTCAACCGTACCTCTTTTGTTACACCCACAAAACATAGTCCACTACTTAATAATATCGTTAAAAGTTGAAACAAGCTATAATAAAAGATGACAATTTTGCCACCTGCACTCTTGTTATGGCACCGACGATCTTCTCGATAGACAGCTTGTTCATCTGCATTTAATAATGGCTTCTGCAATGGTACAAATTAAACATACGATCAGAGTCATACGCTAATTCTCAATGACAATTACAGATGCACACAAAGTTGTATGAATTTACCATACTCACTTCTTACCAAATCACAAACATGAAACTCAATATTTAACACAAATATCTACGTTCGCGTTACTATCTCAATTGTCACTTGCAGAATATATTAATATTGAGCTGTTGCTAGGCGACTATTATTACTGTTAAAAATTGCAGCCAGAATGACGTGGGAAAAATTCACGTTGCTGGTGTACGCCATTCGAGAGGAGTTGTTGTGACCGACAGACATACAGATTTCTACATGTATTTTGTGCTATATAGTAGAGATGATCATTTGAATATTGCTTTTCCCATTATCTCAATATGGGTTATTTGGGGATGACTGAGTAATTAACTGGACGACTCTTTTCATAAACCTCTTTTATACTTATGATGACAGTATACCAGTAGTCTCAGCGTTGGACATACACTATGCGAAGACGCTGGATAGCCCGCATGCAGTAGCTAAATTTCATTAAACTTTGTAGGGATTAATAAGACAAAGAAAAGATAATGGATATAAACATGTGAGTCGTTGATTAGAATATCGGGTACGTACAAGAGGAGGGAAATGTATGTACACTTTCTCCCCGAATGCTAAAGGGTGGCAACAAACCCTCAAACAGCGCGTTACTTAACAAGCAACACAACATTGGCATGGTAAGAGATTTATCAAACATATTTATTTGCATACGTATTTTTTTAAGATGTATTGACGATTTGTGACAGTTGCAACAATTTGAACGAAGATTAAATAATATATTATAATTTAAGATATCGACTGAGGGTGCTTAATGGAATTTCAACATCAAATTTGAATTGCTGAAATTTTGTACATTTCCATGTATTTCCTTACTTATCTGGTTGCAAATCATATAACATTGTTAATGCGTTTGTTTTCCCAATAAGGATTAAGGGTTATTGTTACCGGGAAGGTGGGTGTTGGTATTAATTCAGGTATCAGGGTGGTTTCTAGACTTTGTAATAATATGTGGTCGTATTTTATCTTATATATAAAGGGCATAAACTATTTACTGTCTGTAAGTTCGAGTTCATTCGTGTACTCGAATACCAGGTCGTTGGAGACGAAATACAAGGAAAATTTCAATAATTCAAAATTTAATTATGTTATGAAATCACAATTTGTTTATACATGATGGCAGTGCCACTTGTCAGCATTTGATCAATACGCGTGATGCAAACTATACCCATACTGTGATATCCTACATTAAAAATCACTAATTTGTAAAAAAAATAGACCCAACACTTACTTTCACACATACGCTCCTTCTCTGCGCGTTCATTGACAGATTTACAGGTAAATCAAATAAACAAAATCTCTTGAATTGATATTAATTAATGATTATAAATGTAATTGAAAGCAGATGTTTGCGGCGAATACTAAGAGTACGGTGGTTTGATTTTGTGAGGAACTCGGAGGTAAGAGAGCGGACGGACCAGCTTCTTATTACGTCCAAAATAAAAAAGCGACGATGAACCTTGGCTTGGACACGTGCTGTGGATGCCCCAGGATAGCCTGAACCCTTCCTGTCTCTTCTACCAACCAGATGGATTCCGTCGCCGTAGAAGGTCACTGATGACCATCCATAGGATGTATTCGGCGGAGCTACGAGACGCTGGGATGACCTGGGGGGAAGCGAGGAGACTGGCGGGAGACAGAGAAGCTTGGAGGAACCGCGTGATGGCCATATGCTCCGAATAGAGAGCGGAAATGATTTTTAAAAAAATAACCTAATTAAACAAGCTTCTCGCAATGGTTTTAGGAGAGACGAGAAAAAATGGGAAAACGTGTTATAAGAATCAGGTGAAAAAATACAACATATTTGAAGGAACTAATTTATGTCACGTACATCCGAGTGTGAAGGGTTATTAAGAATAAGGGGATGATCTTGGGATGAACACAGCCTCCGGGACGAAAGGGTTGTTTCGCATTGATATGAGTTTGTAATATTTACAAACTTACACATCCCTAGGGGTAAGAAATTCGTGGCGAGTGCCCGGAAGTATGTTTCTCAATGGTTTCGAGATGTTTGGTATATGTCTGTACAGGGTGTTGTAAAAGGAAATGGATATTGAGCCGTGTCGTTTTGTCGCGTAATTTTATTGTTTTGTCGATAATGCGGAGTGTAGCCGAATTCGGAATTTTGTGTCTTTATAAATAATAAATACACAATCAAAAACATCGGTTTGCATCGCCGTATACTGAGGCATGAAGAAATTTAACTGTTTTTTCTTGGAACCGTGAGCGGCTCAGGAGCAACCATTTACGATTGGACGTATTGCACTTAAGAGTGAAGAAAATCGTTTCCTCCTTTGAAGTCAAATATTTATGAGTTGACATCTAGGTACTACTCGCTCCTGGTATTGGATTTTAAAATGGGTAATGGTTTTCCTTGTTAAGGATCTGTTCAGTCGATCCAATAGATCAGTGCATCACAAACCTTTTCACACCATCGACCCCAAATCTAAAAAATAGTCCCCTCCCCTTCTTCGAAAAATAACATATTTTCTATCAAAACATCTGATTGGCTTTAATTATATTTCCTTTCCACCAAAACGTTATGAAAGCTAGAGCGATTAGTTAACTACTAGTTTTGTCCCAGCACCATCCTTCTATCACTACTCTCTCCGAAAAAAGAGAGTTTGAACAACTGAGTTAAAACCAGTTCTCGTAGAAAAACTTCTGTCAAGATACCTCCATGAGTAGGCTATATATGCTGTATATTGGGAACGGAAATGGTTAACAAAAATACTACTTAACCTTTGTATGCTAAACAACGTTGTATCGTTGTTTTTAATATTAATACCACTACACATTCACAATATCTAGATATGTGCAAACTTATATATTTTTAGCAAAAATTTTCTTCATATAATTTGAAAAATAATGTAAATAAATATTTCGAGTGGTCCACAATTTTGGGAAGCACTGCTTTAGATTATGGGATTGAATTGTGGAGATCTTCGCTTTCTTCGTCCATTAAATAATAACACTCCCAAATGTATTATCAATCGTCCTGCTGTGCAACGTAAGATATAAGCCATAAGATATCTTCCAAATTACATTTTACTATTATTAAATTCCATTAAAAAAGAGATGGAATGACTTACTTTAACCCAGTTATTATAAAACGAATGTTGTTGAAATACTCCTGGAATTACGCACGAGGCCATTTCATCGAGATCTTACATGGATCTAAACTTAAGCTTAGGAAATCGGTTATTGATCTGTCAAAATGCATTAAAATTTGAGTACCGCTATGAAATTTACTCTTAAGTGGTATGTATTATTTTCTGTTAACCCTGTGTCTCTCCATTTTCCTCGCATGTTTCTTTGAAACCGAATAAGAAAATTGAAATGTGTATTGTGTTTGGCAGAAAACAAACTTTTCACAAAACTTTTAATGGTGGTATATACCATTTCTCATTATCTACTTCTATTCAAATATACATATATTATAATATATTATTATCTGATTCCATGTTGTGAATGGCAAAATTTTAAATTAAAAAAATAATAATTACACCCTCAATTCTTTTAATATTTTACTGGTTCAAAAATTTATTGTGGCTTATGGCAGCGGTTGTAAAACTGTGGGTAGTGAAATCGAAATCGGTTGCCAAAATTTGAATAACACAATTGAAAATCGGAAAAAATTTCAAAATTTCGAACCAATTTTATCATCCGTTAAGTAATGTCCGCTCTCAATGTGGATTCTAATGGAGCAGCGTAACCGTCGTTATATAAAAACGAGTTAGTCACAAATTGCTTGCCATACCTCCTCATGTTATGTGTATCCAGAATTTCGGCAGTCGATATGATTTATTACTTTTTTTGGGGCATTGAAATGTTTGTTTTTATTTATTACAATATAAGGGTAGGTTTTACCAGGTGGTATCCAATAAGAGAACATGTCCTTGAATTCGACTTTAAAATATTGTCCTCAACCCATCTAAGAAACGGTCATTCTTTATCCTCCATTTAAAATTGTTCAATATTGAATGTTTCAAAATATGACAAGGAAGGAGACCACAATACATTTATATTAATTATATGTCCATTATAAAACTATATACATAGGAACAAAACTAGGTACATGTTGTGGTTATGTAATCAAGAAGTATTTCATTTTAAATATAAACTATTTTCAGTATATACAGTGAATCCTATAATCCTTGAATTGATATTTGGACAATTAAGGTATTTAATAATTGAATAATCAATACTAATGACGACACAGACTGCAGAAGCCGTAATACCTTACACATGGATGGATGAGAATTCTACTTCAATGGCCGTAGGCTGCATGGGTCCGCCCTTGCTTCTGGACAAGTTAAATGCTGATCTATTCTTGAATGATATCTCTGTAATTATAAAAGTTAGAAACGCGATTCCTAAATACGTTTCCTTATGGGTCAATATACTGCACGGTTAAAAAAAATTATGCACACTCCCCACCTTTCGATGCGCCCTTCTATCAAAGATTGACAGCAAACAGTCTTAGAGTTACATACTACATTGTTTACCCTGCTAGCGACCACTGTATAGGGGTAATTACCCCATCAGGTCAGACAAAGGTGTAGATGACGACATCACCCAGACGTTTTGCGTTATTTGCGCACACCTGGCATCAAGTAGACATCTTGTGTTTGCGCAAACTTACAAAGGCCCGTCTCAGCGGAACTTTGCAAAATGTGATGGGCAGGGCGGGCCTCAAAGCGATCTATTTACATGATTGCTAAGCATATATGCTGTATAATAAATAATTCACGTGGTTAGACTGTATGATAGTTCAGTCAAGAATATACACGAAACTGTATAATACTTGTATTTCGAGATCTTCATGCTAGCTGAGCGTCCATAAGTTTCGTGTTTGATCCACCATTAACTGCTATAAAAACATTTTTTTTTAATCTTCCAACTGCTGGTAGGTATTTATTTGGCGCGATCAACATATCACACATGTCTTCATTGCTTTAGCTTTATCGTTGTTGTGTTGTCGCCGTGTCGTTGTCTGTTTTATGTTTTAAATAATTGATTTACGTTAGTAAAATCCTGTTTAAAGCGGAACGTCCAAAGACGTCATTTTTGGATGAGCGGCGTACCGTTAACGGAAAGTTGCGCGTCTTGAGACGCTATTGGCAGCCATCCGGTTAAAATAAAACGCAATTTGTTTTGTATTACTTTCACATGTTTATAGTGATCGGGATCAACTGATAAAGCATAAATTACATAAAAATCTTATTTATATGAAATTGAATTTTAATAATTACAAGATACATCAAACAGTTGGTTCAAAAACTAAACAAATTATTATTATTCGATACTCCCTGCATATTTATAATCCTGTATCTGTGAACAAGAGATTTTACAGAAGAGCATTTCAAAGATCCATAACGCAATTGCAAAGTGACGACTGCATTTATCTTGGGACAGTGTTACTATGTTAAATCTAGTTTTCCCTGTTTTTTTATGCCTATCTATAGAACTGAGTTTGTAGATAACAAAAACGCAAAAGACATACAATCACATATTTGACAAATACGTAATTATACGTACAAAGTGTCGACTTATATAAACCAAATTATATAGTCTACAATTAAAATGTTAAGGACTCCTTACAAATCAATAAACAAAAATTTGAGCCACATTAAAAGTAAATTATGTCAGTAAAATATAATGAGTTTAAAAATAATTCCCAAATATTAATTAACTGAAATAACAAATGGGAAATTTTAGAATAAACTATATTCAATATTTCACACCTATATATAACCCCCCCCCCTAATCTTTGAAGTCCGTGGCGCAGTTGGTAGCGTCGTGGGCTACGGGTACGAATGTCTCGGGGTCAATTACCGGTGCGGACAGTTTTCATAAATTGATAATTCAATCGATTTATGGATTCCTGTTCGTAGTCTGAGTGTTTGTGTTGTGTAAAACTCCTTCCTCACCCATCCATCCAATCCTCACGGGGCGTAGCGAGAGAGATTAGCTAACTACTAGTGCTGTCCTAGCCCTATCCTTCTATCCATACTATCTTTGATAAAGACAGGTTGAGCAACTGAGTAACAAACAGTTCTCATAGAAGAAATCTGTTGAGATACCTCCATTATGAGACCATATGCTCCACGCTGGGAGCGGACATGGGAAAAAACATATACATAACACCATAAACGTGATCATTTTAGTTTAATTATGCCCGATCTCAATAGGAAATATAATATAATGGGTTCCTAAGGTAGCATTTTAGAAGTTTATTTTTTATGATAACTGTTTTTTCTTCGTTTGCTCAATTCGTCTTCTTTAGAGAGAGCAATGGAAGAATAATGGGTTTAATTAGTTGACTCGGTAAAACCTGTTTTTAGCATAATTCGATTGAATACAGATATGATGCTTAAGATCAGTGCTTCACAAAATTTGGTTGTAACTAAAGACATCGACTGAGGATGCTTGATGGAATTTAAAAATCAAATTTGAATTGTTGAGATTTTGTACATATCCATGTATTTTGTCATTAACTTCCAATGTCATCTTCAGTCAGTTCAAGTTCATTCGTGTACTTGAATGCCTGAAGATGCCGAAAGGTGAAACACGGGTCGTTAGTGACAAAATACACCGAAATGTACAAAATCTCAATAATTAAAATTTGAATTTGGATTATTGAGATTTTGTACACTTCCATGTATTTTGTCACTAACGACCCGGGTTTCGCCTTTCGGCATCTTCAGGCATTCGAGCACACGAATGGACTCGAACTGAGATACATGGATAAATACATGGAAGTGTACATAATCTCAATAATCCAAATTTAATATTGAAATTCCATCAAGCACCCTCAGTCGATGTCTTAAATTATAATTAAAATTTGGTTGTAACTATTGAACTTGTATTCTGATTTTGCATGTATTTTAAACATTTTTTTTCCGTATGTTTGTCTGCTTTTTGAAGATATGTGTCATTACATATTGTGTGAAACAACTTATTGTATATGTATGTATTTTTGTTCGATTTTGACAAAAGGTGGATTAAGCTAATGTGAAGTTATGATTGGATTCGGCTGGCGAAAAGGGATAAAAACATCACAAACAAAACATGCCTTTTTAAACAAGTCGATAAATCATTTATTGAACTACCATAGAATGGATGTTTTAATTTCGAGATTTGAATCATTGACAGTGCAAATTACGACACCCGATACATATTAAAAAATATCAAAGTCATCAAAAACCGTAAAAAAAATGCAGGACCGTATTTAAAAATCTACGCCACACTTTACTGTGTGCACACATGCACGGGGCGGGGGAGCGGTAAATCGGTTGAATTGTTCCTGTTTCGCGAACGCACAGGGAAATCTATTCCACCGCAACGCATCATTCAACACGTTACGATGGGCGGGCTGGGGGGCTGTTGGTAAATGGTGGGTTTGAGAAACTCTGCTGATTTGTCGCCAGCGAAACAACCATACATATTTATTCACATAATGAGTTTATAGAAATGTTTATCATTTTCTTTTAGCTTATCAAAAACTCAAAAAGTGCATTTACTAAAGTACCAACGGGTAGACGAAAAACATAAGTAAGCGCTATTGATTGTAATATTGTATATATAGAAATGAAATCCGTCTCTTTGACAATCTATCGCCACTCGCTCATGCACTCCGCTTCTCTGAGGGTCATCTGTAATGAGAGGCCTGTAGCGTCCTTCACTTGGTCGATCCAGCGAGTTGGTTCCCTTCCGCGTCCCGTTCTACCTTCGACCTTTTCTGTGACGATGAACTTTTCAAGATTGTCGGTAGGCTTGCATGCAATGTAGTCAAAAAAGCCGAGTAGGCGTCTTATATATTCGGCCAAGAGTCTATCCTGGATTTGTAGGTCGTTCAGAATAGACGCGTTTGTGCATTTGGTCCTCCATGGTGTACGGAGTATCCTTATCCAGCATCATATAAAAAACAGTCGTTATAAAATATCTCTCATTCAATTTTTTTTTAAAAATTGTAAAGAATATCACTTTTTATCCGTTGGTGACTAAATTTTTATTTTCTCAATTCAACTTTAACCTCCAATTGAGTTGAGAATAAAAATTCAATCTTTATTACAATTTGTACACAAGAAGAAAGTTACTTCAGTTTTCTTCTGACAGCGAATTGTCTGTAGATCCCGCTAGGGGGGATAAGGAAAGGGATTGTATTGCGGTGTTGAAGGATTGAAAGGGGGTTGAGGGTTGAAACTGAGATGCTGCCTTCCAAACGCCCTGAGAATAAGAAAGTCAAGGGCGCTTCAAATAAGAAGGTGATGTCTTAAAAAGATTTATTTCGTTCACAACATTTATTTAAAAACAATGTTTATTCTTTTTGTGGTAATAAGAGTAGAATAACTATTGTAAAAAAAAATAGTTATTTTAACGTCTGTTTTGATAAAAAAGACATACTTAATTAGTTGTAACAATTCTGTTTACCAATTACCATAACGACTAAAAACTATAGATTCCAAATAAATCAATATATACTCAAAAGGCATAGTTCCGAAATATATAAGAAACAAATTTTAGACAGGCTTAATATATTATTATTATTACAATGACATTATCGGATTATCTAAAGATAAATCATAATAATATTTTTATCTATTATCATAAAAGGAATTTTCAGAGGTTTTCACAGGATTTTCATAGTTGTTACAGTTTGGATCTAAAGTGGTAATAACAACTGTCATTTTGAAACTGAAAATGTTTGACTAGTTACACTGTGGAACTGAGTTATTGATATAGTTATAATATGAGTTGTATAAAATGAAATCAAATGCTTATAACCGATACTGATGTAACTCTTATACTTTATACAAACATTTGAGTTTTAAGTGAATTGTTATAGAATATATTGATATAATCCAAGCGACTAAATTTCATGATTCAACAGAGGTAAGTTTGCATGTAAACGCAATGGAGATTTTGCATTTGATTTGTTAAGTTGTACACCACTACATACACAAGAATATGGAGAAAATTTATGCATTCATATGTAATTTTCGACTTTTGTAGACAGTATCGTTTTTGCTTAAAGACTTAAAAGAAATTATAATATAATAGTCAGTAAAACAGGGTGCAATAGACCGCATAGCCGAAGATCCAAATTTAGTGGTAGTAAACATAATCACGTCGGAGTTCGTGGTACAGTTACAGATTTCTCAGGCTCAAGTTTCGGTACGGACAGATTCATAAATTGATTTTTCAACCGATTTCTGTGGCATGAATGCTTGTGATGTCTAAAATAGTCTTTCAATGATCTGATCCTAATTAGCGACTAACTGAACACTAATCCTGTTCTAACCCTATCCTTCTATCCTTTCTCTATTCGAAGAAAAAGAGAAGTTGAGACACTGAGTAAGAAACAGTTGTCGCAGAAAAACTTCTGTTTAAATACCTTCATTAGTATGTCATATGTTATAATAATAAAGTTATCAAGCCAGTCACATCTGAACCACCCTCTACGTTTCGCGAAGATGTTTACTAGATGTGGGTGAAGTAAGGTTTTGAGTTTCAGATGAATTAAGTTGCGGTCAACAGTTCAACGCGATGTTGAGCTTTATTTGCCAAATTAATGTAGGCAACACCATACACTAAATTCTTTCACGCCGTTACGAAACAAGGCAAAATAATTGAAAGGTATACACCGCCCCAAGACAGTGATATTATTAGACGGCGTAATAATACATTCTCTAAGAAAATGATAGTCTCGCTGAATATTTCATATATGTTTTTTAAACGCCCTAGGATACACGGCGGCGTCGGCGTTGGCTACGGTTACGGATGTCTCGGGTTCAATTCCCGGTGCGGATGATTTTCATAAATAGATCTCTCAATCCATTTAAAGATTTCTGTTCGTAGTCTGAGTGTTTGTGATGTCTATAACACCCTCCCACCCATTCAATTCTCACGGGGCATAGCTAACCAATAGTCCTGCCCTAACCCTATCGTTCTATGAAATGAAGATGCTGAAAGGCGAAACCCGGGTCGTTGGTGAAAAAATACATGGAAGTGTACAAAATCTCAATAATCCAAATTTCTCAAGCACCCTCAGTCGATGTCTTAAATTTTATCATAAATATTCATTAACAGAAATAGCAAATGGGAAATTTTAAAATAAAGTTGAGAGCCACTTAAATATTTTTAACTATATTTAATATATCACACCTATATATAGCCCCCCCCCAAATCTTTGACGTCCGTGGCGCAGTTGGTAGCGTCGTGGGCTACGGTTACGAATGTCTCGGGTTCGATTCCCGGTGCGGACAGGTTTCATAAATTGATAATTCAATCGGTTTATGGATTTTTGTTCCCAGTCTGAGTGTCTGTGTTGTCTAAAACTCCCTCTTCACCCACCCATCCGATCCTCACAGGGCGTAGCGAGAGAGATTAGCTTACTACTAGTGCTGTCCTAGCCCTATCCTTCTGTCCCTACTCTCTTGGGGAAAACAAGAGGTTGAGCAACTGAGTAACAAGCAGTTCTCGTAGAAAAATTCTGTTAAGATACATCCATTATGAGACCATATGCTCCACATTGGGACCAGCCATGGAAAAAAAATGAAAACAAAATAACTGGTTTCATTTTGTGATATTTAATATGGAAATCTTCATTTAAATACCAGGGAAGAGATTCACGTAATCTAAAATAATTGTTCTAGTAGAGACTGTTATTCGTGATTTACCATCTCCATGCAGAGTATTTTTGATTTTATTCAAAAGCAATCAAGTGCCATATTTAACAGGCCCGTAATTGGGACGCGGCAATGAAAATAAATTGGAAATATCGAAGCCGGGCGCCTGGTGTGATGAGCGCATTTAGTTATTGATGTTCAATATGTATGCACCGCTTCTCAAATTAATCGCCCCGCCACGCCGTTCGGTCGTTCAGAATGCATTTGATCCAGAAATAGAGGACACAGTCGTACCAATTGGACAACTATAAATTGCTTACAATAAAAATGCTTTTTTCCATTTTTTTCTACTAGTCGTTTGAATTCTAGAGTAATGTAATTTTGATTACTTAATCTAGAAAATTATATCTAAGACCATTTGTGTTAGTGATATTCTCAACTCTTTTAAACATCAACGTAAGACAACAATACATAAAACTAGTTACTGAATATTTCCACATTTTTCGGCAATGCGTTGATCAGCCGAACATCGATTGATACTGGCGTGTCATATTTCATAACGCACTGACTGCCAAATAAATATAATAATATTAATAAAAAATTGAAAACAAATTTAAATATTTTATGAATTATATCCACGCAAATTATTCCCTCTGACTGTACATCCTAAATATTGCCAATAGTGGCGTGGTTAAAACTCTTACTGTAAATGGAGGGGTTAATAAAAAATTCAAGCTTATTTGATAATCTTTTACAAAAGTTTTATATCAACAAAATCAAATTCGGCCATTAGTTTGTGGACATAAAAAAAATTCTTAATGAAAATTAAAAACATAGTTTTTTTTATTTGAGATTGATTTTTATACTCTGAGAAGCATGAGATTAACTAATTTTGTAATAAATATATAAATATATATATTTTTTTTTTAAATTTGGATTATTGAGATTTTGTACACTTCCATGTATTTTGTCACTAACGACCCGGGTTTCGCCTTTCGGCATCTTCAGGCATTCGAGCACACGAATGGACTCGAACTGAGAGACAGTAAACAGTGTCTAACGCTTATATAGAAGATACAAATGCGACAAATATCATTTACGAGGCAATACATTATACGTCTGAGAGCCACACCGATACCTGAGTTAAAATTTTTTGGAAATCGCCCTAATCCTTATTTTGTAAACACCATATTACCAGAGTGGCGATTGCCGAAGGCGATTGCCGCTTTTCAACTTCTTTTAGAAATACCAGTGATTTTACAATTATAATAGTATTGTGGGTTTTGACGGGATGTAATTCGACGAATGGGTAAATATATACAATCATTCCACATTTAGTGAAATCTGTTAGGTGTTTCAACGTATCGGATATAATAGCGGAGAATTAGGAAGGTTCAGCTGCTCATTCAAGATTGGTAAAGAGTATAACTGGCCTCTATTAATTTCTAAAATTTCCTGATAAAATAATTTATGATCCCCCATGTTTTTATGCAACAGTTTAACCCCATCATCCGCATTAAACTTATGGTTCTCCATTAGCAAGTGATTTGCGAATGTCGAAGTTTCTTTTTTTAATCTAAAGGCAGCTAAATGTTCTGATACCCTTATATCTAATGTACGTGTGGTTTTACCCACATAGAAATGTTGGCAATCATTGCATTGTAATTTATAAATACCAGATTTGTTCTTAAAGTTTACTCTATCTTTATTGTTAATAAGTAATTTGCCTAGAGAGTTTTTGCAATAGAACGCCGGTCTAACACTATCAGCGAGTTGTTTTTTAATTTTAAAGCTTGTGCAACCTAAATAACTTATTCTATGCCAGATTCTAGGGCGGTCTATGTCTTTAGACAAGTTCCCGAAATATAGCATCTTTTCTGCTAATTTACGTTGTTTTTTTGATACAAGACTATCTATAAGAGACGCCTCATAGCCATTATTAATGGCAATTTGTTTAATAATGTTTAGTTCGTTTTCAAAATTAAATTTATTTAGAGGTATAGTGACTAATCTGTGAACCTGAGAATGGAAAGCAGCCAATTTATATGAGAAAGGATGGTCTGACTTAAAATGGATCGCGGCTTCTGAAAACGTATGTTTTCGGTAAATTTTAAATTCATGAATGGAGTTTTTAATGTCAATATTAAGGTCAAGGAAATTTATATTCTTGCCCCCTACTTCTAAAGTGAATTGAATTTTATCATCTAGTGAGTTAAGAAAATTATGAAGGTTAGAAACTTGTCTCTCAGTTCCATTGAATAGACAAAGGATGTCATCTACGTAACGGAACCAATAAACTACGTTTCTAACTTCTGTTTTATTGCTAAAAATAAGGTTTTCTAAATGGTTCATGTAAAATTCTGCTAATAGTGGTGACAAACAACTTCCCATTGCAAGGCCTTCGGTTTGTTCATAGAATCTATTATCAAATTGAAAATAGTTCTGGTCAACGCAAACGTCTAATATATTAAGTAATTCCGTAGTAATGACAGGATTAACTCTACGCGTATTAAGGGTATCTTTGATGATTTGTTTACATTTGTTTACAGGTACATTAGTGAATAAGCTAACAACGTCAAAAGAAATTAATTTGGCGTTTAACGGAATGTTATAATTTTTAATTTTATCTACTAACTCTAATGAATTTTTAATACTATACAATGGCTTGAATTTACTGTGATTGCGGATGAGAGAGTTAGCTCTTTTGGAAAGTTTATACGCTGGAGCATTCATATATGAAACTACCGGTCGAATTGGTATTGAATCCTTGTGAATTTTCGGTAGCCCATAAAATTTGGGGGCTTGTGGATTTCTAGTAGATAAAATGGACAAATCCTTAGGGTTGATTGTAATGCTACAACTATTTATAACCTCTTTAATATTTTTATTAAATTTTAATGTAGGATCTTTTTTCAATTCGACTATATCGTTATTATCGAGAAAGTTATTAAACTTATCAACATAGTCTTTTCGCGTTAACAGGACCGTGGTATTTCCTTTGTCCGCCTTTGTGACAATGATATCATTATCTTTAATTTTAGTTTTAATATTTTTAAGAGTAGCCAACTCCTCATTAAACTTATTGTAATTTTTGTTGCTGTTTAAGTAATCTTTCTTAAGGATGCGAGAACAAATATGTTTGCTGGTTAAATCTTTATGTAATGCAATTTCTAAATCTATAGCAAGGTTTTCATAATCCGATTTTCTATTTGGCAAAGGCGGACAATATTTAAGACCTTTTGATAAAAGGCTCTGCTCGTCTTTTTTTTTCGACAAAATACATGGAAGTGTACAAAATCTCAATAATCCAAATTTAATATTGAAATTCCATCAAGCACCCTCAGTCGATGTCTTAAATTATATATATATATATATTTAAAAAAAAATAATAATTCATCTGAAACATCATCAGTTGATAATTCTCGTGATGAGTGAAACCGGTCCTGATCATTATAAACATGTGAAAACAGTACAAACAAATTTTGTTTTATTTTTTAAAATATAATGCCTTTCCATCAAGAGTTGACAGTTAACACCTTAACACCTTAAAAACATATATTTGTGTTATAGTAATTCAAATGAATAAAGCTACGAACGTACGAACTGTTTTGATTGTATTTACATTGGGGCACTTTTGATGATATTTTAAAAATTATCTTCGCATTCAATGTGGATTGCTTGAGGCGATGAAAAGCAAAACATTTTGACAAAATCGAACAAAAAATACGGACATATACTGAAAGTCATTTCACACAATATGCAATGACAAATAACTTGCAAAACCTGTCATAAGCATACGAAAAAAATGTTTGAGCTTTTAATGACATACCGATAACTTTTATAGTAACAATCAAATGCCGATATCTCCAATTTTATTTCACTAATATTTAATTGCAGTTATAATAATAATTTTGCAAATAATGTTGAAAGGGGTTTTCGGTATCACGATGTAATTATCATATTGTCGTTATAGTGGCAGAAGAAGTTAAATAAAAAAACCTTGTTTTGAGATTAATCGACTTTTAAGAAAATCGTAAAATTGAATTCTTTCTATTAACATACCTTAACTATTATTTATTAAACTAACCACTTTATGAGATTCGTCATCATTTACGAATTCAATTTAATTATGAGTAATATTTTTTTGTAGTAATATTAATTATAGTTTTTTCCATTAGTAAGTGTGAACGAAATTGATTTAACTCAAATCGATTTCTTCAAATAACGTAAAAAAATACATGGAATATTTTTGAACTGAGCTTGTTTTTTTAGACGATAGACAGTCCTAAATTCTATCCTATTGCATTCATAACTCAAAACAGGCGATTTTCGACATATTGCCTTCTGCCACTATGCAGACGATATAAAAGTTTTTACGATGGTATGGTGCTGCAATAACTTTCTAGGTACAACACTACTCAATTATTTTCAACTATATATCGCCGTTGTTCTGGAAGAAGACGTTAACTGAAAAATACTAGTTTTGAGTAATTGGACTTTGAAGTTTGTCAAATGTTTGAAATGCTACCCCTTTTTCATTTTGTGTGTTTGTACAAATTGTTTTTAAGTAAAACTATAATTTATAAAATAAGTGTGTTCTTCCATACGGTAGAGTTTTACATAAGAAACATATTGGTATAACGAACACAATATGTAATTTTTTCGATTTAGTGTTTTCATCCAGAACAGCGACGATATTTCACTTATTTTTCTTTTATATCAAATAATGAAGTTCTACATGAGAGAAGATGAAAAGATGTTTTCTGACAATAATCAAGTTACCTTCTCTAGATAAATTATATTGGTAGGTTTGTGTAATTGTTAAAAATTTACGCATTCTGTTTGACAAATTGGCTAAATCCAAAAGGCAAATATGGCCGTATTAGTGGAATAATTTCACAGGCAGCATTGTTCAAATAATCATAATATATCCTCTGGAATATTTGCAAAGTATTTGAGACACCTATTAATATTTCACATGCCAAAACAAAGGATTGTGTGTCTGTAATTGGTATGGGGGGGTTGAGGGGGTTTGACAGGGCCGGAGCGGGGAGATAATATGCCCTAATAAAACGAATACTCTCAGAAAGGCATAGTCGTCTCAATATTTTGTATGACTGATGCGTACGCATCTTTGAATTATTGCGTTTCCCAACATGTGCTTTTTGACACTTTTATCTTTAAAAAATAACGTACTTTTTCCAGTGTTTTATTAATATCTATTTTCATTTAGCTGCGTATTGTCTGCGTAAATATACCAAATTTCTTTAAATTGTCAAAATAAAATTACGTCAAATACGTCATGCTAGATTTTAAGCGATGTATTATATATGACATTTTCTTTATAACCGTAGCTACGTTAAGTAGTTTTCTTAAGTTATTAAACTGTTGGTAAATTTTTCATCACAGTATTTATTCTTTATTTTATCTGTTTTTTCTACTTGAATCAGAAGAGTCTCTTTGTGATTATTGTATAAAAGTATGAAAGCGCTAATATTTTCCATATTCCTCTGTATGTATAAAACTTAACAGATCAAATGCAAATCCCCATAAATAAGTGAAAAATGAATTTATAAATTGCTTTTAAATGCAAACTCACCACTGTCCAATACAAAATCACTAAATTTAGTCATTTGGGTTATATTATATCCGTATAAAGTGTAAGAATTACTACAGTATTGGTTTTATTTGATTTATGTTTTATACAACTCATATTTATATTGATAACTCAGTTACAAAGTGTAAGTCGCAGGGTTTCAGTATTTAGTTGGGTATGAGGAAATTCTTAGAAAACCGATATCCACCTGTTCCAAAATGTAGTATGCGGTAATCTGTGATTATTTTAGAATGACGTCGTTATTATTACATTATATCCAAACTACAGTATCGGTTATATTTGATATCTCACGATATGACTTCGAATGACAGTGCCGTTTTTGCTTTTATACAACTCATAATATAATTCTTTTAAAATTAAATATATTGCATTTTTACCTCATTGTAATGGGATCCTACCATGTTAATGCTAATTATTTTAACACATTGAGTCCCGTAGCCGTGTTTTCACGTGATACAACAACCATCGCTTGAGTCCCGGAACCGTGTTTTCACGTGATAGACCAGCCTAAAAATATTTGAGTCATCAAGTGATCGAATTACAACGGAATTCCGGTTTTAATTATAGTTACGACTTAAAAAAATTCCAAAACAGACATCTAATTTGTGTTATTGCCAAAATAGACTTTGATTTTATCGACTTAAAATCTCAATCGAATTTTAGTTCTTTAATATAACCATTTCTGGAGACGATATTTCTGTGACACTGAGTCCACTCAGAGTTAGAGTTTTGCAAGATATACAAGACAGATTGTCAGGGAATATGTCTAGGCACATATTGATGCTGGTGCCGTCATCGAAAAAAAATCCCTGTAGAATATGCAAGGTGTGTGCAAAGCACAAGAAAAGGTATGTGACTCGGTACATCATGTGTAAGCATTGTCGTGTGGCTCTTCTCAAAGGAAAATGTTACAAAAATTAAATATTAAAATGTTTTATACAATAGTCGATGTCTAAAATGTTTAAATTACAGAAAAAAGTTTCATTTGATTTCATCCGCTATTTCCATAGTTATAACACTTTTAGTGAACGCTTAAGAAAAATGATATTTCTTCAAAAGATCGGCCGGGCACAAGGGTTGTTTTACCTGATTTTGGTCGGAGCTGGTAGTGTTTAAAATGACTCATATATTGTTATCTCAGATCCAAAGTGTAACAAGTCAAACATTTTCAGTATTAAGCTTAGTGTTGGGAAATGCTTAGAAATCCGATGTCAACCAGTTCTAAAATGTAGCAAGTGGTAATCTGTGATTATTTTATTATGACAGTAGTTATTATTACTTAAGATCCAATCAACTCAAATTATAATTCTTATGAAACCAAATATATTGCATATTTTTTACCTTATAAGAATGGAATTCGATCAAGTTCATGGCAGTTCATTCAATAAAATGCGATGAAATTAACAATAATGCAGCTTAGAGTTAGTTTTGCTGTGGTGGTTTTAAGCAGACATGCAAATTCGTGGTATAAAACAAATTAATACATTATTGAGTTAACAGCGGCAATTCGAGAGTTTGGGAAACCCAATATCCCGCGTTATTTATCCGCATTGAAACAAAAGAGAATGTGCGATTTGGTACGACGCATTTAAACCCTTTTGCGCTAATGCCCCGCATTCCCTATAGACGAATAACACCAGATGCCTGCCTGCCATCACTACACCCACTATACAACAACAACCACACAATATCATTATGTCATACATATGTACAAACACGTTACGCATTATGACTTCGCGGTGTGCCTAATTTCAAATAGTTTGGGAATGGCTGGTCGGA
Organism: Himalopsyche phryganea; assembly: GCA_022494535.1. Lineage (NCBI taxonomy): Eukaryota > Metazoa > Arthropoda > Insecta > Trichoptera > Rhyacophilidae > Himalopsyche > Himalopsyche phryganea. Next base: position 1,329,503 of record JAGVSL010000039.1, read on the forward strand.
CGAAATAAAAAAAAAAAAAAACTTAAATGGTAAAATTTAATTTGAATCATAATATATTCACTCATTATATGGATTATCTAAGCAGTCTAACCAAAAAGTTAAGGATATGCGGCCAATAAACTGAATGCATTTTTTCTTTTCATTATTTTCATTTAATTACAACATACTTAACATAAGTATATATTCACATTTTCAAATAAATCAAATGAAAGTTTCTTAAATATGTCCTTATTTACATATTTGGAGACAATGCAGGTAATTTATAATAGTAAATGAATTTGTCGATTAGCAATGGAAAAAGAAAATATTTAGGAAATACTGACAGAACGCATTAAGTCAGTTTTTGATGATTTTCTGTTTTAACTGTGAAAATGTATGCAATTAATAATCTACGTACTGGAAAAACGCATAGAATATAATGGCTTTGGAAAAAAAATAAAATTAAGTCATATTGATTTTTTTAAGACATGGATACCAAATCTTTTGATTTGTATGCCAATAAGAATAATCTTTCTAATGTACAAAATATATTTTTTAAAACCAAACAATTGCACTTGGGAGAGAGAGTACTTTGAAAAAAAAAATGCTTTAAATGCGATTATCTCAGAAATTGTTTTTATGACTTAATGCCTTCTTGTGAGAGAGAGCTCTCCCAAGTACGATTGTTTGTGATTTAAAAAAAAACTGCATAATAAAGAATAATCTTTTTGATATACAAATCATAAGATTTAGTATCGATAGAGTTGAAGTCATATCACGATTTCTGCCAGAATAAAAAAAATAACAATATGACTTAATCCTATTTTTTTTCAAAGCCATTTTATTCTATGACTTCATTTGTTCTATCAGAACGTAGATTGTCAAATTGTTTATGTTTTGACATTTAAAACAGAAAACCATAAAAAAATATGCGTACACGAACGATATACTGATATCCTCGATACGATAGCGCCGCAGCCACGTAGTCAAACAGAAATTCTAAGAAAAGCCAAAAAGTGTTTATTTTTGGGCTATTATAGAGTCATTTCGCCAGTGCTCAGCCAGTTAAGCGACAGGTGTACTTTCAAAAGAAATTTTGAGTCAATGAATGATAAATACATATTTTTTCTATAATTTAAGACATCGACTGAGGGTGCTTGATGGAATTTCAATATCAAATTTGGGTTATTGAGATTTTGTACACTTCCATGTATTTTGTCACTAACGACCCGGGTTTCGCCTTTCGACATCTTTAGGCAGCACACGAATGGACTCGAACTGAGAGACAGTAAACAGTGTCTAACGTTTATATATAAGATACAAATGCGACAAATATTATTTACGAGGTAAGATATTATACTCAGGTATCAGTGTGGCTCTCAGACGTATAATATCTTACCTCGTAAATAATATTTGTATCTTATATATAAACGTTAGACACTGTTTACTGTCTCTCAGTTCGAGTCCATTCGTGTGCTCGAATGCCTGAAGATGCCGAAAGGCGAAACCTGGGTCGTTAGTGACAAAATACATGGAAGTGTACAAAATCTCAATAATCCAAATTTACATATTTTTTCGCTGTTATTCCATTAAAAACGGGTTAAGCAATGTAACCAACTTAAAATAAAATAGTTAATATTGTACCAAGCATAAAATAATAGAAGTTTACAAAAAAAATGCCAGTTATCACTATGGCACTTCATGAATATCGCAAAATAATCTACTGATAGTAGACAGAACAATAAAAAACATAATGATGCAAAGCATGTCAATATAAAGTAAATTTAGTGCGATCCTCATACAACATGAATTTGTCGAAACTTGCGAAGTAAAAATGTGCTTTTTTTAATTACATGTTGCATCATATAAGTCAGTATAGTGCAGATATACATTGGCAAGTGGCAAGACTACCTACAAGAATTTTAAAAAATCTGTTATTTTAAATGTGTCCACTGTTATTTAAGTTTTAAGCTCAAAAGGCCGACTACAGGCGACGACTGACTTTAGGAACAAGCACCCTAGTATTAGCATTGCTTATTATACTCTAAGATTGTTTATAGTATCTACATGCAATGAATGTAAATTATTCAATATTCTTCCGTAAATATGTACACACATATTTTATAATTGAAAGAGATTTTAAAGTAACCCAAAATTTATTTCAAAATAATCAATCTGTACATGTTACAACTTGCATGTGTGCGTAAAGTTATAATGTATGTGTATAAGTACTCGTTTCTCTTACTAACACAGTGACACCCGGGCTAAGACGGGCCCTGTCAACTATTTTACGTGAACCAACAATTTTACACTAAGATAGAAATCTTGTTTTATGAAATTCCGTCTAATGCAAAATATCTACCGGTGGGGAGATGAATTTTATTATGTCGGATAATACTCGCGCAGCGACGGCGAATTCGAGGCGTCGTATTTAAAGGGTTAAGTCAAAGAGAAATTTAAAATTTGAATCTTCAAAAAGTAAATGAGAAGTACTTATTTGATTCAAACAAATGAATTGTATTGATTGTTTCATAACGAAATTTTGAATCGATGTAATGCTTCAATCTTATGCGTTTAATAATTCAACACAATGGCAGAAGATACAGTATTTTATATAATTTTTGCTCTCTCGTTTTTTGGATTTTTCCTTTTTTTTTACCATGTCAGCTTCCAACTTGGAGCATATAGACTCTTTAAGGAGGTATCTCAACAGAAGTTTTTCTAGAGGAGCTGCGTGTTACTCAGTTGCTCAAATTCTTTTTTTTAAAAAAAAGAGTAGGGATAGAAGGATAGGGCTACGACAGGACTAGTGGTTAGCTTATCGCTTCCGGTATGCATAGTTTTTAGGATGGGAGAAGTGGAGGGGAATTAAAGACATCCATAAATCGATTGGTGGTTAGATACGTATTTTTTTACCATATCTGCTCCCAGCGTAGAGTATATGACCTCCTAATGGAGGTATCTTAAAAGAAATTTTCCATGAGAACTGGTCATTACTCAATTGCTTAACATCTCTTTTTCGATGAGAGTAGGGGTAGAAGGATCGGGCTACGCCCCGTTTTTGAGGATCGAATGGGTGGGAAGGAGTTTTTTTTAGACATCACAAACATTCATGATTGCGAACAGAAGTTCATAAATCGATTGAAAGACCGATTTATGAAAACCGAGACTTCCGTTACCAACTGTGCCACGGAGCCGTGTTTATACTTTACGAAAAAATGGTGAAGTAGCTACTTTTCACAACAACTTTTGACAACGAAAATGCAATAAACGTATAATCACGTATATGGCACTTACGTGATTATACGTTGGGAGTGTCGATATAAGCTCCTTTAAGAGTTCAAATGATTCACATTGGTAGTGAAAATGATTACAATACATCGGTGCTAGTAAATTAATTGCTTTGAGAACTTTCAATCATCTTTAAATTTAAAATGCTAGACGTCGTGAATTTTTCGAATGCCTTGACATGTTCAACTGATGATCGTCTATTGATTTTTTTTGTAAAAAATTTAGCTCAAGCAATCACTTATTTCATTTCATCAGCAGTCATTTATTCTCGAGATTTAATTATCTCGATAAGTCCCCGCCACTGTCACCCTGATTACGTACGAAAAGTACTAAGGAAGTAACGGTCTTAAAACTTGGCAAAGGTACTACAGAACCACGACTACCAAAGACGACACAGCCGCCATCTCTCTTTCTAACTAATGAAGAGTTACCAACAACCTGGTTTTACGATTCGCCCAAAGGAGGCGCTACTGAAACCCCTACACCCGCCGCCCACACCCTTGGACTGCCGCTGCTAAACCCCCGCGTTTTAGGACATGAGAGATGACACTCGTCCGCCAGTCCGGGATTTGGAAAAAAGGGCAATACTATGCAACTGTATTGAGCGCACATGACTTCAAGAATTTATCATAACCGCGAAAGCGTGATTAAGTTAATAGTCTTCATTCACCCATTTACAAATTTACTTATTACACTAGAAAACACGACTAGGCTGCAGTGACTTCTGCCAGCATTCGCTCAGTACGTTTGATATGAACGATGCGCAAACAGAATAATATCGACTGTGGAAAGGAAAAAAGACGTAACCCAAATCAAAAAATAAAATGTATAACTCCAATAAATCATGCTAATACAATACATTTTTATATCAATTTATAATATATCGACTGTAGAAAGGCAAAAGGACTTATCTCTCCGTCTTTTCAATATATTTTTTTATCGATGATTACAATGTATACAATTTAATACACGTTTCGTTTTGGGTTATACACAATATTTATTGTGTGTGTGGGTTACGCTGTTTTTCCTTTCCACAGTCGATACATAGAGGGAAAGAGTGTGTGTGTATTATGTGAGTAAAATTCATTCATTTGTGGGTATACACACTTACGCTTCTTGCGCATGCGTTGACAAAAAGGTGTGTGTGCTGCGTTATCTATAATTAGATAAATCACTACAAATATATATACTGTCGGTATAGTGGCAGAAGGCGTTAAGTCAAAAAACCTTGTTTTGAGATAATTGACTTTTAAGAAAAAAGCATGAAATTCTGATCATTATATACATGTGGAAGTAGTACAAATATAAAGTCTTTCCACCATGAATTGACAGTAAACACCTTAAAAGTGACTATGAATGTAATTGACTTAATTTATGTTGATTTCTTCAAATTACATAAAAAAATACTTGAAATAAGGCTGAGCTCGTTTTTTCAGACGATAAACCGCCCTTGAAATCTATCGCACTACATTTATAGCTTAAAACAGTCACACCTTGTGCCACTATATCGATGATATAAATACATGTATTATTTTTACGAATAAAATTTTGCTGTCATAAAAATCGCTTACTGATCGCAGTGACAGAGTGCCAAAAATTCATACCGTGATAAAATATTCACCCAATAGAGAATATGAAATGAAGGGGGTTTTATAATTACCCCGATTCGCCCCTGCGCGACAAACCGACCCTGCTCTGCAAAAGTTTCTACTTCTTCTTATACTTGAACTCGCGAAATTATATTCAGGTGCTAATGGGTTGAGATTAAAATTAACTATAAAGATAAATCCAGTGGCTGTCATTGTGGAAGGTGCGTTTTACGGCCGTTTGGATTAATTTATCTCGCAAAGTAATGGTCGTGAAAAATAATTAATAAGATTTTATGCAGAGCGCGTACTTAAAATGAGTCGACTGTTTTATATGTTATTTCTTCACCGGGGCCGGGTATTAGCTGGTCAATCGTTATTATTAACGAACGACTTTCGGAAGCTTCTTTGACAAGTATAACACTCAGATTACAAGATGCTTTACATAATTATAGCCATAAAAATATTTTTTTCTTAACACTAATTTGATATTTAATATCGTCGCTGTTCTGAAAGAAAATACTAAATCGAAAAATGACATATTAAGTATTTGTTTCCGTGTCCGCTCCCAACAAATGATCTCGTAATGGGGTGATCTTAACAGAATTTTTCCAATGAGAACTTCTTGTTACTCGGTTGCTGAAACTCTCTTTTTTCGAAGAGAGTAGACATTGTAGGCATAAGGCGCTACGCCCCTTAACGATCGCATTGGTGAGAGAGAGTTTTAGACATCGCAAACACTCAGACTACGAATAGAAATGCGTAAATCGGTTGAAAGACCAATTTATAAAAATCGTCCGCACCGGGAATTGAAGCCGAGATGTCCGTTACCATAACCAACGACGCAACCAACTGCACCACAGACGGCACCAAATTATTTAGTTTGTTTTTACGAAAATGTTCCTATATTTCGATCTTTACCGTACTTAAAAACACACTTATTTTTATAGTTTACTTATTCTTAGTTTTTTAGAAACAAACTAAATGTAAAAGGTATAGCGATTCAAACATTTGAAACACTTCAAAGTCAAATTACATTTTCATGTATTTTCTTCACTGACGACCAGGGTTTTGCCTTTCGGCATCTTCAGGCATTCGAGCAAACAAATGCCCGAAGATGCAGAAAGGTGAAACTCGGATCGGTAGTGACGAAATACATAGAAATGTACAAAATCTCAACAATTCAAATTTGATATTGAAATTCTATCAAGCACCCTCAGTCGATATCTTAAATTAAACTTAAAACAAATATTTTTCACAAAGTGTCTTCTTCCAGAACGATGACGATATGACGTAATGATTAGGACCGATTTTGGTCATCGCGAGAATTTTGAGTGTTTGTTTTTGAGGTTCTCAACTGGAGTCTACATGCGTTGGAAGCAGAAATGATTGGAAAGAATGAAATTCATCGCTCTCTTTACACTCTGTTTTATGGATCGGAAGAAATTTCGATCAAAGTCTTTCAAAATAAGCCCACAAGCCTGTTTGGGGATTCAAACCGTTTGACCACTTGGCTACAGGATCAGTATTAATATCATAGCTTCACCGAATACACCTTATCGAACGTACTTTGAGAAGCTTCTCAAACAGACGAAACGAGTGTCAAATTTAGCTACACACCCAGTGGGATAACATTGTTCATTTTATAGTAAAACAATATTTCTGTGTACGAAGGGAGTCAAATCGAGTTTATTGAAAAACGAGTGAAATATTCTTAAATAACTACAATACATACTTGCATATAATATAAAAAGGAAGGTAATTGTCGAATTGGTAATAGTGGCTACTGAATTGATAAAATTCATATAAATCCAAATCTTCTTGTGGCTCTCCTAAAAGTACCAATTTTACGCGCTCTTTCTTTCGCGTACAGATGAATAAAGTTATAATTGAATGACTGAATCCATTAAATTTAGAAAATATAAAATTATTTTTAAATCAATAATTATGGATTTCATCTTTATCTGCTTCTTAATACCAAATTCATTTTAATATGACACTACTAAACATGTCAAAGATTTACTGTGTACAACTTCCCAATTACACAGCAAGTGAAATAACAAAATTATCAATTTTGATTTAAAATAAATACGTTTTGAATAAATATGGTAAAAATAGAAATAGTTGATAGCTATTTCATGCCATGCGTAGCTCTGACATAAAATTTTTGTGAAACTAGATACTTTTCTTTTTGTACATACATGCTTTATGACAATATAATAAAGGCCGTGTGCACTGGTCAATCTCGATGGCTTCGGTTGCGGTGTACATGAATATGAAGTCATAGAGATAAAGAATAAATAAATATTATTTCAACTGTCATATCAATTACATGATAAATATTGTCGCTAGATGTCGTTAGTTGCACTCATATCAAGTGAGCAAGCGCAACGGTGACTCGAAGTGATAAAAACTTCTGGTAAATCATACATCGGCCTACAGCTCATCTGACTGACGTGCGGCTTGGACCGGAACCAGCAGAAGAAAGAAGAAGATGACTCCACGACTCCGAAGAGAGAACATCCAGACCGTCTGGGACATTGATCGCTCGACCTCCTCTCGAGGATAAATAATAAAAAAATTAAGAGGCCAAAAGAATATGTCAGCGTTGCACAAACATGTGCAACCCCAAAAAAAAAAAAAAAATTGACAACATATATATTAAAAAAAAAAAAAAAAAAATATAATATATATAAGCCCACATTTCACACACACGATCAGCTCGAGGTTATTGAATCAACGATCAATGTCACCACCATCAAGATTTTCACCACCCACACAGAGACCTACACCCATAACACTAAAACTCCCAGAGATGAAAGGAGAAATAGGGCTTAGCCCGGGAATCCTACACCTAGTGTAAATGCTATTCATTACATCGGCATACTTACCTGGCGTAGGGGACACCGTGATCACAAAGGCGGTACCCCCAGGGCGAGGCTCATCCATTGCACTTCGGTTGGGCTGACCCTTGCGATTATCCCTAATGCGGATAACTCGGGCGCGTAATTTTTGGTAGTCGGGACTGCGTACGCGCCGTCCCGGATCTGATATAGACTTACTTCGTTGCTCCCTGAATACTAAATATACGTAGCGGGCGGTTTGTGAGATACATTCACAACGCTCTGATTTTTTTTTCCATGTCCGCTCCCAATGTGGAGCATATGGTCTCCTAATGGAGGTACTCAACAGATTTTTTTTCTATGAGAATTGTTTGTTACTCAGTTGCTCAACCTCTCTTTATCGAAGACAGTAGGGATAGAAGGATAGGGCTATGACAGGACTAGTGGTTAGCTAATCGCTCTCGTTACGCCCCGTGAGGATGGGATTGGTGGGAGGGAGGACTCAGAATACGAACAGAAATCCATAAATCGAAACCAACTGCGCCACGGACGCCGACAAACGCCGACAACGCTCCGATTACCGATAGAATACCGATAATAAGTTTTCTTTAAACAGCGGAAACATGGTGGATTATTTTGATACTAATTTTATGAGGTATGAAGTTCATACAATATTTAGGGTATGCGTTCCTTGGAAGTTTGCTTTTTACATGCATATCCGCTCCCTATTCAAATCGACTATCACGCGGTTCCTCTGCTTCTCTGTCCCCCCACCAGTCTCCTCGCTTCCTCCGGGTTATTCCAACGTCTCGTAGCTCCGTCGAATACATCCCATGGATGGTCATCAACGGCCTTCCAGGGTGACGGAATCCATCTGGTTGGTAGAAGTGACACGCAGAATTCAGGCTCTTCTGGGCCATCCGCAGCACGGTTCCAAGACAGGTCCATCGTTGCTTTTTTATTTTGGACGTAATAGGAGGCAGGTCCGTCCGCTCTCTTACCTCCGAGTTCCTGATAAAATCGAACCGCCGTACCCCTAGTATTCACCTGGAGCATTCTGTTTTCGAAGCACAGTATACGATTACCCTGTGGCTTGGTGAGGTGGCAAGACTCGTAGCACCGTCAGTATGCATACGTTGAATAAGTGGCATTTGGTTCTGACCGAGTACAACCGTGAGTCCCCAGACTTTCCGCATTGAGTTAAAGGTTGCTCCCGATTCCCTAATCGGATTGCGATCTCTCTACGCAGATAGCTATCTCCCGTGATGTATACCCCCAAGTACCTGAAACCGTCGACTCTTTCGATGTCTTGTCTTGCCTCGCGCTCGTCAGAGGGTAGTCTGGATCCAGAGAGAAACTGTTCGATAGCACTTTGATTTTACTCAAATTGACTTTGATGACGTTCCTTTATTTTTTTTAATAAAAACAATCGAAAAATATTTATTGAAAAAACTTTAAATAACAAAATCATTTATTCGCCATCGCCTATCACTTAGAACTTATTTGTTCGATTATTTTTCAAGATCGGACGAGTTTTCATTATCGGATTCTGAAGTATTTTAGAAAATTTCAAAAATTCCTTAATAAGCAATTGTTTGCTTTCAGCGTATTAACTTTCCGTAGTAAAGTGCCAAGATCTGTTGTGATTGATTCTTTCCAGTATATCATGTTCTATCAACAAAACCAGCATTGTTGTAATTCATCAACCGTGTTATGCGAGGCCAAAGCGTACTTCTTTTTTTACACGATATCAATTAATAAAAGTGATATTTTAATGGTAGAACGTATCAACCATGTCCGCTCCCAATGCGGACCAGTTAGTTTTCTAATGAATGCATCTCACAAACCGCCCGCTACGTATATTTAGTATTCAGGGAGCAACGAAGTAAGTCTTTATCAGATCCGGGACGGCGCGTACGCAGTCCCGACTACCAAAAATTACGCGCCCGAGTTATCCGCATTAGGGATAATCGCAAGGGTCAGCCCAACCGAAGTGCAATGGATGAGCCTCGCCCTGGGGGTACCGCCTTTGTGATCACGGTGTCCCCTACGCCAGGTAAGTATGCCGATGTATGATTTACCAGAAGTTTTTATCACTTCGAGTCACCGTTGCGCTTGCTCACTTGATATGAGTGCAACTAACGACATCTAGCGACAATATTTATCATGTAATTGATATGACAGTTGAAATAATATTTATTTATTCTTTATCTCTATGACTTCATATTCATGTACACCGCAACCGAAGCCAACGAGATTGACCAGTGCACACGGCCTTTATTATATTGTCATAAAGCATGTATGTACAAAAAGAAAAGTATCTAGTTTCACAATAATTTTATGTCAGAGCTACGCATGGCATGAAATAGCTATCAACTATTTCTATTTTTACCATATTTATTCAAAACGTATTTATTTTAAATCAAAATTGATAATTTTGTTATTTCACTTGCTGTGTAATTGGGAAGTTGTACACAGTAAATCTTTGACATGTTTAGTAGTGTCATATTAAAATGAATGTAGTATTAAATTTGGATTATTGAGATTTTGTACACTTCCATGTATTTTGTCACTAACGACCCGGGTTTCGCCTTTCGGCATCTTCAGGCATTCGAGCACACGAATGGACTCTGTCTTAAATTAAATTATAGAATGTAGTATTGATTCTTATATCCTAATTATTGATTTAAATAATAATTTTATATTAACTAAATCCTAATTATAGTCATTCGATAATTATAGCTTTATTCATCAGTGTGGGAAAGGACAAGGGCGTTTAGTCTAAAATTCGTTATTTTAGGAGAGCCACAAGAAGATTTGGATTTATATGAATTTTATCAATTCAGTAGCATTGATTCGACCTTCCTATTTATATTATATATATATGTATGTATTGTAGTTATTTTCGAATATATAACTCGTTTTAGCTTCCTTTTCTTTTCGTACACAGAAATATTGTTTTACTATAAAATGAACAATGTTATCCTACTGGCTGTGTAGCTGAGTTTGACACTTGTTTTGTCTGTTTGAGAAGCTTCCCAAAGTACAGTCGATAAATGTGCATTCGGTGAAGCTATAATATTTAATATTGATCTATAGCCAAGTGGTCAAACGGTTCGAATCACACAAATAGGCGTATGGAATTTTCGGCGTAATTTCAAAGACTTTGATTGAAATTCCCTCCGATCCATGCGATCCATAAAACGGGGTGTAAGGAGAGCGACGAACTACATTTTTCCAATCATTTTTGCTTTCAACGCATGTGGACTCCCAGTTGAGCATCTCAACATTATTTCATTTGGAAGAACAAATGTTTGTGTAGTTTAATCATATAGCTTCTCTTTTTCCCCTCAACCGATAATAGAGGGAATTAATAAAATGACGGGTCTTAGACATAATTAAAAGCTATCAAAACGCTCTGCGGTATAACGTATAGTATCTAATATATAATTACCCGAACCGCTCTGTAGACGTTTTATTATTATCACATATCACACGTAGGTATGAAATTTTCTCATGACGTAAACGTTCGCGGTGTATATATAAAATATAATGTAATATTCCCAGATAACCCTCTCTTGTATGAAGGAATGAACGTTTTCGTTTCGGGATTCAAGCTCGTGACCCACACTATCGAACAAAACTAACTCCAAGGTTAGACCACTTGGCTACATAATCTTTTTGTTATACTTTAAATAATTCTGCCATTCATTTCATTGTTTTTTCTTCCGTTTCAAAACAACTTAAACTCCTATATTTATATCGTCATTGTTTTAAAATAAGACACTATCTGAAAAATACTAGTTTTGAGTAATTGGCATTTAAAATTTATCAAATGTTTGAAATGCTTTACCTTTTTCATTTAGTTTATTTTGTAGAAAACCTTTTTAAGTGAAATTGTAATTTATAAAAATAAACGTGTTCTCTATACGGTAGAGTTCGATATAAGGAACATTTTGGTATAATTATATCTAAGTCGACGGTGTTGTGGCCAATTGATGTAACTTTCAAAAATACGATAGTTAATGATTGGATCTCATTTTAAAGATGACAGAGTAGGTCTCGGCCAATTGATGTAAATCAGAAAAATAATTTGAAAGGTAAACATCATTTTACATTGGTTTTAGGTTTTAAAATTTTGACCCGGCCACTTGATGCAAGCCACTGTTATATCTACACTACCTACGTATAATCCTGTATCTGCAAACATGAGAATTTACAGTAGTGCATTTCACAGATTCACAACTCATTATGTAATGTTTTCTATAAAAACAGTTTTTATCTCTCACGAATAATTTCAATTTTGAGGGTTACATCAATTGGCCTAACACCGTCAATGTCATTTTTTCGATTGATTGTCCTCTTCCAGAACAACGGCGGTATTATGTATTGAATTTTTGAATTGTTTGGATTTTGTGCATTTCCATGTATTTCGTAACTTCGTCTTTCGTTCGTGTGCTCGAATGCCTGGAGATTCCGAAAGGGTAAATCTGGGTCGTTAGTGACGAAATATACAATGTCTCAAAAATTCAAATTTGAAATTGAAATTCAATCAAACACTCTCTGTCGATATCTTAAAAAAAGATATTAGGCAAGGTGATATTCAGTGTTTTAAAAGTCTCCATCTAGTATGGAAGAAAATATGCCATAAGCAATAGTCCCACGATTCTTGACAAACCTACGTTTTTACAAATCGTCAAACGCGCAAAGCGAATCAAATATCCCGGGAAGTATTCGAAAAGGGGAGAGTCGTGGAATATGGGGAGATGTTATGTATTTGCATTCATTATAGATGCGGACACAAAGTTGCGCCACCGGGCGGGGCGTTTCAAAAGTGTAAATTCGACTCGCGGGAAATTCCAATGTCACATTATTACCGTCCTTCATCTATATTTTCAGAAACGAGAGGCGGCGCGTGGTGCACTGATTATCTGAATCTGTTATGTTGAATTTGTTAATATTAATTTTATAACGTTTGGAAGCAGCTATGAAGAAGTTTACTTTCAACATGAAATGGAAAACAAATCAACTTGGAAACTTTAATATTTGTACTGGCACATATTCCACGCCTTTTGAAAGCATTGTTTGGACTAACATAGCGCTTAAGTGAATAAATCGAGGGAATACTGACAGAAAGCATTCAGGGCAAAGCGCGAAAACGGTCGATATATCACGGTCAACCACCACCTCCTTTGCTATAATTCATACGGTGTCCATAGAAATGTCAACCTTAATACCTAAAAACGATATCGATAAAGTTCTTAAGTATATTTATTGACCAACTAACTTGAAGTGTGCACCAATCACTCGCAAACCATTATTATACGTATATTGCGCATTCGCGGCCACAGCTGGAACAGGATTTATGTACAATATTTGATTTTGCAAATCATATTTTTAATGGTTATATTGTGTGTTGAGGGAAAAGCTATTTGTATAATTGTTCAATATAAATTTATTTAATTTAAGACATCGACTGAGGGTGCTTGATGAAATTTCAATATCAAATTTGAATTATTGAGATTTTGTACACTTGAATGGACTCGAACTGACTCGTGAGCTCGAATGCCTGAAGATGCCGAAAGGCGAAACCCGGGTCGTTAGTGACAAAATACATGGAAGTGTACAAAATCTCAATAATCCAAATTTGAATAAATTTATTTATCGATTAGCAGTATTTTTTCAATGAATAAATCACCGCAAGTATTTTTTTATTTTTATGGCAAAATTAATACACAATATATAATTTGAAATAATATAGTTGATTTCGGAAAAAAATAGTTTGGCCGATAGAGGGTTAAATGTCAAAATGTGTGCAATTTAACGATCTTAGTACTGATAGAACGATTTGAGTCATAGGATATAAAGGTTTAGAAAAAAATTAATAAGTCATAATGTTACTTGTTATTCTGGCAGAAAGCATGATATGAATATTATAAATCATCGATATCAAATCTTATAATTTGTATGCCAAAAAGATTATTCTTTATAATGTACAGAAAATCTTTTTAAAAAACAAACAATTGTACTTTTTATTAGTTTTCTCTGATATATGTATTAGAAACTATTAATTAGGTGAAAATACTTTTATTATTCAAACACGCACCTATTAGTGACCGATCAAAGAAAATGTAGACATAAAAGAGATTAAAACGTAATAAGGTATTATATGTTTTAATAAGACCACAATGATTAGTTTCAGAAGCAATTTGTCACAAGAGGCTAATAATGTGACCATCACCGAAAGATGTAAATACGTGACACAACCTGGTTTTTTTGATAAGTTTAAGTTTTATTGGGGTCCATAACTGAAAACCCACAGCGTTAATGACAATAATTCGGAGAAATCAACCCAACTCTGTCGTGAAGTCCATTTTTGACGGGAAGGGGTGGCTCCGACGGTGCGGGAGTCCAATTTCTGATTTTTACGAGAGTCGTTTGCGAGCCTTCGAGCCGGCCGAACCACCGGCCCCCGTGGCTGGCACAGTTGACGCTGTGGATTGTTTGTGTTTGTTTTTGAAATTGGACTTAATTTATAATCGTTTGTCTTGTCACTTGCATTATAACTTAAAGTAAATTCATGTGTTAAGTAAATGTAAATGTAGATTCAATTTTATGTGTATTTTAAACCACTGCATCTTCGATTAAAAATAGATAAGAGTTGAACCGGATTTGAAATGGTGTTTGTTTGAGATCCCATACCTTTTAGGACGTCAATAACCGACCATTCGCCTCTCTTTGATTCGGGTTTTCTTACATGAATGAACATTTTTATAAATTAATATTAATTCTAATAAAGAAATGCAAAGTAAAAATTCTAAGAATTTACGAAATCTTGATTTAATCCATTGTTTTTGGACATTTCTGACATTATTCTACCTGGTACGTGCAGCTGTACTCGGATAAAACAAAATGTCAAGTACTCCTATATGGTGGCGGATCTTGAAGGGTAGAAGAGAAAAAACGCATTCTAACTGAGTTTTAAGAATAGATAAGCTTGCGTCGGATATTGGGGATAAATTAGTTTTGACTGAGGAATTCGTAGATATAGGAACAGAAGAACATTGAGACTTTATAGAAAAATTGCTGCGAATGCCTCTGTGGAACCTCATCTTTCATTTTAGGATCTGTTGGATTTTGGTGTCCTGGATGACAGCCTACTTGCTGGAGTGTCATCGGAGGGAGCAAAGCGACTTTTGCGTGACAAGGAATATTGAAAGCTATTCATAGAAGAATTAATCTTTACACAGGCACACTTTAAACTGCGATACCAGACATTTGTTTCCTACGTACGTGTTTGAATTACAATCTTTATTTACTGGCATAATTATATGAGTAAAAAAGAAGCTTGGAATAAGTCACCTATAACAAAATCACCAAATAAGAAGACATATTAATTATAAAGAGATATTATTCAGTAAACAGTGATTACCTGTCTTCCTACGGCACTGTTAAAGCGCAGTAATTTTGAATAAGTTATGATTAACTCCTGAATTTGTTATGTAAGGGACTTAATAAAAGAAGCTTATCGCTCAAAACAATCAATAAAGGAAACAGTTAAAAACTTTTAATGATGCATAAATAAATGTTAATTTATAAACAATTAATTTTATTTTTACATTATTAGGATTGTGTCAGGTATTTCCCATAAAAATTAAGATGCTAAAAAGTCTCCTTTGGATTTCACATTAAAATAATAAATATTTTTTAAGCTATATCCGTTTTTAAAAGCGAGCATTTTTATAACCATGTCCACTTCCAGTGTGGAGCGGACATGTTTATAAGGTATCCTAATAGAAGTTTTCTACGAAAACTGCTTGTTACATAGTTGCTCAACCTGTCTTTTTCACAGAGAGTAGGGATATAATGATAAGGCTAGGACAGGACTTCTTCTTCTTCTTCCATATTCGCTCCCTATATAGAGTATATAGCTACCACGCGGCATCTCCATGAATCCCTGTCACCCGCCGATCGCTTTGCTTCTTCCCATGACATGCCCGAGTCCCTCAGCTTCGCCGAGTACATTCTATAGATAGTAACCGATGGTTTTCCAGGACGCCGGAATCCCACAGGTCAGAAGAAGAGGCAAGCAGGATTGAGGCTTTCCGGAGGCATCCGCAGCACGTGAACCAGCCAGCTCCAACTTTTCTCCCGTTTCCTAATCTCCGAATTCCTCACGAACTCAAACCACTTCACCCCCAATATCCGACGCAAGCATCTATTCTCGAAGCTCAGTAGACAGTTTTTTGGGACTTCGTCAGGTGCCATGTTTCGCTACCGTAAAGCAGCACAGGTAAAATGCAAGCGTTGAACAAACGGCACTAGGACAGGACTAGGAGTAGGCTAATCACTATCGCTGTGCCCCGTTTATAGGATCAGATGGGTGGGAGGTAATTTTAGACATCGCAAACACCCGTGTCTACGAACAGAAATCTATGAATCAATTTATAAAACTATTTGAACCCGAGACATCCGTAACCGAAGCCAACAATGTTGACACGACTTGACTGCACCACGGGCCCGATAATGTCACAATAGAGACATTTTTTGTGGTTTTTTATCCACATCGTCTTCCAATGTAGAGCATATTAACTTAATTTTACGAGAAATTCCTGTTCAATAGTCAGTCATTCTAATTCTCTCGAGGATGCTTAGCCAAGTGGTTTCTTCCCACTAACATGTCTTCTGTAGTGTAGATAGACAGCAAAACAGTTACGTAATTTAGTTAATCTTCGCATGCGTAAGTTTTTTGTATGACAATTTGAAAAAAGAGAAAATTGTGTAACTCCGCACCCGCTTGTAGTTAAAAAAAAATGATTAATACAATTTTTCCGTTGTATCAGAGTATTTTATTTTTTACTACCCGTACGATGTATGAATCACCTGATATCTCATACGTACAGGGCGTACTAAAAATATCGCGCAGACGGAAAATGATAATAATATCCACGGCCGGGGGTTGGGTGTGGGCGATTTATTTTTTTGGCGCGTGATGCGATTTGCGAGGATTCCGAGCTTTTTTTTATTCGCTCGCTTTTTTATGGACACCATTCATCGCAATGTTTTGTATTTATCCTTAAAATACCGAGTAGGAAAGTTAAAAGTTTTGTATTGAAGAAAGCATAAGGTTGACGTGAGGTGAAGGGTTGTTGATAGGGATTCCAAATATTCGAATATCGAATATTAAAACTTGATTATTCGATATGGCAGAACGCATTAAATCCAATCACACTCCGACATAGTGGTAGAACGCATGAAGTCGTAAACTATAGATACTAATGAGACACCCGTTATAGATGACGGTATTGAAAAAGAAATACTGAATGTCTAAAGTAGCTAGTTTTATTTTTTGATTGTAATCAAAATGTATACCTACATGTGATTTGTGATAATAATAAAACGCCTACAGACTGGTCTGGGCTATTATATATTAAATAATGGTTTTGAAAAAAAAAGTATTAAGTCATATTGCTTTTTGTTATTCTGAAAGAAAGCATGATATATTACTTATCGATACCAAATCTTATGGTTTGTATGCCAAAAAGATTATTCTTTATAATGTTTGAAAAATCTTTTTAAAAAACAAACAATTGTACTTGGAAGAGAGATTACTTAAAAAATATGTCAATAAAATGTATTTTTTTTATAGCAAATAGTTTTTATTATTTTTATCGACTAGTTTTTTAAATTTATAAATTAAGAGCACTTTAATTGATTGAAGATATTTTGTAATAAAATGTGTGAATTTTATTTCAAATAAGTTTTGAGTAATTGGACTTTATCTTTTTCATTTAGTTTGTTTGTACAAAACTGTTTTTAAGTAAAAGGATTGTTTTGATATAACTAACTAAATTTTTGCATTTTTTCGATTTAGTGTATATGTAAAACATATTTATATACCTACTCCATAACAGATTAATAATAAATTATATGGAAAAAGGTTAAATTAGTTTTAGAAAAAAAATAACTGCAAAATTGAAAATGCCCAAAGATATCGGTTGATTTTTTTATTTACTACTTGGTTGGAAGGGTTAAAATACAAATTCATTAAACATGAAAAACAAAAGCCTTTTCTGGATAAGCTGTAAAAAAAGCCCCTTCCGAGGCGTGTGCTTTATACCAATTAATTATCCAAAATGCTGATTGCAAACCCATCTCTCCAGGTGTGTGTAATTTGTAATATTAACCTGTTCCCTTTTGGGACCGCGACCGCTAAAATGACTCCCCTGATAGCAATATAAAGACCCGTACACCGTGTGTACTTACTTGGGAACCGCTTTTGATTATTTAACGCCGGGGCCCGGGCCGGTGATTTGATGGATTTTGAAGTTGCCAAGGCGTTACGGTAATGGGGTAAAGTTATAATGTTGATTGCATATTTTTCGTTTGCCCTGTACTATCCTACTGAGTGGGTAGGGGGGGGGGTTCTATTATTTTTTACAGGTGCAAGAATCTGGCCGTAACACTTTTCGCTAAATTTAAATGCTTTTCCAATTATTTGTTTAAATATTTTAATTATTTGATATTAAAACTGTGCCATCACAATTTAATATAGTATAAAATATCAATTTTCCGGTGTTACCTGTCAAATCTTTGGTAAAAATTCATCATATTTTAAATATAAAACAATTCGTTTTGTACTACTTCCACATTTTTATAATGATCAGGACCGGTTTTGATCTTAACGAGAATTACCAACTGAAAAAAGGTATAATACATGTTAAAACTATTTGGCATTATAGCTAATATACAAGACAGTTTCCTTCGCATTTTATACACGAGTTCTGTAAAGAATTAATTCAAATGACATATCATAGATTCGACATAATAATATTATTATAATGTTGATTTTACAAATTTAATAAGGAAAATATTCACATGTTTTAAATTTAAAATTATATAATCACGGCAGAAGGCGTTAAGTCAAAATACTTTGTTTTAAGATATTCGACTTTTAAGAAAATCATGAAATATAAGTCTTTCTATTTACATACCATAACCATTATTTATTAAACTAACTTTAATAAATTACGAATTAAATTTAATTAGCAATTCTTTTTTATAGTGTCATTAATTACAGTTTTTTGCTGCTAATAACTGTAAAACGAAATTGACTTAATTCATACTGATTTCTTTCAAATTACGTAAAAAAATACATGGAGTATGGTTGAGCTTGTTTTTTTTTCAGATGATAGACCGTTCTGATATCTGTCGTACTTCATTCATAACTTATAACTCAAAACAGCCGATTTTTGACATATCGCCTTCCGCCACTACATGGAAGATAAAACAATGTTATCGTGTACAATTCAAATGTGAAACTTTTGATTCGATTTCTTATTGAATTGAAAATTCTAATTTCCTCAAAAACTTAAAAAGGAAATTTTTGCTTTTTTAGGTATCAAGGCCAAATAAGTTGTATTTTCCTATATATATATATATATATATCTGATAACAAAATAAATATATTTGACTCAGGGATCCTTGATTAAACATCGGACAATTTTGAGTTGAGTCTCTATTGAAGTCACGCATCGATTTGCATATCGACTAAGGATTCCAACTCGAATATTCGATATCCGAATATATTCGGTTCTTTTTTTCCTATTCGATATTCGAATACTATACGTTATAATTTTTAATGAAATATTTTACAATATCGACGAAAAATCACAATTTCTCCAGATTTGTAGAACAATAATGACTAATTTTTTTTGCCTCCACCCACCCTCCACATTAATTACAGTAATTGAACAAAAACCGTTAGAGTAATCCGATGCAGCTGCAAATTTTAAATATTGTAATACAATGGAACAGTATTGGGATGTGTATATATATATTGTCTCTATCTGCAAGATGACAGAAGTGGGAAAATATTTAGTCGTACATTATTATAAGTTGTATTTAAGTATCAAATCCTTGAAAATATTATCCCTAAATCAGTGATTTAAAATTTGAATATATGTAATTTTTACTGTGAGTGACTTCGTCTTCTTACAAATATTAATTTAAGTACTATAAAATTATTATTTTAGAATATAAATAAAGTGCTATGTTATTATTCAGATCGAATTTTTAATATTATTTTCACATTATAGAAACTATTTGAATTGTTTCAATTTTTTTACTATTTTTACTATTCACTTTTTTACTATTTTTTTCCGTTTTTTACTATTCGATTTCCGAATAGTCGAAATCTCTAATATCGACGCCTTAATTTACAAACTGAACTCCGCTTTGGCATTTTTTTTAGGATATAAAAAAATTGAAATTATTATAAAATAAACTCCTTTAATATAAAATTAAAATTAATAAATAAGTTATTCCACTGGCTCACAATTGGCATAGCTGGCACTGTGGTCATCATTTTAAATAATAACGTAGAAATACTCCATCGAGTAAATAAAAAATGGTATTAAAATAAACAGTTGAGAGTTTTTAGCAATTAATAAAACCATTAACAGTAATGAATTATCAGTAAATAACATTTTGAATAAGACAGTTGGCTCACCACTATTAAATTCGTCTTAGGATTTTCACCTTCAAACACTAGTAATTAATTTTAATTTAGTTGTGTTTTGGCAATTAGTACAATCATTGTTTATGTTTTACTCTCTCCCTACGAAACAAAACCACACTACCCTTCATTTTTAATTTAAGAATTAGAATAATTATTTACCTTACAAATAAATAACTTTGCGATATAGTTAGTCTTAAAATGTTTCTTAAAGAAGCGAAACGCGTTACATTAGTAATAAAGCCAGTGTTGTAACTAAGTTATCAATTTAAATTTTGTATTAAAAATTAATTTCCACAAGGTTACCGCCGAATCCATCGAAAATATTAAAATCCTTAAGTTTTATTATCTTAAGTGAAAAAAAGTCTTTTTGAAATTTGATGAAAACAAGATTTCCGTCCGGGACTGTGTCTAAGAATATTATCGAACCACTGTTTTTTTTTGTAAAAAAATAGCCAAATGATAAAAGTTATTATTTATGTTTTCTTGTACAGGTTAAAAATAATTCAAAAGGCCATGCCATAAACAGTTTTAAGATGCCTAGCGCTACAGAATTTATTTGCGCCTCGGTACTCGAAGAAATAATTGTTGGCGCATTATATATTCAGTAAATTTACTGCCAAGCGCGGGATTAAAATGTTTTATACCACTGCTTGGAAGTAGGTTGTATTACGTTTGTTATTAGTCGAGATCGTAAAATTGAGTATGATTATGGACAAATAGGGGATGGGGAACCATGGATGTAAAAGTACGTATAAGGTCCAATATTTCCAGATAAACTAAAATTGAATATAATGTATACATGTAGAAAAAAATAACGTAACATTTTTTGTATGTTTATGATCTATACCAGTTGAGAATATTTTTTTACCACTACTTCTTAAAATGTGAAGCATATGGCCTCCTAGTACAGGTATCTCAACAGATGTTTTCTACGAGAACTGCTTGTTATTCAGTTCCTTAACCTCTAGTTTTCGAAGAGAGTGGGAATATAAGGATGGATCTGGGACAAGACTATTGGTTAGCTTATCGCTCTCGCTACGACAAGTTTTCAAGATTGGATGAGTGGGAGCAGAACTATGTCCACGTCGGGTCCGTGGTGCAGTGGTCAACGTCGTTGTCTACGGTTACGGATGTTACGGGTTCAAGTCCCGGTACGGATAGTTTCATAGATTGATTTTTCAATCGATTTATTGATTTCTGTTCGCGGACATGGATTAGTGGTTATGAATATACCTGTCAACAATCATTCAATGTATTTTGTACGCACGATGCGCAGACAGAGCGATTCAGTGTCTGTGTCTATGCGAGTATGTGTTATATTGTGCGTTACAGACAGACAAAGATATAAAGTTTGACAAGTATATATGTTAATAATACCTGATTGACTACCCGGTTTCGTCAGGAATTCCTTCAATTCTTCAAATTATAGTTTTGGCATTAATTTTTTTAAAATTTATATCAATTTTAGTTTATTATTTTGTACTGTGTAGACATGTTCAATTATTTTCACCTATATTTTCAAAATGAATGTACACAAAAGAAAAGTTTCTATTGTGAAAGACATACTCTTATATATTCTTTTAGACGATCGGTAATTGTTTTCTAGAAATGATATTTAATATGCTAATATTTAGGAATATATATTTTTTTTGTTTGACGAGATTTAACTGTAGGTACGGATGATGATAATGACGAAGATTGTGCAGTTTAGGGTAGATGTCTACAGTCGACTGGCGATATCAGAATCCCGTTCAACGGGCGACGACAGATTGAATGCGGTCCTTTCTTCTTTGTCCACATATACTGTCGTCGGCTGTTCGTGTTCTGCTTTAGTCATCATGACTTGCATTTTCAGAGCGTTCATCTTTATGACAACGTATGCAGAATCCGTGTCATATATCGATTAAAGCTTGATTTTGCTGACTGAATTTATAAGTGCGACAAAAAATAAAACATGATTTGCCAATTAGTCTCGTCTTCATTGCTGACGAATAATGACAAGCATAATGTTTCGTAAATGTGCAGCGTCATGCATCGCTACAAAGACGAAACATGTGTAACATTTGATTAAGTTTTGAATTTGATTTAATATTTAAAAGATTAACTAATTATCTTGGATAATAATTATTATTATATTTAAAGGCAACTATATTATTTAACATGTGGCATTTTAATAATATTTGGTGTGGCGGAAATTCGCCACTGTTGCAATATTTAAACAAAATCATTTAGTGGAAGCAATTCCACATCCCGAGTTCCACAATAATTCCACAGTCGACTTCCGCGAGAGCGTTCATTCATTCAACCCTGCAAAACCTTATACATTTGTATTTATCATATTTAATACCAGAGGAGACGTCTATTTGAACGCTAATTACTAATAATTGTACAAAATGATAAGAAACATTCTCCCGTGGGGGTGGATTGTCTGAAAAAAGGGATCTCAGTTGTGCGTGGTGGAATTGCTGCGGGTCTGAAAGAGACAGTGTGCGGTCTGTGGGGGAGGAATATCGCGTTTGGTGATATTTAGAGAAAAGTCGGTTGGGAAGAGAACGAGATCTGAAATTTTCCACTTATTTTGCCGTCTGTAATGTGCTTCGCGTTTGGAAGTCTGCGCCGATAGCAAAACAGCAAAAAACAACGTAATTAATTTTATTAAATAAATACACACCAATATAAAATATCTTAGATTGTTTTACTGTTCACAACATAAATATCCAATATAATATCTAAAAAGCAGTTATTCATTATTAGAGAAGATTGCTGAAATTTTAACCAGCGGTCAACGTCATTGGCTTCGGTTACAGTGAACCCAAGTATGGACAGTCTTATAAATTGATTTTTAAATCGATTTATGGATTTCTGTTCAAAAGCATGGATGCCTGTGATATCAAAAATTCCCTCACAACTATCCTTTACTGAAAAACATCGCGTAGCAGCAAATATTATTCATCCTTCCTGTCTTATTATTACTCTCTTAGAAACTGAGCATCTGAGTAACGAGCAGTTCTCATAGAATTTTTTTTATTGACATAAGCTTTATTATAAGTCAATATGCTGTACATTTTGAGTAAACATTATTAAAAAAGAGTGAAGGAGCCTTAATATCCAGTGTACTGCGTATCGAAAGATTCCATCAACTGAAGGCATTGATTTCGGCTGATGTTGAATTCTGATCCTTGCAAAAGTTGCGTTTATTGTGAAATTCACGACTACAAATGTAATTTCACTGTCAGAATATTTTTGTTATTTATTAAATTTGTATTGTGACGCTTATGTTATACTGAAAATTTTTTCTGTTAATTCAAACGGTTCAATAATAATTGGCCGTAAGTGTTATTATTTTTGACAGTTTTAATCTATTTTATCTATCCCCGCCCTATCCATCTATATCTACTTTCTTCGAAAAAGAGAAGTTGAGCAACAGAGTAACAAGCGGATCTCGTTGAAAAACATCTGCTGAGTTACCCTACCACTTATGACAAAGGTTTCACCATCTTGCATTATTGATCATACTGGCTCTGTTCAGCTTCGAGTCATATTAGGACCTTTTTTATAGATTTATGTGCAACAAAGAGCTACAATTCAAAACGAACTACTCGCACAAGCAACAAAAAACACTAATCATCATAGAATAACATACCATTTCTCGAAAATTAAGAAGCAGTAGAAAAACTTCTGTTGAGATATAACAACAAGATGCCGGATACTTCACATTGAGAGCGAAACTGATTAACCCTTTTTATGCCAGGAAGTTTTTAGTTCGGCCGTGCACGACGAGCCACGGTTTTCTTTGAAAAATAAAATGCAATACTTATATAAGCTTATTGGTCAGAATTTATATCAAATTGTCAAAATTACAGAGAGCAGAATAAATAATTTATGATCGGTATTTCTAAGCTAACCTAACCTAACTAACATAACCTTTGATTCAGACAATCAGTAATTTTATTCAGATCGTTCATAATTTTATTCTGACCAAAAGTTGATTCGAGTTTTGACCAAAAAATGATTTCACTTCTGTCCATTTAATTTGTTGCCATACAATAATTGTCAATAATCAATATGATGGATAGATAATGGAACATAATCAATCTTCCGACAACAATCGACGCACTCGTCCCATGTTTTACACCCGATATTGTTCCAAATAATGTATTTGTAGGTGGGAGGTGTAATAAACAGCGATGGCGGTGTTTTGCAAACAGCATTGAAGCAAGTGGAACAATTTCTTAAATAATGCCCAAAAGCTACATCCTGGAAAATGAGACTGGTGTGGGGAACTTTTCTGCGGAGGCTGGGAGGGGGTCGTTAGGTGATTTAGGGGGCACGTGGGGGGGCCGTGTCTTTGTTTTACTGGTGCGTCTGCGATTCTAGTTAATCAGTATATTTACAGTGTATTTTATCTTTAATTGTTTGCGATAACTATGCAGCCCGCTTACAAAGAGCTGGACTGAATTCCGAAATGGATTGTTATATTTGGGAACTGCTGGTTGGTGGGTGCGATTCATTTGTATACTTTGTTGGTATCAGATCATGAATGAATCAATATTATTTTAAACATTTTTTTATACAATAACTAGTGAGTACCCGGCATGCGTTGCAATGCCACTCAAAGAAAGAAAGTGTTCTTGTTTTAATTCTGTTTATTGAAGTGCTTTTGGACATTCAATATCTTATGTTTTTCTCTCTGGTGCGTACACGAATAAATCAGAAGGTTTTCCAAGATGTCGCTATTAGTACGAATTTGATTCTTTATTTAAGACTTTTTTAGATTTTAAATATATCTGGATTGTGAGATTGATTTTTATATTTAATAAGACCTACTGTAAGTGAAAGATTAAAACGTTGAAAGTCGGGCTTGAGCTGGGTCTGTTCTGCGTCTATTTTCAAAGCCCAGTATACAGTTACCCTGTGCCTTGGTGAGGGGCCATGACTCGCAACCGTAAAGCAGTATATAGCTAAGCTGAATTAAACACAGTTCTGACGATGGCGTGAAGCGAAAATAGCTATTATAAAGTTGGTAATATTGTAAGATTATTTTGAAAAATACATAAATATAATTTCGTGAAATAATGTGGACTAAATTAAGATCGAAAATACCAAAGCAGTATATGGATAGGACTTTGGTTAGCTAATTGCTCTCGCTATTCCTTTTTTTTAGAATCATGGATGGGAGGGAGGTTTAGTTAGTCACCACAAGTATCCATGATTGATTTAATAATCAAATCGTGAAATGATGTCGAAAATAAAGGAGCATCCTTGTTTTTTTTTATTTAGCACTACAATACTGATTAGTCTTAGGCCTCGTATAACACGGTCATATGTATTAACCGTGTTATACAATACAAAATTAGGGTATGCGTTCCAAAAAAAAGTTCGTTGATATCCTTTATTTTTTTTAATAAGCAATCGAAAAATATACATGTTTTTTTGAAAAAAACTTTAATAGCATTTGTTCGATTCTTTTTCGGTATCGGAGATTTATGAAAATTCAAATCTGTTGTAATTCCCTCTTGAACTACAAACTTCTTTCCACTATAGCAGGCATGTCAAACACGAGGCCCTCCGACAAATAGTTGGTGGCCCGCCCAAACTTCTTCAAAAAATATTTTTTAAATCGTAAAAAAATATTAATTCTTTATTTAGATATACTCGTCAAATTAATTTGTTACAGAGTTCGATAGAAGGTTTCTGATTTCATAAATTGTGAATTACAGTTTCATCTTTTTACTTTCTGTCCATTGATATTGAAATTATTGACGATAATTTACAAATGGAATTAACTGAAATCCAATGTGACTCTTTGCTGAAGCAAAAATATTCTGAAGTCGGAGTTCCAGAATTTTACAAATATTTACCTGCTGATCGGTTTCTTAAAATCTTGTCTTTTGTAATGCGTATAATGGCTATGTTCACTAAGAACATATTTATGCGAGTAACTATTTTCTGTAATTAAAAACAACAAAACTCTAGAAAGTTCAAGATTAACCGATCAGCATTTATCGTCAATTATTAAAATTATGACAGCTGAAAATATTCAACCAAATTATAATGATTTTCTTTGTGGAAAGCGGTTCTAAGTGTCCTCAAAAAAGGAATAAATATTTTTCAATTTCTTTATAATTTGTATATTTTAAGCGTCTTTTATTTGGTACAATTTTAAATATTGAAAACATGTGGCACCCCACTGATGTAAATTGGTTTATATGTTCCTCGTTGCAAACCGAGTTTGACATGCCCGCACTATAGGATAATTTTCTATAAACGAAGCTGGAACCATGTTATATAAAGCGTGATGTACAAAAATATGCCACAATGAATCAACCGTGTCCGAAAACTTATTTTTAGAAGATAATACGTGACTATTTGATTGACATGTTTTTTAACCATTCCTACTCTCTGTTGCCTAATAACCCCAACCGCTCTTGACAATCAGTTTTCGCCAATGAGCAACGAAGTAAGATTAGATTCAATCCGGGACAGCGCGTACGCAGTCCCGACTACCAAAAATTACGCGCCCGAGTTATCCGCATTAGGGATAATCGCAAGGGTCAGCCCAACCGAAGTGCAATGGATGAGCCTCGCCCTGGGGGTACCGCCTTTGTGATCACGGTGTCCCCTACGCCAGGTAAGTATGCCGATGAGCGATTCTGCCGGAGTGTTTATCTCTTCGAGTCACCGCTACGCTTACTTACTTGATATGAGCGCAACTAACTACATCTGGCGACGATATTTTTAAATATAATTAATATAACAGTTGACATAATATTGTATAAAACTTATTGTGCTCATTCCACTGTTGTCATGATCTGACTGTAGATTTAAGCATCCTTTGATTTACGACTTCTGATGTGTTGGACATGGACAAACATCCATGACTTCGAACATAAATCTATACATCGATTGAAAAATCAATTTAGGAAACTTTCGGAACTGGGGAAACGTGAGATCCGTAACAACCAAAGCCAACGACGTTGACCACTGAACCACGGACCCGTCCTTAAAAACTTATAATAGTGAATTCTGTAATGTTTATTTAATTATTTTTTGATTTTATACTTTATTTGACATCGCTATTTAATACCCATTCCACTTTTAAAAAATGATGTTTTGGATGAAAAAAAATGTTGCTTGTACATTCAGTGATTGAAAAATTAGAACCAATAGCTTCCAATGTTTTTGAATGATTTAGTTTTAGTGTGCTTTCTAAACGAGCAAAACACGTGTCTTAATAAAACAAATCAAATATTTAAACTATAAATTTTAATTATAAATTAATTTAAATTTGTTTAGCTGTGGGATCGTGAATCGTGGGATGAAGTTTTAGTAAATAAATTGAAGCACGTGTAAATCTGCATTGTCTGATTAAAAACAAATATTTGGTTTGTTCATAAATTTATTTATAGCTATGCGGTAATATGTACTCGTGAGTCAAAAAAAAAATAGCTCATGTTGCGTTGATAAAATTGTTTTTTATACTTATATGAGGATTAAGAATGTTAATTATATTATTATAAATAAATATTTATAGATTACTCCTTTATAGTAAAGTTAGAGAACGGTATTTTAATCCATCGCAACAAAAAACGACAATCAGAACGGCATTGAATAGTCAGACAAAAACAAGGGAAAGTATCCAGTTCTACAAGACATATTAGAATAAGTGAGATGATATCGTCGGCGTAATGGCAGAAGGCAATATGTCGAATACCAACTGTTTTGAGTTATGAGTGATTTTAGGACGGTCTTTCGTCTGAAAAAATAAGCTCAGCAATACTATATATTTTGTTACGTAATTTGAAGAAAATAAATAAATTTAGTCAATTTTTTCACAGTTATTAGTGACAAAAAACTTTAATTAATAACACTATCAAAAAGAATTACAAATTATTAAATCTAATTTGCAAATCATTAACGATTCTCATAAAGTGGTTAGTTTAATACATTAATAATAGTTAAGGTATCTAAATAGGAAGATTTAAATGTCATGATTATCTTAATTGACTTATCACCTTTTGCTACTATGCCGAAAATATAATACTGTGTATCTCTTCTAAAACAGTATACATAGCTAAGCTAAATTAAGTTTTAACATAGTTCTGACGATGGCGAGAATCCGAAATAACAATCAACAAGCTGATGAAATTCTCGTAGAACTGAATACTTTGTAATGTTTATCTTAATGCCAATTCAATCAATGCCAGAGGATATTCTATGACTGGCTCTTAAGTAATCGACCAGGCTTGTCAAATAACGCCAAGGCGTCAGAGTTTGTCCACAAATGGACCAAGGTAACAAAAAGGACCACCTAACCTATTAAGTTAATTTTTGATATCATCAATACGTGTTTGCCTCAGTCAAAAAACCTATCGATTTTTCTACCTTAAAAGCTGTGTGAAGCTTATTTTTAATGCTGATAAATAAATCAACGCAAGAGCGAATTGTTCATGGAAAAAGTCAATGATTTTTTGGTACATATTCCATAATTTCTGATTGCGAATGCTATTTTTATAAATAGTGCTTTTGGATTAGAAGTTGAAATTTTGTAAATCTTCAGGCCCGGCCCGGCCCGAGCCCGAGTCACAATATCACACTTGTTACTCGAACCCGACCCAAAGCTCAGATTTATTTTTCTCAGCCCGAAAAAAACCCGATTTTATTTTAATACACCAATTTATTCTTTTCAAACAATATTTATGTTATTGTTTCCATATTTTCAACGATATTTATAGCATATGTGAAATAAAATATTTAAATTATGAATACTACTCCTAGCCTAATGACTGATCCATGACTCGGGCATAGTCTGGTGAGTACACGAATAAATCAGAAGTTTTTTCCGAGATGTCATTAGATAAACGTATTTGATTCTTTTTTTAAATTTTTTTTTAGATTTCAGATTTTAAATTTTTTTCTTCACAAACCTTAACGAGTGTGCGCACAACAACTCTCCAAAGTTTGATCGAAATCAGATGAGTGGTAAAGGAACGCATAGAAGACAAACAAACAAACGTACATTCATTCTTATATAATATATATATAGATTGCCTTTCCACCAAGACTTGACAGTTGAAATGTACCTTTAGAAGCGATTTAAAGTTAAAGCCTATTTTAAATTTTCGTATAATCGACGTGATCATTGTTGGGAATATAATACATCGATATAGTGGCAGAAGGTGTTAAGTCACTAAGTCTTGTTTTGACTTAATCGGCTTTTAAGAGAATCATGAAATTTTAGCCTTATTTACTGAATCTTATGAATTATTAATTAAACTAATCACTTTAAGATACTCGTTAATTATTTCTGAATCAGATTTAAGTGTTTGTAATTCTTTTTTATAGTAACGTTAAAAATAGTTTTTTTCCGTTAATACTGTGAAAGGTGTTTACATAATTCATTAGATTTCCTCAAATTAAAAAAACAAAAATACATTGAATATGGCTGAGCTTGTTTTTTCAGACGATAAACCGTCCTTAAATTTATCATACTGCATTCATAACTTAAAACAGTCGGCTTTGGACTAATCACCTTCTGCCACTATACTGACGATATGGTTAAACTAAATACTTTATGTAATTGAAAACGAATGAATTTAAGTATGTGAATAACAAAGCAAATAGAAAAGCACAAACGTCCACATACGGTGGTCAACAAAAACTAAAGAAAGATGTGTATTTATGCAAATGTACCCCACCTGGGAAAAGGTTATTCCCGCCTCTGCAGTCTACAGCGATATTATAATCACAAGAGATATTACAATGCGAGATTTGATTAAACATTTGAGAGGGAATTTCCGCCGCCACTGGCCCTCGCCGGGGAATTATTTAAATTTCTTCTTTCCACCGCGAGCCGCCTTACGCTCGTCGTGTATTATGTTTTATTGTTTGCCGTACGTGCTTGTTTTACACGTATGCTATGAAATTTCTCTTACCTTATTTATTGTATCATTACTTTTCCATGTTTAAATCAATGTAAAGCCTGATTTGAATGGTAGTTGAGTAAAACCGCTTATTTTTTTTTTCCATGTCCACTCCCAATGTGGAGCATATGGTCTCCTAATGGAGGTATCTTGACAGAATTTTTTCTACGAGAACTGCTTGTCACTCAGTTGCTCAACCTCTCTTTTCTTTTTCGAAGAGAGTAGGGATAGAAGGATAGGGCTATGACAGGACTAGTGATTAGCTAATCGCTCTCGTCACGCCCCGTAAGAATGGGAAATCCATAAATCGATTGAAAGTTCAATCTATGAAAACCGGCGTACCGGGAATTGAACCCGAGACATCCGTGACCGTAGCCAGCGACGAAACCAACTGCGCCACCGACGCCAACCGCTTATACCTTTGTCAAATAGTAATTCATAATATCTACCACCACCGCCCGATATCGCTTCACATCCAAAGCGAAACAACGTTACGCATGTTTTAATT
Organism: Himalopsyche phryganea; assembly: GCA_022494535.1. Lineage (NCBI taxonomy): Eukaryota > Metazoa > Arthropoda > Insecta > Trichoptera > Rhyacophilidae > Himalopsyche > Himalopsyche phryganea. The sequence goes on from JAGVSL010000039.1 coordinate 1,360,153, forward strand.
TTTGCCAGAAATGTTTAAGGACTGAACCATTTTTTTTACCATGTTCTCTCGTAATATGAAGGAAATGGCCTGCTAATGGAGAAATCTCTAATCATCAGAAATTACCAGAGTTCCTGAACCTATCTTTTTATCAACATAGTAGGGATAGTCGTATAGAGCTAGGGCAAGAATTGTGGTTAACTAATCGCTCTAGCTACGCCCCGTTTTTTGGATGGGATGGGTGGGAGTAAGTTTTAGGCATCACAAACATCCATGCTTACGAACAGAAATCGATAAATCGATTGAAAAATCAATTTATGAAACTGTCTGTACCAGGAAAAGATTTTGACTACTGCACCACGGACAGGAATGTATTATACTTTAGAGTGCAGAAATATTAGGTGCCGTAAATTCAAGTTTTCATAAAAGTTTTCCACGGAAATCTGAGGCCCAACACAAATAAAAAAATATTTATTAAAAGTTTGTTGAAACAGTATACATTAAAAATAAATTTATCTGTACTCTTCGTTTGATACAAATTTTATATCATACGTAAGGGACAAGTAATTTGATTTTTTTTGCAATAAAGCAACGCCCCTTGGCACCAACAGTACACAGTCGGAAAACTATCGTAAATAATACAAGACCTTTCACGAAGTAAGATGTAATGGCACTCGATAGGACGCCGCGATTTATGAAACGATTCGTTTGCTTTACACTTTTTGAAATGAAAATTTTCAAATAATGTTATCAGCGTTTTAAATCATTATGCTGCATTTGTACATCTGGTCCGTGGTGAAGTTGTTAACGTGGAAGTCTCGGGTTCAAGTAATAGTCAAGTGACAGTTTCATAAATTAATTTTTTCAACGATTTCTGTTCGTAGGCCCCTGTTTCTGTTAAAATCACCTCCCAGTAATCTGATCCTAGTTTCATAAGTGATTGGTTAACCATTAGTCCTGTTCCACTAATCTGATCCTGTATTCCCGGTGCGGACGGTTTTCATAGATTGATCTTTCAGGAATTTTGATTAGTTAACCATTAGTCCTGCCTACCACTATTCTTCTATTCAATACTCTCTTCGAAAAGAAAGAGAGGTTGAGCAACTGAGTGACACGCAGTTCTCGTAGAAAATATTCTGTCAAGATACCTCCATTAGGAAACTTGGGTACTCTCTTCGAAAAATGAGAGGTTGAGCAACTGAGTAACAAGCAGTTCTCGTAGAAAAATTTGTGTTAGAAACCTCCATTAGGAGACCATATGCTCCACACTGGAAGCGGACATGGTTGAAAAAATACTAGTTTTGAGTAATTGGATTTTGAAGTTTGTCGAATATTTGAAATGCCATACCTTTTGCATTTGGTTTATTTGTACAAAATCGTTTTTAAGTAAAAGTATAATTTATAAAAATAAGTTTGTATGTCTAATTCAATATGTCATTTTTTCGATTTAGTGTTTTCTTCCAGAACAACAACGTTATCTACTAACCAAACTGGAAGACCGAAGCAGCGATGCGTTCAGTGCCCATTAATAATTAATAATTTGAATATTTCATAATTCGCTTGTATCGAGTTCGTAATTTGGGAGAATTTTTTATGACGAAGAATTCCTATTACAGATCCATCGAAAATGCAAATCGCGTTAACTTGCGAGGTCTTATCATCGTCAAGCAACCCAACCAAATATTAATTTTTACTTCTGTATTGTGAAATTGTTAAGTGCCATCTATTGACAAGTAGTGTTTTTTTCTCAAGTCAAATATCGATATTATCGACGTAATCTGCAATCTCGTACAATCACAAATTCCTTCGCAACTAAGGTACACATTCAAACAATTTAATATTTCATTATATGTTGAAGCTTTATTTGAAATGTACCAACCGTTAGACAACAGTTTTTATAGTGTTTATTTCGATAAACTGATTTGAATTCTGAGGTTGTGACAACTCGGTTTTTGATATAGTATTTATCATTTTAGTGTAAAAATATTGAAAAAAAATCTTGAGAAACGTATTGATTTGGTAAATATTCGTGCCTTTTTTCAAAAATAGTTGGCGTACAAGTGTTCACATAGCAAAATTTGTCCGGCACTTAAAAGGTTAATTTGTCGTTCGCATGGATCCATTTTGTTGTGACAGAAAAGCGATATTATTTACAGAAAAAAAATCTTTGGATAATCTTGTCATTGTCTTGAATAATCAAATGTGTGAAATATCATTTTTGAAATGTAGTCAAAGGAATCAAGTTATTGTAGAAGATCTAGCATTCCCGAATGGCGCTCCACTGTTATGGTTAGGGCTTCCAATCATTATTGTATTTAAATAGCACTGACTTTAATTATTTACTGTCAATGGAAAATGCCATATGCACATGAATAAATAAAACATATTTATAACAATGGACGTTCCGTTTTTCATTCCAGGTAATGTTTATGGGGATTGAATTAATTTCATACATATGCATACGGAGAGAATCCAGAAAATATGCAAACAGCAAAGCGACTGCGGAAATCTCTAATAAATTTACCGAGGACCCACTTTTAATTTACTTACAGAACACATCGCAATGTTTGCGAAAAATATTTCATTTGATATTCATTGTCTAAATATTTAAAATTTTCATAAAAGGGAACGGCGACAAAAAGCCGTTTTTGTTTACCGTGAAAGGACGAGAATTTTAAAATCTTTCGGTCGGGGGCAAGTAGGGGAGGGGGCACGGTAATTTTATTAAAATATTTTCTCCATATTAAGTCGTACAACACTTTGCGCCCTGAAAGCCCACCCCTTTGGCTACTCAGGTAACGTAAACGACCCACCCTTTCAACATTTCTTTTGCCGATGGCTTGCGAGCGCTGCGCCGATTGGAAAATCATATTTTTGTTATAATGATCGGTGACAGTGTTATTATTTATGGCTCAAATAAATATTCTCAAACAATAAATCTGAAATTGTTCTCTTACAAATTTAATATATTTTTTAAATTGAGAATAGTCAATTACAGAATTACATACCTACATCATTTTTTATTTGCTAAAGAAACTTTGAAATGTCTGGTACGGTAATCTTTTTTATAATAAGTGTGTTTATGGGTTCAAAAATTTACACTCAGGTATAAAAAAAATCACATATATTTGTCGCTACTTTTCAAAAGCAGCCATATCCATGTTTTGATATTTTCGCTTTTTTGACAATTGCTATCGACCTACGTGCTTTTAATATTGCTGAATTCTAAAATAGCCCAAATTCTATTAAATACCAAGTAAATCAGTATTTTATAATCCTAATAACATTGTGACTGCGCTCATGAATAAACTAAAAAGTGGTTTTTCTCGTGTTCGTCCATTTTGGGTATGGCTGTTTTTCGAAACACATTCGACACATTTACACTTATTTGAATATTTTCATATTTCACGGTTTCACGCTTAAAAAATATAGCAATAATTGTTAAAATTTTTAAAAATCAGATATTATTTTAGTTACTTTACTTATGCGGTTTTATATTTCTTAGTGTAAGGTTGTAAATCTAAAAATCAGGTATTATTCAAGATAGTACCATAGGTAAAATAATAATTATCATATTTCAGGTACTAATATCGTGTTTTAAACAAAAAACTAAACCGTATAAGTCAAGTAACTAACAACTTTACAATATTTTATTGAAAGTGATTTTCATATTTCACGGTTTTATAATTATTAAAAATCTACCAAAATGATATTTTTGATACTGCCATCATGTTTATAATATGTCCATGTTTTAATATCCTACTCATTTACACTCAGAAATATAAAACCGTATAAGTAAAGTAACTTAAGAATTTACAATATTTTATCAAAAAAGATTTTCATACTTTACGCCCCTTCACTAAAATAGTTATGATGTTTATGGTACCTACTGTCAGTTTGATTTTGTTACTTGTTTTATTGGTTTACAATTTTAAAATCGGAAACATAAAACTGTAAAGTAAAATAATGAAAAAATATATAATATTTTGTTTAAAGATTTTTTACAGCTTACGGTTTTATGCTGAAAATATGAATGCGATATAGATAGACAGATAAATCAAGATGAATTAGATAGATATTTTAATGGGTATTGACGCAGTGGTCCTCAGGAACGCTGAATATTTACACATTATCTTTGCCCGTTGTTTAGGATGTTACACAAATAAAACAATGGGATATGAACACATCTGACGGACACACATATACACAAAAAAAAAAATACCAACAAACGGGACAGTGTGTACCATCAACACGGTGATATATTTCTGAGGGACTTCCAAAAGTGGCGACACTTGTTTGTGAAATTAAAAAGCAAAATCATTTCTGAAAATGACTTCAACCTGACTCAAAAGATGGCGACAGTTTTTTTGGGTGAATTAATTATTAAAAAGGAAACGCATGTCGGCTATTTGTTTGAATTTGGAGAAATTTCATTATTTTAATTACTCGTGAATTTTGTGTGTGGCTTTGATAAAAGGATGCTTAATTATTATGAGAGAAGACAGACTATCCATAAAACATTATAATTAAATTTTTATTTCGTCATTATAATATATATTATTATGGCTTACAATTAAATACACTTTTGTTTAGATCATATTAACTTTCATAAAAATAGTTTTCACTTATAACAAATGCATTCCACAAAAAACAAATTCTTTCACTAAAAACAAAAGTGATACAATAAAATAAATTTTAACATTATTTTCACATAGATAAAATAGTTTTCACTCAATATAAATACTCACACTTTGAAACCTATAGTTGCACGCTGTAATAAAATGTCATTTATTCTTCTACCTTATATTAGGCCGCACGCATTAGAATACATTACCCAAACCAAAAAAGACCAACCCTAACATAACCTACTACAACTTAACTCACGTCATTAAAAGAATTCGTGACTGAGTGGAAACTATTAAAATCAAATTTTGAGTGTACCATCTAACACAAAGTGCAATTATTTATAACCCTATTATTATCTTTAGTGGTGTAGTATGTATCACAATTTTAAAAAATAATTGTAAACTAAATATATCGTTCCTCAAGTAAAGTAGTGTCACAATTCCAATATTGTCATTTTTGAGTTATGGGTATAACATTATGATGTTTTGCTCTATTTTTATGAAAAATGTTCATATCTTGAACTGGAATAGTGTCAGAGAAACAATGACTTAATTCATTTTGATAACCACGTTTGTGCAAAATATATGATTATACATATGTATTTTGTAATCACTGAACAAAAGGGGAAACAAGACTTTTAAATAGTAGCATTGTACTAATTTTGAAGCAGACACAAGAAGTCGTTACTTTGCAATTGCGTTATGAATCTTTGAAAAGCTCTCCTGTAAAATCTCATGTTTGCAAATACAAGATTATAAGGGGAAGTGTTGATATTTTAATCTGAATAAAAAAAAATTATTCATTTTAAAGAATAAATAATAATGCAGTTGTAAAAAAATATTTTTTTGCATATAAAGTAAACAGTAAGCTAATGTGTCATACCTCTTTTTTATTTACACCAAAGTTTTGAAAACTTAAAATGGCTCTGTTGAAAATTTAACTTACGACTCTACTTTACTGGGGCTGCGATATCTTTTGTGACTGACGTTAACAATCGAAGTTTATATTTTATAATCTGAATTGATATATGCTGATTATGCAATGAATAAAATGTCTTTGATCCTTCATATCCTCAATAATTTTACTTTATATACTAAGCCACTTTTCAAGATGAAGGACCATACTTAAGGTTTTTTGAAAGACATATTTTTTGTTGAAAACAATAAGCTATCGAATATGACTTGAATATTGATATAATTGTAACAATCCAACATTATAACATTGGGAACGTCTCAGTTGACGAAGCTTTCACTCATTATACTAATAATAAACTTAAACAAAAGTATCATAAGTTTTTTGGAGTATTGTTTATACATGTTTTTATATATTTAAAAAGTAGACTTTGAATCGAATTGTTTATTTGAGTGAGTCGTATCACTGCTTAACGAAAAAAATGACTCGCGGTTCAGATCAAGGATTCTACGCTAGTCATTTGTCATCAAACTCTGCCTCATTTCATAAAGTAATGTAACGATGGGAAAACAAATGACTTAAAGTTCAATTATAATTGTATTATCCTTGAGTCATTCGTCTTCTCACTCTACCTACTATTGATGTTACATTATTTGAGTGAAAGAGATAGTGACTTGCGATGAATTTAAAATTTTCATATAGGAAAACAAGTAATTTTTATTCACTAGAAAGATTAATTGTTAGTAGGAGTTGTCTATTACCCATCTTCTGTCTAACTTTACTATTGATCACCCTGTAGACCAGCAACAGCTTCGCAGTGACGTAAACGTAATTTCATCCCGCGTCTTCTTGCATGCATTGCTTTTTATTATTTGCTTTGGCGGTGACCACACGCCGTGATCACTTTTGCGGACAAAGAAAGGGTTCGCGGGACCAACAAGAGGGGGGCACTGCTCTAATGTAATTATGCCGGAACGGTTCGCGTGTGTCTTGAATATATTTCTTTGAATGTTTTTGAACGCGTCACCCCATTTCGCTTGACCGCTGTTTTTGTTTCATTAAAATAAAATCTGTTTTGTTTTTGTTTGAAGAAAATCAAGCCAATTTGATTAGCTCCTTTGAAATTTATGTTTTCGTATCAAGTAAAAGTAAATTTAATTCAAAAAGGGTGAATAAAATATTTCAATTTTATTACAGTAGAATGCTTGTATGTTATGGTAATTTTTTATGACTTCATATAATAAATAGCCGGAAGGAATTACTGTATTACGGCTTTATAATATCGACAGTGTTTTGGCCAATTGATGTAACCTTCAAAAATACGATAGTTAATGATTGGATCTCATTTGAAAGATGACACAGCAGGTCTCGGTCAAATGATGTAAATTAGAAAAATAAATTGACCACTCTTTTTGCAAGGAAAACATCATTTTACATTGGTTTTAGGTTTTAAAATTCTGACCCGGCCACTTGATGTAAGCCATTATTATATCGACACTCCCTACGTTTAATCCCGTATCTGCAAAACATGAGAATTTACAGGGCTGCATTTCAAAGATTCGTAACGCAAATCACCATACAATGTTTTCGATGACAGTTTTCATTCTGTCCTGAACAATTTCAATTTTGAGGGTTACATTAATTGGTCAAAACACCGTCGATATGTTCTGTGCGGGGAAGTATTTAAAACAAAAAATCGTTTATTTATATTTTTTCTACATTTAAACTGTTTAATCATATTGTTATTTTTTATTCTGGAAGAAGGCATGATATAATTATAACTCGTCGATACCAAATCTTATGGTTTCTATGCCAAAAAGACTATAATTTATAATGTATAAAAAAATCTTAAAGAGGATACTTTGAAAAAAAATATTTCTTTAAATGCGACATTAAAATTTCAATTTAGGCAAAAATAAATTAATGGCTTCATTTTGAAAGTCCACTATATGTTTCACAATATATATGTTCTTTTTAACTGTCAACTTTCCATGGCAAGTTATTGTATTTATAAAAGTAAAACACAATTTTTAGTTGGTAATTAGTCTACAATGAAAAGAATATGCGTTAATTGATAAAATAATGGAAATTTAAATACATAATTCATTTTTGTTAAAATTTTTGTCAATGATCCGTTTGACCAAAAATTTTGTCGCTTAAAAATTACCGTCACCTCGCCCCTAGTATTCTCACAATATCCTTTCACACAAATCCGTTTCCCTTATTAGAAATAAAACACATAAAATTAAATAATTAACGCGGCCAACCCCATTACGCATTTTCGTTTTCGGCGACTAAAACCTCTGCAAAAATTGGGCCACAGTTGCGATCCGGCGCCATCACGCTTAACGGCCAAAGTTCATATCCCGGCGTGGCAATATAGTGGGCGGGAATTATATAAATCCGGCCATATTATTAATTATAAAAAGCGTTTTGATTATGAATAATGTGGCAAAGTTGCGTCGTAAAACCTGTCTCCAGCGTCCACACAATTCATTAGGATCACGCCGTTCGGTGGGGCGGGCGAGTTGCCTAATGCATTATGTAAACTGGACCGTCTATTCGAACGGGTTAAGTAGTGCAACGGAGGAAAATAATTATGTTTAATTGCAAGTATAGGAAGTCGTAACATCCGAAAGATCTTTTTCAATACTTACTTGACTTGCATCTCTTGAAGCTTGTTTGTTGATTTGATATATATATATTACATATTCTTAAATCGATCGTTAAAGTTTAAAGTATTGATGTGCAACGGCGGCTGGTGACAAAAGAAACAGGTGGGGCCAGGTGCCAATTTTTTAAACTGATCTGGAAGAGTTCCGCCGACGTAAGCAAACACGTCATCGCGCATGCATAGTATAATTTGGTTAATAATTAGACTATAATTATAAATTTAAAATGGGGACAGCGCAAATAAATATGAAAATGTTTAATAGTGCCTAGGATCACTGGAATTAAATTACGAAATCGAATTAATAAATAATAACTAATTAAATTAAAGAGTAAATTAAATTTCAAGTTTTATATTATTAATCATTTAGAATATGTTGGTTTAATTATTGGTGAGGCCTGGGCACTGTGGCCCCTAAAGACGAGCCGTCATTGACGTAATATGTCCATTTCGAACAATTTTCATTAAATAATATAGTGTAGTAGAGTTTATTTGATTCATATCTTTCTTTACCGTGAACAAACATAATTTTTGAATAACCAGCTAACGAAATTAAAGACATTAGAACTGTTATGTCAATTTTCTATTGGATGCAAAAAAATTAAATAAAATACTATATAAATCAGGGGCGTGAAGGCTTACTGTAGATTCTGCTGAAAATAGTTTGCATGCAAACAAAAAAATAAGCCAGGCACTCGGGTAATAGTGACAATACTATATTTACAATTAAAATAAAATATGGATTATTTTATATTCTAAATAAAACTGCCAGTCTTAAGTTTTGTGTAATCAAATTGGAAACCAAGTATAGATAGTAATGGTTGGAGCGAATTGCTACTGAATATCTGGATACTAAATGGCTTTGCTTATGATGAAGTTAGTAGATTTATTATTGATTAAACTTTTGATTTACATTATTATTTACAATCCCAAAAACATGCAACACATAGTAAGTTATAGAAACGTTTTCAAAGGGTTGATTAGAAATTAATCAACGGAATATCACTGTATTACGTTAAACAAACGGCGAGTTCCGTGCCCCACATAAATATTTAATTAATGTATATTGTAAAGCCTTATTTGCAGTGCTTCGTAGAAACGTAGACGTGTGATCAAATACTTTGGTCAGCGCTGAATGGAAGTATGAATAAATAATTATCGTGAATAGCTGGCTTAGGGCTCAGCGGTTGAATGGAGTGGGCGCGTGTATAAGCAGCGCTCGTTGTGAAAGAGTCAATATGCAATATTGTTTGCCGTAATACTATGAAGGACAAAAATAACATTAGTTGAATACAATTTAAGAATAGATCAATAATAGTTGCATTAATTTTATTAATAATCTGTGGAACTGCAAATAACCAGAGTAACGGAAAATATGTTAAACATAAAAGATGAAAGGTTTTAATAATTGCAAATATATGAGAGGTCTAGTATCATATCGCATAATCTCCAGCATATGCAAAAAATGTGTTATGAATGCAGCAGTGTTTTTCGTGTTCACACCTACCATTGAAATAATAAAATATTTTTCTAAAATGAATATGAAAATGTTGTTCATTTTCAAAACTTATATTCTCCAATGTCCTATAATTTTCTAAACCAATAATCTCCGTTCCAGCAAATAAGAGTGCACTATTGAATGGTATAGACATCTATTCCACAGTTTTATTTAAATTTTACTTAGTTAATATGAAAACAGTTTTTCTTGGTTTGCCAAAAACAAGCATTGATGGAGATTTTGAGTTATGATACTAGAGCCCTCTATAGTTGACGTTTGAGTTTTAAATTTAAATGCCAATGATTGATGGATTTGGCGGTAACTCAGATGAAATTCTTTTATAATATAAAACAAAAACTGATAACTTTTATATTCCACTATTTTTTTCACTTCTTTGTACACGTGCTTCGGCTCTTCTCGAAGATTAGTCATACTAACATTAATTTCAACTCTTTATTTATAATATGAATGAAAATATATTAACAGTCGATTTTTAGGAATTAAAATCCATGTCTGCTTTATAATTAAAATTTTACCGTACTAGAAAATTATTTTTAAAATATTAAAAATATAAATGATTTTTTAAAATAATCTAAGAATTTCTTTCAAATTTACAAAAAAAAACGATAAAGAGTAGATGATTAAAACTGTCCAAAAACCTGTTTCCTAATTATGTCAGAACTATGCTTTTTTAGTTGTTACACTTTGGAACTGGCAGACCGATATATGTTATATTTTTTTTAATATTCCTAAAATACTATCTTCTCACACGTTTTATGTATGGTATTATATATAGATATAAACACTCTAAAATAAAAAAACTGATATGAACTTTTATTTGAAATGTTACGAAAATGTATTAAAGCTTCGTGGAGTTTATGAAAGCTTCATGTATAAGCCATATTTATGAATATTTTTTGCGATAATAATTGAAAACTTTGAAAGCATTCCTCATATCTGAATTACTTCAAATAAAACCAGCTCGAATGCGAAGCAGAGGAACGACGAGAGAGCGACTTACATACATCTCTTAAAGCAGCGGCTCTCAAGCCATCGCATTTGAAATAATATATATTTTTAAAAATAAGATTCAAAAAGAATTGTATGCTTCCAAATATTTTTAAATGATCTAGACAGTTCTCATTATATACTCACCACGGTTATTATCAAATGAAAGAAAATCTTAAACACATTATTTATGGAAATTAATGTGTAAATATAAAACAATTGGTGCAAGATCTATGAAAAGACTTTAAAGATAATCGCACATATTATGCATAAATGAAATTAAATATGTATAAAAGTCGTAAGGTATATTTCGTGGTATATGTAACGTCACGCATGTTTTGTCTTATTTTTCGAGTGTTTTTATTTGTAAATGGCAACAAATTAAATGGTCAGAATTCAAATCAATTTTTGGTCAGAATTCAAATCAACTTTTGGTCAGAATAAAATTCAATTTTTTGTCGGAATAAAAATATGAACGGTCTGAAGAAAATTATTATACGGTCAGAACAAAAGGTTAGGTTAGGTTAGAGATACTGACCATAAATTATTTACTCTGCCCTCTGTAATTCTGACCGATACATTATGACCATTTAAAATAAATTCTGATAAATGTATTAAAAATTATGACCGATATTAAATTAAAATTTTGACCAGAAGAATGTGACCCTTTTTAAATGATCATTTTTGACTAATATTGCAAAAATGCAAAAATGCTTACAAATTTTACGATTTTATTGTTTTTGTATATATATACACAATTGTTTATTTAAGGTTGTTGTGATAACAACTGACAATATGACCGAAAAAAATATGCGTTGCTATGATAGCATCGCAGAAATCAGACGTTATAACCCGTTATTAGAAACGCATTTAAACAGAAATCCATGAATCGATTGAAAACCGTAAACTGAGATCTGTAACCAGAGCCAATAAAGTTGACCATCGAACCACAGACCCGACACTTATTTATTTTTATTCTGTCTCGTGCAAATCATTTTAAGATTGATAATTTTTGTTTTAATGGTATTCTTCTGAGCCTAGCTACAGATTTAGAGTCGAATGAATTTAAATTTTATGGAAATTTTTAGAAGCGCCGCAGGAGAGCGAAGGATTTTAAACGCAACGGAATATTTTAGGCAGACGTGGTGTGATTTTAGTTCAGTGTTGCCGCCCGAACGAGCACAGCGCAGTCAGGATTTGGAATTATCATCATTACCTATACGCTTCTGGCAACACTATATATGATGATTCGCAGAAAGCGAACGCATCCAGTTTTTTTGTTTTGTTAATTGATTTCTTATCTGCATTATTATGAAGTGATAATAGATCGCCATCCCAAATCAAAAGGGCACTTGTGACATTTTGGTGGTTTGGAGTTATGTATGAAGTCTTGTTAGTATTTTTTTTTTACGTCATAGGCAGAAAATACATTATTCGCGAAAAAATATTTATGAGATCACAATTCAAAAAAGTAGAAAAGGTAACTTGTGTATTTTTAAAGTTATCTTAAATTTAAGACATCGACTGAGGGTGCTTGATGGAATTTCAATATTAAATTTGGATTATTGAGATTTTGTACACTTCCATGTATTTTACATACATTTAGTGAAAATACATGGAAGTGTACAAAATCTCAATAATCCAAATTTATCTTAAATTCTTGTACAGATGGCAACCCAGACACAATCCGTATTACCTCACATACGGACGTTGAAACGACAATGCTACTTCAGTGGCCGTCGGTCGCACGAATCCACTCGATATTCGGGACAAGTCAACGGCCTATCTATTCGTAAATTAAATCTCTGTAATAATGCAAGTTAGGAACGCAATTCTTAAAAACCATAGTAGGCTAAAGAATAAATTTTAAATTATGTGATTTTTACATAAATGTGACTTCAAACCTTCTAAAAATTGAAATTTTATTCTATAAATGTTTCCATGCCTGCATGTTTGTTGAGTCGAGTTGAATTATTTTTCTTTTGGTCACTTCAGAGAAAATACTGAAATGGACAAATAATTGATTGTTCAAACTATACAAATATGCAATTCGAGCGCTGTTCACCTGCCATGAATTGCCTCGTAATATGCCAAATACGAACAAAATCTCTCTTGCCATTTTTGGCGGGAATTACCTTTTCCAATATGGCTGACGTCATGAGATGTGCTTTCTTTTTTTCGGCTTATTTCAGCTGTCTCGATTGAGTTCGCAGTGGTCAGGTAGATTATAAAAAAAAGCTTATTTGATACTTCGTACATGGGAATACTTGATAAGCTGTTATGAAAATGGAATAATAGATTTGTGATTTTTTGCTATATTTTTGCAGGCGATTAATAAGTTGGAATTTAAATGATTGCGACAGTATGGAAGACGTCAGTTGATTCGTTGGAGTGACGAGTTTCTGTGCGAGAAAATTTTCTGCTGGGTATAGAAATTTCACCGGTTGAAAGAATGTCAAGTCAACTTTTGGGAATGATTGTAGTTGAAAATTGAATGATGAGTTATCTCATTCAGTCACATTTTGTTACCGTGTGGGTTTTGTCATATAAACGCATTTATAAAGCGAAATGACAATTTCAAAGAGTGAAATATGGTTTTATGTACTATAAAGTATTTTTTTGTGTGTAAAACCTGAAATATATATCAAACTGTGCGAAATTGTCGAAAGACGCAAGAATCGAAATTCTTCATAGCAGAACAACCACGAGAGGTGTCTCGGTGTCGTTTGAAACAAAACGGTTACATACGGTACTGTCATGCATCTCGTATTGTTACTATACAATACTATATTTTTGTATTTTTCGATGGTAAAATTGACGAGGATTTCAAATTATGAATAATTAAACAAAGAAGACGCAAACAATTTTTTATTTTTATTTTTTTATTATATTTAGAACTATTTTATTTACAAATAGCAAAATTTTCAATTTTTTGTATGACCTATTCCACAGAAAATTTAAAGGTTTAAAGTCCGAAGTAACTCACTGTTACACCATGAATACGGAAGGGTTAATAACTTTGTGTAGAGACACCGATAAGTTAACTGCTATTTCATTCCTCATCTTATCAAGATATTCATACCCTCTCTAAAAAGAGAAATTGACTGACTGATGTCCAACAGGTTGTCGTAGGAAAATTTTTGTTAAAATGATCAAGCAGGAGTGAATATAGTTCACATTGACAATCCACGTGATTTGATAATAAATTTTTATATTTAGGTGGTCAATTATTGGTACTTTTGGTAATAAAATCACATTTAGTGAAATCTTCATTCTAAGATCGGTTAAAACGCGTATGGCATCTGTAATATAAAGCAGAAAATACATGTATCAATCTAACACAAAACCTCCTCAATAATTGTTCAACCAAATACTGCTTGTCAAAAAGCTGAAAAGCTTCCATTTGTAAATTTGAAGGTAATTTCGGTTTTTTGACTTATATTGACGAGTCGAAAGTACAAAAAGAATTGGTATTTTTTCTTAAATACTTTGAAACTTATTCTCGAATTCCTGTATTAAATTGATAACTAAGGCAACATATTCTCTCCCGTTTGCTCCATTATGTTTACTCAACGCATTTGAGCATCGTACGACCGAGTTATGAAAAAAGCCGAAAATAAAGTAAAAATTTATCATTTGCTTTGGGCAGCATTACTAGCTGTCTTGGGCTGCATGCGTCCCATGATTATCAAACAATCGAGTTAAAAAAACTGTTACAACAAGAAACAAGATTTTTTTTTATCGTAAGATTACGCGAAATTAATAATAAATTAGTGTTAACCATTCTTAGATGAAAATACTATCATAAAATTATACTCCTGATTTTTTAATATAAACGGTTAGTGGTTAGGTAATACATACGGCTCGACAATGAAATATACATTGCAGTTTAAACAATTACAAAGTCACCACAGGTATTTGTTTTGTGGGTGGAGCCGGCTCTGAACTTACCCTTAAAAATCTCTCGGCCCATAATGCTTACGGCCGGCCCATGGTCATTTTATGCGGTGTTTCTCAAATGTGGAGGAAGCCATGGTTTAATTTTGGCATCATTGAATACCTGGACGTTATTTACATTGATCAGTAGACATACATTGGCCGGTATTTTAAGGCTCGTTGGACTAGTGGTAAGAGCCTCAATCAAAATAGGAAATGGGGGCAGATCAATATGAAATTTAACATTTGAGATCTTGGGTATGGGTGATCGTGATTTCTTTTCTTCTCAAGTTGATCTCGAATGATTTAAAATGTTCAAAATATCTGGCACATGTTATATTAGCCCGAGTAATCGACTGTTCATGATTTAAAACAAATAATAATAGTTGAATTGTATACAACCGATAACGCCACTGTTCATAAAAAGTCAAAAATTACATGAGGAATGCAAAATATTTCATATTCTTGTGTATGTTAATATACAACTTAACAGATCAAATACATGAGAAGACCCGGATCGAAGAGAGGCGAATGGCTGGTTATCGAACGTCCTGGAAGGGCTGGGATCTCAAACAAACGCCATTTCTAATCCGGTTCAACACTTATTTATTTTTCATCGAAGATGCAGTGGCTTACAATGCACAAAAATACTATTCCTAACATTGATTCTACATTTAAATTTACTTAGCAACTGAATTTACTTTAAGTTATAATACAAATGACACGACAAACGATTTAAATTACGTCCAATTTCAAAACAAACACAAACAATTCACATCGTCACCTGCGCCGCCATAAGACCGGCAACTCGCCCGGCTCGACAGATCGTAATCGATTGTGCACGCATACAATTAAAAAAACTCCCTGCATCGTCGAAGCTACCCCTTTCCGTCAAAAATGGACTAGTCCAGCGGACGTGCCCGCCGGCTATTGAACGATCGGCCTTGGCAACAAAAGTCGACCGATTCTGCGAATTATTAGTTACCGCTAGTCGATTTCAGTTATGGACACTAATGAAACTTAAACTTAACAAAGAAAACCAGGGTATGTCATACAATATTCCCGATAAAACCGTTAAAATGAATTTATAAACTGCGTTTAGAGTCAAACTCACCGATGTCCATTACAAAATCATTAATTTTAGTCACTTGGATTATATTAATATATACTATAACTATTCAGTTAAAACTCACATGTTTGTTTAAAGTATAAGAATTATCATAGCATCGTTTTTTTTTGATTTCTCCCGCCACGACTTTGAAAGATAGTGGCCTATTTGAATTTATACAGCTCAGTTATAGCTAGTGTTGCAAAAATCCGGGAGTTTTGGGATGGCGGGAAAAAACCCTGAAAATTGAGAATAAACTATTAAATATTATAAATGTCATTGTTTTTTCAACATATTGAGTCCATGTGCACATATATTTACATATGTGCTTAACACCGAGTTTAACTTCATATCCCTCAACAGGAACGTATACATAAATGTCATAAGTGATTCGATATTGAATAAAGTTCCTTACTTTCATCTATATTAACAAACTAATAACTCACCATAACCTAAAATTTGCGGATACAATGTGTGCATAGGTTAAAAGTGCAACGCTTTTAAGATAAGTGTTACCGAATGCTAAAAATGATATACAGTTATCAATAATATTAAAATTGTTTTTCCCAAATATTCCCATGCGAGTTTTTTCCCAGCCACGCATAACTAGTTATAACATAAATAATTAATTGCATCATGAGTAAATGCAAATTTAAATACGATATTTTTACCCAGAAACTAGAAAACCCGCCTAAAGTAACAATTATAAAAACTTTGAATTGCCATACTGTATGTCCAAATCGACGCATTGTTTCTTTTATACAAAAACGGGTACGGCTTTTTTATCTTGTTTTATTTAATTCGACTTTACCTTTTTTATTTTTAAATTAAAATTTAAAAAAATATCAAATATACATGTTGAGAGCCAATTTATACGGAGTGTCCAATTCTCCACTAACTCACCCCCCAAGAACCCCCACTGAAATATTATAATGGGAAAACATTAACGGATACTTTGAGAAACCCTTTTGTGAAGAACAAAGGTCCGGGTTCGGGTTTTTGGCGTAGACCAAAGCGCGCGGGATCAAATCCCGGCTCTTTAAAATTTAAAAGGTTTTGTTTTTCTTGTTTTAATAAGTTAATTGAACCAAACATGGTAGCTAGAGTCCTTGGAAATATTTTAATACGCCACATACCGTTCTAGGGAGACATTGTGTTGCGAATTGTAAGTAGTTGAAATATTTAATTGTTTATTATTAAATTAAACATAATATATGATAAAAATGTATTAATTTTGAAAGTAAGGATATGCGAAAGGTTCTGTTTGTTTCTTTGTCAACCTTCATGGCTTAGTGGTAACACTGTTTATCCGTGTTGCGTATAATGTCAATTGAAGGCTTTGATATAAAAACGACAAATCTTCATTTTTTTTCCATTTTCATTTTATTGAATTTCTTGATTCCTTGTTTATGATTCCGTAAAATTACAAGCACCTCAAATCAGGTCGGGGACATTTTGTATAGAAAAAATGAATTTTGTGACATTTACTGTATAGGTCTTCAATTCCTAACTGAGCTTTTGCATATAGATTTATGACTTTGCGTCAAATGTTTCTAGAGTTTGTGATGTTTTCAACACTTTTAGCAATCTTTGAAAACTGTATGAAAAGCTTTTACTGAACTAACAGGTCTTTCAATGTCAAGACTGTAATATTATCTCTTACAAAAAAAAAGTAAAGAGATTGAGATAGGATGGAAAACAGCAAAGTATTCAGTTCTACAAAATTTAATTAGTTAGTTGATAGAACATTATTCTGACGATAGGGTGAAGCCGGTCTAACTAATTAAATTTTGTAGAACGGAATGCTTTGCTATTTTTGTCCTATTATAATGAAGTTCTGCCAATTTAATCAATGAAGTGATCGAGTCACAGTTAGTACACTTTTTAATCAATATCCATCAAGAATAAAGAGAAAATTCACGTTTTTAATCATATTATCAAGAATTATTTATGACAAATTTAATGATACTTAGTTGTAATTTAATTTCATAAAATTCCCTTTTAAAAATAAATAGGGATAAGATAAAATAGTGACATAAAATAATAGTGACAATTTTAGTTTCAAAAAATAGATAATATTTATTTATTTATCACGTTCTGACTAATCATAGCTGTCAACAGTGTAACTTCCATCTTAAAGGATTGAATACATATTTTTTAAACTTATTATAATGAAGTTCTACCAAGTAAAAGTCTATTCAAAACACGTGAGATTGATTGCAGAAGATAAGTAATTGTTCCATTGTAACTCGATACCCAGTTCTTAGAATTGGGTAATTTGGAAAGGTATGAAATCACCACACACACGTTTTAATGCTAATCAGATTTTGACACAAAAAGTGTAGGCGCTATTATAATCGGTAAATAGTTTTATAAAATATTATTTTTTGACATGTGATAAAAAATTTTAATTAATATTTGAATAAATAAAAAATATGTTGAAACAAAAAAACTCATGCACTTATGATATTATTCCTGCTTTACAATAACTATCATTGCAATTTAATAACAATCACATATTTTGTAACCATTATTGAAGGGGAGTTTTGTTTGGATTGGAGTTCATTATGGGTCATTTTAATTGTAACTCCTTAAAGGGTCGCGGCACTTCATCTTTCGTCCGGCGATTAATGTCTCAATAACCTCTTGAGCGCGCCCTAACCCGGATGGGACATGTAAACTGAGCGGGTGAATGAAACTGGTGGGTCGCCTGAAATAATAATATTAATATAGTTTAATATTAACCCAATCTAACGTATCGTAACGTTAAGTATTTTTTACAGGACTAATTTTTAGCAAATATCTTAAATTACATTTATGTTAAAGATTGAATAATATCCATTTGATATATTTCGCTAAAATACGTATGAAGTAAACTAGGCAAACATTCTTTGAATAAAAGATTAAAATTAATTAAATACATGTTTTATTTTAATTGACATATAGGAATATGTATTTTTTCTATTGTACACTTTTCTATACTACACTATTGCAAAAATGATAACTGAACTACCACATGCTAGCTGACACCATAAGTTTAGTTTTAAAGAAGATTTTTAGCACTTAGAGACTCGTGTTTATTAATCAAAAAAATTCACAGCCAATGATACATAGAAACGTAATATATATGCTATATAAAAATAAGTTTTTTGTAAATTTTCGTCTCTGATTATACTGTATATTCGTATGTATTTCGCATGTATTTTTAATATTTAATAAGTAAAGGTTTGCTCCATGTCGTTGGCTCCGTGGTGCAGTGGTAAACATCATTGGCTTTGGTTAAGGATGTCCCGGTACGGACAGTCTTATAAATTGATGTCTGTTCGTAGGCATGAATGTTTGTGAAGTCTAAAATTTTCCCTCTCACAAATCTTATCCCAAAAATGGGGCACAGCGGGAGTGATTAGCTAACTACTAGTCCTGTCTTAGCCCTATTCTTCTGTCTCAACTCTCATTGAAAAAGAGAGGCTTAGCAATTGAGTAACACACAGTTCTCGTTGATAAATTTCTGTTGATATATCTCCATTAGGAGGCCATATGCTCCACACTGGGAGCGGAAATGGTAAAAGAAAGTTTGCAACACCACTGGAAAGCAGTGGTCGGGGGAGGAGAGCAACAAGTGACTAAATTAGTATTAGAAAGCAAAGAATAGAACAGTAAGAAGAATGATGAATTACTATGAATAACATGTCTATAGACCAAACTTGTATTATGAATGAAAATGGCATATACTTTACGATTGGGAGTAGACATTGAAATTTTTACCAAATAATGATGATAGTAAAAAAATAGTGTACTGATAAATGCATGTTTATGAAATGTGATATTTGAGGAAAAGTTTTGTTTTGTGCCGGAGCATTACGTCGTGTTAGTATTTACGAAACGCGATATTCCTAAGTGCAAAAATAGTTAAATATGTGATAGCAAAAGAACACTGTGAAAGCGTGAATTCTTATAAATTAGAAGAAGAAGAAGCAGAACATAGAGGAAAGATGGACAAGTCTGACAAAATTATTCGTCTTGATATGTGAAAAAATATATGGTCCACCAAGTGTAGAAGCCCTTCTCTATGTCCAGAATGTCCTTGCCTCCCTCAGCTTGCCCTTTTAGTGACCCCCCTATTTCATATCCTTTAAAATCTCCCTGTAACCCTTGGGTCAGCGCCTCAACCCTCTTCAGTTAACAGTAATTATTTCGTCCGCAATAACAATAAGTTAAGTAAGTTGTGTGTTGGAATAAAACAAATACACCTTCGACCCTTGAGCCCCCACCCCCTCACGAGCGCCACCCCCGTACTTCATCCTGCAGTACATCCGGAGATGTTTATTGCCAAATTGTTTTGAGATACTGCAAAGTAGAATTTAAATAATTATCTAGGCGTTCTCAAACGCAGATTTACTAAATAGGATAAAATTAGAGACAACTAATTATTTGTTCAGTAACTAATTCCATACATGGTCAGTAAATAATTTCAGTAAATAATTTCTAAATGAATAAAGGTTAGGTTAGGTGGGGCTCACTTAAAAAACCGACAGTAGTTGGGTGTGAAACTGTCCATTTTTGGTGGAAAGGCATTATAATAACTAATCAGTTGATATAATGCCTTTCCAACAAATAGGGGTAGAAAGCAATTGAGTCTCCTGTTACTTCTACTTACTTAGCAGAATTCATTTCAAGATAATTACGTTATTAAACGAATTATCTTAATTTTCATGTCATGACACCTCACCAACCAAGGCACCAAGCATAGGATAACTGTATACTGTGTTGAAAATAGATGTTTGCGGCGAATACGAGAGGTACGGTGGTGTGATTTCGTCAGGAACTCGGAGATAAAAGAGCGGACAGACCAGCCTCTTATTGTGTCCAAAATGAAAAAAAGAAGCGATGGACCTGGCTTGGACACATGCTGCGAATGCCCCAGGGGTGTCTAAATCCTGCCTGTCTTTTCTTCCAACCAGATGGATTCCGTCGCCCTGGAAGGCCGCTGATGACCATTCATAGGATGTACTCGGCGGAGCTACGGGATGCTGGGATGACCTGACGGCGTTCGGCAGAGAAGCTTGGAGGAACCGGGTGATGGTTCCTAATAGGGAGCGGGTATGGTTTAAAAAAATGTTTCATTTTATGTTAATAAATAATACGACATTATTCTTCCAAGTAATATTTATAATATACAGCCATACTGTAGGGTGGCAATAAAATAATTTGTATATATATGTTGCTTCACACAATTCGTCCAAGGGTGTTTTATGCTACATCTTCGCTCGGACACGAATTCCTGAGCCGGACGAAAACAATTTTAGTCAAGAGATTAATTTCAGAGAATTTAAATGGATTTCTCTATTCCGTCAGGCGAGCATGGAAACCTCCCTTCTTTCATACGTTTGCTTGGGAGATATTTCAAAATGTATGTTTAAAATAACAGTACTGTACTGAATTAAATAATACTGTTTGCGTAGTACTATTTTTGCAGCGTTAATACAAAAAAGACTTCGTACAAAAACGATGAAAAGTGTGATAATTTTTTAAAACGGCCTATGTCAAAGTATATTTAAAAAATGCACCAATTTTATTAATACTATCAAAAGTAGTTAATTTAATGAAACCGTTATGAAAATAATTGTTAATATTTCATAAATATACACGGATTCACGGACCCACAATCTCCGACTGTGTATTCAATTTTTAAAATGTCAAATTCAATTTTTTTTCTACAATTTTTTACAACTCCCGGTCTTAGCATTCATGTCGTACTGCTGAAATATCTGTAGCTCGCATTTGTTGCGTCAGTAACTATTTCAACTGTTGGTCAGTAACTTATACGATCAATATACACGTGGTCAGTTGATAGAATACCAATGTACAAAAAGGTCAGTAATTTATATAAAATGGTCAGTTATTAAATTGAATATTTTTTTGAATTAAACCTTACCTTTTTTTTAAAATAAACCACAATTTGTTTGTACTACTTTCACATGTTTATAATGATCAGAACCGGTTTTGCTTCGATTTCACGAGCATTTTTAATTTATCAGTTGATAATGCTCGTGATGAGTAAATTAAATATGATGCCTTCCCACCAAGAATTGACGTTAACACCTTAAAAGTGATAGCTTAACCTTACATCTCCTTTATCTTTTTGGCAATTAAACTTAAATGATCATTTTTAATTTCTTACCGTCCATTTATGGAATACGTTGACAGATAAAAAAATTGCTATTAATAGGCATGCATTAAAATAAAATTATTACATTGTGACTAGTGGATAGCTAATTACTCCCGCTTTGTCCCGTTATGGGATCGGGTGGGTGGGATTTTTATTTGAGGCATCACTCCATGCCTTCGAGTAAAAATCCATAAACAAATTGAAAAATTAATTTCTGAAAGCGTTCTTAAAACACAAATTGTGTTTTATTTTAAAAATATAATGTTTTTAACACCTTAGAAGTGATTGATAGAATGATGAGATTGGAAAACTGATAGCAGTTAGCTGTATTTAACCCGTACAAAGTCATACTAAAAAATCCATCGTATCACCGTAAAGCAACATTTGTCTAAAGTTGTGAATTGTCATGTCAACCAATTTTAGAAGCTGAAAGACATTTTTTAAATGTAGTTACGCTTTGAAATATGTTGATAGTATCATTAGTTTGTCATTATGATAGTTCAACTGACTATAATTACTGCATAGCTAAGAAAGTGTGAAGGCATCGTGCGGGAAATCATTTAACTGAAGTAATTTTAAGGACTTTTAACTTCGGAATTTATTTGATAGAATTTAATCCATTTAAGTATAGCCTCAATATTTTCCAGCGTCCTTCATCTGTGAGAAAGTTCCCAAATTTTTACCTTCATAAGCTGTTCGATAACTCTGGAAGAACAAACTATAAGTATTCGGGATAGCTTACAAGGGTCATCCTTTGTACCGAACCCGGTTTAAACAATTACAACTATTTACACCCGAGATTATCGGTGAATAGTTTCGGACAAGGGAAATTATTTTCTAGGATCAAAATACTCTATATCCCCCTAACGCACGAAAATTGCGAATAAAGAAAATGGTGACGGAATTTGAAGACTGTTTTAGAAAACTACATTTTTCCAAATTTTTACATTAAAATAAATCGATATTTTACAATTTGGAACAATCTTAAGCCACATTTAAAATATTTTTTTTTAAATCGTATCCGCTCCCTATGGAGCATGAGGCCATCACAGGGTTCCTCCTAGATTTTATGTCCCCATCATTCTTTTTGCTTCCTCCCAGCTCCCAGGTCAACTCAGCGTCCCATACGTTCACCCAGTACTTCTTATGGATGGATGGTCATCAGCGACTTTCCAGAGCGACGGAATCTATCCGGTTGGTAGAAACGTCAGGTAGAATTCAAGATCCCTGGGGAACCAGCAGCACATGTTCAACCCAGGTCCATCACCGATTTTTTTTCATTTTGGACGTACTAAAATATTTGCTTCATAAAATAATTAATGTTTTTATTATAAAATATGAAAAGGCAGAATAAAACTAATGGTATAATTGACCCTGTTTTTATGATACCAAATGAGACTGTCGGCTCCGTGGTGCAGTGGTTAGCTTCGTTGGCTATGGTTACGGATGTCTCGGGTTCAAGTCCAAATTTTATGGATTTATGTTCGTACGCGTGAATGTTTGTAATGTCTAAAATTTTTTCTCACCCACCCAATTCTAAAAACGTAGTATAGCGAAAGCAATTAGCTAACCACTATTCTTGTCCTTGCCTTATTTCTCTATCCATACTTTCTTCGAAAAAGTGAGGTTGAGCAACTGAGTAACAAACAGTTTTCGTCGAAAAACTTCTGTTGAGATACCTCCATTAGGAGGATATATACTGTACACTGGGAGCAGACGTAATAAAAAAGAACTATTTTACGATACCTCCATTGGGAGCGGACATGGTAAAAAGCACACACAATTTGTAGTAATTATATCTATTAAGAATTTTCATCATTTCACACTCTGAATTAAGCCAGTCCTGATATAATTGAGGAAAAGATACGAAAAAAATGCAACTTTATTTTAATTCATATTTAAAAATTTTGATAAAAGTTTTATACGTTGTTATATAAGCAGTCAGTATTACTTTGTTATAAAACAGTGAACGTGTGATAGAAAAACGAAAAATAAGAGATAAATCCTATCGTACACAATAAATAAATAAGAAAGATCCATTTTGCACTCCCTCCGCCATGTTGTGTTGAACATGTATCAATTCGAATTTCAAAAGTCCATTAGCGGATCTGAGATATTTTCCCGCGCTCCTCCGGCCACTTCCGGTCAAGATTTATCTGTTTGGCGGGAAAACAGGCGCGAACGCCCGGACGTCACTGTAGACACTACAGTTAACGCGACTAGTATGACGTCGATTTTATTTTACTTAGTCTGAAAATATTTCCCTTAACTGAAATTATTTATTTCATTCGCTTCACTTGAAATCGTAATCTGAACAACTTCTGGGGAACAGTAATAAATTTTTTCTATTTCTTCATTATTTTTCCTCCAGTGATAAGCACAAAGAAAGCACAAGGTTGTGTCGGTTCTCTTGGTCCGTTCATTATACAAAAAGAGTCTTAAAATATCTACTTCATTAGTGTTACGTGGTGAGTCGAACTGAACCAAGATGTTACGACTCAGGGGTTCGCTATAAAAAGAAAAAAAATCTACTGCACCCCCAAGCGGCACTCTCAAAACGTGTTCATGCCATGTCATACGCTCTTTGTATGTAAGTTGCTACTTATATGAATCGCGGGACTCACCTTACCAATTCATATTTTAAAGGTTTAAGTAGCGCTGCATAAACTGTAATAACCATATTTGCGGCCGATGAAGAGCATATGGCCACCACATGACGCCTCCGTTATTTCATGTCACCCACCAATTGCTTTGCTTTCTCCAATGGATATGCCAAAGTCCTTCAGCTACACCGATTACATGAATCCTGCCTGCTGCTTCTTTCAACTGATGGGATTCCGTCATCCTGGATACATCTGTTACTATCCACAGAATGTTCATATATCGATAAAAATGTTTTCTTTATCTAAATATCAGTTGAATTGATAAAATCCTTCTCGGTTAACTGTTGTAAGTGTGTCAGATGATTAAGATTCTACTCAAAAATAATATTTCTCTAAGGTTTTGTAGTATAAAATGAATCATGCGCTCGTGGTATCTTTGAACGGTGACTATTTAAAATTATTACTTTTTTTGTTTTTTAAACTATATCCACTATCTGCTCAAAAAATGGATATAGAGAAGTACCGCAGGAGAAACCAAAACCAACGTACAAGGAAGCAAACAAGAGTGTGAGATGTGATAGGTGTGTGAGGTCACCAAATTGATGAAATGGCCCACGGCGAACGGACAACCGCTGGACGAATGCAGTCATTCAGTGGTACCCGAGAGGCACTAAGTGACCTCAGGGGTGCCCCAAAACCCGCTAGATTGACGAACTTGTCGGGTTTGGTGGAAGTACATGGCAGCGCAAAGTTAGGAACCGAGAAGAGTGGAGGGTACTGGGGGAAAATGAATGCTCAGAGAATATGGTATCCACTCGATGACTTCAAGATTTTTTGTCCTCCGCCAGTCTTCTAACATCCTCTCAGGTCATCTCAGCGTTCCGTATCTCCACCAAATACGTCCAATGGATGGTCATCCATTCGATTGGTAGAAGAGTCAGACAGGATTGAGACTATCCTAGAACATCTGCAGCACACGTCAAAGCCAGGTCCATCGTCTTTCTTTAGGTATTACTTCTATTAGATTTCCTGAAAGATATATAAACTAATAATCATAATTAATAAAATGCTACCACAAACTATCTTTCTGTCTTTTATCTCGGTGTTACTGTGTAAATATAATATTCAAATTAACTTATAAATTAATGCTATAGCCTGTTTTATTTTTTATAAAAGTATATGTAAATATAAATTATTATTAAAAAATACATTTATTTTTTACGTCAGTGCTAATCCTTACGATAAAGATTTAGGGTAGAGTATTTGAAGTCAAAACATTTATCAATCCTTTTTAAAAGGCTATTTCTCCAGTCTGCCCAAAGCTGTTTATATGGGCAGCAGAACCTCTTTGAAATCAATCTTGTGTTCAATTGGAACATGCAATATTTTATCGGAAGCCCTTAAAACAGAAACACACATAAAATCTTTTTTTCGTCATAGTCTTCTTGACTGAGGATCGTGAATATTCTGGAAGAGCTTTTAACACTATAAGTTTCTAATAATTACTTTCTATAACTTTGTTTCAGTTGGTAGCGTAATGTTTTTTTTTAATAAAACATCTACAAAAAACAGCAAGACGCATTTTATGATGCTGGAGAAGGATGCTACGTATATTCCTCTATCTCGAAATAGCTCCAAATACAGGATAGACACTAGTAGCCGTCTGTATAAGACGAATACTTGGCTTTTTTGGCCACATCGCTCACAAGCTTACCAAAATCTCGAGGGCCTCACCATCACAGGAGAAGTTGAAGGCAGAAGGAGACGCGGAAGGGCCCCAACTCGCTAGAGTGAACAAGTGAAGGTTGTCACAGTTTTATCCTTATCGATGGCTCTCAGAGAAGCAAAGAGCGAGTGGCAAAGGATAGTCGGGTAAAACCACACGTACATTAGATATAAGGGTATCAGGACATTTAGCTGACTTTAGATTAAAAAAAGAATCTTCGACATTCGCAAATCACTTGCTAATGGAGAACCATACGTTTAATGCGGATGATGTGGTTAAACTGTTACATAAAAATATGGGGGATCATAAATTATTTTAACAAGAAATTTTGGAAATCAATGGAGCCCAGTTAAATTCCTTGCCAATTCTGAATGAGCAGCTGAACCTTCCTAATTCTCCGTTATTATATCCTATACGTTGAAACACCTAACAGATGTCACTAAACGTGGAATGATTGTATATATTTACCCTTTCGTCGAATTGCATCCCGTCGAAACCCACAATGCTATTATAATTGTAAAATCACTGATAATTCTAAAAGTATTCGCCACTCTGTTAATGTGTTGTTTACAAAATAAGGATTAAGGCGATTCTCGAAATGTTAACTGAGGTATCAGTGTAGCTCTCAGACGTATAATATTTTACCTCGTAAATAATATTTGTCGTATTTGTATCTTCTATATAAACGTTAGACACTGTTTACTGTCTGTCAGTTCGAGTCCATTCGTGTGCTCGAATGCCTGAAGATGCCGAAAGGCGAAACCCGGGTCGTTAGTGACAAAATACATGGAAGTGTACAAAATCTCAATAATCCAAATTTGATATTGAAATTCCATCAAGCACCCTCAGTCGATGTCTTCAATTAAATGCAATGGAGCTGTTGCGGTAGATGGAGGTCACGGCTCTCACACGTGAGGAATACGACTGAGAAGATGTTTCTCAGAGAGGCGATACATTTCCCACGCTTGTTACAATAACATAGCATACAAATTGAATAATTTCAATTTCAAATAAGTAATAATCGAAAAAAGCTCTACTGAATGTTCTGGTTTAGGTATTTTATCAAAATGACAAACTTATTTAAAATTTGACTCGGCCAATAAAAGTGAGATCAGTATTAAGCAAATGATGGTAAGATTAATGCATCCAACCCTTTGATTGCGTCTACACCATTTACCACCCTTATCGCGGAAAAATGTAAGGGTGACGTCGGACTTTTTTTAAGCGACTTCTTTCTTCTTTAATTATTCCTTTTCTCAGATTTTCATTTGATTAAGATTGCCTATTACCAATGGATGTAAATAAATGTAAAAAGAACTCCCTTTGTCTCTTAATCACAAAGGGTTAATGAAAGATTTGTCTTTTGTTTGTTGAATTGTAGAAAACGGTGGGGAAATGATGATTCAATGCAAAGGCGTGCGATATATTTATAAAGCTACACTTTTAGTAGTAATAATAATATATTTACTTTAAAAACGTATTACAGATAACTCCACGATGAATTTTAAATTTTATTTTAACCATGTCCCCTGTAAATGTGTAACATATGGACTGCTAATAGAGATATCTCGACAGAAGTGTTCGAAAAAGAGAGTTGAGATCGAAATACAGAGCTCGTAGTGAGTAATCATTCTCGCAACGCCACGTTTTTAGGATCGAATGCGTGCGAGAGAATTTTAAACATCCATGCCTTGCAACAGAAATGCATAAATCGATTGAAAAACGAATTAATGAAACCGTCCGATATCAATCTTGATATAATATAATTTTCCATCTTTATCTTAATTGCAATTTATTTTTAAACAGCACAAAAAAAGTTAAAGCAATTGTATTTACTTATTTTTCAAAAAAAATCTGAATATTACATAATATAATGTATAAAGTGTATCTAAAGATATTTTAACGTGCATTTATATAACACCAAAGTATAAACAATAAGTGGATATTAATGATTTTCAATGAAGAGTGTAGCAATTGATATCCCATCATGTTGATACTGTTGGGGCTCAATGGGTTGTTAAAAGTTTAGACCCCACGCCAGGTAAGTTGAAATGTTTGAAAAACTATCTTGGGTTGTACGGAAATTTGAAGATGTACCGAAAAAGTAGGTTAAAGCAAGAACTTTGCACATACATTGTTGGCGTTGCTTCCTAGTTGGTATTTCGGGTTATGCTTAAAAAATCTATAAAGTGTTCAAATAAAGGCACAGTGAACGACGGAATAAAAAAGTGAAGGTGGTATAAAATATTTTACAAAAACAATTTGTTGACAATTTTTCAGTGCTGGGACGTCACTGCATCGGAACTTTCTTGTCAAAGGTTGAAAACCAAACAATAAAAAAGTGGATTGAACAAATAAATCCTACGGCTATCAGGAAATGAATTTTTCAATCTTCGCGGAGCGGGGGCCATTTTTTTTGTTTCCTATAAAGAAAGAGCGGGCTGTCTTTAATTAACACGAAGATCGACTATCATCGGAAAGATAGCGCAAAATGTGAATTACAACCCCTTTGAAAAAATGCCAGTATTTACTTTTTAATTTAATTATATTTTTACCTGAATAGACGGGGTATTGCTTTGGCTACTGAATCCAAATCGCTCTTAATTCAATCAGATAAGAATGTTGGTTCTGTCGAAAATTTTTGCGCAAATTGTTTCACAATTTTCTCGATGAATGCTGAAATTGTATAGGTACATATTATAAAAATACCATAAATGCGTTTAGGAAACAATGAACTGATTTTTGTATGGAAAAAATTTAAAATGAGCCAATGAGAAGTTAAGTGAGAAAACTAGTATTTTCGAAAAAACTGAGTTAGATGCGTTTTGGTATTCTACATGTCATAAAGTACTATAAAAGTGAAGTGAACTAAGCAAATACAGACTGCAAAAGTACATTATTCTTCAAGAAGTTAAACGTAAAAAAATTACGTGTAAATTAATGTTCGAAGTTTATTTAGCTACAACATTCATCATTTGACAATGCCTGGTAACTTGGCTGACTTAACCACTCAAAGGCTCATATTTAAGTAACCATGTCCGCTCTGAAAGTATAGCACAGTGCTTCCCATAATTTTTCATGCCACGGACCCCTAAATTTGAAAAAATAATCCGCGGACACCCGAAAAAATACATGTTTTAGTCGTGAAATTGTTATTTGATATTAATTATTACTATTAATACAACACAAAACAATTTTTAAAAATGACTACACATAGCATGAAGCTTACAAAACAATTTAGTGAGATGGATGCGGTTGCATGTTTCAACACGACAAATTAATACCTTGTTAAATTTGGATTATTTAGATTTTGTACACTTCCATGTATTTTGTCACTAACGACCCGGGTTTCGCCTTTCGGCATCTTCAGGCATTCGAGCACACGAATGGACTTGAACTGACAGACAGTAAACAGTGTCTAACGTTTATATAGAAGATACAAATACGACAAATATTATTTACGAGGTAAAATATTATACGTCTGAGAGCCACACTGATACCTGAGTTAACATTTCGAGAATCGCCCTAATCCTTATTTTGTAAACAACGCATTAACAGAGTAGCGAATTGCCGCTTTCCAACTTCTTTTAGAATTACCAGTGATTTTACAATTATAATAGCATTGTGGGTTTCAACGGGATGCAATTCGACGAAAGGGTAAATATATACAATCATTCCACATTTAGTGACATCTGTTAGGTGTTTCAACGTATAGGATACAATAACGGAGAATTAGGAAGGTTCAGCTGCTCATTCAAAATTGGCAGGGAATTTAACTGGGCTCTATTTATTTTCCAAAATTTCTTGATAAAATAATTTATGATCCCCCATGTTTTTATGCAACAGTTTAACCACATCATCCGCATTAAACGTATGGTTCTCCATTAGCAAGTGATTTGCGTATGTAGAAGTTTCTTTTTTTAATCTAAAGGCAGCTAAATGTTCTGATACCCTTATATCTAATAAATGTCAGAAATGCTAATTAGCAAGAATTTTTGCAAAGTCTCCGTGGAAAAGCATGATCAATACTTATTATTTATTAAACGTAATGACGAAAGTCCCGTTTCGCATAGCTATGTAGTCACAAAAGGAATTAACCAAGACTTATTTTTCAATATACGGATATTCTTGCTGTTGCTTTATTCAAAATACTGAAATATTGAAAAACACTTTTCAACTAAAGAAGAGTACTCTGGTTTTTTGTCATATTGATAACAAGGTTTATAAATAAATATTTGTACTTTCTAATGAAAATTTTCGATGACCTCAGCTTGGGAAGCACTGGTATAGCATATGGACTCCTAATGATGATTATCTGAATACGTGTTTTTCTATGACGTATGAATGGGAAAGAATTTAGATAATGCAGACATCCATGCCTTCAAACATACTTCTGTAAATCGCTTACAAAATCAATTTAAGAAAGTGTCCGTAGTATGATTCGAATCAGAAAACACCGTTATTGAAGCCAACGACGATAACTACTTACCTACAGGCCTTGTGTATAATATCAATGTCCTGTTTGATATTTGTAAAACCGAGAACTTATCAGACACAAATGATACAATGTCCAGTTTTGAAAACACACACTCAGCTTACTGCAAAGTGCATGGACCAATTCTTCAACGAACTGATATTTTTTTGACCATCAGAATATAATATATTATTTTTTCGTAAATATTTCGCTTACTTTTTAATGTTAAGTAGATGATAAATTTATTAGGGAAATTAATTTTGATAAAAATGTCATGTTTCGCTAAAAACATTTTTAAAATGAAGAAGAAAATTAATTTATTCAAAGATGTCATTACTTGACTATCAACCCTTTAGCCGCGGGGCCGTTAGCTATCCGCTACCCTGATAATATATTCAATTCCATTTTTAATTTGGTTTGAAAGAATAGGCAGAGATAAGACGGGTGTCATCTGACCCCCCTCTCATTTCACCTTATCAGAGTTCTCCCCCCCCTTACCCACTCCGGCGACACCGGTTTTTCTCGTACGCCTTTCGTTTATATGTCGTAATAGCCGGATGACGGGGATGCAGCTATGCATTTTTAGCGCGCGGAAGGGAGACGGAGTAAGTTTTAAATATTTGAACAGAACTACCGATGAGATCGCAGTAGAGGTGGAATGTAATGAAAGAAATGGGTGGCAAGAGAAAATAAATTATTAATACCATATATTAAAAAAAGCATATTGACGGTGAACATGCCTTATACCTTGGAACCCCAAAAACTAGTTTGTTAAGGAAACATAAAAAACTAAATTCACATTTAGTTTTTATGTACGAACAACGTATTAACTTTTCATTTAATATTTTGGGGAAACGAATAAATACGGCGGACAACACCGACGAGCTAACAATTGAACAAAACCTAAGATACCTACATAACGCGGATACCGATAGATGGAATCGAGCGATACACACAACGCGATCAAACGTCATAAAAGCCGCACTACTTAATTCTTCTGAAAAGGCAACAATAGTTTCCCACGACCCGTCGACCGCAATGGTCAATGGCGAAACATTTTCAAAATGTTAAAATATCTGTAATTACGCAAGTCGATAAACAACATTCCAAATAAATTCTTTAAATTCCTTTAAAAACGTTGTAAAGTGACGGAAGTTGTTCTGACACTAGATTTACTGACGTGGTATACGATGTGTTGCTCCCAATTTAACAAAAAAATATCAAGGTTACGAAAAATACGTTTTTAGTTATTTAAGCACGTCGTATAATACATGGGAATACGACGATTTTGCACAAACAACGTCGAAGAAAATATGAGACCAAGAATCATTGTAACTCCAAATTCACAAAAACGGAATTCCGAGGTATTGCGTGTTCACCGTCGATATGCAGTATAATTACTAATCATCGTCGTAATATCGTTTTAGCTTAGAACTAAGACTTCCAATCCCGGAATCCCAGTTAATAAGTCAATCTCGTATCCCGGGATTCATTGTAAATCATTGCAATTCATATTTTAACTTAAATACTTCCTGATTAACTAAAACGTGTACCTTTTATTTATGTTTTAGCATTCGCAGTCAATCCCGAAATCCCGGAAGTATAGGATTAAATAATTGACCGAGATTTCAGGACTTCAGGATACAGACACTGAAAGCCCTAGTCGTATGTGATGTTTAGGTTCTTTGTCAGTTAACCAACCAGTCTATTCCATGCCAAATTGTTCTATCCTAACCGCTGTCGAAATAAGAGAATCTGAGAAACTGAGTAACAACCGGCTCTCATGAAAATAGATTCTGTTAGCATGATCATTTAGAAGTTCATATAAACTACACTGAGAGTCGTATCTTAAAAAAAAATGTTGCAACAAACGGGTTGCTTATTAAACCTACTGGAAAAATATGGAGACAGCTCATAGGCAATATGAATTATATGAGTCTGTTCGAACTAAGGCTGGAGTTGTGGTTGCCGGGTTGCTAAAATACATTTTAAAAATATTTTTCTAGAACCATTAAAAAGATAATCAAAAAGGAAAAGTCATTTTCAATTTCATTAATATGTATTTCCGTATACAATATGTCTATAAGACTCAGCAACGTATATTTTTTCATCATTGTGTGGGGAATGAATCACCGATGGAAACCCAGACAATACAAAATCAGAAGCATAGATACTGGCAGAACGCGCAATACCGTCAGAGAAGCCGGACTACCTCACACTCGGACGTCGACCACTGTAAGATCTATCCTTAAATTTAATTTCTGTGATAATAGAGTGACGTAATTTGTCGGCCGTATCGATCAAGTGGGTACTGGTTCAATTTCCAGCAAGGTGAATATTAATTTAAGATTTTTCAAGCTTAAATTTGTGATCTTGGACATGAATGACTTCTAAAAAAAATTTTAATCGAGTTTATCTCGTATAGTGTTATAATTTTCAAAATATTTTGAGCATTGGCTGTCAGCTGTAATGCCAGATATTTTTTAAAAATTTGTTTAAAAAATTATGATATGAATAAATGTAAAAAAAATAATAAACGAGTCTTAAAATTTTATGTCATGTTTTTATTTGAAGATAAATCCCGTGTTTCTTCGCGCCCACCGGTAGAGAGTGATTTTTCTTTCCCGCGTTTCTGTTAATTAAAAATGTCGCCGGCTCTGAGGAAAAAGTCATATTCATGAATATTTTAAAATCGTGTTTCACTACATTAAAACGAGACTTAAAAACGCCATTCAGAATGTCCAACGTCCAACACTTTTTCTCACTATTTGCTTAATTCAGCAATCGGTTTTACGTCACACTAATAGAAAGAAAGGTTATTTTGCAATAATTATAACATCACATCGATCATTTAATCCAGTGCCTGTCAAACTTTTTTATCTCTTTGCACACTAGGGAATGAAGATTTGTTCTGTGGCATACTAAATGATAAAAATGACTAAAAAAATGTAATGTATAATTTAAGACATCGACTGAGGGTGCTTGATGGAATTTCAATATCAAATTTAAATTATTGAGATTTTGAAATTAATAGAGCCCAGTTAAATTTTGTCACTAACAGCTGGGTTTCGCCTTTCGGCATCTTCAGTTGAAACACTCGAACACACGAATGATTGATTTCGAACTGACAGTGTCTGGTATTTTATATAGAAGATACAAATACGACATATATTATTTATGAGGTAAGATATTATACGTCTGAGTGCGACAAATTTGTTGCATTTGTATCTTCTATATAAACGTTAGACACTGTTTACTGTCTCTCAGTTCGAGTCCATTCGTGTGCTCGAATGCCTGAAGATGCCGAAAGGCGAAACCCGGGTCGTTAGTGACAAAATACATGGAAGTGTACAAAATCTCAATAATCCAAATTTAAATGTAATGTAGTTTATACATAATACACATGAATAAAGAAAATCTTAATGTAAATAACAATGCACAATATTATTACATAAACATACTAGTTTTTGTTACCCAGTTTTGCCCAAATGGTTAACGCTTATATAAGATTATAAAATTTAGACGTTGGCTAGCTAATGCTGAAATTTGAAAATATCACCGTCAACCGTACCTCTTTTGTTACACCCACAAAATATAGTCAACCAATCTAATAGTAATGTTAAGAGTTGAAACCAGATAAAATAAAAGATGACAATTTTGCCACCAGAGCTTCCCGATAGACAGCTTGTTGATCTGCATTTTAATAATGGCTCTTGCAGCGCCACAAATTGAACATACGATCAGAGTCATACGTTAATTCTCGATGACGATTCCAAATGCACACCAAGCTATACAAATTTACCACTCACTTTTTACAAAATCAAAAACGTGAAACTCAATATTTAACACAAATATCTACGTTCGCGTTACTATTTCAACTGTGACTTGAAGAGTATATCAGTATTGAGCTGTTGCTAGGCGACTATTATTTTTACTTTTTTCATCAAGCGCTGAAACGTCAAAAATATCACGTTTTCAGTTTTGGGTTAAAAGTTGAATGTTGAGCGTTGAAAGTTGAAAATAGTACAGTTGAACTAACACTTGCAGCCAGAATGACGTGTTAAAATTTCACGTCGCTAATGTACGCCCTTTGGGAAGAGTTTTTGTGACTGACAGACATACAAACATACATATTTCTAGATGTATTTTGTGCTATATAGTAGAGATTTGTATAATTAAGATATACAGAGGTGGCTAATTTCTTATTAGTGAGAATGATGTAATTGATTTTCAGAAAGAGTTATCTCAAAACATCTCTCTAAATTTTATATAAAACACGTAACTTCTCATCTACCATCTTAAGACACTCTTTTTTTATTTAATTTCCAAAAACCTTTCTGGAAAACCAAAGAGTCTAAGCTGTCAGAACTGAGACTTCTTGCGGCACACAGTTTGGCAGATACTGATTTAAACTGAAAATTTTTAGTATGAATGAACTTAGTATAAATTTATCCCACACGAAGCTATCCTAAAAAATCTCTCGTGTAACCGTGGAGTAACATTAGTCTTCAGTTGTGAATTGTCATTTAAACCATATTTACATGCTAAAATACATTTTTTTAAATGTTGTTACGCTTTGAAATATGTTCGTGGTGTCATTACTTTATTCATTTTGATAGCTCAATTGACTATAATTACTGCATGGGTAAACAAGTGTGAACGTGGCTTAGTTTTGAGTCGTTTGGAAACATCACATATACCTTGCCTTTTGATACAATGTTGCCGGTCTTATAGACAGAGTAAGCAATGTGCCATCGACAAGAAATTCTCTCCGTGAAAATTCCATATGCTGAGCAGATCGAACCAACAAATGCACGACATAATTTTAACCTTTTTGATTTGAAAAAACTGGATATAGCGGGAGCAATCAGCTAACGACTTGTCCTGTTGTAACCCCGTCCTTCTACGCTTACTCTATTTGAAAACGCGATGTTGAGCGATGACGAGTAGAAAATCAAGCAGTTGTCATAGAAAAAACTCTTGTAAAAATTGAAATAATTACATTAAGAGTCCGTAAACTACTTTATCCTTATCCCCCCACCATTGCCCCACTCTTAATTTGGAGTGTCTGCCTTAGTGAAAACCGATGACTCACGCTTTAATTTAAATTAGACTCTCCGCAAAGCATTTGTTTTCTCACACTTCCTAATATACCAAAGCGCTGTTAGAGTAGAAAAACGATTCTAATATAGTAAGTGAAAATTATCCATTTCTAAATTACGGCGTTTACTTTCGAAAGATGCATGTCTGATAATTATATCCAGATGAAGATTCGAATACCCAATCAAAGAACGAAAATATAAAGCATATACACTACTACCCCACGGTGATGGACACAATTTCTATACGTTGACAATCTAAAAATAAAAACTCTCATCCTACACTTTACAAAATAATTATTATTCCAATGCTCACCGAGTTTGTCGTAGATTGTGACTTCCAGATAACACAAGTCATATCTCAGCCGGTATATTTTTTCTATCAAAGAGTTCTACAGCTTTCTTTATAGAACAAAACGTAATTATCGCAGAGTCGATTTTTTATTTCAGAATAAAATTTTAATTAACGTTTGCTTTGCCAACGGGCTCATTGTATTTGTTTTTTTTAGAATGGAGGGGCGTTATTATTTTTCTCCTTAACTTACTCCGTATTAAGTTAGATTTTTCTGTTCGTCATTTATTTCTGTGACTCAAGATGGCGGAAGTTTATTTAAGCGGCGATTTCTGAGAACGGTCGCTGTTTTAAAGTAGTTACGTCTTTCTTAAAATTGAATTTTTTGAATTACGAGATGTGTCCTGAAGGCTGGACATATCGCATCCAACTAACACCATCCCATTGGACTCATCAGCTTCTAATTGGCCATGGCAAGCTAAATGCAAAACTCTTCGTGCTAGGCAAGTTGGTTTTGTAAGACATGATTGTACTTATAGGCATAAGAAAAAGGACATTAATCGAGTTCTGTGGGACTGCCCTGAGAAGAATTCTGAACGAGCAAAACTGTTTGATAGGATCCTTCCTCACTCTCACACGGGTTCAATAATAGGCCACACTGACTTTACTATACTACTTGCAACTTGTAACGAAAACTAACTTCATGGTATTTAAAAAAATGCTAATTTATTTGGGGATTGCCATAACGTGATGAGTCAATTAATTCGTCTAAAACGACGGACTCTCAATATATACAGGATACTTAATACCAATTGCTTGATTTAAGTGGCTGAGTTAGCCACTCGTTGTTTTAATTTTTTTGTGTTTTTCTGTACGAAATTAGTTCCGTAAAGCTCTGCTCGGGCCTTAAATGTGACAGGTAGATTCGTTCTTTTCTGTCGATAGCTTTGTAGAAGGCGGCCATGAAACATGAAACTACACAATCATACACAACGGGTGATAGTGGGAAAAACCAACACGAGGCTCGAATTGAACCTGATGAAAAGAGTGTCCATTATAAAACGATTTTATATTTTTAGATTTGAAGCACTGTAAAACGTGTCAAATTGATTTTATTGTTTGGTATAATTCTCATCACGCCGACTTTCATAGTAAAATTACTCTTACAATGAACAATAAAAATTTATAATCCAAAATATTTTTTTAGTTTTTGGTTTTTGATCTATTATAGATTGTAGCGGCTAAGTTGCAGGGAAGTGATTAGCGATTCCAACTATTCGTCATTATTAACTATTCGTATAATAAAAAAATTGTCGGCGTCCGTTGCGCAGTTGGAAGCGTCGTGGGCTACGGCTACGGATGTCTCGGGTTCAATTCCCGGTGCGGACAGTTTTCATAAATAGATATTTCAATCGATTTACGGATAGTGTTTGTGTTGTCTAAAACTTTTAGCTAGCTAACCATTAGTCCTGTCCTAGCCCTATCCTTCTATCCCTATTCTCTTCGATAAAGAGAGGTTGAGCAACTGAGTAGCAAGCAGTTCTCATAGAAAAAAAATCTGTTGAGATACCTCCATTAGGAGACCATATGCTCCACATTGGGAGCGGACATGGAAAAAATAAAATAAAACTGAAACTATTCGAATAGTTTCTGAAGAATTTGTAAGAAAACGAGCTCGTTTATAATAAAAATCACATTAATCACAATTTCAACTGTCTGATATACATATAATATTTTATTATTGATAAGATATCTATATCTTGTAATAATTTACCACTAAATCTTTATCCACTTCTGTCAAATCCCATATAAAGTTATGCAACCGTTTCACTGTATTACAATATTTAAAATTTTTGGTTTTTTATTTGGTTCTCAGTACGCTTCAATATGGATTACATATGAAAAGTCCTACAAGTTGAAATTGGAGCGAGTTCATTAGAAATTTCTACGATATTTCTATTTCAAAAAATTTAAATATTTTCCTTTTCGTAGTTCCCTAAAAGAGTACTACCCTACCAAATTTATTTTCACTCTCTTGAAGCACGAAGATCGTTTTCGATTCTAAAGCACTTCTCTCTTTTTCTTCGGGGACGAGTTTATAATCCTGAAATTCTCATGACTTTTAATTTACATGCTCCCAATTGTTATCTACGTGGCCGAAACCATATCCAGACAATTTTTATTCTTCGCGTCGGTCATTCGAGTCACCGGTTGCAAGAGCCGTTCGAATGTTTAATGCACTGCCTAGAGAGCTGAATATTTTCAGCACTAAGCTCTGGGTATTGTTCACTAAATATTTGTTCGGTGTAAATTTATAATGTCTTGTTTTTGTATTTAATAATTTAAAAAAGTGTTTTTATTTTCAGTATTGTTTTTATTAGTAATATTGTTTTTAATAATTATTATTGTTACTGTTATTATGTTTGTCAAATGCATGGCGCATTGGCGTCATCTGTAATGCCATGCATTTAATTTTTAAAATTTGCAATAAATAAATAAAATAAATAAAATTGCACCTGCGTCGCATTATTCTAATAAATAATATCTTCAATTACTGAAATTACGGTATGTATAAAGGGATTTTTTATCCCCGAGTTATTCGTCCAACTCGTTTATTATGATTTATGATAAGATATTGAAAGCGCCCGAGTTGGGTGAAGACACAATGTTGTTCTTCAAATCTGGCGAAATGGGATGTGACATTCTGTCGATTTTATAAAAAGTTCATTAAACATTATTACGTGTGGTTGCCCAGATATTCGAATATCGAATAAGTATAAAAAAAGGCGCAATACATTTGGATATTAAATTTTTAATAAATAAAATGCTAAGAATTGTGATAAATTAAATTTTAATATACAACAATGAATTATCACAAATTAATACAAAAAGTTAGAGTTACCTCGTGTTTAACAAAAAAATAAGATTTTACATTTAAATGTTGCAATATGCACAACATATGGAATGACCATAGCTTAAGTTAATACAATAAAAAATAACAAAAGAAATATAAATATGATACTGATAGAGATGTTGTTGCTCCATCAGGATCGGTTGACTTCCATCAGTGCGCTGCTCGTTTGGGTAGCCCTTGGAGGACCACCTCTGCGGTTGAACGCCAAACCTGAAGTATCTTATAATTTCGTCGCTTCTATTCTGGCTTAATTATTCTTCGATTTGAAATGACCTTATTGGTTCTTTCTTGTCCACCACGGCACGACTTGATTGGTTAAATCGCGCCGCCGCAATTAACACAAAATTGCCATTGCGTGGACTTCCAATTATTAAATTTTACTTGGAATACATAATCCAAACAATTCCATAAATATATATATAATTTGTAATGTGCTACATTACAAATGCCATGCATTTAATTTTTTTAAATTTGCAATAAATAAATAAAATAAATAAAATTGCACCTGCGTCGCATTATTCTTAAGGTATATCTTCAATTACTGAAATTACGGTATGTATAAAGGGATTTTTTATCCCCGAGTTATTCGTCCAACTCAAGTATTATGATTTATGATAAGATATTGAAAGCGCCCGAGTTGGGTGAAGACACAATGTTGTTCTTAAAATCTGGTGAAATTGTGATGTGATATTTCGTCGATTTTGTAAAGTCGTTCATTAAAAATTATTACGTGTAGTTGCCCAGATATTCGAATATCGAGTAAGTAAAAAAGGGCGCAATACATTTGGATATTAAATATTTGAAAATTTGAGTTGGAATCCCTAGCAGCGATATTCCAGTAGACTTGCATCCATTTAGATTAAAAAAATATCGTTCGTGAAGCAACATTAAAATAAATCACATTTTTCTGACACAGTTATTTTTTGTGAACTGCATTAAAGCAAACAAAAAAAAAACATAAATGTAGCAAAAGCACTATTGAAAGTCAAAAAGCTCTCTCGATAATAATAAAAGTGTGAAGTTTAAATACAGCGGAAGCCAGCCTCAGCCATTATCATTCATTCTCTATAA
Source organism: Himalopsyche phryganea (assembly GCA_022494535.1). Lineage (NCBI taxonomy): Eukaryota > Metazoa > Arthropoda > Insecta > Trichoptera > Rhyacophilidae > Himalopsyche > Himalopsyche phryganea. The sequence goes on from JAGVSL010000039.1 coordinate 1,400,239, forward strand.
CAATTCACAGGTTTTCAATCTTCACATTGGTCCAATTCATTTCGGGAAAATTCTCATAATGTAGGAGACATTAGAATCGAAATAAATACATCTCTGAAGATATCTTAATATATTTATATTCGATAAGCAATATTTGTTTCACTTAGAATAATTGTGGTTTAACTCCAAATTTGAATTTAAAAATCAGTTTAACTACCATAGTTGTTCTGTTTTTATTTCCGTTATTTTGCAGTTGATAGATAGCAGTAATGTAGAGTTTCATTTACAGAGGATTTTAAAAATAAAACACAATTCATTTGTACTACTTCTACATGTTTATAATGATCAGGACTGGTTACCCCCATCACGAGCATTATCAACTGATAAAAATACAAACATAGCAGGCCTATTTATATTAAATTGAGTGTTAAAAATTGAGGTATATAAAACAATTGGTTCATGAACAAAGACAAGAAATTACTGCAAACAAATTATACATAACCAAATAAAATAGTCTACAATTAAAATGTTAATTTCCCAATCAGCTATTTGCTTAATGCATCAGTAATTTTATTTAAAAAATTTGCTCAGCTAATGGACTTTTAATGTAGCTATATTTGTGATTTCAGATTAGTATAAATATATTGATATGTATTTGGTTTATGTATAATTTGTTTGATAATCAGTAATTTCTTGTCTAAGTTCTCACGGGGCCTAGTGAGAGCGATTAACAAACCACTAGTTCTGTCATCCATCTATCCCTACTCTCTTCGATAAATAGAAGTTGAGCAACTGGGTAGCAAAATTCCGTTGAGATACCTCCGTTGAGACTATATGCTCCACGTTGGGAGCGGACATGGAAAAAAAATAATTCAATAAATAGTATGAGAATGGTAATTAATAAAAAATAATAGATGACACAATAGTGAATGCTTTTCAGTATAAACTTTTTAAAAAATTTTTTTGGTTTCCTGAAAAATTTACTTGTTAAGTTAGTGTGTTGTTCCATGAGGTAGTCAATTGGCTGATTTATGTATTAGGAGAATTGACCTGTTAATAGCATGTGGCTGTAATGAGAACGACAATATTTACGGAATATTTGTACATCCGTGTTTTATTTTAGCGTATCTACTCGAATACTCTAAACGTATCTGTCGGTGATTTTTGGTAATCAAATTATTTTAATTATTTGTTTCGAATGTACAAAAGATAAAGATAAATTTAACTTTGAAACCCCTGCCCCATAACCTTAATTCTTTTCCATTTTCCGACGCGGTCGTTATCTACGTGAAAATTTTCACGTATTTCACTCCAGAATCGGAATTTTCCACAATTTATATTCCTTTGAGCAGTGCTACTATTAAATAATACTATCGCGCATACAGTTATCATTTGGATTTATGCCACTGACTTATATACTGCAACTAAATGATTTTATATAATTAGTTTATCAAAGGTACATAAATACCGGGTCCGTGGTCGGGTGGCCAATGTCGGTGCTCACGGGATCAAATTCCAGTACGAACAGATACCAAAATTGATTTAACAGATACACCAGATCTGACGATAATGAAGTCGTATTCTCTGCACGTGGCTACAAACGCCTTAAATTATAATATACTATACCGTCACCGTACTTGAAAACGTTGGCAAATAACAAAATTGACGAAGCGGTAAGTGCTCAATGAGATTATTGGATGTCAATTTCTTATCTGGAATAAATCAATAGGTGGATTAATAGGTTTGTAAAAACATGGCAATTTGTTTTATCATAAAGTATATTAATGCAGATTTCTAGGCAAGCAACTGTCCCTGTCTGCCATCTAACTTTTTTGATATTGTAACACTTTGTAAGACTTTATCCTAAGAACTAAAATTCCATTTGTTGTTTACTCGGAACTGTCAATAGGTTACTTACCAAATTCTATCCGAGTTGACGATATATTTTCTTGGTATATCCTGAAACGTATTGTTAGATAATTATTGTAAAACTGTGAAATATGAAAATCTTTCTAAATGAAATATTGTAATATCATTGAACTAGTTAACTTATACTGTTTTAAATTTCGGTCGGATCCGTGATGCAGTGGTTAACGTCGTTGGCTACGGTTGCGCTGCCAGTGGTTCAAATCACAGTACGGATAGTTTCTTAAATTGATTTGTCAATCCTTAATGTCTACTATTTCTTCCGATCTTTAAAATTAGGGCGTAGCGAGCGTTATTTGCTAACTGCAATGCCTTCACCCTATTCTTCTATCCCTACTCTCTTCTAAAAGAAGAAATTGAGCAACTGAGTAGCACACCGTTTTTGTTGAAATAAAATGTTGACATAAACTCTGCTAGAACATTGTTCCCAAACCGGTGATCCACGGCACAGTGCCAGGCAGCAGAAACTTTCCGCCGGGCCGAGAACAGTATGCCGAATTTCAACAAATTCGCCATGTAAAATTTTAAATATAGAATATTTTCACCTGCACGTTTACTTGTATTTTTAGTTATTTTTGAATTATAATAATTGGTAGGATGATGCGACACGATGGTCGCTGGTTTTCTCAGAACCGACAGACCCAGATGCAAAACCATTCCTAAACATATTTCCAAGAATTTCATATGTATATTTGTTACTTATAGTTATGTCCATCTGTCACAATATAAGATTAAAAAGATAATACAAAAAACCATTTTTATTTCAATATTTGTGGTACGCGAAATTTTTTCCTTTTTTTACCTGTCCGCGGGTGTAAAAAGATTGAAGAACACTGCTGTAGAGTGTATAGGCTCTAAATTGGTAGCGAACGTGGTTTTAAAAAATGTATTTTGTTTTTTAAGTATAAAATAAACTAATTAACTAATAAATCACAAATTTTATATCATATTACTATTTTTATATTATAGATATAAAAACTCAACTAACTTAACACTCAGACTATCTCTGTCTGAAATGATGAGTGAAACTGGTTCTTATCGTGACATATAAATTTAAAGTGTAATTATGTAATACAAATGAATGTGTTTTATTTTTCATGAATCAGACAACTTCTACAATATTTAGAGTAAATATACCTAAATCCTTTTTTCTCGTTAATCAGGTGTATTATTTGATCGCTACATCAGCGATGTAGAGACGCCGTAGACATGGCGTCCTAAAAGTGTTTGTTTGGAGTCAGAAAGTATTCTGAATGGAAAAATATTTTGCAATCAGTAGCTGGGAGCTTAAGGCAGTTGATTAGGGTCTAATTCAATAACCAGCCCCCGACCCGCCGGCCTCTCGAACTCACCCCCCACACCCCGTCGGCAATCAGGACATCAGAAAAATTAGATTGAAATGTTCAAAATGAGTTTTCGCTCCAATAAAATAAACAACAAGAAAAAAACGGAATATTTTTCCATCGAGGTAATATTTGCTGAGAAATTTGCGTCTTGAAACTTTTTTTAAGATGTTGACACGACTCAAAATATGGCCAATCTGTAATACTTAATTATTTTATTAATAATAATGTTTAAATGAGTTATCAAAATTATTTTTTAACACTTTGGCTACCATGAACCAGCGAGCAGATTGTGAAATAGTGCGCTTGCTACCCTGGTGGCATTGAGATTTTAAATACAAATGTAGTAATATAATTCCAATTGTTTTATAATTGACGAGATTTAGTTGTATATATGACGTGCGATGATTATACAATTCCAGAGAGATGTCTGCAGTTTCGAGTCCTTCCTTCCCTTGGACGTTCATATATACCATCGTCGGCTGTCTTTGTTGTGCTTTAGTAATCATGACTTTCCTTTTCACCATTTCTGCAGAACTTTCACCATTATCATAACGTATGCAAAATCCGGGTCATATATATTGGTTAACGCTTGAATTTACTGACTGCCTTTGCATCAGGCTTAACTTTTATAAATATTATGTTTGATAAATAAAATATTAGTAAATTAAATTTGATGACTTTGTTATTTCTCTGATCGTGTTACTAATTGTGAAATATATATATATATGTCCATACATTAAGATTTAGTTAGTCTGAAAATTCTTCTCAAAGCGGTGAAATACTAATCAAAATTAGTAACACAACCAAAGATAAAGCCTATAATATCTAATTTTATATTAAAAATGAATGTCTACAAAGTTACCGCCGATTCCATCGAAAATAAATTAAAAATTCAGGTTTTCGGTGTTTTCAAATTCGCTGCATTTAAAAAAATGCTTTAATAATTTATTGTCGACATTTAAGTGTTAAAAAACTGTTCAAGAAATTCATAGTATACAATACTGTTAAACTTTAACCCTGCGGGCCCATAGGCAACCGTATAAACATTAATCGCAAAAGAATACAAAGTGTACGGGGAACGAAAAAAAATAATTGAAAATTACAACCCCTCCCCCCACCCCCGGCTACCGGCGGATAGATAGGAAAAGTTTCAAAGAAGAAAAATTAGCGCTCGCCACTCTACTTGCCGAGGCCAATTTTTCTTTGAACGCAACAATTTGCTCGAGTCTCGTTTCAAATTTGATGGAAAAATTTCGGATTAAAATTTTATTATATCGAAAAATGGACGGGTAGCAGGGGGGCACGGCGCCGATGAGGTTAAAAACTTTGCCTGGAAATAGCAAATTACAAATTACAAATGAAGAAAATGCTCTTCTCATCTATGCATGTCTGTTAAGTGAAAGACAGCATCATCATTGTCGATTGATGATTGAATTGATCTATCTATATGAAGACAAAATATTTTTTTTTATTAAATAATCATATCCGCTCCCAATAGGAAGTATATGGACTTGTAATGCAGCTTATCAATAATTATAAGATTAAAAAATAATGGAAAAATGTATTACATTTATAAAATATAAAATATATAATTTTTTTATCCCTGTCTACTCAAAAGGTGGTGGAGTACAGAGTAAGGATATAAGGATACAAGACTAGTGGTTAGATAATCGCTATCGCTTGTTTTTAAGGATCGGATGGGTGGGAGTGAGTTTTAGGCATCGCAAACATTCATGACTGCGAACATAAATCGATAATTTAAGACATCGACTGAGGGTGTTTGATGGAATTTCAATATCAAATTTGAATTATTGAGAACAATATGAGCCAATACCCTAAAATAATTCATTGTTCTCTCGCACAGAAACTTCATCCTGTTGAATTTGATTATAATTGTAAAATCACCGGCAATTCTAATATTAGTTGGAAAGCGACAATTCGCCACTCTGTTAATGCGTTGTTTACAAAATAAGGATTGAGGCGATTCTCGAAATTTTAACTCAGGTATCAGTGTGGATCCTAGACTTATATTTATTTTAGACATCGACTGAGGGTGCTTGATGGAATTTCAATATAAAATTTGAGTTATTGAGATTTTGTACACTTCCAAATATTTTTTTGTCACTAACGACCCGGGTTTCACCTTTCGGCATCTTCAGGCATTCGAGCGCACGAATGCTTGAAGATGCCGTAAGGCGAAACCCGGGTCGTTAGTGACAAAATATATGGAAGTGTACAAAATCTCAATAAATCAAAAAAAAAATAATTTAAGACATCGACTGAGGGTGCTTGATGAAATTTCAATATCAATATTAGATACTGTTTACTGTCTATCAGTTCGAGTCCATTCGTGTGCTCGAATGCCTGAAGATGCCGAAAGGCAAAACCCGTATACAAGGATAGGACAAGGATCGGATGGGTGTGGGCGGGAATTATAGACGTGACGAACATCCATGCCTACGGGTAGAAATCAATAAGTCGATTAAAAAATCAATTTTTGAAACTCTCCGTATAGGGATTTAATTCAGAGATATTCGTAACCAAAGCCAACGATGTTGACCGTTGCACCACGGAACGACCGTATCTGTCAGCATACCCTCGATTATATAAATTTGATATTGTCATACACCTAAAATTCGGATCGTACAAAATAACTGCGAATTTCAATTCTCAATAGCACATACCTACATCAAGATAGAACTTTATTAAGTAAGTATATAGGTACGTTATTTATAGCCTTGGGCCCTCTTTGTGTAACATGCCGCCTCAAAGGGTTGTTTTCGATTCACTTCCCCAAATAATAGTATTCTGCTGGTAAGTAACTATCAAATGATGTTTCTCATCGATGAGTGCCCTCAGGACATTATCTAAGATTTCGGGAACACTGGAAGGGTTATCAGCAAGTATTTGATTCAGGGAAACAAAAGATTTTACTCTTCCAGTAGTATATACGAACTTAATTTTGCTTTTACTGTAGAAAATTAGTTTTCTTGTTATTATTTATCAATAGAGTATTCAATAAATAATTTCAAAAATGAAAAAATTGAGATTAGAATTTAAATTGTTTGATTGGAATTAGCATAACAAATTGAGTTTCATTTATATTAATATCAACGGTGCTTTGACCAATTGATATAAACCTCAAAAGAGAAATTGTCAGGAGAGAGTAAAACTGTTTTTGATTTAAGACATCGACTGAGGGTGCTTGATGGAATTTCAATATCAAATTTGGATGCACAAAATCTCAATAATCCAAATTTAAAACTGTTTTTATCGGAAAAATTATATGTCGAGTTGCGTTATGAATCTTTGAAATGCACTCATGTTTGCAGATATGAGATTATACGTCGTGTTGATATAATAGTGGCTTATATATACTGGTTTGGTTGGAATTTTAAAATCTGAAAACATTGTTAAATGATGTTTTCTTTCCAAAAAGTGGCCATTTCTTTTTTCTAGTTTGCAACAATTGGCCGAGACCTGCTCTGTCATCTTTAAAACGAGATTTTCGAGGGTTTCATCAATTGGCCAAAACACAGCCTTTTCACAAAGAATTCGTATTAAAATTACTTTTTCTATTGTCATGTTAACAGTTTAAGTATAATTCCTTACCCTGCCGAATTCACGCACATGGTAGATAGTTTGCCTAATTCATGAATGAGGCAATGGGTTTGCAATTATCATTAACTAAGCAATATTTTCCCCATTTATTGTTATAACCAATTTCACATGTTCGGCGGAACAACTGCATTAATTGAATGAAAAAACAATCAAACTCTGGGTAATCCCCTGGTATCTTTGGGAATCCCCCTTCCTAATAAGTATCTCAGGAAAGGAAGCCCATGGAAGATGGATTAAACGGAAGCGTTATACTCAATTCCCATATTATGAATTCAAATCCCAGGGCCGGCTGGTTAGTTATTTTCTTCTTATGAGGCGTACTATGAAAATTTATTTGGGGTTACGATTTTCGCAGTGTGTTTATGAGAGAGTAATTTTCGTCAATATTGTTTTTTTTCTGAAATTTTATACCGTTAACACGCATTTGTTTTCAACAGATAATTTATATTATGTAAAAACCTAATAGTTATTATTATTATTTTTTTCTAATATTCTTGTATTACACTTATACTTTGATGTTATATTTGCTTCTAAAAAGACTATTTATATTTCTATTAAGTATAAATCACAATATACATGTATAAATCTGTATATTTGTTGGTTGGTTGGTCATAAAAACTCCTCCCAAACGGTATTCAATACGGTACGGTCATTCTATCTGCCCTGGCTAGTTCAACCGTACTGTGTTCAACAGTTAATTTTTAACCATAAACTGAAAACTATACATTTTTGACGTCTCAATGAAAAGCAACAGAAATAATAATAGCAAATAGTTGCTTAGCAACCGATCCATACTACAGTAATAATAACTCAATTTGTGTTGAATTTTCTTAGCGGTTATACTATAAATGTCACATATAATAACTTTTCATGAAAATAGAAAAGTTTGCAAAAAACAAATAAAAGATTGAGGGGAAAATTATCCATCATTTAAAATTATAAAACTTAAAGTAGTGAAATACTCGTGGGTTTTACAAGAAATATGCCGGAAAAAAGGAATTAAAAAAGTGCTGGGCGTAAAGGATTTATATAGTAAAAAAAAATATTTATATTAAGTTAGAAAAAAACATACTATGCAATATTATAACTGGAAAGTCAAAATTACGTAACGGTTTTTCAAAAGAAATACTTAATACGAAATACCTTTTAATTTAATTCAAGTTCGTCAAGAAATTATAGTTGTATTTTATTTTATTAAAGCAACTATTATTACATATTACTTGAAAAAAATTACTCATTAGTTTTTTTGGTAACAAATTAATGTCAATGAAGGTTAAACTGATTTTAAATGTTCCTCCCTTTTGATATCTTACAGTCTTATGAGCACCACTGCAGCAATCGGTAGATATACATACAAACATTATGTATATTATATGATTTTCTATTCGTAACAAACGCTGTCTTCTTGCTACTTCTTACTTCTTCTTCTTCTCGCACAATACAATCATCTTCCGCGGTAAATTTTGGTGTCGCAACCGTCAACACGGTGACTACAAAATACACATACAATCCAAAATGAGAGTATTAAAAATCGTATTCCTTCCCAGTGTGAAACATATGAAATCATAGACGAACAACTCATCAAAAGCTGCTTAGCAAAACGAGCTGTAAATCAGACGCTAAAAATTTCTCTGGGAGAGAAAGAACGCAAGATTAACCAATCGTGTTCTCTGCGTCGCATTTTCAGGTTGGGATTAAGGGTTGAAATTTCTGAATCGATGATGAACGAAACGAAACAAAAGGATAAAAAAAGTATTATCGTTTGCAACGATAATGGTCGATAACGATAATTGAAATTTATCGTTTGATCGATATTATACAGCCAATATGTTTTTTGTAATACAGTACATGGAATATGTAATTTCACGGATTCAATGTAACATGTATAACGTTCATTTATTATAATCCATATTTTATCGAATAAATATTCTCAGCAAAGTATTGTCAGTTAGCGGTTAGCGTAACATTTTTATCACTTTTTTTCATTCTTAACTATCAACATATTTCTAAAATTTATCGATTTTTTATTTGTTTCATGACAAATGATGTATAGTTTTACCAACATTACTTGGACGACGCCGAATTCAGAACTAGAATTGTCATTGTGGAATAAATTTCCCCAATTGCCATTAAATATCTTTCGAAAATCTACTTCTAATAACCGTCGCTAAAATATCAGTTTTGGAATTTATTGAAATTTCAGTTCCCGTTGAGTATGGCAACATTCCTAACGCAACGGTGGCGCCCTCACTAGCAGCCAAGTGAAATCGGTACATCTATAGTAAATATCACGAAAACACATTGTTGATATAGGCCAATTTTGCAATTGTGCAAATGATGAGATATTTATTTTTAAAAAAATAAAACACAATTCATTTGTACTACTTCCACATATTTATAATGATCAGAACCGGTTTCGCTCATCACGAGCATTATCGACTGATGATAATGCTCGAGAATTGACAGTTAACACCTTAAAAGAGATTATTTATTAACAAACGATAATTATCGTTATTTACCGATTACTATCGTTGGAGATCGATAATCGAAAATTCATTATCGATTATCGTTCGATAGCGATAATGAAAATTTATCGTTATTGTTCATTATCGTTCATTATCGATCATTATCGTTTCTTATCGAAAATTTCGACCTTGGAATAGAGTGTACTTGGGAAGTAACGAAAACATTACTATTATGCATGCCTCTGAATAATAATTAAATAAACGTACGGAAGGTTCCATTCGAATGATTTAAGCCATTGGACACCTAGCTAAGTATGATTAATCCAATAACGTATTTTATTACTACTGAAATACTGTAATTAAAATTTAAATGCCATCGAAAAGAATATCTTTTGTTAGCAAATATGTAGAACAAAAAAGCACTTTTTTCATTCTTTATCATCTTTAATATCAATGCAGTTCATAGACTTTTCATAATTTGTCGTGTATGTAAACGGTATAAACTACAATATTTTTAATTACTGTCAATTCAAATTCATTTGTGTACTTGAACTCGCGAAACCCGGATCAGTAACTATTTGAATTTTTAATCAGTAAGACATAATAAATGGGCAATAAGTATCTTATATGGAAATTAATTTTTTATATAAAATTAAATTCGGTAAATTTGTTAAGTCTTACTCTCCTCCCGAGTAGAATGGAATGAAACCCACACTATCCTTAATTTTGAATTTAAGAATTAGAATCATTGTTTACCTTTGAAATAAATAACCTTGTGATTTGGTCGGTCTAAAGATGCTTCTTAAAGAGGTGAAACGTGTCACATTAGTGATAAAGCCAGTGTAATAACTAGTATTCAGTAACTTATATAAAACGGACTGTTTTTTAATTAAACCTAACCTAAGCCAATCTTTATTTATTTGGCAATTATTTACTGATCAAACGTAATAACCAACTGGCCATTTATAGAGTTAGTTATTGACTATTTATGGGACTAGTTACTGACCAAAAAATTAGTTGTCTCAATATACTTTGTTGTGATTGCTGAAATTAAAAAAAATAACACATTGGTCGCAGTGGTTGTTCAAATTACGACTGCAATTGCATAGTTGTGAGATTATGTACTTGGAAACAATCATTCAATTAGAAAACATGTTTTAAATTATTAAAACTGGATTCAGCACGATTAAAATAAGCACAATTTGTTGGAGCGGTTTCACTCATCACGAGAATTATCAACTGATAAAAATACAAACATAACAGGCATATTTATATAAAATTGAATGCTTAAAATTAAGGTATATAAAACAGTTGGTTTATGAACTAAGACAACAAATTACTGATTATCAACAAATTATAAATAAATCAAATAAAATAATCTACAATTAAAATGTTATGGACCTCTTACAAATCAATAAATACTAATCTGAAATCACAAATATAGCTACATTAAAAGTCCATTAGCTGAGCAAAATTTTTAATGAGATTACTATTGCATTAAGCCAATAGCAGATTGGGAAAATTATAAGAAACAATTAGTGAACCATTTAAAAACAATCAAATATTAAGTATTTAATTAGCATTAACAATAAACAGCCATCTTCAGTGGAAAACGCAGTGCAGCTATGAGTATCCATCAAAATTTTATATCTGAAAAACAAAAATTAAAGAGACAGAATCTATTCTTACAAGATAAAAAAAGTCCGCTCTCAATGGGGAGCATATGGTCTCCTAATGGAGGTATCTTTAAAGAATTTTTCTACGAGAACTGCTGGTTGCTCAGTTGCTCAACTTCTATTTTTTTGAAGAGAGTAGGCGTAGAAAGATAGAGCTAGGACAGAACTAGTAGGTAGCTAATCGCCCTCGCTACGCCTCGTGAGGATTGAATGGGTGGGAAGGAAGACTCAGACAACGAACAGAAATCCATAAATCGATTGAAATATCAATTTATGATAACCGTCCGCACCGGGAATTGAACCCGAGACATCAGTAACTGTAGCCAGCGACGCTACCAACTGCGACACGGATTCCGACACGTCACGGATTAAACAGAAACCAAATAAAATAGTCTACAATTAAAATGTTAAGGACCTCTTACAAATCAATAAATACCAATCTGAAATCACAAATATAGCTTCATTACAAGTCCATTAACTGAGCAAAAATATTTGATGATGTTACTGATGCATTAAGCCAATAGCAGATTGGGAAAATTTTAAGAACGAATTAGTGAACCAGCCAAAATATTTCCTAAAACAAGATTCTTCAATAATTATCTACTGCTGTCTTTGAAAATTTATATAATGATAATACAAATATAGACAAAATATGCTCTGACTTAAATATTATTGATGAACATTTTTCTTAAACACCGTGTGATTGCAGTAATGTATTCAATCCGGAATGAGGTTTCCTTCTTGAGAGTATTTAAAGGAATTTGCAAATAAATCAAAGTGCAGAGCTTACAAAAGCTTTTGTCACGGAATCAAAGCTTCTCAAATAGTGTACGGTGTCGATTAATTTGGGATAAAATTTGAGAAAGAAAATGTTTGAATAACCTGAATGGAAACTTTATATGCAAAAGGCGTTGATGTCTGGGATGTTAGTGTAATGGAGCGTAGACAAAATGTTAAGCTAACTACTAATTATTCTCTAGCTCAGAGTTTCCCTAACTATGTTCCTTGGAATACTGGAATATTTTTATATGCTGCTACGGTTTCAAAAATTCGACTTATGCAACAAAATAAATTTCGTTAAAATTTCAGAATTTGCGAAGTGTTTTATCGCAGGAAAAGTTTGGGAAACCCTGACTCTACGATACTTATTTTTCTTTAACTTCTACGAGGAAAGAGAATGAGTGCTGATTTACAACAAGTTCTCATTAAAAAAAACTGTACTAAGGATGTTTGTGACAACTCTTCTTGCTTTCCATTTTGAGAGGGCTTAATATAAAATCTGTGAAATTTTGCTCATAGTTTAAAAAAATCTTGAAAAGTAATGTCTTTTATACAATTGGAAATGAGTAATATCTACCATTTTATTAAATATATGAAAAACTTACCCCAGGTGAGTCTTAAATATCAACATGATATTTATACAGAGCACGGAAAAATATTACGCAAGATGAGATAATAATAATTACCTTTAATTTTTTTGAAATCTTCATAATGTAATTTTTTTTAATGTCCTCTCGATTAAAATATAATCCTACCGATTAAATACCTACTCAATCATAATTATTTATATTCAAAGCTTCGATACGAAATTGATAAAAATACCTATCGATATCGATACGCCCACCGTAAATTCAATAACCGCCTACCCGTGACTCGCCCGCCTACCGAAACCAATAACCGATCGCGTGTGAAAAAACACGTGTCGGTGCAAATCGAAAACCAATCAACCAATGGGCGGCCGATAGCCTGTATTGATCCGCCCTCGTTCGGCGCGGCCGCCTACCTCCATATGAACACGCCTAGTGCCATATAGACAGGAAAAAGTATCGGGAATGAGAGATCCATTTCCACAGAAATATAAAAATGTTTTGGTCGTCATTTTGCATGGTGAATAAGAATTGGTTACTTTTTAAAATTAACTATCGTAATTTAAAATTACGTTGGTTTAAATTTAGAACATAATTATCGCAGTAAATTGTTTACAAAAATGTTAAATTTGAAATGATAATCATTTGAATTTAGAATTGCATTACTTGTTGTATTAGTATATTATATCATCAACTAAAAACTTTATGAGATTCGTAAATCATTTTCGAATTCAATTTAATTAATGGTAATATTCATCGTACAGTCGGCGTCCATAGCGCAGTTGGTAGCGTCGCTGGCTACGGTTACGGATGTCTTGGGTTCAATTTCCGGTGAGGATGGTTTTCATAAATTGATCTTTCAATCGATTTATCGATTTCTGTTCGTATTCTGAGTGTTTGTGATGTCTAAAACTCCCTTCCACCCATCCGATCCTAACGGAGAGTAGCGAGAGCGATCAGCTAACCACTAGCGCTGTCCTAGGTATATCCTTCTATCCCTACTCTCTTCGAAAAAAGAGAAGTTCAACAATTGAGTAACAAACAGCTATAATAGAAGATATAAGAGACGATATACTCCACGTTGGAAGCGAACATGGAAAACAAAAATATGAATTATTGCTTTTTGTTACTAATAACTGTGAATGTAATCGACTGAATTTAAAATAAATTGATTTCTTTGTAAGTTACGTAAAAAATACATAAAATATTGCTGATTTGGATTATTGAGATTTGATATTGAAATTCCATCAAGCACCCTCAGTCGATGTCTTAAAATATTGCTGAGCTTGATTTTTTAAGCGATCTAACGTACTGCATTCATAACTCAAAATAGTTGATTTTCGACGTATCATCTTCTGCCACTATGCCAACTATGTAAGATTTGTTAATTTTTGCAAAATATATAATTATGAGTCTACGATTTTTTGTGTTTAACAAATCAGAAGATGGGATGGGTTGTTTTAATAAAAAGTTATCACACGTTGTATAAATTATTTACTTTAAAATGCTGTTTTATTTTAGTTCGTCTCAGCCATAACAGTGTATCAATAAATGGTCGATTAAGGTTTTTCGGAGAGTAATGTAAATATTACAGTTAGTTATAAACTGCGCCTCTTATGATTTTCTCTTATGTAGTCAGGTTTTGGAGAAGAAAGATAAGTCATTTTTATTTATTTTGTTTATTGCAAAAGTTAAAAGTAAAACCTGATACGTCCACTTAGCAACGTTAGTAGTAGATGATTAATGTTTCAAGGTTAAATTATGATTTAATGATAGTTTATTTTTCCAATCATATTGTATTTTTAGCCTTTTTTAATCACTAGTACAGCAAAATAAAATTGGACAAATCGGCGTTGAATTTATCGGTTTCTGTGTGTGATTTTTGTGACATTCAAAAAACCGTTTTGTCGGACTTTGTTATGTATCATTTGCAACGTAAAAAAACGATTAAAACATAGTAAAGACATAAAATAGTAAACATTGGAAATTGGCAAAGAAGTCAAGCTTGTGCATGTCTGAATACACTCACGTGCACGAGGAATATGTCCACATCCAAAGCAAACCCGGTGAGCATTGTTGAAATTTTTCCCATTGGCATCCCCGTTGGCAGGCTGGTTATACACTTTAAAAGAACAATAAATTGAGGGCTCTAGTATCATAACTCAGAATCTCCAAAAATGTTTGTTTTTGGCAAACCAAAAAAAAATGTTTTCATGCTACAGCTACAAATGCCTACTTTACGTATAGAATGTGAGTTTTGAAAATGAACAACATTTAAACATTCATTTTTTATGGGAGTTTGTAAGTTCAGAACGATATTTTTTAAATTAAATGGTAGGTGTGAACACGAAGAACAATCCTGCACTCATAAATCATTTTTTGATTATGCTGGAGATTATGAGTTATGATACCCTTCAATTCATATCCACGACTTCTTAAAAATGATCATAAAATCTTTATGTGAAATAACTTGTAGTAAACTTACGGACCTAACTAAAATTGCATTGCAGTTCGTTGCGCATCCCAACGAAAAAAAATCCCGCCTTTGAACAAAAACAGACCACAAAAAGGCAGCGGTTGCTGCAGGCATGCGTCGATGAAGTTCCAATAAGCCACGTGTCTACACCCAATCGCTGAGTGCGCATCGAACCGATCGAAGGCTTCGACGGACAAAGGGCGCCGCCTTCTCGGAGGCATACGGCTCCCCTTCCACGAAAGCCTCTCCCGATCAGTGCAGCCTTCGATTCCCGAACGATTTTATCGGACCATGCCGATTGGACGCGCCGATTGGAAAGCTTTTAGTATATATCAATAGATATGTTTTACGCAGTGTATTGGAAATTAAAAAAAATGCTTTATTACGGACAATTCAAACGAATTTTTATTGTTGTTACTAGCATAAGTTGTTAAGAAACCAAATTGACGGAAACTGAGATAGAGTACAATGAGATTCTCGGATATCAATTATTTGTCTAGAATAACTGAATAGTTGCATTAAAACATTTCAATTTATTTTATCAGCAAGTATATTAATTCAGATATCTAGGCAAGCAAAATTGTCCCTGTCTATTAGCTTTTTTTTTTCTTTTAAATGAAACATAATTCATTTGTACTACTTCCACATTTTTATAATTATCAGGACCGGTTTCGCTCATCACGATAAAACTGATAAAAATGTAAACATAACAGGCATATTTATATAAAAATTAGTGTAAAAATGAAGGTATATAAAATGGTTCATGAACTAAGACAAGAAAATACTGATTAGCAAACAAATTATTCATAAAACAAATCAATAAATACTAATCACAAATATATGTACATAGTTGTGAGATTATGTACTTAGAAACAATCATTCAATTAGAAAACCTGTTTTAAATCATTAAAACTGGATTCAGCACGATTTAAACAAACACAATTTGTTTATACTACTTCCACATGTTTATAATGATCAGGAGCGGTTTCACTCATCACGAGCATTATCAACTGATAAAAATACAAACGTAACATAACATAAATTGAATGTTAAAAATTACGGTACATAAAACAGTTGGTTTATGAACTAAGACAAGAAAATACTGATTAGCAAACAAATTATTCATAAAACAAATCAATAAATACTAATCACAAATATAGCTACATTAAAACTCCAATAGCTGAGCAAAATTTTAATGAGATTACTAATGCATTAAGCCAATAGCAGATCAGGAAAATTATAAGAAAAAATTAGTGAACCATTTAAAAACAATCAAATATTAAGTATTTAATTAATATTAACAATAAACAGCCATCTTAAGTGGAGAACGCAGAGCTGTTATGAGTATTCATCAAAGTTTTATATCTGAACAACAAAAATTAAAGAGACAGAATCGATTCTTACAAGTTAAAAAAATAACATTTCAGGTATAATACAAATTAATGAATCGGATATAACAATGATATATGATTAGTGTTAGATTGGTATAAATCCATCTATATTTTGATATTAAAATGATCTATGTAAGATAAAATACCGAAGCTGAAGACTTTATCTTACGAGTTACATTTGCTGTTTATTCTGAACTGTCAGTATGTTACTTACCAACTTCTGCCAGTACGGTGTCGATATAATTATAAACAAAGAGCCTTATAAAATAAACTGTCACCTCATACACCCAGGCCACATTAAATAATATTCAATTATATGCTCTTCAAAATGTGCTATTTAATTTATTCAAACTAACTTTATTCACAATTCGTAGCATTTGGATTCCTAATGGTAGTATCTCAACAGCAGTTGTTATATGATAACGTCTTGTTAATCAGTTGCTTAACCTCTCTTTTTCGAAGAGAGTAGGGATAGACGGACAGGGCTAGGACACGAATAGTGGTTAGTCGGATAAAATAACAAAGTATTTAGTTCTACAAATTTTTCATTAGGTAGTTGATAGCTATTTCAGTTTTACGCCATTGTCAGAAACAGATTGTCAATTTACTAACCACCTTTTGGAAGAAGCACATAACATATCCGCTAATTCAGCTCCGACATGCTTACATTTGTGTGATAAAAGCCTTAGGTTTTATCTTTTAGATACAATCGTGACAATAATCTCATTAATGACCAAACAAATATTAATCCATCACCTTTACTCAAACCATTACAGAAGCCCATGTAATTACGCATAATCAGTAAAATTTCAATGCATTTATTTTAACGACTAATTATTTAAAGCTCGTAAGCTCCTATTCTAAAAACACAATTAGTATCTTGAATGATTTGATTTTAAATAAACATTACAAAGTTTGAATACGTGAGATGGTGTGATATTGTCTATTTCTTCTAAACAGTATATATAGCTAAGCAAAATAAGTATAGTTTTGACGATGGCGTAAAGCCGAACTACCTATCAACTACTTAAGAACTAAATACTTTATGGTTTTATTCGAATATAATGGAGTTGTATCAAGTAAATGCCAATTCAATCAAAAAATAGTGGTTGGCTTATGTTTCTTATTACGCCATGTTTTTAGGATTGGATGGGCGGGAGCGAATCTTAGACATCATAAAGATCCATGCTTACGAACAGAAATTCATAAATCAATTCATGAAACTGTCCGTACCGTATTTACGAGACATCTGTAACCGAAACCAACGACATTGACAATTGCACCACGGACCCGTGGATCAAATACTGAGCAAATAAATTGTGTCTGAAAATTATGACTCCATGTAATGGGAAGCTTTAATGAGTTCCGCTATTATAATTATGCGGATATGTTATTATTAAATACAAGTTGACTGTCCCACTAGCACAAGTTATGTGTGTGCAGCTGCTGTTTCGGGCGCCTTCAAAACGCAATACGATCAAAACAATAAATAATGAATTTTTTCATCAAGTTCTAGGACCAATACAGAACTGCACTCAACCGAATACTAGTAAAGGGTGCCCAAACGGTCGCTCACCACTGACCAGTCGATCCCAAAGCAAAATTTGGTCGACCCCGAAAACTTCTGTGAATTTTGAAAAACAAAAATATAATTTTATATCAATATATTTACAGCTGACGATGAAAAGTAAAATCGCGGCGATTGAACTATTTGGCTCGACTTGATTCAAATTTCATCATGCTTTGGAAGTAGATATTTAAGCGAACCTTCATTTTCTCATATGAATTACATACAATCCAAATATCTGACTGGTTGACTGCATGCACTTTGCAACAAGTGGTTATCAACCAGATTATCTGCAGATTGCCAACGATACACAATGTCAAATATCGTATTAAATTCAATATTTGAATTACTGTATTTGAATAAAAATAAATTTCCACGTTTTTTTTACTCCTTCAAAAATGAAAGATAAGTGTTATATATGTATATATATATATAATAAAAATAATAAGAAAATATGTTAAAAATAAATGTTATATCTGATGAAAATATTCATTATTCACGCCACGTAAATTTTCCTTCGATCAATAAAATCAAATAAGAATCACTTTTCACTTTACAAAAAGCTGTCAGAGTGTTCGCTTTGATCGCGCGCGCTAGAAATAAATTGAAAACGACGCCGTTCGAGAGCGTCGCTTGTAGCGAGCGTCGGCGTCGTCAGGTAGACGCCGTAGACAAGAATGATATCCCCATTATCATATATTACCTAAATCCAATCTAAACACATAAATAATACACGAGAAAGCGCTCCGTATGAAGCAACTGAAAGCGAATCCCATAAGAATAATGGTTTACCCCGAATAAGATCGCCACCCTGTTTTTTTTTACTCCATTTCAACCACCCCGTCTCTGCTTCACACCCCGCAAGCTTAAGTGTGGAAATTACATTCGATCCAATTGGATTCTTTTTGTTGTTTTCATGAATTACACAATAATCAATTTTAGAGTGTTAACTGTCGTGGTGTAATTATTGTTGAAAAAGCATTATATTTTAAAAACAAAGCACAGTATGCTTGTACTAATTGCAAATGTTTATAATTATCAGGATGGGGTTTGCTCATCACGAGCATTATCAACTGATGTTTTATTATCTAATGATATTGGATTTAGGAATATGAATACAATGTTGAACGTTTGACATGATTAAGACAGTAGGACGGATGCTGATGATATCGGTAAGCGAACGATGACAGAAATCACGTTCGGTTGCGGTTATTGAATTACGTTTGGCAGTCAATACAGAATAAATCGGGTTGTTTGTTTATTTATACTGTCACGTTAACTGTCTGTGACCTACTTTTATCATAGTGACTTTGATGAGTGCCCACCTGTTACGCAGCGTCTGCAGAGTATCGAATATCAGTCAAATATTATTTGCTAATTAATCATGCTTAGTCAATAACGTTGACGAAAATGACAAGCATAATTTTTCGCCACAGGCGAGTATTACATTTCGTAATCTGCAGCGTCATGTATCCAACAAATTTGCTGCTGTATCAAAAGTATGTTTATTTAGAAACACGTGGTTTCCAAATGTAGACAGTTCATCCCCTTTTTAAGCACTAGTATCTTGTGAGCAATGATGGCTGTTGTAACAGAATGAACGTACAGTTATTTTGAATTGGTATTTTCGAAAATAAATGCAATATTTAGTAGCTATACAGTCGTGGGTAACGTTTTTATGAAAAATGCAATATGAATTTATATTTACGTTACGAGTGTTAAATTTTTTGCAATCGTAAAATGACTTGTAGAAAGCGCGAAATTGAAAACAGTATTTCTTAAGTATTAACAATCATTTTTTACAATAAAAAATTAATTTAATTTAAAAGAAAGTGTTTTAATACCTACAAGAATAACCTTCTTTTGTCTGCATCGACCGAAGCGTTAATGCTAATTTTTAAATTATTAGATATGGCCAAAACATCGCCGAACATGTACGCGAGGAGCTCCCTGTCAAGTGTTCTAGCACAACACGTTACAACCCCCCCTAAAAAATCTACCCTACATCTACCAAACCTCCCTTTTCCGACGTGTTAAAAATGTTATTTATTATTCACAATAAATAAAACTGGCTCCGGGAAAACACTTTAAAATTATAACTGCACTTTGCTAATAGAGGAATCTTTAAGATGTGTCAACTGTTTTTATTGTTTTGGCATCGCCATTTTTGTATTTTATTTGTCGTCGCTTTACTATTACTTTGTCTTAAACAACTGTTTTTCTTAAAGCTGTGCTTCAAATGTAAATACTAGCATGCTTTTTTATTAAAACATTGAGAGTAAACGGGGTCGCACATAGATAAGCAATACAATATTCAAATCAGTAGTGTATTCGCGTGAAAGAATGAAAAATAACCAATAAGGATCTGACTTAATTTTCTTTGTTAGGATCGTATTGCGTTATACAAATCCATATTGAAATCTTAATAATATTACTTGCGTTGTTATGAGATATAAGTATAAACAAATCTTAATGGTGTTGTTCATTTTCTTAGGCAATATCCGCACTGTATGTTTAGTACATAATCTAGGATAGACTCCGGGCCGTATATACTAGACTCCTACACAACGTTTTTGATCACATTGTCCGAAACCCTACCGATAATCTTGAGAAGCTCGTCATCATAGGAAAAGCGGAAGCAAAAGAGGACGTAGAAGGACTCCAACTCTCTGAAGTGACAAGGTGGTGGGTGCCATGGACTGTCCTTACTGATGGCTCTCAGAGTAGCGGAGTACAAGAGGAGTTTCGAAGGCTCTTTGGGTGAAATGGAGTTGTTGCGATAAGCGGAGGTGACAACCTTCACCAGTGAGAAAAACGATTAAAAAGAAAGAAGCCACCCAACAGTGCTTTCAATAGTTTCTCTGTTCTACCAATCTCAACTATTCTTCCCATTTCAAGCCATCCTCGTCATGAAACGAAAAATTCAAAACGGAAGGAAGAAAAGACTGGCGAGCATCTTTCATTTTTATGCAGCGGATGTCCATACCAGGTCTATCACAACATTATTTTGAAAGTTATAGAGCGATCCTAAGTCCACTTTCGGATTTTAAAATGCCTGTATAAACCAACGTAAAATGGTAAACATGTCAAAGTTCTTTGTTCCATAGGAATTATTATAGGATATCGTTGATAACTAATTCGGTTCACGTTTTAAGTGTTGTCTATAAATAAATAAATATTGTAACTACTGTGTGAGACCCGTCTAATAGATTCTTTTTGATTCACAATGCAAGTTTCTTGCAGTTATTGTGTTCTATACAACATAACAATTGTAATATATTTAAGCCAAAAGCATTGCTAAGTGTATTATCAAATGTTACATTTTCCTTTTTAACACATTCTGTTATGTTTATTTTAAATGAGTATGATATATTTGAGTATAACTAAGAGTAGAATTTTGTAGTCTTTAACAGACAACGATGAGAAACTTAAAAGTATAGTGAAATTAGCTTGGCTTCTTCTCTATAATTACATGTACATATTTTTTTATTGACAAACATAAATTTGTGACTATAACAAAATCTCACGATATATTATACGATATTTATTGTAGAGAAGTAATTTAATTTGTAGTGTATACATTGACATGTTTTTACCATTTTAAAATCTTAGCAGAGACTCGGCAGGTAAAACGGGATGTGTTGAACTTGCAGTTGTTTGAATTAAAGTGAAACGTGTTTCAAATGAATTATATTTTTAATCTATTAAACCGACTACAAAATCGATGCTTCAGAAAATAGATCAGAAAAAGAAAAGCATATATAATGTTGCATTGTTGGTATATTAAGTAAGCACGTTTGTCTTCTAGTCTCTCTCAAAAGCAAGTGAAACAGACACTCTTCAAGTTTTCAAGTAAAAGCATTCAACGCATAGAGTTTTTAGTTAGTTAATACTTAACTATGGTACATATGCAAAAAATACATGATTCTGAGCATACTAAAGCATTAAACTAACCATTTTATCGATTAAGAAGGATGATTTAAGAAAGATTGTAAGGAAAAAAAAATACTTAAAACAGGACAGTGTTAGTTTTTATAATAAATATTAACTTTTGAATTTCGAATGTTAGTCTTAGCAATAAAAATAAAGCGTTAGAATCTAGCGTTATTTTTACTCATCATCACGCAGAACTGCACGGAACCGATCTTTTTACCATGCACCTTAGTCCTTATGAGTCCTTAAAAAAAAGAAAATAAATAGAAAAAAAAGGAAAGAAAATGTTATTTGCTCAGCTACTTAGTTTAAGCAATATAATGTATTCTGTGTATCTGTAAACTGACAATCTGCCGTCGCGCTAGAGTTTAGTATATTCCAAAAAGGAATCGAGAATATCCCGATCCCCATTATGATTTTGCAAATTTATCGAATGCTTCAAAGTTGGCCTTGGTTGAGATCAAATCAGCGCAGCCCATTGGGCCTGTATGATGACGGACCACAGCAAAAAGCTCTGCTCGTACATCATTCATCTCAGCGCAGTCCAACGGAACGTGACACGGTCCACAAGTGCAAACCGGTCTTTCAACCATAATATCGACTGTGTTTTGGCCAATTGATGTCACATTAAAAACTACCAAAAAGAGTTAATGTTTGGATCTAATTTTAAAAACAACAGTAAATAAGATAAATTTGCCACTAGCCACTTGATGTAACCCGCTATTATATCGAAACTCCTTACGTATAATTCACTAAATGCAAGTATGAGATTTTACAGGACAGTGTTCATAACGCAACTCACCATACTCTCCTGAACAATTTCAATTTTAAAGTTTACACTAATTGGCCAAAACACCATCGATATGTAATATTAATATAATTTAATTATACTTATATCACAAAATTATAATAATGTCTACTATTCATTTCATTATATAATCATAGCCGTAAATGATTTGATTTATTTGCCAAGTGTATCACAGTAAAATTGTTTACGACATTTTTTTAAAAGCTCGCATGATTATTTCGCGTAATTTATGGTGGCCATATATTTTTTCTGCGATTTGCACAAAAACACTCTTTTAAGATGGTGAGAAGGTAGCGAGTGTAAGGAAGATTAGGGAGGGAAAAAGCGACTGCATGATTTAAATTGATAAATAATTTGTTTCACACTGGAACTACATGAATAAAATTAATAAATTAGATTTTTTCAATATTCGTATGTCTGAACTATTGAAGCGCTGGTTTTAATAATAGTTGAACTATTCGTCAATGCTTTTCGAAAAAATGACACAAGCATTTATAATACATATAATAATAATTTTTGTTTTTCAGAAATAAAAATTTGATGGATGCTCATAGCTGCTCTGCGTTCTCCACTTAAGATGGCTGTTTATTGGTAGTATTAATTACATACTTAATATTTGATTGTTTTTAAATGGTTCACTAATTTTTTCCCGATTCACTATTCTGATGTCATTAAAGATTTTTGCTCAGCTAATGGACTTTTAATGTAGCTATATTTGTGACTAGTATTTATTGGTTTGTAAGAGGTCCATAACATTTTAATTGTAGACTATTTTATTTGATTTACGTATAATTTGTTTGCTAATCAGTAATTTCTTTTCTTAGTTCATGAACCATCATTTTTATATACTTTCATTTTTTACACTCAATTTTATATAAATAGGTCTTTTATGTTTGTACTTTTATTAGTTGATAATTCTCGTGATGAGCGAAACCAGTTCTGATAATTTTAAACATGTGGAAGTAGTACAAATGAATTGTGTTTTATTTTTTTAAATATAATGTCTTTCCACCGAGTGTCGACAGTTAAAACCTTAAAAGTGATTTATAATACACATTAAATCAATGAACGCAAATTAAGATAGTTATGAGGTTACAATTAACCATATTATTTGGTGATTGGTACAACCTTGAGTACCTTAGAGAGTATTTATATACGGTTTGACACACCCTGGTTTTTGTTAAGTATAAGTGTCATTAGTGTCCAGAACTGAAATCACCCAGCGGCTACAGCAATAATTCGCAGAATCGGTCCATTCTTGTTAACATGCGTTCAATAGCCGCCGGGTACGCCCGCTGGACGAGTCCATTTTGACGGAAAGGGGTAGCTCTGACGATGCAGGGAGTTTTTTTAATTATTTGTGAACAGTCGATTACGATCCGTCGAGCCGGGCGACTTGCGGAGGAGGTGACGTGCGAGTTGTTTGTGTTTTGATTTGCGTTGGACTTAATTTAAAATCGTTTGTCGTGTAATTTGTATTATAACTTAAAGTAAATTCAGTTGCTAAGTAAATGTAAATGTAGAATCAATTTTATGTGTTAGGATTTATACATTTGTGCAGTGTAAACCACTGCATCTTTGATGGAAAAATAAATAAGTTTTGGAACCAGATTTGAAATGGTGTTTGTCTGAGATCACAACCCTTCCAGGACTCTGGATAACCAGCCGTTCGCCTCTCTTCGACCCGGGGTCTTCTCAGGTTATGGATTTCATGGACTCAAATCCCAGTACGGACAGTTGCACAAATTGAATTTTAAATCGAATTATAAATTTATGTTCGTAGGCATGGGTGTTTGTGATGTCTAAAATTCCCTCCCACCAATCCGATCCGAAAACGAGACGTCCACACAAAAACCACTAATCCCGTCTTTGAAAAAGAGAGGCAAAGCAAGTGAGCAACAAGCAATTCTTATAGAAAAACTTTTGTTATGATAAATCCATTGGGAGTGGATTAAAAACATGGTGAAAATATACATTTTGAATCAAAACCATTGGTCCAGCACCTCATCCTTACTTTAGTTCTTGATGCTATTTTATTAAATAAAATTATTATTGTGAAGTTGAAATTGTATCCATCAGAAAAATAGTATTTCAACAGTTTGCACAGGGTGTAGGTTGAAGCAGTTTCTGAGACCATTCTTCATGAGGGAGGGTAAGAAATTTCGTCGAGAAAACAATAATAAATACACACAGGCGACAAATGCTACAAATTGCCATAACGAATGTGGAAAGTTCCAAATCCCTGTGACGCCTCGGCAGTGGGGTTGCCAGGGCGCCGAGGAGTTAGTGACGTCACGGGAGACAAATATAAATAATAATAAGAGGCGCGGAACGGAGAAGGGATTTCGGCGCGTTATTTATCGCCGCCATTTAAACAAAACACATAAAAATGACACAGAATAAGCTTCCACACAAGTGGTGTTTGTCAAATGAAGATATGGGCATTAGAAATGAGGGCGGGGTGGGTGGCACATCTCGTGATGTCTACTCCCTTAAGTGGTACAATCGCGAACGATATTGGGACAAGCCTGCCTTGAAAATTAATAATATTAAAAAAGATTAGTAGAGAGTAGCTCACGGTTCGAGTATTAACCTTTAACAGCCGTACGGGACCGTTGATAATGACACATTTCACGATTGGAATATACTGATTTATGATAAAAGTATTCAAAATATTAATATTACCTTACATAAATAATGACTTTGAGATACCGAATGATAATTTTATTTTCGCATTCAATAAATATTTTTGTCATTATAATTAATGCAATCATCTGCGTTTTGAAGTCGTCGATGTTCACATGTCAGAAGTTTAAAGATGGTCAATATATGGACAAATGGTTTAAAAATTGGTAAACGAAGAAAAAACATTTAATCTTTGTACAACTTTATAGTTTGATTCGCTATTTTTTTAGTAATTTTACAGTTATTGATATAATTTTTGTGTATTTTTTATTGTCTTAATTCTTTAACTTTAATTTAACATTACGTAAATTGTGAAAAATAGTAAAGAAAGCTTTTATAAAATTTAAACAATTTTTTTTATAATACTTTTTATTTTACCCAAATAAGTTGACTAGTTTTAGAGATACAGTTACTCTAATGACAGCTTAGGGTCAGGCAATATTTACCAAGAAAATGGTAAGGCGGATAAAGGTTAAACACGTCATTGATTTAAGTAATATTGAATATGGATTGTGTAACTAATATACTGACACTTTTCACTCGTTCATCTTAGCTGGTGGACCGTGGAAAAAATCTGGCAACTAATTATTTGTTCAGTAACTAATTCTTCGTCAGCAATTAGTGACAGAAAACACCTAAAAAGTGATGAAATAAACATAGCTGAAACATAGTGAACAATATTAAATTGATAAATTCGTTTAAGCGACTTTATCACCAAACACCGGTTGATAGCTCGTTTATCGGTATCCAAAGCTTGAGTTATCAGCATCATAGCGTTTGCAGTGAGCAAGTAATATGTAATAAAAGAAAATTTAAATATTCTGGAGTTGTGCCAAAACGAGTCGCTGGTGAGCAAAATGGATTAAATCCCTCGAGATAACACTATTTTCCGTTCGCTGACTTGGGAAGAACTGCATCAAAAATTATTATATCCACCAGGAAAAGACTATATCATATTCTGTATACACACTGATGGAGTATATCTATGGAATTATTCTAGTGAAATCGTATACCGTTGCCGGGTTAATATGAAATTAACTGTAAAATGTTGATTTTTGATAATTTATCACGTAGAAAATTCATCACAAACAATAATGGACGGCTAGCAGAATTGCTTTTTTTATAGATATGTTTCCAGAAGCGTTCTAACATTACGTGTATCTTTATTTTTATAATACAATACAATATAAAATTATATTCATAATTACATAAGTAGTGTTATGTTAATTAGTATTATTATTGTTTATGTCTTACCCCCTCACCACGTCCAGTAAAAGGAAACTTACTCACCTACCCTTTATTTTTAATTTAAGAATTAGAAAAATCGTTTACCTTAAGAAATAAATAAACTTGCGATATAGTTAATCTGAAGATGCTTCTTAAAGAAGCGAAACGCGTTACATTTAGTAACACAGCCAGTGGAATAAATAAGTTATCAATTCAAAATTTTATATTAAAAATTAATTTCCACAAATTCCACCGTCGAATCCATCGAAAATGTAGCAAATAATATAACCTACACCAATATTGATGGAATTATAATTTACCTGATAATAACTCCATTGCAATAAGATAAAAATATCATAATATTTAGTTCTGCAAGAATTATTACAAGGTAAAATAATTGATAGTTGTTTCAAATTCACACCATCGTCAACAAAGTTCTGACGTAGAAGCAGCTATAAAATATATCTTATAATTCTTTTGTTAGTAAATAATTTGATACTTTTTAAATCGTATTTAATATAAATGTTTAATTAAATATACGTGGCTTAAATTTAACCACTACGCCATATTGGCGCCGTAGTGAAAGTTCGAGTGGCATTAACAAGTTGTTAAAGAGGACTGGATGTTGTACAGTGGTCCATCAATCCATACAAGATAGCAAGATTTTCAAGTGCCGAAAAAACAAACAATAGCCATCAGAAAAAACATATTGCAAAAATCGATATTATTACATATTATTCAGTTGGGATTATCGCCCTCGGATCGCAAGATAAAAAGCACAGAGCGTTACCACTACGCCATGGTGGTTTGTATAATGTTTTAAGATTGATACTATTCAAACAAAATTAGATCAAAAAGTATTAGGCGTTCATAAATTAAAGTAGCGAGAAAATATCATGTTATTCATTCCCTATGGAAAAATCTTCATTGGTGTGGGTAATTAGAAAAAATAGAACCAAATTTGAATAATTAATCACTGTATGTATGTAGTTTCGTATCAAGATAGGTAATTGTGTGTACGTGTGTATGATACCTAACTAGCTTCTTTACAGTGCACCTACTGGTATGTGTGTAGTATTTCAAACGTAGGAATGGAACAGAATTTCAAATATTAATAGTTGTGTGTGTGTGTTTGCAATTTTCTGTGAAGATAAGTATTTTTGTGATAGTGTGTGTACTAGTAGCTTGGCTGCAGTTCGCGCGAATGAATCCGTGGATAAAAATTAATGGCAGTTTCTACTAAAAAGTTGTCATACATTTGTAGAGTCAAAATATTTGTGGTATTCCATTTATTTACGATATAAAAACAAAAGGATTTATTTAAAATAAAAAAAAATTCTAAAAATATCAATTTCAACCATCAAAAGATGTTTTACGAGTAACGGTTGTCTTTCAGTTGCTCAACAAAAAGAATGAAGGGGTTAGGAAAGGACTAAAAGTTTAATATTAGCTTTTGTTATGCGACATTTTTGAAAATTAAATATCACAAGGAAAACCTCTACATCACAGACATCCATGTCCTTGAATACAAATCCATAAATTGATTAAAAAATGAAACTGTCCATACGGGGATTCGAGTTCATGAACATCGCAACCTAATAGGACGAACGGCCAAGAGTGCTTAGCACTGGGCTACATGACTGGAATTCAAAAAATCGGGAAGAGGTATTTAAAAATAATTGATATTAAATTCATCATTTGCTTTTGTAATAAAATATAACAATTATGTGATTAGGACGTTGGAAAGGAGAAATACTATTTTTTATAGATGTTAGAAAAACAGGATTTACAAATTTTAATTAATTTTGATAATCCTACATCATTTTATCTTTCGGATGGTTACAATTCAGCCAAGATGTTTTTTTTAATTAAATTGATTTATATGAAAGCACAATTGTTTTTAAGAATTTTCTTAACGATAAATGAATTTGTCAACGGGAAGCATGATTGTTTACTATATTTAAAAAATAAAACGCTATCTGTTTTATGCTAGTTCCAAAGTTTTATAATTATCAGGACCAGTTTCTTCCATTGCGATCGACTGATGATCATTAGTTACAAAAATCTGGAAGTAACGCAAAATAAATTGTGCTTTATTTTTAAAATATACCTAACCAAACCTAACCGAACGCATGTCCAACACGAATTGACAGTTAACACATTACAGATGAGTTGTTTACTAGGGCGAGTGTTCCTAAAGTCAGCTGTCAGTGGTCGGCCTTTTGATCTTAAAACTTAAATAATAGTGGATACATTTAAAAAAAAAACAGATTTTTTTTCAATTCGTGTAGATAGTCTTGCCACTTGCCAATGTATACCTGCACTACACTTACCTATATGATGCAATACGCCATTAAAAAAAGCACATTTTTACTTTGCAAGTTTTGACAAATTCATGTTGTATGGGGATCGCTAAGAAAATATATTTTGTATCGTCATGCTTTGCATCATTATGTTTTTTATTGTTCAGTCTGCCCTCAGTAAATTCGTTTGCAATATTCATAGTGAAGGCTGAACACTGGGTAACGAAAGGCCGACCGTTGGATTTTGGGGCCCGCCACTCAAAGAATTGGCATTTTTTTTTAAACTCCTATTATTTTATGCTTGGTGCAATATTAAATATTTTTAGTTGATTATTAGTTTTACATTATTTAATCCCTGTTTAATGGAATAACAGTGAAAGAAATATGTATTTATCATTCATTGACTCAAAGTCCCTTTTGAAAGTACACTTGTCGCTTAACTGTCCGAACACAGGCGAAATGACCCTATAATAAAATATTTTTCAAATAATGTTTTATTTACCACACTTTACTCTCCATAACCTCTTTGAAAGATGAGCTTAGTCAACTGACTTATAACCAGTTGTTGTAAATTCCTTCTGCGTAAATACTATGAGTTCATATGTTTCACATTACTAGCGTACAAAGTTGTTTTTAATATGTATGAAATAATGTTCACATAAATACTTTGTTCTAATTTTAAATATTTCATTTTTCAAACATAATTCGAGACATTTCATTTTTCTTCGGAAGCTGATAATTATTATTTACATATAGCATTAAGTGCAATAGACGTTTCGAATGTAATCAATTGTATATACCCGACATCGGTGGCATGCGAAATGACTTATTTTATATGAAAAGTAATTAGAAATATCGCCGCTTCGCGCTTAATGGCGCGTGGATCGCCATCAGCGTGCTCTTTCTAAAAATTCGAATAAATTACACGGGAATAAAATATCATCGGCGATTATTAATGGCCGCTGATGTTTATTACATAATGAACGGTTGGCCGCTCTACAATTTTAGCGCATTATTTGAGGTTAATAATGTTTTGAATTTAGAATGATTCATGTTCCTTTTTAAATGATAAAGAAAAGATAGATATTGAAAATAGTCTTTCAATTAAGATTAAAGTAAGTCAATAAAAAACAAAAAATTTAAGAACTAATTCATGCAACAATTTTATTAATAATAAAATTATATTTTACATAATATATAAGACAATACAGCAAAGTTGTTGTATGAATTCTACAGTTTTAATAATGATCAGGGCCAGTTTAACTATTATCAACTGAATGATAGTAAAGATCTAAACCAATCCTGGTCAAGAATTAGTATAATAAATTAAAAATATAAGCCTTTCCATAAAGAATAAATCATAATATTTGTAGATAACAGGAAGATTTTCAGCTCTGTAGGTGTGCAGTCAACACAATTGGGCACTCGTCCACTTGGTTGCGAGTTCGCGGGTTCCAATACCGGGATGGAATCATTCGAAGATAGCTTTTTTAATCACTTCGTAGGTTTGTATTTATAGATATGTATGACAATGATTTTTTATGCCTCTCCGTCAAGAGTCTCAAACAAAACTTAAAACGAAGGGTAGGTAGCGTGACCAGTTAACTACTAAGATAGTTTAATAATTTAAGACATCGACTGAGGGTGCTTGATGGAATTTCAATATCAAATTTGGATTATTGAGATTTTGTACACTTCCATGTATTTTGTCACTAACGACCCGGGTTTCACCTTTCGGCATCTTCAGGCATTCGAGCACACGAATGGACTCGAACTGACAGACAGTAAACAGTGTCTAACGTTTATATAGAAGATACAAATACGACAAATATTATTTACGAGGTAAGATATTATACGTCTGAGAGCCACACTGATACTTGAGTTAACATTTCGAGAATTGCCTTAATCCTTATTTTGTAAACAACCCATTAGCAGAGTGGCGAAACCCGGGTCGTTAGTGACAAACTACATGGAAGTGTACAAAATCTCAATAATCCAAATTTGACTAAGATAGTTGTTGAGCAACCAATTAACATCACGTTCGCGTTAAAAAGTTCTGCTGAGATGTTACATAAGAAGTCCGTATGCTTTACATTTGGAGAGGACATGGCATTAAAATGAGTCAAAGAAATCTTAGCTCCCCGAAACGGTATATGGATGAAATATGGCAAACCATCGAAAAAAAATGGTGGTCCACGTGAGCTGGTTCTAATCTTAGGTGTTCATATTTAGGTGTTCCATAAATGTCTTATTACACCTAACACAGATTGTGTATAGCACATATTACTAATTTGGATTATTGAGATTTTGTACACTTCCATGTATTTTATCACTAACGACCCGGGTTCCGCCTTTCGGCATCTTCAGGCATTCGAGCGCACGAGTGCCTGAAGATCCCGAAAGGCGAAAACCGGGTCGTTAGTGATAAAATACATGGAAGTGTACAAAATCTCAATAATCTAAATTTGATATTGAAATTCCATCAAGCACCCTCAGTCGATGTCTTAAATTACATATTACTAAGTTACGGATAGACAAAGGTACGCACCATGAAATTTTAGCCAAATATTGCATAGTTGTTAACAGAGCGTCAGGTTCATCTTTCTCATTGGCAGCATTATTTGTGTCTTTATTTTATATAAGAATTTTAATTGGTTCTAATTTGTTACTTGCATTTTGTGCCTTTTCAATAAAGGTATGAACAAAAATTGTTTTTGTTTTTCTTTTTTTCCCATTATTGTCCATTTTACAAAAATCTTATCAAAGTGAGCAGCACTGTGTTACTGTCAAATACACATTTAAATGTAATAAGTTTATAAAAGGCGTCTATATATACGGACAAGAGGGTTTACTTAAAACAAAAAAAATCAGCTAGTGGTGTACGGGCCAAATAATTTACTACTACTCTACTATTCAGAATGAGACTGTGTGGGAAGGGATTAAAACGTCACAGACATCGAAGCTTTGGGAAACACATGTAGAAATCGATTTAAAATCGACAGATGAAAGTTTACGTCAAATTTAATAACCGAAAACGGCCAATTAACGATAAAAAAATTCACTGAAATCGTAAAAATATAATGAAATAAACTAACTTGACCTTTTTCCATTAAATTGTGATTATCTAAAATACATAGAAATGTCAAAAATAGAACTTTATGTTATTTAAATCTACTTAATACGTAGTTATGTTTTCGATTTCTCTACATCTCTACAATAATAAATATACATCTTATCGCTCTGTTATTGCTATGAAAAGTGACTGAGTGTAATGCTTTGACTTAGTCTCTTTCGGACAGTGACAACATACTTTGCCGACGATAGTTGAACTATAGATTTTACTTGAATTACGTGATGTAAAAAGTGGAAATTTCCAATGTATACTTTAGCATCGTATAAGAAGGAGGAGCAATGCGCCGCATTCTGTCCCCAGCGTCTCTATACCACAAAGCACGTTCATATTATGTAATGCTATTTGATATTAACCTTTTAACGGGGAATACCTCGATTGTCCGTTTAAAATTATTTCACTGGTAATTAAGGATAGAAATATATATTTGTTCCCATAAAAAAACCCACCAATTTCAAATCAGCAAGCGTCTCTATGTTACATTTTTTTCAGAATTACATTTAAATGATATTTAGTTATTATGATCGCTTGAAATTGTTAGTGTTAAAATTAATTCAGATGTCAATGCAATTCCTAGACCTAGTGATATTAATTTGTCTTATATGTAAACGATATAAACTATTTACTAACTGTTAGTTCTAGTTCATTCGTGTACTTGAGTGCCTGAAGATGCCTAAAGGCGAAAACCGAGTCGTTAGTGACGAAACGTATTATGGAAATGTAAAAAAATTTAACGATTTAAATTCTGTATATTTTTTTTGTAGCCATGTCAACTTTCAATGTCGATCATATGGACTTCAATGAAGTTGTTAAGCCTCTTTTTTAGAAAAGGCTATTAGGTTTGGGTTAGGCTAGGAGTAGTGGTAAGCTAATCGCTCTCGATATGGCATGTTTTAAGGATCAAAATAGTGGGAGAGAATTTAAACCTCACGGATATCCATGCTTTTGAATACAAATCCGTAAATCGATTGAAATTTTAATTTATGGAATTGTTCGTACAGGGATTCAAGCCTATGACAACCGCAGCTGAATTCAACGACCTTGAATACAAGCTTGTAGGTTCGACTAGTGGTTAACTAATCGCTCTCGCTACAATTGAAAAATCAATTTATGAAACTGTCCGTATCGGGACATGACCAGAGACATCCATAAACGTAGCTAACGACGTTAACCATTGCAACATGGTGCCGACAAAATCAATACCAGTATAGTGCTTTAAATTAATTATCTGAACGTCTGCCATTTGTTTAATTTGATGATAAATTTTATCACTTCTTTTGGCTATATTTACACTTCATTTATGAACAAACAACCGGGATCAAAATGCTAACGTCTAATTAAAATGACGTGGTATATAAAAAAGCTGGTCGGAAGATGCTTCATGAGGCAAAATATGTGTCAAATTTAGTAAAGCAGCCAGTAGAATAACTTTTACAACGTTATCAATTTAAATTTCATATTAATAATACGTTTACGCCAAGAATTGACAGTAACCTAAAAAGTGTATAATATTACAGACTGATGGTTTTTTGGAGATCTAGTGTTATTTGGCGTTACAGGGTTATGAAACCAGTCACTGGAGTGACATAAAGACGCGGCAACAACACGCCTTGATAATTAAATCAGAAAGTATTCCTGAGCCGGTCTAAAACGAAAATTATGTCGCGCACTAAAAGGGTTCGCACGGATACAATAAATTTATTACAACCGGGCCAAGAAACGCGGAGGACTGAGGTTTTTAATTGATATTTACTGGGAGCCAGACCCCCCCCTTTTTTGACTTCTTGCTTTTAATACGCCACCACTGGTCCCGAGGGAGGAGAAGCTTTCGCGATGATTTAAGCGACCGCTGTGTTAAATGGAGTGACATGTTTGTTGATTTGGTTTATGATAAAAAAAACACCGGTTGAGGAGCGCTGGTTTTTCAGCTAATTAATAAAGATACTACTTGAAACGTAATATATTTTAAGAAAATACCAACCCTGAAAATTAAATTAAATTAATTTAGTTATCAAAAGCTTTGTTTGACATTTTATAATTCGTGGACATAGTGGCAGAAGACGATAAGTCAAAAATCAGCTGTTTTGAGTTATGAATGAAGTACGCTCTATCGTTTGAAAAAACAAGCTCAGGAATATTCCGTATATTTTTTATGTAATTTGAATTTTGAAGAAATTTGAAGAAATCAGTATGAATTAAATCAATATCGTTCTCACTTATTAGTCGGGAAAAAACTATATTTAATATTAATAACAAAAAGTATTGTTAGTAATTAAATAGGATTCGTAAAAGATTGACGAATCTCATAAAGTGTTTAGTTAAATAAATGGTTTTTAAGGATTGTATATAGAAAGACTTAAATTTAATGTCTTTCTTAAAAGTCTATAAAAACAAGGTTTCTTGATTTAACGCCTTTTGCCACTATACTGACAATATAATATAATTATACATGCACCTGCATTCTACAATCGCTTCAAAGACAGCAGTTTAATAAAATCATCAATAATTTTATAATGAATTTCTACATATTACGCAAAAGAAAAAAAATGCATTATGAAATACTTGTAGCTCTACTGGATCATTTTGCGGCCCCGCACAGAAGCCCTACGGCACCTCCAGATGGTCTCAGCCCATAGTTTTGGAAGTACTAGTGTATACTGTGTGTTTTTGGCAGTACTGTGCTCGATATTTAAGAAACTTGTTTATGACATCGATAGATTTCACTGTCTCAAAAGTGTTATGTTTACACAACAATTAAAAGTTTATACGTATATTTATGAATCGTGTTACTAATATGTATTATTACAGAGATTTAATTTAAGAATAGAGTGGCCGTCGACCTGTGCCGAGCCACGGTCAGTAAAACAGTATTGTCACCCTTCCGTGTGTAAGTGCAACTTTGCCCCTGCCTATACTTCTGCTCCAGTATTTCCATCTCATCTGGGTTGCCATTCGTCTTGATTGATTCTCCACATATATATCGTATTTCGATTTAGGGGTGTACACATTCCCAATCACACTCACAAAAGGTTCTGAAGATAGAAACCGATATCCAACAGTTGTTAGGGATACTATTAATAAAAGAATGCGTAACACTCAAGAAATCTTTTCACGATTATTTCCATTTATTGAAACATTTGCCAAATTTTAAAATACTTTTCTAGCAATTTTAATATAAAATCAATCTTCTTTTGGCTTGTAGATATGCTTACAGTTTATACCATTCCCAGAATACTATACCCTGAATTAATAATTAATTATCTCAATTCAAAATAATAATCAACAAATAAACGCCTTAACCCTCGAAACGCTGCCCACATTTAATAATATAACCGTATTAATAAAGCAACACCGCGCACTGTCAAGTTTATTATCGCAAAGTGGAATTCCGCGCATCCAAAGTAATCATTTGTTGAACGATAAATTTGGAGCAGGCAAGCAAGGGGTTAACGGTCTCACCGCGGCCCTGGTCTATGGGATAACTTTATGGCAATATTCGAATAGTTTAACATCGGCCCTGCGCTCACTTCATGGCATATTTACTCCGCAATGGGGTGGGTGGGAACCCCTGAAAAGGACAAAACCCTAAAGTGGCTTGTGATATTTTGAATACTATGGATAACAAAGTGGGTTTAGGTGACCCCAATTTTTTCTTTGACCATACTTTTTGTCGTGCGTACTTATGACCATACTTATACATGTGACAAATCTGTATTGAAAACCTTCTGTGATATGATAAGATCCTTAGTTTTGAATATTACACCTTTCTAATGGTACCCAAGGTTCGTTTTTGACACCGGAAAGCTATCAGTCGAAATAATGAAGCTCTTTTAAGCTTCCACGGTACATATCTAAGACATTTTTTATGCTATTCCAGTAATAATCAGTTGTTCACCACAATACGAAGTAGTGAGTAAAAAAACCAAGTTATAGAACTATTTTATTAAATGTAAGTACAAACTTACTTAAGTCATTACTTCCTTTGAAACTCCTTTAATTTCCTTTAATTTCCTTTGAAACTATATATTTGGAGAAAGACCAATAAAAAAATCGCATCAACAAATAAAATAATAACAAAATAATTTTAACCGTCAAGTTTTAATGTTTAATATTCTTTCATAAAAAATCCAATATGGCAAAACAATTTATTAATAAGGCGCAGCTCTTTTTTTACTATATCCGCTAACAGTGTGGATTCATATTCTTAATAGAGGAATCTCAACAAAAACTTTCTGTGAGAACTGGTCTTTACTCAGTTGCTCAACCTCTCTTTTTGGTAGAAAGTAGGGATAGAATGATAGAGTTAGAACATAACTAGTGATTAGCTCATCACTCTCGCTGTGCACCGTTTTTAGGATCGGATGAGTGAGAGGGAATATTAGAAATCACAAATATTTATGCCTACAAACAGAAATCCATAAATCGATTGAAAAATTAATTTATATGAAACTGTCCGGACCGAGAATTGAACTCGAGACATCCGCAACCATAGCCAACGACGTTAGCCACTGCAGCACATGATGCAAGCATATTCAAAATAATATAAAATGTTAAGTTATTGAATAACTATCTTTTTAGATGTGCTTTCATTTTAATATAAATAAATATATCACAATAAGTTGGGGTATTTGAATACCCATCTTCAACAGAACTGCAGTGTTTTTCTCATCGGAGGGTTGCCAATATTTTTAGCTCAGGCCAGTAAACCTTAATTTCGGGTCCTCCCATCTACCCAAGGTAGATAATGTCGCACCCCGTAAACATTAATCCTAATGATTTCACCCGTTCGCCGCTAAGCAAATCAACCGGCCGACTTTTGCCACTTCAATATTATTATCTTCACGAAAGTACTTATCTCTGCATCTTTTACGACGCTGGCGCTGCGTGGCGGCATTTTGTACTTACATGTTGCGTTACCCTCGACGTGTACTAAATGGAAAACGGTCATTTAAGGGTTGACGTGGTGTCATTATTAAATTTTGAATATTGACTGCAATTGGCAACTCTCATAGATTACACTTGATTGTAACGGTTATTAAAGTAACAATTTATTCAGAGTAACGAATACACACAGCACATGATCTCTTGAATGAGAAAACCGTTAATTATTCGTGGAAATAAATTACTATACCTATCAAAATAAAACATAATCCACAATTTTATGATTCAATCATGAATGGCTTTTCTCAACAGGCGAAACTTGTCCTCTTTATTTTCTAAAATTTTGGAATACAAACAATTTGTTATCATTTTTCGTGCAATTTAATTTTCTAATAACTATTGCAGTAAAGGGAAGAAGTAAAGTATTTCTACAAAATGTCTTGTACCCAAATGGTTACGCTATATTAGAGCTTTCATCCTATTTCATTGTGCGGGTAATGGTTTGAACCACCCAAAAGACACTGTCAATCATTAATTTTCATATAGATTTATGTTAATTGCTTAGCTATTTATCCCTTATAAATAGTTTTCTAATTAATTTATGTATGCCATTCAGTAGATGGCAAAAGAACTGGAATTGTAAGAAGTCCTTAAGTAAATAAAAAGTTTTCAACATCATTGCGACTTGGATTTTATTAATTCAACCCATATGACATGACGATAGTTCAGTTCGTTAGTCATAAAACTTCAAAAAAAAATTAAATTTGAGCTAAATATTTAGTTATATGCCAAATTTTGCACTTTGTTGATTCAGTACTTAGATAACTCAAAAGAGCCACTAAAAAAAATGCTATGGTAGATAGTCTTGTAAAAAATTAAACAGAATGTTGATATTTTTGGATTATTAAAAGGATATTTCTAATTTTTCTTCCTCTGACTATACTTGGAAAGCACTTAATTGTTTAGCACCTGTATATAAAATGTATAAAACTCCGTTACAAATCAGTTATATTTGATTTATGGTAACTATTTGAATATTGATTTTACCATTATTTCAGTATGATTTATTTGGATATGTCTGTGTATTGAACTGGACGATAAATGTGTAGCAAAACATGATGTTGCAGATTTACGAAACGTTATACTCGGGAAGCAGTTTTGTTTTGTGCCAGAGTATTATGTCAAGTCAGCAATATAAAGGCAAAATTGACAAATAATATTTATTTATCAAACTTAATAATTATGAATGTAAAAAAATCGATAAAATGACACTTACGTCAAGTCATCAACATGACACTGCAGACTTACGAAACGTGATATTCCTAAATACAAGTATAAATAAATGTAATTTAAGACATCGACTGAGGGTGCTTGATGGAATTTCAATATCAAATTTGGATTATTGAGATTTTGTACACTTCCATGTATTTTGTCACTAACGACCCGGGTTTCGCCTTTCGGCATCTTCTCTATATAAACGTTAGACACTGTTTACTGTCTGTCAGTTCGAGTCCATTCGTGAGATCGAATGCCTGAAGATGCCGAAAGGCGAAACCCGGGTCGTTAGTGACAAAATACATGAAAGTGTACAAAATCTCAATAATCCAAATTTGATAAATAAATGTGTAAAAGAAAAACTTCTACAAATGCGATATTTGAAAACACGAATATGACAACCAAGGCGGAATACAGATAGCGACGAGGACACGAATGAAGAATAGCCAGTCGATCTGGAGACATATCCCCTTAGCTGCTTAGTCGCCATCATCGTCATTTTATACCTACAGTTATATCACCTCAAGCAAACAACAAGTGGAATTATATTTTTAAAAATGTATGTATCTAAATAAATATTATTTTTTCTCGTAAATGTTGTCGGCGTCCGTGGCGCAGTTGGTTTCGTCGCTGGCAACGGTTACGGATGTCTCGGGTTCAATTCCCGGTGCGGACGGTTTTCATAGATTGATCTTTCAATCGATTTATGGATTTCTGTTCGTAGTCTGAGTCCTCCCTCCCACCTATCCCATTCTCGCGGAGCGTAACGAGAGCGATTAGCTAACCACTAGTCCTGTCATAGCCCTATCCTTCTATCCCTACTCTCGTCGAAAAAGAAAAGAGAGGTTGAGCAACTGAGTGACAAGCAGTTCTCGTAGAAAAAATTCTGTCAAGATACCTCCATTAGGAGACCATATGCTCCACATTGGGAGCGGACATGAAAAAAAAATGTATTTT
Organism: Himalopsyche phryganea; assembly: GCA_022494535.1. Classification (NCBI taxonomy): domain Eukaryota; kingdom Metazoa; phylum Arthropoda; class Insecta; order Trichoptera; family Rhyacophilidae; genus Himalopsyche; species Himalopsyche phryganea. Next base: position 1,439,252 of record JAGVSL010000039.1, read on the forward strand.
AACCGTTTTCGCACGAATTTTTTTCAGTCAATTGATCTGTTAAAACGCTCACTATGGCTAAAAATAGATCATTTTAACAGTGAAAAGTAGAGAATTATTTGAAATATATATTAGTTATTCCAAATACATCAAGAAATAAGAAGGCTGAGAAATATTTAATCTATGACTTTGCAAGTAAAATGGCTGCGGCTAGTCTTCATATACACCATAAACACGCACATAACCAAGTGCGTAGCCACCTAAGTAAGTGTAATACATAGAGCTGACGATTAATGCTGCGTATAGGCAGTTCAATGATGAAATTTGAAAGACTGAATATCGAGAGTTCTTTTCAAAAATATTGTGTTCTACTTGACATTTTCATAATCTGTTGCCTTATTTTCTACGTAAAAGTTTGAACTATTTTTTTAAATATATGTCCACCAGTGTTTCTTTCTAGTTTGGAGAAAAATACGAGATAAAGTCTTGGACATGTAAACATGTCCAGCGCGTTCATCGAGTTAATATGATAAAATCTTCAGCGTAACTTTTTACCTAAATTTTTGTGAACGGTTCTATGGCCAATAACTCTTCCTCTGTCGTTAGTCTTCACTTAAAACTTAAATAATCGCCAGTAGCATTTGAAACTTGCAACTATGTTATCAGTGATAATGAAACTTTTTTAGTTGTAATAACGAATCGACGGTCGGAGGGCGATATTATAAATAACATAGCCTTGTGATGTCACTAAAACGGCTCTTTATCTGTTTGGGACCCTAAAACATTTTGGCCCAGCGAGAATGGTCCACCGTTTGTAATTGGTAAAATACCACTGGTTATTTCCTCAACGGGTTGTGTACCACGTTTCATTATACGAATTTAGAATTCTTAATAGAAGAGATATTAAACTCCATTTTGACTTTAGTAAATAAATCGTATATTTAAAAAAATAAGACATAATTTGTTTGTACTACTTCCACATGTTTATAATAATCAAGACCGTTTTCGCTTATCACGAGCATTATCAACTGACTGTCAGTTAAGTCAGTCAAAATATACAGCCTTTCCATCTAGAATTGACAGTTAACACTAGATTTACTAGTAGATTTTTCTGTATTTCCAATTACCGTTATGTACGAAAATATTTATTTCGATCGGCCGAAATAGTCGATGAATATTTTGTTTATTATATATATTATATTATTGTTTCTTATATTGTTATATTGTCTACTTCCAAAAGCTTATAATGATCAGGACCGGTAACGCTCATCACGGTAATTAGTTGATTATGAGCGAAGCCAGTCCCTATCATTATAAACATGCTGAAGTAGTACAAAAAAATTGTGTTTTATTTTTTAAAATATAGTTTGTTCCTTTATTTGTATCTAAGAAAGTAACAAAGTTTATATCAGTTGAACAAATTATGTTTTACTTTTAAAATATAATGTCTTTCCACTAAGAATTGACAGTTAACACCGTAAAAGTGAAATATAATATAGTTCATTTATTTGTTATTTTGAAATTCCATTTGATGGCTAAATTATAGAGTTTGACTTGGGTCATAAAATTTTTTCTCAACTAGAGTTAGTCAGTTTTCAGATAGAGTAGTCAATATTGAATTCAATTTTAAAGTATAATTTAAGATATAATTTAAGACATCGACTGAGGGTGCTTGATGGAATTTCAATATCAAATTTGGATTATTGAGATTTTGTACACTTCCATGTATTTTGTCACTAACGACCCGGGTTTCGCCTTTCGGCATCTTCAGGCATTCGAGTCCTGTTCGAGTCCATTCGTGTGCTCGAATGCCTGAAGATGCCGAAAGGCGAAACCCGGGTCGTTAGTGACAAAATACATGGAAGTGTACAAAATCTCAATAATCCAAATTCAATTTTAAAGACTTAATGCCTTTAGTTTTACGCATACAGAATTATTCCTGCTCGTCTTCAAATTAAGTATTAACAAATAAATTAAATAATTTAGATTTTCATTTTACGATAAGCTTTCAAGTATCGAATGTGTTAACACACTCGAACCCAAGATACGCGAGATACTATAAAACCGTATAAACAATGTAAGGACGAAATGATAGTATATTGGAGTGGCGTATATATACGCCGGCCGCACTCACGAGGCCGGAATGAAAACGTAATTATTCAATGGGACGTGCAACATAATGTTAATTTATATCGAAGGCACTTGCCGATAAAGTATCCGCGACGCCATTCCAAGGACATCTTTATTAATTGAGTTTCGGGCTAGTTTAATTAGTTATCGACTTTCTAGGACCTCGGTTGTTTTTTTTTACTAGCTATGTTTTGTGACATAGCGCAAATGTGTTCATTGTGTTTATACAAACATGACTAACTAAACATCAGTTTTATTGAAAAATGATTCTACTTTAAATGATTACAATATTCTTCTTGGACCTTATTTGCTCCCTATGCGGAGAATATTGATAGTCCAGTTCATTACTCAGACATCTTCAAATAACCCGTATTGAAAATAAAAGCAATTTTATAAATTGTAACCTTTAATCAAATATTATTGATTTGTACCCATTTTGTATAAATTTGGTGAACTGTTGTTTAGCAATTAGATATTTTCCATGTATAGTCAGTAGAAGACTGTATATAAAAAAGTGGGAACGCCCGTCTAAAGTAGCTAATACGTTGGAACTGTGTGTGCATTGCATTACATTTTATTTTATATATATATACCGGGAACGCTTAAGTCATGACAAAATTTCATACCTACATGTGATATGTGATAATAATAAAACGTCAACAGAGTGGTAGAGGCTATTATATATAAGATACCTTTATGCCGACCCAGAAATATCAACATTTTGTTTAATTCTTCAGCAGTCTTCTTGAGTTATCGGAGTATTGCATCAGGTAGAGTGTAAAATTGTTCATATAACTGCATATTTAACTCAAATTTAACTTTTTAGGAGCTTTAGTAAACTAAAACAGTGTTAACCAGTGGTACGCGGCCCAGTGCGGAGTCATAGAGACTTTCCGCCGGGCCGCGAATAGTATGGCAAATTTCAAGAAATTCACCATGCAAAAATATTAAATATAGCCTTTGTTTCGCCTGCACTTTTAGTTGTATTTTAAGTTATTGTTACATCATAATAATTGGTAGAATGATGTGACACGATGGTCGCTGGGTTTTTCAGAATCGACAGTCATAAATCTTCTCAGGTACACTTAGGTAGAAAGGAAATATTTGCCCTTGGATAGTGAACCCAGATGCAAAACCGTACCTAAATATATTTCCAAGAATTTCATATGCATATTTGTTAGTTATAGTTATGTCCATCTGTCACAATATAAGATTAAAAAAATATTACATAAAATATTTCTTTTTTTACCGGTCCGCAGTTGTAAAAAGGTTGGGGAACACTGAACTAGACGATTGATATGGCCACAACGTAACAAATAAAAAAGTTCACCGGTGATCCAATTATCATTTCAAAATACTGAGAATAGTCTGTAAAACACTGTAAAACACTTAAAATTCCTTTTTTCTAATAAACAAAATTTCTGCGCAATTGCCCTTTGGCTTCTGGGACCAAAAATATCATGTGCTGAAACGCTTCATTCAAAATATGTTTATCATTAGAATAGAATCACATGGTATATGAAAGAACTGTAAAATAGTATTCAATTGATTGATATCAAACAGTTTCTTCATTTATTTTATAGAATTATGATGGTCAAAGCTCACAAAAGATCAACTCATAATATATATTATAAGTTGGAGTCAGATAATAGAGACTGACTAAGAGCTAACTTCTTTGATAGGGAAATCCCGGGAAGTAAGACATCGCAGCGGAGTTATGGCTTTATGTGTCCGTTTGTCGCGGATAAGTTAAAACTACCTTCAGCCAGCTCAAGTTAAAGATCGGCCGGAAGTTTGCGCAGCGACTTGGGAGGCTTCGCGGGGCGCCTCGAACGCTACAGCGTCGATAGAAGTGAGTATTTAAAAATATTAATTACATTCCTCCTAGCTTAGGTTAACCGGAACGTTTCCTTATTTTTGTTTTTAAATACAGGAAACGTGAATAGGTTTATTTACTACATTTCATAAGTAAACAGTTCTTTGACAATTTAGTATCGCATGATTCATAATCGCTGATCCACTCTATATGAATTTAGGTCTTAGAGACATAGACCCTTAAAGCGAAAGACAAAAAATGGATAGACGCATTTGAAATGTTATGCTGGAAAAGTATACCATGGACTTCCAAGCTCACAAACGCCTATATCCTGAAAGAGTCCCAAATACAGGATAGACTGTCGGCCGTCTATACAAGACGCCAGCTCGGGTTTTTTGGCAACATATCCCGCAAGTCTCAGTCACGTGGAACGCCACAGGCGTCTCCTTACCGATGGTCCTCAGAGCAGCGGAGTGCAGGAGCAAGTGGCGAAGATCCTCAAAGACAGGAGTTGAGACATGGAGTTGTTGTGGAAGGCGGAGGTCACGAGTCTCACACAGGTAGAATACGACTATGGGGAAACTTTTCATTACTGGTGGACATCACGAAAATACAAAATTTAATAAATATCATGTCGTTTAATATCAATTAATACACTTCGATTAATTCAAAAAGTTAGCATTTGAAGTAAAAATATTTACCTACTTACTAAACCAAACTGAAACAGGTCTTTTACAGTGTATTTTTCAAACGTAAACAAACAAAAAAATTCTATCGAGCAAGATTTAATCAAAAAACTTCTTAGATTTATCGATATAAGGGTTGGTTCGTTTTTAGTTAGTGAAGTGTATTTTTTAATTTTGCAACAAAGACCTTATCGACGTTTTTTGTTAAAAAAATGCATTCATTTCCTAAGATAAAGTAAAAGTTATGTAGTCAATATAATGAGCAATCGATCGATTTATAGATTTCTGTTCGTAGTCTGAGTGTTTGTGTTGTTTGAAACTCCCTCCCACCTCACCCAGTCCTGTCCTAACCCTATCCTTCTATCCCTACTTGGGAGCGGACATGGAAAAAACCCAATATAACAAAATAATAAAACTTGAAGCCATTTATCGCAGGAGTAGATTTTTGTGGATTGGTTTCTTGTTGCATAATATAGTCCAATTATTATAAAAGTATTTATCTATTTTTTTCATGACTTGCAACTAGTTTTATCTAATACAAATAGTCATGAATAATAATAAAAAAAAACTTTAGATTTCCCTTTAAATATACATTTTTCAGCGCAGAGAACTTTTAAAGAATTGATAATACGTCCGCAATAAGTCATACTGATAACAAAGGATTTCTTAGCACCAAATAAAATGGTTCCAACTTTACAAATCCTTACTTAAAAAGTGATTTTATAATAATATTATTGAATTTTTGGATTATGTCATGTATATTGTAATCTTTGTTTTTCAAAATAAGCTATGTGACGTTCCTGTAGCCGAATGGTAAGCGCTCATGGACGGTCATCTATTCGGTTTCCAAGTCACGAGTTCGAATATACCAACGCACCTTTGTTATATTGATTTTTCAATCAAATTAATTTAAAGTAAAATCACTGTGTTATATTATCGTATTAAAGACAGTAAATCAATAAATTGACCATATAATACACGACATGGTCCGTTAATAAAATAAACTGTCAAAAACTTACTAAGCCAACCTAACCGGTACTTGACTATTTGGCAATTGTTAACTGACCGTGTATTATTTATTACTGATCTTTCATCGAATTAGTTACTGACCATTTATGGAATTAGCTAATTACAAATAATAAGTGGTAAACGCTAACTTGGTAATGCGTTCAAGGGTTTGCATCCCCGAATTTATGAATATATACTCTATTCTAATCCCATCCTTTTTTTCATCTCATTCTGAAGACAAACGTTAAGCAATTTACTAAGAACTATTAACGTTAAACAACTTCTGTATAGATTTTCTATTAGAAAGTGACCTTTCAAGGATTCATAGGCCACGAAAAAAAGGTGGACGAAAGTTCAAACAGTTATTTGTACTAAACTACAGGAGAGCAAATGATTAATTCTAGAGTAACTTTAACTAAAGCTCAAACTGTCCGTAAGCTTCAGTGAAACGATTTTTCTTTAAAAAGTCAACTTACACCATTTTGTTGGTTATAACATTTTTCAGGTTACACACTTAATTTTCTGCGTATGATTATTAAAATAATTTACAAATTATCATAATAATTTAATTTTGTTATAATTTTTGAAATTACAAAAAAGTGTTTAATTTTTATTTTTTTCACTCGGAACCTTTTCAAAGCAAAAGTCTTCATCTAGACACCGGACGTTAATTCAAAGAACAAGCATGGATAGACGAGGCGGTCGGTATCTTTCATCCCGAAAGTATCCACATAATGGTACCGACCGGTACTTACAATAGGTGCGAGTAGATACTACCGGGTCTTTGTAACGGTTCTTGATTCTATGCGATGATTTGTGAGATTGGCTTAAAGTTTGCGCCAGAATATATCGCTTTTCTTTCGCTTAGCACTTTTGGAAAGCTTTAAAAGGGTGGATAAAATAGATTTACAAAGATGAAAGAAAAAACTTACTGATATATTTTAAAATAAATTATCGATATATTAGTGTGCATATTAAATCAGTTTTTCCCTACCACCGATCGAATTTATGTAATAATTTAAGGTAACATCGATAAGTGATTTATATATATGTATCACAAACTACCCTTTACGATTTAAATATAAATTATATGATCCTTTTCAATAGAATTAAGCACGAGTAAACTAATAATAAACACTTTGGTTGGTAAAATTGTAATTGTACTGTATATACTTGTCATGGTGATAACGCTCAAGGAACTAATCATTGTCAAGTCCGTAGTGCAGTGGTCAACGCCATTGTCTTTGGTAACGGATGTCTAAGGTTCAAATCTCGGTACGGACAGTTTAATAAATTGATTTTTAAATCGATTTACGGATTTCTGTTTGTAGGCATAGATGTTTGTGATGTCTAAAATTCCTTTCCTCCCATCTGAACGATTATCCAACCATCAGGAGTCCATTTTCTCCACATTGAAAGCAGATATAGTTAAAAAAGAAAATCGATTTTATTATAAATTTGCCACCTTTTATATTCGTAGCAAAACGGTGTGATCTGGCGATCATAAGTTTTCGGTTGAAGATACTAAATAAAATTGTAATTGATATTTATTAATTGATGTATCTTTATTGAAAAAAGTGTTTCAAAGATTATTACATTGAATAAATATCAAACACAGGAATTTTGTTTTAAATCTATTATATATCTGATTGAATTAGTATTTAACTGAAGTATTTAGCTCCATTAAATTATGAAAAGTGTGTGTGATCACAGTTTACTTCATTCACATGAGATCAACTCGACAATAATTTTAATGACACTCGCAATCAACTCGATGAGAAACAACATCAACGAAACTCGTGTCTAAGATATTGATTTAAAAAAATCTAAAAAAATCAAATTAACCTTGCCGGGTAGATCTCATTACTAAACCAGAAAGGCTCAATTTATTTAATGTTATCAATAGATCGAATCTTCCAGTTCAGTTCAGTTCAGTGATCAACATCCTGAATCATATTATTGCATTTAAATGTTGGACTATCTGTTCAATGGTACTTGGAAGAGCTTTGCAATAAAGTGACGATGACCGTTAATGAATTAGTATCCATTATCAATAAAATTTTGTTGTTACACCGCAACCCGCTATGTGTATGCAGCCGTTGTTTCACGACTACCTTCCATAATGCTATAAAAAATTTACTCCTCATGTTTTTAGCGCGATACAGAGCTCCACGGAGCCGATCTGTTAACGATGCAATTTTGTACATACAAAACTAAATGTGACTTGCTGAGGCACTTAGTTAAAGTGATATTAAGTTTTATGTGTATCCGTATACTGAATTTAATCTAATCCGCATTGAATCTAAAGAGGACTCAAAAATATTCCGATTCCCATATACCATCGCTGTTCTGGAAGAAAACACTAAATCGAAAAAATGACATATTGAGTTAGTTATACAAAAATGTTTCGTATTTCAAACTCTACCGTATGTAAGAACACACTTATTTTTACGAATTATACTTTTTCCTAAAAACAGTTTTGTACAAACAAACAAAATGAAAAAGGTATGTATATCATTTCAAACATTTGACATAATTCAATGTTTAATTACTCAAAACGCAAAAGTGTTTTCAGTTAGTCTTCTTCCAGAACAACGATGATATTATGATGGCACAATTTACTGAACGCCTCAAAGTTGGCCTTGGCCCAGTCAGTCATCGAGTCAGCGTGGACTATTGGGCCAGTAAGACGATGGACCGCAGCAAACAGCTCTTCTTGTTCGGCATTCATCTCGCGGCAGTCCAACAGTATGTGATTAATTTCTTGATGGTTGTGTCCAGAAATGCAATACGGCTTTGCAACCAACTTACCTAGCCCATATATTAATATCCAATTTTTGACTATATTTTTAGTAAATTCTTTTACTAAAAATATCTTGGCCGAATTTCAAATTTGGAATTGTCGCTCACGTCAAATTCGTTAGCACCGCCATCTGCCCGTGGCGATAATAATTACAACAATATCGCTCCATACTTTCGCAATAATATACGTTACATAAAACATTAAGGACCCCCCCATACGCGCCAAGTGTTCTCCTCTCATACAAAAAGTAACTTTTAATTGCGGATACTAAGCAGCAAGAGTGGCTCGTTGATTTATCGCTCCTTTTTATTCCTTTGTTTGTAGGGGGCTCCAAGGGGGGGGGGGGCGTGGGGGTATTAAATAATGCGACTTCTTAAGCCCGTGTTGTAGTACTTCGGGAAGAGCTTGTAGTTACCTATTCACGGCGGTAACTCGCCTTTGTGGTGTGTGGGGGCATTAACACTTTCAATGGTATAAGCTAAATATTTTACAAGTTAAGTTTTTTCGAGAAACTAAAATATATAGCACAAAATACATGTAGAAATTTCTATGTCTGTCAGTCACAAAACTCCTCCCAAACGGTGTAGAGTAGCGATGTGAAATTTTTAACAGGTTAACTATGCTGTTTTCAACTTTTGTTATTTAACCACAAACTGAAAATACTATATTTTTTTACTTATCAGTGAAAAGCAACAGAAAAAAATAGTTGCTTAGCAACCGCACAATCCTAAAATAATCTGTCGTGTCGTCATAACAAGATGCTAAAATAGTACTACCCAACCAAATTACTTTTAGGAATGCTATCTTTTCACTCTTTTGAAGTACGAAGATAATTTTCGATTCTAAAGCATTTCTGTCTTCTTCTTCTCTAGAGTTTATAATCCTGAAATTTTTAAGACTATTAACTTACATGCTCCCAATTTTTATCTACGAGGCCGAAACCATAACCAAGCAATTTTTATACTTACAACATGTTCTTCGCGTCGGTCATTTGAGTCACCAGTTGCAAGACCCGTTCGGTTGATCAATGCAATGCCTAGAGAGTTGGATATTTTCACCACTAAACTCTGTGTATTGTTTGCCAAATATTATTTCTTCTTAAACTAAGTCATATTCCCTTTGTATTTTATAATTTAAAAATGTTTTTATTTTCATTATTGTTTTTATTATTGTACTGTTGTTATGTTTGTGTAAATGCATGGCGCATTGGCGTCAGCTGTAATGCCATGCATTTTAATTTTTTAAATTTACAAATATATAACAACTCAATTTGTTTTGCGACTATAAAATGTTATAAAGTAAATGTCACAAATAATAACTTTTAATGCGAATCGTAAAATTTGTAAAAAGTCAAAAGATTGAGAAGAAAGTTAAATTTTTTTTTTCATGTCCGCTCCTAATGTGGAGCATATGGTCTCCTAATGGAGGTATCTCAACAGATTTTTTCTGTGAGAACTGTTACTCAGTTGCTCAACCTCTCTTCATCGAAGAGAGTAGGTATAGAAGGATAGGACTAGGACAGGAATAGTGGTTAGCTAATCGCTCTCGCTATGCCCCGTGGGGATAGGGTGAATGGGTGAGGAGGCAGTTTTTTAGACAACACGAACACTCAAACTACGAAGAGAAATATCAATTCATGAAAACTGTCCGCACCGGGAATTGAACCTGAGACATCCGTAGCCGTAGCCCACGACGCTACTAACTGCGCCACGGACGCCGACTAGGTTAAATTATAAAACATTAAAAAGGTGAAATCCTTATTTCGTGGGCTTTAAAAGAAGTATGCCAAAAAGGGAAAGAAAATTTTTAAATGAACTAATATAAGCCATCCCTATCTTGGGCAAAGCCGGGTTAAAAATACTATTATTTCATAAAATAAAAATAAAATGACGTGGCGAAAAGACCAAACTACTGATTATTTTTTTAATACTCGGTAATTTCCTTTTTTAAATACAAATCTCAGCTCAATATCTTTGATTGCTTTACTATTCATAACATAACAATCCAACATAAGATCTGGAAAGCAGTTATTCATTGGTAAAGTGGATTGCTGCACTTTTAGCCAAGTGTGGTGAACGTTTGATTCCCAATAAATAAAAAACTGTCAGAGTTGTTTCAAATCATAAATAACATCCAATTGAAGCAATAATGGACACAGATTAAATTTAAAAAATACTATTTGAAACATTAAATAACAGTTAACGAGCAAGCCCACGCATTGATAAATTCTGAATCCCGAAATTCCGAGATCATAAATGTGCTCCAGGATTGGATGCTCTTGTAGGTGACAAATAAATATGAATATCAACTCAGACGAGCTGCCACTGGTAGGAAGCAGATACACAGACAGAGCGCGCAATACCGAAATAGAAACCGGACTACCTCACAAACGAACAGACGACAATAATACTTCACTGGTCCACCTGTGCTTCTTAGGAAGAAGACGGTCGATCTATTCTTAAATTAAAAGATTCGGTTTGGTTATTTTGTTGATAACACAATTGGTTAATTTTTACCTAAATATAATGGAGTCTAATACGACATAAATCTGCATTTATTATTAGCGCTTGGCAGCTTGGTGTTAACGTCCGCGCTAAGATGGAAACGGTTCCCAGTTATTCTGTATGTTGTTGGGTTCAAAACTTTCTTACTTGTAGCAAACAATAGAGTCTCCTCTTTATCACTTTACTTATTTCCTTTGAATCTCTCGATAACCGCCATAGATGCGCGACATTTCTTTTTTTTGTGTAAATAATACGAATGTCTACATTGCTATTCACGATGCGAAAATTTTATAATTCGTCAGAATAGTGGCAGGAAGGCGTTATGTCAAAAAACCTTGTTTTAAGATAATCGTATTTTAAGAAAATCATGAAATATAAGCTCTCTCTTTACATACCTTAATCATTATTTATTAAACTAACCACTTTATAAGATTCGTTAATCTTTTTATAGTAATTATTGATAATTGTAGTTTTTTTGGCCACTAATAACTGTGAACGAAGTTTAGATTTCTCCAAATTACATACGTAAAGAATATATTTTAGACAGAAGAACGTCCTAAAACCTCTCTTACTTCATTCGTAACTCAAAACGGCCGATTTTCGTTTTATCGCCTTATACAATATATGCCGACGATATATTATATGAGTTACTGAGTTGCTAAACACGCTCCCGAAGGTTTTTAGAGTTTTGAGGAAATCACGAAAAACTGTTATGGGCGGTAAGATAGTTTTAAGTATAATTTAAGTTATTTGGTGTCTTCCAGTGTATAAAGGAAAGTAAAATATTCTTTTACAATGCCGACCGTGTAAAACGAGGATCGAGATCGTGTAAATAAACGACATTTTTAAGTTTGGATTTTTTTTTAAATTTCGAACAGGTGACGAGTTAGGAGGAAATTTTTATCTTACACATTAGACACTTATTTCTTTTAAAAATCGCCAAGAGCGTGTGCGAGCAACTCAGCAACTCATATAATGTTTTTTTCTCCATGTCCGCTTCCAACGTGGAGCATATGGTCTCCTAATGGAGGTATCTTAACAGAATTTTCTATGATAACTTCTTGTTACTCAGTTGCTCAATCTATCTTTTTCCGAAGAGAGTAGGGATAGAAGGATAGGGATACGACAGAACAAGTGGTTGGCTAATCGCTCTCGCTATGCCTCGTGAGGATCGGATGGGTGGGAGGGAGTTTTAGAGATCACAAACACTCAGACTACGATCAGATATCTATAAATCACTTGAATGATTAATTTACGAAAACCATCCGCACCGGGAATTGAACTCGAGACATCCGTAACCGTAGTCAGAGACGTTACCAACTGCGTCATGTAGGAATACAAATACGTAGAAAAATGTAGAAATACAATTCCAATGTTGTTGTTGATGATTAGTTCTGTTCAGAGTTCACTCAGCGAGTGACGACAGATATTCAGAGGGACGGTTATTGAACGCGTTCGGCGGTTCGGCGGAATTCGCTCCAGCTGTCTCTTGTTCATCTATGTATACTGTGTTTATGACCAAGTTTTGACATAAATTGATGAGCGTCTACCTGTCGCGTGGTATCAGCAGAATAACAGATATCGGTCAAATATAATTGCAAGCATTCCGTAATCTGCAACTTCGTGTCTTGTCACAGGTATATTATTTGCCAATTAATAATGCTTATTGATAAGTATAATATTTTGGTGCAGGCGAGTATTTACATTTCGAACCCGCCATAGAACCAAATGCCATGCTATTTTTATGACACATGTTTGACTCGTTCACATCCAGGACGCAATAAAATATTATTTATGTTCCAATATCTTCCGTAAAACGTAAAAGTGCTGTGCGAAGAATGCGCGCAATTATGGGTACGTGTGTTTCACAAATTTAGTGGAAATAACAAACGGTTAATGAACGTCACAAGTTCCAAATAATAATACTAAAAAAAGCTAACGGTGGCGCATGTGGAACGGCGCCCTTCACAATGTGGAATTCCACAGTGTGTGCGCAATGAACGGATATTAACGGATCCGTTCAGCATCGAAGGTGTGAGCCAGGGATCGCAAAGCGTTAGCGGTAACCTAAAAAAAACTCCAATCACAATATTTTGAACGTACAAATTAATTTTTTTATTTATTTAAAAAAATAATTTAAAATATAATTTAAGATACCATTTAAGACATCGACTGAGGGTGCTTGATGGAATTTCAATATCAAATTTGGATTATTGAGATTTTGTACACTTCCATGTATTTTGTCACTAACGACCCGGGTTTCGCCTTTCGGCATCTCGGCAATCAGTTCGAGTCCATTCGCGCGCTCGAATGCCTGAAGATGCCGAAAGGCGAAACCATCCGGGTTACTGACAAAATAAATGGAAATTTACACAATCGCAATAATCCAAAAATTAAATAATTTAAAATTTGTATTAGACATAATTTTCATTATTATGCTTATTCGCTGCCTAAGGTATTCACTCGAGCGGCACTCACCTGTCCTGTCCTCCAGCTGTCCACAAAGCAAAGGAACCAAACGTCTCAAAACCCAAGGGACAGAAAATGAAACGTGTAGATTGATTTACTTATTAACAGTTTCAGATAAACAGTTTCATTAATTGATTTTTTTTAAATTTTAATGCTTAAAATCCCACCAATCCGAATCTAAAATCGGAGATGTAGTAAAACTGTAGCAATAGCGATTAGCTGATAATTAATCTTGTCATGGTGTCCAATCCTTCTATCCCTACTCTCTTTGAAAAAACGAGGTTAAGCAACTGAGTAGGATACATTTCTCATAGAAAAGCTTATGTTGAGATTTATCCATTAGGAGACCATATGTTCAACATTGGGAGCGGACATGGTAAAAAAAAATTTGTAGAAAAGATCACTTTCTCAATGAAACAGCACTTAATAATTGTGTAAATGAAATTGCCAGGACGTTATATAAAATAAAAAATTCTGGTTAAAATATAAATTTAAATAAATATTTAAATTAGATTTTACAATAAATAAAACAGTATAAATGGCAAAAAATTTTTAATCTTTGGTACTTACTGCTATCATGTGACGCGTGGTTTTTTTAGTGGCTTACAATTTTTCGGTCAAAAATACAAAACCGTATAATTAAAATAAAAAAATATTACAATATTTCAATGATAATGTTATTTTTATGTTTCACGGTTTTATACTAAATGTATAAAAACGTTTACTATAGATACATAAATATACATTGTAATATAATAAAAATAGCATTTTTATGACTTATTTAATTAAATATTTTTAAATACGACGAAATTGTCATAATGATAAGATATTATCTACACAAGTTGGTTGCTCCACCTCCACCCGTTATGTGTATGCAGCCGCTGTTTCACGGCCGTCTTCCATAACGCAATAACGATCAAGAAAATAAACTAATTTGCTCCTCATATTCCTGGCTAGATGCAGAGCTGCACGGGACCGATATTTTAACCACGCCATATTGTGCTTAAGAAAAAAAAAGGAAAAAGAGTTTAATCTACTCCGCTTTGAATCTAAAGAGGAATTACCTATAAGTAATACTTTACACGCTTAAATTAATATTTAATATTTATTTGAATTATTTAAAAAAAATATCTGGCATTACAGCTGACAGCCAATGCACCAAATATCTTGAAAATTAGAAAATCGTACGAGATAAAGATGATAACTTTTAGAAGTCACTCATGTCCAAGATCATAAATTTAAATTGAAAAAAATCTAAATTTGATATCGACTTTAGTGGGACTTGAACCCACCTGATTGCTAGAGCAAACACTTACTTCTGAGCCACAGAGGTCACTATATTTTATTTTATGTTGCAATAATTTATATTTATAAATTTAGATCAAAATTTTGAATAATCATTTCACAATTTGTCATTTTAATGAGAACGCTTTCGTAGAACGAAAGATCATTTAAAACCTAAGTGGAACCGGCCCTAATCATATTTGCTGAATATGATTTAGACATACTAAAAAGCGCAGATCATTATTATAAATAAAGTATCGACACAGATAATAATTATTTGTTAGTTAACTCCTTTAAAGTGGTTAAAAAACATATGAGATAAAGTCTATCAATTATATTTAAAAGATAATTGGTGTGTTCTCCTAATGGTACACAATGTTGTCCCCAATGTCTCCTCCTTAGTTCTATCCACACACAATTCGAAAAGATGCGGTAGCTCATGGTTTTCGAAATTGAAAGGGAAAATCATAGTTGGCTATTGGGTATAAATTAGAATTTTTTATCGAGTGAAGCAATTTATTACAATTTCATTAGTTTTCAGTAATGTCATTATTAAATTCGTTGGCACTAGCATCCCTTGACCACCCCTGCCGAGTAATTCAGCGATGAGCAAACGCGGACCAAGTGTTTGAAAGCGAGCAGTGGCGTTAAAAGGGGTGAAGGAATTTCAATAGCACCGTTTGGCAAATTTATCGCCACACGTAGCACTCACCGGCTCGCATCCCACCCCTTTACCATCACTGCTCGGCCCGCCTTTACTACCCCTGCGTTTGTCGAGATGATCTCTGTTATAGTTTTTAGGGGTGGGGTTAAGGGATGATCGTGCAATACACTTTTATTGAGTATATGGAATAAAGTGTCGATGATCAAAATATTATAACACTTAATAAAATTTACAGTTATCAACTGAAAGGGTATCTTGTATAATAGTGACTAAATTTCCTGCTTTCAGTGTGAAAGATGAAGAGTTTTAATCGCTTGTTTAAACATGAGGAGTTAAATTAAAACTGACCATAAATCAGTCTCTCAATATCTCTTTTCAGATAGGGTATTCAATACTGCCATTATTTTAATATGAATTGTTAACAGCATGCAAAAAGTACAGTCAGGAAAGCCATTTTGGCCTACCTGCGCATTGCTAGACTTGCTGGCAGTGACTGGGGTCTGAAACTACGGGCTATTAAAATTGCGTATGACACCATATTCATGGGCATCGCTGGATACGCCGTCAGCGTGTTGTTCCAAAGATGTAAGCTCCAATTCTTTCGCAATATTCATTTAAGTGGACAACGCAGTGCGTTGATTTCCATCACCAAGGCCTATAAAACACCTTCCAGGGACGCTCTGCCGGTATTCGCCTGATTGCTTCCGTTGGATCTTCACGTGCAGGTTCCTTGCTGCTGAGAGGCGAGGCTGTTGAGGTTGGGTGTATCCTGGTGTCCCCACTCACTGGCTTTGATTCTATGGGGTGGCTCTATCGCAGAACTATCGTCAGTGGCGATGCTTTGCGGGTCTGGCAGGGACGGTGGGACTCCTCCACCAGAGGCCGCCAAACCTAATTACTTTTTTCCGAATCTAAAATGGCGAATGGAGATAACTAATGTAGTGACTTAAAATCACTGAACGAGCCAATTCATTACTGACCACGGTGGTTTCACTGCCAATCTCTTTGAGCTTAGCCGGTTACTGAATAGGCTTACATGCATGTGGTTCTATAAAGCAGGATGCTGAACAAATATTACGTGAGTGTTATTTAATGTATGAAGAAATGGAAGAAGTACGCAAGTCGGTCCAACCATCCATTGGACCGATCTGCCACGCTGACTTGGTGGCGAATAAGGCAAATTACGAGGCCTTTAAAAAATTTGCGGCGTCATACGGAGAGCGAGTAGACTTCAACTCATAGAAACTTTTCATTTATCTGGAGGGATTGATTTTCCGCACACGTAAGTGCACGCCACTAAGTCTTGGGCAGTTGCACCAAAGACGCTCCCAATTATGGAAAAAAAAAACTTTAGATACGCTTAACGTTTGTTACGTCACTGAATACTGCCGTATAAAATTAATGGATGTGAAAGCAGTGGTGTGTGGAGAAGGGCAAGGTAGATAACATTTTTAATATGAATAATTATTAATTTAGTTTATAAAAATATTTCTTTCGTTTTGTCGCTATCTAATATGGGTGAAAATTTAATAAATCCGCTTAACTTTTGTCTATATTGTGATAAGTATTTCATTCAGAAAGATCACCTTTTCGGCTTATCTATCTGCGTACGGGACAATTATTCGTGTCACAGGGGTAGCCCGATGCCATTTGCTTTTATTATTTTTAATGAACATTTAGTCGGAGACTAAATGAACATTGAGAGTAACGTAAAATGAACGTTTCTGATGCGAATGGAGAGCGTACAGCATTCTCACTGAATTAATATTCGTACCTTGATAAAATGTAACATTTATTTAGCAGGTGTTTTAGGGTATATAGTGATATTCGTAAAACGTATCACGTCATGCTGCTGATGAAATCAGAATAAATATTCAGAAAACAACTGAGTTTTTTATGTATATTTGACAAATATTATCAGGGTCCATTTTATAGATATACACGGATCTGTCGGCTAAATCAAAGTATCACAACTGATCTTCTTATCTCATACAGCTAACATGTTTTGCAATGTTAATCTCAATTGAAAGATATACGGTGAATCTGGGTAACTTTGGCCCAGGTCTGGGGGTTTTTTTTGTATTTTTATGGTTTGACATTGCATTTATGCGTGGTATTGTTCTACATAGAAATGTACTAAATGATATATACAAATAGATAAAACAAGGTGGGCCAAGGATTGCATTCAAATCAGGTAACGTTGGCTCACGATACAAATAAGTACTGGTTTTTTTTATCGTGTTGGCTCCCAACGTGGAGCATATAGATTCTTAATAGAGGTATCTCAACAGAATTTTTTTATAAAACTTGCTCAAGCTGGTTTTTTTTCGAAGAGAGTAGGGATAGAAGAATAGAGCTACGACAGGACTAGTGGTTAGCTAACCGCTCTCGCTACATCCCATTTTTTAGGATCGGATGAGTGGGTAGGGAGTTTTAGACATCACAAAAATTCATGACTACGAACAGAAATTCATAAATCGATTGAAAGATCAATTTATGAAACTGTTCCCACCGGGAATTGAACCCGAGACATCCATAACCGTACCCAGCGACGCTACTATTATATACCGGAATATGTTGTGTTTCATCAGATGAAGTAAAAACCAAGCTATGCGTTACTAGATAGTGCAGTAAAATCAGCTGAAAAAACAGCTGTTGAAAATTTTCATTTTTTAAATTTAGATTTTATATATTTTTAATGATGATATCATCACAACAAATTGGCAATGATGCACCAGATGTTTTGGATATGGAATGAGTTGAAATATACTTTTATAAAAGAAGCTAGATATAGCAACCACACACAAAACCACTTGGAATTGGAATCTTCTTGCCTCTTGACTACATAGGCTGTAAATCAACAATTAAGTCCATACGCACTGTTAAAATACTGCAGTATTAATACAAACGATTCAGTTGGGTAGTCAGAAATGGTAATAATAAAAGATAGTCAGCTAATAAATACAAAAAAAGTTGAATCCTTTTCAATGTTAAAGCAATGTCAGCCATGGGTGCAAAATGCAAACGATCGATTTAGAACGAGCCGATAGCCAGAGTAATGACGTACGACGCCGAATACGCTACCAACTGACGCCGACAATTATAACAGTATTTTCTATAAATTCAGTGATTTTGAAGTCTTGGCAACTATTCTTTATGTTTTCATATATTATGTACATAATTTAGATGGGAAAAAATATACAGATTAGTAATACAAATTGAAAATATGGCTAATCCAATTTATTTCAATATAAGTTTTTAAATTGTGTTTTATCATTCCAAGTTGACCGCTTACAAATTCAACAATAAAACAAATTACGTTGCACATTAATTCATATTTTTACCACCAGTGACTACTCAATACCTGTGCTTAAATAAAGAATATTCATATGGCATTAGTATTATCATGGTATTATAAGGGCAACTTTTTCCATGTAGTGGGCCAATCTTAGACCGATGGGCAAACTTACCCAAATTGATGGTACTAAATATCCTAAAATGTTCATTCAAATATCAGTTTTATCTAAGCTTATAGGAGAAGAATTATGAATCTTGGTGAGTTCTTGATAATTTGTAATGGATAATACCAAAGCCCCCTATAACTAAACTTAAGGTTGCTTTGATAATACACATATTCAATGGATATTCTTCACGGATAATTACGAGCATACCGAATTTTTCAGCATCGAACCTGAATGAAGCAGATACAAAAATACTACGCAGTTTTTTTCGATTAAAATAATTAAATATCATTTAGGTCCTTTTTCCGTATTTTTCCTTTACAAAGGGCGATTACACACGGCGATAAAATAAAACAAAACGTGTTTTAATAATTACACTCTCGTATTATTATTTATTTTCAAATACGTTGAAAAAACAGATATCTGAATTTAAATTACAAATACCCTTCTGCGTGGCCAGAGAAAATAAATATGCACATGTTTAAAATTAACAAAATAAAAAAGATAAAGGCTGCGCTAATAAATTACGAAATATAAAGTTGAAAAAAAATGTCCACGCTTCTAATTAATTTATGGTATTAAGTTATGCCCGCTTGGTTAATTTTAACTCGAAAATATTATAATATATATATAATGGGTTGCCTTTTTCGCCATTTTCTTTCTTCTGCAATATTTTCAGCCCCTATATCATATTAAGGCTGGCAAGTGTTCAGGGGGTGAAAAGTAACGTTTGAATCATTTAATCCAAGTGCGATTTTTATTTCTAATATTTTAAAAATTAGTATTATGATGTCTATTAACTATTAATAAAGTTCATTGCAGGTCTGTGGTGCAGTGGTCACCGTCGTTAGCTACGGTTACGGTTAGTTTCTTTTCTTGATTGCTATTGCGTTATGGAAGATGGCCGTAAAACAGCGGCTGCATAAACATGAAGGGTGTTAAGTTGATAATATTTCTTGTACTTCTTTCTGATTTTTAAAAATGTTTTTATTATTATTTTCGTTATATTTATAATTTATAATACTTTTAGGTTCGTGGTGCAGTGGTCAACGTCGTAGGCTTCGTTTACGGATGTATCGGGTTCAAGTTCCCGGTACGGACAGTTTCATAAATTGATTTTTCAATCGATTTATGGATTTATGTTCGTAGCCTAAAACTCCCTCCCTCCCATCCTATTCTAAAAACGGGGCGTAGCGAGAGCGATTATCTAACTACTTGTCCTTTTTACCCATACTCTATTCGAAAAAGAGAGGTTGAGCAACTGAGTAACCAACAATAACTCGTAGAAAAAAACTTCTGTTGAGATATCTCCATTATACGGCTTCCTAATTTCCTCCACGTAGGAAGCGGAAATGATAAAAAAGTCCTTTGGTACGCTTAGTCTTCTAGGCTTACTCTATTCAATAAAATCCTAACGGAGGTATACCAACAGAAGTTTCTCCACGAGAACTGATTATTACTCAGTTGCTCAACCTCTCTTTTTTCGAATAGAGTGGAGATAGAAGGATTGGGATAATGGCTCTCACTACGTCCCGTTTTTACAATTGGATGGGTGGGTGGGAATTCCAGACATCACAAACATCCATGCTTACGGGCAAAAAGCCATAAATCAATTTAATGACACTATTTTAAAAAATAAAACACAATTCATTTGTACTACTTTCACATTTTTATAATGATCAGGACCGGATAAAAATACAAACATAGCAGGGCTATTTATATAAAATAAAGTGTTAAAAATCAAGGTATATTAAACAGTTGTTTCGTGAACTAAGACAAGAAATTACTAATCATCAAACAAATTATCCATAAACCAAATAAAATAGTCTAATATTAAAATGTTAAGGACCTCTTACAAATCAATAAATACTAATCTGAAATCACAAATATAGCAAAATTAAAAGTCCGTTAACTGAGCAGAAAAATTTAATGACATTACTGATGCATTAAGCAAATAGCCGATTGGGTAAATTTTAAGAAGAAATTATTGAACCATTTAAAAACAATGAAATATTAAATATGTCATTAATATTAACAATTAACAGCTAAACAGCCGTTCCTGATGATAATAAACTTGTGAAAGTAGTACAATTGAATTATGTTTTATTTTTTAAAATATAATGCCTTTCCACCAAGAACACATTAAAAATGATTAATAACTATCTTTACCGGTTAGATTCTTAACCAAAGCCAACGACGTTGACTAATGCATTTTAACTATACAATAAAACATGGCAAAGATTTTTAACTTCGCATTGAAGTATAAATTACATATATATAACTTTTTATATATATCAGAGTTTTGAGGTTAGGTCACTACTGTGCTATCCACTGTACGCCGCAAAAAATAAGATCTACTAGCCGAGTTTCATTTGCCAGGTTAATTAGTATTTATCATTTTGTTTTGCGGAGACTCCGTGAACCATTTTATTATGCCCTTTTTCTACCATTTGTTTATTTAGTAAGCAAACAAAACGCATTACGATAAATGAAGCGCTATTCGGATTAATTGGTTTGTTATACTTTTGTTTTGAATATACTGATCATTTAAGACAGCCAATGAAAACATTTTTTTTTATTAATGACCAATAGGAAATTTAATTTTATGCAATTTAAGATCAACTGAGGGTGCGAGATTCGAGATTTCAGATGTCAGTTCGAGTTCATTCGTGTACTCGAATGCCGGGTCGTTAGTGACGAACTAAGGGGAAATGTACAAAAATCTCAACAATTCAAATTTAGCTTAATGCAATGTACAATTCAAATTTTACTCAATATCGACGGCTTAACGTATCTGCGTCCGTGGTGCAGTTGGTAGCGTCGCTGCCTACGGTTACGGATGTATCGGACTCAATTCCCGGTGTGGACGGTTTTGATAAATTGATCATTCAATCGATTTATGAATTTCTGTTCGTAGTCTGAGTCCTCCCTCCCACCCATCCCATCCTCACGGGGCGTAGCAAGTGCGCTTAGCTAACCACTAACCACTGTCTTATCCCTATCCCTCTATCCCTACTCTTTTCGGAAAAAGAGAGATTGAGCAACTGAGTAACAGGCAGTTCTCTAGAAAATTTCTGTTAAGATACCGTCGTTAGGAGACCATATGTTCCACATTGGGAGCGGACACGCAAAAAAGAAAACGTATCTACCATTGCATAATTTTTTATTTCTTTTTTAACCATGTCCACTTTCAATGTAAACCATATGGGATTCTAATGAAGGTATATAAACAGAAGTTTTTCTACGAGAACTACTTGTTATTCAGTTGTTAAACCATTCTTTTTCGGAGAGAGTAGGAATATAAGGCTAGGGCTAGTAAAAGACTAGTGATCAGCTAAGGCTTGCAATTAAATGCATTTTTGTTTAGATCATATTTACTTTCATAGAAATAGTTTTCACTTATAACAAATACATTCCACAAAAAACAAATTCTTTCACTAAAAATAAAGTGATCCCACATAATCAAATATAGTTTAACATTGAAGAAATATGTTAAACTTATGTTCACATAGAAAAATCGTTTTCACTCAATATAAATACTCACACTTTGAAATCAATAGTGACACGAAGCTGTAATGAAATGTCACTTATAACTAATACTCTTTATTATGCCGCATATATTGTCTTTGCTCCACGCATTAGAATACATTACACAAACCAAACTAGACCATTCCCAACATAACCTACTACAACTTAACTCACTTTGTTAAAAGAATTCGTGACTGAGTGAAAACCATTAAAATCAAAGTTTGAATGTACTAAGTTAATACTATCTAATCCAAATTGCTAACTATCGAAATAAAAGTTCAAGTGTACCAAGTGAATAGTATCTAACACAAAGTGCAATTATTTATGATCCGTCAGCTAATAGCTATTGCTACGCTCCGTTTTTAGGATTGGATGGGTGGAAAAATTAATTTAAGAAAATGTTCGTACTGAGATTTGAGAAGCCAACGACGTTGTTGACCATTGCACCACGGACACTGCAGGACTGATTCTATTATATGTAAAATAATGAATCAATGGTATAACATAATTTAAAATATCGACTGAGGGTGCTTGATAAAATTTCAATATCAATAATTCAAAAATGATATAACAATTTAAGCCTCGGTCCATCCATCATATCCACCGTTAAACATTAACAATTTACCTTATGGTTGATTATAAGTCCTCATAAAAATAACCACTTTTGAAATACTCCGTATGATTAAATTAGTCTGAAAAGTAATTGTAAAACAAATTTGTTTATTATGTTTTAAAATGTTGTACTTTTACTGTACCTTATCATTAAAAAGCGTTTACTATGAAATCATTTCTGAAGCTTAGCAGTAATAATGACAATTAACTACCAGAAGGTGCTGGGATCAATTTCTAACATTGTCTATGTTAAATGATAATTTTTTCAAATTCTGTATTTGAGACGTTTTTTTTGGGGTTTTCCTTCATGAGTGATTTTGTTAGTTAATTGATTAACTTTGAGTTATCTAGTGCATTGGCAATTTTCGTTCATGCTAAATATATTTTTAATACCCTGAAGAAAAAATACTTTTAAAATTCATCTCTTGGTAATAATTGAATAGTATTTTTTTCGATACTATTGAATGACTTCATGTGAAATGCGTGTGAAAAGTGAAATGGAAAACGAATTACTCTCAAACCAATCATTTAAATTTAGAATAAGATAAAAAACAAATGAACGAAAAAGTATAATCCTTAAAGCGGGGCCATAAAAACAAAACACCGACAAGAAAACAAATTTCGCATATTTATAAATTAGTAATATTATTTGTGCTGCGAGGGAGGAGGGGGGAGCAAAAGGGTTCAACTTTTATTTTAATATGCAAATTATTCATTATTATTAAAAGTCCCGGATAAGGTGGGGTTGAAATACGGTTATTCTAAATTTTAAAATCCACCCCGCGACCGGTGCGGTCTTTTCATAAACTAAATGTAACATTTAAAATACATTCTGAAATCCCATCCCTTGAGCGAAAAAAGAGGGGGTCTTAAGGGGTAGGGGGACGGCGCTTCCGAGGCGACTCTATCTTTTGTGATAATATTTTAAATCTAGCGTAGATAATATTTTCTCATTTCGGGCTTTTGTTTCATTTTTACATTTCTTGTCAGGGCTGGCACAGCGATTTTAAATTATAATAACATTGTCGCCAACCCTTTTCAAGATCATCATAAATTATATATGTATATAAAGAATAGAATTTATAATAAAATTAATCACTATTATATTAAAGATGAATATGATATTAAGTAAAATTATATTTTTTTTATTATAATATGAAAGAAATAAAATAATGTTTTTAGAGAAAAGGATTTTGTTTTATTGATATTAATTATTTAAGAGGGTGAGAGTAAATAAAAGTGACATATTATTGCTTATTTATTTGAATAAAATTTCTTTCCTGGACTAATTATCAAGGGTAGCAATCCGATTAGGGATAGCTGGAGCAACCTTTAACTCAATGCGGAAAGTCTGGGACGCACGGTTGTACTCGGTGAGAAGCAAGTGCCACTTATTCAACGCATGTATCCTGACGGTGTTCCTTTACGGTTGCGAGTCATGGCACCTCACAAAGGCACAGAGTAACCGTATACTGTGCTTTGAAAACAGATGTTTGCGGCGAATACTAGGGGTACGGTGGTTTGATTTTGTCAGGAACTCGGAGGTAAGAGAGTGGACGGACCAGTCTCTTATTACGTCCAAAATAAAAAAGCGACGATGAACACGTGCTGCGGATGCCCCAGGGGAGCCTGAATCCTACTTGTCTCTTCAATCAACCAGATGGTTTCCGTCGCCCTGGAAGGCCGCTGATGACCATTCATTCGGCGGACCTACAGGAAGCTGGGATGACCTGGGAGGAATCGAAAAGACTGGCGGGGGACAGAGAAACTTGGAGAAACAGCGTGATGGCTATATGCTCCGAATAGGT
The DNA here is from genome assembly GCA_022494535.1 of Himalopsyche phryganea. Taxonomy (NCBI): domain Eukaryota; kingdom Metazoa; phylum Arthropoda; class Insecta; order Trichoptera; family Rhyacophilidae; genus Himalopsyche; species Himalopsyche phryganea. The sequence continues at coordinate 1,464,004 of JAGVSL010000039.1, forward strand.
AGCGGATATGGTTAAAAAAATATTTATAAAAGCACTTGACTAAAACAATCATTCACCAAAATTTGATGGTGAAATTAATTCTAGAACGACCAACGATAAATCGAAAGCCTAGTTTTATAGTGATACAACTAGAAATTGGTAATTTTGAGATTTGGCCAATCAAAGTTTTGACTCATCCAAACCGACTCGTAAAAAGTGATGGCCTATTATTTGTACTACCTTTTTATTCAAATAGGTGGTCAATAGTTTATAGTTTAAGGATTTAAGGTTGTTACTTTATGGAACGCCACGATTCACAAAAATATAAAGTGAAGAAGAAAAAGTGCAGCGGTTAACGTCATCGGCTACGGCTACGGATATCCCGGGTTCAATTCCCGGTACGGACAGTTTCATAAGTTGATTTTTCAAATGATTTACGGTTTTCTGTTCGTAGTCATGAATGTCTGTGGTGACTATAACCCCTTCCACCCTTCCGATCCTAAAACATCGAAGCGTAGCGAGAGTGATTAGCTCACCACAAGTCCTCCTTCTATCCATACACTGTTCGAAAAAAAGAGAGGTTGAACAACTGACTAACAAGCAGTTTTTGTAGAAAAACTTACGTTGATATACTTCTATTAGAAGGGCATATGTTCCGTATTTGGAGCAGACAAAGTAATTTTTTTAAATCTAGATTGATTTTCCCGAATTGGGCATTCATATTCAACAATGCAATTGCTGTAGAGTATTTTTTTTTATATGAAATATATTTATCGAAAATTAGGGCAGAGATATCTTTCTTGATTCATTGTGGAACATTTAAAATATACCATTGAACAAAACCGCCGAAGTCACTTTTTATCGTAATGGCTAATTAAATTTCTTTTTTGTGAAATATCAGTGTCGCTTATCTTAAAAAAAGATAATTTTTCTCCCCATTTGTTCAGGACAAATATTATTTTTATCGAAGCACCCCCTGGAATTAAACAAAAGGGAAGGAGTATAGGGTAGTTAACTCATTAGTGCTCGAAATTTTATTACTCTAACTCTAACTCTTGGCATACTTTTCAAATATGAAATAATTAGGATGAAAACTATTTTTTTCTTTTTTCTAAATTTTAATAAATAATATTTTTTCTTATAATTATTCAAGAAACTGAAATTTTACTCTTCCCATAATTGTGCAAATACAATTCCAGTGCATAGTAGTTTCTTTTTCTTAAATTTAAATTTGTTTTCCTCTCTTATTTACCTACTAAATTAGATGTTTTCTCTTAAATTATAGTTAAATTTGATTCATTTATGTAGAGAGAATTTTTGAATATAATAACTGGAAGAGATAGTGTAATAAAATAATCAATAAAGATGGCAACCGAGATGATATGGCAATACTGAAAAAAGCGGTACTTCCTCACACACGGATGGACGACAATACTACTTCATTGACCGTCGGCCTCTGCTGATCCACCCGAGCTTCTGGACAAGTCGACTGTTATTATACAGGTTAGGAACGCGATTCCTAAAAATATATATAAAAAAAATGTGAATTGGATGATAATTGAACGGTAATCATTGTCAAAAAATTATTAAAAAATATGTATTTACTATTCATATAAGAACTTTGGTCGCAAGGTGTTGAAAAGCCACGATGAATAATTTCACCTCGAAGATAATGCATTGTATTTAATTGTGGCGGAGCGAAAGGGTTCGTTCGCTGGTTGGGATCTTCGCTAATAAATTATTTTTATGCGCGCCATCTCTGGGCGAGTGGAGGAAGCTCAAGGTTCGCGAAGGTGATAAAAAAAACAACCCTCGAATTTCATATACATACATAAAATCTAGATTTTTTTATCCATTGTGAAACGTGTTCGCGTGACATTTTAAAAGATGGTCAATATACAAAGCATTGTTGAAATAATTATATTTTACTTAATTAAATAAAAACTTTTGTTATATTTTTATGTTCAGTTGATTGGTCAACAATTTTCGGTGACTAAATAACAATCAATTCTCGAAAATAAATTTCTATTGATATGGTCCATATTATCGGGAACCGGTATGTTTGAAAAAATTATAATAGGATAAAATATCACAGTACCTATTTAGTTTAATAAAATTTCATAAGCTATTGAGAAATAAAATTTCAATACATTTACTTCAACAATAAATTAATAACACCTTTTCCAAAAACACAGCTAGTGAGATAAATATTTTAATTTTAAATAAATGTTGTGCCGTTGGAACAAGTAAGATAACATATCTCTTCCTATCTCTTCTTAACGGTATACGATGGCGTTAAGCCAAAATAGCTAACAACTAAAATTTTCTGAAACTGAATAATATATTAATATTTTATTCCATTATAATTGAGTTCTATCAAGTAAATGCGAATTCAAGAAAAAGTTATACACTATTAATATCATTTTATATAGGGGGTTATGGCCTTCACTAAGTAGTGCAGTCAAAGATTAAAATCTCCAGTAAGATACACTCATATATTTTAAATTGACCTATGAAGTTAGATACGAAAATATAGATGTATTTATTCTTTTCTAACAAAGCTAAAGAAGGACTTTAAGTGTTTAACTAACTTTAATCATTTCCAGAACTCATTCCTCAACTAAAAGCCTGTCTAAAAAGCGACTGACTTATGATCAGTTTTCAATAAATATTTTTTGATAAAATGCCACTCAGACAGAAAAGGAAATTAGACATCTTTTAAAAAAAAAAAAAAAAAATGTACTTGTGTCATATGAATGAGGTCTATATATTTCAGTACTTATTTTTTTAACAATATCCGCTCCCTACACAGAGCATATCGCTATCATGTGCCTGTAAAATTCTTCGTCCCTCGCCAGTTTCTGGCTTACTCCCAGATCATCCCAGCGTCCCGTAGCTTCACCAAGTACATAATATGGATGGTCATCAGCTGCTTTCCATGCCAACGGAATCCATCCGGTTGGTAGAAGAGACATGCAGGATTCACGCTTACCTGGGTCACCTGCAGCACATATTCAAGCCGGGTCCAACGTTATAAGTGTTTGGTCCGTCCGCTCTCTTGCCTCCGAGTTGCTAACAAAGTCAAACCACTGTACTAGATCAGGAAGACTTATGAACGCAGTACATCGTTAGTTTGAAAAATGTTACTGATTTAATTTTTGTAAAATGTAATTTGCGCCACTGTGGCTTTACGACTTTGATATATTCATTCTAATGAATGCGCGGCCCTTTCTAAAAAAAGGGGGGCCCACAAGATTATATATTTTTATTACGTCTAATTATTTATTATTGCACGGTTACATTAAGAGCGAGTCCCTGAATTAATGCACTAAACAATGGGCGCCTTTTCGACCTTTTCTGACCATTGTTAGTTTGGAATTAAGAAATTATATGTTTTAATAATGGACATGTTAATTTTTGTGAACATAAAAATGTAATTATTTTACCCATAGAATGTATATTATTCAAATTTTAAAACAGGTCATAAATGCTCTTAGAAACGTAATTCAAAGGTACGTAATGCATTTTAAATTCTTGTGTGGGCAGAAATTACTGAAAGAGTATGCGAGATTTTATCAAAGACTAGGCAAAAGATAAAGGGTGTACCCTGTACCTTATTTAATTCTTTGTTCAGTAGATTAAATAAGTTGTCAGTAATATATCAAAATGGTCAGTATGTGGTTAGTTTCTTAAAGATTCTGCAATAGTGAAATCAGTAATGATTTTTTTAAAAACATTATTTAAGCAATTGATCTAGAATTTTGAAAGCGTCTTCAACTCAATGTAAAAATTATGGTACAGACTCCAAGTGCTACATTCAACGTTTAGGAATTAATATTATGTTTCATATGTTGTTGAATGCTTGACCTGATTAAGCCATAGGACGGATGACGATAATGCAGTTCAGAGTAGATGTTTCAAGCTCGGTGAATGACGACAAAATGATGGTCCCTTTTCCACATTATGGTATTCCACATTAGCATCGCATTTGATCATTCGTACGTTTGCAGACGGTGTTCTTTTATTTATTTATTTTTGCACGTAGGAATGTCACGTTTCGTAACTCTGTTATGTCAAGTAATGGTTTGACACAAGTGTCGTTTCTATGTAATCTTTTTCTTTAATAACTATTATCAATTTTGCTGATAAGACGTAATGCTCTGGCACAAAACAAAACTTTTCCTCGAATATTACATTTCGTAAACCTGCAAATGTCATGTATTACTACAAACGCATGAATTCTGATGGTGCTGTTTTACGGTTAAGAATCATGACATCTCACTAAATCACAGGGTTACCGTATACTGTGTTAAAAAAAAGGCTTGCGGTGAATACTAGGGATATGACAGTTTGACTTTATCAGAAACTTAGAAGTAGTTCAGCGGACGGACAAGTTCCTAATTACGTCAAATAAAAAGTGAAAATGGACCTAGCGTGGATATGTGCGTGAATACTGCCTGTCTCTTTTAATAATCGGGTGGGTTCCTTCGCTCTGGAAGGTGACCGATAACTGGGATGATCTAGGAGGAAGTAAAAATACTAGTAAGGGACAAAGAATCATTGAGGAACTTTGTGGAGTAGGGAGCAGATATGGCTTAAAAAAATAAAGTTGAGGTCAGAAACATCATGACACACCCTGGTTTTTGTTAAGTATAAGTTTCATTAGTGTCCAGAACTGAAATCACCCAGCAGCAGCGGCAATAATTCGCAGAATCGGCTCAAAACTTGTTTCCATGCCGTTCAATAGCCGCCGGGTACGCCCGCTGGACGAGTCCATTTTGACGGAAAAGGGTAGCTCCGACGATGCAGGGAGTTTTTTTAATTATTTGTAAACAGTCGGTTACGATCTGTCGAGCCGGACAAGTGAGGTCTCGTCGCGGCGGAGGTGACGTGACGATGTGAATTGTTTGTTTTTTTGATTTGCATTGAACTTAATTTAAAATCGTTTGTCGTGTCATTTGTATTATAACTTAAAGTAAATTCAGTTGCTAAGTAAATATAAATGTAGAATCAATTTTATGTGTTAGGATTTATATATTTGTGTAATGTAAACCACTGCATCTTTGATGGAAAAATAAATAAGTTTTGAACCGGATTTGAAATGGTGTTTGTCTGAGATCACAGCCCTTCCAGGACTCTGGATAACCAGCCGTTCACCTCTCTTCGATCCGGGGTCTTCTCATTCAATACATAATGGCTTAAAGACAAAAAGATGTATGTCAAAACTACAGTTTATTTTAATCTGAAATTTAACATTTTTTCTTGCTACTCTGGGGCACGCAGCTGACGTAGCTTTACACATTTAAACCCAAAATTCATTTGTGAAAAACTTGCTTTCAAACAACGCTGTTTTATGGTAGCGAATCATGGCATCTGCGAAAGACTCAGGAAATTCTTGCGACTGATATTGAAAGTGAGGTGGGTTGAATTCGTGAGGAGCTTGGATATAACGCAACGGACCATGTAGTATCCTGTTAGCGAGCTTGCTTTTTATTATGACTGATCCTGGACCAGACCGTCAGATACTATCCACAGGATGAACTCAGTTGAACTGAAGGATGTTGGAATTTTATGGTAGAAGCAAAACAATTGCTGGATATCTAGGATGGGCTGCGAGGTGGCAACCGAATTATATAGAGCAAATTTGGCCCATGAAGGTAATGAACGGTGTCCATACATTTTTTTAAATTATTTTTTGTCCGGTTATCATTTAGCTGATGATGCCAATGATCTCGAAGAAGTTTGTTAGTGTAACTTCATTATTATAAATGCAATATCCATTTATCTAACTTTGAAACCTCTCTTACTTGACCACGCGCTGATAATTGCGTCCGTTTGCCAAACAGTGGTATACCCGATCAATATAGAAAGGTTTCGGACAGTGGGGTCCTAAGCTTATCAACCGACGGCATATTACGTTAAATTGTTTAATTCTAGTTGAAAAAAGTTGTTAAGAAACATTTAGTGTATTTTTGATTACAGAAGTCCAATAAATTAATATTTCAATCGAATTACGGATTTGCGTTTCAAGATATGGATATTTGTGGTGTCTAAAATTACATTTCACTTACCCGATCCTAAAAGTGAGGCATTGCGGGTGCGATTAGCTATCTATTAGTACTGCCCTAACTATCTTTCTATCCTTTCTAGTTTTGTCAAAAAAAACCTTAAAAAATTAGCACCATTAACCTTTCCATGAGTTACTTATTAATTATGGCCGTGCTATGAGAAGTGAGTTTTTTTACATACAAATTTGATGAATGATGCAATATCGATGATTTGTTGTTTAATAGTAGAATTCTGCGGTTTATAAGGTTCAAACCAATTTTCAAATGATGAAATACTATACTCACAAGTTCACAGATGACATTGTGGTACTTTTTAAAGCTTAAATCCCACGCACAAACACATATTACACACTGACGTACATGTGCGTCCATACTCTCAGAAAGGTTAAGAATCTACATGCTCCATATATACACTAACCAGAATTACATTATTCTATATTTCTCTGCATATTAAATAAAATTTGTTAATTTGTAAAAATTAATTCGTCCAGTGGGTGTTTTGATTATCACCACTTTTTTCACCGCGTTTTTCAATTAATCATAAAACAAGGAAAAATTTATTAAATGAAAATCTTGCAACATTGAAAAAATCTTCACTGTTTTGATTAAGCGAAGTAATTAAATGGGTATTTAATAATTTCGTCGATACAATTTTAAGCCTTAAGCATCCTCTACGCCGTAGACCAGAGTCGACGCCATACGATTGAGTATTGTCGTGTAGCGGTTTTGTCCACAAATAACTTACCAGGGGGAAACACTGCTAAGGACCTCTCGGGGTCGTGGGAATATCGAACTTGACCGAACCGAGCACTAAAATTGAGCCAAATGACCCTTTACTTATCACAACTGGACTCTTATCCCCGTGTAGGCAAGTGGACACAACTCTAACGTGACCGACCGGGGTAAGGCGTACCCCATTATTTATTTTAAAGTTTGTCCAAAAATTTTGATAGCGATAACTTATTTACACTTGAAACATTGGTATCTTCATAGTGACCACTTTTGTTTGAATTTTGAAGATGGATTGCGATAAGCTCATTACTTGAGCCAGTGAGAAGTGAAGGGAACCAACTGATATTTTCGAAAAAAATGAGTAAGATGCGTTTTGGTATCCTTGCCATAAAGTATTAAACAAATGAAGTCAGCTAAGTAAGCAGAGACTGCTAAATATTATATTCTGTAAGAAGTTAAGTTAAATAAAGTGTAAATGAATGTAAGAAGTTCTTTAAAAAAACAAGTTTCACCATTTTGTCAATTGGCTTATTCCACTTCACGAGGGCGCACTTGTCCTTTACCAGCCACATTCTTATGTTATACATTCCCTCTCTGAAAACAGAGATCAATTTCCGTCTAGATCTCGGTGCTTCATTGGGAGTACGTTTAGTAATCTTTGTTTTAAAGGTGTTATTGATCAAAATAGCGTCACAAAAAAACTCTCAAGCGGTTATTTTTTTCGTCTAGTGACTAGCTAAAATTTTATTCTGTCATGGATGCATACCCTCTCTGAAAATGAGAGTTTGAGAGCATGAATAAGAAACACGTAGCTCTACTACTACAAAACGTATTTAAAATGTGGAGCTAGAGAAGGATGATACGCATACCATGGACGGTCAAGCGCACAAACGCATCTATTCTGAATGAGCTTCAAATATAGTATAGACGTTCAGCCGTTAATGCAAGACGCCTACTCGGCTTTTTTGGCCACACCGTCAGCAATCATACCGACAATCTTGAGAGGCTCGTCGTCACAGGAAAAGTCGAAGGAAGAAGGGGATGTGGAAGGGCCCCAACCGATGACCCTCAGAGCAACGGAGTGCAGGAGCGAATGGTGATGGATCGTCAATGAAAATGAAGGAATACAATCAAGAAGAAAAAGTTCTACTAAAAAAACTACCATTGAGTTACTCCATGAAGAATTTTAACGCTCCATATTGGGGGTGTATATGGTTGAAAAAGTAGTAAATGAATTATGATCATAATCGGTTTTGCTTGACGAGTTAAGATTTTCAACCAAGATCGGTGTTCATTGGTTATCATTTTTTTTTAAATATGGTTAGTTACAACAGTGTGACATAAATATGTGTAAGGACCGAACAGTTTCTGTTAAAAAATATATTTGATTCAAAAATTATTAACCCTTAATAAAATTCAAGTAGTAAATAATAAAATAAAATGTCACGTCAATTGAGTGTTGAAATCATACAGACAGTCTTTCCGATGTGTCTTTTGCGAGTATACCCCAGAAACGCGAGCGAAAGAGCACAACACACCCCAGTCTCCCCTCGTGCGAGAGAGATGACAGTAGAATCGCCCCAAAGTTTGAGAGCACTTACAACAGCGAAGTGGTCAATAGAATTTGTGTAGTGTGAAATTCGGGCGGAATTAATGAGGTGGGACAGTTTCGCCCGAGAATTGAAGGCGGACGCTGTACGGGGGGGTTGGGGGTTTTAAAGGAGTGTGCTGTGGATGTGGACATTATTTTCCTGCTATTTTTATTGTTAATAAAATTGTAAGAGAAACTTTTTTTTAATTTAAGAAATTGTTAAAATTGTTGATCTTGCAAACTAAATATTTTTTGATTTAAAGAATTATGAATGAAGGCTTAATTATTTTTGGATTTTTGACTCTTTGGAGTCTTCTTAAAATGGAAAGTTTAGTATTTATTATATTTTTACAGAACTACTTCTTACATGTATTCAACAATTTACTAGCCACAACTATATCATTTCAATATCGAAGAAATTTTAATTATTCTCAATTCTTTTCTTTAATTAAATATATCGAGGGTACTGACGGAACGCATTAAGCCAGTGTTTAATATTTTTTTATTCTGGCAAAAAACATGATGTAACTAAGTATAACTTATCGATAGCAAATAGCGATGATTTGTGTGTGAAAAATATTATTCTTTATAATGTTGAAAAAATCTTTTAAAAAAAACAAACAATTGTACTTTGGAATGTATTTTAAATTAAAAATATTACTTTAAATGCGATTATCTCAGAACATGTTTTTATGACTTAATGATTTTAGTTAGTATACTCTCGATATAAATATACTTCACAAATGTATCTTTCAACGTTTTTGAATATATTAAGCGTGGACGACAGTAAGAAGCATATCTCTCACCATCGAAAGACCATGCTACTTATTGTATTGTAAGTTATTAATTTAACAGTATAATTTATCCAAACAAAGCTTTATTTAATATATATATTTAGACTTTTCATCTATTTTAACAAAAACTGGCTATTTATTACATCAACCGCAGACCCTGTAAGAAAAACCAAACATCCTAAATTACTCGTAAATAATTGTGAAATACTTTTATCGTAAATCCTACGAGAAAGAGTTTCTTTTTGACCATATCCATTCCCTATGAATCCTACTGGTCGGAAGATGAGACAAGCAGAATTGAGGATTTCCGAAGAATGTCTCTCCATCACCGGCGATACCTGGTACGTTCTCTAATCATCAACTTCCTCGCGAAGTCAAACCACCTCATTCCCAGTAACCGATGTAAGCATTTATTATCAAATCTCGGTTATGCAGCGTCTTATCAGTACCAAAATATACCGCAACTATGTAAAACAGAACAGGTAGAGAAAGAGTAGTTCAAAAATACTTCATTACCTATTTATATATATTATCAGTTCATTCTGTACTCGGTGGTCATTTTATCCTTAATTCACAACATGGCCAGCATAATTTCTTGGTAATTTTCTTGTATCATAAATATACATATATCACCAATTACGAACATTTTTGAATAGTTTATTTTGTCAGTCATCAAGAGGATTAGAATAAAAAATTATATTGTCATTTATTCACCTCTCAAGCCTCTTGTGTATGCTGGAGCGTAAAAATTGAAAAACTTAACGAAAATTCGATCATAACCTTTAGAAATGTATGTAGAGAGACAATGAAAAAAAGGAACAACTCTTGTCAAGTTGGTCATATTTAGGGATTTCAACTCAAATATTCGAATATTAAATATCCGATTATATTCGGCCCTGTTTTAACTATTCGACATCCCAATATTTTTTCAACCACTCGAATAGATTTCGTTATAATTTTTAATAAAATATTTTACAAAATCGATGAAATATCACGTCATAATTTCTCCAGATTTCAAGAACAATAATGAATTCCCCAGGAAGTGTTTTTTTTGCCTACACCCAACACGAGTACTTTCAATATCTTATCATAATACTTGAGTTTGACGAATGAGTCGGGGCTAAAAAGACCTTTTAAACGTGCCGTAATTTAAGTAATTGAATAAATACCGTTGGAGTAATCGGACGCAGCTGCAAAATTTAAATATTTAAAAATAATGGACTGTGTATTTATATAATGTTACGTTATTAATTATTTAAATAGAATTTTCGATAATCATGGGTGACAAACCTGTGGCCTTAAGACCACATGCGGCATCTTAGGGTCTTAATTGCAGCCTTCAACGACATCATGTCGACGGTATTTTGGCCAATTGATGTAGACCTCAAAAAATACGGGAATGAGTTAATGATTAGAACTCATTTTAAAGACGACAGAGCGAGTCTCCGCTAAATGATTGTAAATTAGAACAATTAATTGACCACTTTTTGGAATGAGAAACATCATTTTTCATTGGCTTTAGGTTTGAAAATTCTGACCCGGCCACTTGACGTAAGTCACTATTATCTCGACAATCCCTTCGTATAATCTCGTATATGCAAACATGAGAATTTACAGGAGTGCATTTCAAAGATTCTTAACGCAACTCACCATATAATGTTTTCGATAAAAACAGTTTTTACTCTCACTTGAAAATTTTTAATTTTGAGGTTTACATCAATCGGTCAAAACACCGTCGATATATAATCACACTTCACAGAATGATCACGGTGTGTATATGTACATATACTCAACTTAGGAGTTTGCAATATATTACGTCGTTAGTATCCGGTTGTTGGTACATACAACAAACTAACATCAGAGTGCGATAGGGGGGTGTGGGTGAATGGGGATGGGGTGTAGGGCCGCATGTATTATTGCTAGTTTCGGCATTGACCAAACGAATGGTTGACTGTACTGGTTTAGAGGGTATGTTGTATCTTCTGGGTTGGCTTGGACAGGTACAGTAGAGGAATATGGGGTGAACAGTTTTTAATATTTTTAAATTACACGGAAAGTTATTGAAGTTACTGTTTTTACCTACAAAGACAACTAAAGTATAATTATCTTTCTGTAATTTTGATTTTTATATAGAATGGATTACAATTTATTTAGAAAAGCTCATAACCTGACTACCGATCTTCAAAAAAAAACTATGTCTATTTTAATCAATTAGTCAATAGAGCTCGCTACATTTATTTAAGTTGGAACACCTCACAAGATATTCTTCCATCTGAGATAAAGCAACTATTTTGTTTGTATTATAACCTCACTATTAAATGTCAAATACTTTTTTTGTAAAAGTGTATTTTATTTTTAATCATAAACATACAATTTACAATATCAAGAAAAGCAGACTATAGTACTACAAATTAGGAATGATAATTCTCAAAATGGCGACTCGTAGAGTAATTATTATCTACCAAGTGAAGCAATCTCGTATTCACATCTAATAATCTAAAATGGGATGTTGTCAAGATATCAGAAGATTAAAAACGCGATAAATATCTACAAAATACTTTTATGGTGTTGTGGTGGACGAATCAATACAGATAGCAACCTAGACGCGATAGCAATATTAGAATAGAAGCATAGACACGGACCGAACGCGCAATTGGGTCAGAAGAAACGAACAGCAAAACTTTCTCACCGCACAGGATAACGGCACCTGTATTCTTAAATTAATTTTCTGTAACAATACAAGTGTTAACTGTCAATTCTTGACAGAAAAGCATTATATTTATAAATCTGTACCTGAGAGGCTAATGTCCATTTTATCAACTTTAAAGCAGGAGCATAACGTTTTGCTAAAACGGTTTTTATTTTATATCAATCAGCATAGCTGTTTTCTTATTGTTTTCGTTCTTTCGCAGTGGAATAGATGAAATCATGCTTTTTTTTGGATTTAATAGATATACGACTGTTTTCCCTTAAATTCATTGTGACATAGAACTTATTTTGGATAGGGTTTTTCGGTAACCAGCCCACATAAAGTTTTATTGACCCATCTTTAGATCTTAAAATTCCAAATAATGAGACATTTATAACTCAATTTCGCTATTTTTTGACATAGGAGGTACAGAAATATAAAACATTTTTTTACTGATAATTTTATAGAATTAACAGAACCGATTGTTTGATGAACTCAAAATTTGAAATTGATCTTCAGTGGTAAAGTTTTATAAACAAAAAATTAAGATGATCACACTTGTATTTTCGATTCCTAGGTCTTTATTGAAAATATCTGAGAATGAATAGCTAAAGCGGCGATCGCTACCCGTTGGGTGAATCGCGATCGACCGACGTGTATTACGCGAAGCGTGAAAGATAAAAGGGGACGTTCGGGGAAAATGGTCACTCGCAATTAAAGACGACAAACGATAGTTGATTCGAACATACACATACATTTTCGTTCAAACGTGCACTACTTTATGGAGTATATATATGCGTTGAACTAATCCTCTTAATTTGGAGCACACCATCTCTACTCTGACTCAACCTGCTATCATAAATATGAAATGGAGAATCGAAACAACGTCTTCGTCTTAAAACAAGACTGTAGTATCTCGAAAAAATGTAGTTAATCAGATTTAGCGATAATAATGACGATGGCGTGACAACGAAGTAGCTATCAACCAACTAATATTTTTTTTTTAAAACTGAGAACTTTGTTATTTTTTATCCTATTATAATGGAGTTCTACCAATTAAATGCCAAGTGCAATCAATAACACATTTCATTCAACACTTGAGACTGGCCTTGGCAAGAATTTTCAAACGATTTCTTTATCAAATTTGGATTATTGAGATTTTGTACACTTCCATGTATTTTGTCACTAACGACCTGGTATTTCTAAAAGAAGTTGAAAAGCGGCAATCGCCTTCGGCAATTCGCCACTCTGGTAATATGGTGTTTACAAAATAAGGATTAGGGCGATTTCCAAAAAATTTTAACTCAGGTATCGGTGTGGCTCTCAGACGTATAATGTATTGCCTCGTAAATGATATTTGTCGCATTTGTATCTTCTATATAAGCGTTAGACACTGTTTACTGTGTCTCAGTTCGAGTCCATTCGTGTGCTCGAATGCCTGAAGATGCCGAAAGGCGAAACCCGGGTCGTTAGTGACAAAATACATGGAAGTGTACAAAATCTCAATAATCCAAATTTAATATTGAAATTCCATCAAGCACCCTCAGTCGATGTCTTAAATTATAAATGATTTCTTTATCTTTGTTTGAATTGAAAATTCTTGCTTTCAGAGCGAATGAATTTTCCAAATGTTTAAATTATAGTGTAAATAATGTTATAGTTCTGAAAGTTCTTCTTTCACATCAAAACTCAACAAAATTTATTGATTCTCTTGGAAACAATTTTCACATTATTATGAAAGCCTCATTCATCGTTTCCCTCGAAACAGGCTTTCCAGATTGCATGGAATTTTCTTTGAGGTTATGAATTAGATTAATTAAACAGGAATTGAAAGTAGAAAAGTTTCAAATATATCTTTTTGAAATCATCAATTATTCTGAATTTTTATGCCGAATGACAATTCAATTAATGTGATGGAAGATCAAAATTGATAATTTAGCTATCCCATTGGCTGTATTACTAAATGTGACACGTTTTTCGTTTCTTTAAGAAGCATTTTCAGACTAACTGTATCGAAAAGTCATTTATTTCCGATAAATTATCATAATTTTAATTAACATAATAACGTATAAATACTCATTCGAGTAAACAAAGTTATCATCGTCGAATCTAATACATCGAAAATATCAAGATTAATTGCATTAATATGATTTGTCTACTATGCATAGGGTTTTCTTTTTATAATTATTTTTAAATATATATTTAGTAAATCACTAAACCATTTTTGAATTGTGGGGAAATAAAATATACACGATTTTTAAATCGATTTGTTTTCATTGTAACATTTATATTTTTTATAGCAGTTTTATTATAAAATAACATGATTTCACTGTCAATTATTTCTTGGTGGAAAGGCATTATAATTTAAAAATTAAACACGATTTGCTTGTACTACTTCCACATGTTTATAATGATCAGGACCATATGATGGTGATTTAGTTGATAATGTTCGCGATGAGCGAAACTTGTGGAAGCAGTGCAAACAAATTGTGTTTTATTTTTAAAATATAACATGATTTGTTCCATTCTTTTGTAATTACGAGTAAAATAAATATGTAATTTGGCACAAGCTATACATCCTCAAAAATGTCAAAAATAGAAAATATTAAAATCAATAGATGTAGCAGTAAGATTCCCTTCAATAGTTTTCCATAAATAAAAATATAGCTATCTCCCTAGTCTAATGCAGATTAATTCGACGAACGCATAAATATCTGAGGCCTAATTCTTCCATTGCCTATGTCATATTTATCAATTGTGTATTATTCAATAAGAATATATACCATTATCTTGCTCATTACTGTTGCCAAATACTGTGGTGATTTTTTGTGCTTGAAGATAGACACTTCTTGTACCAGTAAATTACAATATCTGAATCGTTTATGTCAACATAGGTTTTTCTTGGCGTCACCTTATTTTGACATACACTATAGATTTTCTCTTATTTCATTCATTTTAAATCAGCTGACATATAATTTTCTAACATTAAAAGAATGAACATTTAAAAGCACTTTCTGATACTTCTAGGCACTTCTGGAATTAGGCCCCAAGTACATAATTTCTTCGATTAACAATACCCAAAATTTAAGTGATACGTGGCACATTTTTGTAAAAAAAAACCGTTTGAATTTTAATAAAAATATATATATCACAGGATACTAACTTATTTGTCGGTTACGATGCTCACGGGCTTGAATCCCAGTTCGGACAGTTTCATAAATAATTTATTCAATCGATTTATGGATTTTTTTTTGAAGGCAAGGATGTTTGTGATGTCTCAAAATCCCTCTCACACTCTGAATAATAAGCAGTTCTCGTAAAAAATGTATGTCAAAATAGGAGAATAGTAAACCATATGCTAAACACTGGGAACAGACGTGGTAAAAAACATTTCTTTGAATAAAAAATCACATAGGTATAATTTAAAAATCACACACGTAAATTTTCTCTGTTATATATCTTGATAAATAAATCGTCGAATTCAACAAAAAATAAAAAAAAAAACGTAATATTAATAAAAAAAAAAAACACAATAATTATTATTTTTTTCAACTTTTACAACCACTTAGTAGAAGGCACTTGATCACGAACGTTTTGGACGAATTTTCTATCGTACTTTTGTATGACGTATTTATTTAGTCTTGCCACTCCCCAACAGATGTCGTTGTACGGTTAGAAAATTTAGCATGGAAATTTACGAAATATGTTTCCCATGTGACTATAAAATTGACAGAAATATTACTATGTCTGGAAATAACTCACATTTGGCAATGTTATGAAGTATTTATAGCGAAATAATTATTGATTTATCAATAAAAAAAAATTACAAAAACAAATAAACTATTTATAATTTATTCTGATTTTCTGTAAAGATTTTTTAATATTTATAAATACTTAACCTTTAGATATATTTATATAAATATATTATATTAATTTGATTTGAACTAGTTTAAATATGAATTTTTCAGCCTAATCTAACGTAGTTCTCTATATGTAACCCTCAAAAATATACGAAAATGAGATAGAGCAGGTCTCGTACAAATGATGTAAATTAGAAAAATAAATATACCACTTTTTGGAAGGGAAACATCATTTTACGTTTAAAAATTCTCACTCGACCAATTCATGTAAGCCACTATTATATCGACACTCCCTACGAATAATCCCGTATCTGCAAACATGAGAATTTACTGTAGTGCATTTCAAATATTCATAACACAACTCACCATATAAGGTTTTCGATAAACAATTTCAATTTTGAGGGTTACATCAATTGGCCTAAACACTGTCGAATTATGATTAAATAATTTTGTATACTTTTGGAAAACAACTGTATAATATAATACATTTTAATAAAGTTTGAATATACAATTTTACTTGAAGATGCCGAAAGGAAAACTCCGGGTCGTTGGTGACAAAACTTATATAAGTGTAGACAATTTGAACAATTCAAATTTGCTATGGATGTTCTACCCAGCACACTCAGGCGATGCTGTGAATTACTTCGAAGTGCGTTTATATCAATAAATATATTTGAAAAATCTTTGTCCTTTGAAGCGATTATGGTGATACTGAAAAAGCATGGGAACGCTCTAATCTAGAAGTCAATAAATGCAGACATCTCGCTGAATTATTAATGCACGGTAAAACTAATCCTTGCCTGTCTGGGAATTATTTTCCTTCAAATAATACATTATTATTGTAAACAAAGATGCTGCACGTCTTCGCGAGTGTGAATTTAAACATAGTGGTACAAAGCGATTACACTTTTGTATTACCTTTATTTTCGGCAATAAGACCATAATATCTTCGATATACCGTTCTTAGATTCATCATTTTCCCCATTCATCGTTTTTTAAAGGTTGTTTACCAAAACGATTTATCGGAATTCCACTGTACACTCGAATCTTTTTTCCCACGGGGGAAACGTGCTAAGGTGCTCATATAAAAATTGAAGATATGTTCAATTACTTAAAATACTCCCAAAATGTAAATTTGTTTTGTTTGAACATTTAATATAAATAACCGTTTATTTTATTAACTGGCCACGTGTAAAAAGACAATTAATTACTGAAGAGTTATCTACTGACCATTTATGATTACAGACCAAAAATTGAAGTAGTGGCTGACCCAGTAAATGCAGACTCTTTTTTATCAATTTATGAAAATTATATTTAGCCAGGCCTGTAGACGAGTATGTATTTATTCTATATCTAATTTATAAACTACTCAAAAATAGTTCACGGTATATGCGACGTTACTCTCTCGATGGTTTCCTAGTCGCTTGTCATTCGCTTCGTTCTTGTATGTTTCCAGTATTACAGTATTAACAATGCCTGAGATTTTAAGTATCTGTTTATACTAGAAACCACTTTATTTCGTCAACATACGTATTATTTGAGAGACAAAATATTCTCTCACCTTAACCAAATTGACAGGTGTGCGAGTTGCTACGCGCGTCTACTCTAAATTGAAGTTGACATTATTTTTATTTTAATAATTTACAATTAAGTAATACTCAAATACTGGCTGTATTAAAGAATACCGATTTTTTAAAATTCATAATATCGACGGTGTTTATTAATGTAACCCTCAAAATTAAAATTGTTCATGAGAGAGTGAAAACTGTTTTTATCGAAATATTTTATTATGTTGAGTTGCGTTATGAATCTGCGATATGCACATCTGTAAATAATAAAGTGTTGGTTTAATAGTGGCTTACATCATGTGTCCAGAATTTCCAAACATATTTATTGATATAAACGCACATCGAAGTAATTTATAATATAACAAATTTAAATTGTTCAAATTGTCTACACTTACATAAGTTTTGTTACTAACGACCCGGGGTTTAAAATTATATGTTCAAACTTTATTAAAATGTATTATATTATACAGCTGTTTTCCAAAAATACTAAATTTTATTTAATCTTAACTCGACTGTGCTTAGACCAATTGATGTAATCCTTAAAATTGAAATTGTTTAATCGAAAACGTTATATGGTGAGTTGTATTATGAATATTTGAAATGCACTCCTTTAAATTCTCATGTTTGCAGATACGGAATTATTCGTAGGGAGTGTCGATATAATAGTGGCTTCTTACATCAAGTGGCCAGGTCAGAATTTTTAAACCTAAAACCAACGTAAAATGATTTTTCCTTTCCAAAAAGTGGTCAATTTATGAGACCTGCTTTGTCGTCTTCAAAATGAGATCCAATCATTAATTAATATTTTTATTTTTTGAGAGTTACTTCAATTGACCAAAACACAGTTGATATGTAACATGTATATATACTGAAACACGCAAGTTAGAAAAGTATTTTTTAAAACCATGTTCGCTTCCTACTCGAAGCATATGACCATCACACGGTTCCTTCAAGTTTCTTTGCCCCCCTCTCCACCGCCAGTCTTAAAGCTTCCTCCCAGGTCATCCCAGCGTTTCGTAGCTCCACCAAGTACATCTTATGGATGGTCATCAGCGGCCTTCTAGGGTGACGGAATCCATCCGGCTGGTAGAAGAGACAGGAGAGATTCAGGCTCCCTTGAGGCATTTGCAGAGCATGTCCAAGCCAAGTCCATCGTCACTTTATTATTTAGCATATAAATACTTGATGAGCCCATTTTTAGACAAATCGACTGCTCAATCTGCTAACCGGCTAACTCTAATTGGGAAAAAATTCTGGACATCGAAAAAACTAAATAATTTAACGATAAGGAAAGAATTAAGGCGATTCTTTAAATACGCTCAGTTACTTTTTTACTAATAAAACATAAAAATAACGAACAAGTTGCGTTAGGAGGATTGCAGGTTAAACAGATAAAAAATATTTAAACAAAATAATTATAATACCAAATCCATTTTGACGCACTTTACCAATTCCACAGTTTCGGAGTTTTAGTATGTTAGAATTCTAGATGCAATACTTGTAGTGCAACCACCAAGTGTTCACCTTTATTCGTACTTCTAATCCTAAAACACTTGCAACAAGCGTTGCACTTGCACTTGAATAAACGAAGGATGATTCGACAGGTGCACATTTTCTGAAATCTACAGGTAAAATCTATTATATTTACTGTGCAAGCATTGTACAATTTCGGTGGCGAATTTCAGGTGAATATTGTAATAAGTTTTCTTCGAAAGCTTTTTGTTACCATGTACTCTCCCAATGTGAAGTATATGTCCTCGTAATGAAGCCTTATTTCAAAAAAGTTTGTCCGAACGAGAACTACTTCTTACTCGGTCTCTCAACGTAAAGAGTAATTGCCCAATCAAATTTGTGGTATTTAGGTATGCTATCGTTTCACTCTCTTGAAGTACCAATAAAAGTTGCAAGGACCTTTCAGATAATCAATGCATTGCCTAGAAAGGTAGATATTTTCAGCAACGAATCCTGTGTATTGTTTTTTAGATACTTTTTTCTTTTATGAATTGGTAACCTTTCTGAGGAACTGCCCCGAGATGCATGCCAAACGAGCCGTCCGGTGACTTGATCTTAACACGTTAGCTCAGGGGGACTTGATTTCCGCGTCGCAAAGTTTTTTGTATTGCGGCGGGGAACGCGTTTTTCGCGTCATTCAATATAGGCAACTTTAATCGCTCATAACTAATAATTCATGTTTGATTCATAATATTATTGAAAGAATTTGATCAGCTTATTACGAAACACCTTTAGGAGAACATTCAAACATGTTTTCCCGTAATTGTCGATTGGTCAGTTTCATGTTATTCTTTCCGTATTTTGGTCATATTTACCCCCATTGCGAATGTGTTAAGCAAGGGAAACTTTGAGGCATTCGACAATTTTGCGTCATCATATGGGGATCGGGATGTTCTCGATTCCTCAAAGCGGATTCTCAGTATACGGATACACAGGATACTTAATATCACTTAAACCAAGTGGCCGAGCAAGTCACATTTTCTTTTTTCCCTCTCCATCTTTTTTTTTCTTATGCGCAATAGAGCATGGTTAAAAGATCAGTACCGTGCAGCTCAGCATCAGACCAAGTACTAATTAAATCATTAAATTAATTTCTTCTTTTCTTGATATTTTACTGCGTTGTGGAAGATGGCCGTGAAATCGCGGCTGCATAAACATAGCGGGTGAAAGAGGGCAACCAACTCGTGGTTAGTTAATAATATTTCTTGTACTCTTTTCTGCTTTCTAAAATTAAAAAAAAAAATGTTTTTATTACTATTTTTGTTACATTTATAATATTGTCAGGTGAATGCTGTAGTCCTCAAAATCGTTGGCTTTGTTAACGGATGTCTCGGGTTCAAACCCCGGTACAGACAGTTTCATAAATTGTTTTTTTTATCGATTTATGGATTTCTGTTCGTAGGCATGGATGTTTGTGACGTCTGAAATTCCTTTCCACCGATCCGATCCTAAAAATGGGGCGTAGCGAGAGTGATTAGCTAGTCACTACTCCTGTTAAAGCCCTATCCTTCTATCCCTACTTTATTTTAAAATGACTTTTGAGCAACTGAGTTAAAAAGCAGTTCTCATAGAAAAAAAAACTTCTGTTGAATTGAGATACTTCCATTAGATCAGGAGTCCATATGTTCCTTACATTAAGAGGAGACATGGTAAAAAAACGTATAAATGCTTGACGCATTGGCGTCTGTTAACTGTAATGCCATGTATTGCAATTTTTAATTTACAAATAAATAAAGGTGGAAGGATAGGAATAGTCCAAAACTATTAATGTAAGTTGTAGATATGATATGGTGCACTGAGTGGCTAAAGTCACTCCTGGCAATTTTGAATAAAATAAGTTTTAAATGTACGTATGAGCTCTATCGATAGATTTATCAATTTTTCCAGTTGCAAATCTAAAATTTCTTTCTATTTCGTCCCCTGTACGAAATTCAAAATCTTTTCAAACTTAAAAAATTTCGTTTTTTTACACGATCTCTATCGTCGTTTTACACGGTTGACGCCGTTTCTATACACCGGAAGGCATAAAGTAACTTAAAAATACCGTACTGCTCATGACAGTTTTTCGTGATTTACTCAAAACTCTAAAATCACTCGGGAACGTGTTTAGCGGCTCAGCAACTCATATAAGCGTTCTCATTTTAATATTAATATCATAATAAACAGTAATAAACCATATATCTATAAATTAACAGTTTAAGTGGCAATATTCGACGTATATAAATGTCTTCGATGTAAGCCTAGGATTATAAAATACAATTATATATACTTTTATATAAACCCATATATACACACACTACAAACATTATAAGATATTATATATTTTTTTTTACTCCTCATTTTATATATAGCCACTATGCCATTATGCCACTATACACCCACATGAACATTATAAGACTATTTTTTTTTTTTTTACTCCTTATGTTTGAAGATTTCGATGATATTTTATCACTATTATTAGTGTCTTTTATGGATGATTTAGCATTTCAACAGTGGTCATTTCTTGTCATAATCCTTCTGTTTAAAGTTTTTGAAGGTTTTCTTTTAATTAAGTGTCTTTTATGTCAACTTTTCTTGCCATTTCAGCATTTCAACAGTGGTTTATTTCTTTTATTTACCTTATGTTTGAAGGTTTTTAAGGTTTTCTTTTAATTAAGTGTCTTTTATGACGACTTTTGTTCCTATTTTAGCATTTCAACAGTGGTCATTTCTTTGATCTCCCTTATCTTTCAAGATTTAAAAAATGTCGTTTTTTACACGATCTCTATCGTCGTTTTACACGGTTAACGCCGTTTCTATACACCGGAAGGCACAAAGTAACTTAAAAATACCGTACTGTTCATCACAGTTTTTCGTGATTTACTCAAAACTCTAAAATCACTCGCGAACGTGTGTAGCGGCTCAGCGACTCATATAAGCGTTCTCATTTTAATATTAATATCATAATAAACAGTAATAAACCATATATCTATAAATTAACAGTTTAAGTGGCAATATTCGACGTATATAAATGTCTTCGATGTAAGCCTACCGTCTTAAACGCGAACTAATAAATCAAATTTAAAGGAATCCTCAAAACCATAAAACGAAATTAAATTCCGATATGAAGCGTCGTAAATGATTTAGCCGAGATTCGCACCTTGCAAATTCTTGATACATTGCCACTCAGGTAGGTGCTGCGACCCTATTGTAATGTTCAATTAATAACCCCTGCAAATGGTTCTCAATTGATAATATTCAATCGATCGGAAAAAATGGTTTGAACTTATTTTAGGTAACTAGTATTTCCGTGGTACAGTGGTCAACGTCGTTCTCTTTGGTTGCCGTAGTCACGGGCTCGATTCCCAGCACGGACAGTTTCATATCCATGCCCTAATGTTATAAACCCGTATCCGAAAAGTATCTTGTAAACCGAATCTCGTTTATTTAAAATAATTCAAAGTATTTAAATTTTCGATGATTTAGATGTACTCTAACATACTATTCATTTAATACTTAGAATAAAAAAAGTTTAAAATACATATTAACGTAAATATTCAGTTTATTTTAGCCTCCTGCAAAATTTGTAAAAAGTCACTTACTTGATTATAACATTAGGCCATCGATATACTGTTGTTTCGATGTATGGATTTCTGTTCGAAGTAACTACAAGATCGTGTCCTAACCGTATCCTTCTATCTTCTTTCCCTACTCTCTTCGAAAAAGAGAAGTTGAACAACTGAGTAACAATCCTTTCTCGTAGAAAAATGTTCTGTTAAGACAAAAGCATTAGGAGGCCATATGCCCCACATTGGGAGTGAATACGGCTTAAAAAACACTTGGAAAACTCCATTCTTCAAGATATCGAATCCCCGAAAAAATGCTTTTTATGCATTCATTTTTTCAATTGATATATGGATCTTCACTTCAAAAAAACTGTACAGTACTTGTTTTCTTGACGGATTCTGCTGTAACTTTGTGAAAATTTATTTTTCATATCAAATTTAAGTTGATAACTTACTTATTCCACTGGCTGTGTTACACATTGTGACTCTTGCTTTGTCTTTTTAAGAAGCTGTATCGCAAGGTTATTGATTTCTAATGTAAGATATTAATCTTTCGTTTTAAGCTATCAATTAGAATCATTGTTGACATTAGAAATGAATCAGTTTTAAAGTGTTAACTGTCAATTTTTGGCGGAAAGGCATTTTATTTTTTAAATAAAACCCAATTTGTTTTGTACTACTTCCACATTTTTAATGTAAAATAATCAAGTCCAGATGCATCAGCTAGAAATAAATAATTGATACAGTCTGCCTGAAGATGCTTCTTAAAGAGGCAAAACACGTGCCACACAGCCAGTGAAACAACAAAATTATCAACATTATTTCATGAATTTTTTATTATTTTTGCAAATAATATTAAATCATAGTTTGGGAAGCATTTGGATATTGTAATATACAATTAATACCCTAATACAGGGACCTCTACGCGGGTTAATTACGAAGCTGCCGCTTGCAACCTGTAACCTTTCTATAGGTAAAACGGAAGGTATTAGATAATGCACCCAGATTCAAACCACCCCTAAAGGCTTAAGGGGTCAAATCAACGGAAAGGAGGGATATTATTGATTTATTTATGGGCTTTGTTCAGAAAACTTTGAACATTTAATTAAGTTGGGAAAAATGGTATGATAGATTTCAATCAATATATAAACAGAATAATAACAGCTTACCATGTATAAAAATTGTCAAGAAAGTAGTAAAATTCCCTCTCATCCATCCGATCTAAAATGAGGCGTGGTGAGAGCTTTTAGATAACCTGTCCTGTCCTAGCCCTATCCTTCTATTCCTACTCTCTTCGAAAAAGACAGGTTGAGCAACTGAGTAATAAGCAGTTCTCGTACAAAGCCTCTGTTGAGTTAGCTCCATTAGCAGTTAATATTGTCCACATTGGGAGCAGACAAGGTTAAAAAAAGTGGTAAAAGTTCAGATAATTATATTTCACCAAAGATTACCTCTTAATAATTAATACTTTATAATTTATTTATAAAAAAAATTGTCATTATTTGAAACCATTTTGCATGCTTCTTTTTTAAATAAATATAAAAGACTCAATTCATAGTTTGAGGAAACAATTCTCCGTGTAAATCCAGGGACAGTGGGACTTAAGTTTTTTTAATTTTCTTTGCGAACAAAAATATGTATCTTCTAAATCAAATTAATAGATTTATAATAATATGGAAAGCTAGTGTTAAGCTATTGGGTGATAATTAAACATAAACAGAATATTAATTGTTTCCCGATAATTAACATCATTTGGATAATTGATAGGATAAACAATACCCATTATCTAGTCCTCAATTTATTGCCCCAGAGGGGGCAATGTTATGATAGTATAATGATAACATTGTGAACTAATTTAATACTACAAGCGATATTAATTAAATTTCCGAGGCCAGGTAACCACGGGAAAGTTTACGAAGGAATATAAATTATATTATATTAATTTATTGTTAATCTTTGTCACTTAATACATAATAAAAAATTAAATCAATTATTACATATGATTATAAAAAAAATGCAGACTAATATTATTATCGATTTCAAATCGTGTACTGGTAAATAATCGTAGAAAATTGAATGCGGAAAATTGCCATTAATGCAACTAAAAAATATTTAATCATCGACTTTCCATGCAAAATGCCTGCGGCCAGTCTTCATATACAACGCCAACACGCACATAAGCAAGCGCGTAGCCGCATAAGTATGTATAATACATAGAGCTGACAATTAATTATATAATTGCTGCGTATCGGCAGCTTGAAGCTGAAATTCGAAAGACTGAATATCGAGAGTTCTTTTCAAAAATATATTTCCTTGTTTTCTAATTGAAATTTTAATGATCTGTTGTCTAATTTCTCTATTTAAAGGTTTGAACAATTTTTAAAAGCATATATTCACAAGTGTTTCTTTTTATAATTTAAGACATCGACTGAGGGTGCTTGATGGAATTTCAATATCAAATTTGGATTATAAAATACAATTATATATACTTTTATATATACCCATATATACACACACTACAAACATTATAAGATATTATATATTTATTTTTTTTTACTCCTCATTTTATATATAGCCACTATGCCATTATGCCACTATACACCCACATGAACATTATAAGACTATTTTTTTTTTTTACTCCTTATGTTTGAAGATTTCGATGATATTTTATCACTATTATTAGTGTCTTTTATGGATGATTTAGCATTTCAACAGTGGTCATTTCTTGTTATAATCCTTCTGTTTCAAGTTTTTGAAGGTTTTCTTTTAATTAAGTATCTTTTATGTCAACTTTTCTCGCCATTTCAGCATTTCAACAGTGGTTTATTTCTTTTATTTGCCTTATGTTTGAAGATTTTCTTTTAATTAAGTGTCTTTTATGACGACTTTTGTTCCTATTTTAGCATTTCAACAGTGGTCATTTCTTTGATCTCCCTTATCTTTCAAGATTTTGAAAGTTTTCTTTTAATTAAGTGTCTTTTATGTCGACTTTTCTTGCCATTTCAGCATTTCAACAGTGGTTTATTTCTTTTATTTGCCTTGTGTTTGAAGATTTTGAAGGTTTTCTTTTAATTAAGTGTCTTTTATGACGACTTTTGTTCCTATTTTAGCATTTCAACAGTGGTCATTTCTTTGATCTCCCTTATCTTTCAAGATTTTGAAAGTTTTCTTTTATTAAGTGTCTTTTATGTCGAGTTTTATTGTCATTTTAGCATTTCAACAGTGGCTTTTTTCTTTTATTTGCCTTATCTTTCAAGATTTACAAGGTTTTCTTTTAAGATACATGGATTAAAATACATGGAAGTGTACAAAATCTCAATAATCCAAATTTGTTTCTTTTTAGTTTGGCTGGAAATACGAGATAAAGTCTTGGACATGTAAACATGCCCAGCACGTTCATCGGGTTAAACGGCTTCTTTTATTCGTTTCCTGTAGCTGAATGGATAACCACGTATTTAATATGTAAATTAAAAATGCTTTGACTTAAAATGTTAAATATAAGGCAAAATTTCCGATGAAGATGTTATTATTCATGATAATGAAATCAACATCAAAAATATTACAAATAAATAATAAAGAATTACTTAAAATATCCCCGAAGCGACGGAAAGGTGGAGCTATAAGAAAAAAACCAAATACATTTTAACTCAGTCAGGGATCAAAATAAATCTTTTGTAATAACCATTTAACGTGGCGTAACTACTAGGCTACAGAAAAGTTTGTTGAAGGTTTTCAAATAAAAACTTACTAATATATTACAGATAGCCATGAAAGTACAGTAGCAAAACCAGCAAAGAAAGAGTGATTGTGGAAAATGTTTTCTGATAGACGCCCTCTGAGTATTTTCTGATATCTGTTTTTCCTCTCGCTAAATACACCCCTGGGAGGCATTTGTGAGGCGATAGGTTCAAGAAATGGGACAAAGTTTGTTGGGACACATGAAACAGCTCCAGGGATGGAGTTGTTTTCGCCTTCGTATAGGATATATAATTTAATTTTGAGGTTAAAACTATTCTTTTTGAATGAAACCGTGTGTAGGGTTACTCGCTGGACGTGCTTAGAAATTAATTTCTATTGCAATCAGGGCATCCGATCATGGATCTTTTTTGTGATTCCGGAGTTTCATGGTTCACAATTTTTCAATGCCGTGATTGGTCATTAAGCGTAATTTCATGTTTGCATTTGTGATTTTATTTATTGATAGATAATAGTTGAAACTGATAATTTTTTAAATAATGCTAAAAAAACCACATTATTGCTATAATTATTTGTTTCTTGTCTACGGCAGTGACAAAATATGAGAAGGAGAGAGACCTCAATACTTATCTGAATTGATTGTGTAGGTACTATAAAAAAAGTATGTACATATAAAAACTGAGTTCAACAAGAAATATTTAGTTTAATATATGAATTAATTTTCAACATTGAAATCACGGGATCGATATTTAGACAATCCCGGGATTACGGGATTCACTAATTCAAAATTTATTCTCCTGGTGATTATCTAAGGAATTGTGGAAATGAATTGTTTGATATGCCAAAGTGTAGCACCAGTCTGGCAATAGTGATGGAAGAGATTCTTCATGGAAATTGATTCAGATATCAATTTACGATGATAGTCGTTTGTGATTAATTATGATATTATTAATTGGCTGGAAAAATGTTTTTTTGACAAACAGCTTTTTTAATATGCGTTTTTTTTAAGAATTAAATTGAAATTGTTTGAAATAATTAATATCAACAAATTATGAAGCAATTGAAACAATATTTAATCCTACAATCTTTAAAAAAAAATTTTTTTTTTGGTTTTGTTATTAATAAAAGTGGTGTACCCCTGCATTGATCCTATAAAATACGAAGGAAAAGGGAAAAAATGAAGAGGAACATCATAAAGAAGGAAAATGACTAGGGATGGTGACAAACTGCGCTAGAGGGAAATCGGAAAAACGGGAAAGTTTGAGAAGTTATGGCGTGCGACTCTTTTGCTTTTGTTTTTCTTTGTTTATTAACCCTTATTCAGTTATTTATACTATTTTTTTTGTTACATAATTTTGTTAAAATTATATTTATTATGTTATCAAACGCATTGAAAAGATAGCTTGATACCCTTCACCACATGCCTTTCATATGCAGCAAATGCTGACATTTCAAATTCACAGTAATTTTCAAAGTTTGAATTGTATAATTTCTATGCCACATTTTTTCAATTAATTGAATGTTAATTGGTTCTTAGTCACCTGCAGTTTAACCTTCCTAACTCCCCTTTATTTTATCCTTTACGTGAGATGAGTTTTGAATCAAATTAATGAAATTCTCATTCTAATACATTAAATAAGTAGTAGATATTGCTAAGTAATTTAATGTGAATTGGCTATCGGTCTCTTATTTTAAATAGAGAATTGGATTGAAAGAAACACGTTTTCCTTTAAGCAATATATTTAAATTCCATTTAGAAATAATATAATTAACGATTTCCGCTTTTCCTAAGCTAAAACTGTTGATACAGCTCTTATTTATGTAAATAAGTCTCAAAAATACTCAACTTTGTCTCCACTTCAACCCACTACGACTTTCTAATATTCTTGCGGGTCGTAATCAGGTTTTTTATTGTTTTAGAAAAAAAAAAACTTACAACTTGTTTGTTTGCAACATGGTGTGAGAAATAAAAATAAAATATGGCAAAGATAATGAACGAATTCTCAAAATGCAAATCAAATTCTTCTCCGATTTTTTTAAATCTGGCATTAAAGCTGACAGCCAATGCACCAAATATTTTGAAAATTGGAAAAATCATATTAGGTAAATTTTATAAGTCTGTAGAGAATTTTTATAAGTCACTAATGTCCAAGGTTATAAATGTAAATTAAAAAAAATCTAAATTTCGATATTGATCTTGCTGGGACTTGAATCAGAACCTATATGATTGCTAAGACAAAGCTCTTACCATTAAGCCAAAGAGGTCACGAATTGTTTCAACTGGCGGACAACCAGTTATGGTTACAAAATTACGTTGAAATGATTTAACATGTCAATCTATTTACTGCTCACCAATTGCCGTGGCTCAGAAGCAGCGCTGTAGTGACTTCTTTCTATCCTTCTTAGCTATCAACTAACAACGAGTTATAATCAAACAAAATTCGGTTGAGGTACGACGGTTCTCTACTCAACGGGTGCTGTGGTAGATTAGTAACGCTTTTGTATTAATGTTGAAATTCACGAATTGATGTTTCAATCAATTATGGATATATATAAAAAAAGAATATTAATATCCCTTCTCACTCACTGTATCTTATTAAAAAAAATAACTAGAGAAGAGAGAGATCAATTTAGAGATAAGCTAGTGTATTTATATGTAAAGTTTATTGATATAAATATCCAGGGTAGGGAAATAGTTCAGTTTATTAAATAAGTTTAAATTTAGCATCAGTTCTATGCGTATATTTAAATTTTCCTCGCAGAGGCGTAATGAGGAATTCGGCGTTATTTTGTCCCTCTGCCAAAACAATAACAACCACGATTAAGTAATCACAATTACAGTTTAATGTGTAGCATAAATGGCTGACGAACGCATCGCTGATTTTTCATCTAGGCGTCATCACGCTACAATAAATCAAAGCGGAGTTGCTTTGCCGCTCCGATGATATTATAATGATGTACCAGGCGGCTGAAAGGCGCGAGTGGCGAAAATTTTCCCCAGTACGTGACTAATATATTTTTTCAGTTATCATTATCAGCTATCTTTTATCATATGCTTTGATTGTCACCCTTGTGACTGAGTGGTAAACGTTATTGTGCTTTCGTCCATTTAGTTGCGAGTTCATGTGTTCGATTCCCGGGATGAAATATTTCACAAATTAATTTTTAATTTTTTTGTATCCTAGGATATAGACTCTCTGTGAGAAACTTCAGACGAGGCGTAGAGAGAGAGACTAGCAAGTATTTGTTCTTTCCTAACACTGGCAATCTTTACGTACTCTCTCCGAAGAAAGAGGTTAATCGTCAACAATCAGTTCCCGAAAAAACTACGAAGAATTAATAGTATAATATGCTTTGCATTGGGATGCAAAATGACTTAAAATTATTCATCAGCACTCATCGTTATGTCCAGTGGCATAACTAATCAACGCAAGCGTGTCCAAAGTTACATGGTTACAATTTTTACAATTCAAGAATCTATCTTTGAAAGGTATTTGAAAATTGGCGATAAATTTATGATCTTTCAATGGATTTTGAAATTCTTTCGTTTTACATAATAAATAACAGAAAATAATCTTCGATAAATACCATTAGTCTACCGACAATGTATAAACGCATTAGCGTCAGCTGTAATGCCATGTATTTTTTTTTAAATTTACAAATTAATAAATAAATAAAATAAATTTATTAAAAAACAGCATAAAATTAAAAAAAAATATTTTAATCGTCTCATAATTTATCAGATTTAAAGCGTACATGTGTGTGATGCAATCAAATTTTATTCTAGAAGATAGGCTTTGTCAATAAGCTACGTTTTAGTTACATTAAAAAAATATTGTTAAAGCCCAACGATAAATTAGGTATACTTTGAATCTATTTTCAAAAAGTTATTACCAATCAATTGACAAACTTGGATTTCACTTTAAGGGTGGTAACCATCAATTCTTGGCGGAAAGGCATTATATTTAAAAAAAAACACAATTTGTTCGCACTACTTCCACATGATTGATGAGCGAAACCGGTCCTGATAATTATAAGCATGTGGACGTCATAACAAACAATTGTGTTTTGTTTTTAAAAAACTTGAATTTGTCTATACATTATATAATTCAGCAAAACATTCATTGCGTAGAATGAGAATTAAATTAGAAAATATATCCTCGACAGTGGGACACGAGTGTTGTTAATAATCCAGAACGATACAAGAAGCCAGTACGGTGGTATGAAGACAATTAATTTTATTAAATAACTCAATTCATTTCTAATTTGGCGAAATTACTAAACAACGGAACAACACTAGTGGAATAAGTACAAATGTGGCGCAAAGACGACGCTTCTGCTTTTGCCTTCGCCTGCTTTTCCTCGGGACCAGTGCGCCGATAAACTAAATATAAATTAAATTGAAAAACACAAATTTTCTAAACGAATATGTTGAGTAATAAACGCAGTTCTATACTAATCTATAAAATGAACACGAAAAATATTCGTTATTTATTTATCTCATTAAAAATGTTTCTAAGTAAACAATGAAACGTCTTGCTGTTATATTGTAATTATTAGCTAAAACTTTAATTAACAGCAGAGAATATCATACTGCCGTCATAAATGGAAGCGAATTTAAAAGCAAAACATATATTCTGAGCAACCGAGAGATAAACTGTAGTGGTTCGGTTTTTATGATTTTTTTAGTATTAAGCAAACAGTTGAAATCACAGTTCACTTCATATCGTTGGTAACTCCACTTTTTGTTAGATGTTGTTTTATTAACAGTGGAAAAATAGTAGGTAGACATAAAATTGTTTCTGTATAAATTTTGAATAATTTTTGCTAAAGATTTGCTAAGTTTTACAAACCCCTACAAGGATAATATTTATATTGGTAAACATTTGATGAAGAATTTTGTCCCTGGGAAAGGTAGCGTTATATCACTTCTTGCATCTTTTCTTTTTTAAACTTTTTTTTCCATGTCCGCTCCCAATGTGGAGCATATGGTTTTCTAACGCAGGTATCTTCACAGAATTTTTCTGCGAGAACTGCTTGTTAATCAGTTGCTCAACCTCTCTTTTTTCGAAGAGAGTAGGGATAGAAAGACAGGACTTACAGTTAGCTAATCGCTCTTGCTATTCCCCGTGAGGATAGGATGGGTGGGAGGGTGGACTCGAGACATCCGTAACCGTAGCCAGTGACGCTACCAACTGCGCCACGGACACCGACCTTTTTATGCCAGGTAAATTTTACTAGATATACACTTGCAGGCTAAGTATTTTTGGAATATAATAAAAACTCCACTCTTCTCGGTTAGCTTTTCGCTGCCACGTACTTCCACAGAACCTGACAAGTTCGTCAATCCAGCGGGTTTCGGGACACCCCTAAGGCCGCTTAGTGCCCCTCGGGTACCACTGAATGACTGCATTTGTCAAGCGGTTGTCTGTCCGCCACGCGACATGTTCGGTCCCCCACCATTTCATCAATTTGGTGACCTCTGTCACATCACTCACTCTTGTTTGCTTCCTTATCCATTGGTTCTTTGGCGGTCCTTACGCGTTATGCCCAACATGCACCTTTCCATGCCACGTTGCGCCACTCTTAGTTTTTGGACCTCTTACTGGTATACGTCAACACTGGTAGCACACATTGGTTGAACACTTAAAACTATAAATAATAACTCCAAAATATACATAAGCAGGGTTATCGCAACTATCAAATTTAAGTTACTTTACCGAACTAACCACTATCACTTTTCACACAATATGGTTGTCTAACGAATGGTACATTTCAAAGCAAGGTTCCACAAACAATGTCACATTACATTGTTTGCGTTACCTTATGTGCAAACGAAAACTTAATAGTCCTGTGGCATCTACAGGTGTCAAGTGGCAACACTTGTTAAGATTGCAGATTACGTCGATAATATCAATGTTTTATCTGAGAAAGAAAATCACTACTTTTTACACAACCAACGTCAAAATAAATATTTGATGACTTGTTATGATAATGATAATAGCTCGCGAGTTAGCTCGTTGATGGCCTGACGCTACATACAGACATTGGTGGGTTAACTCGCTCATAACTCTCTAGAAGTTAAAGCGTGATAAATTTCCTTTCAACCATTCCAAGACACAAACGAGTGATCTGAATAATCATGAAAGTAACTGCATTGGGTTGTTAAAAAAATGCCTTTAGAATTAATATGCAGTTGACGCAGTATCCTCGCAGGGTTGCTCACCTCCCGCCAGTTGAAAAGGCTCAACAGCCGGCGTCTGCCTATGGCTGCGTAAAGACCAACCCACCATAACACCCACCGACCCCACAAAACCCCCCCCGCCAACCCTTTGGCACTTTCAGGCAACCCGTTCCACTTGTTGTGAGACCCCCGATTCGATGACGTTATTTACAATTAGCACCGACTTATTGAATCATAGATTTTCAAAGAGCCTTTATTCTTCAGTGGAAAAAAAATTTAGATTTTTAAAAATTTTACTAATTAATTAAATAATCATTGATTTCTTAGTCCAAAAATGAAACTCACCCATGTGAACTCTCACAAAGAATCAGGAAATTCCCAATGAATTTCTATCTAGCAAACAGTAATTGAGTCGCTGACTCGCTATGCGCGCTCTAGTCGTTTTTTTTTTAATGAGATTTTTAATGTACATATTGATTGCTCCATCGAAAAATACGTTTTTTGAGTTAAAAACGCTATCTTATGCAGAAAAAAATACTGTATCATCCTATAAGACAGTCGTTATTGTAACTTATTTAGATTTGCTATAAATTTAATTTACAAATTTTATTAATTTGTTTAATATGTTTAAGCACACAACACAACAATTTTAAAAACAACACGAGTCAGTTCGAGTCTATTTGTGCGCTCGAATTCTTGAAGATGCCGAAAGGCGAAACCCGGGTCCTTAGTGACAAAATACCAATATATATACAAAAATCTCAATAATCCGAATTTAATTGGTTTAATTTAGAAGAGATTAATTTTGTTAGAAGAGATTTGTACAATTATTTTTTTGTAAATTAAAATGCCTGGTATGACAGCTGACGCCAATGCGCCATGCATTTACACGGTAATAATAACAGTACAATAATAAAATAATGATAATAAAAACATTTTTAAAATTAGAAAACAGACAAAGAACAAGATATAATATTAAGATACAAGAAACCAATATTTAGCAAACAATACCCAAAGTAGGGCTTCCAACCCAGTTTAAACCGAAACCGGTTAACCGGTTTACCGCTTGTTTGGAAAAAACCAAAACACGGTTTATTTTACGCTGTTTTTTTTAAATATTTTTAAAACTCTTTTATCTACACTAAGTCGAAATTT
Source organism: Himalopsyche phryganea (assembly GCA_022494535.1). Classification (NCBI taxonomy): domain Eukaryota; kingdom Metazoa; phylum Arthropoda; class Insecta; order Trichoptera; family Rhyacophilidae; genus Himalopsyche; species Himalopsyche phryganea. The sequence goes on from JAGVSL010000039.1 coordinate 1,497,377, forward strand.
TATACGATAAGCAATTACACGACATTATCAAAAGACACGAAGATCCTTAACCTATTTGTGATAAATAAGGCACATGTTACACAATAGCTATTATTGTAAATGTGATAAATCGTCTGTAAAAATCTTGAAGAAATCGTTGACTAGAATATTATTTGTAATATATGAAAAAGTAATCAATTTTAAGATTTATAAACTACAATACGTTAAATATTTTAATGTACTATTTATTTTACGAATATTTCCTATTTTTTTCATTTTAAGTGATAATCATAACGATATATTGATCATAAACAGCACACTAATATAAATTTCAAAACTTCTATGTGATTGTTTTCGAAAGTAATGAAATGAGGTATTTCATTTTAAACCGGTTGGTAATTTTCTCCGGTTAATTGAATGCCCTAACCCAGAGTTCTATGCTGAAAATGTCCAACTCTATAGGCAATGAATTCATCAGCCAAACGACTCTTGCAACTGGTGACTCAAATGACAAACGCGAAGAACAAGTTTTAAGAATAAAAATAGTTTGGTTATGGTTTCGGCCACGTAAATAAAAATTGGGAGTATGTAAGTAAAAGTCTTGAAAATTTCATGATTATAAATTCGTCCCCGAAGAAGAAGAGACAAATGCTTTAGAATTGAAAACGATTTTCGTGCATCAAGAGAGTGAAAATATAGCATTTCTAAAAGAAAATTGGTTGGGTAGTACTCTTTTAGAGGACTATTAAAGGGAAAATATTTAATTCTTTTGAAATAAAAATATCGTAGAAATTTTTTATAAACTTGCTCCAATTTTGTCTTGTAGGAATTTTCATATATACTCCAGAAAATAGATCCACATTGAAGTCAAAATGACATCATGATCAAAATTAATATAGATAGAGCTGCCCACTGATTTTAAGTTGGTGTGTTTTGTTAGGGTGAATATCAGATGCCGTGGTATTTTGAGAATTCCATTATTTTGATTGCTGAAGTAGTTAATGAATATTGTACAAACTCATCTCACGTAAAGGATACAATAGGTTTTGTGTTTTTAAAAAAATAAAAATGTGTAATGCAATGAAATGAAATGAAGTGATGCGACTTATCAGCGGGAAGGGTAGGAATCACAAAATATGGAAAAATGGAAAGCTCAGCGGAGAACTAGGATTAAGTTATCACAGGGAAGTGGGTAAGGTTTGCCAATCTCGATACACTTTACTTTGTTCTTTAAGTTGAAATACACGGGGTAATTAAATTTTGGGCGCCAGGCGTGAAGATACACGCCAAATGAAAGATAATAATAATAAATAAAATACGGTTACCGTTAAAAAACGCATTTAATAGGGATGCGAAAACCGTAGATGCACAGAATTTAAATTATAAACAAATAAAACAGAAATTACACGACGGAACAATATTTATGAACAAATGGTTAAACTTAAACAAGAAAACTATTATAATACATATATAAAATTACGACCTTATGGATGATGAAACATCTCGGATGTCCGAGACCAATCTCCAGCGCGTTACCGGCACGTCCTACTTGTTCCACATCCTGGCGCGTAAGAAAGTTTTAACGCAATTCTTGACGAGGCTTCCCCTTGGTCTCCTACCAACGATGTGCACGTATCGCCGATAGGTAACGATTGTAAGGTTGCGACGAAATCGTAACATAGGTTAAAAAACTCACATAAAGGATACAAAACTTATACCACGTAAAAGATATATTACTAACTGTCAGTTAAGGGACACCCGGGAAGTCGAAAAGGACAGCCGAACAATTTGAACAAGTTTAAAAAGAGTAGAATTCTTCGCTATAGTTTCCAAGGTACCTGGTACGATATAATTAATTCCACAAGCACAGCTAACAAGCAGTAATAATATATCCGTGCGATATGATTCGTTATTATTTATGGCATTTGAGAATTTATTAGTACACCAATATAACGATACTCACCTAAAAGCTACCGAGAAAATCTGCTTATCAGCGCTCGCGCACGGGAGCGATTCACTGAGGTATTTATTTATTTTCCTCTGGGAATTTTTCCCGTTCTACATAAATAAGTACTTTCTTCTTGATAATACGTAATCATAGATCACTCATTATGGAAAATCGTGAAGGGGTAGGGGGTGATGGGGAGCATAGGTGGTGGGGGTACGGTTTCTCATTTTGCTTGACTGGCATACATAAAGAAGAAAACTCTACAGCCTGATAGAAATTTTATACTATTTTTGTTCCTACCCAAGTTAATATAACTACGAATGCTTTTCAATGGTTTTCAATTATTCATAATAACTTAAAGAAAATCTTTCAACTATTATAGGTTGAATGAATAATAAAATGTATTTTATTAAATGAATTCAGAAAGAATATTTTTAGCATTATAGCTTATTGCCAATCACAAGATATTTTTAAATCATTCAATCACAATTTAGGAAAAGACTGTTACTCAAGTTCGTGTGGAAGATCTCATATATTGAATTTAAAATCTGAAATTCGGGTTTGAGTTAAGTGTTTAATTTTTGTATATTTCATCAAGATGAACTCGAGGAGAAGAGTCGCAAACACTCATTTCCAAGATATCAAATTTAAATTGAAAGATAAATGATATTGACCTTGCTGGGTCTTGAACGTAGACCCATCTGATCGCTAATATAAAGCTCTTACCACTAGGCCACTGAGGCCAACTGTGGCACAGCGTCAAACAGTTAGTTATTAGAATTAATCAGATTCGGAGGCATCCTGGAAAATAGATTGTGTGAAAACACAATTAAACAAGCTTCATTTTAATTTTTTTAAATATCGACAGTGTTTTGGCGAATTGATATAACCATTGAAATTGTTCAGGAGAGAGTAAAAACTGTTTTTATCGAAAACAATACACGGTAAGTTACGTTATGAATCTTTAAAATGCACTCGAATATCGATATAATAGTGGCTTACATCAAGTGGTCGGGTCAGAATTTTTAATAATAAAACCAATGTAAATTAATGTTGGCCATCCAAAAAGTGATCTATTTATTATTATAATTTACATTATTTGACCGAGACCTGCTCTGTCGTCTTTAAAATGAGATCCAATCATTAACTAATTTTCGTATTTTTTGAGGGTTACATCAATTGGCCAAAACACAGTAGAATAATACCTTTCCATCAAGAATTGACAGCCATCACTTTAAGTGTTTTTGCAGTATAACAATAATTAAAATTTAACTTTACTGACTTTTAAGGTGTCACTGTCAATTATTGGTGGAAAGGCATTATATTTTAATACAATTTGACTGAAGTTAGAATATGGTCAGCTCATTGTCACAACAATTATTCAATTGCACTTTTCAGTAACCCCATTTCTTATCAGGCCTTGGCTTAAATGTGATAAAGTTAAGCTACTGCATCAAACCAGTTGTTTCGTTTCTAGTATGTAGCTCCATGTGTATAGTTATGGGGGATGAACCAGGACCATTATCGAGAACACAAAAAATATGATAAAGGGACAACCTGTAGCACACATTCACAGTGGATAATTCATAAACACCTTAAGGTAGTAGATTATTAACTCATCGCAACTTTGCGCTCTCTCAACCCCTTCCTACCCTTTGAAAATTAACGAAGCGAGTTCGAACCTAGCCCCCCCTATCAGCCAGCCAGCCAGCTCCCCACACCACTGTGCCCCGGGGAGCTATCCCCAAAAATCAGAATTCTAATCGTTGCTTCCTTTTACATACTCGTGCGAGAACCTGAGATTGACGTAAGACGCTTCCATCTGAGAGAAGATATTATAATACATGGGGGAGGTTGAGGTGGAATGAGACATTTTAATTAAACAAAAATATTTTTCTCATTTCTCATTTTTTTTCAACGATGTCCACTCTCAATGTGAAGCTTTTTACGGAGAATCTCAAAATAAGATGATTTTTATGAGAACTGATTTTTATAGAGTCTCTCAACTTTTCTTTTTGTAGATAATAAAAAATAAGGAGCTAGTTAAGGTTAAACTTAAAACACAAATCCATATATCATATTGATTGAAATATTAATCTAAGTGTAAATACGCCAGTGGAGCAAATAAAATCCGCAATTTTACGTAAGCCTAGTGCATTTTTTGGTTCATTAAAAGTATTTGTATAATATTTTAACGTGTTAAGTGGATCACGTTTGGGTATTTTCAATCAACTGTACTGAAGAAAATCATAGTAAAAATATCTGTTTAATACCGTTTCAATATTTTGTTCTAAAAATTATAATAATCAGTTATAAAATCTTTTTAATTATTTTATTTTCTTGAATCGCAGCCAGTCTCAATCACCCGAGCTTCCTCTCATCTATTATCAGTACGAAAACTAACTTATTAGTATACGATAAAACTTTACTTTAACGAGCAACTTATCAAAATATCTCGCATACTAATTCCAAGGCACTTTGCATGTCTATCACAAGGTATCCGTCGAGGGCGTCGTTCCACCGCGCTAAAGTGGCGTCCCGACGCTCGTCTTTTGCTGCGTCAAGCGCCAAAGAAGATGATTACTTTGTATCGTTCAAAACTTGGACAAAGTAAAATAATAAAAAATACTGAGGTTATGGTAGAAACTTTCAAAAATAATACGTGATTTTTTAAGTCATACGTTCTACGAACGTTTAGCATATCGTTGACTCAGCTGTACAATTGTGTATGTTTGAGAAATATGAGCGAAGGTAATATGAATTCTGAATTTAATTAGATTTTTAAGAATATTAATCTAATATAATCCAGGGCGTGATTTAGATAATAAGACGGATGCTGATCATGATGCTGATGATAAATGCAGTTCAGAGTTCGGTCGGCGAGTGACGACAGAAATTAAGTTCAATGACGATTATTGAATTACGTTTACGTTGGCTATTATCAAAATCATTTCATGTTTATCTATTGTAACCTATAGGGTAATCCCGGACCCTATTTATGATTCCGGGATTTCGGAATTAAGAATTTTACAACACACGGGATTTTTTCGTATTTTGCAATTTGGTGTTTTAAATTGTATATTTAAAATTTAATTTGTATTCATTATTGCTTCATTTTGAAAATAAAAAAAAATAAAATGGACAATGGTTAAAAAAGTTTTATATTTTATTGTATTTATTTTATTAATATGGTAGATTTGACCAGATGGTATCCAAAAACAGGACATTTCCTTGAATTAAAACTGAAAATATTGTCCTTCATCCGTTAAAGAAGCGGTCTTTATTTATCCTGAACGGCTGTTACGAAATACGAGAAGGAGGAACACCACAATACATTTATATTAATTATATAAGTATTATAAAAATAAACGTACATGAACCAACCGAAGTACACGTTGTAGTTAATCTGGAAGTATCTGGAGGATTAGAATTATTTTTTAGCATTTAAAGTGAATCCCGTGTGAATAATTAACCGAGATCCCGGGATTGACTTAATACCAATACCGAATTTTGGTATTCGCTATAAAATGGTAAAAAATAATTTATATTAAAACGCAAATTCTTGTTCGATGAACTATAAAATGCAAATTATTATCCTATGAACTATACGAACCTAACTATTTTCGATCCATATATTATATTATAATAATAAATATATAGTGCTCTCCCTTTAGCTCACGACAGGCACAGGCAATTTATTGTTTTTTTGCATCATTATATACAAAAAACAGTTGGCCATTATTCTATTTTTAGATGCGCACATGTGAAGCTTTTTTCATTTCACTATAACATGTCTTCAATTACCAAAGAAAATAACACCGCAATTAAATACGAATATTCTGCTTGGAAATACCTTTTGCATAATTATGAATATAACTAGATACCTACGTATTTTACAAACATTTTTTATGTGGTTGCAAGTGTTCATAATTATTATTTTGTTGTATTATTTTATATTCTGATAGTAAATAAATAAAATCATCGTATACCTAGATAGTACATTCTTTTATGCGTTTTTAGGAACATACCTAGGTATCCTCCTACTTTGTATGAACTGTAAACCTCTTCACTGGGTTTTATTTATATTATTTTATCCCGGGATCGAAAAAAAGTCAATCCCGAAATCCCAGGATCAGAAAAGAGGTCTGGGATTGTATGCCCTAATTGGAAGCAGGTATTGATGTTTGCTTGCTCCGTTCATATTTGTAATTATCTCGTCGGCATAATAATGTACATAAGTCAATGCCACCTGACCAATATATGAGTATCGTAAAAATGGGTGAAATAAACAATAACCATTGGTAATAAAGCGAGCTAAAATAATGATATCAATGTAATTTATCTATACCTAAATTTTACACAATAACAAAACGACCTGTTTTTCATTTACGTATTTTTTTGTTTTCCTAAGACTGTCTGCTGTTCGTGAGAATGATATTATTCCCATCTGATAGCGCCGATGATAAGAGAAAAATAATAATTGCAAATGTCAGTCATGACGTCACGATTGACAGGGGTAGTTATTTTTTCTACACGCGCACCTGTCATTCTTGATTTTGACACAAAGAAAATGAATCTTTTATCTATTTTCCAGAATTATTCATCAGAGCTGCTTTTATTCGAATGTATTTATAGCAGTGGCTTTTCTGTCTTAATGATGGATAAACTATTTAATGATTTATTGTTAAAAGAAAAGGACAATAATATAAAGCATTACAGTGGTCGCCAATGAGCTATGCGTTGAAAAATTATAATGTTCACAGATATGAAATAAATTAAAAATCAAACACGATTGATAAAACAAAAAAATGTTGTATAATTGAAGAGACCTAACTTTAGGTATAGAATGGTATTTTAAAGAGACAATTCTGTGAATCTGAGAGATGTTTTCAGTTCAGAATGCGACGACAGAATCCCGGTTATGGTTATCAATTTATACTGTCTATCCATCGTCAAGCTATATTTTTGTCTGCATTAGTCATCACTGGAATTGATGACTGTTTTTCCGCGGCGTTCATCTTTATAATTACTTCCTTCAATTAGTTTCTGTAGATTTTGCATTGGTTATCACTTGAATTTTCTGAATACTTTGCAAGGGTTAACTTTTATAAATATTGTGTGAAAATTTCATCGTCTGTATAGATTACTCACCACACATTTATGTACATTAATAGATATTGAAATACTAACAATGAAAGTTCACTAATTCACATTCATGACCTAGTTTGAAAACGTGCTGTGGGTGCTCTAGGAAAACCTGAATCCTGTCCGTCTCTTCCACCAACCAGATGGATTCTATTGCCCTACAAGACTGCTGATGACTATCCATAGGATATACTCGACACAGCTTCAGGACTCTAGGATCACTTGGGGGGAAATCAAGGACCAGCGGCGGATAGAATCTTGTTGGCCGTATGCACCATGTAAAAAATAAAAATGCATAATAATATAGCATGAAATTATCTTATTTAGTATGTCTTTAATCGTAGTTAAAAAAAAACAAATTTAACAGACAGCTAAACCTATGAAAAAAGAAGATTTGCGCGAATATGTAAAATATTAAAATTGTGTAAGTGAAAAATTATACTTTTACAGCAAAGAAGATGTTTGTGCTGTTAATATTCTGCTAATAAGCTTATCAGTATAAGTAAACTTAAATACACATAGGGTCTCCAACTCAAATATTCGATGTCCGAATATATTCGGCCTTTTTTAACTATTTGAAAATCGAATATTTATTCAACTATTCGAATAGTATTTGTAATGACTTAGAATAAAATATTTTACAAAATTGACGAAAGATCACATCATAATTTTTCCAGATTTCAAGAAAAATAATGAATACCCCAGGTGGTGGTTTTTTCTTGTATTCACCCAACTCGGGCGCCTTCAGTATCTTATCGCAAATCGTATTACTGAGAGTTTGACGAATGAGTTGGGGATATAAAAACCCATTAAACATAAGGTAATTTAGTTAATTGAAGAAATACAATTGGAGTAATCCGACGCAGCTGCAAATTTAAAGTATTGTAATACAATGGAACGGTATTTATATTATCTCTATCAGGGAGTTGACAGACGTGGGAAAAGATTTAGTCGTAAATTATTACAAGACAATAGGTATCTCAAGTTTAAGAAAATATAATATAAATATATTATATATATATAAAATGAACTCGTCTTCTTATTATGTTTAATGGAAGTTATTATTTTAGTATATAAAGATGTGTGTTATTAATGGTATGTTATTAATTATACAAATCGATTTTTTAATACTATTTTCATACTTCAGAAACTATTCGAATATATTCGAGTCAGTTTAACCATTCGATATCCGAATAATTGGAATCCCTAAATACACAGGTATACCACAATGTTTTTTCACAATATGAATAAGTTTAAAAGGTACATCATGTTGTAAGAATTTGTTGATTTTGTCAGAGTAGTTTTACACTATTCTTTCAAAACTTGCTTATATTAAGAAAATTTGAATCGCTGAGTCGCTAAAGACGCTCTCGAATGTTTTAACGGTTTTGAGTAAACCACGAAAAACTTTTATGGGCGATATGATAATTTTCAGTATAATTTAAGTTATTTGGGGTTTTCTGGTGTACAACGAAAAGTTAAATATTCTTTCACACTGTTTTTTCGGAGCGCTTCAACTGTGTCAAACGAGAATGAGTACATATACGTACATTAAAAACTCATTTAGTGAAAAATAGCCAGGAGCGTGTTTAGCAAATCAGCGAGTCATTTCTCAATAGACTTTCTCTCATAATAAATGTTATCCTACAAGATATAACAGAGTTGTTTCCTTCATCAATAATATTTTGTTTTGTAATTTGAATATTTTATAACATTATGAATGATTAACATAATTTACTTAAATGTTTCTAAATGAACAAATGGCACATGTTCGTATGAAAGGCGTAATTATTTAACCTATATTATTTTCCCAGAGTACTTGTGGTGAATGTTTTTATTTCGAAGGTGTTTGATAAAGACTGATCGTCAACCAGCGGCACATGCTTCAAAATGGATTTAATTTATTGTGCTTTTTTACATTTAAATTAAATCAAGCCGTACATTAACGAAGATTATTTATGTGGTTTTTAATTTGTACTACTCTTCTTAAATATATTATAAATTCCTGAACAGCATTCATGGCAAAAACTTAACCTTTATGGAAGCTAAAGCTCTGGAAACCTTTTCAGTAAGTCAACTGCATGTCAGTCTCTTTAACAGAGGTCATATTGCATGTCCTCAATCCAGAGCAATTAACAGTTTATAAAAAAACATTTATACTTATAAAATGGATATTTACGAACAAACATTTTTTAACCATGTCCGCTCCCAATGTAGAGCGTATGACTTCTTAATGAAAGTATCTCAACAAAATTTATTTTATGAGAACTGTTTGTTACTCAGTTGCTCAACCTCTGTTTTTAAAAGAGACTAGGGATAGAAGAATAGGACAGGAATAATATCCACCTGTGTTATACACGGGGTAATGAAAATAGTGAGAGATGTATAGTGTTTTCAGTATGAATCTACGAATTACATTGTTTTATAATTCAGTAGTGTGCAGGCAACTAATTATTTCTTTAGTAACTTATTACATAAATGGTCAGTAAGGAACAATCTTTTTTTTGGACAGGACTAGTGGTTAGCTAACTGCTCTCGCTGCGTCCCGTTTTTAGGATTGGATGGGTGGGAGGGAATTTTAACATCACAAACATACATGCATACGAAGAGAAATTCATAAATTGATTGAAAAATCAATTTATGAGACTGTCCGTACCCAGTTTTGAACCCGAGAAAAGAACAAATTTTATCACGGATGAGACTGCCAGATCTCATCATGAGATTTAAATAGTGATTCCGCTACTTTTGGGTCATCCTTCAATATTGTGAATTCAATGTGTTTGCTGGATTTAAAAAAAAATAGATTGAAGTGGAAGATTAAAGGTGCCAACTTAGCAAGTAAATATAAAAGCGTTATAAATAATTGCACTTTGTGTTAGATACTATTCACTTGATACACTTGAACTTTCATTTCGATAGTTGCACTTTGTGTTAGATAGTATTCACTTGGTACACTCAAACTTTAATTTTAATAGTTTCCACATAATCACGGGTTCTTTTAACAAAGTGAGTTAAGTTGTATTAGGTTATGTTAAGGTTGGTCTGGTCTGGTTTGTGTAATGTATTCTAATACGTGGAGCAAAGACAACTATCGATTTCAAAGTGTGAGTATTTATATTCAGTGAAAACTATTTTATCTATGTGAACATAAGTGTAATATATTTGTTCAATTTTAAAATATATTTTATTATTTGGGATCACTTTATTTTTCGTGAAAGAATTAGTTTTTTGTAGAATGTAATTGTTATAACTGAAAACTATTTTTATGACTGTGAATATGATCTAAAAAAGTGCATTTAATTGTAAGCCGATACAGAATTGGTATTTTTAACGACGGCACATTTGAAACAAAATCAATGGTTGGCAGCGTCTGCTTTGTGAAGAAGTCGGTCCCGTTCTCAGCAAGAAGAAGAAGAATATGGCAAGTTTTGATTTTGAATATTCATCAAGCGTCAAAGATCGGCCCTCTGGGGTAGACGTTACCACCCCTGCCACCAATCCGTTCATATTAACAGTGGCGGCGGGTTAATTTAACGAATTTACGATAAATATTATTTTTTCACAACATTTTTTTAATTTTTACAACACAGTTACAGTGTAACAGAGGCAGTCTAAAAAGTAGCAGAGTGATTCAAATATATAATTTTATCTCATCTAATTTGTATGTTTCTATATTATTAACATAATCACTACGTATGAAATATTCTACGCAATATAAAGTACCTGAAAATTCGCGATATTTTGAATCTTCATAACTTTGTTAAACATTACAAATTATTAAAAATTTAGTCACACTAGACTAGTTGAGTCGCTGAGTTGCTAAACACGCTCCTAGCGATTTTTCAATAGAATAATTATTCAATATACGTGCTCTATTGATAGATTTATCAATTTTCCAGACGTAAGTCTAAAATTTCTTCCTAGTTCAACCCTTGTTCGAAAAAACTTAAAAACGCCGTTTTTTTACACGATCTCAAACCTCGTTTTACGTGGTCGATGCGCTCTGAAAAAATCAATAGTGTAAAAGAATATTTTACTTTTCTTATAATTAAACTTAAAACTATCATACTACCAATTACAGTTTTTCATGATTTACTCGAAACTCTAAAAACCTTCGGGAGCGTGCTTAGCGACTCAGCGATTCATTTCATTTCTTTACTACCCCAAAACACGCTTCGCTGGTGACGATTTCTAACCAGATGACCTCAAGTGACCAGTTATTTCGCTATATAATTTCGCTTTTATCTACATAAATACATTTTCAAATTTTTTTTTTCATTTCGTTTTAAAGAAAGTAACTTATTTTTTTAAGTGATTTTCGCGTGCCAGTTAATGGAACAAATGTATCACTTTTAAGGTGTTAACTGTCGATTCTTGGCGGAAAGACATCATATTTTAAAAAATGAACCAAAATTCGTCTGTACTACTTACACATTTCTATAATGATCAGGACCGGTTTCGCTCATCAGCATTATTTATTTATTTATTGTAAATTTAAATAATTGAAATGCATGGCATTCACAAACATAATAACAGTAACAACAATAATAATAATTCTGAAAACAGTACTACAAATAAAAACAATCTTGAAAATAAAAACTTTTTTTAAAATTATTAAATACAAAAAACAAGACTTTTTTAATTTAAAACGAACAAATATTTATTGAACAATACCCAGAGTTTAGTGCTAAAATATATAGCTCTCTAGGCAGTGCATTAATCATCCGAACGGTTCTTGCAACTGGTGACTCGGTTGACCGACGCGAAGAACAAGTTTTAAGAATAAAAGTTGTCTGGATATGGTTTCGTCCACATAGATAACAATTGGGAGTATGTAAATTAATAGTCATGAGAATTTCAGGATTATACACTCGTCCCTGAAGAAGAAGAGAGAAATGCTTTAGAATCGAAAACAATATTCGTGCTTCAATAGAGTAAAAAGATACTTTTAGGGAACTATTAAAAGGAAAATATTTAAATTTTTTGAAATAGAAATATCGTAATAATATTATCAACAATTATTCGTATAATATTAAATATTATCAGCTGCTAAAAATATACAGACATAACAGACCTATTTATATAAATTGAGTGTTAAAAATTAAGGTATATAAAACAATTGGTTCATGAACTGAGAGACAAGAAATTAATGATTATCAAAGAAATTATACATAAACCAAATAAAATAGTCTACATTTAAAATATTAATTTATCAGATATTTGCTTAATGCATCAGTAATGTCATTAAATTTTTTTGCTCAGTTAATGAACTTTTAATGTTGCTCTACTCGTGATTTAAGATTAGTATTTATTTATTTGTTAGAGGTACTTAACATTTTAAGTGTAGACTATTTTAATTGTTTTATGTACAATTTGTTTGATAATCAGTAATTTATAGTCTTCGTTCACGAACCAATTGTTTTATATGCCTTGATTTTTAACACTCAATTTATATAAATAGGCCTGTTATGTTTGTATTTTTATCAGTTGATAATGCTCTGACACACCCTGGTTTTTTGTTAAGCTTAAGTTTTATTAGGATCCATAGCAGACAGCGAACAGCTTTAATGACAATGATTCTTGGTAGTCGTACCTAAATATGGTCGTTAAAAATGAATCGGTTGCCGACCGACCGACGAGCTAAAATTTGAAAGCAGGCGCTTGAATAGACTCGACCGCTTGACGACAATCATTGACAAAAAGGAAGAGCCTGCAGTATTTGAAGTTTAATTTATATTTTTGGTGGACAGGCTTCGGCAGATAGGTGAGCCGGCCGGGGAATCCAACACATCTATTATAAATTGTTTTTGTTTGTTTTGAAATTGGATTTAATTTAAATTTAAAATCGTTTGTTGTGTCAATTGTATTATAAAAGGTAAATTTATGTGTTAAGTAAACGTAAATGTAGACTCGATTTTATGTGTTACTGGTATTTTTTATGAAATAAACCACTGCATCTTATTCAAATAAATAAGAGAGTAAACGGATGAAGTGGTGTTTGATTGAGATCCCAGACATCCTGGATGGTGATAACCAAACATTCGCCCCACTTCGACCGGGCATTTTCAGCTCGTGATGAGCAAAACATGAAGTACAAACGAATTGTGTTTTATCTTTTAAAACAAATGTGTCACGTAAAAAAAGGATTTGGTGTATTTTGAATATAAAAATTTAGAATTTGTGAAAAATAAAGTCATTATTCTACGCCTTTTGATATTAACCTCCTACCACCCTTCGATTTCATAGAATCTCTCCGCAGACTCATCCTCCAGGTTCAAATTAACCAAACTTTTTACATATCGTCTCTGATCTTTCCCAAGTATCTACCTAGCTGCGAATAATAACGTAATAATTATGATATTATGACGTGGGTAAGAAATTACTAAGAAAACTTTGAGATGCTAATAAATTATGTATGCTTTACCCAATAGCTATCAAGTATTTTAACATAAATGAAAATTAAGATGGAATTATGGAATATCATACTTAAATGTGTAGTCTATGCACAGTAAAGAGTATTTAATTAATATTTGTAACGTATTGCCAAAGCTTAAATATATCATATACTATAATAAGGCTAGTATAAATCTTTAACAATACCTCAAACGTAACTCTTCCGTACCCATGGTGTAACAATGCGTTACTTCGGCATTTAAACCTTTAAAATATATGTGAAATAGTTCTCACAAAAAATTTAAAATTTTGCTATTTGTAAATAAAATAGTTCTACATATAATCAAAAAATAAAAATACACTGTTATTTACGTTTCTTTTGAATAATTAATCATAATTTGAAAACCTCTTCAATTTTACCATTGAAAAAGACAACATTATTAAATACACTAAAGAAACAATTTGTATAGTATAGTAACGATCCGAGATTCATGGCGGTACCGTATGCAATCGTTTCGTTTCATACGACACTGAAACACGTCTGGAGTCTGTTCTGCTATGAATAATTTCGTACTTAATAATGTATTTCAGGTTTTAGACACAAAATATGACGTAAAATATTTACTTAATTCTACATAAAACCATATTTCACTTTTTAAAATTGTCATTTCGTTTTATAAATGCCATTATATGACAAAACCCACACGGTAACGCGATGTGACTGCATGAGATCCAAAGGGTTTTTTTTAACGTGACAGCGGGTAGGTTAATATTAATTGGAATTTATTTGGTGCTCGTTCGTTTTAAAAAATAGTTATAACTATGGTGTCTTGCCAAATCAGTTATGAAATATATTGGAGATGCTTTCTTACGTATTGTATGTGCGTATGTGAATGCATTTGGGTTTATATGTATATGTGTGTGGATGCGGTGTGCGGGGAGGAATATTTAAATAAATGCAAATGGTGTCCACGTGAACTGGCTTCACTGCAGATTGCTTACCTCTCTAGCGATCACACCCTTCTATTGGCAACGATGGAAGTGGAATAAAAAAAATAATACCATTAGAGATTAAGGAGAATTGAAGAACTCAGATGCTTGATGATTTAACTACCATCTAGTAAGAAGATATGCACTATAATGTTTATCCTTTTCATCTCAGTGAATGTGGCTTCCTTATGTAATCTTGTTAGTGGTGACACTGAGCGGTGATTCAATGATCTCGAGTTTTATTTTTTTTGGTTAGAACATTACACTGCACACTCACCCGAAGGCATGTATGCATTCCACTGTCAATTTTATATTATTACTCATCCTCGAGAACAGGTCAAACTACAGATGTTTCAAGCAGTCTTGAATTTCTCTCGGCTTCGACGTCGTGTGGTCATCGGCTTCTTTCTTCTGTGGGTTCTGTTGGAAGGAAAGCGGAGGGGACCAGAGGAGTTTGTGGACTAAGCCCCTCCGAAGCGTCACGAAATATGTCTTCGTGTTTCAAGGTAATCGTGTAGTAGTGATTTGATACTGATGTTGAGATAGTCAATCAGTCAGTTCCAGAACAGGATCGATATTAAAGTCTGTGCAGTATTCTGTTGCGGACAAACCACGGCGCGTTTGCTATTTTTTTATTCTTTATCATCTGTAATTTTTAATGTAATTCATGCTAGCGTAGCACCATATAGATGCCGCAAAATTCATGAAAGGTCTGAACAGCGGTATACAGGAGCATATAAAATATGGTCCATTAAGAGTACATAAACTCACATTGCGAGTGGATATCAATTTGGAAAAAATTAAATTGTTAGGCAACCCTTCAAAAAATGTTTCGTTTCTTATTTACTGTATGAAATAGCTAATTCAAGGTATTTCAAATAAAATTTGTAATTGTTCCAATTTGTCATAACAAAGAGCATTTCAATAAATTTGAGTGATTGTCGACAAAAATCCTTCTTTTGTTTCGTTTAAAATTTAGTAGGAAAACCAATCGAAAAAAAGTCTGTCAATTTGTACCATTATTTACCGTTGCAAAATAAGAATGCATCTATCAAAGATTGTACGAAGCACATTCTAAGGCACTTATATATAATATATTGGATGTTTTTTTCGCGTTAAGTATGTCCCACGGCAAACATTACGGTGCTGTAAGTTAGTTTTCAATGGCACCCACAGGGCCGGGAAGGGATGCCCGCCGCCCCATTTCGCTCTCTTCCGCAATACACACTTTGAATCTTATTATTTATTTATCGGTATTTCTGAGGGAAACTCGAATGCAAATCGACACCGTGGATCGAAAATATTGTACCTAATTTTCAAAAGAGTCTATCTTTATTTTTTATCACTTTTAAGCTATACCGTCTGGAAATTAGACGATTCAATTACAATTCTCATCAAAAACGCCTCGCAAAAAACAGCTTTTAATGTAAAAATAAAATGAGACATAAAACAACTTTCTACTTATCGGATCGGATTCGGATGAAACCGTACAGAAAAAAACCGGACACAGAAAAAAGCGGACACAGAGTACAAAAAGTTTCACATTTTAAATACTCCCTAATCATGCTATTGTTGTATTATATATTACTATTCATAAATTGATAGTTTTTGAAAAAAGTTTTCTTTAAATTCAATGTGATTGGCTCACAGTTTACGCAAAAGTTTATAAGTTTTTTTTAATAACGCAAGTTACTTATTAGCCAAAACATTGAAAGACAGTAGTTGGGGTTTACGGTTACGTATTTTGAATCCCTAATCCTTACAAAATGATGTATTCATATAGTATAATATTTGATTTGTCAACTAATTAATTCTAATAATGCATTAGTGGTGCAGCGGTGAAACGCCGTTGGTTTCGGTCCCATTACGGACAGTTTCGTAAATTGATTTATTAACCGATTTATGGATTTCTGTATATATGCATGGATGATTGTGATGACTAATATTCCCTCGCACCCATACGATCCTTATACATGCGGCGCAGCGAGAGCGATTGGCTGACCACTAGTTCTGGCCTAGCCTTTTCTTTCTATCCCTACTCTATTCGTAAAACAGAGGTTGAGCAACTAAGTAATAAGCAGTTTATGTAGAAAATTTATGTTGATAGAGGTTTATATTAGAAGTGAGGTGTTCTACATCAAGGGCGGACATCGTAAAAAAGCTAAATCTTCATCTTGTACGAATGAATTAATTTAGTGATGGATAATTCACTGTTTACACATCATCTTTCAAAAAAAATATAAGCAGTCCATAATAAAAGCGGAATCTATATATATAAAAATGAATGTCTGTTTGTTGGTTTGTTGGTTTGTTCGGATCTTATAGGCTCCTAAACTACTCAACCGATCGCGACGAAACTTTCAGGAAGGACTTATTGTGATCATGCCGGGAAATATTGTATAAAATAGATGTTTGTTTGTCCTTTACGCGTTCCTTTACCATTCATACGATTTCGATGAAACTTCGGTGAGTTGTTGTGCACACACCCGTGAAGAGGCCTAAATAAAAAAATTGAAAAAAAGAATCAAATACGTACATACAGCGACATCTAGGAAAAACCTTCTGATTTATTCGTGTACGCACCAGACGACAAACAAAAATATTGTGTTATAACAAGTGTGATGTTGGAACTCGGGTTTGTGTCGGGCCAGACCTGAAGATGATGGGCTCGAACCGGGTAAGTCTATGAAATTTCGGCATGTGCAGACCTCTAATCCAAAAGCAGTTAAATAAACAGAATTAAAACACAAACCCTTTCTTTCTTTGAGTGGCATTGCAACGCGTGCCGGGTAAATAATTAATAAAAATCATTGTAAAGCTCAAGCATCATCCAAATAGCCGTTTCATTTAGTATTTCTTTATATTTTTCTAGGGAAAGATATTTATACATCTTTTTACATATTGAATTATTGCCTTACAACTAGTTATTAATCTAATTGTTGAAGTAGTTACTAAAAATACGACAGCCAAATAAAGTGAATTACTGATATAATTTAAGACATCGACTGAGGGTGCTTGATGGAATTTCAATATTAAATTTGGATTATTGAGATTTTGTACACTTCCATGTATTTTGTCACTAACGACCCGGGTTTCGCCTTTCGGCATCTTCAGGCATTCGAGCACACGAATGGACTCGAACTCAGTTCGAGTCCATTCGTGTGCTGCACGTAAAAAACGTTCGCATGTAAAAAAACTGGATACTTCACATAGCCAGTACCAAATCAGTCTTGAATGCATACAAGTGATTGCCAAGAGTGTCTCAGGAGAAAACATCATATGTAAGTGTTTGTTTATTAATTTTGACAAAATGTGGACTTATCGGTTATTACTTTTCATCGCCCAGTAACACAGTTATTTCATAATTTAAGACATCGACTGAGGGTGCTTGATGAAATTTCAATATCAAATTTGGATTATGGAGATTTTGTACACTTCCATGTATTTTGTCACTAACGACCCGGGTTTCACCTTTCGGCATCTTCAGGCATTCGAGCACACGAATGGACTAGAACTGACAGTTCGAGTCCAGTTCGTCAGTTCGAGTTCGAGTCCATTCGTGTGCTCGAATGCCTGAAGATGCCGAAAGGCGAAACCCGGGTCGTTAGTGACAAAATACATGGAAGTGTACAAAATCTCAATAATCCAAATTTAAAGTGAATTACAATTAAAATTAAAAAATAAAATAAAATTACATGATTCGCTAGAAAATAAAGAAGCTATTGAATATTTGAAACATTAATTGAATGCTCGTTTTATTATTTACCAAGTTTTCAAAAAGACAGTAAGCAGTTTGTGTATTTATTATTGAATCTATTGTGTAAAACTTGATATTAAAAAAAGTGTCTATTTTTTTTGATCCATTCTATACAAGGCACAACTTAAATTGAATTTATGGAAATTTTTAAGATCAATTCGATACAAATGACAGAAGAAAAAGAGGTTTTCGCGTAAGAATGGGGTTCGGGTTTGATTTAGACGTCGCGTATTCTAAGTCATGAATTTTAAATTTTCACTTTAGTCTTTTAAGCAACATTTCAATTTTTAAATTTTTCCAAATAACATACAGAACTGAAAAAAAACACTTTTTATGTTGGCGACAATCATTCGTTGAAAAATAAATTAAATCAAAAAAAGTCATGGATATCTGGAATGTTTTAATTACTTACCACACACGCTATCAGAACTTGAAAATGAGGCTTCGAGAGAGTGATTCGCTTACCTCTATAAAAATGACGTTAAAATCAATTATGTGTCTTGAAACCAGTCATTGGGTGACCATATGCTTCACATAGGTAGCAGGCGTAACTTTAAAAAGACTATGCCATTGTTAAAACTAAAGTGTGATATAAATTCACTTATTTGGTACAATTTAAGACCTCGGCTGAGGGTGCTTGATGGAATTTCAAGCGGCAATTCGTCTGTTAATGCGATGTTTACAAAATAAGGATTGAGGCAATTCTTGAAATTTTAACTCAGGTATCAGTGTGGATCCTAGACTTATAATATTTTATCTCGTAAATAATATTTATCGTATTTGTATCTTCTATTTAAACGTTAGACACTGTTTACTGTCTGTCAATTTGAGTCCATTTGTGCGCTCGAATGCCTGACGATGCCGAAAGGTGAAACCCGAGTCGTTAGTGTCAAAATACACGGAAGTGTACACAATCTCAATAATTCAAATTTTACTTATTTGGGTTTAGATTTGCAATATTTAATTTATTTATTAATGTGCCCATGGTGTCGGTTTCATCAATAATTCAAAATTTTATAGAACAAATGACACGGGATATGTTTAATCAGAAATATATTTACACGAAAGGAATTCAGTGAATATAAATAAAACGTTACATTGAAATGTAAACCTTGTAATTTTTCACACATCATTTATAGCAAAACTTGTCTCGTTCGTTCGGGCAAATTGACGAACGACGTTGCATTCTTGCGCTTATTTGAATTTATTTCATAAACTTTTGTCTTATTTTTTAACCATATCCCCTCACAGAGTGGAGCATAAGGCCTTCTAAAGAAGATATTTCAACATTTTTTTTCTATTAGATTTGCTTGTTATTCAGTTTCTTAGTCTCTTTTTTCAGAGAGTAGAGATAGAAGAATATGGTTTAAGCAGGACTAATGGTTAGCTTATAGCTTTCGATACGGCCCATTTTTAGGATCGGATGGGTGGAGAATTTTAGACAATACAAAATAAATCGATTGAAAAAATAATTAATGAAACTCCCCGTACTGGGATTTGAGCTCTGTTACCATACGTATACTATCGGTGTTTATATCTGCACCATGGTACCGGACTACGCTGTTATATGAAAATACAAAATTATTTTGCAGAAAAATATAAACCCTAATGTTTTTCATGAGTAAGTCTAAATAAAATTTGCATAAAACATTGCAAATATTTATTAAAAAATATTGTCTTAAAAAATACTCAAATAACCCTATTTTCACTAGCAGGAATATTACTCACCGTAAAGGAATATTACATCCCTTTCCTTATACCCTAAAGTCAAACATTCCAAGACAAGCCAAGAATAAATGTTTACATTATTTGTTAATCCGACGCCTTAGGGTTATCCAATAAGGTGAAACACCCTTTATATTCAAGGACCAAACGTCCTGCAGAACCTTCACAGATAGCTTGGATAAGTCTAGAGTTAGGTGAACTGTATTACATCTATGAATCGAAATTTTCCGGGTGCATTTTACGCACGGTTAGCCGATTTTCCGGACAATTGATCCGGGGTATTTTTTCACCGTTGTTCTACGGTTTATTGGTTGTCTTTAGGGTGGGAATGTATCAATATTGGGTCTGATTTCATCCCTTTTATCAAAGGTCTGGGGAAAAAAATATCTTTTGTCATAGCGGCAATGTTACCAATTATTTACCCACTTTGATAATATTTTACGTAATAATATAATTTAATATTCATTATACAAATATTGACCGAATTCTATTAAATGAGGTGTTTAAAAGCAAATACTTTGCAATGTTAGTAGTAAAGATATTTTTGTGTTTCTGGAAAAATTTTCAGTTTTAGCGATAGCTTACTATTTCCAGTTATTAAGCATATTTTTAGTAGCCGGTTAACTACGTATTATTGCAATAAATATACACAAAATAAAAGTGAACGTATCGGCATTTGATTGTTTCTACTTAATTTATTGGACTCTGCATGTCATAAAAAGTTTGAAGATTATTTTTCGTATTCTTTTGTCATTACATATTGTGTAAAATAACTTAGAGTTTATATACGTATTATTTTGTCGATGTAAAAAACTGGATACTTCACATAGCCAGTACCAAATCAGTCTTGAATGCATACAAGTGATTGCCAAGAGTGTCTCAGGAGAAAACATCATATGTAAGTGTTTGTTTATTAATTTTGACAAAATGTGGACTTGTCGGTTATTACTTTTCATCGCCCAGTAACACAGTTATTTCATAATTTAAGACATCGACTGAGGGTGCTTGATGGAATTTCAATATCAAATTTGGATTATGGAGATTTTGTACACTTCCATGTATTTTCTCACTAACGACCCGGGTTTTGCCTTTCGGCATCTTCAGGCATTCGAGCACACGAATGGACTAGAACTGACAGTTCGAGTCCAGTTCGTCAGTTCGAGTCCGAGTCCATTCATGTGCTCGAACGCCTGAAGATGCCGAAAGGCGAAACCCGGGTCGTTAGTGACAAAATACATGGAAGTGTACAAAATCTCAATAATCCAAATTTGACAGTTATTTCAAGTGATAATTAATACATTTTCTAAAAAAAGTGTTGTGAATAATTTATTGATTCGATCTTAATTGATTGGATCATGACCGATTCCTTTTTCGTATGCTTTTGTCAGAATTCGAAAGTAATTTTTTCTTTTGTGAAAAGACTTATGATTTCGACAAAATGTTGAGTCATCAGTTTTTACTTTTTATAGTCTCAAATGATGAAATTTGTTAGTATTTAATGTATGTCAAGATATTAAACGAGCCCGAGTTGGGTAAAGACAAAAAAAAACACTATCTAGGGTATTCATTATTGTTCTTGAAATCGAAATAAATTGTGATGTGATCTATTGTCGATTTTGTAAAACAGTTTATTTAAAATTATTACGAATAGTTGTCAAAATATTCGAATATTGAGCATTCGAATATTTGAACTGAAATCCCTAATACCAATTCATTATCAATTACATCAATGTATGTTTATCAAATAAACTTCGACCATATTATATAAGAGTGATAACGTTTGTAATCTGAACCACCTAGAAAAAGAATTGGAATAAAAATTATGCAATAGAAATGTTCAAATATGATAACCAAAAGGTTACTAAAATATAACTGTGCACCAAAGAACCAAAGAACTTGTTACTATAATTCATTTTCAAGATACTCTCTAATTTCCAGCTTTCTCAACCGGGCTGTATGGTGTTAATTTATCAGAACTTCTAGGTGTGCTTGTGTGTATTTGTAAAATTTGTCTAATTTATTCATAAGCAGGGTCTCAAGTTTTGATCTTAGAGGTGGAGAATGATCTCACGTAATGTGATATTGTAGTTATACTCACAGTAGATGACTGATGACGTCTACATTTATTTTAAAAACTAAGCAAAATAATGTTTTTTTTTCTCGAAAGAAAATGATTTTTTAAAATGTTTAGTAACGTTTTAAAATTAACCAAGAAGGGCTAACATTTAACAAAAAAAAATATCAAATTTCTGCAATGAATAAAAGATATACTTTACGACTTTATTTAATAATTATTGTTTGTGCCGTTAAACTTTTTTCACTTTTAAGGTGTTAACTGTCAAGTCTTGGTGGAAAGACATTATATTTTAAATAATAAAACACAATTCATTTGTACTACTTCCACATATTTATAATGATCAAGACCGGTTTCGCTCATCACGAGCATTATCAACTGATAAAAATACAAACATAACAGGCATATTTATATAAAATTGAGTGTAAAAATGAAGGCATATAAAACTGATGGTTCATGAACTGAGACAAGAAAATGCTGATTAGCAAACAAATTATACATAAATCAAATAAAAGAGTCTACAATTAAAATGTTATGAACCTCTTGCAAATCATTAAATACTAATCTGAAATCACAAATATAGCAACATTAAAAGTCCATTTAGCTGAACAAAATTTTTAATGACGTTACTAATGTAATATACAATAATGAATCAGGAAAATTATAAGAAAGAAGTAGTGAACCATTTAAAAATAATCAAAAATTAAGTATGTAATTAATATGAATAATAAACAGCCATCTTAAGTGGAGAAAGCAGAGCAGCTATGAGTATCCATTAAATTTCTAATATCACCAACTTACATAAAAATCTCACTCTGCCATATTTGATTTTCAAATATAAAATCTAAGATTAGAATCTATATATACAAAAAACTTGCAACATTTAACTACACAACCAGTGTAATGACGTGCATGTCTGCCTCTATAGAGTTTATGGTCTAGTGGTGGGTCGGGGTTCAAGTTCCTGTAAAGTCAATATCAAATTAAGATTTTTTCAATTTAAATCTGAGATCTTTGACATGGGCGTTTGTGAAATTTTTTCTCCTCGAGTTCTCATTCGAATTGGTCTCGTATAACATAAGAAAATTACTGAAAAACACCTGTCGCCTAGGATGACAGCTATAACGCCATGGATTTTTTTATTAATATATTAGTTTTGTATTAAACATATTTCATCGCGTTACTTTATTTAATATAATAATACCCCAGACCACTGTGTAGACGTTTTATTATTATAATACAACGCATGTAGGAATGAAATTTTCTCATGATCTAAGCGTTCGCGGCGTGTATATATAATAAATAATAAGCAATGCACACACAGTTCCGACGTATTAACTACTTACGCCATCTACGTCGGGCACGGTTATATGAGTATAATATAATTGTCCCTATTCTGACAGAAAAGATGTTGTATATTGACTACCATAAAAGTAATATATTATTTCTATATTTCAACAAAGCAATTTTTTTTTCGTAACGATGATTTTAAACACCGTTTGCTGTAGCTCATTCCACATTGATTGCGCTTTACATGCAATATTTTGATATGGGAAATTCGTCTTATCTTGACTTGACTTTACACCTGCAAACAAGCTGGACTGATTGCATGCGATACATAGAGGTGAGAAAATCTCAACTAAATAGATACATACCATGCAATGCTTCTTTCCACCTTTAACTCGAAATTCTAAAGCTGCTAGATATACCCATATTGTTGGTATGTTTTTATTATAAATATGATCTCGTATATAAATATATTGTGTATTTTAAAATGTAAATAAAAATTAACAAAACATGGCATTGCAAATGAGTACTGACGCCAATGCGGTTTCGGCATCACACCATCGTCAGAAAGAGCTATATTTAATTATCTTTGTAAAACTAGATACTTTTCTTGTTCTTATTGAGTTTGAGACTATAGCAACTGTCTTATTTTAATATTGTTTTACCAAGTAAATGCCAACTCTAGCAATAGATTACTAGCCCAAACACATGGCAGATTCGTATTCAATAATACTTACACAAATACTAACATATTTAAACCAAATTTTTTCACGTTATTATTCGCTTAGTTAATTCATTATGTCAAAGTAATTTTTTTCCATGTCCACTCCCAACGTGGAGCGTATGGTCGTCTAATGGAGGTATCTTTACAGAATTTTTACAGAATTGCTTGTTACTCAACCTCTCTTTTTTCGAAGAGAGTAGGGATAGACGGATACGGTTAAGACATGGCTAGTGGTTAGCTAATCGCTCTCGCTACGACCCTCGAGGATCGGATGGGTGGGGAGGGAGTTTCAGACATCACAAACACTCAGACTAAGAACAGAAATCCACGATTGAAAGATCAATTTATGTAAACCGTCCACACCGGGAATTGAACCCTCCGTACTGAGAAATCCGTAACCGTACCCAACGACGCTACCAACTGCACCACGGACGCCGACAGAGCAATTTTAAGAATGCAAAAAAACAAAGAGTTTTACAAAAATTGTGTAATTATATAGTCGATTTGAAATAATGTATTTTTCCACAGTACTATATTGGATTTTCATTTAGGGAATGCAAATTCAATCAATATCAACAAACTATTCAAATCAATGGTCCAGAGCGCTGGTATTGTATTTGTTTTTACATTAAATATTCATTTGAGATTCATAATATATAATACCGCTGCACCAGAGTAAAATATTTTTGAAATTATATGAGATGAATTACAATGAGAATTGTTTTAAAGTTACTCAAGATTTTATAAATCCATGGAGAGGAGACATCGTAAACATCCATGTCCAAGATTTTAAATTCAAATTGAAAAAACACAAAATTGCTATTTGTGTAAGAATACACGACGATACTGATCGGTGAAATGTGATATTTCAAGTGTTTGGCCAGTGCAGACGTCGAGTTATCATTTCACACAGTATCAGTGATGAAATGTAAAATTACTGAAGCCAAAGATAAGTAAAAGAAGACCGTCTGCAGGCGTGAGATTCGTCAAATGCCATATTTGGAAAACGCGATACAGCAAGAGAAAAATATGGAAAAGGAATCTTTAGTCTTTCGCCAACCTCCGATCGTGTAAAATCACTTCCGGACGGCATTACTGACCTCGCCATCATCAGTTTTAATCACGTCAACACACAAGATTGGAAGAACATATTCTTAAATTTACATTGCCCGGACTTATTGGATCTCTGATTGCTAAGTCACAGAATTCGATCTCTGTTGTTTAATGCATCTCGTTTTAACTAATGCCGTTGCAATAATGCAAACAAAAAAATTATAAATAACACAATTAGTTTTGTAGGTACTACTTCTACATGTATATTATAGTGATTAGGATCGGTTTCAAGGCAATGGCAATCATTATCAACTGATAAAATATAAATTATAAGCCTTGTTATGGTTTATATAACATAGAAAGTTAACACTTAAATTCAACACACGTCACAATTGAAATGTAAAGGACCTCTTACAAATCATTACAATAGTACAAAACAAATTGTGTTTTATTTTTAAAATATACTGTCTTTCCTGCAAGAATTGACAGTTTTTATTAATGAGTCTTTTGTTTGATTTCTAGATATTATTTTATTTATTTCTTAACTCGAAATGAATAGTCATTAACGATGGCAATACATGGTAAAAATAAATGTATACCATAAAGGTCCCATAAAACACAAATAATACATGGGGCAAGTTAAAAAAATGTGTTTTCATGTATCGTAACAATAAAATGAACGTATTCAATTTAAATCACCCAGATATCGTAGCTGGCTCAACCCTGTAAAGACCAAGGGATGTTATATTAGTACAGCATTTAAATTTAAAACATTTAAAAAAAAATGTTTGGCCAATTGATGAAACCCTCATAAAATATGAAAATGAGTTAA
The DNA here is from genome assembly GCA_022494535.1 of Himalopsyche phryganea. Lineage (NCBI taxonomy): Eukaryota > Metazoa > Arthropoda > Insecta > Trichoptera > Rhyacophilidae > Himalopsyche > Himalopsyche phryganea. The sequence goes on from JAGVSL010000039.1 coordinate 1,523,284, forward strand.
TGATTGGGTATCATTTTAACGACGACAGAGCAGGTCTTGGCTAAATAATGTAAATTAGAAAAATAAACCGACAAGTTTTTGGGAGGGAAACACCATTTTACCTTGGTTAAGATTTAAAAATTCTGACAATATCGACACTCCCTAAGTATCTGCAAACATACGAATTTACAGGAGTGCATTTCAAAGGTTCATTACCCAAATCAGCATATTATAATGTTTTCGATAAAAACTGTTTCTACAACAATTTCAATATTGAGGGTTACATCAACACCGTCGATATTTTATGTAATTTGAATTTATATGAAATATGTCTCCACTGTTTTTATTTAAATACGTCTCGATCAACTCGATTGTGGTGACTCAGTGGTCAAAATCGTTGACTTCGGATACGGATGTCTCGAGCGCAAATCCCGGTACATACGGACATTTTCATAATTGAATCGATTTATGAGTTTTTGTTCGTAGGTATGAATTTTTGTGATGTCTTTTATTTCCTCGCATCCATCTAATCTTATAAACGGTGAGTAACTGGAGTAATGAGCTAACCATTATTAACTGAGTAACAAGCAGTAAAGATACCTCCGTTAAGAGTCCATATGCTCACATTGGGAGTAGACACGGTAAAAAAACAATTGATAAACAAAACCACAACTTCTTTCCTGGATTATTTAATTTTTGGATGCAAAAGGATTGTTTAATCATATGGAAAAAGAATGTGAGATTTTTTGATTCTTCTAAATCAGTGTTTTTTAACGGTGGTTTCTAAAAAATAAGGCGTCGTTTTTGGGGAGCGTTGATAAAATCTGAATGGACGATCGCATATTACGATAATACAATCAGTCATCATTGCCAACCCTTATGAGGCATGAGAGTTCATTTATTTTCGTTAGTGTATCCGACTTCTTCTGCATTAAAATTCATATAATGTTACTATGTGTTTATTTCAAGACCAATTTATATTGTTAAAATTCCGTTGTCAAATTTTATTGCTGTAAAGGGGGCCAAGACTTAAATAAGGTTAGGAAACGCTATCTTAGATAATTAACAACGAATTAAGTGACTCAAAGAGTGAGTCTTTAGTTAGCTCTATTTGTCGTTTTATATTCGCTACGAACGATGAAGTCTACCGGAATATCGAGAGTATACTAACACTATACTCTCTCCCCAGATAAAACTGCTAGTTTTTAAAATACTTTTTTTGTACATTACAAAGAATAATATTTTTTTCATACAAATCATAAGATTTGGTATCGATGACTTATAGTTATATCGTGTTTTTTGCCAGAATAAAAAAATAACAATATTACTTAATACTTTTTTTTCAAACCCATTATATCGTAACTGTTCTGGAAGAAAACACTAAATCGAAAATTTGACATATTGAGTTAGTTATACAAAAATGTTCCTTATTTTAAAGTCTACCGTATGACGGAACACACTTATTTTTGTAAATTACACTTTTACTTACAAGCAGTTTTGTACAAACAAACAAAATGGAAAACGTATGACATTTCAAGCATTTGGCAAACATCGAAGTCCAATTACTCAAAACTAGTATTTTGTAGTTAGTGTCTTCTTCCAGAGCAACTGGACTATGACTTCATGCGTTTTACCAGTAGGTAGAACGTTAAATTGCATCCATTTTGACATATAAAACAGACACTCATCAAAAAATGACCTCATGTGAGCTATCAGAATACATACTCTCGTCGTATAAGTGATTTAATTGAAATAAATAAATATGTAAAAACAATAATATATTATAGCTATTTGAGGGTTAAGGTCCGCCCCCACACTCGACAGTCCACTCCTCACCAGTCTAAGAAGGTAACCCTTACAACGCCAGCATACCAACCCTTGTATTTTATTCCCTCCCTTATTATTTTTATTGTCGTTCTTGTATTGTGTAATTCTTTTGTGGAAATCTTGTCACACACGCGATGCGACAGTATCCAAAGATTTTATTGCTTTTTATAAACACACTAAATTGTACGGCAAGTGCTTGGAATTGTCCTGCGTATCAATTTGTTACCTTGAAAGATTCCACAAATCGTGCGAGGATAGTGCTTTGTGGAACTATTTTCAAAAATAATTATTACTATAAATCACACATTTTAGGAAGAGAATTTTGGCACCCTTTAAACTACTGTGAATGTTGCGTTATGCATTCAAGTTACACGAAAAGGATGAATTGTATATTTCTCGTATTAATATTTAAGGGTCTAGGGATACGGTATTTTGTTTTTTATATATATCATCGTTGTTCTCGAAGAAAACACTAAATCAAAAAAATGACATATTGACTTAGTTATACCAAAATGTTCCTTATTTCGAACTCTACCGTATGGAAGAACACAGCTATTTTCATAAATTACACATTTACTTAAGAATTGTTTTATACAAATACACTAAATGAAAAAGGTATTGAATTTCAATTCAATTATTCAAATCTTGTATTTTTCAGTCAGTGTTTTCTTCCAGAACAACGACGATATACCGTTTTTAATTTCATAAAGGCGATATAAATAATTATAGCACATATTTTAACTGTGTTTTCTTATGAGAAACGTTGTAACTGGCTGGGTAACGTGATTTGGATGTCTCCAGGTAGCCTTAATCATGCTTGCATCTTCTATCAACCGATGGGATTCTAGCGTCTTGGACAACCATCGGGTACTATCTACAAGATGTACTCGGCGGAGCTGAGGGACTCTGGCATATCATGGGAGGAAGCAAGGCAATTAGAGGGTGACAGGGAATCATGAAAGCACCGCGTGGTGGCCATGTTATCCGAATAGGGAGCGGATATGGTTAACAAAGAAGAAAGAAGAATTTCTTATGACACCTTACTATAACAAGTGCTTTGAAAACAGATGCTTGCGGCGAAAACTAGTGGTATGGTGGTTAGATTTTGTTAAGAACATGGAGGTAAGAGAGCTGATTGGCCAGTCTTTTATTACGTTGAAAAAAGAGACTACTGACCTGGCTTAGAGATGAAGCAGAATTCTGTCTGTCACCTGAAAGGTCACTAATGATCATCCATAGGATGTTCTCATTAAAGCTGCGGGACAGTGGAATAACCTGGGAGGAAGTAAGAAGACTGGCGGTGGGCAGAGTATTTCGGAGGAACCGTGTGGTAGCCGTAAGTTTAGAGTAGGGACCGGATATGGTTTTTAAAAAAAAATTATTCACCGCAGCCGAGTGATTTGTCATCTTACGTAATTACAAGCTAGATTTTTTGCAATTTTTTGGTATCGTACCCAAATATATGAACGTATTTATTTTCATTCTCTCTTGAAAATCTATCAGATTGTGAAAACACGCAAGTACAGAGTGAATAACGTATTTCTAGACGTTTTGTAGCTCTTTGTATCCTCATCCTCCTTGTTAATAAAAGAGATCGTGCGAATGGCTTAACATCAAGAAAGGATTTGAAACTTTGATATTTGAATTCAACAATTTCTTAATGGCATTTTAACAACTCATTTACAATTCATGCAACAGAGTACGCCATAATGATAGTCCCGTGCTGACTATAAAACAAATCGACCACATAACAAGTCACAAAATAGTCTTCCCCTGTGTACCGATATTCGAAGAAAGCCAATAATGTCCAGGGGCTAGTGACGTAGGTCGCCGAGACTGCTGGACGGGAGTGGGAGAACAACCCTTCGCAATCGGTGGCCAATAAACGACTATTTTACTACTTTTCTTACGACGTCAAAATTGGACTCCTGCGTTTCAACTATGCTGCAAGTGGTGCTGTGTGGTGAATAAAAAAATCTATCCTTGTTTTATATTTTTATAATAAAAGTTATATATATTATTTAGTATCAGTATATATAAATATCATTAACACACTTTGACTGAGTCATGTGTAGAAAAGTTACATTAAACTGTTAACAATAATTAAGGAATTTTGTTGGAAAGGTTTGATTCGACTTTATTCAAATTAAAAAGTTTTTATTATTACTTGCAGCTACGGATTCGTTGTAGCAAACTCTGTATGAAATAAAAACCTTTTGATCATTTTGCAGTCAATAATTATGTATGGGTCGGGTCTGTGATGTATTGGTCAACGTCGTTGGCTTTGGTTAACCCTTCCGTACTCATGGTGTAACAATGCGTTACTTCCGTCTTTAAACCTATAAATTATCTGTAAAATAAGTAGTACAAAAAATCGAAAATTTTGCTATTTGTAAATGAAATAGTTCTACATAATATTGAAAATTAAAAATACATTACAGTTAACGTTTTTTTTTGTATAATTAATCGTAATTTTAAAACCTCGTCAATTTTACCATCGAAAAATACAACATTATAATATAGTATATTATTAAATAAAGTATAGTATAGTAACTGAAACACGTTTCGAGCCTGTTCTGCTATGAAGAATTTCGATTCTTGTGTCTTTCAATAATTTTGCATAGTTTGATATATATTTCAGGTTTCTGACACAAAATATGACGTAAAATAATTACTTAATGCTATATAAAACCATATTTCACTATTTGAAATTGTCATTTCACTTTATAAATGTGTTTATATGACAAAACCTACACGGTAACGCTATGTGACTGCATGAGATCCGAATGGATTTATTTAGCATGAAAACGCGAAGGTTAAGTATGCCTCGGGCTCAAATCCCGGTACGGAAAGTTTCATTAAATGATTTTTCAATCGATTAATGGATTTCTGTTCATACGCATGGATGTTTTCAAACAACAAACAAACAAGGAAATTTTTACAAAAAACTATATAATAAGAATAGGTAGATAAAACATTGAAAAAAAAACTAAAAAAATTCGCCATCAAGTACCTTAATTAGATTACTCAAAAAATAAATATCCACGAGCCGCCATAGACAATTTTCTATGATCCAAGTTTTTATTTGGCTTACTCGATACTCATATAATACCCACCGCCTATCAAAAAAATCCCAAAATACTTCAAATAATTGTTTTCGTCTCTCTTCTTCTCACGCGGCTACCTCTCAAAAGAAGGTGACGGATATACCATAATTTCGCTGTGTACCCACCGATAGTGGTCGGTACAGTGTTGTGCGAGGGGGGTCGATAAAAATGTCCCCCCTGCCAGATCAGAACCGTTTGAGGGGCAGTTTTATGTCCCGACTGGACATGCTCTGCAAGACATCACGTGTGTTATACACGGGGTAATGAAAATAGTGAGAGATGTATAGTGTATCCAGTGTGAATCTACGAATTACATTGTTTCATAATTCGTCAGTAACTTATTACATAAATTGTCAGTAAGAAATAATCTTTTTTTTTGTTAACATGTCCCTCCCAACGTAGAGCATATGGCCTTCTAATGGAAGTATGTCAACAGAAGTTTTTTTCTACGAGAATTGCATGTTATTCAGTTACTCAACCTCTCTTTTTTTTCGAAGAAAGTATGGTTAGAATCATAGGAAAGGACTAGTGGTTAGCTAATCGCTCTCGCGACGCCCCGTTTTTGAGGATCGGATGGGTGGGAGGGAAGAGTTTTAGATATTACAAACATGCATGACTACGAACAGAAATCCATAAATCGATTGAAAGATCAATTATTTTTTATGAAACTGTCCACATCGGGTTCATTAATAGGTAGTCAGTTAATAGTAATGTTTAGACAGAAAAATAATTGACAAATAAACAAAGGGTAGCTTAGGTTAGGGTTAATTTAATTACTACCATTTTATATGAATTACTTACCGTTTATTTAATTAACTGAACACGTGTATTCTGACTAATTTTAGAATTAGTTACTGATTGTTTTGATTACTTACTGCCCGATTATTATTTTTTACTGACCAAAAATTGAAATATTTACTGACCCAATAAATTCAGGCCTTAAATTTATTTATCGATTGATTGTCGAATGATGATTTTTCGGCACATTATTATTTGATTTAATCAGAGGGTTTCTGGATTTTTTGTATAAGAAGCAGAGTTAATATTTTTTGTATACAATGTTTTTTAGACGATTTTGCTTTATTATATTGTGAATTGGAAAGGGATTTTGGAATTTAGAATGGATATAACTATATCCGATTTGTTTTCCACATTAAACATGTTTTAAATTGGTGACATTGAATTTCATTTCTAAACTTTGAAAATAAATAACAACTCTTCAGATATTTTGTTTACAAATATTAAAAAAATGTCGCTCCAGTGGTAACAATGTCCGCTCGAAATGTGTAGTATTTTGATTCTAATATTAACACACGTTTTTCTATAAAAATTGCTTATTACTTATTAGCTCAAAATGTTTCAGAGAGAGTAAGAATAGAACGATAGCAGTTATTCACGACTAGTGATTAGCTAATCGAATTCACTACGCCTCGTTTTTAAGATCAAGAAAATGCTTCTAGGTGGTTGGTTGGTATTAAAAGCTTTCCAAATCTTGACATAAATAGTTTTTTTTTTTGTTGACTAAATACATCTGGTTGTTGCACAAAATCCTTTTTGTTTACAGAGGTAATAAAAATTATTGAAATATTTATTAATCTTTTTTTTTGTTCATTTTGAAATTTCGTATTCGTCATACTGTACGTAAAACAAATACGCACTTTCAAGTAACATCAAGCAAGGATTACTTACCCATATTGAAAGCGTAATGAAAGAATAAGATGGCGAAGATCCGGATCCTTAATGAGTGTGGCATGTGACAATATTGCTTTACAGGATATCTCCTCCTTTCCTATTGAATTGCACGCAAATATTATTGGCAATCTGCAACATGTGTTATTCATAATAAAAAAAATGCAATTATCTGTCCAATAAACAAATAAATATTATATAATTTAAGACATCGACTGAGGGTGCTTGATGGAATTTCAATATCAAATTTGAATTATTGAGATTTCGTACACTTCCATCTATTTTGTCACTAACTGCCCGGGTTTCGCCTTTTGGCATCTTCAGGCATTCGTGCGCTCGAATTCCTGAAGATGCCGAAAGGCGAAACCCGGGTCGTTAGTAACAAAATACATGGAAGTGTAAAATATCTCATTAATTCAAATTTAAATAAATATTATGTTGTGTATATTTGTTTTTGTAAATTTCCGGTCAAATGACTTTCAAAAAAGAATTGATCATGGTACATTTTTGAATGTTACAAGTAGGGCATTAAATCCCAGACCGTTTTAATGATTCCGGGATTCGTAATTAAGTGTAATTTCATGTGCTAAATTGCATATTTAAAATTTAATTTGTGTGGAATGGTATTTTTTATTGATCAAAGAGAAAAACATTATTACCAAAGTAGTATCCAAAAAGATAACATGTGTGTCTCGGGTTCAAATCCCGGTGCGGACGTTTTTCATAAATTGATTTTTCAATTGATTTATGGATTTCTGTTAGTAGTCTGAGTGACTGAGTTGTCTAAAACTCCCTCTTCACCCACGCATCTCATCCTCATGAAGCGTAGCGAGAGCGACTAGCTAACCACTAGTCCTGTTTTAGCCCTATCCTTCTATCCCTACTCTGTTCGGCAAAAGGGAGGTTGAGCAACAGAGTAACAAGCAGTTCTCATAAAATAATTTTGTAAAGATATCTCCATTAAGAGACCATATGCTCAACATTGGGAGCGGACATGGAAAAAATAAAACACGTTGTAGTCAATAAGGAAGCTTTAAATGAATTATTGAATTATAATTATAAATGAATTATAAATGAATTATAAATGAATTATTTTCTATAATTTACAGCGAATCCTGAAATGACGCTTAGGTGAACTCGGGATTATGGAATTGAATAATTAACCGTGATCCCGGAGAAGACTAATAGTTCGTAAGTTACAACACTATTATCTCAATGTTTGAGTAAATGAAACATGAATAATTAGTACGAAAAACGTGTGCTTTATTTTATATATTGCCTTTTCATCAAGAATTAACTGTTGCACCTAAAAATTCAATACTTACTTCATTATTACGAATTAAAGTGGATCATGCAAATGGTTGCCAACCTGTTAAATTACCATTTCTTTTTAACATATACATTCCTGATAACGAGTGTTAGACACGTTGACTTACAACCACTCCTTGCAATCTAATCATTCGAATAAAACTATCTTCGTTTCTATACTCTTATTTCGAAATTATACAGCTACAACAAAATATTAAACTATACACTTAATTCAGCCATAGTATGTAACTAATCAAAAAATGTGGAACGAAAATTTCGCAACATCTCTTTTTTGTATTTTTGATTGGCAGAATTTTCACAGGCCACTAACTCGTTTGTTCGTATTGTGTAAACTTCGAATCTAAGCGGGGGATGATTTTCCATCTATAAATATATGCACCCCTTTCTTCTCGCGAAGAAACGTATTCTTCGAATTCTTATATTTATGACGCTTTGGATATTGGCTCATTTTTGATATCTGGATTGGCAAGGGATGAATTTATATAATGTTTGGTTATATCTTTGGGAACAACTGATGTAAGAAAGCTTTTTCAGACGTTAATTTAATAATTTATTTGATCCTTAAAATTAAGTGTTGAGAAAACAATAAGTGATAATTGTGAAGATAGTGTGATGTCGAAAATGTTAGGAATAACATTATTTGACAATGGAAACTCGAATTGTTGAAATTTTGTACATTTCCATGTATTTTGTCATTTTCTTTATCTATCTATATATATATAAATGAATGTCTGTTTGTTGGTTTGTCCGGATCTTATAGGCTCCTAAACTACTCAACCGATCGTGACGAAACTTTCAGGAAGGACTTATTGTGATCATGCCGGGAAATCTATATCTATATATATAAAATGAATGTCTGTTTGTTGGTTTGTCCGGATTTTATAGGCTCCTAAACTACTCAACCGATCGCGACGAAACTTTCAGGAAGGACTTATTGTGATCATGCCGGGAAATATTATATAAAATAAATGTTTGTTTGTCCTTTACGCGTTCCTTTACCATTCATACGATTTCGATGAAACTTCGGTGAGTTGTTGTGCACACACCCGTGAAGGGTTCTGAAGAAAAAAAATTGAAAATCTAAAATTGAAAAAAAGAATCAGATACGTACATACAGCCACATCTAGGAAAAACCTTTTTATTTATTCGTGTACGCACCAGACGAAAAACAAAAATATTGTGTTATAACAAGTGTGATATTGAAACTCGGGTTCGGGTCGGGCCAGACCTGAAGATGATGGGCTCGAACCGGGTAAGTCTATGAAATTTCGGCCTGTGCAGACCTATAATCCAAAAGCAGTTCAATAAACAGAATTAAAACACAAACCGTTTCTTTCTTTGAGTGGCATTGCAACGCATGCCGGGTACTCACTAGTACAATGTAAAATAATAAAAATTATTATCATGAAGTCTAGGAACTACATTGATAATTGTATTATTTTTTATACTGATTAGATAGTACTGATTTTTACCTTAATTGGCAAAATAATCACATTAATAATTAAAAATTCAAAATAATTAAAGTAGTCTCTCTTGTAACACAGTAATGTGGATGAAAAACAATCTAAGCCTCACAGATAAAGTTGCCTTTCATGTTTAAAATAAAAATCCAACAATTTGAGAAATCTAATTCTCGACCCCATAATTAAGCGTATAAAAATACAAGCAAATTTAACTCTTTGTTATGGGACTAGATTTTTAATGTTTAAAATTTTTCTTTATCTACTAAATTCAAACATCAGTGAATAAAATTTTCATGAATATTTGAAACTCACTAAATCAAAGAATGCCTTTTTATATTTGGACTGAACTTATTTGTCTATGTATAAAAATGAATTTTTGTTTGTTTGACCTTTATGCGTTCCTATACCATTCATCTGATTTCGATGAAACTTTGGTGAGTTGTTGTGCGTACATAAAGGTTTCTGAGAAAAATCTAAAAAAAAAAATTAAAATTGTACAAACAGTGACTTCACGGAAAACCTTCTGTTTTATTCGTGTACACACTAGAATGTTTTGTATCCAAAAGCACTTCAATAAACAGAATTAAATAGCAAACACTTTTTTTCTTAGAGTGGCATTGCAACGCATGTTAGCGGTACTCGCTAGTTTGTGATAAAACAAAACAATATTTACCTTCTATTCAGTATGTTTACATATTATTTTATTTTTCATTTTTTGCAATACATCCCTGCAAAAAGTTCGGCAGTTGAATATGAACATTTAGATTTAGTCAGAATAGGGGAGGCAGAGGGTGAAAGTCACTTTTTGAATAGTACGCATTCAAAAATCGTTTGAGACTGTTTTGAAGGAACACATAAGGATATGTTATATTTAGGGTTTGCACTTGGCTTTGAAGCATAAGATTATTTGAAACCAAATAACTTAATATAATTGTAATTGGCTTAACACAAGTAATTGGCTTCAGTCACTAAAAGCTTGAATATTGCGTTTGATTTTTAGAGTAAAATAATAAAAACTTTCATGTTATATATTGAAATGTGTTATATTGGATGTTAAAATGTTATTTTGACAGACGACGCTTTGTGTATGTTAAAACAATTAATATAGAAACTGGACATAGACGTGTAGTCACGGCTTCGTTTCCCTGAATGGAAACTTTACGTTAATTGATTGAAGCGACTTACCTTCAGTCAGTTTACGTGAAAAATTATTTCTATTGAAATTCTTCATTTTTTTTAACCACATCCTCTCCAAATACTCTCAACTACTTCAACAATTAGTGATTCCATGAAAACTGATTGTTACTCAGACGCTCAATCTTTTTTTATGATATAAATATATAACTAGGATAGGTCTAGTGTTTAGCCAATCACTATCGTACGCCGTGTTTTGAGGGTTGAATGGGTGGGAGGTTATTCAGACATCACATACATGTCAAATTTGAATTGTTGAGATTTTGTACATTTCCTTGTATTTTGTCACTTACGACCCAGATTCTCCTTTCTGCATCTTCAGGCATTCGAGTACATGTAACGGAGACCATTGACGTTGACCAGTCAGTGACAGGCTTAATTGCCTAAGGCCGCATTGAGGACAAAAATAATTAAAAATCCATATTTTTTTCTGCTTTTTGATTCTCCCAGCCCTGTTACAGAAGAAAACACATCAAGATGTCATTTTCGATTGTCTTGTATTCTTGTGGGTACAATAGCGAAGCAATCGGCCCGTGTTTCCTCTTTCAATCGCCAAATATGACATTACTTACAGTGCGTACGTATTTTTTCTGGATGGGGTATCTATTTGCATTCAGACGCTTCCGAATGTTTCACTCTTATTTTATTTTGATGTATTTACAAATAGCGCGGGGTTTTCCAGTGGCGTATCAATTTTATTTAAGTACACAACAATTTCAAATCACGAGGTAACTACGCGGATTGCCAATTACGGATAACTTCAGCAGCTTAAACCACAATACGGAAAGTATGGAACTCACGGTTGTACCACCTGTTCAACGCATGAAATCTGACAGTGGTGCTTCAAGGTTGATAGGAACTAAAAAACACGGTAAACGTATACCGTGCTTCGAAAACAAATCCTTGCGGTGAATATTCGAGGTACGGTGGTCTGATTTTGTCAGGAACTCGGAGGTAAGAGAGCGGACGAACCTTATTAAGTCCAAAATTAAAAAAAGCGACGATGGACCTGGTTTGGAAATGTGCTGCAGATGTCCCACAGAAGCATGAACCCTGCCTGTCTCTTTTGTGGATTCTGTCACTATGGATGCGGATAACTAGGCCTGTCGCTGACCGGTCAACGTCAGTGGTTTCAGTTAAATTTTTGTTGGACTCGAGTATCAGTACGTCCAGTTTCATGAATCGATTAATAGATTTTGTAACAGAACGCCTTGGGAGGAAGTAAAACGACTAGCGGGGTAAGAGGATGTTACAGCCACCGTGTGGTGACCGAGTAAGGAGGGGATATTATAAAAAACCCACCAATTTTCGTATATTATATTGTCAAATTTTCAATCTATTCTAACGATAATATTGTAGAATGATATTTCTACAATCTACATAGATATTATATATTGTACCTCTCCATTTATTTATTTTTTAATTAATTTAAGCAGACCCGTATCAAAACAGTTGATTGTAAATATATCATATTTTTAAATCTTCTACAATAGGTTTCCTGGAATCGGCGTAAACGAATAAGGTGTATTATAAGTTATTTGATAACAACCGGTTTACTTAAACTACTCTTTATAATTAGGCATGTAATCTGTAAAGAGACACCTGACGATTAACTGATACCCAAAACTTATCTAAAACTGCGTCTCTAACCATTTTTAAAGCGATCGCCTCTTTTACCTCAGTAAAAATAATCAACTTCCTACTGAACTAAGAAGTTAAACTTTTTATGTATATTACGAAAGGTTATCAATTTCTATTATTTTGGATACACTAACGCATCATCTCACAAGAATTTAGTTAAGTAATGATTTATTCACCAACCTAGATTTCAGAAGCGCCACTACTGAATACTTTTAAGCACTAATCTAAGCTGAAACTAAATAACTAACCTTTTTTTAATATATATTCTATGAACTTGTTTTTTTTAAAACATCGACTGAGGGTGCTTGATGGAATATCAATATCAAATTTGAATTGCTGAGATTTTGTAATTTTCCATGTATTTTGCTACTAACGACCCAGGTTTCGCCTTTCGGCATCTTCAGGAAAGTACACGAATGTGCTCGAATACCTAAAGATGCTGATGCGTTAGTGACAAAATACATGGAAATGTACAAAATCTCAACAAACTAAATTTGAACTTGTTTGTAATAAACAATGAAAACAAGTGAGTAAATAATTAAAGTCATCAAACAAAATTTAATATACAAATGGTGATACTAACTAACGGCAAACCTACAACCTGTCTTCATATTATGAAATATATATATCCAAGAATAGTGAACTGGTTGATTTAATATACGCCACTGCATACAAAGTATGGGATGAAAAATCGACTTTTGATGCGTTGTAGCTGTATTGAATTTAATCGGGGTGGTAATTTTGAATGGATATCTGTATTTGTAGCACTTACAGCATGCAAAACATTTTGTATTGATTCGAAGTATTGCGCATTGGGAAAACATATTTTAAAACCACTTATTCAAGGTTTCCTTTGAGCTCAATAAATGACGGAGTCAAAATTTTTATGTTGTTCGCTAGTCCGTTTATAATTTAACTGTTTACTGCTCATGGTGTCTTGTGATACTGGAAAAAAATATTTTTTTAAGCTCAATTTGATCAATTTACAAAAAATCGACGTTACAGATTCTTTTTATTATTGTAATTCAAAAAATACTTTATTTTTTATATAATAGCCACCTTTTGTTGCTTAGTATGTGAATGCTACAATTTGTGCACTTTAAAAACTGATTTTTTGGAAAATTTTGACACAAAAACATGGATATAAAAGCAACGCGAAGTTGTGGTTACCGTTTAGTCCAAATTGTACCAAACAAGGTAGGAAAGAAGAAATTGCTATTGAGCAACTGGAGTAATCCCAGCAAAATCATTTATGTAGCCACTAGTTTCAAGGATTCGTGGTGCACAGGTCAACGCCGTTGGCTTCGGTTCCGGATGCCTCAGACTTAACACCCGGTACGGAAAGTTTCGTTAATTGATTTTTCTATCGATTTATGGATTCCTAAAAACGGGCGTAGTGACAGCGATTAGCTAACCATTATTCTTGCGTTTCAACTATGCTGCAAGTGGTGCTGTGTGGTGAATAAAGAAATATATCTTTGTGCCACATTTTTATAATAAAAATCACACATGAGTGTATCAGTAAAGTGTTTGTCAGGTTCATGGTGCAGTGGTCAACGTCATTGGCTTCGGTTACGCATGTCTCAGGTTCGATTCCCGGTACAGACAGATTCAGAAATTGATTAATCAATCGATTTATGGATCTCTGTTCGTAAACATGGATGTGTGTGATGTCTAAAATTTCCAATTAGATAACCACTAGTCCTGTCCTAGCCCTATCCTTATATTCCTACTTTCTTCAAAAATAGAGGTTAAGCAACAGTTACAAACAGTTATCGTTGAAAAACTACATCCATTAGAAATCAATATGCTCCACATTGGGAGTGGAAATGTAAAAAAAAGGAAATTTTCAAGAACGCTTCCTAACGCAATGAAAAAACACGTTATTCTTTTGGTCCGATGCGGAGCTGAACGGGGCTAGGAAAAATAAGATGCAATTAATTCAGCAAATAATTAAAAATAAAAATAGTTCGCCAACCTATGACAACGCAAAAATCTGTTTAAAGAATAATGACCGTCAGTTTAATTGTTTTGTTCTTTTTTAATAATGCTCATGATGAGCGAAACCAGTCTTGATAATTCCACATGAAATTGGCAAATAGTACAAAACAAATTGTATGTTATTTTTAAAATGTAACGTTTTTCCACCAAGAATTGACAGTTAATATCTTAAGAGTATGTAATATAATTATTTTTAAATCATTATGTAGATATTTTTCAATATAAATGAAATACCTTATGCTGTCAGATACAGTATTTTTGATTTTTTGTTTGTTCTTCCATTTAGTAGATGTGGCTTAAATATTGTATCCGATAAATATGTATCTGATATTGTAGTATATTTCAAAACAAAAACACTCTCCGCGGATGCGGCTTCAACTGGCCAAGGATTTATTCGTTTTCGACGTACAAATGGCCTCTCAAAGTCAACAACCCGCAAAAGAGCACGTCTCTTTCCACTTCGATCCTCCTCAAAAGTGATTTATAGACCTACTCTCCCCTTTTCTCCCTCCCGTCCTGATATCTGCGACAGAGAGGAAATCAAAAATGCATTTATTTACAATAAGAATTTGAATGATGCTTTATACAAACAGAGAGGAGTTATGACATTTGAATAGATGTGGTTAAAGGAAAGGATATCTACGATAAATAATAACAGTGGTATATTTCGAAATACTTTTGCGTTTCCTTCTCTCGTTCAAGATTTCCTATTAAATATATCTATGTGATATCGAATAATACTTTACAGCGTTTGTCTGAAGTTGATGATATCGGTTTATTGTTTGATTCTTCTTTCACATTATTAATTCCATTGCTTTGCGTGCTAGTAAACTTCTTGAGTTTATAGTACGGTAAAGTAAGCCATTTGAAAATTCAACTGTGTTTTGCACTCAATCCATCTATTTGATTTTATAGATCTATTATCTGGAGTCCATATAAAAATTCCTAGCGAGCGACTTCATAAGAAATTTTTACGATATTTTTATTTAAAAAGATTTAAATATTTTCCCTTAAAGGAGTACTACCCTAACAAATTTCTTTTGGGAAAACTACCCTCACTCTCTTGAAGCTCGAAGATAGTTTTCAATTCAAAGGTATTTTTCCTCTTACTCTACGGGGTCGAGTTTATAATCCTGAAATTTTAAGACTATTAACTTACATGCTCCCAATTTTTATCTACATGGCTGAAACCATAACCAGACAATTTTGTCTAATTCAATCAAATCACTTTTTTACTGTCAAGCTGACAGTGTAATTCCATACCCTGCCGAATTCACGCTGTTGGCAAATAATTTGCGTAATTCATGAACTGGGCAAAATTTTACCCATTTCATGATATAAGAAATTTCGCACCTTCGGGGTGACATATATATATATATTATATGTATATTTTTTTCCATGTCCGCTCCCAATGTGGAGCATATGGTCTCCTAACGGAGCATCTTAACAGAATTTTTCTACGAGGACTGCTTGTTAATCAGTTGCTCAACCTCTCTTTTTTGGAAGAGAGTAGGGATAGAAGGATAGGGTTAGAACAGGACTAGTGGTTAGCTCTCGCTCAGACTACGAACAAAAATCCATAAATCGATTGAAAGATCATTCTATGAAAACCGTCCGCACCGGGAATTCAACCCGAGACATCCGTAGCCGTAGCTAGTGACGCTACCAACTGCGTTACGGACGCCGTATATATACTTATATCCATTAAGAGTTCATACTAGGGCTTCCAAACCGGTTTAAACCGAAACCGGTTAACCGGTTTATTGGCTGTTTTGAAAAAAACCGAAAACCGGTTTATTTTCCTCGGTTAACCGGGGTTTCTAAAAATTTCTCTTTCCATATTAAATATAATAGGGTTTAATACATCTATTCATATGTAGAGTTATCAGATATTTAAAAATATAAATATTGTTCAATTATCTAGTTTCTGCAATATAAATGAGGTAAAATTATGAACAACAATCATTTTTTAAATCGATTTGACGTTACATAAATATTAATATCCAAAATTTGAAAGGATTCTCATATTATATTTTCGATGAGAATAAAACTAGTGTTACACAATAGCTCTTATTGAACTTATGACACATCTACGTTTATTATTTATTTTTCAGATGCAAATAAAATTTGGAAAACCCCTTGTAGGTACTATTATAAAAAATATAAATATATTTATAATCAATTTTTTTTCCTAATTTTTCACGATTACTTCTGATTTTTATTAGAAATATCTGATTACTACCTAAGCTTGGTATTGTAAAAAAAATATTTATAACGAGGAATATAATATTGCTTATCTTATCTTATATTTCGCATTTTTTTACCATGTCCGCTTCCCAGTGTGGAGCATATGACCTTATAATGGAGTATCTCAACAGAAGTTTTCTACGAAAACTGCTTGTTACTCAGTTGTTCAACCTCTCTTTTCGAAGATAGTAAGGATAGTAGGATAGGGCTAGGACAGGAGTAGCGCTCTCAGTACGCCACTTTTTTAGGATCTTTTTTAGGAATTTTAGACATCACATACACCCATTCCTTCGAACAGAAATTGATTTATGGTATTCTCTGCTCAGGGGCTTAATCCCGAGACATCCGTAACCGTAGCCAACGACGTTACCAACTGCGCTACAGACGTCGACACCCATTACATCAACTTAAATATTTTTAGAAGGATTTTTCGTTGTTAGATGTTTTTTAATGTTGAATCAACATATAACATAACTGCTACCCAATAAAAAAATCGAGAAAGTTGTGTAAAAAAAAGGTATAGTGATTTCTAAGCCAAACGGGATAGTGTGTTTTATTATATATTGGGAAAATAAAAAGTTTAAATAAACAAACACATGTTTCTAAGTCAACGGAAACACAACAATTCAATTGTAAAGCATGTTTGTTGGTATTTCCGACAATAAGTGTCATAAATCATAAATCGTTTGTCATAAATCGTTTTATTAGTAACCTTTACTTTAGACTTCATCTCTTGTTGTGCGAAAGGAACAATAATAATAATGTCTCACAAATATTCGTAGTTTAATGAAACACGAGATGCAAAGTGCATTAGAGTTTTTAAACAATAAAGAAAAAATGGTTTAAAATTGCAAAATAATGTTCTTGGAATATACAATCATAGTAACTATGATAAATATGATAATATACACGTTAATAATTATTATGGTATCTGTTTAAATACTTATTTTTGGTTCTATATAATACACACATTACAATTATTGCGCCAAAGCTATATGCATACAGTAACAATTATATATAAATAAAACCATAATGTGGAGCATATGGACTCTTAATGGAGTTTATCTCAACATAAATTGTTTCTACGAGAATTATTTATTACTCAGTTGCTCAGCCTCTCTTTTTTGAAAAGAGCAGGAATACAAGGATAGGGCAGGACTAGTGGTTAGCTAATCGCTCCCGTTACATCTCCAGAATTGGATATGCGGGAGGGAGTTTTAGACATAGGAGGCAACTGTATTTTCGAATAGAAATCTATCAATAGATTTAAAAATCATTTTATGACCTCAACAGAAGCCAACGACGTTGACCACTCAATTCATATAAAATAATATAGGTATTTTTACATTCACTGAAATAAAGTTTTGAATGAACGTGACATTAATGCTTTGATGTAAAGGCAAAATTTTTGATGTAAAGGCAAAAAAAGGTTATTATTTGAGAGTAAATTAGTTTATTTTGTTTTTGGAATAATATACTCTAAGTTACATAATTATTTACTACATTTAAAACGTAACACATTATTTAATATTCATTCCTATATAAGTATATAAAATTCTAGCATATTTTTATTTTTCTTTAAAATACAATACATACAAAATATGTATTCTTTTTACTCCGTACGCAATTATCATGAATGCATTGGTCTTTTCTGCATTTGCATTGTGTGTATATGTTTCATCAATGCGTTAACATAATAATTGAATTATTACCAATTGTATTTTGCGTCTGATTAAATATTTTGTTATGGTGCGTTGTATTTTCTATTTGTGTTGGTTTATATTTAATTCACTTGTATATTATAATACAGGGGCTCCCAGCCTTTAAGTACATTATTATATCAATTATCAAAATATATTAAATATACTAAAAATTATTATATCATTCTCAAAGTCAGTATGATCTTTGGCATTGCATTTCATTGGCCAGTGCTTCATAATAAGGAGAGCTTGATGATATTCCTGTCAGTAAACAATCATAAAGATGCATCCAGTGTTGATCAGAGCAGCCAGACAACATAAACATTTCTACTTATGCAGACAAATGAGTTCGAATAACATTTTTATCAAATGAGTATTTTATAAAGTTGAGAAAATAAAATTGAAGTAATAAATAATCTGTCACGGTAATTCTACACCGATTTCTATAGAATTGCCGCGATAAATTTGTGAGCGTCGAACGCACACAAATCGGTGAGCGGGCGCCATGTCCGCCGGCACGGGCTTGAGAATCTCTGGTATAATACATATCTATTAGTTTATATTAGAAAATTTTATGAAGAAAAATACCTTATTTTTTAATCGTTACACTATTACATCGTGGTACCAAAACTGGTTTTTGGAAAATAGTTAAAACGTATATTTCGGTTTAAACCGGTTAACCGGTTTTTTCGTCAGAAAAAAACCGAAAACCGGTTAGTCTTTTGGGGCGGTTAATTGGAAGCCCTAGTTCATACTCTCCAAATTAGTTGCGGATATCGTAAATATCATTCGATTATATACTATATATTTCTTCTATATTCGTTTTTATTTGAATAATATAAAATTAAAATTGTTTACATTGTTATTCCACTGGATTTATCACTGACGTGACGCGTTTCGCCTCTTCAAGAAGCATCTTCAGACTAACCATATTGCAAGGTTATTTATTTTAAAGGTACACAATGACTCTAATTCTTAAATTAAAAATGAAGTGTATTGTGGGTTTTATTCCATTCTACTGGACGTGGGGAGGCGGGTAGACATAAACACTGATAGACAAATTACTAATTACCAAAACACTACTAATTATAAATCAATTACTAGTGTTTGGAGGTGAAAATTCAAAGGGAAATAAATTTAAACTTGAAACTTAAATTTTATTATAATAATATGTACTAAAATGAAAAAAGACCATGGCAATCACACGTGAATGTTAGGAAAGCGTAATTTCTGAATGTCAATGTAATTCTAAATGATAAAGTCCTTGACAGTTGAATAAAATTTACACTATCAGTATAAATATCCACCCCTTCGTTAAAGGGGCATGAAATCATTCATTAAACTACCCTTCCTATACTTAATGGTAACATCATTAAAAACTTTCAAGCACTTGCTGCCGATGTCAACTCGTACGTCAAATACCATAAGTACGTTAAATACTTGCGACTTTAAGAGGATCCTCTATCATATGAATATTAATTGAACACATAATTAACACCACTTATTGGCTATTTTGCCTCGTTAAGCACAACTATCGTATCTGAAGACTTAAAATATTTTAATTCATTTTTTTAACCATGTTTGATTCCAACGTAAAGCATATGTTCTTCTAATGGATTTATCTTAACAGACATTTTTCTACGACAACAATTTAATTACTCAGTTGCTTAGACTCTCATTTTTGAAAAGAACACGAATATAAGAATATGGCTAGGACAGGACTATTAGTTAGCTAAACGCTCTCGCTACTACCCGTTTTGCAAATTGAATGGGCGGGAAGAAATTTTAATCATCACAAACATCAATTCTTTTGAACAAAAATCAATGAATCGATTTGTAAATCTGTTCGTAATGGAATTTAAACTCGTGAAATATATGACTAAAGCTAACCATGTTTACAACTGCACCACGGACTCGACGTTTATAAATATAATAAATATATATTTTTCAACATGCAAATCTTCTTTTTTGAGAAAGTAAGGATGAGGTTAGGACAGGAAGAGTAGTTGGATAATCGATCTCGCTACGCCCCGTTTTGTGAATTGAATGAATGTGACGGAACTTTAAGCGTTACAAACATCAATACTTTTGAAGAGAAATCCATAAATCGATTTATGAAACAGTTCATACTAGGATTAAAGCCTGTGACCAAAGCCAACGACGTTGATGAACCTGGCATTCATAATTTTCGTGTAATAAATGCTTAATTCATCCACATTAAAAAATCAATAGATTTATTTTAAAAAATAAAACACAAATCATTTGTACTACTTCCACATATTTATAATGATCAGGACCAGTTTCGCTCATCACGAGCATTACCAAGTTTATAATGCTCGTGATGAGCGAATCCGGTCCTGATCATTACAAATATGTGAAAGTAGTACGAATGAATTGTGTTTTATTTTTTAAAATATAACGTCTTTTCACCAAGAATTGACAGTTAACACCTAAAAAGTCAATAGATTTATCATTAAGTGCATTGTCAAAAAATATAATGTGCCATTTGATGTGAGAAAAAAATACTTATACAATTTAATGTCAATATTACGTATTGATTGAGTTGGCGTTTACTTGGTAGAACTCCAGTATTTAATTCTACAAAATTCTCCAAAATTCTGCAAAATTTCAATACTACGAAATATCTCGATTTTCCATCGCGAAATATCAATTCATAAGCAACTGCTTCTTCTACCCTTATTACTGTGCCTTCAGTCCACCCCCCATATTCAACTACCCCTAAGTATAGGTAGGCAACATACACCGCATCTTGAGCGGGTGTTCCCGTCGCGATGCAAATTTCTATACACATCGTTAGATAATCCTCCAATTTGTCAATCTCTAGTGGTGGACAGACAGTAGCGTCTGGTATGGGCTTTGTTGTACAATTAAAAAACGTAAATTCTTTTAATATTTCTTAAAAAAAAAACTTTACTGTTATAACAAGTACAGAAAAAGCCCATTTGAAAATGATTACTTATTCAGTTGAAACATAAATAAACGAACAAAAATATAAAATGCTAAAAGAAAAAAAACCAAATCTAATCATCTCTTAAATAAAATAATATTTTAATAGATACTTTTTTATATAAGAAGTAAATCTTTGTGGAAATTTTCAGTGCGTGAGGGACTCCAATCAAATAATCAATATTCGAAACGTTAACCAAAATATCAAATTGGAAAATTTTTGTAGAGATTATTTACGAATTATTGAAAATTCATTATATTTTGTTCAGATAATGGATTTTTAATGTGTCTTCATTTTTGACATCTGATTAGTATATTTATATATTTGTAAAAGTTCCTTGACATTTGAATTGTAGAATATTTTTTTTTTTTGTATATAATTTGTTTCATTACCTATAAATTCTTATCATAATTCATGAACAAACTGTTTTATACACCTTGTAAATGTTAACATTCAATTTTATATAAATATTACTGTTATTGTTTTATATTTATCAGTTGATAATGCTCGTGATGAGTAAAACTGGTCCTGATAATGATATACATGTGGCAGTAGTACAAAAAATTGTTTTTTATTTTACATAATGTTCTTTTACCAAGAATTGACAGTTAACACATTAAAAGTGAAATACTCAATTTGTAAAGCTTTGGAAAAATCACAGACACTGATGACTTTGGATGGTAATTCGTAAATCGGCAAAATCAATTAAGCAATTGCGCATTTGTGGATTGAAAAACATTGACGACACATTCGAGCAGAACGTAAGGTTACACATGTTTATTTTTTATTGAAATTTAAAAATGCTTTTTGAATAATTGCAACTTCGTACGCCAATGTGATTAACAGCCAGGAACATCGCCAGTCTCTGTTCGGAAGTCGTCTAGTGGTTTGCGATACATGCCTCAGAAAAATGAGCTACAACTCGATCTGTATTCACGGAAACCTCATGACAAACACTAAATCTAGTCTTATCCGTCCAGGCAGTACCGAGAGGACCAGCGGGTAAGGCGGATCGGCGTCGTCCGTGAATAGCGAGCGCCTGAAGAACCCCACACTTCGGAAAATTCCACATTTGGAGTGGTTTTCAAAATGATGATTTTCTTTCTTGTTTTTTTACGATGTATTTTTCACTGAATACTAACGATGCCTTTTTTTCGATGGACCGCGGCTGACAAGGGGTGTTTCAGAATATTAATTTTATTGCTTTTCTATTTTATAACCGTACGCGTTATAAATGATGGTATAGCTGTGTGTGTATTGTTTATCAACGCGAACTATTACGTCATGAGAAGATTTCATATATACATGTGATAATAATAAGGCGTTCAATTAAACTCACTTTTGTGTAGATCATATTCACTTTCATAAAAATAGTTTTCACTTATAACAAATACATTCCACAAAAAACAAATTCTTTCACTAAAAATAAAGTGGTCCCACATAATAAAATATATTTAACATTGAAGAAATATATTACACTTACGAAAAAATATTTTCACATAGGTAAAATAGGTTTCGCTCAATATAAATACTCACACTTTGAAATCGATAGTTTTACAAAGCTGTAATGAAATGTCACTTATTATTCTACCCTATATTAGGCCACCTATGTTGTCTTTGCTCCACGCTTTAGAATATAATACACAAACCAAACCAGACCAACCATAACATAACCTACTACAACTTAACTCACTTTGTTAAAAGAATCCGTGACTAAATGGAAACGATTAAAGTCAAAGTTTGAGTGTACTAAGTTAATGCTATCTAATCCAAAGTGCAAAATATCGAAATGAAAGTTCAAGCGTACCAAGTGAATACTATCTAACACAAGGTGCAATCATATATAACCCTATTAATAATGCGTCTACAGAGCGGTCTGAGCTATTTTATATGTACGGTTTTACAGTTTTACATTATACCAAATTGGCACATACAGGGAAAAATAGAAAAGCTTATATTATGACATAAAAAAAGCATAATTTATGATAAAAACTTACAATTAACAAGTTAATTATATCCACTCCGAACTCATTCCATATGGCCATCACACGGTTCCTTCAAAATTCTCTGCCCTCCGCCATTTTTGTTGCTTCCTATCAGGCGATCCCAGTGTCCCGTAGCTCCGCCAAATATATCCTATTGATGGATTCTTTTAATTAAGTCATTAGTTGAGTTAATTAGGTTAATTAATGTTGAGTAATTATCAAATTACCGTATAAATGTTTTTATATCTGAAGACAACTAAAATTTAGATTGATAATTTAAAAAAAATCACTATAAAACCCATACTATACTCACTTAAAAAATAAGATTACATTTTACTGCTAAGAAAAAATATATAAATACAATGTTTTTGTCAAATAATTTTAATGTAAAAACAACAGTTGTCAAGAGGTAACGGTCGAGTTTTTTCGTTCAATTCCGCGAAACAACAGTTTGTTATTTATTTTACAAAACGTACAGAAATCTATGTTTTCGAACACCAATTCATAAATCTTTCGACTAAACTAGTCCGTACTGGTATTCAAACCAAGGATCATCGCAACCGAAGTCACTTTAGATATTAAACCTAATTTTTTCTCTACTCAAATACTCAAAAATTTTTCACAAAGTTTTTCAGACTTAAATTATTAACCATTGAACCTCCCTTGATTTTATTATTTTTCCTGTCTCTCATTAAATCAGTCGCTGGCCTCACGGATCGAATAAATAAATATTCAAAGGATTTCCATATTTTCATTTTTCCATGTTTTTCCTTCGTCAAGTTTCTACTCCGGTTGCTGGAGATATCAAACGATCTCTTGAGTCCACTCGACGATGTTCTTTTAACCATCGGGAAAATTTGTAGCGGTTGATTGAACATTGTAGTCGTCTTTTGATCAAATTTGATCGTCTTTTTGATGGGATATACGAGTCAGTGATATTAATGTAATACAAACAAAAAATGGAAGACTTTATGTGAAGTTCAGGTTCAGAACAAGGCTATTCTCGGAGAGTACGCATTTTGAGCTTATAAAAAATACAATTCTAAAAACATTTATTTAAAATTTGTCTTTTTAATAATTAAGTACAAATTTTTCCAAGTCCGCTACCAATGTGGAGCATATGGACTACTAATTAAGATGTCTTAAAAAAAATTATATGAGAACTGCTAGTTACTCAACTGCTCAACCTCTATTTTTTCGAAAAGAGTAGGGATAAAAGGATAGGGCTAGGACAAGGTTAGCTAATCACTCTCGCTATGCCCTGTGAGGATCGGATGGGTGGGAGGGAGTTTTATAGATCAAAAACACTTAGACTACGAACAGTAATCCATAAACCAATTGAAAGATCAATTTACGAAAACCGTCCTCACTGGGAATTGAACCCGAGACATCCGTAATCGTAGCCGACGACGGTACCAACTGCACCACGGACGCTGTCAAATATATTTACTGATTATCAAACGAGTTATCAAGAAAGAAAAATTGTTAATCGATCAAAAAAATGTTCTGTGAATACGAAAATAATTATTAAAAAATTCCATATGTTTTTAATTTATCTAATTTAATCTTTCTTATAATTTAAGACATCGACTGAGGGTGCTTGATGGAATTTCAATATTAAATTTGGATTATTGAGATTTTGTAAACTTCCATGTATTTTGTCACTAACGACCCGGGTTTCGCCTTTCGGCATCTTCAGGCATTCGAGCACACGAATGGAACTCAAGGCGAAACCCGGGTCGTTAGTGACAAAATACATGGAAGTGTACAAAATCTCAATAATCCAAATTTAATCTTTCTTATTTCATATTAGATGACTTATCTTTAGTTCACTAAAAATTTTGTTGAATATTTTTTTTTATTCTTTGCTCAACCTCATTTTTTCGAAGTAGGGCTAGTGCAGGACTAGTGGTTGGCTGATTACTCTTGCTGCACCTTGTTTTTGGGATGGGATGGGTGAGAGAGAATTCTAGACATCAATTTATGAAACTGTCCATACCGGGATTTGAGCCTCACACATCTGTAGCCGAAGCAAACGACGTTTACCACTGTACTACAGACCCAACAATGAATCTTTTGAATACAATTAGGCATTATTTTTTGAAATTTAATATAAAAATATATATGTATCCGGCATAACAGCTGACAGCTAATGCGGCAAATATTATCATATTTCAAATAAAGTCAAAACAATAACAGGATAATAGAACAACTTTTGTAGAAATGCTCCATTAGAAGTTCATATGGTCTACATTAGGAGAGACTATGCTTTCAATAAGCGATTCCATTCCTTCTAATAAATTTTTCCATTCACTGCCTTTAAGTCAAACTCATAATAATGGTTGATCTCTGTGGTCTAGTTAGTGGTAAGAGCTTTTTCCTGGCGATCGGGTGGGTCCTAGTTCAAGTCCCAGCTAGGTAAATATAAAATTTAGATTTTTTCAATTTAAATATGTGTTCTTGGATTTGAGTGAATATTTGGCGCATTGGCTCTCAGCTGTAATACTGGATATTTAAAACAAAAATAAAATTATTTCTGGAAAGCTCGAATGAAAAAGAAAAACGATATACATAAAACAGAAACAATAGAATTGTTTCCAATAAAACTCTTTCCTCCTTACAATACCGTCACTATCTTTAAATAAATCTTAAATGGCGCATTGAAAGTGCAACTGTCACCTATTCTCCCCTTATGTTTACAAAATAGCGTATTTTTGCGACGTTTCGGCTACAAAAACACCCACCCCCCTTTGTCCACACTGTGGAGTTTAATACAGCATGTCCGAAAATGAAACGGGTAATTGATAATACAATAATACCGTTCTTACAAATCAAAATTGACATTCTGAGAAATATCATGATTTTAACATTGATTTTAATTTTTTTAAATAATGTACATCAGGAGTGACGAACTTTTTCCTGTCAGAAAGCCGCATTCATTTATCTTAAAATAAAATAAGGCCGCATTTAAGAAATACACATAAAAATGTAATTAAATTTATTTATTTGTGTATTTGTTTATTTCAGTCAAAACGTCGCACTTGTGATCCTATAATGCCGCAGATTCGTCACCTCCGTTATAGATAATGGTACTATTAAAAAATATAGTTATTGCACTAAAACATAAAAATCGAAGGTTAAGCATTGATTTCTTCAAGAAAAATTATTTGGACGTAGTAATGCAGAAAGCAGCCAATCTAAAAAAATCAAAAACATGTAATTTAATATAGATCAGGTGTGAGAAAGCTTATTCTACGTTCTGTTAAAGATAGCTTGGTTGAAAAATATATATTCATTGAATAAAACGGTATGGAAATATTGTACTGATCATCAAGACTCGTGGAACAGTCACACTACTCTATTTAAAATTAAAATAAACTGATTGATCTTATACTATAAATAAAAAGTCAGTCGGTTGGTCATTTAATAGAAAGAAAACTGCTTGTTACTCAGTTGCTCAACCTCTCTTTATCGAAGAGGGTAGAGGTAGAAGAATAGGGCTAGGACAGAACTAGTGGTAAGCTTATCAGCCGTTTTTAGGATTGGAGCGAACAGAAATCCATGAACAGAAATCCATACATCGATTGAAAATCAGTTTATTAAACAGTCCGTACCGCGATTTGAACCTGAGACACCTTTAACCGAAGCCAACGAAGTTGACCACTGCACCACGGACCCGACTCACATCAACATTGGTACTGGACTTGGTAAAAAAATCGTACTATTTTGTCCAATGTATTACAAAGACGTGTTTTGATATTGCACACGTCCATAAATTCTTTTTATTGAATGTTAAAACGTAACCGAAAAATAAATATATCTAAAAACTTTCTGAGCCTTACTGTACAGCCCAAGGGTCAGCAAAGAATTCCAGATATTCATCTATTGAATCCTGAAGTGGACTTTATATTGCGTTAGGTTATTTACAATAGCGGATTTTTACAAGCAAATAAATAACCAAATTCGCAAAGGGGTAAAAAGCTGTTTTTGATAAAGCAAGTGTTTTGTTTTTATGGGTGGTTTTATAATGTTAGTATAGAGTCTTGACATATTTGCATGTCTACATATAAGCCCTTGAGAGGTGAAATGGACCAAGTGATAAAATGGTGAAACGTGGTTAAGTCTAACGAATTTCTTACATTAATTTACACATTAATTAAATTTAACGTCTTAACAAAATAAAATACTTTTACAGTCGGTATTTACTTAACTCACTTCAGTTTTATGATACTTTAGGAATACAGTTGGAAAATATCAATTGCCCCACTTCACTTCTCAATGGCTCATATAATTTCGGTTCTTGTGCAATAATTAATGTTTAATTTTATTTTAAATATTATATTGCCAGATGAGTGTCTCTCGAAAAAGTATTTTTTCACAAATTATCAATGCTGAGATTTGAAGGACAATTTGAAAGCTATTTCAAATTATCATTCACATATTTCGGTTTAATAAAATCAGCACTTGCCAAACTTTTTGATTTCACGGTCTACAACATTTTCAAAAAAATAATACATGGCCCACTTACTGAAAATTATACTAATTTAGTAATAAAAAGCTTTATTTGACATTATATATAATGTACCAAAACCGCATCAAATACTAAATTTTAATTAAAACAAAAATAATGTGTTTTCATATAATGAATATAATATATTATATATTTATTATACATGTGTAAAAGAAAAAAAATACATAATTAAATTTGGATTATTGAGATTTTGTACACTTCCATGTATTTTGTCACTAACGACCCGGGTTTCGCCTTTCGGCATCTTCAGGCATTCGAGCACACGGATGGACTCGAACTGAGAGACAGTAAACAGTGTAAAACCCACAATACTATTATAATTGTAAAATCACTGGTATTTCTAAAAGAAGTTGAAAAGCGGCAATTCGCCACTCTGTTAATATGGTGTTTACAAAATAAGGATTAGGGAGATTCCCGAAATTTTAACTCAGGTATCAGTGTGGCTCTTAGACGTATAATATCTTACCTCGTAAATAGTATTTGTCGCATTTGTATCTTCTATATAAACGTTAGACACTGTTTACTGTCTCTCAGTTCGAGTCCATCCGTGTGCTCGAATGCCTGAAGATGCCGAAAGGCGAAACCCGGGTCGTTAGTGACAAAATACATGGAAGTGTACAAAATCTCAATAATCCAAATTTGATATTGAAATTCCATCAAGCACCCTCAGTCGATGTCTTAAATTACATAATTAAATACTTGTAGCTCTACTGGAACATTTTGAGGTCCCCCGCAAAAGCCCTTAGACTCACTGTTTGGGAAGCACTGTTTCAGGTTTTAAAATTTAGGATAATAGATGAAATTCTACAGTTGATCAGAAGATGCTTCTCGAAGAATAAAAACATGTGTCATATCTAATAATACAATCCGCGAAATAACAATGTCATCAATTTTATGATTACATCTTATATATAATAGCCCAGACCGCTCTGTAGACGTTTTATTAATATGACATATATGTATGAAATTTTCTTAGGCCTTATGTGTTTTCGGTATATATTAAAATCAAATGTTATGCAATGCACACACAGTTCCGGTGTACTAGCTACTTTAGACATTCAGTATTTAAATTCCAATGCCGTTATCTATGACGTGAACAGTTATACTAGTTATGAATAAATTTCCACAAAACTACCGATCAATCCATCGAGAATAGAGGAAGGTAAGTGCAGGCGTTTCAATAAATTTTGAAGAAAATCCAAATATCAATGAATTAAAATTATCCTTTCGGGAATAGCTTCAGTGTTGTTGTTTTTTTTTAAGATGTCCGCTCTCAGTGTGGAGCATGTGGCGTCTTGGTGGAGGTATCGCAACAATCAAACTTTTATTAGTTAAACTATAGTTTGACCATTATAAAGACTTTTAAGAATTTTTATTAAAATAAATGTGACCGACTAGATAAATTAATATATTTTTTACAGTTTCTACAGTTCTGCCCGAAACAGACATCGACAACATCTGACGATCCGTGTGAAATGAAATATATTTCTGATGTAACGCTACTATAATGGAGTTTTATCAATAATATACCAATATTTTCTTTAGATTCGGCGTAAAAAATACAGTTTGAATCAATAGTTTTGTCAGACTAATTCTAATTTCAAACTTATTCTGTGAGATTTTATTTATGTTGTAAAAAATCCCACTCTTTATTTTTTCATCCATAATAAGAATCAATGACTACTCTAATATTGAAAATCTTACAAACGAGTAATTGTGACGAAGCTTCTCAAAGAGCGAAACTTGTGTCGCAGTTAGTAACACAACTAGCGGAATAGCATAGGAAATCATTTTTAAAAACATTAAATGAAAAATATAAAGCACACACATGAAATTAAATGACATCCATATTAAAAATAAGATGACAAAAATATTTTCCACATCAACTCCCAACCATTTGCAGTCGTACCAATTTCTAACTTGTAAAAAAGGCCAGAAACGCTTTGGATTTTTACGAGTCGACCGCAGAGAGAAAGAGAATCACGCATCGGAAAATGAAAAGAATGAAAATTGGATCATTATTCAAAGATAATCTGAATATTTTCGTTAACCCCCCTCAACCCCCTTAACCCCATTTAATCCCCCTAAGCCTCCTCCCCTGCCACCCGGCATCCGGGGCCACATCCTGTCATTTCCACGCCGCGATCGACCAGAAGATTTATTCGCATCCCTTAGATAAGTGATGCTGAACCAATGGTAAATGGACTTTTAAGTATGTATAGTTTAATTTGTGATATTTTATGAAATCATTAAATCTAAAATACGAAAATATTTTTCTCATCAATATTAAAAGAAACATTATGGTGTAGTATATGAATTAAAAAACTTCAGTGTATATTTGAATTATCATACATAATAATTTGGTAATCTGTAAGAAATTTACGATTTTTTTAAGCGCAACTTTTTTTCGATTTCTGCATATTTTATTGAAAAATTAAAATAAAACTCCATTAGCATTATGAAAATCTGGAAAACAAATTAAATAACTAACTGATCATTTTTTTACCGTACTGGAAGAAATTAACATACCAACTACTGTAAGTAACATACTGACAGTTCTGAGTAAATAGCAACTAAAAATTTTAACTCGCGCGATAAAGCCTCGGTATTCTATGTAACATAGATAATCAAAATGTTAATGGATTCATGCTTATCTAACAATTTATAATATAATAATTTAAGATATCGACTGAGGGTGCTTAATGGAATTTCAATATCAAATCTAAACTCAACAATAAGTGTTTTATTTAAATTTCAAAAAACTTACGAAACGAAAAATTTCTTCTTAAATCTTAGTTCTTAAAACTGAAAAAAAACATGGTTCTATTATTTTTCAGAGTCGTATAATGAAATTTTACAATTTTTATCTATTTAAAGACGTGATTTTTTCCATTTGCATAAATGAAAATTAATCTACGATACGTTTGTCGTGCATTCTAGCGTGCCAATGTTTCTGCATCAGTGCTTTCGGGCAAAAAATCCTCCCCCCAACCCAAGGGGTGGGTGGTTCCTGATATTAAATCATTTATATATAATGTGTAACCATTGTTAAAATGTGAAAACAAACAAAGAAATTATTTGCCTCTGTGAAGAGTCGCTTCGACATTACTTCCGTCGACGGATTACTTCGCGCTTGGGTGCGTTTTACATCCAACTTCGATGAAATATTATAATATTTTTGTAATTTATTGAATAATATCATTTAAATATTTAATATACTATTACGCATATTAAAAATGTTTTTTCAGTAAGCAATTACGTGTTTATACTTGTGGCGAATATAATATTTCACATTCGATGAAATATTTAGTTTTCTGCGAAAGTTGTTATTAAATTACATTACAAATTTTTCTAATCAATTTGGAGAATATTGACTTTTAAACCGTTTGATCGTAGCCTGTGCATCCAACAGCTAATCGAACAACTTGAGAAGCTCTTCCCGCACATTTGACATTAAAGAGTAATCCTAGAGGATGTGGTTAGCATTCTGTATTTCACCATGTGTATTGGCCCATCTACTATCCGGTCAAGCCTAAGGAGCCTGGCAGCAAAACCACTGTTCCCAGAATCGAACTAGCTCGTCCAGTGATTAGGTATTAATCCCAGCGCCTCATTTGTACACTTGATTTTAGGAAAAAATTAACTAATAACTGTACAACTTTTTGTTTTTGGAGAGAGTAAGGATATAAGATTAAGGCTAGGACATGACAAGTGGTTACCTAATCGCTCGCGCTACACCGTGTTTTCGGGATCGGGTAGTAAGTTAGGAAATTCAGAATGCAAAGCCATGCCTTCAAACACGAATTGATAAATTGATTGAAAAATCAATTGATGAAACTTTCATCACAGGAATTCAAGCCCGTAAACAGCGCGACCAAAGCCAACGATGTTAACCACCCGCCTAGAGGCTTGGCTTTACTGAGTTGGTACTAAAGATGACCCTGGTCAATGGCCGACTGCACAACCGCTCTCCAAATATACTACCGGAGATTTGTCTTTGTAGTCAAGAAACGTTGACTAATCTGTGGTTGTTTTCTAAGTTTTTTTGTGAGGGTGGTCCAAAGCTCGAATGCTTGTTGGAAAGCTATTTAATACCTTTTGGAGTGCTTTATAGGTGTCGCGCTTAATTAAACTACCTGTCTTCGTGTCTTCATAATGCGGCGGTGAAAGAAAACGAGGCGATCATTTTTTGTATCAATGTCCAATTTCTGCTGCTGGTAAGAGTTCCATTTAACATTTTAATTGATTTTTTCCGACTATAAAGTGACGAAGTGAGAAAACTAAAGTCCTGTCTCCAAATCACTGGACGAGGTAATTCATTACTGGTCACGGTGATTTAGCTGCCAAGCTATTTGAGCTCGAGATCGGGTAGACCTCGACACATGGAAGCTTTTCATCTGGAGGGATTGATTTTCTGCACACTTAAGTGCATGCCTCTAAGTTTTGGGTACTTGCTCTGAAGACACTTTAAATTAAGGGGAATCCATCTAACCATTACAAAGATTCATAAAATTTGGTTTCAGGGATGTTTTTATGAATGTCCTTTGTCCTAGAGCTAATTTCAAAAGATTCGACTTTCTTGCGTTGGTTTCAATTGATTTATAAAAACAATTTAAAAATCTAGCGCGTTAGCAATAAACTATAGAAATCATGGCTTTACTGCTATCATAACTAAAACAACAGCAGCCGGAAAAACAATATTTTAAGCATACATTTTTGCTGTTAACTGCCTTTTTACTTTTTACTTATGATGACAATATATTGGGAAAGGACATGTTTATTATTATCGTAATTTAAACTGAGTTTTAGTTTTTTGTAAACATACATGTGGTAAAATGCCATTCTTTACATGACATACTTCATTTCTGCTTTTTTGTTTCATTGATAGTGTTGCCAGGTATAATAATAATAATAATAAAAAATTAAGGGTTTTTTTATCATTGTAGCTGTGACGCAAACCAAATGGGTAATAATAATGATAGGTACATGCGTAATAAAAACGTATAGTCCAACAATGTAGTCTTGGCATATTTTTCGCGTCTCCGCATCACAAAAACAGCGCCAGCTAATGAGTAACGCCCGAAGCGGTGCAGGCAATCGTTCCACAAAAATCAGGTAGGCAATATTCCACTGCTTCCAAAAATAAGAGTCCGGATTTTAAATAACTATTAAAATGTTTATCATTTGAGGGAAATTAATGTTATACCTTTCACTTTCTGCTACAAATTTAAATCTCGTTATATGGTGATGTTTTGAAACACAGAAGCTCTATTCATGTTTCGGAAGTAATGGTCTATGTTATAATACTTACTAGTTATGAAACATACTTATGACTTTTAATTAAATAATACGACATATCTGTAGGAGGTAAAAGATACGGTTTTATAAAACTGCTGCTTCCTTTATAATACCATGATCCCGTGCAAGTCAAAAGTAGTTATCTCCATAAAAGTTTAAAAAAAATGAACTTGTTTGAGAACATTTTTTATCAGGCTGGTCCTACACTTATAACGAATAATGTCCAAGATTCTCATTTTGTCATTGTACATGTTCAAAGAAATATTTGCGCAGCAGGTGCGTCCAGTGAATTTTAGTCTTTCTTGTCCATTCGCAAGAAGGAGAAGGGTGCAAGCGATACGTAAAGACATACTGTCGTTTGATCTTTAATCCTGCTTGCTTATAAGCAAGTGAAGTTGGGTAATAGGGATAGAGAGACACTGATTGTGGCCAGGTGCATAAATTAAATGTTTGCTTTTAAAAAAAATGATTCATCAGAATTTTTAACACTTCGGCCATCAAAATTTTGGCATCTTCAGGCATTTACTGACACCGACAAGTTGTAAATAATAAAAACCGTTTTATATATTATATCAGGGGTGTTATATCGTCCAAAAAACGCAACTACGACTCAGATTACGACTAAAAAAGTTCTAATTTTGTAACTAACTTTTTCCTTAACTTTCCTATTGATGTGTAGCTGGTCTTCAAATTAGACATCAAGTAACCAATCTGGTTAATAGCTAAATTTTTCATATTATACATATAATATACCGACTGTGGAAAGGAAAAAAGACTTAACCCACACACAAAAAAGTTGTGTATAGCACAGACAAAACGTGTATTAAATTGTGATTTAAAAAAAAAAAATTGAGATTTTTAACCCGCGTTTCACTTTTCGGCATCTTTAGGCATTCGAGCGCACGAATGGACTCGAACTGACAATTATGAAAAAAAAAAATACTTTGAAAAGACAGAGGGATAAGTATTTTTGTCTTTATTAAGTCGATACATAATATTTGTGTATATAAATACAGTGTATTAGCACGTTTTGTGTGAGTTATACACAATATTTTTTGGTGTAGGTTACGTTCTTTTTCCTTTCCACGGTCGATATACATATATATTAGCGACGTGCGGTGGAGTTATCTTTATCTCTATCGCACAACCTCATTTGTATATGAGGAGCTAGGATACAAGAACATTGCACCCGCGATTCCTTGTATCTCAGTCGCTTTCTTCTCTTTACATGTGATAAAACGAGAAAGAGAGAACGGCACAAGACGCACCTTATATAAACGTATATTGCAAAACAAAAAGATGTTATAGGCACAAATAAAAATGAAACAAGTATAGATTAATACACTAATAAATGCAAAAATACGCTTCACGGAGTCACTAGTTATTTACAACTCCAACTCCAACTGTAAATTAAGAATGTTAAGTAATATCATTTAGTCTAGTATGTTGATCTGAATTTATTAAATATAATATTCACATAGTATAAGTAATTGTCTCAGACCACAGTTTGAGAGACATCCACACCCTATCATACCACACTCAGATCTCCGAATTCACCTCTGAGGTATGAACTAGGTATGGGGGCGATTGTACGTAGATACAGAGCGCCTCACTTATTCAGGGGCCCCACTTATAATATACAGGGGGCGATATCCCGGCAAATTAAAATCGCCCGGGGCTAGCTTAGTAATATTTTTCTCATTACCGTGAAGCGTAGGATAGCCGGTTCGAGATCTTGCGCGGGCCTCGGCGGTGGGGGCGGGTGTTGCTCATGTGACGGTGACGGTGAAACGTTCAGGCAGGTGAGGTTATCTTTATTTTAGCTCCCGCGGAAAACTCCACGCCATGCGGGGTGTCCAACTTGAGAAATGTGACACTATTTTGGAAAAAAATCATACTAAATACTCAATAGCTAATCTTTTCCTTCATTCAAATCGTATCGACTGTAAGGATTCAAATCAATGATTCGAATTTCCGATATTAGAATATATTTGGCTTTTTTTTTGATATTCGAATATTGAAAACAAAACATGTCTTGATCATTATAAAAATGTGAAAATAGTAGAAAACAAAAAAAATTGTTTTATTTCTTTAAATATAATTCCTTTTCACCAAGCATTGATAGATACCACATTAAAAGTCATGTGAGAAGATTGCTCTTTCATATCATTAGTAACTAGTGAGTACCCGGCATGCGTTACAATGCCACTCAAAGAAAGAAAGTGTTTGTGTTTAAATTCTGTTTATTGAAGTGCTTTTGGACACACAATATGTTTTGTTTTCTGTCT
Organism: Himalopsyche phryganea; assembly: GCA_022494535.1. Taxonomy (NCBI): domain Eukaryota; kingdom Metazoa; phylum Arthropoda; class Insecta; order Trichoptera; family Rhyacophilidae; genus Himalopsyche; species Himalopsyche phryganea. The sequence continues at coordinate 1,558,531 of JAGVSL010000039.1, forward strand.
GGTGCGTATACGAATAAATTAGAAGGTTTTCTGAGATGTTCCTATTTGTACGAATTTGATTCTTCATTTTAGATTTTAGATATATCTGGATTGAGAGATAATAAGATCTACTGTAAGTTAAAACTTAAAACGTTGAGAGTTGGACTCGAACATGGCCGGGGCTGATTGTACTTTGCCAATATCCTTTGCGCAAGTGCAAGCAACAACTTGAAAAAGTTTTATCGGAATCGGACGAACGGTATGGCAGTGCATAAGATACGAACAAACCCACATTGATTTTATATTAGATTTATGGTATTAGTAATCACTGTGTTATGAAAAAAATTCATTCGACGTCACATTATATCACGATAGTATTATATTATAATTTGTTAATGAAAAAACCATAATTCTCTCTTAATTAAATTTGGACTATTGAGATTTTGTACACTTCCATGTATTTTGTCACTAACGACCCGGGTTTCGCCTTTCGGCATCTTCAGGCATTCGAGCACACGAATGGACTCGAACTGACAGACAGTAAACAGTGTCTAACGCTTATATAGAATATACAAATACGACAAATATTATTTACGAGGTAAAATATTATACGTCTGAGAGCCACACTGACACCTGAGTTAACATTTCAAGAATCGCCTTAATCCTTATTTTGTAAACAACACATTAACAGAGTGGCGAATTGCCACTTTCCAACTACTTTTAGAATTACCAGTGATTTTACAATTTTAATAGCATTGTCGGTTTCGACGGGATGCAATTCGACGAAAGGGTAAATATATACAATCATTCCACATTTAGTGACATCTGTTAGGTGTTTCAACGTATAGGATACAATAACGGTGAATTAGGAAGGTTCAGTGTGCTCGAATGAGGCTGAAGATGCCGAAAGGCGAAACCCGGGTCGTTAGTGACAAAATACATGGAAGTGTACAAAATCTCAATAATCCAAATTTGATATTGAAATTCCATCAAGCACCCTCAGTCGATGTCTAAAAAAAAATAGGTATTGCACGGTTTTAACTTTTTAAAACTGAAATGTTACAATTATAATATTTCTGTTAAATACTGTTTTTTTTATAAATAATAAATGCTTTTATTTGCAAACAGTATTCCACAAAAAAATATTATAATAATATTTGGTAGTAATTCTTCTTGAACTAAATACTTCGGCAGGGCTTAATAAAATATTAACTATCAACTATATCTTGTTGATCTAATAGATTGATTTTTTTACCGTATGAATTATTAAATCGAAATGATAATGAAATTCCATCAAGCACCCTCAGTCGATGTCTTAAATTATTTCTCTTAATTATTGAAAAAAAATGTGATATTTTAGATACTAGTTGACAATTTCATACTCAGATAAATAAAACCGTATTAATAAAACTAACTTAAAGTTGTTGACTACAAAGTTTAATTAAGTAAAAAAGATTTTATTATTTAACGGTTTTATATTAAAACCCATTGTCTACTACGGTATTCCTGGTCAATATAAAAAATAACGATATATCGCTGTGTGGCATTCAAAGGGTTAATAATGTAAATGAATTTTAGACTGAATGATAGATGAATTAGGACAATTATATTTAGGGTATACTGACGCATTAAGTCAGTTTGTGATTTGTTTTTTTTTTAAATTTCAAAATGTATACAATTTAATGTTCTACGTTGGTACTTGTATAAGGTAATAAGTCATATAATATAACGGCTTTGAAATAGAAACAGTATTTTCATATTGTTGTTTTTTTATTCTAGAAGAAAGCATGATATTAATATAATTAATCGATACCAAATCTGATTCGTAAGTCAAAAAGATATTTAAGATGAAAGATATAACATGCATTCAGGATTCTTTCAGCTACTTAGTATTTTTAATCTATATATATAAAAATGAATGTCTGTTGGATTGTTGGTTTGTCCGGATCTTTTAGGCTCCTAAACTACTTAACCGATCGCGACGAAACTTTCAGGAAGGACTTATTGTGATCATGACGGGAAATATTATATAAAATAAATGTTTGTTTGTTCTTTACGCGTTCCTTTACCATTCATACGATTTCGATGAAACTTCGGTGAGTTGTTGTTCACACACCCGTGAAGGGTTCTGAAGAAAAAAAATTGAAAATCTAAAATTGAAAAAAATAATCGAATATGTACATACAGCGACATCTAGGAAAAACCTTCTTATTTATTCGTGTACGCACCAGACGAAAAACAAAAATATTGTGTTATAACAAGTGTGATATTGATACTCGGGTTCGGGTCGGGCCAGACCTGAAGATGATGGGATCGAACCGGGTAAATCTATGAAATTTCGGCCTGTGCAGACCTCTAATCCAAAAACAGTTCAATAAACAGAATTAAAGCACAAACCCTTTCTTTCTTTGAGTGGCATTGCAACCCATGCCGGGTACTCACTAGTTGAATGAAGATAATAAAGATATTGTATACTTATATTTAAATACGTCAAAAATAAAATCCTTAGTGAAAATCGCCTTTCTCCCACAGAACATCCTGGCTGATTTACGCTGGTGTATATTTACACACAACCCCCTTTTTATCCTGATACAGGAATAAGCTCAGATACTCTTTCTATGTAATGTCTAGATACCTGTTTTACCCACAGAGATATGTCATAGCGCTCTGCCACGAAGACATACACGTTTTATATCAGCGCACGGGTTTGAGTTATGAAAAGGGATTTGTGATATCAAATATTGATATCTCTACTTTTTTAAGTAGCAAATTATGTACGTTGTTTTTATATATATCACTTAGAATAGTAATGGTGTAATTTCAGTTTTGAATTTTTGAGAAAATCAAGGTTTTGTAAAATGTTCTTAGGATCAAATTAATAACTGTTTGTCAATCAACTGTTCAACGTTAGTGTAGTAGTGAAGTCTGTCCGGACACTTCAGTCTTATTCTGATATTTCAGATACTTCACTATTATTCTGAAAAATATCATAAAATATGGGAATATAAAAACAAAAAACAGTTTTTTAAAGAAATTAGGACTATATATGGAGATGCACCATTATTAAACTAATAGAATAACATACTTTGAACGTATTTGAAGGATTAACTCATTTTTCGTAATTTTGGAGTTACACCATTACTATTCTAAATGGCACATAACAGTTAGATAGTTAACAAAGATAACAGTTAGCAATTATCAAATTAGAATTAAATGTATAATTAAACTAGAGTCCTGTAAATAAATGGCCAGCGCTGTCGGTTGAGGAATCATGGGTTCTAAAAGTGGTTAAAATTTTGATTTTTTATTTAATGTATAGAGACATAGCTGTAAAACTACCCTGCCACCACTTATTGCCGCTCCGTCCATCTCCCACTCCACTCCCAATGTGAAGCATATAGGCTCCTAATGGAGGTATATCAATATAAAATTTTCTACCAGAACTACTTGTTACTCAATTGCTAAACTTATCCTATCCGAAAAGAGTAGGGATATAGGGGTAGAGGTAGGATAAGACTACTGGGGAGCGAAGCACTCTTGCTACGCCATATTGTTAGGGTAAGATGGGTATGAAAGAACTCTAGACATCAAAATCATATATGCCTACGAACGGAAATCCATAAATCGATTGAAAAATCAATTCATGAAACTGTCTGTACCAGGATTTGCGCCAGTGAGATCCATAGCCTAAGCCAACGACGTTGACCACTGCACCATGGAGCTGACTAAACATCTAACTACAAGTCCTTACTTAACTTTTTACCTTTCCGAAGAGATACGTTGAGAAACTGACTAACAATCACGTCTCGTAAAAACAATTAATGTTAACATGTTTCATAATGAGTCAATACTCTTCTCATGTGAAGCGGAAATATCAAGAAAATATAAAATAATGGCCCGAGGAGAACCGTATGGAATTTCATACATAAAAATTATGTAGGGGTTGATAAAAACTCGGCAACTACCCATTCCTTCCCATCCATCCAGTCTTCAAAACGAAGCGACCAGCTAACTACAAGTCTTTTCCTAGCTCGCTTCTTGTATCTCTATCCTCTATGAAAAGAAAGGTCGAGTGACTTATTAACAACCAGTTATCGGAAACACAGCTTGTGTAGAGATGCTCCATTAGGAGTATTTATATTGACACTACCTTTGTATAATCCCGTACCTGTTAACATAAGTTTTTACAGGAGAGCATTTCATAGATTCATAACGCAATTGCAAAGTAACGACTACATGCATTTTTTTCAAAATTGGGACAGTGCTACTATTTAAAATCTAATTTTCCCTAGGCATCAAGCCTACTCATAGAACTGAGTGCGTAGACGAAAATGCATAAGACACATAATCACATATTTTGCACTTACGTGATTATACGTAGGTAGTTTAGATTTTATGTTCAAAATTAGGAGGCTAATTGAAAAGCGTTTTGATTGAGTGTTGTATAAAAATATTGTGCAAGTCTTTAAATAAATGGAGTGTCGGGTTTGCCACACGAAACTGACAGCTCAAAGAAGGCAATAAGATTTTAAATAAAAGTGCCACTGTAAGTTTTGATTTTAAAAGCTTTAATAAAAAATAAGTAGGTACATAATATTATTAGGATTCGCGCGTATTTGAAAAGCTCGAATCTCCCGCGTGCTTCTATCTGTTTGCTTAGCCGTTCGAAATTCCAGGAAGTGTTTTTTCAAATTTTTTTAAAGATCTTTTGATGGAATCAAAATACGAACGCATTTAATAATGTGGTGTTTGTATAGTATGAAATACTAATGAAAGGAAAATAAAAAATAAATATTTCATCCGCGAGAGTTTGTTTTTATTATGTGATTTGAATATCAACATTCATCCAAGTCTTGTCTTTGAGGTACGTATTTTTTAATTATAGCGTAGGCAATTTATTAACTTAGTACGGCACTGTAAATAAAAAACATTGTCAATAAAGATTGCAGCATACCAAATATTATTTGGCCCGTATATACCATATCGACTTTGGAAAGGAAAAAGGACGAAACCCACAACAAAAAATATTGTGTATAACTCACACAAAACAAGCTAAAACACTATATTCATGTATAAATATATAATATATCGACTGTAGAAAAGCAAAAGGACTTATCCCTCCGTCTTTTATAAATATTTTCTTTTCGATAATCATAATATACACAATTTAATACACGTTTTTTTTGGGCTATACACAATATTTTTTGTGTGTGGGCTACGTACTTTTTCCTTTCCACAGTCGATTTATATATTATATTACCGGGTACGCGGTGCATTGGTCAATGTCATTGGTTTTGGTTAAGGATGTCTTAGGTTCAACTCCCAGCACCGACAGTTTCGTAAATTGATTTGTCAATCGATTTGATATGCAAAAAAAAATAGAGGTCAACTTGACATATTATGCATTTGAATATTACAATATCTCCTCAAATACCCTTATTTGGACATACAATATTTTTACAGCAGAAAGATTTGATGCCGACGAACATTAAATGTATATTAACTCAATTTCCACAAAAACTGGACGAAAAATATTTTACACTAAAACCTTGATATGCTCAAAATTGAAAGACTATAATTATTATCGTCATTGTTTTGGAAGAAGACACTAACTGAAAAATGCTAGTTCTGAGTAATTGGACTTTGAAGTTCGTCACATGTTAAATACCTTTTTAATTTTGTTTCTTTGTAGAAAACTGTTTTTAAGTAAAAGCATAATTTATAAAAATACGTGTGTTTTTTCATACCGTAGAGTTAAAAATAAAGAACATTTTGGTATAACTAGCTCTATATGTCTTTTTTTCGATTTAGTGTTTTCTTCCAGAACAGCCATATGTACAACATTAATACCGATGTTATAAAGACGCCATCATTCCCCTCCCTAAAATGACAAATCATATTCCAAAAATAGTAATATTCATTGTAAATACAATAATATACCAACATTCCCCACCGCAAAACGATAAAAATAAATAAATAAGCCAATGTTGAAATTATACGACCATTTACCATCCGTTTTACAACATTTTATAGTACAACTAATTCAATATATCATTTTTTCGATTAAGTGTTTTCTTCCAGAACATCGACGAATAGTCTAAGAAACATAGTCAGGTTTTAGTGAATTTATTATGAATAAATTTTGAAAATATTAACGAAACAAGAATTATGAAATGTAATTGACAGTCATGACGATGGTGTGATGCCAAAATATGTATTATATATTACTTGCTACCTTTCTATGACGGATTTCTACCAAATGATTTTTAATTAAATAACACTAGAACAATATTATAATTACAATCAATTGTATACAGTTAGTTAAATTAATCTCATGATAGATTTTTAGTTTTCTTTTTCGATTATTGTGTTTTCACATAAAAAGTAAGTACTCTCTGGTGTAATAAATAAACCCTTTATCTTCCCAAACAGACTTAGAGGCTGTGTCGAATGCACTACACACATACCCATCATTTCTATTAGGGCCGAAGATATAAAACTAAATGGTTTCTTTCTTTGTTCGACCGTCATTGAATGATTTTTGGACACGCGGCTGCTAAGCAGGGTTTGCGTGTGTGTCCAATTGATCTGGATCTGGCCTTCACACACTGAAATTCTTCACATAGGATCTATTCTATTGAAATTTAATCATTTGTCAGTTCATTTCTGTAATATAGTCATCTTCAGCCGTAATTTCACCAATCACTGCATTACAATGGCTAATTTTCTAGTAATTATTTGGGTATTAACTAATGCCATAAATGGTCAGTAACGAATTCATTAAATGGTTAGTTTATAATTATGTTTGGTTAGTAAATAATTGACAAGTAAATAAATTTAGGCTTAATTAAATTACTAAACGTTTATTTTATTAACTGATCACGTGTATACTGATCATTTATTGATAAGTTACTGATTATTTTGATTAATTACTGCCTCTTTGTTATTTATTTTCGACCAAAAATTGGAATAATTACAAAACCAATAAATGCAGAGTTTTTAAAATAGCTCTAGTCACTATATTTTAGTAGGTGAATGTTTTTTTATTGATTTATCAGGCTAATACTATTGGGGAAAATAAAAAATTTGCTGGACCCGTAGCACAGTGACAATTGCTTTTAATCAATAGCGTGGTAAAGTGTTTGTATCGCTGAACAGGAATTAATATAATCTATTTATGAAATTGTGTCAAAAACCATGAAATATCGTGATTTTTAAATTACATCATACAGTCCTACATTTGTGGGAAAACTCCACCTTAAGTAACATTATCATATCTACAGTCTACAAACCAAACAATAAAAATTTAATTTATTTATGCTGTCTATTTTAAAAGCATACAATGTTCAAACTATAATACAGATTAGATCAGTGTCTAGAAACCTCCACGAGTCCTGTAGAAAGAAAAAGTCAAAACATATCATTTTGTCATCCATAAGATAAGAATTTGAATCAATGTATATGTTATAAATAAAAATCTAACCATAGATTTAGTATAAGAATGCTTCTCAAAGAGGCGAATCATAAGTCACAATTGGTAACATAATCAGTGAAATGACAAATTTATCAATCTTAATTTTATATCAGAATACAGATCTTTGATTTTGAAGACCCAGTCAATGTTACTGTGATGTGTCCACACGTGTATGACAGAAAATAATATAACAACAGAACAGGAAAAGAACACGTGTACTTGACGATTGGTGGGGTTGGTGGGCTGGTCAAATTGGTGGGGTAAGACAGTGGTGCCTAACGCATTTCTGAGAGCTAAGCCTGAGTATGCAGTACACTTTTTAATTGAAAAATTTAAAAAACTCACCATGTTCAGTCAATAGGTGCCATTTAATTTTTTATTTATTATTTAAGATGAAAAAGTAAAATTCATTCTAAATATAAAATTAAATATGATAACTAAGATATTCCACTCGGTTTATCACTAACGTGACGCGTTTCACCCCTTTAAGAAGTATCTTCAGACTAACCGTATCGCAAGGTTATAATTCTTACATTAAAAATAAAGGATGGGATGGGTTTTATTCCATTCTACTGGACGTGGGAAAGGGGTAAGACATAAACACTGATAGACTATTTACAAATCAATTACTGGTGCTTAGAGGTGAAAAACCCAAGGGAAATAAATTTAATAATGGTTAGCCGCCTGTTCTATTTAAAATGTTATTTAATAATCCTCCATTACTGTTAAGGGTTTTATTAATTTCTAAAAACTCTAAGCTATTGATTTTAATACCTTTTTTATTTACTCTATGGAGTATTTCTACATTATTATTTTTATTAAAATTATGATCATTTTCAATACATGAACAGATGATAGAACTCTTAGCTGATGTAGAATCATTTATTTTGGAGAGACATCATTAAAAATTTTAAAGCTTTTACAGGATAACTTGCAGGCAGCTTTTTATAAAGTTAAAAATTTAGATAAAACCTTATTGAACAAAAAAGATCGAATAGAATTTGTCACGGTGTGGAATATACCTCCTCTCTTGTGAAGACTGTCAAGTTTGCTATGCAGGACATACAGGTAGAAGCTTTAACATTCGAGTTGAAGAACACATAAGATTTCTCAAAAGTAATAATTTTTCAGAGTTTTGGAATTATTTAATTGAAAACGATCACATATAGAAAATATTAAATTTGATAACTTTGTTATTCCGCTGGTTGTGTTACTAAATGTGTGTTTAATTAAACAATTACTAGTAAAATTTGCATATTATAAATAGGATTGGTGGCTCACGATATTTATTTTCCTTGGGATTTTCTTCTCCAAACACTTTAATTAATTTCATAATAATTAAAAGTGCTAAAACTTAGTATAAATGAATAAATAACTATACTTTTAATTACCGTATTGGCTCGACTAGAGGGCGACCCAGATTATAAGGCGAGCCCAATTTTTTCAATCTACTTTTTAGTATCTATTGAACGCACTCTTTAAAGTATATTGTGATGGAAGTAATAAAGTCATCTCACTCATTGCGAGTTACTGAATTTATTGTTCATTTGTTATTTCCATGTCGATTTTTTAAAAATAAAAATCGCCTTATAGTCAAGCTAATACGATATGTTAAGAAACACAAAAAATACTCCAATAAGACAAATTGGTGTTTGTAAAAAATTAACAATTATGCTGCGCATTTTTATGTTTTTTCTGACAATTTTTCAGATTTTCCACGCACATAGCCTTTCGTCTTAGAAAAAACATTGTCCTTGACCGCTTTAATTTTTTACTAATGTTATACAGTAAGCCACTGTGTTAAAACGAGAAGATATCATAGAGAATGGATACATTCTAGAAAAGTGGGTGTTAGGGGTTTCGGGGGGTTTAGTAGTATTCAGAGAAATTATCTTCGACGCAATCATTTCATCGGCTTCCGCACAGGCCAATAAAAGTAAGTGAAATGCCTCTTAAGTGTTCGGGGGATCCAATCGACAGGCAGGGCTGGAAAACGGTACAGATTGCATAAGTTTACATTGCAAGAATCAAGATCAGTTCTTTTTAATCAGTTAACTTTTTCGACGGATGCAATAATGCTTACTTTTTCTGCGTGCATGTTGTCATCAGGCATCGTCACACACATGTTGGTTTTTCCATTGTGTATGCGCAGCCAGTGTTTCATGGTCGCTTTTCACAACGCTAGCGACAGAAAAAGTGAGTATATCCCTCACATTAATGGCCCTAGCAGAGCTACATAGGACTGATTTTTACCACGCACTAATGTGCTTGAAAAATAGATATTTAAAAAAAAACAATGTCACTAGTTCAACCACTCAAATCAAGCTGATATTAAGTATCCTGTATATAATCCGTATACCGAGAGTCAGAGAGTAGGGATATAATGGCAGGACTAGTGGTTGGCTAATTGCTCTCGCTACGCCTCATTTTAAGATCGGATGGTTGGGAAGAAATTCTAGATTTTAACCCAAGACATTTGTCGCCGAAGTTAACGACTTTGAGCACTGCAACACGGAGCCAGATATTAAACTGTTTTCCAGATAGGGTACAGATAAAAATATTAGCTTAGATAGAAATGACTGGTTATTGACTAGTCGCTCTTGCTATGCTGCTTTAATTATCTGATTGGAGGTGCTGATGATATCGCAAGATTTGTAAATAGCATTGAGCTTTAATTGAAAACTGTTTATACTAGTTATTTATGACTTTATAAAAAGTAACTGCATTCAACACTAAGAATGTTGACCACGCGGCTACTGGACCAGCAGGACTATTTTCTATATCCTGTTCGAAGAGAAAGGTTGATCAACTGACTCTCTTATGTTCAACAGTTCTTGTGAAAACAAGCCATGCTGAAATGCTCTATTAGAATTGTATAGCATTTACAATAAGAGCAGAAAAAAATAAACGAAAATATATAATATTTTAGATTGGTGGTTGCTTCATTATGAAAGCTTATCGATCCCACCAGCGGTTCCCAAACCCTGTTTCTACGATTCCCTGAAGTCTTACCTCTAGTGAATACAATCCCGACCGATATCCGGCGAACCTCCACTTCCGCCTCCAGGGCTTGCCACCTAGCGCCCTTCGGCAATAACTGTGCGGCCAGCGATAGGAACGGGTATTATGTATTTATACAGTGTGCATTAGAAAAAATGAGTCTTCGATACTACAACTAGCGTATTTTAATTACATTTAATTACCCACTATTTCACATTATTACAATATGTTAGAATTCATCGTAATTAGTCCAAAATATCGATTTCATGACTCCGCAGTTGTCACGGACCACTCGTCTCCAAAAATACCGGCTGACGGGCCGTACAGCATGGCTTGTAATTATAGGAGGCTTTGATACAGCCGTATTGAAGGATGCTGCGCATGGCGTATGGGAAATCAAAGTGATTGTTGGGGTACAAAAATCTTGGGGGTGCTGCATGGTCAGCCTCTGGGCGAGAGCTTTACTCTAGTGATCAGATGACTCCCGAGTCAAGTACCGGTAAGAGTTTTCAATTGAATTTTGAAATATGGGTGATCGCCTTTTCTTCCGAATTGATTTCAAATTACCACAATATCTCATCGATATTATATAAAGTGATTTAAAATTTATATATAATTGACGTATTTGCTTTTAATAGACGTTTAGAAATCGTTTATTATGTAACTGTATAATTATACAGATTTAATTTAAGAATAAATCGCTTGTCTAAATGTCTAGAAGCACGGACGGACCCGTGCAGCTGACGGCCAGTGAAATAGTATTGTCATCTCTCCGTGTATGAGGTAGTCCGGCTTCTCTGACGGTATTGCGCGTTTTTCCCGTGTCTACCTGTATTGCCATGTTGTCTGAGTTTCCATTGATATTGATTCATACCCTACAGACGTAATACGACGTATTTTTTGTAATATTCATGATTAATATCATTTCATAAAGGATTAATCTAACTAAGGAGTTAACGTCATATGAAAACTTCGTTTTAAATTATAGTAAATACTGTTTTATTATCCGATGCTCTTTTGTTGAAAAAAATGTAGTTGCTTGCCTCTTCTTCTGACCAATGAGATTCAAGCTGTCTGGACAACTTCCGAGTACTTGACGATGCTGTAGAAAACTGGCATGTCATAGAGAGACGCAAAGCAATTAGCAGGTTACTGGGAGTCATATAGGCCTCACGTAGAGGCGTGTGATAAGAAGAAAAGAAAGGAGAAGACGCTGTGCTTGTGATTGCGAAAACTCGGAAATATCAGCGGACGTCGTGGATATTATTGGGCGTCGAATTATTTTGCTGCTATTGACAAACAAATAAAACAATTTATAAAATAATATATACCAAGGAAGCAATTCATTATTTCTGGGACACCAAGTATACGAATAACTACTGGTTCTATTTTCTATTGCTGTCCGTACTTTTGATTGCTGATTGACCTAATGTTACAGCCGCCCCGGCAATCGCTCCCTTTTCGGTCAGCCCTAATATCGTACAGTCATCAAAAAGTGTTGCAAATATAATAAGGATTCATTTTATTATTCAATATTTTCACGTGTTAAGTCGCAAAATCAAAAAAGGCTTGAACTTATACTTAAAAAAAGGTTTTCAAAATAATTGTTTCAAATGCTACGCAACAAAGAATCAGAGGTTTATGATGAAAGAACGAAAAAAGAACCTTCATATTACCTAGAACCAGTATTTTTTTTTTAATATATTTTATTCAGTTGGAATTTTGTTTTGTGATAATATTTCCCCTGAGACACTCTTATCGATCATTAAAAACACTTATGACCAGACACCCGCTAGCGGGTGGTAGCAGGTACAACACTTATGGGGATCAAACTGAAGGTCAGGAAATGAGTTTAATAAACACATCATCCTTTTTAACTCTTCAGGTTTGAGTATACCGGTAGTAATTTTTTGATTACTTTTAAGGTGTTAACTGTCAATTCTTGGTGGAAAGACATTATATTTTAAAAAATAAAACACAATTTGTTTATACTACTTCCACATATTTATAATGATCAGGACCGGTTTCGCTCATCACGAGCATTATCAACTGATGAATTATCATTATCAGTTGATAATGCTCGTGATGAGCGAAACCGGTCCTGATCATTATAAATATGTGGAAGTAGTACAAACAAATTGTGTTTTATTTAAAAAAAAAAAATTTTTGCTTAAATAATCACTCAACTTTGAATTTGAGTAAAAGAAAATAAAAAAAAACAAAAATTATAAACTGAAGAACAAAGTATTAAGAGCAACAAGAATTATGTGTAATAGTTGAAAGCTATTTCAGCTTCTCGCCATCGTTATGAATATACTTAAATGAAGCCTCATTCAGTTATACAGTATATGATACAAAAATAAAAAAGGTATACACAATATATTAAAAACTTATTTCTTCAAATGTCTTTGTGGAGCTTTTGGATGTTACTCAATTGCCCAACCTCTCTTTTTTGAAGAGTGTAGGGATAGAAGAATACGGCTGGGTTAAAACTAGTGGTTAGCTAATAACTCTCACTACGCTCCTTTTTGGGATCGGGTGGGTGGGGGTTAATACTAGACATCACAAACACCCATGCCTTCGAACAGAAATCTATAAATCGCAAGAAAAATCAATTTACAAAACTATCCATTCGAGATTTAAACCTGAGACATCCACAATCGAATTTAACGACGTTGGCCACTACACCATGAAAGAACTTTAATTTGATTTTATTATAATTTATTAATAAGGTAACTATGCTTCAAATTGGTCTTGAAAAAAAACAAAACAAAATCTAATATAGAATTTAAATTACAAACAAATTTATTTACAGTGTTTTTTCAATATATTAATTGGTTAAGATGTTACCATTTATGTTGACTGTACTTTAGTACAATGTTATTATGGCAGGGAATACCCTGAAGACTTGCCATTGTTCGGAGGTATTGGAAAGTACAACGCATCGAATAAGTTTCCTTGTAGATACATTTACTTGTCTCCCCATCGTATTACAATTTTCTAAACAAAATGTTATTGGTCCAACAAAATTATATTGTGGTTATAATTTAAATTATAAATAAAGGAATAGAAACATTCTTTATTTTACTGATTTTATGCAAGGCTAATAATAATTATTATGATAATGCTTATAATATATTTAATGTATTTTTATTATGGTTTTTTTTTTATATTAAACATCATAATGATTTAAGACGCAATATAAAAACTCACAACGCACAGCTAAATACGGTAAATATATGAGTTGTATATAGCCAAAAACTATCCACAAAAAGTCGAAAATGACAAATGAATGCACAAATAATCTCTATATTTTATTTGTATATAGCTTAATAAACTCGAGTATGCTGATGACGTTGTCATATTTGACAAATCTGTCGAGGGTATTCAGAAAACAATTGGCCTGAAAGTCAATGCGAGTAAAACCAATGTGCTTTGCAACAGTTTCTGTCTGGACTAAGACCTACCCTCTGACTAGCGCGAGGCTAGGCATCAAAAGATTCGACGGCTTCAGGTACTTGGGGGTACACATCACGGGAGATGGAAACCCGAGGAAAAAGCTTGCAATCCGATTAGGGATAGCTGGAGCAACCTTTGACTCAATGTGGAAAGTCCGGGACTCACGATCGTACTCGGTCATAACCAAGTGCCACTTATTCAACGCATGCATTCTGACGGTGCTGTTTTGCGGTTTCGAGTCATGGCGCATCACCAAGGCACAGGGTAACCGTATACTGGGCTTTGAAAACAGATGCTTGCGGCGAATACTAGGGGTACGGTGGTTTGATTTTGTCAGGAGCTCGGAGGTAAGAGGGTGGACGAACCGGCATCTTATTTTTTTTCCCATGTCCGCTCCCAGTGTGGAGCATGTGGTCTCGTAATGAAGGTATCTCAACAGATTTTTTTTCTGTGAGAACTGTTTGATACTCAGTTGCTCAACCTCTCTTCATCGAAGAGAGTAGGGATAAAGGGCTTGGACAGGACTAGTTGTTAGCTAATCGCTCTCACTAAGCCCCGTGAGGAGGATGTTTTAGACAAAGCAAACACTTAGACTACGAACAGGAATCTATAAATCGATTGAAATATCAATTTATGAAAACTGTCCGCACCGAGAATTGAACCCGATACATCCGTAGCCGTAGCCTACAACGCTACCAACTGCGCCAAGACGCCGACTTATTACGTCCAAAATAAAAAAAAGCGACGATGGGCCTGACTTGGACACGTGCTGCGGATGCCCCAGGGAAGCATTAATCCTGCATGTCTCTTCTACCAACAAAATGGACTCCGTCGCTGCCGCTGATGACCATCCATAGGATGTATTCAGCGGAGCTACGGGACGCTGGAATGACCTGGGAGAAATCAAGGAGACTAGCAGGGAACAGAGAAGCTCGGAGAAACTGAGTGATGGCCATATGCTCCGAATAGGGAGTGGAAATGTTAAGAGAGATAACTCCCTACTGTTTTCGTCATTCGTTATAATATATAATTCAAAATAAATGGTGTTTAGTTTGTTGTCTAGAGCCAAACGTTTTCTTTCTGAAAACACACCCAACTGACTGGTAATCAGGTACTGTATAGAAAAAGTTTTCCCTTCATATTGTGAAGGCTGTCTTTTCGATCTGTTAGGTTGTTCCATGCCATCAAATTTATGGCTCGGAAAGACGTCAGTCTACATTAAATGGGTAGTACTTTTGGGAATGGATCCCTTAATTGATTTCTTATACAAGTACTTTCCTCGACGAGAATCAATGGGTCTGTGTTACCCCTACGATGGTTTGGCGTCGACTCTATTAACCAAAATGGAATTTTTGTAGCATATGATCTTATTCAAAATTAACTTACATACTAATTAAAATTATTTTTTTTTGTGTCGTTAAATATGAACATTTAAAAAATGCACATATAGTAAAAGAAGCATATTTTTCAATCTCTACCATATAGAACAAAATACATTTAGAAATCTGTATGTTTGTATGTCTGTCGGTTACAAAAACTCCTCCCAAACGACGTAAACTAGCGTCGTGAAATTTTCAGACGTCATTCTGGCTGCAATTGTTGGTTCGACCGCGCTATTTTCAACTCTCAACATTTAACTTTCAACCTAAAACTAAAAACGCGATATTTTTGACTTTTCAATGCGGGATGAAAAAAGTAATAATAATAGTCGATTAGCAACATCAATTCTAATATATTCTGCAAGCGGTAGTTGAGATAGTAACGCGAATTCAAATATTGAATTTTATGTTTGTGATTTGGTAAATTCGTACTACTTGTTGTGCATATTGAATCCTCATCGAGAATTAGCGTATGACTCTGATCGTATGTTTAAATTGTAGCGCTGCAGGAGCCATTATTAAATGCAGATCAACAAGCTGTCTATTGAGAAGTTTTGCGGCGTCATAACAAGAGTGCATGTGGCAAAATTGTCATCTTTTATTATAGCTGGTTTCAACTTTTAACATTATTATTAATTGGTGAACTATATTTTATGAGTGTAACAAAAGAGGTACGGTTGAGGGTGATATTTTTTTATTTAAAACAAATTTCAACATTAGTTAGCCGAAGTATAAATTTAATAACCTAATATAAGAAAATAATCTTGAGCGAAGCCGAGTAAAAATACTTATTTATGTATAATATACTAAGGACTATAATTAAGTCAATAAATTGTATGTGTCGTCCTGTATGAAATCAAATCCTTTTAACTGAAGTGAAGTGACTCGCATCCTCGTGTAATTAAATCTACCGTTTGGAATAAAGTCGTTCAATGTTACCATAAATGCGCCACACAGAATGGAAACCTTTTGAAAAATATTAGCTGAGAATATTTTACTATTAAATATTTTTGACCAGTCCCGTAGTTTTGACGATCGTTCTACGATATTTCGAAAATGCTTTACGAAGAATCGAAACACATGTCATAACTAGTAACGAAACTAAGGGAATCAACGTCAGCTTCGGTTACGGATGTCTCGTGATCAAATCCCGGTACAGACAGTTTCAAAAATTAATTTTTCAATCGATTTCTATCTCATCCTAAAAACGAGGTGCAGTGAGAGTGAATACCAAACCACTAGTCCTGTCCAAGCTCTATTCTTCTATCCCTACTATCTTCGAAAAAGGGAAGTTGAGCAACTGAGTAACAAACTGTCCTCGTAGAAAAAATACTGTTGAGATAGCCCCCAGAAGAAGTCCATATGCTCTAGATTAGGAGCGCTCGTGGTAAAAAAGCCATTTGAAGTGTCCAACCAACCACGCAGAATTAGTGGTGAATAAGGCAAATTACCAAATCTCAATTCATAGAAGCACAGTTCAGCACACGCCACCATGTCTTGGGCAGTTGCTCCTAAGAAGCTCCCAATTAAGAAAAACAAAATTTGGATGCGCTTAACGTTTGCTACTCCAATGAATACTGACGTTGAAAATTAACGGATGGGAAAGCAGTGGTGGGTGGAGGAGGGCAAGTGTCGATGGGCTGGAACTTTCTTATTATCAATTAATAAATTAGTTTTTCAATGGATGTAAGAATTTGTGTAACATATAAAAGATATCTGTGGTATTTGCATTACTCACGCCCATCAAATCCTAAGAACGAGGCGTAGCGAGGAAAGTTAATTAACAACTAGTCATTGATCGAATTGGCATTTTCTTGATAGATCTCCTATACAATAAGATACAATTTCAAAGTATTTAATTCTACAAAATTGTATTAGGTAGTTAATAGATATTTCAGCTCAACGCCATCGTCAGAACTAGATAGCTCTGACGATGGCGTTAAGCCGAAATAATTATGAACAAAATTTTATTGAACTTAATTAATACTTTGGTATTTTATCCTATTATTAACTATAAGTCCATATCCAGGAACATTCCAACTTTATTGCGCTATCGTAATATTAGCTTTATCAAGAGTTCTATTGCTTGGGGTCGAAAAACATGATATTTACACGAAACTATGCAAGTTTACAGATGTCTGGGGTTCGACTTCCAGTGCGTAGGGTTTTGATAGATTGACATTTCAATCGATTTATGAAATTCTGTTCGTAGTCTGAGTGTTTGTGATGTCTAAAAAAAATAAACTCCCTCCCACCCATCCTATCCTCACGGGGCGTAGCAAGAGCGATAAGCTAACCATTAGTTCTGTCCAAGCCCTATTCTTCTGTCCCTACTCTCTTCGAAAAAAAGAAAAGTTGAGCAACTGAGTAACAAACTGTTCTCATAGAAAATCTCTGTTAAGATACTTCCATTATGAGACCATATGCTACACGTAAGGAACGGACATTGGAAAAAATGCAATTACCGATTGTGCTGTTGTTTTGCAATGTTTTTTAATTTCGCGAGCGTTGGTTGCCTATCTCTATATTATATTCAAGCTGATCAAAATTGTGCGGCGGCAGTGTGGATAATCGAATTTGTCTTCAACTTTCCGAAGCGCCTGCATTCGAAGGTAAACTTCTATCTACATACAGTCCATATACGTTATTTGCAATGAAAACGAATTATTTTCACTAAGGCTTCAACGCAATTGGAAAATCACACATGTGTAGTTTTTCTGACTGGTATACTATCATACTTAGCGATATAGATGTAACTAAATTCTGAAATTAAATTAATTTTGTATACAATTCATTAATATAATTCGACTGCGGAAAGGAAAAAGAACTTAACCAACACATAAAAAATTTTACAGGAGCCACGAAAAACGTTTTTTTAATGATTTTCGGCTAAAATCAAACTATTAAATATACACAATCTTGAGTTTCATGAAGATTAATAATTAAAATCAAATTTTGATACTAATTAGGGATTTATAGCTTACATCCTTTTGATATAACGTGTATTAAGTTGCATAATTGTGTGAGAAGACCCCGGATCGAAGAGAGGCGAGCGGCTGGTTATCCGGAGTCCTGGAAGGGCTGATCTCAGACAAACACCATTTCAGATCCGGTTCAAAACTTATTTATTATCCATTCAAGATGCAGTGGTTTAACATTACACAAATATATAAATCTTAACACATAAAATTGATTCTACATTTACATTTACTTAGCAACTGAATTTACTTTAAGTTTTAATACAAATGACACAACGAATTTAAATTAAATCCAACGCAAATCAAAACACAAAAACAAACAAACAGTTCACATCGTCACATCACCTTCGTCGCGACGAGACCTCGTTCGTCCGACTGTGTACAAAAATTCAAAAAAACTCCGTGCAAAGTTGGAGCTACCCTTTTCTGTAAAAATGGACTCGTCCAGCGGCGGAAGCCCGGGGGCTCTTTTTTACCGCCTGGCAACAAGAAAAAAACCTATACTGCGAAATATTGCTGTTTGCCGCAGGCCGATTTCAGTTCAGGACACTAATGACACTTATACTTAAGAAAAACCAGGGTGTGTCATGTGATTATCAAAAAACAGCTATTATGGAAAAAAAGAAGGTTACATTATATTCCTTTCCACAGTCGATATGCATATGCATTATATCAATAGATAAATTTTTATAATTTAACTTATGAATTGATTCTGGTTTCCTTAATTTTGTTTTCCAGATATCTTTAGGATGCTTCTGGCCAATCTTCATTCCTCATTTATCATATTTCAATAATTTTAAAAGCTTAACTAATTTATTTTAATATTTCTCAATTTACTATTTCGGTTTAATGAATATTTACGAATTATTTAAAACTCATTATATTTTGCTCAGAAAATGGATTTTTTATGTGGCTTCATTTTTCATTTCAAAATAGTATTTATTTAATTTAAGACATCGACTGAGGGTGCTTGATGGAATTTCAATATCAAATTTGGATTATTGAAATTTTGTACACTTCCATGTATTTTGTCACTAACGACCCGGGTTTCGCCTTTCGGCATCTTCAGGCATTCGAGCGCACGAATGGACTCGAACTGACAGTTTGAGTTGATGCCGAAAGGCGAAACCCTTGTCGTTAGTGACAAAATACATGGAAGTGTTCAAAATCTCAATAATCCAAATTTGATAGTATTTATTGATTTGTAAGAGGTCCTTAACGTTTTAATTGTAGACTATTTTATTTCGTTCATATATAATTTGTTTCATTAACTCTAAATTCGTTAAATGGTTCTTGAACCAACTGTTTTATATACCTTGATATTGTAAAAATTCATTTTTATATAAATAGACCGGTTATAATTTTATTTTTTATCAATTGGTAATGCTCGTGATGAGCAAAACTGGTCATTATAAACGTGTGGAAGTAGAACAAATAAATTGTGTTTTATTTTTTAAACATTACGATTTTCCACACTAAAATTGAAAATATACCTAAAAATCTAAATTGCATAGTAAATGAAGAACATTAATTTGTATGTTTTATCGGAATTTTTAATAAAAAAAAGTTACAACCCCAACGTACAATAGTTTTTATTTATCACGTATAATTTCATTCTTAATTAACGTTTTATTTTGAATGAATGTTGCAGTTCGTTTTAAACACCGAAAAACCTTAATAACCCTACATTAATTGAGTCATTTAGGGTAAATTTTAATGTAAAAATATTTAGGGCAGGAGAGTTTGTCGAGATATTTATATCAAGATCGATAAAAAAATTTTAAATGGTGTTTTGAAGTAAATTTTATTAAATCCATATACTCAAAAATATGCCTTGAAAACAAACGTAGCATTAAATTTATGGTAGTTATAATTTTTCATATAAAAAGTAATATTTTGTTGTCATATCCGCTTCCAATGCGGAGCATATGGCTTTCTAATGGAGGTGTATCAACAGAAGTTTTTGTACAAGAACTGCTCGTTACTCAAAGTCTCTACCTCTTTTTTTAAGACAGTAGGAAAAGAAGGATATGGCTAGAACAGGACTAGTAGTTAGGTAATCGATCTCACTACGCCTTATTTTTAAGATTTGATGCCAGGAAGTTATAGACTTTACAAACATCCATGCTTACAAAAAGAAATCCATAATTCAATTGACAAAACTGTTCGTACCTGGAAATGAACCCAATACATAATAAACCAAAGCCGACGACGTTGACCACATCACAATGGACCGTATAATTTATATACTAGTGGGTGTTTTCGTGGGTTTTTGTCCTATTAAATTCACCGGTTATTGGTCCAATGTCCTGTGATGTAAACGCACTTCATATCCGATTTAAAAAATGGGAGCAGAGATTGGCTAATTAACTAGATCCTAATTCTACCTCCCAAGGAAAAAGAAGTAGAGCCACTAAATAAGTACCAGCTCTCGTCAGTACGGTAACCCCATCGGGTTAATCTGTGTTGCAGTGCATTATGTAATTCCGTGTGTTCATTTTGCAATCATGTAATTATCACTGGCGAGAGATTTTCCAAATACATGAAGGGTAACAGTGATTATCTTCTGATTTTTTTTATTAATATGGAAACAACAGTATATTATGTAATTGCTTATTTTTTTAATTTTGAAGGGAATTTGATACAATCTCCGAGTTAAAATGTATATAAGAAATTATCTGTAAACAGTCAATGAGAATGGTGAAAGTGTAAAAATGTAACGACTAATAAATTTTTAGACATATTTGAAATAACAAACCTGCAAGAATTTATAATATTAATATTAAATATAACATTTGTAAATGACAGGATTGTTATAAAGTATTGTTAAAGAAATTTGCGTCGAAATGATTTGTGGTTAAAAAAGAATTCAAGTAGGTAATGAGTCACTTTTTTTTTGTAAATGTATCGGCCTAGTATTTTAAATCAAGATTGAAAAATTTGGTGCGACCACGAGACATTTCCAAAAGACCACTGATGTTGTGTGCGGCCACTGAGAAATTTTCCCTGAGAACCACTGCTCTGTAAGTTGTCGATATGCTTCACATTGGGGGTGGATATATACTACTTGAATTAATTAATTAACCAAAACAATTACTGAAGTAGCAATATAATTGAATATCAATTCAAAATAAAGAAGATTGCAATATACACGTATAAGTGGAATCCGTAGACGGTCTACGCCGTAGTACTTCGTATGCGTTCAGATAACAATCTTTGTAGCCTCTGGTCTAGCCAGGAATCGATTCTTCGACCCCTTCAAACGGGAAACAATGTGTTATCGTTCCGCTTAAGAAGGAGCTTTAAGCTACCCTTATAATTACTGATGCAGCCTACTGTTTGGGCAATAACTTCTGACAAGCACAGTATAAAAAAATACACTTATTGTAATGTTATTCTTCAGCTGTATAAAAATACTGTAAAACACATTTATATCTGATAGTCTGTTTGTTCTCAAATCATAATATATTCAGTCATAGCTGATCTCCTTCAGTATGAATTTTTATTATATGTCAATATTTAATATGATTGTCATTACCAGACCTGAAGCTGATAGGTCAATGTCTTACTCTTCGGTTGCTGTGTGGGCTTAAATCACAGTAAATACACTGTTATTAATTAATTTTTTAATCGATTTATGCCTTTGTGATCGAAGGCATGAATAGTTGTGATCCTGTGATGTGTAAACATTCTCTCCCACCCATCTTATGTTAAAAATGGGGCTTTGCTATAGCAACTCGCTAGTCACTAGTTCTGTCCTAACCCTATCTTCCTATTCCTACTCCATTCCAATAAGAGAGGCTGAGAAAGTGTTCTCGTAGAAAAAAATCCGTTGAGAAACTACTATTAGAAGGTAAGGGAGTCGACATGGTAAAACAAAACGATCTTTAACACTTCCGTATCCATGGTGTAACAATGGTTTACCTCGACCTTTAAACCTTTGAATTATCTGTGAAATAGATCATACAAAAAGATGAAAATTTAGCAATTTGTAAATGAAATAATTCTAAATAAAACTAAAAATACATGATAGTTAACGTCTTCTTTTACGAATTAAAATTAATTAAATTAAAAATTAAAATTAAATTATAGTATAGTAACAATTAGTGTAATATAGTATTAATCTGAGATGCATGACGTATCGTATGCAACCGTTTTGTTTCAAACAGCACCGAGACACGTCTCAAGCTTGTTCTGCTATGAAGAATTTGGATTCTTACGTCTTTCGATAATTTCGCAATTTTTATGTATTTCAGGTTTTGCACACAAAAAATGTCGTGAAATAATTACTTAATACTACATAAAACCAAATTTTAGTTTTCGAAATTGTCATTTCGCTTTATAAATGTGTTTATATGATAAAACTTACACGCTAACGAAATGTGACTGCATGAGATCAGAAGGGATTTCTTTAGCATAATAACGGGAAGGTTAAGAAGAGTAAAAGAAGATATTTTTTTAAAAATTATTCAATGAGTAGGTATTATTTTCAACGCTACTTACTAGCAATATAGTTAGCATTGAAAACAAATTATTTATTTGGCAAAATTATGATGAAAAAAAATAACAACTGCATTCTTTAAAACACAACAAAATCAGTGTAACGATTATTGCAAGCTGTATTTTTTCCTTGTCGTATCGTCAATTATAGCCTAGTAACTCATATATTATGCAAAAACGTTTTTATTTATGCATGCGCTTTACATTTTATTCGCTTTGCAGGACTGTTGATTTCGCTAGTTGCCTAAAGACATGCAATGTTTTGTATTTTATGTATTGAAATAGTAAAAAAATACAAACGTAATATATAGCGCACAAAGTACAACGAAATCGTTTTAATTATTATGGTTATGTGCACTGTAGAAATGAATAGTTAAGAATGTTAGGAGAGTTAATCACTAGACGATCGATAAATATTTGAACCAATGCGAGGATACGAATTTAAGAAAATTGAAAATAAAAGTGTAATAGCTACACGCTTGTAGCTACGTTATTGACGACAAAATACCACTGTAATTTCACGGAGAAATGTGTTTTCATATTACGTGCGTGCTTTCTTATTTTTCTTTGTGTTTTGTCAAGAATTGGTTCATAGTCAATAATTCAGCCTCTCACTTTGGAAAGAATGAAAAATGAAGAGGGGCCTTGTAAAAGACCAGCAGATAGAGAGTTGCTGGTCGAGGCGCTGGAATCATTAATGATTACCATGTCGATTTTAATAATAAAATCCAATTTTTAGTTTACTTCTACGAATAGACTTATTGTGCTGTGAAGCTCTACAAATTAAATCTCCAATTTACACGAGCATTTTTGCTAGCTTCCATAATATAAAAATGTGGAGGCGGTGGAGACTTGGATGACTCTTATGCCCTATAGATATAAATATACAAATCAATTAAAATATCAATATATGGAAGATTCACGCATTCAGAGACACAAACCCTTGACTCGGCAATTGATTGAGCAAAAATCAACAGCATTTTACATCAAAGGGACGTTTTACGATTTTTATACATAATTGAGTAACTGTATATATTGTATATCGACGGTGTTTTGGCCATTTGATGTAACCCTCAAAATTGAAACTGTTTTTATCGAAAACATATGGTAAGTTGCGTTATGAATCCTTAAAATGCACTCCTGTAAATTATCATGATACGGGATTATACGTAGGGAGTGTTGATATAATAGTGTGAGAGAGTAAGAAAGAAACACGTCTTTTTCGCCGCTCGCTCGAGGGTAGGTTGGAGAGCGGGGAGAAGCGGGGTGCGGAGCGTCAATACACTGACGCTCACTTCCGGTGAAGGACAAAGGATGAGTCACAGGTTCCTTCGTCTCCCATTAAAACCCGGTCGTATTCCGTATACTTTTTCTGGTTTATTGCAATTAGTTTCTATAATTTTCTTGAAGACAGTTACACAAACAGATTTACACATTTTTAATTTAAACTCTGTAAGTGGGTTTACTAGCAAGCGGTGGACTAAGTCACCGCTTTGTCGGCCGACGACTGCCGCTGGGCCAGGTCGAGAAGCGACTCCTCCTTTTTTTAAGCAGCGCACGCTTTTTTTTCACTTCCATCTGTAAACAAACAGCGGTAACCAAACAAATATGACAAACTCTTAAACGCCTCAGGAGGGGTATTACATTTTTAAATTTGCATTAATAGAAAGAGTCTGCAGATTGGTTTTGAAGACCCTGTCTGCCCCATAAGTACGGTGCGGTGTCAAGTGGCATACATCAAGTGGATGGGTCAGAATTTTTAAACTTAAAACTGATGTTTCCTTTCCGAGACCTGCTCTGTCGTCTTTAAAATGAGATCCAATAATTAACTAATTTTCGTATATTTTTAAAGTTAACATCAATTGGCCAAAACACCATCGATATGTTGTTTTAAATTGGGTATTGACATATTTATACGACGTTCGATGATGCTTCTCAATCGGGTAGTTATCCAGTACATCGAAAAAGCCTTAAGGCAGAGTCAAAGATAATATTTTAATAATAATGTATCATAACGCATAGCTTTATTTCGGTTATTAACAAGGCATGAATCAAATAATGGTTCGTATTCAATCATTGCATATGTGGACCGAAAGATTAATCATTTTCACAAGATTATCAAATAAAAAAATACTTGTACCCGATTCATCACGCCTAATCAATTTAGTGTGAGCCAAATCGCCGATACGATTTCATTCCTTAAGTCAGGCGGTGTTAACATTTTATTTTGCAAGGTAGTGTAGTTTCATTTGAAACGAAAATAACCTTTCTTCGTTCACAGCTTGGATATCTTACAGTAAGTACTTTTCGTAGAACAAATTCTTTGACATAACTTTTATAAGTAGTAAGTTTATAAGTAAAATATCACTTTAATGTCAATTGAGCGTTGTCCTAAAAACATTGTCCAGAGATAATAGCGGTTGTTTGTTGTGGAGATAATCGAAAACATTTATCTTTGATGAATGAAGATAGTTTGAGTAATTTATTGAGAGCATGGCTTATTGATCAAAAAATCTTTTACTTTGATAAATAATAAATGTGTTGACTAAAACAAACCAAATAAAAATTAACGCGGTTTTTCCGCAAACGGGCTCAATTCTTGGTTGAAAGACTGGAAAAGCATATCGTTAGCATTAGTTTATAATGCTCGCGATGAGTGAAACCCGTCCTGATAATTATAAATATGTAGAAGAAGTACAAAACAAAACGTGTCTTATTTTTAAAATATAAGAATATGCTAACAAAGGTCAAATAATTACTTTACTCTAATCCACTCGCTTCGTTTTGCTACAATATTATAAATTACTGATTAAAATTCATTTGTAGAAGTTTGCATTTGGAAATACCTCCTACTTTTGACCACTCAATTACGTCATCAGAAATTACAGTTATAGTATACTCATATAATTTTAGACATCGACTGAGGGTGCTTGATGGAATTTCAATATCAAATTTGAATTATTGAGATTTTGTACACTTCCATGCATTTTGTCATTGACGACCCGGGTTTCGCCTTTCGGCATCTTCAGGCATTCGTGGGCTCGAATTCCTGAAGATGCCGAAAGACGAAACCGATAATCCAATATCTCAATAATCCAAATTTGATTTAGTATACTCTGTCATTTTTCAGTAATAGTGAGTATCTGGTCCTGAGACATTCATAGTTACACAAACATTAAAGCCGTTGATTGCAAAAAGGTATAGAACGGAATCTCTCGGATTAGATAGTAATATATTGCTCTCGATAAACCATCGGTTGCCCACCGCATCGCCTGACCCAACAGTACCCTACTCCAGAATCTTATATTTGATATATTAACAACCCTTATCGAACCTTGCTACTTCTCTCTATACTCCTGGAAGGCTTCATATTTCACCGGGGAAATATCTCTAGTTTCTACTGACACCGCCCGATGATAGATCGGACTCATTAAAACAATACGTCCCTTATTTTTCTCGGCTTCCCACCCCCACGCGCCCAACGATCATTGCCTGCCCAGCACGCACGCGCTTCGTATCAATCTAAATGCACGCAAACTATTGTCTGGAAGTTTTTTATTCGTATTATTTCTTAGATAAGTAAATAAGATATTTCATACAATTAAATACATTTCATTTCATAAATCGATAATTCTGTAAATGACCAACCGCCCTACTTAATCATTTTGTTACTATGATGGGACGAAATCCCCTCACAGTAAATATTAATTTCGCAACACTACACGTATCTATATAAATAAATTCTTTTAAGAATTTGTAGCAATTATTCTAAGATTTTATTATGCGATTAAAACTGCTTTCAATTCATTCATGCATCATTATCAATTCTTGATTTGAAGAAAAAAACCTTTGGTTAGTTTACTGGAAATGAAAGACTGCAGCCTTCGTGGTGCAGTTGGTAACGTCACTGGCTACAGTTACGGATGTCTCGGGGTCAATTCATAGATTGACCTTTCTATCGATTTATGGATTTCTGTACGTAGTCTGAGTCCTCCCTCCCACCCATTCGATTCTCACGGGGCGTAGCGAGAGCGATTAGCTAACCACTAGTCCTGTCATAGCCCTATCCTTCTATCCCTACTCTCTTTTAAAAAAGAGATGTTGAGCAATTGAGTAACAAGCAGTTCTCGTAGAAAAATTCTGTTAAGATACCTCCATTAGGAGACCATATGCTCCACATTGGGAGCGGAAATGAAAAAAAAAACGACTAATTCTATAGCCCGAGACATCCGTAATGGTAGACAACGTCATTAACCATTGCACCACGGAGCCTGGTTCAAGTTCCGGTACGGAGAGTTTCATAAATATATTTTTCAATCGATTTGTGAATTTTTGTTCATAGGTATGAATGTTTGTGATGTCAGATATTCCCTCCTACCCATCCGATTCTATATAAAAAACGGGGCATAGCGAGAGCGATTAGCTGACCACTTGTCCTAGTCCTATCCTTCTATCTTTACTTTCTTCCACAAAGAAAGATTGATCAAGTAAGTAACAAGCAGTTTTCGCAGAATAACTTCTGTTGAGATACCTTCATTAGGAGACCATATGCTCCAGAATTTAATTATGTGACCAAGACTGCTTTTTTCAGGCAAGTCATTATTTTCAACTCCAGATATTAAGGAAAAAACCCTTGGCTAGGTTCTGTAAATAAACAATTATCTCCATAAATTATTTTCGATAAATCATTCATTTCGGGTACCTTTTTCAAAAACATGAATTGCTTTATGTTTTTATCGACATACACTTTATCAATCTTAAGTATGAATCTATATAATATTATCATCCTTTCCTCTACCGTATCAAGATAAATATAATATTTTCGATGGGTTCAGCGGTAACTTTGTAGAAATTCGTTTTTATATAAAATTAAAATTGATAACTTTGTTATTTCACTGGCTGTGTTTCTTATGTAACGCTTTTCGCTTCTTTAAGAAGCGTCTTTAAACTGACTTCAGTTAAAGGAAAGAAGTAAAACTCGTAAATTAGTAACACAGTCAGTGGAATAACTAAGATATCAATTTGAATTTTATATTAAGTTAAATATATACTTATTTAACAAAGACAAAACAAACTATAATTGATATTTTTTTGTGATAGATATTTGAGTAGATCATGATTGATTTCGCTGATTGATAAGATAATACGTGAATATTGTAAAATAAATCAAGCAGATAATAAAAGAGCCGTTTGTGTAGATGTCTACTCGGTCTTGGGACCAGCAAGCTTATTTTCCTGAATGCTTAATTGCTGATAAATGTATCCATAAAAAAAGACGAATTAAATAAGAATTGTCCCACTAACAATTAAAAGGAAATCAAACAAAAAGATTTATATCACAGATATATCACAGTTCAGTAACGTCGAAGAGTGGCTCACGATGCAACCCGGAAAAGCGTCGCGACGTCGAGCTGTGACGTCCCACGTTAACAACCTTCTCGCATCTTCAATATTCAATAATCCAAATAATACGTGACAGCATGAAAATTTCATTCCGATCTCAACTGACATTGTTTGCTCAGTTGGCAGGGGGCAGCAGAGGGAAACCAAATTAACTATCATTTGATTTGATCTGAATTTTGATAATAAGTAAAGAACGTAGCGTGTTTTATTATACGATTTGTTTTTCAACTAGTTATGACGAAATTATTTGTTGGATATGTTTGAAAACGTAATAGATGGGCCAGGGTTTTGTTTGTCTACAAAAAAGAACACTTTAATTTAAAAAAAAACGCTGATTTCACTTCTCCGTCAATTCATTCGCTTTGCAATATTTATATTACGTACAATAAAATAAAATGTTGAAGAGTATTATTTAGTTCCGCATTTTGTGAGTATACGTTCAAAAAGATGATTTTTCAGGAAGACAAAAACAAAGTTAAATTCTGAAATCATTTGTTCAGCAATAATGATTATAATCTTCACAAGACTATCATTTTTACTATTTTTATCAGCAGTATTTAGATACATAGAAAAATGTCATTACAACAACAATTAATTGACCTGTACTTCTAAGACGAAAAAAAATATGTATATAATGAGCGAACTTATATTATAAAATTATAATTGATAACTTAGTTATTCCACTGGCTGTATATTAAAAATGATTTTCCACAAAGTTTCCACCGAATCCATCAGAAATAACAAAGTTATACTAATACTAATTACATCACATTTATTTCAGGTTAAATAAATAAACGCATAGATTTATTATAATTTTAATCGTCGGTCAGTCAGTTCAAGTCCATTAATGTACTCGAATGCCTGAAGATACATAAAGGCCAAACCCTGGTCGTTAGTGACAAAATACATGGAAATGTACAAAATCTCAACAATTCAAATTTGGTATTAAAATTCCATCAAGCACGTCAATGTCTTTAATTATATAATTTTAATGTTTTTTCGCAACTTATTATAAAGTTACCAAAAATGTACTAAGTCTAGTCCACCCATCGTTGATATGTTAATTGAACAATCAGATCATATAAATAACATTATTTATTTGTAAAAATAAGTTTGTGAGTTTTTGTTGTGCACTCGATATAAAGATTTTATATGGTTTCGGGAATTTCCCGATTGCATTTTGAGCGTCAGACGTATGCAATGAATGTTATGACTTTGAGGATGAGTCGATTTGACGAGGGAGAAGCAGTACGACTAGAATAATATATTGCTTTATTGAAAACACAATCTTCCCTTACAGTATTATTGATATAACCTCTATTGCCAATCATAAACATACAAATATTTATTCAATTTGGACTTATTTATAGCTATAATTTTCAAATTGTGTTTCACATTTTGTCGAATGATTGGTAGCATTGTCATATGTATTGGAATGTACTATATGACATTATTTTATATCGGGGGTATACTAACAGTGCGCATTAGGTAAATTTTTGACGATTTTCTCCGTACTGGTAAAAGGCATTAAGGCCTTAAAATAGAAACAGTAATGTAAAAAATAAAACAAAATTCATTTGTACTACTTCCACATATTTATAATGATCAGGACCGGTTTCGCTCATCACGAGCATTATCAACTAATAAAAATACAAACATAACAGGTTTATTTATATTAAATACAGTGTTAAAAATGAAGGTACACAAAACAGTTGGCTCATGAACCAAGACAAGAAATTACTGATCATCAAACAAATTATACATAAACCATATAAAATAGACTACAATTAAAATGCTTAGGAGTCCTTACAAATCAATAAATACTAATCTGAAATCACAAATATGGCTATATTAAAAGTCCATTAACTAGGCAAAAAAATTTGATGACATTACTGATGCATTAAGCACATAGCAGATTGGGAAAATTTTAAGAAGAGATTAGTGAAGCATTTAAAAAAAATGAAATATTAAATATGTGATCAATATTAACAATAAACAGTCATGGCAGAGAACACAGAGCAGCCAAGAGTATCCAACAAATTTTTATATCTGAAAAACAAAAACTAAAGAGACCAGAGTTATAAAAAAAAAAGTTATATTCAGGTATAAAAAAATTGTTGGATGCTCTTCGTGATCCATGTACAATTACTGTTTGTTGTTAATATTAATTAGATATTTAATATTATTAAACTTTGTATGCAACATTTTTGTATAACTCAATTTTATATAAATAGCTCTGTTATGTTTGTATTTTTATCAATTGATAATGCTCGTGATGTGCGAAACCGGTCCTGATCATTATAAGCATGTGGATGTAGTACAAATGAATTGTGTTTTATTTTTTAAAATATAATGCCTTTCCACCAAGAATTGATAGTTAACACCTTAAAAGTGAATGTATAAATTAAAAAAAAAAACAACCAATAAAAATTAGTACTTTGAATGCAACTGTCTCAGAAATTACTATGACTTAATGATTTCTGTCTGTATAACTTTGATATTATGCGTAAAAGATACCAACTTAATCTCAAAATCGCCCCGAAATTCATTCAGTGCAATACAACTAATTCGTGTCGTTTTTTTTTCCACAATAAAACAATTTAGTATCTTGAGTCCCGTATGAAACAAACAAACTTCCCGTCTTTGAAATATAGACAATCATAACTATTGATTGTAAGTTAATGTGAATATGAGACCATGAAAAATTGTTCGTTTGCAAAAAAAATTGCCTTCTTGCGTACTAGAATTTGATATAAAATCTTATTTATGATTATCGTAAAAATAGACGAATAATGGTAAGATTATCTTCGTACAACAGCTTTTTAATTGATATATGTATTTAATCAATGGTTTTGTTAGAGTTTTTTTATTTTATTTTAGTGGATGGCTTTAAATGTATACTCGTAAAATATTAACTGATCAAAAAAACGCTCCTGTTAGATTCGGATACAAGCTTTATTTTAAAATATGTTGCAAAGAACAAAATCAAAGCTTTTTGAAGTTTTACAGTTCACGGCGCTCTTTCTGAAAAAAAAAACAGTAAAAAAACGTAGTAATCGAGTATTATCAACTGATGGATGGATCACAGGATAATCAGTTGATAATGCTAGTGATGAGCGAAACTGGTCGTGATCATTATAAACATGTGGAAGTAGTACAAATGAATTGTGTTTTATTTTTTAAAATATAATGCCTTTCCACCAAGAATTGGCAGTTAACACCTTAGTTTATAAAGATGTATGATAAGAAAATCATTTTTCATTCGAGGTGTCCCAAAATCAACATTTATTGGAAAATTAAAAACCTTTTGTTAAACTTGAGTATGTAATTAATTTATTTATATAAAAAAAACAGTTTGCTTATTGTTAAAAATAAATAAGTTATGGATTTTTATCGAAAGACATTGTAGTCTGTTGTGCTTTTTTATCTGCCCAATTACTCCAGCAAACTACTCGCCCGTTCTTGGCTGTATTATTTTTTTTTATCCTCGAAGAAGAAAGAATAATTCAGCTTAGATGATTTAATGAAAATTCGAAAAATCTTCATCATTACCCGCCACGGTTTTCGTATAAGCAGAAGTTGACAACGTCAATCGTTTTCATTTTTTGTGCTGGGAAGAATCGGCGGCTTGCACTTTAGTGTGCTGATTGTCTCTAATTTAATAAATGACGTAGCGTTATCTGTATAAATCATCCATTCGATCGCCGTAGCTTTCGCATTGGTTGTGTAGATATTTTAAAATCGTATCAGATCCATGCAACTACTTTTGCATACTTTTGTGTTTTCAGAAAAAATATTATACAAAATCCAACGTTCGTAATGTTTGAGAATGCCTGTGGTATTACACAATAATTATTGCCGTCCTCGAATAGCAGTTTTCGTAGACGACGATACTTAAAATGAAAGAAATGGAATAAAACAATAATATTGTGTTATCGAATGGCATCAAAATGTAATTTACATACGGAATAACCAGCAATTTCATATTAAAATGACAGTATCGCATGATGAAATCTTCCGTCTTTTCAAAACTTTAAACTACTATTACGGTAAAATAGTATTGCCTTTTTATATTCCTAACATCGCAGTCATACTGTTTCATTTTTTTCTAAATATTACTAATCCAGTCCTGTAGCCGAGTGGCCAACGCTCTGTTGAGTTCGTTTTATTCAGTTGTGGAGTCGCGGGTTCAATTTGTGTTCGAAGACAGTCATGTAAATATGTCTGTGATATTTACATTCATTCTTACGAGGGCTTTCAATCCCAGGATACAGATTCCCGCTCAATTATTCAACTCCGTCATCCCGGGATACATATTCAGACAATCCTAGGATTTAGGGATTCACTATAAATGCTAAAAAATAATTTATATTTTATATCAAATTAACTTCCTGATTAACTGCAACGT
The DNA here is from genome assembly GCA_022494535.1 of Himalopsyche phryganea. Taxonomy (NCBI): domain Eukaryota; kingdom Metazoa; phylum Arthropoda; class Insecta; order Trichoptera; family Rhyacophilidae; genus Himalopsyche; species Himalopsyche phryganea. The sequence continues at coordinate 1,591,111 of JAGVSL010000039.1, forward strand.
GTACCTCGGTTTGTTCTCGTACATAGTTTTTTTATAATACCTATAAAATTAATATAAAGTTATTGTTGTCTCCCTTCTTCTCATATTTCGTAACAGCTGTTCTTAACCAATTTGAAATGGAGAACAGATTAGGACCGCTTCTTAAATGAATGGAGGACAATATTTTAAACTCAAATTGAAGGACGTGTCAAATTATTTTGATCTTCACGTTGTTTTTTTACATGTTTTTCTTTTTTTGTAAATGACATTCCATTGCCAAAAAAATATTTATTCATATATACATTCCAATTGAATCAATAATGGATACAAATTGAATTTTAAATGTACAATTTCACATATGAAATTAAACTTATTGACCAATCTCGGGATCCCGGGATTGAGAATTTCTGAATACCGAAATTCCGGAATCGTTAAAAGAGTCCGGGATTGGATGCCTCAGTTAATCGGGAAAAACTAGTCAAAAAATTTAAGCAATAGCTTACTGATAGAGCTAACTTTTTATTGTGAAAATGCTTTACGTTAAACGTAAATAATAATAAATATAGAATTTTACCAATAAATCTGGTATTTATAGATGAAAATGTAGTGACTCACGTGTACATTTGAGTACATTGCCGGGTCCGTGGTGCAGTGGTTATGGGTGTCCCGGTTCGGACAGTTTCATAAATTGATTATTCAATATGTATGTTCCATCTGATCCTAAAAACGGGGTGAAGCAAGAGCGATTATCTAACCACTAGTGCTGTCCTAATCTATCCTTCTATCCCTACTCTCTTCGAAAATGAGAAGTTGAGAAACTGACTGACAAGCAAGTCTGTTGAGACACCTTTATTAGGAGATCAAATGTTCCACATTAAGAGCAAACATGGTAAAAAAAATGATATTGGCGTATCTGAATATTTAGCTTCTATCTTCAAAACCTTTTTTTCTTATATATATATAATATAATATGTAGTTTGAATGATAAGACTATTATATCGTTGCTGTTCTGGAAGAAAACACTAAATCGAAAAAAATACTATATTGAGTTAGTTATACCAAAATTTTCCTTATTTCGAACTCTACCGTATGGAATAACACACTTGTTTTTATAAATTACACTTTTACTTAAATACAGTTTTGTCCAAACAAACTAAATGAAAACGATATAGCATTTTAAACATTTAAAAAACTTCAAAGTACGATTTCTCAAAACTACTGATCTTTAGTAATACTTGTAAATTATTGAAGTTATAATAATGGATAATTAAAACCTAATATTGTTATTGGTCATCAATTTATCCAGAACACTGTTGAGTCCATCGGCTAAGAAAGCCGGTACATCAATTCCACGGTGAGTCAGACGATCAGGGGTTGAAAGAACCCGGCTGTTTCTTAGGGGATGGGGTCTGAGACGAGCGGCCATTGCGTTTTAACACGCTAAACTAAAATCAACCCCGGTTAATCTATACCGATCAATCACGGCCACGGAGCTATTGGTTGATACCTCCCTTGTAGCGCACCATTATACAGGGGGTGGCATGCAATAATACAGGCGGGGGAGTGTGAACGGGGTGGGTATCGTAACTCTTTACCTGATTTAAAAACGCGGTGATTTGGAACAGGTGAGATTAAAAATTCATGAATCATTTATTTTTTATTATGTGTATTAACAATCAAATAATTTTTATTATATTATGTATATCAAGTACGGTCAATCTGGGTAACTTTGATCTAATTCTGAATTAGTTTGTATTTTTATGGTATTTAAATATGTGTGATATTTTCCTACATAGATATTTACTAATGTCTTAAGATGAAATTTAATTAACATAAATGGGTTTATTGTTATAATTGATATATAAATATAGATAAAACATGGTGGGCCAAAGATTGCATCCAAATCGGGTAACTTTGGCCAACGATACAAATAATCACTGTAAGTGCTATAAACTCAGTGATTTTAAAGTCTTGGCCACTTTCCTTTTTGCTTTCATATTTTCTGTAGATAATTGAGATGGGAAAAAATATACAGCATTTGGTTTACAGATTAATAATACAAATTTAAAATATGGCTTATTTAATTTATTTCAAGAAAAGTTTTTAAATTACGTTTTACTATTTATCCTAGCTTACAAATTCAACAATAAATCAAATTTTATTGCACATTAATTCGTATTTCTACCACCAGGGGATACTCAATACCTTTGCTTAACTAAAAAATATTCATATGGCGTTAGTATCATGGTATTATAACAGCACCTTTTCCCAAGTAGTGGGTCAATCTTAGACCAATGGGCAGACTTACCCAAATTGATCGTATATTTATTGATTACAAATAATATGTATATATAGGAAACATTGTTATTTTCAGAGATTCACAAAAATATTGTTAAAATATTAAATAATTTCATTATTATTCTTAACAATATTTGCCCAGCTACAAATGACTACATTCATTTTCCAATATCAAATATTATATGTAGTTTTTTTCGCATCACGCTATCGCCTGGATTATATAATCATTTATAAAACTCCATTATTGAATGAGGCTTTTATGTTGTCTTCTTATTATTGTCTTATCTTCTTGTTATCTTATTTAAAAAAATTAAATATATCATATTTTTTGTTCTATTTCTACATTTTTTTATATGTTTTTTTTTTAAATACAATACTCACAATATAATATCACCAAGAATCGGCAGTTCGGTAACAGTAGAGAAAGAGAAGCCTTTTTTGAATTCGGAAACAAGTAGTATCGACCATTTAAAAAAAAATTGAGGAGACATCTTTTTTGATTTTATTGTAGTACTATTTTTTTTATTTTCTAACAAAAAAATATCTGGCATTACAGCTGAAAGCCGATTCGTCAAATTTTTAAAAAATTGGAAAATCATATGAGATAAATTCGATAACAATCACTCATGTCCACGATCAAAAATTTGTAATGAATAAATCATTATTTGATATTGACCTTGCGAGGACTTGCTAGGGCAAAGCTCTTACCACTAGACCACAGATGCCAACAATGTAAAGATACGATACACGTGCTGAACACGACATGATATTCTTTGTTACACTAAAAATGATTCAATTGATTTAGTGAATTGGCTTCACCATGGATTATTCATCCGCATATTGATAGCGTATTTTTTCTATCTAGAAAGTTTTGAAGACAAATTTACCACAATATTCTAGTCAAAACATTCTTTGGCAGTTAATGCTCTATCAGTTTAATGATGAAAAATAATAATATGAATTTAAAATATTACTTTTGATATTTTTTTTATACACTCCCCTACTATCCAATTGGTGAGTATAAAAAATAAGAAGGGTGGTGGAGGCACGAGGTTGACAGGATTCCGATAAGGGACACACTACTAGGTTTGTCGTGATCGTAATAAATTGAAACAGAAGGAAACTCTAAGGAAAGCGTTCGATTTTATTTTTTAGCACTATAAAGCGCCTTGTGTGACCTGGTTTTAAAAGTGATTTGTGAGTCGCCAGAAAAATCAAACAAGGAAACCTTCCACAGTGCTTAAAATGTTTGGCAATTAATTTAATAATAAAAAAGACAAATTGAATGCAGTTCTAGAAAATGTCAATCCAGAGACATGTCAAGCTGAAATAATGGCACTTTTGAAATCAAATGAAATTAAAAATATAGGAAAGTCGCAACAGCTCTGAGATATAGCGATTATTGAATCATGTTTCTATTAACCCTTGCAGCGCGAGCCGTTTTCGCACGAATTTATTTTCAGTCAATTGATCTGTTAAAACGCTCACTATGGTTAAAAATAGATCAATTTAAACAGTAAAAAATGGAGAATTATGTTAAATATATATTAGTCATCCCAAATACACCAATAAGTAAACTAAACTAAATAAATCTACGAAAATGAAGTAAGTGACAAATACTTAATCAACGATAACACGCCCACAAGCCAGCGCGTAGCCACATAAATATGTGTAATACACAGAGCTGACGATTAATGCTGCGTATCGACAGTTCAAAGTTGATATTTGAAAGATTGAATATGGAAAGCTCTTTTCAAAAATATATTTCCTTGTGTTCTGCTTGAAATTTTCATGATCTATTGCCTAATTTCTCTACCTAAAGGCTTAAACTATTTTTTAAAGCATACAACCACTAGCGTTTTTTTATAATTTTGCCGGAAATACGAGATAATGTCTTGGACATGTAAAAATATCCAGCGCAATCGTCAAGTTAAATGTGGAATATGACCAACAAGCTGACTGTTTTTTATAGAACATAAGACCATTCAGTTTGTTTTAATATTAAATAGAAACCTGTGACTGATACCCGAGTGCCTGTCTTGTAAAATTCCATAGTGCTTAATTTAAAGAATATATTTTTTTCAGCAGAACCTAGAGCAAACGTTCAGGCACCTGATCTATATTACATATTTATTTTTTATCTTTTGTGGATATATTTGTCCAATGATCAGTAAATAAATAGTTAAGAACAGTAGCCAGATGGGCCGTGCTAAATTTATTTAAAAGTAGTTTTCCAAAATCATATAAAAGTAAAAATTCCGGGCTTGTGGTCAGCTTCGTCGGCTGCAGTTGCAGTACTCACGGGCTGAAATCCCAGCACGGATAGTGTCATAATGTGTTGATTTTCCAATCAATTTATTGAATTTTTTCGAAGGCATGGATGTCTGATATCTTAAATTCCCTCCCACTCACCGGATCCTAAAAAAACGAAATGTATCGAAAGCGATTAGTTAACCAATAATATTGTCGAAATCCTATCATTCAAAAGATAGGTTGAGCAACTGAGTAACAAGAAATCCTCATAGAAAATCGTTATCAAAACAATCACTTTAAAAAGGAGTCCATATACTCAATACTGAGACCGAGCATGGTTTTAAACAAAGCTTTCTTACACATGTCCTTTACAATAGGGAGTTTATGGACTAATTAAAGTCCTCGGCAGACGCTGTTTTTATGAAAACAGTGGAGAAGAAGGATCACTTTCACTACTCGATTAAAAAATCATTTTTTTATTTGTGTTTATTTTTTGTTCGTTTAGTTTATTTATAAAATTAATTGATCTATTCCACTGGGAAACCATTGATTTCTTAAAAATGAAGCCTGATTATTTTAATGATAATATGAACAAAAATATAAGTGTAACGCAATAATAATTTCATATAGCAAAGTCACTGCACTGCATCAACTGATATATACCATAAAATTTAACAAAAATTACTCTCCAGTTAGATATTCAAATACCCTCGCAATTCATACCCGATAGATTCATTTGCATCCGTAACCCTCTTTGTCGAAGTGCATTTTGTGCAAGTGGAAATGCAATTGATTGCCAGCTGTTGTTGCAGGACGTCTGGCTGCATCTGAATGCACCGCTGATCGCTGCAATAACTTGCCGAAGTCCGATTTCACGGTCAATTGGGCGCCAGATTGCGGCCCTACGATTCAGCGCCCCTGTGCGGTGATAACAGCTTTGCCGATGTCGGGATCAGCATTGCTTATTGACTATTGAATTTGATATATTTTAGAATTCTTTTTATGGCGGACTTTACTAATTTGTATATTAGGGATTTATAGAAGACAGTTTTAATAACATTTTTGATCGCTGTTATAAATGTTTTTTTCTGCTTTTGATGTTTGTTAGCATTAACTCCGGAGAACGTGTTTTCCGCGTCTCAAAGTTTTTTGTATTGCTGCGGGGAAAGCATTTTTCGCGTCATTCGATATAGGCGAAATTAATCGCTCATAACTAAGAATTCATGTTGGATTCATAATATTATTGAAAGGATTTGATCAGTTTATTACGAAACACCTTTAAACATCCAAAATTGTTTTCGCGTAATTGTCGATTGGTCAGTTTCATGCTATTCTTTCCATGACCTATTGTCAATTTTCTGCGAATCAGCCCCCCTGTGGAATGTGTTAATATTACATTCTTTGATAAAATATTTTCTAATATCAAATATTAAGATGAGTGTTAATCACACTTTATGTTAAGATGGTCAAGTCAAAAAGATGAATAAGTCAAAAAAAAAAAAAACAGTTTTGAATTAAGTATGAGGAAATGCTTGAAATACTGATATATTATTTTAGATACAAACTGTAACACCTATGAATATACTGTGAAAACCAATGAAAATTCCTATTATTAATTGATATTAAAAACAAAATACATTTATATATCAATACTAAAACTATATTTATTGGATAATCTTAAAATTTCATAAAAAATTACAAAAATTAAATGCATAGTAGAAGATTAAACATACCAATAATATTGTTTCCTAATTATATCAGAACTACTCTTTTTGAGTTCGATGTTATGTATTTTTCCATTCTGGTACTCGAACCCTTGGCAGCGAAACTGAGTAGGACGGAAGCTTAAAAGTATTGACCAATCGGCTACGGCCAAGTGATATTATTAACATTTTTAAAATTTAGAAAATAAAAAAAGAACAATGAATATTATTGACATACAAATTCATACGAGAAAAAATATTTAGAATAATATGCTCTACATCGAGAGCGGACATGGCTTAAAAAATATAGTGTATTTCATTTATTAAAGTAATTTTTGATTTCAAATAGTTCGCTTGCTATATTTGTTTTTTTTTACGTAGCTTCAAAATATTCCATTACCGTTTCATATATTAATGTTTTATGAAAAAAAAAAAAAAAAAAACATTACATATATTAATGCTTTATTTCCACGTATGAAAATCATATATAAAAAATGCTTCGAAATCTTTTAATTCAGAATTCTTATTAAAAAATATTTCCGTATTCTTTCTCCCTTATTGCAAGGGCGAACATCTGTAAGTTTTCTCTCAGAAGTGGGTGAGTAGATATTATTGATTTGCGTCGACCTTGTATGGGGGTTATAAAATGCAAGCGAAAACGTGTAGCAGGTATATTACGTAGTGCTTACGCTACTGCCCGGCAGATGGCAGTAGTTGACGATTTTAACTGAATCAAATAAATAATAAAGAAATCTTATTTAAAGCCTAAATTCTTCAGATTCTAAAACCTATCAAATGTTATTAAATATAAAAAACAATGATGTTTCTTTGTATAAGTGACTTTATAATAATTATAATATGGTTGTTTTGATAAAAATTAGTGCTTTAATTCTTCAACAGAAACAAGCAAACACAACTAATTTTGGTGGAATGTAAAAAATATATTATTATACAATAATACATTTATACAGAAAAAGTTATGTAATTACAATTTTGTTTTGTTAATTCATTTTATAAATATACATAAAAAAATTTCTAATGATAAGTATATTTTTAGGGTTTAAACCATTATAATCAAAAACCTTTTATTATTGAGTTATTATCTAAAATAAATTTACATTAATATCGAAATAAATTTGATACTAAAGTTATTTTAAATATATTTGTATAGGTATATTATATTAAACAACCGTTCAATCATAGTTATGAAGATTTCATAATTCCGAAATAGCTATCGACAATATTTGACATTCTTGTACAACTAATTTTCATTGTTATTTTTTAATTATTCGACAAATATTGTTTAGTATACATATATATTATGTAGTCGTTGTTCTGGAAGAAGACACTAAATGAAAAATACTAGTTTTTAGTAATTGGACTTTGAAGTTTTTCAAATGTTTGAAATGATAAATATTTTTCATTTAGTTTGTTTGTAAAAAACTATTTTTAAGTAAAAGCATAATTTATAAAAATACGTGTGTTATTTCATACGGTAGAGTTTGAAATAAAGAACATTTTAGTATAACTAATTCAATGATGTCATTTTTTCGATTTTGTGTTTTCTTCAAGAGCAGTGACGACTTAAATATTGATTTATAGTTTGCAATTTGTTTTCTGATCATTTATATTGCTTAAAATAATACACGCTTTTTTATGTTCATTTAACAAAACATTGAATTAGTGACGTATTGAAAAATTTTAGAACATAATGTCGAGACCATATTTAAAAAAAAAAAAATTCAAAGAACATCATTGTTTCCACTTTTAGCAGAGTCACAATCTATTAAGAATTGAAAAAATCTATTCTTAAGCAAGCACAACTGATTATTAAGATTTAAACTTATTCATACACTTTAATACTGCACTTAAAACAGATACATTTTAAGGTTAACGTATATTAATAGCATAAAATAACAAAGTATTTAGTTCTACAAATTTTTTATCACATAGCTGATAGCTTTTTCGACTTTACTCCGTAAATTTTGTAGAATTAAACACTTTGTTATTTTATCCTATTATAATGGAGTTCTACCAAGTAAATACCAATTCAATCAATAAGTTAACGTATATGTTAGCTAGAAGCGGTGTCGATTTATACTGTAACTAAAAGCAATCTGCAATTGGGGTGGAGTGTTAAAAATATAATTGTGACAAATTCTTATTATCTAGATAATTCCTTAAAGTAGAGTAGGTATCAAGAATTTTAGTGATTGAATTGGCAGTCGCTTGAAAGAACTCTATTATTATAGCCTTAAAATAACGAAGTATTTAGTTCTGAATTATTTTATAACTGAATAGTTTGTTATTTAACCTATCTCATTTTTTTGTTGTGTATATTTAGAGAGTGTGAAAAGATTGACATAAAATACAGGAAATATAAACAAGCGTCAATTTTCTTAGAAAAATACATGAATTGAATTAAAATAAAAATAAAACAATACATAGAATACATGTAGATATTTTAAATTGTTTATATTATCGATTAAAATACCATATCTTTCATTATATCATTGAATGATGTCGTTTGAATTTTGGTGATAAAATCTACCTTTGTTCATCTTTAATATAAGTTTGTTAGTAAATTAGAAATATACATTCAGCAAACATTATTTAAATTTATCTTTATCCCTTAACCAACAAATAATTAATAGACATTTTAAAAATAAAGCACTACTTATTACATAGGTGCTATTTCCACATTTTTATAATGATCAGGACTGACTTTGTTCATAGTGAGCAATATCAACTGATAAATACAGGAAATGTGGAAGTAGTTGAAAACAAACTGTGTTTTATATTTAAAATATACCTTTAAACCTTCAATTGACAGTTAACACATTAAAAGTTATTAATAATTAGTCGGCGTCCGTGGCGCTGTTGGGAGCATCGTTAGCGACGGTCAGGACAGTTTTCATAAATTGGCAATTCAATCGATTTATGGATTTCTGATCGTAGTCTGAGTGTTTGTGATGTCTAAAAACTCCCTCCTACCCATCCGATCTTCAAAAATGGGGTGTAGCGAGAACAATTAACTAACCACTAGTCCTGTCCTAGCCCTATCCCGTCTTCTCATAGAACAAGTAGTTCTCATAGAAAAATTCTGTTGAGATACCTCCATTAGGAGGCCATATGCTCCACGTTGGGAGCGGACATGGAAAAAAATTAATAATAATTAGTACCGAATAGGCATCGATGGTGTTTTGGCCAATTGTTGAAACCCTCAAAAAATACGCAAATGAGTTAATTCAACTTTTAAGAAAGAAAGACAACTTAAGACAACTTTTTGTGAAAGAAACATCATTTTAAAACCGATGTTTTAGGTTAAAAAATTGTGATTAGGCCACTTAATCTAAGTAACTATTATATTTACACTCTCTACTTATTATCCCGTATCTGCAATCATGAGTATTTTACAGGATAGCATTTGAAAGATCTTTAACGCAACTCATTATATAGTGTTTGCGAACAATTTCAGTCTCTCCTGTACAGTTACATCAACTGGTCAAAAAACCATCCATATTGTGTTTGAGAGGATCAATTTATAACAGTTTTGCTCTCTCATATTCTGGATTTTCCTAGGCTTTAAATTGTATTGAATACTCTGATTGTAAATTAATCAAAACAATTATTGTTCTATGTCTGAATTCTCAATCTATTGATGCTACGCCAGATTTTATGTAAAGCGCAATCGTACGCAACGACACCCTAACGGCGTAGCGGCGTAAAGGGTCTACGCCACCGGTCACTGTGTATTAACGCCTCGCTTAATAGCTGTAGCGCAGACAGCTGCTAAACACATTCGTAAACTACTTCTGTCTGATCAAAAGCTATTTTTTAATCGTGTCTGTCGTTTATTTATTTATTTTGTATAAATAAACTTTACAAAAAATTACAATTTTTAAGGTTATTGATTCAATTTAATTGGAATTATTGATTGCAAGTATTTAGTTTTGACACTTTCCAATAGGTACATCTTAGGGCTTCCAAACCCAAAATACTGTGATGCCATTTAATTACTTAATCTTGTAATCTCTATCATCTATGGATAAACCTATTTCCATGCCCAAAAAATACCAAATGATATCGTTATTGTTCTGAGAGCAGACACTAACTGAAAAATAGTATTTTTGAGCTATCTTTTTCATTTCGTTTGTTCGTACAAAGCAGTTTTTAAGTAAAAGTATAATTTATAAACGTAAGTGTGTTTTTCCATACGGTAGAGTTTCAAATAAGGAACATTTTGTTATAACTAACTCAGTATGTAATTTTTTCGTTTCAGTGTTTTCTTCCAGACAAATTGAAGCAATAATGGACACAAATTTAATTTTAAATGATTAATTTAAAACACGAAATTTCGCGTAATAACAAATCGCGGGATCACAAAAGGGTCCGGGATTGGATGTTCTAGTACAACCTACAAAGCTTAGTTGATAAATAACACAAATTTATGTTTGTACCTACTAAGGGTATCCAATTGAACTAGCAGTTGTGTCACACTATATCCTCCAAATAGTGTGACGCTATTTTTTGTGCGTAAACATTTAGTACGCGATGTATGTATTAATGTGAAAAGGACACAGGCTTCCATCGGACGTATCTGCGGTCTAAATGTCTTATGATTAATTAATACTTGCGACAATCCATCCGCAAAGACAGGCGACAAGGGTGGGGGATGGGTTAACAAACAGCTTCTCAAAATGTTTATATAACAAGAAACCACATATTAATTCCACGTGTTACTTTTTTGTTATGCGAACATTGCATCTGTGATACCAGAACAATGTTTCTTTTTTTTAAATGAAACAAATAGCCTAGGCGATGACGTAAAGCAGAAAAATAATACCTTTAACTGAGTTCTATAATTCTTTTTGAACTAAATAATATTAAAGGTCCATTAATTCTTGTTTTGATGGTAGTTTTCTATAAAGATATCTAAAGACTGCTCATAAAAATAATAACACTATAGAGAGTATAATAATTGTTGCTGAAATTATGACTTCAGAATTTAACTTTGTTTCTCGTGAAAAATCATCTTTTTGGACTTGAATTGAATTGATAGCAAAAGTAAATACATCGTCACCGTACAGGCAGAAATTGATAAGTAACATATTGACAGTTCTTAGTAAATGAACAGCAAATGAAAATTTTATCTCACAGGATAAAGACTTTAGCCTTGGTATTTTATGTTACATATATAATTATAATATCAAAATACAGGTGGATTCATGCCAATCTAACATTAAGATACCAATAGACAGACAATATGGCTTGCCTAGAAATCGGCATTAATATAAACTGTTAAAATAAATTGCTGTGTTTTTCCAAATTGGCATAATTAATGTACCTACTGAGACATTTCAGACAAAGGATTGATGTCCATGAATCACATAGTGCACTTAACTAGTTTACGTCAATTTCGTTACTTACCAATTTCTGTCAGTACGGTGACGATATGGACTAAGGATCGATAGACAGAGACAATTTATTGACTAGAAATTCACGTTAATATACTTACTAATAAAATAAATTGCTGTCTTTTTATAAGCTGGTATAATTAATGCACCTACTCTAGATATTCCTGACAAAGAATTGATATCTAAGAACATAGTTTCCGTTAATTTTGTTACTTCTCAACCTGACGATATTATTTAATTTAAAAACGGTTTAACCATTCCGTACCATGGTATAACAATAAGTTACTTCTGCCTATAAATTATCTGTGAAATAAGTCATAAAAAGTATTTGTAAATAAAATTGTTCTACAAATAATTAAAAATACATTAATGTTTACGTCTTCTTTGTATAATTAATCATAATTTGAAAACCTTGTCAATTTTACCATCGAAAAGTACATAATTATAGTATAGTAACAATTCTAGATGCACGACGTATCGTATGTAACCGTTTTGTTTCAAACGACACCAATACATGTCTCGAGTTTGTTCTGCTATGAACAATTTCGATTCTTTCGTCTTTGGATTATTTCACATTTATTTCGGGTCTTGTTTACTTACTTAATACTACAAAAAACCGCGTTACATAAATGCGGTTACATGACAAAACCAACACGGTAACGAAATATGACTGCATGAGATGATTAACATGAAAACGGGAAGGTTAATAACTTACTGCCAGTTCAAACTCCTCCGTGTACTTCAATATCTAAAGATGTCGAAATGTTATACCTGGGTTGTAATTTACAATTCTTATGGAAGTGTAAAAAATTTGGTACAAAAGAGCAGTTATAATTTAGAAAGTTGAAGCGTCCCCGAATAAGGGGACAAAATGACCGAATAGGGGACAGATGGGGAAGAATTGTGAGAAGGATTTGACGTTCGCAGTGATGGATGGAATCGAAAGAATTAACCGTTTACGTTATGTAAGTAATGTCTTGTCCCGCAATGTTTTGTCACAAGCGGCAGTATACGAAAACGTAATATTATATCTGAATATGATACATGTTGTTTTAAACGTATAGCCTCCCGTTTGACGCCTGCGGATTGTGTATTATTTATAGCCCAATATTGTCATGGTTGTTTGCAAGTTTCCATAATAAATAATTCGATGATGAATTTTAAGGTGTTAACTATCAATTCTTTGAGAAAAGACATTATATTTTAAGAAATAAAACACAATTCATTTGTACTATTTACTTCCGATTCATTCATTTGTATTATACCTGTTATGTTATTTTTATATTTTAACTTGTAAGAATTGATTCTGTATCGTTAATTTTTGTTTTTCAATTTCATTTTTCAAAAATTTGGCGGATGCTCACAGCTGCTCTGCTTTCTCCACTTAAGATGGCTGTTTATTGTTAATATTAATTACACACTTAATATTTGATTGTTTTTAAATGGTTCACTAATTTTTTTTTCTTATAATTTACCCAATCGGCTATTTGCTTAATGCATCAGTAGTGTCATTAAACATTTTTGCTCAGACTTTTAATGTAGCTACATTTGTGATTTCAGATTAGTATTTAATGATTTGTAAGAGGTCCATAACATTTAAATTGTAGATTATTTTCAAATTTGGATTATTGAGATTTTGTACACTTCCATGTATTTTGTCACTAACGACCCGGGTTTCGCCTTTCGGCATCTTCAGGCATTCGAGCACACGAACGGACTCGAACTGACCAGGAAGTGTACAAAATCTCAATAATCCAAATTTGATATTGAAATTCCATCAAGCACCCTCAGTCGATGTCTTAAATTATAAAGTAGATTATTTTATTTGATTTATGTATAATTTGTTTGCTAATCAGTAATTTCTTGTCTTGGTTCATGAACCATCTGTTTTATAAACCTTAATTTTAACACTAAATTGTATACCAATAGCCCTGTTATGTTTGTATTTGTATCAGTTGATAATACTCGTGATGAGCACCGGTCCTTATCATTATAAACATGTGGAAGAAGTCCAAATGGATTGTGTTTTATTTTTTTTTTAAATTGACGATGTTTTGGCCAATTTATGTAACTTGGTGCTAATGCTTAGATCTCATTTTAAAGACGACAAAGCAAATCTCGGTCAAATAATGCAAATTAGAAAAATAAATCGACCACGTTTTGTAATGGATATATCACTTTTCATTGGTTTTTTGTTTCAAAATTCCAACCCGGCCACTTGATGTAAGCCACTATTATATCGACACTCCCTAAATATAATCCCGTATATGCAAACATGAGAATTTACAAGAATGGATTTCAAAGATTCATAACGCAACTCACTATATATTATATGTAATATACCAGCAGCATATTTTGAGAAATAATATATTTTTCTTGCATTTCGGTGGAATCATAACCAAGCACATTTTCACCAGTATAAATACATTTTTACTAAATAAAATATATATTAATAGATACGCATACACTCGATTCTCTTTTTGCACGGTCCTATACACTGCCTAAAAATAGGATCAATGATTTTTTCCACTATTGTTTTTGCTTTTACACGGTCACAAAAAACGGAAAGTATTATTAAATACAGAATATGTATATATTTAAGACACTTGTGTCCTTTGTGAATATTGGTATCATCGTTTTTGCCATTAAGCAAATTTTAAGATGCAGGTGTTCATTACTCATGCATGATTTGTTATTTTTTGACACATTTATTTGCTTTTCTTTGTTTTCATTTCATTCCCTGTCCGGTTTTTTTTATATTTATTTATAATGTGTAATTAAACATATCTCCAATTTTTGATGTGCACCACATCTTTTTTACGTGGTTTTTTTTTTTTTGCAAGGTAGTCTCATAAATTGATTTTTTAGTCGTTTGATAGATTCTGTTCGTAGACGTGGATGTTTGTGATATCCAAAAATTCCCTCCCACCCATCCAACCAAAAAAATGGGGAATAGCGAAAGCGATTAGCTAACAACTAGTCCAGTCCTAGCCGTAGTAAATTTTCGTAGAAAAAAGTCTGTTGAGATACTTCCATTAAGAGTCTATATGATTCACATTGGGAACGGACATAGTTTTAAAAAAACAGAATGCTTACACATTTTTTATTGATGGAACTGCCATTGATTCTGTAGAATTTCTTTCTTATGTATTTAAAATATCAACGTATTTAGTTATGCAAAAATTATAAGATTTATTTTATATTAAATTTGAATTGTTGAAATTTTGTTCATTTCCATGTATTTAATCACTAACGACCCGGGTTTCGCCTTTCGGCATCTTCAAGCATTTGAGTACACGAATGAATTCGAACTCGAATCGATGATGCCGAAAGGCGAAATCCGGGCCGTTAGTGGCGAAATACATTGAGATGCAGAAAATTTCAACAATTAAAATTTAATATTGTAACTCCATCAAGCACACTCAGTCGATATCTTTAAAAAGTACATAGTTCTTACAAATCGCTTTGATATTTTCACTTTTTATTTTTATAATATTATTCAGAATATTAACAATCAAATAAAAAAACCAGTACGGATAATTAAAATAATACATCTCTCACATTCTCATATAGTTTAATACAAATATAACTTTTAATGTAAAACAAAAATATAAATGATTATCAAATTTGATGGAAAAATCTTTTTTTCGTTTGTTGATATAATATTTATAAAACATGACAACCACGAGATTAAACGTTAAGAATAAACTTAAGTTTGATTTAGTCGTTTTTTCTCGTCTCCACTTTCCGTTCTCAAATTGAATCACGTTTATGGATACAATCATCATTGCCACACTGAGATTTCTACTAATATTATTTATATCTTGGGTGTCCTTTCTCAAAACTGGTCAAAGTATAACAAAAAAACTAAAAATACGAATTAATTAGTAATCATAAATTTGCCCATCGGTGTAAGATTGACTCACTAAATGGAAAAAGGTGCCGTTATAGTATCATGTTAATACTAATGTCATGTGAATATTTTTTAGTAAAGCAAAGGTATTGATTATCTTCTAGTTGTAAAAATATGAATTAATGTGCAACATAATTTGTTTTACTGTTGAATTTGTAAGCTGTTAGCTTGGAATGATAAAACATAATCATAAAAATTTTCTTGAAATAAATTGGATAAGCCAATTTTTTTCAATTTGTGTTACTAATCTGTAAACCAAATGCTGTATATTTTTTCCCATCTCAATTATTTACAGAATATATGAGAAAGCCTAAGGAAAAATGGCTAAGACTTTAAAATCACTGAATTTATAGTAATTACACTAATTTGTATTGTGGGCCAAAGTTACCCGTTTTCCATGAAAATTTTACCGACCTTCTTGTGTTTATGTTAATTAAATTTCATTTTAAGACATTAGTTAATTTTTATGTAGTACAATACCACACATAAATGTAACGGCGAACAATAAAAATACGAAAACTCTCAGAATAGGGCCAAAGTTACCAAGATTGGCCGTACATTAACTACTATATAGTTTTTATTTAAATTAAATTGACAACGAAGTTTATCGAGCCAGCTAGATTATACGCCATATAACTTTTCACTCCGGTTCTAAAGTATGGCTCCAGGATTTAGGATACTCTACGATATGTATATACAACTTATAAAACAGTTTTCGTTATAATTCTCACTTAACGTGAAGCAATACTCTATGATGAATATTATTACTCTTTCATGTGGCATCCCGATTGGCATGCTACGGTGTCATTTTCAGATATATTAGTATTAGGAGACTGACAGTCCCGTTAGTAAGGCTTTACATCTTTACGCCGAACGTAATAATTTTGATTTCGATTGATTGATTTCAAACGTGTATAATAAGTTATGTGTTTTCCGCTAAAAAAAATTGTTACTCGCAAAGTTTTATAATAAAAAATTATATTACATACCACTGAGCTATGATGAGTTTTTTTAATTCATGTCCGTTCCCTACGTGGAGCATATGGCCTCCTAATGGAGGTATCTCAATGGAATTTTTCTATGAGAGCTGCTTGTTACTCAGTTGCTCAACCTCTCTTTTTTTAAAAGAGTAGGGATAGAAAGATAAGGCTAGGGCAGAACTAGTGGTTAGCTAATCGCTCTTGCTACGCACCGTGAGGATCGGATGGGTGGGAGAGATTTTTTTTAGACATCACAAGAACTCAGAATACAAACAGAAATCCTTAAATCGATTGAGAGATCAATTTATGATAACCGTTCACACCGGGATTTGAACCCGAGACACCGACGGGTTTGTAACCGTAGCCAACGACGCTACCAACTGCGCGACGGACGCCGACAATGTTTAGTACCAACCTAATAATCAGGTGTAGATCAAATACAAAATTTTCTACGTTTAGGGTAAAGGTGTTGATTCTTACTGACTAGGCACTGTTAGTGTCTGGACAATAATAATCTGAGAATTAGTCCGCTGGTTCTTATAGAATAAATTATTGATGGAAATTTCTGAAAAAAATATCATGAATATATAAATCTTCAAAGTAATTGATGGATTCGGTGGTATATTAAATTGAAAGTGAAAACTTTATTATTACACTTCTTGTTTTAGAAGGCATGACACGTGTTTTGCCTCTTTGAGAATCATCTTCAGATTTTCTTCTATATCGCTGAATTTTCATGTTTACAGCAGACATTGATTCTTCTCTTAACTATATTATTACTAGTATAACCGAACCCATCATAGACGACTGTATTTAAATTGAAATACTGAATGTCTAAAGTAGCTAGTATGTCGGAACTGTGTGTGCATTGCTTACACCGAAAAGACTTACGTCATGAGAAAATTTCATGCCTACATGAGATATGTGATAATAATAAAGCGTCTACAGAGCGGTCGGGGTTATTATATATTAAGATTTTATTATTTTTGCCTCTTGTGAGGCATCAAGACTATAAAAATTGCTAAAACGACACAACAGTTTTTAAATACCATTTAGTGTACTTTTCAATCAATTAAGTTTGGCCTACTAGACCAGTGTGAAGATGGACCACTCTAAATAACTCGCTCGTTCAAAAGCCATCCTAGAGCAGTCCCACAATACATGATTAGGACAATCCGAATCTAAAGTGGTGATTGGATATAACTACAATATTGATATCAAATCACTGGACTAGCCAATTTATTACTGGCCGGTTAGTGGATAGGCCAACATGCAAATGTTGTTTTATAAAGTAGGATGCTAAACGCATCCTATCGGATCGTCATTTAATGCATAAAGTCCTATAGGACCATCGCGACTATTTCTGCAGGACAAATACAGAATATCTCTTTCAATGGACATAATTGAGCAATCCCAAATAATATGTTCAGAAACTTGATTTTTATCACCACAAGGACAATATGGGTTTGGTTTAATTTTAAACTTATATAATTTGGCATTAAACGCACCATGACCAGTGATCTGGAGAAAACCATGTTGCATTCTGACGAAAGAGAATATCTGAGAAGAATAGATGGGTAGTTCTACCCCGAGGAGATATTAACCACCGTTTTTGCCAAGTCATTAGAACAGTTAGTGAGCATAGTTTTTTCACTTTAGCTTTGAGAAACTGTTGAGAAACCAATGGCTGAAGAATTGTGCTGCCAATTCGAGCTGGTTTCTCGAGCAATTAAAGATGAATTGCAGCTCTTCTTTGGACTTGTAAATCTAGAGGAATAAGTTCTAACATAACAGGAAGACATTCAGTTGAGCAGGTTCGATAGGCTTTGGACATGGCAAGAAGTGGAAACCTTTGCCCCCGAAGAATAAAACAAAATTAAACCTAAAGGATATTTTGAAAGTTGAAGACTTTGAAATGTTAAGGTACGTCCAAAACGTTTTCATAGTTGATCTGAATCAACCGGCCATCAGTCGTCCTCGTTTGCAGGAAATTAAATCTGTAATCGCGTCGTTAGTCGCCCGCTTGCCGAGCTGCCTGATGTCGACACTCAATCCGAGTCGTGAGAATATCTAGAATATTATATAAAACACTTATTAATAGAAATAATATTCTATATTCGCTTCTGTGATTAAATTCAGTCGAAAAAGTATGACAGTGTGATAGTTTTATACTAAAATATAAAACATTCGATCGTTTTTTGCTCTGTGTCATCCGGGGTACTAATACCGTGATTATTTAAGTTGTTTAATACTTTTGGAGTGATAAATGACACTGCAGATTCACGAAATATTATGCTTGTCATTTACGTCAGCATTATTGGCAAGGCTAATTAGCAAATAGTATTTTATTTGACCGATATATGACACGGATTCTGCATAAATTGCGATAATGGTGAACGTTATGGAAAGACAAATCATGATGACGAAAGTACGACACAGACATTCAACGACAGTATATAATATATGAACAAAGAAGGAAGAACCGATTTCTTTCTGTAATCATCCTCCAAATGCACTTTCTGTCGCCGCTCATTGA
Organism: Himalopsyche phryganea; assembly: GCA_022494535.1. Classification (NCBI taxonomy): domain Eukaryota; kingdom Metazoa; phylum Arthropoda; class Insecta; order Trichoptera; family Rhyacophilidae; genus Himalopsyche; species Himalopsyche phryganea. Next base: position 1,610,190 of record JAGVSL010000039.1, read on the forward strand.
ACGAGAAGCATCACCTTTGAAATGTATAATCACCGTCGTCATCATCAGCATCCTTCTTTTATTAGTTACCCCGGTATTAGTTAAAGAATTATATTCCTAAACTTCCTTAATAAATAACATATCGTCACAGTACTGGCACAAACTGATTATTACCTGATATATCAACAGTTCTGAGTAAACAGCAAATGAAAATTTTAGGTCGTATGGAAAAAGACTCATTTGTAACATAAGTAAATACATCGTGATCATACTGGCAGAAGTTGGTAAGTAACATATTGACAGTTCTGAGTAAATGAGCAGCAAATAAAAATTTCATCGGGTAGAATAAAGTCTTTAGGCACGATAGTTTATGTTGAATATTTATATAGTTAAAATACCAAAATATAGATGGATTTATGCCAATCTAACACTTATCAAATAAGGGATCAATTGTTTGGCTAGAAATCTGCATTAAAATACTTACTGATAAAATGAATTGCTGTGTTTTTCCAAACTAGTATAACTAATGAACGTCCAGATATAGAATCTCATTGTGTACTTGTTTCCGTCAATTTTGTTACTCACCAACTTCTGCTAGTACTGTGACGATATGGACGACAAATGAAATATTTCAACACATGAATGTAAACTGAATTTAATCAGTTATTTTCTATAAACTGTTGTTACACAGTAATCGATTATTAGTCAATAACATTTTGAATCGAACAGGTGGCTCACCACTATTAAATTTATTTCCTTACGGATTTTCACCTTTAAACACTAGTAATTAATTTTGTAATTAATAGCGTTATGGTAATTAACACTACTATCGTGTCTTACTCTCTACTCACATACAGTAGAAGGAAATAAATCCACTGCACTCTTCATTTTAATGTTGAAAATTATAATCATTGTTTACCAATGAATAAATAACCTTGCGAAGCAAAACACGTGTCACATTTAGTAACACAGCTAGTGGAATAACTAAGTTAACAATTTGATTATATTAGAATCATTCATCTGATGTTTTTGGTTCAAAGTTTACAAATCTCTCTTGTAAAATTTATTCTGTAATAAGTCTTAAATAAGTCTTCAATTTTTCCTTTGTTATTTTTCTTTTTATCGAAAAAAATGGTGCACATTTAAATGATAGATTTCTTGCAGTTTTATACAAAGTCACGTGTATGATGAAGGTTTTTTGATCATTCTTAAATAACGGTGGTTGTTGCGTAATTAGTTTACCAACGTGAAGGTTTGTTGTTAGATTACGAATTTTCACAGTAAAGACAAGTCTGTCAGATGATTTTTGAATTGGTGTGTGTGTTTGAATGAATGTGTATCTGTAATTTCCAAGCTCTATTTCACCAATTCGATTTAAAAACGAGGAGAAGCAAAAGCTATAAGCTAATCAATAATTCTATTCCATATCTATCCTTCTTTTATAAAAAGAGAGAGGCTGAATGACTTATTCATAAGCAGTTCTTGTAAAACAACTCATTTAATACACATGTTTCACGTTAGAAGTTGAATATAACAAAAAATTCATTTAATTACTATATATAAGTTACATTTAAGTAAGTAATCTGGGTGTACATTCATAAAAATATATACTCAAACGGTCTTACATAAATTAATAAACGGGATTATAAATTTGGAATTGTTTCGAAGTAAAGTTATTGGTATAGAATTTTGGAATAGTAAGTTGTGAATGGCAAAGTTTTTAGTACAATACTGTACAACTATTATTTGTATTGCTAATACAACACAGGACCGCTTCCGATGCTACGTCGTAGGCTTCCTGCCTCTACATTCATCTACGGCCTACGACAGATATATCCTGAGCCAGCGGTTCATAAACTTCAAAATGTAATTAACATTTATTGTACATTACTGGTTACTTGGTGTATTCCGGTTGAAAAAAAAAATTCCACAACAATCAAGTCGTAAATATGTTGTTATTATTTTTGTAACCAATACATATTAAAAACGCTTTTAATATGAAATTATGAATCATCGATTTGTATTTTAATATCATTTTTATTAAATAAAAATTAAATGCAATTTGTTTTGGACTACTCCCACATGTTTAAAATGAACAGGACCAGTTTCACTCATCATCAACTGAACAATGCTATTAATATAAAATGGAATGGTGGTAATGGCAAGGTGTATCAAATAATTGGTTCAAGAACAAATAAAAGAATTTTCAGGTAATCATACAAATTATGTTTAAACGAAATTCAATAGTCTACAATTAAAATTTGATAGACTTCTAACAGATAAAAAATACTAATCTGAAATGAAAAATCAGGTCACATTAAAAGCATTTTTTTACCATGTACATACGAGAACTGCTTGTTGCTCAGTTGCTCTACTTCTATTTTTTGAAGAGAGTCCAGTGATAGAAGGATAGGGTTAGAAGTTAGCCCAGAAACATTGGTTAGCTAATCACAAACATCTATACCTACAATTTAGGATAATTTAAGACATCAACTGAGGGTGCTTGATGGAATCTCAATATCGATTTTGAATTATTGAGATTTTGTCACTAACGACCTGGTTTTCCGAGTCGTCCATTCATGCGCTCGAATGCCTGAAGATGTCGAAAGGTGAAACCCGGGTTGTTAGTGACAAAATACATAGAAGTGTACAAAATCTCAATAATTCAAACTTGATCTATGCCTCCATTAAAAGTCATTATGTGAGAAAAATGTAATGAGTTTTAAAATAATTCATAAATATTCATTATTCAAAATAGAAAATGGGAAATTTTAAATTAAAAAAAAAAATTAGAACATCGTAATAACATCCGTCATCTTGTTGCAGTTAAAGTTTGAGAATCGCTGATCACACTTGCCTGTTCGCCCATTGATATGAAGGAATAAGTTTAAATAATTTATTATATGGGATATTGTGTAGTGACAGTGGTGGGGTTGCCATCATTCCGTGGGTGGGGGGTGGGACTTTGGGAAATAAGCGTTCGGCGGGGTGTCGGTGGGGGGGGTTCGGATATTCAGGACACACGTACTACTGACGGTCGCGGTTATAGCATTTGGGAAAGGGCGCCGCGTAATATTGCTAATGTAAAGCAGTGATTAGATATATTTTCTATATTATTACTAAGTTGTTTTTTAGAATTAGAATACTATAATAGAGCTGAATTTTACTTTGAAACCACTAAAGTGATTCGATGATCGTCTAAAAATTCGTATTAATTTGAATTATTACAGTAAGAATATTTTTTTTTTACATTATCACTTTAATTGTGATTTAATGTAACACTTTCTCGTACTTGTATTATCATAATAGTTCTTGATAAATATTATAATACACAAATAATATCTATCGTCAATGTTCTGGAAGAAAACACTAAGCTGAAAAAAATACACATTGAGTTACGAATACCAAAATATTTCTTATTTTGAACTCTACCTTATGGAAGAACGCGCTTATCTTTACTTAAAAACAGTTATGACATTTCAAATATTTGAAAAACTTCAGTATTAGCGTTTTAAGTTAAAAAGGAAAAACTCTAAAAAGGTACTGATTTTATTTATAAATTTGAGAAATAATGAAAAAATAACAAAAACTCTCTTTATCGAAGAGAGTGGAGAAAGAATGATAGGGCTATGACAGGACTCTCGCTACCCCCCATGAGGATGGGATGGGTGGGTGAGAAGGGAGTTTTAGACAGCACACACTCAGACTACGAACAAAAAATCCATAAATCGATTGAAATATCAATTTATGAAAACTGTTTGCATCGGGAGTTGAACCTGAGACATCCGTAGCCGTAGCTCACGACGCTACCAACTGCGAAGAACTTTTGACAAGATGAAAATAATTAATTATCGCTAAAATTTCACTTATACCTTTTTGCTATTCAATTTCAATTTTTCAATGTGCAACAACAATATACCAGACTGATAATTATGTTTAAAATTCTCTGCCACCCATCCGATTCTATAAATGGGCTTAACGAAAGCAATTTTCAAACCACTAGCCCTACACATCTATCTTTAGTCTCTTAGAAAAAGGAGACAATAAGTAACTCAGTAACAAGCACGCCTTGTAGAAAAACCAATTTCTGAAATAATAAGCACCATTAGAAGTCCATATTTTCCACATTGGAAGCCGAAAAAATATCTATACTTTTTTGTTTATTTGTGTATCTGTGGATTATTATTAGTATGCTAAAAATGAAAAATATCTTCAGCAGCATCAATGTGAAAGAGTAGTCATGTATTAGGTTTAATCGTGTGGGGTTTGGGAGTAATTTGCCCATCGTTGTGATATCATAAACGAACAATATCAAAACGATTATTGGAATATTATGCGGCGCTACTGATCCAAGTCGATTCGACCACTGGCGTCCGTGACGGGTGGGTGCCCTAAATATGGGCGGAGGGGAGGGGGTCAAATTAGGATGGCAGTGGTGGCAAAACAGGCAGGCCGGCGACCCTTGTCTTGTTTCGGTCACAACAAAAGTATTCGTCCTGAAGCCTTCCGCACGACACTGCTCAGTATTACGTTCTCTAACTCAAAACATGTCAAAACGCATTGAATATTGCAACCAAACATACATAAATAAAAAAATGTATTTGTGTTAAGCTTGATCACAAAATAAGTGAAATAATAATGTGAATATTTAAATATTAAAAAAAGATTTATCAAATTCATCGAAAAGATTTAAATATAACCTGAAAGACAGTTATGGAAAAGTATTTTTCCTAAAGTTCCTAAAGTATCTCAAAGTGGAGTATACAAACTAAACAGTAATGTAACCCGTTCTCCACGGATAACAAGCCACATTTTCGTCTCATTCAATGAACGATTTTTTCAAAAAATTTGTAGATACATAAAAAACTGTCAAAACTTCAAACAAAAACATTTTTAAACCAAATGAAACATTCGGTCGTATCACCACAAAATGTAGAATATTACGCACGACACCTGTTTCACCTGTTGAGAAGCATCTTCTGACTAACGTCATCGAAATTTTTTTATTTATTATCAGATTCTAATTCTAAGCTTATAAATGAGAAAAAAGCGAGTAATTAATTCTTTCTGCTGAAACTACGGAGGTATTTGACAAAAGGTAACATTTATAATAACAGTAATTTTAATATGAATATCTTGTGCTTGGAGAGGAAAATTCCGTCTTACTATTGTGCTTTTTCGAACATGTTTTTCAAACAGATGAAACACGTTTCAAAGAAAAAAAAACACTATCAGTGAAATAAAAAGTATGTTTGTATTTATTGTATTATACTGATTACATTTTTAATAACTTGTGCTTGCAATTTTAATAACTTGTGTTTTCTGAAGATGTTTTCCAAAGAGGTGAAACACGTTTCACAGCTAAAAACACAATAAATGGAATTACAAAGTTCAATTTAATTATTATAACAGTATCTAATTTAATTTTAATAACTTGTGTTTGGAAGGGAAAATATCGTCAACTGACTTTTAAGGAAAATGCTTTTCAAATACGTAAAACACGTTTCAAAACAAAAAAACACAATCAGTCGAACCACAAAGTTTAATTTTGTTATAATAGCAGTATTAATTATAATATAAGTTACTTCTGCTTGGAGAGGAATCCCATTTAAAAATGTTTTTCAAATAGAAGAAAGACGTTTCACAACAAAGAACAGAATCAACTGATTGACAATTTAATTATGATAACGACGCTAATTTTAATTTTAATAACTTGTGTATGTAGAGGAAAATCCCATCTTACGATAAAGTTCTTCGGAAGATGATTTTTAAAGATGTGAAACACGTTTTACAACTTAAAACACCATCAGTGGTATAATAAAGATACAAATATCAATTTTATAACAGTATTGTGTTTGATTGTTGAGAAATATTTGGTATTTACTAACTCCACTTACCAATCGTTGCAATACAAACTTTTACTATCAATTACTGATTAAAGTGATTAAAATAATGTATTAATATATGGAAATAATTAAATTACGTTTTCACGTGGATGACGGAACCATCACCGATCCAATGGGTTTACGTCCAGCCCGAACGAAATGAGAAATGATGTGGCGAAAGAAAAATCGGCTCCAACTGTACAGGCATAATAGAACTAGGTATATATGTAAATACGACAATCATTTATTCTGATGCGGGATGCCAAGCTCCCTTGTTCCAGCTGTCCAAACTCGGGTGAAGATTTTTAAGAATTACTTTTTTTCTCCCGACCCTTTCGCAAAATGGCTAGTGTGAATGTGTCTTTGTGTTTTTGAAATTTGGAAAAGGGGAATAGTATGATATTAGATATTAGCAGGGAAATATCAATTGTGTTGTAAGGAACAAAACTTTATTTTTCATCTGAATATAAGAAACAACTTAATTCTGTGTGTGAAAGAAAAATTGTATCTTCAAAATTAGTTCTTATATCGTTTGTGTCTTACCTAGTGATGCGAGACCGGAAAAAAACACGGCTTAAGCCCAGGAATAAACTCGCATCGGAAAATTGGGAATTAATCCATTATAATATTTCTGATAACTGTATATAATTTTTAGCATTTGGTGACACTCATTTTAAAAGCGTGGCATTTTTATGAATGCCAAAATTCATTTCATAAATTTGAGGTAACGATGACTTATAAGTTCGATGATATAGATGGAAATAAAGAACTTATTCAATATCTGATCATCAGTATCTATGTATAGTTGAACCTAATACAAAATATTTACGGAAACGTTTCTGTTTTTATCTATGAAGATAAGCTCGGCGAGATGCACATATTTATACGTCCGCGTGGACTCAACATGTCGAAAAAAATGACAAATATCATAATCAACAGGTAATTCCCAATTCATTGTGTTAAGAAAATAATCACACTAGACCTTTTATTTTTAAGTCAAGAATTAGAATCATTGTGTACGTTAGAAATAAAAAGCTTTGCGATAAAGTTAGTCTGAAGGTGCTTCTTAAAAAAACGAAAGTATCACATTTAGTAACAGTCAGTGGAAGAATAACGTTATCAACTTTAATCTGAATATTAAAAATGAATTTCCACAAAGTTACCACCGAATCTATCGAACATAATAAATGAAATATTCAGATTTTTGACGTTATTTTATTGGGGTTACGACCTATTTGATGAATTTTAAGACGCGTTTATCTCTTTATTAGGTCCCTTTCTCAAAAATGTTAATAGTATTGTTATTGTGATTAGTTTTCACTGTTCATATTGCAAATTGTTGTAATTGTCGATACTGCATATATTGGTCATATTTCTGTGGTGCAATGGCAGAAATTGATTTGTCAGTTTTACCTTACTGAACAAGGGAAGAAATTTAAACTTTGAAAATATGTCCACAGCACAACTTTTTACATATACTGTGAATTTCCAGATGTTGACACCCTACAGTAGTAAATATGATGCTGTATTCGCGTGATGTCAAACAACGAAGTGTAATTTAAATTTTTTTGGCTTCTCGACTTTTTTAAAAAGTTGATGTACTTTTTTCAAACAAAAATCTTTTGAATTGATAATGGCTGACATATCACATTTTGTCATCACATGCGGAGGAATATTTTCTACAAATCATGTGAATAAGCTCAACATGACATGTCAACTTCTGCCATCACGAAACAGATTTATTGTTCGATGAATCAAATATAACACATCGATACCTCAGTTCCATAGTGTAACAACATAATTACTTTTAAGGAGTTAACTGCCAATTCTTGGTGGAAAGACATTATATTTTAAAAAATAAAACACAATTTGTTTGTACTACTTCTACATATTTTATATGTGGAAGTAGTACAAACAAATTGTGTTTTATTTTTTAAAATGTAACAACATAGTAACATAAAAACAAAAAACATAGTTCTGAGATAATAAAAAATCAAGATTTTTGAGCAGGAATAATCTTTTATTATAGATTTCAATGAAATTATAGGATTAACTAAAAATATTTATGATATTATAAACACAATTTAAGTTTTTTCACAAGTTTTCACATCATTTTCGTAGTTGTAACAGTTTGAATTCAAAGTACTATACCCACTGTCAATCTAAAATAACCACAGATTACCAATTGTTACATTTTGGAACTGGTAGATATCGGTATTCCAAACATTTCCTCATACTTAACTTAACACTGTTTTTTTTATAATTTAAGACATCGACTGAGGGTGCTTGATGGAATTTCAATATCAATTTTGGATTATTGAGATTTTCTACACTTCCATGTATTTTGTCACTAACGACCCGGGTTTCACCTTTCGGCATCTTTAGGCATTCGAGCACACGAATGGACTCGAACTGACCAGTCAACTGACCGAACTGTCAGTTCGAGTCCATTCGTGTGCTCGAATGCCTGAAGATGCCAAAGGGGGGACCCGGGTCGTAAGTGACAAAATACATGGAAGTGTACAAAATCTCAATAATCCAAAACTGTTTTTTTGTTTGACTTTTTACACTATTTAATTGAGGTATCGACGTATAAAAGTAATGATAATATACAGCTATTTAAGTCGAAATAGATATGGTTGTAATTCTGTTGGATGTACAATATGATAGATAGATAGATACCCCCTCAATATATTTTAACATTCCTGATCAAACGTTCGGTGGAGCAAGGGGGACCGCTGCAAGTCCGTTACAGTTTGAGATAGTTGGCAGCATGGTTATTTGTCGGTCTGACCAAACAATTAGTGGGCGACCAACGAAATTGGAATCCTAAGTAAACGGAGACGAGTGCTTCTTCTGTCTTTGACAGCGATCACGACTAGGTAGTTATGTGTATTCATACTGATTCCTAAAAGGTGAGCTATGCCGATGCATTCAGTTTTTATTTCAAAGCGATTAACACTCTGAAAATTTGGAATGTACGACAAACGTATATTTCGAGGTTATACTGACGGTTTTCTTATTTTAATGTCAAAATGTATGTATTTTAGTGCTCTACCCTCTTCGTAATGGTGCAACGGATGAAGTCATAGAATATAATGGCATTAAAAAAAACTGTATTAAGTAATACTATCATTTTTTATTCTGGCAGAAAGCATTATATGACTATAACTAATTGATAACAAATCTGATGGTTTGTATGCTAAAAAGATTATTCTTTCTAATGTTTAAAAAATCTTTATCTCAAACAATGCTACTTGAGGAAGAGAGTGCTTTGAAAAAAAATGTTTTAAATGCTTGAACTTGATTTACAATTATACAATTAATAAGCCTAATTGTTGAACCCAACTTTAATAAAACCTTCGTTTGTTTGAGGTTATAATTAGGGCTTCCAATCCCGGTCAGTTATTCAATTCCGTAATCCCGGGACTACGTAAATATCAATTCCGGGATTTCGAGATTCACTGTCAACACTAAAAAATAATTCATATTTCAAATTAACTACTTCCTTATTAATTACAACTTGTATCATCTAGTAAAACCTACCTTAATAATGCAATAAATAAAAAATATATTATTGAACTATTTTGATCATAATGTGTACTTTTACTTTACAAATGACTGTGATTCCCGATAAATTAAAAAACCATTCAATGCCCAAAGATATTTTAAAATCATGTAATATTATATATTTTAAACATTAATGGACATGAATTAAATTTTATAAATACTACTTAAAACATGAAATTACATTTAATTACCAATCCCGTAGTCGCAGGATTGAGAAATTTTAATTTCCGAAATCCCGGGATCATAAATGATGTCCGGGATTGGACGCCCTAGTTTTTATTTGACATAGCCTTAACCAAAATTATCATTTTCACATAATATTTACAAAGGATAATAAATTATTATTGTTAGTCAACTTTCTCTGTTCGGTTTATATCCCGCCAACTCCACGTCATCTTGTCCTGTTTTGTCACTTGTTTAGACGATGGAAATTTCCCCGATGCATCGACAAACACAGCTTTGTCACATAAATAATTACAATTCAATTTAAATACAAAGCTATTGGTGTACGTAATTAAAAACTTTTGAAACACAACTTACTGAAACTGAAAAGTGTTTTTTTTTTTATGTACAGTATTTCTTTTTTATCACGTTCATTCTCAATATTCATTATATGGACATCTAATCATTCAACATCTGTTATTCAGACATTTTTTGAAAATGGTAATGGTGGAGCTATGCGGATAGAATATTTTTTAAGCAATGTCCGTTTCAGATGTGGAGCTGAAGATCTCCTGATGGAGGTTTCTCAAAAGAAGTGATTTGCTAATTGCTTTCGTTACGACACGTCTTTAGGATTGGAAGAGTGGGAGATACATACAGAAATCTATAAATCAAAACTGTCCGTACTGTTATTCAAGCACGTGAGACTTGTAGCCGAAGCCACGACGTTGACAACTGCATCATGAACTCGTCAGGAAACGCATATAAGTTAGCTAATTTTTCTTTCTCTACGTTCCGCATTTAGGATCTGGTATGAAAAAGGTGCGTATTTTTTAATTATACACACTAAATTGAAAAATTATTCTATTTACTGATAATAATTCCATAAAATTCTATAACTCGTGTTTTTGTACATTAAAATGAGCATATGATTACGATATCGGATATAAAATTTGATGACCAAACTGTTTTTGATAGATATCGTCATTTTTACGGAAGACGACACTCACTGAAAAATAGTGGTTTAGAGTAATTGGACTTAGAAGATTGTCAAATGTTAGAAATGCTATACCTTTGTCATTTAAGTTGTTTGTACAAAATAGTTTTTAAGTTTAAGTTAATAATTACAATTTGTAAAAATAACTGCGTTCTTTTATTTGGTAGAGTTCAAAATAAGGACAATTTTGGTATAACTTTATCAATAAAGTGTTTTCTTCCAGAACAGCTATGAAAACTAAGTGGCTGTGCAAATCAAATTTTCTTTTTATTCCTCTATCTATATTTTCTTTTCTTAAGCACGATAGTGTGTGGTTACAAAATCCATCACGTGCAGCTCTGCATCGGGCCAAGAGAATGAGGAATAAATTCTTTTCTTTTTTTGGTCGTTATTGCGTTATGTAAGGCGGCCGTGTAACAATGTAATACACATAACGGGATGAGGTGCAGCAACCGGCTTGTATCATCTGATTAACTGGTTTATAAGTTGACAGTTATTATTTTTGGAAGGGAAACATCATTTTACATTGATTATAGGTTAAAAAATTCTGACCCGGTAACTTGATGTAAGCCACTATTATATCGATACTCTAATATATCTTATAATCCCATATCTCCAAACATGAGAATTTACAGGAGTGCATTTCAAAGATTCATAACGCAACTCACCATATAATGTTTTCGATAAAAACAGTTTTTACTGTATCCTGAACAATTTCAATTTTGAGGGTTACATAACAAAAAAAACACGCTGAAAAATGCATCATTTATATTAAAGTAATTTTCATATTGTTTCAAAATGAGTTAAACCGTGAGAGCGAAAATCGTTTCATCCAAGTTTCCAACGCAGGCCTACTTTCACGGAAAGCTATTGAGTAAGGTAATGCATCCCTTGCAGATGGTTTATCTTAACGAAATGTTTCCATCAGAGATTTTCAATAACAATTACTTGGGGTTCGGATCCCCGCGGCGGAATCCTTTTGCGGTCTACCCGATTGCGGTATCGGAAATTCGGGGAACCCCTTTCGGATAACTGCAGGAATGCGGACGCGGCGGGGGTTTACCTTTTCTAATAATAATAATAGGTGTGGTATGGTGTGTTGATGGAAGGGAGCTTGGGAAATTTCGAGGTTATGTTAGGAATACTTTCGTTAGATACTATTTTGAGATAACTCGTCAAGTTTATATGTGGGCTCTGAACCATTTCTATTGAATTTTCTATTGTAGATTTTCACTTGATATTTAAATTGTTATAAACAAGTACAAGTCAGGGGCGTGGCGCAGTGGTAAACGTCTTTGGGTTCGGTTACGGATGCCTTGGGTTCAAGTCCAAGTGATTTTTCAATCGATTTATGAATCTCTGTTCGTAACCATGGATGTTTGCGATGTGCAAAATTCTTTCGTAGCGAGAGCGATAAACTTACTACTATTGCTGCCCTAGTCCTATCCTCAAATCTCTACTCTCTCCAAAAAAAAAATAACAAACAGTTCTCGGGGAAAAACTTCTTTTGAGATAACTCCATTGGGAAGCCATATGCTTCACATTGGGAACATGGAGCATGACATGGTTAAAAAAATACAGTATTTGACGGAGTTATTGCAAAAAAATATGTAAAAACACAAATGGACAAATCTATTGTGTGATTTAAATATTTCAATGAGTGTAGCGAGAGGGATTAGCTAACCACTAGTCCAGTCCTAGTCCTATTCTTCTATTCTTACTCTCGTTGTCGAAGAGAGGTTGATAAACTGTGTAAAAAGCACAAATTGATCAATAATAGGATATAATAGCAGCAATTATTCTATTTTTTCTTTTACTGTTTAACTATTTGGTTTTGCAAAATATAATGCGGTGTTACGGAACATTTTATTATCAAAATATATTGACCGGACTTGTAGACGAGTGGTCAATGCTGTTGGCTTTGGTTGCGGTGGTTACATTCTCAAAACCAAATACAAACAGTTTAATAAACTGATTTTTCAATCAATTTATAAGGTAAAAAGATCAAAATATTTAGTTCTACAAAATTTTATTGGGTAGTTGATAGCTATTTCGGCTTGACGCCATCGTCAAAACTATACTTAAGCTTATTTTGTTAATATGTAAATACGCATAATCAATAAAATGTCAAAGCATTTATTTTAACAACTTATTAATAACACCACGTAAGCTCCTTTTCTAAAAACACAATTAGTACTTTTGTGATTTAATTTTAAATAAATATTATGATTTTTGAATACGTGAGATGACATTATATTGTCTATCTCTTCTAAACAGTTTATATAGCTAAGCTAAAATAAGTTTAAGTATAGTTCTGGCGTCAAACCGACTAAAAACTACCAAATAAAATTCTGTAGAACTAAATGCACTTTTAAGGTGTTAACTGTCAATTCTTGGTGGAAAGACATTATATTTTAAAAAATAAAACAAAACTCATTTTTACTACTTCCACATATTTATAATGATCAGGACCGGTTTCGCTCATCGCTTAAAAAAAAAAAACTAAATGCCTTGTTATTTTATCTTATTATAATAGAGTTCTACCAAGTAAATGCCAATTCAATCAATACATACATTAATTTTTTTATTGATTATGAGTAATTCCGCAATTTAAGTGAGCTTCATACAATGGCTTATGTGAGGGTGATGAATTAATGCTTGTTTTGTCATTAAGGAGATTATTGCCTTGATTGTATTTATTAATTTCCAGTTTTTCTAAGAAATAATGTTATAGCTATCAACTTCCTAACAAAATTTTGTAGAAATGAATACTTTGATATTAATACCTTAGTCTACAAGTCCGGTAAATATATTTTGATAATAAAAAGTTCCTTAACATCACATTATATATTGCAAAACCAATTAGTTAAACAGTGAAAGAATAAATTAGAATAATTACTATATTGAAACGGATATCCTTCCCTTTGCTCGGCTTTGTGAATTATTTTATTATTGATAAGCATGCGAGATTTCCTCTCATTTCTCCTCAGCCTCCTCTTTTCCGACTTTGATGCGCCCACATGTCTATGCTCTGCTCTACACGCCAAATAAAATAAATAAATTCATATGAGAAAAGTAAGGAGGGTCTAGGTTCAGATGTAACAAAAAATAGATGTGTTAATTAGTTTGATATTTTTATGATGAATTGTGAATTTCTTGGAAGGGTTCACAACATGATTCACCGTCACTGATGTATGAAAATAAATGCAGGTTAAATACACATTTTTTAAATTTTATTTCGTCTTAATAAGTTTCAAATTGATAATTAATTTAAAAATCTGATGGTATTTTATTTTCAAAACTTTTAGATTAAATAAATAAGATACAAAACTTCGTCGCTTCCATTGCAAAATTGCATATTTGCAAAGACTTGAACCCGAGACTTCCATAACTGTATCCAACGATGTGTTCTTTGTACAACGGACCCATACAACACAATTGTGCCTCCACTTTTCAAAAGCAGCCATATACATGTTTAGGTATTTTCGCTTTTTTGTCAATTGCTATCGACCTACTTGCTTTTAATATGTTTGTATTTAAAAAAATGCCCAAATGCTATTAAATACCAAGTAAATCAGTATTTTTATAATCTTCCAACATTGGGACTGTGTACACGAAGAAACAAACAAAGTGGTTTTTCTCTAGTTCATCCATTTTGGATATGGCTGCTTTTGAAAAGTAGCCATGTATTTGACAATAATTTTTGTCATTTACGTTATTTTGTATCAATAATACAAAAAAACAACTATGCGGATATACAATTTTGCAATGTAAACGAAGAATAATTAACTTCTCAAATTTGGATTATTGAGATTTTGTACACTTCCATGTATTTTGTCACTAACGACCCGGGTTTCGCCTTTCGGCATCTTCAGGCATTCGAGCACACGAATGGACTCGAACTGAGAGACAGTAAACAGTGTCTAACGTTTATATAGAAGATACAAATGCGACAAATATTATTTACGAGGTAAGATATTATACGTCTGAGAGCCACACTGATACCTGAGTTAAAATTTTGGTAATCGCCCTAATCAACTCTTTATTTTAACTCAGGTATCAGTGTGGCTCTCAGACGTATAATATCTTACCTCGTAAATAATATTTTTCGCATTTGTATCTTCTATATAAACGTTAGACACTGTTTACTGTCTCTCAGTTCGAGTCCATTCGTGTGCTCGAATGCCTGAAGATGCCGAAAGGCGAAACCCGGGTCGTTAGTGACAAAATACATGGAAGTGTAGAAAATCTCAATAATCCAAATTTGATATTGAAATTCCATCAAGCACCCTCAGTCGATGTCTTAAATTATAAATTAATTTCTCATTGTATATTTTATTCTTTTCAATAAATACACCATTATTCCCTACAAAATTTATATAAGTGACGCATATCTTAGTATGTTGAATGCTTTTTTGTTATGGATTAAGAATAAAAAGATTTTTTGAAAAAGACAGCTAGAACTAAAAATGATTCAAATGTCAGTTTTAAGAAATAAAGATTGTGAGCTATTGTGACAACGTGATTGATCCTCCAAGAAAACAAATGAGATTTGAAATATATTAATAACTTACTTCTCGAAATAAGAAATTTTTCACAGGCAATTCTACTACTGAAATGTATTTGTTATCAATTTTTGTGTGAATAAAGATATAAAGTACTCCTCAAGATTTATTATACACTACAACATCTTTTTTTAAATGGATCGTTGAATACTAAAACTTCGAAAACTGTTCATAATCTTTAAGAGTATGTGAACAGTGAAGACAAACAATCATATAAAAATAAAATTTATAACTTGATTCTCCCACTGATTGTGTTAGAAACCGTGACACGTGTTTTGCCTTTTTGAGATAATTTTAGTCTGAAAATAATTCTCAACAAGGAAAAACACTTCCCATTTCTTGTAACACAGCCAGTGAAATAACAAAGTTATGAATTTAATTTGTATATACCGATCTTTCAGTTCATTAGTCAGACATTTCGAAATAAATGAAATTTGACTTTAAATACGTAGTTATGTTTTTTACATTGATTTAAGATATTGACTGAGAGTACTTGATGGCAAATTAAAGTAATTATATGCAAAATATTTCGTTCTATCTCATTCAGTACTCGGATTACTCAAAAATGCCACAACAAAATGCTTAGATAACCTTCTAAAGAATTTAACAAAATCTTGATATTTCTGGGCGACAAAAAGGATATTTATAAATATCTTTCTACTGACTATACTTGGGAAGTAAATAATTGTTAAATGTCTTTTTTTTAAATGTATACAACTCGGGTACAAATCAATATTATTTGATTTATGGTGACCATTTGAATATTACTTTTTCTATTATCTCAATATTGGTTATTTGGAGATGTCTTAGATGAACTGCACGATCAATATTAAGAGTTAAACTCGTTCACTTACTTTGATTGCTTAATACTTTATTGGAATAATATCTGTTTTAAGTTTAACAATATTCATATTTGGATTATTTAGATTTTGTACACTTCCATGTATTTTGTCACTAACGACCCGGTTTCGCCTTTCGGCATCTTCAGGCATTCAAGCGCACGAATGCCTGTTAGTGACAAAATTCATGGAAGTGTACAAAATCTCAATAATCCAAATTTGATATTGAAATTCCATCAAGCACCCTCAGTCAATGTCTTAAATTTAACAATATTCAATATTTGTATGTAAATCGCATTAATTAAGTAACGTATTTACTCTTAAAATATTTAAAAATACTTATCAACGAATACATGTGGAATTTTATTACATATGTATAAAATTAAATTACACTGATTATAATACCTGCATGACATTTGTTTTTTTTAATAAGAATTTATGCGTTAATTGAGTTTAAGTTATTGTTATATAATTATGTAGAAATAACCAAATCGTCTTGATGAATCAAATTTCTGTGGCGTTGCGACAAAAGTCGATATGTCCGTTTTTGCCACATTGGATTTATTCTCACGATAAAATATTGGTCAGCAGTTGGTGGCTAAATTGGTTATCCTAATGATTATCCAAGAAGAAAATCCATTGAATAAGTGTATTATGTACTCAATTTGAATGTTTTGATAACTTACCAAGGTTCATATTTCTTCTCCTGTAACTCAAAGTAAAACAAACATACAACTTCTTCCATAATACTGTAAATTTAATGTTACATTAAGGACAGTGATATTCTTATTATGAGAGTAGTTCGGAAAGTCAAAATGTTGCATGTATTCTATAAAAACCAGATGTATATACATAAAAAAGACTGCAGATGTATTGAAAGCAAATCTAGTATGAAAAAAACATCGCTTTCTCAATTATTATAAATCTCAAAAAAAAATATAATACCCTCTTAAAATTTTCCACCCCGGTAAACAGAACACAAGCGCATCTATCTTATTGATTACATATTTCACTCAGACATAAAAATAATCTTCTTCATAAGATACTGAATAATCTCTCCCAGTTTCCCCTAATTTTCCTATTTCATGCATCAAAGGGTACCCGCACGTAACAAAGAATAGTTGAACATACCTCCCCTTCCAGCTTTGCTCAAAGATTTGCATACCAATTTTTGCACGGGAGATGAGAGATATAGAGACTGGAGATGGTGTAACAAACGAATATTAATCTCGGGACAGCAAGTTTTATTATTTTCGTCGTTCATCGAAGAAAAAAATGTCATAACTCACAAAATCAAAATTACCTAAATAGGATTTATATTGAACAGACAAAAGTGATATTTTCAATGGATTCGGCGGTAAATTAGTAAAGATTCATTGTTTATATCTAATATAAATTAATATTGATAACTTTGTTGTTTCACCCTAAAAGAAGCAAACCACGTGTCACATTTAGTAATTCCCAATTAATGGTATTGTCTTGGTAGAACTCCATCGCAATAATATAGTAAAAATAACAAAGTGTTCAGTTCAACAAGAATTGTATCAGTTTGTTTATAGTTATTTCGGCTATTGATACCTAGTTCTGACGATTGCGTGAAACCGAAATAGCTATCTAAAAACTGATATAACTCTTGTAGATCTGAAATAATACTTTTTTTATACTACTATTTCAATTATATTTTTAATTGAAATTAAATTTTAAAACAGTTATTTGAATTGGCATTGAATAGCCGAAAACGTAAATAAAGCAAATAAAGCCCCGCTAAATTTCTTGTAAAACTGAATACTTTGTTTTTTTAAGACAACGACTGAGGTTACTTGATGAAATTTCAATATCAAATTTGAATTGTTGAGATTTTATATTTTTGTTTCGTACATTGTATATAAGTGTTGCAAACTGTTTACTTGTGTCAGTTTGAGTTCAGTCGTGTTTTCGAATGCCTGAAGATGCCGAAAGGCGAAACCCGTGTCGTTAGTGCCAAAATGCATGGAAATTTACAAGATCTCAACAATTTAAATTTGAATACTTCGTTATTTTTACCCAACTAAAATGTAGTTAATTAAATATCAATTCGATCAGTAATTGAAATTACATACTGTAAACTTAGAGGCAAAAGAATGTAACTAATAATTAAAATGCCATTAAAATCTCACAAACCTTTCACTTGTTAAATAAAATTTGGTACAAAACATAAGATTTATTAAATATTCTTTCTTTATCGTTAAAATAAAACTCCATTACACATACTATACCCAGCCATATTATTAATTTTTTTTTCCATGTCCGCTCCCAATGTGGAGCATATGGTCTCCTAATAGAGGTATCTTAACAGAATTTTCCTACGAAAACTGCTTGTTACTCAGTAGCTCAACCTCTCTTTTTCGAAGAGAGTAGGGATAGAAGGATATGTTTAGGACAGGACTAGTGGTTAGCTAATCGCTCTCGCTACGCCCCGTGATCATGGGATGAGTGGGAAAGAGGACTCAGACTACGAACAGAAATCCATAAATCGATTGAAAGATCAATCTATGACAACCGGCCGTACCGGGAATTAAAACCGAGACATCCGTAGCCGTAGCCAGCGTCGCTGCCAACTGCGCCACGGATGCCGACAAATATTTGAATATTAATTAATTGGAAGTCTTCCATTTTCACTTTTTCAAAAGTAACTTAGTGATGACCGCGAGTGTAGAACACCTGACGTAGAGGCTTTCCGGAATACTTTAAATATATCACGTGGAGAGTATTTATACGTCGCAGTATTTATGTGTGAGCCACCCACCAACGTTTACGGATAGCGGGGTACTTTGAGAAAAAGTTTGAGGATATGTGTACGGTGAAAAGAATATTTCGTGAAAAGTATAATTTTACAAAATCGTTTGACAAGAGATATTGAATCTAAACGAGATGAGGTATTAAAAATTTGAATCTATTTACGATGAGTTAATATATTTGAGCAAATTATAAAAAACATTTTTTTGTTACAGGATTCTGTAAAATTATTATAGATTTTACTTTTCTATAATAAATTTATGATAAGAGAAGCGGTCAAAAAACATAAATTATGTCAATAGTGGCCAAAATTGGCATTTAAATAATTTTTTCCCTCCTTTACCTTACTTCGAAAAGGTTTTAACTGCACTTTGTTTAACCATGTTTTGACATACGAGCATTTGAAATTTTGACTGATTATATTTTTTATTTGTGAGTTAGCATTTATTTATATATATATAAATACATTACATGTTTTTCATATAATTTATTTTAACTAAAGTTTTTATATTGGAAAATAATGAGTATTTAAAGCGTTAATTAGAAATGACAACAATAGTATGTTTGAAAAGGTTTTATCAGATATTTCAATTTTATCAAACAAAATGTTTTGATTTGGATTATTGAGATTTTGTACACTTCCATGTATTTTGTCACTAACGACCCGGGTTTCGCCTTTCGGCATCTTCAGGCATTCGAGCACACGGATGGACTCGTACTGAGCTCAGTTGAGCAACTGAGTAACAAGCAGTTCTCGTAGAAAATTTCTGTTGAGATACCTCCATTAGGAGACAATATGCTCCACACTGGGAGCGGACATGGTACAAAAATATCCATAAAAAAATACTTTTTTTATTTGAATTTCATATCATGAACAGTATAATACAGTATAGAAGACAGTGCGAGAAGCATGAAGAAAATGATTTTTAGACATATGACGCGTCAATAAAATCTATAATAGTAATTCAGTGGAGTCAATCTGATTGCACAATGATAGTTTGCTATAATTCTGTGGTATAATATTAAGAGCTTTATCTTAGCGATTAGGTGGGCTTGTGTTCAAGCCCTGCCATATTCAATGTTCAATTTAGATGTTTGCAATTTAATTTTGTTATCTTGGGCATGGGTGTTTTTGGTGTCTTTTCTTCTCGTATTGATCTTGCTTGACTTGAAAAAAAATTCTTATTTGATTTGATATCATGCGATTTTTAGAAAATTCAAACTATCTGACATCTTGAATGTTTTCTGTAATGCCCGGCATTTTTATTTTTGATTTATTTAAAGTATTTTTTATATTTAACTGATGGCTTAATTTTTTAATAAAATTTTGTTATCATTATTAATTTGTATGACGAATTCAGAATTTTCCGTAATGTAAGAATAAGTAGTATTAATAGGATAAAAATAGCAAAGTATGCAGTTCTACAAAACAGATTTTGTAAAACTGAATACTTTGCTATTTTTATCCTTTTATTATTGAGTTCTAGCAAGTAAATGAAAATTCAATCAACCTAATAATCATGCTTGCTTGCTTGTGACGTCAAATGTACGAATTTTCAACGGGTCATTTAAATTTTTTATTCGATTAGTGGGTTTTGTGACGTCTGTATTATTTATTTTTATGATTTTTAAATTTTTTATGAAAAAATTTAAAGCAAGGCTTGGATAATAGAAAATAAATTAACTCAATTCATAAATAATTAGGATTCGATCATTGTATCTATTGCAAGATAGCTAAATATGTTTATGCTGCTGTTCTGGTATAAAGATTTACTAATTTTTAAATTATTAATCAGACCATCGCGGGCGTAATATTTCCCAACACCCTCCCCACCCACAGAGGCGTAGCTGTGAATTATTAAGGCCCGCGTTTTTTTGTTACTACTTTTAATCTTCGACACGGTAAAATGATTCTCTCCCGGCGGACCAAGATAGCGATTGCCCCCAAGTGTGGGTCCGTAAAATTTTGACGGGAATAATAAAAACTTTACACTTTTTTTTGGGTGCAATCGCGCGGATAAAAACGTAAGAGGCGAAAATATGGGCGGAAGGAAATGGGACCCTTAATATTATAAGTGTTCTGGTGTATAAGATAATTCAAAAATCACGCCAGCTCTGTGTGCCCAATTTTTGCATAATTCTTAAATATTTTTTTTATTTGATTTTTATGTGATGAAAGAACAAAAAATATGATTTTTATGCAGCCTCTTGCTTCCGGAGCGCCAGCTTCTTATACTATGATGACTTGGCTCAAATATTTATATATCATACGAAATTCATTGATTTTAATACAATACATAACTAGGTGTGGTGACTTAACAACCAAAATCGACCAGTATGTATTGATGAACAAAAAGGTTAGATAAATTTAAGTCCTGCATTAACTGGGTGCAGTTCGATAAATTGTTGGATACACGTGTTTATTTAATAAAATAAACGATCACAAATTTATATAAAATGGTCAGATTAAAAAAAAAAGATCAATTTTTTAATCAAGTCTTACCTAAGGCAACCTGACCATTTATTATGAATTTATTTGTCGGCTCCGTTGCGCAGTTGGTAACGTCGTTGGCTACGGTTACAGATGTCTCGGGCTCAATTCTCGGTACTGACAGTTTCATAGATTTTTGATCTTTCAATCGATTTCTGGATTTCTGTTCGTAGTAATAAATGTGTCTGATGTCTAAACTCCCTCCCACCCATCCGTTCCTCAAAACGGGGCGTAGCGAGAGCGATTAGCTAACCACTAGTCCTGTCCTAGCCCTATCCTTCTATCTCTACTCTCTTCGAATAAAGAGAGGTTGAGCAACTGAGTAACAAGCAGTTCTGTTGAGAGCCCTCCATCAGAAGGCCATATGCTCCACGTTTGCAGCGGACATTGTAAAAAAATCAAAATGGTCAGTAACTACTTCGATAAATGGTCAGTATACACGTGGTTAACGCTATTATCCATTTGTTTCTTTGCAATGTCTACGAACTATTTGTGTTAAAAAGCTTTGATCTCTCTGATGATTGTATTAATTCTGTATTTTTTTTTACATATAAAAAAATCTGGTATAACTGCTGACAGCCAATGAGTCAAATATCTTGACAATTGGAAAATCATGCGAGATAAACTCTATGAGAATTTTCATAAATCACTCATAACCATAATCACAAATTTTGATTTGATATTGATCTTGCTGGGACTTGAACGAGAGCCCATCTAATCGCTAGGGCAAAGAGCTCTCACCACTAGACCGCAGATGCAGACATTCTCAATGTATTTTAATACCAAAAAAAGATAGGGTTATAAATAATTGCAATTTGTGTTAGGTAGTATTTCACTTGGTACACTTGAACTTTTGTTTCGATAGTTTGCACTTTGTGTAAGCTAGTATTCACTTTGTACACTTGAACTTTTATTTCGATAGTTGGCACTTTGTATAAGATAGTATTAACTTAGTACACTCAAACTTTGATTTTAATAGTTTTCACTTCGAAACGGATTCTTTTAACAAAGTACCACAGACTAATTTTGATAGCTTGACTTTGAAACGGATTATTTTAATTTTGTATGTTTTGGACATTGTAATAAATTATATTAACATATTGCATAACCACTTAGAACCTTGCTTCTTCATAAATACCACTCCTATAATATAATAGTGAATAAGTTCTAATGCGTGGAGCAAAGACAATACAGGCGGTTTAATATAGAGTTGCGACAAGTAAACTAGTCTGGTGGAAAATCCTATGTTGCAAATAGTAAAGAATAAGTGACATTTCATTACAGCGTTGTGAAACTATCGATTTCAAAGTGTGAGTATTTATATTGAGTGAAAACTATTTTGTCGATGTGATAATATTTTTTCGTAAGTGCAACATATTTATTCAATGTTTAAATATATTTTATTATGTGGCATCACTTTATTTTTACTGAAATAATTTGTTTTTTGTGGAATGTATTTGTTACAAGTGAAAACTATCTTAACGAAAGTGAATATCATCTAAACAAAAGTGGATTTAATTGTAAGCCAAAAAGATATCGTAGTTACAATATACTATATGAGAATACATGTCCAAACGTGGCTATGTCATTTGAACACGTGTAATCTGCTGGCATATAGCGTGAGCCCACTCCGAGAGTACAACGGCGGCGACTTGTAACGGATAACGGCTAACGCCCGTAACGAAGCGGCCGTTTAACGACGGTCAATCGTTAAGGGATGGGCCTGTAACGCGGATGTTCGATGGCCAGTACAGCCTTCGCAAGGCGTTAACGACCGCTGAAATGAAGGTTCGGATGGAATAGGCAAGTAATTTTTACTCCATAGCGATTGGCGCATACTAGTTTTTTAGCTTGCAAAGTACAGCACGTTGAAAAAAATAAACCAATTTTCAAAAGATGGATTAGTGTACAATTATAAATTTAGGAATATGATCCCAATGTCGTTATGTGACGTGATTAGGACAGTAGTAATAATGCTGGTAACAATGCTAACGATAAGTGCAGCTCAGAGTTCGGACAACAGAAATCACGTTCAGTCGGTTATTGAATTCTGTTCGGGGCACGATACAGAATTAATCCAGTTGTCCCTTGTTTGTCTATCTATACTGTCGCGTTGTCTGTTTGTTACCTAGTTTCGTCAGACATTGATGAGTTTCTACCTGTTGGGCAGCGTCAGCAGAATATAGAGTATTGGTCAAATATTATTTGCCCATTAATAATGCTTAGTCAATAGCTTATATCTATTTCTGATTCGCTTATATATATTTCTAGCGGTTGATTTGCTATTAAAATAAGCATATAGTGTCATTTACCACTAATATTGCAAAGTGACATATCGGTTTTTAGTCATGAACGCCTTATATAACAAAATTTTTGTGAAATTAAATACTGTGCTTTTCTATCATAACGTCAGCTCAGTGGCAAAAGGCTATAAGTCGAAAATCGGTTTTTAGATAAGAATGCAGTACAATAGATTGTAGGATGATCTAACGTCTCAAAAAAACAAACCCAGCCATATTACATTTATTTCATACGTAATATGAAGATATCAATATGAATTTAATCAATTTCGTTCACAGTGGAAAAAAAACGTAAATATTATTACGATAAAAAAGCATTATTATTAAATCGAATTCTTAAATATTGTTAGATTAATTAAAAATGTTTAAGGTATGTAAATACAAAGACATGAATTTTATAATTTTCTTAAGAGTCTATAATATTAAGACAAGTTTTTTTGACTTAACGTCTATTGCCACTAAAGCGACGATATTAGATGGCACACCCTGTTTTTGTTGTTAAGTTTAAGTTTTATTAGGGTCCATAACTGAGAACGCACCGCGTTAATGACAATGATTCGTATAAGTCGAACCGAATTTTGTCGTGAAGTGCGATCGGTCAATAGCGACGATAGGACGACTCCATTTTTGACGGAAAGCAGTGGCTCCGACGGTTTGGGAGTCCGATTTTTGATTTTTGTAGAGGGTCGTTTTCCAGCCTTTGAGCCGGAAGAGCCGCCGGTCCCCGTGGCCGGCACCGTTGACGTTGTGAATTGTTTGTGTTTGTTTTGAAATTGGACTTAATTTAAAATCGTTTGTCGTGTCACTTGCATTATAACTTAAAGTAAATTCATGTGTTAAGAAAATGTAAATGTAGAATCAATTTTATGTGTTAGAATTATTTTTGTGTATTTTAAACCACTGCATCTTCGATTAAAATAAATAAGAGTTGAACCGGATTTTGAATAGTGTTTGTTTGAGATCGCAGACCTTCCAGGACGTCGATAACCGATCATTCACCTCTCTTTGATTCGGGTCTTCTCATAGAATGGTGTTCTACGTATTAAATATATAACTTTAAATTGCATTTT
This sequence comes from Himalopsyche phryganea, assembly GCA_022494535.1. Taxonomy (NCBI): domain Eukaryota; kingdom Metazoa; phylum Arthropoda; class Insecta; order Trichoptera; family Rhyacophilidae; genus Himalopsyche; species Himalopsyche phryganea. Next base: position 1,634,823 of record JAGVSL010000039.1, read on the forward strand.
TTAATTTATCACTGATTGCGGTGTAACTGAACGATTTTGAATGATAAACGTGAACCAAACATTGTTAATTACTTTGTAAATTTTTTTTATATCTGCACTAACAGATTTGTCTAATTGCAATGCGGTAATTACGGCTGATGGCATTTAATGCAATGGGAAACTCGCTTCACTATTGAACACTCTAAACCGCGCAAAACTAATTCGACTCTCTCATGCATAAAAACGTATTAGCGAAAATTGTTGTCAGTAAACCAAATGCGGCATGTAATTGGTAGGAAAACGTGTGTACACGTGTGGGGGGAACTTTATTGCCAAATAAAAACTCTGTAGGTGCTTAAACGACCTGGTCTGTACTTGTGTGTTTGTGCTTTTGTTATTTTTTAAAGACTTCTAAACGTATGTAAAGATTTTTTGTTTTAATAATATCGTCCTCGGTCTAGAAGCGAACTTTAAAGTAGTGTTTTAATTAACAGTCACATCTCAACTAACGACCACCTCGACTTACGACCAAAAAGCAAGCAATATCAACGCACTCGATAATAACTCAATAATCAAATAATCATTATAAGGGCATCGTATCCCGTACCCTTACTATGATCCCGTGATTTTGGAATTCATGATTTTCCAATCCCAGGATCGGTAATAAAGCGTAATTTCACGTTTTAAATTGTAAATATAAAATTAAATCTGCGTCCATTATTACTTCAATTTAAATGAAAATATAATTTTTTTTTTAAATTAATGCAAAGAAACGATAAAATAAATTGTTTTCAAAATCATCTGTACCTGTATACGGAAGTTACGAAATATAGGAAGCAGGGAGATCACAATACATATATCAACTGTGAAAAGGAAAAAGAACGTAACCCACACACAAAACGTGTATTAAATTGAATACATTTTAATTATCGAAAAAAAATATTTTGAAAAGACAGAGGGATAAGTCATTTTGCCTTTCTAGAGTCGATATATTATTATGTATATATATATGTAGTGTATTCACACGTTTTTTGTAAGTTATAAACAATATTTTTGGTGTGGGTAACGTCCTTTTTCCTTTCCACATTCGAAATGTATTAATTATGTTGGTCTTATAAAAACGTATGTACATAAACAAACTGAGGTACACGTTATAGTCAATCAGTGATTGATATTAAGATAATCCCGTGATTATCGGATTGATTAATTGACCGGAATCACGGGATTTTAGGATTGGATGCCCTTATCATTATCAATGGTGGGCAGAAAAGGCGTTTGATTCATAAATCGAATGCAATAATATTTTTTCGAGTATGGACTCGGAACATTCGGTAACCAAACGGTGCCTTCAAGATTATCTGTCCTTCACCAGTCTTTTCATTTCAGTTGCGTTTCATTCAACAATATGACTGTTTGTCTTGCGTTGACGCAAACTTAAAATAATGCAACAAATTATTTGGTTAGTAACTAGTTCCATAAATGGTCTGTAAAAAATGATAAATCGTCAGTTAATAATTGCCAAATAAATAAACATTAGGTTAGGTTAGGTTTAATCAAAAACTGTCCATTTTATATGAATATGGCGACACCTGATGCTGCAGGTTTCGAAATGTAAATACTTGCCTGCACCGAAACATTATGCTTATCAGTAAGTATTATTAATTGGAAAATAACATATCTGTGGCAAGACACGACGCTGCAGATAACGGAATGCTTGCAATACTATTTGACCGATATCTGTTATTCTGCTGACACTGCTTGACAGGTATAAGCAAATCAATGTCAATCGAAACCAGATCAAAAACACAGAATAAATAGACAAACAAGGGACTACTAAAATAATTCTGTATCGACAGCCGAACGTGATACCTGTCGTCACTCGCCGACCGAACCCTGGACAGCACTAATCGTCATCATCACCACCATCCGTCATACGGTCTTACTCACGTCAAGCAACAACAACTTTGGATTCATATTCCTACATGAATATCAAACTGCTAAATATAATAACTGACCATTTTATAAGAATTACTCATTTATTATTTCTTTTTAACCAAAATTTTAAATAGCCACTGACACATAAATGCACATAACTGTAAAACAAAACTATAGAAATAATTTTCCGTGTATTAACATCTGGCACCTTCCCAATAAAATTAAAAATAAAATCGCGAAACTAAATTCGTTATTTGCAATCGGACCAAAACAATCACGTGATTGCATCCATTAAAAAGTATCATCCATTTGGCGGGTGAGATTGGGGGTTTTTCGTGCAGACACGGCGGGGTAGGGTGCCTTGGAAGAGGTGGGGCGGTTTGAATATCGCCGCTTAAAGGGATGATTTTAACGGAACTAATAAAGTTTCGACTATTATTTATCGTTTAAGATTTGAAACTGATTGTAAAATTTGAAATTTATTCGGCGATATTACCACTATCAGCCTGCAATTATTAGGAATTTTCGAAATGCTCCGTGGAGTAGTGCACAAAATATTTGTGCTTAATAAAATCCAATTATTGAATAATTATAATAACGACGGTGTTTTGACCAATTGAAGTAACCCTCAAAATTGAAATTGCTTAGGAGAGAGTAAAAACTGTTTACATCGAACACATTACACGATGAGTCGCGTTAGGAATCTTTGTAATTTATATTCAAGAGATAAATTATATTAGTTGTCAAAATAAAATTCAAAAAAACCATTTTTGGTAACTTCTATTCAAATTCGATTGAAATAAACTTTGTCTTAGTTAATAGGAGTAATTACTCGTTTGATATTATAAAACTAGTTCGATAATTAGCTCCATCACACAGGAAATAAGTAATTTTTTGATCTGCCCAACTGTGGCTTTAGCACAAATATATTCATTTATTTTTAATATTTCTAAATTAAGAGATGCAAATTTTAGATTTTCATGAAATTCATAGAAATGTATGTAGATCTTTTTTATACTATTTGATACCTTGATTGATTCTTGGGAATAAAAAAATCTTATATATAATTGCCCAGACCGGTCTGTAGTCGTTTTATTATTATCACACATCACACGTAGGTATGAAATTTTCTCATAACCTAAACGTCCGTGGTGTATATATAATAAAATGTTATGCAATGCAATACACACACTCACACACACCCAACAGTACACACAGTTCCAACGTGACGCAAAAAGAAACTAAATAACTGAAGCATTTGCGATTATGTAATGAGTGACAGCAAATATGTGACGCGAGGCAAACTCTGGAAGCTGCACAATCTCGACATGCCACTAACGTGGAAGCTCATCGAAATGCTGAGGAAGCTCGAAAATTCACTATTTCAATTTCAATACCGTCATCTATGACGGGCGTCCCACTAATTAATAATAATCACCAACGCTAATCACTATTCCAATTGCCTAATTGATCTTAATTATAATTGAGCGTTTTATTAATAACGATACAGAAGAGTTAAGATTCAAATCATATTATTCTAGTTATCGATTTAATTGTCGCGATGGAGACATTAAGCAGGGAAACAAACCCGGGACCTCGCTGAAACTGCCATCTAGCGTGCAAAAGAATCATTAAAACTAACATCAAGTGAAACTAATAATCACCAGTAGCTTATTCGGTACAAAACATAGACAGTAGGTAGTGAGTTAGTATGAAAGTATTTTCAGCGATAGATATACTAAAATAGATATACATTTTTTCTGTACGATAACGATTGGTTTTATTTTAATAATTACAGTACGACTAAGCAAAAGGGCTTTGTCGATAATTGTATTACATAATTTCATTATTATTACCATATTACACTATTTTTTTATTACCTTAACTACTTTTTTGTATCATACCGAATATCAAATCTCATTTATGTAATAATACAATCACTTTTAAGGTGTTAACTGTCAATTCTTGGTGGAAAGACATTGTATTTTAAAAAATAAAACACAATTCATTTGTACTACTTCCAGATATTTATAATGATCAGGACCGGTTTCGCCCATCACGAGCATTATCAACTGATAAAAATACAAACATAACAGGCTTATTTATACAAAATTGAGTGTAAAAATGAAGGTATATAAAACTGATGGTTCATGAACTGAGACAAGAAAATACTGATTAGCAAACAAATTATACATAAATCAAATGAAAGAGTCTGCAATTAAAATGTTATGGACCTCTAGAAAATCATTAAAAACTACTAGCGATAATACAAGTTGGTTGCCCCACTTCACGCAATAACGATCAAGAAAAAAAACGAATTTTCTCATAATGTTCTTAGTCCGATGCAGAGCTGCACGGGACCGATCTTTTAACCACGTACTATTGTGCTTAATAAAAGTAAAGTTAGAGAGGAAAAAAAAGACAATGTGACATGCCCAGTCACTTAATTTAAGCGATATTAAGTACCCTGTGCATCCGTATACTGAGAATCTACCGTAGCGCTAGAGTTTAATCTACTCAGAGTTGAATCTATAGAGGAATCGAGAATATCCCGCTCCCCATATTATGATTTTGCAAATTTATTGAATGCCTCAAAGTTTACCTTGGTTCAGCGTGGCCTATTGCACCCGTATGTGAATAGACTACAGCAAACAGCTTTGCTCATCTTAAGGCTGTCCCACAGAACATCACCAGCGTCCTGACGGTTGTGTCCAAAAGTGCAATCCGTTCTTTCAACCAACGTGCTTAGCCCAAATGTCTCGATACGCCCCGTTTTTAGGATCGGATAGGAGGGGGGAAATTTTAGATATAACAAACACCGATGCTTTCGAACATAAACCCATTAATTAATTGAAAATCAATCTATGACATTGACTACACTGTGATTCAAACCCACGAACTCTGTTACCGAAGCTAATTTTGCTGCCTAATAAATCATCTAATAGAGGTATTTCAAGAGATGAAAATTGCTTGATATTCAATTATTAATCCTTTTTTGTCTAAAGAGAGTAGGGACAGAAAGATAAGATTAGTGGTTAGATAATCGTTCTCGCTACGTTTCGTCTTTATGATCAGATGGGTGGAATGAAATTTCAGACATTACAAAAATGGATGCCTTCGAAGAGAAATCTATAAATCGATTGAAAAATCAGTTTATAAAACTGTCCGTACTGAGATTCGAGCCCGTGGGATACGTATCCGAAGCCAACGACGTTGCTCACTGCACGATGAACTCTTCAAAGTATATAGTTCTACAAGAGTTATATGAATTAGTTAATAGCTGAAAGGAATCTATCCTGATTACATTTAAAAATTGTGGACTCTTTTTCACATTAAAAACTTAAAAGTCGTGAAAATCAGGTTAACTAAAGTTTAATGCATACGTTAAAATACACCTGCTGTATAGTCGAACTGTAATAAACAACTTCGTTAACCACCCCAATCGTGATCCACCAAACATTCAATAACTAACTAATATAATCGTCGAAGCACATTCACGAAAGGGTTAAGACATAACAGGTGATTTGAAATAGGGGGTAGATCGTATCTGCCCATCCCTCAAGCAAAACAATAACAGCGTTTTCATCAAATTTGATATCATTACAAAGGGGTGTATGGAAAATAGCTCGGATCGATGTAGATAACAAATATGGCTTCATTATTAATTCTGTCAAAAGTTAATATGATAGTTTAAGATAACCATTTTGTTATTATCCATAATGGTCAATGTTTTTTTATGTCGACAAAACAAACAACAATCATATTAACATTGCAGCTCATTACTCCGACATCTCCAAATAAACCATATTCCGATAATGGAAAAAAAAACAATATTGAAAAGGATAAATCAAATATTATTGTTTTAAAAATAAAACACAATTTGTTTGTACTACTTCCGCATGTTTATAATGATCAATACCGGCTAAGCTGATCACGAAAATTACCAACTGATGCATTCCAGCAAATATTATTGATTTGTAGCAAATTTTTATACATTTTATAATCAAACCAAACTTGAATTCTTCAGATTTCGTACATTTCTTTGGACTCGAACTGACTGAAGCCAGGGCCGTTAGTGACAAAATACATGGAAATGTACAAAATCTCAAAAATTCAAGTTTGATATTGAAGTTCCATCAAACATCCTCAGTCGATGTCTTAAATTATAAATTATAACCATATGTTTAAAAATTCCGTACTTTACGAATATAGTCAGTAGAAGAATATTTAGAAATATCATTTTACACGCAGAAATACAAGTTGGTTGCCCGACCTCCACCCGTTATGTGTATGCAGCCGCTATTTCACGGTCGCCTTCTTGCATAACCGTGCACTAGCATCCGAGAAAATAAACGAATTTACTTCCACTGCACGGAACCGTTCTTTTAACCACGATCGTTAAAATATCAGTCTCGTGCAGCTCTCAGGCCAAAAACATGAATAGTTAATTCGTTTCTATTCTTGATTGTTATTGAGTTATGGAAGGCGGCCGTATAACAGCGGCTGCATACATATATCGGGATGGGGGGGGGGGAGGGCAGCAAACTTGTTGATTTATTTGTCATTAACTTGGTAGAACTAAATAATTTGCTCTGTTCTACTTTATTGTAAATATTTCACGAAATGATGTTTTTCTATTCTGATTGTAGCGAAAAATATTTTATATTATTTTCATTTGTCAATTCCATTAACGGCTCTCACCGAATCCATTACTAAAATGGATTCATGAAAAATTACAGGTTCAAATACAAACCTGTAAAAACTACAGCATTTTATCATCATTGAAAATGTACGATAATAAATGTGTAATTGAAAGGTATGACAGAAAAATGGGTAGATTTTTTCGAAATAAATAGGGGCAGTGAAGGCAACGTGAAACGGGGGGAATTCGCGTTTTGTAAATAATTGCTGACCAGATTTTGGTTTCAGCGTGTAATGTCGGTTGATGTGTGAGCAAGGATGATCGGTGACTGCTATTACTATGCATGGGGACACTGCGCCAATTTTTATGTTATTTTTAAATACTAAAAAATAATAACAGATATCGTCTTGTTAAGAAATTATTGCACCTGTAATAAGTGATTCATAGTTTCCCAGAACGTTACGGCAGAAACTGATATTTATGTCAATTTTACTTTACTTACACGAGAAAAAATGCGAACTTTGGTAAGTTATCAAAGATTCAAATTAAATGACAATTACTAATCGATAATAAATAATTTAATTCAACAGGTCTTCTTTATGGATAACATTTTATTGTGACAAATATTTTATTGTGATAATAAGCGAAATATGAAAAAAACAGACAAATCAACATGTGCATTTAAAGATTTGTAACATATGCATACTATAAATTGTTCGTTAGGACGTATATCGTTTTTTGCTTGGTGGCAATCAACCGACGCTTAAAATCGTTGAAAGTTTCATCTTGAGGCGTTCTAGAACACTGAAATATAATTTTTACCTGTTACATTTTTCAAGTACTCTTAAATTATATTAATAAATTGAATAAACATGAAAACCTACCCTTACACTTAATGCCTATGAGATTTTTTTTCAGTTTTTGTTTTTGAATCAATATAATTTTAAAAAAGCTACATTTATATTATATTATATTGGTTCAAATTTTACCTGAAAAGAAGTCAGTTTTGTTAAGGTAAAAGTTAGTCTTGTTTTAGTAAGTAGTTAGCCCACCAGGGACTATCAAAGCAATTAGAGTGCACTTTGTCTAGTCCCATTTACATCTTCAACTAAGCAGGCTATTTGAGGATTATTCTCCTGGAATAATTATTTTCCTCGCGTCCAATTCTTCAGATAAATTTTACTTGGTTGACGTCGTTTCCTACGGTTTCAGTCCACACGGGTTTGAATCACAGACAGTTTAATAAATAGATATTTCGAAGGAATGGATGCCACTGGATAGAGGAGGTGTCACAAGACTTGTTGGAGACCGGAGATAAGTGTAGGAAGGTGGAAGAGCGGAGTGTAGCAGAACGGTTCAGACAGTCAAAGTTCATCACGGATTGTAGTAATACGGAGTCACAGATAACGAGAAGGCATGGATGTCTAAAACTAAATACCACCGATCTGATTCTAAAAATTTGTCTTAGAGCGGTTGAGTAACATGCAGTTTTTATAGAAAAAACTTTTGTTGAGATCGGCTTAATTAGGATTCCATTTGTTGCACATTATGGTCCAGAGTTCTTACAAAAGATGGCAGCTATCAATCCACATTTAAAAATTTGTTGGTTCGTATTGAATATTTTCTTTTAATAATTATTCTTTAGATACAGATGTCAGGATAGTTTCCACTATAGAAATATCTTTCCGTACGTGTATATCAAAATGCATAATATTTTCTGTTTTGTAAAGAGTTTCAAATACCGGGTAAAATTTAAAAAATAAACTATTTTTATTACATAAAACATCGACGCACTGTCCAGAACGTACAAACAATATGTGACGTTGAAAAAAATGACCACATCGGACTAAGTGTGAAATATTGCATATTCGTTCGCGGGCCGTAGATGAAGCAGGAAAGAGTGTAACCGATGCTTTACTGGATTCAAGAGTGGCTCCATGGGGTGAGGTGTCACATCCGGAGTATCGTGTTTATCCGTTCGGCCGGATCGCGTCATCCACTCTTGTCACACATTACCGGGGGCGCATATATCACAATTTGAGAAGCGATGGGTATTTTTTTCGTCAATAATTAATACGCATTAATATCACCGCACTCTTCATGTGAGCTGTGGAATTTGAAATTTGAATTATTTTGGGATATTTTGGTTATTTTTTTTGTTACAAAATAATCTGTGGTAGGATTATTTACATAAATATTATTCAAGTTTCAATTCTACAATTCTAATTGATATCGAATCAATTGATTAATTCCGGCTTCTATTTTTATCCATCCGTGTGCAGTGATCAACCTCGCAAATTTCGGTTAAGAATGTATTGGGTTCGAATCCCGGTACGGACAGTTTCTGTAAATTGATTTTTATATCAATTTATCGAATTTCGTTCGTAGGTATGGATGTTTATAATGTTTAGAATTCGATTTGAATAATTAATAACACAGTATTAATACAAATTCCAATACCGTTCCATTGTGTTTTTTATCCATGACCGCTCCCGACGTAGAGCATATGGCCTCCTAATAGAGGTAAATCAATAGAATTTTTCTATGAGAACTGCTTGTTACTCAGTTGCTCAACCTCTGTTTTTTTAAAGAGAGTAGGGATAGAAAGATAGGGCTAGGACAGGACTAGTGATTACTAATCGCTCTCGCTACTCTCCGTGAGGATCGGATGGGTGGGAGGGAATTTTTTAGAGATCACAAACACTCTGACTACGAGCAGAAATCCATCAATCGATTGAAAGATCAATTTATGAAAACCGTCCGCACGGAGAATTGAACCCGAGACATCCATAACCGTAGTCAGCGGCGCTACTAACTGCACCACGGACGCCGACTACTTGAATAATTAATAACACACTATTAATTCAAATTCCAATACCGTTTTATTGTAATATTTAAAATATGCAGCTGCGTCGGATTACTGCAACTGTGTTTCTTTAATTACTTAAATAACGGAATGTTTAAAGGGTATTTTAGCCCCTGATCATTCGTCATATATATTGAAAGATAAGATATTGAAAGTGTTCGAGTATTCATTATTGTTAGTGAAATCTGGAGAAATTGTGATGTGATCTTTCGGCGGCTTTGTAAAGTAGTTCATTAAACATTATTATGAGTACTATACGGATATCGAATAGTTAAAAGAAGAATATATTCGGATACCGCATATTCAAATATTTGAGTTAGAAATCTTTATCTGTACCCAATTAAAGACGTCGACTATCTTTCCAATTGAACAGTAATAAGTTCCATATAATATATATTATTATTCAAAACAAGTATTTGATAAAGTAAGTAATATTCAATAGTAGCATATGGTCTTTGACATATTTTCCCACGAATACCCTGTGTTCTTACAGGGCGTATCGAAAATAATGTGCAAACACATCGATTATCAGGGGTGGGCGAGGGAGAGCGTCTGTTGATCCCAGCAGGGGTGGACTAATGTATTGTCACATTTCTCATTCCGATGCATATTTCGTTGCCTAACACTTGTCATTTTTTTTAATCTATGACTTCTGTCAATGCTTCTGACGCGTTGTCTATGCTTCTCGAGGGGTGGTTGTAAATTGACATGTCGCAGTAATGGTGATCAATTAATAACAAAGTAATATTCTATCTGTCAAAGGTGGCCGTTTAATTAAAAACACTTTTACGTACGCCATGCTACAACTAACTGCTCATTTTTATAACACCGTTTTTTTTTATCTAGTGCTTAACCCTTTATTTGCCGGGAGGTTTTAGTATGACCGTGCACAGATAGCCGATATTTTCTTTAAATGGATAAAACCTAATATTCATATAAGTTTAAATTGATTGTAAAACAAAATATATTAAGAATAAATATAGTGTGTTCAATATATTTTTTTATTAAAATTATCGACGTAGACTAGTAACAATGGATGTCAAGTAGAGCGAATATATACTACCATTATTTTTTACCGGGATTCGCCTAAGATAAAGGGCTCTTATATTATGTTATTAAATTTAAACGTTGGTTAGCTAATGTTGAAATTTTGTTGAAATTTGAAAATATCACCGTCGACCCTACCTCTTTTGTTACACTCACAAAATATGGTTTGCCAATTAATAATAATGTTAAAAGTTTGCCACCTGCACTCTTGTTATGGCGCCGCAAAACTTCTCGATATACAGCTTGTCGAACTGCATTTAATAATGGCTCCTGCAGCCCCACAAATGAAACATACGATCAGAGTCATACGCTTATTCTCAATGACGATTATTTCAGATGCATATCAAGTTTTATGCGAATTTACCAAACTCACTTTTTACCAAATCACAAACATGAAACTCAATATTTAACACAAATATTTGCGTTCGCGTTACTATCTCAACTGTCACCTGCAGAATATATTAGTATTGAGCTGATGCTAAGCGACTATAATCATTACTTTTTTCATCCCACATTGAAACGTTAAAAATATAGTATTTTCAGTTTTAGGCTAAAAGTTAAATATTTAGAGTTGAAAGTTGTTTGAATGGTTTATGTTTGTCGGGATTTAACTGTAGGTATACGATATTGATAGCGTATGACGATTATACGATTTTGTCCTTCCCTTGGTCGTCCATATATACAGTCGTCTGCTGTCTGTGTTCTGCTTTAGTTATCATGACTTACCTTTTCAGAGCGTTCACCTTTATCATTACTTATGCAGAATCCACGTCGTATATATCGGTCAGCGTTTGACAGCCTTTGCATTTGTGTGAAATTTTTAAAATATTATCCATATATTTATGTAAATGAACGTTTGTTTGTTTGTCCTCTATGCGTTCCTTTACCATTCATTCGAGTTCGATCAAACTTTGTTGAGTTGTTGTGCGCACACCCGTGAAGGTATCTAAAGAAAAAAAAATGAAATTTTAAAAAAATAATCAACGACGTACAACTAGTGACATCTCGGAAAAAACCTTCTGATTTATTCGTGTACGTACCAGAAAGTAAAACGAAAAGTATTGTTTATCCAAAATATTCCAAAAGCACTTCAATAAACAGAGTTAAAACACAAACTCTATCTCTTTATTTGAGTGTTATTGCAGAGATGCATAGAAACTCACAAGTGTAATAAAATATTTTTTTGCCAATTCATCTCGTCTACATTATTGACTAGAGATAAAAACTCTGACGCAAATATTGACAAATATAATGTTTCGTAAATCTGCAACGTCATGTTGATGATTCGCCAGGTATACTTGATTTTTCTTGTGACAAGAACGGTAAGAGCTTATACAATTGTTTTTTTTATAAAACAGGGGCAGCTTTATGTAATTAACGTTAAACTTTACTGATGATTTAAAAAAAAACTAGAAAAGATTGACTTTACTTTGTTTGACTTACTGAGGGAAAATTGAAATAGTTACTAACCCAATAAATTCAGGCAGTTAATTAATTAATTATCCAAAAATTGATACAATTATGTAATAACATAAAGAGAATTTTGTGGTAAAATCCATATGACTTTATCTAAAAACAGTTAATGTCGTCGTGCAATATAATGTGAAACGATTTTATCGCCAAATATCTAAAAAGGTAGGAGGCAGAGATATATCACGTTCACCGTTAACATAAAACGAGTCGTTATAAATAAGCTTTGAGCTTTTCCATAACTTAACGAGACCAATTTATTGATGGTTATTTGGTCATAAAATGCGCTATGGTTATAGTGACATCAATAAAAGCTCATTTGAAAGAACTCTGGAAAGAATAAGGAGCGTTCATTGTTGTAACAATAATAAAACCTGCAGTTAATGGTTCGGTAACTAATAATAAACTGTCAGTAACTTAATCAATAAATAGTCAATAAAATAAATGTTAAATAATATATATAAAATTGTTGATTATTAAATTAAACGGTCAGTTTTTTAATTAAATGTAATATAACCTAACCTTTATTTATTTGACATTTATTTAGTAACTAAACATAATTATTAACTGACCGTTAGTTATGCCGGATACGTGGTGCAGTGTTCAGCGTCGTTGACTACGGTTGCGGATATCTCGCGTTCAAGTTCCGGTACAGACAGTTTCATAAATAATTGATTTTTCAAATCAATTTATGGATTTTCGTTTGTAGCCACGGATGATTGTGATGTCTAGAATTATACCTTAAACCAAACTGATGCTTAAAATGGGGCGTAGCGAGAGCGATTAGCAAACTACTAGTCGCGTCCCAATTGATGTTTTTTAAAAACTTGGGAGGGCTGAATGACAAATAATTTAACTGCGGACGAAATAGGATTTTAAATTTTAGTCTTGCAACTGGAAAAATTGATAGACATATATAAAATAAACTTTGAATCCAAATATCCTAAAAAATGGAAAAATATGCTATTCGAAAAAATAAGGTAATAAAAAATTTAAAATTAATTTTGCTAATGTGACTACCTTCATCTTATCCGTATAGCTAGCATTCATTTCATATAATAACCCCCGATCAAGTTTACCAATAAACCTATCATAGGCGATGTTCCCAAGGCATGGACTCGGCAGCTAATTATTACAGCGAATCGTTAAACGGCGCTGCAGTGTAGCGGCGTCGTTAACGCCAGCTACGTTATTCCGTTACATCGCGTTATTAAATTCGTTAGAACGATAATATCGTGTAAACTTTGTATTAATGCAAGAGGATTAGTTCTTTATGGTGCATTTTTTAATGAATGGTTAAAGATGAATTATGACAATTAGGAAAGATATTTAAGAATGTCTATGCACTTTGCAGTACACTTATAATTAGTTTTGTAAGGTTTCAATTTGTTTTATTAAGCCTAGGATAATAGTGTTAGCTGTCAATTCTTAGTAGAAAGGCATTATATTTTTAAAATAATTAACAGTTATCAAGAACTATGAAAAGAATTTAAAGATAATAAAACATCAACGAAATTAAAGTCTATAGTTAAAATGTTAATGACATCTGCAAAAACAATAACTACTAATCTGAAATCAAAAATTAAGGCGAATTTAAAGTAAACTATGTGAGAAAAATAAACATTTTTTTACCATGTCTACCAACAGTCTAATGGAGGTATCTTAAAATAGTTTTTTTCTACTTTGAAACTGTGCTGCAGATGGCTGCGGAGAGCATCAACGCAGTTTTCCGGTTCTTCCAATCAGTAAGATTCTGGCGTTTTTAAATACCATTTGTTGCTGTCCATAGGGGTTGCGGGTAACTAATCATGACAGATAACAATACTAGAATAGAAGCATAGACATGGGCAGAAGGCGCAATACTTCTTACTCTAATATTATTTTTGTATTTGCAAATAAACTTATAGTCGATATATTAAATGTCCAATTGATACAATCATTTCTTTCTGAACTATTAACGTGTACTGTACAATATAATTACTACAGCGGTTAACCCTTTGGCATTGCATGTTTACATTACTAGTTTCACCGTGCGGTATCTATCCACCCGACGTCGACCTATCAATTTAATATGGGCGTAATCATAAGAAAACAATACTAATTGATGTTGGTTCATTAATAATAACATAAGGTAGACTACATTGAAAACAAGACTCGATAATTTAGAATAATATTAGCACCATCAGAGATAGCTATATGTTGGATGGTTTTAAAGCAGAACAGTTGATTTTCATATCACTGCCAAAACTCCATTTTACCAGGTGACTCAACGTTGTACACGCTAGAGCATTTAATCCCGGAACCTTTTTATGTTCCCGGGATTTCTTGATTTACATGTTCCCGGGATTTGTTATTAAGTGTAATTACATGTTTTGAAGTGTACATTTTATTTAAGATTACATTTATGTTCATTATAACTTTAATTGTAATGAATACATCGTCGGCATAATGACAGAAAGCGAAATGTCTAAAGGCGGCTGTTTTGATTTTTTTAATGCAGTACGACAGATTCAAGGACGGTCTATCATCTTAAAAAAACAAGCTCAGCCATATTCCATCTAATTTTTACGTAGTTTGAAGAAGCCGATATGAATTATGTAAATTTTGTTCACTACAAACAAAACACTATAATTAATATTACATTAAAAAAGAATTACTCATAATTACACCAAATTCGTAAGTGATTAATAAATCTCATGAAGTGGTTAGTTTAACAAGTAAAGGTTTAAAGTAAGACTTAAATTTCATTATTTTCTTAAAGTCGATTATTTCAAAACAAAGTTTTTTGACTTAATGCCTTCTGCCTTCATATCGATGATTTTATAATTTTTAACGTAAAATATGTGAATTTTTTCCTGATTGAATTTATAATGATAACAAAACTATTAATTTGCATTGAAGTATTCAAAAAGTCATTAGCGCAAATCAATTATAATAATTATGTAATTTGAATTAATTCTTTACAGAACTCGTCTACAAAATATTGATTATATTGACTTAACGCTCTCTGCCACTATAACGACGATATGATTTAATATTTTTTTTTTACATAGGAATGTTTCTGTTATTTATTGAGAAAATTTTTCCATACATATTTTTTTTTATAATATAGGTATGTAGTTGTTATAAAAAAGTATGTAACTACATAAATCAACCGAAGTACGCGTTGTATCTAATTAGGAAGTATTTAATTTGAAATGTGTATTATATTTTAACGCTTACAGTGAAGAGATTAGGGGATTTACTAATTGACCGGGATCCCGGAACCTGAGGCTGGAAGCCCTAGCCAATATTGAAACCCGTCAATTTTTAACAGTAAAGTAGATTTCTTATTGTTAGACTTCAAAAGTTGATTTTTTCATAATGTCTTATTAAGAAAAAGATTTCCAGTCAATAATAATAGCCCAATGAGATTTATAATCAAGCACGTATGAAAAATTGATTAGTTAATAAAATATATTTTTACATATGGTATGCCAAGGAGCAATATAACTATTTTTTCTATTGCGCCATGTGCAAGTGAGCATTTACCATTTTCTAATTTCCATTATTCTAATCACAACGCACAAAAAAAAAGAGTTATTTAGATTAAGTTGCTAATTTATATGGGGTATATTAGAGCTATAAAGTATGGTTGATTTGTTTGGCGTACAAAATATACTAATGGTTTACAAATTTTTGACATGTATAGCACCAGATCCGACAAAAAATTCATTTTAATTGTAAGTTTACTGATAAAAATGCATTCAAGAAATTGAAAAGAAAAATAGAAGAACTCCAATTAGAATGAATTACATTCTTCGTCAGATCACACATAGCAAGTGCGATCAGGAACAATACGGTATCGTCAATAATGGAAGAAGGAGATTGAAAGCGATGTCTCACTATGTCGATACCTCAGTTGCATAGTGTAACAAGTCAAAAAAACATTTTTTTATTTAAAAAATTTTTAATAATTGAAAAACATCTGGCATTACAGCTGACAGCCAATGCGCCAAATATTTCGAAAATTCGAAAATCATACGAGATAAACTCGATGAGAACTTTTAGAAGTCATTCATGTCGAAGATCACAAATTTAAATTGAAAAAATATAAATTTGATATTGAACTTGCTGAGAATTGAACCAGGATTCACCTGATCGCTAGAGCGAACCCTTACCATTAGACCACAGAGGCCGTTAATTTTTGAGTATGAGGAAATGTTTGGAATACCGATATAAACTAGTCCCAAAATGTAACAAGTGGTAATATGTGGTTATTTTAGACTGACAGTGATTATAGTTCTTTGGATTCAAACTGTTACAACTACGAAAATCATGTGAAAAATAAAAATA
The DNA here is from genome assembly GCA_022494535.1 of Himalopsyche phryganea. NCBI lineage: Eukaryota > Metazoa > Arthropoda > Insecta > Trichoptera > Rhyacophilidae > Himalopsyche > Himalopsyche phryganea. The sequence continues at coordinate 1,651,097 of JAGVSL010000039.1, forward strand.
GTGAAAAAAAAATTTTTATAATATCATAAATAGAAATACATTTTTAGATGATGCTAGAATTTCATTAAAATCGACAAAAATAGATGCAAGTAAAATAATAGATTAAGCCTACGCAAAATATTGTTTCTTTATTATCCTTTTGATTTGTTATACTATGGAACTGAGGTATCGATGTGTGATATCGAGCTAATATAATAAAACATGTCGTATCGTAATAAAAGATATTGTCTGATGCAGATTGAATAATATGTTATGTCGAATGGTTGAAATATTGCTGACAACGAAAAACAAAAAAATCAATGAAGTAAACTTTATATGTCCCATATTCCAAATTTATTTTTTGAAACACAGTTCTGTACCGCGCTATTATACATCGATATAGTATGAAATTGAAAAAAAATATGAATATATGTAAAAATATACATACAGTAACAATTATAATATTTACCTCTTCTGATAATTTTACTAACCATGTCTTATGTGGAGTATATGGAATCCTAATGGAGACATTTCAACAGAATTATTTCTTAGAGAATTACTTGTTAGTTAGTTGCTCAACCTCTTTTTATTAAGAGAAGGGACTAGTGTTTTGTTTTTAACGGTTTCACTACGCTTCGATTTTTAGGATCCGATGGGTGGTGGGGAATTCTAGACATCACACACAGCCATGCTTAAGTACAAAGGTCTACAGATTGATTTAAAAATCAATATATGAAACTGTCCGTACCGGGATTCGAACCCGTGAAATCCGTAAACGAAGCCAACGGCGTTGACCACTGCACGACGGACCCACCCCATAATAATTTCTCAAAAACATTATACCTAACCTAACCTAATCGTTATTTATTTGTCAATTATCTGGTGACCAAACATAACTATTAACTGACCATTTTTTGAATCAGTTAATCGAATTGGTTACTGAACAAATAATAAGTTGCCTTTATTGATAAACCTTTGTGGGCTTCGATCTAGTTTCTTAAATAATACCAAATTGAATGCATGACTAGCCTTCAAATTAACCCTTTTTAGGGTGTTCCCAATCACCTTTCGTAATATTGATCAATAAAATCGTGTATTCATAACAATAAACAGTTAATTGTAGTCGTGGATAAAATGATGACTCAACGCCTAATGGGTTGAATAAAATTTCTATTCAATTATATTACTAAATTGATATTTTTTTTAATATTTTAGATATTCGAATCAACGGCATGGACAAGGCTATTTTTACAAAAAGTTTTATTTAATTAAACTATTGAATTGAGGGAAATACAGTTTTTGGTAGGCAGTTTCCATGTGAAAATTCATAACTAAGTTCTTCCACTTGTGTGATGCACGTTATGCTTCCTTAACCCTTCAGTACCCATGGTGTAACAATGAAATACTTCGGCCATTAAACCTTTAAATTATCTGTGAAATAGTTCATAAAAAAAAAAATTGTTATTTGTAAATAAATTAAATACAGACCGCGGAGCGGACGGACCAGCCTCTTATTACGTCAAAAATAAAAAGCGACGATGGGCCAGGCTTGGACATGTGCTGCGGATGCCCCAGGGCAGCCTGAATCCTGCCTGTCTCTTCTACCAACTAGATGGATTCCATGGCCCCGGAAGGCCGCTGATGACCATTCATAGGATGTATTAGTCGCTGTGATGATCTAAGAGGAAGCGAGGAGACTGGCGGGGACAGAGAAGCTTGAAGGAACCGCGTAATGGCCATATGCTCCGAATAGAGAGCGGATATGATTTGAAAATAATTAAAAATAATACACAATGCAAAACTGAGTAACAAGCAGGTCTCGTAGAAAAACTTCTATTGAGATACCTGCATTGGGAGTCCATATGCTCCACATTGGATGCGGATATAGTAAAAAAATATTACTTCAATAAATTCGTATATTCGTTAGTCATTGGCAAATATCGGTATACCATAGCAAAAAACTTAAGTACTTTTTCCAAAAAAAGTCACCAAGGAACTTTTAATATACAGGGGTGATTTGCAATAATTGAACACATGCAGACACTGATCATGCTTGTATGACTTTGTTTATGTCTAGTTGCTTGGTATAGCAAGTGGCGGCTCGTCAATTTAAGTACAGTGGAATCCCAATCTACGGTTCTTGCATAAATCGTTTTCCAGAATGGATCGTTTAGTCCCACCAAACACCCTTAAGAATAATTTTAAATAATCCTGCATTAACCGTTCTCTGACTTATCGATTTCCTCGATCTATCGTCTAAATATTATGGTCTCTTCACAAATATTATCTCGATTTACCGTTTTTGTTGAATACTCCTCATTTCGTTCATACGCACTTCTACCCCATCCAACCGGTACGTGAAAAAACAGAGACTGCAAGGGTACAAGCTTCGTAGAATTGTTTATGATTCGTATTATGACTGTACTTGTGTTCACATAGCAAAACATCTGGCACTAGCACCATCAAGTTTGAATACGATTGTTTCTAGGAAGAGTGGCATTCGCAAAACAATCGAAAAGTGCAGTAAGTCAGCGAATAAAAGAATGTCATCTAACAAGTCTACTTTAAGTGAGCTCGATGAGATTCTTCGTTTGTGGTACCAGCAGGTGCGAGCTGAAAACATACCTATTGATGTATCCACAGTTAGAGAAAAAGCTTCGCAAATAGCCAAAAGAAAGTGATCACAAATTTCTCTGCATTGAACAGATGAATCAATCGGTTTAAAGATCAGGATGGTCTTCTTTATAAAAACGTTTTTTTCTTTTTTATTTGAAGCTTTCCCGCATGTATCGTTTATTTTATAGGGACCCTTGAAAAAAGAAGAATTGGAGTTTCACTGTATTTTAATTAAAAATTGTTAAATGTTTTTATTTGATGAGTATTAATAGTAGGTAATATATTATTTTACATAAGCACCAAAAATTTCGAAAGTTACATGTATTCTTTAATATTTTTTCTAGTAATTTTTAATGTTTAGTAATCGCCCAGAATGAAAAAAATTTCTTGCATCCCCCTGGATACCTCGAGCGTACCCATAACGGCGACAGCATTGCCACGTTGGATTTCTATGCTTATTCGCTGTCTAAGGTATTCACTTGAGCGGCACTCACCCGTCCTGTCCGTCATCCTTCGACCAATTTCCGCCACCGTCCTCAAAGCCGAAGGTCTCCAGGGACCGAACGTCTCAAAACCCAATGGACAGAAAATGAAATTTGGCGAGAGACGTATTTTCTGCATTTGTAGGTTTCAGCCGTGAGAGCCGCTGAGCCCGACGACTCAGCGGACTTATTCACATGAGATGCTGCGATTGTGTCCACCACAGTGGCATCGCAGACCATGCAACGCCCCTCTCTCCACGGGATCATCATAATGCCGTCGGGCCTCCTAATTTTAATAATGTATATTCGTCGGTATAGTGGCGGAAGCTGCTTAGTCTTGTTTACCTTGTTTTAAGATGATCTACTTTTACGATAATTATGAAAATAATTCAAGTCTTTCTATTTACATTTTTAGCCATTATTTATTAAGTTAACTACTTTATGAGATTCTTTAATCATTTACGAATTCGATTTAAGTATTGTTCTTAATTTTTTATAGTCTTTTACCACTAATACTGTGAATGAAATTGACTCAATTCATATTGATTTGTTCAAATTACCTAAAAAGCTTGTTTTTTCAGACGATGGAACAAAACAGTCGATTTACGATTAATCGCCTTCTGCCACTATGTCGAAGATATATAAAATATATAACTAAATAAAAATGATCAATTTAAAAAAAAGTTAATTATCCATTCCCTACGCCAATGTGTTTTTTTTCTATCAAGAATATCCATCATTATAAACGATCACCTTTGAAATGAGCGACATCGTTCTATAGAATGAGCGAGACAAAGCTAGCCAGGGGCGCCGACATTACTTATTAATAAAGAACGGGTGTGGCGACACATACGCTGATCAAAAAAATGAAAATTCTCCTCATAAAAGGGGTGAAAAATATAGCATGCAGCACATGTAAATATTTCGTTGGTGCCGAAATTTTTTTTTTTATTCACCTTTAAAACAATGATATATTTATATATAAAAATGAATGTCTGTTTGTTGGTTTGTCCGGATCTTATAGGCTCCTAAACTACTCAACCGATCGCGACGAAACTTTCAGGAAGGACTTATTGTGATCATGCCGGGAAAGGTTCCTGTGAAAAAAATTCGGGAAAAACGGGAACGGGCTTGCTCACGCGTCAGATAACGTACTAGGATCGGGAACGGGAGCACATGGGATAAGTGGCATTGCAAAGCATGTCGTATAGGCTCCTAATAATATATAAAACTGAAAGTTTGTTTGTTTGTTTGTCCTGTATGCATTCCTTTACCATTTATCCGATTTTGATGAAACTTTGGGGAGGTGTTAAAGGCACACCCGTGAAGCTTTCTGAAGAAAAAAAATTAAAATCTCGAAAAAACCTTGAAAAGTTTTCATTTTGTATGAAATGTACACAGAATCTTTAACATCTTATAGGTTTGCACGGGCTTGGGTAAGAAATTCAAATTTAAGAAAAATATTTCGATGTTCAAGTCATAAGGCAATAGTTTTCATAACTTAAATAATTTATTTCACATGTGCTTTGAATTTCGTTGGAAATATAGAAACTGTAACATATACTGTTTGAAAAGTATAAATGAATTACTATATTAAAAAATAAATCGGGCTTTCTTCTGGATGAGAAAAATGCATCTGGGTTTGGGGTCGGGTTCGGGAAACAAATGTGATATTGAGACTCGAACTCGGGCTGGGAACCGGGTAATTTTATAAAATTTCAGCCCATGTAGACAATTAAAACACAAACCCTTTCTTTCTTTGAGTGGTATTGCAACGCATACCAGGTGCTCACTAGTATTATATATAATAGAATACTTGCTCATAACTGAGCGCCACCTATTCAACGCATGCATTATAAAAGTGCCGTTTTACGGTTGCGAGTCATGACACCTCACTTAAGCACAGGGTAACCGTATACTGTGCTTCAAAATCAGTTGCTTTCGGCGAATACTAGATGTAGAGTGGTTTGGCTTTGTCAGTAACTCGGAGGTAAGAGAAAAAATGGACTGGCACTTTATTACTTCCAAAATAAAAAAAGCGACGATGAATCTGGCTTGGATATGTACTGCGGATGCTCTAGGGGAGACTGATTCTTGCCTGTCTGTTCTACCAACCAGATGGATTTTGTCACCCTGGAAAGCCGTTGGCAAGAACAACTGGAAAGAAGCAAGAAAGCTAACAAGTGATAGAGATTCTTGAATATAATGCTCCGAGAAGTATGCTTCGATATTATAGTAAAAAATATGTATTTATTATCGGCGTCGGCGTCCGTGGCGCAGTTGGTAGCGTCGTTGGCTACGGTTACGGATGTATCTGGTTCAATTCCCAGTGTGGACGGTTTTCATAGATTGATCTTTCAATCGATTTATGGATTTCTGTTCGTAGTCTAAGTCCTCCCTCCTACCCATCCCATCCTCACGGGGCGTAGCGAGAGCGATTAGCTAGCCACTAGTCCTGTCATAGCTCTATTCTTCTATCCCTATTCCTTTCGAAAAAAGAGAGATTGAGCAACTGGGTAACAAGCAGCTCTCGTAGAAAAATTCTGTCAAGATATCTCAGTTAGGAGACGATATGCTCCACATTGGGAGCGGACATTGAAAAAAAATATTATTAAATTTTTGCGGAATGAATGAAATAATTAAAAAAAAAAACATTATAATAAATCGAAGTTGTATGAATTAATTTATTTAAAAAACAGTTTTTAATTTTTAATATAAAACGTTTCACTGCTTATTTTATGTAAAGAGTACGTAGAAAATAATATTACGAAAGTTAAAATTTTTTACTCGTTGATAATGCACACTTCAATTACTACAGTTCTGAATGCGATTTTTCATTTAAGCGAATCGAACGTAAGTTCGCACTTATTTATTATTGTTAAAAATTTCGACTTAAAAAGAGGTCACGGCAAAAGATAAAACGGTTCTCAAACGAAAAAAACTTTACCTACTGCCATAAAGTAAACTTTGGTAGAGCCATAAATAAATAATAAATGCTTTATTGGAATTTATTTTAGTGGTTTTAATAGTCACCTATTTACGAAACACATAACGAATAAAAACAGTGCGATAACATGAATTCCATTAACTCAGTCACGAGACGGATAAAAATTCTAAATAATTTACAATACTTTGTATGAATTAGTAAGAAAGCAATTTAAGGTTGTAATACGGCATGACTGTAAAACAAATAAACGTTTAAATTATCATTTATTAATACGTACAGACACGTCCTAAGATGAGTGGTAAATGTTCTTTGACTTTTGTCACACTAGTTTGCGGAATCAGCGGTTCGAATCTCCCAGTGGAAAAATCAACTTATTGAATTCTCCATCGTTACAACAAAGACAGACATTCAGTATATGTATCATAAAGCCGCATTGGTCCCATGCGAAGCCAAAATGAAGGTACTACTCTTGTCATTTTATTTTACTACTAGTGGAAACAACCGTCATAGATGACGATTTTGAAATCGAAATACTGTAGCTGTTCTTTGTTTGCCTCAGAACTTGCGTCACGTTGGAACTGTGTATATTGTTTATATACATCGCGTAAATTTCATAACTACATGTGTATGTGATAATAATAAAACCTCTTTATCCCCAATTTTGGATTATTGAGATTTTGTACACTTCCATGTATTTTGTCACTAACAGTTGTTTTTTGTCACTAACAGTTTTGTCAGTTCGAGTCCATTCGTGTGCTCGAACGCCTGAAGATGCCGAAAGGCGAAACCCGGGTCGTTAGTGACAAAATACATGGAAGTGTACAAAATCTCAATAATCCAAATTTGATATTGAAATTCCATCAAGCACCCTCAGTCGATGTCTTAAACTATACTCTATATCTTCGCCTACAGACTGGTCTGGGTTATAATATAACATATCCGCTCTCAATGTAAAGCATATTGACTATTAATAAATAAGATTCAATTATCGCTATGTCTATCATATGAATAATAACTCAGAGCTGTGACTTTCCTACATTTTTAATTTCATGTGATTGAATAAGTGCCATTATTTCAGTTTGACATTATTGTAAAACGGCCACATTTATTGATTGAATTTGCATTTACTTGGTAGAACTCCATTATATGAGAAGATCCGAATCGAAGAGAGGCGAATGGTCGGTTATCGGTGTCCTGGAAGGGCTGGGATCTCAAACAAACACCATTTCAAATCCGGTTCAACTGAGAACATTTAAAATTTATACTTAACACATGAATTTACTTTTAATTTATAATGCAAGTGACAAACGATTTTAAAATAAGTCCAATTTCAAAACAAACACAAACAATCCACAACGTCAACGGTGCTGGCCACGGGGGCCAGCGGTCTCCCTCGCTCGAAGGCTGGCAAGCGACTCTCGAAAAATCATAAATCGGACTTCCGCACCGTCGGAGCCACCCCTTTCCGTCAAAAATGGACTCGTCCAGCGAACATGTCCGCAGACGATGCCGACACCCTTCATTGTCATTAGCGCTTTGCGTTTTCAGTTATGGACCCTAATAAAACTTAAATTTAACAAAAAAACCAGGGTGTGTCACATAATAGAATGAAATAACAAAGTATTTAGTTCTACAAAATTTTATCAGGTAGTTGGTAGCTACTAGAACTATAGTTCTGACGAAGGCGTCAAGCCAAAATAGCTATCAACTACCTAATAAAATCTTGTAAAACTAAATACTTTGTTATTTTATCCTATTAGGAATATTTATTTTGCCTTCAAAGGTGATTTTTTTACCATGTATGCTCCCAATGTGAATGTCTGATGTCTTAATACAAGAACTGCATGTTAGTCATTTGCACAACGTCTATTTTTTTAAGAGAGTAGTGATATAAAAATAGGGCTAGGACAAAGCTAGTGGTTTGTGGTTAGCTGACTGTTCCAGCTAAGCACCGCTTTTTATGATCGGATGGGTAGTTGAAAGGAGTTTTAGACGTCATGTTAAAACATTCAAAAACAATTATTTTGGAATAAGCTTGGTACGACTTCATTAATATAGGGTAAAAATAGCAAAGTATTCAGTTCATAATTCTAACGATGGTGTGAAACCAAAATAGCTAACAAAAAACAGATAAAATTATTGAATAGCTGAATATTTTTTTATTTTTATCCTATTTTTTTACCTACACATTTAAATATTTTAAAAATGTTTAGTTTTAGAGATAAATTGAATAGAATTCACTCATTTTGAAGAAGAGTAATGTATTTATTGTTAACCTTCATCGTTTTGATAAAAATTATTGTTTTTAGGGGGAAGTCTACTTTATAGGACCGCCACTTGAATATATGAGCCAACAGCATATTAATGGGCAAACATTGCTTAAAAAAGATAATCTAATTCCCATCAGGGGCGAATGGCATGTATTAAAAAATGCAGACACTTCGACAATCCCTCGAGCCCTCCGATACGTTTGGTGTCCAAACAGAAAAAGAGAAAAAAGCGGAAAAATAAACCACCGAGTAATAATATACGAAAAAGTCAACGGACACAAATTTTCCAATGTTCCCGTGTCCGCTTAAAAACCAGTTCAAATATTTACCCGTTAAGCCGACCGTCCACGGTGTTAAATACATAATTATAAATTATACAATCGATGCTCAAGTTACATGAAATCGATATTAACAATATTTATTGAACATATATTGTTTGGTCCGTCTAGGCAACTTTAATTTATTTATTTATTGTTAATTGACAAAACTGAAATGCATGGCATTAAAGCTGACGCTAATGCACCATGCATTTAACAAACATAATAACAACAATAATAATAATTATTGAAAACAATAATGAAAATAAAAACATTTTTTTAAATTTATTGAATACAAAAAAAAAACAAGACATTATTAATTTACAAGGAACAGATATTTAGTGAACAATACCCAGAGTTTAGTGCTGAAAATATCCAGCTCTCTAGGCAGTGCATTAATCATCCGAACGGCTCTTGTAATTGGTGACTCGATTGACCGACGCGAAGAACAAGTTTTAAGAATAAAAATTGTCTGGATATGGTTTCGGCCACGCATTTAACAAGCATTGAAGAAGAAGAGAGAAATGCTTTAGAATCGAAAACGATCTTCGTGCTTCAAGAGAGTGAAAAGATAGCATTCCTAAAAGAAATTTGGTTGGGTAGTACTCTTTTAGGGAATTACTAAAGGAAAATATTTAAATTTTTTGAAATTGAAATTTCTTATGAACTCGCTCCAATGTCAACTTGTAGGAGATTTCATATGGACTCCAGATAATAGATCCATATTCAAGCGTACTGAGAACCAAGGAAATGTATAGAGTGCGAAACACAGTTGGGTTTTCGAATGGTTTACTTTGCCTAACTATAAACCCGAGAAGTTTGCTAGCACGCAAAGCAACAGAATTAATATGTGAATGAAATGTGAAAGAAGAGTCAAACGTTATACCGAGATCAACAATTTCAGATAAACGCTGTAAAGTATTATTCGATATCACATTGTTATATTTAATAGGAAATCTTGAGCGAGAGAAAGAAATGCAAAAGCATTTCGAAATGGTTATTCAATTCTACAGAAATTATGTTTATTAATATATAATGCGGTCACTTTTAAGGTATTAACTGTTAATTCTTAATTTCAAAATCCTGCACTAAAATAACAAATCTTTAAAATTAGATAAACAAAAGATTTTAGAAATAAATAGATATAAATTTTTGCTCAATTCAAATTTATTGAATGAGCAAACCGTCTTTGCATCTTCTTCTTTGTTATATCCGATTCATTAATTTGTATTATATCTGTAAAGTTATTTTTAACTCGTAAGAATTGATTCTGTCTCTGTAATTTTTGTTTTTCAGATATTAAAAATTTAATGGATACTCATAGCTGCTCTGCTTTCTCCACTTAAGATGGCTGTTTATTGTTCATATTAATTACTTACTTAATATTTGATTATTTTTAAATGGTTCACTAATTTTTTCTTATAATTTTCCTGATTCATTATTGTATATTACATAAGTAACGTCATTAAAAAATTTGTTCAGCTAAATGGACTTTCAATGTAGCTATATTTGTGATTTCAGATTAGTATTTAATGATTTGTAAGAGGTCCATAACATTTTAATTGTAGACTCTTTGATTTGATTTATGTGTAATTTGTTTGCTAATCATTTACCTAAAAATAGAGTTTTAGCAACTGAGTAGCAACAAGTTTTCGTATAAAACAACTTCTGTTGAGATGCCTCCTACACAAGATTCGCATTGCGGGCAGACATGGTTGAAAAAATACAAAGGTGCAGTGCAGTTTTTGTTTTAAATGTGTTTGTTTTCTACAAATAATATACATGCAGTATTATCAACATTACTTGGCCGCCGCCTAATTCGGAACTAACATTGTCAGTCTAGAATAAATTTCTTCAATTGCTATTTTATGCAAAATGAATATAAATGTCAATTTTTAATAACCGTCAGTTTTTATTTATTGAAATTTCAGTTCTGGTTGAGTATGGCAACATTTTTAATGCGACTGTGGCGCTCTCACTAGCGGCCAAGTTAAATTGGTACATCTATATCAATCTACATTGTGTTTAGATAATAAGAATATCCCCTTTAAGTGCGTAATATAGTGATCAGTGTGAAAAAAAATCCAGTTATAATTAATCACGTAGGTGTAAAAAAAAAGTTAATTTGATCACTCACTGTATTGTCGCGTGACCGATACAAAAATCACCCCCACGACCCCCAGCCAAAGGTGTGTGCTTTATCTGACCCACCCCCAGACACCCTTATAACCGAAAATAGATATTCGAAACTGATAAACGTAATCAACCCCTTTTTTATTTTGCATATTTAACGAGTGGCCGACCGGGTGACCCGATTGTGCCCACTCTCCCTTCTCGATTTTTAAATACATCGAAAAATAACGAGATAAATTATAAATACGTGATTATTTTCTTTTTGAAATTGCGCCAGGTTTTAAAAAGGCCATTTTATCGGTGAAATAAATTTGAAATTTATTTCCATTTCATCTATATTTTACATCTAAACCGCTGTTTTTCAGTTTATCTTTATACTAAAAAAATAATCCATGTTACTGATAACATAACCCTTCATACATATTGTTTGTTTTATTACGCGTTTAAAGATAGATATCTCTGATTAAGTAAGGTTTTCATCATCATAAGCTTGATTAAGCCACTATAGTAGTAAGGCAACTAATTATTTGGTCTGTAACTAATACCATAGATGGTCAGTAAGAAATAAGAAATGATCAGTCAATAATTATATTTTGTCATTAAATAGTTGCGAAATAAATAAATGTTATACTTAAAAAATAGCACGCAATTTGTTTGTACTACTTACACATGTTTAAAATGATCAGAACCGGTTTCGCTCATCACGAAAACTATTAACTGATTATCATAAACACGTGGAAGTATTATAAACAAATTGCGTTTTATTTTTAAAATGTAATGCTTTTAAACTAAGAATTGACAATTAAAACCTCAAAAGTGATAAAAATAAATGTTAGGTTAGGTTAGGTTTAATGACAAAACTGACCGTGTCATGTAAATATCTAACCGTTTAATTGAATAAATTACCGTTTTATATGAATTACTGACCATTTATCGAATTGTTTATTGACCATTGTTTCTTATTGGCAAAAAACTAAAATAGTTTCTAAAACAATAAATGGAGACCTTGTATTAATATTATAAAAACATGTCTCCACCGTATCTTCAAGATTTACATACCCCACTCAAATTCTCTTTCTTTCCACGATCATCTTAATTTATTATCACGACTATTAATAATAATGTTAAAAATTGATAATAGTACAGTTGAAATGGCAGCCAGAATGACATCCGTAAATTTCACGTCGTTTCTGTGCACCGTTTGACCGGAGTTTCTGTAACAGACAGGCAGACAAACAGACAGATTTGTACGCGTATTTTCTGCTATATAGTGAACAGCATCACTTTATATTTATTTCGATGACCAAAACTGATCCTTATTGTTATGAAAAATCAATGGTTGTTATTGTCAATTATTGAGAGATAAGAACGTTTGGCCACATAACCGAGTAGGAATGAAACACTGTGACAGAGCACACAAACTGACAAGAGCCATAAATTTCGTAATCTTTCAAATATGAACAAGTAACATGTCGAAAACAAAGCATTGTTAAGTTATAATATATTATATTTTTATGTACTTTTAACTGTAGGACGCCGGAAACGCGACCAAACCACCCCGTCGAGAATTGAATGAATTAAAAATGTATACATTATACAATCAAGTTAAAAAAGATCGATTCAACTGAATTATTTAACTGAAATGTAAGGCAGTTAAATTTTTACACTCCACTCGTGTTATTTGTAAATAAAAAAACGCACTAAAACACTTGCTTCGTTATTAGGAAGTACATAAAATCAAACATGAAAAACTCTATTATGTGAATATATTAAAATAAGCTGCTAGTTATAAATTGGTGAGTGTATATCATCGTTACTTGTCGCCGTGGTTAGGTTGGTAGACAAATGTTATTCAACAAGCCAAGTGGTTAATGATAGAATGAAAACTTTAGTGCAGTGATTTTCGATCAATTTTTGGATTGGTATCTGTGGGAATGTTTTCATATTTCCCCATCCACGCTTTCAGCGAAGTGGAACTGGCTGTAACTTTGTGGAAATTGATTTTTGAAATCAAATCAAAATATATCCTTTTATACTATTGTAAATATGAAAAAACCTGTTATCGTAATTATTTCTTCACTTAAAATTGCTCAAGACGATACAACTACCCGTTGATTATGCAGACTTGGTTGCATCTCTGACAAATTATAAGGCGTACTATGGAGAGCGATTGCAACGCTATTCCTAAAAAAAATTTACTCGGTCTTTTAACGTCATTATTATTTAAAACTTAACTTCCTGCATACTAGAGTGGATGCAATCAAGTCGTGAGAAATTTCCTCTCGGACATGACTGGCAAACATTTAAAACATAAGTAGTGTTTTAAAAAATAAAACACAATTCATTTGTTCTACTTCCACGTGTTTATAATGATCAGGACCAGTGTCGCTAATCACAAGCATTATCAACTGAACATGTTGAAGTAGTAAAAATGATTTTTTTTTAATTTTTTTAAAAAATAGTGCCTTTCCACTAAGAACTGACAGTTAACACCTGACAAGTAGTGTTGTTACACTGCAGAATACACCCTTTAATAGTGTGAATCTATTTTCGGTGGCGGGCACAACGTCGAGTAATACTAGGGTATTAAAAAAAGTGCTTCCTAGCCAAGCTTTTCCGGTTAGTGGACAGCCCGACAACGAAAGGGTGAAATTTTTCGAGACGATCTGTCGGCCGCATCGGTCATGCTGACTTGCTTACATCTCCGACATATCAAAAGGCATCAAACAGTTCATGTCGTGCTATGTAAAGGAAATGGAACTCAATTTCTAAATAACTCTTTCTTAAATTACTTTTATATTATTTGACTTTCTGCACTTTCGTGTAAGAGTGCATGCATTCTAATTTCGAGGACTAATTTTTCATCGAATATTCCTAGCAAAAATTTCGAAATACGCATTACGTTATTGCGCTGTGAAGTACACTCTGTAAGAATAATATGAAACCGTTGCAGTTTGTGTCTAACCCTCTCTCAGCGTCCAATAGAAAAATAATTCACAGCTTCCAGTTATTTTTTAGTTAAGAATTATAATCAACGTCAAAAATCCTATAATAGATAAATGTTTAATACGCTTTACAACTAGGAACACAACCAGTGGAATAAAAAAACTATCAATTTTAATTTAATATTTGCAATGCAATTGTATATAATAAAATATCTATCATGCTTTCAAAGCTACTTTTTAACAAATAGTCATGGAAAAATACGCTGCTGTTAGGGTTTCCGGTTCCGGGATCCCGTTCAATTATTCAATCGGGATTTCAGGATTAATTATAAATGCTAAAAAATTACTCATATATCAAAATGAGACTTCATAATTAACTACAACGTGTACCTCAGTTTGTTCGTGTACATAGTTTTTTTATAAAACATATAAATTCAATACAAATTTATTTTAGTTACCCTACTTTTCATTTTTCGTAATAGCCACTCTTAAACAATTTAAAATGCAGGAAAAATTAAGACAGCTTGTTAAATAAATGAAACACAATATTTTTAAGTCACGAATTGAAGGATACATTCTCTTTTTTGATACCATTTAGTATAACCTACAATTATAAAGTAATAAATAAAATGAAACATACAATTATTTTGATATGATGAAAAAAACGATTCCAATTCATAAAGAAATATTTTATCATATATACATTTCAATTGAAGCAATGGTTTACACAAATTAAATTTTAAATGTACAATTTAACACATGAAATTATAATTAATGAACAATCCCGGGATTGAGAAATTCTGCATCCCGAAATCCCGGTATCGTAAAAAAGGTCCCGGATTGGATGCCCTAGCTGCAGTATTATTATATTTTCTCTCTAGGTCTGATTTATCAAATAATCAACATCAAAGCTAAAAAAAGAAAATATGACATTTGTAATACACATTTCAAATGAATATTTATTTCGGTTTTAAAATCGGCCAGTGTCCGATAAAGTCCTTAAAATTGAAACAGGAAACGTCAAAATTTATAATCTTGATCCATACTTACCTTTTTCATTACGCTGTTTTACACCGACCACCGAATTTGTTATTCTTTATACAGGCTGTATCTAAAATAATGGTCAATATAAATATTGTATTTTTTAAAAGAATATTCACTTCTTCCGTGGGGCCGAGTTATCTATCCTGAAACTCTCTTGACTTAATGATTACAAGTTCCTAATTTTTATCTGCATAAACCAAAACGGTGTTTCAAAGTTAAGACACAATTTTTTTATATGACTTACACATGTTTACAATGATCAGGACAGGTTTCACACATCACGAGCATTATCAACTGACGTTAATAATTTTTAATTACACTTGGGTCTCGTAAAAAACGGTCATATAGTTCCACAAAAACGTCGTGTCATATAAATCCGTGGTAAATATATGGGTTCGAATTTCATACAAAATTAGGTTATGCGTTTCAAAAAAAATATCGAAGTTTGTTAATATCGTATTTTTTAAATAACCAATCGAAAAATATACAATAATAATAAAACTTTAATAATATACAACACATCATTCATTCATCATCGCTATCTCTTACAATTCTATATGTTCGACTCTTTTTCGAAATCGGTTGTGAGTTTTCATTATTGTACACATCTTTACGTATTTCGTGATAAGGGGCAAGATCTGTTTTAATTCCCTCTTGAAATTCAAACTTATTTTTATTATAGTATGATTTTTGTCAGGAACTCGATATTAGAGAGCGGACGGACCAGCCTCTTATTACGTCCAAAATAAAAAAAGCGACGATGGACCTGGCTTGGACACGTGCTGCGAATGCCCCAGGGACGCCTGAATCCTGCCTTTCTCTTCTACCAACCAGATAGATTCCGTCGCCCTAGAAGGCCCTTGATGACCATCCATAGGATGTATTCGGCGGAGCTATGGGACGCTGGGATGACCTGGGAGGAAGCGAGATGATGAAAAAATGATGAAACCGTGTTATATAAAGCGTGTTGTATAAAAATATGTCACAATTCATCAACCGTGCTATATAAAAACCGTTTTGTATAAAACTGTGTTATGCGAGGTCCAAATGAATTTACTAATTTCTTGTCCCTCCGATAGACTATTTACCCATTGAAATTTTATGAAGAAGATAAATAATGGTGTTAAAAATGTACACTTAACCATACATTAAAAATTGAAACGCGATCATTTCCACCAGTGGCGTAGGGTGTCAATGCGTTATCAAGATCGCGGCAGTATTAATGTTTGTTTACTTTTTTTTCGTTAAGCCACAACTCTCTAGATAAAATTTATTGCTTTGAAACAATGGAAATAGTACATAAATACATACATTCGTATAAGGGTAGGTTTTTTTTTCTGCCTGACGTCAGATGTCAAAATGGATAACGCCAATCGGTTCACGAGGTTTGAAAGTTAACACGAGGTGATATGTACAGGCAGATCCGAAACAAGTGAAAGAAAAATTTACCGAAAAAATGTTTCTGATTTTGTGAAGTATATTTTCGAGCGCACAAACACCTCTACCCTGAAAGAACTACAAATAAAGGAAAGATTCTAGGCCGTCTATTCAAGTCGCTTAGTCGGGTTTTTTGGCCACATTGTTTTGAGAGTATCGAGAGCCACCAGATGTCTCTCCTTACCAATAGCCTTCAGAGCAGCAAATTGAAGGAACAAGTGGCGAAGTATCGTCAAAGGCAATGGAATTGTTGTGGTAGGTGGAGGTCACGATCCTCACACGTGAGGAATACGACTATATAGGAGAAGAATTTTCATTGCAAGCGAGTGGTCTTCAATTGTGGTCTTTATGCGCTTGAAACACAGATAGTTTTATATGGGAATAGTTTCATGAATTAATGCTTTAGTGCAAACATTAAAAGGAGTAAATTTCGGACACGATAAGCTAACAACTAATCTTGTCATAGCGTTGTTTTTATATCTTTACTATGTCTGAATGACTGCATAACACGTAATGAAATAGTCTCCATTATATGTTACAAAAAATCTCTATTATATGCTATATATTGTCGTGTCTGTGTTGCAGTCGCTTACAACGTTGGCTTCGGTTAAGGATATCTCGGGTTCAAATCCCGCTATGGGCAATTTCTTTAATTGATTTTTCAATCAATCTATGGATTTCTGTTTGTAGACATGGATGTTTTTTATGTCTAGAATTTTCCTCCCATCCATTCAATCGTAAAAACGGGGCGTGGTGAGAGCAATTAGTTAACAACTAGTTCATTCCTAGCTCTATTCATTTATCCATTCTCACTTCGTCGAGCACCTGAGTGAGAAGCAGTTCTCGTAGAAACACTAGCATGCAAAAAATGTTCGTTAGACATAATATATATTTTATATCAATAAAATAATATAAAACAATAAAATCATTGATAGTGGTTTGTTAACCCTTCCGTATTCATGGTATAACATTGAGTTACTTCGGCCTTTAAACCTTCAAATTATCTGTGAAATAGGTGAAATAAAAAATTGAATTTTTTTCTATTTGTAAAAAAATGGTTCTTCATATAATTACAAATTAAAAAAACATTAAAATTTACATCTTCTTTATATAATTAATCATAATTTGAAAAGCTCGTCAATTTTACCACCGAAAAAGACATCATTACAGTATAGTATAAAATATAGTATAGCCACAATTAGTATAGTATAGTAACGACCTGAAATGCACGACCGTACCTTATGCAACTGTTTTGTTTCAAACGGCACTGAGACACGTCTCGAGCCTGTTGTGCTATGAAGAATTTCGATTCTTGCATCTTTGGATGATTTCGTATAGTTTGATATGTATTTCATGTTTCACGCGCAACATATGACGTAAAATAATTGCTTAGTACTTCATAAAACCTTTGTTAAAATGTAAAATATTTCACTCTTTGCAATTGTCATTTTGCTTTATAAATGCGTTTTTATGACAAAACTAATGCGGTAACGCAATGTGACTGCATGATATCCGAAAGATTTTCTTTAGCATGAAAACGGGAAGGTTAAATAATATGAGTAAAACTAATCTTGGTGTACAATGATAGCTTCCTTCTGTGGTCGAATGGTAAGAGTTTTATCCTAGCGATCAGGTAGGTCTGAGGTACTGGCAAAGCCAATATCTAATTTCAGTTCGAGATCGAGTTTACTTTAAAAAAAACCTCATTTGAACTGATTTAATGTATTTCACTTTGGTTGTCAGCTGTAACGGCAGATATTTTATATTTTTGAGATATTAAAAAATTATTATCAAATTAAATATTTTTTTTGTCGTGTATTCAAATTTATTTTCACTAATTAATACATAGTAAAAATAATTTAATAAAATAATTATGCAGACTGAATTCCCGATTCGACTCTGTGCTTATTTTGTCAACTTGAATTCTCCCTTGGGAATCGTCTTTGAAATAAAATTGTAACATATTTGACTCAAATATTTGTTTCCATACGTTTCTCATATTTTTATTTTATAATGGAGATCGTTCGAAAGATATCCTCAACACATATCTATGTTATACAAAGTAGAGAAAATATCATTTCATTTAAAGTGTATAATTATATATTATATACCATTAATATAAAATTAAATATAGTTTTTAATTTAGTTATAAATTTTTGTTTAAATTTTAAAAATCTTCATTCAACCCTGTCCGCTCTTTATATTGTGTATCATATGGAATCCTTTTAGAGTAGACCTGGGCAAACTCCAGCCCACATATTGTTATACAGCCTGCAAGCTTCAATTATATTAATCACTTTTAACTGTGAATTCTTGGTCAAAAGACATTATATCTGATCATTATAAACATGTGGAAGTAGTACAAACAAATTGTGTTTTATTTATAAAATACAATTGTATATCTGAAAAATGTGGATCAACATACATATTCTGTGAACAAAACATGCTCGATGATCAAGCATCAACGATGAATATTTACAGGCAGTTGTATAAATCTCAACTAGATAATTAAAAAAGAAATATAGAAAAAGTTGGAAATTGTAAAACAGTTCCATTCGTCTTATTAAGTTGTCAGTTTTAAAAGAATCACTTATCTTCTTTGTTGAAATTTCTTTTTTTTTTGTGATAAAAAATGTACACCTAAAAGCAGTACTTTACTGTTCATTTTGAATGGTTAATATGACACGTCAGCCTTTTTTTTCGATGGATTCGGCGGTAACTTTGTGAAATTTTTTATATTAAATTAAAATTGATTACTTAGTTATTCCACTAGCTGTGCTACTTACTAATGTAACGCGTTTCGTTACTTTTAGAAGCATCTTCAGACTTGCTATATCACAAGGTTATTTAATTTTAAGGTAAACAACGATTCTAATTTTTAAATTAAAAATGAAGGGTAGGGTGGGTTTGTTTCGTTCTAATAGATGTGAGGAGGAGGTAAGACACAGACATTGATATGATGATTAGTACTAAGAAACCCACTCTACTCTTTATTTTTAATTTAAAAATTAGAATCATTGTTCTCCTTAGAAATAAATATCCTTTGACACAGCCAGTGTAATAACTAAGTTATCAATTTTAATTTTATGTTAGATCCGGTTTTATTCATTTTTCGAGGATCGTAACCATTGAAGGATGTGGCTAAGAAAGTACTGTTTGTTAGGTAATTACCCTCAGTACGCAGTTGAGTTGAAAAATTAATGTGTCTGTACGAGATTCAAACACGTGGACATTGCAACTGAATAGGACGAACCCCCAAGAACGCTCGTTACCCACTCGGCTATAGGGTCGACTAATATTTTCAGTGGTTATATTGTTGTTGTTCATTTACTTATAATGATGTGGTTGTCTTAAAATAAGCCGATTCCACAATTGTGTAAAAAAATATTTTAGTTTATTTGCTGATTTCATTCTGATATTTGAACTCGGCTCAGTATATTTATTTCTGTGACAATTGCGCAATTATGATTTTAACCTTTTTTTTCAAAAACACTTTACTTAAAATCCATTAACATAATTAAACTCTAAATTCAAATGGTAATATAAAACTGTGGAACATATAAAAACCAATGGCTCGAGTGAAATTGCATATTATTAATGTTTCAGGTTAAATGCAAGTTTACCACTTTTGCAATTACAATGCAAGTTAGAAATCGCTTCCCAAGCAAATTAAAACTATCTTATTATAATGGCAATTATTATTAATTTTATAGTTATTTCAACGGTCGAACTATTTCTCAAGAAATATTTTAAAACCCAAATCGAAAACTTTAATATCGTTGTACTGGAAAATGAAGTATCAAAAACATTTTTTATGTTATTAAGCTCTGCTTAGTATTCAAAAGCTTCAAGATTAAATTACTTAGTAAGACCTTTGACTTAACGATCAGATAGGTCTTATTTCAAGTCCCAGTAAAACTTGAGATCTTGGATATGGGTGTATTTGGTCTTATTTCTCCTCGAGTTGATCTTGTATGATTTTTCAATATCAAAATATATTATTTTAAAAAAATATTCCGAATTTATAATTTTGTTTTTTTATATGAATGAAAACAATACGCGAAAACACTAAGTGAGAATATTGCAGTATTTTTTTAAATGCACATTTTGATATCATTAAAAAATAATCCTTAAATGGAAACATTAAAAATTGCCCATTTCATATCGGGGCCGCGAGAAATGTTTAATTTTCATAAAACGCTTTTTAACGGGCAGCACAAAAAAAATGACCGTAAATTTACGGTATGCGTCCGTTGTATCAAGAAACATAAATATTTCAAAGATAAGATACAGGCACAATAGAATAATGTAAGAAAAATGTTCAGACATTCAGTTAACATTTTTAACGAGCGAAAAATATATTAAAGGAGGAATATCATAATGGTACCAAGGAAGGATCTGTTTGCATGGGGCCACCATTCGCTGTAATATATCTATTACTATTAAGTATAACGATGGAAGGTCTTAAGAATGACTTAATATCTGTTGCCGAAAATAAATAAGTCCCATCACCATCCGCCCCTGACCCCCTCGCCCTATTTAGCAATTTTTTAGCATTTTTTCTCGGTTACTTTCCTTTTGGGCGCCCCCCTCCGATAGCAGTGCGGCGCGTCTATTTAAAATCAACATAAATATCGACTATGTTTCGGCCAATTCATGTAACCCTAAAAAAAATACGAAAATGAGTTAGAATTTGAATCTCATGTAAATTGGAAAAATAAATTGTCCACCTTTTGGAAGCGAAACATGATTTTACATTGGTTTTTAAGTTTTAACAATTCTGATCCGGCCTCTTTGGGTGAGCCACTATTATATTGACACTCCCTACTTATAATCCGGTATCCGCAAACATGAGAATCTACAGAAGTGCATTTCAAAGATTCATAACGCAACTCACCATTGAATGTTTTGGATAAAAACAGTTTTTACTGTCTTCTGAACAATTTCAATTTTGAGGGTTACGTCAATTGACCAAAACTTCGTCGTATATTGCGTGCATTCACAATTGTTCCCCTTCTACTTGTATTATAGTACTGGTATCTTGAATAGATACTATGACGATGCAAGTCCCGCCTTGCTGAACTGGGCTCAAATGAACTTAATTGTTACCTGGTTCGTTTATAATCAAGAATCGGTATGTCCATTTTGCAATATTTGTAGTAAGCGAAGATTTTACCTTTCACGTTTTTTTTTCAGTTGCAGTAGTTTATTTTTTTTAATCGTATTGTATTTCTAATTTTGAAAAGAATGCTTACTTTAGAAGCCAGTCAACTGCGAAATAAAATTGGACATATCGGCATTTGATTGTAATTATTCAACTTATCGGATTCTACACGTCATTAAAATGGATTGTATTGGCAGCAGCCCGCTTTTTAATAAAACCATGCCGTTTGCAACTGGCTACACGTGCCAATGTCACCTTGTAATAAACAGATTAAATACTGCTCCGTGGTGCAGTGGCCAAAGTCGTTGGCTACGGTTACGGATGTCTCAGGTTCAAGTCCCGTCATGGACAGTTCCATAAAATTTATGGATATCTGTTCGTAGACATGAATGTTTGTGATGTTTAAAACTCCCTCCCACCCATCTGACCCTAAAAAACGGGGCTTAGAGAGAGCGATAAGCTGACCACTAGTCCTGTTTTAGCCCTATTCTTTCAACCCTAGTCTTTTCGAAAAAAGTTGTTGAGGTTGAGCAACCGAGTAACAAGCAGTTTTCGTAGAAAACTTCTGTTGAGATATCTCCATTAAGAGATCATATACTCCACGTTGGGAGTGGACATAGTAAAAAAACTTGCATTTAAAAAACCGCATAACTTTGAAATTGTACAAAAAGTTGCACAATAAAAGGTTTTAGTGTAATTGCCTAATCCATCGAAAAATGGTTTAAATTAAACAAATGAAGATTTATTGGTAAGAATGCTCAATAATATGAGGGAAATTCGACCTAACAAGGAAACGTAATAAAAAATATGAGTTCATTTCAGCGTAGGTACTTAACCATAGAAAAAAACATACAGGTATTTATTATTCCACGAGTCGACACTGAAACATGTTCCCATATATAAATTACAAGCAATTTATATTGCTTTTTACTATTTTTTTAATATCGTCTTTTTATACAGCCGCCTTTAATGACGGGTTTAAGAAGGATCACAAAATATACGAAGAAGTGGTGGGGCGAGGGGGGTGTAACGCGACCCCCCGTTACCGGAAACGCGGCTATGGGAGGGTTAATGGTGGTATATGTGTGTTTATCACTTTCGTTAAGATGATTTTTATATCTCTCCTCAGATCCCAGCCTCGAGAACATTCATTGTCGTTTTGACAAAGGCCCGACGTGATTTCCTGCTATCAAGAAAATGTATTAGTACATTTGAGTTGCATAGAATCAAAAGCAGAACCTGAGAAATTTTATCAATTGTGATAACGTAGGTAAACTTGATTCTGAATGGCTCCGTATTTTTTTAAAGTCATATTTTAACGCAAAGAGAGTCAAATGAGCTGAATTATAATAAAATAACCTTTCATTATCTTTGTACGTTAAGTATTATTATGTTATTATAAAAATATATTATGTGTTGGATTTAATTGAAAGAAAAAAACAGTAGATCATTAACGAGCCAAGTGATTTTACTAAATTAAAAAATGGCTCATACTAATTTAAAAAAATGTATACCAAGATTAAGAATTTTTTAAATCGATGTATGGTGGATTTACATACGATGGTATGGATGTCTGTGGTATTTTAATCATACGCAGAATTTCGACTAATTGATTGAATACACATTATCTCTGTAAAAATCTATTATAATACGGAAAAGAATAGTAAGGTATCTACATTAACATAAATTATAAAGTAAAGTTCTTGTAAAACAAAATACTTACAGAATGCAGATGTCGTGATGCTGAAATAGCTTTCAATCACAGTTTATAATTTTAAAATTATGCTTTTATTTAAACGTATTACTTTATAACGCTGGCCTTCGTGGCTTAGTAGTAAGAGCTTTACGTTTATGAGATAGGTTTGGGTATAAGTCGAAGCAAAGCCGACATATCATTACCTTACTTTGAAAAGATTCTAACTGACATTTTGGCCTAAAATGACCTTTTGATTGGAAAATGTTGTATTAGCCACATTCCACCATATACGTTGATTTCAGAGTAACATTTTGTTCAATGAGGAACTTAGCAGGATTACGGAGTTCTATCCACACATTTTTTTCATAAAATTGT
Organism: Himalopsyche phryganea; assembly: GCA_022494535.1. NCBI lineage: Eukaryota > Metazoa > Arthropoda > Insecta > Trichoptera > Rhyacophilidae > Himalopsyche > Himalopsyche phryganea. The sequence continues at coordinate 1,674,502 of JAGVSL010000039.1, forward strand.
TTTATGCGGTTCTTCCAATCGATATTACTGCTTATTATCATCTCACAGAAACAAAATACAAATCACAGTTTCTTTGAAAAGGTTTTAACGTCATGTAGAACATTCTTTGTTCGATGGTTGGTGTGTGTGTTTTACTCTTTACTTCTATTGTTCTATTGATGTGGTAATTGACGAAAATTAGCTAAGATCGTTCAAGCATTCAAAGTATATATTTGTTATTATTCTGTTGTATTATAATATTATTGTAAGCTTATATGGTTCAGCAAGTCATGATGATATATACTATAAATTAATATCTCAAAAATCAGAATATTTTGTTTGATAAAATTGAAATACCCGATAAAACTTTTTCAAACAAACTATTATTGTCAGCTCTAATTAAAGCTTTATATACTCATTATTTTCTAATATAAAGGCTTTAGTTAAAACAAATTAAATGAAAAAAAAGTAAAATATTTATATGTATATAAATATATGCTAACTCACTAATTAAAAATACATTTTTTGTTCATCAAACAAAACTTCAAACGCTCGTATGTCGAAATATGGTCAAGTGCAGTTAGAACCTTTTCAAATTAAGGTAACGATATTTTAATTTGAGATCTTGAACATGGTGGTTGTTGGTGGAGCTGAGGAACTCTGGTATGACACGGAACGAAGCTATGCGATTGGTGGATGACAAGGAATCCTAGAGAAGCCACGTAGTAGCCATATGCTCCTTAAAAGGAGCAAATAGATCAAAGAAGACAAGAATTAGAAAAATGTTTGACACATTGGCAATTATCAGCACAAATGCCATGTTTATTTTTGAAATTATTATGTGATAAATTTATTTATCATAAAAGTTTTTATTAGGAAATCTTCAGATTTTAAGCGGGGTCTTCTTAAGTCCCCAATTATCTAATATAATCATAAGTAACTCAAACCATCATGTAACATCTGTATAAAGTTCGGAAAAAAATGAATTTAATCAGTCCAAAACTATTACTGCCACATCGCAGGCTCAATAGATTTAAACCGGCCTTATCGAAGACGCACAGAAACGAAGTTTTTGCGAAGTTATTTAATTTATCAAGAATAAATAATTCAGTTGGGGCAACTTTATTCTCAGGTGTCATTTATCTAGCTTTCCTCTCAGTTCGGATTTATATTGCCCCACTATTAAAGTCATGGGACACTCACTGTCTTCGCCATGCATTTCACATCGATACGTTTCGCGCTTTGTACAGTCAACCAAATAGAGCATTAACCTCTTTAATCTAACGGTAAGGATTTAACCTTAGCAATAAATTGGTTAGTGGTTCAAGTACCAGCAATATCATCGTTTTTCATTTACACTGCTTCAAATGATTGGGCCGGTGGTGCAATTTTCAACTTAATCGGCTTCGCATATGTCTCTGGTTTAAGGCCCACTACGAACAGTTTAATAAATTGACTTTTCAATCAGTTTATGTTTTTATGTGTAATATCTAGAATTCACTCCCACCCATCCGATCCTTAAAACAAGGCCGAGAGCGAGAGAAAATAGCGCCAACCACTAGTTCTGTCCTACCCTTATTCTTTTATCCCTACTCTCTACGAAAACGAGAAGTTAAGCAACTGAGTAACAAGCAGTTATTGTAGAAAATTAAGAATCCATATGATGCACATTAGGAGCGGACTTAGTTAACAAAAAAATACCTTAGCAATCAGTTGATCAACGGTTCAAGTACCGGCAATATAATTTTTTTTTTTTAATGCCATAGGGTACTCAACGTTGTACCCACCACCACCCACTACGGCTTCACACTCTTACAGAGTGTATTCCGCAGCGTAACAACGTTATGCGTGTTTCAAATGTTTGCCAGGAATGTCCGAGGAGAAATTCCTCAAGACTTGGTTTCAAGACTTTATTTCAGATTGTGAAAATCCGTCATTTCAGATATTGGGCATGGATGTTCTTGATGTCTTTTCTCCTCGAGTTGATTTTCAAAGACTTAAAAGTTGGTCAAAAACTATAAAGCAAAAATATTGTTTAATTTAAACAAAAAATACCTTCGAAATTTTTACTGCCCATAATTATAACGAAATGTAATGTCTGTGATAAGAATGTATGATTACAAATCAGTTCCGTGTAGCTCTACTTGAGCAATAAATTGCAGGGGTAGGCTTTCGATGTCAATTGACTGAAAAAAAACGAAGGTATCATTACACATGAAAGGTTGGGGGTTTTGTTTCCATATATATATATTTTTAGCCATGTCCACTCTCAATGTAATGCTATGGTATCCTAATGGAGGTATCTCGAGAAGGGATAGAAGGAAATGGCTAGAACAGAACTAGATTAGTTAATCGCTGTCACATTCGGATGGGTGGGAGGAAGTTTCAGTCATCACAAAAATTCATGCCTACAAACAAAAATCGATAAAACGACTGAAAAATCAGTTCATAAAACTGTCCAAACTGAAACTCGAACACGTGAACTCCGTAACCGAAGCCGACGACGTTGACCATTGCACCACGGACCTAAATTATTATATTGACATAATGTAACACAGTATATGTGATTTTAAAAGCTTAATTTACTTAAAAATTCACATACATTTATTTAATTGATCATCCGTCGCTTTCGCATTCCACGGGGTGACCACAAATCCCCGCGAAGTAGCGGAACTCCTAATGCAAGTATCGGCTGAAAGATGTGTCAAAGGAGAACTTTCCACGTGCCAGATATATAAATGAAGTGTGTGGTGACAATATGTCATTGTCAACTTATAGGGCTATCGAGGGTGGATAAAGAAATAATGTGAGGGATCTTATTTTTTGAAAAGTGGAGTTAGGTCGTAATGATTATTCCGAAAGTTTTACTACGAATGCTGTTACTAGCAGACAAGTTTTAAGTACATGCTGCAGATAAAGTCAGTGTGTCGTTGTAGTAATCATAAGTAAATAAAATGTTGTGCCAAGAAAATTTATTTGGATAAATGTTTTATATTTTTTTATAGGAACCTGACTATACCATAACAATATTTGCCTGTAAGTTAGTCAATCAATCTTTCTTTTCTGAGAAAGAAAGGAGATAACAATTGCCCTCTTTTAACCTTTCTGGGAGTATGGACGTACATCTACGTTAGTATGGTAATATGTATTTGAGTGTGTGATTCAAGCTTGAAAAAGTATTACAATGTCATCTGTGGACTTTTAGGTATATTATTTCATCATTTAAAAATAGGTTTGAACCATAGAAACTGCAGAATTCTACTTTTTCCGAAAGAATAAATCATCTATATTGCATCATTCATCAAATTTTTATGTAAAAAAAACTCATTCCTCATAGCACGGATATTAATTAATTAGCTACTCTTGGAAAGGTTAAGGATCAGAAAGAAAGCGGAAAGGATGGAATGAAACTCAACAGATAACCACGTCTTTGGATAAAAATTCAACTTTCTATCAAAAGTAGAATGAAAATATAGAATTGTCCATTCGGGGAATCGAATCCTTGATAACGCAATTGAGCTGGACAAAATTGAAGTAACAAATAGTCACTCTTCTGATTTTGTTCCGTTTTTTATTAAAAAAGATGTCTGACAATCATAAAATTTGTAGGCTCTGTGGTGCAGTGGTCAATGTCGTTATGGTTACGAATGTCTCGGGCTTAACTCCGGTACGGACAGTTTCATAAATTACTTTTTAATCGATTTATTGATTTCTGTTCGTAAGCATGAATGTTTGTGATGTCTGAAACTCCCTCCCACCTATCCGATACTAAAAGCGGGGTGCAGCGAGAGTGATTAGCTTACCATTAGTCTTGTTCTAGCTCTATCCTTCTATCCCTACTTTCTTCGAAAAAGATATGGTGAGCATGTGAGTAACAAGTCATATGCTCCTCATTAGAAGTGGACATGGTAAAGAAAAACGGTATTTTTTTTACTAGTAAATGTAAAATATCTCTGGATTGCGTTAGAATTTATTTAGTAGAACTTCATAATAATTAGATTAAAAACGGAAAATTGTTTGGTTTTATATGAGTTTTGTTATAAAGTTGATAGCTATTTCTGCATCCCGCCATAGTCAACTTAATATAATAAAATATTTTTTTAATTTCAGAAACTATAAAAGAGTCGAGGAGACTTTAAAACGTTTTGGTCGATTTGTTGCACTTGAATTGATATGCGATAACTAAACTTAACACAGCAGACCAATGGTGTACTGATAACAATTTAATTTTATCTTTGGTTTTAATTCAAAAAAAATTGTATTGGTAATAAGCTGTATTTCTCAAATTTGACTATGAAGTATACCAATCTTTATTATGACTAAAATATTTTATTAATATTATTTTAGTGGTGTATTGAAGCGACTCCAAACATAAGGGGATGAGAAGAGTAAGGGGTGGTGGCAGATAAAATTTATAGATTCCGCCATTACTTCTGTTGCAAACTTCACGATATTGCTTAATTTATCGTAAATTTACGAACACCAAACGATAAAACACAAAGCAGTGAAGACATCCGGAATGTTCATAATTTTCAAAAATCAATTTTATACCAACGTAATGTAGGTTGCACAATGGGTCAATTTTATTTTATGTCTATATATTTTTATTTGTTAAACACATAATGGACAGCGAATTTAAGGATGTAATGGTTGGGCACATTGATTTGTTAATCGATTCATATTTATAAAGAGCCATACCAGATCCTTTCACGATCATTCATCCTCATTTGATCCTGAAAACGGAACGTAGGAAGAACAACTAGTTCATTACTAGTTTTTTCCTATATCCAACGATCTATTTTAACCTTCTATGAAGAAAAAGATCTAGCAAGCATGAAACAATCAAAAAATCGCTAATGCTTTACACCAAGCATCTCCAATTTTTTTAATATAAGGGCCACACTGACTCCTTCACTAAGTCACAAGGGCCAAGACCGAAGGTAGCTTATCATACCAACATACTGTATTTTTTAATTACGTGAAAATTTCGTTTGGTACACACGGGAAAGTGTCAAGGACAAGGGCGGAGATAGCCGACAGTTGACAAGAACAAAACCAGCTACTACCTAATTTATCCACTCAGATTAAGTCCTTTCGACAAAAAACTTTGGCGGGCTGGATACCGGTCATGTACGACCAACTACTGCGGGCCGTAGTTTAGAGACCCTTACTTCTTCTACATTAACTTTTGATTCACTTCTTACGTTAGTCATAGAATTAACAATTCTAAGACCACTTGCGCACTGGCGACAAGTCTCCTGAGCAATCTTGGTTGTCAGCAACCAGAAAGTGGGTGACCAAATACGAGAAATCCTGTCAGTATCACCCAGACTGAGTCTCGAGATGGACGCGGAAAATATTATTGCAGTAGTTTTGTTTCTGAAGAAACACAGGAATAAGAAATAGAAATATTGAAAAATTTCACAACCTCTTCCCACTGGAGATTTTTTATTTCACTATTAGAATATTCTGCAGATGATACATCCCAGATTGATCCTCTCCCATTTATCTGCATAAAAAATTTTTCTGTATCGAAGACCATAGTTTTTTAATGAGAAAAATGAGGCTGTGTGAATGACAACACGGGGTGAACTCTGAATGCAAACTTTGGTTGCACGTACAGTGTGAAACGCGTGATAAGAAACATGCTATCCCATTGGATGCCGAGTGAGCTTCTCTTGTTTGTTGAGTCTCTGCAACCACGTGCGTAATCGTTAATGTCCTTTCTATTGCCTGGTGGTTTCCTGGACCACAACGTAAGGGGTTTACTTGACTTGTATAGTTTCTGACAGACATACAAACGTAAATCAAAAGTATCAGTAGACCTTCTTCGCTGATATTCGCCATCACGACCTTGGGAACAACCCTGGCATAATTATGGATGTAGTGCATTTAAAATGGGTACAGCTTTGATTATCTTTGTAGAGCTCGTAGATTCAGCAAAGTATATTTGAGTTGTATAAAAGCAAAAATGTCACTGTCGTTCAAAATCATATCGCGAGAAATCATATAAAACCAATACTGCCATAATTCGTATATAATACTTTTTACGAACATGTGAGTTTTAAGTGAATTATTGTAGAATATATTTATAATCCAAGTGACTTAATTTAATGATTTTGTATTGGATAGTGTTGAGTTTGCATGTCAACGCAGTTTTCAGATTTATTTTTCACTTTCTTCTGGGGATATTGCATTTAGTTGTATCAGTTTAGTTGTATACATACACAAGAATACGGATAATATGTGTGCATTTATATCGATGGTGTTTTGGCCAATTGATGTAACCCTCAAAATTGAAAATGTTCAAGAGAGAATAAAAACTGTTGCGCTATGAATCTTTTAAATGCACTTCTGTAAATTCTCATGTTTGCAGATACAGGATTATACGTAGGTCGATATAATAGTGACTTACATCAAGTGGCCGGTTCAGAATTTTGTAAACCTAAAACTAATGTAAAATGATGTTTCTCTTCCAAAAAATGGTCGATTTATTTTTCTAATTTATATCATTTGGCCTATACCTGCTCTGACACCGTCGATATGTCATTTTCGACCTTTTTGTAGACAATTTCGTTATTGATTATATACAACTCAACTATCATGTGTAAAACAGAAAATAATCAATTCTCATAAATAATAAAAAAAATGGAATTTCGATAGCAATTTATATAAAAAAATATGTCACGTAAAAACGGTGTGAGAAATCCAGGTCAAATTGTGTTACCATAAACAAAAAATACCATAAATTTTGTAAGAATTTCGATAATGTGAAGATAAAGCTATAATTAATATGCTCGAGCTTATGAAAAGAAATTAATTTTAATAGTTCCATTAAAAATCTACATACTGTTTGAAAAAACACGTCATGCATTATCCAAATAGTTAAATGTTTTCATCCAATGAAAAGAAATACTTAAAACGCAACGGTTATCGAAAATGCATACTAAATATCTAAATATTCAATCAAGTATAGGTTTTAATTGTATGCGACAGAAGGGATATTTTAAATGCTATATTGAAAGGCGCTTAGGACGTTACGAATGCAAATATAAACAACTTCCGTACGTAATTTGAAACGGAATAATATCAAATTTATCGCCACCCTCCTCCATCTTGTTTTTTCCCGCCCGTTTTCTTGTTTCACAGAAAAGGCGTTTGTAAGTTCAAATTTCAAAAATATGTTCACTGGCGATATTTACAAATCGAGTTTTAGCCTAAATAAAACCGCGTGATAAGTTTGCAGTGTAAGAATTTCACAAAATGTACGATTGATTGATTTTATACGCCACGCAAAACCGCGGTAATTGAAGTAGATAACCTATGTAGTGTTTATTGTTGCAATCAGGTGGGTCTGGTCTCAAGTCCCTGCGAAGACAGTGTCAAATTTAAATATTTTCAATAGAATTTTGAGAATCTAAATGGATATTATGATGTCTTTTCTCCTCGAGTTGATCTTGAGTGACTGTACCGTGACGAGTAATTAATATAGATTTTAAATTTGGCATCCTCCTGCCAATCTGAATCATAATTATTTCGGAGTCGTTTTAACATATTGGAGCAACTCAACAGACGTTATTTTACGTAGACTAGTTTTAATACAGTCGTTAAGCTTCATTTTTGTAGAGAGGTAACAAATTGTAGGACGTGTTACGAAAGGAGTTGTAGCTAACTAATCGTTGTAACGAGATAGATAAACAAATGTAGCGATACATGATGCTTGCAGATTTACGAAACATTATGCTTGTCATGATTTGTCAGCAATACAGACAAGGCTAATTGGCAAATAATATTTTATTTCTTAACTCACCTTAAAATGCAGTCAGCAAAATCAAGCGGTGATCGATATACTATCCGGATTCTGCATAATTTGCGATAAACGCTCTGAAAAGACAAGGTATGATGACTAAAGTAGGACACAGACAATTGACGACAGTATATATGAACAAAGAAGTAAATAGCAGAGTCATTCTGTAAGCACCACCCAAGCGTGAATTCTGTCGCCACCCGTCGAACTGGAAGCATATCTTTAATCTTTATTATCATCATTGTCATTCCATACCTACTGTTAAATCTCGGCAAGCATAAAACAATAGGAAATATATATCTTAACAAACATTTCTGTATCAGAAAACTAACCCATGAGTTAATATGTATGTCTTCCGTAACCGTATCCGAAGAAGGAGGGACAATAGACTGACATTGAATTGAATCCGCGATGGAATATGCTCGAGTGGGCGAAGGCGAGGGGCGGGGAGGAGGGACTCGCAACTAGAAGCTTGCTCTCAACTGCGAATTTGACAGTTTTTCGTGTTCTGCGTGTGACCCCGCTCGCGACATCTGTCTAAATAAAGGCGATATTTTGCGAGGAAAAAAGACAGAAGAATTAATTTTATAATGGAATAAAAATATGTTTAATTTTAATAATTATGATGTCAGCCGCAGCACCCCCAGGTATCTTATCGACGAGCCGCTACTATCCATAATACAATGTTTAGGCATGCATAAAACATATTAAAAAATAAGACCCTCGGTTAACGGAACCGCGTAAGTTAAATACTGTATCATAAATCTTGCATTGATAATCCGCGGATTTGGTAGGACTGTGAATACGATTTTTGAAGTACTCGATGGAAAATTATTATTTAATGTTGCGTGTATTAAAATTTATTCCTTTCTTCGGATATTTCGTTTTATTTTATGAGGTATCGGTTCGTGCGAATTTTTGCTGCTTATAAATTTCTACCAGGCCGGCGGTATAATCGCGCGGGAGAATTGACGGGGGGAGTTTATGTGTGTGGCGCGGGGGGTGAGAGAGAATTAAAATTGGTTTCGGGAATATTTTTGATGTTCGTATTGCGAATTTCTTACTTTGTATTATTTGATATCAACAACAAATTGGGGAACCTGGGGTGTAATGTAATCACGACACAAGTAAAATATTTTTATTGATAGAACAATCGATGATATTTTTTTATAGTTTTGACAGGAAAAATGCAGTGGTAGTATGCCAACTTGCCAACCAATATCCTTTTTTTTCAATGCCTGTGCTTCTTATTCCGATGGGTTAACTTCCACTCATTGTGAAAAAAGACATATATATCGCAATTAGTTCACACTACAGAATATTTACAGCCACTTATATTTTTCAATTGTGAGTTGAAACCTCTTTCGTGTAGCAAAATTAAATTGAGTTCAAAAAAACTCCAGAAAAGTTGAGCAAACCAACCAAACAAATTTTTTTAAAGAAATGACTAAGAAGAAGCCTTCGTCGTGTTGGTTAAATCAGGAAAAAAAACAGTAGATGGAATCAAAATATTATTGAACTCTTAATTTGTTACACAATCAGTGAATTTTAGTTTGATAATTATCATTCAATTAAAGCCTTCACCCGATAGTCAAGTTGATATCCACAGACTGTACATGGTGGAGTTAAATTTTTCTGCCATGGAAGAAACAAAACAAGTTACAAATAAAATGATGGCCAAATGCTCCATCGTAATGAAATGATATACTTACTTCAATTGGCTAATTTTTATGGTGACAAATTAATTAATCTATAATTTAAGACATCGACTGAGGGTGCTTGATGGAATTTCAATATAAAATTTGAATTGTTGAGATTTATTAATCGTCGGCGTCCGTGATGCAGTTGGTAGCGTAGTTGGCTGTGGGTACAGATGTATCGGGTTAAATTCCCGGTGGGGACGGTTTTCATGAATTGATCATTCAATCAATTTATGGATTTCTGTTCGTGTTTGTGTTGTCTAAAAACTCCCTCCTACCCATCCAATCCTCAAGGGGCGTAGCGAGAGCGATTAGCTGACCACTAGTTCTGTCCTAGCCATATTATTCTATCCCAACTCTTTTGAAAAAAAGAGAGGTTGAGTAACTGAGTAACGAGCTGAGTAACAGGAGACTATATGCTCCATGTTGGGATTGAACATGGAAAAAAAATATTGATATCAGTAAAATTTATACAAGGGCTACATGAATTGTTTCAATACTTCTCACACTCCTCGCGATATTTTTTTCCAGTAAAAAGGAAATGGCTCGGAATGAGCGCTTCCCCTAGACTTGAACACGCGCCCTTGGCGAAGCCTCCAGTACTAAGAGCTAGGGGAGACTGTGGGCCAAGGAGACGCAACCCCTACCTGCTTTGATACATGTATTAAAAAATAAAACGAGGTACTTATTGATATTATTATTGCTTGCTGCGCTCGCCGTCCCATTTTTAATAAACACATTTTTGAACGGAGCTATCCAGTTTTTATATTTTTTTCATAACGATATCAATGTGTGGTACTGTTATTTACAACATTACCATCAAATTGATGGTTGTGCTTATTTTTTTTAATTTTCATTATTTCTTTCAATTACATAATTTGAAATATTAACTTGATGGAGTTTCAACATAAAATTTGAATCGTTCAAATTGTGTACAATAATTGCATAAATTCTGTCATTAGGGACCCGGGTTTCATCTTTAAACGTCGGTGCCTTTCAGTCAGCCGGGGCCCATCCATGTACTTGAATGCCTAAAGATAAGCAACAAATCTTATGGCAAGTCTACAAAATTTGAACTGTTCGAAATTTCAATATTTATTTATATAAATGTGGCTTTGCCAAGCTCGGTTGCATGGTCAAGGGTTCAAATCCCTTAACAGACTCATAATTTTACTGATATTTTCTTTCGTGAATGTCACTTATATTTTAATTTTTCCTCCCATCCAGTCTGAAAATACGATGTAGAAGGAACGATTAGGAAATTGCTAATTCTTTAATTATCCCATCCTTATCCTCTTTGTAGACATATGTTATGAAACTGACTTTTGATCAGTTTTCGTGAAGACATCTTTAAGTAAAAACAAATTACAGATGGTGTGTCAAAAGGACTACTTACGTTGTTTTGAAATACCATTTTCTGTTTTTTCTATATTATTTAAATTAAATACCAGACAAGCGAAATTTTTAAACAGTTACATCAATGCCATTGAATTAGAAAAAAGTAACGCGTATGTTCGATGACGGTTGGCTACAGGATAAGGTAAATACGAAATACGTCTTGTGTGAAATAAGTTTTTGAAAGAGTCAATATGAAGCTTTTAAAAACAAAAACCGACATTTCCAGTTTGCAATATTAGTAGTAAATGACGTTTTTGTTTTTCAGGATAGTTTTTAGTTTTAAAAATTGTTAATTTTTTCCATCGTATTGTATTTCCAATTAAAGAACGAATACATATTATTTGTACCTAGTCAACCACTAACTGCCATTAATAAAAGCGAAATGAAATAGAATACATCAGCATTTGATTGTAATTATTAAGCTTATCAAATTCTGCATGTCATTAAAAGTTTGAACTTTTGTTTTCTTATGCTTTTATCAGGTTTTAGAAGTTATTTTTCATTTTATACTGTGTGAAATGACGTATTTTTGGTTAGATTTTGAAAAAGAGACTTACCAGATTTTGGTTTTCAACGCCTCACATAACCAGTACCAAATCAGTATTAAACGCACTTAAATGGATACCAAGAGTGTCTCAGGAGCTAACATCATATGTACGTATTTTTGTTAAATTTTATTAAAATATGTACTTATCGCTTTTGCTTTTCATCGCCTCATACAACATAGTATGGTATTTTTTTTTAAGATTCAGTTATTTTAAGTGATGATTAACACATTTTTAAAAAATAGTGCTGTGAATAATTTATTGATTCGATCTTAATTGATTGAATCATGACCGATTCATTGGACAGTAACTCATTCATTGATCTCAATTGCTGATCCAATTCTGCACGTATATGACAATGATTCATTTATCTGTTACAATCACACATCACGGAATCGCAATCAATCCGTTCGGATCACATCTTTCTCAATTTCATCCCCGAATAAAATATCCCTCAGCATCTTTATCGGAAGAAATAAATCCGCGAGTTTTTCGCGGCTTTTTCTTTTGTGAAAGAGAATTTTGTATGCGGTGGTGGCGAGGGGAGAGTCGGGTGGTGTGGCCGATCACGTCTGCCTGTGAAATGAAACGTCTCTTTACAACGTGTTAACATTAGAGTTTTGCCGAAGAAATAAATATTGTTCAGATGGGGAGCGTGGGGTGTGCAAGTTGATATGTTACGATCAGGTGTGTAGTTATTTATTTTTTATCGCAAATTTCAAAAAAAAAATTCATTGCTAAAAAAAATGCACTTAATGAAACATAAACAGATCATGAAAATGTCAAGTAGAATAGAAGGAAATATATTTTTGAAAAGAGCTCTCGATATTCACTCTTTCGAATTTCAGCTTTGGACTGCTGATACGCAGCATTAATCGTCAGCCTTAGGTATCACACATACTTATGCGGATATACGCCTGCCTGTGTGCTTGTTGTCGATGTATATGGAGACGTAGATTAAATATTTTTCAGCTTCATAATTGTCTTCGATTAATTTTAGCAAGAATGGTACAGACTTATTTTACTTCTTGATGAATTTAACTGTTGAAATTGATCTATTTTTAGCCATAGTCAGCGTTTTGACAGAGCAATTGACCGAAAATAAATTCGTGCGAAAACGGTTCGCGCCGTAAGGGTTGATTTAAGATGGATTACTCTTTCATTGTAGTCTCACATGGCTGTCATTCAATTTTTATATTATTTTCAAGGTGTTAACTGTCAATTCTTGGTGGAATTTATCAACTGATTTTATTAAAAGAAAATTCGTTGCCAACACAAAAAGTTAAGAAATAAGAAAAAAACATCGATAAACGAATTCAATAAAGAAATAACTGAGTTGTAATTGTATGAAGAAAAGTGCTGTCTCCATTATGAAAAGACGAATTTAAAATATTGTTGGCGATAAATTGACTACATAAGCTCATTTTCGTGTAAATGTTGTTAACCATTTTTTTTGCAAAAATGAACTCGTCAACAACATATATTACTATTTTCTATTAATTAAAATATTCTTTCACTATTCAAACAAACGAAATTAAATGTAAAATTTTCTCATGACTTAAGCGTCCGCGGTGTATATAAACAATACACACAGTTCCAGCGTAACGCGAATCCGATGCAAACAAACAACCGTCAGTATGGAAACTAAACAACAGCTTTTTTAGATATTCATTATTTCAATTTCAATACCGTCATCTATGACGGGCGTTCCCACTAGTTTTAAATACTTTCATTTTTAGTGCAAATGGAGGTTACGAGTAGTCAATTTCTCACCATCGATATGTCACTTAATTTAATGTTGAATTTGTTAAAAATTAGCATCATAAGAATATACTAGAGAAATTTTCAAACACCATTATCGTACAACTATGTTTTTTAGTCTATGTTAATTTCTCGAAGAACTCGTCAATCAAAATATTTGTTTCAATACATATGCATGAACCTGAAATATAAAATAACAAGATTTTGTGGCTATACGCAAAAAAGATACAACCCTGTGAGTGCTAGGTTCGAGGCAATACGTGACATCGGTAGCGGCTCAGCCACATACGCGCAAATTGAGAAGTCGCATCAAATCCAATTTATGTAAATTCGACTCGATTTGCTCCACTCTCCCCTCGCCGCGAGACACTTTCGTCTTTTGGTGTTTGCGATTGCCTCTTGTTTCTTTGTTTGTGCTTTTATTTTGTTATGTGGCAAGACTTTTAGACACTTATTGCCAAAGTGCAATTTGTAGAAAGACTCGCCAGGTATTATCAAGTATTGAACAAATCTATCTGTATCTCTCAACCTATCTAACGAGTCAGCCACTGCGATCTTGTAGTAATAACTAAGTAATCAAGTGGTTCTGGGTTCAAGTACCAGCGAAGTTAATTCAAGATGAAATTTTTTTATGATTTAAAATTTGAGGTCTTCGGCATGGATGTGTTTGATGTCTTTTCTCCTCGAGTAGGTCTTGAGTCACTCTACTTTGTTTTTAATTCAGCTGATCTCATGCGATTTAAAAATGTCTGTCGCCTTGGCTGTTAGTAGGGATTCCATCTATTTGTCAGTGTCAACTATTCAGTTATTGAATAGTAAAATTGAAACTATTCGAATAGTTTCTGAAGTATGAAAATAATAATGAAAAATCGATTTTAATATGTGATTAATAAGATGACATTATAGTTATAAAATAAAATTTAAATTTAATAATAGATTAAAATGTGTAAAAAAACGAGCTCATTTATAAAAGAAATTATATTTTACCAAATTTAAAATCACTGATATACATAAAATATTTTGTTAATGATGAAATACCTACATATTATAATAATCTACGACTAAATCTTTTCCCACTGCTGTCAAATCCCAGATAAAGACAATATTATAGTGTATTAAAATATGTAAAAGGTGCAGCTGCGTCGGATTACACCAATTTTTTTTTAATTACTGAAATTACGGCATGTTTAAAGGGGTTTTTTTTAGTAAAGAGTCATTCTCTCTAACTCAAGTTTATGTGTGATAAGATACTGAAACGGCCCGAGTCGAGTGAAGACAAAAAAACTACCTAGGGTATTCATTATTGTTATTGAAGTCTGGGGTAATTGTGATGTGATCTTTCGTCAATTTCGTAAAATATTACATTGAAAATTATCACGAATAGTATTCGAATAGTTTTAGTACATTGTAAATTAAAAACATAATTTTAAATTATCTGCTGATTTGGCTATTGATACAAATTTAAAATGCTTTATCCATGTCCGAAGTGGTGTATATGGGTTCAACAAAAGCTGTTTCATGAAAACATAGTGTTCAGTTGTTCAAACATTCTTTTTCGGATAGCGAAAAGAAAAAGCAGTGGACCCCGTTTTTATTATTGGATGAGTGATTGTTAACAAGTAACAACGTAATATTTCACTTATACGTCATTGAAATTTTGCGTGTTCAATATCAGATTCTCACAAAACATATTCAGCTAAAACCTCTACGTAAAGAAACATTATCTCTTTTGTCAAATTCAAAAAGTTATTCCAAAATCAAATTCAATACAGCAAACCAAGTTGTGTTTACTATTTTCCCTCAGAAAACATCCAATCCACTTTGCGGTGAGGATATGAGAAAAGAACACCGGTAAAAGAGATCGCTGCGCCACCAGGGGCGGACTGGGAATGGGGAGCGCGTATCAAAACGAATTTGTCAGTCGGCCAATTGACATTTCAGATGCAATCAGACATGGCGTCATCTTGTTTGCAAGGGAATTTCCCTTTTTTTTCAGTATTGAAAGAAAATTGTGAATCTGACTACGCTATTCTGTAATGCTTTCTTATTGATGGTTGAATAAATACATTTTCCTAACTATAAATATAAATAAAATGTCACCTTTGTAGAGAGCTTTTCAGGTCCCTGGTGAAGTGAACAACGACGTTATCTGCGGTTATCGATGTCTCTGGTTGAAGTCCAGGTACGGAAAGTTTCATAAATTAATTGTTCAATCGAATTATGGATTTCTAGGTAAAATTTTTGTGATGTCTAAAACTCTTTCCGATTCATGCGATCATAAAAACGGGGCGCAGTGAGAGCGATTAGCTTACCACTATTCCTTTGAGCAAATGCGTAACATGTTCGTAGAATAGCTTCTGTTGAGATACATAGCGGACATTTTATTTAAATTTTAGATACACAAAGAAAAATTTGCCATAAGAGCTAAGAAGTACCAATACGCAAAAGATCGAATTGCCTTTTTTTATGTCACTAGAGATCAACTCGAGGATAAAAATCATCAAAAAAATATGCCGGAGATCTCAAATGTTTTATTGAAATAATCTAAATTTTACATTGACATTTCGAGGAAATGAACCCGAGACCATCTAGCTAGCTAGAATAAAGCATTCACCACTAGACCATTGTGGCCGACTTAACATTTATAAATATTATTTTTATTATTTGACAAGTCTTGTCGTTAACGAAAAATCATTATCGATATTTCTGAATCCCCTAGACCTATCACATTAATCATGTTCTGTGGGATTGCCCGAAATGAATACCGAACGAGGGGAGCTGTTTGCTGTGGTTCGTCCTAATACGGGCCCAATAGGCCACACTAACTAGATTTACACCTAGACCAACTTTGATGCATTGGATAAATTTGCAACATAATATTGCGATCGGATATTCTCGATTTCTCTTTAGATTCAACGCGGAGTAGATTAAACTCTAGCGCTACGGCGGATTTGCAATATATGGATACAAAGGATACTTAATTGCGCTTAAACTAAGTGACTGAGCAAGTGAAATTTTTTTCCTCTATTTTTTCTTTTCTTCAAAGCACAATAGACCGTGGTTAAAAGATCGATTCCGTGCAGCTCTACACTAGCCAAGAACATGAAGAGTAAATTCGTTCCTTTTTTTGATCGTTATTGCGTTATGGAAATCGGCCGTACACCTTCTTAGTAACAAGCAGTTATCGTAGAAAAACTTCTGTTGAAATTGGTAGTCCATTGGAAACGGACATGGCTTAAAAAATGTATTGTATAGTATAACTATCATTAATACGGCGTTTTATTCAATAATTGCTAAATCTGTTTATAATTTAAAAACAAAATTTAATTTTTTAATTCCGATGGTTCTACAACTGTTTTTATTAATACCAAAATGTAATGTAATTTACAAATAAATCAATTTTTTTTTACTGTTCATTCTATCAATAGCAAATCTGCATTGAATTGCAAAGTGGCGCAATTTATGGCAATTGACGTTGTTACTGTGTGTCCCCTTACTTTTTGAAAGCGTTCACAATACCCTCAATCGACTAGGATCGCTTTTTTATGGAAATTGCTGCTTTGCTACGCTATTTAGCTATTTTTTCGTTATCAAATCAACATCCGTCCTTCCAATTTGGATACAGTGGGCGGAAAACGAAATTGACATATGTGTATACAACCAGAAAAGGAATTTGTGAATATACAGTGTGATTTAAAAAAAAAATATGGTACTACTCTTTCTACAAAACCGTTGTATTGAAGATAGTAGCATTAATGAAAATATGAATGAAAACATTTTTATAAAAGACTAGTGAGTACCCGGCATGCGTTGCAATACCACTCAAAGAAAGAAAGTGTTTGTGTTTTAATTATGTTTATTGAGTGCTTTTGGATTAGAGGTCTGTACGGACCAAAATTTAAAGGGATATAAAGACCTAATCTGTACCCACCCTAGCACTAACTTTTGCCAGGAAACTAGGAGTCCACATAATAGTTTGAACAGGAAAGTAAAGGTAGGAAAAAAAAAATTATTGTCTGTCAAATTTGGATTATTGAGATTTTGTACACTTCCATGTATTTTGTCATAGAACGCCGGTCTAACACTATCAGCGAGTTGTTTTTTTAATTTTAAAGCTTGTGCAACCTAAATAACTAATTCTATGCCAGATTCTAGGGTGGTCTATGTCTTTAGACAAGTTCCCGAAATATAGCATCTTTTCTGCTAATTTACGTTGCTTACTGTCTGTCAGTTCGAGTCCATTCGTGCGCTCGAATGCCTGAAGATGCCGAAAGGCGAAACCCGGGTCGTTAGTGACAAAATACATGGAAGTGTACAAAATCTCAATAATCCAAATTTGACAACGTATTTAATTATACAAAACTTTATTAGGTTGTTCATAACTATTTCGGCTCAGCGCCGTCATCAGAACTATGCTGAAACTTATTTTAGCTTAGCTATATATACTGTTTAGAAGAGATAGACAATATTATGTCATTTCATGTATTCAAACATCTTAATATTTATTTAAAATTATATCATTTAAGGTACTAATCGTGTGTTTAGAAAAGGAGCTTACGTGGTGTTATTAATTAGTCGTTAAAATGAATGCGTTGAAATTTTATTGATTAGGTGTAATTACATGGGCTTCTTGTATTGGTTTAAGTATCCACCACCCTTACTTAAACTATTACAGGAATCCCATGTCAAATAAATCCATAATCATCAATAAAATTTCGATGCATTTACTTTGTGCATTGAAATTATATTGATACCTCTTCTAAACAGCATATATAGCTAAGCTAAGATAAGTTTAAGTATTGTTCTGACGAACCACATAATAAAATTTTGTAGAATTAAATACTTTGTTATGGGGCAAACAGATGTCACTAAATGTGGAATGATTGTATATATTTACCCATTCGTCGAATTACATCCCGTCAAAACCCACAATACTATTATAATTGTAAAATCACTGGTATTTCTAAAAGAAGTTGAAAAGCGGCAATTCGCCACTCTGTTAATATGGTGTTTACAAAATATGGATTAGGGCGATTCCCGAAATTTTAACTCAGGTATCGGTGTGGCTCTCAGACGTATAATATCTTACCTCGTAAATAATATTTGTCGCATTTGTATCTTCTATATAAACGTTAGACACTGTTTACTGTCTCTCAGTTCGAGTCCATTCGTGTGCTCGAATGCCTGAAGATGCCGAAGGGCGAAACCCGGGTTGTTAGTGACAAAATACATGGAAGTGTACAAAATCTCAATAATCCAAATTTATTAATTTTAATTTTATATAGTAAATGAATTTCCACAAAGTTACCGCCGAGTCCATCGAAAATGTTGTTGTTTTCAGTTATGGTGAAAGCTCTTTAATGTGGGGGTTTTATTGACACTTTACTATTACTATTCAAGTTATTATTATTACAATTCTTCATTGTTTATTCATACTAGACGACTATTCATGTGTCACTTACGTATCAGTAAAAGTATGGCGTGATTTTTCATGCCTTTTTCGAAAAAAAATCGCAGATTCGTCGTAGATATCGGTCCCTGGGCAGACTTTGAAAAGTTTGTATCTCCTTATTCAGAAACTGTACGAATTGGTTGCCCCGGGCTACACGCTGAGCATCACTTTTCTTACATTGTAATGCCGTTATGCCATAAAAATAAAATATTTTTTTGAATGTAAGAAAATACAATATTTGGTCAATAATTTTTATTTGAATTTTATACAACAATAGCGCCACGCTAGATAAATAGATTGTCAGTAATTAAAAAATGTACTTATAATAATCAACTTAACATTTTAATATTTTTTTTTAACCCTTAGTTAATCCTTTTAAATAAACAGAAACATTTATGAACTCATTGATTTTTTTATAATTTGATACATTGTCACATTTATATAACTACTATATAGCAGAAATTCGTTTGCTTGTCTGTATGTCACAAGAACTCTCCGCAAACAGTGTGAATTAGCGACTTGAATTTATTTTTCACATCCAGACACGTGAATTTATTTTCAACTTTCAACATTAACTAGCAACAAAAACGCCATAATAAAAGCTAACGCCTAAAAGATTTAATTTAACCCATCTCCCTCGTGCGAAGTTGGGTATTAAATACTAGTAATATTTAAAAATCGTAATGCCTATTTAATATGAGATATATATTGGTAACCATCACATATTTTTATTGATGTCACAACTTTTTTTAAAATTTAAATAATAAATAGTTCTCTGAACTATTTTTTGAATCTAGTATACATGTTAACATGTTTCCGATTTTAGAATACGATTTAATTGTTTGTTGCTCTAATAGTACACTTATAGTAGTAATGTCGGCTCCGTGGCGCAGTTGTTTATGTCGTTGGCTACGGTTACGGATGTCTCGGGTTCAACTACCGGTGGGGACAGTTTAATAAATTGATTTGTGGATTTGAAATTCCCTCCCACCCATCCGATCCTAAAAGCGGGGCATAGCAAGAGCGATTCGAGAGCGAACCTAACCACCAGTCCTGTGCTAGCTCTATCCTTTTATCTCTTCGTAAAAAGAGAGGTTGAGCAACTGAGTAAAAAGCAGTTATCGTAGAAAACTTTGGTTGAGATACCTCTTTTAGAATAGAAAAAAGTACATATTTTGGGTTGCTATGCCAACGACGTACGACAATACGACTTCAATATAGTTTGTATTGTTATGACGACATCACGCACACTCACATTAAATGATTACGGCCACAGATGGTGGATTACAAATGGTGCAAATACAAATTGTGATGAGTCAGCCTTCCATCATCTGACCTAAGTGTAGTTCTAAATGCAATTGTTTAATCTTGACTGTGATAAACAATATCACAATATGCACATACGTTTGTGATTTTAAACGATTTCCAGTGAGGGACAAATCCGGGCAGCTGTATCATTTATTACCAACATTACATGGCCGCCGCCGAGTTTGGAACTAGAATTGTCAGTCTAGAATAAAGTTCTCTAATTTCCGTTTCATACAAAATGAATATTTTGTCTACTTTTAATAACCGTCACTAAAATATCAGTTTTGGAATTTAATGAAATTTCAGTTCTGATTGAGTATGGCAATATTCATTACGTGACGGTGGCACGCTCACTGGCGGCCAAGTTCAATTGGTACATCTATAGTTCTGGATTTAATATATTATTCAGCGAACCATATAAAATAAATTATGAAAGCCAAAACAAACAATACGTCAATCAAAACGCACATGCAACGTTAGACGATGGTCGAAAATACAGCGCAACTGAAGCAATCGTGATATTTGAAAACAAAATGTATATGTGAAAAAATATTGCTAGTGTCTCATAGAAAATGATACCCCACATATCAAAACTAAATCCAAACCAGAACATATTCCTTCCATACACCAACAGACTTCATGTTGACCCCAGAAAATAATTTAAAACTTCAAAACGAATAGTTTTATAAACTATGTTTGATGTAAAAGCAATTTTTCTTTTTCTTGGTGCAAAAATATAGCTTAGGTCTTCTTAAGCTTATCTACGTCTAGTTTCTGTCCTGTCCTGAGCTACTCGCATTCACCTTCAGGTATTTCAGAGATATACAACTGTGAGCAAAATGAGAAGAGGATTAAGTGTAAACTCGGTATGCTTCAGGAGACCTTAAGCATCCTACGGCGCGACTAAAAACCCATATTCTTTGGTATTGTGTGTCATGTTTTGCATGGCTGTTGGGCATATAGATGTATCTAACAATAGAAAATAATATATGTCAAATACTTGTTTGGGCGTAAAAGTTTCCCCTTATTGCCATTTCCAAAGGCTATCGAGCT
Organism: Himalopsyche phryganea; assembly: GCA_022494535.1. Taxonomy (NCBI): domain Eukaryota; kingdom Metazoa; phylum Arthropoda; class Insecta; order Trichoptera; family Rhyacophilidae; genus Himalopsyche; species Himalopsyche phryganea. The sequence continues at coordinate 1,695,505 of JAGVSL010000039.1, forward strand.
TGCTCGACTGAATGTCTTCATATCATGTGATAACTTATTCTTCTAGACTTAGAGGTCTAAAAAAGGCTGCAATCCATTTCAAACCACCATAAATTGGCTGCACAATTCTCTATCCGTTGAATTTTCAAAATTTTCAGCAGAAGTGAAAACAATGGTCACTAACTGTTAATTGATAACTTGGGAAACACTGTGGTTGTTAATTTATATTAACTTTTGTCAGAATACAACCTGATTCTTTTCAGATCATTGGATCTAATTTATCACCGGCCACAGTGCGCATAATGCCATATTATATGAGTTTAAAATTAAACCACACCGAAACTGTCTGCGTGGTGATAGAAAACAACGTTTTTTAACTTAACGATTTCTGCCACTATACCGACGATATAACAGTGCATTAAACAAAATCTTAAACAAAAAAAGTTATCTCTTTACATACAAATACGACAACCCTATATTTAGTTACAGAAAATAAATCCGCATGGAAATTCGTGAATTTATGAATCTGAAAAGAGGTTTTTCTACGTTTCCCTAAGGAGCTGCTTCTTTGTACATTTGTACAATATTTTGACGTCTAAATCCCAAGGCAAAATTTGGAACTGAATGCAAAAATACACTTCACGATAGACAAACACAATACACCTATATTACAGACAAAAAATTCATGAGCTATCAATTTTTTATTCAATTTTATTATTCAAAATTACTTATTTACTAATTCACTCTGTGTAAAAATAATTCAAAACTAATTAAAACATCAGGTTAATACCCATTAATTATAGCCCACGAAAGCTTTAATAGATCACAAACATCGAGCGTCCAGTTCATTAGTCAGGCAACTCTAACAAAATAAAATTTGAGCTAATTATACAGTTATATGTAAAATTTTGCTCTGTATCTGTAACTCAAAAAACCCACTTAAAAATGCTAAGGCGGATGTCTTTCTATACAATAAAACAAGATATTTATAATTCTGGGACGGTAAAAGAATATTTCTAAATATACTTCAATTATGGATACTCAAAAAGTACTTAATTGTAAAGCACCTGTTACATAAGGAATATACAAAATGGAATAATCTGAGCTATCAAATTTTGAATTTTTTATTATTTCGTGTTTTACATTTGCTCCGGCAAAAAATGCCATTTTTTCACATATGTGCTATAATAGATGCAGGCCAGTAGTCTGTCAAGTAATGCAGACGATGATGATCCCAATGTGCGCCCTTAGGTGGCTTTCTCACTTTCCATTCTATCACAAAAGCCCTCTCCACTTACGTCACCATAAAATCCGGAAACACATCTTAAAAAGACAACAATAAAATGGCGCGGCCACCGGAAATAGCGGGAAAATGGCGCCAAAGTGCGGATTGATAGCGGCTGTAAAAATCGCTAAGTGAAACCGGCAATAATATGCCCACCTGCAATGACATAGGTGTGTTCGCCCAAAGCTTGACGTCCACATGCCCAAATAAATATCGGATACCTTTTTCTAGGTGAATAAAATATTATTTAGGAATATTGATTCCAACGTTGAATGCTTGACGCGATTAAATAGTAGGACGGATGATAACGATTTTGCAGTTCAGAGTTCGTTCGACGAGTGACGATAGCATCCCGCTCGGTGATCGTTTGCAGAATGAATCTAGTTCTTCTTGCTTTATTCATTTATATTGTCGCGTCGACTGTCCGTGCCCTACCTTAATCGCAGCCTCAGCAAAGTATTGTTCGCCAATTAGTCTCGTCAATAAATAATTTTTCGTAAATACAATTATTACGTTTCGTAAATCTGCAGCATCATGTAATCCTACAATTATGTTAATCTATCGCAGGGCGTAATAAAGTGCAGCTGTCTCGTAAAAAAATCAGAAGATAATTTTTTTTTCACAAGAAAAATTTACATTATTCAAAGCGAATCAACGAGAGATTCAAATAAATTATTAAATTTTTTAAATAATAGTTTGTGATATATATTTTACAATTATAAAAAAAACTGATTTGTTACCGTTTCGAGTAAGTCTAGCTTTATTCAATAAGACAATACAAATATTTACAACCGGCATTTGGACTTTGTAGTCAAGGAAGTAAACGGAAAAGAATGAAGGGGGCACAGAACTCAGGGCTGCACTTTATATTTTCTTCGGTATTTTTAACCTATGAAGAAAAAATTGTTCGAAAGTCTGTTGTTTAGTAAGCTAGTTTAATGTACCAGTACATTGAAAACTAGGAATAGAGACGCAGGTATAAAAATGAGCTAAATTCATTTTATGGGCACTGGGATGACTGGATCATGTTCTTAGAATGAATGAGTAATTTATATTCAGGAATCTGGTAGGTAAATGAAGACTTTCTTGCCCTTACACAAAATGATTGAATTGTTTTAAGCTAGACCTAAAAGAGTTAGGTGTTTCTGAAACTGAAGGGACATTAAAGCTAATACCTATACTTAAGTGTAGATGTCAAGAAGAAAAAATACTACAAAAAACCAAACATTAACCAAATACCGTTTTTTGACCCATACCTTCAAACATACACTCTTAAGTATCAGTTAAGAGTGTTTTACTAACAATCTTGCCTGTGAAAATACTGAATAATTAATCACTTTACTATTGATTCTTTTATGAAACTTTGGTCCACATTTGGTCTCACGTTTTGTAGTTGCTCCTTTTGGCAGTCGTATATCTATTAGCATATTTTTCATTCAATGAATAATCATGGCAACAATTAAATTACCATATATTTATAAACCTTAAAATATATACAGATTTGTATCCTTTAAAATTTCGTTATAAATCGTGGGCATTAAGTTACACTGTGGAAAAATGTGTTAATAATAATATTTTAAATCCCGGTTTTTGATAACGAATTGTCGTGGCAACCCTACTCGTAATTCGACACCAAGACACTAGGAGAGTCGTAATATTTTACGTCAGGTGATTTGTTGGCAGCTATCAAACCCGGGAACTCCCGTTGATGACATTTAGAGGTGAGAGAGATGACTCTTTCATTGTTCGGGATTTTTTATGTGGCCCTGTTACTATCGGATCATTGATCTAACGAAACAAAGGTAAGGAAAATATTTGCTGTATTTTTTTCTCAAAGTACTCTCTCGAGTAAAATTATCTGTGATTTAAAAAGATGTTTCGTACATTACAAAGAATAATCTTTTTGGCATACAAATCATAAGATTTGCTATCGGTGAGTTGAAGTCATATCATGCTTCCTACTAAAATAACAATATGACTTAAAATACTTGTTAAGCCATTATATCCCATGAATTCTATCGGTACGAAAAGTGTTAAATTGCATACATTGATTTAAAGCAGTACCTAAACCATCAAAAACTGACCTAATTCTTTTTGTCTGTTTATTTTTATGTAAATAATCATCAACAAAGATTTTTATTTATTAATGAAAAAAAACAGTATTTCAAAAAAGCCATTACCGTTTAGAAATTATATTATTTTCCCACAAGTAACAACATCTTCCGTAAAAATATTTTCTGAAATTTTACACAACGAATTTTCCAAATGCAATTTATTTCCTCCCAATAGCCAAACGAGCGGAAAATTTACATATTAAGGCTGGTACTCACTTATTCCCCCATCTTCTGCAACCAATGTCACGTCCCTGACCAATTTAACAGGTAATTTGTAAAAAAAGAGTTATCCGAAGTGTCAGGCAGTCAATTTTTTTCTTTTCTCCGTAACAAGAGAACACTTTGAATTATTTATTATTCGTTTAAAAAGAGGGATATTTGAGGGAGACGATTTAAATTGAGTGTTAATCACTTGAACAGTTTTGACTGCCAACTCATGGTGGTTTTTTTACCATATCCACTTCCGATTTCGGAGGGTATTTGCAGCATGATGAATGAAGAGGTTCTGATTTACGTACTGTGATATTTATTGTTGAAAAAAATATCAAGTGTTTTTTCTCAAAATCATAGGGCCTACGTTTTTAATGCAGCTTGAGGGCCTCCTAACCTAACCTACCTTAGTCACGTTTTGTTATTATCGTCATACCAATGTCACAAGGCATTGCTTTGTCTGCAGCATCAAGAATATTGTTTCATTTATTGGGTGAGTAACTACTTCAAAATTTGATCATTAATAAACAATAAATGGTCAGTAACTAATTCGACTGCACGTGGTCAGTTAACAGAATAAATGGTCAGTTATTTATATAAAACGCTTAGTTTTAATAAACCTACATTTATTTATTTGGTAATTATTCACTGACTAAACATAATTTCAGCGTCGGCGTCCGAGGCGCAGTCGGTAGCGCCGCTGGCTACGGTTACGGACGTCTCGGGTTCAAATCCCGGTGCAAACGGTTTTCATAAATTGATATTTCAATCGATTTATGGATTTCTGTTCTTCGTCTGAATGTTTATGATGTCAAAAAGATTTCTTCCTACCAATCCGATCCTCACGGACCGTAGCGAGAGCGATTAGCCAACCATTAATTCTGTTCTAGCCCTACCCTTCTATCCCTACTCTCTACAAAAAAGAAAAGTTGAGCAACTGAGTAACAAGCAGTTCTCATAGAAAAATTCTGTTGAGATACCTACATTAGGAGACAATATGCTCCACGTTGGGAGCGGACATGGATTTAAAAAAAACATAATTATTAACACTGTGTGTGAAAGGAAGAGGGAGTTAAGTATTAAAAATAGTTAAATATGCCAAAATGACTACAGTGAATATATGCATATAGGAGAAAAGGGACTAGTCAAATCAATACTCCTGAATGTGATAATCTTGTTTGGAACTTCATGAAAAGTACCAATTTTAGACTTACCGCCCATTTCCTTTCGAACACAGAGCTGACAATTTGTCAAATTAATTTTATGTTTCCTCAGTAAATAATTTCCGAGTGGTCAGGTTATGTTAGGTTTAATAAACCCTCCCGTTTTCAAGCTAAAAAAATCCCTTTGGATTTCATGTAGTCACATTGCGTTGTCGGATGAGTTTTGTCATATAAACTCATTTAAAGTGAAATGTCAATTTCCAATGGTCAAATATGGTTTTATGTAGTATTAAGTAATTATTTTTCCTCATATTTTATGTGTAAATCTGAAATACATATCAAATTATCGAAAGACGCAAGAATCTAAATTCTTCATAGCAGAACAGACTTGAGACGTATCTCAGTGCCATTTACAGTACGTCATGCATCTCGGGTCATTACTGTTCTATACTAATTGTAACTATACTATACTGTAATGTCGTTTTTTTCGAAGGTAAAATTGACGAAGTTTTCAAATTATTTTTAATTATACAAAGAAGACGTAAAATTAAAAATATTTTTAATTTTATGTAGAACTACTTTATTTACAAATAGAAAAATTTTCAATTTTTTATATGACATATTTCACAGATAATTTAAAGGTACGGCTGAAGTAACGCAGTGTTAGACCATGAGTACGGAAGGGTAAAAAAAGTGGCCGTTTTATATAAATTACTGACGGTTTATTTTATTAACTTAACAATAGATACTGACCATGTATAGTACCTACTGGCCATTTTGATTAATTATTTACAAATTATTTAATTTATTGACAAAAATTTAAATACTTACTGATCTAATAAATGCAGGCCGAAAAGAAATAGCTTACTACCGTTGAATCTACAGCAATTTAGACTTTAATAGCAAATTAAGTAGTGTTGAGATAATTATTATCAGCCGTTTAATGACACGCATTGTAATTTTTAAAAATGATCATGAAAATGCATTTTTAATTTTTTTAACAAATACTTTTATTTTTAAGAAAAAATCTTTTTATTTTATAAAAATCTTTACTCAATCAAAGTTTTGCTACCCAATTTTATTAGAGGTGTCACTTAAACTTTTTCTAAAGGAAATATTGCTTTTCCCGCCAATGTGAATTACCTTTAAACATTGGAGAGAATATCAAATCGAGAGACTTTTATTTGAAGTCGGGTAGGTATAGGGTTGATACAAAATTTATTATTTTTCATTTATTTGTTTCAAATAAGTTGTATAAGAGCAAAAACGTCATTGTCTTTCAAATTCATATTAATACAAAAAGTAAGTTGTTATAGAATGTATTAATACAATCCAAGTGACTAAATTTAATGATTTTGTATTGGCAAGTGGTGAGTTTGCATGTGGACAAAATTGCATTTTGAATTTGATCTGTTAAGTTGTTATACATACACAAGAATATGTATAATATTTGTGCATTTATATCAACGTGCATTTTCGACTTTTTGGGTACACAACTCAAATTCAACAGTATTTCTCTCGTCGTGTCCGTGGTTGGGTGGTCAATATCGTTGGTTTCGGTTACGTTTCCCACAGGCTCAAATCCCAGTTAGCATGTTTTCAATCAATTTATAGATTCCTGTTCGAAGGCATACATTTGTGTATTGATTAAGACTCGCTCTCACCCATCCGATCTTAAAAACGGGACGTAGTGAGAGCAATTAGCAAACCAATAGTTTTGTCCCAGCCCTACCTTTTTATCTCTACTCTCTTCGAAAAACAGAGGCTTAGCAACCGAGTATCAAGCAGTTCTCACAAGGAAAAGTTCAAAAGTAGGAGACAATAGGGTCCACATTGGTCTCGGACACGGTTATTTTTTTTTTGATTCTTTAGTAATTTATAATTTCATATGAAAACAAGTCAAAAATTTGATGTTTTGAGTTAAATTAGCTGTTATATTCGAACACCGGTATTCTACAGTTACACAAAGTACAGCTTTGTATATGTACAGATATTTTCTCAAAATGCAGATATTTGGATACGGAAATCAGTGAAATTAAATAATATCTCACTTCCATATACACACATATCGAAATATCGTATTGTGGAAATACATTTATGTGAATCGTGACGTTCCATAAAGAAACAACCTTTAAACCTAAAATTATAAACTATTGACCACTTATTTGAATAAAATAGTAATACAAATAACTACACTTTTAAGGTGTTAACTGTCAATTCTTGGTGGAAAGACATTAAATTTTAAAAAATAAAACACAATTCATTTGTACTACTTCCACATATTTATAATGATCATGACCGGTTTCGCTCATCACGAGCATTATCAACTGATAAAAATACAAACATAGCAGGCTTATTTATATAAAATTGAGTGTAAAAATGAACGTATATAAAACTGATGGTTCATGAACTGAGACAAGAAAATACTGATTAGCAAACAAATTATACATAAGTCAAGTGAAAGAGTCTACAATTAAAATGTTATGGACCTCTTGCAAATTATTAAATACTAATCTGAAATCACAAATATAGCTACATTAAAAGTCCATTTAGCTGAACAAAATTTTTAATGACGTTACTAATATAATATACAATAATGAATCAGGGAAATTATAAGAAAAAATTAGTGAACCATTTAAAAATAATCAAATATTAAGTATGTAATTAATATGAATAATAAACAGCCATCTTAAGTGAAGAAAGCAGAGCAGCTATGAGTATCCATTAAATATTTAATATCTGAAATTTTAATATTGTCTCAGTTCATGAACCATCAGTTTGATATACCTTCATTTTTACACTCAATTTTATATAAATAAGCCTGTTATGTTTGTATTTTTATCAGTTGATAATACTCGTGATGATCGAAACCGGTCCTGATCATTATAAATATGTGGAAGTAGTACAAATGAATTGTGTTTTATTTTTTAAAAAATAACGACACGTTTTACTAGTCAGTCAAAACTTTGATAGGCCATTTATGAAAACTAAAGATTTCACGTTATCAATTGATTATGATTCGCATTTAATTGTTTCAAATTTATTGTAAAGAGGAAAATAAACGAGTCTATGTATTAAGGTCTACAAGAATTTAGTTCTGCAAACAATGTGTGTAGCTTTTTTTTCACTAGGAAAATGTCAACTAATATATATTATTTTAAATAATTTTCGCTCCCTACTCGGAGCATACGATGCCACCATGATTTTCTGTTCCCAATATACTTAAACGGATAATATAATATTTGATTATGTATTCAAAGATATTTTTTTAATCATGTGCACTCCCAATATGGAACCTAGTGCCAACTAGAACTACTCATCTCACTTTTTTTACACCATGGGTTCGGAAGGGTTAAGGGCTACGATGCACATTTAAGTAAAGAAAATTTCCTCTACAACCTCTACAGTTTGTCGGTGTCCGTGGCGCAGTTGGTAGCGTCGCTGGCTACGGTTACTGATGTCTCGGGTTCAATTCCCGGTGCGGACGGTTTTCATAGATTGACCTTTCAATTGATTTATGGATTTCTGTTCGTAGTCTGAGTCTTCCCTTCCACCCATCCCATCCCAACGGGGCATAGAGAAAGCGATTAACTAACCACTAGTCCTGTCCTAGCCCTATCCTTCTATCCCTACTCTCTTAAAAAAAGAGGGGTTAAGCAACTGAGTAACAAGCAGTTTTCGTAAAAAAATTCTGTTAAGATACCTCCATTGGGAGACCATATTCTCCACATTGGGAGTGGACATGGAAAAAGGAAACTTTTTTTAGTGTGTTCAATCGAATCTTATTTAAATAGAGTGATTTTGTAGACATGATACGTTGCTATCGTATATTCCAATAACTAAAACATTTTTATGACCAAGCACGTTAACTAATGTTTGAAATTAATCATTAAATTTCTTTCCAAAAAACATCTATGATGAGAAAATATCAGATATTACTAATTTTGCGTGCCAATCTTTCAAAAAATAAAATAAATTTGGATTCATAATTAGTTTATTCAATCAAGTCTACATGTTTTTATTTTAACAGTTTATCTCCTGATTATTTAAATGACAGATACTATATTAATTTAGTTGTAAGAAGTTGTCAGCTATCAAAATTTTGTGCCATCCCTATTTCTTATACGGGACTTAAATAAAAAATTTAACAAGTCAGGTGCTAACAATATCAAATTGATACTTTAAGTAACTTGAACACGGAATATTTAAAGCCTTCCTCTCGGGGGATGGCGGCAGGTTTACATTTCAAAGCACGGAGCTATCGCTTCCGCCCCAACAGCCTTATTTCGCCCAGCGGAAAAGCGATTTCCCGGTGGCTGAAAAATCGAGACGAAAAATGCAAAAAAGCTAATTTTATGGAAAATTTAATAAACCGATACGTGCAATAGACGGCTGAGGTAATTTGCATTGAAGGGAACGTCTTGTAAGAGTGATTTTTTGGATTCTTCCCCTAGGGAAATGAATTTTCAATGTGATTTTTATGGCTATGTAAATTGAATTTGCCGACCGCAGTGAAATAGTGGCAAACGGTTTTGTGCTTATATTTTAAAATTCAATATTAAAATCCGCAGCTAGAAATTTACGTTTGTTGATTTATTAACATACTCCCAAGTTTCTAAAGAATACCTGTGATGGATGTATTGCTTTCAACTATTGCTAGTTATTATTATATTTAATTTTTGTTTCCTCGTCATCTCTCTTTCAAGAAATTGGGTAAATGGTTATTGAATGAAATATGAAAGTCATAAATACATAATATAGCATATCTCTTCCAAAACAGTTTAATAATATCGCTGGTGTTTTGGCCAATTGATGTAACCCTCAATATTGAAATGGTTCAGGAGAGAGTAAAAACTGTTTTTATCGAAAAAAATTTATAATGAGTTGCGTTATGAATTTTTGAAATCCTCTAGTGTAAATTATCATCTTAGCAGATACAAGACTTTACTGAGGAAAGGTCGATATAATAGTGACTAGCATTGAGTGTTCAAGTCAGATTTTGTAAACCTAAAACCAATGTAAAATGATGTTTTCCTTCCAAGAATTTGTCAATTTATTTTTCTAATTTACATCATTTGGCCGAGATCTGCTCTTTCATCTTTAAAATGGGATCCAATTATTAACCAATATTCGTATTTTCTTACGGTTACATCAATTGGTCAAAACACAGTCAATATAAAGCGAAGCTAAAATAAGCTTAAGCGTAAGTAGTGACGATTGTGTGAAGCTGAAATAACTATCAACTAACTAATAAAATTTTGTATAACTGACTACTTTGCTCTTTTTGTCCTACTATGATGGAGTAAATGGCAATATAATCAATAAATTAAAAACAAACTTTCTGATTCTATTGTAGAGTAATCATTTCTGTACAGCGTTTGCTTCGTCAGTTGCACGATCAATGGTTCGAATACCCAAATGGAAACTACAAAAAGTATTTAGTTCTACAAAATTTTCTCAGGCAGTTGATAGCTATTTCGGCTTAACGCCGTCGTCAGAGCGATAGATACGTCACATAGTTCTAACGATGGCGTTACGCCGAAAAAGATGTAATAATACTTTGATATTTTATCCTATTATAAAGGAATTCTATTAAGTAAATACCAATTCAATCAAGGAAACTACAATGTTTTATTACATCTAAAAATATGACTATTATTGAGGTTTTTATAATTAATGTCAATTCACTTTGTATTCAATCTTGAAATACATAAAATCAATAGAAAATGAATAGCTAATGATTGACTGTCATTATTTTTTCACACTTCTTTGAAGTTATTGGTAGATTTGTTTGGTTTACAGCAAGATTTTCTTACCCGTTTTCATTCTAAAAAAATCCCGTCGGATTTCATGCAGTAACATTTCATTACCATGTGAGTTTTGACATATAAACGAATTGATAAAGCGAAATGACAATTTCAAAAAATGAAACATGGTTTTATGTAGTATTAGGTAATTATTTTACGTCATATTTTGTGTGTAAAACCTGAAATACATAGCATCGAAATTTTTCATAACAGAACAAGCAGTAGACGTGTCTCAGTGCAGTATGAAACAAAACGGTTACATACGGTACGGTGATGCATCTCGGATTGTTACAATACTATACTATAATTTTGTATTTTTCGATCGTAAAATTGAAGAGGTTTTCAAGTTATGATTAATTATACAATGAAAACATAAACTATAATGTATTTTTAATTTACTATTTTATTTACAAATAGTAACATTTAATTTTTTGTTTTTTCGACCCATTTTACAGATAATTTAAGTAATAACATACAAAAGGGTTAACTAGGTTCTATTAAAATTCCGTATTAATAGTTCATAGGTTTTGCATTGGCAGCTTAATGTAAAAATAAATCAAAATTACTTTAATTACTTACAACAAAACCACTACGACACCTTCCTGTACAAGTTACTCATTTATCAACCGCCTAGCAAACTGTTAATAGTGTATTTGAAAACTTTCCAGCAGTTCTATCAAGTTAATCTAACTGACGTGACAATAGGCGCCAAGCGCCGCAACAAAAGGCATCCTTTGCAAAGTGGACGTCGCGACGCTCTCAATGGAGCAAAGTTTCCAACGCTGGTCAATGACGACGTCGGTAGTGTCGGGCTTGTCCGCTGAGCGACTTTCTTTTGAAGCCGAATAATAGAACGACTTGAAGGCGAGTTTCTATACTGTTTAAGATTCGGATACTTGATACGATGTGACGGACTCGATGTTGTGTTCAGGAAGTGGTATTGTTAAGTATCGTAGGTAGCACCGTGGGGTAGAAGACTAATTTTGAACTTGGTCAAGCGAAATGTCATACATTTCTCACGCCAGTTTGAGTGTACTTATTAGGGACTCCAGCTCGAATATTCGATATGCGAATATATCGGGCCCTTTTTTACTATTCGATATTCGAATATTTGGATTAGTATTCGTACTATTTTTTAATGAAATATTTTACAAAATCGATGAAAGATCACATAACAATTTTCCAGATTTTAAGAATTATATTGAGTACCTCATGGAGTATTTTTTTTGTTTTCACCAATCTCAGCGTCTTTAAGTATCTTATCATAAATCAAAATACTCGAGTTCGACAAATGACTCTTGATGGCTAAAAAAACCTTTTATCATACCGTTATTTTAATAATTCAAATATAATGCAGTTCAAGTAATCCGACGCAGCTAAAAATTTGAAATACTGTAATACAATGGAACGGTATTGGAATGTGTATTTATATTTTCTCTCTCTGGGATTTGAAAGAAGTGGAAAAAGATTAAGTGGTAAATTATAGTAATATGTGTAGGTATTTCATCCTTAAGAAAATACATGACGTGTATCAGTTACGTGCAGTAAATATTTAAACAAATGTGATTTTTAATATGAATATGCCCGTTTTCGAATAAGTTAAGTTATTTGCTCATTATTGTCATTATTATTCGAATATGTACAAATAGTTTCAGTTTAACTATTCGATATCCGAATAGTTGATAATGAAGAATAGTTGGAATCCCTACTACCTATCCACTTTAAGTGCTGAAGAAAACACATCGTAAAAATGAAAATGCTTTTCATATCAGCGATTTGACAATTTAATTAATCTAACAGTAGTAGATTTAAGCTAGAAGTAAATAATTTTTACTATAAAATGTAAGTTTATGACTTTGTTACTCCACTAGCTGTGTTACTAAATATGCAACGTGTTTCGCTTCTTTAAGAAGCATCTTCAGACTAACTAAATCGCAAGGTTATTTATTTCTAAGGTAAACAATGATTCTCATTTTAAACTTAAAATAAAGGGTACGGTGAGATTATTCCCCCTATCTCTCTTGTGAAGACAAAAAAATATATTTGCCTTGATCTGTTTATCTAAAACAAAGGATACACACACACCTTAGCTATCAGTGCAAACTGAGAGAGAGGGACGCAACTGTTAAGTTAATGCTTAACGCACAGTATACACATTCTCTCTATCTGTTTGCAAATCATTCGTATCAATCATACTGAACAAATTCTGATAGGTAGCACTGCCTCCGGTAAAAATTTCTAGTTACTAAACAAGGGTATTGCGGTTTGTAAGAAATTTCTTGTGTAATCATAAATTTACAGAGTTTGTTAACATAATAGAATAAATAGCCAAATATGCGTACACATACCATAACCCCTTAAATGCCACGACCGCAGTACACCATTACGAATTCATACCACTCCACCCGCCAATGCGTATCGTAAAAAATACTTTTTCGCTGCTTTTATAAATTTTAAAATACACTTTGATAGTATCTCTTGAGTTATGTGTTTCAGTCTTCCTCTCGCGTCGGGGGGAACCTGGGGTGACCTGTAACGCAGACGCGGGGGGGTGTATCAACCACCCTGAGACGGTTAATTGACATTTTTTATGACTATCGTTAGTTAGGCGCTCGGTGGAGTGGATGGCGCTCTCTTGTCCCAAGGTATTTTTTTAATTAGATATATTTTATGCCCTTAAATAAAGAAAAGGGTTGGAGATAGTAAAGTACCCGATATTACCTTCTTGCATGTAATCAACCGAAGTAGGGTGACCTTTTTTCATATAGTTTGAACTGGTAATTTTTAATAATAACTAGCAAATATACATCTACTAAATACTTATGCACTCCACGTAAAGAGCTCACAATCCGATTAGCTGGAGCAACCTTAAACTCAATGAGGAAAGTCTGGGACTCAAAGTTGTTCTCGGTCAGAACCAAGTGCCACCTATTCAACGCGTGTATTCTGATGGTGCTGGTTGCGAGTCATGGCACCTCACCAATACATATGGTAACCGTATACTGTTCTTTGAATACTAGAGGTACGGTGGTTTGATTTTGTCAGGAACTCGGAGGTAAGAGAGCGGATGGACCAACCTCTCATTACGTTCAAAATAAAAAAAACGACGATGGACTTGACTTTGACACGTGCTGCGGATCTCCCAGGGGATCCTGAATCCTGCCTGTGTCTTTTACCAACCAGATGGATTCCGTCGCCCCGGGAAGGCAGCTATTGACCATTCATAAGATGTATTTGTCGGAGCTACGGGACGCTGGAATGACCTGGTAGTAAATGAAAAGACTGGCGGGGGACAGAGAAGGTTGAAAGAACCACTCGATGGCCATAAGCTCCGAATAGGAACTGGATTCGGTTAAAAAAAATTCTCTAAGCATATTTCAATAGGCCTATCATCCTAATATAGATATTAGAACACAAAAAATATTGGCATTAAGTAATAGTTATTGATTTAAATATCTATTTTTAACTCATATCAATTTGCTTAGTGCATCTAGTTATTTGTGGAGTATTTCGGGAGTGCAAATTTTTGAGTACTCGTTTTGTGTGATTTAGTAAGTTGAAATTTTCATATTCCGTCACATCCATCCGTTCCTAAAAACAGGGCGTAGCGAGAGCGATTGGCTAACCACCAGAAAAACGCAGGTTGAGCAACCGGTTAACAGGCAGTCCTCGTAGAAATTTTTGTTGTCGAAATACCTTCATTAGGTGTCCATATACTCCACATTGGAAGCGGTCACTGTCAAAAAGAAATCGTAATTATCGAAAAAAAACTCTTAATTATAATCAATTACATGAAAAATGAATTTCGTTTTCCGAAATAATAAAAAAAAAATACGTCGGAGCGCTAACAAAATACAAACAACATATCAAAGAGTAAATTGTAAAAAAAGTTGCTTTATAGCTGAATGTATACAAAAATATCATACATTAAATATTATAATATATTTGATTAATAATTGACTTCTAAACATTTTTCTATTATATATTATCCATAAACAATATTTTTAGTGATCATAATCTAGTATTGAAAACTATATTTTCTATGTGGTATTATTTATTACCTCACTTTTTGTATAACATAAATATAATATAAAATATTTTAATTATTTGTTGAAAAAATCATCGTGTTTCGTAAAAAATCTCTAACATAGTGAAATTGATTTTAAAATTAGGATATTTATTTCAGTTTTTTTCACACAAAATATGACGTAAAATAATTACTTAACAATACATACATAAAACCATATTTCACTATTTGAAATTGTCATTTCGCTTAATAAATGCGTTTATATGACAAAGTCCACACAGTAATGCAATGTGACTGCATTAGATTAGAAGAGAATTTTTTAGCAAGAAAACGGGAAGGTTAATTTAATGCCCTCTCCTATTGAAGATTGGAGTTGCCACTCGTTTTAGATGGTTAATGCTTTGGACCTTAGATCTCGTAGTCGAGGGATCTCTCTTTACCTTAACTCTGCTACCAGTTAATTTTATAAATTACGAGTTGAAATAATTCATATTTTGCTTTGCCAAAAATGTGACGAAAGAATTTAGGTTGACTGCGTTTTATGATTAAGTGGAATATTAGTTTTTTAGTTCAGTATTTCAGGCGCTTCATAAATAATAACTTTTATTCATCAAAAAATCTAGTACTTTCTATCCAATACTATTCATTATTGAAAAAAATGATCACCGAATCTACCGCTAGTAAAAATATTCTTTTAAATTACGACAAAAGACTTCTTTGAATCCTACACGTATAATCCCGATTAGTTTTTGGCAAAGCGTAGTCACCCATTCGAGATAAAATACTGCCGTTATTTTTTACCCCCAGTAGAAGGGATGACACTGTACCGATTATCCTCCTGAATCCCAAACCCTGGACCAACCCCTTCCTTTTATGCTTCCACCCACTCACTTCTTTCTTTTTTCTCCTTTCGTTTCTTTTCTAATCTAATCTATAGTACGCTTCGGCGTTAAATTAGTTTGCGAAGAGATCGAGAACCTTTTTGCAACACTGCATCACGATCATTAATCATGAAAACGTCAAAGCAAGTTAAAGCGAAGATTAAAAGTAAGATATTTTCAACTTATTTTTTATTTACATAGCTAAACTAGAATGTGTGAGGATATTAAAAACAAAAACATCACTGTACACACATCAAAGTCATAACGAGAGAAATCAAATAAAACCAATACTGCATCAATTCTTACATGATCATGTGAGTTTTAAGTGAATTGTTATGGAACAAACAAATATAATCCAAGTGACTAAATTCAATTATTTTATATTGGAAAGTGGTGAGTTTGCATGTAAACGAAATTCGTAAATTAATTTTTCACTGCTTTCTAGGAATATTGCAATTGATCTGTTAAGTTGTATATATACACAAAAATATGGACAATATTTGTCAATTCTGATTAAGTTTATAATGGTTTAGACAAGGATATCTTTTTCAAAAAAAATGATAAGGCAATTTTAAAGAATATCAAATTTGGATTATTGAGATTTTGTACACTTCCATGTATTTTGTCACAAACGACCCGGGTTTCGCCTTTCGGCATCTTCAGGCATTCGAGCACACGGATGGACTCGAACTGAGAGACAGTAAACAGTGTCTAACGTTTATATAGAAGATACAAATGCGACAAATATTATTTACGAGGTAAGATATTATACGTCTGAGAGCCACACTGATACCTGAGTTAAAATTTCGGGAATCTCCCTAATCCTTATTTTGTAAACACCATATTAACAGAGTGACGAATTGCCGCTTTTCAACTTCTTTTAGAAATACCAGTGATTTTACAATTATAATAGTATTGTGGGTTTTGACGGGATGTAATTCGACGAATGGGTAAATATATACAATCATTTTACATTTAGTGACATCTGTTAGGTGTTTCAACGTATAGGGTATAATAGCGAAGAATTAGGAAGGTTCAGTTGCTCATTCAAAATTGGCAAGGAATTTAACTGGGCTCTATTAATTTTCAAAATTTCTTGATAAAATAATTTATGATCCCCCATGTTTTTATGCAACAGTTTAACCCATCATCCTCATTAAACGTATGGCAATCATTGCATTGTAATTTATAAATACCAGATTTGTTCGTAAAGTTTACTCTATCTTTATTGTTAATAAGTAATTTGCCTAGAGAGTTTTTGCAATAGAACGCCGGTCTAACACTATCAGCGAGTTGTTTTTTAATTTTAAAGCTTGTGAAACCTAAATAACTAATTCTATGCCAGATTCTAGGGTGGTCTATGTCTTTAGCCAAGTTCCCGAAATATAGCATCTTTTCTGCTAATTTACGTTGTTTTTTTGATACAAGACTATCTATAAGAAACGCCTCATAGCCATTATTAATGGCAATTTGTTTAATAATGTTTAGTTCGTTTTCAAAATTATTGCCAACATTTCTATGTGGGTAAAACCACACGTACATTAGATGTAAGGGTATCAGAACATTTAGCTGCCTTTAGATTAAAAAAAGAAACTTCGACATTCGCAAATCACTTGCTAATGGAGAACCATACGTTTAATGCAGATGATGGGGTTAAACTGTTGCATAAAAACATGGGGGATCATAAATTATTTTATCAAGAAATTTTGGAAATTAATAGAGCCCAGTTAAATTCCTTGCCAATTTTGAATGAGCAACTGAACCTTCCTAATTCTCCGCTATTATACCCTATACGTTGAAACACCTAACAGATGTCACTAAATGTGGAATGATTGTATATATTTACCCATTCGTCGAATTACATCCCGTCAAAACCCACAATACTATTATAATTGTAAAATCATTGGTATTTCTAAAAGAAGTTGAAAAGCGGCAATTCGCCACTCTGTTAATATGGTGTTTACAAAATAAGAATTAGGGCGATTACCGAAATTTTAACTCAGGTATCAGTGTGGCTCTCAGACGTATAATATCTTACCTCGTAAATAATATTTGTCGCATTTGTATCTTCTATATAAACGTTAGACACTGTTTACTGTCTCTCAGTTCGAGTCCATCCGTGTGCTCGAATGCCTGAAGATGCCGAAAGGCGAAACCCGGGTCGTTAGTGACAAAATACATGGAAGTGTACAAAATCTCAATAAACCAAATTTGATATTGAAATTCCATCAAGCACCCTCAGTCGATGTCTTAAATTTATAGAATATGCTACAAATCTTGTTATGATATTTGAGTTGTGTGTAAGCAAAACGCCACTGTCAACAAAAATCTTAAGCTCAGTCTGAAAACACACTGAGCTTAAGATCTATATATTAAGAGGTTTAGTTATCAGGAGGGGTTACCAGGCTTTATTTTGACTAAATATAATAACTATAAAAAAAAGATTCGTAAACCTTTCACGAGAAGACATTAACTTATGTATTTACCAAGTGTAAGAAAATTTAGAAAGTAAAGTTTAGTCAAGATCAAGCTTGGTGCTGTTAATTTGTGTTGTACCTCCAAGAAATAAATAATGATTGAAAAAAAGTTTATTATATCACTATAAGAAAACTGTTGTAGACTCCTGCGCCTTGGCATTATTACAAATTTAATGTTAAACTTTTTCAGTTGGCATCGCTGGATCAAACATAAGATGCAATGAGGTCTGAATTAAAAAGACGAAGAAGAAAAGCTATCTCACATTTTTAAGGAGAGAATATTTTTTTAATCGCGGCTCACAATGACTTCACATTTGTCACTGACCACCCCATTCTCCCCTTTCTTTTGCCATTTATAGTAACAGTTCTAGAGTTAAAAAACAATGAAAAAGATAAGTAATATATTTTTCATTTTAAAACTAAGGAGCTAAAATTTGATTAGTTCCTGGCTCAATAAAGAAACAAATTTCAAAACTAACATTCGATTACATTATGTATTATAAAGGGGTAGAAAGATTGATTTACTAGTCTTTTCCTAACCCTCTCCCTTCTCTATTCAAAAAAAGAGAAGCTGAGCAACTGAGAAACAAGCAGTTCTTGTAGAGAAATTAAGTTGAGATACTTTCATTATGAGGCAATATGCTCCAAGCTGGGAATCGGACATTGTAAAAAAATTTTGCAATATTACTACCCTCAATCTGTACTCAATTCCAAAAAGAGAGGTTGAGCAGCTGTTCAAAAGCAATTTTCATATAAAAACTTCTTTTAAGATACGCTCGATTATAAGCCCATTTGATTTTATGTGTATATGTATGTGTAACTAACTGGTGAGTGGGTGGTGAGTAAGGGTTTGTGTTTTAATTCTATTTATTGAAGTACTTTTGAGTTAGAGGTCTGCACAGGCCCAAATTTCATAAAATTACCCGGACCAAGCCCGTCATTTTCAGGCCCGGCCCGGCCTTGCCTGAGCCCGAGTCTCAATATCACTCTTGTTACCTGAACCCGACTAGAAGCCCAAATTTTTTTTTCTCGGCACTAAAAAAGCTTTTTTTAAAAATATAGTAATTCATTTATACTTTTCAAAGAATATATGTTGTTGTTTCCATATTTCCAACGATATTCAAAGCACATGTAAAATAAATTATTTATGATATGAATAGTACTGCCTCATGACCAAAACATAGCACGAAATATTTTTCAGAAAATTATATTCCTTACTGAGCCTGGCTGTGTCATGGCCCGAGGGCTAAGCCCGAGCCCGTGCAGACCTCTATTTTGGGATACGCAATATTTTTTCGTTTCTGTCTGGTGCGTACACTAATAAATCAGAAGGTTTTTCCGAGATGTCGTTGTTTGAAAGTATTTGATTATTTTTATTTTTTTTTAGATTTTAAATTTTTTTCACGGGTGTGCGCACAACAACTTACCAACGTTTGATCGAAATTGGATGAATGGCAAAGGAATGCATAGAGGACAAACAAACGAGCATCAAAACAAACAAAAATATATATAGATATAGATAGATTTCATGCGTTGAGATCTATTCGCTTTCTATATAACGTCGTAAAGCTAGGGCAGCAATATAATTTTCCGTGTTGTAACAATTGTCCTGATATTGATTTCGAATTAAAAACAAGCCCATGATAAATGTCAATATAGTGTATGGTATATCTTCGTAGTAGAAAAGATTTAAATCATTCTCGGCCCAGAGTGATTCGTGCCCGGGCTCAGAGCTCTCACCGCATTGGCATTTCACGCGCTGTGCCCTGGGAAAATGATGCGGAACGCCAGACCTCTTAATGCCCGCCCCATCCCTCCACAATCGAGCCGCGTTTGAAAAATACACCCACCACTTAAGCGACGAAAGAAAATGTCAACGTATCCATAATTATCAGCAAATTGAAATGAAAAACACACAATGTTTATTATGAGTTGGCATTTGGTTTTGTGCATGTTTTTCTTTATGCTTCGAATTGCACGTTTCTGTTATTTGAGTCAAGTAAAATCAAACAGTTCCTTTGAAACGTAAGTGAAATAATTCAATTGTAGTGTTAGAAATATATTTTTTTTTGATACCATGACCGCTCCAAACGTGGAGCACATGGGCTTATAATAGACCTTAGTTCGACAGAAGTTATTCCACGAGAACTGCTATGATTGTTAAATAATATTTGTAGCACATACTACTATTGACAGCTGCAACTCAATCAGTATTATTGGTCATCAATAATTGTGACAATTCCAATTAATTGTAATTGAATTGGCATTTACTTGGTAGAAATCTATTATAAAAGAGTAAAATATCAAAGTATTTAGTCCTAAAAATTTTTATTAGGTAGTAGATATTAGCAATAGTCAGGAAGAGTTCTGACGATGGTGTTAAACCGAAATAGCTTTCAAACACCGATTAAAATGTTGTAGAACTAAATAATTTGATATTTTACTCTATTTTAATATGTTTCAATTTAATTCAATTTAAATTTGAGACCTCGGACATGGGTGTTTGTGATTTCTCTTCTCCGTAAGTTGATCATTTGTGATTTTGAAGCAATTTGATGTGATGTACAAAAAAAAAAATTATATGACACCTTTGTTGTTATCTATGAATCAGTTATTTTTTAATTATTTTGACATATAGAAATATATTCTCCTTTGGCCATATTCGCTCCATATGTGGAACATATGGCTTACTCGGTGCCTTCATGATTCCTTGTTACCCGTCAATTACTTTGCTTCCTTCCGTGACATGCCTCAGCTCCGCACTTGTGGACAATATCCGACTGGACGACCGGAATCCCATCGAGATAAGCAGGATTGAGGCTCTCCGAAGGCGTTAGCAGCACGCGACCCAGCCAATTCCAAGTTCAAATATATATATATATATATATAAAAATGAATGTTTGTTTATCTTCTATGAGTTCCTTTACCTTTCATCCGATTTCGATGATACTTTGGTGTGTTTCTATGCGCACACCTATGAAGGTTTTTGAAAAAAAATCTAAAATCTAAAAAAAGAATCGAATTCCTTCTGATTTATTCAAAACAAAAAGTATTTTTTATTCAAAAGCACTTCAATAAACACAATTAAAACACTTCTTTACATAATAAATTTAGAATCACTTGTAAAGATATCTGACTTAATAACTTAGCATTTATTTATTTTTTTGTTTAGTTTTCTGGTTTAAGTAATATTTGTCCTATATACAATGAGTCACAAATTCGACGAGACATTTTATAATTTGTCATAAATATTGTATAATAGTTTTGATTTGTTTCCAAAAAATACTATTTCTTACATTTATGTATAGTATAATATAACTTAATGAAAAAATTCTTTTGGAATTTTATAATTTACTATTTTAAAGTTTATAATAGAGCTGATTTAATCATTATACTGCACTTTAAATAAAAAAATATCAGTGAAATAAAAATGACCGTCCCTAGATAAAAACCTATTGTTTCCATTTCCCATTAAAAAAGAATGCTACATATATATATATATATTGTATAGAAGGGCCAACAAATGAAAGGTCATCATATATATATTCAAACTCAAATATTATTTGCACCATATAATATATTATACGCTCGTATGGAAGGGAATTTTTATATCTTTTATTACATAATATATTTTTCCCTAATCCTTTTTCCGTTATTACGTCTAACGAACATCTACAATTTTTCAATACCCTTTATTTGGTCATGTTAAATGGGCAGTGTGTTGATACGTGTTTGCCCACAGGATGATCTTGTATTCAATGAACAATTCCTCCATCTTCAATAATAAACAACTATTAAACACTGCATAATATTTATGAAAATAAAACGCAATGTAACAATTTACTAATTCCACAATTTTACTAAATGATCTGGGAAGGGAACTTGTTAAATCAGTACAAAAAAATACAATTTACATCTTAAAAGTGATAACTGCATAATAGTTTAACACTGAATGAAGCCGGTCCCGGATTTATTTAACACGTTGTGGTAGTAATAATTGTGTATTCATTTAAATAAAAAAACAATATATCTATATACATGTCCACTCAACCCTGTAGCCATGCAATCAACGTTTGCTGTGGCCAAGGATTCAAATTCCCGAAGTGATTTTAAAAATGTACATATGTGGATAAAAATCTATCTAATCTGTGTATGTAACACATAGAATATCAAAATATTAGGATTAGTAATTGGCTATCAGTGCATTTAAAATAAGGTATTGATAAAAATTAATACATCAGAATTTCTATAAATTTCGAATTTCTATTTAAACATTTAATCATTTTTAATAAACAAGTTATGACTAACCGGCTAAGGAAAATTCATTATTAAATTTTTATTGTTTCTGTAAGGTATTTTAGACATAATACACTTTTAAGCACATGGTTTCTTTGTTTTGAAAACTGAATACCGTTGAATAAACACACAATTTAAATTAATAATATATTTGAGGTTTACATGAATTTTATTGTATGCGTTTGATAATAACTTCCAAAAGACGATACAAAAATTACAATGTCAAATAAAAATCATCCCTTATATCCTCACAGCGGCAAACCCTGACTTATCCTTTGAAACCGCGTACCTTTTTTTGCGCCCTATCTGGGGTTGAACGGGGTGGGTGGAGGCCTTCATATCGGTGTTCGGGGGTGCATTTTGGGTATAGGGGGGCACGTTCGACATTGAGGTATTGTTTTTATGCCTCTCTTTTACATATAGCTAATATTAATAACACGAAAAGGGTAAGTGAGGGGGGTAGATTTGGGGAGGTCCTGATATATCTTCACTCAATTTTCGTTACTTTATACAATGTGACAAAAATGAATTTATTTTTCTATAAATAGTTAGTATGCAAAGCAAATAATCTTGTTTTACAATTGATATCATTTTTCTGTTTCAATATAAAATATAAAATCAAAATTGATAACCTAATAATTCCACTAGCTGTGTTACTAATGTAACCCGTTTCGCTTCTTTAAGAAGCATCCTCAGACTAACTATATCTCAAGGTGATTTATTTCTAAGGTAACAATTAATTTTTCTAATTCTTAAATTAAAAATGAAGGGTAGGGTGGGTTTATTTCCTTTTACTGGACGTTGAGAGGGAGTAAGACACAAAAAATGACTGATAGTACTAATTATCATAACACTTCTTCTTGTTTGACCATATTCGCTCCCTATGTGGAGTCTATATGGCCATTACGCGATGCCTCAATGATTCCCTGTCACTTTGCTTCCTCCAATGACATGTCTTCAGAGAGCTTCAATCCTGCTTGCCTCTTCTCCAAACCAATGGCATTCCGGCGTCCTATAAGACCATCGGGTACTATCTGTAGGATATTCTTGGTGGAGTAAAGGAACTCTGGCATGTCACCATAACACAACTAATTAAAAATTAATTGCTACTGTTTGGAGGTGAAAATCCCAACGGATATAAATTTAACAATGGTGAGCCACCTGTCCTATCCAAAATGTTATTTACTAATACTCAAAACTGTTCATTTTAATAACTTTTTATTTTAAAAAATATGTGGAAAAAATCTGTTTCATTGAGAACCAATAAATAGCAAACAATTATCTTTACAGAAGGTGTTGATTAAAATAACTTGACTATTTTAAGTACTAGAAAAAGTATTAGGAAAGGGATAAAGATTTCAACGGAGACAAGGTGAGGAGTAGAGGATAACCAAAATTACTACCAAGTGAGTAAGTCTTATCTGAAAACAAGTGAAGAAAGAAATTATTCATATTTATAATGATGATTTTCCTTATAATAACTCATATTAACCTATTAAAATTAAAAACGCTTTTCAATTATTTATTAATATCATAATTTTGTTGATATCATTTCAATAAAAATGATAAAAAACACTGCCACTTACAGTTATGTAGGCTGTGTATTATGCTGGACAACCTTTGTATAAGTTTTTGTTCATATCGACGGTGTTTTGGCTAATTGTTGTAACCCTCAAAATTAAAATTGCTCAAAGAGAGAGTTATAACTGGTTTTATCGAAAGAATTATATTGTGAGTTGCGTTTTGATTCTTTGAAATGCATTTCTGTAAATTCTCATGTTTACAGATACTTGACTATACAAAGGGAGTGTCAATATAATAGTGATAATAATCAAGTGACCGGATCAGAATTTTTAAATCTAAAACCAATGTAAAATAATGTTTCCCTTCCAAAAAGTGGTGAATTCATTTTTATAATTTACATCACCTGTTCTGTCGTCTTTAAAAAGAGATCCAATCATTCACTTGTTTTCGTATTTTTTTAGGTTTATATCAGTTGACTGAAACACAGTCGATATTATATTCTAAGAGAATGTTTTAACAGAGAATGCAGCTAAAGATTGTATAGGATGATAATGCAATTACAAAGATTCAATAGAATTGTTCAATTGTCAGGTGGTAATTTTTCAATGCATTAGCTGTGTATTTTACTTACGTCAAAAATGCATCTAAAAACCTAATATGTAAAATTTGAGCGTCAAGTAATGTAAAGTTGGACATATCGCAAGAGTGGGAAAATTTTAGTAAGGGAAAGGGCGGCTCATTCGCTGATATATCACGCGGTCTGATGTAATGGGTGGTAGGGTGGGGATTAATTTAGGCAAAACAGTGACGGGGTAGGTGGATGGGGTGTTTTGTAATATAAAAGGGGGGGTGAAGTTATTCAGGTTTGAAGATGACATTCACAATAAAACGAGCGTGCCAATTCAGCCCGAAATATTATTTACAATTTGTGTTTTTTTTTTTTCAAATGTTGCCGTCTTTTATGGGCGCGAGAATAAGGGGATTTAATGATTCAGCATTATCCGTATTCTGGTAATTTAATACACGTCAGGTAAGTCATGGACAAAAAGATGTACACAAGATTACAAGTTCTACGAATAATTTCAAAGGCCAATTTGTTACGTATTGTCCGATTCAAAGATCCGATTTAAACAATAAATCACACAAAATAGTTCTGTGTCAAAGAACTGCAGATTTATTTAGGCAATAATTAAGCCAAATAAAATAACAGCCCCTATTGAATTTTTAATATTTAACACAGTGTGACAAACTAAAATAAAATTGTACATTTCAATACTATTATAATTGTAAAATCACTGGTATTTCTAAAAGAAGTTGAAAAGCGGCAATTCGCCACTCTGTTAATATGGTGTTTACAAAATAAGGATTAGGGCGATTACCGAAATTTTAACTC
Source organism: Himalopsyche phryganea (assembly GCA_022494535.1). NCBI lineage: Eukaryota > Metazoa > Arthropoda > Insecta > Trichoptera > Rhyacophilidae > Himalopsyche > Himalopsyche phryganea. Next base: position 1,720,661 of record JAGVSL010000039.1, read on the forward strand.
AGGTATCAGTGTGGCTCTCAGACGTATAATATCTTACCTCGTAAATAATATTTGTCGCATTTGTATCTTCTATATAAACGTGATACACTGTTTACTGTCTCTCAGTTCGAGTCCATTCGTGTGCTCGAATGCCTGAAGATGCCGAAAGGCGAAACCCGGGTCGTTAGTGACAAAATACATGAAAGTGTACAAAATCTCAATAATCCAAATTAAAATTATACATTATTTAACTCAAAATCTCATGCGTTTTCTAATTTAAAAACATCTTGAATGTTTTATTATATCATTGTTGTTCTGGAAGAAGAAACTAACTGGAAAATACTAGTTTTGAGTATTAGGACTTTAAAGTTTTACAAATATTTTTAAATGCTATACCTTTTTCATTTTGTTTGTTTGTCCAAAACTGTTTTTAAATAAAAGTATAACATAAAAAAATAAATGTTTTCTTCCATACCGTAGAGGTCGAAATAATGAACATTTTAGTATAACTAACTCAAAGTATCATTTTTTTGATTTAGTGTTTTCTTCCAGAACAGCGACTATATTATGCAGTTTCTCTAAAGGGAAGTTTAATTTAGCTTTTTTCCGCGTGATAAACTTGATTAAAGTTATTTATTGAATTGGAATTGAATTGGTAGAACTCCATCATAACAGGATAAATTATTCAATTCTAGTAGTTCTGACGATGACGTGAAGCTGAAATAGCTACCGACTAACAAATAAAATGTTAAATTTGGATTATTGAGATTTTGTACACTTCCATGCATTTTGATGTTTTGTAGAAAAAGAGTGCTTTCAACTATACTTCCCACAAATCTATTTATAGCTTTAAGCTTATCATATTTAAGAAATAATTTATCATGTATTGCATGTATTTCAAAATATTTACTCTTCAATAGATAAATATAATCATATACAATCTCTTCCAAAGGATTTTAGGGAGAATCCGTTAAGAGTGCTTTCTTTCAAAGCTAATAATTTAACACTAAATTTGATGTGCAAAATTGTGTTTACAATGTTTCTTAATTCACAAATCAAATCAGTACATAACTGGTCCATTTAACCATTTTTTTCTCTTATCGCTTTATATGATTACATCTGAAAATTTATGAATTTTATGAATTTATGATTAACAGCTATAATTAGTAAAAATATTAAATGTGCATATATATTTAAAAAAATATGAGACTAGAAATACTTCATTACATTTATTATATGACGTCCTCTGTGGGCTAGTGGTAAGACCTGTCCCATAGCGATCATATGGATTTGGTATAATTTAAGACATTGAGGGTGCTTGATGGAATTTCAATATCAAATTTGGATTATTGAGATTTTGTACACTTCCATGTATTTTGTCACTAACGACCCGGGTTTCGCCTTTCGGCATCTTCAGGCATTCGAGCACACGAATGGACTCAAACTGAGTCGATGTCCTAAATTAAATTAAATTTTGTAGAACTGAATACTTTGATATTGTCATCATTTTCTTTGAAAAAGATGTGGAAATAATGCAAATAAAAATGTGTTTTATTTTTCAAATGTAATGCTTTTTCAACATAAATTTTCAGTTTGTTATCATCAGCTTATAATTGATTCATATTCTTCGCTTAGTCAGCGGTCATGGAAAATTAAGAACCTAAAAAACGCTATTTCTTCGTGAAAATTTTTCGTTCATATTTACCGTGATAAATTTGGTAAAAGAATATAAATTTATACTTAAGATGCAATGGACAAAGTATGAAAAATTCTCCTTAAAAACATGTTTATATTTATATTTATCTCTCGGGGTATCTTGAATTACCGGTAATAATGAATAGCTAATAAGTCAAAGCCTTCTTTGTGCCAAAGAAAAAACGGGGAAAAAGGCGAATAATCCCGAGGATGGAAGAAAAATCCTTTGAAGGGAGAATGTAAAAAAAAAGAAATAACAGGCAACACCGTGTAACGCATAATCTTGATATAGAACTTATAAAGTGAGCTTCATGTATCTATAATCTTGGCTAGCATATTTATATTCTGTGTAAAGAGTCTGTGAAATAAATTTATGTACTGCAAATTATCAAATATCAACATAATTTTCGTTCCAGTCATTGATAGATTTTTATCAAAAGGTCCCTGTTCGTGCATTCAATCCCGAACCCTTTTAATGATCCCGGGATTTCGGGATTCAGATATTCAAAATCCCAGGATTGGTAATTAAGTGCGGTTTCACACGTTAAATTGTAATTGTAAAGTTTAATCCATTTTTATGTCAATTGGAATGTGTAAATGATTTAATATTTAAAATTGAAAAAAAACATGATCAAAATGGATTTATATTTTATTATATTTATTGCATTATTAAGGTAGATTTTACCAGTTGATATCCAAAAAGAAGACATGGCGTAACGTTATGATAGAATGGTTGTTACTAATTATGAGAAAGAGGGTGACCACAATACATTTTTATTAATTATTAACGTTTTAGTTATTCACGACATTTCAATTTGATATTTGCATTATTTTTTTACATTTACAGTGAATCCCAAAATCACGGGATTGATGATAAGAGAATCCCGGGATTATGGGATTTAATAATTGGCCGAAATCCCGGGATTGAAAGCCCTACTCCCTGTTACGTTTCCACAACTTTCCACTACCCCAGTCCGATATTTAAAATGGGACTCAAGTATACTACCTTGCTGATTAAAAACACAGTAATTACATCTGTCGGCGTCCGTGACTCAGTTGGTAGTGTCGTGGGCTATGGCTACGGATGTCTGGGGTTCGATTCCCGGTGCGGACGGTTTTCATAAATTGATCTTTCAATCGATTTATAGATTTCTTTTATAATTTAAGACATCGACTGAGGGTGCTTGATGAAATTTCAATATCAAATTTGGATTATTGAGATTTTGTACACTTCCATGTATTTTGTCACTGACGACCCGGGTGTCGCCGTTCGGCATCTTCAGGCATTCGTGCGTACAAAATCTCAATAATCCAAATTTGTTATGGATTTCTGTTCGTAGTCTTGAGTCCTCCCTCCCACCCATCCGATCCTCACGGGGCGTAGCGAGAGCGATTACCTAACCACTATTCTTGTCCTAGCCTTATCCTTCTATCCCTACTTCCTTCGAAAAAACAGAGATTTAGCAACTGAGTAACAGGCAGTTTTCATAGAAAAAATCTGTTAAGATACCTCCATTAGGACTCCACATAGGGAGCAGAAATGGGAAAAAAATTGCATCTTCAACGATTCGTCAGAATCAAACTTAATATTTTAATTTGCCTTATTTTGTCAAATCTGGATAGTGATTTTTTGGGATAATGTAAAAAGGTGTCATGTCTATGATTATAAGTAACAACAGTGTTTTCACAAAAAGGACTGTTCATGCTAAATTAATGTTGTTGATTATTATTGAATCGGCATTTACTAAGTGCTTTTCTTGACAGCTGTTCCACCACCATATTTATGTGAACCTTAGATGCTTTGTAGAAAAAGAGTGCTGTCAACTATACTTCCCGCAAATCTATTTATAGCTTTAAGCTTATGATATTTAAGAAATAATTTATCATGTATTGCATGTATTTTAAAATATTTACTCTTCAATAGATAAATACAATCATATACAATCTCTTTCAAAGGATTTTAGGGAGGATCCGTTAAGAGTGCTTTCTTTCAAAGCTTTAGCGGGTTACACTAATTTATGAATAGATGTATTATTGGGGTGGATTATCAATTTTCAATAAAAAAATATATTTTTGATTTTTTGACAATACGATATATTTACATTAAAGCAGTGTTTTCCTACCAACTGACCATGATATATTCAATTATAATACCTAAATTTATCATCGAGAATAATTTTTAAATCATTTATGTATCATTTAAAAATATAATGCTGTAATAATTAGAGTGGGTGAGATATGTTTACATTATTTTTTACATAAATATTGTAAATACACAACAAGCACTTTTTTGAAGAGTCAACCAGCACTGGTCTGATTGCATTTCCCGTTCGTTTTTCAATCAAATGAAATCAACTTTACCAGATTTTGAACGTCACTCGAGATCAACTCGAGGGTAAAAGCCATCACAAGCACCCATGCTTAAGATCTAAATTATTGATATTGACCTCCCTGATAGTTGAACCCGAATCCATATGATCGATATGGGACAGGTCTTACCACTAGCCCACAGAGGACGTCATATAATAAATGTAATGAAGTATTTCTAGTCTCATATGTTTTTAAATATATATGTACATTTAATATTTTTACTAATTATAGCCGTTAATCATAAATTCATAAAATTCATAAATTTTCAGATGTAATCATATAAAGCGATAAGAGAAAAAAATGGTTAAATGGACCAGTTATGTACTGATTTGATTTGTGAATTAAGAAACATTGTAAACACAATTTTGCACATCAAATTTAGTGTTTAATTATTAGCTTTGAAAGAAAGCACTCTTAACGGATTCTACCTAAAATCCTTTGAAAGAGATTGTATATGATCATATTTATCTATTGAAGAGTAAATATTTTAAAATACATGCAATACCTGATAAATTATTTCTTAAATATCATAAGCTTAAAGCTATAAATAGATTTGTGGGAAGTTTAGTTGAAAGCACTCTTTTTCTACAAAACATCTAAGGTTGACATAAATATGGTGGTAGAACCGCTGTCAAGAAAAGCACAATTTTGCACAGCAAATTTAGTGTTTATAAGGTGCCAAATAACCCATTTTTGGACACAAAATACGTGATAAATCAAATTATAGTGAATAATTTAATATAGTTTTTCAATACCACCCTGCAGGAGTTAACAGCACCTCCGCCCCTTCGACGTCGTCTTGTACATTTATTAAGCCATTTTTCCCTTGAACGATTTCTTCTTAATACTCCGATATAACGATAATGCATAAGATATGATATTGAACGTCATACTTCACAGTGCCACAAAGACGTAAGCCTTCTTTGATGTCTGGCAGGGGAAAATACGCCCTGTCGGAAATAGCAGTCTAGATTTTTTTCGTAAAAAAGTCTAACGAGTATCACCAACTTGATAGGGTGGTTATGACGTTTTGCATTTTTATGTTTGGCGGGTGGTGCACAGGAAAAATATTATTTTATTTTAAAAATTAGTTAAATGTAAGAAATCTCCCAGACAACTCTATGGAAAAACTATTTAACCCTTCCGAATTCATGATGTAACAATGAGTTAGTTCGGCCTTTAAACCTTTAAATTATCTGTGAAATAGGTCATACAAACAATTGAAAATTTTGTAAAATTATGTTATTAAAGATACATTATAGTTAACGTCTTCTTTGTATAATTAATCATAACTTGAAAACTTCGTCAATTTTACCATCGAAAAATACAAAATTATAGTATAGTAACAATCCAAGATGCATGACGTACCGTATGCAACCGTTTTGTTTCAAACGGCACCGAAACACGTCTCGTGCTTGTTTTATTATGAAGAATTTAGATTCTTGCAATGTATTTCAGGTTTTACACAAAACATATGTTATAAAATAATTACTTACTACTATACAAAACTATATTTCAATTTTCGAAATTGTCATTTCGCTTTATAAATGCGTTTATATGACAAAACCCATTTGGTAACGAAATGTGAATGTATGAGATCCGAAAGAATTTTTTTAGCATGAAAACTGAAAGGTTAGATATAGAGAGAAGAATTAATTTTGACAGGTATCAAGCGCTCGTGCAGTAAGTGTTTTTATTATTTTTACAAAATGTAGGAAATATTCATTCCAAAGATAAATTAAAGTAAAAAATATCAAGTTCTATGGTTGAATGGTCTTGTCCTAACCCAATCTTTACATTTTCACTCTCTTAAGAGAGGAGAGGTTGAGCAATTGATTAACAGACAGTTGTTGTAGAATGTAGACAATCTTCCATTAAGATAAACTCAATTTTAAGTTGTCAGAGTTTAATTTTTAATGGAAAGGCATTATCAGCTGATAAAATATTAATCTTTACAAGGTGATTTACACAAAATAAAGTGTTCACAATTACCAAGTACATAAAACATTTGATACAAGAATTAAATTAATCAAATTCCAATCAATTTATCAAATAGGTCGTGTTTCTGAAATGCCAAAATACCTGTGGAATTGCTGATGAAAACAAATATATTTATCTTTTGAAGTTTCAATGTTTTTATTCGCATCCAGGAGTCTTCAAAGTACGCGAAAGACGGTCCGTAATAAGTGGAGGGTGGGGTGTATTTGTAAAATTGATTATGTTTGACGTCTTTTTGATGCGATATCCTTTATATTAGTCGACATATTGTGTATAGGGAACCAACAAGGCACGCTTACAGATACTTGAGCTATGAATATTTATAGGAATTTACAAATAATGTAATCAAATGATCCAATGTTTCATTTTTTGTCATATTCACACGGCACTGGTTCAAATGAACGTTTAAAAAGTGATGAATTTAAATAAATTCAAAGGTATTTAAGATTCGTGTTTCTAACTTGCATAATTACAGAGACTTAATTTAAGAATAGAGCGTCCATCAACCTGTGCTGACGACACTCCTTTACGGTTGTGAGTCATTGCGTATCATTAAAGCACAGGGTAATCTAACCGTATACTTTGCCTCGAAAACAGATGCTTGTGGTAAATACTAGGGGTAAGGTGGTTTGACTTTGTCAGAAACTCGTAGGTAAAAGAGACCAGTAGACTCTTATTACGTAAAAAAAAGTGACTATGGACCTGGCTTGGACATGTGCTGCAGATACCCCAAGGGTGCCTGAATCCCTTCTATCTCCCCTACCAACTGGAGGAATTACGTCCATGATGAACATCCATAGGATGTTTAGGCGGAGCTACGGGACTCTGGGATGACCTGGGAGGAAGCAAGAAGACTGGCGGGGGACAGAGAATGTGGGAGAAAGCGTGTAATGGCCATATGCTCCGAGTATCGAGCCATGGACATGGCTCAAAAAACATATACCAAAAATATCATCGGGATACATTCAATTTTGTATCGGTAAATTGGTTTTGAAAATCGTTCCACTTACGTGGGTCTTACTGCATTTTCCTAAAACATACCTAGATACGACATTTCAAACGTGTTCACTTAACTTTGGGCTTGACGATAGCTTTATTACTTGCTTTGTGATACAATAATGCCTTTTTGTACACGTAATTGAAGATTTTAATATGAAGCAAAATTCTTTTGTTTTAAAATACATAATAAATAATATAATAATCGATCACTTTTAGTATCTAATTATATATTAAACCAGCTCGATAAAATCCTTTCTATTTTTTGAAACCATGTATATGAAAACAATAGTTTTATGATTATTTATTAATTAATAATAATCAGGTAAATTAATAATCATGTAAAACATGTTAACTTCAACTCTACCTTTGAATTTAGATTTAGGGCCTAAGACTTCAATTTTTATTGAGGGACTTATTTTTTAATTAGATTTATTTCAAATGATTTTGTATTCAAAAATACCTGGTGCATTGACTGTTTTATTTATTAGTATGTATATGGAATCATCATGTAGCATGTCAACAGAAAACCGCTAAACTTCTCTATTTCAAAAAAAGTATGTAGTTAGGCAACTTAATATTTGGTCAGTTACTAATTATAAAAATGGTCAGTAACCAATACGATAAACGGTCATTAAGAAATTATACATGATCAGTTAATAATTATGGTATTGAATATATAAATATCTGACTTAAATGTCCACGTGTATACTGACCATTTAAAATACTTGTTCCCATATAAATAAAGGTTAGATTATGGTATGTTTAATTAAAAATCTGACATTTTATATAAATATCTGACCGTTAAATTGAATAACTGACAGTTTTATGTAAATTACTGAACGTTTATTTTATTAAATGACTCCGTGTATATTGACCATTTATTATTTCTTACTGATAAAAATTTTAATTGTTACTGACCCAATAAATGCAGGTCATTATTAAAACTGCTAGTGGTATGGTAATCGCTCCCTCTACTTCTTGTTTATAGGATTGATAACGAATTAAATAATCACACCCATCTACAATTTTTGACACGAGTCTATAAAACGATTAGAAAATCAATGAATGAAAGTGTCATTTTAAGAATTCGAGCCCTTGAATGGGCTACCCAGTAGCATGAAAACTGACAACTATTTACGACTCTGCTACATGACCGTTGTTTTAATAAAAGTTAAAAAAATAACCATCTAAATATAATTGTAAGCCAGATCAAATAATCTAAACTAATATACAATAAGAACCAGACGGTTTTCCATGTATGTATAAGTAATATAAGTGTGTACAGTATATTCAGAAAGTTTGGTAGTTATAGGATGAGCTGAAACTTGAATAGTGTAATATATAACGCGTTAGTATCGTATTTATCAATAGGACCGTACGTGGAGTGGGTTAACTTAGAACCAATACGACTACACGGTGTTCAGAAAAGTTTTGCATACAACTTTACTCAAAATATCTGATCGGTAAATGTACAGTAAAAGTTTTAAAAATTCTGTTGATTGAAAATCGTAAAATCGATTTGATTTGGCTTTGTACAAGTCAATCGTATCTATCTTTAAAAAAATTGTTGCTTTGAATAGAGATATTTTAAAAAATAAAACAAAATTCATTTGTACTACTTCCACATATTTATAATGATCAGGACCGGTTTCGCTTATCACGAGCATTATCAACTGATAAAAATACAAACATAACAGGCTTATTTATATAAAATTGAGTGTAAATAAACCTGTTATATTAATAAGCCTGTTATGTTTGTATTTTTATCAGTTGATAATGCTCGTGATGAGCGAAACCGGTCCTGATCATTATAAATATGTAGAAGTAGTACAAATGAATTGTGTTTTATTTTTTTAAATAAAATGTCTTTCCACCAAGAATTGACAGTTAACACCTTAAAAGTGATTTGAATAGAGATGTAAATAATAAATACATCAAGACATGAAATAATTCCGAATTTCAAATCACTGAATTATAAATCAACCATGCCAATACTTGAATCTGGAATTTTGCATATCAAAATCTACCTTCTTCACGTTATCGCGATACAAACTGACATTCGATTGGATAATTAAAATACCGTATATCATACAGATTTGAATGGATGATTGTATTAAAAATAGCATTTTAATATGTATACAAAATTAATTTAGGCATATTTTTGGAATTAGTGATAACAAATCAAAGAATATCAAATTTATTTTTTTCAGTTCCTTTCCCGAGCAAAACCTTCCAATTCAACTTTTTCCGAAAATGTTTCTGAAAAAATTTTGTAAATTAAATATTCTCATCAAAATAGAACAATCATTTAGAGAACATTCATTGTGTCGATTGATAGCTTAATATTGAATTATAATTACTATATTTATATTGATGACCGTAAAAAAAGCTATTTTTCCAAGTTGTTTGAATTTTATCGAAGTATCAACAGCTGTTTTTGAATGAGCTCTTCTTTTTGTCACTGAAATTAACCCATTATTATAGAGTAAAATAAATTATAGCAAAATTTATTTCCGTTTTTCCTTTTTGTGATCAATGGTTCGAATTCATAAGTCGAAGAGATAAATTGTATAGATTTTTTTTTTCATCTTTTGTAACCCATCTCCACACTAAGTAAAATAATAATGTGGTGTAAATATAACGATCAGCTTGCAATTATTTTTCTTCTTGTCTCATCTCGTCCCCTTAGAGCTGAACTAGCCTCACTGATTATAGTGAAAATATTTCAATTGTACTGAAATTTTTGATTATCCGTTTGGAGTTAGCACTGGCATATTTAAATATCAACATAAAAGAGCTATTAGTTTAGATTATTCCAAGCATTACATATAATAATATTGAATCGAATAAAATTAGCCTAACTCACGTTTAGTCAGTTCTGCACTAAGAGAACGTTATGTCTGACCTTATACTCTTTAAAAGAGGAGCGGTGATGGATTGACAAGCCCAATTATAATAATATCAACGGTGTTTTGGCCAATTGATGTAACCCTCAAAATTGAAATTGTTCAGGAGAGAGTAAAAACTGTTTTTATCGAAAAAATTATATGGTGAGTTGCGTTATGAATCTTTGAAATGAACTCCTGTAAATTTTCATGTTTGCATTTACGGAATTATACGTAGGGAGTGTTTATATAATAGTGGTCGAGTCAGAATTTTTCTGCTATGTTAATATCAAACGTCCCCTCAATTATCGATATTTCTTGACATATTCATTAAATGAAATATTAACAAAACTTTTCCATAAGGTAACACAATGTTTCAGGCCACCCTGTCATGATATACAGGATGTGTCAGAGTGCATGTCCCGCGAAACTTTGAAAAGGCAATATATATTGAACGCGCGACGATGGGTTGGGGGGTAGTTATACTGCCTACTGAAACACTCTGAAACTACAAGTATGCATCCCCACCCCCTTTAGATATCTGCAGTTAATATGTCTGATTAAATCCATTGTACAGCAGTTGAACTTTCGCTGCAACACTATCGGGAATGGTGTTTACAGCTAGTGGAATGGCATCTATAAATCAAACACACTGTATAATTTATTATATTCGGGCTTTGTATAGCTACTTTATATTATTCGAATTAACGTTTCCCTATATAATATCATATCGACGGTAATCTGACAACAGTATCTATCTGAAATTTAGTGGGACTGATTTCTGATTAACTAAACCATTTCATTTGAAAAATAAAAAAAAACTGTTTTTTGTACCTCCTGAAAAATTGACTAAATTTCAGATAGATACTATTGTCAGATCACCGTCGATATATCGTTACCGCACTGGCAGAAGTTGGTAAGTAACATATTGAGAGTTCTAAGAGTTTACAGTGAATGAACATTTTAGCCCTGAGGATAACATCTTTAGCCTCGGTATTTTAAAGAAATTAGATTGAAAATCAATTTATGAAACTGTCAGTAACATTTTTGTCTTTACCTTATTTTAGCACCGTACGGTTTCTACCATAGCTGTGGACCGCCTCTTTGCATGCCTTGGCGGTATTTTCGAAGGGTTTTTTCACGAACGATCCGTTTCGCTAATCGATTTTCGGCTGCTACGTCCACAATGCGAGGGAATGATTAAGGACTGTCGGAGGCAACGCATGTTTATATCTTGAAATGATAAAATTGCAACAAGTGTTTTTATTTATTTTGCTGAAATTTGGCCAATTTTCAATCCGAGTGCTGGTGTTTTCGTTTTTTGAACATTGCAAAATTTAAGCCTTTTGGTAATTTGACTTTCTGGCGGGGTTTCAGCCCATCGAAAGTAACAATTTATGAAACTGTCTGTAAAAGACATAGCCATAACCGTAGCCAACGACGTTAACCACTGCACCACGGAGCCGAAGTTGTTAAATTGTATAATTAAAGCTAAATTTGCATACATTATTGCTTCAATTGGAATCAATTTTATGTCTCGGGTTCAAGTCATAAATTGATTTGTGAATTTCTGTTCGTAGGCATGAATTTTTGTGATGTCTGAAATTCCCTCTCACCTCTCACCCATCCGATCTTAAAAACGGGGTGAAGCGGGAGCGATTGGCTAACCAATAGTCCTGTCTTAACCGTATCCTTCTATCCCTACTGTCTTCGAAAAAAAAGCTTGAACAAATGAGTAACAAGAAGTTCTCGTAGGAAAACTTCTGTTGAGATACCTCTTTTAGGAGGCCATATGCTCCATGCTGGGAGCGGACATGCTAAAAAAATACAAAAATACGACTTCAATATAGTTTGTATTGTTATAACGACATCACGCACACTCACATTAAATGATTACGGCCACAGAGGTGGATTACGGTTGAGATACATATGCTCCGTATTGGGAGCGGGCATGGTAAAAAAAAAAATTTAAAACATGAAATTTTACCTTACGACTAATTCCGGGGTTGAAAAATTGTGAATCTCGAAACCCCGAGATCATAAAAATAGTCCGGGATTGGATACCCTAGTCCTGTTTAATAGTGGAACTTTGTATCACATACAGAAAATACATATGAGTGCGCCGTGTATATTTAGGCACAAAGGATATCTGATGGAAAGTTTATGTCAACTATGGAAACATATCCTTGGAGAAAATAATAATAGATATTAGATACTCCAGTGTGCAATCGCGCTGAAAGTTCTCGCACCATTTGGTTGTTGATATATGTATGAAGTATTTATTGCAATTCGCCACCCGTTAACTTCATTGAGCCGCGTTACCAGGTGAAACACTATTCAATAGCATTGAATCATTCAATATTGTTTTTAAGAGAGAATTTTTTCTAATTATGATTTTATTAAGCAGTTCAACTGTGCATAGAGTGAAGAAAAATATAACACATAATTTATTAATTTAGTCGCTGCGTCGCTGAGTCGTTATACACGGCCCTGGCAATATTTCAATACAATACGTTTTTAATGTAGGTAAGGACCATGTACCAGTAGTTGACCTTTTTCAAAAAAAGTGCCCATAAGACACGTATTCGCGGGATTGCTCTAAATTGTAGAGTTCATACAAGTGAAACTATCTTCTGTCGTATATATCATTCGGGTGTCATAGCGACCATTTAAAAACAACAGCTTTTGCAGTATGTATTTTATTTTGAATTTCTTACGAGAATTTTTGATGATATCATTTAATGTAAGCATATTATGCTACTTGATTAAACCAAGAGTGGTCTTACAGGAAGCTCTGATGAAACGTTGTCATGAAACCCTCTGATTAGGCATGGTCAACTACTGGACTTTTAATTTTTTAGATGGTCAACTACTGACACAAAAACATGGTTGTTAAAAATTGAATAGACCCTTTTTTAATTTTTGTCATATTAATTTAGACATTTGATCCATTATGAATACACTTTCTTTGTCATCATTCGGTCTAATGCTAAACGTTAATCGTTATTTTTGTTGAATTTTTCTCCTAAACGGTCAAATATTGGTACGTTTAACTAATGTACTGTATCGATAGATCTAACAAAATTTTCTAAACTTAAAAATACCGTTTCTTAACACGATCTCAATTCTCGTTTTACACGATTGACGGCTTCCAAAAAAACTACAGTTTTCTTATACATCAGAAGATACAAAACTACTTAAATTATATTTAAAACGCCCATAAGAGTTTTTTGTGATTTTGAAACTCTAAAACCTTCGGGAGCGTGTTTGGCCACTTAGCGACTCAATTCGTATTGGTATTACTGTATGATAATCCCAAAGATGCAGGGGTTAGAGAGGAAAACAGATCACATTCCACTTTCTCTTACAGTCACAGCAGTAATCGGATTCAGGTTGAGATAAGTTTTGGACTTTTTAAGGTCTAGAATCCACCCAATAAGTTTGGGTGGTGTTACTTCGTAACAAAATAAACAAGTTTAAGATGGAATTTCAATATTAAATTTGGATTAAAATACACTTCCAACAGATCACACTTCAAGATTCGATACCTGAGTTAAAATTTCGGAAAATTTCCGATATCGGTGTGGCTCTCAGACGTATAATGTATTAACAAATGATATTTGTCGCATTTGTATCTTCTATATAAGCGTTAGAGTCCATTCGAGTCCAATCGAATGCCTGAAGATGCCGAAAGGCGAAACCCGGGTCGTTAGTGACAAAATACATGGAAGTGTACAAAATCTCAATAATCCAAATTTAAAATAAACAAGGTTATTTATTAAAATTTCCGCGTTCATGAAGTATTTCACCGCACAAAAATTTTGGGAAACCCTGCTCTACAATAATGTTAAAATTATTATTATAATTAAATATTATAGAAGCAGATTAAAAATCCGTCTTTTACATTTGATTTACGAAAACCAAACTACAGTCTGCGGACAAACATCGGCCTGCGAGCACAATCCGGCCCGCCAAAGTTTTTTCACACATATAACTACTTACTACTGCCAAAAGCGTAAAAAAGCCACGAGCAAATTTATCCAAGAGATCAATCATTTTTTTGTCGAAAGGACTTAATATGAGTGTATTTATCAGGCAGAAGGTAGTTTTTTCCGTGTCGGCTATCGGTTATCTCCGCCGCAATGAAATACCCTTGACACTTGCCAGTAAGTACCAACTGAAAATTTGCGCGTTATTCAAAACTACAGTATCTATGTTAGTGTGATGAGCTGGCTAGATCTTGGCCCTTGGAACTCATTGAATTAGTCAGTGTGACCCTTAAGCTAAAAAGTTTGGAGAAACGCTGGCTCACACAAAACCATGTGACTGACTCATGCAATGCCACAAATTCAAAAAGGTAATTGCCAAGATAGACGTTTACCGATACATTAAGACTATACTGCATTCCATTTGTGTTTTTTTTCCATATCAATACACTCACGTTTAAGATGAAAGATAATTTTGTGATATGCAAAGAGCTCGATGCCACTTTATTGTGAATGCATTATACTCTGTGGGAATTGAATACGTAATTTCGCGATACTGTGCTTAAAGTACCACAAATAATATTTTTATTGGGTGCTTACTATTATGATGGCTTGTGGAAGATTAATTCCTCGTGCAATTCCTTGCAGACAAATTGAATAGCAATGTTTTTTAATCTACTGGGTGGTTACAGATGTGCTTTTTTTTAATGAATTTTTTTTATTATAAATTTGATTACAAGTTGCAATTCAGACTGTCTGGGAGACGCAGCTGTACACAATTAAAACCGAATGACATTTCGTCGTAGTATTTGATTGTTCTATGAGCATTCTTGAGGTATTTTCAAGATGTTCGATTTTTGGTGAGTTCAGTGTTAAATTGTTCTATCCGTATATATCATCCAATTATATTGTGACTAAATAAAGAACTATGCACAAAAATTAGAAGTTAAGGGAATGATACACCATTCAAGTACAAAGTACCAAGACCCCAAAATGCTCTAGTAAAAATTTATGATATTGCTGATAGAACAATCAAGCACTCAGCCGATGATTTGTTGAACGTTTGCATTATACACGTGCAAAGATTCCGTATTCTGAGTTTTGAGAATAGATGCTTGCGTCGTATACTAGGTTTGAGGTGGTTTGACTTCGCAAAGAACTCTGAGATTAAAGAACGTACCAAGCAGCGCCTTGTTACGTCAGTGGTCATGAAGAAACGTTGGAACTGGCTTGGTCACGTGCTGCGGATGTCTTCCGGAGAGTCTCAATCGTGCTTGCTTCTTCTTCCGACTAGTGGGATTCCGGCGTCCTGGACGACTTTCGAGTACTATCCATGTACTAGGTGGGGTACTGAGGGTCTCTGGCATCCCATTTAAGGATGCTAAGTGATCGAAAATTTGCTCCACATAGGGAGCGAATATGGTCAAAGAAGATAAAGAAGATTTTGCTAGGTATCACAACTCAGATCAGATTTCCTCAATCATGATCATACAGTACCTTTTTATTAAAACAACACACAGTAAAATAATTTATTTTAACGGTTAGCAAAACGTTACAATAATTAAAAATATAAATACAAATATGTGTCACGTAGAATAGTAATGGTGTAACTCCAGTTTTGAAGATTTGAGAAAATCAAGGTTTTGTAAAATGTTCTTAGGATCAAATAACAACCATTAATAACTGTTTGTCAATCAACTGAAGAACTTAAACGTTAGTGTAGTAGTGAAATCTGTCTGGATACTTTACTCCTAATCTGATATTGGAGATTCTTCACTGTTATTCTGAAAAATATCGTTTAAAATGGGAATATATAAACAAAAAACATCTTTTGAACGTGTTTGAGGTATAAACTCATTTTTCGTAATTTTTGAGTTACACCATTACTATTCTAAGTGACACATATTATAGTGGAACTGCAATTCATCGCTTTTCCGCATTCATTGTTATTTCCAGTAAAATGAGAACACCGTTAAATAGTCCTGAATTCATTAGTTTCTATGGTCTTTTGAAAATCAATAAACCGGGCTCCACTGTTTGTAGGCATATAATAAATGTATTATTTTTATACAGGAAAAAGAAAGATAAATAACATTACCACTATGTAACGAAAATGCGTCGATAATATGCAATGGAAAACTGTTTTGCTCTCATAAGTATAAATACAGCTTACATCATAATACACACATAAAGAACAAACATTAATGTCAAACTAAGTAATGTTTTCTTTTCATAATTGTTTTCGCTATTTCCATTCTAGTTGATAAGTTTTTTAAGCCAAATAGATCAATAATAAATTGGTCAAAAAATAAAACAAGTCTGTGATATGACATGTGATATAAAATATAAAGGAAAAAAATCGTACGAGAAGAATAAAACCAATGAATAAATTCACTCATCCGTCGTAGAGTTCTTGCAACTGTCGGATCACATGATCAAGAACGGTATCATAATTATTTATCATATACCTTGTCATGATTCATCAATGAGTGAAACTGGTCCTGATCATTATTAAAATACGCACCAAAAAGTTTTATTTTTTATAAATATAACGCCTTTCATAACAAAAACTGACACTTTCGACAATCAACACGTTAGATCTGGATTTTCAAAATATAAAATAAAATTTTGCAGTCACACTGTTCGACGGATAAACATATCTTTGGTATTATACCTTCAGAGAGTGGGCGAATAGGAATTCAAAGATTTCCAAAAACCGATAATTGTTATTGCAGCAATACCATAAACGATCATTTGCTTCGCATTGAGCAAAACTAGCTACCTTCATAGAGTTAAGACAATAGACTTGAAAAAGAAAAAATGGTGAAACTATCGAGATTGTGGAAAACGGTAGGCAAATAGCATTATATTTATTATGCTAAAAAAAATTACAAACGTATTTGTAACAGTCTGGAATTGGTGGTGGTCTGATAGTCGAGTGGCAACACTGTGGAGATTTTATCGTACTCGTTCTCGCGTTCAAAACTGTGACGTTTTTAATGTAAACTTTCATATATCGATTTATATTCAAAAGCATGGATGTCTACCGTATTTGCATACCTTCCCATTAGAGCATCCAATCCACTTTTTGTGATCCCATGATTTCGGGATTCAACGGGATTGATCACTTACAATAGTAATTCAATTTGTGTCCCATTGTAGGAAGGCATGATAACATCACAAACTCCATAGCTTTGGATTGAAACCCATTTTTCTAACAAAAATCAAAACATGTCGTCGCTGTTCTGGATGAAGATATTAACTGAAAAATAACAGTTTTGAGATATTGGACTCGTTTTGTGTGTTTGTACAAAACCGTTTTTTAAGGCAAAGTATAATTTATAAAAATAAATGTGTTCTTTCTGAAATAAGAAATATTTTGGTCTAACTAACTCAATATGTTTTTTTTTCGATTCAGTGTTTTCTTCCAGAACAGCGACGATATATTGAGTGAGAAATACCAAAATTTTACTTAATTCAAAATCTACTGTATAGAAGAATACACTTATTTTTATAAATTATACTTTTTTTTCCATCTCCGCTCCCAATGTGGAGCATTTGGTCTCCTGATGGAGGTTTCACAACAGATTTTTTCTATGAGAACCTCTCTTTATTGAAGGGAGTAGGGATAGAAGGATAGGGCTAAGACAGAACTAGTGTGGTTAGCTAATCGCTCTCATTATGCCCCGTGAGGATGGGGTGGGTGGGTGGTGAGTAGGGAGTTTTAGACAACACAGACACTCAGACTGCGAACAGAAATCCATAAATCGATTGAAATATCAATTTACGAAAACTGTCTGCACCGGTAATTGAACCCGAGACATCCGTAGCCGTAGCCCACGACGCTACCAACTGCATACGGACGCCACTCAACAATAAATAAAAAAATGAAAAAGGTATAGCATTTCAAATATTTAACAAACTTCAATGTCCAATTACTCAATACTAGTAAAGCTCAGTTAGTTTTTTCTTCCACAACAACAACGATATAATATTTAATCCTTATTCGGGAGTTCGAACTCATGTCTGCGCAACCGATTTTGACAAAAACCTGCGTATCAAAGAAGACCGCAATCTTACAATATTACCATAATTAGCTAATTACTTTGAAACAACAAATCAATCAGAATCTACTATCTATAAATATAACACACACAATATAAATCGATATAACTTCTCGTCCAATCATCTTCACGCGTTATACTATCAGTGTTGACCCAGATTCCCAAGAAAACTTTCCGATTGGTCAGCGAGAATGAAGCGATTGGTCAACTACTGCGCAAAATCGAATCGATAACCAATTTATTGGAAGCTTCGAAGATACTATAATATATAACCCTTCCAATCAGCTCGGTTATTGGAAAATAATATAATATAGTGAATCTAAGTTACACCCCTAAAGCTATGTATAAGATATTTTTTTTATTCTACAGAATAGTGACAAGATTTAAGTCATCTTTCGAAAGTATTTTAGTATTCTCTGTGCAATAGAAATTTACCGTTTACACTTAGTGAACGGTTTCGAATACTGATATTAATCAAGTTTCCGCCTGGTGGTTGGGGGTGCAAATATCGTGCTGGAAAATTTCATATTTAGGATTAACTTATTTATATTTTTTTAAATTCAAATTTTCCACGTTCTGTGACTATAGTCCAGTTCATAGAGACCAATCGTTGTCTATATAAAAAATTTTTGCAGGAAAAATACATGTATCAAGCTGTATGTCTGTCAGAATAACTCTTTCCATACGGTGAACGGTAGCGGTGTGAAATTTGCACATGTTATTCTGGCTGTCATTTCTAAGACTGTGCTATTTTTAACTATACACTTTTAGCATCTTTATTTATTCATAGTTGGTGAATGTTACGTAAGGTACGGTACACGGTGATATTTTAAGAGTTCAACTTTGATTTTTCAACAACAGAGCTTTAATTGATCCAGAGCGATGTTGGATAATAAATAATAGTATTCACAGGCGTTTTTAACGCATTTTTAGCATATTAAGCTTAGTAAAGTTAAATAAACCATCTTTTTTTTAATAAATAGCCCAGACCGCTCTGTAGACGTTTTATTATTATCACATATCACACGAAGGTACGAAATATTTTCATGACCTAAGCGTTCGCGGTGTATATATAAAATAAAATGGTATACAATGCACTCACAGTTCCGGCGTACAAGCTACTTTAGACATTCAGTATTTCAGTTTCAATATCGTCATCTATGACGGGTACTGTTATACTAGTAGAAATATGAAGTTGTACTATAATATAATTCAAATCCCCGTAGGGACAGTTTCATAAATAGATTTTTCAATCGATTTATAGATTTCTGTTTGTAGGCATGAATGTTTGTGATGTCTAGAATTTCCTCCGACCCATTTCATCAGCAGATTAGCTAACCAGTAGTCCAGTTATAGCCTTATCCTTCAATCCCTACGCTCTTCGAAAAACAGAGGTTGAACAATTGAGTAAGATGCAGCTGTTCTTGTAGAAAAACTTCACGGGAACGGATATCGTAAATAAAAAAAATCTAGTTTTGATCGGTTTTTGTATCAAATAATCCAGTCATTAAATTACCTTTCACCCAATAGTTATTATCGCTGTTTGCCATTTTCGGCGGGCGTTAAACCGCAAGGGGTGGGGTGGGAGCGCTTGTCGATTAAACTGTGGCTCGCGTGAATGTCCAATGGCGCGTGCGAACGAATGCGGTGAGGAAATAATAGCCAAACCGAACCGGACCGGACCGGATTGTGCGTCTGGTTGTAATTTATCGGAACAAAATTGTTTACTTACGTATTCATATTATGTACACTAAAATTCAATTGCTGCTATTAAATAGACTGATTGCTAGCCGATCGCTCTACTTTTATGTCATCTCTGTTCTGGAAGAAATCACCAAATCCAACAAATGACATATTGAGTTAGTCATACCAAAATTTTCTCAAAACTAGTATTTTTCAGTTAGTGTCTTCTTCCAGAACAACAACGATGTGCTCTTATGTAAAAATTCGTGTGTAATGCATGAAAATTTCCATTTATAATGTTGCTTCGTTGACTTTTCAAAAACGTTGTATATATACATTGCTGAATCGTTGTGTCATGTACCGGGATTGAAGTTTGCAATTGGTTGTTGAATTATTAGATAATACCTAATTCTCATAACTTTGGTTACTTTTCATTACTATCTCAGAAATGTTAGCATGCTCGATTGGCTATGAATCAAAACATTTAAAAATTCTCCACACACCTCATCTCGCAAATAATTATTGATCTGTGATTTCCAACAATAACATCATGGGCGCACTTTCATCCATTGAGAAGATTGCAAACAATGTTCAAAGTCTTATTTGTCGCAACATTTTTAAACGAAAAACACAGGTATAGCAAACTTACCATTAGTCCTGTCTCAGTCCTCTTATCCCTACTCCAATAAATAAGCTCCACCAGAAGTCAACATGCTTCACACTGTGAACGGATAAGGCTTAAAAATAGTTTATATGAACAACCATCGCTTAATATGGCGTTTTCCAATACAACAGTAATACCTCGTTATCACATTTTTTTAGGGATGTCTCGTATTTAATTACCGGTGCGGATGGTTTTCATAAATTGATCATTCAATCGACTTATGGATTTCTGTTCGTAGTCTGAATGTTTTTGATGTCTTAAACTCCCTCCTCACCACCCACCCATCCCATCCTCACGGGGCGTAACGAGAGCGATTAGCTAACCACTAGTCCTGTCCTAGCCGTACCCATCTTTCCCTACTCTCTTCAAAAAAAGAAAGGTTGAGCAGCTGAGTAACAAGCAGTTCTCATAGAAAAATTCTGTTGAGATACTTCCATTAGGAGACCATATGCTCCACGTTGAGAGCGGGCATATTTTACCACACTATAATCGACCTCTATTAATCAAAAAAAAAATTTTATCCGTATGTTTGATTTATGTATTCCTGTATCGATGAAATGGAAAATTATTTCATTCTTTTTAAAATTGTTGATATGTGATTAGCTAAAAAGAAAGATCAGTTGATAATACTAGTGACCATATGCTCCACATTGAAAGCGGACATGGAAAAACATTTTTATAAGTTTATTTTGACGCTAGCTCTAAACTCTCACAATTTTAATAAACTATTATTTGAACATTTTTTTTAAATGAAAAAGATTTGTTTTGTACTGGTTTTATAATTATCAGGATCACTTTTGCTCATCGCAAGCATTATCAACTGACAAAATGTACATCTTAACTAGACTGTTCATGTGAAATTGAATGTTTATAATTACAAGGTATATCAAAAGACTGATTTAAGAACTTTGACAAGAATTTACGGATATTAAGACAAATATTATTCATAAACGAAATTAAATAGTATACAAATAAAATGTTAAGGACCTGTTTCAACTCAATTACTACTAATCGGAAATAAGTTATCTACTCAATGCAGTATTATTTTTATTAAATTATTTAAGTGGTCTGCCATTTTATTTTGAAATTTTTCCATTTGCTATCTCTATAAAAGTCAATTACGTGAGAATAAATTCAGAAATGTTTGATTTTTTGAAATAGAATGTGTAGAAATCGCGTTCCTAGCTTGTTTTATTACTGAGATTTAATTTTGGTATAGATCTGCCGCTGACCTACTGCAGTCGATGGCCAGTGATAAATTATTGTCGTCCGTTCGTCTGTGATGCAGTCTGGCTTTTCTAACGGTATTGCGTGTTCTGCCCATATATATGCTTCTGTTAACACCTTAAAAGTATTTTTTTTTTTTATTAAATTATATTATTTCATTAATCGACAAGTCGTTAGTTGACATCAATATTAAGTACATCCAATTAACGTCTATTAACGGGGTATTACTGCATTGTATACCTAAAAAACAACAAAACCTCTTTAGTAAAAATACTATTAATTTGTAATAAAGCACAATATAGTAATATTTTTAGCATCTCATTGAAATATTGCTTACATGTCAGCAATGTTCCATTAGAATCACTGTATCCAGTGGCAGTACGTACGAAGGGGGACAATAAATCGGATAATACTGTCAATTGCACGACGATCCATGCAATACGTACCGTATGGTATTATTGCATGGTACTATGGTGAGGTACAACCGCACTCTGTTCTATACGTAACAATATCACAACACTGCAACTGCACTGGCTCTGGGAAATGTGCATACGATATTCTAATAACATCGAATTGTTTGCTGCACTTGCGATGCAGGTCTGTGGTGCAGTGGAAAAAGAATATAGGTTTTCTTTTTATTAATGCTTAGTAATTTTTTTTTCTTGATTGAATTGGCATTTATTTGTTGGAACTCCATTACAATTGGATTAAATAATAAAGTATTTAGTTCAACAAAATTTTATTAGGTAGTTGATAGCTATAATTACATAAAAAATTTGGATTATTGAGATTTTGTACACTTCCATGTATTTTGTCACTAACGACCCGGGTTTCGCCTTTCGGTATCTTCAGGCATTCATGAGCTCGAATGCCTGAACATGCCGAAAGGCGAAACCCGGGTCGTTAGTGACAAAATACATGGAAGTGTACAAAATCTCAATAATCCAAATTTGATATTGAAATTCCATCAAGCACCCTCAGTCGATGTCTTAAATTATTATTAGATAGTTGATAGATAGGTAGTCTATAGTTTTTTCGATGGCGTCAAGCCGAAATAGCTATCAACTACCTAATAAAATTTTGTAGAACTTAAAACTTTGTTATTTCATCCTATTAATATTTTTTCAACGATGATCGCCCTCAATTTGGAAAGAGTGTGGATTCCTTATAGAACATTTCGGCAAAAAGTTGTTTTAAGAGTAGTTACTGTTTAGTTTTCATAGTTGATAAAGCTCATGATGAATAAAACCGGTTCTTATACAATAGTACAAACAAATTTTGTTTTATTTAATGTTCATGATGAGCGATTTATATTTAAAATATAATGCCTCTCCACCAATAATTGACAGTTAACGCCTTAAAAGTGATAACTGTTTTTTATTCATACATAGAGATGGGACTAAAAAAGGACAAGTAATTAGTTAATCACTGTAACGACGACCTCAATTTTAAAAATCGATTGGCTGAGAGATAGTAAACATTCGAATAAAAATCTACATATCGATTAAAAATTCATTATATTGAAGGCACTCGAGCCCGCGGTCACCGTAACCGAATAAGACGAACGCCCAAAGCTCAATCACTCTGCTACAAGACCGTTGAATAATATATGCATATAATAATACATTTTTCTTGATTTATTTATTCTGTCTCTATCGCTCAATCCAACACTGCGCTTGACTGAGAGAGAGTGTGTGTGAGCGGAAGGTGACACGAGGCACCGCCACAACTAGTGTATGATCAGCCGGGTGTAACAAAAATTGATAAATTGTTTATTGCAATTGGTTGTATAACTCGATGTGACACGGGTTTGGAACTTTGGGAAGCATTGTAAACTCCCATTTTTTACTGTAACGTAGGTTTATATTAAAAATAAAACACAATTTGTTTTTTACTACTTCTACGTTTTTATAATGATCAGGACCGGTTTTGTTAATCACAAATTCTTCAGTTTCAGTAAGAAAAAAAGTTTTTCCAATAATTTCATAATTAAATACTTAATATAGCATTAAAAGTTTATAGAGGGACTTACTAATCAAATTAGTTTACTCTTAATCAATAGTTCAGACGATGGCGTGATGCTGAAATACCAATCTATTATGATTTATACTTTCTACAGAACTAAATACGATCAAATTTTTTTATATTTCCATACGTTTTGTCACTGATGATTCGAGTTTCGCCTTTCGGCGTCTTCAGCCATTCAGTTCAATTTTTATGCATGTAATCGAATGCATGAAAATACCGAAAGGTGAAACCCAGGTCGTTAATGACGAAAAGTATAGAAATTTACACAATTTTACCGATTCAAATTTGATATTGAAATTTCATCAAGCAAACTCAATCGATATCATAAACGAAATACATTCATTTTTAGGTAACTTTAATGGAGCTCTATCAAATAAACTTAGAATCGATCAAATAACTTTTGAAGTATTAAATTAGTGGCTAGGCCTGAAGTTTTATAAAATGAGAAAATGGAATCCTATTTGAAAAAAAAACCCTGTTTGTTTTCCATCACAAAATAGAAACAGAGTGTGCGAATTAATATTTCATCGGCAGAGTGATATTTCCATCGAGGGGTGCAGCGAGAGTTTAATAACGCCCACCCCCTGAGCCACCCCTGTCATCGGTATTTGAAAATGGCAGGCGAACAGTGTTCATTTTGTCACTTGCCATAGATCGGGGGTAAATTATCGGCATCAGCTTCTAGTGCTCTCTATAAAACTACAGGCTCCCACGAAAGTATCGCATCTTTTTATATTTTTATTTTGTTTTACATGATTGGTTTATCAACACAGGCAATCCTCTTATGACACCGTGTAATAATGAAAGAATTCTAAGTAAAACCTGACGGAGTGTTACAAATAAATATATATATATACATATTAAAACATAGAACATAAAATCAAATACCATTCCATGATAACATACAAAGAAAGGGAAAAAGAGTAATTTTTATTATTTTAAGACTTAATAAGGTAACAATTTTGAAGTAACATATTGACAGTTCTGAGTAAACAGCAAATGAAAATTTAGCTCATAGAATAAAGGTTTTAGACTCGGTATTTTATGTTACACAGATAATTATAATATTAAAATATGTATGGATTTATGCCAATCTATCACTAATCAAGTAACGGACATATAGAGAGGGACAATTACTTGCCCATAAATCTGCATCAATACACTTACTGATAAAATAGATTGCTGTGTTTTTTTTCCAAACCAGAATAATTAATGCAGAGTTATTCCAGACAAAGAATTGATATCCAAGAATCTGACTATCCACTTACCTAGTATCCGTTATTTTTTTTCATTATCAACTGCTGTCGTTAGTATTATGTTACAATTATATCACTAGTCCTGATAATGGCGTAGTACATAAATAACTAAGAACTAAATCCTACACTTTGTAGAATTAAATATTCTGTTATTTAGGCCATCTAAAAGCAATAAACGATAATTCCACATTCTGTTAAAATCAAACAATAAGTAACATGGCTTTCAAATCCTGACAAAGGTGTACGAAACAAATGCTTAACTTATTAATAACACGAAGAATATGACGAATTCAATAGTTACAATCAAATTCCATTATGTCCAATTTTATTTCGATAATATTTGTTGTAAGTAGTCTTTGACTAGCTTATCAAAATAGGCATACTGTTTATAGTTGGAAATACATTACAACATTGCTATGTGGATATATCAGTTTTTGTTTTTATAGTTCTCGTTTATTATGTTTTTTTAATGGAGTTCTTTCAAGCCCATTAAAAAGTCAATCTAGAGTTCACGCTTTAAAATGGCAACAAAAAAATTGGAATTCAAACTAAAGTGTTTCACTTTTAAGGTGTTAACTGTCAATTCTTGGTGGAAAGGCATTATATTTTAATAAATAAAACACGGTACCGTATACTGTGCTTTGAAAACAGATGCTTGCGGCAAATACTAGGGGTACTGTGGTTTGATTTTGTCATGAACTCGGAGGTAAGAGAGCGGACGGACCAGCCTCTTATTACGTCCAAAATAAAAAAACAACGATGGACATGGGTTGGACACGTGCGGCGGATGCCCTAGAGGAGCCTGAATCCTGTCTGTCTCTTCTACCAACCGGATGGATTCCGTCGCCCTGGAAGGCCGCTGATGACCATCTATAAGATGTATTCAGCGCAGCTAGGAACGCTGGGATGACCTGGGAGGAAACAAAAAAGACTGGCGGGGGACAGGAAAGCTTTGAAAAACCGCACGATGGCCATCTGCTCCGAATAGGGTTGCGGGTATCGTTTAAAAAAGAATAAAAAAATAAAACAAAAAAATTTTTTTGTACTCCTTACACATCATCCTTCATCATTGATCAGTTGATAATGCTCATGATGCCCAAAATCAGTCCCGATCATTATAAACATTTGAAAGACGTATAAACGAATTGTGTTATATTTATTAAAATAAATTATTTTGTTTGAAATCGAACGCTTTATTGACTGTCATAATCTCATCCACGTGTGGCATTATGTTTTAGCCAATAATATGTAATCAACATATCCCTTAGCAGAGAATGAGGAAGGAATGGAGTTAGGAAAAGGTTAGTGGCTTGCTAGTTACTCTCATTACCCTTAGTTTTCAGTATTGGATAAAGGGAAGGTAGGGAGATCCACGAAAATTCATGGCTTTTGAACACGGTCGATTTAAAAACCAACAATTAGTTCATTCCAGGAATCGAAACAGTGACCCTGCAATCTAGTGGACTTAAGCCCAATAGCGTTTAGTTGTCGGCTTCACACTCAGATCGAAAAAATCTTCACTGATCTTATGTTTTATTAACTGTGTTACATTATACTGAATTACCCTATACTCAAATGTGCAGAGGTGTTAATGACTTTTGTATGGGCAAATTTGTTGTTCCGGGAAAAGCGATTTTCCGACTCATTCAATTGCAGCCTCAAATAAATTCCCTTTATTTCATCTGATAGACAGACCAGTGAAGTATTGTTTGACGCCAAATTTGTACAATGTTTATTGTAAAAATGCTATATTTCGTAGTTATAAAATAACAAGTTTTATGTAAAAGTAGCTATATATATTATTTTATAATAAGTTTATCACACACCCTCAGTAAAACAGTGTCATAAGTTTGAAATCATCATTTTTAAATTATTGATGTCGCGAATCCAAACATATCACGTTCGCATCTTGGACTCGAATGGTGTTTAGCACTTGTTCGACTTTTAATGACATTCAATAAGCTTAATAGTAACAATGATATCCCGATATGTCCAATTTCATTTCGCTTACATTTATTTCAATTAGCGGCTGACTGGCTACTAAGAATATGCATATTTTTCCTAATTATGACTACGATACGATGGAAAAAATTAACTATCGCTAAAACTAAAATTTATTCGTCAAACACAAAAACGTCGTTTATCACTAATATTACAAAGTGGACACGGCATTACAGTATTGTTTTTGAACACCTTATATATGTATACGTATATATTTAAAAGCCTAAAGCTTTTAATAAAATCAATCTTAAATTTGGATTATTGAGATTTTGTACACTTCCATGTATTTTGTCACTAACGACCCGGGTTTCGCCTTTCGGCATCTTCAGGCATTCGAGCACACGAATGGACTCGAACTGAGAGACAGTAAACAGCGTCTATCGCTTATATAGAAGATACAAATACGACAAATATCATTTACGAGGCAATACATTATACGACACACCGATACCTGAGTTAAAATTTCGGAAATCGTCCTAATCCTTATTTTGTAAACACCATACTGAGTGGCGATTGCCGAAGGCGAATTGCCGCTTTTCAACTTCTTTTAGAAATACCAGTGATTTTACAATTATAATAGTATTGTGGGTTTTGACGGGATGTAATTCGACGAATGGGTAAATATATACAATCATTCCACATTTAGTGAAATCTGTTAGGTGTTTCAACGTATCAGTGTGGCTCTCAGACGTATAATGTATTGCCTCGTAAATGATATTTGTCGCATTTGTATCTTCTATATAAGCGATAGACGCTGTTTACTGTCTCTCAGTTCGAGTCCATTCGTGTGCTCGAATGCCTGAAGATGCCGAAAGGCGAAACCCGGGTCGTTAGTGACAAAATACATGGAAGTGTACAAAATCTCAATAATCCAAATTTAATATTGAAATTCCATCAAGCACCCTCAGTCGATGTCTTAAATTATATAAAATCAATCTATTTTCGATTATAAGGCGGACACTTTGTATAAATTCATTTTTAATATAAAATTAAAAATTGGTATCAACCTCTAATTTTTGAAGCTACTAGGGACAGAAGAATAGAGCTATTACAGGACTAATGGTTTGCTAATCGATTTCGCTACGTCCAGTTTTTATTATCTAATGGGTGGGTATCTCAATTTTTAGACATCACAAACATCCATGTCTAACAACGAAAATCCATAAATGTATTGAAAAATCAATTAATGAGATTGAACGTACGGGGACTTGAATACGAGACAGCCGTAGCATGCGACGTTGACCACTGCACCACGGACCCCGATCAATGATTTTAGATTATAAATTATTAAAATTCGAAAAGACTGGTCAGGTAATTATTTTCAAACGTTGATGTGTAAAGAAGAATAGGAAAAATAGTTTGTAAAATATATTTTAGCGTTAGCATCTCTGAAAATAACTGGAAAATTAGTGCGAAAAAATAAATTTAAATTATTTATCTACTTCAGGAGCGGAACGGTGTTGCGCGTAATTTTTTTTCTTTTTTTTTTGCAAACTTCTCTAATTGAAAATAATTGCTTGGAGACAAATTAAGTTTGCAGGTACACAGCTGGCAGTGCTTTTTAAAAAAGTAAATATAACAACGAAATAGGGTGAATTTATATTATTTCTAGTTATGCTGAATTAAAAATATAAAGTTTGGGAAATCATTGCATCTGAACGTGCTGGAATGGTAAGCACAAACAGCGCATCTACTCTCTGGCTACGTGGGATAAATCGACCAATTTTAAATGTTGTAAAGTATTAATATTGAATAAAAAATTGTAACTTTCCGTTTGTATCGCTTCTTCGAAAAACATATACAGATTAAATTTATGTAATTATTTAAAAAAAAAACCTAACTATACAGCTGGAACCTAATGCTATAATTGCTTATGTAAAATTTATTAATTGTCCAGAACAAGTAATTATGTATTTTTAATAACAATATTAATCATTTTCTTTCATATTTTCCATGGATTCGACGGTAACTTTGTGGAAGTTCATTTTTAATTTAATTTTACATTTTCTTTCACACTACTGTTGTCAAATACTGTGGTGATTTTTAGTGCTATAGCTACACAAAAGAACATAGACAATTTTTGTATTAGTAAATCCCAACATCTGAATCGCTTATGTCAACATAGGCAACATATTGGTGTAAAATATACCGACACATTATTTTGACATACACTATAGATTTTATCTTATTTAATTCATTTCAAATCCACTGATAGGTACTGTGAAGATATTTTTCAAAGAGACGAAACACGTATCACACAAATGGCGTAATAAAAAAATTGAATTGTCTTTTAATGTTCAAAATTAATTTCCAGAAAACTACTGTCGAATTAATAGAAAATGGTAATTAACCAGATTTTTACAGTGTAATCTGGCGTTCCTTATATCTTAAATTATGTTCATATATTTACGAATTGAATAAAAATTAACCATCTAAGTCACTCAAAATATAACCCAATCGTATATTATAAAAGTAAATATTTAATGAGAACTGTTTGTCCATCAAACTTATAATCTGTCTCTGACAGGTGGTGAAGCAATGCTTTTTCTTTTTAAAAGTGAAGTAATAAGAAAAACATTAAATTCATCAACTTGTTCTTTAGTCAGAATTTTCATTACAGTCAATCTGTAATGTATTGTTTTGCATTTATTTTTAATGCATTTATGTGTGGTATTGTTCTACTTAGAAATGTACTAAGATGAAATTTAGTTAGCATAAATAGATTTATTATTGTAATTGATATATAAATATAGATAAAACAAGGTGGGCCAAAGTTTTCATCCTAATCGGGTAACAACGATACAAATGATCACTGTAATTACTATAAATTCAGGGATTTTAAAGTCTTGGCAACTTTTCTTTATGCTTTCATATATTCTGTACATAATTGAGATGGGAAAAAATATACAGCATTTGGTTACAAATTAAGTAATACAGATTGAAAGTAAGACTAACACAATTTATTTCAAGATAAGTTTTTAAATTGTGTTTTATCATTCCAAACTGACAGCTTACAAATTTAATAATAACACCAATTATTTTGCACATTAATTCATATTTTTACTCAGTACCTTTGCTTAACTAAAAAATATTCATATGTCATCATTATTATCATGGTATTATAACAACATAATGACAAACTTTTTTCCATGTAGTGGGCCAATTTGAAGCCGATCGGCAAATTTACCCAAATTGATGGTAATAGAGTTTTTCAAAAGCAGATATTTAACGATACACCCTTTTCAATCTCCATTATTTTATCCTTAACCTCTTCAAAAAAGTGGTTGGATAAGTGATTTGAAACACTGTTGAAATGTTCATGAATGAGTCAACAATGACGTCTAGATGAGTAACGGACATGGCTATTTGGAAAATATATTTTTGTAAATTAATATAGTTGATAAGTTTGGGTTTCTCAACCCTGATCTGGATAAGTCGAAAAGATTTCAAAAAAACCTAACTTAGATACAATCCTTACGAAGAATAAAATTATAAAAATGAAAAATTCCCCCAGTGTAGAAATTAACCCATTCATACTAATTTTCATGCCCGAGACAGACGGAAAATTTTTGCAATAATAACAATTATTTATAACGTTGGACGTAGCAAGAAGAGAAAAATAAATAACACAGCTTCACCTTACAAAAATAATGTTATAGCTCGCAAAAGGTAAGGTGGGGGAGGGTCAAAACAACAACGAACTATGAAACAAAAGAGTCACTGATTTTCCTGAGAAACAATTTTCATATGATACAATAATGTAAGCAAATATATCGTAAAATAGCCCATACATGTTCCCAAGGTAAACCTAGTTGGGATTAATATAATAATTAAAATTGATAACTTAGTTACTCCACTCGCTTTGTTACTAATGTAACGCTAAAAATTCTCCATCAAGTAAATAAAAAAATAGCTTAGATTTTAACCTCCAAACACTAGAATTTTGATACCAATGGATTTGAATGTTTTGAAAAACAACGCAATTGTTGTTGTTTTGACTTTTTAAATATTTTTGTAATAAAAACTACGATTTTAATTGAGTCGCTTATATCAATAGTGTCTGTTGCAATAAATACCAATCAAAAATATGAGGCGCTGAAAAGGAAGAACCGATAAGTACACATTTTGTCAAAACCGAATAAAAATAACTATCAAAAAAATAATGATTCAATTTTTAATGACATTCAGAATCCGATAAGTTTAAAAGCTACTAACAATTTACGATATGTCCAATTTTATTTCTCTCATAAAATATGAATAATTTTTTAATTGGAAATTATGTACAATGGAAAAAATAAACTAAAAATTTTACGTGAATAACAGTTTTTGCTTCTCAATACCTCATATTGTATACCTCCATCAAATGTGAACTACAAATAATTGCAAACACATTTTTTACTACGTTCTACCCAATGTAGAGCGTATGAACTCCTAATGGACGATTGTCGGATCCGTGGTGCAGTGGTCAAAGTCACTGGCTACGGTTACGGATGTCTCAGGTTCAATTTCATAAATTGATTTTTCAATCGATTCAAGGATTTCTGTTTGTACGCATGGATGTTTTTGATGTCTAAAATACTCTCCCACCCATCCGATTCTAAAATAACGGGGCTTAGTGAGAGCGATTAGCTTACCATTAGTCATGTCCTAGCCTTATACCTCTACCCCTACTCGCTTAGCAAACGAGTAACAAGCAGTTCTCATCGAAAACTTCTGTTGAGATACCTCAGTTAGGAAGCCATATTCTCCACATAGGGAGCGGACATTGCAATAAAAGTTGTTTTAAGAGTTGCACATCGATGTTTTGGAGTGGGTAAGGAATGTAAGAATGGAGCTATATTAGGACTGGCAGTAAACTTTTGCCATCTTATATATAATGGTCCAGACCGCTCTGTAGACGTTTTATTATTATCACATATCACATGTAGCTATAAAATACGCGGTGCATATACAAGATAAAATTTTATGCAATGCACATACAGTTCCGACCTACTAGTTATTTTAGACATTCAGTATTTCAATTTCAATACCGTTATCTACGACGGGTACGATTATAATAGTATTTATATAATCCCGTGGTTGGATCTTTACATTTACAAATATTTATTCCTATACACATAAATCAATTTTCGAAAGTGTCGGTTGTCCGATACTCAAAAGTGTTGACCACTCGGCTACAGAACCGATTTTTTCGAATGTATATTTACAGTAATTGACAAAAGGGGCTAGAGTTATTTTTAAATAAATTTTCCAGAACATGTAAGATACTATTTTTGTATAATAATATTATTTACATGTCATTATGTATTTCCGTCAAACAATAATTGATAATATCAGCTAGATGCAGGTTTACTATTTTTATCATGATCCTGCAGTTTTCTTTCATAAGTAAAGACACGCTTAAACTTGCCAAATGAAATAATATTCAGTCGCAATTTTTTAATTAGATTTTCTTTTCATTTGCACGGTCGCCGTGCCCAGTGACACTAATGTGACGGGGGTGGAAAATGGGGGTTGCGAAACGATATAAAGAGTTGGAAAAAGTGGCATTTGAGGATCGTAAATATCAGCGAAGGTGCCGGGAGGGAGCGCCCAGGTGTTGAGGGTGTGGAATTTTGAGTTTATTTTTCATCCCAATTCTATTTGATCTTTAACTGCTGACTCTTAAATTAATATAGCTTAATGAATTACGTGGTGAATCAATATGATTTAGTTATGTAGTTTCGGTTTCAAATCCTTTGGTGATATCCACATTGTGTCATAAGGTATGGGTGGAAGTGTCAATACATTTTTTTAAATCTTTCAATCAGTTGACCAGGGTTTTAGTAAAATCACATTTACACTATTGTATATGAATAAAAAAAGTATTCTTTACTATTTCACATGATGGTTTTTTGATTCACTCATTCAAAAGTACAAATTGGTTGCCCCACCTTCACTCTTTATGTGTATGCAGCCGCTGTTTCATGGCCGCATTCCATAACTCATTAACGATCAAAAAGAGAAACGTCCTTGGCCAAATGCAGAGCTGCACGGGACTGATCTTTTAACTACGTATTATCGTGCTTAAGAAAATGTGATCTGCTCAGCCCCTTAGTTTAAGCGATGTTAAGTATCCTGTGTATCCGTATACTGAGAATCCGCCACGCTAGAGTTTGATAGTTCAAAGGAGGACTAGTTTTTAATTAAAATCCTCGAATAGATATATACATTGTATTGTTATTTAATTATTTAACATTTGACAAATATTATGAAGACATAATAAAATTTATGTAGAAAAAAAATGATAATGATTGTAACAACTATTACGATTTCGTCGCAACATTACAATCGTCACCTATCGGCGACACGCACCTCGCTATGACGTTGGTAGGAGACCAAGGCGAAGCCTCGCCAAGAATTGCATTAAAACTTTCTTACGCGCCAGGATGTGGAACAAGTAGGACGTGCCGGTAACGCGCTGGAGATTGGCCTCGGACATCCGAGATGTTTCATCATCCATAAGGTCGTAATTTTATATATGTATTATAATAGTTTTCTTGTTTAAGTGTAACCATCTGTTCATAAATATTGTTTCGTCGTGTAATTTCTGTTTTATTTGTTTATAATTTAAATTATGTGCATCTACGGTTTCCGCATCCTTATTAAAGGTTTTTTAACGGTAACCGTATTTTCATTATTATTATTTTTTTGTTTGGCGTGTATCCTCACGCCTGGCGCCCAAAATTTAATTACCCCATGTATTTCTACTTACAGAACAAAGAAAAGTGTACCGAGATTGGCAAACCTTATTCCGTTCCCTGTGATAACTTAATCCTAGTTCTCCGCTGAGCTATCCATTTTCCATATTTTATGATTCCTTCCCTTCCCGCTGATAAGTCGCAGCACTTCATTTAATTTCATTTCATTGCAAATTTTAATATTTTAAACATTACCGTATTTTAATTATTTTTATTTTTTATAAACACAACCCAACCTAAACAAAGACATAATCATAATATTTAAAACGATGTGGCTTACAATCAGTGATCTTCAAATGAGTTATGTTAAAAGGTTTTAAAGTTTAAAGTACTTTTCCTTGTTTATGTAAAAATAGTTCAAAAATAAAACTGCCTTTAAAACAAACAGTTACCATTTAAAATTATAAAGTCAAAAAAATACACATTTATACATTATATATTGTTATATTATACTCCGTTCCATGTAAAAAGTTACAACAGCATTAAAAAAATCTACGCGCAACGTTTTTGAAACTTTGTACTCTCTTCGTCACAAAAAGTCGCCCCCTTTTCTTTTGAAACGATGCTTTGATTTTCCTCGAAAATGTCTCTTTTCTGAAAAGTTTTGCTTTTACTAAAACTTGGAAATCTGATCTTCAGGTAGGTAGTAACGGACAAACGAGGTGGGTAATTATACAACAGCTCGTCCAAAGGGGATTTCAACTGTTGTGTACAGGATGGATCAGAAAAATGTGGGTATAAAATATTTCACATACCATTTTAAGTGGCGTTGGAATCTACCTCAACGTGGTTTTTTTTGCTTTTGTAGTTTTTAGTATCGTGTTGATTTCTCATTTAACGTAAAGATCACTAGACTGACATTAGTTTCAAACGTTTATACACCATTATCTGGTTTAAATTTTTTGGTACTACTTCCAGATGTTTATAATGATCAGAACTGGTTTCGCGCATAACGAGCATTATAAACAGATAAAAAACAATCATTAACAGGATTGCTTATGTTATGCTCAATTTTATGTAAAAAACACCTTGTTATGATTGTATTATTATCAGTTGATAATGCTCGTGATGACTTAAACCTTTACAGTTGACGAATTGACAGTTTACTCCTTAAAAATGGTCAATATGTAGTAATTTTTAACTACCTACGTAAATCATATTAAAATTAATATTTTACCACATCAGAAATTAAATAAATAAGTTTCGAAAATTATTCAAAATCGAGTAAGCATTGTAAGTCGAACAGTTACACTAATCTTATTAAATTTGTGACAATTTGGAGACTTGGCATCAAACAGCGCATTGAAAATGGTCGGTGGAATTGTGAAGGGTTTCTTAAAAATTGCATATTAATCAAATTGTAATAATAAATGATTTCACGAAGTTGACACGAAAAATGATTGAATGTCCCATCATTAAATTATTTTAAATACATCAGTAATTTTCAAGCCACCCTGTCCAAACGTAAATAAATACATAAATATGAGGTCGTTACGTTACAAAAACATCGGGTTTACCCCCTCCAGTAGCGCAACACGAGTTGGCTCTTTGCTTCACGTTAATCTTAATGTCCTCCAAGTTTAAAATACCAGGTGTGACCGTCGTGCTTCGTCTCGCGGTGGAATATCGCCCCGCATACAACTTTTTCAAACGACTAACTAACTACCTAATTCCAAATGCATCGTGTTGCATATTTATCTTTGTAATTGCGGTATATTACATGTGCAGTTTTGATTATGTTTTGATTAATTGGATTAATGTTTAAGTAGTGTTCTGTATCTTTTTAATATGTACCAGTTGAGATAAAAAATAAATGTAATATATATAGTATTTAGCCAATTCCGTGATCGAGTGGTAAATTTTGTTGGCTATGGTTCTGATGGCCACTCATG
The DNA here is from genome assembly GCA_022494535.1 of Himalopsyche phryganea. NCBI lineage: Eukaryota > Metazoa > Arthropoda > Insecta > Trichoptera > Rhyacophilidae > Himalopsyche > Himalopsyche phryganea. The sequence goes on from JAGVSL010000039.1 coordinate 1,756,128, forward strand.
ATGAATGTCTGTGATGTCTAAATTCTCTCCCACCTATCTGATCCTAAAAACGTGGCGTAACTATATCGATAAACCAACCACTAGTCGTATCCTAGCACTATTCTTTTATCCCTACTGTCCTCGAAAAAGAGAAGTTGAGCAACTGAGTAAAAAGCAGTTCTCTTAGAAAAATATCTGTTGAAATAAACTCCATTAGGAGTCCACATGCTCCACATTGGAAGAAGACATGGTTTAAATATATACACACATATATATATATATATTCGGGAGAGCAGGTTAGAGGAAGGCCATAGATGGCATTAATTACCGTCTCCGATCGGCTGGGTTATTGCATTTTTCAAATTCATTGCGATGTATAAAAAATAAATAAATTGGCGTGCGGTGAATGGTTTTCTATCTCCATCACACAACCTCACTTGTGTATAAACAAGTAGGATAGAAGAGCAAACGCCAGCATCCACTTATATTTCGGTTGCTATTTTCACTTAACATGTGATTGAGAGAGCGACAGCGAAAAAAAAGAGAGAGCACACGTCTGGTAGGTAACGCAAAAAAATCAGCGAAGGGTTGTAGAGATTTAAGACATTATAAAAATATTTCTTACAGTATGTAAGACCTCATAAAATGTGAAAAATTACTATAACAATCAGATGGTTTCAGCCTCGAATGTAGAACGATGCGTTTTTTTCGTATAATTTAATATTTCTCGAGAAATCTAAGGCAAAAATGGTTGTGATATTTTCTTCTCGATTCACTTTCACAAATTTTTCTTCAGTTAAATAATATTAAAAATTTATTTATAAATAAGTCTAGTCCACTGTCCACTAAACCTTAGCTTCCTAAATGTGCAACAGAAGTTGATTTAACGTGAACTTTAAGTCAGTTATCTATCTCTTTGGAGAAGGCAAGGAGAGAATGATAGAGTGATAGAGATACTGTAATAATCTAATCGATTTCTGTAATGTCTTTTCTTTCAGATGGGGAGAGATGAAAACATCCGTGCTTATAACTAACTATTATAGTTCTGACGATGATATGATTCCGAAATAACTATCAAATTTATCACACTATTCTTGCAGATTGGCCAATTGATGTAACCCTCAAAAAATACGAAAATGAGTTAATGATTAGATATCATTTTAAAAGCGACAGAGCAGGTTTCGACTAAGTGATGTAAATTAGAAAAACAAATTGAACGTTCTTTATGTTTGTAAAATTCTGACCCTGCCACTTGATGTAAGCCACTATTATGTTGACACTCCCTACGTTAAGTCTCGTATCTGCAAAAAAAAAAAAATTACAGGAGTGCATTTCAAAGATTCATAACGCAACTCTCCATATTATAATGTTTTCGATAAAAACAGTTTTTACTCTCTTAAGTAGTTTCAATTTTGAAGGTTTCATCAATTGAGAAAAACACCGTCGATTATATTTTACTTTCGTATAATCAAACTCTATTGAATAAATATCAATTGAATCAAAAAATTATTATAGGGACAAATAAATAAATATATAACTGAGATTTTGATCTCTGGGTTGAATATCTTGCTGAGCAAGATTTAATTAATTAATTATTATGAAAGTTCAATGGATCCATCAATAATAGTTAACATCTTAGATGTTCTTAATGATAATGTTAATTAAATTGAAGTGTCCAATAATGGTGAGTTATCGTAGCACGTCGCATGGCTGCCAATGCAATGTTACAACTTGCCAATAATTCAAATTGATATCACATCCAAAACAATAAATCAAATTACTCGGCCGCTAATACATCCCCTAACCTCTGCATAATTCGTACAGACTGCACTGACATACTATAGCGAAATTTGAGATGGTACAGTAATTTGAGTTGTGGACATTATTTCGCACGGGTTGTGAACTGCTAGCATTTGCGAACCACCGGTAGTTCGAGGTTGAATTTTCAATATTTCATTTAGTTTAATTGCTAAATGGGAGTACATAAAATTGATGTCATTCCTTTAATATTTAAATAATAAAACTTTCAAACATTTTTTAATTCATGTTGCATCAAATCTTTCAGCAGTATTACAAAAATATTATATATATATAGATTTTAAGCACGTCCATTCCCAATATGGAGAATAATATGGACACTAATGGAGATTTTTTCACAAGAAAGGCTTGTTTTCAAAGAGAGTAGAAATAGAAAACTAGCGATGGTGGCTCAACAATATTAAATTTATATCCCTTGGAGATTTTCACCTCCAAACACTAGTAATTGATTTCTTTTTGTATCCTACACTTTATTTTTAATGTAGGAATTAGAATCTTAGTTTACCATTGAAATAAATAACCTTGCGATATGGTGAGTCTGAAGACGTTTCTTAAAGAGGTGAAACGCGTCACATTGGTGATAAAACCAGTGAAATAACAAATGAATTTTTTTTTCCAAGTCCGCTGTCGATGTGGAGCATATGGTCTTCTAATGGTGATATCTCAACAGATTTTTTTCTGCGAGAACTGTCTGTTACTCAGTTGCTCAACCTTTCTTTATCGAAGAGAGTAGGGATAGAAGGGTAGTGCTAGGACAGGACTAGTGGTTAGCTAATCGCTCTCGCTACGCACCGTGAGTATGGGATGGGTGGGTGAGGAGGGAGTTTTTGGACAACACAAACACTCAGAATACGAATAGAAATTCATAAATCGATTGAAATATCAATTTATGAAAACTGTCCGCAACGGGAATTGAACCCGAGACATCCGTACCCGTAGCCCGCGACGCTACCAACTGCGCCACGGACGGCGAATTTTATATTGAGATTTGAAACTTTATACAGTTCGAAAATATTGTAGACTAAAATGGTCGACAGTAAAATCAAACATATCCGTTAAAAAGTCCGCAATTGTGTATTCATTTTCATACCAAAAGGCTAAGGGATGTATGTACGCAGACATGATTATTATAACGAAGCATACCATTGTGAAAAGTTTCCAGATTCTAGTTGGGGGCCGGCTAATATTTACGACGTATTTTCTTAAACTTTTGCCTGGGCGGTCGTTAAACAAAGTACAAAGTAAGACAAAAGTGTCGGCATTAGTGTCATCAGCTGTACTAAATTTTAATTTTAAATTTGTTAACCCGCCGGGGGTGTGCGACGGCCCCCGCTCCGCGATGATGGGTTAAATTATCGTTTTCAATTATTTACTGCGAGAAAAAATCATGAATTCAATTCACGAGACAATTAATGTAAAAAAAAACACATTAATCCATATTTTGTATAAATGATCATCATGGTCAAATTAGAATTGTTGAGATTTTGTACATATTTTGTCACTAATGACCCGGGTTTTCGAGCACACGAGTTAACTCGAACTGACCCCCGAGTCGTTAGTGAAAAAAAACATGGAAATGTACAAAATCTCAACAATTCAAATTTGATATTGAAATTCCATCGAGCACCCTCAGTCGATGTCTTAAATTATATTAACTTAATTCACCGTGGTATCAAACACGCCAATAAGCCTGCAAAATATTATTTATTATTAAAAATTTTCCAATTTTTAATAGCTCGAGCAACATTCAACTCAATGCGGAAGTCAATAAGTTGTACTCAACTGGCACCTGTTCAACGCATGCATTTCGACAGTGCTTTTTTACGGTTGCAAGTCATGGTACCTCACTAAAGCACAGTGTTAACGTATACTGTGCTTCGGAAACCGATGTTTGCGGCGAATACTAGGGGTACGATGGTTTGATTTTGTCAGGAACTCGGAGGTAAGATGGAGGACGGACCAGCCACTTATTACGTCCAAAATAAAAAAGCGACGATGGACCTGGCTTGGAAATGTGCTGCGGATGCTCCAGAGGATCCTGAATCCTGTCTGTCTCTTTTACCAACCGGATGAATTCAGACGCTCTTTAAGGTTGCTGATGAACATCCATATGATATACTGGGTGGAGCTACGGGACGCTGGGATGACCTGAGAGGAAGCGAAGATACTGGCGGGTGACAGAGAAGCTTGGAGAAACCGCATGATGGTCATATGCGCCGAATAGGGAGCGGATATGGTTACAAAAATTTTATTCTATTTTTGATTTGTTTTCTAGCAATCAAATGCACATGAATTACCTATTGAGTATTCAATCGTCATAAGTTAAAAGTACAATAAAGATGGACTGGAGTGCAGTTTGAATTATTGTTAAAATTTTGTAAATTTCCATGTATTTCGCCACTAACAATCTGGGCCCATCTTTCAGCATCTTCAGGCATTTATTTTATTTTAGGAAACTTTAGGAATGAACTCGAACACCAGTTTGTAACTGAGTAACAAGCAGTTCTCGGAGAAAAACTTGTATTAAGACACCTTCGTTAGGAGTCTATATGCTACACATTGACAGCGACAATGGTAAAAAAATATAATTATGTTATAAAATTTTTTTTATCTCTAGTCTTAATGTCGAAAGAACAAACTCGGGTACACAATTCAAAATTGATGTTGAAACTCTATCAAGCACCCTCAGTCGATATTAAATTTAAGAGTAAAGTTAAATATAATAGATAAAGGAAAGGCACAATAAATCATTTTAATGCAAGTCGTATTAAAAAAGATTTTGACCATATAGTTAGCCAAAAATGCAGTTAGCAATAATTCTTGCTAAAAAATATTTTATTTTAATGTTTATTTATGAATATACATATATATTTATATACGTCGGGACTTTCTGCATAAATAATAACTTAAAAATTTTAATGTTGCAGGATCCAAATAAAGTTTATGTTTTATCTTTGTCAAGAAAGTCACAGGGTGTACTTAATGTGTATTGTTTTGAAAGCAAGGTGTTTCACCCCTTCATTCTTACTAAATACCTACTTATATTTTTAAATATGTAAATATTATATAATACATAACAACCCCGCTGCAATTATGGACCCCTTGAATCTCACAAAATTAAATTAACTAAAAAATTATAATTTTTTTATAAATTATTACAATAAGGTAAAATTACCAGTAGTTGGCCGCTTAAGAGAAAAAATCATCAAACATAACGATTAACGTCTGAATGATAGATGAAAAAGCATGTGTATTCATAATGGATCAAAAGTCTTAATTAATATGATAAGATACAAATTACGAAAGGGTGTGTTACAAAAAAAATGTGTTCAATTTTTAACAAGCATGTTAGTGTTTCAGTAGTTGACCACATTGTTTTCTAGTAGTTGATGATGTCTAATCACAGGGTTTCATGACAACCTTTCATCAGAGTCGCCTCAATGCTCCTGTATTAAAATTCTTTTTTGGAAGAGAGTATGAATATAAGGATATGGTCAGGACAGGACTAGTGGTTAGATAATTGCTACTGCTATGCCCCATTTTTGGGATCGAATGGGTTTGAAGGAATTTAAGACATCACAAAAATCCATGCCTATGAACGAAAATCGATCGAAAAATCAATTTATGAAACTGTCCGTTTTGGGATTTGAACCCATGAGATCTGCTGTGCAGCTCGGAAACGGTTTGAGTATTCGTTTACTATTGCTCAAGTTATTTATAATTTCAAATTAGAATCAAACAATGCTATATATTATAAATTTGACAAGTTCAACGGTTAACTATTTGGGATGGTCAAATTGGTCGAGAGGCCGGATCAGGACGCTAATCACGTTCTATGGGACTGAATGTATATGAATGCCGAACGAACAGAGTTGTTTGCTCTGGTTCGTCCTTAAACGGGCCAAATAGGCCACGTTGACTTGATCTCAACCAACGATAACTTTGAGGCATTCGATAAATTTGCAACATCAAATGGGGACATTTTCTCTCTCTATCTTTTCTTTCCTTAAGCACAATAGTGTGTGGTTAGAAGACCAGTCCTGTGCAGCTCTGCATTAAGCCAAGAATATGAAGAGTAAATTCGCTTCTTTGCTTTATCGTTATCGCGTTATGGAAGGCGGCCGTGAAACAGCGGCAACATGTAAGGTGGAGGTGGGGCAAAGAATTGTTAATTTGAAGAAGAATGACACCATATGCCTAGGTTAAAAAATCAATTTATGAAACTGTCCCTAACGTGATTTGAAACCTAGACATCCGTAACTGAAACTAACGACGTTGACCACTGCACCACAGACCCGGCAGATATCATCAATACTAATATCTAGTTATGGAGATACATAAGTGAAGATATAGAGAAATGCAATGGTCTATAGAAATAAAAATTTGAAACTGTATTTTTTGGGACTTGAGCTGTCTAGTCACAAAATTGTCTTTTGTATAATATGCATGCATACATATTAAATCGTTTTAAACTAATGTCTGTCATTCCAACTGAGCCCTATAGTATCAATACTTCCCAACCCATTAATTTCTCATTTGGGAGTAGTTAAATCGACTACATATCTTCGATAACGGTCCGTTAGACATCTTTAACGATTGTGTAGTCGTTAGGAAACGTCGTTTAACGACTAAACGGTTGAATGGCTATTCATTTGATTTCCGTTAATATTTCTATACTGTATTTAGAAACGATGAGATTAACTCCGAAAGGGTTAATATAGGCTTAACGGCTATATTATATGACAATATGATTGAATATCCAATTATTAATAAAGGATTTTCAAATCAAAGATAATACGTTTAGTTAATATAACACGTGTTCTGGGATTCTACGTAGGGAGTGTCGATATAATAGTGGCTTATATCAAAGGGCCGGGTCAGAATTTTTAAATCTAAAAGCAATGTAAAATGATGTTTCCCTTCCTAATAATAAAATGATGAGACCTGCTCTGTTTTCTTTTAAATGAGATCCAATCATTTTCGTATGTTTTCGGGTTACATAAATTGGCCAAAACTACGTCGATGTAATTCTTATTAATTTTTTTGATACTTTTTTGCTAAAAGACGTGTATTAAAAATATATATTTAGAATAAGAGCCAGAAAACGAACACTTTTATAAATTTCAAAAATCTTTATAGAATCGTTATATTCAAAAAATTGCAAATTTCTCATCGATCACTTTCTTAAAAATGCTTTTTTCTACGATTTTGTCTAAGACATCAAATCTCAGTAACCTGCGATAAACTCTAATTTAGTCACGGCGTAAAGCAGTAAAAAGCATATCTGAAAAACAGGTGTCAACTGTTTGCTAGACAGGCTTGAAAACTTTACTATTTCCATTTAAATAAAAGAGCAATATTATTAACAAAAAATTTGTGGGCGAAATTATTAAAAAAAAAAATTTTTGTTTTGACATTTCATATTTTTTAGAGTGACGGAAAGCCATTAATGATAGTCGTGAAATTAGAAAAAAAAACGTACTTATTCGTCTTAATGTGTGCTTGTTAACGATGAGCAAAACGGTTAAGATTTCTATACAGTGACATCTATTAATCATTTATGAATTATATTAATTTTTGTAAAAAAAAATAGTTAGTATTATTTTTTCATCAACAGATGGCGTTGTGTCGTAATCTAAACTTTTTCACCCATCGTTAATAGTAATTTCTTAAAGTGTTATTTATTTATGTTGGAATTAATTTTTTTACTTCAACCTTTGAGAATGATACCTACAAGGTTTCTAAGCTAAAGGCAATGAAGTGAACAATAGTATTATATATATTTTAATTTGCCCATTGAAAAGTAGAGATGTTTTCAACATTTACTAGTTAGAAACCCAAACAAAATTAATGTAATTATTGTTCTACAGTATTAACCCAAGTAGGCATTTTTTGGTTCTAATACTATAACCAAGCAACAAAAAAATACTCTACTTTATTTCTACAACAAAACTTAAAAGATCAAAATCGAAATGATAGTTTCACTACTACCCGTGAGGTGTCACTGTAAGGATAAATGCAAAGAAAATCGATAAAACTATTTTATTGAATTTTATTATAAATTGGCAATTTTATAAAGAGAAATCATTGAATTTAATGTACTTCTTTTAACAATGCTTTTTTTTATTCAATCACAATAAAATCTACTGCGAGAAATCGATAAAAAAAGTGTATTTTTCAAAACTTGATATTTTGTCTGATAGATGTCAGTATATTAATAAATTATAAAGAATTCTCAGACTTTTTGTATTAGAAAGTTTTCCAATTTATAAGATAATTAAGCTTTAAAGTTAGAAAATCCCTATACGAATACTGATAGGGGGTGCAGAGCGACTAAGACTGTTGAATTCTTATAAGGATTTTTTCACCATGTGAAACATTTAATTTTACTTGCCCAGTCCCTAACTCATTTCTGAGAGTAATACAAAGTTGACCGGATGGGAAGTATACCAGAAGGTTGCGTGTACAATCTATTTTTCTCTTTCTTCTGAGGTATCACCTGAAGGATCGATTTGCTTGTCGATGTTGTATTTAGGCAGTCACCTGCAGCACGGGCAAAATATTTGGAATATAAAGGGTGGCGGTGCATGGGAAAATTGACATCGCCTTACGAAGGTATTAGCTGAGGCATACAGTGTATTGATTTTGTCATGGTATAAGTCTGAAACACTCCTGACAATCATTTTTATTCGCTGCTGTGTTACAGTTACGTTAGGTAAACCGATACACCTCATATGACAAACAAATATGAAGATTTACTAATTACTTTTGCAGTAAAAAATAAATTAATTACGTAGACTAATTACTGTACGATAAGATACCTTAAATTTCTTGTTCTACCCTACGCATGTTTTAGGGGAGTCGCATTATTATTATTATATCTTACAAGACACTAAATTGACACCCCATTTCTTGTGCGATTTCAGTTCGATGACAGAAGTATACTAACGTATATATAATATACTTATTATAGTAATTTCTACATGATAATACTGTTCAGAAGTAAACAACCATACAGTTTAAATAGGTTGATCGTATTTTCCGACCACCAGCTCATTTTTGTAATTCAATTATCATTTAATAGTTATATTACCTAATTTTCTTACTTAATTTTAATATTTTAAAGGTACACACGGTTTATTAACTGTCAGTTCGAGTTAATCTACGTACTTTATTGGCTGAAGATGGCAAAAGGCGAAACCTGGATCGTTAGTAATATAACTTATTGAAGGTCCCCAAGCGTTTTGAGAAACGGGCCGGATTGAATTTTTTTTTAACTTGGGGAACCGGACGACAAATAAATTGTGATATTGGAATCATTACAATATCAATTTATTTATTCTTTTTAAGATAAATTATGGGAGTAACTACCACAATAAGCCTCAAATAGAGAAATCACTTCTAATCCACTTCAAGTATTTAGAATTATTTTGACATTTATATTGTTCTGTTTTGTCTGCACTGCATTCCTAAAATAATTCCTCGTATAAAGTATGAACGACTCGATTTTATTTTATTCATGTGTTCTGGTATTCAAATTTCTAATGGTGATAACGTGTATCATATCAATTTAAAACATAAAATTCGGTACTGTAGCTGAATCGAAAACGCTTTGAGCAATCTTCCTTTTCAGTAGCAGTATCCACGGGGTCAAATCTCAGTATGAACAGCTTCAAAAATTGACTTTTTAATTGATAGCTTTCGCTTACAACCAGTCTATAAAAGCAGTTTTAAATGTAGTGGCTTAGCTGAGATGAGCAATTTCTTTTAATGGGTTAACTGTAAATTCTTGGTGGAAAGATATTATGTATATCTAAAAAAAGTGAAACAATTTTTTTTGTAATACTATTAACTATCAAGGCCTGTTTCTCTAATTGCGAGCATACAACTGAATTTTTATCATAAAAAATGTATTTTCTTTTAGATGTATAAACGTATTTAGAAACTGTTTAAGCACGCCACTGGCACTAAAAGTATTGTAACGAATGGCTCAATTAACTGAACCGATTTAAAATGGTTTCAAAGAGAGAAAGTTAGTTATGTTTTATCAATCGGGATGAATGTGTGTAAAAAATATCATGTTTCATCATAAGTTAGTTGCCCCATTTCCACCCGTTATATGTATGTGGGCGCTGTTTCACGGCCACCATCCATAACGCAATAGCTGTCAAGAAAAGAAAAGAATTTACTCATCGTGTTCTTGGCCCAATGCAGAGCTGCACGGGATTATATCGTTATTTTGGTGCAAGCTAATGTTGAAAGATTAATATATCGCTGTGGACCGTACCTTATGTAACACCCACAAAATATGGTCAATCAATTATAATAATGTCGAAAATTGAAACTTGAAATATTACAGCATGTAAAAAAAACACCATCAAAATAAAGTCAATCCATTAATTAATTAATATTAATGTTAAAAGTTGAATGTCGAAAACTGAAAATAGCATAGTTGACCTAGATTTAGGAGGAGTTTTTGTGACATATATACAGACACACAGATTTTAAAATGTATTTTCTGCCTTATAGTAGATATAGTTGTCAATCTCACTCTTAAATAAATTGTCATAGATTTAACAATTTTCAATGTTGCCAACCCATGAAAACTATGCACCCCCTATGCAATATTTGCTAATTAAGTACTGACTGCCACCTCTGAGAGTAGTACTTAAGTAGCAATACAGACATGTATCGACATTAACACCTATTGTCTGATAGTCGAAGTTCTCTCGCAAGAATAGAGAAGTAAGATGAAGTGCATTGTATTGAAGACGGTGTATTGGGCGATATCGAAACGTGCAGTTGAATTAGATCAATGTTTGTAATCGAGGCTGTTTTATATTTTTATAATTTTTGGTACACTACATAGCTCCATCTCTGTGAACCCTTGTCAGAAGGGCAGGTTAATTATTTTCGTTTGGAATTTTCATCTCCCACGACAAGTAATTGATTTGGAATTAGTCTATCAGTATTTATGTCTTACTCACTCACCACGTCCAGTAGAATCGAATAAAGCCCACCACACCCTTTATTTTTAAATTAAGAATTAGAATAATTTAGTTTGAGGATGCTTCGTAAAGAGGCGAAACGCGTCACGTTAGTGATAAAGTCAGTGGAATAACAAAGTTATTTATTTTAATATTATATATTGAAAACGAATTTCCACAAAGTTACTACATTATAACAAAAATAAAAACATGTAAATAATTAATATTAAATATGTTTTATAATTAACTATAATTTTTGTAGATTATGTTTTGCATGCACTTAAGGGTGATTTTTGCAGTATTAATAATACAAAAAGTCAAAAATGCATATCGATGAACTAATGTTATTAACCGTTATCTAATATTTTGACAAAAAAGACTTTGTAGACTGTAATTCGTTTATTTAAAATAATACAAATTATTTGAACTTTTAAATGATTTATAAGTACTCTTACATACTATCTTTTTAATATTTAGCTTCTTTTAGCATCCTGTGAAGTTTGTAAAAAGTCACTTACGGGATTATAGCATTAGGCGATCGATATGCAGATATACAATTTTGCAATGAAACCGTCGATACGCTCCACATTTGGAACAAACATGGTTAAAATTGAAATGCTACAATAAGCAGATAAAAAAAAGGCAACGTAAATAAGTTGAGCGATAAATATGAACATCATGGTAAATATAAATTACCCAGCAATACGGTGTTTCATAAAAATATACACCTTAAAAAAACATTGCTGAGAGTGTTCTTGAAAAACTGTCACTCAAGCAATCACGTCTTTGATAAAAAAAAAACTTATGACGTCACGGCAACAGCTCTGGCCGAAGGGCCACTTCTAGGATAGGTACTATTGCACTCTTATGCTGCGAAGTGAAAATGGTTAAGTGCATAATATCATGGACATACAAGTAAAACCGATTAACTACGCTTTGAAAATTTTCACTTTTTATATTTTCTCCCAATGTGGAGCATCTGGTCAACTTATAGAGCATTTCATCAGATGTTGTCTTACGAGGGAAAGTAAGATTAGAAGGATGGGATTTGTAGAATTGGAACGTTAAACAAAACTATAAATCGATTGCAAAATTGTATTCATTCAAGAATTCGGGCCCTTTACCACGTGAGTTAAACAAAGTCGCAACAGTGTTGACCATTTGGGTGCGAGAATATTAAGCTCAGTTACAAAAAATACAAAAAAAAAAATCTTTATATCAGTGGTTCCCAAACCTATTATGCTCATGAACCCTTTTTTATAGCAAAAACCTGACCAAGAACCCCCAAGTATCTCTGCATAATTGCATAATAGAAAAATTATAAACATAATGTCTTGAATGGTAAACGGTGATGTAAAAATAAAATATAAATAAATTATTTGACATTTAAATGAGGTTCAATTGCACTTAATCTACGTTCTACCATATAGGAAAATGGGAAAGCAATCAATAACTTCTGTACAGTGACCCATAATATATAAAATTGGTATCTGTTTTTGTAACCAGAATTTGTGGTATACTTATTCAAACATTGGTTTCCGCTCCTCATGTGTGGAAGTATTTATTCATCTGCGCGTATGGGTCTGATTGCAAAAGGGTCCAACACCCGACAAATCGCTACCAATATATGTATTGCTATTTATTTCAACATTCATAATAATGAAAATGCGTCTCAAATATTGTTTTAAATTAAGCCTTTCGCGGACCCTCCAACACTGTCCACGCACTCACAAATTTTTAATTTGCCATAGACCCCCTCAGCGGTCACAAGATATGAAAGATCCCATAGTGAAAGTAATCACCAACCCTTAAGCCCCTAAATATCACGAATCAATCTTAATAATTTTACAGACATAATGAATAGTGTTAAAAGCAACAAATTTTTGAATCCTTCAAACAAAGATACTTTCACTTTTAAGGTGTTAACTGTCAATTCTTGGTGGAAAGACATTATATTTAAAAAAATAACTGTTACACTCAATTTTATATAAAAAAGCCTGTTATGTTTATATTTTTGTCAGTCGATAATGCTCTTGATGAGCGAAACCGGTCCTGATCATTATAAACATGTGAAAGTAGTACAAATGAATTGTGTTTTATTAAAAAAAAAGGATCCTCTCATATATTAAACGAATTTAAAACGAGGGGTACATATTACTAACATTCTCGGTTATAACGACGGAATACCCCATTGATAAATACAATTAACTGTCTTTACCTTTCCCGAACGATTCGGCGGTAATTTTGTGGAAATTCATTTTTAATATAAAATTAAATTTGATAATTCAATTATTCCACTGACTGTGTTACACCCTTCCCACATCTAGTAGAAATAAATAAATCAACCACACTCTTAATATTAAGTTGAAAATTAGAATTATTGTTTACCTAAGAAATCAACAACCTTATAGTAAGTCTGAAGATGCTTCAAAAAGAAGCGAAACACGTTTCTCATTTATTCATATTCGACGGTTTTTGAACTATTTGATATTCGAATAGTATTCGTTACAATTATTAATGACATATTTTACCAAATCGACGAAAGATCACATCACAATTTCTCCGTATTTCAAGAACAATAACGAATACCCCAGGTTGTGTTTATTTGTGCCTTCACCCAAATCGGGTGATTTTAATATCTTATCATAATACTTGAGTTTGACAATGACAAGCCGTAATTTCAGTAATTGAAGGAATGCAGCTGGAATTATCCATCTCAGCTACACATTTTAATACTGTAATACAATTGAACAGTATTGGAATGTATATTTATATAGAATGTTAGGTTATTAATTATTCAAATTGATTTTTTAAGAGAATTTTCATACTTCAGAAACTAATCGAACAGTTTCAGTTTTACTATTCGATATTCGAATAGTTAATACTGATAAATAGTTGGAAACATTATCACTCAGTCAGTGGAATAACCAAGGTATTTTGTATCACTATTCCATAATTAATTTTAAATATGTATTATATTATAAAGTATAATACAATGATTATAATAAAATTTTAATTGCTTAATAAACGCACCTGCAATGTTATGGCATAGAATTTGCTCACATCTCGAAAGCCTTTCATTAATTAAAAGTGACTCAACAAACATAGTAATACATGCACCAAAGGAGCAAACGGAGACTTGCGACGAACGTACAAGCTTTTTTGAGCACCTAGACACGTACTCACGACGCCCGCATTAGATTGTATCACCTAGCAATTGTGGGGAGAGTTGGCAGTTATTTAACCAAATTACAATTTTTACAATTTAGTTGTGCCTTTTTCAAATTGACGAAATCCAGCACAATGGGCTGGAGGAAACTGGAAAACGGAAGAATCGTCATGGATGCTGGTTCAGGAAATCGCTGTTCTTGGTAATGACGCTGTAGCCGATGTAAAGATGTATAAATAAAATTAAGTGTATTTATGTTAAAGGTGTGTATTTATTACTTTAGTGCTAGCCCACACGGACGGTGGCAAACTACCGACAGCTCAAAGTGACATTTTCGGTATCCCGTCAGTAAAAACAGTGTGTAAGTATGTAGAAATTAAACTTTTGTGTATTAGGGTAAATATCAAAGTATTCAATAGTACACAAGACTTTATTAGTTAGTTGTTAGCTATTTTGGCTTCACGCCATCGTCAAAACTATATTTTTTCTATACAGTTTTATAAAGCTAATTATCACTATATATTTAGTTCTGACGGTGACGTGAAGCTGAAATAGCTATAAATTATCTAATAAAATTTTGAAGAACTGAACAGTGATATATTTTATCCTATTTTTATTCTTCTTACTAAGGTTGAAGCTATGTTGAAAATTTGATTTTTAAAAATATTTCAAGCATGTATTTTATAAAGAACAAAAAATATTCATTTATACAATTGTACAATACCTACCAAAAAAAAATATAAAAAAAGCTAATTAATTTATTTTTTAATTGTAAAAATACTACAAATCAAATAAGATTATTTTGTCTTTCCAAAGATGTTAACTGTATAATTATATGTTTTTGATTATTTTTTTATTTTCCTTGGTAGATTATTACTAAGTCAAACTTGTAAGACAAAGAGCAACGTTTTTATTTTTACGACAGTTTTTAATCTAAAAGTATTTCGGTATTTGTTTGTTAGACTACATGTGTCAATTGTCCACGTGTCTTTTGTGTTCAACTATTTTGAATACACTACTTTATAAAATAAAAAAATCGACGATAAAACGAATTGTAAACAGTATTAAATTGAAAACCAACACAATGTGGACTCTATCCATCATTTGTACCAACAACAATTCTATCTAACCCAACAGGGATTAAGGTTATTCTCGATGTTTCTCGACGTTGGACACTGCTTACTGTATGTCAATTCGAGTCCATTCGTGTGCTCTAATGCCTGACGATGCCGAAAAGGCGAAACCCGGGTCGTTAGTGACAAAATACATGGGAATGTACAAAATCTCAACAATTCAAAGATTGGTATTGAAATTCCATCAAGCACCTTCACTCGATGTCTTAAATTATATGAAATTACAACATAATATGGATTTAAAAATAACGAGATATTACATATTTCTACAATAATATGACACACCCTGGTTTTGTTTATTAAACTTAAGTTATATTAGGGTTCATAACTGACAGCGCACAGTTTTAATGACAATGATTCTTGGTAGTCGAACCGAGTTATTGTCGTTAAAAACAATCTATATGTGCTATAGCCAAAAATTAGAGAGCAGGCGCTGTTAATGGACTCGTCCGCTGAACGAGTCTATTATTGGCAAACGAGGGAGAAGCCTACAGTGTGTGAAGTTTGATTTTTGTTTTGGCAGTCGGCTCTCGGAGCCTTTCGGCTAAAGCGAGCCGGCCGGCATCGCAGTCATTATACATTGTTTTTGTTTGTTTTGAAATTCATGTGTTCAAGTAAACGTAAATGTAGACCAAATTTTATGTTTTACTATTAATTTTTGTACAATAAACAACTCCATCTTCATTAATTAAATAAGAGATGAATTGGATTGAAATGGTGTTTGCTTGAGATCCAAGCCTCCCAGACGGTGATAACCAAACATTCGCCCCTCCTCGACATGGCTGTCTCAAATAATTAACGTGCATAATTTTCTTCCGGTGAAATAGTTTTGTCACATTTCACACCACGTTCCCCGTTTCACGAGACGCCAAGCGCGACTGGAAAAGTCATCGCTAAAAATCAAAAGAATATAAAGTTAGCAAGGCAAGGGCTGGTTTTCAAAATGTTGTGCGACCTTTACAAAAGTGCTCCACATAAGACGTTTTAGAATCGAGCCCGTTATGCAGTCGCTCACAACTACAAACAATGTTTTCGTTCCTTTTTCAAAAAGTCGCGCTTTGTATTCGAGCTTTGTCGCTCAGTGCTGGCTCGTGGTTACTTTAATAATAATGAAATAAAAATATCGATGATCGAATAGTTTTAAAAAAACATTTCGTTGACGAAATATTGCTAAATCGAATATTCTATTTAACTGTATTTTGTTCTTAAACCATGTTCGCTCCTATTGTACAGTATACATATGGACTCTTAATAGAGCGTTTCAACAGTATTTCGTCAATCTCTCAGCCTCTCTTTTGGTGAAGTGGTATGAAGTTAAGAAAGTAATATTTCTCAGCCAATTTATAGCTCTATTTTTGAGGAATAGAGTGGGGGAGATGAAATTGTCACAAAAATGCATTCGTGCAAAAATCCATAAATCGATTGAAAAAATTCGTTATTCAAGCCCTTGACCGATAAACTGACAGAAAGAAAGCTCAACAAAATCTACCACTCGGTAACGAAGGTGACATGTTTTTTACCATGTCGCTAATGGGGATATCTTTTCAGAAGTTTTTTTTTATGTGAAACTGCATGTTACTCAGTTATTCAATCTCTCTTTTTCGAAGAGAGTAGGGATAGAAGGATAGGGCTAGAACAGGACTAGTGGTTAGCTAATCGGATGGATGGGAGAGAATTTTAAACATCATTTTCCAATTTAGTCTACATTGGTTCAGTAGCGAAAATTTATTGAAGTTATAGTGATCCCTTTAAACACTTTCAGTCAGACTTTTTGACCACAAAAAAATACTAATTTTTTGATATAATTCAATTAATTTTAATAAAAAAGCAATTTTAGCATAAAAATTAACAGATTCTCTAATTATCAACAATTTTATGAGATGAATGATTCTTCAGAAAAACACTAGGGATGTATTTTACCCATTAATTTGAAAACACGAGACAAGAAATATTTTTTGAAAATTACTGTCAATCTTGTTAACTTTGGTACAGTTCTGAGGGTTGTTTGTATTTTTATGTTTCACCATTGCATTTATGTGTGGTATTGTTCTAAATAAAAATGAACTGATGTCTTAAGATGAAATTTAATTAACATAAATAGATTCATTTTTGTAACTGATAATAGATAAATAAGGTGGGAAAAATTTTCATCCAAATCGGGTAACTTTAGCCAACGATACAAATAATCACGTAATTACTATATATTTACAATATTTCGTACAAAATTGAAATGGGAAAAAATAAACAGGATTTCGATGACTAATTTAATTTATTTCAAGATAAGTTTTAAAATTGTGTTTTATCATTCCCAGCTAAAATAAATGATGTTGTACATTAATTCATATTTTTATCACCAGGGCTACTCAATACCTTTGCTAGTATTTTACTAAAAAATATTCATATGGCATTAATTAGTATTATGATAATATTATAACAGCATAATGTCAAAACTTTTTCTATGTAGTGGGCCAATCTTAGAGCGATGGACAAACTTACCAAAATTGATGGTACTTAAAATAGAACTTTTGCAGACAATATTTATTATGCCACCACTGCTGTCTCAGGTAGGCTGAAAGCATACATACATCCGTAAGGTGAAGGCGAATGAGGAATAGAAAAGAGCACGAACTAAAATCGAACGAGTTGTGAAAAATTCTTTGACTTATTGAAACCTTTTCGCGGGGAAGAAATTAATTGAGGTGTTCGCCGAACAGGTTAAACACAACGCCATAACAACCGCGAGTTTGATTACCAAAACTGAGCCGTATCGATCGGTAATTAAGAGTCATATTTGCGAGACATTTTCATGTGAAGTGAGTTTTCTATCAAGTAAAATCCCGAACCGAGTTTTTTAAGATAATTTTACGCCTTTCTGGGTACCGGCAAAAGTTGTGTGCGGACGCCTTTTCTTGTTTCAAAGAGTGCGTATTGAGTTTTTTTTCTTTTTGCCTATTAATTAAATGGATGCTTTGGTTTCCCGCGCTTTTTTCTTCTTTGGCGCCGTTTTCAATTTTCTTTGCTAACGTCTGCTTGTTGAAACGTGGTTTTTGCGCTTTTTTGTATGGTTTATATGTGCTTTATTTTATTTTATTAGGAGGTGTACCTCTTCAATAGGCAAATGGTTTGATATGTGGTTTATTTTATTTTATCAGAGAAATGTATTTTTACACCCTTAAAATAATTTGATGAAATTTCAATACTTTGAATTTCTGAGATTTTGTACATATTAAAATATTTTTGTCAGGAAAAATGTATTTTTGCACCCTTAAAATAATTTGATGGAATTTCAAAATCATATTTGAATTTCTGGAATTTTATACATTTCCATGTATTTTGTCACTAATGGGCATATGGCTTTCTTATTGAGGCGTCTCAACAGAAACTTAACAATGAGAACTACTTGTTACTCAGTTACTCAACATGTGTTTTTGTTTACGAAAAGAGTAGGGATATAATGATAGGGCTGGAGCAGAATAAACTATTTTCAAATAAAAAAAACACTACTTGTTTTGTACCACTTCCACACTTTTATAGTGATCAGAACCAGTTTTAATCATCGTTAACATTATCAGCTGATATTGATATATTCATCAGTCGATAATGCCCGTGATGAGCAAAACCAGTCCTTATCATTTTAAAAATGAGGAAGAAATACAAATTTAATTCATTTTTTAAAAACATAATGCATTTTTATCAAGAATTGACAGTTAACGTTTTTAGTATCGGATGGGTGGGAGGGGATCCTAGACGACACAAACATCCATCCCTACAAACTGAAATCCATAAAGCGGTTGAAAATTCAAATTATGAAACTGAACTGGAGACATCCGTAACCGTAGCCAACTACATTGACCAATGCACCACGGACCTCGTCGGGTGTTTTAAAATAAATTTATTACATTCAGAAATTGCCCAATTTAAAAAAAAAGGTTTTCGCTGTTCTTTGAATACGAAAAATGAGACGTAGCATTTGAAAATATTAAAAAAAAAACTATTGAAAAATGGGGAAACTGGGGAGAGTAATAAAAAAATATTTTCGAAACATCTTCAACCCTAATGAAAAATAAATTACTTCCCCTTAAAACGAAATTTTGCAATTAAACCTATCAGCGATCATTAATGTTGCACCAGCGTATCTATTTTTGCGTACTTAACAGAACTTTTCACACTAATCATAAGTATTTTGAGATAAAATTTAATTAAAAAAGGGAATATTTATATTTTTACGAAAGCGTTAGTCATTTTTTTTCTTACTATTATCGTTATAAAAAGATAAAAATTGTTCACCTCATTACAGAAAACGATTTTTTAATATGCAATAAATAGAAATTTATATAAAATATATTAGATGTTTAAATTAATTAGTCCAATTTATTTTATTTTTATACCTTTACTTAAATAATTATTATTATACAAAATTTTGTTTTTTTTTTTGGTTACATTGGTTGTCAATCTTGTGGTCAACTATTTAATAATAGGATCGGATAGAGTGCGTGATAGATGATATGAATACATTTTAAACCATCTATACTATATCTCTATACCATCGGATTTAAATTCACTTATTATTTATCGAAAACAAATAATGCTTCCAACGGGATTCACGGGATTCGAACCCATGACATTTTTATTAAGAACGTTTTTTCATCAATTTTTGCTCTCAATTCAGGGCATATTTACTCCTTGTTTATTTTAAATTTTTTCCAGATTAATGTTGAGACAGATATGCATTTTTTTGCATAAAAATCAATTTTTGCAAGTGTCCGTTTGGGGAAACGAACTCATGGACACGTGTAGTAAAAACGACAACGCTCGCCACTCGACTACCGTCCATGTAATTTATAATTTTAGTATTTATTTAAAATAAGGGAAATGCAGTCATCAATTCAAGTGATGACTGATGCATAAAATGCTAAAGCTATAATTTGTGATGATTGAATAACAGTCAACTTGTTTATGTATATAGATTTGTTTATATATAAATTAAACCATATCTACTACTCCCTACTTGGAGCGTATGGCGACACCACACGATGCCTCCAAGATACTATGCCACGCCACCAGTCTCCTAGCTTCCTGATCAAAGTCATTCCAGCATCCTGTAGCATCCTTTGGATGGTCATCAGCTGCCTTCCAGGGTAACAGAATCCATAAGGTATAAGGTTGGTATAAGAGACAAACGGGATTCAGACTCCATTAGTGCATTTGCAGCACTTGTCCATCGTCATTTTTTTTAGACGTTATAAGAGTCTGGTCTGTCCGCTCTCTTACTTCTAAGTTTCTGGTAAAATCAAGCCACCTTGGTTGCAGTATTTGCAGCATGCATCTGTTTTTGAAATATATTATGCAGTTATCTTTTGTTTTCATAAGGTGTCATGGCTCACAGAACTAAAGCAGCATGCGTTGAAAAGGTGACACTTGTTTCTGATCGAAAATAGCCTTGTATACCAGACTATACAAACGTATATAAAAATCTCAATTTAAAAATTCGTTTTAAAAGAGCATATAGATAAGTGAAAAAAATTAAAGTGATAATTACACCTCGGGGCCAAAATAACATTGATTTTTAATTAACGCGTCTCAAAGGGGGAGAAGCACTCATTTCGTTGCGCCGTGCGTTGAAAAATTCGCGATTATTTAATGGTCCAACGACGGAAACAGATACCGCGGCGCTCCGTCTCGCCCACCCCTCCCCTTTATCTTGCCTCGCCAGATTAAATGAAGAAGAAAAATCTAATTTCCTATCAAGTTTTCCGGTGAGGTCGTAATTAAAAAAAACACGCCGATCCGGAATATTTACACCGTGGGCGTTTCATCCCAGTCTCCCCTATTTTAATTATCGGGAAAAACGCATACGAAATATAGTTATGGACTTGTGTACTTTTCTTATTACAGACAGATGTGGATGGATATCTTCTTGAGCTTCTTTCAATAAAAAAAATATTGTTTCTCTCTAGTAACACTTGGAAGTACTCTTGTCCCATACTGTTATGTGACATAATATCATAATATAGAGTCATAGAGTGTATATATTGACATTCATTCAGTCATAAAGACAAGTTCTGAGATAATTGCATTTAAAGCATTATTTTTTTCTAAGTTCTCTCTCTCCCAAGTTCAATTGCTTGTTTTTTAAAAAGAGTTCTTGTACATTATAAAGTATAATCTTATTGGTATACAAATCATAAGATTTGGTATCGATGACTTATAATTATATCATGCTTTTTGTCAGAGTAAAAAAATATCGTATGTCTTAGCACTGTTTTTTTCAATGCTATTATATTCTATGACTTCATACGTTTTACTAGTACAAAGAGCATTAAATTTTTCGAAATAACATCTACAGTAGAGATACTTTATTACAAGGCCATTTTATATATATTGAGAGAAGAAACAGTTGAAAATGAAATGAAAACGGTAATATTTAAAATATAACATATAAATATAATATGAATTATTGAATTTGAAAAAAAAAACTGTACGCTTCGAGTTATATCTCCTTCATCTATTTCTCTTCTTCCTTCCTATGGCTGTACTCATATTTCAGGCATTTTTTTAATACTTTTTGTAATTTTTTCTATTTTATTTCAAACAAAAATTATTTTTCGAACCCGCGGCGAAAAAAGGCGATAATTTTTAAATTACGACCTTCCCCGGGTTGATCACGCTCGCTGCGCTGATAACGGGGCGGTTAAAAAAATCACAAACGTTTTTTTAAATAATGAATTTCTCAAAGTTTTTTTACTAGTTACACTTAAAAAAATGTTAATGGTCGAACTAAAAAACACGACATTAATTATTTTTTGAAAAAAATGTATTGCTCTGTATATGATTGTATTTTTTGCATACAAGTTAAGCTCTTTCTACATTTCTTTGAATATCGATTATAGAGAAAAAATCTCTGGCGTTGTGGCACAAGTTGATATGTCCGTTTTTGTCACATTCGGTTTATTCTCACGATAAAATATTTATCAGCATGTGATGGGAATATTTGGTATGCTGGTCATTATCCATGAAGAAGATCCATATCTGAGTATTTGAGCGCGTTAGAGTCATGATTTGTCTGGGTGTGGAATTTAATGACTTTTTTACGCGAACTTTTGAGTCGTGACCACGCGCCAAATGCTCAGATGTGGACACATCATGATTCATTTAATTTAAATTTTTGATAACTTACCAACGTTCATATTTATTTTCCCTTAGGCAAATGTGTAACTGACATATCAACTTTTGCCATAACGCCAGAAACAAAATGATATTTTTTTTATTCGATGCGCTTATTACAGGAAAAAATGCACACCAAATTAGGGATTTTATATGGTATTTAATTATTGATGACAAAACTAGCTGATTGATAGTAAATAAACTGGTTTAGCACAAAAAGGGTGGTGGCTTATTCTTGGCGATCCATAAACAGAATTAAATAATTCTTCTGTCACCTGACTGTGATTTCCAAGTCCTGTTCCAAAGGTGGCAATTTTGGGTTTGATAACTAATCACAGTTAAGAAGGCTCAAAGACAGACACAGGTAATATACTGTGACTGCGTGACAAGTAGTACTGGGCAGCTAGTCATTTTAATAAAAAGTATTTTTTAAATAATTAAATAATAATTGCATATTCAATATATTCAAATATTCAATTTCATATATTGACGTTTCAAGCGATTTGTGAATTTTCATTAAAATGAATTCATCTCATCTCATCTTTAAAATAAGATGTAACTGGAGCAATTATCGAGAAAAATGCGAAATCAATAATACTCATTTCGCAAAATTTACAAAAATATTTTCGACGCATAGACTACCAAATCAATCTCTAATTCAAAAAATAATGGCTTCTGCAGCTATTCTTTAAAATTTAAAATATTCGTAAATATGCAGAATGGGGAAACAAATTTGAGAAAGACTATTTAATGGACTAATAAATTGTTATGACTCGTCAATCTGTTGAATCGTTAGAATATACAGAATCAATCAAAGAAATCGAGCGACTTAATAACAACCAGTTTATGTAAACCACTATTTTGTGTGATGCTAAATTAGGAGTTTGAATAGATACAACAATGAGACGTGGTTTTTTGAATGAACAGAGAAGATTAACAAAGAATAAAACTTACTTAATCAAGCTATGGATTTGTTATGTAAAACTTAATATGTTTAAAAACACTGTATTTATAAAACGGAAGTGGCCGCGCGACGAGACGGTAAAAACATGGGGGGCTGTGGGGGCAACAGAGACCATGGGGTAAAATAATATTTCATTAACCTTTTGCGATTAAGGACTTCCTCTTGGATATGAATCGGCAATGATTTTTCTCCGCTCTGTTTTTATGCCCGCCATGCGTTCGCAGAGCGCAATTTTTATTATTTTGTGTGATCAAGTCTATATATTTTAAGTCTTCTCAACAATGACATGGCGTTTTATGTAATTTAAAAAACTGACATAAGCGCTTCTGATTTTGTAGTAAGGAATTCACTTTTGTAAAACTATTCCTAATTTTATAATTCCTTAAATTGCTCAAGACGATACGGCTATCAATCGGATCTGTCGGCCCCGTCGGCCCCGTCGGTCATGCCGACTTGGTTACATCTCTGACAAATTACAAGGCATTTAAAGAGTTTACGGTGTCCTATGGAAAGCGATTGGAACGCAATCCCTTAACACATTAAACCCCTTGTTTTTCCTTTTCTTTTTTTAAACATTTATTTTAAACATAACCTGCTGCACACAAGAGTGCATGCAACCAAGTCTTGAGGAATTTCTCCTCGGACATTCCTGGCAAACATTTGAAACACGCATAACGTTGCGCTGCAAAATACACTATGTAAGACTGTGAAGCCGTAGTGAGTGGTGGTGGGTACAACGTTGAGTACCCTAGGGCATTACAAATTCCTTACATCTTTGGAAGAAGCAAGCGTGATGTTTTTTGTTGATTTTGAATTTACAAACAAATTGTGTTGCAAATTGAAATTGCAAAATAGTTTGTGTTTTAAAACCAATAGATTTTAAATGGAGTGTCTCATCAAAATAATACATGCCATCAAATATCAACCCGCTATATTATTTGAAAATATTATATTTGTATTATAAGTTACTCGTGTAAAATGAGAAAAATGGACATAATTTCTGCTTTTGCTAAGGAGACAATGCAAAAATGCATCGTCGTTATTCTTTTTAAGACGAGAGGTTCTTTGCCTAAAAAATTCAAAGACTGAGCATATCAAATCAATAAATTTAAGACATTTTCCAAACATCAATATGTTCTATTGAATATTTTTTTCCCTATCACTGTTTTTGTGTTGCTTTGATTAGTTAAAAGTATTATTATTTATTTTACTATTTCTGTTGCGTTATGGCAAAAGTTGATATGTCCGTTTTTGTCGTATTGTGTTTATTCTCCCAATAAAATATTTGTCAGCAAGTGCAGGCAAAATTCGGAATGCTAGTCATCACATATAACACTGAATACGTGTATTGTCCATTGCCGGGTCCGTGGTGCCATTTTTTACCATTTATTGGTGGAGAGTTTCATTTTTTTTTTTTTCTTTCAATCGATTTATGGATTTCTTTTCGTAGACATGAATATTTGTGATGCCTAAAACTCCCTCCCACCCACCTTATCCTAAGTAACGGGGCGTAGAGAGAGCGATTATATAACCACTAGCGCTGTCTTAGTCCTATTCTTCTATCCCTACTCAATTCGAAAAAGAGAGGTTGATCAGCTGAGTAACAAGCAACTTTCGTAGAAAACTTCTGCTACGATATCTCCATTACGAGGCTATATGTTTCACTGATGCCAAATTGATAATCTAATCAGAATAATGTCAAAGTGATGAATAATAACTGACAATAAAAAAGGTAGTTAACACATATAATATAACATAAAATTCAGATATTCAAAACGTTTTGAGAAAAATAGTTGAACAAGTTTATAGTTGATAGCTATTTCAGCATCAAACCATCGCCAGAAGTATATTATTTATTATAAAATTCTTGTGAAAATCTATACTTCCATATACTTACCTTGTGAAATTACAATTATTCAATTAATGAATTACTATCATGCTTTTTGTTTTTTACCATGTCCACTCTCAATGTGGAGCATACGGACTACTAATGAAGGTATCTCAAAATACGCTTTTCTTCGAGAACTGCTTGTTACTCATTTGATCAACCTCTCATTTTCGATGAGAGTAAGGATAAGCAGATAGGGTTAGGACAGGACTAGTGGTAAACTAATCGCTCTCGTTACGCCCCGTTTTAGGGATGGGATATGGGTAGAAGTGAATTTTAGACATCACAAACATCCATGAATATGAACAGAAATCCATAAATCGATTAAAGAAACAATTTGTGAAACTGTCTGCTCCGGAAGTTGAACCCGGGACCGTAGTCAACGACGCTGACCACTACACCACAGACCTGACGTGTGATTGGAAATAAATATTCACGCAGTAACGTACAAGAAATGAAACGAATCTACTCGTCATATTCTTGGCCTGATATAGAGTTGCCTGCGACAGATCTTTTAAACATGCACTGTTGTGCTTAATGTGATATATAATGGTAATTTTAATGTGGCAAAGTAAGCTTTTTTATTAATATCGTATATCCGTTTTGCGAAAACTACACTAATTATCGGGTGTCGGGAACATTCCTTAGCGATCAGATCGTTCTGGGTTAAATATTTTCAATTTAAATTTAAGATCTTGGACATGGGTGGTTGAGATGTCTTTTCTCCTTGAGTTTATTTCGTTTAAATTGACAATTGGAAGTTATTATCTTTAACGGCTATTATTTCATTTTACTTATAATTTTTTAATTGAGTAATAATTTGCGTCAGTGTGTCTAAGTTCTTCAGCATTAAAATAAGTCAAATTTAAATTGGAACTAATTTCAAAGAATCCACACTTAAAAGTATTATATTATCATAGTTTTTTAAGTAAAATAATATATGTAGTGCAAAGTAGTAGGGGTTTGATAAAAATAAGGGCTATTACCATTTACCTTTGCGCAGTCGATATGTATTTCTAGTACTACAGAATCGGGCGCTAGGAAAATGGGTGAAAGCAGAGGCGGAGAGTGGTGAGGGAAGAGGAATGGATAGGTTCACAGTTATGTAAGAGTTACAGGAAAAAAGTCCAGCTAAAATTTATAGCTGAAGGCGATAACGGAAAATTATTTCTCTCCTCTGCGGTTCGTCATATCTACCATAAACTCAGTGGCGGCGGGTGATTTAATATATTGATATTATTTTATTCAATTAATATTTACATTAAGGGTATACTTAAAAAAAGCATTAAGTCTGTTTTTTATATGATTCAATGGCTTTGGAAAAAAAACGGTATTAAGTCGTATTGTTATTTTTTTTTAAATAAAAATCATGATGTATAACTCGTCGATAGAAAATCTTATGATTTGTATGCTAAAAAGATCATTTTCGTCGTATTGTATATTAATTAAGAATAACGTGTCTATTTTAATAAGACAGTCTACTGCTCATTGCATTAAATAAAATCTAAAAAAATTGGACATATTATTTCAGCATTTGCTTTTTACTAACTTTAATTTATTAGATGCGGTCTATTATTAAGAGCTTAAATTCTGTTTTTTTGTGAGATTTTGTCAGATGAGTATTATTTGTCATTAAATAGTGTATAAAATGACTTTTAGCACATATGTACGTATTTTTGTTAAATTTTAACAAAATATGGACTTATCGGTTTTCGTTTTTCGAAACGTCATAAGTATTTAGTACCATAACATAATACAGTTGACAAATACCAATAATAAACATATTTCTTGTTTCATAATTTAACAATAGAGATCAAGATGTTTTCCTAATATTTTTAAAAATCAGTAAACTAGCGTCGTTGGCTACGGTTACGGATGTCTCGGGTTCAATTCCCGCTGCGGACGGTTTTCATAAATTTATCTTACAATCGATTTATGGTTTTCTGTTCGTAGTCTGAGTCCTCCCTCTCACCCATCCGATTCTCACGGGGAGTAGCGAGAACGATTAGTTAACCACTAGTCCTGTCCCAGCCCTATCCTTCTATCCCTAATCTGTTCAAAAAAAGAGAAGTTGAGCAACTGAGTAACAAACCCAGATTATGATAAATAGCTTTGGAAATATCTTAGAAAGCTTGTTTTACTTTCAAGATAATTACTATTTTACACAAAGAAATGATAGATTGATACTAATCACTGCTGATTTTTGGTGGAAAGGCATAATATCTATAAAAATAAAACGCAATTTGTTTGTACAAAGTCAGCTAAGTGGAATATGTAAGCGATGAATGAAATCGGTCCTAATTATGCAATAAAATTGAGGATTTATTCACCATGTCTTCTCCTTAAGTGTAGCTTATAGCCTCTTAATGGATTTTATCACATACAAAGTGCTTCTATGTGAAATGCTTGTTGCTCTGTTGCCAAACCTCTCTTTTTTTGAAAAGAGTTATTAAAGAGGCAAATTAGTAGTTTTTTAATCACTACCCCTACCACCCGTTGTGTAAATTGATTAAAAAAGCAGTTTAGGTAACTGTCAGTACTGAAATTCGAAAATTTATTACAATCAAATGATGTTTAATTTTCATATAAAAAGATATTAATTTTATTTGAAAGAAAAAACATTTTTTTATTTCTATAATATCCGTATTACATTCGACATACTATAAGAATTAAGTATGTTTACGATTAAATCTATCGATTTCAGATGGAACGTCCGCCAGCACTGCTAAAATTTTCCACCGCCGGACTATCTACTCACAGTTTATCATTTTTTCCTTCGTTTTCCTCTTGAAAAACACACTTTTTTAATTATAATTTCTTCTCGATTTATTTTGCAGAACCCTTTTACACCCACTCTCCCCTCGCCGTCTCGTTTCTTGGTACAGGACACCGCAAACTTTTTGCAACATTTTTTTTCATTTTTCGCTTTCAAAGTAAATTTAAAAGTAATAAAATTTTTGCAAAAATCGTAAAATAAAAATTGCACTACATATTTTGTCTAAAGATACCTTTCAGCATCAAAGGTATGTATTTAATTTTATGGATTCCATACAAAAATCATGTCTTTCTTGGAAAAGCGTTAATAATAACACATCAAATATATTCACATGGTTTTAAAACTATTTGAAGAGATTGAAGGATGGCTTGGACATGTTATCTTCCTTGTGTTCAATTCGAATTGAAAAGTTACATGATAATTTAAAAATATTCGACAATAAAATTCAATAAAAATATTGAATTTTATAATTTAGAATCATTGATTATCTTATAAATAAATAATATTACGATATAGTAAGTCTCAAGATCTGAAGGTCCAAGAAACGCGTTACATTTAGTAACATAGCCAGTTACTAGAAGAACTAGGTTATTAATTTTAATTTTATGTTAAAAATATGTATTGTATATAAAAATTGCTTAAACATTCATCGGGTCAGTAACTATTTCAATTGTTGGTCAGTAAAAAATAATAAATAGTCAGTAATTCATTAACATAGTCAGTAATTAATTTGATAAGTGGTCAGTATACGCGTGGTCAGTTCGTTAAATAAACGGTCAGTAATTTATAAAAAAATGGTCAGTTATTAAATTAAACCATTAGGTATTACTATAAAACAGTCAGTTTTTTAATCAAATCTAACTTAACCTAACCTTTATTTATTTGGCGTTTTTTTACTGACCAAACATAATTATTTACTGACACCTATTATTTCTTACTGTACATTTATCGAATTTGATGCTGACCATTTATTTATGGAGTAAGTTACTGACCATTAATGAATAAATTATTAACCAAATAATTATTTGCCTTGTCTAAATACTAGTTAGTACATTAATACATTTTTTTAACATGTCCGTTCCAATGTAGAGCATATGGACTCCTAATAGAGGTATCTAAACAAAAGTGTTTCTAATATAGAACTATTTGTTACTCATTTGCTCAAATCTCTTATTTTTTTCGATAACTCTAACCCTATACTTCTTGGCAATTATTTACTGACCAAACATTATCAATTCTTTCATAAAAACGTAATAATGATTTTTCGATCTAATATGTATTCAAATCAAGCAATCTGTTTCTAGATATTGACAGTAAATCATGTAAGCATTATTAAAGAATATCAGTGTGTAGATTTATCATAAAAAAACATTGCAGGCGCATTGCGATATGGCTATGTCATCAAAATTGTGAACTCTTTTAAATTAAACTTCTATGACATACAAAAAAATATGTTATGGTGGTTATAAAAAAAGGATACAATTCTGTGGACTTTAATATGGCACTTGTAACGTTTTGAATGAGTGGTGTATCGATATCTATTGATGTTGACATCAGTTGACACCGAAACCTATAGGGTTAATTTTCAACAATTTATTGTCAGTTTGAATTGTCATATTTTATGCTTTGAATTGAGCGTATGGTAGAAACGTACGCCGATTATTTTTTTAATGATACAGAATTGTCTATTAGGTTTATTAAAATATAATAATATGAGACAATGAAAACGTCTTAAAAAAAGGAATTAGGTGAGTTTTGATACTCAACTGTCACAAAGTAACATAAAATCTAAGTAAATACATACTAAAAAAGTATATTGACAGTGTTTTGGCCAATTGTTTTGGCTACAAAAAATACGAAAATGAGTTAATTATCGGATCTCACTTTAAAGACGACAGAGCAGATCTCGGCCAAATTATGTTAATTTGACATATAAATCGATCATTTTAAGAATGAAAACATCATTTTACATTGGTTTTAGTTTTGAAAATTCTGACCCAGCCACTTGATGAAGCCACTATTACATTGACACTCCCTGGGTATAGTCCCGTATCTGCAAACACGAGAACTGACAGGAGTGCATTTCAAAGATTCACGACGCAACTTACCATAAAATGTTTTCGATAAAAACAGTTTTTACTCTTTCGTGAACAATTTCAATTTTGAGTGTTACTTCAATTGGCCAAAACACCGTCGTTAATCTTCGTCTTACACAGTAATATTATTATTGTATAAGAAGTTCATTTAACTAAAGCTTTCGAATAAACAAGTTTCACCATTTTATCTCTCGCACTCATACTAGACCCATCAACTCTTTAGACTAATGGAAAGAGCTTCATTTATTGATTCAGAATCATCATTCAAATTACGGTCAAGCTCAATTTATACATTTTATTTAATTCAAAGCTATAAAATGAATGTTCCTTCTTGTTTTATTGGCTATAGGCTATGACGCTAAAGTATTTTTTAAATAACTTAACTAAGTCACCGTTGATTCACTTCTGGGTTAATTCATCAGCGAAAGCGTGTATACGTCAAAAGACGAATATTTCCAACTTTCTTATTGTAAAACATATGCATCAATGTATATATTTTCTTGTACAATATTTCGTGTTGATGTCATTGTTCAGTAATATTTTCAGAAATATTTTAATGAAACACCCACTGAACAGAGATCGTAATACTAGATCAGCGGTCACCAAACCATCGTTCATAGTAGTGGCGGTTTTATATTGATTTTTTTGTACTGATTTCTTAAGCCGCACAATCAAAATAATTTTATCTGCTTAATATTAAGTAATTTTTTGTAATTTAATTCACGTTTTGTATGCGTGTAACATTATCTACGGGAAATGTCCTCCAAAAATATTTTGGATGATTTGTAGAAGATACTTTAAGTGGCTGTATATTTGACTAGACATCTGTCTTAGACTTTTTTTTTATCTCCAGTTGTTGACGCCCAACCTGAATATTCTGTGATGTAAGCACAATCTGTTTTTACAAAAAAAAAAATATTTTTAAAATTTTACATCGACGCACGTGTCAAAAAGATCGAAAACATATAAAACGAAATGTCATCTATATTTAACTCTGCGAATAATTTATTTATCATCTCACGCGGCCGTCTATTTATAGAGTTTGAATTTTAGTTACGCCACGTTTGCGTCGCCTCGTCAATTGATTCCATGTTTATTTATTGATTGAAATTTCTATATTTAGAAATGACAAATGCCGCCACCACTGGAGAATTTTAAGTGGGCGCATATTGCGAATCGAAATATTTTTGCATTCGGATTGGGGTCAAATCAATGAATTATTATCTCTCGTGTGATACTTTATGCTAACGATGTATTTCTCTAAGGACATCATATTTATAACTATTAATATAAACAGTTGTTTTCTATCTTGTTCTTATTGAAAGCTTTCTCACTTTCCCGTGTTAAGAGAATTCTTTGAAAACCTCAGAGAGGTGCATAAAAACTACTAAATGCACTTAAGCTCATGAACATAAACCTAACTTATCAAGACAACGTTTTATAACAATTTTTCTTTGATTAGCATACTATAAATAAAACTATTTTATGTAGTTTCACAAAGGAAGTATTTAACGAAAATCGGCTACAAGACGACGGAATACATTTTTTTTCAAAGAGAGTTACAGTTGGAAGATTAAAGAATTAGATTAAAATAATAGTTTTAATTAATAACCTGTAAAATAAATAAGTAATGGAAATATTTTTTTTTTAATGGTTGAATACAAATATTCGAATTATATATATATGAACTAGTAACCGTACCCGTCATAGATGACGGTATTGAAATTGAAATACTGAATGTTTTAAGTAGCTAGTACGTCAGAATTGTGTGTGCACTGTTTACACAGCAAAAGCTTAGGTCATGAGAAAATTTTATAAAAATAGTGATAGTAATAAAACGTCTACAGAGCGGTTTGGGCTATCACATATAAGATTTCAACATACACATGAAGACATTTTAATTTTTATCGTTTACTATTTCTCATTAAGACATGCATGATAAAAAAATTGAACTGTTCTAATTTTGTACATTTCCACGTAGTTCGTCACTGAAGACCCGAGTTTGGCCTTTCAGCACCTTCAAGAATTCGAGTACACGAATGAACCGACAAACTGATATATAAAATTTAAGAAAAAAACATTCATAATGGTTGTCAGCGCGTGAGTATTGTTGAAGTTGAGTCATAAAAAAAAATATCAAGATATAATGTGACGCCGAATGACATCTTCTGTTAACCCAGTGGTTTAATATACATCAATACTTTGAACGGATAATATTCCAATAATTTTTTGAATATTCGAATATCCTAAAATCAAAAAGGAACAGAATATATTCGAATATCGAACTTCCGAATATTCAATTGGAATTTCTATAAAAAAACAAAATCATGCAGTCCCCGAAATTTTAGGAATGTTGTGTAGTAAATATGGTAGCATAAAAATGAAGACTGTCTTTTTTTGATATTTTACACTGAAAGACCTAATAAAGAGGGGACATATAGCTGACAGTAAGAATAAAAAAAAACCTGCCCATCAAGGCAAATATAAATAAGAAAAAATCTTTCACCTCATAAAACTTTCAATAGACAGGCAATAAGGGAGCTTCGAAACCGCATCTTTACCCTTCTTCATGAATAAAAAAAGGCGAACCCTGTTAGACAAATCTTTTCTCGAACGACCCCCGGGGCAAAGTTTAGTGTCCGAAAAAAGAGGGATGAAAATTTACAACGAAAAAATTGGGAGTGTATTTTCGAGTCGACACTGTATCAATATATTAAACCTCTTTTATTGACCACTTAGAAAACGCCCTGCGCACCGGAAGGGTTTAAACACCAGATACATCCCCTTTGTACAGAATACGACAACCCTTTATGAACCGGATGAAATTTGAAAAATTATTGCAACAAATACACATTAAAAAAAATTAATTGTAAAAATCAATTATAAAGATATTTTATTATTTATTTAAAAAAAAAATCTTAAGCTTAATGAAAGATAGGGAACTGCGTCTTTCATCACGAGCATTTTTAACTGATGAAAAAAGCTCGCTATGCGTGAAATTGGTCCTGATCTGTTGTTATTAATTGTAAAATTGGTACAAGAATGTGCTTTTATTTATATAAATATATACCTGTCGGTTCCGTAGTCGAGTGGTCAACGCCGTTGGATTCAGTTGCGATGATCACGGGCTAGAGACTGGTAAGATTTGTAAATAATATTACATAGGTCATAGATATTTCATAATCACCCGGCCGTGACGTATCCACTTCAAACACGAAGCGCTGTTTTCGGGTTTCCAAGAAATGAACCTACCAAATATTTATTTTACAATTTTAATACCAGTAGTGACGTCTATATAGAAGCTTTGATGCCGGAAAATATTGATTGATTTAATTCAATTATATTAATCAGTTATAGATGATTATTGCTGAATAATTTAAATTCAATAAAACCATACTACAAATAAAACATAAAACAACTCAATTAATATGAAAAGTCTGTGAAGAGAGGTTTTGATTTTATGTACTGCACTAAGAAAACATGATATTTATCTCGAGAATAAAATTGTATAAATTTAAATTTTTAATGAAAAGCTGTTTCTCAAAGTGTTATCAAGCAACCCTCTATTTGGTTAGTTCTTTTTGATCGCGGATAGCCAATTTATCGGGCAGGATTTTCCTAGCGCGTTTTTCTTTTCCTCTGAGAAAGATGCGTTTTTCTTTACGCAGCTGGGATTTAAGAGTATCAATTTATTATCTGGGAAGGGTTGGATATGGACGTCAGAGGTATGTAACATCCGGTCGGCGAGTGTAGAATAAAAATATTTGTCATGAAAATTCTTGTCTTTCGTCATTAGTCACAAAAATACAGATAGTAATCATAAAGCCTTCAATAAAATTTATTTAATTTTAAATAATTCATTACGATTTCGTCATACCCAATGAAGGTCATATGGATTTTTAATTGAAATTTTCTCGGAGAGAGTAAGGATATAAGGATGGTACCAAGGTAGGATTAGTGGTAGGTTTATCGTTCTTGAAAAACCCCGTTTTTGAAATCAAATTTTTGCGAGAAAAATTTGACATCACATTAATCCTTGCCTTTGAAAAATCAATAAATAGAACTTTCCGTAGTCGGATTCGAACACCGTAACTGAACACGTTTTACATTTGGCTACAATTCGAGTAATATCGTCTAATCTCAAATAGGTTAGAGAGAGGTTTCTTTTTTTACGAATGATTTTAGGAGTACATTTATGTATTTATTTATATAAATGATAAGAAAACTCAGTGCACATAGTAATTACAAATTCTTTTGAATAAAAAAACAAATGCAATTAAAAAATACCTGATGCTTTCAATAGAATTTTATAAAAAGACATATTTTATCTTTTCTGATTCTAAACAGGTATGATAAGGGGTTCACCAACAAATGAGGGCTCTAGCTCTCAAAAATGCTTGTTTTTGACAAACCCGAAAAAACCGTTTTCATGCTACGGCTACAAAGGCATAGAACAGACGCTAACACCATGATATGTAAACAAACACTGGTTACCATGACAGTAAAATGCTGCACTCTCGTTAACTGGAATGTAGATTATTAGCTTAAAAAATTTGACGATGTGATTTTTTCAAATGAACACAATTTTCACATTTATTTTAGATTGGAGTTTGTTAGCTTAGAAAGATATTATATAATTTAAATAGTAGGTGTGAACACGAAGAATAATGCTGCATTCATAACTCTTCCTTTGCATATGCTGGAGATTACAGATATAAATAAAATCAAAAAATAATTGATTACAACTGTTTTCGATCCCTGAATCGCGGGCGTGTTATTTTTTTCCAGATGGTCACTTCCTGAATCGCCAATTTGGTTAGCGGTATTAGGTTCGATCCCGGTAGAGGGATTTATCGCCGGTAAAGTGATTTTGGCCCTGTCTCTCGGGATCTTCCGTTATTGAGTCCATCTAAGGGTTTCCACTTTATTATACGAAAAAATAAGTGCGATTTGACTTACGTAAGGGTTGTATAATAATTTACATGTTCTTATTTCAATTAAATTATTGTTATAAAAACACAAATTTAATAAAAAAAAAATATTTCATTGTAGTTCATGTCATAAATATAAAAAAATATCCCGAGACAGAATAAATTAAGTAATAAAAATAAGTTCAGAGATAATTGCATTTAAAGCATTATATTTTTTCATAATACTCTCTATCCTAAGTAACACTTTATTGTTTGTGATTTAAAACGATTTTTTGTACATTATAAAGAACAATTTTTTTAGTATACAAATCATAAGATTTGGTATAGATAAGTTATAGTTATATCATGCTTTCTGCCAAAATAAAGACATTACAGTCATTTAATACTGCTTTTATTCAAAGCCATTATATTCTATGACGTCATACGTTCTGCCAGTATGTAGAGCAGTGCTCCGCAACCTTTTCTCACCCACAGCACACCTATATACTCATTAGTATTTCACGGCACACCACAAACCAAAATATGTGAATTTCATGAACAAATCTTACAATTTTTTGTATTGTATTACAGCTTGCCAAAACTTTGCGCCAGGATTGATATATATTAAAAAAAATGCGTATTTATGGCTATAGATTTAATAATGTTATTTTATTTTTATTTTAATGTTAATTGATTGTAATAATAACATTGGAAAGTAGTGTGTAATTTGCACTATCCATGCAAACACTAATCCAATTATTCAATTAAAAATCATAATAATATTATATTTTTTTCAACGAGAAAAATTTTATCGCATGGCTGCAATTTTTTTCTAACATTAAAAATACTCATTTTGGAAGCATTATGCCGCGGCACACCGGTTGAGGAGCACTGAGGTAGAGCGTTAAATTGCATACATTTTGACATTTAAAACAGAAAATGACTTAATGCGTTCTGTTAGTATAACCACGATGTGTAAATTAAATTAAATTTACAATCTAGCGAGATGAGTTTAGTTGGATGAATGTACGAATTTAAGTGAAAGAGAAAACAAACCAAACCATAATTCAAAAAATGCCTAAAATAAGTTTGTTTTATCAATAAACAAAGATCTAGAAAAATAAAACTTAATACAGATCTTTAGAACTGGTTCAAAAATAAAAAATAAATGAACTTTGTTGTTTACTTATTTGCGTAAATGTTACTTTGACGAAATTCAAAAAAATATTGCATTTAAAAAAAGGTTTTTCCATTCAAAGTGGTGTTAACCAAAGGAAGAATTTTAAAAACTTTTTTTAGGATCTCAGAGAATTTTTTAGTCCGCAAAAAGATAAGCAAGCAATTGAAAAAAGTTTTCTCAGCAATCGGAAGATTTTTATTAAGATAGAAAATAGGTATGAATATAAAAAGGAAATATTACATTTATTGAAGATTTTAACATTTGATTTTTTACGCAGAATGTGGGGCTTTTTTTACAATTTTATCAATCGTCCTCTAAAAGGGAAAAGTGAACAAGTGCGTTTTTCACGTAAATGGACTAGGCAACTATTTAACGTTTTCAAACATAATAATTCAGTGGAAAAAATGTACAAAACAACACGCACAAATATCTCAAAACTGAATCAGAAATTTTAGTATAATATAGTAGAGTATAATATATAGGAAACGGACCAGGCAACGGCCTGTCACATTGGCGGTTATGGAGCCGTGCTGCGGGTGCCTCCGAAGAGCCTAAATCCTTTTCCTTTTCTTCCGGCCTGCAGGATTCATAGGATGTACTCGGTGGAGCTGAGGGGCTCTCGCATGGCAAGGGAGGAAACTAAGCGATTGGTGGTTGACAGCGAAACATGAAGCAACATGAAATTGAAGATGGAAGAAGAAGAATAGTAGTTTTTCGATGGATTGCAAATAGTAAAAAGTTTCTCCTAAGTATCTAGCTAGGGCGAGTGTTCCTATAGTCAGCCGTCGCCAGTGGTCTACCTTTTGAGCTTAAAACTGAAATAAAAGTGGATACATTAAAAAAAATGATTTTTATGATGAAGGTAGTCTTGCCACTTGCCAATGTATATTTGCACTATACTTCGTAAGTTTCGACAAATTTACATTGTATGAGGATCGCTAACAAAATATACTTTATTTTGTCATGCTTTGCATCATTATGCTTTTTAATGTTCTGTCTACTCTCAGTAAATTCGTTCACGATATTTATGAAATTTCATAGTGATGGCCGAACACTGGGCAACGAAAGACCGACCATTGGATTTTGGGGGCCGATCACTGGGAGAATTGGCATTTTTTTGTAAACTTCTATTATTTTATGCTTCCTACAATATTAACTATTTTAGTTTTAGTTGGTTACATTACATAATCTCTGTTTAATGGAATAACAGCAAAAAAAAATATGTATTTATCATTCATTGACTCAAAATACCTTTTGAAAGTACAACTGTCGCTTAACTATCCGACCACTGGGGAAATGACCCTATATCAAATTTCTTTTGAAAATATCTATTTCCAGTAGTCAAGTAGTCAATGTCAACCTCTTCTATTGCGGTATCCAAAGGCTCGAATCCCAGTGCGGATAAATTGATGAATTGATTTATGAATTTGTGTTTTAAGGCATGCATGGCTGTGATATCTAAATTCCCTCTTACCCATCCTACTTTAAATATTGGACGCAGCGAGAGCGATAAGCTTGCTTGTGATTTCAATAATTCTCTTCCACCTATCTGATCCTAAAAACGGAGAGTAGCGAGAGCGATTATTTAACTGCTGGTCCTTTATTAGCTTTAGGGCCAGACTTCGAAAAAAAAGAGACGTTTAAGCAACAGGAGATACCTCTATTAGAAGTCCATATGCTACAAATTGGAAGCGGACATGGTAAAATAAAAGCATTAACTGGCTTGTATTTAAACAAGGCAAATAATTATTTAGTCAATAATTAATTCCTTAAATATGTCAGTAACTTATTCGATAAATGGTATGTAACAAATAATAAATGGTTCAATATTAAATAAATACATGGAAGTGTACAAAATCTCAATAATCCAAATTTAATAAATGGTCAGTGAATAATTATATGTGGTCATAAAAACTTGTCAAATAAATAAATGTTAGTTTAGGTTAGATTTTAATTTTGTCAGGAACTCGGAGGTAAGAGAGCGGAACAGCCTCTTATTACGTTCAAAATAAAAAAAGTGACGATGGACTTGGCTTGGACATGTGCTGTAGATGATCGTCCATAGGATGTATTCGGTGGAGCTACAGGACGCTGTGATGACCTGGGAGGAGGCAAAAGGACTGACGGGGGACAGATAAGCTTGGAGGAACCGCGTGAGCGGATATGGTTTTTAAAAATATAAGATTAGATTAGGTTTAATTAAAAAACTGACCGTTTCATTTATATAAATTACTGACCGTTTTGATTAATTACTAACGATTTATTATATCTTACTGACCAAAAGTTGAAATAGTTACTGACCTAATAAATGAAGGCAACCACAATTATTACAGTACTAGTGGGAACGTCCGCCATAGATGACGGTATTGAAATTGAAATACTGAATGTCTAAAGTAGCTGTTCTATAGTTTGCATCACGTCTAAATACGTTTAAATACACCACGGACGCTTAGTTCATGAGAAAATTTCATACCTACATGTGTATGTGATAATAATAAAACGTCTACATCTACACCTACAGACCGATCTAGGCTATTATATATAAGATATACTCCAGTTTCACGTCTTCTAATAATACATTAAAGAAAATCACATAATATACTTAATCACAGATGGACAGTGCCTAGTTAATCTCTCCGGATTGCGAGTGTAGCAAAATCCCGAACTGTCTTTTCTTTTTTTCTTGAGCGAATAAAATAAAATAAAAAAATCGCATTGAGGATAATATTTATGGGCCTGGTAGAGTGTTCGAAAGAGGAAGTCGATAATGTATACGCGGTGTTTGCTAGTGGATTTTCGGCTTTGCAAAGGGTCTATACTATATCTACCGTATGCCCAAGAAGCACTGTGACGAAGATCGTTATAGGTTATTATTAATATTTTTTAAACATTTCTTTTAAAGATAAAAAAAAATCCAATTTAAAATTTGAATCAAGCCGACATCTTCAGGCATTCGAGTGCACGAATGTACTCGAGCTGATACACATGGAAATGTACTAATTTTCAACAATTAAAATCATAAACAACTCAGTCGATATCTTAAAAAAAACCGAATTTGGTTTGCAATACTTTCACATTTTTATAATGATCAGCTGATCTTCGCTCATCGTGAGCTTTATCAACTGATAAAATATAAATCAGCTTAAAAAAAGTTAGTAATTTCAAGGTATATAAAACAATTAGTTTTAGACATTAAACTATGACAAGACGTTATAGGCAATCATACAAACATTACATATAAACAAAATTAAATGTTCTACATTTGATTGACTTGGAATTTACTTTGTAGAACTCAATTATAATAAAATAAAACACCAAAGTATTTAGTTTTACAAACTTTTATTAGGTAGTCGAATGTTATTTCGGCTTAACTCCATTTAGATAGTTCTGGAAATGACGTTGAGCCGAAATAGCTATCGACTATCTAATGCAAGTTTGTAGAACTAAAAAGGTTCTTTGATATTTTAGCTAATTACATTGTCTACAGTTAAAATGTTTAGCACCCCTTACCTAACAAATGAATAACTATTAGTCTGAAATCAAAAATTAAGTCAATTGTCGGATGAATGATGCAAATCATTGTGTTGACACTAAATGTTTCTTTATTAATTTTATGGCAACTAAATATTTGGTCAGTATCTAATTCAATTAACGGTCAGTAAATATTAAATAAACTGTCATGTAATAAATGCGTAAAACGGTCAGTAGAAAAATAAAAATGGTAAGTAAATATTGAATATAAGGTCAGTAAATATTAAAGGAAGGTTAGGTTAGGTTAGGTTAACTGGCCACGTGTATACTGAACATTTATCGAATTAATTACTGAATTTTTTGATTAATTACTGACCCAATAAATACAGGCCTAATTTTATCACTTTTAAAGATTGTGTTAATTGCCACTTCTTGACGAAAAAGCATTAGTTATACTTTAAAAAAAATTAAACACAATCTTTTGAGTGCTACTTATACCAGGGTCAGTTGATAATGCTCGCGGTAAGCGAAACCGAATACTAAACAGGAATTAACATAAGTTCTGCAATGTGTGAATGTTAGCTGAAAATTACCGTGCTTTGGTTGATATGTTAGTTATATCGATAAATGTCGTTAAACTCTATCACGATTCATATCCGAGTGTTTTAGAACTCTTGAGAATGATACCTGCAAACTTTGGATGACTTTCGGCCACAACACGATGTCTTTCCAGAACAATGATGGTTATGTATATTTGCGATAGTTGAAAACATTGAAAATTGATTAATTATCTGTACGCCAAATTACGTCATTTATTTTCTAATCGCCGTGTATAAGAAAAACATTACAGAGTCGGAAGCAGGCGTAAAAAGTTTCAAAGGATGTCCGATGGATATTTATGGATGAAAGGGTTGGTTCAGAAGCTGCGGCCGCCCCCTTCCTTCCTGTCTCTTCATCCCCTTACTACCCAATCCCCACCGCCTTTCCACGGAGCTCAGCAGTTACACTCTCTGACCACTCTTCAAATATCTTTTTTTCCCATCTAGAACAAATGCATAGATTGTAAATAGATTATTTATTACACTGAAAAAATTAAAGATTTCTTGTATCGGTAGAAATCATGTACATCTTTGTTGACGTATTTACCTTATTAGAATACAAGGATACACTTCAACTAACACTTAGTACTGCCACATGTTTATAATGACCAGGACCGGTTTCGCTCATCACGAGCATTATCAACTGATAAAAATACAAACATATCTGGCCTATTTATATAGGCCTAATTTTATAAGCAATACTTAGGGAAGGGCTGGGCGCAATCAATAGACAAACAACTCACGTTCAACTTTTCAATTCTGCATCTGAATTGATCGCAACAAAATGCAAAGTGAGACAACTCCCTGCAGCAATCAACCCCATCGAACCTGTGACCCTCCATCCTGCAAGGAAAATTAAGAAATATAAACCCGGCACACCCATGTCGAGGTGGGTTGTGCCTACACCCTGTGTTATGAATATTCATAATGTTTACTGGAATCCAAAAGATCGACTTTAGGAAATATTATTGTAGAAGTAAAATTTGAAAACAATATCTTTTTAAATTGAACTAACTAACTATGTTTTAAAAAATAAAACACAATTTGTTTGTACTACTTCCACATATTTATAATGATCAGGACCGGTTTCGCTCATCACGAGCATTATCAACGTTGATAATGCTCGTGATGAGCGAAACCGGTCCTGATCATTATAAATATGTGGAAGTAGTACAAACAAATTGTGTTTTATTTTTTAAAATATAATGTTTTTCCACCAAGAATTGACAATTCAATTCGTTACATTTTTTAACCATGTCTGATCATATTAATATATAAAGATAGTATATGAAAACTAAATTGATCATTTCAACAAGAGGTTTTTACATCAATATTTAAATTTAATTTATAAAACATTATCTGCTTAATAGTGTGAAAAATACTATTTAATTGATTTGGTAACATCATTATCATTTTTTGAATGAATGGGATTCAGAGATAATGTTATTACCACCTTTATGTTATGATATCTAGATTAAGCCGTGAATCAATAAATCATCTATATTTTCCGGTATGGACTCTGAGCACTTCAACAAAACTTGTCTTTAAGAACTGATTCTGAGTCAGACGCTTAATTTCACTATTCGACGAAGTTCAGAAATGGATGGGGGCTAGAAAAGGCCAAATTTTTATACATAACGCCTTTGGGACTCAAACTCGTGAAACCACAATCAAGTAGACGAAAGGCCAATACAATTTACCACTTAGATACATAAAGAAATAAAAAATGCTGGGTTATGAAAAATGTTTATTTTATTAAATTAATTGAAATTTCAATAAAAATATTGGACTTTTTTCTGTTTTACATTGGTTATTGGCAATGTCTCCTTAAAAGCATTCTCAGATTTAAGAAGGGGTACGCACACACCCCATTTATTGGCGTGGCACCCCAGAATTATGGCACAAGGCATGGTGTTCTCAAACAAATAATTGAT
Source organism: Himalopsyche phryganea (assembly GCA_022494535.1). NCBI lineage: Eukaryota > Metazoa > Arthropoda > Insecta > Trichoptera > Rhyacophilidae > Himalopsyche > Himalopsyche phryganea. The sequence continues at coordinate 1,798,196 of JAGVSL010000039.1, forward strand.
AGAATTTGCATATCTGCGCCGGGAGCCCCACGGTTGGGAATACCATGTATTTTAAGGGTTAAATTTTGTCACTTACTATCTAAGACCAATGGTTTCATTAATTTTTTTTATTCTTTCATTATATCAAATAACACATATATAAAATGCTTCCAATAGAGAAGACTGAATGATTTAATTAAATAAACAATATAATTTAATTTAATAAGAGAAATGGCTAGTTTCGTTGGAGCTGAAAATTGGCATCAAATTATTTATAATATTTGAAATAAAATGTTTGTAGAACTTCTACAACTTTATAATGATCAGGGCCGGTTTTGCTCATCATGAACATTACCAATTATTGATAAAAATAAAATCATAATATGGCTATTCATATAAAAATTGAATGTTAACAATTACAAGGTACAAAACAATTCGTTATATATAAATCACCTAAAAAAGCAAAAAAAAATGATTTTTTCAATAAGACGTCATGATAAAACGAAAACAGCACAAATTTTTTTTATAATATGTATATATAAAATGGTTCAGTGAAATATCAGAACAGTGGCAAAACAACTTACCCAAAATCAGTTACAGAAAAATACAGGGGAAAAAACACATAATATTTTGATATTCACATAATATATTCTGATTTGTCACTGATCGAATTTTGGGCATATTGTTTTGTCACTGTGTTTATTTATCACTGTTCTGTTTTGTCACTTTCCAGATCCTTCAGGTTACCTTACAATATTACTTGTTCACTTACCAGCTATGAGTTTAATATTTTTTTTTATTCTGAGAGATGTAATAGATGTGATAGAGGTCACCAAACTGATGAAATGGCGGTGGACCAGACATGTCGCACGGTGAACGGACAACCGCTGGACGAATGTAGTCATTCAGTGGTACCCAAGGGGCGCCCTAAAACCCACTGGATTGACGAACTTGTCAGGTTCAGTGGAAGTACGCCGCAGTAGCTGTGGGGGGCCTTCATTCAGCAGTGGATCGACCCCAGATGAGAATGAATGAAGAATCACGGGATTCTAATGAAAATTTTATAAACCTGCAGCCATTCTGACGATGACTATGAAAATGGAAAACACGTGGAAAAAAAAGGTGATAAAATTTTACCTCATTTTCCAAGCTGTTTAAAATGATATTTGATTAATATTAATATTTACTAAACTAGCGTTAGGCTACAGATAGATGGGGCTGATCCAATCGACAGGGGCATTGCAAATGTCGTAGGAATCATAAAATAGAAACGTAAGAGAAGTGAGGGAAGGGTTGAGGCATTAACAACGTCTATTGTGCTATGTATTGATGGGGCCTTAGGGGGGAGAATGGGCGTTTGTCAAAAAGCGACAATATTATTGTAGAACTGCTGAATAAAATGTATTTGTACATTTTTCATATTAATATTTTCCGAAGAAATAGAAAAATCATCAAAAATCATAATTTAAAAAATTACTTAGGTATCCATGAGAAGCGATTTTAGTTTATATACTTATTAATAATTTTCAGTACTAAAATAAATCATGATAAAGAAGGAATGAAAAGAATTAAAATTTAGAGAAAAATAGTCTTAACTAAATATGGTAGGCATGTCGCCAATCTATCAACGTTATGTGGCTTTCGCCCACTTGGTTACCGGTTCACGGGTTCGAATCACGTACTGGAATCTTAAATTAATTTAACAATCAACATTTTGGATTGTTTTCAAAGGAAAGCATATCTATATATATATAAATGAATGTTGGTTTGTTTGTTTATCCTCTATGCGTTCCTTAACTATTCATCCGATTTCAATGAAACTTTGGTGAGTTTGTTGTATTCAAACCCTTGAATGTTTCTGAAAAAAAAAAACCAAATATATTGTGTATCCAAAAGCACACAATAAACAGACTTAAAACACAAACCCTTTCTTTCTTTGAGTGGCATTGCAACGCATCCGGTTACTCACTAATATGTGATATTTTCATAATACCAGATCCTGAAAACGGTGGGTAGCAAGTACGATTAGCTTAATACTAGTCATTTTCAAAGCATCATCTTTATCTCCTTACCCTCTCCAAAAAAGAGGGTTAACGGCTAACTTAAATCAAGTTGTCATCAAAACAGTTTTTATAAAGATGCTCAATTATGAGTCCATATGCTCCACATTGGGGTAGAAGAAGATTTATATAAACAATGATATATCTGACATTACCACTTACATTTGAAATGACTAATTAGTAAACGACTCGAATGTTTTCGTAATGACATGTCATTACCTTACTTTGAATGTTAGCCTAAAATGACCTTATGATTAGAAAATTTTGTATTAGCCACATTCTACCATATACGTTGATTTCAGAGTCATATATTGTTCAATGGGGGAGTTAGCAGTATACCGGAGTTCTATCCACACATTTTTTTTCATAAACTTGTTTTATACGGTTCTATGAATCGATATAACTGCTTATTATCATCTCACGGAAAAAAACATACCCAATATCACAGTTTTTTTGAAAATGCTTTAACGTAATGTTGAACATTCTTCGCTCGATGGTTGGTGTGTATTTTACCCATTACTCCTATTGTTCTATCAATGTGGTCATTGACGAAAATTAGCTGAGTTCGTTCAAACATTCAAAGTATAAATGTATTATTATTCTGTTGTAAAATAATTTATTATTGTTAGCTTACATGGTTCAGCAAGTCATGATAATATACAATATTAATAAATATCTCAAAAATCAGGACATTTTTTTTGATAAAATAGAAATATCCGATAAAACCTTTTCAAACAAACTATTGTTGTCAGTTCAAATTAAAGCTCCAGATACTCACTATTTTCTAATATAAAGGCTTTAGTTAAAAAAAATTATATGAAAAACAAGTAAAATATTTATATGTATATAAATATATGCTAACTCACTAATTAAAAATACATTTTTCGTTCATCAAACAAAACTTCAAACGCTCGTATGTCAAAACATGGTGAAGTGCAATTAGAACCTTTTAAAAGTATATGATAAATATTCGATATTATTTTGGCATTAATATAGCCCACCTTTCATAAGTCATTCTTTATTTTGTAGATGGTATGCAAAGGGTTATTGAATTTGAAAATTTTACAGGGGTACGGATTGGTGCATTCTAAATTACTCCGTTTGTTTTGTATATAATTTAAATTGGTCGGTCGCCTTTGTATCGTATGAATTCGAATGCGAACAGATCAAAAATTTCCCTAAATAAATATTTCACTTTATGAAATATTGTGGAACCAGTGGCTAATTTCGCAAATCGAACAAAAGTTTTTTTTGCATATATTCTAGTCAAGTTTTCAATTGCTTCAGTGGCTAATTATTCAAAACACGTGTTACGCACATTTATTAAAAGTTATTTTAAAATCAATATCGTAGGATTCAATTATAAACAATTAATTACTGTTTTTTTCAATCATATCTACTCTCAATGTGAAGCATATGGACTCTTAATGGAGTTAATGTCAACAGAAATTTTTCAGGAAAACTGTTTGTTACTCAACTTCTCTTTTTCGAAGAGTGTAGGGATAGTAGGATAAGGCTAGGACAGGACTAATCGTTAGCTAATCGCTCTCGCTACGCCCCGCTTTTTAAGGATAGTATGGGTGGCAGAGAAGTTTGAGCAGAGTCCGTGGTCTAGTGTTCACTGTCGTTGGCTTCGACTGTGGTACTCGCGGGCTAGAACCCAAGTAAGGACATTGTCAGAAATTATTTTTTTAATCGACTTATAGATTCAAAGTTTTAATATTGTACATCATTGAATAATTCAACATGTTAGTTTGTATATGTTTAATGAACACTTAAATGAATGTCGTTGGTAGAACTCTATTGTAATACGTTGTAAAATAGTTATGTATTTAGTGTTACAAAATCCCACAAAAATCAAATATGAGATATTCAATAGTGAAATATGTCTTTCTTTTGAAACACATGTTATGAAAATATTTAATTCATTTTATCGTACTGAACAAATAAGTTGGAGTAGAGACAAACAATTTATTAAAGTAGACACGGAATTTTCCGTCATTAGATTTTCGTTATAATGTTGTTATTCATTGCAGATTCATCATCAAATTATAATTTGTGGTGTTATGGCAGAAGCTGATATGTGAGTTTTATATTGACCCACAGGAGAAGAAATATTAACCTTGTTAAGATATCAGAAATTAAAATGAAATAGATAATACACTTATTCAATGGATCTTCTTCGTGGATAATGACTGGCATACCAAACTTTGCCACCACATGCTGACAAACATTTTATTCGAAGATAAGTCCAATATGACTGAAACGAACTTTATTTCATAACGACATATCTGTTAATATGTATTTTATACCAATCTATTTAAAGTATAATAAATTCGGACATTAAGTACTAATGACTGATTCTAAAACTTCAACGATTACATAACGCCAACTTCCAAACGCCCTCAAACAATAAGTTCCTACAACACCTGTCAATCAAAAATATCCCAGCGACGGTCACCTTCGATGCCCCCTCCCCCTTCACCTCTTCGCCGTCATTACGTCACTTCCGGTCGCGTCAGGCACTCAATAATAATTATTATTCAGATGTGTCTCCATGGAAACTGGATGACGAGGATTGCCACCCCCACCCCCTTTTGTACACCCCCGTGCTTCCGGTATCGACGGTGGGGGCATCTCAATCTTCTCGCCTGATGATTGGCTCAAAGCCATCGGAGCGCTGCAACGAATTATGATTAATATTATTTTATTGAATTTGATAGAACGTATTCTAAATAATATGATTTTACAAACATATTTTTTTCAGTATATTCACTCCTTACCACTTGTTCACAGCGATTAGCTATAAAGAAAAATACTCTTTTAGCTTTAAGTTAATTTAGTAATTAATTGAATAGTCTTACTTTTAAATAATGTGTGCAGTTAGTCGGTTTTTGTCGGATGACGACGAATAAATTATTCAACATTTCATCCACATCGAGTAGCATTCCTAATAGAATATCTCAACAACACTTCTTAAACTTGCACTAATTGTAATTCAGTTACTCAAACTCTCCTCAGACATTATACCAATAGAGTTTTGGAAGAACAGTAGTCTTCAGCTTGTCGAGAAGTAGGGCATCTAATCCCGAACCCTTTTTATGATCCCGGGATTTTGGGATTCAGGATTTCTCAATCCCGGGATCCCGGGGTTGGTCTTTAAGTGTAATTTAATCTGTTAAATTGTAAATTTAAAATTGCATGTGTGTCTATTATTGCTTCAAATGAAATTTAATATTTTTTTGAGTATCAATTTTCGAAAAAATATTAAAAAAATATGTCGAAAATTTAATGTCTTATTTTATTTTAATTACATATTACATTATTATGTGACACACCCTGGTTTTTGTTAAGTATAAGTTTCATAAGTGTCCAGAACTGAAATCACCCAGCGGCAATGGCAATAATTCACAGAATCGGCCCACTCTTGTTACTAAGCCGTTCAATAGCCGCCGGGTACGCCCGCTGGACGAGTCCATTTTTGACGGAAATGGGTAGTTCCGACGATGCAGGCAGTTTTTTGAATTGTATGTGTACACAGTCAATTACGATCTGTCGAGCCGGGCGAGTTGCGACCTCGTCGTGGCGGAGGTGACGATGGGAATTGTTTGTGTTTGATTTTCGTTGGACTCGTTTGTCGTGTCATTTGTATTATAGCTTAAAGTAAATTCAGTTGCTAAGTAAATGTAAATGTAGAATCAATTTTATGTGTTAGAAATAGTAATTTTTTTGTTCTGTAAACCACTGCATCTTCGCTGGAAAATTAATAAGTTTTGAACCGGATTTGAAATGGTGTTTGTATGAGATCACAGCCCTTCTAGGACGTTGGATAACCAGCCGTTCGCCTCTCTTCGATCCGGGGTCTTCTCATATGGTAGGCTTTACCAGATGGTATTGAAAAAGAGGATATGTCCTTCAATTTGACTTTAAAATAATGTCCTCCATTTCAAATTGGTTAAAAACGGCTGTTACAAAATATAAAAAGGAGGAGAATACAGTTATATTAATTATATATGTATTATAAAAAATAGATACATGAAGAAACTGAGGTACTAGTTGTTGTCAATTTGGAAGTTTTAATGTGAACTATGAATTATTTCATAGCATGTACAGTGAATCCCGAAATCTCGGAATCACGGTATAGAATAATTGACCGGGACCCCAGGTTTGGTAACCCTAATAGGGATTGGGTAGTAAGGAATAAAAATATTATGCATCACGTGCATTATATATATATATTTATATCGATTGAATATCCAATATATAAAAGTGGTTATTCTGTGATTTGATCAGTTAATTGTTCAATAAAGTGAAACACAAGATAGACTGCTAATGACACAATTACGGGAGCAACATTGTGGTAAAGATTATGACCAATAGCAAAATCCTAATTATTTTACTAATCAATAATTTATATAATTTAAGACATCGACTGAGGGTGCTTGATGGAATTTCAATTTCAAATTTGGATTATTGAGATTTTGTACACTTCCATGTATTTTGTCACTAATGACCCGGGTTTCGCCTTTCGGCATCTTCAGGTATTCGAGCACACGTTATTCAGTTCGAGTCCATTCGTGTGCTCGAATACCTGAAGATGCCGAAAGGCAAAACCCGGGTCGTTAGTAACAAAATACATTGAAGTGTACAAAATCTCAATAATCCAAATTTAATCAATAATTTATCGAATAAAATCGCTCCCTCGCAGTTTCCAAACTGACACCATTGCGGAATTGCGAACAACAATTAGTCAGAATTAGTTTTGATGGGTTTGATTCGACGCGGAGTTGTGCGCGGTGCCAGATCGGAGAATGAGGAGAGAGGGTGGTATTTTCCTCAGGGATGTAAACCGGGATGAGAATGGAGGAAGGATACGGAAGCATAATGCTATCGGCATTATCCTTAATACTTTTGGGGCACGACTGGGCGACATCCTTATATTGGAATCGAGGGCCGCACTCAGGCATTTTTACGTCAAAATTAATTATATTAATATATATGAGATAATGCGTGAATAATTGTAGCGTTATTTTTAGTTGACAATCAAGGTAACTATATAATATACAAACCCGTCAAACAAAACTTGTATTTTTTGAATTTGATGTTGTTTTTATAGAAATAAATCAGCTTACATCATACATCAACTCATAATAGTGTATTTCAACAGAGTATATAATTTATTGTTCTTTTTTGATCTTAAAAATTATTAGCTGTAATGCCATGCATTTCAATTTTTTTAAATTTACAATAAATAAATAAAAAAATAAATAAATAAAATAAATAAATTATGAGGTTTGGAGGATTCGAGGAATGTGATATTTTGCGCCTTTTGTGTCGTTGTGTGTCGTAGTGGTTTTTGAAAATATTATCATTAAATACATATATGAAATAATGAATCACATATCGTCGTTGTTCTGCATGAAGAGTCATTATTGGACATTGAATTTTTTTAAATGTTTCAAATGCTATACTTTTTTCATTTAACTTGCTTGTACAAAACTGATTTTAAGTAAAATTATAATTTATAAAAATAAGTGTGGTCTTCCATACGGTAGAGATAGAAATAATGAACATTTTCGTATAACTAAATCTGAATGTAATTTTTTTGGATTTAGTGTTTTCTTCCAGAACAACGACGATATATACAATACTTAACAGAAAATACTCGTTGCTGTCCGCCATACGAAAACTCTAAAAACGGTCTTCACTGCGTTTTTAAAACTTTGAATGATTATAAGTTGACAAATTTAATTCTGAACTTTTTTGAATTTAGTACGTCATTATTATCTGGAATACATGAGTTAACAACATAAGAATCTAAATTCCGGGTAGCAAACTAAAAAATAATAAGATACTGGTGAAAAAAGTTCTCCGTGCGGTTCTGGCAAGCCTTATCCACGCTCTGAGGTTTCACTCCTGAAAGGCGATTGTATTTTGGGGACAATGGAGAGGCCATCCCTTGACTTAGGCATTTGATAATATTTAATACGGATTTGGAAATGTTTTATTACAATTGCCCTGATTTAAATTCAACAATCTGATCTTTTTATCCGATATTGGATTATTTTGATTGGCAGTTTTTGAGAAGCGCTGAATCCAGGATAGTGTATATCAAAGGCATATATAAAAGTATATTAAGTCATAAAAACGCAGAAGATAATCGCAATTTAAGGTAAAAAAAAATTTTTTGAACATTATAAAGAACAATTGTTTTGGCATACAAATCATAAGATTTGGTATCGATGAGTTATGGTTATTTATCATGCTTTTTGTCAGAGTAAAAAACTTTTTTTTCAAAGCCTATGTATATTCTATAACTTCATGCATTCTAACAGTACTTAGATCGTTAAATCGCATACATTTTGACATTTAAAACAGAAAATCTAAATTCCACACATAAGACAACCACTCTATATCTCCTTTCGGAGATAGTATTGAAATCAATATTGTACTGAAAAAAGTCAAATATTATATGTATGTAGTTATTTAAGCTTAGTTTGCAGAATCAGATATGGGGTGAAAGGAGAGATATGAAATGAGGCAATGAAAATCAAACAACGATAAATCCACATTTAAAAAAAATCCGACAATTAATATGTACTTAATGATAGTATAAACCATTTCACACAATGACAGATAACTTCCAAAACCAGATAAAAATATCGTCATTTTCATTTTCAGCCGGGGTCGATCCACTGCTGGATGAAGGCCTCCCTCCACTCTTCTCGGTTCCTACCTTTACGCTGCCACGAAATTCCACCAAACCTGACGAGTTCGCCAATCCAGCGGGTTTTGGGACGCTCCTGAGGCCGCATAGTGCCCCTCGGGTACCACTGAATGACTGCATTTGTCCAGCGGTTGTCTGTTCGCCGTGCGACATGTCCGGCCCACCGCCATTTCATCAATTTGGTGACCTCTATCACATCGACTTGTCATCGTCCGTGGCTCAGTTGGTAGCGTCGCTGGCTGCCGCTACTTTCAATCGATTTATGGATTTCTGTTCGTAGTCCTCCCTCCCACCCATTCCGATCCTCACGGGGGGTAGCGAAAGCGATTAGCTAACCACTAGTCCTGTCCTAGCTCTATCCTTCTACTCCTACTAAGTCTTCTTCTACTATCCCTACTCTCTTCGAAAAATAGAGATTGAGCAACTGAGTAACAAGGAGTTCTCGTATAAAAATTCTGTTAAGATACGTTCCATTAGGAGACCATATGCTTCACATTGGGAGCGGACATGGAACAAAAAAATCACATCTCCCAATAAAAGTGTACGAAAAAAAATGTTTTGACTTTTTATGTGCATGCAGAATCCAATAAGTTAATAGTTAAAATCAAATGCCGATATGTCCAATTTTATTTCACTTATATTTATCGCAATTGAGTGGCTACTGATATTACCTATAAATATTTTTCTTAATTGGAAATACATCACGATGGAAAACATAAACCAAACTAAAACTAAAAATGTTGCTTAAAACACAATTTTTAACTAATATTGGAAAGTGGAGATATTTTTTTAGGAACTTATCTATATAGCGATTAAAAAATCAATTTATCAAGGTTCCCATTCGAAGATTCGAGCTACACAGCCGAGTGGGATAAAGTCGAAGAGCATAACATTGAATAGTTAACTAACTAATTTTAAGAACAAACTAGTAATGTGATTCAAATTTCACTGCATCCGTCTTGGAAATTAACCGAAAATGTTGAGGAAACTTTCGATAATTCTAATTTTAATAAATAACTACTGTTTTGCTATTACATTTCGATTCCATATACTCGCATGCCTGTTATGACTCTTTGACCTCTAATGACACCTTTGACCTCTGATAACTCTCAACATGTGGATGGTGGTAAATGAAATTAAAGAAAGTATTTAAAAATCGTCAAATTACCTATTCGCTAAAATAATACACTTTGAAACACCATAACAATACTTTTAAATAGCCGTGAAATGTTATTACTTCATAATTTTTACCCAGAATTTTCCCCCTATTGTAAATTTTTTATATAGACTCTTAACGAGTGGCCTATAAAAATCGGCGGAAGAGAATTAAAGACAAAAGACAACTGCATAGATAAAAAAACGTCGTTGGAACCATCTGTTTACCATCTGATATTCTTTATGATAAAGATCACTAATTCATAGTTTTATTTAAATAATGTGAGCTATGAAATTTTAAATATTAATTCATATATTGCAGATCGTCGATGTCTATAAGTAATATGTTGTGTAGTCATATCGTCATAAGGCATGCAAGTTGCTTACGAAAACGTTGAATCAAAAAATACCAGACTTCCTACGAATGCACATTCGCGGAAAAAAAATTGAGCATCCATTGGTGTCATACAAAATTTAAATAAAACTTTTTTTTTTTTTAATGCGATGAACTTGTTTGTATCATACCGGAGATCATGTCTCCTCAATGATACGTTAAGTCCACAATAAATATTTATAATATAAGTAACAATAAGAAATAATAATGTAACATTTGAAGGAATATGATGAGTACACAATAATTATATTAAAGTCGTCAACTAGCAATTAATTTAAATACACAGAACTTTCTATGGTGAGGCAACAATTAAGGATTAAATGGTGAGGGGCAGGGAAGGTAAACTTTTTCTCCAAAGGAGGCCGCAAATTTTTTGAACTGATAAAAGTTCTCCGGGGAAGAAACCAGATCCGGATGTCCTATAGGACCATCGCGACTATTTCTGCAGGACAAATAAAGAATATCTCTTTCAATGGACATAATTGGGCAATCCCAAAGAATATGTTCAGAATCTTGATTTTTATCACCACAAGGACAATATGGGTTTGGTTTAATTTTAAACTTATATAATTTGGCATTAAACGCACCATGACCAGTGATAAATTGGGAAGTCCAGTGATCTGGAGAAAACCATGTTGCATTCTGACGAAAGAGAATATCTGAGAAGAATAGATGGGTAGTTCTACCCCGAGGAGATATTAACCACCGTTTTTGCCAAGTCATTAGAACAGTTAATGAGCAGAGTTTTTTCACTTTAGCTTTGAGAAACTGTTGAGAATCCAATGGCTGAAGAATTGTGCTGCCAATTTGAGCTGGTTTCCCGAGCAATAAAAGATGAATTGCAGCTCTTCTTTGGACTTCTAAATCTAGAGGAATAAGTCCTAACCTAACAGGAAGACATTCAGTTGAGCAGGTTCGATAGGCTTTGGACATAGCAAGAAGTGGAAACCTTTGCCCCCGAAGAAGCATTTGGCATATTTCCTGTCGTTGGGAACATCTATATGCCCAGCAACTTGCAGCATGACACGCAATACCAAGGAATATTGATTTGTAGTAGAGTCGCGCCGTAGAAAATGTTAAGCCCCAACTTACCCTAGCCATGCGTGCTGCCTTTTCAAAGCTTATCTTAGAGCTGGCTATAGCAGTTTTAACGTGGTCTAAGAAAGATAATCTGTCATCCAATATTACCCCAAGATTTTTCATGGTTCGCTGGACAGGAACTGTTATTGTATTGAACCTTATTATTGGCTTTCGAGACAGTTTTCCTTTAAGCATTATGCTGCATGTTTTATGAGGTGCAAAGTTTAATTTGTTGCAATCTCCCCATGTAGCTATTTGCCTTAAACAGTCAGCTGATAGCTGTTCAAGAGTACTTCTATTGTTTCCTTGAATAAGCATTATTGCATCGTCAGCATATGCCTGTATGTGGGTGCTTTGAGGGAGCGGAAGGTCCAAGAGATCATCGAATAAAATATTCCATAGAAGTGGTCCAAGAATCGAACCTTGAGGACAACCTCGAGTGACTTTTCTTCGGATCAGGGAATTCCCTGTAGAAATGACTATGTCTCGGCTTGAAAAATAGCTCAAGATGATTTTAAAAAGGTCAGATGGAATCTGTCGACGCTTCAATTTCGTTAAGATCATTGGCCACCATGCGTTGTCAAATGCTCCTGAAATGTCTAAGGAAATGGCTAGAACATATTTAAAAGGTGAGCATGCCACCACATTGAGTAAACAATTAATGGCATCGTCTACTGAAATCTTTGACCTGAACCCGAACTGATTTGCAGATATTGGGTTATTAGTTGAAATATATATGTCAAGACGTCTAAAAATAAGTTTTTCGAGAATTTTACCTAGGATTGGATTTAAATAAAACTGTCTTTAACGCGGTGTTGCATGCTGAACGAGGATATGTGTATGTTGTACATCATTGGCAATGTTTTTCTTCGGGCAACATTATCTGCTGAAGATAACAAAGATTTTTGACAGATTAATGAAAATTGGTCAACAATTATAATGCTATATCTATCATGAAATGGTAGTTTTATAAGATCATAAATTTTAGATGCATTTAATTCAATCTACATTGTTCCTCCTGTGGTTCATATCTCAGAAGAGAACTCTAGTTGTGAAGTATTATTTTATTTTATAATTTAAGACATCGACTGACGGCGCTTGATAGAATTTCAATATCAAATTTGGATCGGTGAGATTTTGTACATTTCTATGTATTCCTAACGAACCGGGTTTTGCCTATCAGTATCTTCAGGCATTTGAGCACACGAATGAACTCGAACACTCACAGTAAACAGTTTATATCGCTTATATACAAGATAAAATACGACAAATCTTATTACTAAGTCTAAGAACTAAAATGGTATCTGTAATGCAAGATTCCCTTTGATCATTTTAAAGAACTACCCTTCAGATGGCAAACGTCAACTTTGGTGACTCTGGCTACGTTATTAGTATATTTGAACTAGGGGTGGTTCGAATAATTGTGGAGAAGGCTGTTTTTGGAGGAGGATGGACCGCATTGATTTCTTAAGCTAAGGATTTTATCGCGTAAGAAGCAATGAGCGTTAAAAATAAAACTCGCTTTAGTGTAGAATGACTGCCAGTGCCGTGGGCACAGAAAAACCAATCATTTTATTAGGGATGAAATTAAGCATTTTTTTAATCATGTCCGCTCCCAACGTGGAGCATATGGCCTCCTAATGGAGTTATCTCAAAGAATTTTTTCTATGAGCACTGCTTGTTACTGAGTTGCTCAACCTCTCTTTTTTCGAAGACAGTTAGGATAGAAGAATAGGGCTAGGACAGGACTACTAGTTAGCTAATTGCTCTCGCTATGTCACGTGAGGATCGGTTGGGTGGGTGAGGAGAGAGTTTTAGACATCACAAACACTTGGACTACGAACAAAAATCCACCGAAAAAAGACACCGACAATTACTGTTAAGCATTACAGGTAATATATTATAGGCAATATTTCGGGTCTGTTGTCCAGTGGTTGTTGGCTTTGGTCACGGATGTCCTGGGTTCAAGTTCCTGTACGGACAGTTTCATAAATTTATCATTCAATCGCTTGTTGTATTTCTGTTCGTCGGCATTGATCTGCGATTAATTAACCACTAATCCTTTTCTAGCCTTATACTTCTATCCATACTCTCTTCGAAAAATAGAGGTTGATAAATTTAGTAACAAGCAGTTCTCGTAGATAACTACTGTTGAGATACCTACATTGGAAGCGGACATAGTAAAGAAAAGGCATAATTGATACTTGAATTAGGATGCTTTAAAGAAGATCGTATCAAGTTTATTAATTATATAATCAAATTGTAACAATCCCTTTATCTGTGTATAAATAAAAGTAAGTAAAAAAGTATTATTTAAAAGGATTCTACGCCATTGCATTAATCAGAAGACGTTATTTAAAGTAGGTTCACCATCCGATCTGGTGCGGAGATCCTCCTCCCGTTCCACATTTAATTCCGTAATGGATATCCATTCGTTCCAGTCGATTTTCTCCTTCGTTCCGCAGATCGGTAATTAAATGAGTGTCGCCCCCTCCAGGGGCGGCGGGTGGCTGGAATAATTCGCCCGCCAAGATTATGGCATTATGAAAATTGGAAAATGGATGACTTTTTACAGCTTTTTTCGGATTCTCCTCTTTGGCAATGCGTTCTTAAAGGAAGGCAATGAGGCGCGAAATTGCAGCTAGGCAAATTGATTTCTTGATTTACAATTCAACTTTTTTTGTGGTAAGATAAAAAAACCTTTTAATATTGTTGGTTTTAAATTGCTAAATATTAAATTAACGTCAATAATACCGACTACGTTTAGCTACCAAGATAATTAAGTATCGAGAGTATTCTGACAGAACGCATTAAGTCAGCTTTTGGTGATTTTCTGTTTTAAATGACAAAATACATTCAATTAAACTCTTTACGTAGTGGTAGAAAACACGAATTTATAAGATATAATGACTTTGAAAATAATCAGCATTAAGAAGAAGGAGTAGGTTTTTCTCTCATTTCGCGAAAATCGTTTATCGTTTTCCGTCGCCTGAAAAATATGAAACTATTTACTACTTACATATAATTAAAATAAATATCAAGCGTAGTGTCGAGGCAGACGACAGACACCGAATTTATCACAAAAAAACATGAAAATGATTACTATTTATTTGATATTTTTTCGTTAAAAGACGTATAAATTTCTTGTCTTCTTATTTTTCTTTTTAAATATATTCAGCATAATTCTATTTTAAATATCAGTCAGAAAAAGTGTCAGAAAACGAACACTTTGGTACATTTCAAATTTTTTTTATAGTATCGTTATATTCAATAAATTGCAAATTCCCTTCGCATCATTTTCTTAAAAATACTTTGTTCTACGAGTTTGTCTTAGGCACCAAAGCTCGATAACCTACAATAAACCCTAATCTAGTCACGGCGTAAAGCAAATAAAGGTAATTCTGAAAAACAGGTGTCAACTCTTTGCAATACAGATTTGAAAACTTTACTATTTCCATTTAAATAAAAGTGGAATAGTCTAAAAAAATTATTTGAGAGTGCAATTTTTAATAGAAAACAAATTTTTTCGTCGTTTCATATTTTTTAAACGACGGAAAACGATTAACGATTTTCGTGAATTGAGAATAAAACTTACTTATTCACCTTAAGTCATATTGTCATTTTTTTATTCCTGCAGAAACCTTGTCAATACTAAATATATAATTTGTACAATGATATGATTATTTAATATATAATAACCCAGACCGGTCTGTAGGCGTAGATGTAAACATTATATTATTATCATATATAGTGTGTAAGTATGAAATTTTCTCATGAACTAAGCGGTCGCGGTCAATATAAACAGTACAGTCAGTTCTGACGTGACGCAAATATCCGAGACAAGCAAACAACAATCAGTCTGTCAGTATGGAAACTAAAGAGCAGCTACCTTAAACGTTCAGGATTTCATTTTCAATACCCTTATCTACGACCAGCATTCCCACTAGTTCTCTCTTTATAATGTACCAAAAATCTGTTTGAAAAACAAGCAATTGGGAGAGAGAGAGTTCTTTGAAAAAAAATAATGCTTTAAATTCCATTATCTCAAAACTTTTTTAATGACTTAATGCCGTTTGTCAGTATAACCTCGATATAGTCTATACATAATATTATCTTTCACCGCAATCACTCATGATTAGGGTTGCCAACAGGTCTCTTTTTAAGTGGACATGTTCTATTTTTTAACACAATTTTTTTTTCTCTATCTTTTGAATTTTGAAAATTTACGATGTCCTGGATATTTTGAGCGTTGTATGTAATTACAAAACTATCTCATATTTAGAATTTTATTAAGAAATATGCATATGAAAATCAGAAACTTTTGCATTAAATTAACTGAGATGATGAAATCGAGAATAAGAATCAAGATGATTTAATTCAACAATTGATTTTTTAGCGCACTTTTCATGTTCATATCTATTATTATGTACACATAATTTTTCTTTTGATAATTGGTAATTGCCTTTTGCGTAAATTTGTTTTAAAAAATATTTTGATACTACATAAAAACATATCTCTACGTTATGATTCTTAGCCTTATAGATATAACCTTTCCTGTACTGGTGGAATTTTACGATTACCTTGTAAAATAATAACACACCGGTTGCGGGGCACTGACTTATTCCACTATAATTTTACATTTGTTAAATTGTTAAATGCTCTCTTTTTTCGTTCATAACACTTGACAACCCTACCCATGACAACTGTCTAAACGTTCAGTTCAGTATAATTAAAAAAATACCGGATGTCAAACCAAATAAAGCATCGAAATAATATCTAAAGTACCATTTCGAATCTAAAGATCCCTTTTATGTCGCCATGATGGTAAATATTTTTGACAGTCGTCCATACACGCTATATTAATTATTTGTGAAAACGCGATGAAAATAAAATGTACTTAGGACACTCCTACAATGAGTGGAGAGAGGACAGAATGTGGATGATTTCTTTTACTGTGTAGAATAACGGTTGATGAAATCTGTGGCGTTATGGTAGAATAAAATATATGCCAGTTTTTCTTTAGCTTACAGGAGAAGAAATATGAACATTGGTAACTTGTTAAAAAGTCAAATTAAATGGATATGCATCATTTTCAGCCGGGGTCGATCCACTGCTGGATGAAAGCCTGCTCCATCTCCCTTCATTCTTCTCGGTTCCTAGCTTTACGCTGCCACGTACGTTCACCGAATCTGACAAGTTCGTCAATCCAGCGGGCTTTGGGATGATTTTAAGGTGCTAAAACGGATAATTACTTATTCAATGGATCTTCTTCGTGGATGATGACTAGGATACAGAATTTTGCCACTACATGCTGAAAAATATTTTATTGTGAGAATAAACCTAATATAACAAAAAAGGTCGTATCAACTTTAATCATAACGCCACAGAAATAATAAATTACTTTTAAATTTGGATTATTGAGATTTTGTACACTTCCATGTATTTTGCATGGAATACATGGAAGTGTACAAAATCTCAATAATCCAAATTTAATATTGAAATTCCATCAAGCACCCTCAGTCGATGTCTTAAATTATAAATTAATTTTGTTTATGACATAAATTATTTAGTAATTGTAAAATAGATTACAGCTCATATTTTTTTGTTAACCATGTCTAGTTGTATAGACTCCTACGAGAACGGCTTGATACTTAGTTGGTTAACTTCTCTTTTTGGAAGATAGTTAACAAAGTAGGAGAGAGTTATGACATGACTAGCGGTTAGAAAATCGCAATCGGTTTTGGAATTTGATGGTTGGGAAAGACTTTTGGACATCGCAAACATCCATGCCCTTGAACAGAAATCAGTAAATCGACTGAAAAATCGATTTATTGAACTGTCAGTACTTGATTCGAGTCCGTGAGTACCGTCACTGAAGCCAGCAACATTTTCTACTCGACCAAGAACCTAAAAACTCATATAAGTTTCAATTTTTTAAAGCCACATTTTGAGCAACTTCTCCTGAGACACACATGAAAATCATTTTCAAAGTGTTGTTCAAAATTTATCTTCGGGCATCAAGCTGGAAGATTGTTACTTTAGACCGAGATATGTGGAGAAAGTTGTTACAGTCAGTATCGACCGACCTCAGGCTGTCAATAATGAAAATGTACAGAATCTATCCGAAACACAACGCATGGATTAAATAAAAAAGCTGAGTTCTATGGATTGTACGAAAATACCATCACAATTTAATCAATCAAGGATAGGAGACTTTCTTAGCTTGGTGTTACTAGACTAGACTAGACATTGTAGAAGATAAACTAAATTGATTTTTTGACTCATTGTTTATGTATTAGAATGACTCTCGTAGGATTGAATATCTGCTGCACCTTGTTTAAATGGAGTTCTACCAAGTGAATGCATTTTTTTTAAATGAATCATCTTCTTATTTTTAAGGTGTTAATTGTCAATTCTTGGTGGAAAGACATTATATTTAAAAAAATAAAACACAATTTGTTTGTACTACTTCCACATATTTATAATGATCAGGACCGGTTTCGCTCATCACGAGCATTATCAACTGAAGTCCTGAACTGGATCATCAGTTGATAATGCTCGTGATGAGCGAAAGCGGTCCTGATCATGATAAATATGTGGAAGTAGTACAAACAAATTGTGTTTTATTTTTTAGAATCATCTTCTTCTAAACAACTTCTTTCACTGTAATACAACGAGACGCTATCTCCTTCTCATTTCGTTTCCGTTGGAATCCCCATTTTTTATATATCACGTTTAAGGATACTTCTCGTAAACTTGGAACACGTGTCACGTTTTTACTCTCTCCTGAACAATTTCGGTTTTGAGGGTTACATCAATTTGCCAAAATACCGTCGATTTGATAATGCTCCCGATTAGCGAAGTTGGTCGAGATAATTATACAAAATGTAGAATTAGTACAAAAGAATATATATATGTGTTTTCTTTTAATTTTATGTACTACCTTTTCTCCATGAATTGACAGCTAACTTCTTAAAAAAGGTTCCCAGAGATTACTGAATTTGTGGATGAAATGGCGTAAAGCTACAGATAAAGCATCTAAATATGATTAAAATAGTCACAGAACGCCATAATAAAACAAGATATCCGCCCCAATGCAGTATCCATGCTTTATTTATAATTTTAATTGGCGTTGGCGCCAAAAGTCCTCCTCAGATGATTTGTCGCGGTTTAAATTTGGAACGCGTTCGAACTGTTTGAAAGTAATAATAATATAAAGAGGAGACTGTCGGTAATGCAGACCGCATTAATGCCGACGAAACAAGATGTCGGTGCGTTAATTATTATGTTCGCAGTTTTGCTCAGTTTATTAATATGTCTTTACCTGAAATCACGCGGTGAAAGGTATAATGGTTACGCTTAGTGCAATATTAATGTTTGATGTTTTTCTAGTAACATATAACAGAACACATGAATGATTTAGTACATATTGCCCAATTTTATAAATTTACGTAATTTAATATTTATTAAAGAGACATATTTTTGATAGCTTATTTGAAGGACTTGATTGTTTTTAAAAATGTATCGTCGCTGTTTTGCAAGAAAATACTAAATCGGAAAAATACTATATTAAGTTAATTATACCAAAATTTTCATTATTTTAAATACTAACATATAGAAGACACTATTTTTATAAATTAAACTTTCACTTAAAACAGTTTTATACAAATAAACCAAATGAAAAAGGTATACCATTTCAAAAACTTCAAAGCCCAATTACTCAAAACTAGTATTTTTCAGTTAGCGTCTTCTTGCAGAACAACAATAATATTGCAGGACTCTTAAAATTTTGACAGTAAGTCTTTTTTTTTACTGCCATAATAATAAAGTATTGCTAAATTGAACAAATTAAATCTATAATTTAGTGCAAATGTGAAATCCTTAATTTAGAGAAAGCTTTGATCTTTGAAATAAAGCAGGCGTCAGCAACCTATGACCCGTGAGTCACCAAATGTATCATTTGATAATTTAAAGTGTTTTAACATATAAAAATTAATTGCAGCACTACATTTACGGGACCCACATTTATGGTTGCATATATGAAATGTCAAAATTTAAAAAATCAAATAACCTAACCCTATAGTGTAAAAAATTTCGTTTTTTTATAAACATATATTTGGTGAAAAGGATGTTATAACCAGCCCACGGACGGTGTTGTTACCATGAACGTACACAAATGAAAATACCCACTGACCCGAAACGTCTTCTGAATATTCACATGTTGGTTAATTTTGACCCGCAGCTAAAAATGGTCGCTGACACCTCAATTTATTTAATAAAGTGAATAATCAACCCAACTTATTTTAATAGCGGTAATTGAAATCAAATTCAAATAATACGAACCTTGGTTCATTACATTTATACGATATATTTTGTGAATATCATCATTATGTTTATCGTATTAAAACAGTGATGCAAAAAACGCTACCAAAAACAAAATAATAAGTAGTAAAACGATGTAGGTAACTATTAAATAAAAAATAATAAAACGCAACCTCGTATAGTATAAATGTATCATTATTGTCCAGCACTTTTATTCTTTGCGGCCTGTGAAATATTATGAAATGGATTAACTAACCCTTCTTTCAAATAGGTTGTTCACCGCTGTATTAAAATATGCGACTGCGTCAGATATCAAACGAAGCATTAATTATTGCACTGCTTTGATTTTAGATAGTCAATTTTATTTATTTTTGATAAAATAATATGCAATCGTAATATTCCTGCTGCCTAGTTTTTATGATTAATAATTCTTTTCAAATATTTATGGATTTGCATGACGTTTTTATGTCCGTCCCCGGATGATCCCCTTTTTGCCAATTAGAATTGCTAATAATTCATTACTTCTTCTGTTACATTAGCGTGTGCAAAAAGTGGGAATCTTAAGCCAGTTTACATAAAAAAAAGTTTGATAAATTTCACGCCCCATTTCTCCCCATTGCCCCCTCGATTCGTTATTGCCGCTATAGGCTGGGATAAAAAAATTGAAGGGGGGGAATTTTTAAATACAATTTTTCATAGCGGATTTATTGCCTATTTGCATAAATAATCAAATTAATAAATGGACTTCAATATTTCCTAGCGCTTCAGAAAATACGGATGAATTTAAATTCAGGAATATGATTAGCAATCAATTTTTATTATTTTTTCGGGGGAGATTCGAAGTATCTTAATTAAACGTAATTGTTTTTTTTCATTTTTTCACGAATTGGATTGATTGGTTCATTCGGAAAATTGCTGATTGCTTTATCAATTTACTTAGTTAAGTTAAGTAGTGTTAACTTGTTGTTACTGAAGTGACAAAAATATAAACGTATTTTCAATATCTCATAATCATTATTTAATAATATAGTGAATATGGTTGTCGGCCTCTGTGGTCTAGTGGTAAGAGCTTTGCCTTAGGGATCAGGTAGATCCTGGTTCAAGTCCCAGCAGGGTCAATATCAAATATAGATTTTTTCAATTTAAATGTGTGATCTTTGGACATGAGTGAAATCTAAAAATCCTCATCAAGATAACCTCATATGATTTTCCAATTTTAAAAATATTTGGCGCATTGGCTGTCAGCTGTAATGCCAGATTTTTTTTTAATTTTATTTATTATTAAAAAAAATGATGGCTAAAAATGCAAAGTGCTCAGTTCTTTAAAAATTTATCAGTTTGTTGATAGCGATTTAGGCTTCACGACATCGCCTGAACTATTTATTCTAATAATAATTTATCCACGACATCGTTAGTTCGGAGGATGGCTTGAAGCCGAAACAGACTGATAAAGTTCTTGTAGAACTGATAAATTTGTTATTTTTACTCTATTATAATAGAGTTCTATCAAGTAAATGCCTATACAAGTAATAATATAATTTTCGAATATTTTTTAGATTTATTCCGCTCCGACTGCCTATGAAAAACACCAGTTTTTCAATCATTTTCGTGTACCTAGTCAAATTTCTATTCTCGAATTACGAGCCATTCCATATTCACTATTTAATCACAAAACACAACCACTTAAGCCCTATCCTCAATTAATACTGGAAATAGAAACGGTTTCAAATCAGCCTCGGCGGTCTATCGGTAAAAGCTTTACCACCGCGATTAAACGATTTTAGGCTTAACTTCCGACAAGATCAATAAATAAATTGTCATTGAGTTTATCTCATGTGATTTAAAATAAAAATATATTTAAATTGGCAATGACCAATGATTAGCCGAAGTGCCAAATATGCTTTCAATTAAGCATGACAGTATAACACAATTAATAGATAACAATGTGAACTTTGTATCTGTGAACATAAAATTTGTTTCATTTCGATTCCATGTTGTTTCAAAAAAGGTGAACACAGAACATGACATACGACAGAATGCTAAAGATCGTAAAAAAGCTCCATAATTAGTATAAAGCAGTCAGTGGCATTCCTCGGAGAAAGTTTCACCTCTTGTTTTTACGTGTTTTCGTAGTAAATTAGCTGAGAAACTTGTGGGTGGCGAATGGCATAGAGGTGACACTGTGTTAGAATACCGGTCGGGAGCCTTCAGGGTTGCTAACCTTTGCCCCGGGACCGCTAATGTCGACAATAGGGTGACCACATCCCTATAATTATCGACAAGAGGCACTTAAAAAACGAAATCATATATTTATAATTTAAGACATCGACTGAGGGTGCTTGATGGAATTTCAATATCAAATTTGGATTATTGAGATTTTGTACACTTCCATGTATTTTGTCACTAACGACCCGGGTTTCGGTTTTTTTGGCAAAATTGAGATATTGACATAGCGTTGCTCTTTACATTGATAGACTAAAATATGTAGTAACCCTATTAGAAAAGAATAAAATAAAAGGAATATTACAATACGTTAATATTATTTCCAAAGGATATAACACCAAAAATATATGATGTTCATTACCTCGCTACGCTAAGTAATGTGGTTAGAGGGAAATGACGCCAAAACGACCTGATATGCATTACCACTGAAAAAATTGTTTCTAAGTATCAGATCACTTAACCGCTTCCAGATTAAAAAATATGTGTCGACTCACTCTTTCAACGTAAATCAAGGGGTTAATACATTACACCAAAACATGGCGGATCATAAATAAACTAAAAAAAATAAGAAATAAATAGGGCACAGCTGAATTGCTTACCAATTTTGACCGAGCATGTTCACATCTAAAAATTGATGTTTTTCTTTTGATTAGACTTTTTTTATTACTGTAATTTTAATTAACAATGCAACAGTATTTTTTTAATTTCAACTAACTATAACTTTGATAAACTTAAGAATAATTGAAATAGTCACTCAATATTAGATCTAGGAGAAACAAATATATCTTACACTATACTAAGGTGAACATAGTAATTTTTTTAGTTCTACAAGCATTGTCTTAAACTGTTCATTACTATTTTGTGAGTATAACTACGCCATGGTTTTTAAATTCTAGCATGTGAATAATTTATTGAATAATTGATACGTACAAAAGAGTTTTAACAATCTTATAAAAAAATATTGCTAAGAAACTGATTGTTGTCTGTTATACACCTAATTTATTTATTCAAGATAATGATTGGTCACCCCAATAAATTGGCAAGGTGGACTCTTGGGAAATGAGTCTGAAAGAAGAGGTGGAAGAATTTGCAGGACGGGGTGGGTTTAAAAAAACGTTAAATGAGGAGGGGGTGCAGGTGGGGGCAGTTCCCGAAAAACACACATTTTTATGATAAATGTTTGATAAGTTTTTCGGATTTGGAATTGAGTGGAGGTTCTATGAATGAAAAGCCAGAGGGAGTCTTTCGGATCGCAGGGCTCGACAATATTTTGAGCCGTTGTTTTATGTACCTAATATTTTTTTTCTCGTCGTCCTAATGGAATATTTAAAAAGAAGTTTTTATGCAATAACTATCTTCTTTTTAATTTCCCCCGTTTTTTGGATCGCATAAGAAGGAAGAAATGTATTACAAATATCATAGATTCAATTGCTGACCAAAATTTGTGAACAAATCTTACATTATTATATAACGAAGTTCTTCTTAAAAAAATAAATATGTCATCGTTATACCCGAAGAAGACACTAACTGAAAAAAACTAGTTTTGAGTAATAGGTTTTTGAAGTTTGTCAAATGTTTGAAATGCTATATTTTTTTCTGCTTGTACAAAATAATTTAAAAAAAAGAAACATTACTATCTGAGTAATTGAAAATATTAAAATTAAAAAATAATAAATTATGAGGATTGGGGGGTTCGAGCAGTATTATATTATCACCTTTTGTGTCGTTGTGGTTTTTGGAAATACTATCATTAATACATATATGAAATAATGAATCACATATCGTCATTGTTCTACAAGAAGACACTTACTGAAAAATGCTAGTTTTGAGTAATTGAACTTTGAAATTTTTTAAATGTTTGAAATGCTATACTTTTTTCATTTAGCTTGCTGGTTCAAAACTGATTATAAGCAAAATTATAGTATATAAAAATAAGTGTGTTCTTCCATACAGTAGAGTTTGAAATAAGAAACATTTTTGTTTAACTAACTATATACGTAATTTTTTCGATTTAATGTTTTCTTACAAAACAGCGACGATATATTATAAGAAATATCTATGTTAATTAACTTCTCTTCCCATAAAACCCTATGAAAATTGTGTAATATCTGAATAATTGTATTGTTTTACATGAGAATCCATTTTATCTTTTGCATACTTTTGAGACTTGCGAGAAGATTCACAATATAATAAATGATGAAGAAAGTTCCCAAGAAATTTTTGAGACTACTCAATTTGATGGCGTATGGATACTAGCGTGGCTTTTCCAACTGACTTACTTTTGGGCACACTCACGCTTAATAGTTATGTTCCTGATAATTTTGTATGGAAGCATGGACATGAATTGTTTGTTCTTCCAAAGTGTAGAACGAGCCTGCAAATGGGGATCCCATTGGAAATAGTTTTATAATTTTTAACAGTATTACTTCGGATGTCGACATATTCCATGTGAACGAGAATGAGTTGTGACGAGCACTATATTTTAACGTATTAATGTAGATTTTTAGCTACTAGGGTGACTTCCCTTCCATGTTTCATTGCTTACTATTTTTTTTATTATATTTCGAAGGTTTTTTTACATTGCAAAAATATAAAATTATAATTTTTGTAATGTTAATAAATAAATAAACAATGATTTTGTTAAGCTTTCAGCTTGTTTTCCATTGTAAATGTTACAATAAAAATACACATGTAAAAGTTGACTTATCCCTGATACAGCAAAAATTAAAACAAACCATAGGGGGAGACAGGGGTTGGATGCTACTTGTCCCAAAAAAAATAAGAATTAGTGTTTGGTAACCACCCTACCATGTCCTCTCCCCCGTTCGAGAGATAAGGTAATATGAATGATCATGAAATATGCATGGTTTTTTTAATTTTTTTCTTTTTACTGTGACTCCCCCCAGCGACCCCCTCAGCTTAAGTAGCTGTGAGTATTAAATATTTTTTGTTGTTTATAATCCCAAAGCATCTGTCTTCTTTGCTCAGTGAACCTTTAATTCAAGCGGAGAATTTTTAATTATTTTTTTAATCAATTTTAATGGATGTTCTTAATTCTAGGAATGTATTTATTTGTCTTTCTACAAAACATGTTTTTCACATTACGTGTATTAGTTATTGGATATTTAAAAAAAAACCTACAAATATGTGTTATTAGAATATATCATCGTTGTTCTGGAAGAAGACACTAACTGAAAAATATTAGTTTTGAGTGATTGGACTTTCCTTTTACCTTTAGTTTGTTTTTACAAAATTGTTCTTAATTAAAAGTGTAATTTATAAAAATAAGTGTGTTATTCCATACAGTAGAGTTCGAAATTAGGAGAATTTTGGGTTAACTAATTCAACATATAATTTTTACTAATTAGCGTTTTCTTTCAAAACAGCAACGATATATAATGGATTTCGACGATATATATACATCTCGTCAGTTCGAGTGCATGCATGTGCTCGAATGCCTGAAGATGCCGAAAGGCGAAACCCGGGTCGTTAGTGACAAAATACATGGAAGTGTACAAAATCTCAATAATCTAAATTCGATATTGAAATTCCATCAAGCACCCTCAGTTGATGTCTTAAATTATATATACATCTGTATAAAATGCATTTATATTTTTAGTATAAAACCGTAAGATAAGAGAAACTAGTTTATGGACATATTGTTATTATCTTTATTGATTTTACTTATACGGTTATATTGTATTTTCACGTTTAAAATTATCAGTCAAAAATATTACAATTATTGCTGCAATTGCTTAAATATACCGACGTAACCAATTTAACGGTGCTAATTGTCAAATCTTGGTGAAAAGTTATTACTGATTATCAGTTGTTAACTTTCCCTTTTTCATGCTATAAAAAATCCCTTTGGATCTCATGCAGTCACAATTCGTTACAGTGTGGGTTTTGTCATATTTATATAAACGCATTGATAAAGCGAAATGACAATTTCAAAAAGTGAAATATGGTTTTATGTAGTATTAAGTAAATATGTTTCGTCATATTTATGTTGTGTGCAAGACCTGAAGTACACATCAAACTATACGACATTTTCGAAAGACGCAAGAATCGAAATTCTTCATAGCAGAACAATCTCGAGACGTATCTTGGTGCCGTTTGAAACAAAACGGTTTCATACGTAACGTCATGCATCTTGGATTATTACTATACTATAATGACGAGGTTTTAAAAATATAATTAATTATACAAAGAAGACCTAAACTGTAATGTATTTTTAATTTAATTTAATTTAAGACATCGACTGAGGGTGCTTGATGGAATTTCAATATCAAATTTGGATTATTGAGATTTTGTACACTTCCATGTATTTTGTCACTAACGACCCGGGTTTCGCCTTTCGGCATCTTCAGGCATTCGAGCACACGAATGGACTCGAACTGAGAGACCGTAAACAGTGTCTAACGTTTATATAGAAGATACAAATGCGACAAGTATTATTTACGAGGTAAGATATACGTCTGAGAGCCACACTGATACCTGAGTTAAAATTTCGGGAATCTCCCTAATCCTTATTTTGTAAACACCATATTAACAGAGTGGCGAATTGCCGCTTTTCAGTCGTTAGTGACAAAATACATGGAAGTGTACAAAATCTCAATAATCCAAATTCGGTATTTTTAATTATTTGTAGAACTATTTTATGTAAAAACAGCAAATTTTTCCATTTTTTGTATAATCTTTTTCACGCATAATTAAATGGTTTAAAGGCCGAAGTAACTCATTGTTACACCATGACTACGGAAGAGTTAATGCTTGAGAAGAGAGAAACCGCTCCTGATCATTATAAAAATTTGGAAGTATTTATATAGTACAAAACAAATTGCGTTTTATTTTTAAAATAAAGTAGTAAAATATTAAAATGCTGTCTATAGAAATATAGTGATAACTCCAAGTTAGTTTACTTTTAGAGTTTTCATCTATAAGTGTAAAATTTCACATTAAACACGTATTATAGACAAGGAGACCGTACCCGAGAGACTTGAGTTTATTTGCTGAGAGTGTAGTATTTATTAATAGTCAAATCAACATTTGGCAATGTATATAATTAACAAAGTCTTCTTGATTTCTGGACCACCCAATTCATAACTGCCGATGGTCACTTTGCTGCCAAGGTCTTCCACCTTGGACGGTTAGTAAATAGTACAATATGTAAATACGGCAATACGGTTCAGAGTGCTGATCACATCCACTGGGAATGTCCAGACACGGACAACGAACGAGAAAATTTTGCTCATAACGATATGAAACAGTCCTTTGTTCCGCTTGCAAATAAAAACAAATTATTGAAACTAAGTTAAATGTCGACAGACACTATTTACGGGGGGGGAGTGAGGAGTGGATCAAACAAAGTGTGATTAGGATTTGTCAATTAGACAAGCGGTCAAAAATTTTGTGTCGAAATGAGGAGGTTCGAAAGGAGACATGGGTCGAAAATGACTGAAGTCGTGTGACGTCATTTATGGAACATAACAATAATATAGTGCTATAAGTGCCAATGTCGAATTTATCAATTGTTCAATACAGGCGATTGCGTATTTTTCAATAACAATATAAATGGCATTATCCTTCACATTACTGTTGCCAAATACTGTGGTGATATTTTGTGCTAGATCTTCCCAAATTAACATAGACACTTCTTGTATTAGTAAATGGGTTGTAAATAATTGCATTTTGTGTAAGGTAGTATTCACTTGGTACACTTGAACTTTTATTTCGATAGTTTGCACTTTGTATAAGATAGTATTATCTTAGTACACTCAAACTTTGATTTTAATAGTTTTCACTTCAAAACGGATTCTTTTTACAAAGTACCACAGACTAATTTTGATAGCTTGACTTTGAAACGGATTAATTTAATTTTGTATGTTATGGACATTGAAATAAATTATATTAACATATTGCATGTCCACTTAGAACCCTGCTTCTTCATAAATACCACTCCTATAATATACTGGTGAATAAATTCTAATGCGTGGAGCAGACAATAAAGGCGGCCTAATATAGAGTTGCGACAGGTAAACTAGTCTATGGTGGAAAATCCTATGTTGCAAGTAGTAAAGAATAAGTGACATTTCATTACAGCGTTGTGAAACTATCGATTTCAAAGTGTGAGTATTTATATTGAGTGAAAACTATTTTGTCTATGTGATCATATTTTTTCGTAAGTGCAACATATTTCTTCAATGTTAAAATATATTTTATTATGTGGCATCACTTTATATTCAGTGAAATAATTTGTTTTTTGTGAAATGTATTTGTTATAAGTGAAAACTATCTTTACGAAAGTGAATATCATCTAAACAAAAGTGCATTTAATTGTAAGCCTTAGTAAATTCCAACATATGATTTGCTTATATCAAAATAGGTATTTCTTGGTGTAAAATATGTCAACACATTATTTTGACATACACTACAGATTGTTTCTTATTTCATTCAATTTTAATCGACTGATACAAGAATTTCTACAATTAAAAGAATGAAAATTTAGAAGTAATTTATGCTACTTAAGTCAAAACAGTCAAAATCTTACATATAGGACTTTAAGCACTAAGCCGCAGATATATTCGTTATAAAAAGTTAAACAGTAAATTATCATTTATTTAAAAATCATCTGTCTTATCTATCAACACGTAAAATTATTTCATTTAATATTTGATAGCTATTTAATTATAAACAAAATGTGTTATCCATACTACTTCGCTTAAAATATAAGATTTAAAAAATAAATTGATATCCATCCTAATTATTCTCGATCTGAAACATTGAAAACACTTAATGCATTAAAATCCGCCAAACGGAATCGTCACCAATTACCGTCGTTTTAAGCTAATTGAAAAAAAAAACAAAAAATGTATATATACAATATACAAAAGACAAAACTGTTTAATCTCATCTTACCCCAGTCTCCCCCGTCACGGCCGCTCAGTTCCAATCGCGAGACTAATTATCAGATTAATTGATGGAAATTAAGAAAAGAAGTACTTGATTAAATAAAAGAAACGAAAGAATTTCAAATACAGGGCGGAGGAAAATCAACAAACGAAAAATATTTTGAAAACTATTCTACTATCTAGGTATCTTCATAATTATGCAAAAAGCAGTATATTCGTATTTTATTGCTGGTTTATTTTCTTTAGTAATTGAAGACATTTTACAATTAAATGGCAAAAGCTTCACATGTGCGAATCTAAAAATAGAACAGTGGTCAACTGTTTTTAGTATATAATAATGCAAAAAAACCATAAATTGCCTGCCTTGCTACAGCAGACACAAAGTATGAGCTAAAGAGAAAGCACTATACATTTATTATTATAATAAATGAATCGAAAATAGTTGAGAACTCGTTCACCGGAAACGATCGTATAGTTAATAGGATAATAATTTGCATTTTACATTTTATACTTCATTCAGATAAGAATTTGCATTTTAATATAAATTATTTTTGACTATTTTATAGTGAAACCTGGGATTACGGGATTGATTAATTGCTCGGGATCCCGGATCCCGAGATTGGAAGCCTTGCTGCCAATGTGAAGCATAGTACATTTTCCACATTCACCCATTCACTGCTACACTAATCACTTAGATATTAGTGTCCTATCGATTACCATGTAGTCGCTAAAACAACCGCGAAGTATTTCCGGAATTTCTACAACCCTACTTACTCTATCTTCGATATGGAAGGTTTGTCTAGCAGCAAGTCTTCTTATTAACTTTCTTCTTTGTAACATCAAAATTTATGTGTATAATATATAATAACCCTCACTAAAAGATTAACATAAAGAATAACTCACAACCACAGAAAATTACTGTATGAAAAGCATTCATTCATATTAAGTAAGATTTTTTTCCAAAAATGTAACAAATCATGTCTCACGTTGAAATCGGTCCAAGATTTAGATCACAACTTTTTTGGCCATGGTGTGTATTGAGCCCAAGGGGAGGTCTTCAATTTTTATGCCCGGCAGGAAGATGAATATTGAAGTAGGTTCAGCAATGTCCTTTGGGATAAATTGAATTTGCAAGAGAAAATCGTAAAAATCCCTTAATATTTTTTATTTTATTTTATAAAGTGCGTCCTGTGCTTCAAAATCTCGCCCCGTCATTTGCATAATCAGCTGTAATATTATATTATATAAGACGATAATATAGGCTTAGTAATTTGTTTTATTAAAAAAGAAAAATAAACAATTTTTTATGACATCAAGGATATTAACATCTCTACAATATAGCACAAAATACATGTAGAAATCTGTATGTTTGTCGGTCACAACAACTCCTCCCAAACGGCGACATTAGCGACGTGAAATTGTCACAATCACAATCATAAATCACATGTCATTCTTGCTGCAATTGTAAGTTCAACTGTGCTATTTTACAATTTCTTAAACTCAAACTCAAAATGCCATCTTCATTGCGGTAGTAATAATGGATGTTATTGTTTTAGTTTTCAGTAATCAAGTTTTATGATTCAGAAAATTTTAGCCAGCTCAATGGACTGCCAATTGATAAACCGTCGTTCTGCTGATAAAAAATAGAGTTTAAAAGATTAACAATGGCGTTAAGCCAAAATGGCTATCAACTGCCTAAAAAATTTTTGTAGAACTAAATAGATTGATATTGTATCTATGGCGAGACCTGACGCTGCAGGTTTCGAAATATAAATACTCGCTTGCATCGAAACATTACGCTTATTAGTAAGCATTATTAATTGGAAAATAATATACCTATGACAAGACACGACGTTGCAAATTCCGGAATGCTTGCAATAATATTTAAACGATATCCGTTTTTCTGCTGACACCGCGCGAGAGGTCAATGATCATCAATGTCTGTTGAAACTGCATCACAAAACACAGTATAAATAGACAAGCAAATGACAACTGATAAGGATTCCGTATCGACCGCCGTCCAAGACTTAACAACCGTCCCATCGTGATACCTGTCGTCATTCCGCCAACTGAACTCTGAACAGCATCAATCGTCATCATCACCAGTATCCGTCTCTACCGCTTAACCGCGTCAAGCAACAGCTTTGGAATCGTATTCCTACATATCCTATTATAATGCAGTTCTACCTAGTAAATTCCAACGCAATCAACAAATACATACCTCTTAGAAAGCTTAAATTGTTACAAATTCCAATGGAATTATTATATTACAAGTCAAGTTAAACGCTACATAATCACTACTAAGTACCTATACCACTTTTGTGTACATAAATTATTATCGATGGATAAAAGCGACAAGTGAGAATGTTATGTCACTCTGCATTTCATACACTGCGCGATATTGCGATGATGGCGCAAAGGGGAAGGGGGTGTCATTTCCGGTTAATGTTGGCAGGGGGTTGATGTGACCCTTTAAGTCACAATGACACAATATTTCTTACAACTACAGTAATTTAAATCCATATTTTCTCTGTAAGTATGGCATGTGAAAAATAAATTATTT
Organism: Himalopsyche phryganea; assembly: GCA_022494535.1. NCBI lineage: Eukaryota > Metazoa > Arthropoda > Insecta > Trichoptera > Rhyacophilidae > Himalopsyche > Himalopsyche phryganea. Next base: position 1,829,610 of record JAGVSL010000039.1, read on the forward strand.
TAACCAAGATTGGCTGTAAACTGTAAGTTTTTTTTTATCATTTCGGCTCCTAATGTGGAGCATATGGACTAGTAATAGTGGTTCACTAATTTCTTTTTAAAATTTTCCCAAGCTGCTATTTGCTTAATGCATCATTAATGTCATTAAAATTTTTTGCTCAATTAATGGAATTTTAATGTAGCCATATTTGTGTTTTAAGATTATTATTTATTGATTTGTAAGAGGTCCTTAACATTTTAACTGTATTTTATTTTATTTGGTAATGAGTAATTTCTTGTCTTAGTTCATAAACCAAATGTTTTGTAAACCTTCATTTTTAACACTTTATTTTATATAAATAACCCTGTTATGTATGTATTTTTATCAGTTGATAATGCTCGTGATGAGCGAAACCGGTCCTGTTCATTTTAAACATGTGGAAGTAGTAAAAATGAATTGTGTTTCATTTTTTAAAATATAAAGCTTTTCCATCAAAAATGGACAGTGAACACCTTAAAAGTGAGTAATAGTGATATCTTACAGAAGTTTTTCTACGCTAGTTGTTTGTTATTCAGTTGCTAAACCTCTCATTTTCAAAGGTAGAAGGATAGGGCTAAGACAGAACTAGTGGTTAGTTAATCGCTCTCTCTCTACGCCCTGTTTTTAGAATCGCATGGGTGGGAGGAGATTTTAGACATCACAACCATCGGCGTGCGGTGGACTTATCACACTATCGCACAACCTAATTTGAGTATGAGCAAGAAGGATACAAGAGCATGCGGCGCATGCCCTTACATCTCGCTTGCACCTTCACTTTACATGTGATTGAGCGAGAAAGAGATGAAGTCACCACACGCGCCTGATCACAACCATTCATGCCTACGAACAAAAAGTCGTAAATCGATTGAAAAATCAATTTATGAAACTGTGCGCACCTGGACTTGAACCTGAGATATCCGTAACCTACGACATTAACTACTGCACCACGGAGCCAACAAAGAGGTTAACTAATCGCTCTCTTTCTCTAGCCCCATACGTAGCTTATTCTAACCTAATTCATTTATTTGGCAATTATTTACTGACTTAACATAATTATTAATTGACCATGTACGACTAACAATTTATGGAATTAGTTACTGCCCAAATAATAAGTTATCAATTATAATTTCATATTAAAAAAGTTCGTACTGCAGTAAATTGCAAATACGCCAGATATCTTCGTAAAACGTGTCCAAGGATCTTAAAATGAAAAAGCAGATACATTATGATCTTTAGATATCTATTGAACACAAACATTGGTTTGGTTGTTAGCAAATACCAAAACGCATCGTCTATGAAATTACAATAAGGTTTAAAGTGGAAAAATATTAATGCTTACTACTCGACTGAAAATCATTCGAGTAGGAATAATGGTACAAATTTACTCACAAACAGTTCTTGTAAGCGTGTTAGTTTACGTATTATTATTTACTTAGCAAAACAATAGTTTCAGTAACTGTACATCCCAAAAACCCCTCAATATTTAACTTAAACTAATTATCGTTAACTGCTTTATTTAAAATTATTGAATCATATTTCTAATACAATAAATAAATGTGAATAACATTTTAAAACATATGCTAACTAAATTTGTATTAACCTACAGGAAACTTAATTTACCAACAAAATTATTTCGGGTATTATTAATACACTCTCGCGAGGAAAGGGTTAATTATGTGAATCGTTTGACAAGAGATTAGGTAGATTTCGTGAACATGTGATTTAACAGGTGATTAGTCGGCGTTCGAGTGGGGGTTAATTGCACCCCAGTTTGTAATCTTGTGTGTGTTTGACAAACAAAGGTGTTGCCATTATTAACAATACATCAATTAATTATTGACTACTTATTGCTGCTTGTGCTTTGAGACACAATCAACCCCAAACCTGTTTGTTTCGTCACATGAAGGGTTTATTATTTGGCAATTAGTTTATTTGATAGCAATTTAATTGAAATTATTAAAATATACCTAATAACTTGGAAGAAAAAAAGTTATCAAATGCAGTCAATCTGGGTAACTTTGGTCCAGATCTGGGGGTTTTTTGTATTTTTATATTTTGCCATTATATTAATGTGTGGTATTGTTCTATATAAAAATGCACTAATGTCTTTAGATGAAATTTAATAAACATATTAATAATTGATTTACAAATATAGATAAAACAAAGTGGGCCAAAGTTTGCATCCGAATCGGGTAACGGATACAAATAATCACTGTAATAAGGCACTATAAATTCGGTGATTTTAAAGTCTTGGCAATTTTTCTTTATGCTTTCATATATTCTGTACATAATTGAGATGGGAAAAAATATACAGCATTTGGTTTACAGATTAGTAATACGAATTAAAAATATGGCTAATTCAATTCATTTCAAGACATATTACAAATTCAGCAATAAAACAAATTATGTTGCGCATTAATTCGTATTTTTACCACCAGGGGATACTCAATACCTTTCCTAACTTAAAATATTCATATGGCATTAGTATTATCATGGTATTATAACAGCACCTTTTTCCATGTAGTGGGCCAATCTTAGACCGATGGGCAAACCTACTCAAATTGATGGTGTATAATTTTATATATAAAATATGAATTTTCGCGAAGTTAACGCCGAATCCATCGAGAATATTTTCCAATAGTGAGTCATCGGTTTTTTTTGTGGACGCCTCATATAAAACATTACTTTTATTGTGGAGATCTTTAGGTTCGTATTTAGCATATTGCGATGTTTTACGAGGTCTTCTTGTTGATTGTTTTAGTGGCGTTGCGAAGTAAATGATAATGAATTGCAGACATTTGGCTGAAGGAAGTTCTGCGTATGATTTTACGAGTCCGTTAATGCGTTCCCGTTGCACAGCGCTGATAATAATTTATCGGGCGCTTTTGTCAAAGCAGCACCGCACACGCGCGCCATGCGCCGTCATTTTATGAAGTTAAATATTTTTTTTTTTAGAAAATAATTAATAATACTTTTATAGAACATTTTTGTAACAATATCTAGGGCGGACGTAGTAACTCAACCTTTTCAGCAGCCGGATCAAACTTTTTAAAAGAGATTTTCCGCCAGGCCACCAAACCAATGTTTGTCGTTATTCAAAGTAAATAAGAAACATATAATAGAAACAAAAAATAATTAGTGAGACGTCTGACTGCTTAGCAAACCAGAGCTAAGACGTCAATGTTGATTTTCGCTGAAGTCGTTTTTGAAGTATTTTCCAAACGACAGTAATTCATATTTTCACTTGTGATTTGACATGTTTCACCAACTAAAAAGCTGTTCGCATGTATACGTGTTTTCAAACAGCAAATTCATCAACCGAGCGTGTTGGTAAAACGCGAGATATTTTTCCATGTGCAAATACGTTTTATAAAACTCTTCCAATCCAACCTGATAGAGTTTCTCCTTCCACTGTGCATCACAACACATATCACAATTTCCCATTTGTAAATTTCCTGTTTATAAATGTATGTCTACGGAAAATGGCGTTGCAAGTGCACCAAAAAGCACATGGTTTTTTTTTCAGCAAAATTTTTAAAATCAGTTTAACTTAGTGATCGTTTATTAACACACAAATGTAGAAGATTTTTACACCAAAGCTTTGTCAATGTAATGAGGTGCTCCCATAAATGGAATATGATACTAACCATACATGATGTAATATTCTTTTGAGGGTTTCAGGTACACTAAAACTTATAAATAATGTTCATAATTACGATCTAGCTCCGCGGACCCCGCCGTTGGTGACGTCTTCTTTGTAGTAAATAAAAGATGTGACTAGTTTTTAGCAAATCGTTCTCGCTACGCCCTGCTTTTAGAGTCGGATGGCTGCGAGGGAATTTCAGCAATCAAAAACAGCAATGCCTGCGAAGAGAAAATTCATAAATCGATTGAAAAATCAATTTGTAAAACTGTCCGTACTAGGATTTGATCAGTGTACCACGAACCCGACAATATCAGCTATATCGAAACGAATATTCGAGGAACTTAACCTACAGCAACGACATAGAAAATAAATATGACTATTTTATATTTTATCCAGTGAGCATTGGCTCTATCTATTTTGGGGCTACTTTATCATGTGTGTGGTCTTATCTGGAAGGAATCAATGTTTCAAGATATGATATTGTTTTTAATTAGTGATACTAATTAGGCATTTCAATAATTATCTCGGCTATTAATCGACGCAGACTGAGGCGCCAAGCCGAGGTCATTAACGGCAAAAGCCATAAAACAAAGATGGTCGTTCGGGCGAGGATGCAAAAAGCGACGCATAGTGACATCTATCGATAGACAAAGATGAACTAACATAAACATGTACCGCTGCATCCCAACATTTTATGACCTATCTCAAAAAAAACACAAAAAACATGTGTGCAAAACACTAAATTTGAAACCATTGAAAGATTAGAGTAACCACACTTGGTAAGAAAACATATTTTGTAGCTGATTACTTGCTATACCGAGTATACCTTTAGTTTCATTTATATGTAAATTCTTGATGGAAAGGCACTTTATTAAAAAAAAATACAATTTATTTGTACTACTTCTACATGTTCGTGAGGATCAGGACCGGTTTATAATACGATCATAACAGAGATATTTATATAAAATTGAATGTTAACAATTACACGATATATAAAACAGTTGGTTCATGAATTATGACAAGAATTTACAGGTAATAAAATAAATTATATATAAACGAAATTAAATAGGCTACAAATAAAATGTTAAGGACCTCTTACAAATCAATAAATACCCAAAATCCAAATTAAAAATCCATTACGTAATGAAGCAAAATAAAATTAGTTTTCAACCAAAACAGCAAAATATTTCTATCACTTGATAATGCTCGTGATGAGCGAAACTGGTCTTGATCATTATAAACATGTGGAATTAGTACAAAAATTTTTTGCTATACTTTCTTACTTTTTATTTATTTTTTTGCTGCATGACCTTTTCAAAAATTTTTAATTTATAAATGTCGTCCTCTGTGGTCTAGCTGTAAGAGCTGTACCGTAGCAATCAGATGGGTCTGGGCTCAAGTATGGACGACGTTAATTTCACAATAAGATTTTTTCAATCTCGTGTTTAAAATACTTTTCATCGGTGTCTGTGATCTCGAGTGATTTAAAAATTATCGTAATAAGCTTTAATGCAAAATGTTTTTTAGTAACAATCAATGAAAAAAGATTTTTTTTTCCCTTTAGAATCCTTGCTTCAACGTAATACAGCATGCTCAATACCTTATAGATTCTTGGCGTACACAGCAAAACAAAGCAATCACATTTCTCTTTGACAATCTAATGCTTAAAGTACACAACACAGAACTGTTAATTCCTAACCAGACTGTTTTTATTACTGAACCGGCCCTTTGTGAAAGGATTTGAATTATTGTGGTTACGATTCAGCTCTGTAAATTTGCAAATTTACGATTTTCAATCATTTAAGATAAAGGTCATTATTTGTCTTTGGATGAATTTTATTAGATGGGTTTTATTAGATTAGAAATCAATTGCCGACCCAAGTCTAGATCTAAGATAACGTTTACATTATAAGTTATGAGTTTCGTGGTGCAGTGGTCAGCTTCGTTGGCTTCTGTTACGGATCTCACGGGCTTGAATGCCAGTACGGAAAGCTTCATAAATTGATTTTTCAATCGATTTCTGTGTCCAAAATTCCCGCCCATCCATCCGATCCTAAAAACGGAACATAGATAGAGCGATCTGTTAACCACTTGTGCTATCGTTCTAATCCCACTCTCTTCGAAAAAGAGAGGTTGAGCAACTGCGTAACGAGCATTTTCGTAGAAAAACTTATGTTGCGATACCTCTATTAAGAGGTCAAATGCTCCAAATTGAGACCAGACGTGGTGAAAAAAAAAATGAAACATCGGTGGCAAAGAGTACCTGTTGTTGGGTGGTGGACAATATACTACTGATTGAATTGGCATTTACTTGGAAGAAGAAACTTTAAAGTATCAAAGAATTTCGTTATAAAAGACCTTCAACACGTAAAAATAAATATTTTGATATATTTGCCTTATATTTTGTAAGGAATCTAGTATCATAGCTCATAATCTTCAGCATATGCAGAAAATGAGTTATGAATGCAGCATTGTTCTGCGTGTTCACACCTACCATTTTAATTATAAACTATCTTTGTAAACTTATAAAATTCCCATCTAAAATTAATGTGAAAATGTTGTACATTCTCCAAATTCATATTCCTTATTGTCCTATAACTTTCTATACAAATAATCTCAATTGAAAATCTGTTGAGGTCCATCGGTAGCGGACATGGCTTAAAAATCACACAAATTTTATAATGCAATATCGGAGTAGCGTTTCTACTCATTGGCCACACACCTACAACAGTCTTTATTGAAATATAAGTTGTATAAATTCAGAAACATTATATCTAACATAACGGTATAATCTATCAAATTAAACGGGATGAAGTTTCTATGCGAGTAAGCAATGAATTAAATATTTTAAGGTATTGGCTAATATTATCGCGAGCTGAGTACCACTGACCTGTTTCCACCTTAGCTTTTTGTAAAGCTTTCACTGCTGACCTCAAACTATTGATAATTTTAATATTTCTCGATATGAACATGGGATTCACTATAAATTTTGACTAACATTACGATATGTTACACTAAATTACTGTAGAGTTCAGTCAATCTTGCTGTACGAGCAATATTGATGTAATTTAAGATATCATCTGAAGTTACTTGACGGAATTTCAATATCAAATTAGAATTTGGATTATTGAGATTTTGTACACTTCCATGTATTTTGTCATTTACGACCCGGGTTTCGCCTTACGGCATCTTCAGGCATGCGAGCACACGAATGGACTCGAACTGACAGACAGTAAACAGTGTCTAACGTTTATATAGAAGATACAAATACGACAAATATTATTTACGAGGTAAGATATTATAGTCTGAGAGCCACACTGATACCTGAGTTAAAATTTTGAGAATCGCCTTAATCCTTATTTTGTAAACACCACATTTACAGAGTGGCGAATTGCCGCTTTCCAACTTCTTATGGAATTACCAGTGATTTTACAATTATAATAGCATTGTGGGTTTCGACGGGATGCAATTCGACGAAAGGGTAAATATATACAATCATTCCACGTTTAGTGGCATCTGTTAGGTGTTTCAACGTATAGGATATAATAACGGAGAATTAGGAAGGTTCAGCTGCTCATTCAGAATTGGTAAGGAATTTAACTGGGCTCTATTGATTTTCAAAATTTCTTGATAAAATAATTTATGATCCCCCATGTTTTAATGCACGTTGTGTTTTATTTTTGAACAATAAATATTTTTGCACTTAAATAATTTATAAAAAATGTGAACATAAGTAATTTATCAAACAACAATGTGTTATCATATTGGCCACATACCTACTTTTCGTCATACAATATCACAGTTTTTTTTTTATTTCCTTTGATCTTTTGTATATTTTTTCCCAGAATATCCTGACGAAAATACTTTCAGCGAAATCCATTTATCTGGTCGGTTCTTGTCACAGGGCTCTCCTCTGTTATCCGCCGCGAGACATACAAAATCATAACGTAGTATGGCTATAACAATATTTAGTATTTAACCTCCCCCTGTATATGAGCCGGACGCTACTTAAGGGCGATAGAATTCTTACGTCTTGTTTCCATGTATGGCTCATACTGATTTCTTATACAGGCTGTCAGAAAGTCATACTATTTAACATTTACTTGCAATACATAGCATATTTTATTCAATAAAATATATATACTTAAAACAAAAAACTCGTAAATGTATGTTGCACAAAGCCTTTCAAACGGTAAGACTTAATGTTGAGTTTTATACAGTTTCTACCCATTATAGAGATCAAGGTACAGAATACAGATAATCAAAGTTAAACAAACAGATTCTAAGGTCAGAGTAAAGCAAATAGATATTACGCTTACCTGTATTATGACAATAATTTACTAATTTAGTTGGGTCCGTGGTCTAGTGGTTAACGTCGTTGGCTTTGGTTACGGATGTCTCGGGCTTAAATTCTCGGTACGGACAGTTTTTTAATTTTTTTTAATCGATTTAGGAATTTCTTTTCAAAGGCGTGGATTTTTGTGATGTCGCAAATTCTCTCCCACCCATCCGATCTCAAAAATTGGACGTAGCGAGAGAGATTAGCTAACCACTTGTTATAACCAAGCCATATTCTTCTATCTCTACTCCTTTCGAAAGAAAAATTTGACCAACTGAGTAACAAGCAGTTCTCTCAGAAAATCTTCAGTTGACGTACCTCCATAAAGAGTCAATATGCTCCACATTGCGAGCGGACATGGTAATTGTTTGACAAATATTAAACATGATCTATACTAATGAGTATTTCGCACAGTGAGTTAGCATTTGTGGAATATGTGATATTAATAATTGTATTATATTGTTATAAAGTGGAGTGTATTTTTGAGTATTGACTGCAAGAAGAATTGAAATTTATTGTACTTAATAGTTTTGATGATTCCGTGATGCCGAAATAGCCAACAATTTAATTGCATTACCTTATCAGAGAAGTATTATAATTCAAATAAATTATTTCGCTTTCATAAGCTTTTTGTCTTTGTTAAAGCCTGTATAAAATTTACCAATAAATACGCGCAAATAAACCTTATTACGGTCAACGCGATCCCATTCTCCCCTAGTGCGCTCATGAAAAAGGAAGCAAGAAACATCACCACCCACTCTCCCCATTTTTCTTCCACACATATTCCCCTTTGGTCATCGAAGGCCATTTACACCCCAGCTTCCTCTGTCCGATAAATAAGATTATGCGAGGTGTACTGTTTCAAAAATGTTTATTATTTTTTAATAATGTGTAACGTTAGACATTTTTTTAAATATATTTCTGACGTAAAAGTAAGTGGGCTTGCAAGCAATTGAGTATGCATGAATGAAAGGTATGGATAGCTGTGATGTCTAAATATCAATTGGCAGATTGATTATACACTTTGGAAGAACAAACAGTTAATGTCCGTGTTCCCAAAAAAAAAAATGAGGAGCATAAGTTTGGCAATATCAAGAATAGCGGAATTCTGATTTTGTTCATGTATACGCCTAAAGAGACCAGGTAAATTCGTCTTCGGACGTTCAAACCGATAAACTTGAGCATGCCTAAGAGAAAGTAAGTTGGATAAAGCCATGGGTAATTTGCATACGCTCACAAATAGAGAGGTCTCAAAAGTTTGATTTCTGGAGAATTGAAGAGATCCAAGTGATATAACGGTGATACTTGTTTATGGAAAAATTCAGTTAAATGATCCTGTTACATTAATTTACACAACATTTAATTCAACTTCTTACGAAATCAAATACTTTTTCAGTCTGCATTTACTTAGCTCGCTTCATTTTTAATGATATTTATAACATCTAAAATACTAAAACGCACCTCAAACTATTTTTTTCTGAAAATTTTAGTTTGCTCACTTCACTTCTCGTTGGTTTATTTGTTCTGAAATTTCTTCACTATTTATTCCGTATTATATTATAAATCACGATCGATTGCTTGATGCAAAAATAGCGATCGAAAATAATTTAGACAACCCTTATGGTTATAAAACAATGCTTTCGTTGCTTTATTATAACATAAAAACCTGTTCAAGCAGTAAACAATAACCTTATTTTTTGGATAACCAATTTCGAAAATCTTTGCCTTCTTTTCGTTAACTTGTATTTCTATTTGAGAGATACGTAGTTTTGCGATGTGGTCAAATCGTTAAGTGGAACTCAAAGGAGAGAGAGAATTCTTTTATAACACTAATATACTTGTGTTTTGTTTGGAAAACCGTGTAAATGTAATATCTATAAAATAGGGCTTAGCCTAATATTAATAACTAGTGAGTACCCGGCATGCGTTGCAATGCCACTCAAAGAAAGAAAGGGTTTGTGTTTTAATTCTGTCTATTGAAGTGCTTCTGGATTAGAGGTCTGCAAGGGCCGAAATTTCATAAAATTACTCGGTCCAAGTCCGTCATCTTCAGGCCCAGCCCAGGCAGAGTCTAAATATCATACTTATTACCCGAACCTGATCCGAAGCCCAGATTTATTTTTCTTAGCCCGATTTATTTTTTAATATTGTATTTCGTTTATACTTTTCAAACAATATAATATGTTATTGTTTCCATATTCATATCACATGTGAAATAAACTATTTAGGTTATGAAAACTGTCGCCTTATGGCTGACTCATTACCCGAACATAGTACGAAATGTTTTTCTTAAATTTGAATTCCTTACACGAGCCCGGCCTGAGCTCGAATGTTTGCGATGTCTAAAAACTCCTCCCTCCCACCCATCCAATCCTCACAGGGCGTAGCGAGAGTGATTAGCTTACCACTAGCCCTGTCCTAGCTCTATCCTTCTATCTCTACTCTCTTCAAAATAAGACAGGTTGACCAACTGAGTAACAAGCAGTTTTCATAGAAATATTCTGTTAAGATACCTCCATTCGGAGACCATATGCTCTACATTGGGAGCAAACATGAAAAATAAAAAATAAAAACATTACAAAAAACATGTACTTTTGGACACAATTGAATAATATTAATTTATTAAATTTACCATTAAGAGTTTCGAACACTTGGCCACACCACCTTTACAATTCAATAATATATTTTAATAAGAATTTTATTCGGCAGGGTATCATTTTAAACCTCTTGTATTAAGCACTTCATTCGAAATGTTTAATTAAGCGCCCATATGCTACACATTGGGAACGGACATGGCTTAAAATAGTATGTCTTACGTATTTAATGATATACGATGTCTTTCGTATAACATAAGAGGTTTTTGGTATATCGAAAGCTTTCAAAGTGTAATGTTTCTCGTTAATGTTTATTCCCGCCCCACCGTTCGCCCTCCACCACCCCCCATTAATGTGCACGGGATTACTTAGTGTCCGTGCTTTTTTTCCTCGCTATATAGACGTTATGAGTTTTGGATACTCATTTCCGATGCTCTGTCAGTGGTAGGGTAGAGGGTATCGCTTAACATAAGAAACATAAAAAGCCATATGTAACTTTAAAGTCTTCTGTTTAAAGTCTGGTATATAGAAAAAAATTAATAGTTTTCTTTAGGGACCACTTACTTGTATATGAATCGGCTTCAGAATTAATCATTCGAGCAAGATTAAAAATACAAATATACTTTTTAATTTCCTTCAAAATCTAACTATAATAATAACTTTGGCTGGCATTTTCTTGGTCAGAATTTTAATTCAGTTTCAGCCACAATTTTTAATTAATTGGTCAGAATTCATATTAAATAGTCATAAAGTATCGGTCAGAATTATTTACAATGGACAGAATAAATAATTTATGGTCAGTATTTCTAACCTAAAACCTAACATTTTATTCTGACCGTTGATATTTTTATTTCAATTCTGACCATTTAATTTGCTGCCAATAACTTTTAAGATTAACCGTCAATTTTTGATTGAAAGGCATTATATTTTAAAAATACAATGCAAGTTTTTTTGTACAGCTGCCAAATTCTTTACAATTATATGGACCGGTTTCGCTCTTCGCCAGTATTATCAATCGACAAAACATATTTTTTCCTAACACACCTTTCCAACTGAAAATATTACGTGGAGTCCGCGAGGCGGGCTCTTAATTCCCTGGCTAAAGTTATTTCTAAGATGGGTACAGACTAAATATTTGTATCCCTATCTTGCATGTAAGTCAGCTTAGTAATGCTGCCTAAAAGATTCTGTCAGATGAAGGCTTTTTAAGAGGAAAGCACTTGAGAAACACCCCTTATAAATCTTTAAAAGGTTATTTTTATGAATTTAAATGTAAAATACCAGGCATATAAAACAATAAATTCGAGAACTATGATTATTTTTTTTACCATGTCTGATCCAAGTGTGGAGCATATGGGCTTCTGATGGAGGTTGCTCAATATCTCTTTTTTGGAGAGGGTAGGGATATAATGATAAGCTTAGGACAGGACTAGTGGTTAGCTTATCGCTATGGCTATGTCCCGTTTTTAGGAGGGAATTTTAGACTTCACAAACATTCATGCCTACGAACAGATATCTATAAACCGATTGAAAATTCAGTTTATGAAACAATCTGCACCGGGTCTTTAACCCGAGACATCCGTATCGTAAGCCAACGACGTCAACCACTGCACCACGGAGCCGATAAGTTTACAGCTAATCTCATAAGCATTTAAAATCAAGTTGCCTAGTTATAGTATTGAGTGGGTAATATTGAAGACGGGCATGGTAATTAAAAGTATCTTAACATACAGTTATTTAATTATATAAAGTTAATCTTTTGATGAGTATCTATGTGCATGGTATTAAGCTTATTTGTCGTGCAAATCAAGGCATATCAATTTACCGATAAAACAATGTGATGTTTCACTTTCCGCCACTGGAAACCTATTACCCTATATCTTTCTTAGTGCAGCTCCCGTTTCCGTCGTTAAGGGATTCTGCCTCAGAGAATGGGGTCGGGGTGGGGTTGCGCCTTGGTCCGGGTTCGATGATGTTATTACGTGTTATTGGAAAATATTACATCCCGCACCGTTGCTTATTCACAGTGTGACTGGAAACGAAATCACCATTGCAAACTCATGAGAATTGTTGTTGAAACTTATAGTACAGTAAGATATTAAAACGCGGTCAACCTGTGAACACTTTTAGTCCGGTGAAATAGTCTAAGGCCTACCACGGGTAAAGCTTTATGGAGAAGAAGAATCCCTTTAAGTTCAAGGGCCATTTTTGTCTTGAATATTGTCGCTTTGGTGCTTAACTGACCTATTCAACACATATTTTAGAAACGTTTTTAATTGACCAAACCATGCTTAATACAATGTGATGGTGTTGAAAGCTAGTAAGTAAACTGGATACAATATGTCAGTTGCTAGTGTTTATGGAATTACAAGTGATTATACGTCTAATGCATTTTGTCTATGCACTCAGCTACAGAGCAACTCGTATCGCATTGGCCTCAAAGTCAATGCGAGTAAAACCAATGTGCAAACTCTGCACAGATAGTTTCCGTCCAGACCCAGACTACCCTCCGACGAGCGCGAGGCAAGATATCGAGAGAGTCGGCGGCTTCAGGTACTTGGGAGTACACATCACGGGAGATGGCAAACCGCGTAAAGAGCTCGCAATCCGATTAGGGATAGCTGGAGCAACCCTAAACTCGATGAGGAAAGCCTGGGACTCACGGTTGTGCTCGGTCAAAACCAAGTGCCACTTATTCAAAGCATGCATCCTGACGGTGTTGCTTTACGGTCGCGAGTCATGGCACCTCACCAAGGCACAGGGTAACCGTATACTGTGCTTTGAAAACAGATGTTTGCGGCGAATACTAAGGGTACGGTGGTTTGATTTTGTCAAACTCGGAGGTAAGAGAGCGGAGCGACCAGCCTCCTATTACGTCTAAAATAAAAAAGCGAAGAAGGTTGATGCAGTCGTTACTTTGCTACTGCGTTTCGAACAGTTGAGACGCTCCCTGTAAAATGTCATGTTTGTAGATACGGAGCTAAACGTAGGGAGTGTCGATATGAGCCCTCGAGAAGTGAAGTGAACCAAGTGATAAAACCTCAAAATTTTTTCATTGAATGTTTTAGTTAAATGATCATCATACACTAATTCACACGTTTTTTAAATTAACTTCCTCGTGGATAAAATACTTTTGCAGTCTGTATTTACTTACTCACTCAATTGTATGATACTTTATGACATGTAACGCACCAAAACGCACCCAGTTCAGTTTCTTCGAAAATATCACTTGGCTCACTTCACTTCTCATTGGATCATAAAGTCGTCGTTAGTGAAGACTGTTTGTGGTTACACTGCATAAGAAATATTATTATTTGTTCTCAGGGGATTCGTTCATACTTTTGCTGGAACTCGGTTACATATTTTTATTATCGTGCCGTTATTTACGTTTCAAATATATTTTTGTTATATCTTCTAGACGATGCGTCACTATACAAGAAACATATTTCGATAAACCTTCAAAAATCGAATACTAAATACCTAGCTACAATATAGTAACCTAACTTTAATATAGATTATTAAGGTGCATGGCTTCATACTTATTCTTTTTTCCTATGCTACCCCTCATCTATCTAAGGTGGACGACGTAATTGCAGGATAATTCTTTTGTCCACACCCGGGGTGTGCTACGGACCGCGGGCTAACACCAGCCCGGGAGCACAACCGATCCAGTCAGGCATAGTTTTTTCACATAGATAAGTAGTGCCGAAAGCGAAAAAAAGCCACGAGAAAATTTATACAACTGATCAACCAAATTATTTGTCGGAAGGACTTAATTTGACTGAAAAGTAAAAAGGCTCTAAAAAGGCAAGTCATGCTGACTAAATCAGAACATAGACTGCCGACGACGGTATATATCAGTGGTTTCCAAACTTGTTATGCTCATGAACCCCTTCCCAAAGCTAAAACCTGACCATGTGCCCCCAAGTAAAATAACCCTACATAACTGCACAATAGAAAAATCACAAATTTAATTTTGATGTCTTGAATGGTATATGGTGATGTAAAAATAAAATGTAAAAGAATACATTTTGACATTTAATGTATGTTAGAAGAAGGGAAAGCAATCAAGAGCTTCTGTACAGTGACCCATAACGCAAATATAAAATTCGTATCTGTTTTTGTAACCAGAATTTGTGGTATCCTTGTTAAAAAATTGATTTCCGCTCCTCATTTGTTGATAATTCAATAAATTGCACCTGTATAAGTATGGATTCTTCTGAGTTAAAGGGTCCAAAGCCCAGCCCTATAAATAGCTAAAAAATTATTTATTTCGACAATTATGATAATGAAAGTGTGTCACAAATATTTTTTTATATTAAACCTTTCGCGGAACCCCTGACGTTGTCCACGCGCCCCCGAATTACTTTTATTTTGACACAGACTCCCTCAGTAGTCACAAGGACCCCTGGGGGTCCGTAGGAACCACTGGTGTATGTGGACGACCAAGGGATGGACGGATATTCAGTGGTCGCTTCCAGAACTGCAGACCACTGCAACTGCATAATCATCACAGGACACGACATCATCATCCTATTTTGTTGTATCATACAACGTTGGAATTAAATTCCTAGAAAAAATATCTCATGAAAAAAAATATCGTTCAACAGTTGAGGACTGCTGCTATAAAAATCGCTATAAATTTCAAATGAATGATTTGTGTTGACTCTTATTGTCCATTTTGCGTGTAATAATAACATATTGTATTACGATTTTACATGCTATAAAAAAATATAACAAGTGATGTTTGATTAGGAGCATTGATTAAATAAAGTTAATCTTCTTTATAACTGCATTTCTTTTGTAATTTAAATACAAATGGATGCGCTCTTTTTTATAAATTAATATATTTATAAATTACTATAAAATCGTTTGAATCTTAGAGAAAAGAGACATCTTAATGGCGATCGCTAATCTATGATAAAGCGTGGGGAAGTTTTAGAAAAATCCATTGTTTAAATAAGTAGGTAGAGACCTTAATGCGATTTACAAAGCAATAACATCTGCGCGAATTAAAACGGTTCTCCAACTATTTTATGCGTAGGATATAAAAAAAATTATAGAAATTATATTCTGGTATAATAACAAATGCGCATAGTGACGCACAAAATCTATTTAAATTATAAAAAAGAAATTAAAATGTAATATACTATCTTTCAGTATAAAACAATTAATTTTCGTTGAAATAATACAATTATACAGCACTGACACTTTAAATGTCAGAACTATAAAAATCTTACACACCACTTCTATATATTGAACACTAATGAACATAATTATCATGAAGATAATTATTTTTTGATTCAAGGATTATAATAATTGTTAATAATTTGCCATTATATAGATAATTAGAAAAAAAGATTTTGGACATTGTCAAAGGTTCTTCGTATTTGTAACAGTTTCGATCTAAATTAATAGTTAACACTGTCATTTTAAATTAACCACAGATTACCACTTGCTACATTTGGGAACTGGTAGATATCGGCATTCTAAGCATTACCTTATACTTAATTCAAAACTGCAATTTTTTTACTTTTTACACTTTGGAACTGAGGTATCGTTATTGACGATTTATGTTTCGTTTAATAATTGTTTCATCTCCCAAAGCCTGTCAGAAAGCCATTGGAAAAAGCATAAAAATTATTATCTTATATCGAAATATAGTACTCCGCGTGGACGTGAGTTAGTTTTAAGTGTAACAAATCCCACAAAATAAAAATTGATAACTTCGTTATTTCACTGGCAGTGTTACTAAATGTGACACGTCTTTTGCATCTATTTTGTAATAGAACAGGTTGCTCACCAGTCTCGCCACTATCAAATTTATTTTTCTTAGGATTTTCACACTAGTAATTAATTTTGTAATTATTAATGATTGATAATTAGTACAATAATTGTTTGTGTCTTACCCCCTCCCCACATCCAGTAGAAGGAAACAAATACACTCAACTTTTCATTTTTAATTAAAGAATTAGAATCATTGTTAACCTAAGAAATAAACAACCTTGCGATATAGTTAGTCTGAAGATGTTCCTTAAAGAAACGAAACGCGTTACATTTAGTTACACAGCAGTGAAATAACTATGTTATATATTTTAATTTTGTATTAATGCTTTACCAGTTCGTTACGCTAATTTGAAAAGATTCTAATTGCACTTGATCATGTTTTAAGATACAAACGTTTAAAGTTTTAACTGATCATATTTTGTATTTTGAAGGATAAAAAGTATTTTTAATTAGTGAGTTAGCATATATATGTAAATATTTTACTTGCTTTTTACGAAATTTATTTTAACTAAAGCCTTTATATTAGAAAATAATTAGTATCTAAAACATTAATTAAAACTGACAACAATAGTTTGTTTTAAAAGGTTTTAATTTAAGACATCGACTGAGGGTGCGTGATGGAATTTCAATATTAAATTTGGATTATTGAGATTTTGTACACTTCCATGTATTTTGCATCAGTTCCATCCGTCAGTTCGAGTCCATTCGTGTGCTCGAATGCCTGAAGATTTTATTTGGATTAAATTTGGATTATTGAGATTTTGTACACTTCCATGTATTTTGCATCAGTTCCATCCATCAGTTCGAGTCCATTCGTGTGCTCGAATGCCTGAAGATGCCGAAAGGCGAAACCCGTGACAAAATACATGGAAGTGTACAAAATCTCAATAATCCAAATTTAAAAGGTTTTATCTAATATTTCAATTTAATCAAACAAAATGTTCTGATTTTTGAGATATTTATTAATATTATTTATCATCAGTGCTTGCTGAAACAATAATATTACAATACAATAAAATAATAACACATATATTCTTTGAATGTTTGAACGAACTCAGTTAACTTTCGTCAATGACCACATCGATAGCGAGCTATCGAGCGAATAATGTTCGACATGACGTTAAAAACCTTTTCAAAAAAACAGTGATGTTTATGGTTTTTCTGTGAGATGATAATAATTAGTTTTATCGATTCATTGAGTCGTATAAAACAAATTTATAAAATACTGCTAACTCCCTTATTAAACAATATATTACTTTAAAATCAACATATATGGTAGAATTTGACTAATACAACATTTTCCATTCAAAAGGTCATTTTAGGCCAAAATGTCAGTTAAAACCTTTTCAAAGTAAGGTAACGAGTTTTTATCACATCAATTTTTGAAATCAAAAATTCAAATGATAATTAATTATCGACTAGGAAAAGATTGAGGAGGCTAGGACAAGAGGTCGCCAAACAAGTGCTGCGGTACCCGCCCGCGTCAGTGGATATGTTTGTATGTAGTCCGGTGAACATTAATTTGCATATTGTAAAAATATATTTCACACATCAATTGCCTCGGTCGAGTATACTGGTAAAATAATGAAAACGGATGAATTGTCTATCAGTTGTTTAATAACAAAGGGTGATTTAGTTTTATGATTTTTATGAAAAAAATATATAATTTATAATGTACATGCAATGAAGATAATTTTTAATGAATTAAATAAATGATTTTATGTCCGATAATTTCATCGTTTTTGATATTTTTTTTTCAGTTAATAATTAACGTTGTTGTATATCGTCGTTGTTCTGAAAAATGCTGGTGAGGGGAAACGAATAAATTGAATTGACAACACCGACGAGCTACCAACACTGAAGAAAGCAGAGACACCAACAGAACACGTCATACCATACACCGAGACAGTCAATAGAAAAAACGCGACCGAACGTCATAGAAGCCGTACTACCTCACACTCTGAAATAGACGGCAATAATTTTTCAGTATACGCCGTCGACTGCGGAAGATCGACGACATATCGATTCTTACGTTAAAATATCTGTAATTACACAAATCGAATAAAAGATCCCAAAACTAGTTTTGAGTAATCTAACCTTGAAGTATTTCAAATAATTGAAATGCTTTACCTTTTTCATCTAGTGTGTCTGTACAAAACTGTTTGTAATATATACAAAAATAATGAGATAATGAACATTTAGGTATAACTATCTAACTCAATACGTTAGTTTTTCGATTAAGTGTATTTGTTAAGAACAGCGACCATATTATTCATGTAATTTATGTCCATGATGCATAGATGAATGGAACTGATGTTTTAAAAATGCATATTACGAGTGTTTTAAAATTGTTAGAATGCCGAAACAGAAAAATTATTCGATCTTTAAAACAAGGCGTAAAGACAGCCACTTAACTAAATACCAAATCCCATTGCAAGATAAATCTATAAAAGAACAGATGTAGTGTGTTAATTACAGCAAGTTATCGTTAAGCCCATCTGATTTAATTCACCGTTGTGATTTCATATTGGTCCCATAATTTCAATAAAAGGTTTTCCAATGTTAAGCGATTTTGAATTGCGTATTGTTCTGATCATAAACTATCATATAATAAAATAGTTCAACGGTTAATAATGTAATATATATCTACTGAAAAATCTTTCTTGTCAACGACTGAAAACTTGTGAAACGTGATTTGGCTCTATTATAAAGTAAACAAAAATGCGATAAGTAAAGTAAATGTATTTATATTTGACCATGTACCAGCAGTTGACCTTTTTTCAATAAAAGTTCCTCAAATAAGAAAGGTTTACTCGGGATAGCTCTAAATTGGAGAGTTCAGACAAGTGAAACCATCTTTTGTCGGGTTGAGGAACTGACAAATCACCATATATTTCATTTTGGTGTCATAGCGGCCATTTGAAAACAACACATTATGCAGTAAGTATTTTATTTTGAATTTCTTAAGAGAATTGTTAAGGATATTAATGAATGTAAGCATATTGTACTTGAGTTAACCAAGAGTGGTCTTACGGAAAGATCTGATACAACTCTGATGAAAGGCTGTCATGAAACCCTTTGATTAAACATGATCAACTACTGTAACACTCAATTTTTTCGATGGTCAAATACTGAAACATTAACTTGGTTGTTAAAAATTGAGCACAATTGTTTTGTAACACACCTTTTCCTAATTTTTGTCTTATCATATTAATTAAGATACTTGATCCATTATAAATACATTTGCTTTGTCAAAATTTGCTCTAATGCTAAGCGTTAATCGTTATATTTGTTGAATTTTCTACTAAACGGTCAACTACTGGTGCGTTTACTTTATCTTTGTCTCAATGTTGCCAATATGGTTAAAAAATACGTTTATTAATGATAAAAAAAAAATATGTTGTATTATTGGGGCACGCCTTATGTGGGGAAAAATATACGTAATGTGCGATTTGTGAATAAACGTAGTTGGTATTCGCTTTTATTGTATGTAAATTTCGCATTTGTTACACCTCCAGTTAATCCGCGGTCGTTTTCTTTCCGTTTTATTTATTCCGAATCATACTCTGTTCTAGACGTCATAATTAAACACAAAATTTTATTTTATTTTTTATTAAATTCGGTTTGGCATTCTATATGTATTATCATATATCATTCTTTGTACAAATGAATCATTCTGAATATTTATAAGTTGCTTCATTTATTAAGTAGATATCAATTGTATTTTAAAATATTTTCTTACGAATTAACATTCGTCATTCCGATTGGAAAAAACGGTGTTGAATAGTTGCGTGCAAAATTGTCCATCATGTTTTACCACGACTGTGTGGAGTATATGATTTTTAATAGAAGTATTTCAACAGACGTTTTCTATGAGAACTACTTGTTACTCAGTGGCTCAACTTATATCTTTCGAAGAGAGTAGGGGTAGAAGTATAGGTCTGGGCCAAGACTAGTGGTTCGCTTATCGCTCTCGCTACGCTCAATTGCTAGGATAGGATGGATGGAAGGAAATTCGAGAAAATAAAAGAAAATCCATAAATCGATCGAAAAAGTAATTTATGACACTGTCCTTACTAGGAATTGAACTCGTGAGGTCCGTAACCAAAGCTTACGATTTTGACCATTGCACAATGGACCCCACTGATATTATTATGCAGTAAAATATCGTAATTAAAAAATGTCTTAAAAATAGTATGTTATATAAATATTAGAATCAGTTTCGCTCATCGCGAGTATTTTCATATATTCTGATAAATTACACTATAAAATAAATTACACGATTTCAATATAAAAAGTCTCCTGCGTTGTGGCTGTGAACAGACTACAAAGTAAGACCTTAGATGCACCATTTTTCTCTGTCATCCACAATAGATGGTGTATCGATATGGCGGATTGAATGCAACGGCGCTCACATCCTGTACTCCGTGAATACCTGAAGATGCGCTGGTAGATCAACCACACCAGGAAGGCGAGAAAACCGCAAGGTGATCGAATCACAATTCGATTGTATCAGTGGGTATCATAATATATTAAACTAATTTCTTTTGTCTTAAGTACAATAAATAACATGTTCAACTAGATCAGGCCTGAGCACAGTAAGGCCCACGGACCACATATGGCTCGACACGTATTTTTGTGTTTCCCACTATGCGGCCAATAAATTGTTTGTTATCCTAGAATTACTTATTTTAATGTTAAATTTCTTTTATTTTAAAGTGAATGTATAAGTAGTTGAATTAAGAGAAAAACTCAACAAGAATAACTATTAACTTTAGCATTAAACCGAATGATGATAAAGCAAGTGTATTCATAATGGATCAAATGTCTTAATTAATATGATAAGACAAAAATTAGGAAAGGGTCTGTTACAAAACAATTGTGCTCAATTTTTAACAATTATGTTAATGTTTCAATAGTTGACCATGTCTAATCAAAGGGTTTCATGACAACCTTTCATCAGAGTTGTATCAGATCTTTCCGTAAGACCACTCTTGGTTGACTCAATAACCATATGCTTACTTTCATTAATATCCGTAACAATTCTCTATAGAAATTCAAAATAAAATACTTACTGCATAATGTGTTGTTTTCAAATGGCCGCTATGACACCTCAATGGTGATTTGTCAATTTCTCAACCCGACAAAACATGGTTTCACTTGTTTGAACTCTCCAATTTAGAGCTATCCCGAGTAAACGTTTCTTATTTGAGGCACTTTTATTGAAAAAAGGTCAATTACTGGTATATGGTAAACTGTACGTTTACCTTGTATATTTAATAATAGTATTTTGATTGCGGCCCACCACTCATTTCAAAACTTTAAAGTGGCTTTTTGCAACAAAGTTTTCCTAGTTCTGCACTTTAGTGTCCCCTAAACGCAACAAGCGAGGAAACTGTTAAGTATTATTACTTGATGAGCTAAAATTCTGATTTATAGACCAGCCACTTCATTACTAACCGTGGTCACTTTACTGTCAAGCCCTTTCGGCTTGGTCGATCTTTAATAGTCCAAAATTAATAAGTGCAATATTATTCAAAATACTGACCATGACACTTGCAAGATTTTACGATAAACAACCAGATTTATTAGCCTTATATTCTAGTATGGTTTGCAAAAAGGGATTCAATGCATTCACTACATCCAATGGAGATCGAGTGGAACTCAACGGTGAAATTTCCCACATGTTCTAAACTATTCTTGTTCACTATAGTCCAGGCAACAAAGCATTGAAGACATTTTCGTTTGAGATTATTAGATAACATTTGTAACAGTATTTACAAACTGTATTTTTCTGAAAATCGTTGACATAACAAAAGCACCCAATGGTGATATCACTGGGAGAGATGGCTTCGGATGTTGACATATTCCACGTAGACGTGAGTGAGTTTAGACGAGTAATATAGTTGTAATATTTATTATGCTTATATATATATAAAAGAAAAATTAAATACGTTTATGAATATACCTCTATGTTTTTTTGATTTGGAATACAGACTGTAACAAATGATTTAAACAGTAGCGACTGATGGTGGGTACAAATATGAGTACCATAGACAAAATGTCCTTCCGGGTCACAGCTTTTATTGTTGTGTCTTATCCATTATATTAAATACTGACCATATAGGCCACGCTGACTTGATCTCAGCCAAGACCGACTTTGAGGCATTCGATAAATTTTCAACATCATAATTATGGGATATTTCACAGATAATTTAAAGGTTTAAAGGCCAAAGTAACGTAATGTTACACCATGAGTACGAAGGGTTAATATCGCTTAATGGCCGAGCAAGTTATAATTTTTTAAGCACAATGGTGCATGGTTGACAGATTGTTCCAGCTTTGTACCGGGCCAATAACATGAGGAGTAAATTCATGTCTTTTACTTATCGTTATTGCGTTGTGGAAAGTGGCCGTGTAGCAGCGACCACATACACATACGTGGTGGAGGTGGGACGAAGAAAAAAATATTGTCTTTTGTACCCTCCGGCTGTATCGTGTCTTCAAATCATTAGCACGCCAATGTCCACTCTTTGTATTTATTATTATTATATATATATATAAGATCTCATGTTTCCAATCGTTAGCGTTGAGACTGATCATGACAGGAAACAAAGACCTTAGTCGCTATTGTGATGACTTCGCTTTGTGGCGCAGTTTCACGCCAGGATAGTCAAAGATAACCGGTTCATGTACCGCCCAGTTTCCGCATTGACTGCCTTTGGGATATCGGATGACATTTTTCGTCTTGAAACCGCTCCGTTGATTTCAAAGACATGGTATTGATTTGACCACTGTAAGTGGCAATAAAACACCCAATGTGAATCATATCATTGGCATTGAGTACGCAGCTCTTAATACGACAAACTACAACTGTAATTATTTAAAGTTTATTTTAATCGAATCTTACCAAGTAATTGCCTAATCAATGAGAAGAACATCATCCATCATCAAACAACATGCACTCTTGTGTATTTTTTTTCATCATGTCCCCTCCAAATGCGTAGTATATGGCCTCCTAATGGAGATATCTCAACAGGAGTTTTTTTACGAGAATACTTGTTACTCCTTTTTTCCCAATACGACAGGGTTAGAAAGATGGAACTAAGGCAGAACCAGTAGTTAACTAAACGTTCTCACAACAAACCGGTTTTAGAATTGGATAGGTGAGAGGCAATTTTAGACATCGCAAACAAACATGTTTTCGAATAAAAATCAATTTATTAAACTGTCCGTACTGGGATTTGAACCCGTGAACAACGCAACCGAAGCCAGTGACGCTAACCACTACAAACTGAAAATTATACGTAATTTAAATAGTCTTGTGTATAAATAAATCTCTTTTGTTCACATTTTCATGAGAATATGGAAACTCTTAACGATAGGGAGTTTACATTTAGGCCACAATATTGAAATCTCTCGCTCAGCACTACTCTTAATATAGGTTTATGAAAAGATGGTGTTAGGATAGTATAGAATTTAGCTAATCGCTCTCTGTACGCACTGAAATCGGATAAAAAAATGCGATGGTTGGCGCCGATACAACTGCTTAAAAAGATCCACATAAAAAATCATATTGTATCACAAATCGCAATCTAACACCTTCAAACCCGCACGGCGGTGTATCCATTTACGTTGCGCGGCCGTCGTGCTCTAATGACTGCATTACACGCGCAAACAAATTCTTTGTAACAATAATCAAAGGGTTGTCACTTAATAGTTTCTCATTCAGATTGTTTCACTAGAGCGTGAACGGCAGAAGCAGCACCGGCGGCGATGAATAAAATCTTTTACGCTTGGCGGTTTCATTGTGAAGTGCATTGTTTTGCAGAGGATATCGGGAACGTATATTGTTGGTTATAATTACAGGTAGGTTGATATGTGCATACACGTGTGTTTCAACAAGTTTAAGATATTGTATCAGGTTGGATATCACAATCATCGTCTATTCAGCCACTTTACATCACCAGCTGGAATGGTTTCCTCGAGGAATTTTCATTCTCACATAATTATCTTTTTGAACTGTTTAAAAAGATTATATAAAATATAGTTTTATACTTTTTTTTATTCACATCAAACGCTAACCATATCCAAATATGTAAATAAAACAAACTTAAGATAATCTAGTTGTTTAATAGCATAAAACGTTATCTTATTTTTCCACGTTACTTCATTTTTTCTGACACGTTTTGGAAAAGCTCTGAATTATTTCAGATTCATTAAAAATTTTATTTCTTAAATTCATAACTTAGTTTAACGAATTGTGGTTTTGTAAATTTTAATGTGTTTCGTCACTAGCCACCTGAGTTTCGCCTTTCGGCATCTTCAGATATTCGATCACACGAATGAACTCGAACTGACAGACAGTAAATCGTTTATATATAAGATATAATAGGACAAATTATCATCACTAAGTCAAGGGACTACATTGACACCTAGATTAAATTAGCTTAACAAATCATTGAAAGAAAAAAACAAAGTGATTTGTCTGCCCCACCCCAAAATAATTGAATTTACTTGGCATTTACTTGGTATAAAAAACTATAAAAAATAGTGTAGTAATTAGTTCCAAAATAATTTTAAAATATACTTGATAGTTACTTCAGCATCCCGACACTGTCAGAACTACTGTCCTGAAATCATTTATGTCACTCTGACAAATTGATAGTAAAATATTACATTACCTAGCATTAACTCGGAAAATTATAATTCACTTCATTTCAAAAAAAACCAATAAAGTTTTTCAATATCAAACTAATTATTTGGTCAGTAACTGTTATTATTTACTAATTATTAACTGATCATTTAGTATTTCTTACTGCCCGTTTAATGAGTTAGTTACTCACCATTTATTATTTTTTACTAACCATAAATTGCAATAGTTACCAACCCAATAAATGCAGGCCAAAGAAAAGAAATGCGTGTCGGTCACAAATATATATATCTACCTATATTATATTTAATATGTAACTAAGTGTTTTTAATATACATTGAAATATATAAGAACTGTGTTTGGAAATTTAAAAAGCTTATTGTTTTTGTTCCAGTCTGTTCTTTTTTCTGAAATACTCTTGCTAGTTTTTTCTTGGCACAAGAAATAATAATTTTCAATCTGTTGGCAGCGTGAATGATTTCATCCGCATCAGACCATTAGCGCCAATTGCCAAAGTTTTACTATGTGTTTGCAGTGAACAAATATAAAACTTAACACTTAGGACCCCGAGTGCGTCTTAAAATGATGATAATAAATTATTGAAAAAAGTCATTCACTGGAGAATATGGATTTCAAAGTGTTTTGATTCAGCATGGTAATTGTAAAAAGATTTTTATAAATTTTGAAAACTAGTTCACCATCACTTTATATATCTTATATAACATATATATACATCATCCCCTGTCAGTCAAAAAATATATTGTGGCTTAAGCGTATACACCAAAATCTTCCCTTTTACGATCTCTATCGATTGTTACAACAAAAAAACAGAAAAACAATAACAATCTATATATATATATATAAATAAAGATTTGTTTGTTTGTCCTCTATGCATTCTATTAATCCGATTTAGATCAAACTTTGGTGAGTTGTTGTGCAAAATACTGTACACAAAAACAAAAAATATTGTATATCCAAAATAGAGGTCTGCAAGGGCTCGGGCCGGGCCCGGATAAGCAATTCAAATTTTGGATAAATATTTTGTACCTTGTTCGGGTAATGAGTCAGCCATAAGGCAATAATTTTTGATAATTTAAATAATTTACTTCGCATCTGGAAATGTGGAAACAATAATATAATATATTGTCTGAAAAGTATAAATGAATAACTATATTAAAAAATAAATCTGGCTTTTTGCGGGTTGATAAAAATAAATCTGGGCTTCGGGTCGGGTTCGGGTAACAAGTGTGATATTGAGACTTGGGCTCGGGCCGGACTCGGACCGGGTAATTTTATGAAATTTCACCCCGTGCAGATCTCTTATCCAAAACACTTCAATAAACAGAATTTAAACACAAAACCTTTCTTTCTTTCTTTGAGTGACATTGCAACGCATGCCGGGTACTCACTAGTATTTAATATCTATCCACACTGACTTGATCTCAACCAAGGTCAACTTTGAGGCATTCCATAAATTTGCAACATGGTAATATTACGGGGAACGGGATATTCTCGATTCCCTCTTCGATTCCATGGGGAGTAGATTAAACACTAGCACTACGGCAGATTCACATTATACGGATACACAAGATACTTAATATCGCTTAAACTAAGTGGATGATAAAGTAACATTTTCTTTATTTTTCTCTATATCTTTTCCTTTCTTAAGCACAATAGTGAGTGGTTAAAATATCGGTCCCGTGCAACTCTGCAGGAGTATGTTCGTTTCTTTTCTTGATTGATTGTTATTGAGTTATAGACCGCGACCGCGAAAGAGCGGCTGCATACATATTACGGGTGGATGTGAGTTAATCAACATGTAATATTTACCTTTAATCAATATCTGATATTTATCCTGTACCTAGGACATTTTAACCGCAAGAGAGTTGTTATATCTTTAGTGATAAGTTTAAATATTAGTTCAATAATTTAAGACATTGGGGTGCTTTCAATATCAAATTTGAATTATTGAGATTACACTCCCATGTATTTTGTTACTAACGACCCAGGTTTCGGGTCAGTTCGAGTCCATTTGTGCTATAGAATGCCTGAAGATACCTAAAGGCGAGACACTGGTCGTTAGTGACAAAATACATGGAAGTGTACAAAATCTCAATAATTCAAATTAGTTCAATAATAAAATTTGTGAAAGAGAGATTGCCATTTTGGATCATCCAATAAGACCGAAGAGTTTATATAACATACAACCTTAGCCTGTATCCAAATTCAGAGATTAATTTGAATGTCTTAACAATAAAGCAAATATCTTATCATGTTAACTTTCAAATAATTCTAATAATACTTGGCAATGTCGGCGTCCGTGGCGCAGTTGGTAGCGTCGCTGGCTACGGTTACGGATGTCTCGGGTTCGATTCCCGGTGCGGACGGTTTTCATAGATTGATCTTTGAATCGATTTATGGATTTCTGTTCGTAGTCTGAGTCCTCCCTCCCACCCATCCCATCTTCACGGGGCGTAGCGAGAGCGATTAGTTAACGACTAGTTCTCTCATGCCCCTATCCTTCTATCACTACTCTCTTTGAAAAATGGAGAGGTTGAGCAACTGAGTAACAAGCAGTTCTCGTAGAAAAAGTCTGTTAAGATACCTCCATTAGGAGACCATATGCTCCACATTGGGAGCGGACATGGAAAAAAAATGATTGAAATGTTACCAAATTCACCTCAAGTGATAGTATGAAATCAAAAATAAGCTTTGTCATAATACACGAACATACCCCACCCTGAAATTCAAAAATCAGTTAAGCAGGGCTACTTATTTTTTTTACCATTTACGGTTTCAATGTGGAGCATATGGTTAGCTGATTGAGGTATCTCAGTTGCTCAGTTCCACAAGCTCTATTTTCCAACCTCAAGAGAGTAGGGATAGAAGGACAGCTAGAGGTAGCAGAGGTAGTAAGCTGATCGCTCGTTTTTGGGATCTGGTGGGTGGGAGATAATTTTAGAAATCACAATCATACATGCCTACGAACAAAAATCGATTGAAAAATCAACTGATGAGACTCTCCATAATGAAAAAAAAACGCTAAATTTACAAATGTCAGGTAAGATTCGATCGCAGTCGCGATATTTTTATTTCGATAACCTGCTCGCTACCCCATGGCAGCCAAATGTCAAAATTGATTAAAACGTTATTTAGAAATTTCTTTGTACAAATTTAATAGTACAGAATAAGACATGTGATGTTATTAATTCATATTCTCCATATCTATTGTATTATCCGTAATATTTTGGGTTATTTATTGTTACGAACGCTACTCTGGGATGTTAGTGATTTGTCAATGACATTAGATTTTACCCTAACGACACTCGGGGAGGTTGTGTTGGTGCCGTGTACCTTGAACAGTATAACCCAAAACTATTAGATGCCAATAACGTAAACCTCGTTACTTCACAAACTTTTATTTTACAGGGAAGCATAACATTATGATTAATTTAGTAAAAGTGTTTTTAATGATATGTTTTAATTGTAGACTCTTTTATTTGATTTATGTATAATTTGTTTGCTAATCAGTATTTTCTTGTCTTAGTTCATGAACGATCAGTTTTATATACTTTCATTTTTAAACTCAATTTTATATGAATAAGCCTGTTATTTTTGTATTTTTATCAGTTGATAATGCTCGTGATGAGCAAAACCGGTCCTGATCATTATAAATATGTGGAAGTAGTACAAATTAATTGTTTTTTATTTTTTAAAACTAGTTTTTTAATAAAATATTTAACTTTATAAAACCATTATTTATATCCTACTCCATTTTATAATATTCTCGATAAAAACTTTCTTTTGTAGTGATCGGTTAAAATAATGAGTTTTAATGATTCATTTCATTAAAAAATATTTTTGTTACATATGAAACAATTCTCTACACTGACATAACTTTTTGATACATAATTCATTATTTATTTTTCAATTAATATTTCAAATAATTCTGCACCCCTCTGCACCTTAATATGAGGTACTTATTTGTGTATTCTTGTTAGCTCATATCACGGTAAAATATCTACCCATTCCTGTCCATACATTTTCCATCCCCTTCCAAGAATTTTCGTATTTGAATGCTTCTACTATTCGACGACAGATGGTGCTATATCAACCAAACTTCTACAGAAATAATTGCGATTTGCCTACATGGAAATAGATATTATTAATCATTTTTGTTAAAATTGATGACTTTTATTTACAATTTACAATTATTATAATGATATGATATTTGGTGTTGAATAAAACCATTATATTCATTTAATTTAAGACATCGACTGAGGGTGCTTGATGGAATTTCAATATCAAATTTGGATTATTGAGTTCGTGTACTCGAATGCCTGAAGATGCCGAAAGGCAAAACCCAGGTCGTTAGTGACAAAATACATGGAAGTGTACAAAATCTCAATAATCCAAATTTGATATTCATTCAAACTGCAATTCTACTCGAATTTTTTTTAAATGATCATGAACGGTTTCGCTCATAGCGAGCATTATCAGCTCACAGGTAATTGAATATATAAATATTTAGAAAATAAAAATTAGAAAATAAATTATGTAGGTACACAAGGCAAAAGAGAATCAGTGGTTCCCAGAAAAAGCTGAAATGGCACCCTTGTTCAAATGGCAACAACATTTCATTTGTAATTTAAGATATCGACTGATGGAATTTCAATATCAACTTGTCAGTACGAGTTCATTCGTGTACTCGAATTTCTGAAGATGCCAAAAGGCTAAACCCGGGTAAGTGTAATACATAGAAATAAACAAAATTTCAACAAATCAAATTTATCATCTTTTTTCATTGTCTTTTATCGTAATATAATAAATATATACAAAGGTTATTTCAAACACTTAACGCTCATTTCCTTTCCCATACAGAGTTATACTAATCCACTTATGAAATTAATACAGAAGGGTTTAAAAAAATAAACATTTTTTTTTTTATTTTTATAAAAAATATGTTACAAGCCAGAATTATTCTAAGCAAATCATAATTCTGTTGGGTTAAACAAAATCCAAACCGAGATTTTTCTTAAATAACTTAAATCACGGGCTTTTCAAAATAAATCTGCTCCAAGACTTCCTTGTTTGTCCGCATTATTCATTTTCACATAAATTAGTGCCTTGTTTTTATTTGCATTTATTTTTTTATTTTTTTATTCTTCGAAAATCCTCAAAGCGGCCCGAAAATAAATAATAATAAATAAAATCGCCTAAAAATAAGAAAAACTCTATGTTTACTGAAAGGATATAACTTACGTCGGAGGGAACTTGAGCCTTAAAAACGATAAATCAAATGGTATTTCAACCGCTATCCTAAACCAGAGTGAACCGCGTGAAAATGAGAAATGAAGTACAGGAATCGTAAAACGGGATAGGCAGGGGGGGTGAGTATTTTCAGAACAGGGGAGGGGTCAACCCTGTTGGTAAAGATTACAGCATCATCAGAAATCAAAACTATTCTCTATTTATTTTAAAAGTATTATTTTACCATTTAAACAATCAATGGATGTCCAATGTTTTCAATCACTCAGGCCTCATAGATTGAAAAGTATTTTACTGGGCCACACGAAAAATATTTAATACAGATTTTTGACATCTAATGTATAAAAATCAATGTGGGTTTGTTTGTATCATATGCACTGCCATACCGTTCATCCGATTCCGATAAAACTTTGTCTAGTTATTGCTTGCACTTGCGCGAAGGATATAGGCATAGTACAATCAGGCCCGGCCCAGCTTGAGCCCAACTCTCAACTTTTTAATTTTTAACTTACAGTAGGTCTTCTCTTAATCCAGATATATCTAAAACTTAAAAAAAATCTCAAATTATGAATCAAATTCGTACAAATAGCGACGTATTGGAAAACCTTCTGATTTATTCGTGTATGTACTAGGCAGAAACAAAAAATATTGTGTCCAAAAGCACTTTAAAAAACAGAATAAAAACACTTTCTTTCTTTGAGTGGCATCGTAACGCATGCCGGGAACTCACTAGTTTTAAGTAAAACTTAATTTTTTCGATTGGGGTTATTATTTGGACCTTTCGATTGTTCTATTTTGCCTACATTACAATCTTAGAATTTCAATAAATGAGAATTTCTCAATTAAACGCATATCTGGTCGCCTCCAAGAAAACATTTTTTAACCATGTCGGCTTCCAACGTGGAGTATATGGCCTTCCAATAGAAGTGTCTGAACAGAAGTTTTTCTATGAGAACTGCTTGTTAATAAGTTGCTCAACCTCTCTTTTTTCGGAGAGAGTTGAGATTGAAGGACATGGTTAAGACAGGACTAGCGGCTAGCTAATCGTTCTCCCTACGCCCCGTTTTTGAGGATCGGATGGGTAGGAGGGAGTTTTAAATATAACAAACATTCACGACTACGAACAGAAATCCATACATCGATCGAAAGATCAATTTTTGAAACTGTCCGTACCGGGAATTGAAGCCGAGACATCCGTAACCATAGCCAACGACGTTACCAACTGCGCCACGGACGCCAACGAAAATGAATATAAAAAATGTAAGCTTCGTATGTTTGTATACATTTTTTTTGTAAAGTTAAAAGCTGGCAGTTAAAATTTTAAAAAGTGATGGCTTATTATTTGTATTACTTTTTCATTCAAATAGGTGGTCAATAGTTTACAATTTTAAGATTAAAGGTTGTTTCCTTATGGAATACTACGATTCACAAAAATATGTTTCTACAATACAATATTTCGAAATGTACGTATAACTGTAACTGAGAAATTATTTAATTTTTCTGATTGCCGTATACAAATATCTGCCTTTTGACATAAAACCTGAACAGTTTTTCAATCAGTACTTTTGTGGAACTGTAGAAGAGCGGTGTTCAAATATAATGACTAACTTAACTCAAAACATCACATTTTTGACTTATCTTCCTATGGAACTTGGCCATTGATATAAAGGTTAGGTTAGATTAGGCTTAATTAAAAAGCTAACTTATATGACCGTTTAAATTAATAACTGAACGTTTATTTTATAAACTGACCACTTGTATATCTACCATTGAATTTCTAATCATGATTTCATAGCTTACTTTAAATTCTCAATTTCAACATTTAAACATTTCTTTACTTTAAATTTCTTAATTAACTAAGACGTTTTCTAGCTAGATTTTAGATATCAATGACACATATATTCTAATTAAAGAATTTACTTTATTTAAATCTAAAATTTTCCTGTGACCGTTAATCTTAAAGTTATTACAATAAAGAAAATTGTAACATTTAAAAATATCCTCGTTAACTCCTTTTTTTCAAACACCCTCAAACTTTAATAGCCTTTCGCCCTTTCGGCAAAGGTGGCTCGTGAAAGCTGTGGGGGTGCCCGAATTGAAACGTCACTTGCTTGTGCTATCGCTGACAGAAAGGAGGATTATTTGAATGGAATGATACCCAAACGAGATGAATGACTCGGCGGCCAAAGGACTCGTCAACGGAAAAGACAGCCGGACTTTGGGGGGACCTTTTGTACGGGGGAGAGTGGGGGAGTATGCTTGCCACAACGATTTTTATTAAGATATTTTATTTAAAAAAAAACATGATGTGCCAAAGTAAAAGTCTTTTCTAAATAAAAATGTGGTAAATTGCTTAATATTCAATAATCAAACATTAAATAAAACAACACACATGAAGCCAATTCTGACAATTGAATTTGATTTTCAATGGAGATTGTTTTAATGAAAATAACAATAACTGATTAGAATATCTTCAGTATAAATTAAATTTACAAAACAATGAATATTACAAGCTATTATTTATTTACCTAATTAATCTACATTTTTTATAAGTTTATTATCTTCATACTGTTTCCTTTATTTTCTTTTGTTTCATGTAGTTTCATGTATAAATAAATGATATTAAATACTCTTCAACTAAAATGTATAGGAACTCTCACAAATAAATAACAAATAATCTATATTGGGTCCGTGGTGCAGTGGTCAACGTCGTTGGCTTCGGTTGCAGATGTCTCAGGCTAAAATTCCGGTATGGACAGTTATATAAATTGATTTTTTCATAATTAATGTCGTAATTAATTATGACCAAGAATTAAACCACATTAAAAATAAATTAAGTAGAAAAAATAATATTATGAGTATAAAAATTATTCGCAAATAGTCATTAAGAAAATTGACAAATGGGTGAATGCTACAGTAAAATTGAAAGCCAATACAATGCATTTCTACCAAAAGTTGATAGCCAACAGTGATAGAAATATATGATCAATATAAATTATATATTGTAATGAATCGGGATTTTTTTTTGCGTAGCCCTGTCTCTAGCGGTAGCCCGTCCGAAGTCGAAAGACGTCACCCCTCATCAAGATCAGTGTCCGTCCCTGTTTTGTGTCCGGATGTATCGGACATAACGATTCTGTCATGTTTTAAAGCTATATCGTGACAAGGAAATGTATCAATAGATTACAGGATGGGACGCCCCTGAGTCTAACTACAAATAATGACATGCAGGAAGATACAAATGGATATTAGTATGAACGAGAAATTTAATTTAAATATATGATGTACATATTGATACAATTGTTCTTATTACACTTTTAATTAAAGACATCGACTGAGGGTGCTTGAAGGAATATCGATATCAAATTTGAATTATTTAGATTCTTCACATTTCCATGTATTTTGTCACTAACGTATGAGGCGTCTCTTATAGATAGTCTTTTATCAAAAATACAAAGTGAAGTAGCAGAAAAGATGCTATATTTCGGAAACTTACCTAAAGCCATGGACCAACTTAGGAACTGGCGTAGAATTAGTTATTTAGGTTGTACAAGCTTTAAAATTAAAAAAAAACAAACAACTAGTTGATAGTGTTAGACCGGCGTTCAATTGCAAAAACTCGTTAGGAAAATTATTTATTAACAGTAAAGATAGAGTCCACTTTAAGAACAAATCTGGCATTTACAAATTACAATGCAGTGATTGCCAATACTACTATGTGGGTAAAACCACACGTACATTCGATATAAGAGTATCAGAACATTTAGCTGCTTTTAGATTTAAAAACGATACTTCGAAAATCGCAAATCACTTGTTATTGGAGAACCATACGTTCAATTCGGATTATGGGGTTAAAATGTTACATCAAAACATGGGGGATCATAAATTATTTTATCAAGAAATTTTGGAAATCAATAGAGCACAGTTAAATTCCTTACCAATTCTGAACGAACAGCTGAATCTTCTAAACTCCCCGTTGCTGTATCCTTTACATGGATGATTTCGTAAAAAAAAAAAATTAACAATCGAGAAAAAATATATTTATAAATATTGATGTTCCCATATTAATAGATTCATCTCATGGTCACCCAACAGAACCTACTAAATTTGGAATGGTTGTTTATATCTATCCTTTCATCGAATTGCATTTTAAAACTCACAATGTAATTATAATTGTAAAATCACTGGTAATTCTAACACTAGTTGGACAGCGGAAATTCGCCACTTTGTTAATACGTTTGTTTTCCGAACAAGGATTAAGGCTATTCTTGAAATTTTTAACTCAGGTATCAGTGTGGTTCCTAGACTTATAATATTTTATCTTGTAAATAATATTTTATCGTGTTTGTATCTTTATAGAGATTAACTACGTTACGAGTCTATCTGTTCCACATGGTTAAAGAAAAGTAGCTTTAAATAGTTAGATAAATAACTTTAAATAGTTTTACTAAGACCTCTCTCGTTACGATGCATTATGCAGTATTTAACGAAACAAACATTCCGTTCACTTAGCAAAAGGGTACTTGGCATCCAATCACTTTGATTCATTCGAAGCTTTAAGGGCTGATTAATTATCTCCACCCCGGAGAAGTGTCGTTTGAGAATTCGGATGCAGCCTCCGTCTTCAGGAGCCGGAGACATCTTGAGATCACTTCCCACCCCCGGCACTGCTCGTTGACTTCGCGTGGCGCATCGATGGCCCTTTGGACAGGGGTCTCAAGCGACGCTCGCGGTCTTTGGCCACTAAGTAACGCATCAATTGAATAAAGGTTTACTAGGTACAATGTATTGAGTAGTCATAATTTTTTTTGTAACTATAAGAATATAAAACATGGTATTAGAGTTTTGAAATAAACTCAATATGTACATATCTTTAAAGGCTTTTTTATACTGACGATGTTTTGGCCAATTGATATAATTTTCATAATACGAAAATTAGTTAATGATTGGATCTCATTATTAAGACGAGAGAGCAGTTCTTGGCCAATCGGGCCAATTGATGTAAATTATAAAAATAAATTGACCACTTTTTGGAAAGGAAACATCATTTTACATCGGCTTTAGGTTTAAAAATTCTGACCCCAACATCTGATGTAAGCCACAATTTATATGGGTGGATTTGAAAAGATTT
Source organism: Himalopsyche phryganea (assembly GCA_022494535.1). Taxonomy (NCBI): domain Eukaryota; kingdom Metazoa; phylum Arthropoda; class Insecta; order Trichoptera; family Rhyacophilidae; genus Himalopsyche; species Himalopsyche phryganea. Next base: position 1,865,046 of record JAGVSL010000039.1, read on the forward strand.
ACAACGTAACTCACCATATAATGTTTTCGATAGAAACAGTTTTTACTGTCTCCTGAACAATTTCAATATTGACTGTTACATCAAATAACCAACCGTCGATATACATCATTTATATCACTTTTATATTTCAACAATATTAATTTACGCAGACAAGCCCAAACAAATATATATTTTCTTCAAATAATATATTATTCATGTGCACTGCATAATCTTATAAACTCCCCTGACTTACTTGGTTTGCTTTTCCAAACCCTTCCTTCTTAGGGGATGTGATTTATTGACAATTATTAATGGCCCCATGCCACCCTTTGAGCTGTGATGTATATTCCCAGTGTAAACTTTGATGGATTGAATTGCGAAAAATCGATATCAACTACAAATCCTTACATTGCTTTATTGAACAATCAAAAAGTGGGAAACGTTTAATATGAATATTTTAAGAAAAATCGGTTAAGATGAAATACTATTCTTATTCCATCCAAATTCTAAGCTACGACGTTTTTATATTTTTCATTATCAGAAAATCCCAGAAGGGCAAAAAATATACCAAATGCGGCCACGTCGCCAAAACATTTTTTTTATTATTCAGGCTTCTTTTTTCTTTACCATGTCCGCTCCCAGTTTAGAGCATATGACCTCGTAATGGAGGTATCTCAACAGAAGTTTTCTACGAGAACTGCTTTTTACTCAGTTGCAAAACCTGTCTTTTTCAAAAAGATTAGGGATATAAGGATATGGGTAGGACAGGACTTCTGGTTAGCTAATCGCTCTCACTATAGTCAGTTTGAAATAATAATCAGTATACACGTGGTCAGTTAAAATAAAAGGTCTGTTATTTATATAAAATAGTTAATTATTAAATTATACCCTCAGATATTTTTATAAAACGGTAAGTTTTTTAATTTAGCCTAACCTAAGCTAACTTTTATTTATTTGGCAATAATTTACTGACCATTTATCGAATTTGCATTTATGGAAATAGTTACTGACCAAATAATACGTTGCCGTGAAATAATAAGAAGTTTTGCCTTAACTTTTTGTGGTTATATTTTAGTGTAAAATAATGATATTTGTTAAACATCAAATGTTAACACTTTGAGTACCGCAAACCGTTCAACCCAAAGTAGTCGATACCGCCGTCGTAATTTAACGTACAACCTAAGGCGATTAATCAGTACTCCAATCGACTCCCGCTACGGGACATCGCCTCGCTAAACGGGTTAAATGAAGGATTAATAATTTAGAAGGTTTGCTGGGTGATTGTGGGGTCCTGTGAATCCTTCCACCCTCTATCGTGGATGAAATAACCGTTTGTCTGCTGAGATGTGTGATTAAATCTTAATATAAAAAACTACTGATAATATTGCTAAATATAAATCGGTTCAATCATTAAATACTGTACTTATATCTTTTTTTAATTAAAAAAGAAACTTCGCATGTTTACTAACAATACAATAAATTAATATCGGTGTTTTTACATTAAACAACCAAATTTCTTTCAATTATGATTAACAATACATATCAAAAAGTGCTCATACAAAATTAGTTCGTTTATATTATTTCTACTTAAATAATACATGAATAGTTAATCAATTAATATTGGTAGACTTTACATGTACTTGATATGACATTAAATATATATATGTATATATGACCAAGCCTGCTCCCAACCTGGAGCATATGGCTTCTTAATGAAGGTATCTCAACACAAGTTTTCTATGAGAACTGCTTGATACACAGTTGCTAAACCTCTTTTTTTTCGAAGAGAGCAGGGATACAATGATCGCTAATCGCTCTCGCTTCGACTCCGATTTGGAGAATCGGGTGGGTGGGAGTGTGTTTTAGAAATCACAAACATTCATGACTATGAACAAAAGTTCACAAATCGATTGGGAAATTAGGTCACGAAACTGTCCACACCGAGACTTGAACCCGAGACATTCACAACCGCATCCAACGAATTATTAAGGTTTAAATATTAAAGTAATTACTTTTGCAATAATTTGACACATTTGAAATTTGGAGATGACCTAATCTTTGTTACAAATCCGAGTCGCTTGTTTGGCGCTATGAAAATATAAGATTCGACGCAAATTATTTTCTCTTTTGATTAGAATAAGTATTTATCAATAGTAGGCAGAATGGGAAACAAATAACTCGCTAGTCCAACAAAAATTTAGCTCCGAGCTATAAATATGGTTTTTCATTGTAATATGTATTTGTTGACAGTATGGGAAATGAAAATAAAATTACTTAAATTTAATCCAAGTAGAGTTGAATTACAAAGGACAATAAATGACGTTGCGCGATAATACAAAATGAGTAAATAAATTGGAGAAGGTAATTAATACATGCCTAAATGACAAATTTTTCTATTTCTAGTTAAAAGTTATTTCGGCATCACCTCGACATCTGAACTATCAATAGCATTTATTAAAAGTTTATATATTACGGCTGAACGCGCGCGCGTTGTGTGTTGCGTCTTAGGCAGCCAAGGGGTTAATAATCACCGGAAGCTTAAAGATGCCAAAGGGTTGATTTTGCTTTGGTTTTAGCGATCTTCTGGATCAGGGTGGATTGATCGCTCATTATTATTTATTCACTGATAAATAATAATACGTCTTTGACGGTGTCGGTTCCGGCTTCCGCATTATCATTCGGCATTGTTAGGGGGTGTGAGGGGTTGCAATATTACGTCATCATATATCTCATTCGTGATAGTGTTGAATTGATGTAAATGTTTGTCATTTGTTATTAGATTAATTCTTCCGTCAGCATATCGCGGTAACACTTGTATGCATTGATGTCACGATTCGGAGTTCAATTGAATTAAAATAAACGCACCAGTAGTTGACCACTTAAGAGGAAAATTCAACAAAAATAACGATTAACGTTTAGCATTACACCGAATGATGACAAAGCAAGCGGATTCATAATGGATCAAATATCTTAATTAATGTGATAAGACAAAAAATAGGTAAGGGTCTGTTACAAAAAACTTGTGTTAGATTTTTAACAATCATGATAATGTTTCAGTTGACCATCTAAAGAATAGAAAGTTACAGTAGTTGACCATGTCTAATCAGAGGGTTTCATGACGACCTTTCATCGGAGTTGCCTCAGAGCTCTTAGTTGAGTCAAGTAGCATTTGCTTACATTCACTGATATCCTTAACAATTTTCTTAATAAATTCAAAATAAAATACTTACTTCATCAGATTTTGTTTCCAAATGAGCGCTATGACACCCCAATGACATATATGGTGATGTGTTAGGTCCTCAATCCGACAAAAGATGATTTCACTTGTCTGAACTATACAATTCAGAGAAATCCCGTGTCTACGTTTCTTAGTTTGGGCACTTTTATTGAAAAAAGGTCAACTACTGACACATGGTCAACTAACAGTACATTTACCCTACATAATATAGTATTTTTTATGGAATTCACAAGAATAAAATTATATTACAAACATTATATTTTCGTGTTTAATTAAGTTTGTTTTCGCAGTTAAGAAGAAAATAAATTTGCAAACGTGAGTGACGCTCTCAATTATTGTATATTTTAATGAACTATCAAACCTGAAAACAGCTTTTGCACCTTCTTACGAAATAATCTATTTTTTGTAATTTTACTTTTAATCTATGTGGATTTATGTGGACTTTTAATTTTTTAAGTAAAAAAAGAAAAACAAGTAAACACGCAAAAGTTTTTATTAATTGAAAATAAGCTTTAATGACACCTTTCAGTACGGGACTGAACAAGTTAAAATTAACTATTCAAGTGTCAGTTTATAATACATTCAGAACAATGTATTCCTGATAATAATTTAACATATTTTGATTACTGAACACCTACACTCAGTATTCGTTTAGTAGACGTTTTTCATGGTTTTTTTCGCTATTGAAAGCGTGAAATCCATAACTGGAGTCAACGACGTTCACCACTGCAACACGGTCCCTGGGTTGATATTAATTCGGATGTAAAAAATAGATAAACCCTCTTTAAAAAAAAGTTAAGTTTCCTTTCTGTAGTGACATCGTAATGAACAAGCAGCCAGCTTTTAATGCAAATTTCTGATAAGCGCATAGCAATATACCGTCTGCGAGTATTAAATTCCATCTTTTACTACACAATGTATTATATCTAGAAGACCAGTGTTTCTCAACAGCTCAGTCGCGTTCTTAAAACAGTATTGCTCTCTTAATCGTACAGAAAATGGCAACGGATTTGCAATGCATGTTTTGACATATCGATTTAGAAAGGCAAAAAGAAGTAGCCCATATTTTTTTCCAAAAAAAAAAAATCGATAATCACAATGTATTCCATTTAATACACGGTTTGTGTGTGTTGTACACCGTTTTTGTGGGTTAAGTTCTTTTTTCTTTCTACGGCCGATACATTTTTTCTATATTTCTTACATTTTTAGCGTTAAGCTTTTTCCACTACACAAGACAGACTAACAGATTTGTCAAAGTCTTAAAATATGAAATAAATAAATAAATAACCCTACAGATATACGCCATAATTTTTATTGTACCGAGGCGACATTTTTTTCTTTGTCCACTCTATATGGTCTCAGTATATAGTCTCCTAATGGAGGTATCTCAACGCAATTTTTCTATTAGAACTGTTTGTTACTCAGTTGCTCAACTTCTCTTTTTTCGAATAGAGTAGGTGTAGAAGGATAGGGCTAGAACAGGGCTAGTGGTTAGCTAATCGCTTTCGCTACGCCCCGTGAGAATCGCACGAGTGGGAGGGAGTTTTTAGACAAAAACACTCAGACTATGAACAGAAATCCATAAATCGATTGAAAGATCAATTTATGAAAACCGTCCGCACCGGTAATTGAATATGAGACATCCGTAACTGTAGCCAACGATGCTACCAACTGCGTCACGTACGCCGATTATATTAACAAAACGAATTAAGTCAGTTTTTGATGATTTTCTGTTTTAAATGTCAAAATATATGCAATTTAATGTTCTACGTGCTGGTTAAACGCCTGAAATCAAATGATATAATAGCTTTCAAAAAACAGTATTAAGTCGTAATTATTGTTATTTTTTATTCTGGCAAACAGTGCGATATAAAAAATAACTGCAACTCATCGATACCTAATCTTATGTATAAAAATTACCAAACAGATTATTATTCATAATGTACAAAAAATCTTTATAAAAAACAAACAACTGTACTTGAGAAGATAGATAGTGCGATTATCTCATAACTCAGACAGGTAATGTGTTAAGGTAATGTGCAAATTAATGTTTAATCAATTTAAATTGTGAATACAGTAAATAAGTTTGCTGTTCTGCAAAACGTTGACAACCACTGTGTGAATGCTTTTCCTTTTAGAAAAGCGATTCGCATTTATAAAGAAAAGGCTGCGACAAAGCTTCGAGCTTCGATACATTTAAAAGCTCTTGGTATATGAAATATTTCACTTTATTTATATACAGGACTTAAAACTGTTCTCAAGTTTTATATCTTACAGTTAGTAAATGGTAGATAAATACAATTTTATTTTGTGTTTATGGGATGGGTTTTCAAATAGCTATCACGTTTTTTAATTAGTTAAATTTAATTTATCAAGAGTATACTGACAGATCGTATGAAGTTAGTTCTTGATGATTGTCTAGTTTAAATGTTCGAATGCAACGCGTCAATTTAACCCTTTTATGTACTGTAGGAACACATGTCACCATATATTTATTATAACGATTTTGAAATGAAAACGTTATGGTCATATTGTTATTTCCTTTATCACATAAAGCATGATATGACTTTAATCATATCTCATGATTTGTATGCCAAAAACTTTATTCTTTATTATGTGCAAAGCACGTTTTTAAATCACAAACAATTGCACTCAAGAGAGAGAGTACTTTGAAGAAAAAATACTTTAAATGAGATTATCTCAGAACTAGTTTTTATGACTTAATGCACTGTCAGTATATCGTCTGTTGATTTACGTTCAAAACCAATAAATAAAAATTGCTTCTTTTATTCAAAAATTTCAATAAAACTCGATAAGCAAATATACATATTTTTCTTAAAACCTTTTTAATGTGTGTGTTAAAATACGAAAAGTTTTTAAATGACCTGAATATGATTCGATACATTGTACTCAAGCCAGCATAACGACGATGTTTACTCTTCATAGAGTCTTTCGGAAAAATGTAAATAATATGACAGGTTCTAATCAATTTACTCGACCGTCCATTTCAAAAAGAGTCCAATAAAACAATGATTGTTCACCAATCTCTCTATAATTACCGAAGAAACAAAATGGATTATTTTTAAGAAAATCGTGGACACAAATGGATAGATCAATTATTAAAAAATTAATGAATGTATTGTACGCACAGTAAAATAGTTTCGTAAGTCTGAAATTATCATTTTTTAGTTATGGATATTGGTAGTTTTAGACGTATCTTGAACTCAAATAGTATCAAAGAAAATTTACTTAATTCACATATAAAGTACAGTTATATTGATAATAAAAATACGTTTGTTTTAATGTGTTTTAATATTTATAAATAGATTATCTGATTTCATTTTATTTACATCATATTTTTGAAAACTTCAAATGGCATAAGTATTTTTAAATTTTTTATTACGGAATACAACAGCGGTACTACTCGGTTGCAACGATAGCAATATTTATATGTATACTTCTAAAGAAAATCTTTGTATTTCTGATTTCTGTAAATTTCGGAAAAATTGTATTTCTTCTTAATTTTTTCACATCTGGCCAATAATGACAGTTTATACCCTAAGGATAAAAAATGTGAAATACTTCATTAAATTGTCTATGTAAATTAATTTCCACTAAAGCACGAACGAAAGAAACACCATTGCAACTGCGTTTGGTATATTCATGCGATACAAATAATGTCGTTTCTATGCCAAGCGACAAAAAAAATTAAAAAATAGATGAAAAAGAGCAGCCTGTATCCATGGGATATATTATAAGCGGTGGAAAAATATTGTTTATTATTTTTATTTTTTTCTCCTGGCAATTTTCCGAGAGAAAGAAGAATTGCCGCGTACATCGGCGAGCATTTGTATCGGTGCTCTTCCCCCCGCCACCCTTTCCTGCCGATACCCATCCATGGTAATAGTGATGTCCAATCGATTATTTTCTTATACCCGGATACACGAGATATGTATTCATACTCGTTACTTCAAACGGTATGCTGCAATGATTTTTGAATGTATCACGAGTGCTGTAAGTCAACGTCATTCAATTTTTTTTATGAAATTATTTTACATGAATGTCATGATTTTTATAGTATGCATGCTGTCAGTGCATTTCATATGGATTTCTAATGAAGCATATTTACATAAGCGGTTTAACACGAGAATTATTTGTAAGTCAGTCATTCAACTTCTCTCGTCAGAGTGGTAAGTATAGAAAGATAGTGGTAAGAAAAGACTCGTTTTTTAATCTCTTTGAGAATTGAGTTGAAAGAATGAAAAGATCATTCAATACCTCAGTTCTAAAGTGCCACAGGTCAAAAATTTGAAGTTTTTAGTTAAGTATGAGAAGATGCTGCAAATACCAACATCTATCAGTTCCAAATGTTATAAGTAGAAATCTGTTGTTATTTTAGAATTTCAGTGAGTATCATTACTTTCAATCTATGCTGTAACAACTACAAAAATCCTATGAAAAGCTCAGAAAACTCATATTAATAATATTAGAAAATAACAATATTATTTTATAATATAATAATATTAGGTTTTTCAGTTGCTTAACTTTGGAACTGATTTATCAATATACATATTTTTGGAAAAGAATACAATCATATCGAAAATCAAATTAAGAAGATTTGACAACGGAGCCATATAGGACAAAAGTCCAAGAATGTGTTACCAATTGACCACGAAGCCATTGATGGATGGGCTTCACTAGATGTATGCGATTGAATAATGACAGTAAATAATGCAATTGCCAGGTGACAGTAAAAAAAAGAGAGTTCATTTCCAACATCTTTGTGGTTTCATCTGTTATGCTAAGGATTTACGATATTTCAGTTCGCAGCGAAAACCGAATGTACAAATTCTTAAACACTAAACGAGTATTCGATTATTCAATACTTTTATGTCGACATCCTTATGGGGAACTCTTTCCTTGTACAGAATGATCGTTTTATTATGCAAAGCTTATGAGAAAAATATTAATTTTTCCTCACTAACGACCGCCGTTATGTAGGTTCGTTTCGCCGTTACTGCAGCTCGCTCTTTAATAACGAATCGTTATACTTTGAAGCTAACGACGCATCGCCATATTATAGATTCGTTCGTTTTGATATCTTTTCATGGGAACGACGCTTTGGAATACTTTTTGCATATATTTTTTGCGCTTTGGAAAATTTGCGCAATGTTTCCTTTGTGTCGTTTCTTTTTAGGGGATGTTTTCTTATTTTTGAATGGCATTAAACATAGATATCAATGGAATTACGTAAACTCATTAAAAATAAAGGTGATTTATAGTCGTACTTAAAAGCTTTCATTATATATGTAGTATTTAAGTGATTATCTGCCCAAGTCACTTCATAAAAGAGAAAAAAATACTGGACGCGCCTGCTCACCTACTGAAACGAGCTCTTCTGGCAGAGTCGCTTGAGGATGACATGATCCCACCATTCCGGATAATCATTCTCAAGAAAAACACCAGTTCTCTTTATTTTCAGATTCAGCTTGTTAATACAAAGAAGTTACAATTATTTACAGTTTACAAGTTATACAAAAACAAAATTAAAACGGCTACTGAGCAATTGGTAAACAAACAATAAACCACGCATCCAATCGGTTGCAGGACAAAACAAGAGATCTTAAACATGCGATGTACTAGCAGTTAACGAGAGAGATAATAAAATAATGGCCCTTTTATGTAATTTCTAACAGTTCTGATCTACCTACGTAGCAATCTTGGGTCACTGTGTCTAGTGCGGTAGAAATATTTCAAAAGATTACCCAAAATAATTTTATTATTACTATGCGGATTTAAGTAAATGAAGTTAAATTAAATAATATTTATTTACCAATGGTTTAAAAAATGAATTTGTATAAATAAAGGCAACTAAAGGGAAGGTTTTTGATACGCTGCAAAACTTGGGTGTGTCATTATGTGGAATAAGTAAACTCCCACTTGGAAGTATGTACAATTATTGAACGGTATCAATAATTAGAAGGAAAGAGTTGATGCAAAAATTATATTCAGGAGCAAATGAATGCATTTTCCACCTTTCCAATACTTGGTTTTTAGAAAACCATATCCAGTTGTTCAGCAGCAGTTAGTCTTTAAAACCCTCTCCGTTTTTTATTCAATTCGCATGAAAAATGATTTACAAAACGCCAAATAAGATAGTCGAAATATTTACACGAAAAAAATGCAAATTAATTGAAATATAAACGAATAATAAATCGATTTAAATTATTTCGAACACCCCCAAAACAGAACGTCGCTAAAAGAGAAAGTGTCATTTCAAAAAAGGAATAAATTAATAAAATATCCGTTACATCTCAAGATATCCATTTCCGGTTCATTTCGAATTCATTTATTCCGAATTCGAAAATGAATTAGAACGCCGTCGTTCTTTTTTTGAAAATATCATTATATTGCGTACCATTCCTGCCTTGTATCATTTTCACATTAGCACTTAAAATTATTTTTTCAAGGGGAGACTGGGACAAATGGAACCAATAAGTATCGTATCTCTAATATATATATAAATTTTGTATTTATTTTGCCTCGTGGGATGTTAATGACAGCTGCTTTTGTTTTTGAATTTTTGTCACATCTGGTAAATATTTGCAGAATAAAAATGTAATTTTAATGAACCCTTGTAAAAACAAAACAGGATTTTTACTATATTTGACTGTATTTTTTAGCATATCTGCTTCAAATATGGATAGTATAAACTTCTACGAGATGTTTCCATGGAGAATATTACTACATTACATTTAGATTACAGATATTAAAATAACCTAAATAATTATGCTCAAACTAGTTGTTAGCCTCATCCTTTTTACCCTCTACTTCTCAGGATTATTTAAGCCAATATTAAATGCGATGAAAAAATCATATCGTTAGCATTGTGGCAGAAGGTGATAAGTCGAAAATTGTCTGTTTTGAGTTATGAATGCAGTACGATAGATTTAAGAACGGTCTATGGCACCATGTATTTTTACGTAATTTGAAGAAATCAGTATGAATTAAGTCAATTTCGTTCATAGTTATTAGTGACAAAAAATTATAATTTACATTACTGTAAAAAGAATTACCAATAATTAACCCTTTCGTACTCATGGTGTAACATTGCGTCATACGAAAAACTGAAAAATTTACCGTGTCTTATACAACCGTATTATTTCAAATAGCACTGAAACACATCTCAAGCCTGTTCTGCTGGGAGGATTTAAAATTCTTGTGTATTTCGATAATTTCGTATACTTTGACATGTATTTCAGATTTTACACACTAAATATGACGTAAAATAATTACTTAATACTACATAAAACCATATTTCACTATTTGAAATTGTCATTTCGCTTTATAAATACGTTTGTATGACCAAAACCATACGGTAACATAATGTAACTGCATGAGGTCCAGAAGGTATTTTTCATCATGAAAACGGGAAGGTTAAACTGAATTCGTAAATGACTAACGAATCTCATAAAGTGTTTACATTAAAAAATAGTCGTTTAGGTATGTAAATAGAATGACTTAAATTTCATTATTTTTTTAATAGTGGATTATATCAAAACATGGTTTTTAGACATAACGCCTTCTGCCACTATACTGACGATATAGAATCCTAATATACGTTTTGATGCAAATGCATAACTATGCCGTTGAACTCGAAACGTTAAACAGTTTTTGCGTTCAAGACCTGGTCAAGGTGAATATAAATGTTTTTTTTTAAGTAAAATTTTTATATTGAAAAATATATTTTAAATCAATGATATTTTTTTTTGCAAGAAGAAGAAGAAAATAAAGTGTTAGGCATTGCAACGACACTCGACACAAAAACACATTTCATATTGACTTTGTAAGAACTTGAACCCAGAACCATCCTATTGCTTAAAAAAATCTACAATTTTAATACAGACCAAATTGATCCTATAGCCAACTGCTAATATAAATTTTTAATATTCTTTGTGCATAATATATTGCAGTGTAGAATTTATTGCAATGGTCCAGGCTTCATCAAATTGGATTTCTTGGTGCTCACAGGCTGCTTCAATCTGTTTTCAAGTTTGCACCCGTTTATTGCGAATGAATATCAATCTTTGTGCCGCGAAACGTTTTTACTTTAACATCAATATAAAGAGGAAAAGTAATTCATTTAAAACTTATACCTTTCGTAACGTTCCCAATCGGGTTGAGTCAACAGCAGCCTTTATTGATAACATTTAAATTCACTTGAAAAATTTGTATTATAATATAAATACTATGCTATTGATAAAATTATCAATCGTCCATTTCATTACGTAGACATCTCTAAATAACCCATATTGAGATAATAGGAAAAGCAATATTCAATCGGTCTCCGTTAATCAACTATATATTATTGATTTTTCCTGAGTTTTATACATTTTATAAACAGGTGTATCACAATTAGGTACGTTCTAAATATAGTCTGTAGAGTGATATATAGAAATAGCCTTTTACTAACCAAGAAAAAAACATTATTTTGTTTAATTCTTTAGAAAGTTATCCACCTTAGCAAGTTTTACTAATACTGAATAAGATATATCACAAAATTGTACCTATAACTGCATATTTAAGTATGGAATGACGTTGCAAGAAAAGTGTGGCGCATGGTGAGCACAATTGCACGTCGCGCATTACCTAATCGTATTAGACAGTCTTATATAGTCTCGTGTCAACTTTCGACGTTATAATCAGTCAATAAAGTGTGTTAAACAAATGTGTATATCATTTATACAATGAACAGTGTCTCCAAGTCTACCCCCAAGCCCAAAATATTATAGAAAGATTAAGTAAACAAATAGTTGCAGCATCAATTCTCCGTTTTTAGGATTAAACAGGGTTTTTGAAAAACAACACATCATTCCACACAATTGGATACAGATCGATTGATGAATTAACGTATAAAGGTTTCTATTCCAGGACTTAATTCCATGACCTCCTAATCCAGTATGACGAAAACATAAAAGCTTATTAATATCTACAAATGGTATAAAAATATTTATCCGAAGATTCTCAATATCATATTACGTTTCAAATTTGGATTATTGAAATTTTGTACACTTCCATGTATTTTGTATCCATGTATCCATGTACAAAATCTCAATAATCCAAATTTGATATTGAAATTCCATCAAGCACCCTCAGTCGATGTCTTAAATCATATTACGTTGTTTAACTTATTTTTAAACAGATGATTCGGTAATGTTGGTTGTAGTTTGTAATATTCCAAAAATGCCATGTTTAACGAGCGCTGGTATTGAGTGTTAAATTTTATTTCCACCTCACAAACTCTGAAGAAATACGATATTCTCTTTAGTATTCGAATATAAAGTATTTCTGTTTTCATTAAAAACACGAAACACTCTATACCAGCATTTTCACCATCCTCGGTAATGATACATTACGTTATTGTATTTAAATATATAATTTCAAATTAAAGAGGCTACTGCGAAATTATTAAGGAGGGGCATTGTGGTATTCAGAAATTTCTGGGTTACTGTATAACCAACCAATAAGCGATTATTGTATCGCATATTATGCAAGAAATTATGTACCTATTTAAAATCTCAAAATCAATAAAACAAATATTTGATAGGATAAAGTATTTAGGTCTACAAAATTTTATTAGGTAGTTGATAGTTATTTCGACACAATCAGCTTCGGCCAAAATCAAGTAGAACAACCCCTGTGCCCGGCCCATTTTTGAATAAATATCATTTTTCTTAAGCGTTTACTAAACGTGTTATGACTATGGAAATAGTTGATGAAATCAAATAAAACTTTTTGGAATTGCTTAAAACATTTTAATATTTAGTTTTTGTATGGTAAAATTGTCAAAATTTTTCTTTGTGAAGAGCCACACGACAATTTTTACACATATACCGAGTCTCACTGCTTTTCTTGTGCTTTTCACACACCTTGCATGTTCTACAGGGTTTATTTTTTTTCTGTTGACAGGATCGGTATCAAAATGTGCTTAGACATTTCCCCCGACAACCTGTCTTGTAAATCTTGCAAAACTCTAGCTTGGAGTGGACTCTGTGTCAACTTCATATCGTCTTCAGAAGGCGGACTATTAAAGAATTAAAATTCGATTGAGATTTTAAGTCGATAAAATCAAAACTTATTTTGGCGATAACACAAATTAGATGACTGTTTCGGAAAGATTTAAGTCTTGACTTTAATTAAAACTAGGATTCCATTGTAATACGTATCGCTTGATGACTCAGATATGACTGGTTTTGATAGGCTGGTCTATCACATGAAAACACGGTTCCGGGACTCAAGCGATGGTTGTTGTATCACGTGAAAACACGGCTCCGGGACTCAAAGTGTTAACGCCATCATCAGAACTATACTTACAATTATTTGAGCTTAGATATATATATATATATATATATATATATATATATATATACTGCTTATAAGAGATAGACAATATTATGTAATCTCACGTATTCATTTACTTAAAACTCAATTTAATGATATGTAAATACTTTTGATATTTTATCCTATTACAGTGGAGTTTTACCAATTCGATGAACAAAATATTTGACAAAATGACCAGGGCTAATACATTGGATATGACCAATTTCGATTGTTAACTACTGATGATAAGTAAAGGACAGAGAAAAATATGAAGACCTCTTCTATTAGTATAAAGCTTTTCTATTAGATGTTGTGAGTATAATTAATTTTATTCTTTTTATTATTGTAATAATAGCACCATCTCTTTTGCTCGCACTGTCAACAGCGATGCATTTGAAATGTGAAAAGTACAGCGATAATTTAATTATGCCGTGTATATTTCTATGTATTAAAAAGCATCTTTTGAAATTGACACGACAAAGTGGAAGAATTTTCTTCGAACTAAAAAAGAGAGTAGGTAATTTGTTCTATTATATTATTATTTCAAATTTTTGATAGTATCTTTTCCACTTACGATAAATATTTTTGTATTTCTCACAGTTCTGATTTCATAAGTAAAGATACAGTTATCGGTAAAAAGCATATTTTCATCAATAAAACATTATAATCTGTGATTGATTTTTAAAAATATAAGGTAAACGCACCAGTAATTGACCGTTTCAGAGAAAAATTCAACAAAAATAACGATTAACGTTTTGTATAAGACCTAATAATAACAACGCAAGTGTATTCATAATGGATCAAACTTTTTAATTTATATGATAAGATAAAAATTAGGAAAGGGTCTGTTATAAAAAAATGACCATCAAAAAAATTGAAAATTCCCGTAGTTGATCACTTTTTTTCAGTAGTTGACCATGCTTAATCAAAGGGTTTCATAACAACCTTTCATCTGAGCTTCCTGTAAGATCACTCTTGGTTGAATCAAGTAGCATATAATTTAAGACATCGACTGAGGGTGCTTGATGGAATTTCAATATCAAATTTGGATTATTGAGATTTTGTACACTTCCATGTATTTTGTCACTAATGACCCGGGTTTCGCCTTTCGGCATCTTCAGGCATTCGAGCACACGAATGGGCTCGAACTGACTGTCAGTTCAAGCCCATTCGTGTGCTCGAATGACTGAAGATGCCGAAAGGCGAAACTCGGGTCGTTAGTGACAAAATACATGGAAGCGTACAAAATCTCAATAATCCAAATCAAGTAGCATATGCTTATATTCACTGATATCCTCAACAATTATCTTAAAAATACTGACTGCATAAGGCTTTGTTTTTAAAAAGCCGCTATGACACCCGAATGACATTTATATATGGTAATGAGTTAGTTCCTCAATCCGACAAAAGATGGTTTCACTTGTCTGAACTTTACAATTTAGAGCAATCCCGAGTATACGTTTCTTATTTTGGGCTCTTTTATTTAAAAAGGTCAACTACTGGTACATTTACCTTAATCGTGATATTATCGAAATAATTCCTTTTTTTTTAAATTTCACAACGAAATTACTATAGTGGAGATTCATCACAGTTTGTGTTTCATTTATCAGAATATCTGTTCTATTGTGATATCGTGACAAAATACATGGAAGTGTACAAAATTTCAATAATTAAAACTTACTCAATATCATATAAAGCCTTGTTGAGATTTATATTTTATCAATTAATAATGTTTTTGGTGAGTGAAACTGGCTCTGATCATAATAAAAATGTGAAAGTGGTACAAAACAAGTTGTCTGAAGTGTTTAAATTTTGTACATTTCCATGTATTTCCTCACTAACGGGTCGGGTTTCACGTTTCGGCATCTTCGAGCATTCGAGCCTAAGAATGTCTGAAGAAACTGGGTAAGTTCGCGTACAGATTTGATATTTAAATTCCGTCAAGCACACTCAGTCCATATCTTAAATTATTAAAACAAATAGTAATGTCTCGTCTGTTGAGGTATCAATGAGTTCGAATCCCCAATTTTTTGGATATCCATTCAAAAACATGGATGTCTGTGACGTTTACATTCCTTACTACCTTAAAAGTGGCGTAGAGAGAGTGATTGGCTAATTACTAGTTCTATCATAGTCTTTATCGTCTCAGATAAAAGAGAGAAAGAGAGGTGAATAAAATCTATCTCTTATATAGCAACTTCAGTTGAGAACTATTTGGAACCCAAACGCTGTTGAAAGAAAGATATTATTAACGTTTCAACATTAAGGAGGATCGAGAAATCCGCCCAAAATGTTTGCACACACTTATTTTACAATTGCATCGTATTGAAAAAACTTGGTGCATAATTATTGTCCCTCTCAAGAAAATGTACGCATCGTGTTGTAAAAAACCGCATGACCAGAATAGAAAATGGACAAGAAGTTTAGAAAACTTTTAAAAGCTCTACCTCTTGTGAAAACTATCGACAATTCAAAAGCTTTCAAGTTAAGAGACAAGTTAGACTATAAATTCACTTGGGAGTTTTTGATACTGTACATTTTTAAGCACATTAGTATTCTTTGATGTTACATTTTTAAGCAACCCTCAACTAAGTTCTAGGTTGTGAAGTTGGTAACGATACGCTTGGCTATATATTGCAGTCGCGACACTCGTGACTCGTGACTGATGCAACTCCCTTTCATACGCGCAGTTAACAAAATATGTCAGAGATTAACTAATTGAAGACAGTTTTCAGTCTGCGTATGTTCTTGGATTGGCTGCCTTTGCTTTGAACTGTAAAATCTTGGAAACTCCTCCGTACTCATGGTGTAACAATGTGTTACTTCGGCCTTTAAACCTTTAAATTATCTCTAAAATAGGTCAGACAAAGTTTGTAAGTAAAATAGTTAAACATGTAATTAAAGATTAAGAATATATTATTGTTTATGTGTTCTTTGTATAATTAATCATAATTTAAAAACCGCATTAATTTTACCATCGGAAAAGACAGCATTGTAGTATAGTATAGTAACAATTAGTAAAGTACCGTATGCAAACGTTTTGTTTCAAACAGCACTGAAACACTTCTCGAGCCTGTTCTGCTATGAAGAATTTTGATTCTTCCGTCTTTTGATAAATTCGTATACTTTTCAGGTTTTACACACACAATATGACATAAAATAATTACTTAATACTACATAAAACAATATTTCACTTTTTGAAATTGTCGTTTATAATACGTTTTTATGACAAAATCCACACGGTAACGGAATGTGACTGCATGAGATCTGAAGGGATGTTTTTATCATGAAAACGGAAAGGTTAAAAAACTGACAACATCAACTACTAGGTTTTAGGGACCAATAGTTCACTTTGACTTGATCTCAATCAAGGTAAACGTTGAAGCATTTGGTAAATTAGCAAAATCATATCATTTGAACTAGATATTCTCGATTCCTCTTCAGATTCAACGTGGAGTAGATTAAACTCTATCACTATGGCAGATTGTTATTATATGGATACACAGGAAACTTAATATCACATAAACTAACTGGCTGAAAAAGTTACATTTTCTTTTTTCTCTCACTATTTTTAGGCACAATAGTGCATCGCTTAGAGATCTGCCCGGTGCAGTTATATATCTGTGCAATAACATGTGGTAACGAATGGATGTGGGACGAAAAAAATATAGACCTTTGATGGAGTGTCTCAACAGTAGTTGTTATTCGGCTCCTTCGTGTAGAGGTTAACCTTCCTCTATTTATGCTAAAAAAATACCTTCGGATCTCATGCAGTCACATTGCGTTACCGTGTGAGTTTTGTTATATAAACGCATTTATAAAGCGAAATGACAATTTCAAAAAGTTAAATATGGTTTTATGTAGTATTAAGAAATTATTTTACGTCATATTCTGTGTGTAAAACCTGAAATACATATCAAACTATGCGAAATTATCGAAAGACGCAAGAATTGAAATTCTTCATAGCAGAACAGGCTCGAGACGTGTTTCAGTGCAGTTTGAAACAAAACGGTTGCATACGGTACGGTCATGCATCTTGGGTCATTACTATACTATATTTAATACTATATTATACTATAATGTTGTCTTCTTCGATGGTAAAAATGACGAGGTTTTTAAATTATGAATAACGCAATGTTACACCATCAGTACGGAAGGGTTAATGTCGTTGGCTACTGTTACGGATGTCTCAGGTTCAAATCCTGGAGCGGACAGTTTAATGAATTGATTTTTGAATCGATTTATAGATTTCTGTTCGTAGTCATGAATGTTTGTGATGTCTAAAACTCTCTCTCACCCAACCGATCTTGAAAAATGGGGCGTAGCTAGAGAGATTAGTTAACCACTAGTCCAGTTCTAGCTCTATCTTTCTATAGATACTCTCTTTGAAAAAGAAAGGTTCAGCAAATGAGTAATAAGCAGTTCGAAAACTTTTGTTGAGATACCTCCATTAGAAGGCTATATGAAATTTATTGAAGTTTAAGTTTTTTTCCAAGCATATCGGTTCTTAATGTGGAGCATATGGACTCTACAACTGTAGAATAAGAGTAGTGATGACAGACGTCGAAGTCTTCGAACCGAAATCTATTATGACACTGTCCGTATTGGGATTTGCACTGCAACCGAATCCATCAACGTTTACCATATTGGGATTAAAATTAACATTTGTTTATTTCTCATAAATAATAAAAATAAGTATTTACACTATATTCAGAAACGTTTTGTTGGGTTTTTGCTTTATTTTAAAATCGCTATCTCAAACATCAAACAAAGGGTTCCCACCAAAAACCAGAAAACTCCGAAAAATCGATTAATTATTATGTTTAAATGGCGTGTGACATGCAAGGCGTGAAGGAAATTTTAAAAGAACTAACACGGTGAAAATTTAAAGCAGACGTTAGTGCTTTATACCAGTGGTATTCAACCCGGTAAGCGCGTTCCAGGTTACATCGTTTTTGAATATTTTAAAAATGTTAAATAAATACATAAACACATTCCCTGCTGAGCCGTTTTAGGAATATTTCAATTCCAATTATC
Source organism: Himalopsyche phryganea (assembly GCA_022494535.1). NCBI lineage: Eukaryota > Metazoa > Arthropoda > Insecta > Trichoptera > Rhyacophilidae > Himalopsyche > Himalopsyche phryganea. The sequence goes on from JAGVSL010000039.1 coordinate 1,883,680, forward strand.
CAAAAAATTAATTCAGTACTGTTGGTGTTAACCAAGCTTATGGAGATTATCAGGACAAATCAGGCTATATCTTAATACAATAATTAACTTGTACACAAAAGTAATTCTGTTAACACTCTTTTACTTCCGCCGTCTCAACAGCTGAGACGCTAGCAGTCAATGGGTTAATAATAGAATAAAATAATATCAAAGTATTTAGTTCTACAAAATTTCATTAGTTAGTTGATAGCTATTTCGGCTTAACGCCACCATCAGAACAATGCTAAAACTTATTTAAGCTTAGCTGTATATACTGTATACAAAACATAAACAATAATGTGTCTTCTAATTTTTATGTCACAAAAACGCAATTATTACGTTAAATATTTGAATTTTAAATAAAAGTTATGATATTGGAAGAATATTGTCTATCTATTCTAAGCAGTATATATAGCCAGGCTAAAATAAGTTTAAGCATAGTTCTGACGATGGCGTTAAGCCGAAATAGCTATCGACTAACTGATAACGTTTTGCATAATTGAATACCTTGATATTTTATCACATTCTAATGAATGTCTACCAAGTAAATGCCAAATCGATCAATAAGTATATATATTTTATCGTGACATGGAAGCTTTATTATCTTCCTAGTAACCAACAAAATAACAGAACATATTTTATGATGGAGAGAAACAGCCTTAATTAGGCGCTCATTTGCACTCGTCTAACCACCACTGCTTTATCATCCGTTAATTTTATACGTCAGTGTTCAGTAGCGTAACAAACGTGAAACGTTCAACCTACCATTGTACCGATTGGTCACTTGGTATCAAATAAGGCGAATTGAAAGGCATTTAAAAAAATTGCGACGTCATACGGAGAGCGAGTAGAGCTCAAACCATAGAAGTTTTTCGTTCTTTATAGAGGGGTCGATTTTCTGCACAATTAAGTGCACGCCGCCAAGTATTGGACAGTTGCTCCTAACTTTGAATTAAGGGAAAAAAAACTGTATACAAGATTGACCTATGTTCCACTACCAGATACTGCCGTATACAATTAGCGGATAGGAAAGCAGTGGTGAAAAGTGGAGCGCAAGTAAGGTCGCGTAAAAATTTTTCTTTTCAGATTCTTCACAGTGATGTATATAGCTTAAAGCAATTCATATAAATTTTACGTTTTTTTTAGAGGTTGATATGGAACCTGCACTTCCATCAAAAGTAAAAACATAAATCCATCGACCAATATCATAATTCAAAAAAAGATTTAAGATGTGAAAATTATTTTGATTCCTTTTGTTAACGATTTTGTTAAAATAATCAATGTTTTTGTTTACATGACAGGTTTTTTTCATTTCTCATGACGTGGCTTTTTACGTTAGCTGTCAATTTATTTACGACAGCAGTTCTTATAGACGAAAACATATCAATGGCCTAGTTACATAGTGATAAAACTAGAAAATGACAGTTTTTAAATATGGCCGATGAAAGTTTTGACTCATCGAACCTGACCCGTGAAAAGTGATGGCTTATTATTTGTTGATAATGATCCCGGTTTCGCTTTTCAGTATCTTCAGGCATTCGAGTAAACGAATAAACTCGAACTGACAGTTAGTAAATAGTTTACAACGTATGTACATAAGATTATGTTGTTCTATAATTTAAATTTTACTCTATAAAAAATAAGGATGAACAGTTTGTGATACAACTAGAAATTGGTGCTTTTGAGATATGGCCGATCAAAGTTTTGATCTAAACTGACTCGTAAAAGTGATGGCTTATTATTTATATAAATTTTTATTGAAATAGGTGGTCAATAGTTTATAGTTTTAGCATTAAAAGTTGTTGTCATAATACGATATTTCGATATGTATGTATATGGAACTGAGAAATTATTTAATTTTGCTGATTTCCATAAGCAAATATCCGAATTTTGACAGAAAACCTGTACATTTTACAAACTGTACTTTTGTGGGACTGTGGAAGAGCGGCGTTCGAATATAATGGTTAAATTTTCCTTTTCTGTGATGTGTATTTAGTGCACATAGCTTCTAATAATTAAAACATCTCTATCCATATAAGAAATACTGAGTTTAGATTTTACGTATTTTTCCGTTGTACATTTACTCATTCAATAGCATAATAATAGTACTAAGAATAACATGCCATTGGGCGCAGCGGGGATATTTTGTCGAAAATCCAGGATAAATTTATCAATACAATCATACGTGTGCGAGTGTGTTATGTACATATTCTGAGTTGTGGAAGTCGATACAACGGCCAGCGGGGAACACCGAACATTTTTCACATTAGCTCACATATGAATGACAACGCGCGAGACAGAGAGGCCCAGACACGTCGTTTCTTTCAAGATTGCACGAGACGAAAAGTGTCGTACGCAAGCCAATAGCTTTCGAGCCTATGTTTGAGGTAGTTTGCTAAGCCGTTTGTCGTCGGCCGATGTTTTTTCATGTTTTCAGGGATACAATTTTAATTATTACTTCATGTCGACTATGTCGTCTTCAACTTTAGTAAATTTAAGCGATGTTTGTGAATATTCTTATTTTTCCGACTATCAATCACTTATAATCAGTCATAAATGCATGATGTGTAATGAATACACTTCATCGTAGGGCGAGAATTTATTTTACACAGTAATAAAATGGTTAACTAAACTCAAAACATCAAATTTTTGACTTACGGTCTTAAGGAACTGGGAAATCGATATATCAATTGTTAAAATAATGCAATTCTTTATCAATAGCACTCCAGTAAAATCGAATAATATAAAACTACATTTATTTCTAAAGAGTGAACTGTGGACACATATAGTTTTGACTGTGCACCACTGAAATATTGATCATCACTGCTCAAATATAAAACAAATGGAATAAATAAAAATTGGAACGGAATATGCAGGTGTTGAAGCATTTTTATCAGGCTACACTGCAGAATAATCAAACAATAAATTTATGGTTTCACAGGCTTGCATATAAATACACATCCACTATTATTTTATATACGGCAAAAGAAAAGTCAATTTTATACTAAAATATCAAAGCCGGTTTTTCTCAGCACTTTCAAACGAAATAATAAGAATATATTTTCGAAGAATGTTGTATTGGAAAAAGTCACTAACTGAAAAATACTAGTTTGTCGAAAATATCTTTTAGGCGCCTAGTCGTGAAAATATCATATAATTCCAACATTAATATTCATTTAGGGCAGGGGTCTCCAAACTATGGCCCGCGGTAGCTATATGGGCTTTTCACACAGATTGCCGAGAGCGGAAAAAAGCCACGAGCAAATGTATGCAACTGATCAAACAAATTTGCTGTTAGAGGACTAAAAATGAGTATATAATTTAGTACAAGCTGGTTTTTTCCTTTGCGGCTATCAGCTGTTTCCGCCGCAGTGAAATCTCCTTAACACTTGCCCGTAAGTACCAACCGAAATTTTCATAATTCGAAACTACAGCATGTTGGTATAATAATCTATGTGGGCCCTTGAGACTTGTGGAAGAGTCAGTGTAGCACTTATACCAAAAAGTTTCGAGATAACAATATGGCTACTGACAAAATGTATTCAAATGTTACATTGGATACCAAGACCCATTGGATACTATAAACCAAAATAAATATAAAAGCCAATAGCTCAGTAAAAATAAAAGAAAAACAAGTAAGGAATATAAAAAAATCATAACGCCAAATATTACGGGATTGTGGAAATTATTTATACCAGGGCCGAATTCGTCGAAACTAATCGCAGTTGTTCGAAACGTTATTGCATAATAAATTTGAGAATGCCCGCTTAATGCGGCTCTATATTGGCCATTTTTAGCAGTTGACCTACGGAGTAAATCAAATCGCATGAAAAACTGGACCCATAAAAACGGAAGCAAGACAAAATAAAATATAAGCGGTTACAGGGTGTTTTCTTTTTATTTATCTTTTGGGTACAAACATATTATTAAAAGTTTGAGAACCTGTGGCTTTACGGTTGAATCAAATTTTTTAATTTAATATTTTTCACTTATTTACGAAATAGGATAAATTCATTTTTAAATATATCTAGTTCAAGCTTCTTGAATGTGTCGGTTGGATTCAACGATACCTTGAATACAGTTAATTTAATAAGCTTTTCTAATTTAGAAAGGTTCCCCACCCCTAGATTGAGTCTGTATATCTGTATCCCGTTAGTACTCTTTATATCTACGGTTTATTGATGTAACCCTAAAAAATACAAAAGTGAGTTAATGATTGGATATCATTTTAAAGACGAAAGAGGAAGTTTTGACCAAATGATGTGAATTAGAAAAATAAACTGTCCATTTTTTGGAAGTGAAACATCATTTTACTCAGTCACTATTATATCGACACTCTCTGTATACAGTCCTGTATCTGCAAACATGAGAGTTTACAAGAGTACATTTCAAATATTCATAACGCAACTCACCATAAGAATGTTTTCAATAAAAAAAGTTTTTACTCTCTAACGTTACGTCAATTGGCCAAAACACCGTCGATATATACTGTCTTTCACAAGATTCTGTCAGCAGAAGCTTTTGAATTGGAAAGTAAGATAAAAATCACCCCTTACAAATACTGATTGTAAATAGTAAATAAACATGCATGCTTTTGTGAATTATTCGTAATATAATTTTAATCTTTATGAATTTACTTTGGTTTGATCAGTTCCAACGTGACTTCCATAAGTCACTCGAAATATAAATACATTTATGTATGTACAATATAATTTATATAAAAAAAACTGTAATTAAAGACATCGACTGAGGGTGCTTGATTTTGTACAATTCCATGTATTTCCGAGCCCGAGTTCACTCGTGTGCTCGAATGCCTGAAGATTCCAAAAGGCGAAACCATCCGGGTTACTGACAAAATAATTGGAAATGTACAAAATTTCAACAATTCAATAAGTATATATAAACTTCAGAGGTTGACGTAATTATGCATGTTCAATTAAACTTTCTCGACCTCGCATAACATTTTCATTCACTTGCTGTTAATAAAACCACGATATTAGACCAAGAGGTGCTATAGTTAATTCTTTTAGTTGATATTGAAATTCAAAAATCACGGGTGAATATGAAAACACCCTTTATGGGGTTAAAAAAATAACATATTGTACCAATTGGGATAGATTTTTTTGTGAGCGAGCCCTCTTTCTTATGTGATATAAAATATACAAAAAATACATGGCCGTACATTATTTTGAAGGAAAAATATTTGATGGCAGGACATTCGCATCTTTATTGCGGCCAATTTCTCTCGCAGGATCACCGTCCTCCGAACGGGGGCTGGCAGGGAGGCTATTTTATTTTATTTTTCAGGCAGTAGGAAATGTGATTTATTCATACGTGATTTATTCGGTATTATTGTTTTACTGTCAATTTGTTCGTACTGTGATAAGTAATTATTTGATATATAAATCGATTTAGATCAAATGCAAATAGCTATGGTAACTGATACAGTGAATATTGAACGTAGTTCTACAGAATGTAGCCAATCCTAAATAATTTAAAACTGAGATAATGGCACTTAATTAAAGATGTAGGAAAGTCACAATTTGGAGCTATTATTTATATCACAGATATGGCTATAATTGAATATTATTTCTTTTAAATGTTGCATTTGACCAACTGTCTGACTGTTTTATATTTAATATAAGATCATTCAGTTTATTTTTATTATAAACTAGTGAGTACCCGGCATGCGTTGCAATGCCACTCAAAGAAAGGAAGGGTCTGTGTTTTAATTCTCTGCACGTGCTTAAATTTCATAAAAATACCCGGTCCGAGCCCAACATCATCTGGCCTGGCCCAATCTCAGTCTCAATATCATACTTGTTACCCGAATCCAACACGAAGCCCAGATTTATTTTTTAATATTGTAATTCATTTATACTTTTCAAACAATATACGCTATTGTTTCCATATTTCCAACGATATCCATAGCACACGTGAAATAAATTATTCAATTTATGAAAACTATTGCCTTATGGCTGGCTCATGACCCGAACATAGTAAGAAATATTTTTCTTAAATTTGTTTTTTCGTCTGGTTCAGAGATGTCGCTAGTTGTACTATTTTGATTCTTTTTTAGATTTTAATTTTTTTCACGGGTGTGCGTACAACAACTCACCAATCGAAATCGGATGAATGGTAAATGAATGCATAGAGGACAAACAAACAAACGAATCTTCATTTTTACATATATAGATAGAGTAGTGTGGCTGTTACCCGAGTACCTGGTTTGTACGATCAGTAAAATATTTCCATAGTGTTTTATTCAAAGAATGTAATACATTTTTTTTCAGCAGGACCTTAGAGTAAACCGTCACGCACCTGATCTGTATTATATTTATAATTTAAGACATCGACTGAGGGTGCTTGATGGAATTTCAATATCAAATTTGGATTATTGAGATTTCGTACACTTTCATGTATTTTGTCACTAACGTGAACCTTCCTAATTCCCCGTTATTGTATCCTATACGTTGAAACACCTAACAGATGTCACTAAATGTGGAATGATTGTATATAGTTACCCTTTCGTCGAATTGCATCCCGTCGAAACCCACAATGCTATTATAATTGTAAAATCACTGGTAATTCTAAAAGTAGTTGGAAAGCGGCAATTCGCCACTATGTTAATGTGTTGTTTACAAAATAAGGATTAAGGCGATTTTCGAGATGTTAACTCAGGTATCAGTGTGGCTCTCAGACGTATAATATTTTACCTCGTAAATAATATTTGTCGTATTTGTATCTTCTATATAAACGTTAGACACTGTTTATGGTCTCTCAGTTCGAGTCCATTCGTGTGCTCGAATGCCTGAAGATGCCGAAAGGTGAAACCCGGGTCGTCAGTGACAAAATACATGGAAGTGTACAAAATCTCAATAATTCAAATTTGTATTATATTTATGTTTATTTTTTTGTGGATTGACTACTTTCTGTATAACTTAGTCCAATTATGTTGCAATGAAAGTAATGTTTTATGATATAAATTGAAATTGATATATATTAGTATTTTTTGTTTGAAATCATTTAGTTTAGACAAACACATTGTAAAAAATAAAAGAACAAACCTAGGGTAAAATACACCTACATAATTTGGGTCAGCACTGCGATAGATTGACTACACAAACTATGAATTTCAGTCTATACTTTTACTTACCTTAGTCGGTATAGAGAAGGTTTGGCCAACAACTATTAGTGCCCCAGCCCTACTCTTACATCCATTGAATAGATGCTGGAAGATTGACTTGTAAAAGAACTGGTTTTTTACTTTTTCATGAAATAAAGTAATGACAGAATAAAGTTAGAAACTCATTCAGAATTTTGACTGAATACAAATTTTTAATTTAATTGTTTTCATTCATTTGCAAAATAACCTAAACTTTTAGGAATATTTAATTTAAGATTCCTGACTGCTTAATGAAAGATTTTTCATTCTTACTATGGAATATTGATTGAGAATAACGTATTAAATAAATGTATTTTTATACAATATATTATACATATTTCAGTTAAATTAATGAAGCTAAAAATGTTCATTGCAACCATCTTTATATTGTAACCAATTTCTTTGATTGTGAACGTTTCAAATTATCAGTTACTTATTTTATTGATTGTCGGCGTCCGTGGCGCAGTTGGTAGCGTCGTGGGCTACGGTTACGGATGTCTCGGATTCAATACCCAGTGCGGACAGTTTTCATAAATTGATATTTTCAATCGATTTATGGATTTTTGTTCGTAGTCTGAGAGTTTTTGTTGTCTGAAACTCCCTCATCACCCATCCATCCCATCCTCACGGGGCGTAGCGAGAGCGATTAGCAAACCACTATTACTGTCCTAGCCTTATCCTTTTATCCATACTCTCTTTGATAAAGAGCGGTTGAGCAACTGAGTAAAAAACAGTTTTCATAGAAAAAATCTGTTGACATACCTCCATAGGAAGACCATATGCTCGGAGCGGACCTGGAAAAAAAATTATAATTTGTTCGAATGAGTTTATCAAGCTGTTTCATCATATTCAATATAAATATATAAACATTCACTATTTGAATGGAACTAATGTTTTTGTTTAAATTAAATAATTCTAGAATATATCAATCATTCAGTTCATTACTAAGACATCTCCAAATAACCTACATTTAGATAATGAGAAAAGCAATATTCAAATGGTCACCATAAATGAAATACTATTAAATTTGAGTTATTGAGACTTTGTACACTTCCATGTATTTTGTCACTAACGACCCGGGTTTCGCCTTTCGGCATCTTCAGGCATTCGAGCGCACGAATTAACTCGAACTGACGTCAGCCAGAGTCAAAGGCGAAACCCGGGTCGTTAGTGACGAAATACACGGAAGTGTACAAAGTCTCAATAACTCAAATTTGATATTGAAATTCCATCAAGCACCCTCAGTCGATGTCTTAAATTATTATAAATACTATTAATTTGTACCCAAGTGTTTGAGAAGACCCCGGATCGAAGAGAGACGAGCGGCTGGTTATCCGGAGTCCTGGAAGGGCTGATCTCAGACAAACACCATTTCAAATCCGGTTCAAAACTTATTTATTTTCCATCAAAGATGCAGTGGTTTTCATTACACAAATATATAAATCTTAACACATAAAATTGATTCTACATTTACATTTACTAAGCAACTGAATTTACTTTAAGTTATAATACAAATGACACAACGAATTTAAATAAAGTCCAATGCAAATCAAAAAAAAAACAAACAATTCACATCGTCACGTCACCTCCGCTGCCACGAGCCGCAGCTCGTCCCGCTCGGCGGATCGTAATCGACTGTCTACAAAAATTAAAAAAAACTCCCTGCAAAGTTGGAGCTACCCCTTTCCGTAAAAATAGACTCGTCCAGCGGACGTAACCGGGGGCTATTTGAACGCCTGGCAACAAGAAAGAGCCTATTCTGCGAAATATTGCTGTTGCCACTGGCTGATTTCAGTTCTGGACATTAATGACACTTATACTTAACAAAAACCAGGGTGTGTCATGTTATACATTTTATAAACACTCTTAGTCAGTCGACATATATTTAGAAATATCCTTTTAGAGTATACGCCGTATTAATTTTTACTTTTTACTACACGATACGCTTTCTGTATGATACACCGAGTGTGTCAGTGTTTTAGTATGTATTGATCCTAGAACCGTGTGTGAGTCCCGTGATTTTAAATCCTAGAGCCGGATCTTAGCGCCGTAGTGCAAAGTTATACGGTGTGTTCTCTACTGAAGCAGAAGTATAACCATTTTGTTTATTACATGAGAAGGTTATCTGCCTTATCGTTTTTTTGTTTGCATTTTGAATTATTTGAGTACTGAATCAGATACAACACAAAATTTTACATATTACAACAGTATATTTAACTCAATTAATTTTGCAGTTGTCTGACTAATGAATTTGCCAATCGATATAGACTATCTACCATGAGTTGAAAATCTTACCATGTAATATAAATTATTCAAATCTTCAATATACATAACATATAACAAAAACCAATAAATACGTTACACAATACTCTTTAATTCTTTCATTAAACTTTGCAGATAAACCTATGCATTAAATAAGCATAGACAAATTGTTTTGAATTGAACAAGTGTATTTAAATAATATAGCACGTAGAAACGTTTTCTCCCGTAAATTTACCGGTGTTTTCCAATACTAGGAACGTCATTCTTCAGTACTGCATATCTGAAACGACGGTTGGTTTAATTCTTCCTTTAAATACTGAACGTCTGCGTGCGTCTTCAGATGTGATTGTATTGTGGATTTCAGGGTTACCTTAATGTTTTGATTGTGTATTTTTATTAATCCTTCCGTATTCATGGTGTAACAATGAGTTACTTCGGTTTTTAAACCTTTAAATTATCTGTGAAATAGGTAATACAAAAAAAAAAATTGTTATTTGTGCATAAAATATTTCTGCATTTAATTAAAACTACATTGCAGCTTACGTTTCCTCAATTTTACCATAGAAAAGTACAAAATTATAGTATAGTATGAGAAGACCCCGGATCGAAGAGAGGCGAGCGGCTGGTTATCCGGAGTCCTGGAAGGGCTGATCTCAGACAAACACCATTTCAGATCCGGTTCAAAACTTATTTATTTTCCATTCAAGATGCAGTGGTTTAATATTACACAAATATATAAATCTTAACACATAAAATTGATTCTACATTTACATTTACTTAGCAACTGAATCTACTTTAAGTTATAATACAAATAACACAACGAATTTAAATTAAATCCAACGCAAATCAAAACACAAAAACAAACAGTTCACATGTCACCTCCTCTGCCACGAGACCGCAGCTCGTCCCTCTCGGCGGATCGTAATCGACTGTGTACAAAAATTCAAAAAAACAGTTGGAGCTACCCTTTTCCGTAAAAATGGACTCGTCCAGCGGCCGAAGCCCGGGGGCTCTTTTTTAACGCCTGGCAACAAGAAAAAAACCTATACTGCGAAATATTGCTGTTTGCCGCAGGCCGATTTCAGTTCAGGACACTAATGACACTTATACTTAAGAAAAACCATTATAATAAAAATGGCTTTCTTTGGTTTCCTGTAGTGTATGTATGTATGTATGTATGTATGTGAGAATTATGTGGATGTATTTGTATATACACACATGTATAGTATATGGGAAGGTGTATTTTTTGCGGTGGTGAAAGACGTTGACTATGGTTACGGATGTATCAGGATTAAGTCTTGGTACGGACAGTTTTGAAGCTAACTCACCTTTAGGATTTAACGCTACATCAAGTCGATTTCCAAAAAAAAAAAAAAAACGTTTCACCTGAAACCCGCTAATAAACAAACGAATATTAATGAATACGATACCCACAAATATCTAAAATACGTATTACAAGGGGACGTCACGAAATATAACATACAAAAAAAAAATAACGTTGTCGCAACCCTGTTTCATTCGCTGCAGCGAGCAATCGGTATTCCTTCCGCCCTTAGTTTCTTCGGAATCGGTACTCGGCATTATTTGTTTAACAAGAGCTGCTGCTGAAAGTTCGAATCGGCGCCATTGTTTACTTTACAGTTTAACAGGAAGTGGTTTGAAAGAGAGACGTCATATCCTCTCGTTAAGTTTCCTTTCGAAACTCTCGCAATCGAATGAATGCAGTTTGAGATATGATTACTGTGGGAAATTTTCATCTGTTATTTGTAGCTCATAAAATAATATTCTATTGACTGCGGATAGATTGTCAGAATGTGCACGCTTTGCCATTTGTAAGATTTTGAATGCTCTCAAAGACATTGTTGTGTATACAATTTACGATATTTAGGATCAGGTTAATTTAGACAAAAAAGATTGTCAAATTTGGATTATTGAGATTTTGTACACTTCCATGTATTTTGTCACTAACGACCCGGGTTTCGCCTTTCGGCATCTTCAGGCATTCGAGCACACGAATGGACTCGAACTGAGTTTTTTTGATATTGAAATTCCCAATTCACCATTTGATATTGAAATTCCATCAAGCACCCTCAGTCGATGTCTTAAATTATATAAAAAAAGATTGTATTTCTCACTGCAAGTAGTTATTAGGATATTTCTTCTGTATGAAAAACGTCAAGCACTGTATATTTTGAGGTTGTTAATAATGACGTACGAGCCACAGTGTGCCCATTGGCACTAAATAGGTTGCAAGTGGAGTTGCATTTAAATAGTTTATTTTTAAACCAATTCCACTTGCATCACTCTGCTTCTATGATACATATGGCACTTGCATCTTTATGTTATGCATATCTTTCTTATTATAACAGCAAGGACCACCATCTCTCTGCCACTAATAAATAATGCCTTTAACATGATGTATCTGTCAAAAACTCATTTTCACCAAAAATGGAGTTGAATCCGTCTGCTTCTGCGGTAAAGATAAAATGAAGAAAAGTATTTTTTTTAATTTATTTTAAATAAAGTTATAAAACCTTCTTTTTATAATATAATAAATACAAAATGGTCGAGTGACTACTTGTCCCTTAGTATCTCTAACCTTGGCAGCCAGGTCAATCTTGCTTCATTTCTTAGAATAATATATAATATACTGACCGTTAATATACTCAAAATGGATCTACGAGTTTTTGACATTAATTCGTAGAATTGAAGTCATGGCCTCAGCTCTAGCGCATAATGATGAGATTTTACGATATATTTAAATATATAATTTTATAATAAATTCACCTATCAAACATCGCCATAAAATACCACAGACCCTCAAACCCCGCGACTTTGATTAAACTTTCATTGGAATCATAAAAGCCGGCTTAATCAAATCGGAGATCCATTGAATTTTGCGACAGGGCCGGATTGGTATTTATATCCGCGAAGATTTGCCTTCCTGCTTCCTACACCCCCATATCGTTCACCGCAGACCTCTTAAACTCACACCCGCTACCCTCTTTTCTTATTCGCTCGTTCCCGATCTTTGCCGCTGAGAATAACTATCGGGTATGCAGATTACTCGTTAACCCTTGGAAGGAAAGATGTTTGTTTTTTTGTTATTTAAACGATGGTTTATTTCAATTTAAGCTCTTCGATCAATTTAATTTTTGTAATTTTACATCATCTCATCTTTTGTAAAACAATAGCTAACTATAATTTATTTATTTTTCCATGTCCGCTCCCAATGTGGAGCATATGGTCTCCTAACGGAGGTATCTTAACAGAATGTTTCTACGAGAACTGCTTGTTACTCAGTTGCTCAACCTCTCTTCTTTCGAAGAGAGTAGGGATAGAAGCATAGGGCTAGGACAGAGCTAGTGGTTAATTAATCGCTCTCGCTACGCCCCGTGAGGATGGGATAGGTGGGAGGGAGGACTCAGACTACAGAAATCCATAAATCGATTGAAATGTCAATCTATGAAAAACGTCCGCACCGGGCATTGAACCCGGGACATTCGTAACCGTAGCCAGCGACGCTACCAACTGCACCATGGACGCTGACATTTGTTTATTACCATTTTAAGTTAGATGAGTATTTTAAGAAAATTAAAAAATATCGTAATTTTTGTTACATCGAATATTAATAGTTTTGATTCATCATATCAATCATTAAAATGTTTTAATGGCAAATCATATTTATTTCATTCCCTAAAATATGCCTATCGTTTGTTGTTAGCTGCCTTTTTACTTATAGCAAGCAGAATTACAACATAAATGTAACATTGATTACCATCGTCTCATTATTTGCAGTTTTAAGTTTCCCAACAAATTGATTTTTATCCAAAGGCATAAATGTCTGTGATTGTTTTTCTCTCTTTATTCAGTAAAAGGCAAACGCATGTATAATCTAATTTCGAGTACTTTCCTTACCCCATCCTTGTATACTTAGACTACATAACAAATATTATATATAATATATTATTTAGTTATTAGTATAAGTAAAAAACAATTTATCGAAATTCACCATCAGGGGTTCATATTTTGATAGATTGTATTGGTATATATTTGGTAGAGTAAAAATATGAAACGTATTTACATCGTACAACCATAATAGTTATGATCAATTAACTGATACAGTTTTTGTAGAAATAAATACTTTATTAATATTATTGTATTTCATATTTTAACCCACATTGTAATACAATACGGTTAAAAGAAGATACAAAAAATATGTCTTATGTAATGGTGATAAAGTAAACATAATTATGTTATAAACCCTTCAGTAATCATTCGTTTTTTAAATCTTTAAATTATGTGTGAAATAAGTCATGCAAAAAATTCAAAATTTTGCTGTTTGAAAATAAAATACATATACCTAATCAAAAATTAAAAATACATTACAGTTTAAGTCTTCTTTGGATAATTAATCATAATTTGAATACCTCGTCAATTTACCATCGAAAAAGACAACATTACAGTATAGTATAGACTTAAATATAGTATAGTAAAGTAATGACCCGAGATGCATGACCATACCGTATGCAACCGTTTTGTTACAAACGGCACTGAAACACGTCTCGAGACAGTTCTGCTGTGAAGAATTTAGATTTTTGCGTCTTTCGATAATTTCGCATAGTTTGATGTATGTATTTTGGGCTTTACACACAAAATATAACGTAAAATAATTAATAATAATACATAAAACCATATTTCGCTCTTTTAAAATTGTCATTGTGCTTTATAAATGCGTTTATATGAAAAACACCACTCGGTAACGTAATATGACTGCATGAGATCCGAAGGGATGTTTTTAGCATGAAAACGGGAAGGTTAAATAAATTTTTAACTTTTGAAGAATCTGCTAATAATTTTGTAGGCTATAACCAACTTGGAACCGAGGCTTAAGTTAAACAGCTATTAAATTTGGATTATTGAGATTTTGTACACTTCCATGTATTTTGTCACTAACGACCCGGGTTTCGCCTTTCGGCATCTTCAGGCATTCGAGCACACGAATGGACTCGAACTGAGTCTGAACTCAGTTCGAGTTATTTGCAGTTTTCAGTTTGCTCGAATGCCTGAAGATGCCGAAAGGCGAAACCCGGGTCGTTAGTGACAAAATACATGGAAGTGTACAAAATCTCAATAATCCAAATTTAATATTGAAATTCCATCAAGCACCCTCAGTCGATGTCTTAAATTAAACAGCTATTGTTAAAATGCACCATCAGAATCCATTTTTACATTGTGGTGAGTATTGATAAAAAAACAATTGTTGATTATTATCCCTAAAGGGTTGCCCAAAGTTTTCAGAGGGAAGCACCTACCGAACGAGTCACAGAACACTGTTCCAATATTTGGGCTAATTATTCAGTTGATTTCACACTTATTCCGTATTCTGTCTCAGTTTATCTTTCGTAAAGTAACAGGGCAGCTTCCCCGCGGATACTTTGTTCTCGTTTCGACGACGTTCCGGTCGATCCGGTTCGTAATAGACGGAAAGATATTCCGGTTCCTATTTCTCTTGTTCAATATTGGGACGATAAAGGAACTGCGTGGTAGTGGTATAGATAGACGGTGATGCGTGATGCGAGGGTGGTTCAAATGAAACAGTCACACAAATTAATATACTCTTTTTATTATAGCAATGTCTACTCCCATATTTAGACTTGTACTGCTACTAGAAGTTGTTCTTTGATAGCGTGTTATTTAGTGACTTTTTTTCTTTGCTGTCTTTTTCGGAGAGAGTAAAGAGAAAAAGTCACGACTATTGGACAGCTGATCTCTAACGCTATACCCTGTTTTTATGATTGGATGCGTAGGAGGAGTTTTAGACATGACAAACTCCCACGCCTTCACACAAAAATAATATACATGTCGTTTTAAAAAAACATACATGCATCTATAACGTTAGCTTTGGTTACAGTGTTCGGGTGTTCAAATCCTTGTATTTGCAGATTGATACTTCTTTATAATAATTTTTTTCTTTTATCTCATTATAGAATGCTTTATGCCAGAATAAAAAATAGCGACATGACTAATTATTCCTCTTTTATTACTCTTTTTTGTCCAAGACATTATATCATGACTTCATTCGTTTTACCAGTAGGTTGAACGTAAAATTGCATACATTTTGACATTTAAAACAGAAAATCATTAAAAACTGACTTAATGTATTTTGTCAGTATAACTTCAATACAGTCAATTACTCTTCAAGCACGTTTTTCTGACTTACGATCATTTTTATATCAGTATTTAAATAATTAGGGCCTGAATAGGTTTCATAAATTTACCATCGAATCGGTCATTAATCAATGAATGTTTTAGTGACGATGGAATCATTAATCTATGGTTTTGAATCATTGGTAAAGATTCGAGTCTTTCGACTAAAGATCTTTTTTTAATATTCGTTTCAAATACTCTACAATAAAATGAAAAAAAATCAACAGAACATTCCCGGTTTTCTCAATAAAATGAAATGGTTTACCCTTGATATGTATTATTATTTTATTTGACAGCATCAAAACAAAACGTACATCTTGATTCACCCCTCTGGATTATAGGGAAATATCTTCCTCCATAGCAGTTAAGGAACATGTTTATATGACAGTAGACAGTATGGAAAATTGAACATTGGTTTCAATAGAGAAATTTTACGATGCAGATGGAATATTCTGCCCCATAAAATGAGATTATCCGAAATTTAGGATTTTTTGAAATTCATGAGATCTGCCTCAATATCGTATGTTTAGTTTTGCATATTCATTTTATTTTATTCAGCATACGAGAAGCGATAATATTTTTTGTTTATTTTGAATGGTATAATATTCAAATAAGGGTTGTTTGTATTGTTATAAAAGTTGTGCCATCGCTATTAATTCCAAATATTTTATTTTTCAGAAATTTTGATAATTTAAAAATTGTTTTAAATAAATTTAATACTCGTTGTCTTACTTTGAAAAGGTTCTAACTGGCATTTTGGCCTAAAATGACCTTTTGATTGAAAAATGCTGTATTAGAAACATTTTACAATATACATTGATTTCAGAGTCATATATTGTTCAATAAAGAAGTTAGTAGTATTTAAGAGATCAATCCACACATATTTTTTATAAATTTGTATTATACGGTTCTATGAATTAATATAACTAATTATCATCGTCTCACAGAAACAACAAAGACATCAAAACTTTTTTGAAAAGGTTTTAACGTCGTGTCGAACATTCCTCGTTCGGTGTGTTTTACCCTTTACTTCTATTGTTCTATCGATGTGTTCATTGACGAAAGTTAGCTAAGTTCGTTCAAACATTCAAAGTACATATGTATTATTATTCTGTTGTAATATAATATTATTGTTATCTTATATGGTTCAGCAAGTAAGTCATGATAATATATAATATTAATAAATATCTCAAAAATCAGAACATTTTGATTGATAAAATTGAAATATCTGGTAAAACCTTTTCAAAAAAACTATTTTCAGTTCTGATTAAAGCTTTAGATACTCATTATTTTTTCTAATATAAAGACTTTAGTTAAAATCAATTATCTAAAAAAACAAGTAACTTATTTGTATATATAAATATATGCTAACTCACTAATTAAAAAAAACATTTTTCCTTCAAAATACAAAATATGATCAGTGAAAACTTCACTCTCTTTATTCAAAACATGGTCAAGTAGAATTAAAACCTTTTCAAAGTAACGAACGTACTGTCAATCTAAGTAACTTTGGCCCACTTCTGAGAGTTTTTTTTTTATTTTTATGGTTCCCCATTGCATTAATGTGTGATATTGTTTTTTGTAGAATTGTACTAATGTCTTAAGATGAAATTCAATTAAAATAAATTTATGTTTTGTTATAATTGACACATAAATGTAGATAAAACAAGTTGTGTAAAATTTTCATCCAAATTGGGTAACTCTGGCCCATGATACAAATAATCACTGTAATTACTATAAATTCAGTGATTTTAAAGCCTTGGCAACTTTTATTTATGCCTTTATATATCCAGTATATAATTGAGATGGGAAAAAATATACAGTATTTGGTTTACACATTGAAATAATATGGCTAATCCAATTTATTTCAAGATTAGTTTTAAATTGTGTTTCATCATTCCAAGCTGACAGCTTACAAATTCAACAACAAAACAAATTATGTTGCACATTAACTCGTATTTTTACCCTCAAGAGCTACTCAATATCTTTGCTTAACTAAAAAATATTCAAATGGCATCAGTATTATCATGGTATTATAACAGTATAATGATGTCAAACATTTTTCCATGTCAATCTTAGCCTGATGGGAAAACTTACTCGAATTTACGATATTTAAATGTGTTATTATTATTGATTGCGATCCTATAGCTGAGTGGTCAAAGGTCTTGGGCATTCGTCTAATTTAGTCGCTGTGTCTATGTTTCTAAAATCTCTATAGATAATTTATGAATTCG
The DNA here is from genome assembly GCA_022494535.1 of Himalopsyche phryganea. Classification (NCBI taxonomy): domain Eukaryota; kingdom Metazoa; phylum Arthropoda; class Insecta; order Trichoptera; family Rhyacophilidae; genus Himalopsyche; species Himalopsyche phryganea. The sequence goes on from JAGVSL010000039.1 coordinate 1,901,569, forward strand.
TGCTCAATACCATGGGAAGGACGCATCAAGCCCCTCCTTACCGATAGCCCCAAGAGCAGAGAAGTGCAGGAGCGAGTAGCGAAGGGTTTTCAAAGGAAATTGAGTTGTTGTGGTAGGCGGAGGTCACGACCCTCACACGTAAGGAATACGACTAAGAAGAAATTGAATAACATGAATATATTTCATATTCACATTCCCTCCCATACATCCGATCGCAAAAAAGGGAGTTAGCAAGAGCGATAAGCAAAATAGACGTTTATGAGCAAGATTTCTCAATGCTTTCCTTTTCATTAAATAACAAAAAGTTCCCACCAAAAAAATTATGTTGAGTTGAGATATAAGAAGTCTAAATGTTCCAAATTGACCGTGTATATGATTAGAAAAAAATATGTGTTTTCTTCGATAAGGAAATTACATTTGAAATAACTCAATAAGTATGTCATGGTATAGAAAAACATTTACATTCAGACTGCTATATTTTTTATCGGTCCACATTTATAAAACGGTTTGGCCACTTGGCTACCGCGTCTCAGTTTAAATAATTTAGGAAAAAAAGACAATTTAAAATAACACAATGATACACGAATTAAAGAGGGGGACAAAACACACCAGTTCTTGAAAAATAATTCTGTGTGCCAAAGCAAAAGGGCTTATTTCCTAAAAATTGAAAAACGAGTTGAATCTGCCAAAATAACTACAATAGATATTTACTAAGAAGAGAATAGGGGCGAGTAGAAACAATGCTGCTGAATTAGTGAATTTCACATTGGAACATTACATATTTCATCAATGTTTGTACAAACGCAAATCTTGTTTTGTCTCTTCTGTAAAGTACTGATATTGGACTTAACGCCTTTTTCCTTCCGCCCACAGAATTATTCTTGAAACACTAGACCAGAAGAAGTCATAGGGGGGGAAGGTAAAAGATTTTACTTTAGTTTTTATTTAAAAGAGACAACGTTAATAGTAAAAATGCATGTTACGTAATAACCTATTCATTCCAATGAAATAAAATAATTTCACCTTAGCCCTAAATAACCGAATGGGGTATTTGAATACCCAAAATTGATTAGTTTATTATTCACGCAAGAAGAGAGAGGGCTATAAGTCCGCCGATATAAATTCGGCGAACCCGAAATTAATAACACAACGGCGGCGATAAAACCCCAATCAAACAAAACTAGTTCACTTCCCGAATCCCAGGAATCCAGAATTTGCATAAAATCCGCCACACGAAAATAATAATTGAGAAAATCCAGTGCTCGAAACAAACATATTGCAATTATTATTCCTAGTCTAAACCATTTTCCAAAAGGTTGTATCCCCAATTGACGTGACTGTGCTAACCCACAACTGGGTGGACTTTGCCAATATTATGCTTTTGTACTCGAGGGATGCTTGAGAAGTTTAACATGATTTTCAAAATATTGTTCAATTTGCTCAAAACAAAAAGTATTTTTTAGTTTTAAAAGAATTATAAAATACAGTGGATGGCTATTTCAACATATACTACAATTTAAAATTATTATATTTCCAACTAATGACAATTACCACATATAGTTAATTGCATGATTCGCAGTGAAAAGTGAAAGCACACCTTAAAAACATGACAGCCAAATAAGTCACAATTATTTTTAAGGTAAGTAATCGGTAAATATCACAATAAGAATTGCTGTGGATATTTGGTATTTTTATGATTATAAAACTAATCTAATTTCTCTAATAGTATAGAAATAACATTACGAAACTAGTTTTAGTTTCAATAAAAGAAATCTGAGCTTGTCTGGGTAGTTTCTGTTTATTTTCCCATCATTACATGTCTCCCCACAACCCGTGGTAAATGGACTTACTCTAGCAAATCTCAACATAAGCTGATTTTCAAAACAACGTGTTTAAATTGAAGAACTAGTTAGAAAAACAACAAATGTTAAAAAATGCATATTTTTCAAGAGAGGGTAAAACGTAATATCTTCGTCATAAAAGACATTTAATTTTTTAATACAAAATGGCCTGGATTATTATTGTGGTTTTAAGAAAATCGGCATATTTTTGAGGGTCTGATTTAAGGGAATTATAACTATTTTAAATATCACTTTGCACAGTTGTATGGAGTCACAAATAAAATGAAGAAATATTTTCATGTACTGTTTTTATGTCATGGTCTGCAATTCTGAATCGTATTTCCAGTTTTAAACCTTATTTTTAGACAGGGTGAGAATAAAATGATGGGGCTATCTAGCTCTCTCCCAATAATCAAACTACTCTAACAATTAGTTAAGTTACTTCTCTGGTTACCTGCAAATTAAGTTTAAGATCGGATGGATGGAAAATAATGTAACCATATCATAAATCCATGAATTTGAATACAGATCCATTAACTGGTTGTAAAGTTTTATAATCCAAGTCTCCAAATTGAGATTCAACGCTAACGAGTGTTGTCCACTTGATTACATAATACAATTATGATACATATGATACAACTAAAGTATCATAGTACTATTCTGTAGTAAGGTAAAAATAATAAAGTATTCTGGTGTATAAGAATGTATTTATGTTTGTGTATAGCATTTTTATCTTCACGCCATCGTCAGAATTATGTTTAACTTAATTTAGCTTAGCTATAAATACTGTTTTAGAAAAGATTAAAAACAGTGTCGGCGTCCATGACGGTTTTCATAAATTGATTTTTCAATTGATTTATGGATTTCTGTTCGTAGTTTGAGTGTTTGTGATGCCTAAAAAATTCCCTCCCTCTCATCCGATCCTCACGGGGCTTAGGGGGAGCGATTAGTCAGTCACTAGTCTTGTCTTAGCCCTATCTTTCTATCCCCACTCTTAAAAAAAAGGAGGTTGAGCAACTGATTAACAAGCAGTTCTCATAGAAAAATTCTGTTAAGACACCTCCATTAGTACGTCATATGTTCCACGTAGGGAGTGGACATGAATATATAAAAAAATTGTATATTCTCATTTAGTGCAGAATAATAACTATTCCTTAAAATTAATTCGAATCGAATATACATGGTACTATTAATTATAAGTTTAAGTAAATGCATTGAAATTTTATTAATTACGAGTTTTGACGTGAGCTTCTTGTAATGGTTTAAGTTCAATCAATATTCTATTATTGTCGCTTGACTATCCGAACTTCCCTCGTTCAATTAGCTTCATCCACCTCCCAATAGAGAGGCTCGCATATCGAAAAGGTCCAAAATCTCCCCTCCTACTACCCTCCTAAGGTGAGGGAGTCAAGGTTCCGATTTACCTCTGAACTCAATATTAGTTCGGGATAATATTTTGATCCTCAATTCTGAACGCAATTGGAGATGGGCTCGTAGATTAGGCCCTGTTTCGATATAATGGAGTCGTTTTAATTGAGGTATGGAAAATTATAAAGCAGTTTCTGGTCGTAATGTTTTATTCAGAAGGGATGAATTGGGGTTGATATTTCTCCAACGTATATTTTTTTTTACTTACATTTTTGGTATTTATTACACAATCTAATGAAATGATTAGGATTGGTTTGACTGATTGTAAGCAATTTTAAATGATGTTATTTACATTATACAATGTATGATCAGGTATAATACACAGTTAGGGTATGATTACTTTATGGGTGGCTTATTTACAATATTTACAACAAGACCTCAACTACTAGAAGCTTTCCAACAACAGTTTTAATGCCAGCACACTTTTCCGCATTCCAACTACGTCTTTTATAAGTTCTACTGAAACACTGCTGGCAATCATTTAAAAGCTATCAACGCTGCTGTGCTACGGATTACGTCCAGTTAAGACTATAAATTCGTAGCAGGTACAAGGTTAACTAGCCCGCTCTAACACTTTTAAGGTGTTAACTGGAATAATTCTTGGTGGAAAAGAATTATATTTATATAAATAAAACACACTTTGATTTTTGTACTATTTCTACTTTTTTTACAAAGATCAAAACTGGTTTCGCTCATCGCAGGAATTATCAACTGATAAAAGAAAACAATGACGAGAGCAATGAGTGAAGCCAGTACTATTCATTATAACAAATGTGGAAGAAGTAAAAATCAATCACGTGAATAAATCCGTCGTCGGGCTCAGCGGCTCTCACGGGTAAAACCTCTAAATGCAGAAAATACGACTGTCTCTCGCCAAATTTCATTTTCTGTCCATTGAGTTTTGAGACGTTCGGTCCCTGGGGACTCTCGGCTTTGAGGACGGTGGCGGAAATTGGTCGAAGGATGACGGACAGGACGGGTGAGTGCCGCTCAAGTGAATACCTTAGACAGCGAATAAGCATAGAAATCCAACGAGGGTATGCTGTCACCGTTATGGGTACGCTCGAGGTATCCAGGGCGATGGAAGAAATTTTTTTCATTCTGGGCGATTACTAAAAAAAAAAAAAAATATAAAGTACAAAAAAAAAATTAAAGAATACATGTAACTTTCGAAATTTATAGTGCTTAATTATAATGGTAATAAATGAAATGTTTAATATTAAAAAAAAATCAAATTATAATTTATTTTAAAAAAATACCATGGGTTTGTAGTGATTCGGTTACTATTTTGAATATTTTTTATTTTAAACATTTCATCTTTTTCTGAGAATAAGTCATTTGAAACAATTGTAAAAATATCACGCAAAAAGAGATACAGACGTATTAAAAAATATGTTTTACCTTATTGTGTAATTTCCCAATTCAACCCTTGTACGACCGATACGCAGCAATAATTTTAATTGAGGTATAGAAAATCGAGGAAAAGCAACGCGTGCTGAGTGCGAGATCTTGGGGTCACGCGCTCCAAATATTCCCATTCAATATCCCTAGGATTACAAGAAGACTATTGTTCCATACAACTATTATTCGGGTCGCGAAAGGGTTACAGGCTGATTTTCTTTACATAATAAGGGGTAGTAAATTTTCGTATTAAGGAGCATAGGTTAAATCGTACCTAATTTCTTTATTGTCTTTCATATTGTGACTATTAAATGGATGTTAAAATATATTTATGCAATGCTTAGATTAATTGTATTGATTGAAAAATTGTTATTCATGCCATTCATTCAGTATTGTTTTGCGTTAATTAAAATAAAGTGAAAAAAAACATATGTTCAAACACAGCAATAACCAGTCACCGGAATTGATATTTTCCGAATATATATCGAGGGGTAACCCGACTAAACAGAACAGTAAAACAATGTTTTTGTCGTTTTTATTATTTTTAACTATATCTTCTCCCTATTCGGAGCATATGGTCATCACGCGGTTTCTCCAAGCTTCTCTGTTCCCCGCCAGTTTCCTCGCTTCCTCCCAAGTCATCCCAGCATCCCGTAGCGCCATCGAATACATCCTATGGATGGTCATCAGCGGCCTTCCAGAGCGACGGATCCATCTGGTTGGTAGAAGAGACAGGCAGAATTCAGGCTCCCCTGGGGTATCCGCAGCGCGTGTCCATGCCAGGTCCATCGTCACTTTTTTATTTTGGACGTAATGAGAGGCTGGTCCGTCCGCTCTCTTACCTCCGAGTTCCTGACAAAATCAAACCACCGTAAGCCTAGTATTCGCCGCAAACATCTGTTTTCAAAGCACAGTATACGGTTACCCTATGCCTTGGTGATGTGCCATGACTCGCAACCGTAAAGCAACACCGTCAGGATGCATGCGTTGAATAAGTGGCACTTGGTTCTGACCGAGTACAACCGTGAGTCCCAGACTTTCCGCATTGAGTTAAAGGTTTTATTATTTATTGAACATAAATATAAGAAATAAATAATATATTTAATTTGATCGGCAATTGAAATTTTTTCAATTTAAATTTACGATTATAGACATTATTGACTTCTCTTGTATTAAATGAAATAAACAATATGGTCATTTGCAAATATTTGTGTTTAATATCTACAATGAACACATTTTAATTGCATATTAGAGTTCATTACACTTTTTGGTTTTTATAAATTACATAACTTTAATAAATGTTTTACCGTTTTTTTGAATAAATTATAATGAATACATAAAAATATACGTATTGCCATTGTTTATACGGTAGCCATTGTTGTACAAAATCAGAGACAACGACAATTCAAAACAACGGTACAATATTTATTATAGTATTATTTTCAAATTGATCTGTCTTATCATGTTCTGTTAAATCATGGAACCATATCGAAGCTATACTTATAGAACGCATTAAGTCAGTGTTAAATGGTTTTCTGTTTTAAATGTCGACATATTTGTAATTCTATGTAACGGTAGAACGAATGTTCTCTTGGACAATATATATTGGTATGATTGCCAACATTTTTATGTGGGTAAAACCACACGTACATTAGATATAAGGGTATCAGAACATTTAGCTGCCTTTAGATTAAAAAAAGAAACTTCGACATTCGCAAATCACTTGCTAATGGAGAACCATACGTTTAATGCGGATGATGGGGTTAAACTGTTGCATAAAAACATGGGGGATCATAAATTATTTTATCAAGAAATTTTGAAAATTAATAAAGCCCAGTTAAATTCCTTGCCGATTTTGAATGAGCAGCTGAACCTTCCTAATTCTCCGCTATTATATCCGATACGTTGAAACACCTAACAGATGTCACTAAATGTGGAATGATTGTATATATTTACCCATTCGTCGAATTACATCCCGTCAAAACCCACAATACTATTATAATTGTAAAATCACTGGTATTTCTAAAAGAAGTTGAAAAGCGGCAATTCGCCACTCTGTTAATATGGTGTTTACAAAATAAGGATTAGGGAGATTCCCGAAATTTTAACTCAGGTATCAGTGTGGCTCTCAGACGTATAATATCTTACCTCGTAAATAATATTTGTCGCATTTGTATCTTCTATATAAACGTTAGACACTGTTTACTGTCTCTCAGTTCGAGTCCATTCGTGTGCTCGAATGCCTGAAGATGCCGAAAGGCGAAACCCGGGTCGTTTGTGACAAAATACATGGAAGTGTACAAAGTCTCAATAATCCAAATTTAATATATATTGGCTTTGAAAAAACTGTATTAAGTGATATTATTATTTTTTTATTCTAAAAAAAGGCATATATCATATAGTTCATCGATACCAAATCTTATGATATGTACGCCAAAAAGATTATTCTTTTCATGCAAAAAACTCTTTTTAAATCACAAACAATAATGTAAACTTATATAAATTGAGAATGCCCTGTCGAAGAGGGGCAAATGCTTGGTTTAAACCACCCAGAAAGTATAGGATCTCAATCAAAACACCACAACAGTCAGGTTAATCTCTTATTTATTGAAGATGCAGTGGCTTAGTTATCGACAATTACCAGTACAACATGAAATTGTGTCTACATTTACATTTACACTTAACACATGAACTTACATTTAAATTTTAACACAATTGACGCAAACAAATGTTTTAAAATTTTAATTAAATCCAATTTCAAAACAAACCAAAACAATTTATAATGAAACCGATGCGGCCGACGCCTGCAAAATTCAAAATTAAAACTTCAAAAGTGCAGGGCCCCTTCCTTTTTTCAACTGTTGTCAGGCAGCCGAGGTAATTAACAAGTGCCAGCTTTCTAATTTTAGCTCAGCCCGTCGGTAGGTCAGCAACCGACTTATTTTGAACGACCATAAATCGGTTCGGCTAGATAATTACATACCAAGAATCATTGTTATGAAGGCTGTTCGCGTTCAGTTCTAGATCCTTTCAAAACTTAAGCTCAACAAACATAAGCCACGGCGTGCCAAAATAATAGATTTCATTTTTTTTAAAAAATCGTGGCCCTCCGTGCACGGCCATACTAAAACCTCCCAGCATTTTTAGAGTTATAATTCAAGTTAAATATGTTCCGTTTTTAAATAATGTGTACCTACAATATATCATCACTGTTCTGGAAGAAGACACTTACTTTGAATAATTAGACTTACCTGTTTTATTGTTGAAACAATCAACAAAACTGTAGTTAATTAAAAGTTTAATTTATAAAAATAATTGGTTCTTCCATACAGTACAGTTCAAAATAAGGAACATTTTGGTAAACTAACTCAATAGGTTTGTTATTTTTTCGATTTAGTGTCTTCTTCTAGAACATCGACGATATTCTATATGTAATTTATGCTCTTTCTCGTACTTGGTCTGATGCTTAGTTGACTGTAGCTATTGTTTTAAAAATGCATTTTACGAGTATTTTAATGTCGACAGAATGCCGAAACAGAAACATTTTCCGATCCTTAAAACAGGGCGTAGAGAGAGCCACTTAGCTGAATACCATATCCAATTGCAAGTCACATCTCTAAAAGATGAGATTGAGTGTCTAAATTACAACAAGTTCTGCTTAGAATATATGTGATTAAATTCAAAAAAATGTATAATACACAAAAAATACTGATTCTTTCATTCGAAAAATAAGGAACATTTTGATATAATTAACTCCATTTTACATAACTCTTATAACGGGTTCAATTCCCGGTGCGGACGGTTTTCATAAAAATGGATCTTTCAATCGATTTATGGACTTCTGTTCGTAGTCTGAGTGTGATGTTTGATACCCCCTCCCACCCATCCGATCCTCACGGGGCGTAGCGAGAGTGCTTAGCTAACCACTAATCCTGTTCTAGTCCTATCCTTCTATCCCTACTCTCTTCGAAAAAAAGAGTGGTTGAGCAACTGGTTTAACAAGCAGTTCTCATAAAAAGTTCAGTTAAGATACCTCCATTAGGAGACCATATGTTACACATTCTGAGAGGACATGGAAAAAAAAAGTGTTTTCTTCCAGAATAGTGACGATATAAATACTTATTTCAATATTTTTATGTGATAAAAATATATCATTAAAAGCTAATACATACTTTCCTCAGTAGTTCTGCGTAATATTATTTGATATTTTCATGAATACCTGGTTTGCATTAAACAGGCGAAATTTCGATACGAAATATAGAACGGCGAACCTCAGCCCCTCTAAAAGGCGGAAGATGTTTCGCTGGATTGCCTATATATCTCAAATAACGACGCTGCAGGTGTATATTAGCGATATATCACAGACAAGATGGCGAGAAGGTGCCGGGTACTCATATCATATATATATTTGGCAGCACTCCACGCTGTATAATATGAAATATGTGCCAATACCTTAATATCACTCGCGGGTCTGGTGAATTCTCGCGATAGCGTTTCGTGATATACATTCTTATACGTTATTTTATTCGCGTATTTATCACACTATAAATGCAGCGCAAGATTCCGTGGGCATTCATATACGGTAAGGATATCCTTACAAACATATGTGTCGGCGCGAGTTGTTAACCCCTGTTTTTAAACTGTAAAAAAACTACTCTTTGACATCGATGCTTTACTGACAGAAGACATACAGTGATAAAAACATTTTCTGAGACGATCGCATTTAACCCTTCCGTATTCATGGTGTAACAATACGTTACTTCGGCATTCAAACCTTTAAATTATCTGTGAAATAGGTAATACAAAATATTAGTAAATAAAATAGTTCTACATATAATTAAAAATACATCATAATTTGAAAACCTCGTCAATTTTACCATCAAAAAATACAAAATTATAGTAAGGTATAATATAATAAAAATCCGAGATGCATGACTGTATCATATGGAACGATTTTGTTTCAAACGGCACCGAAACACGTCTCGAGCTTGTTCTGCTATGAAGATTTCCGATTCTTGAGTATTTCGATAAATTCGTATAGTTTGATATGTATTTCAGGTTCTACACACAAAATATGACGTAAAATAATTATGCAATACTACATAAAACCATATTTCACACGGTAACCAAATGTGACTGCATGAGATCAGAAGGGATTTTTTTAGCATGGAAACGGTAAAGTTAAGGCATTATTTTATTTGCAATGTACTCTCTCAACCAAAGATAAGAGTATCTGTGATGAAAAATTTGAGGCCGTGAAACAGCAGCAGTAACCGACTTGTAATACGAAATCATATCTGCTGTTGAAAGTTGAAAATTATTTTTTACGCAGCAAGGTTTTAAAGGTTTAAAATTTCCACCTGCATTAGATAATACTTGTTTTCACCTCTCAAATAATTCATATCCGAAAAACCCCATCTATGCGAAAGCAATAAATAAACCGGCAAACATATAGAGCCTGAGCATTATCGGTTATTTATGAGTATATAATATTATGCTCCGTGTGATCTATAACTCACCCTTTCATATAGACAGTAGGCCTTCGCTCGGGGGTGGAAACTACCCCAATACGTAAAGGTGATATATCAAAGAATTTCACACCTAATATATTACATATTTCTTGGGGTTGAAGTGCTGCCAGGTACTTCGGAGATATAGTCAGGACTGCGGAAGACGAAGGGTGGTATTCTGAAGAATTGATAGAAGACAATAAAGCGATCGATTGTTTTGTAGAAGTTAAGTCGGTTGAGTCACTACTTTGCGTCATGTGTGACAGTGGTTCTCAAACTGTGTCGTAAAACAGTTACAAAAATGTGCTGAGAGCCAGACTTTATTTGCCAATTTACTTCTAATTTATACCTGCGACAAGTATGATACCTCTATTACTGAAAATTTGTTCAGTATTAACATTTCAGATATTTGAGTATTTGAGATTTTGTATATTTCCATGTATTTTGTTACTAACGACCCGAGTTTCGCCTTTTGGCATCTTCGGGCATTCGAGCACATGAGTAAACTCAAACTGACCTGAACTCGAACAGTTCGAGTTCACTCGTGCGATCGAATACCTGAAGATGCCGAAAGGCGAAACCAGGGTCGTTAGTGAGAAAATACATGGGACAAATCAGATTCGGACTCGGGCCGGTCCCAAGTAAGGAATTTAAATTTAAGAAAAATATTTCGTACATTATTCGGGTCATGAGTCAGCCATAAGGCAATAGTAATCATAACTTAAATAATTTATTTCACATGTGCTATGAATATCATCGGAAATATGGAAACAACAACATATATTGTTTGAAAAGTATAAATGAATTACTACATTTAAAAAATCGGGCTTTTTCGGGCTGAGAAAAATAAATCTTGGCTTCAGGTTGGGTTCGGGTAACAAGTGTGATATTGAGACGAGGGCTCGGGCTTCACCGGATAATTTTATGAAATTTCGGCCCGTGCAGACAAATCCAAAAAATCTTCAATAAACAGAATTAAAACACAAACCTTTTCTGTATTTGAGTGGCATTGCAACGCATGCCAGGTACTCACTAATATATTATGTATTCAATGCAACACACTACGCCCACGTGACTACCAAATGAAAGTTGCTAATTATTTATATTAGATATAATTTATATCTTTAAAAATACTGTATTTAATAGACGTTACTTTTGGAAACACATTAAAATGTCTGTAAATAAATGGAACATATTTTTAACGCGAGATTATTTTGAATTGCATTGAAAACACGTAATAGTGACGCAGTAAAAATACCACAAAATCTGTATCCGCAATCATAAAAAAGCCTTAAAAATGGAAAATATACCTCATCAGGCTTTGTGGGGAGGCTCCACTCTACAGCGCTGGTCCTCAAATATTTTGACGTAGAACTTTTCCGTAAGCAAATTTTTAATTTTTATTCGACACTCTTAATGACAGGTAAATGATAATACATTATTTTTATCAAAATTTTTACTGCGAATGATACTGTATTATAAATATTTTATTTGTCTATACGTTCACTGTTAACTTATCAGATACGGCATTAAAGTCTTAAATCATTTTTAAATTGAAAATATAGATTTATCTTTGGGTATATTAATATGTCAGGGCGTTTTTGGACATAGCACACCACGATGTCCAGGCGGGTTGGTTTGCGGTTTTCTGTCTGGGTTTCCATCTCATAGCTAAAGGTTTCTCGTTTTTATGCGCCAGAGATTCACCTTTCAGCCTTCTCTATCAGCTATGGATTGACTGCGTTGTCTAAGACTGCACATCTTCACATTTCCCTGGCGAAGCCGCGGGGAGGCATTTTATAGAAGTAAGCTTATTGGCATCAGCATACTTCATTGAGGCCAAAACTTGACCGTTTGTCACCTTTTCGTGGAAGGGTGACAACGCAAAGCTAGAGACCGATATGAGTGGAAGGAGCTAGAGGAAGCCTTCATCCAGCAGTGGATCGACCCCGGCTGAAAATGATGATATTATTATGTCAGTCGCTGAAGTCAATTGTAATGGTTTTTTTTTATATATACCATGTCCACTCTCAATTTCGAGTATACGGTCTCCTAATGAATGTATCTCAACATAAGTTTTTCTATGGGAACTGCGTGTTACTCAGTTGCTCAACCACTCTTTATCGAAGAGAGTAGGGACAGAATGATAAAGCTAGGACAGGACTTGCGGTTCGCAAACCGTTTTCGCTACGCCTCTTTTTTAGGATCGTATGGGTTGGAGGGTTTTTCAGTATATATAATATAATAAAAATATATAATCAACTAATTATTAAAGTAGTGAAACTTGATTTGAAAGTTTAACATTCAATGGTGTATCGACTTGGCTTTTATTCGTCGAATTAAGTTAGCACGTAAAAATACTGTAAACGATTTTCATTTTAGGGGTTTAATTTACACCCGTATTGAAAGAAACTGTACTTCAGGTTGCAATAATTGAGCTAAGAACCCAACCCTTCCTGAAAAGAATTTAATTTAACATGATAATCGTTATCATTTTTTTAATCTAGTCATTCGAAACTGTGATTTATTTTGTGCTAACCTGTTACAGCTCAATTATATCAAGGTGAAAATCTGAATGTATGATAGCTATCTCTGTATCTATCCATCGTCAGAATTATAAAATCTTCTAAAAATTAACAGAAAAGATAATACTGAAGATGATATGAAACTAAAATACATCTATTTTTACATTATAATATTGGAGTTATTCCAATTCAGTCAAACTATCAACTATATTACATCGGTTCTATAGCCAAGTGGAAAACGCTCTTGGTCATTTGTCCTGTTGGGTTACAGTGAACACTTGTTCGAATTGCTGAACGAAATTAATTTTTCAACCGGTTTATGAATTTGTATTCAAGTCATGGATGTCTGTGTATTTTTTATTCTCTCTCATCCATCTTACTAATCTTTTTCTAGACCGATTCTTATCTTCTCTGAAAAAAGAGAATTGGAGTAACTAAATAACCAAAAACGATGGTCCATTACTAGTCCATGTCGATAACTCAGTTTCAAAATGTAACAAGTCAAAAATTTGCAGCTTTAGTAAAGTATCAGAAAATGCTTAGAATGTCGATATCTATCGTATCCAAAATGTAATAAGTGATAATCTGTGCTTATTTTAGAATGATATAGTTGTTATTGCTGAAGATCAAAACTATAAAGAACCACGAAATTCCTGAGAAAACTTCTGAAAAATCCTATTATTAATACATATTCAAAAAAAAATAACGTATGTTCATAATATTAAAGATATATTTTTTAGATAGTCCTATAATTTCATTAAAATCTACAAAAGTGAGAAATGCAGTAGAAGATTAAACTTTTTCGAAGCCCTGTTTCCAAATTATCTCAGAATTACGCTTTTTGAGTTGTTACACTCTGGAAATGAGGTATTGATATGCCATATACACTTGAAACTCGTTAAATTGAAAAAAAAATAATCTTGTCAACATATTTTTTTTTCATTAATCCTTCCGTATGCATTGTGTAACAATTAGTTCCTTCGGTCTTTATACCTTTAAATTATCTGTGAAATAGGTAAAACATGAAAATTTGTAAATAAAATAGTTCTACATATAATTGGAAATTCAAAATACAATATAGTTTACGTCTTCTTTGTATAATTAATCATAATTTGAAAACGTCGTCAATTTTACCATCGAAAAATATAAAATTATAGTATAGTAACAATCCGAAATGTATGACGTATAGCATGCAACCGTATGTTTCAAGCGGCACCAGGACACGGTTTGAACTTATTCTACTATGAAGAATTTCGATGTTTGCGTCTTTCGATAATTTCGCATAGTTTGATATGTATTTCAGGTTTTACACCCAAAATATGAGGTAAAATAATTACTTAATACTACATAAAACCATATTTGAGTTTTGGAAATTGTCATTTCACTCTATAAATACGTTTATATGTTAAAACCCACACGGTAATGTAATTTGACTGCATGATATCCGAAGGGATTTTTTCAGCATGAAAAAAGGAAGGTTAATCAATCACTACTCACATTTTGAACTACAAAACGAAGTGTTTACTGTCAAAGCGCTGATGTTCTCAAAGATTTTTATGGGTAATGTTTTGTGTTTTGTTCATCCATCTTTTATGTTAGCAATTATTTTTTGATACGTGTGATTTTACGTCACCGGTTGGCAAATTCATTTTTCAAAATGACTGTGAAGTTTTTGTTCACCAAGTATTATTTATATTTTTATGTGTGGAAATAATTTTAGATGAACTCCTTTTGAGAAAGTAGATGCAAATATTTTTTTAATCAGCGATAGTCTAGCTATATTTAAAAAAATAAAATAAAACTTTTACTGTTCTACTTTCAAATGTCGGGTCCGTGGTGTAGTGGCAACGTCGTTGGCTTCGGTTACGGTGAATCAGGTTCATGTCCTGGGACGGACAGTTTCACAAATTTATTTTTCAATCGATTTATGGATTTACGTTCGTAGGCATGGATGTTTGTGATATCTAGAACTCCTTCTTACCCATCCCATCTTAAAAACAAAGCGTAGCTAGAGCAATAGCTAAGCGCCCGTCTTTTTTTATTCAAATCCTTCTATCCCTACTCTTTTCAAAAAGAGATGTTTGGCAAGTAAATAACAAGCAGTTCTCTCTTTGGGTGCCATCTGGTAAAACCTTTCTTAACAATGCAATAAAATAAAATATAAAACAATTTTGATAACTACCTTATTTTCTCTTTTTTTGTAAATGACTGTTTGCTTCCCAATCAATAAAAAAATCCATTGCAATACCTAAAAAATAATAAATCATAATATTTACATTTCAATTGAAGCAATAATGGACACAAATTAAATTTTAAATGTACATTTTGACACATGGAATTATATTTAACGACAAATCCTGTAATTCCGAGATCACTAAAAGGTTCCGAGATTGGACGCCCTAGTTGACCACATAGTCAAAGGTCTGAGAGTATTCCATTTCCATGACCGGTATTTTGATATCAATAGCTGTGAAAACTTGGATACCAAATTCGGGAAGGTGTTTTGGTCAATTTATGTAACCCTCAAAATTGAAATTGTACAGGAGAGTAAAACTGTTTTTATCGAAAACGTTATATGACGTGTTGCGTTTTGAATCTTTGAAATACACTCCTATAAATTCTCATGTTTAAAGATACGGAATTACGCGTAGGGAGTGTCAATATATTACTGACTTATATCTAGTGGCCTGGTCAGAATTTTTAAATCATAAACCAATGTAAAATGATGTTTCCCTTCCAAAAAGTGGTAAATTTATTTTTCTAATTTACATCATTTGGCCGAGACCTGCGCTGTCGTCTTTAAAATGAAATGCAATCATTAACTCATTTTTATGTTTTTGACGGTTACATCAATTGTCCAAAACACAGTCGATAAACAAAAAATTACCTAAAATTCAACTCTCTTGTACTATAAAGCAGCGCTGACACAGTCGTGTGTATACATTTAGCAGCAATATTATCATTCATTATAGCGTGTCGGGTGTCGCTTGCGCATAGTGTGCGACACGTCGTTAAGGTCGCTTCAGTCTCTGCGACTACCTAACAGGCGACCGGCGTGAGAACAATCTCGATTTTAATTTTCTTGCAAACTACATATCACGAACCATCAGCGATGATTGCATATTTGCATTTGATACGAATAACTCGGCGACATTGCAGGCGGGGGAATACAGGCAGTGCAATCGCGGCTTTAGGATTTTAATAACATAATAGTCAAATATTATTTAAGACAATAAAATATTTACGAAATCAGTGTTTTGAGTAAACGCAAGAGATGTTTTTCAGTTGGAAATTTTTTTACTATTGGTCTACGGATGTCTCGGGTTCAAGTCCCGGTACGGAAAGTTTCGTAAATTGGTTTGGAGGTTTTTGGTGTCTAAAATTCCTTCCCACTCATCCGATCCTAAAAACGAAGCGTAGCGAGAGCGGTTAGCTAACCACTACCCATGCCCTAGATCAATCCTTCTATCCCTACTCTTTCCGAAATGAGAGTTTGAGCAACTGAGTAACAAACCGTTCTTGTAGAAAAAAATCTGTTGAGATACCTCCATTAGGAGGTCACATGCTCCACAATGGGAACGAAAATTATTAAACACAATTTGTTTTTTACTACTGCCACATGTTTATATTGATGAGGTTTTATTTTAAAAATATAATGCATTTACACAAAAAATTGACAGTTAACTCCTTGAAAATAATTAACGAAAGACTCGACCCCGTAAAACTGTTTGATCCTTAGTTACTCTTGTTTTTTTACCATGTTCAGTTCAATGTGAAACATATGGTCTCCTAATTTTGGTAACTCAACAGATTTTTTCTTCAAGAACTGTTTAATACTTTCTCCCTCAACCTCTCTTTTTTAAGAAGTGAGTAGGAATATTAGGATACGGCGAGAATAGCACTAGTGGTAAGCCAATCGCACTCACTACGCTCCATTTTTTAAGATAGTACATGGGTGGGAGTGAGTTTTACACGTCACAAAAATCCATGTCTTCGAATAGAAATCCATAAATCGATTGAAAAATCAATCGATGAAACTGTGCGAACTGGGATTCGTACCTGTGAGATCCATAACCGAACCCGACGAAGTTGACGACTGCACCACGGACCTGAGTGAATTATATATCATTGAAAAATATTCATCATTGCTTAATGAAAACTACCATATATATATATCTTCGATGTTCTGGAAGAAGACACTAACAGAAAATACCAGTTTTGATTGATTCTTTGAATTTTTTTAAATGTTTGAAATCCTACACCTATTTGATTTAGTTTGTTAGTACAAAACTGTTTTTAATTAAAAGCATAATTTATAAAAATAAACGTGTCCTTCCATATAGTAGAGTTTGAAATAAGGAACATTTTAGTGTGTATAACTAAAAAATAAAACACAATTCATTTGTACTACTTCCACATATTTATAATGATCAAGACCGGTTTCGCTCATCATGAGTATTTTCAACTCAGTTGATAATGTTCGTGATAGCGAAACCGGTCCTGATCAATATACGTATGTGGAAGTAGTACAAATGAATTGTGTTTTATTTTTTAAAATATAATGTCTTTCCACCAAGAATTGACAGTTAACACCTTTAAAGGTGTATAACTAACTCAAAATGTAATTTTTTCGGTTTAGTGTTTTCTTCTAGCGTCGATATATTTTAATATTTACTTCGTGATCTCTGTAGTGCAAACACCCCCGTCGTATTACGCAATATTATTGCAGTTGCTTCTCTCTATTGCACGTTGTAGGTAGGTATAGTACCACCATTCAGAGTAGTGCGGCGTCTCGGCAGATATGTTATTAAAATTTTAATTAAAAGCAAACCCAGATCGCTTTTGACTTACTCAATCGTCAGTCTACAGTAGTTGTTTCTTAGGAAATAATAATTTCAATTCCATAGCTCGCATTTATATATATGGATACTTCGTTCTAGCAAGTCGTTTTCTTCTTTGGAGACATTAATAAAGTTTTCCTGAAAGCCATTGTTTTATTTCATCTTTGACTACTTTTTTAATTGGATAGAATGATGATGAACAATTATAGTAATATGGATGGCTTAGTCCCATAGAACGATAAGTCAACAATGTGATGTTTTCGGTTAAGTTAGCCATTATATTCGAACACAGCTCTTCTACAATTCCACAAAAGTACGGATTGTAAAGTGTAAAGGTTTTCTCTCAAAAGACAGATATTTGAATATGGAAATCAGCGAAATTAAATAATTTCTCAGTTCTATATATACATACATATCGAAGTATCGTATTTTGAAAATATATTTTTGAGACTCGTGGCGTTCCATAAATAAACAACCTTTAATCCTTAAACTATAAACTATTGACCAATTATTTGAATGAAAAAGTAATACAAATAATAAGCGATCACTTTACGAGTCAGTTTAGTTGAGTAAAAACTTTGATCGGCCATATCTCAAAACTATTAATTTTTAGTTGTATCACTATGTAACTAGGCCATCGATATAATTGTTCATCCTCATTTTGTATAGAGTAAAATTTAAATTATAAGACAAAATAATCTTGTGTACACACTATGTAAACTATTTCAGTTCGAGTTCATTCGTTTGCTTGAATTCCTGAAAATCCCGAATGGTGAATTCCGGGTCTTTATTGACGAAAAGCATGGAAATGTACAAAATTTCAACAATTCAAATTTGATGCTGAAATTTCACAAAGCACCTTCAGTCGATATTTTAACCGGATGACTGCCAATAGGGTTATAAGACGCGCAACTTTCCGTGAACGGAACGTCACGTCTTTGAACGTTGCACTTTAAACAGAATTTTACCAACGTAAATCAATTATTTAAAATATATAAATATTTTGAACACACAACGACATTACAACATTAAGACAACGATAAAGCTAAATCAATGAAGAGATGTGTGGTGTGTTCATCGAAAAAATTTCGCGGCGTGTAAGGTACCGCTATACATACACCAAACGGCAAGTAATAGGTTAAATTATATAATGGTTGTATGCATTTCACATTTTTAGGTTATATAATTGTGTTATATTGTAATCTTTGAAAACAACCCCCCGCGCCAAACCCTTACTTCTTATAACTCAAATATCCACCCCAGCACTCTTGGGGGTAAATTAAAAAAGCGATAATAATGAAATCTTCCAAACGTTGTCGCACAAATAGTATTGTAAAATACTTACTTAAAAGTTGGCTCTGTAGCTAAATGCTCTAAGGTGTTGTGATTTGGTCGCCTCAGTTGCCTCAAGATATAGTTGCATATAAAATATAATTTCTTTAAAACTACTTGTTCAAAAAAAATCGATTTCCTCTTTAGCCAATTTCAAATGAGGGACAAATGGAGGATTCTTTTCCGATACCGTCTGGTATAACCTACCTTAACCATGTAATGAATTAAATTAAATATAAAACTATTTTAAACATTAGGCTTTTTTTATTTTCTCTTATTTTTTTATAAATGTATGTCTGATTCCAAATCATTAAAAAAAGCCATTCCAATGTTCAAAATAATATTAAATCATATATACATTCCAACTGAAGAAATGATGCACAAAAACAAATGTACAATTTAACACACGAAAGGTCACTTAGTGATCAATCCCGGGATCATAAAAAGGGTCCAGGATGGGATGCCCTAAGTGTGACATGAGGTACGGTTTATACTTTCAACTTTCAACATTTTCTAAAACCAAAACAAATCTTACATCTAAAATTTAGATTCTAAATGAATTAAAATTTTTTTTGAATCTATGGAGGGTGATGCCGGGTATGAAACTCTATTATTATATAAAGCTTAGTTTTAATCTAACCTTCATTTTTTAACGAAGTTTAAATTCTTATTCAATCTCTCAAATAGCTATGAAAATTTATCAGACATTGACCTCTTAGTGAAGTATCTCGTTTTTCCATGCTCGCTAACATGCAAATAATTTATCTTTTACTTAATTCGACACGGACGTTTTCCGTTAACAGATTTTCATCGCGTCAACATTTTTTTTACACCCCCTGCGTCCTCTACATCCCCCATCTTCAGTTTCCTCTCACCTGTTAACAAACGTCTCGCTAATGCACTCAGCTTCCTCTGAAAGGTAATTTCGCTCCCTGACTAATCTACGACTTGTTTAAATTATTTTTCCGTCAGTCGTCGGCAGATTTTTTACATCCATTCGCGTTTTCGACGCTTTCTCCACTTATTTGTCTTGTCGACTTAAGGCTCTCGTGATCCAGAAACTATAAATCGAAGGGCAGCTTTGACCAACCAGGCTTCGAAAAAATTTAAAAAAAAAAACAAATCTTGCAATTATAATTATGAATATAGGCGTTTTTATTATTACTACAATATAAACAGATAAAATCCATCCAATATATGAAAATAAATGGATGCTTGTTCGTATCTTATGCACTGCCATACCGTTTTTCCGATTCCGATAAAACTTTGTCAAGCTATTTCTTGTACTTGCGCAAAGGATATAGGCATAGTACAATCAGGCAAAGCATGTCTCTCAACGTTTCAATTTTTAACTTACAGTAGGTCACATTATATATAAAAATCAATCTCAAAATCCAGATATATCTAAAATAATGAATCAAATTTGCACAGTGACATCTCGGAAAACCTTCTGATTTATTCGTGTACAGAAAAACAGAAAATACGTTGTGTCCAAAAGCACTTTAATAAACAGAAAAAAAAAACACTTTCTTTCTTTGAGTGGCATTGCAGCGCATGCCGGTTATTTACTAGTATAATATAATAAAAGAATCATTACGTTCATAAATAAATATGTTTGTTGGCTATTTCAGCATCAAGCCATAAACAGAATTATCTTTTCATTGTTTTAATGGAGTTCTACAAATTTAATGAATAGCCAATCGATATTTTTTTCAGTTTATTTGTTATTTTTCCCACTACAAATGAACTCCACTATAATTCCGCAATGCTACCACAATAATAAAAAAAACTGTCACTCTTTTAGTCTGATAATTCAAATGTTTGGGAAACGGGTTCTTAATTTTGTATAATTAAAGAGATTCACTTTAGAAAAAAGATGGTAGTTAACCTATCCTCGATTTTTGAGTGAAAGAGTATTGACGTCTTTTCGTCAGTATGGTAGTGTGCGTCTATACTTCCTGTATGAATCGCGTTGACATCTGTATTGATTAGTTCTCACATATGTAATCGGTCATCGATTTTGAAAAACTTATTAGGCACTCTAAATGTTGGATCCATAGGGCAATAGTCAAATTCATCAGTGGCTATGGGACGGATGTCTCGGGCTCAAGGACAGTTACATAAATTGATTTTTCAATCGATTTATGGATTCCTGTTGGTAGGCATGGATGTTTGTGATGTCTATAATTCCCTCCCACCCTTCCTATCCTAAAAATGGGACGTAGCGAAAACGATTGGCTAACCACTAACTTAACCACTTAATGGATAATATTTGTTGTATTCAATAACAATAGTACATCCATTGTGGTTTTAAAAGAAACCACCTCTCTTATTAAGGACCTATTGTGATGTTTTAAAAAATAAAAGTCCGAGCGACCCCCTTATTAGTGTTCCATTCCTCTCTAAATAAGGGTAGAAGGAAAACAGTGGGTGGGGTGCAAATTCTCGGAAAGGGTGGGCAGCGGGGGTTGGTCGCAAAAGGACACGGAGCATCGCGTTCAATTTATAAGCCTGATTTTTAAAAAGCACACAATTTATTTTGTTATTCTTTCGCGCACCAGGTATTACTGCGGGGCGTACCTGGAGGAGGTGGGGGTTGATATTTGCGCCCCCACCTGTTCCGTCCGCCCCTGGACTCGTGAGCCAGAGGGAGGGCTTGTTTGTGTGATTAGTAACATCTTGAACTCTGCGTCAAAGAAATGCAACAATAATTTAAATACAAATATTCTGTTGCTGGATATTTTATATTTCGAGGTTATACTGACAGAGCGAATTAAGCCAGGTTTTGATGATGTTCTGTTTTAAGTGACAAAATATGTGTAATTTAACGCTCTATATGGTAGAAAGCTTGACGTCATGGGATATAATGGCTTTGAAAGAAAACAATATTAAGCCATTAGTTGATAATTCTCGTGATGAGTGAAACCGGTTCTGATCATTGAAAGCATGTGGAAATAGTGTGTTTTATTTTTAAAATATAGTGCCTTTCCACCAAGAGTTGACAGTTGACACCTTAAATGTGGTTAAGTCATATTGTTATTTTTTTATTCTGGCAAAAGGCATGATATGACTATAGCTCATCGATACCAAATCTTATGATTTTTATGCCAAAATATTACTCTTTATAATAAACAAAAAATATTTTTAAATCACAAACAATTATACAGAAAAATGATGTTTTAAATGCGATTATCTCAGTGTTTTTACGACTTAATGACTTCTGTCAGTATAACATCGATAAAATGTATTCAATTTTTATAACCGTCACCAAGAAGTGGTAATAATTCGATTATTTCGTGATATAGATAGTTAAATTTTTTGATCAATCTATGAAAATAGATCCAAAACCGTAGGTGTGTCTGTTGCTTTTGTCTCCGTTAATAATTAATGAATTATTGACAAACAATCTAAATCTGCTTACTGCTGATTTTTTTTCTTTACCTTCTCTGAAAAAAATGAGAGACTTAAAAATCAGCTTTTGAAATAGCCTTTCAGACGTCTATATTAAGGCTCCGATCCCGGGATCCTGGCTCCTGGCTAATTATTCATTCCGTAATCACTAGAATTGATCGGAGTCTAAACCTATATAACTCCACGTAAGACTTAATTTTGAAAAACAAAAAATTATTTGAATGAGAGACAAAAAAACCCCATATTAAACGCGTCCCATATCGTCATAAATCCAAATTTAACATAATGACTGAACGCAAAGAAGGAATATTTGTTTTGAAAGCTTGTAAATTCTTCATTGATAACTTTTTTAAGCAGAGGTTGTTTTAAAGAACTCTTTCAGTCGCCAAAATATACTTTTGAAAGAAATATTAGCATCTCACTACATTAGCATTGAATGGGCAAAAGGGAAAGTAAACATCGGAGATATTCACGCCATTCAGGAAAAACTCATTGATCGATTGAAAAATCATTTTAAGAAATTGATCATACAGGAATTTAAGCCATGGCCAAATAGAACGTACGACAACTTGGCCACAGGAATACCACAGTACACCAAAAGTCTTATAAATGCAGAAATAATATACCTAAATTTATACCAGACTTATTTGCGTAATTAATATTTTGCGATCGCCGCACGGTTATTAAAAAAGCGACATTTCCACTGATGGAAGAAACAGATTTTACACAACGTTTCATTTCATCCGCGCGATTTTCCTTTTTTTCACATTTTTTTATTTCATTCGCTCGTCGTATTTATCAACCCCACCCTTCCCCTCCCTGTCAACTGCTTATTTGTATATTTTTTATGACTCGAATCGTATTTGTAAATACGTTCAATTTAATGTAAGAAAAACTGTTTAAAAATCGTGATGAATATTTTTGAACATTATTATGCTACAATTGGTAGCTTCATCTTTACTTCCCTGGTACAAATCACATTATTTATGAGGTATTAATAGTACGAAGCTCTTTAACAGAAGGTCTTCGTTTGGAAAGAGAAAGATTAGAAGAACGTTTATGACAAATATTTGTTTGTTTTCTTTCCAAAAATCTTAACCACAACTGGTCCTAATAATCGTAAAAAAATATATTATTTGAGGGCTTATTATGGCCTACTTATTTCAAGAAACTGCAGGGGGATGAACAACGCCTCAAACCCTTAAACCAGCAAGATTAATTGCACACAAATGCAAGATTTTCCTGTTGCTTATTTTGTTCGCCACAATATTAATTTATGATACATCTCGTCTGGAAGTCGCTGCACCAGTGGAATGAGAAGGGGGACTGCAATGTCAAGTACATTCATCTCATTCCTTCTTCCGTCTGTTTCACGTGACATCTCTCGCTGAACGCATGGCTAGGTCACCAGCGTTCTTTGGGGATTTTAGAAAATATATTCTGCCTCCTGAATCATTTACAACGATGATTTGCAATTGAAGAGTCTTTTTTCTTGCAGTTTCTTTTGCTGTTTGCAGCTAGTGAAATGTCAGGTGGAATTCATTAAGACTGCAATGGGCCATCGTTTCGAGATGCAAAGTTGTACAAAGATTTATACAAAAGAATATTTTAACCTACGACATAGTGACAATTTCCTGTATTCACTTGGCGCCAACGATGATTAGACAGAAAAATAATTTAAAAATAAAATTTTATTCAACACCTACTTCTCTCTCTTTCCGTGCATACGCTGTCAAAGATGATTTTTGTGCTGCTTTACAAATATACAGATACAAATCGACGGTTTTTTGGCCAATTGATGTAACCGTCAAAATTGAAATTGTTCAGGAGAGAGTAAAAACTGTTTATATCGAAAACTTTATAAGGTGAGTAATTATGGAAGGAAGTAATGTATACAAATTATTTCAGTATTTGTATTTGTTTAATACACACTGGTTGGAAAACAGTTTTTTTTCAGGGATAATATTTATCATAATGCCATCATGGGACTGAACATAATTGTGTTGTCTGCTATCATAACTGCTCAAATCCGTATTTAGCTTATTTTCAACTTATTATACAGGGGAAACTTTGATATACCATCTACACAAATAATTTAAAAAAACTTGAACAAATTCAACATCATCCAATGAAAAACGCAAACCAATTATCTTTTATAAAAAAATCAGTCAAATCTGAATCGACCAACCACATTCACTAACAGTGATACATAACATAAGCTTCTCTTTCTTCTTCCATATTCACTCTGTATGTGGAACATATGGCTACCACGAGGTGGCTCCATAATTTCCTGTCACCCACCAATCGCTTTACTTCCTCCCATGACAGCAGAGTCCATCAGCTCCGCCGAGTACATCTTATCATATATACATCCTAAGTATATCCGAGTATATACAGACGTCGGAATCCTACAAATCAGAAGAAGAGGCATGCAGGATTTGGGCTCTCTGCTTAACCTAAGCTTAGTTCATACTAATCAACAGTACTGACTGACGACTTGTAATGGGCGCATTAAAACTTTGTTTCGATGGTTAACAAATCCTCACGATTTTGCTTAAAACGTCGTCGAATCCTAAATTTTACATCAGAAACGGTCAAATCCACAATTAAATCATTTTTTTCAACCATATCCGCTCCCTATTCGGAGCATATGGCCATCACGCGGTTTCTCCAAGCTTCTCTGTCTCCCGCCAGCCTCCTCGCCTCCTCCCAGGTCATCCCAGTGTCCCGTAGCTCCGCCGAATACATCCTATGGATGGTCATCAGCGGCCTTCCAGGGCGACGGAATCCACCTGGTTGGTAGAAAAGACAGGCAGGATTCAGGCTCCCTTGGGGCATCCGCAGCACGTGTCCAAGCCTGGTCCATAGTGGCTTTTTTATTTTGGACGTAATAAGAGGCTGGTCCGTCCGCTCTCTTACCTCCGAGTTCCTGACAAAATCAAACCACCGTAAGCCTAGTATTCGCCGCAAACATCTGTTTTCAAAGCACAGTATACGGTTACCATGTGCCATGGTGAGGTACCATGACTCGCAACCGTAAAGCAACACTGTCAGGATGCATGCGTTGAATAAGTGGCACTTGGTTCTGACCGAGTACAACCGTGAGTCCCAGACTTTCCGCATTGAGTTAAAAGTTGCTCCAGCTATCCCTAATCGGATTGCGAGCTCTTTACGCGGATTGCCATTTCCCGTGATGTGTACCCCCAAGTACCTAAACCCGTCGACTCTCTCGATGTCTTGCCCCGCGCTCGTCAGAGGGTAGTCTGGGTCTGGACAGAAACTGTTGCAGAGCACATTGGTTTTACTCGCATTGACTTTGAGACCAATGCGATACGAGTTGCTTTGCAGCCTGTCCATTGTTTCCTGAATACCCTCGACAGATTTGTCAAAGATTACAGCGTCATCAGCATACTCAAGGTCGCATAGCCTCAGATTGGGGGCAACGGTTAAACTTCGGTCGGGTGGAATTGACTTCCTCAGGATGAAGTCGAAGATTATTATAAAGAGGAACGGAGCCAGAACACAGCCCTGTCTGACCCCGGTTGAGACCCCAAACCATTCTGTCGTTACGTCGCCGATTCTGACACAGCATTCACTGCCTTCGTGCATGCATTTGATGATGGCGATAATCTTGGTTGTGATTCCGTACAGTTTTAATATGTCCCATAGGGAAGACCGGTGCGGACTATCAAAGGCCTTCTCGTAATCAACGAAGCAACACGCCAGCGAGCTGTTGAATTCGTTGCTTTGCTGGAGAAGTCATCTGAGATTATGAATCTGGTCCGCACAGGATCGGCCAGGTAAGAAACCGGCCTGGTTTTCCCTGAGGATACACATTACTGGAATCCTTATTCTCGCCAAGACTATCTGCGCCAAAACCTTGCCAGGCACGCTGAGCAGCGTTATGCCCCGGTAATTGTCGCAGCCGAGTGGGTCACCTTTTTTGTGAGTTGTGATGACTTCACCGTTTACCCAGTCCCTCGGACAGCGCCCCTGCTCCCACACCTTACTGAGAAGTAGGTGCAAGGGCTGCAAGAGTGCCTCCAGGCCATACTTGAGAAACTCTGGGTGTATACCGTCCACGCCCGGCGCCTTCCCATTCTTTAACCGCTGCACAGCTGAGGTGAATTTATAGTAATTACAGTGATAATTTTTATCCTGGGCCAAAGTTACCCGATTTGAATGAATATTTTTCCCAACTTGTTTTATCTATATTTATATATCAATTATAACAATAAATCTATTTATGTTAATTTAATTTATATCTTGATACATTAATTCATTTCTATGTAGAACAACATCACACATAAATGCAATCGCGAACCATAAAAATACAGAAATCCTCAGAACTGGACCAAATTTACCCAGATTGACCGTACATCTTCACATCAATTTTATGTATAACTATAAATAAATAACCTTACGAAAGAGTTAGTCGGAAGATGCTTGCAAAAAAGGCGAGACTCACAATTAGTTACCAGCCAGTAGAATAACAAAGTCATCTATTTTATATAAACAACGAATTTTCGGAAAATCTACCGCTTAATCCATTTAAGATAATTAAACATTTATTCATTTGGTCCTATTCAATAAAGAATAACGTATTTAAAGTATAACCTTTGAAACTTGAAAAGCAACTTGTATCCCATACCGGCAATGCATCCTTAACTTAGGTCCCTTCTGCACGGAGAATAATTAAACACCAATAAATTATCATCCCTTAAGACTGTTATCGCGAAAACCAACCCCCACGGTGGATGGTAGCAACAATGAATCCGCCAGCCCGAAGCGGGGGCTAATTTTACCCCTTCGCAGAGCACAATGCTCGAAAGTCTCGGTCAATATTCAATCGCGCATACGAATTAATAATTTCCTTTTGTGGCAGGGAGAGAGAACCTTTTTCAAAAAGGTATTACGTTTTTTTATGTCAATTAATTTTTTTTTGCTGGATCCGCGGTCAAGTTTTCAACGTGTTTGGATTCAGTTGTGGTACTCACGGGCTTGAATCCCAGTACGGACAGTTTTATAATTTTATTTTCAAATAATTTATGTATTTTTATTTATGGATTTATAGGAATTGCATAAAATTCCTTTTCACCCATCCACGATAAACTGACCACTATTCCTGACCTAACCCTATCCTTCTTCTTCTATTCTCGTTGAAGAACAGTGGTTGAGCAACTAAGTAACAAGCAGTTCTCTAAGAAAAACATTTATTGAGATAAAAAATATTATGTTCCACATTGGGAGTGGACATGGCTAAAAATGTCTTTTTGCTGTTTTCGATATTTACGTGCGTCCACGTCTTATATTTACTAATAATTAACCAGTAAATCAGATGAATAATATCTTCACCATCTCCTAAAACTGTATACAAAGATAAACTAAATTAAGTGTCAACATAATACAGCCGATGGCGTGAAGCTGACATAGCTATCAAAAAACTGATAAAATTCTTGTAGAAGTAAATACTTTGTTGTGTTTAGCCTAAATATATCTGGAAGAAGACACTAACTGAAAAATATTAGTTTTTCAAATGCTTTTCATTTATTGTTTAATTGAAATTGTTGAAATAGGATAAAATAACATAATATTCACTTCTAAAAAAGTTTTATTAGGTAGTTGATAGCTATTTCGGCTTGACGCCATTCTCAGAACTAAACTATAACTTATTTTAGCTTAGCTATGTATACTGTTTAGAAGAGATAGACAATATTACATCATTTCACTTATTCAAACATCTTAATTCAAATCAAACATCATCTAGTGGTTAGCTAATCGCTCTCGCTACGTCCCGTGAGGATGGGTTGGTTGGGAGGGAGGACTCAGACTACGAACAGAAATCCATAAATCGACTGAAAGATCAATCTATGAAAACCGTCCGTACCGGGAATTGAACTCGAGACATCCGTAACCATAGCCAACGACGCTACCAACTGCGCTACGGACGGCGACTAGCATGGTTAAGACATAGTAATCTGAAGGACAATTTTATTAAATTCCATATGCTTTACTTAAATTTCGGACATGGACGTAAACAAAAATAGCTTGGATCATGAACCGCTGGTTTCTCGTTAACCCTTCAAGTCCGACCCGAGATTTAGATAGCCCATCCACCCCCGGCGCAACCTTTGAGGCGTCCAAGACTGAAAAGGGTATTCCATACCCCATTATGGACGGTCCACAATACAATAATGAGTTAATAACCCAGCTGCGGGCCATTCAGGGTTACCCACCGTATCGACGATTGATTTCAATTAGGGATACTACCTTCGACCTTTGATCTTCTACAATAATAAGGCACATTAGGGTTAGGTTGGATATCTTTGGGATTAACTTCGGTCGGATAGGTTAATTGTTAAAAGCAGATAAATTTTATCTGATGATTTCGACTTGTATTATTATTCAATCCCCCATTGGAATTTATAATAATTAACTAAACATTAAACACAACAGACTTCGATAGCCAGTTATTTAAGGAAAATTGTTAAGCTTCATTTACTGTCAGGTTATTGCTTAAAAAAACAATAATTAAGCAACAGATACGTAAAAGAAACAAACGCATAAGGAATCTACAAGTAAAAATCTAATATGTCCACTTTGTGATTTTAATAACGAACGAAATTCTTGTGTTTCACGCTTAAATGTTTTTATTTTTAGTTTTATACATAATTTATCTTTTCAATCGTTTTGTATTTCCAATTAGGAAAAACGTTATGATTATTTCATTGGCTATTCATTCGCTGATTGCAATAAATAAAAGCGACATAAAATCGGAAATATTGGCAGGAAATGTATCAGTTTCTGCATGTGATTTCCGTGATATGCAGAAGAGTTTACACATTTTTTTATCGCGCTTTGCAAGCTATTTTTGACAGTGTTTTGGCCAATTACTGTCACCCTCAAAATTAAAATTGTTCTGTTGAGAATAGAAACTGTTTTTGCCGAAAACATTAAATGATTGGTTGCTGTATGAATCTTTGAATTCTAAGTTTTAAGTAAATTCTCATGTTTGTAGATACGGGATCATACATACGGAATAGTGGCTTACATCAAGTGGCCGGGTCAGAAATTTTTAAACCTAAAAGCAATGTGAAATGATGTTTGCATGCCAAAAATTTATTAATTTATTTTTCTAATTTACATCTGTCGTCTTTAAAATAAGATCCAACCATTAACTCAATTTCGTATTTTTTTAGGGTAACATCAATTGGCCAAAACACAGTGGATCATGTGATTTCATGTAAAATGACTTCCAGTATATTGATGCCACAGTTTAAAAGTGTAACGGCTCAAGAATCATAGTTCTGAGATAAAAAGAAAACAGTGTTTTGGGCAGCCTTAATCTTCAACTGTACATCAAATTTTTGTATATTTTAATGAAATTCTAGGCTTATCTGAAAAATATATTTATAATATAATGAACGTATGTTTATTATAATATTAATAACAGTAGTTTTCAGAGATTTTCACAGGATTTTCGTAACAGTTTGGATGTAAAGTAATAATCCTCAATGCCATTCTAAAATAACCACAAATTATCACTTGTTATATATTAGAATTAGTAAATATTTGTCGGGGTACGTGGCGCAGTTGGTAGCGTCGTGGGCTACGGCTACGGATGTCTCGGGTTCAATTCCCGGTGCCGACAGTTTTCATAAATTAACATTTCAATCGATTTATGGATTTCTGTTTGTACTCTGAGAGTTCGTGTTATCTAAAACTCCCTCGTCACCCACCCATTCCACCCTCATGGGGTATAGCGAGAGCGATTATCTAACCATTAGTCCTGACCTAGCCCTATCCGTCTCTCCCTACTATCTTCGATAAAGAGCGGTTGAACAACTGAGTAACAAATAGTTTTAATAGAAAAAATCTGTTGAGATATGCAAATTATTGACTTGATACATTTTGGAAGTAAGGTATTGATATTAACGTATTTTTTGTGAAATTTTGAATAAAAATGCATATTTATCTCATTTAACATGATGTGTTTATCTAAAGTTGCTATCGAGTTACTGTTTTGAAGGAACGATCAATCAATAAATTTAACTTAAGCAAAGTCTGTGCACAATGTCGGAAACAAGGAAAATCACTGAGGTCTAATTAAAATTGACCTTTCCGATTTTTTACTGCGGCTCCCAGAAAACTGCAAAAAAAAATCAATCACACGTAATTCAAGCTAATAGAGCGGTAAAATTTATGGTGCGACCCGAATGAATAAAAAAAAATGAATCAATGAAAGACAGTTATAAGTATGTAGACAGCTGTGGCCCAGTGGAGAGGCTTCTATTGTACTCAAATTCATGGTCAATGATTGAGAATTGTTACAAATTCTCAAATACATTATTCATAACACATATCGATCGTCCAGTTCATTACTCATAAATCACCAAATAGTTCATATTGGGATAATGAGAAAAGAAATATTTAAATGGTCACCATAAACCAAATATTTTATGCATTTTATTAAAAGGTGTTTAAAAATTAGATGCTTTCCGAGTATAGTTAGTAGAAGGAAATTTAGAAATATCAACATTTTGTTTCATTTTTTAGAAGGTTATCTACATTTTCATTTTTGTGGTGGCGTGACTGAGTACTGAATCAAATAAAGCGCATAATTGTAAATATAACTGCATATTTAACAAAAATATTTTTTTTTTGGGAGTTGTCTGACTAATAAAATGGACGATTGATATTATGCTCACATTTATGAATTTATCGCAATTTTACGAATAAATTATTTTTACTTAGTCACACACTGTCATCCCTAGCTGAAAATAGTTACACTAGCCAGGTCAGCTTTTGTAAGTAAAGAGCTTTGGAAATTAGATATAAAATCACTTCGCCCGAAATAATTAAATTTCCATTCGCCTCTGCTGCTTACTTTGATTTGCCTCTTCGTCTGCATATCGTTAGATTAACTTGCAAAATGCATATATTCATTAATTTATTGAAAATTTTATATTTATTTTAATAAATGAATTTTATTGAAATTTCAATAATTACAGTTTACATTGAAGAGTTAAATTATTATTTTAATTTAATTAATCTTTCCTTGTCAGAACCGTGGTAAAGTGATGAACGTCGTTGGCGTCGTTTACGGATGTCTCGGGTCCAAATCCTGGCACTGACAGTTTCATAGATTGATTTCCCAATCGATTTATGGATTTCTGTTGTCGGAATTCCCTTCCATTCATCTAATCCTAAAAATGAAACTAATGGTAGCGATAAGTTCCTTATTCTTCTAAAAAGAGAGGATGAGCAACTGAGTACCAAGACATTATAAAAAATGTTAAGAATTGCATATCTCAATCGTTAAATAAATTAACTCCACTTGAGAATATTTTTTCAGGAAATAGAAAAATCGTGTTAACTGTACCATCAAGCGGAATTTAACTTTTGTGGCACCCAGTATCACACACGGTCATGTCATGTTTATTTAAAAAATTTTTTTTCAGTAAAATTTTAATACCTACAATTCAATTTGTATTTCAATATCAAAGTCCAACTAACAGTATATTAAAATCAACTAAGTGGTTTTGTATCATAAGCAGTTAAGTCAACACTTTTGTATTAATCACGGCTATTTTCGGAAGAAACTGGGTTTTTTGGTGTAAACTTTAGTTTTTATATATAAGCATATATTTATGGAACTTAAAAGATAGAAAAAAACACAAAAATGTTGTGAAAAGGGGGTCAAACAAACTTTTGACTCTCTTCATCAAAAAACTGAAACAAAATTGGCCGTCACATCAACTGTCGATTATTGGTGGAAAGGCTACTTTCACATCTTTATAATGATCAGGATTGGGCTTAGATCATCACCAGCATTATCAACTGATGAGTGAAACCAGTCCTGATCAGTACAAACAAACTGTGTTTTATTATTTTAAATATGAATTGGCCGTGTTTGATATTGGACGCCTCAATTCTCAAAATGCAGTTCGTAGAAAATTTCACATTTACTAAATATTTTTAATTGTACAATTTTTAAGTTTGTAAATTTATACGTCATTGAAAAAATTTCCTAGTGACGTCGGCTGGTTTACAGATTAAGTAGTCAATATGCTTCAAACAGAAGACGACATCGTAAATGGACGAGACCTATTTAAATTACACCATACAGAGTTTTACTTAGATTTAAATAGATGTTATGTTTACGTTGACATATATGGAATGATAATATATAGTAAACGGAATGTATTCTTGTGGATTTCCCAGCGGTTAAGTGACAAACGCGTGCATGCTGGCTTTGTTGTTTCGTTTCGTCCGCCGATATAAAGGGTTAAAAACAAACCGCAAATTCTAAGGGAGGGTGATAACACTTTGCGTCACAAATCAACAAAACATAACATTAAAAAATTTCGTTTTTTTATTTACAAAATTTATTTCAGAATAAAAGTATTGCGATTACAAATACACATTTATTATCGATTAAATGGTTAAGCTAGTGGTTAGCCAATCGTTCTTGCTACGTCCCATTTTTAGGATCGTAAGGGTGGGAGGGATTTATAGACATCACAAACACCCATGACTACTAACAGAAATTCATAAATCAATTAATAAAATCAATTTATGAAACTTTCCGTACTACGGCTTGAAGCCGAGACATCCGAAGACCAGACAAGTTACTACTTAAACATATCAATAATAAAAAAATTTCAAACTGAAAAACATGTCTTTACTCAAAACACTGATTTCGTAAATATTTTAAACTACTTTTGACTTAAATAATATTTGAAAATGGAATATTACGTAATTTTAAAAAATAAAATACAATTCATTTGTACTACTTTCACATATTTATAATGATCAGGACTGCATTATCAACAGTTGATAATGCTCGTGTTGAGCGAAGCCGGTACTGATCAATATAAATATGTGGAAGTAGTACAAATGAATTGTGTTTTATTTTTTAAAATATAATGTCTTTCCACCAAGAATCGACAGTTAACACCTTAAAAGTGATTATGTAATTCATCAATTTATAAAACTGTCCGCACCGGAACTTGAACTCTAGACAACCGTAACCTTAGCCAACAACGTTAACAACTGCACCACGGAGGTGACAATGCAGCATTTCAGTAATATAACTTAATTCATTTTCTTCAAACGTTAGCATGCCTGTCTAGTTATGTTTATGAGTAAATAATAGTAAAATACGAAATTTGAGTCATCGACATCGATTAGTTGCCACAGATGTAATATAAAATATATCAAGAAATAACCATCCCTGTGTGAAGGGTTAATTCTACCCCCATTCCTAACAGCCCGGCTGCATCATCGACTTAGCTGCGGCAGTGCCTTACAGACCAAAGAGATGCCTGATGTATGAAAATGTCAAATATTTCAGCTTTGATCTCAGCCGTTCAAAACCATACCCCCTATACCAACAATATACACAGTATTTTGTATTACCTTTTTGCATTCATTCAATACTCTGGGTATTTACAGGTTAAGGGATGATTACATACTGCCTTAAGCGGGGTGTGGTTACAGTATTATGATAGTTTATTATACCCTTACACTTAAAGAAAAAAATTATGTCGTATAACTTTGCACTTTTACTACACATTAGGAATTAAAACAAAGATTTATAGCTTTCGCAATTTGTGTCTATTCTTATATTATAGTTTCACAAAAACTATGTAACATTAAACTGTAGGTATTTTTTGCTAATAATTTTTTTATAATTTAAGACATCGACTGAGGGTGTTGGATGGAATTTCAATATCAAATTTGAATAACTGAGATTTTGTACACTTCCATGTATTTTTTCACTAACGACCCGGGTTTCGCCTTTCGGCATTCGAGTGCACGAATGGACTCGAATTGACAGACAGTAAACAGTGTCTCAAGTTTATATAGAAGATACAAATACGACAAATATTATTTACGAGATAAAATATTATAAGTCTAGGATCCACACTGATACCTCGAGTTAAAATTTTGGGAGTAATCACCTAACAAATGCCACTAAATGTGGAATGATTGTATATATTTATCCTTTCGTCGAATTGCATCCCGTCGAAACCCACAATGCTTTTATAATTGTAAAATCACTGGTAATTCTAATATTAGTTGGAAAGCGGCAATTCGCCACTCTGTTAATGCGTTGTTTACAAAATAAGAATTAAGGTGATTCAGACTAGGACTGGGCATGTCTAAAATAAGAATAGTAAGCTCTTCAAGCTTACACAAAGCCCTCATTGAACTTTTTAAATGATTCAAAGACAATCTTTTAGACAGAAGTACTTAGCTAGCTTACGCTTAGATGCGGGAAAGGGATATAAATATAAAGTCTGTACCCACCCAAGCACTAACCTTAGCCAGGAAACTAGGAGTCCGCTTCGCGGACTCCACATAATAGTTTTAGTAGGAAAGTAAAGGTAAGAAAAAAAAAATACTGTCTGTCAGTTCGAGTCCATTCGTGCGCTCGAATGCATGAAGATGCCGAAAGGCGAAACCCGGGTCGTTAGTGATAAAATACTTTGTATTATACAAAATCTCAATAATTCGAATTAAATATTTTTTTCTTGTAAATTTACAATGTCTTTGTATTTTATAATTTTAAAAATGTTTTT
The DNA here is from genome assembly GCA_022494535.1 of Himalopsyche phryganea. NCBI lineage: Eukaryota > Metazoa > Arthropoda > Insecta > Trichoptera > Rhyacophilidae > Himalopsyche > Himalopsyche phryganea. Next base: position 1,936,445 of record JAGVSL010000039.1, read on the forward strand.
ATTTTCATTATTGTTTTTATTATTACCATTGTACTATTCTTATTATGGTGTAAATGCATGGCACATTGGCGTCAGCTGTAATGCCATCTATTGCAGTTTTTTAAATTTACAGATAGACAAAATAATACATATAACAAAAATCCTTTTTCTATGCATACGTTTTTTAAAAACTTAGATCCACCAATTAAATGCGAATTGAATTGATAAATATTTTATTCGTTATTTTTTTATTTCAATTTCGCTGAGCCAATTTTTTTAAATTTTATTGTTTCTGAATTTTCGACGTTTTATATTCTAGTGACTCAAAACAACATTATTGAAAAACAGTTAAATCTGGTTATACTTAAAAAATTATAACATTATCAAAATGTCGATTTTACAGTTTAGTCGTCTTGGCTCTAAAGCTACTGCTATTATTATATATTCCTATCTTCATACAACAAATAGTTTAAATACATTATTCACTATTTTGAAATATAGATACTTGAGCAGGATGACCAACAGTCAAAAGCTGCGGCAAATATTTCGACAGACTTTCATATCCATCCTACAACTTGACATAATTCCATTGTACAACAGGGCTGTTTAAGCTCATTCATAATCTTGCAAGTGTATTATTTATTTACTGATATATCTTTTATTTTGCCGCAACAAATAAAACGAACAAATAGAAAGGATGATCTCAGTTAAAAACGTAAAATTTCATACTCTTTATTTAACTGTTGTAAAACCATTTTTGTGGCTGAACCTAAATATATAATAAATTTTAATGTACACATGCGATAAATTTAAATATTTATATTATTCTAATACTTTTTTCCGATATCCTCTCTTAATATGAAGCATATGGCCTCCTTAATGGAGGTATCTCAACAAAAGTTTTCCACGCTAACTGCTCCCTGTTTTGAAAAGTACAGGGTTAATACAGGACTAGTAATTAGCTTATCGCTTTTGCTACGCTCCGTTTTTAGGATCGGATGGGTGGAAGGAAATTCTAGACATCACAAACATCCATGCCTACGAAGATCTATCAGGATTTGAACCCGAAACCGCATTATCTCTACTATATAACACAAAATACATGTAGAAATCTGTATGTTTGTATGTCTGTCGGTCACAACAACTCCTCCCAAACGGCATACATTAACGACGTGAAATTTTCATTCTCATTACATTCTGGTTACATTTGTTAGTTCAACTCTCATCTCTCAACGTTTAACTTTTAACCTAAAAACGCGATATTTTTGACGTTTCAATGCTTGATGAAAAAAGAAATAATAATAGTCGCCTAGCAACAGCTCAATACTGATATATTCTGCAAGTGACAGTTGAGATAGTAACGCGAACGTAGATATTTGTGTTAAATATTGAGTTTCATGTTTGTGATTTGGTAGAAAGTGAGTGGTAAATTCGTACAACATGGTGTGAACCTGGAATCGTCATCGAGAATTAGCGTATGACTCTGATCGTATGTTGAATTTGTGACGCTGGAGGAGCCATTATTAAATGCAGATCAACAACCTGTCTATCGGGAAGTTCTGCCATGCCATAACAAGAGTTTTACTTTTGTTTTAGCTGGTTTCAGCTGTTAACATTATTATTAATTGGTGGACTTTATTTTTTGGGTGTAACACAAGAGGTACGGTTGACGGATATATTTTCAAATTTCTACTAAATTTCAAAATTAGCTAGTTAACTTCTAATTTTAATAACCTAATATAAGCGTTCTCTTTCTTGGGAGAAGCCGGGTAAAAAAAAGTAGTTTTAAATAAAGCAAAAACATGATGAAATTTTATTTTCGTATTATTTTAGTATAAGAACAATGAAGCGTGTACAGGAACAATAAGGGTGCGCAAATTGAGATTTTTACTCTTCAAAAATTAGGAAATGTCTGAACGTCTAGCTTACAAGTACTTTATGTAAAAAAAACCTCAACTTCCTCAATAAACTTATGTCAGGATCCAGCAAGATTTTCCCTTTCCCACTAGTCTTTTTACTCAATTTTACATGACCTAGAAAGCTGGGTTCTATCATTGTCTACGTTGCAGTGATTGATGGTCCCTGCTCAGTTGCTTCAACATCGAATTACCTGTACATAGACAATATGATGGACCGGAATCGGAATTTGCGCAACACACGAGACTGTGCAAGACTCTCGATCCGCTCTCAAAGGGTTAAAATAACCTCAAATTCTATGGACACCGCAGCTTTGCGGTCGCTCTATCATGTTGGGCAAATTCTATTTTACGTATCGACGGCTTTCAGATGAACTAGTTTATCATTTTGTATTATTTAGACATATTTATTAAAATGTTAAACGGATTTTATCTATATATATAAAAATGAATGTCTGTTTGTTGGTTTGTTGGTTTGTCCGGATCTTATATGCTCCTAAACTACTCAACCGATCGCGACGAAACTTTCAGGAATTACTTATTGTGATCATGCCGGGAAACATTATATAAAATAAATGTTTGTTTGTCCTTTACGCGTTCCTTTACCATTCATACGATTTCGATGAAACTTTGGTGAGTTGTTTTGCACATACGCGTGAAGGGTTCTGAAGAAAAAAAATTCAAAATCTAAAATTGAAAAAAAGAATCATATATGTACATACAGCGACATCTAGGAAAAACCTTCTGATTTATTCGTGTACGCACCAGACGAAAAACAAAAATATTGTGTTATAACAAGTGTGATATTGAAACTCGGGTTCGGGTCGGGCCAGACCTGAAGTTGATGGGCTCGAACCGGGTAAGTCTATGAAATTTCGGCCTGTGCAGACCTCTAATCCAAAAGCAATTCAATAAACAGAATTAAAACACAAACCCTTTCTTTCTTTGAGTGGCATTGCAACGCATGCCGGGTACTCACTAGTGTTATATAAAAATGGCTATAAATATCAAGCTTTTTTTAAGTTTTATCAATGATAATACCTAAATATATATGGATTTATTCCAATCTAACACTGATCGAGTTAGAGACAATTGATTGTCTAGAAATCTGCAGTAATATATATATATTAATACTTAGTACTAATCACTTTTAATGAGTTAACTGTCAACTCTTGGTGGAAAGACATTATGTTTTAAAAAATAAAACACAATTCATTTGTACAACGTCCACATATTTACAATGATCAGGACCGGTTTCGCTCATCACTAGCATTATCAACTGATAAAAATACAAACATAACAGGCCTATTTATATAAAATTGAGTGTAAAAATGAAGGTATATAAAACTGATGGTTCATGAACTAAGCCAAGAGATTACTGATTAGCAAACAAATGATACATAAATCAAATAAAATAGTCTACAATTAAAATGTTATGGACCTCTTACGACGAAACTAAACCTGATCATTGTAAATATGTAGAAGAAGTACAAATGGATTTTGTTTTATTTTTTACTTAGTAATAAAATAAATTGCTATGTTTTTTCCAAACTGGTTTGATTATTACACCTACTGACCACTGAGTCATTCTAAGCAAAGAAATGATATCAAAGAATATCATTGTGTACTTCTGTCAGTATGGTGACAGTATATTATATTATTTTTTCTATTAAATTAGTAAAGTATTTTTACGGAAACTTTATTTATGTAATAAAAACTTTTAAAACACTCGATTTTAGCAATTTAAATTCAAGACAAAAGTGGTTGAATAATATTTTTTTTTTCATGATAAGCGAATAAATGGGTGTACAGTTAATGTAGAAATTTTGTTTTTCCCAAACGATAAATCACTTCATTCAATTAAAACCGAAATTCAAAAGCCTAATTGTCAAAGAGGAATCAAAGCAAATCGTATCTGAAACTTTTTCCCTTTGTAAAAAAGAAAGAAAACGCACATTATCAGAATCGCCGTGCTATAGACGAAAGAAAAAGGATTCTTTTGTACTAAAATGTTTACTCAACGTTCTCTGGAAAATGGAAAAATTCAACTTATTATTTTTTATCTACTTTGTGTAAAAAAAAATATAATACGAGATGAGAAGGTAAAGGGTAGAAATTTTCAGAAGGTAACAAAGTCTGTGTTAGGGTTGGCAAAAAGACATTTCATTGCGTTTTTGTTCATCATCACAATATTTATGTCCCCTCCCAATGTTGAGCATATGGATTCCTAATAGTCGTATCTCATCAGAAGTTTTTCTACGATAATTGGGTGCTACTCAGTTTCTCAAATTGTCTTCTTTTCTAAGACAGTAACGGCTATAGTATAGTATTACAGAGCTAGGACATCCGAAAGGAGGTATCTCAGCTGAAGTTGTTCTACGAGAACTACCTGTTACTCAGTTGCTAAAACTCTCTTTTTTTCGTTTTGAGTGTAGTGAGACTGTTACCCGAGTACCTGGCTTTTTTGATCAGCATAATGCACAGTTGGTAGCGTCGTTGGCTACGGTTACGGATGTCTCAAGTTCAATTTCCGGTGTGGACGGTTTTCATAAATTGATCTTTCAATCAATTTATGGATTTCTGTTGGTAATCTGAGTATTTGCGATGTCTAAAAACTCCCTTCCACTCATCCGACCCTCACGAGGCGTAGCGTGTTCCTGTTCTAGACCTATCCTTCTATCCCTACTCTCTTAAAAAAAGAGGTTGAACAATTGACTAACAAACAATTCTCATAGAAAAATTCTCTTGAGACACTTTTTTTAGGAAACCATATGCTCCACGTTCGGAACGGACATATTTCGTAAACTTTAACGAACATATCCTTTATGATATTTAATTTTTTTTTTTATGAACTGGCTACTTTCTGCATAATTGTGTCCAATTGACACACAGCGTAGCTAATGCGTAGTGTATTTTTTAAATGTATACGTATGGAAACACGACGCGGTGGATTTTCGAAATGTGATATTCGAGGAAAAGTTTTGTATTGTGCCAGAGCATCACGTAGGGGTCACCGCTTTGGGAATATGATGCAAATATTGATTCAACATTCTTAAATATAATTTCACCCGCGATTAAAAAGCCGCAATCAATTCATTACGCCGCAATCAATTGTCGGCGTGAGGCCCTACCCAAAGTACGCAGTGTGAGTTATAAAGCGGACCATTTTTCTCTAATTTCATATTCTTTGGCTCGTTTGAATCCTATTTTTTGTGCGATGAACATTAGGGTGCCTTCATTGTTGCAGGGTGGGATCGGGCAAAGGGGGCGGAATAGGGTTGATATCTTTGCGGCGGATGTAATTCGATTATGGCATGGTGGTGTTATTAAAGAGTTATAAAAGAGAAAGTGGAGGTTTCAGTGTTTGTTTTGGAAGATAATGGGAAAAAATGTAGAGGAAATTGAGCGTTCAAAGAACAGATGCGGTTTTTATTGGATCACTTTGATATTCTATTATTAAAATTTTAACTGAAGGACTGAGGATAATGTGTCAGCTCTAATAATAGAGTTATAAACTTAATGAGATTAAGTCTAGAAAAACAAACAAGCAGTAAAAGAAAAGCAAGCGGTATAGTACAGCTTTAATCCAACATTACTAATGTGTAGTATAGAGCAGTGGTTTCCAAACTTACTGTCACTACGCCGGCTGTAAGCTTGGAAACCACTGCTCCCTCTTGTAAAAATCTTATCTTGGCGGCTTTCCTCATTCTACCTCTTTTTTTTAAAGAATAATAACAGACTTATATTTCATTTTATTAAAAACAATTTGTTTGTACTACTTCCGCATTTTTAAATTGATCAGGACCGGTTCCACTCATCACGAGCATTATCAACTGATAAAAATAAAAAATTAATTACCTGTAAAACCTTATCGTAGTTTATGAGCCAACTGTTTTGTATACCATATAATTGTCTTGGTCATTATAAACGTGTGGAAGTAATATAAACAAATTTTGTTTTATTTTTTAAATATTATCTATAAATAAAATCTTCTAAATAAATACAAAAATAAGGTCTGTTTCTCAATAAACAAAAAATTCATTCTCATGCTCAAAATATAAAATCATATTAGGCGCTGAGTCGCTAAACATGCTCCGGAAGATTTTTAGAGTTTTGAGTAAAACACGAAAAACTGTTAAGCTCAGTATGATAGTTTTAAGTATAATTTATGTTATTTTGTGTATATAAGAAAGGGTAAAGAGTCAATGACGTTTGTTGTTTTAATACAAACGTCTTAAATTGGTGTAGGAAGTTGGAGGGCCGAGTGGCGTGGAAAATAGTTGAGGCAGGCGAGGTTCTCTCTGGGCTTAAGTGCCATAGAAAAAAAGAAGAAGAATTCTATTATAGTTTAGTTCTGACGATGGCGTAAAGATGAAATAGCTATCATATTTATCTTGTGGTACTAAAAATTCAAATATAAATTTAAATAAATTTTTCATTGCCTTTTCAAATTCAAAGACCACGGTTAAAATAATAATATTTAGACCATTCAAAAACATATTTTAAATACTTCAAACACACAAAAAATATACCAACGTTTTAATCCCTACTCTACAAATAGCTTGGAAACTTTTTAATTACATCGAATATTATATTAAAAAAGTAAATCACCGATAGATTCACAAAGGGAACAAGGCTGCTCGGAAAAATGAGGGGTGGGCCTCCACCCTCTCTTTTTAAATCAACCCTTTTCTATTATTTAATGTCGCCGCCTTTGATTTTTCGAATTTTATTTTCAGTTTTCCATTGTAATATTTCTGTACCTACAAATTCATTTCTACAACCCCCATTTTGCTAGCCTAGGCCAAATAAACATTAAGCAAACATGCGAACGCTTTAATTTGTTTTAGTAAAATATCTTTTATCCTTTCCCGGTAGTGGGGCCAATCCCACCAGATGAATCTGAATTCGTTAGTTTAAAATTAAATAAATTACATAAAGAACTGAAGCACATGAATTAGATTGTTATAGCATTTCCAATACGAATTATATCAACAGAAGAAGATTTCTATTTCATACAGATTAATCGCTTCAGTGCGAGAGTTGCTCTGGCTAAAAATACATTAATTTCGACAATGAAAAATGATTAATTATGTGAAATATATATTAATTATTTCGAATACATCAAAAAATAAACTCAAATCGTCGCAATCTGGATAAAATAAATCGAAGAAAATGAAGAAGCTGAAACATATTTAATCTACGACTTCGCAAGCAAAGTGGCTGCGGCCAGCCTCGCCAACACGAACACAAGCAAGCACGTAGCCACATAAGTATGTTTAATACATAAGGCTGACGATTAATGCTGTGTATCGGCAGTTCAAAGCTGAAATTCGAAAGACTGAATATTGAGAGCTTTTTTCAAAAATATATTCCCTTGTGTTCTACTTGACATTTTCATGATCTGTTGCCGAATTTCTCTAGCTAAAGGTTCAAACTATTTTTTAAAGCATATACTGATAAGTGTTGTCTTCTAGTTTGGCCGAAAATACAAGATAAGATCTTGAACGTGTAAGCATGTCCATTGCGTTTATCGGGTTAAGGATAAAAATATGGGCATCGGAAACACTTTTTTAATCTAATTCCACAGTTGTATTCAATGAACAGAACAGAAAAAGAATTAAAAGTGAACCTATTACATTTAGTTAATAATTGAACTAGTCATTAGTAAATCTCTCTCTACAAGCGATATTTTGAGTCGGATATGGAACAGAGAAGAAATGTTAAAATCAATGCGTTTGTAATTTAAATACAATTTATATTTGAACCGGTTGAGTTTTGAGACCGGAAAGTCCAAGCAAAATATTCGTATTTAATTGCGCGGTTATTTCCTTCGAATTGTTGTTAGTAATTGAAGACATGTTACAATTAGATGACAAAAGCTTCATAGGTGCGCATCTAAAAGTTGAATAATGGTCAACTGTTTTTTGCAGATAATGATGCAAAAAAACAATAAATTGTCTCTCCCCGTCTACAGCAGGCACGAAACATGAGCTAAAAGGAGACCACAATACATTTGTTATTATAATATATGAATGAAAAATTGTTACTCACCAGCCGGAAACGTTTTTTATTTGTACAGTTTATCACATAATAATTTGCATTTTAATATAAATTATTTTGTACTATTTTATAGTGAATCTCGAAATCCCTGTATTGGTGTCAAGTCGATTCAGGGATTACGGGATAGAGAAATTCGCGTTGGCCATTCGAGGCACCAGTTGCAAGAGCCATTCGGATGATTAATGCACGGCCTAGAGAGCTGGATATTTTCAGTACTAAACTCTGGGTATTGTTCATTAAATATTTGTTCCTTGTAAATTTATAATGTCTTTTTTTCGTATTTCTATGTCTAATGTTTTTTTTCGTATTTAATAATTTTGAAAAAATGTTTTTATTTTCATTAGTAGTATTGTTTTCAATAATTACTATATTTGTTACTGTTATTATGTTTGTGAAATGCATGGCGCATTGGCGTCAGCTGTAATGCCATGCATTTCAATTTTTTAAGCTTACAATAAATAAATAAATAATTGCTCAGGATCCCGGGATTGGAAACCCTAATCAACCAATCTATTTTTAAATTTAATATAGGTAATTATACAAGTTAGGGACGTAATTAGTAAATATTTATAAAAATAAATCACATTACGACTGGTTTCGCTTATCGTGAGCATTATCAACTGAAGCCAGTCCTGATCATAAAAAAATGTGTTTTATTTTTAAAAATATAATGTCCTTAATACCTCAAAAGTGTTGCATCAAATCACTGGCTCGGACGATGGCGTGTGGTTGAAATAACTATCAATCATAGTTTAAAATCCTTGTAGAGGCTAGAGTTAATCTATAACAACACTTATAACAGTACAAATATTGTTAAACTAGTAACCCTACCCATCATAGATGACGGTATTTAAATTGAAATACTGAATGTCTAGTTGATGGTACGTCGAAACTGTGTGTGTATTACATAACATTTCTATTTTTTACAGAAACCTACGAGCGCTTAGGTCATGGGAAAATTTCATACTTACATGTGACATGTGAAAAAAATAAAATGTCTATAGAGCAGTCTGGGCTATTATAAACAAGGTAGCACACTGAAAACATTTAATAGCTAATCTGTAAAAAATAATAAATTGAAAATTTTTGTCGATACGTGAAAGTAAAAAAAAATTCACCCTATATCATACGCCACAGTTTGGATAGGTTTGAATAATTGTTACAAAAAAACATAAAAGGTGAAAAGGGGTGGCATTAACGGAACACGCCAAGAAATCTTCTCGTTTCGTCTGAAAATACGGAATTGTGAAAAACACAGGTAACATAAAATAACAGTAAAAAGTTTTTACCAAACGAAATTCACTTTGTACCCCCGAAAGGTAAACGAAACTTTCAAAGCTTAGTATGAATCAAGCTTTTTGGAATACACTACAATATCCACAATACACATTTAACCATATCCAATCTCAATTGAAGACCTTGGCCTAAAAACAAAAAATGTCCACTATTTTCTATTTCCATTTTACTACATTTCTCAATTCCTTGTTTATGACTCCATACAACTATATATTTATTTATATATTAACCCTTCCGTACTCACAGTGTAACATTGCGTTATTTCGGCGTATAAACCTTTGAATTATCTGTGCAACAGGTCATACAAAAATTGAAAATCTTGCCATTTACAAATAAAATAGTTGTACACGTAATAAACAATTAAAGTTAACGTCTTTTTTGTATAATTAATCATAACTTGTAAACCTCATCAATTTTACCATCGAAAAAAACAACATTGCAGTATAGTAAAGTAGCGACTCGAGATGCATGGCCGTGCCGTATGCAACCGTTTTGTTTCAAACGACACTGAAACACGTCTTGAGTCCGTTCGAATTTCGAATAAAGAATTTCGATTCCTGCGTCTTTTGAAAATTTTGCATAGTTTGATATGTATTTCAGGTGTTACATCTAAAATATGACCTAAAATAATTACTTAATACTACATAAAACCATATTTCACTGTTTGAAACTGTCATTTAGTTTTATAAATGCGTTTATATGACAAAAATCACACGGTAATGCAATGTGTTTGCATGAGATCAAAAGGTATTTTTTTTAGCATGAAAACGGGAAGGTTAATAATAAATTTATCTTTATTATGTAACTATGCCCACTTCCAACGCTAAGCTGAGTGGTCGACGTCGTTGTCTTCGGAATCCGAAGAGATTTTTTTAGCATGAAAACAGGAAGGTTGAAAGTTTCTCAAACCAGCTCTCAAAAATATGTCGCTTTTCTAAAAACAGACAATAGACCAGGGCATTTTGTATGGAAACAGTAAAGATCTTCTACAACTTAGGTTTTATGTTAAAACCCTCTCCTGAATACAATGAGTTTTGTTACATTTGTTGTTTTTAGGTTATTTGTTGTGACGTACTCTCAAAAATACATTTATCAGATGCATGGTGCATTGGCGTCAGCTGAAAGCATGCCGGGTGCTCGCAATTACAAAATAATGTTAAAAATACTTTTTAAACATAATATCATTATTAATGCAGTCCAACTGTAAGCAGTTTTATTTTTAATGACTCAAAAATTGGATGCTGCGATGTCCGCTTTAGTACATCACCATGCATAAAATATCGGCATCTACTTTCGAATAGAGAAGGTTAAAAGTTGGCAGTTTTTCGAATAATTAATGGTTGAAAATGTATCAAAGGATTTTTTTAGGAATTAAGCATGTAGTCGAAAACCACAGTTTACGTGTAAGCTATTATATACTATAACTTTGGTTGCAGTATTATAATTATAATTGGGAATTTAAATTCAAGTGATCCGTACCGTAAATAATTTAAGAGCATGTTATGGATACTAAATTTGAGTCGAGTGAAATGAAAGAAGTGATCTTTTTTGAAAAAAGGGCAGTGAAAACTGCTCGTTACTCAGTTGCTCAACCTGTCTTTTTTCGAAGAGAGTAGAGATAGAAAGATAGAGTTAGGGCAAGACCAGTGGTTTTTTAATCCTTCTCGCCACGCCCCGCGAGGATCAGATGGGTGGGAGGGAGTTTTAGACATTACAAACACGAACAGAAATCTATAAATCGATTGAAAGATCAATTTATGAAACTGTTTACACCAGGAATTGAACCCGAGACATCCGTAACCATAGCCAACGACGCTTCCAACTGTGATGACCGACACGTAGCCAAGTGATAATATGTCTGTACTTGATTATTGAAAGTTTAACTTGAATGATTTCTTGACATTAATTATCACATTATTTAATTTATTAAATGATTGAATTTCTGCACACTTAAGTGCATGGCACCAAGTCTTGGACAGTTGCTCTAAAGACACTCCCAATTAAGAAATAAAAACTGTAGACACGTTTAAGTTTGTTACGCCACTAGATAAAATTAACTTGAGGAAGGCGATGGTGGGTAGAAGAGAGCAAGACAGATAAACACCACTTTAGTAAAAAATATTAATTGCATCTTTGAAATTTACTAAAAATAGGTCCTGATTCCTGATCATTTAAAAAATTTGTTATTACAAAACACATCAAATTTTTCAAATATAATAGCTTTCCTCTAAGAATTGACAGTTAACACATTACAAGTCAGGAGTGAAAAACATTTGTGGGTGAATATTTTTGCTGATGAACAGTTGCCGATACCTAAGTAAATCTTTCAGATAAATAGTTCTCTCTAATACAGTCCTTTGAATCTCACACGAATGTGCGCGAGTGCAAAGTTTACCGTTTATTTCAACAAATTGAAGGCTTTAGCGGAGGGAATGTAAATAAATGTTGTCTGTTAGCGAAATTGGAAAGATCAAGGCAGTTTAATGATTCATGGATCGAATGGATCTATAGATCACGAGAGAGGAGCATGCGCGTGACGATTTGTCTCAATTCGCGATGGAAGTATATTCCAACCAGTGGCGCCGTGTTATAGACAAGTTAAGTATTATTTTTTTTACAATGACCGCTCCAAAGTTCGTTATGAAAGTGTTTTTATTGGAATTTGAACCCGAGAACACTTTAGCCAAAGCTTACAATGCTGACCACTCGACTACACGGTCGGATAATGTTTACCTAATCCAAAGTATGGATTTAATCAATCAAAATGAAAATCTCTCTTGAAGCACGAAGATCATTATCGATTCTAAAGCATTTCTCTCTTCTTCTTCGGGGACGAGTTTATAATCCTGAAATTCTCATGTCTATTAATTTACATGCTGCCAATTGTTATCTACGTGGCCGAAACCATATCCAGACAATTTTTATTCTTAAAACTTATTCTTAGCGTCGGTCATTCGAGCCACCAGTTGCAAGAGCCGTTCGGATGTTTAATGCACTGCCTAGAGAGCTGGATATTTTCAGCACTAAGCTCTGGGTATTGTTCACTAAACATTTGTTCCTTGTAAATTAATAATGTCTAGGTTTTTTTCTTTGTATTTAATAATTTAAAAAAAATATTTTTATTTTAATTATTGTTTTTATTAGTAGTACCGTTTTCAATAATTATTATTATTGTTGTTGCGGTTATTATGTTTGTTATTATCGCATTACAGCTGACAAATATAATAAATAAATAAAAAAATGATTAGTAGCTTATTCGATAAATGGTTAGAATACATGACGTGGTCAGTTAAAATAATAAAAGGTCAGATTTTCAGATTTTTACAAAACGGTCAGTTGTTTGATTAACCTTCCCGTATTTAAGATAAGGAAATCTCTTCGGATCTCATGCAGTCACATTGCGTTACCGTGTGGGTTTTGTTATATAAACGCATTTATAAAGCGAAATGACAATTTCAAAAAGTTAAATATTGTTTTGCGTTATTTTACGTCATACTTATTGTGTAAAACCTGAAATATATATCAAATTATGCGAAATTATCGAAAGACGCAAGAATCGAAATACTTCATACCAGAACAGGCTCGAGACATGTTTCAGTTCCGTTTGAAACATAACGGTTGCACACGATACGGTCATGCATTTCTGATCGTAACTATGCTACACTAATTGTTACTTAACTATATTCAATACTACGCAATTCCATAATTTTGTATTTTTTGATATTGACGAGGTTTTCAAATTATGATTAATTACACAAAGAAGACATAAACTATAGTGTATTTTTAATTTTTAAATATACGTAACTATTTTATTAACAAATAACAAAATTTTCATTTTGTTGTATGATCTATATCGCAGATAATTTAAAGGTTTAAAGGCCGAAGTATCTCATCGTTACACCATGAGTACGGAAGCGTTAAACCTAACCTAACCTTTGTTTATTTGGCAATTATTTACAGACCAAACGTAATTATTAACTGAGAATTTATTATTTCTTACTCACCATTTCTGGAATTAATTAGTGAACAAATAATTAGTTGTCTTTTGTCTAGTTGTCATAGTTGTTTTTGACGAGGCCCCACTGGTGAGTGTTGAACGTGTCTGATGGAAAGATTGAATAATGATCGATCGCATAATACCTTTCATCGCAAAACTCGCGACCAGGTCTCGATGGCGATCGATCCAGCTGCGACGAATTGGTAATACCAACACGACTCTAAATGGTGCTATTTATTTTTAGCTTTTACCACGTAAATTTATTCGTGTTCACAATCGCTGTACGGCCAAGCATAATGAAAATACATGTAACGCACAGAAACATTCAGTAATATGAATGATCAAAACCGGTTTCAGCTGGCAACCCACCCATCTCTTCCAAATACTAAGTTAATCTTAATAATATCACACTTGAATTGTTGAAATTCTTCGAATGTCTGAAGTCACCAAAAGGCGAAACCCGGGTAATTAATGACGAAATACATGGAAATGTACAAAATTTCAACAATTCAACACTTGATATTGACATTCCATCAAGCACCTTCAGTCGATATCTTAAATTAAATTAAACTTACTTTCAATATCATATTTGAATCGTTCAAATTACGTACATTTACATACGTTTTGTCACTTACGACTGTGTTTCGCCTTTCAGCACCTTCAGGCATTCAAATTCAAGGGTGAACTTGAACTGACAATTAGTAAAAATAGTTTATATATTATCACTTTTATATAAAACACAAGCGAGTCCGTGGTGCAGTCGTCAACGACGTTCGCTTCGGTTACGGATGTCTCCGGTTAAAATAGTTTCTTAAATTGATTTTTAAACCGATTTTTAGATTCATAATCGTAGGTATGGATGTTTTTTGTGCCTAAAGTTCATTTCCAACCATTCCATTTTAAAAAGGGGGAGGAGCGAGAGCGATTGGTTAACCACTAGATCTGTCGTAACGATATCCTTCTATCCATAATCTCTATCAACAAGAGAGGTTGAGAAACTGACTTACAAGCAGTCCTCGTATAAATCTTCTGCTGAGATACCTCCACTAGGAGTCCACATTGAGAGCGGACATGGTAAACAAAATATAGACCCATTATAAATATATTTAAATAAAAAATATCGATTTTAATGTTATTTACACTCTCAGCCGTTTTACTGTACAGTTGGCCATTACAAGGTGTTTAAAAATTACCACGAGCACTTAAGCATCAGTTGTTTGCACGTTGGAAAACATATTACCGCATCATTTTGCACTGCGGTAGGTCCGTCCTTCGATTACCGCCCACATCACTCGGCGCTCTGTGCAAATCGATCGAGCCCAAGTCAACCATTATCGATTCGGGACTGTTCAATGCAATTCAAAGATAATAATGTTTCGATACATATTTATTTAATTGGGATCGGGTAGATAGCCTCATGATGAGTTGATAACGTAATTACTGGTGGTTTATCAACACTTTTTTTTTAGCTTTGATATAATAGAACTCTAACAAATAAAATCAATTAAAATTAATTTTTCAAAGCGAGTAGGGATATAAGAATAGGGCAATGACAAAACTAGTGGTTGGGTTTTTCCTCTGTCTGCGGTCAGTTTTTAGCCCTTCCGTACTCATGGTGTAACATTACATTACTTCGGCCTTTAAAACTTTAAATCATCTGTGAAATGGGTCATACATAAAATTTAAAATTATGATATTTGTACATATAATAAATACATTTTAGTTTAAATCTTCTTTGTATCGCTTTTAAGGTGTTAACTGTAAATTCTGAGTGGAAAGACATTGTATTATAAAAAATAAAACACAATTCATTTGTACTACTTCCACATGTTTATAATGATCAAAACCGGTTTTGCTGATCACGAGCATTATCAACTGATAAAAATACAAACATAACAGGCCTATTTATATAGAACTGATTTGAGTTATTGAAATTTAACGACCCGGGTTTCACCTTTCGACATCTTCAGGCACTCGAGGCAATTCGCCACCCTGTCAATGTGTTGTTTACAAAATAAGGATTAAGGCGATTCTCGAAATTTTAACTCAGGTATCAGTGTGGATCCTAGACTTTTAATATTTTATCTCGTAAATAATATTTGTCGTATTTGTATCTTCTATATAAACGTTAGACACTGTTTACTGTCTGTCAGTTCGAGTTCATTCATGCGCTCGAATGCCTGAAGATACCGAAAGGCGAAAACCGGGTCGTCAGTGACAAAATATATGGAAGTGTACAAAATCCCAATTACTCAAATTTGATATTGAAATTCCATCAAGCACCCTCAGTCGATGTCTTAAATTATAAAACTGATTGTTAAAAATTAACGTACATAAAGCAATTGGTTCATTTCACAGTAATTTCTTGTCTTAGTTCAGTTCTTTGTCTTAGAAGTAGTACAAATGAATTGTGTTTTATTTTTTAAAACCTTCTTTGTATAATTAATCATAATTTGAAAACCTCGTCAATTTTACCATCGAAAAAGACAACATTACAGTATAGTATATTAGCAATTAGTATGGTATAGTAACGACTCGGAATGCATGATCGTACCGTATGTAACCGTTTTGTTTCAAACGGCACTGAAACACGGCTCGAGTCTGTTCTGCTATGAAGAATTTCGATTCTTACGTCTTTCGGTGTATTTCAGGTTTTACACACAAAATATGACGTAAAATAATTACCCAATACTACATAAAACCATATTTCACTCTTTGAAATTGTCATTTTCCTTTATTAATTCGTTTATATAACAAAACCCCCTCGGCAACGCAATGTGACTGCATGAGATCCGAAGGGACTTTTTAGCGTAAAAACGGAAGGGAATATGAGACATCACAAACATCCATGCCTACGAACAGAAATCCATAAATCAATTGACAATAAAAATGTTGAAGAAATCTTACAAAAAAAACTACCTACGAACTAACTAAAAATTAGGTTACATTAAATAAATATAGCTGATCGGTTCAGTTGAAAATCTTCACGATACGCAAATTCAGTCCTGATGATTATTATAAAAATGTGGAATTAGTACAAATCAAGTTTTTTTTTATTTCAAAAATAAAACGCCTTTCCACCAATAATTATAGACAATTAACATCTTAAAAGTACATAATAAATTGAATGCAGTATTTTACTCCAAGTTTGTAGTGTATTGTCTCTAAAAGAATCACCACATGAAAGGTTTCTTTTGCCAGGAACTGGTTGAAAATCAGTAGCATAACTTTTTTCTGCAGAGATGACAAGGAAAATAAGATGGGTGTAGGAAAGGAAAAGAAGCTATCAAGTTGCTCTCCCTATATAATAATTTTATTATCAGTATTTTATAGAGGTTATCAAGAGAGAATGGAAGAATTATAAATATCCATAAAGTAAAAATCCATTAATTGGTTGAAAAATGTACACAAATGTACAAATTATTCGGGGAATATAGCTTTGTAATGTTTTTCCTATAACCATTTTCTCGAATTCTCAACTGAAATGCGCATTGAAAAAATCAACGGAAGTTGTACAATACCCCCTGTTTAAAATTCACGATACCAAAAAGCAGTAAATACAAAATAAACAACAAAAAAAATTAACAAAAAGTTCGCTTCCTAAAGCTCCATTCATACTTTTCGTTTTTCTCGATTTTACCGTTTTGTTGCACTTTTATTGAGGTGACGCTCTCTCAGTTTATTTGGCTTTTAAAAGTCGACAGGCAGACATATCGGAAAACCACCGCTCCTGGAAAAATATCCTGTGATAGGTTGTAAATGTTTTAACGAGTTGAGAACCTGAGAGTACACATTATATTTTTTGGTGGAAATATGTCACAATGAAATATTATAAGATCCACATATCTTGAACTGACAACAGAAAGGTTCTTGCTGGAAAAGTTGTTTTGTCAAATTGATCAATGCCTTCCTTTTATGTCGTTCGATTATTTAAGGAATATTGTCAGCCATTTTGGCTTATTAGTAAGAGCTGCACCCAAGCAATCAGATGAGGTTACAGTCCTGGCAATTTCAATATAAAATGATGGTTTTTTCAATCTACTATAATATTTGAGATGTTTGGTGTTTCTATTTTATTTGCTGTTGGCGTTACAGATGACTCGGGTTCAATTCCAGGTGCGGACAGTTTAATAGATTAATCTTTCAAAATATTTATGGATTTCTGTTCATAGTCATGCATGTTTGTGATATTTAAAATTCTTCCCTCCGACCCATCCGATCTTCATAAACGGGACGTAAAATACCACCATCGTCAGAACTAGACAGAATGAGATGGTTCTGACAATGGAGTTAAGCTGAACTAGCAAACAAATACCTTATAAAATTATGTGGAACAATTGCCTTAATTCCGATTTTGGTTTCATTGTTACTTGTGATATTTTTTATTTTTAGAATTGTTGAAAATTGAAAAACTTTTCATTTTTTTTTGAAATTTATGAAAAATACTGGAAAATGGTTTCTAATGTGTTCGACAAAAAAATAAGAAAAGTTCCTGGCCCGATTGCACCTGTTGCAGAATGACTCCGATGCTACAGGTGCGAGTGAGGTGGCAATAGATTGTCACGTTAATCGATGTAGGAGCGAACGAGACGGTAGGCGAATTGCGGTTCGGCTATTTCCAATATCCCCGTTATCGGATGTACAGTTAACGTATAGATAGAAGATGCTTCTTAAGAATTAATTAAAACTTATGTAGGAATACGATTCTAAAGCTGTAGCTTGAAGTGATCAAGTGGTTGAGACGGATGCTGGTGATGATGACGATTGATGCTGTCCAGAGTTCAGTCGGCGGGATGACGACAGGTGTCACGATGAGACGGTTGTTGTGTCACGTTCGATGGTCGTTGACCTCTCACGTGGTGTCAGCAGAATGTCGGATATCAGTTAAATATTATTGCAACCATTCCGTAATCTGCAACGTCGTGTCTTGTCATAGGTATATTATTTGCCAATAAATAATGCTTACTGATAAACATAATGTTTCGATGCAGGCGAGTATTCATATTTCAAAACCTGCAGCGTCTCGCCATACTTATTTTTATATTGCATATAAGAAAATCAATGATCTGAATAAAAACGAAATATCAGGTATCGACAAGGTGTTTTTTACTGCATCAGTTATTGAAGAAATAAAAAAAATCACTAGTAAGAATCTGTTGAAAATTGTTGACAACATAAAATGGAAAGTTCTCCATTCTTTATATAAATATATTAGGTTCGCATTTTTCTGGTCAGAATTTTAAATTTTTAATACATTGGTCATAATTTATATTAAATGGTCATAATGTATCTGTCAAAATTACAGAGGGCAGAATAAATAATTTATGTTTAGTATTTCTAACCTAACCCTTTATTCCAAGCTTTCATATTTTTATTCTGAAAAAAATTGATTTACATTCTGACAATTTAATGTGTTGCCTATATATTATATTTATTCAAATCTAGGAGGAGAATAAGTAAAAAGTATTTCAACTGTACGTATCACGTTGTCCCGAGCAGCCTTTCAACAGGAACAAGGCTGTACAAAATCGTATAACCACTGCACTCTTTGCAGTTTACATTAACCCGTAAAAGATAACCGATGACTTTTTATAATTAAAATTTCTTTAAAGAAATGAACACCACAATACCGCTTCATCACCATTGTCTGTGGGTACATAATGAAAACATATTATTAATATATTTTGATCGCCATGGCCAGATGGTAATGGCTAAACATTTTTAGCTATATCAGTTATGCGATGAAGGCTTCGAGTTCTAGAATGAAAACTTTATAACAGTTTATACTTATTAATCAATTCGTCGATCTATAAAGTTTTGATGCATTTTCATCGGTGTGGAGTATATTGAAATTTAACGGAGACTTTCAATATAAAGTTTCTAGTCCAACATGTCATTTCTAAAAGAGCAATGATTTCTAATTGAGAGAATACGAAAAGGAATAGACGATCATTGAATATAATAAATGGTACAGAATAAAATCATCACAAATACCCATGCATTTGGATGTAAATTCTTTATATCAATTGTAAATTTCAATTGATAAAATTTTCTGATAGGGAATTTAAATTTTTAACGTTTGAGTTATCAGACTGGACATCATTCTTTTGACTTTAAACATGTTTTACCACACCCAATCCTGAAAAACGTATTTTTGAAAGTTCAGTAGTTATAAAAAATTGTCAGTCACTTATTCTATAAATGGTTAATATACACGTGATCAATAAATAAAATAAACGTTCAGTATTTTATATAAAACGATCAGTTTTTTAACTAAACCTAACCTAAGCTAATTAAAGCTGTATTTATTTTGCATTATTTATTGAATTAGTTAGTGACCAAATAATTATTTGCCTTTCCCGAACATGAGGATTGGCAACAGTTTCTGCATTTGGGCCAAACGTGACGTTAATTATTGATAATTATTAGTGTATAAAAATATTTCAATCGAAAAAATATTAATCATCGCTCAGGAGCTGTTCGTCGAACATTACAACACGGTATAATTCTATTGACAGAAACTCGTCGCTTCGACCTACCTTGCCTCCAAGTGTGGGAACGGGGATTTTCACTCTTTTTTTATTCTTTTAAAGGGAATCCCCGTGTAAAAAATAAAGCACGGCCAATTGGGTGATCGGGGTCGAGTAGGGGCTATCGGAAAATTCGTCCCTCCGTAAATGACGTGGGAGCTTTTTCAATAGAGTATCATTTACAAGCTTTTAAGTGATTGCTCATATTGGAAAGAGTTTTAAATGGACTATAATTTATTAAGCTTTCTATTATTTAATTTAATAAAACAATTAATAGATATAAGTGTAAAACAACTTTTTTCTACCATAACCGCTCACAATGTGGAGCATATGGCCTCCTAATGGAGGTATCGCAACAAAAGTTTTCTACGAGAACAGTTTGTTACCGAGTTGCTCAATCTCTCTTTTTCAAAGAGAGTAGGGATAAAAAGGTAGGGCTACGACAGGGATAGAGGTTAGCTAATCGCTCTCACTATGACTTATGTTCAGGATCGGATGGGTGGAAAGAAATTTTAGACATCACCAACATTCATGCCAATGAGATCGATATTTTGCTAGTTTCTCAAGATGTCAATATTAATTCATTTATAAAATAAAATAATGCGCATACACAGAATATAATTCGCTTTTTGTTTTACACCCCTGTTGAGGTCCGTAGTGCAGTGGACAATATCATTGACTACGGATGTCTCGGATTCAAGTCCCGGTACGGACAGTTTCATAAATTGATTTTTCAATCAATTTATGGATTTTTGTGATGCCTAAAACTCGCTCTCACCTCACCGAAACGGGGCGTAGCGATTAGCTTACCACTGCTCCTGTCCTAGTCTTATCCTTCTATCCCTACTCCCTTCGACAAAGAGAGGTTGAGCAACTGAGTAACAAGTATTTCTCGTAGAAAACTTCTGTTGAGATATTTTTCGTCATCAAGAGGCCATATGCTCATCATTGAGAGCGGACATAGTAAAAAAAAAAGATTGCCTCATTCAAGATGTCTCTACTTTCAAGAGATCCTTTTGACAACGAATTTATAAATTTATTAAAATGTTATGTATAAAAATATTAATTTATTCAGTTTTTCGAATATTTTGCAACCAAGTCGGGTGGTGACCGCAGAGCAATACGACCTGAATATGGAAGGGAAAAATTCTTAACAATGTCATCTTCAAATTGATAGCATATATAATAGAGACTCATTATCTAGCATCTTAACTGACGTTGTTTTACGATGATATATTCTTCAATCGTTCAAGTTTTATTTTTAAAAAAGGGGTAAGGATACAAGGATGGGATAAGGGAAGAACTAAAAGTTAGCTAATCGATTACTCTTCGCCCCGTTTTTAGGATTGTTTGGTTGAAATGAAAATATCACATACATCTCCCTTCATAAATCAAACTACGAAAGTGTCCGTTTGGTAACTCGAGTTAGTGATAACCACAGCTGAATAGTACCTAAACGCAAAAACGTTGACCACTTTACTACATGACCGGAATTATAAATTACTACAATAAAACATTAAAATGGCAACACAATACTGCAATAATGTCATAACTGCCGATACATTAGTATTTATTTATTTGTAAGATCTTAAATCTGGCTATTACAATGGCGTGCGCTAATAAACCCGCCAGGAGGAGATTATTGTACGAAAACTAAATAACCCAAAACAAACACGATACGCAATAATAATAACGTAATAACCGATAATAATATTTCATAGTTTATTTTTATGGCCAACTTCGAAACGAGATACAATGAAATAAATACAACTTTATCAGCCAAAAGGAATATGGTAAGAGCCATAAAGAATCAAGGATACGACTTTTATATTATATCATATGAATGCAACTTTTGGAAACTTTTATAGAACCTTTTACTGATTTGTCGCCAGCTTTACGGTCAATGGCTGGTCAGAAATTATTGTCGCCTGTTTCAGAGTGTAAGGTAGTCCGGGTTCTATGATGTCAATCACCGGTCTCAGTCTATGGTATGACGCGTTTTATCTGTTATCTCCGCTTTCGTTCAGTGTTGTCGCTCGTATTTATTCGTTTCCCTTTACCACCAAATATTGCAATTCTTTTAAATTGATTTTTTTAATATTTCGAATGGTCTAAAAAACGCTGTAACAAATATTAAATCATTAAATATCAAAATATTTAGTTCTATGAGAATTATAGGATTTGGCTGATCGAAACTATCGTCAGATAATAATTATGACTATGACATGACGCTAACATAAACCAATTGAAGACCTTGGCATAAAAACAGAAAATGTCACAATATTCATTTTATTTAGGAAAGGGTAAATACACAATATTTTTGTCGTTAAAAACCTTCGCTGTTACCATACAAAATGGCGTCGACTATTGTACTATGTTTTAGAAATGCGGCATATTTTTCAGACCCGATTTGAGGGATTTAAGCTTTTTTTTTTAATGTATCTTTGGGTATCGAAAAATGCAATAAAATGAAAATGGAAAATAGTGGAAATTTGTTGGTTTTAAGGTCTTCAATTACTATAATTAATTCTAAAAAATACTAAATATTTTCACATTATTATAACAAGTATATGCTAATTCAATTAATGAGATTTCACTATTTTAACTTTGGCTAAAAATATTGATGCTAAAGTTTTTTCTCAAGCATGTCGGCTTCTATTGAGGAGCATATGGACTATCAATCGATCGTTTCAACAACCTCTCAATCTACCTCTTTTTTAGAAAGGGTAAGAAAGCAAGGACGGCCGAAGAAAAATACTTTTAATGAGGTAAACGCTCTTACTATCCCATTTTTAGGATCAAATACGCATATTTATTTTCATTATGATAGCGTTTGTTAAAAGATTACTATTACGAATGCAAAAGCTTACTTTCTTAACTCGTCCCTACTTCCTTAAATCAGCAAGTAAAATAATATATCCTTAGGCCTGCTAAGGGATGGCTGCGGCTCTTTGTGTGGGGTGGGGTAGTTATCTGCGAGGGTGGTTCGAATCCAGGGGGCAATAGGGTGGGTCGGACACTGTCCAGACATGTCCATTAGTGGAAAGAGGGGTAGATTACCCATTAGGAATTGTTTTTTGCCCTTGGTCCAAGCGCTGGGGAATATTAGGCTCACTGTTACAAATACAGGGGGGGAGGGTTAATTTGATAATTATTTTTGTGAAAATTATGAAATTAATATTGTTCAACATAAAGATATAACTGAAACTTATACAAATTTGAATTATTGAGATTTTGTACACTTCTATGTATTTTGTCACTAACGACCCGGGTTTCGCCTTTTGGCATCTTTGGGCATTCGTGCGCTCGAATGCCTGAAGATGCCGAAAGGCGAAACACGGGTCGCTAGTGACAAAACACATGGAAGTGTACAAAAATTCAATAATTCAAATTTGATATTGAAATTCCATCAAGCACCCTCAGTCGATGTCTTGTCAACTTATACTGTTAAAAAGTCCATAATGAAAATATTAGTTTGTCAGCAAGGAGTTGTTTTAGAATACCTTTTAATAAAAGAGTAAATTAAATTATTCAATATTTCCTGCTTAAAACAAGAAATCACGTCTACTTCCAATATGGAGCATATGGCTTGCTAATGAAAGTATCTCAACAGCAGTTTTTCTACAAGAACTGTTTGTTACTCAGATGCTCAATCTTTCTTTTTCGAAGAGAGTAGGTATAGAATGATAAAGCTAGGATAGTTTACACTAATGGTTAGGTAATCGATGACGCTATGCTCCGTTCTTTTAGTATCGGATGGGTGGTAGGGAATTCTGGACATCGCAAACATCCATAGCTACAAACGGAAATTCATAAATCGGTTAAAAATTAATTCATGCCTAAAGCGTAAAGTGTTCACCCAATGTATGCTACCAGTGTTGACGTATGCCTGCGAAACGTGGGCTCTCAATACACGAGAGGTCCAAAAACTAAGAGTGGCGCAACGTGGCATGAAAAGGTGCATGTTGGGCATAACGCGTAAGAACCGCAAAAGAAGCCAATGGATAAGAAAGCAAACAAGAGTGAGAGATGTGATAGAGGTCACCAAATTGATGAAATGGCGGTGGGCCGGACATGTCGCACGGCGAAAGACAACCCCTGGACAAATGCAATCATTCAGTGGTACCCGAGGGGCACTAAGCGGCCTCAGGGGCGTCCCAAAACCCGCTGGATTGACGAACTTGTCAGATTCGGTGGAGGTACGTGCAGAGTAAAGCTAGAAACCGAGAAAAGAGGAGGGAGCTGGAGAAACCGTTCATCCAGCAGTGTATCAACCCCGGCTGAAAATGATATATACTTCCCTTGAATTGGAAAAAAATACAACTTTCTCTTATATTGTAAAGATCTTTAATACACTTTCAGTTTTAAAAGATATTTGGCATTACAGCTCATTGCCAATACGCCAGATATTTTTTTGAAAAAAACCATGAGAATAATTTTATGAGAGTTTTTTAGTTACTCAAGATCAACTAGAGTAGAAAATACAGAAATAGAATCCATACCATAGATCGGAAATGTGACATTGAAATTTTAGTATTTTGAATGGATTCGGTGGCAACTTGAATAAAATTAATATTGATATCAAATTTGGATTATTGAGATTTTGTACACTTCCGTGCATTTTGTCACTAACGATCCGGGTTTCGCCTTTCGGCATCTTCAGGCATTCGAGCACACGAATGGAATTGAACTGACATTCGTGTGCTCGAATGCCTGAAGGTGCCGAAAGGCGAAACCCGGGTCGTTAGTGACAAAATGCATGGAAGTGTACAAAATCTCAATAATCCAAATTTTATATTGAAATTCCATCAAGCACCCTCAGTCGATGTCTTAAATTATATAATATTGATATCTTTGTTATTTCACTGGTTGTGTTACTAAATGTGTCACATGGCTTACCTCTTTCAGAAGTATATTATGTCTGAAGATGCTTAAAACATGTCATGTTTATTAACACAACCAGATGAATTATGAAATTATCAATATGAATGCTGAATATGTTATTAATCCTACCAAGATTTAAATCTTTGTCATCTGATCGCTAGATTAACACTTTTACCACTAGATTACGTAGATCAACGTCATAGTCTTTAATGAGCTTAAATTATTGATTGAAATATTATGTAAATATTCTGGCAAATATAAATACATATGGACCCTGATACACCCCGCTACGCTATAACCAATAACCTTCCCACCCTCGAAGAATTATTCTACATATTATATTCTTGCCTTTCAACACAAAACAACCCCCGTTCCCGCCCTTATTTTATCCCAGAAGCATCCCGCTCATATTTACCGCTAATAACATAATTTATAACTCGTTATTTCACTACATTATGGCCTATTATTTATTATGATTACTTATTAGAAACAAAGTTAGCGGTGCCCAAGACATATTGGTGGGTTGTGTTTTCTAATACCGTGACCACGTGGCATGAAGTTAAAATTGATGCAATGTTTCTTTTAATTATCTTTATTTTGCCAACATTATTATCCTTCACACGTAAATTTAAATCTTACAGGGTTTTTGTTTTAAATTGTCATATAGTTGCGATCTTGCTTCGGTTTGCAGAGTAATGGTTCGGCTTGGTCCCTGGTGCAGTGGTCAGCGTCGTAAGGTTCGGTCGTAGATCTTACTGGCTCGAACCCCAGTATGGAAGGTTTCACAAATTGATTTTTTAACCAATTTATAAAGTTCTATCCGTAGGTATGGATGTTTGTGATGATTGTCTAAAATTTCTTCCCACCCATCCAATCCCACAAACGGGGTGTAGCGAGATCGATTAGTTAACCACTAGTCCTGTCCTACTCAGGTACCAAAATGTTCTCTGAGAAAAAACTTCTATTGAGACCTCTCAAACTCTATTAGGAGTACAAATGCTCCGCATCGGGTACAAACAGGGTTAAAAAAAATCCATTCATTAAAAAATAAATGCATCAATTGATGAAAAAAAAACGGTGTTAACATTTAAAGTGCTAAAATATTTCTCTAGGAAGCGCAAAACGTGTCTAATATAGTTACACAAACAGTGGAATAATAAACATAATTTTATCAAATTATAACGGTTTACTACCGTTCATATTTCAACATTTTAATTCATATTTACTAACCTAAATTTTTAATTTCCGATAAGATGGACGTGGTGAGCTGATAGTATGTCAATTCATTCTGATTTGTCTAGCAAAATCAATTGTGAACACTCCACTACACCAGGGTTCAGCTAAAGAGGTTTTTCGTGCCACGGATGGATCACTTTGTATTTTGTAGTTAAGAAGATAACTATAATAACATATAAATAAAACACAACGTGTTTTTTGCCGGAAAATAAACATCTATACAAGACACTATTTAAATTCATTATAATATTTTTATCAATATTATAAAACCATTGATTTAAAAAAAAAAATTGTATGATACCGATGGGAAAAGGGGAGTGAGAAACTGCCTGTTCATGTGGTGTACGCAAAACAAATACTAAGTAATATCTCCACGATGTTATATGTTCGGAAAAGTTATCGCTTTTCTTCTTCTTGTATATGGCTAGCTAATCGGAAAACTTTTGTATTTTCCCCGATCGCTAGAAAACTGATATAACATTATTAAGTATTTATTAATAGAAGGGATTTTTTCAATTGTATAATTCTTGGCTTTTTATAAGTCTTCGAAATCATTTATAGAATGTTTTATAAGTGTTTCCAGTTTAAAAGTTTTGTTACAATTGAAGCAATATAAACTTTAAAACTTTTATCAACTGTGATAAAGAAAAATTATTGCATTATTTGCAAAAAACTGAAGCAGTTTACATTTTAAAACTTTCCACAGCTGTGATAGAAAAAAATATTCTTTCAATTCAATTCAATAAATTTATTTTATGTACATAACAATGGGTAACTTTGGCCCAGTTCTGAAGATTTATGTATTTCTATGGTTCATCATTGCATTTATGTTTGGTATTGTTCTACACAGAAATGAACTAATGTCTTAAGATGCAATTTAATTAAAATAAATAAATTTATTGTTAGAATTGATAAATAAATATAGATAAAACAAGGTAGGCAAAATTTTCATCCAAATCGGGTAACTTTGGCACACGATACAAATAATCACTGTAATTACTATAAATTCAGTGATTTTAAAGTCTTGACAAGTTTTCTTTATGCTTTCATATATTCTGTACATAATTGAAATGGGAAAAAATATACAGCATTTGGATTACAGATTTTTAATACAAATTGATAATATGGCTAAGCCAATTTATTTCAAGAAAAGTTATCAAATTGAGCTTTATCATTCCATGGTGACACAGTCGACAATAAAACAAATTATGTTGAACATTCATTTATATTTTTACCACCAAAGGCTACCCAATACCTTTGCATAACTAAAAAATATTCGAATGGCTTTAGTATTATCATGGTATTATAACAGCACCTTTTTCCATGTAGTGGTCCAATCTTATACAGATGGGCAAAGTTAACCAAATTGATGGTATAACAAAGGTTTTTATCTTTAGCAATGTGAAGAATGATAAAAAAAAATTACAAAATAATTAAAACGGTATGTTTTTATATTTTAAAAAATAAAACACAATTCATTTGTACTACTTCAAAATGTTTATAATGATCAGGACCGCTTTTGCCAATATCAACCGATAATGCTGAGTTGATAATGCTCGTGATGAGCGAAACCGGTCCTGATCATTATAAACATTTTGAAGTAGTACAAATGAATTGTTTTTTACTTTTTAAAATATAATGTCTTTCCACCAAGAATTGACAGTTTACACCTTAAAAGTATCTTTTTATGTCTAAATGTACTACCTTATTAACTCTATGAACACGCTGGACATGTTTGCATGTCCATGACTTAACCTCGTATTTTCAGCCGCTTGTGGATGCCACGCATGTATCCACAAAACACTTCAAACCTTTAGATATAGAAATTAGGCAACAGATCATGAAAATGTATTTTTAAACATTTTATTTTATATTTATTTGTAAAACACAAGGAAATATTTTTTTGAAAAGAACACTCGGTATTCAGTCTTTCGAATTTCAGCTTTGAACTGCCGATACGCAGCGTTAATCGTTAACCCTATGTATACTAATGCGGCTACGCGCTTGCTTGTGTGCGCGTTGGTGGTGTATATGAAGACTGGCCGAAGCCATTTTGCTTGCAAAGTCGTTGATTAAATATCATTAACCTCTTCATTTTCCTTGATTTATTTTAGCGATAATGCGACGAGTTTTGTTTACTTAATGTATTTGGGATAACAAAATATATTTCAGATAATTCTCTATTTGAATTGTTGAGATTTTGTACATTTTCATGTATTTTGTCACTAACGACCCGGGTTTCGCCTTTCGACATCTACAGGCAGTATACTGATACCTGAGTTATAAATTCCGAGAATAGCCTAAATCTTTGTTGGGAAAACAAACGCATTAACAAAGTGACGAATTGCCTAAAATAAATTCAAGCGAAAACGGTTCTCGCTGTATGAGTTAATAGTTTGTATGGATTTTTTACAAATTAAAATCGTTGGCTTAATTGGCTGATTGAATTGACATTTACGTGAAACTAATAAACTAAACTATATTAGGGTGAAAATAACCAAGTATTCAGTTCTACAATAATTGTATCGTTTTTTTGATAGCTATTGATGCTTGACGTAATCGTTAGAACTATGTTTTAAATTAATTTAGCGGAGGTACTCGGAGTTGTGAGAGGACGCACCAGCCCTTTATTACGTCCTAAATAAAAAAGCGTCGATGGACCTGGCTTGGACATGTGCTGCTGATGCTCCAGGGAACTTGAATCCTGCCTGTCTCTTTTATCAACCGGATGGATTCCATCATTCTGGAAAGCCAGTGATGACCATCCATAGGATGTACTCGGCCGAGCTACGGGACGCTGGAATGACCTGGGGGGAAGCAAGAAGATTGGCGTGGGGCATAAAATCTTAGAGCAACCGTGTCATGACCATATGCTCCGAAGAGGGAACGGCTATCATATCGTCGTTTTAGGCAAAAGAGAAAAACAGCCAAAGAGCCTTAACGGATTGAATTGATTAAGATTATTATTTATTTGTCTAGTAGCAACCAGCTTAGCATAATTTCCAATCAGTCAAGTTGATATAATAAATAGTGGGGTATATATAATACTTCTTTAAGATCAATAATTAAGATTTTTCTTTGTGAATACAAGATACGAACTCCTTTTTGACAAGAAAGCTAATCAAGAACCTGAACAATTGAACTCAATTCCGATAGGAAAACAATATGCAAATGTTTTAATATAAAAGAAGAAATATTAATGAATCAGCAAAGCGCGTTCGCCAATCAGAGAGCGAGCGGAAGCGGAGGAAGAACAAAAGGGTCTGAATTTATTAAAAAAATAATCAATCGTTTCTGCAACCCGCACGCCGAATAAAACGCCAAAGTAGGACTTCAAAGACAATACTAGGGATTGGGGGTGGTTTGGGGGTGGCATGGGGTGGTTGGCTGTCTCTATCCAGTTATGGAGGCGTATTTTGGAAGTGGTTACCAATGAAACTTTGCTCGTTTTCACATCTCAAAATATTTTTTTGTCAAATAAAGATATTGAATACTGTAATATTTTTAATGGATTCTGAATTTCATTTTTAATATAAAATTAATGTTGATAACTTTGTTATTCCACTGGCTATGTTACTAAATGATACACGTGTTTTGTTTAGACTAATTATATCGCAAGGTTGTATATTTATAAGGTAAACAATGATTCTTTATAACATTTAAAATAATTCCAGCTGACCTTTCAAATTTAATTTGAGAATTAAAATCATTTTTAATACATTTACGAAATTGCTGTCTGAAGATGCTTCTTAAGGAAACAAAACACGTGTCACTTTAATTTTAAATTAATATTGAATATTTTTCTATTGAAATATTGACTTAGCCTATTGTACCCTTACAGAATCGAATTGACAGGACTAGCAATGGGTCTCGGGTAAAAATCATTGAAATTCAATTGCTTGGATAAAAATGTTAGAAGAAACAGTATGTAGAGACTTATTCTAAAACCAGCATAAGTTGCTGAAAAATTTTCATGCACACAGATGTATAATTAAATAATACTTTTGATTAAACTCGCATTTACTTGACATAACTCGTAATGAAGCATTTAATACCGTAATAATAACTTAACATAATAAAATGCCATCCTCATATTACCGAAAAGCGGGTCAACTATATTTAGTGATACTTTTGGGGAACTTAATACTTTAACCTCTTTTTTCGTCAGTTGATAATCCTCGCTATGAGCGAAAGTGGTATTTGATCTTTATAAAAAATGTGGAATTAAACCAATAAAAACTATGTATAATATATTTCATAAATACTTTTTGGTGCCATTTTTACTATTTGAAATTAATTAAAGTTATATTATTATTTTGAATCTGCATCAAGCTACCAATATGAAATGTGTCATATATTATTATCACTCATATCTAATACTTAAAACACAGAAAAAAAACATTCAAATTAGATAATATTCCCAGTTCAATAAGTTGACAACATCTGCTTCAAAGCAAAACCGTTCGAACCAGATGAAGGGGGGGAGGGATGTTGTAAAATCATAATCGCGAATTTTTAATCAAATTTTTTCCCCAAACTTCGAAATGATTTTTTCATTATTCAATCTATTCTGCGGTCTGAGGAACCGAGAATCGTTCGACTATAAAAATTGTTTTCGCCTTTATCGCTTTTCATGTTTTTCCTGACAGTGCAAATGCATATTGGTAATAACTAAAATAAAGTTTATTTCTATTTGATTTTTATTTTAGAAAGTAAATCAGCCGTTTTCAATGTATTGTTTAAATGCCTTTGAAACCTGGATAAATTATTTAGAAATAATTGACTTTAGATTGTTAATGTTGCAATAAATTATAAACACTGAATGATAAGGGATGAAAAATAAAATAATTTATTTTCTATGGATTCGGTGGTAACTTTGTGAAAATTCATTTTTAATACAAAAATAAAATTGACAACTTGTTTATTCCATTTGTCTTATCACTAACGTGACGCATCTCGCCTCTTTATAAGCATCTTTAGACTAACTAAGGTGGACAACAAGGGGAATAACAAAGTTATCAATTTTAATTTTATATTAAAATATTTTGGTTAATAGTTTATATCCACGTTTTTTTGTCTTCCTGTCATTCACATCCCTCAAACAGTAACTCTACGCTAACACTATACCTACAGTGATAACAGAAAGTGTCAATAGCGATATCAGAAGAAAACATTCCCCTGATTGCATCATCATAAATAAGAACCGTACCTAATAACCATTATTAGTAAAATAAAAGTACTAATTTTCCCGGAATTTCTCAAAGCAAATAAAATCAACCGATACTTTGATATTGTACCAAGAATGAAAGGACAGATATTAAAGATAATTAGCCCCCTACCGGGAAATGCCGACATCTATGATATTTTATTAGAATGATAGGGTGATGGAGGGTTTGATTTGATAAGACCCAATCAAACATTATATTGTTTATTGGCGTAGCAATTTATATTGAATTCATGATCATTAGATGGAGGTAGTGTACGATTATTAGGTTGGTATTACATGATCATGTCGACTATGAAAAGGAAAAAGAACGTCACACACTTGCCCTCCTCCGTGGTGCAGTGATTAACGTTTTTAGCTACGGCCACGTGTGTATCGGGTTCGCGTCTCGGTACGGATAGTATCATAAATTGATTTTTCAATCGATTTATAGATTTCTGTTCGTAGGCATGGATGTTTGTGATATCTATAATTCGCTACCACCTACCCAATTCTAAAAACGAGGCGTAGAGAGGGCTTATAGCTAACCACTAGTCCTGTACTAGTCCTATCTTGCTATCTCTTCGAAAAAGAGTGGTTGAGTAACTGAGTAACGTGAGTTCACGTAGAAACACCTCTATTAGGTGTTCATATGCTCGACAATGGGAGCGGACATGGCAGAAAAAATAAAAAACAGCAATTGGTCCCAAAACTTGTCAAAATACAAGAATTATAATATACAATCTGATCATTATGAAGACGGTTTGTTTCTTACATACCAGGCAATTTTTAAAAACTGTTAAAAAAAAAGAATAATGTATTGTATCTATTTATGTATCGAATTTTTCTTTATATCGTTTTGAATAATGGTGTATTTTAAACTCTTATGGCGCAATACAGAGCAGGAGATTCAGTTCTGGCGGGAAACAGGGGGCGCAAGACGCCGCGAAAAGCGCGCGAAAGGGAAGGCTTAATGTCGCAATATCCGCTTCCTTTTGAAATAAACCATAAAACGACACCCACCGCTCGTGATGTCATTATTCCCACCATTTCGAATGTATATGTTTAAATACAGAACAGAGCGAATCAATTATTATATTTACAGCAAATAATTATTCGATCTCGCAAAATAGATACAACCGTTCATTGCTGAAAAGGGTTTATATCACTCACAACTCACAACACATCCGTTCCTTTTTTGCTTCATGTACTAATGTACTAATTGTTGTTTACAGATAAATAGATATTCTCAAGCAAATTTTGTTTAATTTCATCAGGTTGGGTGTTTAAAAATTCCCGCTAACTGTCAGTTTGACAATCAATGGAATTTTTGAAACACTTGTTCAAGTAAAAAAAATACTTGGAATAACTTCATTATTTTTAGATTTACATAGCCTGTTAATTGGTTAATTCAATCGTTCAATCGCACTTTTTGGAGATGAAAAAATACACAAATGAAGATTGCATTCGACAATTGATTATCTAAAATTTAAGCGCACTTTACATGCTCGTTTTTAGCATTGGAAAGGAAATGGTTAATCAAGAATGCAAACATCACAAACATTCATGCCTTTGAACTCAGAATCATTAATTGTCTGAAACACTCAAAACAATTCAAACCTGTTACTGATATTGGTTTAAGACAGCATGTGACATGTGGCTTTATAGTGTATCAAGAGCGGTCTTGTGACTGAAATAAACAAATACATAAATAAATAAATTTCATTAATTTCCTTCATTTACAAAATAATGTGCATTCATTTTTATGTATGTTGACTTTAAGATAAATGAATACGACCTTCCGACATAAAAAGATACGTCCTCCCTGGTTTAAGATATTACCACAATGGTTTTATTCCCAATATTCTCATAGACCATAAATCTACCAAATGTGAATAACCGATATGTCAAAAAGATTCTAATACTGAGAGAAAACACTTTTTCACAAGAGGAAATTTTACATAAGAGGCATTCGCTAACAGAATGTTCAAACATTTTTTGACTAATGGTATTTTTGTCAAGTGTAAATGAATTACTCCATTCAATATGATTATCGGTGACTCAATGATAATTTTTGTGCGTAAAGAAAATAATGAAGAAGAATTCACTATTTTAATCGATCTTATTTACTATCAATTCTTGGTGGAAAGATATTATTTATATCACTGAAAATGTTATTGTACTGATGTCGGCACCAATGTGGAGCATATTGAATTCTGATGGAGCTTATCTCAACACAACTTGTTCAACAATAACTACTATTTTTCGGAAATGGTTAGGATTGAAGGAAGGGGCTAGGACAGGACAGGTGGTAAGTAAATCGCCATTATGTCATGTACGTCTGTTACAAAATATGCGAAGGATGGACACCACAATACACGTATGTACGAATTATGTACGTATTTAAAAAAAGTATGAACATAAACATACCGAGGTAAATGTTGTAGCTAATCAGAAAGTATTAATTTTTAAATGTGAGTATTTTTTTAAGATTTATTAAAGAGTGACACCGCCCCGTACTTATGGGGCGGACAGAGTCTTCAAAACCAGTCTGCAGACTCTTCCTATTAATGAAAATTTAAAAATGTAATACCCCTCCTGAGGCGTTTAAGAGTAGTGTCATATTTGTTTGGTTGCTGTTGTTGGTTTACAGTTTGAAGTGGGCGAAGGGCCTGCGATCCTGCCAGTCGGGTCTCGACCTTTCCCGGGGAAAGTCGTCGGCCGACGAAGCGGCGATTTATTCCATCGCTTACTAGTAAAACCACTTACAGAGTTTAAATTAAAGTGTGTAAATCTGTTGTGTAACTGTCTTAACTAACTGAAACTAATTGCAAATAAACGAGAAGAGTATACGGATAAACGACCGGGTTTTAATGGAAAACGAAGGAGCCGTTGTTTTGTCCTTTGTTTGTCGTTGTCCCAGGACGCGGGCCTTGAAGTGTGTTGAAGCCCGCACCCCGCTTCTCCCCGCTCTCCACCTCCCTTCATCGAGCGGCGAGACAGACGTTCGTGTGTTTCGTTTCCCTACTCTCTCAAGAGGTGGTCATCTTTTGTCCTCCATTTCAAATTGGTTAAACACCGTTTTTACGAAATATGGAAAGGAAGGAGACCACACTACATTTATATTAATTATATAAGTATTATAACAAGATATGTACATGAACAAACCGAAGTTCACGCTGTAGTTAATCAGGCAGTTTTAATTTGATATACGAATTATTTTTTACCATTTACAGTGAGTTCCGAAATTGAGATTTTGATATTTAGACAATCCCGGGGTTGGAACCCATAACCGAATACGCGGAACCCTCAAGAGGATTCATTGACTACTCTACTACTATTACTTACCAAGGTATAGACTTAAAAGTTTCTTTTGGAACAATCTCTTATTTCATTGTGGAGTTTGTGTACTTCTTCATTTTAGTTGTTTTTCTCACTAGTTAAGAAGCTCACTCGCTTCTACAATCTGCTGCTCTAGGGGCCATCGATAAGAAAAGTCCTTTGGCGTCCTTTACTTGGTCGCTCAAGTGAGTTGGGGCCCTTCCGCGTCCCCTTCTACCTTCGAACGTTCCTGTGATGGCGAGTCTCTCAAGATTGTAGGTAAACTTGCGGGCGATGTAGCCAAAAAAAAACCGAATATGCGTCTTGTATATACGGCTGAGAGTCTTTCCTGGATTGAAACCTCGTTCAGAATAGATACGTTAGTGAGTTTGGCTGTCTACGGTATACCTTGTATCCCTCTTCAGTACCACATTTCAAATTGCGTATATGTCCTTTTAGATCTAATATGAAAAAAAGTTTTTCTACGAGAGTTGCTTGTTACTCAGTCGCTCAACCTCTTTCATGCTGTTATACTTACCCTTTAAGGAGCGCTGGGTAGCAATATATTATTATTCAGATGCGGAATATCAAAATGCCGAATGCATTTGAATTCTCTCCTACAAAATATCTAAAGCATCTACTTGAAATGACATAAAATAGATGACAATATGCAACCGGGCATTCTTGTAGGGGATAAATGGCTCCCACTGCGAGGCGCTCACTGCTTCAGATTTTCCGAGGGGCGACAGATATAATATGAGCGAGTACTAGTCAAGATAATTATCTATTGAACAGATAATTTTGACGACAATATATTTTATTGCTTTTTTTTTTTTTGCTTTGTTGTATAAAAAAAAGCAATTTTAACTATTATCTATAAATAAAAACGTCGGCTCCGTGGTGCAGTGGCTAACGTCATTGGTTACGGTTACGGGTGTCTTGGGTTTCCGGTGCGGACAGTTTCATAAATTGATTTTTCAATCGATTTATTGATCGTAGTCATGAATGTTTGTGATGTCCGAAAAATTCCCTCCGACCCATCCAATAGCTTTCTCCTAGCCATATCCTTTTATCCCTACTATCTTAGAAAAATAAAGGTTGAGCAACTGAATTACAAGTTAAAGATACCTTCATTGGGAGGCTATATTCTCCACACTGGGAGCGGACATGGTAAAAAAATCTGATTGTGAATAAATAAAAAAATTCACATATAAAATCAAATATTTATTTTAATCGAAGTAATAATGGAGACAAATTTAATTTTAAAACACGAATTTACGCTTAGTGGCCAATACCGGGATTAAAAAATTGTAATCCCAAAATCTCTAGATCATAAAAAGGGTCCGGGATCAAATGCTCTAGTTGTGGTGTCCAAGTATTTGAGCTTAACTCTTCAATTGAAATATCCTGTTTCAGGTTTGAAATAAATTGACTATGTACATTATATTATTGAAATATTCAAATGAATGCGACCAGATAAACTAAACGATGAACGTGGATAAGCAATAGTGTAGCTTAACGAAAACTGACAATAGTAATTAATATACTATTTATTAAAATAACACAAAATGTATTTTTTCTAATTCTACAACTGATGGCTGTTGAGAATTCTAGCGGTTAAAGGAACCGATCCTGAAATGCTACATGAAATATATTTTAACTTTTTAAACGTGGTTTTTCGAAGTGGCGTTTGTATTGAGACCTTCCAATTTAATGTCATGTAATTTAATGTAAAAAATTTCGTTAATTAATCATAATTCTATGATTCTTAAAATTTATTTAAAAAAACGTCGTAGGTGAATATAATATTGAACAGCCTTCTTTCATAGAGAGCAACTACTCTTCGAGATGTGTTTCTCTGCTCATATGCGGAATAGGCTATTGAAAACAGGGGTGGGAAATATTGGAGAGTTGAAAATATTGCATTACATTTTCGAGCTTACTTCGCAATAAAAAAATTGTAATAATTGTACAGAAACCTTTTTTTTACTAAAAATGAATATTTTATCAGAAAGAATTGTATACTATATCTATAACTTAACAATATAGGAACGTAATTGAATTCTAGTGTCATATATTATTGACTTAACTTTGTAGACAAAATTTAGATGGACGCGAAAATAATTTTCTTTCCAATTTACATTTCACTTTTGAATTTATTATTATATATCTATCTATATTGATTACTAGAAAAAACTTTTCAATTTTCATTCTTTTAATTCTAGACGGTGTCCGTGGCGCAGTTGGTAGCGTCGCTGGCTATGGTTACGGATGCCTCGGGTTCAATTCCCGGTGCGGACGGTTTTCATAGATTGATCTTTCAATCGATTTATGGATTTCAGTTCGTAGTCTGAGTCCTCCCTCCCACCAATCCCATCCTCACGGGGCGGAACGAGAGCGATTAGCTAACCACTAGTCCTGTCATATCCCTATCCTTCTATCCCTACTCTCTTCGAAAAAGAAAAGAGAGGTTGAGCAACTGAGTGAAAAGCAGTTCTCGTAGAAAAAATTCTGTCAAGATACCTCCATTAGGAGACCATATGCTCCACATTGCAACCGATTTAAAATGAAAAAAAAAACTATAGTGTATGTCAAAATAATGTGTCGGCATATATTATACCAACAAATGTCTATATTTATATGTGCGTTTCAGATGTTGGGATTTACAAGTACAAGAAGTGTCTATGTTCACTTGAGCAGCTCTAGCACAAAAAATCACCTCAGTATTAATTTGGTAATAGTGATGTGAAAGATAATGATCCATAAATTGTTAATTATAAATATACAATCGCCTGTCAGTTAATAACAATTGATGAATGTGAAGGAGGCACTTGTAGCATTAGGCTCCTTATATGTAATTATTGTGGTACGCATAAATTGATAATTTTATTTACAATTTAATTAATCCAAAAACCTACGGATGTATAAAATCATGTATATATTGTATCGGTGGAATATATATTTAAAATGAAATTTACAGTGCTTTGAACCCCTGTTTCCTAAAGCTCACAAGATGGATAGATATTTTGCATGCCGAAATCATAAATACTCCCGCAGCGCGGGACGGGTTGAGGGGGCGAAACGCGGGCGACATTACTAAATCCATTCTTCAAAAAAAAATATTCATATCATAAAATTTTATTGATGTTCCTAATGCGTCCCGACCGACGCCCGCCTCCCCCTCTCCCTGCCTCTCGCGAATGGAATACGACGGATGACTTACCCCATTGCGGGCATATACCCCGATCCACTCCATTGTCAAAAATATAATATGTATAAATCTCATTTCTGGGGGTGATGAAATTCGCTAATTTATTGCCGGCAAGTTGTCATTTTGCGGAAGTGAAATAATTCTTAGAGAAAATATTGTAATTCTCTCGAATGGTCGTAAATTTTCGGCACTCCATTTCTGAACAATATTTTTAGTTTTTTTCTTAAATATTCTTTCTAAAGAAATCTTTATTAGATGTTATAGAATTATTCCAGTGAATCATGCTCTTTCCTTTGATGCTGCAATCACAGTTTCGAATCTTCAGACTGGAATTAGAGTGAGAAAATAGTAACTATTGTTATTACTTGGTTACACACAAGAATGTCTTGACTTTGATAGAACCCTGACTAGCGTGGGACAGATCATCGTGAGGGTCGACAGCTTCAGGCATATCAGTGTACACATCCCGGAAGACGGTTACGCAAAGAAAATTCTAGCTATCCGCTTAAGAATAGTTGGAGCTACATAAAACTCAATGCAGAAGGTCTGGGACACGCAAATTAACGTGAATATACGGTAGCGAATATAGGCACCTGACAAAGACTCCGCATACTTAATTTCGAGAATAGATGCTTGCGTTTGATACTTGGGATGTGGTTGTTTGCGATTAGGTAATGTACCAGGCAGCGCACTGTTACATCAGCGGTCATAAAGAAACGTTGGAACTGGTTGATTCACGTGCTGCAGATGCCTCTGGAGAGTGATAATTATACTTGCTTTTCCAACGGGTGGGAATCCGGTGTCCTGGACGACCATCGGGTACTCGTTACATTACTTTGACAAGGTTCCAACATTTTGGCTTAAAATGACCTTTTGATTGGGAAATGTTGTATTAGTCACATTCGTTGATTTCAGAGTCCTATATTGTTCGATAAGGTAGTTCTATCCACACATTTGTTTTCATAAATTTGTTTTATACGGTTCTATGAATAGATATAACTAATTATTATCATCTCTTTTTCAACATTTTTTTCAGATTTTAAATTCCGTAGAATGAACAAATATTTACAACACGTTTGAATTAAATGCAAATTTTAGCATGACCAATTGTAGGTAAAGTAAATGTACTGGTAAGAAACGTAGACCCGTGCTCTAAATTGTAGAGTTCAGACAAATAAAACCATCTTTTGTTGGATTGAGGAAGTAACACATCACCATATATGTCACCGGGGTGTCATAGCGGCCATTTGAAAATAACACCTTATGCATTAAGTATTTTATTTTGGGTTTCTTAAAAGAATTGTTTAGGTATCAGTGTAAGCATATGCTATTTGAGTCAACCAAGAGTGGTCTTCCAGGAAGCTCTGAGGCAACTCTGAGGAAAGGTTGTCATGAAACCCTCTCATTAGATATGGTCAACTTTTTTTATGTTCAACTACTGACACATTGATATGGATGTTAAAAATTAAACAAAATTTTTTGTTACATACCCTTTTCTAATATTTGTCTTATCATATTAATTAAGATATTTGATTTATTATGAATACACTTGTTTTGCCATCACTCGGTCTAATGCTAAATATTAATCGTTATTTATATTGAATTTTTCTCATAAGCGATCAATTATTTGTAAGCTTAGCTTACTGATATTCATAATAAAATAATAGAAAATGATTGATTTATTATGTGACTAGTGAGTACATGGCACTCAAAGAAAGAAAGGGTTTGTGTTTTAATTCTGTTTATTGAACTGATTTTGGTTTAGAGGTCTGCACAGGCCGAAATTTCATAAACCCGAACCCAAGTTTCAATATCACACTTGTTATAACACAATATTTTTGTTTTTCGTCTGGTGCGTACACGAATAAATCAGAAAGTTTTTCCTATATGTCGCTGTATGTACGTATTTGATTCTTTTTTTCAATTTTAGATTTTCATTTTTTTTTCTTCAGAACCCTTCACGGGTGTGTGCACAACAACTCACCGAAGTTTCATCGAAATCTTATGAATAGTAAAGGAACGCGTAAAGGACAAACAAACGTTTATTTTATATAATATTTCCCGGCATGATCACAATAAGTCCTTCCTGAAAGTTTCGTCGCGATCGGTTGAGTAGTTTAGGAGCCTATAAGATCCGGACAAACCAACAAACAGACATTCATTTATATATATATAGATGATGTTGGCACAGATTTTAGAGACGCGTAAATTTAACGCTGTCGGGGCTCAATGGCTTAATTTATATTAGTAGATAATCCTTCATTAATAAACTATTATCAGTAAGTACCGATATTCGAATATCCTTCACAGGGTGTCGGAAATATTCGAGTAAGTCGCTACATGCGGAGCGAGTAAACAGAATATTATATCAAAGTGGGCTGGATGCAATTCACCGCTTGACAGAAATACACCACGTTGGATTGGACGCGAATTTGTCATTCGATTGTGAGATTAGTGGGAAATTTGAGATTGAACATACGTGTGTACGGGAATTTGTACATTGTGTTTTATTGGATGAAACGCGTTGGAGACTATCATTGTGAAGGGAATGAAGTACAATGATCTGGACCTGTCTCACTCATCACGGACATTTTCATTGATAACATATAAATAATAACAAGGCTATGTATTTAAATCAAATTAAGTGCTTATAACTACAAGGTCCAGGACACCGGAATCCCACCGGCTTTAAGAAGAAGCAAGCAGAATTGAGACTCTCCTGGATGACCATCGGGTAATATCCACAGAATTTACTCGGCGAAGCTTAGGGACTTTGGCATATCATGGAGAGGCACCGCGTGGTGACCATATGTTCCACATGAGGAGTAAATATGGTCGAAGAATAATAACAATTACAAGGTATTTCAAACGAATGGTTCTAGAACTATAAACAGAATTTACAGATATTAAAACAAATTATATATAAACTAAATTTAATATAATTTAACACATCGACTGAGGGTGCTTGATCGAATCTCAATATCAAATTTGGATTATTGAGATTTTGTACACCTCCATACATTTTGTCACTAACGACCCGGGTTTCGCCTTTCGGCATCTTCAGGCATTCGAGCACACGAATGGACTCGAACTGACAGACAGTAAACAGTGTCTAACGTTTATATAGAAGATACAAATGCGACAAATATTATTTACGAGGTAAGATATTATACGTCTGAGAGCCACACTGATACCTGAGTTAAAATTTCGGGAATCTCCCTAATCCTTATTTTGTAAACACCATATTAACAGAGTGGCGAATTGCCGCTTTTCAACTTCTTTTAGAAATACCAGTGCTTTTACAATTATAATAGTATTGTGGGTTTTGACGGGATGTAATTCGACGAATGGGTAAATATATACAATCATTCCACATTTAGTGACATCTGTTAGGTGTTTCAACGTATCGGATATAATAGCGGAGAATTAGGAAGGTTCAGCTGCTCATTCAAAATCGGCAAGGAATTTAACTCGGCTCTATTAATTTTCAAAATTTCTTGATAAAATAATTTATGATCCCCCATGTTTTTATGCAACAGTTTAACCCCATCATCCGCATTAAACGTATGGTTCTCCATTAGCAAGTGATTTGCGAATGTCGAAGTTTCTTTTTTTAATCTAAAGGCAGCTAAATGTTCTGATACCCTTATATCTAATGTACGTGTGTACAGTAAACAGTGTCTAACGTTTATATAGAAGATACAAATACGACAAATATTATTTTCGAGGTAAAATATTATACGTCTGAGAGCCACACTGATACCTGAGCTAACATAAATTTAATAGTCTACAATTTAAATGTTAAGAACATCTCACAAATCAATAACTACTAAAAAATAAGCCACAATCAATCATGATAATATATATACAGTTATAGCAAATAATTTAATAAAAATTAACAATAATAATTCAATTTTATTAGTTGATAGTACTCGCTACGAGTGAAACTGGTTATTAACATTATAAAAATGTGGAAGTAGGTCAAAACAAATTGTGCTTTATTTTTAAAGTATAATGTCTTTCTATCCAGAATTGACAGTTAACACCTTAATTATTAAATTAATTTAACCAATTTCATTAAAAATCTCCCGTCAGATAACTAATACGGTTTAACATCACCCGTTGTGACAATTAGAAATTGCAGTGGCGTAGGTGAAAGGATGGGGGTGGTGTTGTATAATACGACACGTAGATAGGTCGCCTGAAATGCAGTGCGATATAAGGGCGCGTCATGTTACTAGAATGTTTCTCTAATTGGCGATGTCTGTCGCAGACCCCG
Organism: Himalopsyche phryganea; assembly: GCA_022494535.1. Taxonomy (NCBI): domain Eukaryota; kingdom Metazoa; phylum Arthropoda; class Insecta; order Trichoptera; family Rhyacophilidae; genus Himalopsyche; species Himalopsyche phryganea. The sequence continues at coordinate 1,978,360 of JAGVSL010000039.1, forward strand.
CTCGCCAAACAGCGGTCCGCCGTCACTGCATATTATTAGTTAGGGGGTGTAAAGGAGGGAATATCTCACTGTACTACAACAGTTCGTCAAAGGCAATAAATTATCTTTATTTTTTCGTATTTATTTTACAAATACCGATAAAGTTTTAGCATGAGTGGCATGTGCTTTGAATAAGCTTAACGATTGAATAGACACAATAACAGTGGCTATATGCTCCATGAAAGAACAGATATGTAAGTTTCTTAGCGCAAAAACGTATTAAGTGCAACACTACTCGGGTTTCAAACAAACGAAAGATTTTAAAAAATAAAACACAATTCATTTGTACTACTTCCACATATTTATAATGATCAGGACCGGTTTCGCTCATCACGAACATTATCAACTGATGCTCGTGATGAGCGAAACCGGTCCTGATCATTATAAATATGTGGAAGTAGTACAAATGAATTGTGTTTTATTTTTTAAAATATAATGTCTTTCCACCAAGAATTGACAGTTAACACCTTATAGGTGAAACGAAAGATTTATCATAAAATTAAGCTTCCAGAGTGATTCAATCACGAAAACACGCCAGCTCGATTCAAGTCAATATCTTTATTACATTTGGTTATACAAAGTTAGTCAACAAGTGGTTTTTAGTAGCGACACTTAAGTTGAGGTCGAAATTTCAACGCCCAGCCACTCAGCCTCGACTCAGCTTCGCAGCCGCAATCCGATAGATGATGTTTTGGTAAAAACGTGGCCTTTTTGTTTGCAAAGGACGCCGGATAACGGGAAAGGGATCAAAAGAAAGAGAAATCTAGAGCGACGTTTGGTATCAGATAATAATAACCAGGGGATAATAATTCTAACGATTTTTGTAAACTGTAAACATGACAATTTGATGTGAATTATTAACAATTAATTTTATGCACAGTAATAAATCCTTGTTTTTCCACTGCCTGATTTTCTCACTAATTGTGTAGTGAAAGGTGATTCGAGGTAGATTCTGGGCACGTTGCTGGTAACACTTGTTTTGCAACATAAAAGTTTATTTAATAGATGTTCTGAGATAATCGCATTTAAAGCATTGTTTTTTTTTCAAAGTTCTCTCTCTCTCAAGTACAATTGTTTGTGATTTAAAAAGATTTGTCGTACATTATAAAGAGTAATCTTTTTGGCACAGAAATCATAATATTGGGTATCGATGAGTTATTTATAGTTATATCATGCCTTTTGTCAGAATAGTATAATAAAAATATGCTTTAATACTGTTTTTTTAGAGCCGTTATATCTTATGACTTCATGCGTTCTACTTTAAAAAGAGCGTTAAGTCGCATGCATTTTGACATTAAAAACAGAAAATCATCAAATGCTGACTTAATGCGTTTTGCTAGATATTATCATGATAATATTAACATTAAAGCGTTATTAGTTTCATCAAATGATATTATTCCAATTATTTATTTAAAAAGTTGACCGATAGCTGTGAATAATGTCCGACCTTACATTTTACATTGTACAGAGTAATATGCAAATTAATTCGCTTCATATTGAATCTTAATAATCCATTATACAAATCAATCGCGTGCCCCAAGTATGCAAATTATCCATTAATTACAAAGTGCATCAATTCCACACCTTTCCACTTGCAACACTGGACTTGTGACAAGGAAGGCGGCCGGGGAGACTTGGCGCATGGGGAAATATTCCCGGGCGCGCGGTCTGGTGTGGGCGATCGGTTGCACCGCGGCGCCGATAAACAGGTGCCAGCGGGATGCTAATTTGGATTGAGAATTCGCGTTGATTTACGCAGGTGCTTGGTGAATTATTGTCGCCATTGTGCCGCCGTGACGTCTGCCGGTACTGAATGCCGGGGCTACCGGTAATGCCACAATAGAACACTGATGTGCTCGAAGGTCTGGGGCTTAGGGGGGAGGTTTAATTTGAGGATTTAGTGCGGTGACCTTGTGCGATTCTTGGTTATTGATTTTACTAATATTCGATACGGGCGCAATTTTTATCGAGTGAATATGACAATCGAATTTATTGCGCGTAATAAATTAATAATATTAACAATAGTAGTGTATTTTTTCAACATAATGCTGGAAAATGATAAAAGCCAAATCAACATAATTAAAGGAAAAATAAGCAATGCCCTACTCTGTAGCCTAGTGGGCTTTAATTCATTAATAGTGACATGGACAAGTTCTCGAATCCTAGAGGAATATTCTCTTAAAACTATTTTTCATTCGAGTTTTGTCTGCTATGTTTTTACTGTATTCCGCTCATATTAATTGATGCTAATTGCTCTTGGTAAGCTCAGTTTTGTAACCGATAGTATCTATCGAGTGGAGCCAACCATCATATTCTAAGTATTTTTGCGAGAGAAAAAATGTTTTTAAGGACACGTATAATTTCAAAACGTTTCCATTATATTAAGTTAATTCTGCCAATCGGAACTAATATTGGAACGGATAAGGGTAATTGCCGTTTATTATTGACTTCACTAGTATCAGTAAGCTGCTGCAATAATTAACATGGATCATTAGCTCGTAGCATTAGGTCACTCTGCGTAGAGGTGCGGTGGGTCATTGCCTGTCGTAACGGTTTACGGCGTAGCGACTACTTGATCGGTTATGATGTGGTCAATGAATCTTAAAAGAAATGTGTTTTATTAATTCATTACTTACTATATTTTTAAATCTTCACCAATGAGAAAAATACTGACACTATTTTTTATCAACCATGTACCAACAAAATCTAGCAATCGATTTATTTTATTTTATTGTGGATTGAATAAAACCCTAGATAATAAAAAATAATAAAAAATATTATTGTACAGTTCGCTTTTTCTGCAAATGTAGGATCAATATATGAATGTGGTTAACCAGTCAATTATTAATAATTTAATAGTCTGACTGGAAAATTCTGAATAATTTAATTTGAATTTGACACTCGATCGTTACTGAGAATCGCGTCTTACCTGCAATATTTTTATACTAAAATAAAACATAGAATTTTTTTTTAAGTCTGTTACTGAAAGGTAAACACTATTTTCCTTTTGTATACTCTGTTGCAGAATAATGTCGAAGAAATCAGAGCTCTTAGCTTACTTCTAATCCTTTCCTGGCCCCATCTTTCAATCGTAACTATCTCAAAAAAATGGAAGTATTTTCACTAAATTATTAAACCGTTTTTTTAGGGATGCTGCATTTAAAGTCCATCTGCTGCAATTGGCTGGTTCCGCCACACAACTATCAGATCGTTGACATTAAATAAAATATTGAAATCATTTACAATACGATTTTGCATGATTTAAAGACACTTTGCGTGGATGGCTGCTAAATTAATACGGCAATCTCTCACTAGAGCAATTTCTCTCTCAAAAGTCTCGTGGCAAACACGATAAATCAAACGTATAGGAATCCACAGTTGCGATCATAACTTTACTATGCAGAACATAATGTGCGAGATACCCTCTACCCAGCGACGCCACTGCTCATGTTTACTCTTATTTGTGTTTAGAAATGAAAGGATATGCGTTGGTGAGATATAACAGTGAAAATTTGTTAACTCCAGCGTCATCAGTCATTTATTTTTGATTTTTATAAATATGTTTCCAATTGTTAAATGCGTGACCCGATTTTACTAAAGGTATGTAATGTTGATTATGATGAGAATTATGCAGTTCAGAAGAGATATGTTCAGTTCAACAGGCAGCGACAGAATGAATCCGGTCCTTCCTTCTTTGTTTATATATATATATATATACTGTCACCGAATGTCTATCTCCTACTTTAGTCATCATGACTTGCTTATCCAGAGCGTTCACCTTTATCGCAATATGTTCAAAATCCGTGTCGTATATCGGTGAAATAAAAAAATATTTGCAAATTAGCCTCCTTAATATTTCTGACGAATAATGAAAAGCATAATGTTTCGTTAATCTACAGAAAATATATCGTCGATGTTCTGGAAGAAGACACTAACTTGAAAATACTAGTTTTGAGTAATTGGACTTTGAAATTTGCGAAATGCTCGAAATGCCATACGTTTTTCATCTAGTTTGTTTTTAAGTAAGTGTAATTTATAAATATAAGTGTATGGCTATATATCGTCGCTGTTCTGGAAGAAAACAATAAATCGAAAAAATTACATATTGAATTAGTTATAAAAAAATGTTCCTGATTTCAAACTCTACCGCATGAAAGAACACACTATTTTTTTATAAATTATGCTTTTACTTAAAAACAGTTTTGTAAAAACAAATTTAATGAAAAACGTATAGCATTTCGAAAATTTGAAAAACTTCAAAGTCCAATTACTTAAAACTATTATTTTTAGTTAGTGTCTTCTTCCATAACAACGACGATATATTAGTAAAGCATACTTTCCCATCATATCCTTGTACAGTTACCTCCATACGCTTGCATTCAACAACATGCATCCACCCAATATGCTATCAATTCAATATGTATCAATGAATTATGAGGCATGACAGTGGCGCCCGGTGGCAAGGGGGGCACTAATATATTTAATCAATTTATAGCTAGATTTACGATTATATCGAATAGATTGAAACATGCACGTGGACCCACGTGTGGTTAGGGTTATTGATTGTACAATTACTTGTGATTAAGAGCCTAGTGTTTTGATAAGCCAGCTTTGATGTGCTAATTTTACACGTGTAGTTGAGGCTTTACTCAGTTCTCTGTTTTAGTACAGAGGCTTTCGCATCAGGGATTCGACTTTAATATGCTTAAAGGAATATTAAATAATGTCATCATAGTTGTCCATAATATCTAAAATAATTAATAATCAATACTGTGCACATTGAATCCTGGTTGAAAAGACATTTTAAGTCATGGCATAATTTATACATTTATATATAAATAAAAACCAATGCATTCCTATGCATTCCTTTACCATTCATCCGATGTTGATCAAACTTCAGGGAATTGTTGTGCGCACACATGCGAAGGTTTCTGAAGAAAAAAAATTTTAACCTAAAATCTAAAAATATAAATCAAATTCGTACACCTAGCGACATCTCTGAACCAGGCGGAAAAACAAAAAAAAATATTTTATATATAAAATAGAAGTCTGCATGGGCCCGGGCTTAGATGTATAAAGACAATTCGGATTTGAGCTCGGGCCTTGCATTCAAATTGCTATGGAATTCAAATTTAATAAAAATATTTTGCAGTATGTCCTGGTCATGCATCAGCCATAAGGCAATAGTTTTCATAATTTAAATAATTTATTTCACATTGCTATGAGTATCGTTGGAAATATGGAAACGATAACATAATATATATTGTTTGAAAAGTATAAATGAATTAATATATTAAAAAATAAATCGGGCTTTTTTTGGGAAGAGAAAAATAAATCAGGTTTGGTTAACAAGTGTGATATTGAAACTCGGGTTCAGGCCAGGCTGAGCTTGAAGATGACAAGGTCGGACCAGGTAATTTTATGAAATTTCGGCCAGTGCAGACCTCTTATCCAAAATCACTTCAATAAACAGAATTAAAACACAAATCCTTTCTTTGTTTAAGTGGCATTGCAACGCATGCCGGGTACTCACTAGTATTACATAAAGACAATTGATTTATGGATTTCTGTTCGTAGTCATGAATGTTATGTGATGTCTAAAATTCCCACCCAACCATCCGATTCTAAAAAAATTGCGTAGCGAAAGCGATTAGTTAGCCACCAGTCCTGTCATAGCCATATCCTTCTATTCTTACTCTCTTCGAGAAAAAAAAGGTTGAATAACTGAGTAACAAGGAGTTCTTGTAGAAAGCTTATGTTGGGAAACCTTCATTAGGAGTCCATATGCTTCACGTTGGGAGTGGACATGGTAATGAAGATTTAAAAAATATGTATAAAAACGTCGGGTCCATGGTGCAGTGGTCAAAGTCGTTGGCTTCAGTCAAGGATCTCACGGGTTTGAATCTTAGTTCAAATATATTTATCATCATTTGAAAATTCTCGGGATTAACGATACCGGTTCGGATATTTTTTTAAAGTCGTGAAATAGTATTGATTTTTATTACTTAGATCAGATTTTATGGCTCAGCACTAAAATAATAAACATCTCTACACCAGTGGTTTGCAAAGTGTGAATATTTGATATCGCGACGTAATACGTAATAAATATCACGTGCGGTCACAACGCTTGAATGATGGCGCTCCAGGAGTCAAAGTTTACAGAGAGGTACTCTCGTAAATTCATAGCGGATAGAGGCATTCATTCATTCTCTAAAATCGTTATCGAAGATTGCTTTTTATCCTCGGCTACATTCACCAAAAAAATATGCATTTATCGTACCCGCTTGCAGTCAGTGGTTGAAGTAGCTGATTGGAAAATTTTATGAAATATTTTTTTACCACTTTTGAAACGTCCACGGTCAATTTGGTCAACGGTGTTGGCACTATATTAAAAAAAGACACTCGGTAGGCGAAACAGGTCGTGATCTGTATAAAAATATTGATTGGAACGATTTAAATTTGATACCAATTGAAATTTCACCAAACACCACGAGTTAATATTTTAAATTGATGATTTTTAGAAAAATCAATTTATGAAACTGTCCTTACCGGGATTGGAAATCGACACATCCGTAACTGAAGCCAATGACGTTGACAAATCTACCACGGACCTGACATATACTGGATATTAGTATGTATTTGGGAGGAAATTAATATTTATATTATAGTAAAATTTGATTGAATATTTTCAAGCATATTAATAATTGACATTATTAATAGATGTATATAATGGAGGAAATCTGAGCTGTCGTGGTACTCGGATGTCGTACCAAGTAAATGCCAGAAGCTGTCTTCCATTTCCTATCTCTCTATATGTTATCAGTGTTGCATAAACCGCAACTCACTTGCCAGCAAGAACATACAACAAAAGGTGAACTACGGTAATAATGCACAAACGTTTGTTTTTTTTAATAATGAAATGATCGGAGAAAGTGACACTTTATTTTGTAAACTTTCACGAAACACTTAACATTACTTGGTGATTCGAGATTCGACATATTTTCTACGTCTGGAAAAATGTTGGAAAATGACGTATTAATAGAATTGTCATAACTATTTATTAAAAATTCACGAGATGTTTTTTTTCATTTATCTTCTATACTTCTTTGACCGCATTTGACCATATGGGCACCACGTTGCGTCTCCATGATTTTCTGTCACCCGCCAATCGCTTTGCTTCCTACCATGACATGCCAGTCCCTCAGATCTTCCGATTACATCCAGTGGATAGCATTAGTACCCGATGGTAGTCCAGGACGCCATAAATATCCATTTCCATTCGAGATCGACTTAAAGACAGCATTGATATAAATTGTCATTATGTGATAAGATCTTTTCAATGATTGGAACTACACAACTTTTCATAGCTGTGTATAAATCTTACCGATAGGCTAAGGATCATTCAATATTTTTTTTTCATGTCCGCTCCCAATGTGAAACATATGGTCTTCTAATGGAGGTATCTTAAGAGAATTTTTCAATGAGAACTGCTTATTATTCAGTTGTTCAACCTCTCTTTTTTCGAAGAGAGTAGGGATAGAAGGATAGGGCTAACACAGTACTAGTGGTTAGTTAGTTGCTCTCGCTACGCCCCGTGAGGATTTTATGGGTGGGAACGGGTTTAAGACATCACAAACACTCGGACTACGAACAATCAATTTATGAAAACCGTCCGCACCGAGAATTGAACCCGAGACATGATGTTATATACAGTTATTACATTAAATACTATTATTACGTAGTATAATAACTATATTTTGAACAAACATTTTTTATTTACTAAAGGAATTTGTCACCCTTATCAGATATACAAAAAAGCTGGGTGAAGAAAGAACGATTTGTCATAGTCCTTAAGCCATTAGTTTTATACACCTGATATTTACTAATACTTAATTTCGTATAAATAGCATTGTTAGATTAATATTTTATCAGTTGATAATGCTCGTGATGAACAAAATTGGTCCTGGTCATTATAAAAGTGTGGAAATAATACAAAAAAAACATAATGCCTTTTCATCAAAAATTGACATTTAACACATTAAAAATGATTAACTGCTATTTCCTTTCAAAGCTGCAATGTTTTTCAACTGATTCACAACCAGTTATCGGGTCTGTAGTATAGTAATCAACGTCGTTGGCTACCGTTATAGTGTCTCGCGTTCAAATCTCAGTACGATTTATAAATTAATATTTCAATCGATTTATATATTTCTGTTCGTAAGCATGGATGTTTGTGATGTCTAAAATTTACTCCCACCCATCCAATCCCACAAGCTGAGCGTAGCGAAAGCGATTAGCTGACCATTGTTCTTGTTCTTATTCTTCTGTCCATTCTCTTCGAAAATGAGACGTTGAACAACTGAGTAACAAGCAGTTTTTGTTGTAAACGTCTTTTGAAATACCTCCATTAATACATTGGCATTACAGCTGACGCCAATGCGCCATGCATTTCACAAACATAATAACAGTAACAACAATAATAATAATCATTGAAAACAGTACTACTAATAAGAACAATAATGAAAATAAAAACATTTTTTTAAATTATTAAATAAAAAAGACGTTCTTAATTCAAAAGGAAAAAATATGTTTCACACGATAAAAAAAACACAACCGTCTATCTCAAAGTTTCTGTTGAGAGTTTGTAACCTTTACACTGTTAGCAGACATTGTCAAAAATAATTGAAATAAGTCTGATCTGTCAAACAAGAGATTCAGCAGGAAATTCCCGAGTGTAGGTCTATTTGCGGACAATGCCTCTAACGTGGCATATCCTGTGGACTGCAGGACTAATCCGGATGTTATTCTGTAGGCTTCATTTGCATTTTAGGACGAACGGCTTATTGATAAGTGTACAGCCGATATGGTTGTCATAAGTGGATTCTCTCTGAGTTATAATCCGCATATATTGGGGTAGAACCAGGTAATAAACATTAATATGTTACAATTTGTTTATTGGCCTTGTTGTAATTACAGATAATTTAACATTATTTTTGCCTTTTCTATGACGTGTGATCGCGTTCTGACATCCGCCCGCTTCGGTCTCTCATGATCCGCGTTATGTACGTATCTTAGGTTTTGTTCAGTGTTGCTCGTTAAGTTAGCTCGTCGGTGTTGTCCACCGTATTTATTCGTTTCTCCACACACATTTGTACATATTTAGAAATTTATGACGCTGCAAATTTACGAAACGTTATACTGAAGCTTTACTATAGGTTTGTTTTGTATCATAGTATTATGGTAAGCAAAGGCAAGGCAAAATTGACAAATAATATCTATTCATCAAATTTACAATAATTATAAAAGAAAAAGATTCGACAAAATGACACTTATGTCAAGTCATTTACGTGACGTGAGATTTATCAAATGCGATATTTTAAAATACGAATAGAACAACTAAGGCGGAATACAGATAGCGACGAATACACGAGTGAAGAATAAAGAAAGTATTCTGTCGTCACCCGCCGAACTGGGTTTATCTCCCCTGAACTGTATAATCTTGATCATCATCATTTCCATTCTATACCAACAGTTGAATCGTGCCAAGCATAAAACTATATTTCAGATATAACAGACACTTTGCAGTCGAATATAAATCCACAAAACGTTTGAAAAATTGATTTCATCATCAATCAAGAAGTTGTTGTAATTGCGAATATTTGTATAAGGGTGATAAAAAATCCGGCCTGCCCAAGAACAGGCCGAATATCTCTAAGATTAAGCCAGTTCCTTGTTACCGTGTTGGCAGCCCACCGCTAAACTTACCTCGTTGTTAATCTTAAAAACAGCAACTATTATATTACTAGACATTTTTCATTCATATCCTTCTATTTTCACTATCTTTGGAGAAGAGATTTTGGGTGACTGAATTATAACATGTTCTCTTAACACACTTAAATGAGAATCTATTTGAGAAACGAACTTTCTTTTGTCACTAATGACATAGGTATTTTCATACATTGAAGTTTACGAAAGAATTAAAACCAACAATCATTTGTAGGTGATAAAATTTTAAATATCAAAATTTTGCCATCGAAATTTTAACAATAAATAAAGCGTCGTTTATAGTTGACTATATTCCATACAAAATGAACCGTGCACCATGTAATCTGCGCTTAAGAACGGGGCCAGCAGCTGCCAACATTTCATGGCAAACGGCCGGAGGAGTATAAATCAAATCAATCAATGCAATTACCGATACAATTGTGTCGGGCGGCATTGTAGCAGACGGCGGCCCGTATGAATTATAGCCCTGCCTGCACAGCGACGTCTCTGGCGGGGCGTCGGGACGCCTAAATTATTCCGACGCAACTTGGATGTTGTCAAATTGTCGAATAAACATGTCAACGTATCTGCTATTGGCTTCGATGTTGAAAACAAATTAAATATTTTTGATTCTTTAAAGAGAAAATTGTTGTTCATTATTTATTAATTAATTATTAAAAATAATTTATTTACGATGGCTATTTAGTTAAAATTAATCGATTTAAGTTCAATTTTAAAGAATTCACATTTTACATTATTTGACGAGTGGTAATGCACTAATGTATCAGTCTTAAACCATTTCCGAATTTAATATCCAACTGCATGGATGTATGTAATGTTGTCATCCCTTTCCACGATACCGTCCTGATCCTGAAATAATAAAAAAAGGGAGCGGTAAGTCAACAAATTGTATTAGTCCACTCCTGCATAATTAGACGGTGGTTTAGCCAATTGATGTAGCCAACAAAAAATACTAAACTGATTTAATGATTACATTTCATTTTAAAGACGACAGAGCAGGTCTCGGCCAAATGATTTTAATTATAAAAATAAATTTTCCACTTTTTGGAAGGAAAACATCATTTTACATTGGTTTTAGGTTTAAAAATTACGCCGCTATTATAACATCACTCCCTACGTATAATCTCTTATCTACAAACATGATAATGTAAATGAGTGCATTTCAAAGATCTATAACGCAGCTCGCCATATAAAGTTTTCGATAAAAACAGTTTTACTCTCTCCTGAAGAATTTCAATTTTGAGGGTTACGTCAATTGGTCAAAATGCCTTTGATATTATCCGTCAAGTATAAATCATACCTTGAAAGGGATATAATATATTATATTATAGATTTGAAAATATCATCTTACAAGTTATTTCTTTATTGATTTCATATTTTCTGTTCGAACAGTTTAATTCCCCTCGTTTTATTTTGCATGAGTAATAAAATTTCGATGCGGTCACAAAAAGCTTATGAAATTGACAGCACTATAAAGAAAAATGATATGGTCGCCCTATAAATTTTCAAGCACCATAAAAAAGCCGTATAAAATATTACGGTGACCAAATTTATTCAAAATGGTACAAATACGGATTGGTTTTTTTGAAATGTGGCGAGGGATAAATAATTTGATGAGTTTTACCCTAGTTGTATTGTAAAATCGTGGGTCGAGTACATAATTGTTCTGTCTGAAATTTTGTAACTTTTCACTAGAGCACTTTTAAGTTTTGGAACTTGGTAGTTTTATCAGCTTACATTATTGCAAACCCTAATTTTAAGTTCATTTTTAATCTATCAACAATTTCCACATAATAGATCTTAGATTTCTGATAGAACAGTTAAGTACTTGGCTCACAAAATAACAATAAATAAACATTTTTTCAAATGATAATTTCAACATTTTCTTTTTCTTAATTATAGTTATTGGGTTGAACCAATCGTTTTTCTATAACATTGTACTCTAGTATTTGCAAAAAACAATAGCTGGGAGTGTTTCAGGAGTATGCTTATCTTACTTTGTATTTAATAATAACAATATTCTACGATATATTTTATTCTCGATCTTCATAGTACGCCATTGTTTTTATAAATACCACACTTATAAAAAAAAAATATATAATTTGCATATGTTTTAGATAAAGACTATTTTTAAAATTCCATACCAACGCGGGTTAGTACGTTTAGTATTTATAGGACATAAAATATTATAATGCCACTGCAATATAGCCCATTAAGGGTTGAAAATATTGACATGGAGGGTAGCAATACAGCCGGACAAGTGTCACCCTTAAACTTAGGGGTTTTCCCGACCCACATTATTTGTCGTAAGGTGAAGGTGGCTTATCCTTCATATCCTGCTAAAGGAAGGATGTATGTAGGGCTATTTGTAAGCAAATAAAGGTAACATATTATTATTACTGTATTCTGTTGAGGACATTGATTTGTGGAGAAGATTTTGTAAGGGCATTTGCTGCTTATAAAGCAACTCTGAATAACAGATTTGAATATTTTATTGTTTTAGATATGTTCATTTTACATTCAAAAATATTGCTTTATAGACGTTCGCAACCAATAAATAAATGTTTAATTATTTATAAGTATATATTTATATTTACTTTGTTATTTCAATTTTTTATTTAATATACTGTGGCATATATTTGCTATTTTTATATTTTGACGGACAAAATCATTTTGCGGTCAATTCGTTACATAAGTTTTATTTAAAAAATCAACCACAATTTGTTTTTTACTATTTCAACATTTTCAAAATGATCAGGACTAGTTTCGCTCATCTTGAGCACTCATATATATCAACCAACGATAGCATTGATGACAACTATTAACAGTCGATAATGATGATCATTATAAAAATATAAAAGTTAAAAAAATGTGTTTTATTTTAAAAACGTAACGCCTTTCCAACAAAAATTCACTGTCAACAGCTTTAAAGTGATTAAATGCAAGTTTTACTGAAAAAATTACAAAAAAATCCTTTTTCACCAAAAGCATCTTTTTATTGATCTCCACAGTAAGGGGTTTTTTTTTATTTTTCCTTCATTTGTTTTATCTTCAACTATCAACTTCTATCGAAGATTTTAACTCTAGCTAAAATAATATGGCAAATATTTCGTAATGAAAGTTTAGGAAGAATAAAAATTAAGTAACCGTAGTCAATGACGTTAACAACTGCACCACGGAACCGAAATAAATTGATTTTTCAATCGATTTATAGATTTCTTTTCGTAGGCATCAATGATTGTTATGTCTAAAATTCACTCCTGCCCATCCGATCCTAAAAACGGGACATGGCAAGAGCGTTTAGCCAACCCGTAGTCCTGTCCAAGCCCTATATTTTTTATCCTTACTCTTTTAAGGTTGTGGAACTGAGTAACCAGCAGTTCTCGTAGAAAAATAATGTTGAGATACCTCCATTAGGAGGCAATATGCAACCACACTGGGAGCAAACATAGTAAAAAAATTAAGTATTTTATCAAAAGATTTTGTTTTACTAGGAATGATTTTTTACATCCATATTTATAACTCATATTTTTTAATGTGTAATTTTAGTTTAATATTATTAGAACCGTTTGCTTAGTTTGAAATTTGCCATACAGCTTTATTTACATTGACAAATTTTTAATCAAAAGTAACTTGTCAATTACGAATCCATTTCTAACCTCCTTGTGTTATCAATTAAATACTTGAAGAAAAAAAACAAATAATCCTTCAGTTTTAATTTAAACAGACGACTACATATTCAAACTCGTTTAGTTGAATGGGATTAAAAAGATTTAAATACTTGGAAGAAGTCAAGATAGTTAACAAAAAGGCAAAAAACATTCACTTACAAAATATTTAATAAACATAAAACAATAATAAAAAAAACTCATTCGATTTATCCCTTCTATAAAACTCTCTTAAGCTTGCACGGTATAGTAACGTAATAAATTTTATTTTGCGGTCACGATGTTTTCACGGGTCATTACATGGCTCTTTTCCCCGTCGTCCCCTATTTAAACCGCGTTTTATTTTATGCCAAACTATCGTATCATTTTAAATAGGGTAATACTACTCCAAAAACATATTTTCTATTATAGAAAAGAAAATTTCTTTAACTGTATTAATATATTGACATACTGATATATTTAAATTGTATGTAGGTATACATCAATTGGTAGCGTCATGGGCTACGGCTACGTATGTCCCAGGTTCAATTCCTGGTGCGGACAGTTTGATTGAAATATCAATTTATGAATTTCTGTTCCTAGTCTGAGTGTTTTTAGGTGGCGCATTTTCGAAAATGAATTGAAAATTTTGACGGCAAATATTTTTTATATTTATCAATGCAAGTTATATTTCATTCACCATGTTTTTTTCCGTCTAATCTGTGACTCGCTGACAAAATATACTATTGTAGAGGAGGAATTTTTGAAAATGAGTAGAAAATTATATACGTAATATGCAAATAAAAATTTGGATTATTGAGATTTTGTACACTTCCATGTATTTTGTCACTAACGACCCGGGTTTCGCCTTTCGGCATCTTCAGGCATTCGAGCACACGAATGGACTCGAACTGACAGACAGTAAACAGTGTCTAACGTTTATATAGAAGATACAAATACGACAAATATTATTTACGAGGTAAGATATTATACGTCTGAGAGCCACACTGATACCTGAGTTAAAATTTCGAGAGTCGCCTTGATCCTTATTTTGTAAACACCACATTTACAGAGTGGCGAATTGCCGCTTTCCAACTTCTTTTAGAAATACCAGTTTTTCCAAATTTCTTGATAAAATAATTTATGATCCCCCATGTTTTTATGCAACAGTTTAACCCCATCATTCGCATTAAACGTATGGTTCTCCATTAGCAAGTGATTTGCGAATGTCGAAGTTTCTTTTTTTAATCTAAAGGCAGCTAAATGTTCTGATACCCTTATATCTAATGTACGTGTGGTTTTACCCACATATAAATGTTGGCAATCAGTGCATTGCAATTTATAAATACCAGATTTGTTCTTAAAATGGACTCTATCTTTATTGTTAATAAGTAATTTGCCTAGAGAATTTTTGCAATAGAACGCTGGTCTGACACTATCGTTATTTAGGTTGCACAAGTTTTAAAATTAAAAAACAACTCGCTGATAAAAAAAATTTTCAGAAAAGGTAGGGGGGCGGCAAATTCATGGACCACCAAAACGCCAAACAAACCTAAAACCCAAAACTGGATTTGAGTATGTTTGATCCGAAGCTCCTCATTTCTAGGTTCTAAAATTTTTTTTAATTTGTACAATTTATATTACGCAAAATTTTCAAATCGCTGGAGCGCTGACCCCACGTGCCCCCGCCCCACTACACCACTAAATATATCTTTCAAAATTACTTCAGCAAGTTCATACATGAAAGTAAAAAAATCCCCAAAACACATGTAGCACAGATTTTATATATAAAACATTTTTGCTCCATACTGAAAATCACAAGATAATCTACGACCAATTTCATTCAACCGACACGAAATCTAAAAAAGAAGTTTTCCCACAAATAATAATTCTTACCAGCTAGTATTGGAAGAAATATCTCGTTTTATATCCAATATAGGTTTTTTACGAGGCGCCTGATGTCTCAGAGGCCCAGCGGGGCATTTCTTGCCCCCCTTTGTACAACTAGAAGTATGACGTCACGACGCCGTCAAATGACGATTTATCGGCGGCCCCCTCTACGCGGGACGCCGTCCATAAAATCGACGTCGATGCGGCGAGCGGAAGCCAGCCTTCCCGGCGGATAAGTGCGTCGTTTTAAAGTATGGTATTTTGAATTGCAATTTATTATTACCGCTCGGCTAGGATTGCGTCTTTTTAGTAAATAGTTCAAAATTTAAGTAAGTAAATTTGATCCCAGATGATTACCCTTTCCGTTACGATTGTGAGATTTATAACGAAACCTGAAAACTGCTGAAGATGATAGCACTGGTTGGGTCTATCCGCTTCATTGGGAATGCCAATCCAGGTAAAATAGCAACGTATTCAAAATTTTCAGCCTCTTAAAAAACCTTTTTTATATCATGAGTCTTTTTTATATTTATAATCCATATACTGAAACCTCGTCCTTTTGGCCGAGATGATTAACTCTAATGAGGAATCAAGGTTATGGGGCTCCTCAAATAAATTTGCATTTTTTTTAAATACCGTGAAGCTATCCCTGGTTGCAATTTGCAATCAAGTCAGCGTGACCTATTGGACCCGTGTGAGAACGGATAGCAGCAAAACAGTTCTGCTCTTTCAGGATTCATCTCAGGCAATTCAATAGAACGCGATAAACGTCCTGTTTGGTATGTTCTCAAGTATAATCAAGAGTTGAGCATTGAACTTGTCATGACTGGTTAGAAACTGACAAGTCCAATCAATAGGAGTTATACAAATAATCCACTATCTTAATTAATTAAAAATAAAGACCGCATAAATATGGAACCATGAAAAGCGAACTCAATAAAAGTTATAAAGTTTGTTATTTTAAAAATTGCTATGTAATTATTTAAACAAAAATTGACAAAAATTCTTGAATTTTTTTGGCATCATCAAAAAAGTTGAAAGGATTTGTTTGAACAATATTTGATAATTATTATTACAGAACTAAAAACATTACTATTTTAAAACTAGTATAGTGGAGTTCTTTACAGTAGAAACCAATTCTATCAATAAATCATATTTATATTACTTATTTAGCCGAAGTAACCGAATACTAAATGTTTAATAAAAAAGAGCAATGGCGAAGAAATTAAGTATTCCCTTTATTTCATTTTCATATCGCTAATCCCATTTTAATTTCTACGTCTGACGAAGTTCTTCGATAATAACAATTTAAAATCAGTCATAAATGGATTTGAAATGCATGCTCAAAATAAAATGCAACAGAATTAAAATGTTATGCGCCTTTTGTTGCAGCCTATTGCAAAGATATCTGCCAAAGGAATATTATGCCAGAGCAAGGTGCTTCAGAAATATCAAACGTTTTTATATTAAAGATGATTAAAGATTCAATCACCAATACCATCGTAACAACCTAATGCGTGTTTCAATTTTTTTGCCAGGAATGTCTGAAGAATAATTCCTTAACACTAGGTTGCATGCACAGTGTGTAGAAAGGTAAATAACAGTTTTAGAATTGAGTTCCATTCGCTTCCCATAGGACGTGAACTCTTTACATGCTTTGTAATTTGCCAAAGATGCAACCAAGTTGGCATAACCATGATAGGCTGATAGATCCGACTGTTTGTCGTATAATCTTGAGCAGTATTTCAGCTCGTTGTCCATGTCAGGGCATTTCCAAAGGATGTGATCAGCATCCAGAATCATATTGGACTGTTTACCAACTGGTGAAAACCGATTCATAATCATAGGTGCTAACACCACACTTGATATTCGAATTTACATAATTTCTAATTGTTGGATTAAGTAGTTGTAGCTATTGGATTCGTCTTTCTCTTCCCCATCTTACCAGCTTATTGTTTTATCGAGATTTGGTCACTAGCATATGACTAGTTATCTGTTAATGGATCATCTTATGTTGAAATACACCATAAGTAGAAGTGAATGGCTTTCTGACAGCTGAAAATAAATAGATTACATGTTATTACATACAGAATATGATCGGCAATATAAAGTGTTATTATTGATTGTGTTTTCCAGATTTTCTGAAAATTTTTACTTTTTATTCTGAAGACTTGTGGTAAAATAATAGAACATGATATAAAATGTCAGTCTCTGCGGTCTAGTGCTAAAAGCTTTGCATTAACGATCAGGTGGGTCTAAGTACAAGTCCCGGCAAGTTTGATATCAAATTTAGATTTTTTAAATTTCAATTTGTGATCTTAGCATGATTTTCCGATTTCAATATATTTCTCTTATGCCAGATATTTTTTAAATTATTAAAAAATATTTAACAACGCAAAAACACCATGAAAGCAGAAATATATTTTACAATTGTTTTTCTTTGGTTATTTTTAAGCAAAACTGGTCCTGATCAATTAAGTCGTATAAAAAATATGTTCTTTTTTACAAATCTGTACCTGAGAGGCTAAAATTCTCATATTCATATTATCAACTTTACAGGAGGAGTAAAATTGTGTTTCTGAAACGGTTTTTATTTTATATAGCATTTTTATTAACATAGTTGCTCTTTTATTATTTTTGTTCTTTCGTATTTCGATAGATAAAGGATTTGGAGAGTTTCATTTACAGGTGAAATCATTTACATTTGATTCAATGAATATAGGACTATTTACTACTAATGCATTGTGAAATAGGACTGATATAGAATAGAATAGGGGTTTTCGGCAACCAGCCCATATAGCCAAAGTTTCATTAACTCATCTGTTAATCTTAAAATTACAAATAATGTGACATTTATAACTCAATTTCGCTATTTTTGGACATCGGACTATTAGCCTCTGAGATAAAAAAAAATATTAGTAGTTACCAAATTCAGTGAAGAGGAATTTTCATTTTTGTATGCTGAACATGTTTTAAAAATGCTTATTATTTATGGATTTTTATTTAAAATGAAATTTGTAGTTTTCGACCACGCTGTAGATCGCCGCTCCAATTCCCTACGTTAAGCTCACCTGTTATTATTAAATTTGATTTCTCCGCCTATAACAAAAACGAGTTGCCCCACGTCAGCCATCAACTATGGACACCCCACGACTTGAACCCGAAACTCTTATTAAACTGTCATTACGCCATTCACTCAGCGTCAATCGTACTTATCAATTCATTTATTTTTTATTATCATATTTATACGGGAGAAGGCAAATCATAATTCAAACATATGAAAGCCATAAGATTAGTATAATTATTTTTCTTCCAAATGATCAAACAGTCACAACAATAAACTGTTTTATAAAATATTAAGTTTTTTTTGTAGGCTAGTGGTGAGAGTTCAGAAGATAGCAACCAGAAGGTTTTGGGCTTATTATTGGTACTGGCTCGATCTTAGCATTGTTGTTTGTGATGTCGTTCTCCCCGAGATAATTTCAAGTGATTTTGATAAAATAGTCATTTAGTTAATTTAATAAAAATATCTGGCACATTTGCAAATAACTGCAATTTTTTTTATATTCAAAATCAGTGTTTGCCAAACTGTCGCTCGCGATGGAATTTTTGTCTGGCGTGAGATAATCAAAAAAATGATTGCAATTAATTAGGTATATTATCAAAGTATTTTTTTGTCCATGGTATTTTGTATTTTGGCTTCACATAATCTTCAGAAATATATACAAAATTTATTTCAACATTTATATTTATATTATATACTGGCTTGGAGGAGATAGACAATTTATCATCTTACTTACTTTAACATCTTCAATTGTTTTTAAAAATTAAATATTAAATAAAATAATTTCTAAAATTTAACCAAAATAACACTTTATTGTATTAAAAACAGTAAAAACAAAATTAATAAGCTAGACAGAAGCGACAGAAGAATTATTTCAACAAATTGATGTAAAGAACATGTAAGGTCATTTAATAATAAAATGAAATATTACTTTATTATAATGGAGTTCTATGAAGTAAATATCAATTTGATCAATAAAGGGGGGAAATAGTGTCATATTATTTCCTAGTTTCTTATGCGTATCCAATTTTGTAGTCATTTAAATTTTTTCTTCAATTAAATTTTTAGCTGCATACAAAATGTATATTCAATAATTATAAGAAATTTACTTTCTGACATAAATTAATATATTATCAGTAATAGCAAGGGTCACAATGAGTATGTTATTTTCCTTTAAATATATTTTATATTCAAATAATATCAGTAGCTCTCAAACTTTTTGAATTTTGAGACCACTGAATTCAAAGTGCTAATTTAAAAATAGAAAATTTAAACAATTAAATCATATCGACTTCCAATTAGGGAGCATAATAAAGACGAAACGAAAGACATTACTTTCACGAAAATGAGTTTTTAGTAAGTTACTAAATTTCTCTTCGTAGAGAGATGGTAAATATATAATGATGGTTTTGAAATGGATTAGTTTTTATCCAACTACTCTCCCATTTTGAGGATTTTATAAACTCGGTGAGTAGAGATTTAAGCATTGCATAAATTCAAGCCCTTTACTTCTTGCCTACGAGGCCGGCTCTGTCCCATTCTTTAACAAAATCATCTTAAAAATCGTATGGTTTTTATTTGAATCAATAATTAGCACCTAATGATTTGTCAAGCTTCACATTGTTACCAATTCTCCCTGCCCTCCCACCTTGAAATTATTTTGCATAAAGTATTTAAACGTAACAATCCATGCGCCTGTCTGAATATATAAAAATTTTATGAGTTAAAAATAATAATTACAGCAAATATTTACATACGGGTGTTTTTTGAATGTATGTTTTATATGGATTTATTTTGCATAAATACTGTAATAAATTTAGAAACAATAAAAGGTATACGAAAAATGTTTTTGAAAGCTTGTTTGCTGGTTTTGATTTTGCAATACGAACATATCCTGAGGCGTTTATTGTTGAACGTATTTGTCAGAGATACTCAACATTTTTTAAATCAAGTATTTTTTTTAAACATTTTAATAATTATGCTAAAAGCTTTCTTTAGTTCAATGCGTTGATATAGTTTTACTGTCTTGTTTCCGAGTGGTCTACGTCAGTCTCTTCAGTGGCAGTATTCATGGGTTCCAATCCACTTTCCTAAATTTATATTTAAATCGATTTAGGGGGCGAAAATTGCGCGATTAGCTTACTACTAGTCTTGTTATAGTCCCTTCTTTATATCCTTATTATGTGACTGAATAAAAAGCAGTTATCGTAGAAAAACTGATCTTGATATGGTTTATTAGGAGTCCATATACTCTAAATTAGTATCGGACATGGCTTAAATAATATATAAGACTACAATATGCTATAAATATGAGTCACGTTAAGCAATCAATAGTGTGTTGATAAAACTCTAAGTATCCAGTTAAATACAAAATAGTTTCTTCTTAAAAAAAAAATGTCTTGTCCATTCCCAATGAGGAGCATATGGACTTCTAATGAAGGTATGTTGACAGACGTTTCTCTACGATAACTGCTTGTTAATCGTTTGCTCAACCTCTCTGTTTTGAAGAGAGTAAAGATAATGCTTAGTTCCGCATTTAAGATCGGATGGGTAAGAGGGAATTCTCAGCATTACAAACTTCCATGAAATCCTTAAATCGATTGAAAAAACAATTTATGTAACTGTACTTACCGGAATTTGAAGCCGAGACATCCGTAAACGAATCCAAGGACGTCAACCACGGCTCTACTTCAAAAATAATAAATTAAAAAAAAAATTTCAATTAGTCGACTGACCAATTATAAAGTGGAATATTTCCAAAAGTGCACCAAAATTATTTTTTTCTCGCGGTTCCTTTATTCAATATAATATTTTTGTTTTTATGAGTATTATTTCAAGTATTAGAAATACGGTTGTAATTAACATGGCTCGCGTACAAATATTTTCTATCCCTAACATATCTGATAACTTTCATAAGACGTCGGAGTTTTGTCAGTCGAGAGATTGAGAAGAGACGAAAAAGTCATCTTCTACGCTTTGCTCCAGGCCATTGAGATAAAAACTATTTGTTTCGATGGTCTTTGACGCCAGGGATCTAAGTGAAAAAAAACAAAAGTTTGACAACAACTGCCAAAAATCTTACTTCACTAGTATTTTTAGTATATCATTAAAATAGTTTTAATGAAGTCCTCTTTGAGCGTTTTTTGACGAGTTCGGTAGATATTTATTAAAAGGAAAAAATATTTATAAAAACAAAGACAAGTAGTTAATTAACTTCATTAGCTCAATGCCTCGTTGTCAAAATTGAATTGCAAGGACATGGATGATATCTAAATAGATTGAAAAATAGATAAAATAAAGAGTTGACTTGGAGATTCATGCATTTGACAGAACAACTGAGCATGTATAAAGCAAGTCTAAATTGTAGCAAGACTTAAAAAATCAAATTACCTCACTATTTTAATCATTCGGTGTTTTGAAAATTCAGAACATCTATATTCTTGTAGCCCACTGTACGCAGTATCGAGAGATTTAAAGGGATTTTTTTGTGGGAAGAACTTTGTCATTTTATTTTGAGTGATTGGAAACAGTGCTTTTTGTGATCTGCGCCCGGGGCGAAGATTTGTGACAAATTATTTTCAAGAACGGAAAGAAAAAACACTTTTTACTCTTCCAAATCATTCAGATATACAAACACTTCCTTCCATGCACATTTATTAACGCTTGGAATATTCTTTTTTTCCAACCTTTTAAAAATTGATTTAATTGTTCAAAAAAAGGAATTACATATTTATTAATAATTATGTTATTACATTTATCTATTACTCTGCAAGGTAAAATTTATTGGAAATACTATATATCGACTGTACTTTGGTCAATTGATGTAACCCTCAAAATTGAAATTGTTCAGGAGAGAGTAAAAACATTATATGGTGAGTTGCGTTATCAATCTTTGAAATTCACTTCTCTTAATTCTCATGTTTGCATATACGGGATCATACGTAGGGAGTGTCCATATAATAGTGTCTTACATCCAGAACCAACCAATGTACAATGTAAAATGATGTTTCACTTCCAAAAAGTGGTCAATTTATTTTTCTAAGTTACATCATTTGGCCGAGACCTGCTCTGTCGTCTTTAAAATGAGATCCAATCATTAAATCGTTTTCGTATTTGAGGGTTACATTAATTGGCCAAAACACCATCAATATTATGGAAAGCTAACAAAACACTTAAGATACAATACCATCTATCTAATTCAATAAATCTTTATTTTATCAATTAAACATTTGAAATCACGAGCATGGGTGATCCTTATGGTCAAGTTGACTTAAATTGACGTTGTTCATTTCTGCAATCTTTGGCGGTCGGTTTTTGCAAACAAATTTTTTAATCTGGAGAGTTTTTTCCCAATGTGAAACATATGGACTCATAAAAGATCAACTAAACAGGAATTTTTTACAAGAACTGAAATAAAGATAGAAAAACGGGGCAAATAAAGCACTAGAAATTAGCTAATTGTTCTAGCTACGCCCGTTTTTGAGGATTGGATGAATGGGAGGGAGTTTTAGACATCACAAACATTCATGACTACGAACATAAATCTATAAATCGATTAAAAAATCAATTCATGAAACTGTCCTCACCGGGATTTCCGTAACCGTAGCCAATGTCGTTAGCAACTGCGCCACAGAGATCTCATTTATTTATATATTATACGACGATTATTTATATATAATTTTCATATTATATAAATTAAATTCATCGTTGTTCGTTGTAATAACGTTGTTTTTTTGTAACATTTACATTAAAATAACGGTACATCTTACGATCGAAGTCGTCTTATAAAGTATTTTAAATATCAATTTTGAAAAATTGACTAGCCAAACTAAATAAAAACGCATGTCGTATTCTGCACACGTGGGTGAATAAACCCAAAAACAATGACGTGAAGTGAGACGCAAGTTGACATGCAAATGCTAAAAATCACCATTCATAGGGGGGCATCCCTTTTATCTTTGATATCTCTCGCATTCTTGGGGAGGACTTCATGGGGATAAATGTGTCTCGAATACCTCGCAAGGGGGTTGGAAGACAATCATTATAATAGGGGTAGAGTTATAACGTATTGCGGTATCAATTGGACTTCGTAGGAAAGCTCCAATAGTTTGTTTAAATATTTTTATTTTTTTATCATGTCCGCTTCCAATGTGGAACATATTGTCTCTTAAAGAAGTATCTCAACAGAAGTTTTTTCAGAGAATCGATTGTTACTCAGTTACTCAACCTCTCTTTTTCCAAGAAGGTAGGGATAAACGGTAAGGCTAGTAATAATGGTTAGCAAATCGTTATCGCTATGTCCTGTTGTTGGGAGGTATTTCTAAACATCACAAACATCCATGCTTACGAACAAAAATCAGTAAATTTGAACCTGATATATCCGTTACAGAAGCCAGCAACGTAGAACACTGCACCACGCAAGCGACTTACTTCATTATATCTTATTTACTTAATTGTATTTAAGTGTTGTTAGATTAGGTAAATGAAATGTAAAACGAACACAAAAACAGATGCATTAGTAAGTATTTAAAAAAAAAAAAAGTCAACTCACGGATAAAATGTAGAACCCGCAAAATTTCAATCAGTAATCAGAATTGTCAGCCCTTTACCAGTCTTGCTACGAAGACATACAGTCAGCAAATTGGGGTTGCGGTATTTTTAATGGACTGTACCCCCCTCCCCCATTTTCTATTTATCATACCGGAGATACTTCGATTTTTAGAGGTAGTACATTCAGAACCATTATGGCTTGAAGTGAAATGCTTTCTCGAAATTACGCTGCGTCATTTATAAAATCATAAAATGGAACTGAAATATTGAAAATAGAAAAAATGGGGAAACAAAATATATACATGTGGTATGGTTTATGTACGCATTTAAATAAGAACGTGTGCATATTCGTTTAATGTTTTATACACATATTTTTTTAGTATTCTGTTCATTTTGTTAAATATTATATAATATTATATGACATTGTATATAGTATTACCAACATCACTTGAACTAAAATTGTCAATCTAGAATAAATTTCCCCAATTGTCATTAAATATCTTTCGAAAATCCATATCTACTTTTAATAACCGTCGCTAAAATATCAGTTTTGGAATTTATCATTCTTAACGCAACGGTGGCGCCCTCACTAGCGGTTAAAATAATTTGGTACATCTATAGCATACTCTAATGACGCTTAAAATTAATGAATTTGTTAATATATATGTCATAAAATAACTTATTATTATTTTGAAAAAATCACACACGATGGAGACTGGACCTGATGCTTGCGGAGTTAGTTCTAGCGGTAGTTATGTCTAATATTTAAACCATTTTCACTCCCAATGTGGATCATATCAACTTTTAATGGAAAATTTGAATAGAAATCGTTTTTTACGAATAATTCGCTCAACACCTTTCATAAAAACAATTAAAAAAGTAAGGAAAGTGTTTTTTTTTCATTATGTCCGCTCGCAATGTTTTCTAATAAGTTTTTCTACGATATTTAATTTACTCAGTTGCACAACCTCTCCGCTTCGAAGGGAGTAGAGACAAAAGGATAGGATCATGTAGGTGGGAGGGAATTTTATACATAAAAAACATCCATACCCGTGGTGCAGCGGTCAACATCGTTGGCTACGTTTACGGATGTCTCGGGTACAACTCCCGGGAAGGACAGTTACATGAATTGATTTTTCAACCGTGGCATGGATGTTTGCGAGGTTTGAAAATTTTCCATTCGATCATTAAAAAACAAGGCGTAGCGAGAAAGATTAATTAGCCACTAGTACTGTCCTAGCCTTATCCTTCTATCCCTACTCGATTTGAAAAAACGAGGTTGAGCAACTGAATAATAAGCAGTTTTCATAGAAAAATGTCTTTTAAGGTCTTAACTGTCAATTCTTTTTAGAAAGACATTATCTTTTAAAAAATAAAACACAATTGATTTGTACTACTTCACATGTTTATAATGATCAGGAACGATTTCGCTCATCACGAGCATTATCAATCGATAATGCTTACGGTCCTGATCATTATACGCATGTGGAAGTAGTACAAACAAAATTTCTGTTAAGATACTTCCATTAGGAGTCTCAAATTGGGAGCGGACATGGCTAAAAGAAATGAAAACGATTTACCACAAATAAATCTGCGTATAAAGGTATCGGTAATAGGTAAAACATTGTCGTTGTTTGACAGAAGTCGACCCGGTATCAATTACGTAAATGTGACTGCCAAGACATTGGGGTGGGGGTATTTGGAGACGTGGGGGGGGGGTAGCTGAAACGACAGCGCCCTTAGAAGATTGAAAAATTGTAAACAAAACGACGGAGACAAAAAAAACAACACTAGACATTGAGATTTACAGCGATCGACCAAAGTTTCAACGATATTTGATTTGTTTTTTACGTAACTTTCCAGAAGTAATTTGACATCAACGACTTTTTAGATTACTTATACTCACTTTTAATGTGTCAACTGTCAATGCATTATATTTTAAAAATAAAACACAATTCATTTTGTACCATACTCAATCAGTTGATAATGCTCGTGATGATCGAAACCGTACAGTACAGTAAAAAATGCGGAAGTAGTACAAAACAAATTGTGTTTTTTTTTTAATATATTACTTATCGAAATGACATATTGAGTTAGTTATACTAAAATGTTCCTCATTTCGAGTTCTGCCGTATGGAAGAACGCACTTATTTTTATAAATTACTAGTGAGTAGCCGGCATGCGTTGCAGTGCCACTCAAAGAAAGAAATTGTTTGTGTTTTAATTCGGTTTATTGAAATGCTTTTAGATTAGAGGTCTGCACGGGCTGAAAATTTATAAAATTACCCCGTCCGAGCCCGGCCGGAGCCCGAGCCTTAATATCACACTTGTTACCCGAACCCTACCCGAAAATCAGATTTTTTTAGCCCGAAAAAAGTCCGATTTTTTCGATATAGAAAAACATTTATACTTATCAAACAATATATCTTATTGTTACAATATATCCATCAAACTTCAGAACACATGTGAAATAACCTTTTTCCGAGATGTCGCTGTCTGTATGTATTTGATTTTTTTTTATATTTTAGATTTTAATTGTTCTTCTTCATAAACCTTCACGGGTGTGTCTATAACAACTTCCCACAGTTTCATTAAAATCGGATGAATGTTGGAACGCATAGAAGACAAACAAACATACTTTCATTTTTATATATATAGATATTTTTATTTAAAAAGAGTTTTGTATAAACAAACTAAATGAAAAAGGTATTGCATTTACTCAAAACTAGTATTTTTCTAAACTAGTGTCTTCTTCCAGAACAACGACGTTAATACAGTATCCTTTTGACACATTTCAGCAAACAAATTATTTATCTCTCAAATTTAACAAATGGTTTCGATGAAATTAGACATTACAACTAAATTACCCACCGCCCACCACAGAAACGTTAACCGCCCACAAGTTTGCAGTACGGACCAAGTTGACGACCAGTAGTATATATGAACAAAGAAGAAAGGACCGGCTTCATTCTGTAATCACCTCTGTAATGAATTCTGTCGCCACTCATCGAACCGTCATCATCATCCGTATCTACTAAATAATCCTGCCAAGCATTCAACATTGGAATCATAGTATTATACTCTTCTTACTGGGCCACGAACCCGTACACAACAAAACTGAAGGCAAGTACGTCGACCACTCGACTGAATAATAAACGAAATAATAAAAGAGACAATTGGAGAATTGTGTCGTCCATTGTAGGCGACTCCACATCGAGGTCGGTACAGCACAAAAGCGATTCGGCTGACATCCATTAGGTATTATTGAAAATTGCAATATCAGAAATTGCTCGCGACAGATTCTCGCGCTTTTCTAACAACCCCCTCCCGCCCAACCCTCCCCCAGACGGTTGACATTTTATTTTACATTCGAAAACAGAAGGAACGTCTTCCATTTGTGAAAGACCTGATAATGTTATTTGACAGTCAAGCCTGAGAAGATAAAAGTCAAATATGTTTCATAATATATAATAATAAAATAGTTGTGTGTCTTTTTAATATAACAATATTTACATTTAAGGGGTAAATCACGTACGATATATTCGAAAATCTATGAGGCCATATACTGAAAATATTCAAATATTAAAAAATTGTTGACTTCTATGGTCTAGAGTAGCGCTTACCAAGCTATGAGCCCAAGCAAGTCCCAAGAAAGTAAATAACTAATAAAGATTTCTGTCTTTACCCTTTCTCATAAAACAGAGGGTAGGCAACCGCCTCACAGCTTTCTATTGCAACGCTTCATTCAAAGCCCAAATACCAACAAAAAACCCTACTAAGTATTACTAAACATTATAAAATTATCGAATAATATAATTTTTTTCACCTAATGTACTTTCAATAAGTTTGTCCATCTCACCTGATATAAATAATTTCAAATATATATTATGTACTTATCTATTAATAATATTTTAATATGATTCATTCAAATGTTATCGAGAAATCAAAAATGACATAATGAGTTGACTCTTAAGATTTATGAACACCCTATTGTATTGGATAGTAATTGATGTACATCAGGTATCACCAACCATTGGTTTTTGTAATGGAGCTCAAAGTTAAGCTTCTAAATTATCGAATTTATAAACAATGTCTATTATAAAAATATATCCTATATTATTTCACTAAAAACTATATTGTGTACCGATGAAAGGGACCTTGTAGTTGTAGGTAATAAAGGCAGGGCGAGGAAATGCTTATGTAGAGACAGCTGGTTCAGGGTTTTTAAGAGATCTAAAATGGTCACATTAATTTGTTTTATGAAGGCTGGGTATTATCCAATCAATAAATATCTCTCGATGAAAGCTCATATGGTAAAAATAATGTCTTCAGCGAATTCTCAAACTTGATACCCTACTCATATAACATATACAGAAAATGCATGTATCAGTATGTCTGTCTGTCCGCCACAGGGACTCCTCCTAAACGCTGCATCAGTAGCGACGTGAAATTTGCCCATGTCATTCTGTCTGCTATTTCTAGGTCAACTATGCTATTTTCAAATTTCAACTTTAAACAGTATTATTAATTGATGGACTAAAGTTTGTGCGTATCACATGAAGTACAGTTCATGGTGGTTATTTCAACTTTCAATTTCCAACTTTTTCTTGCAGCAAAATAACGCCAGCGTATAAATGTTAGCGCTTTTTATCACGGGCGAAGCTCGGTAATTAAAAGATTAAATCGTAGTATAAAATTATTGTTTTTAAAAATTGTAATTAAGCATCTTTACAGAAGTTTTTTAGTGAATACTGGTTGTACATCAGTATTTTAGTGAGTGTACCTAAAGAAAATAAATGGGCCAAGAAAAGCCTTTGAAGTCTAATCGCTTTCCCTGTTTTTTCAGGATTAGATGGGAGAGACGAAAACAATACATACGTCGATGCTTTTCAATACAAATACGTTAGTTGATTAAAACATCAATTTGTTAAATGAAGTCCAAATAAGTAATTGTATTAATAAAAAAATATTTTAATTTTAACGCTGGTTGTCAATCTGTGTCAAAGATTGATAGGGAATATTAATAAAATTCTTTAGACAAATTGATACGGCTGATTCGGTAGCAATACCAAACTATCACTGTCCGAGAAATATTTTGATACAACAATGACCGGATTCAGGCTGCATTCTTCAATATATTAACTCTTTGATTGATTGAATGGAAAAATAAAAATGAGCAGCTATGCCAGATGATTATTTAAAACAATATTTGTATTTGGATTTGGATTTTTTATTTTTACCAAATAAATGAATCAAATTACACTTTTTGCAATCCTGCAACTCATATTAACTGTACGCTGAAAGTAGATTAAAATTAGTAACCAAGCCTTCTAGCCTGAAACAAAAATCAACGATGAAGTGATTAGGCTAATAGCATTCAAATCTGCTGTTTAATAGCACTTTGAAGGTACATATTCTGCTTTTCTGAAGTGTACAAATATATACAAAAGGAGAGTTATCATTTTTTTAAGCACGTTTTAGTGCATAGCAACCAATTCTTGGGCACTATTGTTCCTGAGACACTCTTGGTAATGTTGATAAAAGAAATACGCCCACTATATTGAATTGGCAATCCATTAAAAGTGATATCAGGTGTTACATAGTGTAGTATTTTGTATTTTACAATATTTGTGTCTTCATTAAAGAGCTTAAAAAATTATTTTTTATAGTGATTTTTACAGAACTATTACAGATTAAATTTGATGACATCAACCCAATATTAATAAAATAAACTCTCAGAATAAGTCTTCAAAAAAAATACTCTCCCACTTATCCTATATTCCCTATTCTCTTGGAAAAATAGAAGTTGAGCAACTAACAAGCAGTTTTCGTAAAAAAACTTCTGTTGAGATGGACCATGTGGTCTATATTTTGAGTGGACATAGTAAAAAAATAACGTTATTTTTTCAGACAATAAGACAATAAAAAAAATGCACAGCTTAGGTTCACATAAATTTGATAAATTTTACAAATTAAAAAACATTAATAAACAGAAAAATAATAATAAAACTACACAAAGGTACATACGAATATATAATGTTATAAGTTCGGCCCTGTGTCATATCTCAGAGGTCCCAGCCGGACATTAATTCAACGCATTATTATTATTAATATTAATATTATTGATAGTGTCAGTCGCTCGGCAGACCACCCGCAATTCACAGAAGCTCTTTTATTCAATGTTCAATAAGTATGTGAACATAAAAGAACGGACTTTGGTATGTAGTTTTAACCGATGGAAAAGATTGAGAATCTTTGAGATTTTTTTTTAAATTCTTTTTAAATTTAAATTTAACCTCACCTTTTTTTAAAAAGTCCTTTATCAAACAGTGAACGTTTGAAGTTTTCAGTTGCAGTGTCCTCATGTTTGAATCCCGAACGAATTGTTTTTGCAATCGTAACACGGCCCAATCTTTTCAATTGAACCCTAAGCCTTAAATGTTCCAAAACAGTCATCGGTCAGCTTTTTTTTAAAAAAAATAATAGATATCGTTCCTCTTTTGCAGGGCGTAACACACGGCACATTTCTGAAAATGACGGTCCACAAGACCGTCTACTGCCGGGAACTAATTACCTTCATCTGCCACATTCTAAGCTCTTGAAAAAGAGAAACGGTAGTAAAAAATATTTACCTGAATATTAAATTTTTCCTATATTTGTCATTCGTTTCCGAGTTGTCTCTCATTGTTTGGAATAACTCACTAGTTGCATTAATTATACTAGTTTTGGAAAAACACAGCAATTAATTTACCAGTAAGTATACTAATGCAGATTTCTAGGCAAGCAATTGTCTCTGTCTATTGATCCCTAACTTGGTTAGTGTTAAATTGGCATAAAACCATCTATGTTTTGATACTATGGTTATCTATGTAACGTCAAATACCGAGGCTAGAGACTTTATCTTAAGAATTAAAATTTTCATTTGGTCTTTACTCAGAACTGTCAATATGTTACTTAAAAACTTCTGCCAGCACGGTAACTACAATATATTCATTATTATGCTGTACGTTGACATTATGCTGTAGGATGGTCGAAAAGAATCAAAACATCTTTATTTAAAATATATTCAGTGATTTTTTAACAAAATATCAGTACTATAAATGTATTTAAATTATAAAATAAATTCCATTTGAGTACATAAAGTATAAATAAATTATTCAATGAAACTAGTGATCAAAAACTCTCAAAAAATCCATCAATGTATGCTTCCCGAGGCTTTTATTCCTGTATAAAATATCCAATAACCCTTATAAAGACACTGCATTTGGACTTTCAATACTTTAAATAAGGCTCTGCTTGTTTTTCTTGTGGAATTAAACTAGGGTACCAGTTTTATTCAATGTATGTTTGTCTTCGTTTTAAAAGCTCTGTAAGACCTAAGCATTAAATTATAGCTTTGTACAGTATTTAAGTAATTCACAGTTATTGACAAGAACTGTTTCAATATTAATTTAAGATAGGAAACAAAAATGTTGAGTATTATAAAAACGGTTAGATACAAAAAAACTTTTACAGAAGGTAAACCCTGAAGTAATTTTTAAAACTTTTTTTTATAAATATACTAAAACTTATCAGCTAATCTGAATGAATCCTCTTTTTTACAGATAATTCTTCTTATAAACATAAATATTCAAGTTGTAATTTTTTTGTTCAATTTTAGTTTCATTTTTTTCAGGCTGAATTCATTAAAATTTGTAGAATAACTTAAATATAAGCTTATTTAAAATTGGCCTTATTAGCTTAGCAATCAGAACGATTCAAGCACGATTTTTACAAAGCTATTGATTGAATCGTCGAAAAATTTTGGTTTTTATTGTTCAGATTAATTTGATTAATTCTTGGAGAACAAAATTCTTTGCTTTTTTTGCCTTGTTATAGTTTTATACAATAACTATGTTATATTGTTACTAGTTAGTTCTGACGAAAGTGTGATGGAGAAACAGCTATCAATTTGATTAAATATTTTTGCAGAACTAGATACCTCCCTCGTCTTGCTTTTACTTGGCAAGGTTAATATCACATATATAATATGTTCACAATTAATTCTTGGAGTTATGTTTTCATCGAAATTTTAACTGTTTTTTTCTGCGTCGGAGGAGTTAGCTGATATTGTCGTGACACTTGGACAGCCACTGTTTTATCTGGCATTTATTACAAAGTATTTTTATCCAAGACAAACGAACATACGTCCAGTGGAAGTGGCCGATGCATCATTGTTGAATGAGATTATTAATTGGAATTTTATTTTTATCAGTATGTGGTATGGATATATTGGAGAGCGAATCAAACACGGATTGGCTCAACTCGGTAAGCCGCGAAGCCTTATGACTCACAATAAATGTATTGTATTAAATAGATCACTCACAATATGAATAAGTTTATGGAAAATCGGTTTATAATTACCTAGAACACGTTTTAAACATTATACTACGTATCCCTCATCGCAAACACTTTTTTAGGCTCCGTTGTGTCTGCTCCCAATGTGAAACATAATATGACCTTGTAATGGAGGTAAATCAACACAATTTTTTCTATCAGAACTGCTCGTCACTTAGCTACTAAAACTTTATAGAGGGAGTAAAGGTAGGAAAACACTGCTATGACAGGACTGGTGATTAGCCCCGTTTATGATTTTATGGGTGGTAGGAGATTCGAGACATCTAAAACATCCATGCGTTCGAACAGAAATCAATAAATCGGTTGAAAAATCAATTTATGAAACTGTCCGTGCTGGGACAAAGGACTAAAAATTGTTAACTACTCAATAATTAAACATGGCTTTCATATAGACAGTGAAGTATATCCAATATCAATTCTCAACAATAAAAACAATTTATGTCATCCGTTTCTAACAACCTTCTCCAATCCTGGGAACGAAGCTACGCTAGGTTAAACAAACGATTTCTAACCACAAATCGTTTCCTTACCTCATCTTACTTTTGATGTGTATTCAAATCGCAAATTATTTAGTTCCACAGGAATAATAAAATATAGTCTACAGCTACTTCGGCATCACGACATCATCAGAATTATTAATTATAATAGAGTTCTACCAAGTAAATACCAACCCAATCATCAATCTCTACTGACAATTTTTAAAACGAAGGGTTAATTTAAGATAATTTAATTAATTTTTGGGTTAAGACCTGTACCCTAACGTTCAGTTGAGTCTGGACTCTAGTCCTGGGAAGCTCTATAATATTATATTTGAGATCTTTTGCATGGATGTTAGTGATGTTTTTTTTTCATCAAATTGATCTGATGTGATTTAAAAATTAAAAAATATCTTTTTATTATAACAAAAATATTATTCATGGCTAACAATTCAACACGCGCAGCCATATCCTCGCGTTTAAGCAAATACACAGGTATGGATTATTGATAGCGTCGACTTTTGACCGGCCTGTATAAATAAATAAAATTAATTTTTATTTTATCACAATGGACTGTCAGGTCGCAAGTAGGGGTATAAATGTTTTACTTGGATCGCTCGCACCCATCATTTTAAAGAACTACACACTTTGTGAAGTATACCATAAACGGGACTAACGTTTCTTCAACCGAATTCGCTTCTTGAAGCCGGTTTTAAGGGTTTCTATACATTCGTCGGTATAGTGGCAGAAGGCGATAAGTCAAAAATTGGTTTTGAGTTACGAATGCAGTACTATAGACTTAAGGATGGCCTATCGTCTAAAAAAACAAGCTCGCAATACTCCACGTATTGTTAACGTAATTTTAAGAAATCAATATCTACTTTGGAAAGAAAAAAGGACTAAACCCACACCAAAAATATTGTGTATAACTCACACAAAACGTGCTAATACACTATTTTTATATAAAAATATAATATATCGACTGTAGAAATGCAAAAACGACTTATCCCTCGGTCTTTTCAAAATATTGTTTTTTCGATAATCACAACACATACAATGTAATACACGTTTTCTTTGGGCTATATTCAAAATTTTTTGTGTGGGCTACGTCCTTTTTCTTTTTCACTTGAATTAAGTCGATTTCGTTCACAGTTATCTAGGAATTTAATTGCAAATGTTGTTGAATGATTGACACGATTACACAATAGGATGGATGATGATGATGATGACGATTATGTAGCTTAGAGGAGATGTTTCACGCTCGGCGAGTGGCGACAGAATGATGATCCCTTGTCTTTATTCTTCACTTGTGTTCTTTTCGTTCGTATTCCACATTAGACAGACAATTCATTTTTATACCTAGAAATATGACTTTTCGTAACTGCTGACACGACTTACCTAATGCTCTGGCACAAAACACAACTTTTCCTCGAATATCGCATTTCGTAAACCTGTAGCGTCATGTTACAGTTATTAGTGGCAAAAAAGCTATAATTAATATTACTATAAAGAACGATTACTAATAACCAAATCAAATTTTTAAACGATTAGCAAATCTCATGAAGTGGTTAGTTTGATAAATGTGTCACTTAGAATAATAATGGTGTAACTCCAGTTTTGAAGTTTTGAGAAAATCAAGGTTTTGTAAATTGTTCTTAGTATCAAATAACAACAATTAATAACTGTTTGTCAATCAACTTAAAAAAACTTAAACGTTAGTGTAGTAATGAAGTCTGTCCGGACACTTTACTCTTATTCTGAAATCGCAGGTACTTCACTATTATTCTAAAAAATATCGTTAACTATGGGAATATGAAAACAAAAAACAGTTTTTTAAAGAAATTAGTAGTAGAGTATATTTGTAAGTGAACCATTATCAAACTAATAGAATAACATCTTTTGAACGTGTTTGAGGTATAAACTCATTTTTCGTAGTTTTGGAGTTACACTATTACTATTCTAAGTGACACAAATAATGGTTTAGGTATGAAATAGAAAGACTTAAATTTTATGATTTTATTAAAATTTGGTTATCTCAAAACTAGGTTTTTTGACTTAACGACTTCTGTCTATACCGACGATATATCGAGTTTGGAAAATACTTGTATCTCGCTTTTGGTATAAAATAAATTGATATTTTTAAATATTTTTGTATAACTAACTCAATATGTCATTTTTTCGATTTATTGTTTTCTTCCAGAACAGCGACGATATAAGAAGTGGATGAACCCTTTTTTCAAATAATATTTACATCCACGAAAACAGTTTCCAAATTATTTGATTTTTTAAACAACTGCCTTCATTCCAAAATATAAAAATACTTCATGAAAAAAAAAAAACAATTTTTGCGCTATTGTAAAATTATTGTGAGAGTTCATTTCGAAAATGTATTTGATCCGCGTCAGGAATAACTTTTTTAAAACAAAATTCACCAGCGTTTGTGTATTTAAAAAAAAGTTACCTCACAATGTTGACGTCTCAGCGTGATACAGAAATTAAAACGCTAAACAATACAAAAAAATATTATTAAAAATCCTTTTTTACCGATACGGGATGTCAGGGTTACGAAAAATCATTTAGTTTAATTTATAGTATTGTTATTAAAACTATTAATTGAGTCGCTGAGATACTGTTATGGGCAGTATGGTAGTAATTTTAATTTTTTTTTCCATTTCCACTCCCAATGTGGAACGTATGGTCATCTAATGGAGGTATATTAACAGAATTTTTCTACGAGAACTGCTTGTTACTCAGTAGCTCAACCACTCTTTTTTTTCGAAGAGAATAGGGATAGAAGGATAGGGCTATGACAGGACTAGTGGTTAGCTAATCGCTCTCGCTACGCCCCATGAGGAAGGGATGGGTGGGAGGGAGGAATCGATTAAAAGATCAATCTATGAAAATTGTCCGCACCGGGAATTGAACCCGAGACATCCGTAACCATAGCTAGCGCCGCTACCAACTGCGCCACGGACGCCGGCAAAGCTTTTAATATTATTAAGTATAATTGAAGTTTCAATTATTGAGATTTTGTACATTTCCATGTATTTTGTCACTAACGACCCGGGTTTCGCCTTTCGGCATCTTCAGGCATCTGAGCACACGAATGGACGTGAATTGACAGACAGTAAACAGTCTCTAACGTTCAATACAATATACAAACACGACAAAATACTGATGCTGCAGTACGAAATGAACCAAAGTTGTCTCAATAAACCCTATCCACTTTACTCGATCTTCCACACTTGGGCTTGGGACACACCACCCTTGTGCGAGTTCGCGAACTTTGAACGCTTTCAGTATATATATTTGTTGTATACATCTCGATAACCAACATCTTTAAAAACACAATGTAACTTGAAAAAAATACTGAAGAATTTGACATGTATATTAAAAAATTCAGTGATCCAGTTTCGAACGGCTTATTGGCAACCCTAATCCCTACACATCAAAATACGAAATCAAATTTAAACCACAGATTCGGTGTTTATAAAGTTGGCCGCTAACCTATCAGCCATATACCCATATCAAAAAAAAAAAACAAAATAACATAAAAATGATACCAAACAAAAAAACACATCACAATGAAACAAAAAGAGAATCGTACGGAAATTCTCTACACGCTATACGTTCAGATTAACGTAATGGCGAATATTTTACTATTCAAAGATGGTAGTAAATCAAAATTTTAATAATATGAAAAAAAATCGTGGTTGCAATTTTAATAAAATTATGAGAGATGAATAGTTTGCGAAGGTAACAAACAAAAGTTTATAGGAAATTACAAAAACGTTCTTGTTCCTGTCTCCCTGTAGTGGAGCGATAAATGCTCTTGGGCATTCGTCCCATTCGGCAGCAGTGTCAACGGGCTTGAATAGACATATTTTCTCAGTAATATTTTGATATTTTTAACCTCTCTAAAAAAAGAGCGCTAAAGTTAAATAGTATATAATTTTTGTTCAAATACAAATATAAGTACAAACAAAATCATTTTAACCTTGTCCAGTCCGTGCTAAAAAAGTCACGTCACCAACCGTGGTCGACACAGGCTGCAGACTTGGACTTGGTCATATATTGAGCATTTTTAAAACTAATTGATGGCTTTTAAAGGGTTATTCTGTTTTTAAATATCATATTGTTATCGTCTTACACTTTGTTTTCTGTCTAGAGCTTGAAATTTACATATTTTCATGTAATATAATCGAGATATGGACGACATGAAAAAAGCACGTCATGTAAGGTGCGGGCATGTCTCGCTTCCGCCTTATACAGTTCGTTTCAAATGTAAACTTGACGAGATGACTCATATTATAACAAACACGAGCAAGCGAGTGACTCGCCCTTTTCTCTTTCTCGCTCAATCCCATGTAAAGTGAAGGGTGCGAGTGAGATACAAGGGCTTGCAGGCGTACCCTCTTGTATCTTACTTGCTCATATACAAGTGAGGTTGTGCGATAGAGATAGTAACTCCACCATATGCCGCTGCATGAAAAATAAATACAAGCGATGATGCATCCGGTCCTTTCTCCCTCTAACTAATACCATTTCTCGCTCTGTCTCAACTTAACAAATATGTATCGTGCGTCACTCTTGCGTATAGAATTTTATATATCGCTATCACTTAAATTGAGTCCGGGATAATATTGTCATCAGAGTTTTATAATTTTATTAATTTAATGATGAAAACATTGAATCGAACGACTTGTTTATTTTAATTTTATTGTATAACTACTTTATGTACAAATATCTAAAATCCTAAATTTATATAAAACCTAATAAGCGATATTAATGTTTTCAACTCGTAAAAAAAATCTTGGTGCACCTATGGTAACGGGAAGTTTAACTCAAGCTCGGTTTAGCAGACTGCTTTGCTGTCGTTGACTTCAACTACAGATCTCACAGGTTCAAATCCCATTACGGACGGGCATGAATGTTTGTGATATCTGAAAATCTCTCAAACCCATCTAACCCTAAAAACAAAATGTAGCGAAAGTGGTTAGCTAAGCACTTATCCTGTCTTTGCCTTATCTATCTATCCCCACTATCTTCAAAAAAAAGAGTAACAAGCAGTTTTGTTGCGATATCTCCATTACTAAAACAATATGTTTCCCATTGTAAGTTTTTTTTAATCTAATTTAATATAGACAGTGTGTTCAAAATAATTATAAAAAGCATATTGAATACATTAAAACATTATTTTTTTATTAAAGAACAAAACAGATATATACCAAATTGTTGTATCGCTACTGTAACCATAAAAATATCTGTCCTGCTTCAAGAGGTATTTTATCCAAGGTATCCCAAATCTAGACAAGCTTATAGAAGCAAGCGGTGCTGAACTAAACTGTGATTGACATTTTAGAACACCCCTTGACATGAGATAAATACACTGGAATACCGTATTATATGGATCTGTTACAATTCGATCATATTTTTTTGTATTCTTCATTTATTTATATACACCACCTACTCCATACCAGCGTGATGCTTTGATGGGTGGGTGCTACAAATCCGAAAGCCTAAGCTTCCATCAAATAATAATACATCCATACATAAATGTATATATTGAGATTGATCCTTATTAAATAATTAATACCTTATGCATTGGGTATGTCAGTTTTTTTTTTTGTATTTGAATATCTCGACTTGACAGTTAAATTGTAGGTTTGTTATGAAGGCCAATTAAAAGTTACGATGTTATTATTTCATCATTTGATTTAGGCGTGAGAATTGTAGTTATATCATGTTTAATTTTTCTTAAAATGAGTGGCTGAGTCGCTAAGCACGCTACTGGCTATTTTTCAATAAAATAAGTTTTCAATGTGCTCTATCGATAAATCTATCAATTTTTGAACTTGCAAGTTAAAAATGTCTTCCTATTTCGTCCTCTGTTCGAAATTTAAAAATTTCCAAACTTTCAAATGTCACCTTTTACACGATATTGATCCTCATTTAAAACGTCAGTGAAAAACAATATTTTACTCTTCCTTATACCCCAGAAGACGCAAAATAACTAAAACTATATTTAATACTGTCAAATTTGAATTATTGAGATTTTGTACACTTCTATGAATTTTATCACTAACGATCCAGGTTTCGCCTTTCGGCATCTTCAAGCTTTTGAGCACATGAACGAACTCGAACTGTTCAACTGTTCAATTCAAATTCGATATTTAAATTCCATCAAGCACCCTCAGTCAATGTCTGAAATTATGCCTTAAATTATTATACTGTCCATAACAATTTTTTGCGATTCACTCAAAACTCGTCGTATCGTCACTATCGTCGTTGTTCTGGAAGAAGATACTAACTGAAAAATACTAGCTTAAGTAATTGGACTTTCAATTTTTTGAAATTTTTGAAATGCTACTACCCTTTCCACTCAGTTTGTTTGTACGAAACTGTTTTTAAAATAAAACGTATAAAAATATGTGTAATCTTTCATGCGGTAGAATTCGCAATAAGTAACTAACTAAATTGCTAAAACTAACTTGATATGATTTTTTTCGATTTAGTGCTTATGGTTATTTCAATGGCTAATTGAAGCTCGTTCTGTCCAATCCAGAGAACTAATTGTGAGTCACCAGGGATACAAGAATAAGATTGGAAAAGGTAGCGTTGAAAACTTACTTAGATAGGCGAACGACAAGCAGAAAGCTTAAAGCACAAAAAACACTAATTTAAATAAAATCTTTGGAATAAAACTGTTTTTAAATTCTTTCTGGGTATATCGATGGCCTAGTTCCATAGTGATATAACTAGAAATTGGTAGTTTAGAGAAAGTTTTGACTCATCTAAACTGACTTGTAAAAAGTGACGGCTTATTATTTGTATGACTTTTTTATTCAAATAGGTGGTCAATAGTTTATATTTTTAGGATTAAAGGTTGTTTACATTATGGACCACCACGATTCACAAAAATATATTTCCACAATACGATATTTTGATATGTATGTATATATGAATCTGAGATATTATTTAACTTTACTGATTTCTATTTGCAAATATCTGCCTACTGAGAGAAAACCTGTACATTTTGCATGCTTTACATACTTTTTTAGAACTATAGAAGAGCGATGTTCGAATATAGTGACTAACTTAACTCAAAATTGGAACATGGCCATCGATATAATTATGTTTTCTTTATTTATCTTTTTGCTAATTTTGGGCAACTCTCCTGAATTGTGAATTTGGAATTGAGAAAAATATATGCTTGGTGACAATAAACAATCTTACACTTAGTCAAATTGAAATAACGGTACAAAGTTGTACATTAAAGTTTACATAAAATAAAAAATAAACAATTTGGTGACAGAGCCACATCTTGTATATTTTTGTTGTAATATATAATGTTTCCCACCGTTTTTGTTATAAAATCCACAATCCTTTGCAGCCCCATAACTAGTATCTTGGAAAAATTTAGCTTTGACTGTATATCAAAATTTAAAAAAAATAGTTTCGTTCATCTTGAAAACAGAAGTGACGAAGCAAAATAATATGCAATACCCACCCTTAAATTATGCATCTAATATTTAAATTGACTATCTATTTCTTGTTTATTCCGGGCACGTGCCAGGCCACCTAGAGTTTATTGGTTTTTTTATTATCAGTATATTAAATTACTGGGATTTTATTGCTTTGCACGATTTTATTGTCCGTACAACTAGCCGGAAACGATGTACGGACATAAAGGGTCAAAATATTGCGTTTGCTTTTATTCGTCACTAGATGGCAGTCGAATACTTATATTTAAATAATTATTGTTTATTAATAATAATCTTGTTGATATTTTAACGCAATTTTACCTGTTAATGTTTGTAACCAAACTTCTGAGGTTAGATCATTTCAGTTGGTAAATATTTCACGACAACTGGTAGTTAATTTGCTAAGCATACGTCAATTTTTTAAGACGTATAAAGGGTAAAAAAACATTTAAACCGTTCACTAAATAAATTTACATCTAAGTAAAATTCTGGGGCTTATTACTAAAAGTGCCTATGTCATATTTATCAATTGTTCAGTACAGGCGATTGTGTATTTCTCAATAACACCATGTATTATTATCCTTCACGTTACCGTTGCCAAATACTATGGTTATTTAAGCAAATAGACTCAGTAATTTTCGACTTTTTAAGTGTTATACATATAACGAGCAATAGCTATCACTTCGCTCTACTGTCCGGCTTAATAAATATATAATATATATAAAGTAAATACACGTAAGTTATTAATAATAAATATTTCACATAAAACTAAGAAAGGAAGTTAAAAAAACGACATAACCTCCCAATGGATGATTCAAATAACTACACAAATCGTAGATTATTTCCAAACTTTAAAATAAGGATCAAAAAAAATACTACAATTCTTTCCCAAATACCGTTCAATATTACTAACAAAGGACTTTCGATAAAATGTCACCGGGTCCAATCGAATTAAAAGATACAAGGACCTATTTAAGACCTTCTTTGGCTCAAGAGAGATTCAGGTTCTTTGGTCTCACAAAGCTTTCGGGTCCTTTGCCAGGATCACAATGAATTTTTTTTGGTATTAGAAACTTTTTTTAATGTATTGAATCCGTTTTATTGTCAAAATGATTTAAGACGCTTATTTATTGATCCACCTACTCTTTTATTCTGTTTTTTGTCTCCCGAAAAAAGTGAATCAATATTATTCAAACAGGCAGAGTAACTTAATTTAAAATAAGCTAATAATGAAAAACAATTTGAAGTAAATTATTATTTTAAAAAATAAAACACAATTCGTTTGTACTACTTCCACATATTTATAATGATCAGGACCGGTTTTGCTCATCACGAGCATGATCAGTTGATAATGCTCGTGATGAGCGAAATCGGTCCTGATCATTATAAATATGTGGAAGTAGTACAAACGAATTGTGTTTTATTTTTTAAAATATAATGTCTTTCCACCAAGAATTGACAGTTAACACCTTAAAAGTAAATTATTATGCGAAAAATCGATGGATTGAATTTTCAACATCATTTCTCATTTTAACCCTTTCGCACGCATGGTGAAACATTGTGTCTTTACACGTTTAAATTATCTCTGAAATAGGTCAGACAAAAAATCGAAAATTTTCTTATTTGTAAACAAAATCGTCCTACATATATTTGAAAATTAAAAGTACATTGTAGTTTGCGTCTTCTTTGTATAATTAATCATAATTTGTAAATCTCGTTAATTTTACCATCGAAAAAGACAACATTACAGTGTAGTATAGTAACGATCCGAGATGCATGACAGTACCTTATACAACCGTTTTATTTCAAACGGCACTAAAACACGTGTCGAGCCCGTTCTGCTATGAAGAATTGAGGTTCTTGCGTTTTTCGATAATTTCGCACAGTTTGATATGTATTTCAGATTTTACACACAAAATATATAATTACTTAATACTACATAATACCATATTTCACTCTTCGAAATTGTCATTTCGCTTTATAAATGCGTTTATATTACAAAACCCACACGGTAACGCAATGTGACTGCATGAGATCCGAAAGGATTTTTTCAGCATGAAAACGGGATAGTTAATAATGTCAACATTGCAACATATTTTATTTAACAAGAATAATCAAATATATTAGAAATAAATACTATAACGTCACACCATCATTATATTTTTGTTTGAACGCATTTATGTTCATGTTCATTCATTGTCTATACCATTTAAGTTTGTATTTATAATCGAACAAAAATCATACCATTTTTTAACTTGTTCCAGTGTGACACAGTTTGTTTTCTACTGCTTACACATTTTTTGTTGTTTTTCTTTGTTTAAGTTGATAATGTTCGCGATAAATGAACCAATCGTTTTAATACAAGTGAAGGTAGTACACAAAATATTTTTTTAAATATAATTCCTTCATTGATTAAATTCGCATTTAATTGATAGAACTCTATTTTAATTAAATAAAAATAACAAAGTATTCTGTTTGGAAAGTATTTTATCACATTATCAGAAGTTCTAAAACAGTATATATAACTAAGCTAAATTAAGTATAAACATAGTTATGATGATATCAAGAAATGACAGTTGACACCTGAAAAAAGTGTTAAAATAAGTTGATTTTTAAATTAAACTTTTCATTTGCAACTTCAGATCAAAGGCATGAGAGTTTGCACTGTATTTTTGGACATGGAAACTTGATATAGAGCGACTTAACGTATTGTAGTTTTCTGCACTCTTCGATTACTTTACTTATAGGAATTACTATAATAAAATTCGAGTAGTAATGTTTGTATTCTGAATTTAATTTATCGTGGTGGTATGTGAATTACTGCTATTGGATATTTTAAGCTCTCCTCAAGTGATAAAGACAAATTGCGATTTTTGTAATACAGTTTTCATTTAATTTTTGAAATAATTACTAAGAATATTTTTTCATTTGTTTTGATAAATTGAATAGTGACCGACTATTTTTTATATCGGTTTGTTTACAAACATTTGACTTTCTACCGTTTACATGTACGATTGGAAGACGCAAGGTATGAACTATAGTTACTTAGCACTCTTTGAAAAATGAATATGGTAATTATTAGCACAAAATAACGTTTGATTTAAACGCGTTATTACATGTGACGCTAAATTTATGTATTATGAACGTGGGAATGGCTCGTTTGTATGGACTGCTAATCGAGGTATCTCAACAGAAGTTTGTCTGTGAGGACTGCTTGTTTGCTTTGCTTAATTGCTCAACCTCTTTTTTTACATACAAACTAACCAATGTCCAATACAAAATCATTACATTTAGTCACTTGGATTCTATTAATAAACTAATAGAAACGCCCGTCATAAATGACGGTATTGAAATTGAACACTGAATCTTAAATTAGTTGTTCTTTAGTTTCCATACTGACGGACTGATTGTTGTTTGTTTGCCTCGGGTTTGCGTCACGTCTGAACTGTGTGTATTGTTTATATGTACCGCGGACGCTTAGGTAATGAGAAAATTTCACAGTTTCATGTGTATGTGATAAATGATAAAACTTCTACATCTACCCCTATAGACTGGTCTGGGCTATTATATATAACATTCTATGACTATTCATAAACTCACATGTTCGAATAAAGTGTAAAATTTTCCGTGGTTATTAAACTTATATGTGCCTTTATATTAAATTTACAATATTTTTATACTGAGATTAAGCGTATTCAACAAACCAATTTAAAAGTGAAGATATTTCATAACTTTTGTGTTGTGCATATTACACCAAAATTGAAAACGCCAATAATATAATAATTATTGGACGTGGTGGTGTGCGTTTATGTGGTGGGAATGTGCGGGTGGGATCCATCCCCACCTGTGTGTCAAAGCAAGATCTCCGAGTCCAGCTGACCTGGCTCAGTGGATACCTAAACAATAATTAATAAATACCAAAATGTCAATCAAGCGGTCGCCAACTGTGGGGTCGGGGGCGCATCGGCACCGCCCTTTTAAATATTAAATACCGGATGGCAAAAAAAAACATTTTTATTTTACGATTATTTTTTATAAACAGTTTTTGACATTTTTTTTTGAGTAAACCTGTATCACTTTGATAAGACGGCAAGAGTGTATGACTGAAAAAAGAAGACTTTTATAAAAGCTAATCACGCGATGTTTTCTTTTGAAACAAATGTTACTCTTGTGTATTTATTTTAACAATGTCTGCTTCCAAGGTTGACTATATATTACGTAGCGTCTTAATAGAAGTGGTTTTTAACAAACACTGGTTGTAGCTAAGTCTCTCAAATTCTGTTTTCATATGAAAAGGATAATATAAACATGCGACTGGAAAAGGAGTAGTGGTTTGCTAATCGCTCACACTACACCGTATTTTTTAAGAATTGATTGGTGAAGAGGGAATTTAAACATTTCAGATACCCATGCAATGAATAACTTCTTACATGTATCGACATAATGATAGCTGTTTTATGGTCAAGAGTTTTAGTACAAAAATATATGGAGTAAGAAAGTAGATGTCAAAATAAAATGAACTTTGGTTGCCAAAGCAGAGCCTGAATCCTGCATGT
The DNA here is from genome assembly GCA_022494535.1 of Himalopsyche phryganea. Taxonomy (NCBI): domain Eukaryota; kingdom Metazoa; phylum Arthropoda; class Insecta; order Trichoptera; family Rhyacophilidae; genus Himalopsyche; species Himalopsyche phryganea. The sequence continues at coordinate 2,023,249 of JAGVSL010000039.1, forward strand.
ACCCTCTATCAGCCGTATGAATTCCGTCGTCTCGGAAGGCAGCTGGTGACTTGGGATGAAACAAAAAGGCTTGCGGGTACAGAGAACCTACGCAGATAGACCGTGTGGTGGCCATCTACTCCAAGTAGGGACCGAAAATATAAATGAATAGATATATGTATATATCCCAAACGTTCATCATTATTTTTGTCAAAAACCTGAATTTGAATTAGAATTAACGCAATTTTGTTGATGTTTTTTGTTAAAATATAATAATAAAGTTTTTGTCGTTTACCGGGTACACCCGTTAGCGCTCGTCAAAAAATGTTTGCAGGTAAATTCAAAATTAATCCATTCAAAAATCGAGAAACATCAACCTGTCTTTTTCACTCATTTGATTGGCTCGATTTAATTTTAACTCGTCGACTGCTCGTATACTATTTGAATCTAAATTAATTTATATCTTCATAGCTTGATAAAGAAATTATTTTTATGTATATTTTAAAGTAATTAAATTATATAAATAGTTTACTTTGTCGTCATGCGTAGATTAATGATCTCTCGATCGTCAAGTTCATCTCCAAATCACCCATATTCAGATAATGGGAAAAGCAATACTCAAGTGTTTCCTATTAATGAAATATTATTGATTAATTCAGATATTTATAAATATCCTTTAGAAGATTATCTGCCTTAGTTTTTGTCGGTGGCATTTTTAATTATCTGATTACTAAATCAGATATAGCGCAAAATTTTACATATAACTGCATGTTTAACTCAAGTTTTGTTTTTTTGTAGTTATCCGACTATTGAACTGAACGATCAATATCGCTATTTGTTGGTCACCTTAGCTGAATGAAATTTTGTCACATCCGGTCGCACTATTAAGGGCATGAATCCGGGAACGATGGCTTTCGAATTTTAATAAATGGATGCGTGGAATATACAGGAAATATAGGATCACCTATCATCAACCAGTCCCATAGTCGAGTGCTAACGTTCTCCAACTGTCAGCTTTACCACCCCCCCCCCTTATAGACAGTTTTATTCAATGATCATTCAATCAATTAACAGATGTTTATCTAAAGAAAGGCATGGATTCCTATAAAGTGTTTTTCAATTCCTAGTATCATATCTCATTATTAAAACAGCATAATATATTATATTTTAATGAAAAATATTAGGCCTTTTCGATAGCATAAATAAATAAATTCTGATTTTTAAGCTATGGCCGCTCCCAAAGTGGAGAATAATATATGTACACCTAATGGAGATATCTCAAGAAGAGTTTTTCTAGGAGAATTGTTTATTACTAACTGTGTTTCGATTATATTTCCTCTTTGTCTTATTTTTCTATTTTAATGGATAATTTAAATCGCAAATCATGTCAATTTCTTACTTAATGTGTATGTATCTTTTGAAACTTTTTTTTACTGTATCCGCTCCCAACGTGGAGCATATAGCCTCCTACTGAAGGTATCTCAACAGAATTGTTTCTATGACAACTGCTTGTTACTCAGTTGCTCAACTTCTCTTTTTCGAAGGTAGTAGGAATATAGGGATAGAGCTAAAAAAGAACAAGTGGTTAGCTTATCGCTCTCGCTACTCCTCGTCTTTAGCATCAGATGGGTGGGAGCGAGTTTTTGGACATTACATCCATGCCTTCGTACAGAATGCATAAAACAATTTATGGAATTGTCCTACTTGAATTTGAACACATGAGCCCTGTAAACGAAGACAGCGACATTGACCACTGTACCACAGATGCCGCAAAATTATCAGTTCATATCATTTTGATAAAGCGTATAACTTTTAGGTGATTACATAGTTAATGCGAATTATTAACTCTTCTTCGACATAAAAATATTCTAGTGAAATATAAGCGACACTAGATAACACATACCGCGACAAATGCGAGAAAAAAAAATATTTTTTTAATATAATTCAAATTCCAAAACAATTCTTCCATACGTACAAGAAAATTAAATTGGAAATCGATCCGGTTAACTAAAAAATTCAATCAAATAGAACTAAACAAAACAATAAAAGTTATATCAAATTATAAGCACCCAGGTATAGCATGTCACGACCGGTTTAGTTGATCACCACTGACGTCAAACAGGTGGCAGTTGACAGCTCGCCGCCCGCTGTTTGCCGACAACTGACCAGACATTGATACTCAACGAATATGGCATATTAACGTTTGTCTTATTGTTTTAATCGAACGATTCTGTTATTTTTTATTAGATATGATTTGTTGTTTGATATCTAGACGCCATTATTCAAAACCGTTTTGTTTTTAATATATTTTATATAACGGAACGGAAACATCCTACTCTAAAGATTCATACAAAGCTTATATTAAAAATTATATCACAACTCAGAAGTATTTTAACAATATCATTTTTTACGAGAACGTGTTGTCGTAAACAAAAATTTTCACGAGAAACTGAAGCGTTTTATCGTAAATGTGAACTTAACATAATACGAGACACATACACTCCTGACTCCAACTTTATTTTTACATTTTTTGCAACAATGAATGTATTCTCTCAATCCAAAGTATCCCAACGGAAACTGTTTTAAGAGAACTGTTTGTGGTTCTCTATTTTATTAATTGGTAAGGGTGAAAGGTTTTATTGATTGAATTGGCATTTACTTGGTAGAACTCCAATATAATAGAGAAAGATAACTAAGTATTCAGCTCCACAAAATTTTATAAGTTTTATGATAGATATTTCGGCTTCACGCCATCTTCAGAACAATTATTTATTATAGAACTAGAATAGTTTATGGTATTTCTTTGTTTATTTTACTGGGTCTGTGGTCGAGTGGTCAACGTGTTTCGATTCAATGGTGGTACTCGCGGGTTCGAATCCCAGTACGGACAGTTTTAAAATTTGATTTTTAATCAATTTATGTATTTCTATACGTAAATATGGATGTACGTGATGTGTGATATTCCTACTAGTTCTGAACTAGCTCTATCCTTCTATCTCTACTCTCTTTGGAAAAGATCAGTTGAGCAACTGAGTAACAAGCAGTTTTTGAAGATAAAAAGAAATATGAGTTTATATATTATGCTCCACATTGGGTGCGGACATGGCTGAACAAATAAGCTTTTTGTAGTTTTTGATATAACGTGCTTGAACGGAAAATATTGAATATTATTTTATATTATAGTGAGATGTTGTAATATTATCTATCTTCTAAAACAGTATATATATCTAAGCTAAATTGAGTTTAAAAATTGTTTTGACGATGAGCTGAAATAGCTATCAACAAACTGAGAAAATTTTGTAAGACTGAAGACTTTATTATTTTATCCTATTATGAAATGAGTAGTAAGCTTGCTAGTTGCTGCTGTTACTCAATGTTAGAATTTTACAACGCCTCTTTTACCACTAGGCTACAGAAGAATAGTAAAATCGTTTTTTTAGTCCAAGTAGGCGATTTATTTTATGTCAATATATTTTTCAGCGAAATATTTTGAAGTAAGTATTATACAATGTAAAAAAAAATGTCACAAAATTCTTGTATCGAAAAGTAAGTTGGTAGTGTGTGCTTCTTAACAAACAGCTAATCCATAATACAGGATTGTTGTAAAGTATCTGTCCTGTCTATCGATGGACTTTAATCCTAATCATATTTATAAATAAAAATAAAAATATGTAAGTACTTTTCTATAACAATTTGAATATAACAATTAATAGTGAGTACGTTTTTAAGACTATATAATAATGGTATAATTTAAGACATCGACTGAGGGTGCTTGATGGAATTTCAATATCAAATTTCAATTATTGAGATTTTGTACACTTCCATGTATTTTGTCACTAACGACCCGGGTTTCGCCTTTCGGAATCTTCAGGCATTCGAGCACATCTATGTATTCATCATTCATCGACTCAAAATCTCTTTTGAAAGTACACCTTAACTGGCCGACAACTAGCGAAATGACGCTAAGTATAATTTAAAAAATACATTAGTTCTTCCACACGGTAGTGTTCTAAATAAAAAACATTTTCGTATAAATAACTTTTTTTTCCATGTCCGCTCCTAATATGGTCTCCTAATGGAGGTGTCTCAACAGAATTTTTTCGACGAGAGCTGCTTGTCACTCAGTTGCTCAACTTCTCTTTTCTTTTTCGAAAAGAGTAGGGATAGAAGGATAGGGCTATGACAGGACTAGTGGTTAGCTAATCGCTCTCGTTGCGCTGCGTGAGGATGGGATTGGTGGGAGGGAGGACTCAGACTACGAACAGAAATCCATAAATCGATTGAAAGATCAATCTATGAAAACCGTCCGCATCGGGAATTGAACCCGAGACATCCGTAACCGTAGCCAGCGACGAATCCAACTGCGCCACGGACGCCGAGAAGTTTGAGTGTACTAAATAAATATTATCTAATCCAAAGTGCAAAGTATCGAAATAAAAGTTCAAGTGTACCAAGTGAATACTATCTAACACAAAGTGCAATTATTTATAACCCGAAACGAAATAACAAGCTTTGCACTCTACCCTATTGACATCTACATTTTACATAATTTGACAGCTAACTTTCCGATCACCCTATTATAAAAAAAAACCCCATTCACTACCTCAACACATGCTTGGAATATACAATAAACACGATTCAGTGCTTTTGATACTGCCACAAAAAAATATATTTCCGATTGACTAAGCAACAATGCGAAAAGATCTCGGGCAGGTTTCTCTCCACTATTGTGCACTACCTTTATTGAAATTATCTCGGGATCCGTGGGACTTGGCCCAATCTGAAATCAAACCCAATTTTATAAAATGACAGGTGAGTCCTTGGAAGTGAATTTTTACTGAGAAGTAGAGTGTACGATGTATTACTGAACTTTATACTACACTGATACCCCTTGTGTATACTGCACGGAGCATGCCAGTGTATTAGTATGTATGGATTCCGTGATACTAGAGCAGTGTATGAATCCCGGGTATGTACCAGTATGAATCTTAGAGCCGTGTATGGATACCGTGATCCTCAATCCTAGAGCCGGAGTGCAAAGTTATACAGCGTATGCAATACTATCGATGAATTTGGGAGCCTTCAAACATTTCATTTAAAATATACGACATAAAATTTGATAACATTGTTATTACAATGGTTTTGTAATAAGATGTGACACGTGTTTCGCATGTTCTCCTACAACGACTTTAATTTTTGGATTGAATTGGTTTTTTCTTGGTAGAACTCCATCATAGTACGATAAAATAAGAAAGAATTTAGTCACTTTTAAGGTGTTAACTGTCAATTCTTGGTGGAAAGACATTAATATTTGAAAAAATAAAACACAATTCATTTGTACTACTTCCACATATTTATAATGATCAGGACCGGTTTTGCACATCATCGCTGATGATAATTTCAGTTGATAATGCTCGTGATGAGCGAAACCGGTCCTGATCATCATAAATATGTGGAATTAGTACAAATGAATTGTGTTTTATAAAAAAAAAAAAAATTTAGTTTTAAAAAAATTATTGCTCAGTTGATAGCTATTTCGGCTTAACGTCATCGTCAGAACTATTTCAATTTCATATTCAAAAAAAAAAAGTCCATCGAAATTGCAGAAAAATTTTCTCTACCTTGTCCAGTCCCCGATCGACTAAAGTGAACACATAGGACTTCTGACAGAAGGCTGCGCGCACAATCTATCTTTTCCTTTTTCTTTGGGCACTTTGTAAACTTTAATTAATGAAGTCAGCCACATTCGTTTTGAAAAATGTACCAAAAATAAATCTCGACAAATCATTAACGATTTCCTTAAAACCTTTGCTGATGATGCAAAGAATTTATTGGTTTTATTAGCATCAAGAGTTGGCACAATAAGAAACTTATTTAGGTTTATCAAACAGACGTCGGATTATTAACCAAATAACGAGTTTATACACAAGCCGTTTTTTCACAACCACCTTCCATAACGCAAAAACTATAAAAAAAAAATTAAAAACAAATTTACTCTTCATGTTTTTGGCCCGATTCAGAGCTGCATGGGACCGATCTTTTAACCAGGCACAATAGTGCTTAAGAAAAGAAAGGATAGAGTGAAAAAAAAGAAAATGTGACTTACTCAGCCCTTTAGTTTAAGCAATATTCATGTGTATCCGTATATTGACAACCCACTGTTGTCATAGAGTTGAATCTAAAAAGGAATCGAAAATATCCCGACCTCTATATTATGATGTTGCGAACTTATTAAATACGACCTTGGTTGAGAGCAAGTCAGCGTGACCCATCAGGCACGGATGAGGACGGACCACATCAATCAACTCTGCTCGTTCTGCATTCATCTCGAATGACTGCGAATTCCAAAATGTATTAATATATATAAAAATGTTGATGATGCCTATGGAATTCGATAATTTTGTATATGGACCGATAAAAATACTCAATACTAGGTAGTATCGCGTGACCCGCTCTGTCGGGATTCGAACCCGCTATCTGTTATTTGCGATCTAGTAATGCAAATTTCGCAACGAGAAAACGATTGCAGTGGACCAATTGTTCACCAATAAATACCTCCTGGGATTCATTTATTAAAAACTTACTATCAAAAAAAATCTGATTTAAAGTTACCATGTCGTATACCTAAGGAAAGTATTTATTATCTACTCTGGTTCTTTTGGAATATCGTTCAAATATTTATACTTTATATAAAAAAACTTGACTTTGTAGTTGTTGACTTTTTAACCCTTTCCCTGCCCAGTCACTAAAAGTAATTTATCCTCTCTTGGCCAAAATGTCAACAATTAACTAGGCACGGATTTTATAATATAAATAGAATTTTACAGTAATTACATAAAACAAGGAATAAAATATGTTTCGAATATTAATCTATATGTTGAATATTGGGTGCTGCATGGGTATACTGGGTGGGTATTTGGGGTTCAAAACTTTATCCCACATATATATGACATGGGCAGTGAACCGGTTAACCATGTCCGCTCTCAATATGGAGGATTTGAATTTCTAATGACGCATTTTAACAGAAATTACTTTAAAAGAACTGATTTTAGTCAGTCACTCCACCTAGCTTTTTGTGATTTATCTTCTCACGGCCAAAATTTCAACAATTAATTGGGCAGGGTTCGTATGAAAATATAATTTTACAACAATTACATCAAAAAGGTATAAAATATTTGAGACGGCCCGGTCGAGTAGGAGCGAATGCTTGGTTATCACCATCCAGGATGCCAACGATCTCAATCAAATACCACTTCAATCCGATTCATCTCTTATTTATTAATGAAGGTGCAGTCGTTTAATACACATAAATTACCAGTAAAACATAAAATTGAGTCTACATTTACGTTTAATTAACACATGAATTTACCTTTTAGGTCAAATACAACTGACACAACAAATGATTTTAAATTTAAATTAAATACAATTTCAAAACAAACCAACACAATTTATAATGATGCGGCGGACGCCCAGCGCTCCCACCGACGGAGGCCACTGAAACCAGACTGCCTGCCAAAATAAAAATTAAAACTTCAAACAATGTAGGCCCCTCCCTTTTGTCAATGGTTGTCGTTGTTGTCAGGCAGAAGAGGCAATTAAACGGTCGGATACCGGCCACTTTCATCTTAACGACCCTACACTGGTCGGCCATGTATTGTTAGCTAGAAATTATTCTGAGAATTGCGATATTAAAAATGTTCAAATGCCGTTCTGGATCATTCCAACCTTCCACGAAACAAATAAATGTTAGCAAACTATCAGGTCGTGTCATATTTTTAGAATATTAATTTATGTGTCGATTATTCGGTGATCTACTGAGTGCGTGTTTGGGGTCCAAAGCTTTATCCCGCATATACACGGGATGGGCAGTAAATAGGTTAACCATGTCCTCTCTACTTAAGGGCATTTGAATTCATAACAAAGCAACTTAACAGAAAGTACTTTAGAGGAACTGATTTCAGTCAGTGACTTCATCTAACTTTTCCGAAAGAGAAAGATGTAAAAAATGTCACTAGAACTGGTTTATGTAAATGAGTTATTGGAAACAATATTATCCGATTTTGTATACGTTAAACTGCAGCGTTCAAATCAGAGCTGTCCCGTCCTAAATAGAGCACAGTATCGATGGATCAGTTATTCCCACCCTTAGTGAAAAAAAAACTAGTTCTGATTTGTTGATTGGCTCTAAAACATTGTTATTTCTCTCATTGAGTTTTCAACGAGTGGAATAACAGAGATATAAATTTTATTTTATATTAAAAATGAATTTACACAAAGCTATTGCCGAATTCATTGAAAATATTAAGGTGGTAGATTAGTTGGCAGTAGGGTTTTCAACCCCGAGATCCCGGTAAATTATTCTATCCTGTAGTCCCGGAATCGATTTTTAAACAGTTCTAGGATTTCGGGATTAACTGCAAATGCTAAAAAATCGTTTATATTTGAAAAATACTTTACCTCGGTTTGTTCATGTAGTATTTTTTTTATAATACCTATAAAATTAATATAAATATTTTGTGGTCTCTCACCTTCTCATATTTTGCAACAACCGTTTTCAGACAATTTTTAAGGTAAGACGGCTTCTAAAATGGATGGAGGACAATATTTTGATGTGGAATTGAATGACATGTCCTGTTTTTTGATCCCATCTGGTAAAACCTACATTTCCATCGCCAAATAAAAATATTAAATCGTAGCAATAATAAACACAAATTAAATTTAAAATGTAGAATTCAACACTTGAAATTGCACTTAATGAGTAATCCTGGGATCGAGAAATTTTGAATCCCGAAATCTCGGGATCACTAAAAAACATTCCGGGATTGGATACCTTAGTTGATAGTGTTGGCAGTAACGTTCCCACTTTAAAACCATATTTTAAGCATCACTATCACAGTCTGACTCTCTAGTCATCCACATCTAGCCTCTCCAAATATCTCTCTTAATATTATCCGTCCATCTCCTCCACAGGCAGATTAGGGTCGAATGCATAATGACTTTCTTTCATATAACTTCTTTCGTCTAAGTTAAGGCAAACGGAAATATTTGTTGTACTATTTCAAGATTTTATTTTTAGGAATTAGCTGAGTTCACTTCTAAACTATTTATGACGAGAAGTAAGTTTTGAATATGCTACCCTCCGATTATAAGACTGTGGCCTCACATAGTCTCTTGTATTAATATGTAAAAATTCCAAAGACAAATTTATAGCAACATCCAAACAATGGTGGATGCTGTATTAATTCCTAATTTGAATAAACTGCACAGGACTGTACTTGCGATGAGTATATGGTATCTCTTTGCCAAAGAGTAGAGATGGGTAATAACAGCACGTCATGACATGATATTTTATTATGTTAAGCTTCAGTTACTATAGTATCGATCACTATCTAAACGTTTTTAAAAAACCACACTAATAATGGCAGTGCATTTAAAAAATTGTTACACAAATAGCATTTTGTATCACAGTACGGACATTTTCGCTGATTGATTTTTTATTCTGTAATGAGTTTCTCTTCAAAGGCAAGGATCACGGGTATTTGGAATATCTGAAATTCCCTCTCAAATATCCGAATGCTAGGGTCGTTAGTGACAAAATAGATGAAAATGTACAAAATTTTAACAATTCAAATTCAAACAAGTTCATCAAAAAAAACCAAAAAAATATAAAACTTGCAGTTATAGCTATTTTTGTAAAGCGTGCTGACTAATGAAAGTTTAAAAAAAAAAAATTATCTTATTATTGCATTTATCTTATTACTAATATATCGATCCAATATACGTGACTATCCCCTATCGGCGACTTGCAAATATATCCAATACAGAAAAACACGCGGTCGCGCTTCTTGTCCCAATACTCGAATACGCGAATATTATCATAGCTGGGCGATTTATTGGACATATCCTTTAGAGGGCGGCCGTAATACTCCGCGAGACAATGCGGCCCTGTCTTATTGATTATTAATAAGCTGTTGATGTTAGCTGCGGCCGCCTGAGTGCGGGCCTGTCCTTATGCAATAATACTATTACAATAAGAGACGGTTTGACAAATTTTACAATAGCAGTTGGAAAAAATGTTATACAGATAATAATTATTTCGTTATTTATAATATCAATACTAAATTTGATGTAATTAAAAACAGGATTACTTGATACCAAATGTGTGTTTAGTTTATATTTTGAACTTTGTTTAATAAACTTTTTAAAAATATTAGATGTTTACTGTGTTTTGGGCAATTGATGTTAACCCTCAAAAAATACTAAAATGCGTTAATGATTGGATCTCATTTTAAAGACGACAGAGCAAGTCTCGGCCAAATAATGTAAATTAGAAAAATAAATTGAACGCTTTATGGAAGGGATACATCATTTTACATTGGTTTTAGGTTTAAAAATTCTTACCCGACCACTTGATGTAAGCCACTGTTATATCGACAATCCATACGTAAAACCCGTACCTGCTAACATGAGAATTTACAGAAGTGCATTTCGAAGATTCATAACGCAACTCACCATAGAATGTTTTCGATAAAAACAGTTTATAAATTGGCCAAAACACCGTTGATGTAATATTGCTAATACCATAATACCGGTCCTGGAGCCGAATAGAAAACGTCGTTCTCTATGGTTGCGTTTCCAACGAGCTCAATGCTCACTACGGACACTTTTATAAATTGATATTTTAATCAATTATTGGATTTATATTAAAAGAAATGAATGTCTTTGATCATTACATCCACTCTCATCAACCTAAATCTAATCTTGAGCGAATATCTTACTATTAGACATAGATTGAATTTGAGTTTGCTTGGTAAAACTCCATTATTGTAGGATAAAATATAAGTATTCATAGCTAGTTGATAGCTACTTCGGCTTAACTCTCTAATTTTGACAATGGCGTTGAGCCGAAATAGCTATAAAAAAACTAATAAAACTCTGTAGAACTGAAAGTTAGATATTTTATCCTACTATAATTGTTTTCAATTTTGTCGGCATCCGTCTCCCAGTTGGTAACGTCGTTGGCCACGGTTACGTATGTCTCGGGTTCAATTCCCGGTGCTGACGGTTTTCATAAATTGATTTATGGATTTCTGTTAGTTGTTTGTGATGTCTAAAACCCCCCTCCCACCCATCCGATCCTAACGGGGCGTAGCGAGAGCGATTGGCTAGCCACTAGTCCTGTCCTAACTCTATCCTTCTATCCATACTCTCTTCGAAAGAAAAAAAAGGGAGGTTGAGCAACTGAGTAACAAGCAGTTCTCGTAGAAAAATTCTGTTGAGACACCTCCATTAGGAGACCATATTAGGAGCGGACATGGAAAAAAAATGGATTTCTACCAAGTAAAGCTAGGAACTGAGAAGAGCGGAGAGGTGGTGGAGACCTTCATCCAGCAGTGGATTGACCCCGGTTGAAAATGAAATGAAATACCAGTTCAATCAATACGTCAAACATTTATCTGAATTTTGTGATGTATCATTGTGATTTTTTCCTCCGGTCAAATATCGATATTATCGATGTAATGTAAGTGTTGCAGCTTGACGCTTGTAGATAAATGTCACGGGGCTATCACAAATTCGTTTGCGCGTAAGTTATACACCTAAAAAAATTAATGTGTCACTATTATTTTATGTATAAATTATATACTTTTTATTGTTAAATATTTTATCCTATTACTGCAAGTCCTATCCCAATGCAACTTACAAATCCAGCATATTGGCAAATCGGCCAAGCGGGAAGAGCGACCAACGTGTTGGACGACCATTGTCAATCTTCGAATGTCTTGATATGTAAATCGAGGTTGTACTGACAGAAAACATAAAGTCTTTAAAACAAGTTTTGAGATTACTTTTTTTTCATAGTACTCTATCTTCTAAGTACAACTGATTGTTTATTAAAAAGTGTCGTACATTATAAAGAATAATCTTTTTTTTTTGGTATCGATAAGTTAAAGTTATATCATGATTTTTGCAAGAATAAAAAAAACAATATGACTTAATACTATTTTTTTTTCGAAGCCAAGAGATGGACCAGCTCTGAAATGGTGTTTTCTTGAGATCCTAGACCTTTCAGCACGTTGATAACCAACTATTCGCCTATCTTCAATTCGGGTCTCTTCATATGGTAAAAATAATTATTTCAATGATTGTTTTATTACCAGAAGACGACAGTTTACCACAAATCAACTTATAAAATATTGTTTGTTCAAATTAATAAGTTGTTCTTTTCATTTATCTGAGACTCTCACCCCCTTCAAACAACCCTATTTTTAAATGTTTAAAAAACAAAACACAAAAATCGTGAAAGATTCTTTTATAACTCTTATTTTTTACGAATTCCTCCCGCATAACCGCGAGCCGCTGCTTTGAGCTAAAAATTATCCCTCAACCCCTCCCCCACCCGGCCACTCTACGTCTCTGGTGTTTTCAAAAAAAAAAATTAACACCGAACAAAAGTTACTGAAACTGAAGCGGAAAAGAATTTTTTGCAAATTTTTCATCGTAATTATTATTATTATATTTTTTTATTATTGTAACAGAGGATGAAACAAACGACGCCACTCTTGTGTAATTTGTACCGCAGAATCTGGAAGAAGAATATGTTCGCATGCGTCCTGCCACTGGCGTAGATTTAAGAGGTGAATAATTAGCATTGTCATTTAGAAATGACATTCGTAATTATTTTTCATCCTCAATAAAAAAATACAGACTTCTCGTGGAACAGTGACACAATAAATAAATATGTTAAAATTTAATAGCAGTTCTAAAAGGACATTGTCATTTAAAAATGACATTCAAAAATATTTAACTAAAAAATCATGCCAGCATGTCATGAAGTATCTATTGTCAAATAAAATATTTTAAAATCAAATAAGAGTAATGAATAATCATTTTAATTCAGATATGACATTCGAAAATATTTTCCGTTATCATTCAAAAATCATACGGACTTTTCAAATAAAAACGATTTTTAAACAATTGTGTACTGTCATTTGAATGTCATTTATAAGTGAAATTCATAAACGTACTATATCATCACCGAAAAATAGCCTTCACATGAATACATGAAATAGTAACATTTGATAGATTTTTTTTGTACTGAATAGATATTGTCATTTAGAAGTGACATTCAAATATTTTTCGTACCCAAAGGGTATGATCCGTAACTTGAATCATTTTACTGCAATGCAATAGAAGATTCTTTTAGAATTAAATGCAATTATATTCTAACCCTTTTAGCGTGCAATAATCATATTCAGCGTACCGCCACTTCTTAAAAATCCGTTCTTTCATATCGTCGAAACTAAAAAAATCCCCGCTCAACCCTTCCACTGCGGTTTCTTTGACTCGGCCACCGCACAAAGGTACAATGGAATGAAATTAGAAAATTTTAATGTTTCGTTATTAATATTGTAGGTGGTTTGCACAAACGGCAGGCCGGCGGGTGGAGAGGGTTGGGAACCGCTGGAAAATTATTTTGGTAGCCATTTGAGGTCTCATTATAAATATAGCCTTGATTGCCTTTTTGTAATTTTTTGTTAGATAAGTTTAGACCTGAAATTTGGCATGTGTTACTGAATAACTTCAGTTGTTCACAATCCACCTCCTTTCATGTTTATGCAGCAGTGAAAAATCTTACAATTAATACATTTGGAAAATTAATACTATATAGACGGTGTTTTGGCCAATCGATGTAAACTGAAATTGTTCCGTAGAGGGTAAAAACTGTTTTTATCGAAAACGTTATATGGTGAGTTGCGTTATGAATCTTTGAAATGCACTCCTCTAAATGCTCATGTTTGCAGATACCAGATTATACGAGGTATTCGATATAATAGTGACTTACATCAAGTGGCTGAATCAGAATTTTGAAACCTAAAACCAATGTAAAATGACGTTTCCCTTCCAAAAAGTGGTAAATTTATTCTAATTTAAATAATTTGTCGCTCTGTCGTCTTTAACATTCCCGTTTTCATGCTACAAATATCACTTTGGACCTCATGCAGTCACATTTTGTTACCGCGTGGGTTTTATCATATAGACGCATGTATAAAGCGAAATGAAAATTTCAAAAAGTGAAATATGGTTTTATTTAGTATTAAGTAATTATTTTTTGTCATATTTTGTCTGTAAAACCTGAAATAAATATTAAACTATGCGAAATTATCGAAAGACGCAAGAATCGAAAATCTTTATAGCTGAACAAGCTCGAGACGTGTCGTGATGCCGTTTGAAACAAAACTGTTGCATACAACAGTTTTCAAATTATGATTAACTGTAATGTATTTTTAATTTTCAATTGTATGTAGAACTGTTTTATTTACACATAGCAAAATTTAAAAAATTTTGCATGACCTGTTTCACACGTAATTTAAAGGTTTTAAGTCCGAAGTAACTCATTGTTACACCATGAATACGGAAAGGTTCAAATGAGATATAATCATTAGCTCGTTTTCGTTTTTTTTTTTTTTGGATTACATCAATTGACCAAAGCACCGTCGATATTATGCCTAATCTAAGCGACGAGATACTTTAAAAATTATGGGATATGTTAGGAAAAAATGTAATTAATTACTTATTACTCATTGCAATTAATCTTCAACGTTTATTCTATGCTCCATAATATATCTCATAGCAGGTCTCTCATTTAAAAGTATTCCCATAAATACTTCAAACCTTTATACTCTTCTGTCAATGCAAAACTTTTTTAAATTCTTCAAGTGTCTTGCCTGTCAGGCATTTATTGCAGTGTGGAATAAGTATGAAATAAAACCACCTATAATATCACTTCTGCTGTACATTTTCGTAGACGGGCTATGTCCCACTTTGATAACAATTTATATACTCAAATATCGGGCCTCCGCGATAACTAAATGAAAACTACATTTATTCGACTTGAAAGGTCTTTACCGTTATCTTGTTCCATACATAATTCGTGTATATGTATTTAATTCTACGATTATCGGTCCATACACATACAATATTCTACGAAGCATAAATAATGATTTTAGAAAATAGGTTTCCAAAATATATTTTTATTAATCTAATCTGTTTCACTGATTTCTCCGCGGAGATGTTTCATATTCCATAACAATTAAAACTATTGACGTGTATGGTAGGGTTGCCAAAATTGTATGAGAAGTGAATTAAAATTTTCTTAAACATACAGTTAAAATATACTGATTGGAAACGGAAATGTGGAATTCTTTTATCATTTAATGGTTTCAATTTAATTGTCGGCGTCGTGGGCAGTTTTCATAGATTGATATTTCAATCGATTTATGGATTTCTGTTCATAGTCTGAGTATTTGTGTTCTCTAAAACTCCCTCTTCTACCACCCATCCCAACCTCACGGTACGCAGCGAGAGCGATTAACTAACCACTAGTCCTGTCCTAGCCCTATCCTTCTATTCCTACTTTCTTTGATAAAGAAAGTTTGAGCAAGTGAGTATCAAAGAGTTCTCATAGAAAACTTCTGTTGAGATACTTCCACTAGGAGACCATATGCTCCACATTGGAAGCTGACATGGAAAAAAAAATGAATTGTCAGTTCTTGTTTGGAAAAAAATTATATTTCTAATAATAAAACTCACGCAATTTAATATGATAATATCGAGGGTTTACTGACACATGGAATAAAGTCAAAGAGAAGTTCTGAGACAAGCATATCTTTTTAAGAGTATGTCTATCAAAAACAATTGGTTGTGATTTTAAACTTTTTTTTTTACGTTATAAAAAATAATATTTTTGACATAAAAATCATTAGATTTGGTGTAGATGAATTGTATTCATATCATGTTTTCTGCCAGAATAAAAAAATAGCGTTATGATATAATATTGTTTCTTTCAAAACCATTATATCATTGACTTTGTGCGTTCTACCAGTACTTCAAGCGTTAAATTTCATACATTTTGACATTTAAAACTAAATTGACTTAATGCGTTTTGTCAGTATACCCCTGATAAATTGTTTCTTTGAATAATATTTCAGTCATCCTATCGGATGATAATATAAATTTTAGGAATAATTACTACGAATTATATTTTATTTTATTTACATATTAACTGTCATTCCATCAAGAATTAACAGCTTACAATAGACGTGGAGAAGCGTTTGGACTTTTATGTCCTCAATTGCGACCTTTCGACTAAATAATTTCTGTCAACTCATCGTTTTTATTGAATTACAAAGTAATTTAATTATGTATTATATGTATGTCTTATTCTTGCTACTACACAGAGACTTAAAAGTACCTAAAATTCGAGAGTTCGTTCGCGAAATGTCTCAAAATTTTCACAGTGATGTAGGCAACCATTATAACCCAACGGTCTCTAACCTTCAAAATTACGATGAGACAATAATTAAGAATCGGTTTAGACCGAAAGCAGTTCTGCTCGACGACCCCCCTTCCCTCCCATAGATACAATCAGGAATTTTCTTTATTTAAATTGAATAAACACGACCCTTTATAATAGAAAATGACTTTCCTCTGGATGCTTCCTTGCGTATTACATGTGCATATGTGTATGCGTTTGTATATATATGTAAATCTGTGCGGGTGCGGTATGCGGGGAGGTATATTTATATAAATTCAATTAGTGCCCACGTGAATTGGCTTCACTGTGGATTGCTTAGCTCTGCAGTGATCACGCCCTTCTATCTGCAACGATGGAAATGGAAAACAAAAAACATTAAATATGAAGGAGACTCAAATAACTATGACGCTAACGCACTTTAGGACTTAAAGCTCCATCAAATTGACATCCAAAAAAATATATCTTATTGACATTGTTTTTATTTACGACCTGTTTTAATTATAAATTAATGAATACGGAATGAACTAAGACAAGAAAAGATACCATATACCTAGTTAACATTTATTGCTTAATTGACTTCCTGACAGGATTGAAAACGATGTATGATTATAAAATTACTATGACAAGTTTATAAAAATCGATTAAATAGTACTAAAAACAAATAAGGAAGACTGACTTGTACGGTATTTATTTGTATTTAATTTCGACAAAATTTGTGGCAGCCCTACACCAATAGCGTAAACAAAAAGAATAGATAAATATTTTGATATTTATTTTATGTTAATACTAGCACATCAAGTAAGTAATATTTTTAATTGTATCGTTCTTTTGGAATACATTTCCAGATGAGCGTATACACATTATTTAGTAGAGAATTAGTTACCAGTACATCAATTATTTACCTCAAAAATTAATTGCGACTATGAATCACTGCCCATTGTTTATATTCGTATCACTCAAAAAAGATTATTTCACTTTTTTACAGAGATTCTCAACATGTATCGCCAAGATAAAAACAAAAGAATGAACCAATTAATTCGCCATTCACATAAGTATACAAATCTCGTCTCTCAACTATCTAAATGTAACGTTATTCAGATTAAAAACAAAACTTATCGCTTTAAAAAGACGGCAATCTATAATACGTCACATAAAGAATCTTAAAGCAATAAGCAATAAGTCTAGATTAGATGAAAATAGAGTGAAAAATTCGTAAATATACTATAAGTCACAAGACATAATCCGTGGTAATATGTATCTTGCAAAAACCGGTAAAGGTACACGAATTTTTTTTTTAAATTCTTCTACTTGTCCCGGAAATCACCGGCAAAAACCTGTAAATTCAATGCGAATAAGTCTAATTAATTATATATATGATTGGACATTGGTTTTTGCCTTAACACGCCTCATATATATTAAAATTTTGTTATGCAACATTTTGTGATGGGGAGCGGGATATTCTCGATTCCTTTTTAGATTCAACGCGGAGTAGATTAAACTCTAGCGCTAAGGTGGATTCTCAGTATACGGATACACAAGAGACTTAATATCGCTTAAACTAAGGGGCTGAGCAAGTCACGTTTTCTTCTTTTTTTTTTCATTATATCTTTTCTTTTCCTAAGCACAATAGTGTGTGGTTAAAAGATTAGTCCCGTGCAGCTCTGCATAAGGGCAAAACGTGATGAATAAATTCGTCTCTATTCTTGACAGTTATTGCGTTATAACATATGCTTGCGTGAAACAGCGGCTGCATACACATAGCGGTTGGAGGTGGGGCAGCCAACTTGTATATACATTTAATGTAAAACGTGAGTTTTTCACCCTTTTATTTATTTTTTTATTATGGATAGTTTTCCTCTTATTATATTAATTTGATGCATAAATGGTAACAAAATCAACGATTTTAGCATGATATTTTATATTTTGTGACATTTATATTGTAATATTTATGATTGCTAATCGACTTTACAATAATTCGCGTTGCTATTACGATACCGCAGATGTCGCATTTAATATTTTAAGAGCGTGTATGTGCAACTTGTTTGCAAGAAAAGAACAATAGTATTATAATAGGGGGGGGGCTATTTTCTTATTTTATGGATATTTATATTAAATCATACCATTGGTTAAACTAAACTTGTCGAAATAAATATTGATATTTAAATTAAAATTAACAAAAATGAGAATACGCACCACATTTTTAGAACCACCGCCTTCTATAATGTACTCGAAGAAGCAATAGTATAATCAGCTATTCTCCATTGTTTTAATTAGGGTAATGATTACGCCAGAACCTGTCATTAGCCACGACCAAACTCGCTCTAGAATTTACCCACAGATAAAATAAAACAATAATTCGGAGAAGAAATTCTAAATAATAATTAATAACAATATTGTGAGAAACTCACTCGATTGTATCATTCAGTTTTTTTTTGGGGTTTATACAAAGTAACGTAACGTAACCATCGGTCCAATTCTAAGATTCATTAGTGTCTGGACACTGACAGTGCCTGATAAATGGAGAAACGTATTTTGTGCATCTTGCCATAAATGCTAAATAGAGGCTACAATTTAGAATAGATGCTAATAGATGCGAAATTCGTAAAATATGCAAAAAGATGCTAAAATAACAAAAAATATAAAATTGATTATTTTTAAGATAACATTTTTATTTATGGTGAATTTCTTTAGTCTGTATTATTGCGTTGGCAACACCACTGCGCCCAAATTAAATATGACGAGTTGGGTTGTGCAGCTCTAAAATCAATTTTGTATCCCGAGTATTGTACTGAGTTTTCATAAATTTTAATTTGTAATTGTAGTTTTTTAGTGTAATTTCCTGTCATTGTATTTTAATCTTAAATTTTAATTACAAAACATTTTTGAATTTTTCTAATATTTTTCAATTGTTGTGTTGTATAATTTAAGACATCGACTGAGATTTTGTACACTTCCATACAATATCCTATATATGTATTATAGTAAAAAGATAATCGACGATGTTTTGGCCAATTTATGTAACCCTCAAAATTGAAATTGTATGAGAGAGTAATAACTGTTTTTATCGGAAGCATTATAAGGTATTTTACAAAATATAAAACACAATTCATTTGTACTACTTCCTCATATTTATAATGATCAGGACCGAAACACAAACATAACAGGTTTATTTATATAAAATTGAGTGTAAAAATGAAGGTATATAAAACTGATGGTTCATGAACTAAGACAAGAAAATACTGATTAGCAAACAAATTATACATAAATCAAACAAAATAGTCTATTATTAAAATGTTATGGACCTGTAACAAATCAATAAATCCTAATCTGAAATCACAAATATAACTACATTAAGAGTCGATTAGCTGAGCAAAATTTTTTAATGACATTACTAATGCAATAAACAATAGTGGATCAGGAAAATTATAAGAAAAAATTAGCGAACCATTTAAAAACAATCAAATATTAAGTATGTAATTCATTTTTACACTCAATTTTATATAAATAAGCCAGTTATGTTTGTATTTTTATCAGTTGATAATGCTCGTGATGAGCGAAACCGGTCCTGATCATTATAAATATGTGAAAGCAGTACAAATGAATTGTGTTTTATTTTTTAAAATATAATTTCTTTCCACCAAGAATTGACAGTTAACACCTTAAAAGTCATTATATGGTAAGTTGCATTATAAATCTTTGAAATGCATTACCGTAAATTCTTATGTTTGCGGATACCAAATAATACTTAGGAAGTGTCGATATAATGGTGGCTAACATCAAGTGAGAGGGTCAGAATTTTTAAATCGAAAACTAATGTAAAATGATGTTTCCCTTCCAAAAAGCGGTCAGTTTATTTTTCTAATTTACATAATTTGGCCGAGACCTGCTCTGTCGTCTTTCAAATACGATCCAATCATTATCCACTCATTTTCGTATTGTTTGAGGGGAAACATCAATTGGCTAAAACACCATCGATGTTGTAGTGTATTTCGTAATAAATATTACAAAAGTTTGCATGACAAATTGAAATTAATTCTACATTTTTTCATGCCACCATTATCTGACAGTTAAAAACGTTAAAATACTTAATAATAATTAATTATATTAAATTATGCAAGTGTGTGCGTATTGTTGTATCCAAGAAAGCACATATTTGTACACATACAAGTGGAGCAACGGAGCGTAACTTACGTCGCCTTATCGCCGGTTTACTTTGTTTCGATCTTCGCGATAAACAGTTGGACATACACTGGTTTTTTTTTGAATGACTAATTTGT
This sequence comes from Himalopsyche phryganea, assembly GCA_022494535.1. Classification (NCBI taxonomy): domain Eukaryota; kingdom Metazoa; phylum Arthropoda; class Insecta; order Trichoptera; family Rhyacophilidae; genus Himalopsyche; species Himalopsyche phryganea. The sequence continues at coordinate 2,043,820 of JAGVSL010000039.1, forward strand.
TATTTTTATTTTATCATAAACTACTTAATACATACTACTAGATATAGTCCTCAATTGAGCTTTATCTGATAACACGTAACTCCAAAAAAATGCTGTAAAAAATATTTGTATCATAATTTTATAAAACACGTACTGGAACGCAACCAGGGTACTAAAATTATAAGCTATGTTCGTTCATTTTAATATTCAGACATTAAAAAACAATGAAATAAACAACTTAACATATTATATAATTATTTAAAAAAATAGCTTTTACGTTTTTACTGCTAAACATAGCGATAGTTGAATAAAAAACTCAGAAATCTCCAAACAACCCATATTGAAATACAGTGGTAGATCTACCGTTCTCGCATAAATCGTTTTTCCGCACGGATCGTTCATTTTTTATGGTCCCGCCAAACACCCATAAGAACAATGTTAAATAATCACGCATTAAGCGTTCCCCGATTTCTCGTCTATCGTACAAATATTATGGTCCCGTCACAAATATTACCTCTATTGACCGTTTTTGTCGAATATTTCTAATTTCGTTCATAAGTACGTTCTACCCCATACAACCGATACGTGAAAAAAACAGACTGCAAGCGCACTTATCGTAATTTTTTCGTATTATGTCTGCGCCTGCGTTGACATAGGAAAACACCTAGGACTAGCACCATCGACTCTGAACACGATTGTTTTTAAATAATCAGCGAATAAAAGAAAGTTCGCTAAGGAGTCTACTTTTAGTGAGCTTGATGGGGTTCTTCACACGTGGTACCAGCAGGTGCAAACTAAAAATATACCTATTGATGGATCTATAGTTAGAGAACAGGCTTTGCAAATAGAAAAGAAAAATGGATCAAAAATTTCTCTGCATTGAACGGATGGGTCAATCGGTTCAAAAATCGGCATGGTCTTAGAAGCTTTCCCGCATTTATCGATTATTTTTTAGGGTCCCTTGAAAAACGTAAAATCGGAGTTTGACTGTTATGGAAAAAAAATATTCAAAAGGTTACAAAATCAAATTGATTTGTTACGAGTTTTATATATTTATAAACATGTAATAATTTTTTTTTAAATCCTTAGAAGGTTATTTAGTGGCAAAATTTTACATGTAACTGCATAATTTAAGATATCGACTGAAAATGCTTGATGGCATTTTAATATCAAATTTGAATTGTTGAAATTTTGTAGATTTCTATGCACTTCATCACTAACGACCCGGGATTCGTCTTACTGCATCTTCAGGCATTCGGATACGTGAATTAGTGGAAAAAAAACCGAATGAGGTCAGAGTTAAGAGTAAGCAATAGAAGGAATATAAATCAATTAATACTTGTCTGGGGCACCGTATTGACTATACTTATATTAATTATTTTGGAATATTTATCTGCGTCATTTCAAAGTATAGTATTATCATTTTGATTGTTTGTTTTTTGCGATTGCGAAAAATTAGAAAATATTGAAAGTAACAAACATATTGTTTTTAGACATTGAGAAAAACAGGGTTGAAAAACATGAACAACCATTCACTTTTCATTTACCACTTCACCATGCCTTAACCCCGAAAATCTCAGAGTTTCACGTTATTACATAGGATTTATCCGTATCCTAAATTGGGCAAAACACTCCGTTTTTTCTTCTCAAATCCTTTGTTGTGTGGCCAAATATTGAATAAAGAAGACAGTGTAATTTTTTCACTATTAAAACTAACGGATTCGCAGTGAACAGCATGCGCAAATGAACTAATGCGACAAGGAATCTCATTTCTGTATATGTCTGTGAACACAATGGCTCCGGTCAAACAGTACCTTCCTGATCAATTAATTAATAAAATAATCTTTCTTCGTATTTTTTTTTCAACCATTTCCGTTCCCAATTTGTGCATATCGATCATCACAACAATAATTCTTTACAATATTTACGTGGACTTCTGTTGACATACAAATATGAATCATTTTTTAGATTTAAATTTTTTATGATTTGTTTAATAATACAGCATTTTCATTTTATTTGTTAAATGCATGGGAGGGTTGGGCCAGGAAAAAAAATTATGGTTAGTTAATCACTTTCCTTTGGTTCCGTTTTCTGAATTGACTGGTTGGTAAGAAATAATTCGGAATCTTTTATTCGAAATTGTGTAATTACAGATATTTTATCATTTTGGAAAAGATCTCGGTGGCTGACCTTTGCGGTTGATGGCTAGTGATAAATTATTGTCGCCTGTATTGGTGTGTGAGGTAGTTTGGCTTCTATGACGTTCGATCGCGTTCTGTTTATCGCCCGTCTTAGTGTATGGCATGTCGCGTTGCGTCTGTGTCTCTGCTCACTCCAGTGTTGGCAGCTCGTTTGTATTTTCAATCATATTTATTCTTTCCTTACAAATATAAACATGCCTTTAAACCAAAGACTTGTCTTGTCTTCATTCTATCGCCACTCGCCGAATGGGAAACACCTTCTCTGAACTGCTGTTTCTACTGTTTAATCGCGTAAAGCATTCAACATAGGAAATATATTTCTAAAAATCCTATGTTTTTGTCGCTTATTCAAAATCAAATAATAATAAAATATACAATTTTTGTGATGGGATATCCACGACAAAACAGTCTAACGTACTTTTTCAATGTAGATAGCCCCTTTTCGCTTACACGTACGACAGGGCAGGTATTAGGCATGCATTTACTTGATGCTGTCTATGATATTATACATTGTAAATATGTAAACGAAATTAGAATTTTTATCAGTTATTTACATTTAATAAGGGCTTCTAAACATTTGGTTCGTCCATCAAACGGGTCGCTGGAGCGAAACTCGATTCTTTTTAATTAATAACGATCTTTATCATTCCAAAAACGCCACCATGACAATACAAAAATAAAAAAAATAGAGTACACCCGCTTAATTTATAAATACATTATTTATCAGAGTTTCCAAATCCGCGATATTAACGCTTTTACAACGGATGGTTGGTGGGTCTAGTAAATGTACTGTCTTATAAGAGATACAATAAGTCCAGTTCATTTACTGGACTAATGAGAGAAAACATAATTTTATTTAATATTTTATCAGCTTTAAGTGAACTCACTGCTCACCGTCGTCAATATTGATTTTCATTGTGATATGGTCATGATTTTTACAAAATATTATACTTCACAAATAGTATTTATGGCAAGTTATCAACAGATAACTGCAGATTTCTAAAGCATTATACTTACCAAATAATATAATACTTGCATCATAAAAAGATTCTGCAAAGGCAGTCAGCAAATCCTGAAAGGCAGCCGACGACGGTATATATGGATGACCGAGGAAAGGACGTATATTCAGTCATCGTGTCTCTAACTTCAGACATCTCTCCGAAATTGCATAATCATTAGACGTCATCATCATCCTAGATCTACAGTTACCCGTGAATTTCGCCTATCCTAAGCCAATTAGAATTATATTCATAAAATTTTCTAGCACAGAGAGTTAAGTAATAAATAAATAAAAGACTGATTTATTTTTTTAGGAATTGCGTTGCAATTTCTTTCCATAGGACGCCGTGAACTCTTTGAATACCATGTAATTTGACAGATGTGCAACCAAGCTGGCATGACCGACAAAGCCGACAGATCTGACTGATTCCCTTGCATTGTCGATATCTGGACATTCACAAATGATGTGATCTGCATCCTGAATCGTATTTGGACTATCTTGCAACCGGTCAAGCTGGAATAGCTTGGCAATGAAGTGACCATGGCCAGTTATGAATTGGCTGATCCAGAAATCAGGAGTCAAACCTTTGGTTATCTCCATTCGTCACTTTATTTTCAGTTTGCCTGCCCTTAGAAGAAAGAATTGTTCCATCGATTCTACCAATCCGCATCAAATATTGAATTGAAATAATTGGCAATGACAGAACTATCACATGGTAGTGAGAAACTCGTACTACAAGACAACAATGGCCAAGTACGTCCATCTTAAACGTGTGTCCAGTTACTATGTAAATGTACGTTTACAATATCACAGTGAAGTAAAATCGGTGTGTGCGTTCAGGTCTAAGTAAACCTATTCACTAATTTGAAGATGAAGTAAAGATAACGTCACATCGCTGTCATAACTAAGAACGTCTCGCTATTATTTTATCCACATTAATAAACTAACACTTTGTAACAATAATGTTCTATTGGCAATATTTATAATTATAAAATAAATAAGACTTCAAATAACTTACTAAAAACATGTCAAAACTTCAGCACAATGTGTTTTTACTACTTCCGCATTTTTTACAAAGATCAAGGTTGGTTTCGCTCATTGCGGGCATTATAAGCTGATGGGCTGTCCACTAAGAATGGCTAGTTACACCTTAATAGTGATTTGATTATCATTTAATTGGTAGAACTACATTGGAATACGGTAAAAAGTACTTAGTTTCACAGAGATTATACTATACTATTATAAAATTGATTTCTATTTTAGTATCATGCCATCGTCAGAAGAATGGTTTAAATACTTTTCGATCGTTTACCGAATCAAAACTTTTTTTAATATTATAAAATAATTGATAATACTTTATCGGATCCGTGGTGCAGTGTTCAACGTCGTTGGCTTTGATAACATATGTCTTGGGTGCAAATCCCGCTACGGACAGTTTCATAAATTGATTTTTCAAACGATTTTTGGATTTCTGTACGTAGGCATGAATTTTTATGACGTCGAAAATTCTCTCTCATCCATACTATTCTAAAACGCAGCGTAGTAAGATCGATCATCTCATTACTAGTCCTGTACTAACCCAATCCTTTTATCACTACTGTCTTCGAAAAAGAGAGGTTGGGCAACCGAGTAACAAACAAATTGAGAATAAAAAAAACTTCTGTTGATATACCTTCATTAGGAGTCCATATGCCCCACATTGAGAGCGGACATGGATGACATCTTTATTTCACATCTTGACAACTATGAGAAATATTTCGTTTATTTCATTAGCATAGGTAATCAGTAAAATTTCTGAATTATTGAATGTTCTATAAATTAAAGGGAAAAGATACTTTAACCGTGATTGACCTGGAGAAGAAGCAAACTCACCACTGGCATTAATAATTATTTCAAATGAAAGGGACATCGAAATGGAAATAAATTTAAGAGTAAGGAGCTGCTACTAATACTAATATTAAGATAATATTTAGTAATAATTTGCTGTTGTTTTATCTCTTATTTGTGACTAAGTGTGCTAATTACTTCTGCTTTATATTTCCAGTCACCGGAAATAATTCTCATTTTCAATATTTTCTAGTAAGTTCAATTATCAAAGACTTCGAATCGCCCCTTAGATTAAAAATGAATATAAAAATTTAGTCTAAAGACTCTTAAAAAATAGGTGGAGACGTGGATTCATGCTGTTATTTTTTATAATAACAAGTTGTGTTAATTTCATTAATATTTTTTCTCGCATCTCTTACTTTAATATGTTTGTTCGCGTGCATTGTATTGCGTATTACCGTCAGTTGTATTCCCATTTATTATGAATAATTTACGATGAGTCTAAATGATTGTTCATTTATTTATAAAATATCGATAGAGCATCCCAAAGCTGAAGCGTGTCTTCTCATCAAAATGTGAATGCACCTTTAATTTTCACGGATTGTTCAAGTAAAATCATAAAATACGAGTTATTCGATCGAAAATACGAGATAGCGACTTTAGTAATTAACATTTTTAAGCAGTAAATTCAATATAAGAGTTTACGGTACAGTGTGACCTGGAATGGTAACGAAAATTATTAACTAATGGTCTCTTTGTACTACCAATTACCAGTCCACGCTGTACACATAATTAAATTCATATTTGTATCTGCCTTTCAAACAGCATACAATAAAAGTGAGAATTAATCATGGTATATGCAATTTAAAATAATTATTATTGAGGTGAATTTAAATTTCTTTAATTTGAAATGTAAAGTTTTATATGTGAGAGTATTTTTTTAATCGAATCGGTAGGCAAATATTCGACAGATGCCACAATTTTGCAAGCATCGCGAGCATTGCAATTATGCATTTACTTTAGTATTATTTAACCCAATTTCCTCTTTGTCGTCATTAAAACTCGCTTTTATATTTATAAATAATTAGTTTAGGAACTGTAGCTGAGTGATAAACGCCATAAAAGGAATTCTTGATAGTCGTTCAATGACATAGAAGTCGGTATATGAGCAGAAAACGTTAAGTCAAAAAACCTAGTTTTGAGATAATCGATTAATATATCACGTTAAAATTAACCTCATAAAAAAATGGTTATAAATAATTGCACTTTGTGGTTGATAGTATTCACTTGGTACACTTGATTTTTTATTTCAATTGTTTGAACTTTGGATTAGATAGTATTAACTGAGTACACTCAAAATTTGATTTTATAGTTTCCACTTAGTCACGGATTCTTTTAAGAAAGTTAGTTAAGTTGAAGCAGGTTATGTTAGGGTTGGTCTGGTTTGGTTTGTGTAATGTATTCTAATGCGTGGAGCAAAGACAAAATATGTGGCCTAATATAGGGTAGAAGAAAAAGTAACATTTCATTCAGTTTCGTGCAGGTATCGATTTCAAAGTATTAAGTGAAAACTATTTTATCTATGTGAAAACATTTTTTCGTAAGTGTAATGTATTCTTGAATGTTAAAATATATTTTATTATGTGAGATCATTTTATTTTTAGTGAAAGAATTTATTTGTTACAAATGAAAACTATTTTTATGAAAGTGAATACGATCAAAAGAAAAGTGCATTTAATTGTAAGCCTTAAAAAGCAATAATGTCAACGCGAAATTAAATAACTTATGGACACACATCGCTATAGCCTAGTGATAATGCTCTCTATTAGAAATCTCAAAGACACGGTTTAATGAAATAAACACAATTTAGAACATACTATAAATATTTTGTTATTTAATCATTTTCCATCTCACATGTCATGTATGAAAAAAAGAGAACGACATAATATATAACGGTACGTGTAGTATTACAAAATATTAAATTATCGTGATGACGTATCTAGAGCTTTCTTCGGTTGTGCCATAAGCACTAATTATTTTGTTCCTTTCAAATCTCGATCGGTCGGAAAAGCACCGCCGTATCGTTTGCACCCCCGACCCCTCGACACCCCCAGCTTCGCCGGTGATTGCATGCAATTTTAATGAATCGAAAGGTATGTATAATGGAATAAATTAATTTGTAAAAGCAATATTTCGTATACGGAATTCGTTTGAGAAATATATTTGCGAACCTGCTTTCAACTTTATGAGCGCCCGGTCGAAAAGGTTTATTTTGCAATAGGGGTTTATAATGTCGAAATTTTAATCGTGAACCAATATTTTTAAGCAAATAATTTTGAAGTTGAAAAAAGCCTAAACATTTATTCAAACTAAAACTGTGCCTCCTAATGTAAAATATCAGCTAAAGTTGAATTACTGACTGCAATTCAGACATTCAACCTATCTTTTCGGAGAGGGAGAGCTAATTGTTCTCTCTAGTCATCGTTTTAAGGATCGAATTGAAGGTGGATGAAAAAGAATTATGTACTATAATAACCCACTTTTAAAGTGTTAAGTGGTTGAAAGGCATTATATTATATTTTGAAAATAAAACTCAATTTGTTTGTACTACTTCCACATGTTTATATATAATAATAAATGTAATAAATCATTATTTTTCAGTGGTTCACAACTACCTTTGAAAATTTCCCATTTATTTTAGTTCAAATAATCGATTTTTAATATGGCTTCATTTTTTAATTCAGGTTAATATTTATTGATTTGTAAAAGGTCCTTAACACTTTAGTTTCGTTTATATAATAATTTGTTTTATTACCTGTAAATTCTTGTCATATTTTTTAAACCGACTGTTTTACATACATTGTATTTTTTACATTCAATTTTATATAAATAGCGCTGTTTTAATATTTCTCGTGATGAGAAAAATCGGTCTTGGTGGAAGCAGTACGAAACAATTGTGTTTTATTTTTTAAATACTATATTTGCATTCAAAATAGGATATTTTTTCACGTTTTAACTATGCCTTTTGGTTAAAAATTCAAATATCAATTGACAAAACTTCGGAGATATCACTATTCGTAAGGCGTTTTTCTTAATTGTTTCCAAGTTTGTATCCACTATATAAATAAAAATATCAGATAACTGAGACCCCGCCCCGCAGGATCAACACAGTTTCGGTAGGTTCGAATTCAAGCCATTGATCGTGGAAATGAGTAACAGGTAAACCCGAGAGTAAAATGATTTTCACATAAATCAATGCTTTCATCTACGGATTTGGCCTAAACGTTAAATTTTTTTTGCACTTAAACCATCCCTCCTGGTCCATTAATCAATTACAAATTCAAAAAATGTATTTATGTCGTTATTCAGGGATTTAATTTGGGAATTCTTACCCTATAACAAACAGCATAGTAAATTCACCCAAAATGTCTTGGCTAAGGAACTGGCTATTTAAATTTGTTTTTTCCATGTCCATTCCCGATGTGTATATGACACGTGACGGAGCTTATGTCAACAGAAGTGTTTTTACAACAACTGGTTGGTACTCCGTTGCTCAACTTCTCTTGGATTGGATGAGTGGGAGGGTGTGTTAGATTGTCACACAAATCCATGCCTTACTAGACACTATTTACTGTTTATCTGTTCGAGTTCATTCGTGTACTCGAAAGAAAGACTCGGCAAAACCCGGGTCTTCAGTGACGAAATACATGAAAATGTACAAAATCTCAATAAATTAAATTTGACACAAATTTTTAAATAGATTGTAAAACAATTTATGAAACTGTCTATATTAGGATTAGAACCAGTGAGAACCGTAATCGAAGCCAACGACGTTGACTACTCGGTTCAAGGCCCGAAATTTAAGTATTTATGCATGAAAAAGTTTTATGGTAATTTTTAAGCAATAATTTTTAAACCTACTTTGCTCGCGATGGATTTTTCCGCAAAAATTATTCGCGCGTTAATTTTGTTAATGAAAGGGATTACTTTATCACTGGAGCTAATCAAAGATGTGTATTTCTGTACTTATAATAACGAAATCTGAAAATTATTCAATGTTGATCAAAGGGAAATCGTATAATAAATAAATATAAAGTAAAGGTGTTCGAAAAATATCGAGTTATCAAAGGGCAAAAGGCCTGATTATTTTGTACAAGAAGGAAGAAAAATACATTACAGCTTCTGGAGGGAATCCAGGTATTAAATATTGCAGGCATTTAATACGCTTTCTGGGAGCACTTTATCACACCCGATGGCTCAGGATACGTCAAATATACAGGGTATTTATTACCAGCTAAATCGCATATTTCAAATGAGGGCTTCGAGAATCTCCATCAATGCTTATTTTTGGCAGAGCCAAAAAAACCGTTTTCATGCTACAGTTACGAATGAATAGAACATACGCTTACATCATTAAATAATATGTAAACAGACACTGGTGGTCATGACAGTAGATACAATGCTCCACTCTCATTAGTTAAAATGGAGATTATTAATTTTCGAAAATTATAGGGCATTTGAGAATATGAGTTTTGAAAATAAACAACATTTTACATTCATTTTCGATAGGAATTTGTAAGTTAAGAAAAATATTTTATAATTTAAATAAACACGAAGAACAATGCTGCACACATATCTCATTTTTGATTATGAGTTATGATACTAGAACCTCAAATATTAATTTTATTATATCAAAGATGCTCTTTTTTTAACCTCTATCATCTGGAAAAACACGTTAATCTATATGTATGAAACAATTTTTAAAAAAATATTCAGAAATGTCAATTAATATTGTAAATAGATTTCCGCTCCCAATGTAGAGTATATAGACAGCAGTGGCGTGCCGTTCATACATGCGGTAGATGCGCCGCATGCCTTAAAATTCAGAAATGAGAATGCTTTCTTTCTCATCTTTTTAAAGCTATTAAATTATAATTATCCGTTATTATCAAAAAAAACTGCTTCAAAGTTCCACGTTAATGCACTAAATTCAGAAAGTGTGCGTGTCCTGATTAGCATTTATCTGCGTTCTATTCAGCCGTTACCGCTCGATAAACGTACGGCCTCTGACGAAATTTGTTCAAAATTTTGCATGTATGCTATAAGAAGTTTGCTTGCGCAGTAATGAAAAGTCCGATTTGCGCTATGGATCGCGCATGACATTTAGTATGCGGATGCATGCGCTGGATTTTAACATCTCACCGTTAGTATTGTGATTCGGATTGTCAGATAAATATTTTTTCATTAGTTTGTACCCTCAACATGGATTAACAGCAAAGAAAAGAAAGGGGATTTTACAATAAATTAACGGACTATTAAATATGGAATATTAGAGACTAGCTGATTTTCAATTAAGGTGTAAAACTCGGGAGAAGAATAAAATTGAATTTCAAAAACAAGATAAATTTTGCACATTTTCCTCCCTCACAGCATGCCTTGCATCATAAGTCACCGCAAGCCACTGATGACAGCTAATGAATCATTTAAACAGATTTTTTTATGAAAACTTCTCGCTATTCATTCGTTTAACCTGTTTTGTAAGTATAAGCAGTATGATTATAGAGCAGAATTAGTGGTTTGCTACTCAATCTTACTACCCTCCACTTGTATAGTCGGATAGGTTGTTAAATAATTCGAGACAACGTAAACATCTAAAACAAATTCATATATCGATTGAAATATCTATATATAAAATTTTCGATACTGTGATTCAAGCACGTGGAAATCGAAACCGATTATCACTCGACTTCAGGACCAGCTAAAATTTGTAGTAATATACAAGCGTACAGAATAAAATTTGTCGTTTTCTTTTTAAATACCGTGTAGTTACTTCTGAAAGATAACGTCTTCCTATTAGTGTTTAGGGGTGAGACATGAAAATAAGTCCGATGTACCGTACCTTATTTCAAAATAACTACCATTAGATAGTAGAAATAGATAGTATTGAATATTATGTAATGATCTTGTTTTACTGAATTATAAATTAAACGTTTTGTTAACTATTAATATTTAAACTCAAATTTTAATTATTGAGATTTTGTATACTTCCATGTATTTTGTCACTAATGATCCGGGTTTCGCCTTTCAGCATCTTCTGGCACTCAAGCGCACGAATGGACTCGAATTGACAGACGTCAGACAGAGAGGTCTGTCAACCCGAGTCCGTTCGTGTGCTCGAGTGCCTGAAGATGCTGAAAGGCGAAACCCGGGTCATTAGTGACAAAATACATGGAAGTGTACAAAATCACAATAATCCAAATTTGATATTGAAATTCAATCAAGCCCCCTCAGTCAATGTCTTAAATGATAATTAAACAATGTTCACTCACAATGATTCTTCATTGAGAATTTTAGCAAATCGAGAACTGGTTGCAACTAAGCTGTTCAAGCTCAGTTTTAAAATATGGTCAGAACAAAAGGATGGGCTCATAAAAATAATATTAACTTAATTATTATTGTCTAGTGTGTGGGTATTGATAAAATGATTTAAATTCATAAATCGAATGATAGATCAACGTTCAGAAACGTCTACCCTCCTTCATCTCTAATGTAAATTTGTTTTTAAATTTATTTTTTTTGTTTCACTTCCATCGTTGCAGATAGAAGGGCATGATCGCGGCAGAGCTAAGCAATCCACAGTGAAGCCAATTCACGTGGCCATCAATTGCATTTATACAAATATACCTCCCCGCATACAGCAGCCACACACATACAGATATGAACATGCAATACACAAGGAAGCATCCAGAGGAAACTCATTTTCTTTTACAAGGTGTCGTGTTTATTCAATTTAAATTTAAAAAACCCCTGTTTGCATCTATGGGGGGTCGTCGAGCAGAGCTGCTCTTGGTCTAAACCGATTCTTAAGTATTGTCTCATCGTAATTTCGTAGGTAAGAGATCGTTGGGTTATAATGTTTGCCTACATCACTGTGAAACTTTTAAAACTGTTTAGAGAATAAAAACTGTTTTTATCAAAAACATTATATGCTGAGTTGTGTTATGAATCTTTGAAATGCACACCTGTAAATTCTCATGTTTGCATATGCGGGATTATACGTAGAGAGTGTCGATATAATAGTGTCTCACATCAAGTGGCCGGTCATAATTTTTAAACTTAAGACCAATCTATTTAGTTATCTAATTTACATCATTTGGCCAAAACCTGCTCTGTTCTCTTTAACATGAGATCCAATCATTAACTTATTTTCGTATTTTTTGAGGGACACATCATCGCCAAAACACTGTCGATATGTCATTTTCGACTTTTTGTGGGCAGTGGTGTTTTTACTTTTACACAACTCAGATACAACATAAATATAAAACATAAAAGAAGTGAGTGCCATTTAATTATCTATCAAAGTTTTTAACAAACAAAAATTATGTTTTTTAAAAACGTTAAGATACAATTATTATATGGATAACTCCTATATCCTGTATCTCCTGCCACCAAACACATAATTTGGCCTCCTTAATACATAAGTATAATATTAATTTCTGTATCTACTTACGAACGAGTCCTGGATTCCTACCTGCAGTAAATAGGAAATGAAAGGGAATAGCTAATCAACTCTGTGAGGGGGAATCCTGGATTCGAAGGGTTTTTCTGTTACCTACCGACTGGACGAGAAAATACCCTGGCCATCTTCGGGGAATATTTTCTAGAATTTCGTAGCGGCTGATTTTAATCTTTCATAGAAATCACGATTTCGGCGGTTTTACTGGGTCGATAAAGCGGCAGACTACATTTATGAAATTCTGACAACCCCAAATATCGTACATATTAAAATTGTTGAGGGTATTGAGAGGTAAATTAATGTAACATCACGTAAGTTTTTTATCTCTGTGAGTTTTTTCAGTATTTTAAATTTTTAATGATGTTTTGGTCACTCTATCTTCTAAATTGAAAAAAATCAGTACGAAAAAAAAAATACTATATACCCTCCTAATGTGCAGCATAACGTAACCACACTGGTAGAAGTTTTTAAGTAGTATATTGACAGTTTCGAGTAAACAATAAATCAAAATTTAAACTCGTAACATAAAGTCTTTAGCTTCGGTATTTTATGTTACATGGACCATAAGCTCCCCAACTTGTGGTCCGCAGCCCAGCGCAGTGACGCTTTCCGCCAGGACGCGAACAGTATGCCAAATTTCAAGAAATTCGCCATACAAAATTATTAAAGTTGGGACTTTTTTCGACTTCACGTTTACTTGTATTTTTAGTTATTGTTAAATAATAATACTTGGTACGATGATGCTACACGATGGTCGCTGGTTTTCTCAGAATCGATAGTCATAAATCTTCTCAGGTACACTCAAGGAGAACGGAAATATTTGCTATTGGATAGTGTACCCAGATGCAAAGCACTACCTAAATATTTTATGTCCATCTGTCACAATATAAGATTTAAAAAATATTACTTAAAAAACCATTTTTATTTGATTATTACTGGTCCGCGAATTTTTTTTCTTTTTTTTACCGGTCCGCAGGTGTAAAAAGGTTGGGGAACACTGACATAGGCAATTAAAATATCAAAAAAAAGATGGATTTACGTCAATCTATCACTTATTAAGTTAGAGATCAATGGACATGGACAATTGCTTGCATACAAATCTGCATTAATATACTTCCTGATAAAATAAATTGCTTTGTTTTTCCAAACTGGTATAATTAATACACCTACTGTATTATTCCAGACAAAGCATTATTGATATCCAAGAACGAAAACTGCTTATTACTTAGTTGTTCAATCTGTATTTTTCGAAGAGAATAGGGGTATAAGTATAGGGCTATTGGTTGGCTAATCACTTTCGCTACGCCATGTTTTTGGGATCAGATGTGTGGGAGGGAGTCCTAGACATCACAATCATCCATGCCTAAGAACATAAATTAATAAATAGATTGAAAAATCAATTTTTAAAATTGTTCGTACTGGGATTTGAACACGAGACGTCGGTAACCGAAGCCAACTACGATGACCACTGTATCACAAACCCGGACAATTGCAGTATTTTTTTTTTAATTTTAATACTGTTTATTTCGGGTTGCTATGCCAACGATCAGCAACAATATGACTTCAAAATAGTTTGCGCTGCTATGATCACATATGTCACATAAAGTATCGTAAAGTCCTCTGGAATACGGTTATGGTTAATAAACATTTTATTTTGACGTCCGGTGATCTCATAGGGTACAGTAACTGGCACCTAGGATCATAATTATTATATAATTATTTGTTCGCCATTTAACTAGTTCTGTTTTCATGTGACTGTAATAAAGTAAATGTATATAATTCTTAGAAAATGCTTATTAGATAGAACCACTGATTTTTAAATCAGAATTTATTATAACTTATTTTGAATGTAATTTAAATTTATTTTTAAAAAACCGTATTTATCATCAAAATTAGAAACATGCTGCTTAAAGAGGAATAAAAGAATTCACTTTTTATTCTGAATAATGATCTTTTTTCGTTCTCTTTAAATTCCAGCGTTTGCATATAAATCAGAAAAGGCCAAATGAATTTTCCGATCGAGCAGGCTACAGGAAATTAACTGTTGCATCGCCCGCTCATGCATCCTTTCAATGCCTCCATTCAATTGTGCGCCGCATCGAAGGTTTTAAGGGATGGTATTATCAAATCATTTTTAATTCGTATTGAACTTTTAAATTAATAACGGTTGCAGATAAAAGATCTCACTTGTAGATTTAAATAGACTTTTTTGTTAGTGATTGGATTGGCATTTACTTTGAAGAACTCCATTATAATAGGATAACATATCAAAGTATTTAGTTCTACAAAATAGCTATTTTGGCTAAAATTTTAAATAAATGCTATGATGTTTGAATACGTGAGATGTCACAATATTGGCTATCTCATCTAAGCAGTATATGGCGTTAAGCTGAAATAGCTATCAACAACCCAATAAAATTTTGTAGAGCTTAATATAGGCGTCCGTGGCGCAGTTGATAGCGTAGTTGTCTACGGTTTCGGATGTCTCGGGTTCAATTCCCGGTGCGAAAGGTTTTCATAAATTAATCTTTCAATCGATTTATGGAATTTTGTTCGTAGTCTGAGTGTTTTTGACGTCTGAAAACTCCCTCCCACCCATCCGATTAGCTAACCACTAATCCTGTCCTAGCGCGATACTTCTATTCCTACTCTGTTCGAAAAAAAAGGTTGAGCAACTGAGTAACAAGCAGTTCTCATAGAAAAATTCTGTTAAGATGTCTCCATTAGGAGACCATATGCTCCACATTCGGGGCGGACATGAAAAAAAAAGAATTTAATACTTTGATATTTAATCAAACATTTTTAATTAGCTTAAATGTCGTTCGCTCATTAATTCATACACATTATTTCCTAATTTTAAAATAAGATTATTGAGGATAATTTATCACTTCTAAAAAAATTTATAGTAATTTTAAATACGATTAAACTGTCACTTGAAATCAACTCAATGATAAAAAAAATCTTAAACGAAGTTCAGACGCATTAAAATAAAATAGAAATGATTCGATAATGGGCCGTGTCTGTGAAACCATGAATCATTTCAAATATTTTAAATAAGTAATATTATAACTGAAATTTAAACAAATGTGGCATATTTTTTCTGTTGACTTACATAAAAATATCGATCTTTCGTACTTATAATTATAATTTAAGTAGCATAAACTGGTGAATACATTCCAATTTTTGTTTTTCAGGTATAAAAAATATTGGATGCTCTTGGCTGCTCTGCGTTCTCCACTTACCACGGCTGTTTATTGTTAATATTAATTACATATTAAATATTTCATTGTTTTTAAATGGTTCACTAATTTCTTCTTAAAATTTTCCCAATCTGCTATTTGCTTAATGCATCAGTAATGTCATTAAAAATTTTTGCTCAGTGAATGGACTTTTAATGTAGCTATATTTGTGATTTCAAATTAGTATTTATTGATTTGTAAGAGGTCCTTAACATTTTAATTGTAGACTTTTTTATTTGGTTTATGTAAATTGTTTTGGTGATCAGTAATTTCTCGCCTTAGTTCATGAACCAACTGTTTTGTATACCTTGTTGATACGTTGTAGGTCGTTTTTGATTTTTTTTACCATACCCAATCCAAAAACAGGTCACACTGCCAATTACCTTCATTCATACAATGATAGACTCGAGTTGAGTCTTTTAGCACAGACCCAGATAAAAATAATTTTCTTTTCATTTATTTGAAGAAAACCTTGAAAATTATTTGAAAAAGCTTCTCTCATCCCTGCAGGTAGCAATATGCTTCCAACAGGTGTTTATGTGATCGGCTTTCAACCCCCAATATCTACTTTAGGGTAGTAGAATACTTAAGAGGGGTAACTACACGGTGAGGATTCTACTTATACTGTACGTGTTTTCAATAGCCTCCCCATCTCCCTTGCCAATTCTATAGAGATTCGATCGTTACCGAACAATTTAGCAGAGTTTACTTAACAAAATCAGCTTTACACAAGTATGATAGCTGACAATAAATAGTTTTCTTAACTTTTTAGGAATATGTTTCCTAACTTGTACTATTATAGAGATTTTACTTATTTTCGTATTACTTTTTCTCCCAGCAACAATTGTTTGTCATTTAAAAAGATTGATTGTACATTATAAAGAATATTATCTTTGACACGCAAACCATAAGATTTTGGTATCGATGAGCCAGAATAAAAAATAACAGTTTCTCAATACTGTTTCTATTTCAAAGCCATTATATCCTATAACTTTACCCGCTTTTCCTGTAGGTAGAACGTTAAATTGCACACTTTAAACAGAAAATCTATAAAAACTGACTGAATGTATTCTGTAAGTATACCCTTGATATAATGTTTCATTAACTAATATTTCAGTCGTGCTGTCTGATGAACGATGATCGAAAATATTGATAATGTAAGAAAGAAAATACATATGTCTGTCTGACTGTTACAAGAACGCCTCCCAAACGGTAAACAGTAGCGACGTGAAATTTTCATATTTCAACTGTGCTATTTTTAACTTTCAACGTTATTACTGATTGGTGGACTATATTTTGTGACTGTTCCATGAGGTACGGTCCACGGTGATATTTTCAACTTTCATTTTCCAACTGTCAGCATTAGTTAGTACCAAAACGATGCCATTGTCATGCCAACATAATGTTAGCCGAGTAATAAGTACTGTTGTTATATAAAACCTTTTATATCAACAAAAACCAAGGATAAGAATACAGTAGATTACGATTAAATGTATAATTAAATATAAGTACACCGAAAATATTAATAATAATATAGTTTTTATTGATGTTGCCAGACACGTATTATTATCCAAACTGTCTATTCTTATATTGTAGAATATGCCCGGAATCTACATACTTACTTAATACAAATTTAATTACCCGTTCAAACACCTTGCGGTGAAAGAAAACCTTCGTTAGCTGTCCAAAATCAACCAAGTTCCCCTTTATGCTACTCATAAACCAACCATTCTCAACATTGCATTTTCATCTTTCTAGTTATACAGATTTCCTTTACAGAGATGATGTAGCTATAGCTAGTCTTATGTTTATCATTCTCTTATAATATCGTTGGCATAGTGGAACAAAGTGGTGATAAGTTGACAACGATTTTTTCAACGATTTTTTTGAGCTATGAATATAATTTGTAATTTATTTCAAGAAATCGATATGTATTAAGTAAATTTAGTTCTCAGTTATAAGTGGCAAAAAGCTTTAATTAATATTACTATAAAAATGAATTACTAATAATTAAGTTTAATTTGTAAATGGTTAACGAATTTTATAATTTTTTTAGTTTTTTTCCATGTCCGCTCCCAATGTGGAGCATATGGTCTCCTAATGGAGGTATCTTGACAGAATTTTTTCTACGAGAACTGCTTGTCACTCAGTTGCTCAACCTCTCTTTTCTATTTTTTTTCGAAGAGAGTAGGGATAGAAGGATAGGGCTATGCCAGGACTAGTGGTTAGCTAATCGCTCTCGTTACGCCCCGTGAGGATGGGATTGATGGGAGGGAGGACTCAGACTACGAACAGAATTCCATAAATCGATTGAAAGATCAATCTATGAAGACCGTCCGCACCGGGAATTGAACCCGAGACATCCGTAACCGTAGCCAGCGACGAAACCAACTGCGCCGCGGATTTTAGTTTACTTAATAATTAATGGTTTAAGTATGGTAATAGAAAAACTTAAATTTCATGGTTTTCTTAACACTCCCGTTTTCACGCTAAAAAAATCCTTTCAGAACTCATGCAGTCACATTGCGTTACCGTGTAATTTGTGTCATATAGACGTATTTATAAAGCGAAATGACAATTTTAAAGAGTTAAAAACGGTTTTATGTAGTATTAAGTAATTATTTTACGTCATATTTTGTGTGTAAAACTTGAAATACATATCAAACTATGCGAAATTATCGAAAGACGCAAGAATCTAAATTCTTCATAGAAGAACAAGCTCTAGACGTGTTTCAGTGCCGTTTGAAATAAAACGGTTGTATACGGTACGGTCATGCACCTCGGATCGTTACTTTACTATACTATAATGTTGTCTTTTTCGATTAAATTAAATCGATTCGTTTTAAAATATAAAACGATTTTCGAGCTTCAAGAAAGTGAAGTAATTACACTCTCAGAAGATATTTGGTTGCGTAATTATTGAAAGGGAAAATATATGTCTTTTTAAATATTATTTTATTTGACTAATTCCGCAATTTTATATTATTCACATGACTGTTTCCGCTCATCACGAGCATTTCCAACTCACGATGAGCTAAGCCGGTACCGATCATAACAGACAATTGTATTTTATTCTAATAACTATGAAGCTTTCCAAACAAGAATTGACTATTAACACCATAAAAGTGGGTAGAATAGAAGGTCTTTAAATAAACACTTGAAATGACCCCAACTAATTCCCTAACGACAATATAGTATTAATTTCAACTATATGTTAGTAAAATGATAAATATATGTTGGTATAATTATTGAGAACCTTTCGGCTTGTGTTTAGGGGTGTCTCACAAAGTTTCGATATTATTAAGCGCGATCAATCTCCCGATGCTGTTCCTTTGGTTGGGATGCCTTACCCGCTAATGCGATGGCTTGAGGTACTGCATAAGTACCACTCGGCGGAGGTACCTGCATCACTCAAACGATGGGCAAAGCATCGGTCATTAATAAAAATTAAAATAACAAAAAATAACGGGAACATAACTTGTGATTATAAGATATCGTAAATTAAGGGTTCAACACTTGAGCAATCACCAACAAACAATTAAGACTAAAATGAGAAAAAAATATTATTTCCTAAAATAAGGATTTGAAAATAAATACTAGGCAATGCAGATAATAGCTGCCAAATCATAGAATATTTTGAAAATGTTAATCACATGAGATAATATTTTCTATGGATTCAGCGGTAACTTGGTGGAAGTTCATTTTTAATATAAAATTAAAATTCACAATAATTGGTTGGTAAATAGTCTATCAATGTTTATGTCTTACCCCCTCTTCACGTCAAGTAGAATGGAATAAAACCCACCCCCAACCTTTATTTTAATGTAAGAATTAGAATCATTGTTTACTTTAGAAACAAAAACCTTGCGATATGGTTAGTCTGAAGATGCTTCTTAAAGAAGCGAAACACGTCACGTTAGTGATGAACCTAGTGGAATTAACTAAGTCATCAATTTTATTTTATATTAACACATAAGATAAACTTGATGATAATTTTTTAAGGCACCAGAGATCATCCTGAGCAGGAGTCTCCAAACTTTTAATCCTAAGGGATACTCTTGCTATAAGCGAAGGGCCAAGACCTAGCTAACCCATCATACTGTTAAGTTTCAATTACGCCTAAATTTCGGTTGATAATTACGGGTAAGTGGCAAAGGATATATCATTATGACGGAGATAGCTGATAGTTGACAAGGATAAAACCACCTTCTGCCTGATTTAATCACCCATATTAAGTCCTTTTGACAAAACAATTGATCAGTTTCATAAATTTTTTCATTGCTATATTTCCACGTTCGTTACTAGTTACTACTAATCTGTGAGAAAAAACTATGGTGGGCCGGATACCGGGCGTGTCCGTAAAGCTACTAAAGGCAGTAATTTTTGGAGACCTTTGATCTAGAGTAGAATTACATCAAAAACACCAAAGTTTTCAAATTTAAATTGACGAAACCTAAATTTGATAATGACTTTTGATAATTTGATAATTAGGAATGGAATTCTTACTCATATGATCGCTAGTGTAAAAGCTCTTACAACTAAACTACACAGGCTAGTAAAAAAAAAGTATTTTAAAAATAAAACACGATTTGCTTGCACTACTTCCACTATATGATCAGGACCGATTTTGCTCATCACGTGCATTGAAAAATCGGTCCTGATCATTGTGAGAATATGGAAGTAGTACAAAGAAATTAAGTTTTATTTTTAAAATATAATGCATTTCACCAAGAATTGACAGAACACTTTAAAAGTGATTCAAAAAAATATTGTATAATTGAATGTAACTCTAATCAAAATGTTATAGCGTGTTTTACAGAGCTAAGTGTTTTATTCTTAGATTTAGCACTGGTATTTTCTAATTATATGATATTCTTGAATGATAAAATTCTGTACTTCAGTGTTGGACCATCCGGTAATGTTTTTAGCGCCCCAAGCGTTGTATTTTGAATGATTTCTCGACAGACTTTGACGTTTCTTACAGACCGACATTTATTTTATTTGATACAACTCACATATTCAAGTATTTTTGTTTTGCAGGGGTGGCCAAGCAAATAATTCAGCCTTAATGCATAACGAATCTATATAAATTGGCAACAAATTGCACAGTAATCAATTAAAAATCATCGTTACTAATTTTAAAGGCTTAGATAATTTACAGTACGGTTTTTGTTGATTTTTATTAGATTTATATCTTAAGCCTTGGATGTCGATGATGTTTCTATACCTTCATACCATTATTAAAAATATAAACGGTAGAAAAAAACAATTAATACATTATATATGTAGTACAGACTAACTATATCGCAAGGTAATTTATTTCTAAGCAATGATTCTAAATCTCATGTTAAAAATGAATTGTGTAATGTGATTATTTACTTCTACTGGACGTGAGGTACTAGTAAATAACATTTTAAGTAAGACAGATGGCTCACCACTAATAAATTTATTTCCATTAGGATTTTCACCTTCAAACACTAGTAATTGATTTTGTAATTAGTAGTTTTATGGTAATTATTATTATTATCATTGGTGTCACCCCTTCCCTTCGTCCAGTACAAGGAAATAAACCAATCCCACACTTAATTTTTAAGTTGACAATTAAAATCATCGTTCACCTAAAAAATAAATAACTTTTCGATATAGTTAGACTGTAGATACTTTTTAAGGAAGCGACACACGTGTCACATTCAGTAACACAACCAGTGTTTCTGCCAAAAATTCAGTTGGGCTGGTTCTGCACGAAGGGGACGATGTGTTTTTTGAATAAATAGTCTTAGCTGTGATAGTCTGTTTTCAAAATTAATATTTTTCTTCTTTTGTCAAAGCTTGGTCACCTTTCATATTTTAAAATTTTGTGCTGTAATTATTAAATTAAATAGTGTAAATAACTAAATTTATAAACAAACTATTCCAGTCTCTTAATTTTATCATATCAAATACAAACTTTGATCAGATAGGGCTTTATACGTAAGAAATGATAATTCCTAAACCTGTCTTAGTGAAATTAAATACATTATTCAACAGTGCCTATTATGCCCACTTTCCCCTATTATATCAATTAAACAGAACGTGTGCTTAAAACAAATTTTAGGTAGTTTAAGTGAACAGTATGTATGTTTTTATTCGATTTAGATCTTTTTTTAATTGTGTTTTTTTAACATAAATAAATTCGAATGCTGTATGTAATTTAGTAAACGCGGATGTATCTTTACTAGTGTCTCCACACGTTAAATAAACTTCGAATCTTATTGTCTCTAATATGTTGAACATATTTTAATGAAATTCCATCAACCACCCTCAGTCGATGTCTTAAAATAATTTTATGATTTGAATAAAATCATTGTTTTTGATAGGAGATTGATATTTACTTAAACCATTATGTATACCTTACTTTCTGGCAGATAATAAGTGTAGGAAAAATCTAAATTAGCCTTTTTTGCAATTTTATATGTTAAGTAGTGGATTTTAAATTCATTATCAAATTTAAGATTTAGATAGGGAATAAATTACTTTGGCCTAAATCGAGCACTTCAAATCAATAAACTTTTCCTATTCGTTCATTCGATTCTGCTTTACGAAAAAATACGACTCAATTCCAATTGGATTCTCCGAGAATCATTTTTTCTCACCCCTGTTGCAAGTGCAACGCAAAAAAAAAATAATAAAAGCAAAAAATACATTTATAGTGATATACACAATAAGTATAATAAGATTTAACTACCAATTTTCAAATAAATAAACGGTCACTTAAGAAAAATGAAACTGATCTAATTAATTTAATCTGAGAGAATATTTAAATCTCTTCAAAGTGTTAACTGTCAATTCTTGGTAGAAACCCATTACTGGTATCTAAAAAAAAAAAATTTTTTTTTTACTAATTCAACAGTTTTATGTAATGATCGGGACTGGTTTTGCTTATAGCGTGCATTTTCAATATACTAAAATTAAAAACATTAAAATATATGAAACCTTGAGACGGCCAAACAATAAAACAGTGAAACTTATTTATTGAGAGCTTTTCTTCAATGATCTTACATCAATTTACACATTGTTTAATTCAACTTATTACAGAATAAAACACTTTTGTAGCCTGTATTTACTTAGCTCACTTCACTCTTATGATACTTCATGACACGTAAGATATCAAAACGCATCTAACTCATTATTTTTAAAATATCGGTTTTCTCACTTCATGGTTTCTGATTGGCTTAAATGATGCATTTTTTTCACTTGACTCATGGTCACCCCAGCGAATATAAAGATTCTGACCGAATATCTCTCGATTTTAAATATATATTTCATTTTTTTAATTTTAAAGATACGATTCGGCGCATATGAGTGATTGATATAATTAATTTTGACAGTTGCCTTCTGCAACACAAATGTTTAGTTAAAACCCATCTCACACGCTCTGCTGAATCTTAACGATTATTCATATATTCCCGATGTGGCCTATGTAATATAGGCTGGGAAATAAAGTTTATGATTATGTAGACACAACCATAAAAAAACTATGAATAATTAGTAGGAACATTTGATTGTATTCATTATTTTACAAAATCTAACAATACAAACTTCTACTGTTCATTATTTCCGGTACGGTCAATCTGGGTAACTTTGACCCAGTTCAGAAACTTTTGTATTTTTATGGTTCGCCATTGCATTTATGCGCATTATTTTTCTACATAGAAATGAACTAATGTCCTAAGATGAAATTTAATTACTTTAAATAGATTTATTATCATAATTGAGATAAGATAAAACAAGGTGGGCCAAATTTTCATCCGAATACGGTAACTTTGGCCCACGATACAGATGATCACTGTGATTACTATAAATTCAGTGATTTTAAAAAAATATACAGCATTCGGCTTACAGATTAGTTTTTTTAATTTTTTTTTTTTTAAAAAATAAAACAATTCCTTTGTAATACTACCACATATTTATAATGATCAGGACCGGTTTCGCTCATTACGAACATTATCAACTGATCAGTTGATAATGTTCGTGATGAGCGAACCGGTCCTGATCATTATTAATATGTGGAAGTAGTTCAAAGGAATTCTGTTATTTTTTTTTTTTAAATATAATGTCTTTCCACCAAGAATTGACACCTTAAAAGTGATTACAGATTAGTAATATAAATTGGTAATATGGCTAATCCAAGTTATTTCAAGAAAAGTTTTAAATTGTATTTTATCATTCCAAGGTGACAGCTTACAAATTCAACAATAAAACAGATTACGCTGCACATTAATTCATATTTTTACCACCAGGGACTACTCAATACATTTGCTTAGCTAAAAAATATTCATATGGCATTAGTATTATTATGTTATTATAACCGCAACTTTTTCCATGTAGTGGGCCAATCTTAACCGATAGGCAAAGTTGCCCCAATTGATGGTATGACATCTTAAATATAAAATAAAAAATAGGCATACCTGACCGTCACAGTAAAACAATCAAAAAGTTAGCCCTTTCTTATTGTCTCCCTGTGAAAATTTACATGACTTATGTGACTATTTTCAGTTCACTACATCCTTACATCACGTTGACATTGTTGGCTTTGATTTTTAAGTCCCATTACGGACTATCTCATAAATTGATTTTTGTTTTGAAGGCATGCATGTTTGTGATGTTCGCATTCCCTTCCACTTATTCAATGCTCAAAACTGGGCCTAGTGAGAGTGATTAGCCAACAACTACATCTTTCTTAGCCCAACTTTTTTATCCTTACAATCCTTACGCTCATCAAAAAATTAGATTTTTAGCGACTGAATTTTAAACCACTTTTCGTGAAATAACGTTTGTTGAGATTCTTCGTTAAGAGTACAAAGAATATTATTAACATTAATAATGATAGTCTTATATTATTACCTATCGTTTTCTACGGATCATTAAGGACTTTCTGTTGCTTAGATATTTATAATAATTTCTGATTTGTGTACATCGATCATATCAAAATTGTATAATTTATATAACACGTAAAACAACTTCGCAATGGTTTGCCTGCTCCAACATAATATCGATTTTATAGTTCTGGTTACCAAAAGAGAGATGTATCAATGTTAACCTTCCCGTTTTCATGCTGAAAAAATCCCTTCGGATCTCATGCAGTCACATTGCGTTACCGTGGCGATAAGTCGAAAACGATTTTTTTGAGGAATTTTGTCATTTAAACGTCGATTGTATAAAGCAGTTAAATGGCAAAAGCTTTAACTAATTTACATAAAAATGAATTAAAATATAGTTTAATGTAATATTAAGTAATTATTTCACCACATATTTTGCTTGTAAAACCTGAAATACATATCAAACTATGCGAAATTATCGAAAGGTGCAAGGATTGAAATTTTTCATAGCAGAACAAGCTCGAAACGTATGTCGGTGACGTTTGAAAAAGAAACCGGTTGCATACGGTACGTCGCGCATCTCTTATACTATTCTAATTTTTATTATACTATACTTAATACTGTACTGTACTATAATTTTATATTTTTCCATGGTAAAACTGACGAGGTTTTAAAATTATGATTAATTATACAAAGAAGACGTTAACTATAGTGTATTTTTAATTTTCAATTATATGTTATTTAGAAATAGCAAAATTTTCAATTTTTCTTATGACCAATTTCACAAATAATTTAAAGGTTTAAAGGCCGAAGTAACTCATTGTTACACCATGATTACGTAAGGGTTAATTATTAAGAACAGCCATGGAATAAGTACACATCATGGGAGGCGGCAATCCACGTAAAGTGTTAGTGATCCGATTAGGGATAGCTGGATCAACATTTAACCAAACGAGGAGAGTCTAGAGCTCACGGTTGTACTCGGTCAGAAGCAAGTTGCACCTAATCAACACGCATTCATTCTGACGGCGCTGCTTCATGGCATCTCACCAAAGCACAGGATAACCGTATATTTTGCTTTGAAAACAGAAACTTGCGGCGAATACCAGGGGTACGGTGGTTTGACTTTGTCGGAAACACAGAGGTAAGATAGCGGATGGACCAGCCACTTACAACATCAAAAATAACAAGCGAAAATGGACTTAGCTTGGATATGTGCAGTGGATGCTCCAAGGGAGCCTGAACTCTGTCTGTCTCTTCTACCAACCGGATGGATTCTGTGACTCTGGAAGGCTGCTGATTACCATTCATAGGATGTACTCGGTTCAGCTACGGGATACTGGGATGAACTGGAAGGAAACTGACAAA
Source organism: Himalopsyche phryganea (assembly GCA_022494535.1). Classification (NCBI taxonomy): domain Eukaryota; kingdom Metazoa; phylum Arthropoda; class Insecta; order Trichoptera; family Rhyacophilidae; genus Himalopsyche; species Himalopsyche phryganea. The sequence goes on from JAGVSL010000039.1 coordinate 2,069,808, forward strand.
ATTTACCTTGCTTAAAATATCGAAAAAATGTTGACCTAATATTTTCTTTCAATTAATAATGATTCTTCTCAACTTAAATACCACATTACTTACCCTTACCGTCAAAAAATACGAATATGAATTAATGATTGAATCTCACTTTAAAGACGACAGAGCAGGTCTCGGCCAAATGATGTAAATTCGAAAAATAAATTGAACAGTTTTTGGAAGGGAAACATCATTTTACATTGGTTTTACATTTACATTGGTTGGTTCTGGATTTAATACTCTGTTATATCGACATTCTTACGGATAATCCCGTATCTGTAAATAAGAAAATTTACAAAAGTGCATTTCAAAGATTCATAACGCAACTCACCATATAACGTTTTCGATAAAAACAGTGTTTACTCTCTCTTGAACAATTTTAATTCTGAGGGTTACATCAATTGACCAAAACATCATTGATATACTTATTTATTCTAATACAAAAACTTCTCGCTGTCTACCCGATGTATTCGGCTTAACAGCTTTGACACATAATTTAAGAAATTAGACAGAAATTTTTGCAAGCTTTTGTCTTACAAATTAATATTATACCGCCAATTCCCTTGGATCAAAATTCTCAGTTGTAGCTCAACTGTTGTGATAATAATAACGTCGATATTCTCACGGGGCTGGGTTCGTGTCCCGGGGCGTCACTTTGTTTCCCCGCCTTCTGAGAGACCAACGCTAATGACACTTCGAATCATGACTTCACCAGGAGGTTTAATAGATTTGTCCGCTGTATTCTTATACCAGTCCTCGATCAGTGTTTGAATTTATATGATACTTTGAAGACAATTCAAAATTATTTAGAAATGTTCTTCGCAGTGTCAAAGGTAAAGTGTTACCATGTTGTGTGTCATATTAAATACAATTAAAGATCAAATATGGTTTCTATTTAAAAACATTTGCTTTTTGCAATCAATTTTCGAATTAACAATCTTTGTTTTCTAGCTTAAAACAACTTAACGACCGCGAACTCATATATGAGTCCTATGTCATACATTTCATTCTATTGAAGAAGTACTGGGTTATAATCGAGTTTGATTTCAAATGTCAACTAGAGATGGTGGTATAAACATCACCCCATTATTTAACAAAACATAAACAATATTTTTACCACACAGTTTTATAAAACTACCCCTAGATGGTACACGTTTACTTTTTTCTCTCTCGTAGTATTGGATATTATTATTTACATCTTGCGTAGTGATTTATTGAATGGGCCATATGGCATTTTTTATGGTGCTTGAGTCATTATGATAACCGTGTTCTGTCCCGGGGTGACTTGTAACATGTGCATCAGGGATGATATGAGAAGCAAGGATTTTTTAGTACTTAGAAAACATAGAACCACTGCTCAAATAGCATTGATTTATGCGACGAAGTATCTGAAAGCCATCAAATTAAATTTGGTTAAGATATCTCAATTGGTTTACAAATTATAGTGAATTTAGTGAAATGACTTGAGATGAAATTTTTTTGCGAAGATGCGAAAGAACATGCGGTTGTTAAGCTGTTAAGCTTGCATACCAAGATTGTGTATTGTTGAATATTGGTCACATCAAATGTCAGTTAAAAAAATTTCTCTTTCCATGCAAAAGAAATTAGACAGTTGAAAATATGTATTCAAAAATTAACTTTTAAATCTATCACAGGAAACCTCATCGCGCTGAAAATTAAACAATGGTTATTAGCAGGTTATTATTAAGTTGTCTTATTTCAAATATTACATTGATATTTATATAACTATATCGTCAGTATAGTGGCTGAAGACTTAAAGTCGAAAAACCTTATTTTGAGATAATCTACTTTCAAGAAAATCATGAAATTTAAGTCATTCTATTTACATACCTTAACCATTATTTGTAAAGCCAACCACTTTATGCGATTTATTAATCATTTACAAATTTTATTTTATTTATTTACACATTTTTGCCAAAAAATTTACTTAATTTTTATTGATTTCGTAAAAAATACATGGAATATGGCTGAGCTTGTTTTTTTCAGCCGACAGTCCTAAACCCTATCGCATATTTATAACTCAAAAAAGCCTAGTTTCAACTTATTGCATTTTACCTTCTGTAACTATGTCGACAATATGCAGTTTTGAATTAAGTGTTAGGAAATGATTAGAATACCGAAATCTACCAGTTTCACAATGACACAAGACTTAGTGGTAATCTGTGGTTGTTTTAGAATAACAGTGGTTATTATTTGATTATTATTATATAAGCTGTTACAACTACCAAAATCCTGTAAAAACCTCTGAAAACCAGTATTATAAAAAAGTAAAATTAGGTTTATCATATTATAAATATACTTTTTAGATAATTCTATAAGTTTATTAATATCTACAACATTTATATGTAAGTAGAGGATTAAGACTGTCCAAAATCTTGTTTCCTAATTTTGTCAGATCTGTGCTTTTTGAGTTGTTACACTTTGGAACTGAAAATTTAAAATAGATAGACAGTTGTTGTCGACCATTTTAATTTGAATCAATATGCTCATACTTATACGTTCTCTTTTATTTTGATTTCTGATAAACACTTATCCAGTGGTCTAATGTGAAAATAATGATCGATTCCAAGAAATATCGCGATCTACCAACATGAGTTGGAGGAGGAACATTTACGTTAATAAATGAATCACTATTATATATTGACTTATCCAATTATAATATCAACGTTGTCGTGGGTTAATTACTAGTGTAAATAAATATAGATTAATCATAAAGTTGTTTAAAGTTTTCTTTTCGCAAAACCGTCTTCTATCTAGTGGTTAAAAAGAGTTACAACTATTCGTCAATATCGACTATTCAGATATCAAATCGTAAAACTGAAACTATTCGAATAATTTCTGAAGCATGTAAATAGTATAAAAATTATTTGAACAATTGATAATATAACATTATATATCGACTGTGTTTTGACCAATTAATGTACATCTAATAATAATTTACGACTAAGTCTTTCCATGTGAAATCTCAGATAGAGTCAATATAAATACACATTCTAACACCGTTTCATTGTATTACAATATCTAAAATTTTGCAACAGCGTCGGATTATTCAACGGTATTTCTTCAATCTCTGAAATAACGGCATGTTTATGAATTTTTTTTAGCCACGGTTCATTCGTCAAACTCAATATAGAATAATTTAAAAAGGGCGAATATTGAATATTTGAATATTCATGTTGGAATCCTTAGTTGTTAATAAAGCAATGCTAATGACTTAGTCTTAATCTTCCGAAATATATATTTACTGCCAGTGTCGTAAAGAATTCAAAAACAGGTATGCGAAATTACTGTTTAAAATAAATATAGCAATACTATATTGAAATCGAAAAAGCAAAGGGGAAAAAAAAGGTCTTGTAGCCTGACGCTCAACGCTATTGGAATTTTCGCACTTTGATTGTTCTATCAGCATTCAGGAGATATTTTCATGTTGTTCGATTTTTGGTGAGTTTTTTTATCCGTATATCATTCAAGTATATTTTGACTAAATAAGAGGTTTCGTGAATGATAACACATACAAATATAAAGTACCAAAACTTTAAATTGTGTTCAGTTTTTAACACCCATGTTGATGTTCTTGTTGTTGACCATGTCTAATCAGAGTATTTGATGACAACCTTTCAAAAGAGTTGCTTTAGAACTTAATGTAAGACCATTCTTGGTTGAATCAAGTATCATATGTTTACATTCACTGATATCCTTAACAATTCTCTTAAGAAATTCAAAATATAATACTTACTGCTTAAGGTGTAGTTTTTAAATGGCCGATATGATACCCCAATGATATTTATTGTGATGTGTTAGTTCCTAAATCTGACAAAAGATGGTTCCATTTGTCTGAACTCCACAATTTAGAGCAATCCCGCGTGTGTGTTTAGTATTTTGGACACCAGTATATTAACCTTATATTCCTAAAAACTATTCCTTTCGAGATGCTCTACAATGGAAGAAGACGTGGTTTTAAAAATAGTCCTAAACAGGACGACAATATGATAAATAATTTAAGACATCGACTGAGGGTGCTTGATGGAATTTCAATATCAAATTTGGATTATTGAGATTTTGTACACTTCCATGTATTTTATCACTAACGACCTGGGTTTCGCCTTTTGGCATCTTCAGGCATTCGGGCACACGAATGGACTCGAACTGACTGAACATTAGTGTGCTCGAATGCCTGAAGATGCCGAAAGCCGAAACCCGGGTCGTTAGTGACAAAATACATGGAAGTGTACAAAATCTCAATAATCCAAATTTGAATATGATAAATATAACAAGATTTCAACTCCTTTCCATTCACAGCAAAAAAGAATAAATTTATTTAAAAAAAAAATACTTCATAGTAACACATACACCGAAATCACTGCAAAAGAAGTCGTCGATAAGTAATTCGGTTTTTTATTTTATTAAAAGGCAATAAGTATCCAATGTAAACAGAAAGAAATGTCCGTGAGAATCTGGTACCCTTTTAGCGGTCTGTTTTCTGATTTTTTTTTTATTATTTATTTATTGTTTAACTCTTTGGGTTACCTTAAACACATTGAATTTATTAGAGGCCAATCACCCACTTACTCTTACTGGACCTTGTTCACAGGGGTGTAATGAGAGATTTTATGCCGCTGTGTATGTTTTGTTTCCATTTTTATTATAATAGGCGGTGACATCAGGTAACGGTGTTAGAAGACAGCATTCGCTTAACTCTCTCTCTTTATCACACTTATTGTCTTTGCACAGCACGCAAGTCCTGTGTTGTGCTTTGCGTTATTATTATGAAAAATAGATAACCATTTCAAATTCGGTAAAAATTTGTTTATTTTTAAACTATTCATTTTTAAATATAGTATTTCTCAAATATATAATTGTTAACACATGGAAAATTATATACTCACCCATTTATATTTAAAAATACGTCCTTTATCAGTCATACTTCTAGTTTTATTCTATAATACAAATTTACACGCATTTTTTTGTCTTTTTCAAATAAATATCATCTAGAAAAGATATATTATTTAATTTTGACAGTGATTTTTAAAAAAAAAAAAATTTACGATGAGGCTATTTATATGCCAACTTCAGCCCTGTTGATTCCAGATCCCAAGTGGATCGAGGGCTGTCGCTCGTGACGATCGACGGATGATTGAGCGATTTCCAAGTGACGCCCGTTCAACAGACCGCTCGCATTGTTTTTTGTTTAAATTAGGGCTGGCAAAAGTTTTATCCCGGTCTTTTGATTCAAATAGAATATTAAATGTACATAATTTATTTTTCATGTTTTTCTTCTTCAGAACCAGGCATAATTTATTATATAAAGGATTTCTGTATCTTGAAATTTGACGATCATATAATTAAAATCTCTTTCGTAAGCTCCATGTATGCATTTACATTACTGCTCCCAATGTGGATCATATATTTTTTTCTACTAAAACTTGTTGCGAGTCAGTGGAACACCATTTTTTCAGCTAATTGCTATATTAGTGTTCCATTGTCATGATTCTTATATGTTATTATGTGGGTTGGAAAGCCTGCGGAAAAAGTCCATAAATGAATTAATGAAAATGCCAATTCGGGAATTTAAATGCATGGTCTTCCCGCAAATGAATAAATTAACTCCCAGGAGCGTTGATCACTTGGCTACATGACTGATAAATGAATAATTCAAATTCTTTTAAAAAAACGCGTTTGGTGTATTTTTGTATTTGAATAAAAAAATAAATCAATAATTAGAGACACGATAGTTAAGTCATTTTTTCAAAAAAATACAAATACTCAAAAATACATAATATTTTTTTAATAAAAAACCCGATATTTTTAACTGATCGGGATTGAGTCCCTGGTCATAATACCGGTCAGCCAGTCTATGGGAAATCAACGCCCCCTTGCGAACACTATGGCATTATTGGCGCAAGCTTTTTTTCGAAACACTCCATATTTTATCGTTTATTAGTGAATTTAATTGTAGTACAATTCAAATTGAAGTACATACACTTTTTTATTTATCAGAAACCATTTTTGGTCTAGACCAGTGTCTGCAAAATTGTGTGCCGCGAGAAATTTCAGGTGTGCCACGACATATGAAGACAAATTTCGGACAAGAGAAGTTAAAAAGTTTAGACCACGGGTGACGAACCTTTTCCTGTCGGAAAGCCACATTAATCTATCTTAAAATAAAATAAGGTGGCATTTAAGAAACATATATGATAATGTATTTACATGATTTTGGTTAATGAAAGAGAAAAATGAAGATTATTTATGTATGTGTTTGTTTATTCCAGTCAAAAGACCGCACTTGAAACCCTATAAGGCAGCATGTTCGTCACTCCTGGCTCATACGTGTTGGTTTTTTAGAAAAGTTTTTGGAAATGAAATCAAAAAAACGAGAGCGGCTAAATATGGTGATGAGAAGTTGTTTGTTTTATTAAATTTAGGGAGACATTTTGACGTAATTCTTTCTGAAAATCAATTACATCATTTGACACACCCTGGTTTTTGTTAAGTATAAGTGTCATTAATGTCCAGAACTGAAATCAGCCAGCGGCAACAGCAATATTTCGCAGAATAGGCTCTTTCTTGTTGCCAGGCGTTCAAATAGCTCCCGGTTACGTCCGCTGGACGAGTCTATTTTTACAGAAATGGGGAGCTCCAACTTTGCAGGGAGTTTTTTTAATTTTTGTAGACAGTCGGTTACGATCCGCCGAGCGGGACGAGCTGTGGTCTCGTGGCGGCGGAGGTGACGTGACGATGTGAATTGTTTGTTTTTTTTTGATTTGCATTGGACTTTATTTAAATTCGTTGTGTCATTTGTATTATAACTTAAAGTAAATTCAGTTGCTTAGTAAATGTAAATTTAAATTTAGAATCAATTTTATGTGTTAAGATTTATATATTTGTGTAATGTTAAGCCACTGCATCTTTAATTGAAAAATAAATAAGTTTTGAACCGGATTTGAAATGGTGTTTGTCTGAGATCACAGCCCTTCCAGGACTCCGGAAAACCAGCCGCTCGCCTTTCTTCGATCCGGGGTCTTCTCACATTCTCATTGATAAGAAATTTACCACCTCTGTAAATATAATATGTTTATAAAACAATTTTCTGTATCGTTACCTACACTAAGGTTTCTTTTATTCATATATTTATATTAATAAAGTACATCACATGTTTTAAGTCATTATTATTTGTAGTGCCACGGAACAAATCTTCCTTCCCCAGTGTGCATTAAAGTAAAATAGTTTGACAGACACTGGTCTAGACCAACTATTTAATAGAGTGATTATCGGTTTTCGATAAAAAAAACTTATGCTTAAATTTTAAAAAAAATAGCGTTCAAAGTTCAATCACTAATAGATTTCTTCATCTTTATAGTTCTACAGCCTTGAACTATAACTGCGGTTCTTGTGGACTGCTGATCAAACTCTATGCATCTCTGAACAATCAACGTCGTTAGATCTTACTCGATACTATGCATAATATGTCTTGTAGAAAGCCGACCATTTCTTCGTGGAATTTTATCATATCAATTATACAAACTGCTTCTATAGTCTTATTAACAAAAATAATATATCGTAGCCGTGCTGGTAGAAGTTAGTAAGTAACATATTGACAGTTCAGAGTAAAAAGTAAATGAAAATGTTAGTTATAGATAATTATAATATCAAAATATAGATGGATGTATGCCAATCTAACACTAATCAAGTTATGGATCAATAGACAGGGACAGTTAAAGCTTACCTAGTAATCTGCATTAATATACTTACTGATAAAATAAAACCCGTGTTTTTCCAAACATGTATAATTAATGCACTTACTGAGCTATTGCAGCCAAAATTATTATGCCCAAGAATCTCATTGTGATCTTACCGTGTTTCCTTCAATTTTGTTACTTACCAAATTCTGCTAGTATGGTGACGAAAAATTTCATTGATACTGATATCGATTTATCAATTTATCGGTCAACGAAGTAAGCTTCAGTCACGGATGTCTCAGGTCCAAATTTCATTTTCGTAAGTTGATTTTTCAATTGATTTATGGATTTCTGTTCGTAGTCATGGATGTCTCATGGATATCTACATTTTGGAGGGCATATGTTCTACATTGGGAGCGGACATGCTTTAAAAAATGAAATAGCCATTTGTCAAAAGAGTTTCGACGTGGATTTCGCCTTTCGGCATCTTCAGACAATCGAGCACACGAATGGAACTCGAGTGCTCAATGAACGCTTCGAACGAACAATTCGTATGCTCGAGACCCGGGTCGGTAGTGACAAAAGACATGGAAATGTACAAAATCTCCACAATTCAAATTTGATACTGAAATTCCATTAAGAACCCTCGGTCGGTGTCTTAAATCAAAAGTTATAGTTAACAATTTGATCGCTATGAAGACAGTTTGCTTGTTATTTAAAAGGCAATTTTGGAAACCTGTTAAAAGGAAGAATAATATATTGTACTTGTATTGACATTGATGTAAATCTGAAAAAAATATTATCCGTTAAAAAGGATGATATCGTTCCCATATTAGGAGAATTCAAATAAAAGGTAATACATTTAGGGAACCAAAATAGGGGTGTGGCAAGACCCTCACTTAGCGCAAGCCCTGACGCCATAAAAGTTCGTTTTTTTGTACTCTTTTTATCGAGAATTAGTATACGATATTTATATTGGAATTTGAAGGAATTAAATTTATTTTTCAGAAGCTGTTTACATTGGAGACAGTTCAAATGACGTGACACATTTTGTGTGACAGTCAAAAAAATATCAATTTAATATTTTGACAAATAATACCGAAGAATGAATTTCTTTATCAGATGTTTTAAATCTTTGCCTGTATTCAATTATTATCTTCGACAATATGCGTTTTATTTTAACACTTAACGTCGGATGACATATTTTACGACGCTTTAAAAACTTCTGGGCACACGTATGTCGGGATTTGTTATTTAGAATATCGTCGTTCGACATGTAACACGTCAAAAATAAATTGTGGAGTAGAGTGAAAAAGAACGATATTTTTTATTGAATTGCTATTACAAGATGCCTACAAAAACGTTGATTTAAATCAATACACAGGAATTGATAATAAACATTTGCGGAAAAACAGATATTAACTTGCAATGTTTTTTTTTAAATATAAAACGTTAGAAGATTACTGGCTTAAAATCAGTCAGTTTATCTCTTTTATAGAGAGAGTACGAACATAAAAGAGAATAACAACCTTTTTTTCTCCATTTCCCCTTTTGCCAATGTTCAGAACATAATTCACCCCTTCCCAATATTATATTCCAATTATTCGAACTCAAAAACTCTTTTTCCAAATATACGTATATTTGTAATATTGAATTTCTTAAACGGTAGTAATTACCCTCCTGGAAAATCTAAAATTCACTATTAAATTTTGTTTACACAACAAAAAAAATTGTGTGTGGCCCACACAAAACTTGTATTAAATTGTATATATACATTGTCATTATCGAAATAAAAAGTATTTTCACATGACCGAGAGACAAGTCCTTTTGTCTTTCTACAGCCGATATATTAGATATATGAGTTATAAACAATATTTTTTGGCGTGGGTTACGTCCTTATTCCTTTCATCCACAGTCGATATCGTCACTGTTCTGGAAGAAAACACTAAATCGCAAAAAAGGACACATTGAGTTAATTATACCAAAACGTTTCTCATTTCCAACTCTAGTGTATGGAAGAACACACTTATTTTAATAAATTATATTTTTACTTAAAGTCAGTTTTGAACAAACAAACAAAATGAAAAATTTATACCATTTCAAACATTTAAAAATATTCTTGGTCCAAATTACTCAAAACTAGTATTTTCTAATTAGTGTCTTCTTCCAGAACAACGACCATATAATTTGTTTGATTACCTGTAAATTTTTGTCATAGTTCTTAACCAATTGTTTGATTTAACTTTTAATTATTAATATTCAATTTTACACAAATAACCCTGTAATGATTTATATTTTATCAGTTGATAATGCTCGCGGTGAGTTAAACCGGTCCTGATCATAATAAACATGTGGAAGCAGTACAAAACAAATTGCGTTTTGTTTTTAAAATATATGTATATATTAGTAGTTCACACATGCCTATTAAGCTCGGAGACCACTGGTCTTTATTTTTAAACAAATCCAATGTCATAGGATAAAATAACAAAGTATTTAGTTCTACAAAATTTCGGCTCTACGCCATCGTCAGAACTAAATAATACGATATAGTTCTGACGATGGCGTAGAGCCGAAATAGCTAACAACTACTTGATAAAAATTTTGTAGAACTAAATATTTCTACCGAGTTCTTCCAAGTAAATGGTAATCCAATCTATAAATCCAATGTCTTTCACCATTTCACATAGCCAAGTTATCATCTACTTTGAAATGATTGCCTTAGGATATTAAAAAAATAAAAAACAAATAAATTGACTGAATTTAATACATAATTTCAGAAGTGATCAATGCTTTATAGGTTAAGCAACATCTAAGGACTCCAACACACGATTCATTAAAATGTCCTTTGGCCACATTCGCTTTCAACCAATCACGAATGGTGACAAATCACTTTTTTCGTCAGACAGGTCCTTTCATCATCAGACACTTAAATTGTTAAGTCCTTAAGCGACCCTTTGACCAAAGGATTATTCGAAAACAAATAAAAATATACAAATAAAACCATTCGGGCTACAACATCTGCGATATTTTGTTGAAGGATTAATACTTATAAAGCATACCCGATAACAATTCGATGGTTGCAAGGCCTTCAGAAGGTTCTGGCTTCTTCTTATGTTTTATTTTTATTTTACTAGATATGTTCACTCTTCATAATGGAACATATTATGCTTAATTATAGCAGTGAGTATATTTTAAAGGGTTGGTTGTAACTTATTATCCATTATTCTTCTCTGAAGGTTTATTTAAATTATTTAGAACGGCGGTTACCAACCTTTTTTGACTTACATCCCCAAGGCAGCCCATTCCGCTAAATTGTACATCTGATATAACAATCTTTTTTGTAAATTATATTTTTTTCCCCATGTCCGCTCCCAATGTGGAACATATGGTCTCCTAATGGAGGTATCTTAACAGAATTTTTCTGCGAAAACTGTTTGTTACTTAGTTGCTCAACCTCTCTTTTTTTTCGAAGAGAGTAGGGATAGGAGGATAGGGCTAGGATAGGACTAGTGGTTAGCTAATTGCTATCGCTCCGCCCCGTGAGGATGGGATGGGTGGGAGGGACTCAGACTACGAAAAGAAATCCATAAATTGATTGGAAAATCTATCTATGAAAACCGTTCGCACCGGGAATTGAACCCGAGACATCCGTAACCGTAGCCAGCAACGCTACCAACTGTGCCACGGACGCCAAGCATGTATTTTATTTAGTTGCTGTTTTATCAAATTTGTAGATTCTTATGATTATCTTCTGTAGATATATATTTTCAAAAGCGATCTTCCATGCTTATGCCTGAAGAGTAAAGTAACTAATACACGAGAGGTCCAAAAATTTAAAGTGGCGCAACGTGGCATGGAAAGGTGCATGTTGGACATAACCCGTAAAGACCGCAGAAGAAACCAATGGGTAAGGAAGCAAACGAAGAGTAAGAGATATGATGGAGGTCACCAAATTGATGAAATAGCATGTCGCACGGCGAAAGGACAACCGCTGGACGAATGCAGTCATTCAGTGGTACCCAACGAGCACTAAGCGGCCACAGGGGCGCCCTAAGACCCGCTGGATTGACGAAATTGTCAGGTTCGGTGGAAGTACGTGACTGCGAAAAGCAAGGAACCGAGAAAAGTTAAGAGAGCTGGGAAGGCCTTAGTATAATTCGTATTTTTGTTCGATTTTGAGAAAACGTGGAGTTATCGGTTTTTTCTTTTCAATACCTCATATATAAATTATCTAAAAATGAAATAAAGCTGATGATGAATTTTATCGATCATTTTAGTCTGAATATGCATGTTAGAGCCTGTTAAAAATGCAAGTTAATGCATTTGATAACGATCTGTGACGTCATCGTATCTTTGATGTGTCATACTGGCAGATGCATCGCTTATCGGTTGCCGAATTGAGTCCACACTGTACGAACAATACATTATGAATATTTTATACACAAAATTTTTTTGATTATATTCCATGATCGATCTGTTTTTCCGCCTATGAACATTCATAGAACAGTATATCTACGGTATTTTAGCCACTTGATTTAACCCTCAAAATTGAAATTGTTCAGAAGAGAGTAAAAACTGTTTTTATCGAAAACATAACATGGTGAGTTGCGCTATGACTATTTGAAATGCACTCCTGTAAATTCTCATGTTAGCAGATACGGTATTACGTAGGGAGTGTCGATATAACAGTGGCTTACATCAAGTGGCCGGGTCGCAATTTTTAAACCTAACACCAATGTAAAATGATGTTTCCCTGCCAAGAAATGGTCAGTTTATTTTTCTAATTTACACCATTTGGCCGAGACCTGCTCTGTCATCTTTAAAATGACATCCAATCGTATTTTTTAGGGCTACCTCAATTGGCCAAAACACAGTCGATATATTTGTTTATTCGTAAAATACCGAGATCATCCAAATATACTGATTTCATTTCAAATCATTTCTTTAAGTTACTTACTTTACAACTATATCAGCTACCAGTGTGAAGCAATCTCAACTGAATATAAAATGAAAGTTGATATCTTTGTTTTTGCACTGCCGGTGATACTAAATGTATCACATTTCGCTTCTTTATAAGAAGGATCTTCAGACTAGCTATATCGCAAGATTATTTATTTCTAAGGTAAAAAATGATTCTAATTCATAGATAAAAAATAAATGGTGGGGTGGGATTATTTCCTTCAACTGGACGTGGGAGGGGATAAGACACAAACGATACTTTTACTTATTACCATAACATTACTAACTACAAAATTGTTTACTAGTGTTTGGAGATGAAAATCCCAAGGAAAATAAATTTAACAGTGGTGGGCCACCTGTTCTATTTAAAATATTTTTTACTTATAATTGATTACTTTTTTAGTTTTATCAACTTTTAAAAACTCTAAATCAAGGGTGACGAACCTTAGCATGTCGAAAGTCCGCATTCATTTATCTTAAAATCAAATAAGACCACATTTAAGGAACCTAATAATATGTTCTTGTTTGTCAGTCAAAAGGTCGCACTTGAGACCCTATAAGGCCGCAAGTTCGTCACCACTGGTATAAGCCATTCATTTTAATTTATTAACTCGATAGAGTATTTCGACATCATTATTTTGTTAACTCATGATCATTAATTGCAGTTACACAACCAGTGAAATAACAATATTATCAAATTAAAGACGAATTTTCACAAAGAAACCGTCGAATCCATGGAATATATTAATCTCAACTAAAGTTGTTTTACGAGAACTGCTTGTTACATACATACTTTACCCTCTTTTTAGAAGTCAGTACGAATATAAGTATGAGGCTAATAAATGTAGTTGTTGGCTAATCACTCTTTTTGTGCCCTGTTTTTAGCGGTATCTGGACAAAACAGAACAGTGATAGAACAGAAATCTATAAAGTTCGGTGAGTTGCGACATTTCGTCATTTTCAATCGGTCTGTAAATTATTTGAATAGTCCAATATTTTTATATTGAAAAAAAAATTGACAAAAATGCCTAACCATTTGTCTGCCGTGAACACGCATGGCTTAACCCTCAACAGCCGCAAATGTCACTGACACTTATTCGACAGGATATTAAATTATTAATTACCGCTCCTTTGTTTCATCGCACGCGTGCACTAGGCTTACTTTCAAATTAAGAACACCAATGCATTTGTAGCCGTATATAAAAGATATGAGCGATGACTGTTTTTCTTTAATTATTTACTATAAATAAAACAAGGGAAATATTTATTCTTCTTTTATTTGAACCTTTTTATATTATTAAAGCATATTTGCCATAAGGTCATTAATGACAAAACTAACAAACATTGTTTTTCCTTTGTCCCATGATTTTCTAAATATTAAATATTCATTTTTGGAATTTGTATTCTACAATATGTAAATCCTTCATTAAGCATATTAGGCCTTACGGTAAAAGCTCCTCTTAGTCTTCATATTGTGGCTTCAATTCTTATTCAGCTTAATATCAAGTGTCGATTTATAAAAAAATTACCCACGCCATCTACGATATGAGGTTCTTAGATGCATTTTTGTAAACGACATTTCGTTTTTATTTTCAGTTTCTTGGCTATCAATGTAAAAGAATTACTCTAGAAATCAGAGATGTCTTTATTAAAATCTGGACAAAGTCAAAATGTCTTCAATTAAATATTTGAGACCTTACACATGTATGTTTGTGATGTCGTTTCTGCTCAAGTTGATCTAGACCAGTGGTTTTCGCGGGAAATTTCTCCGTGATAGCATTATAAACATCAGTGGTCTTATGGAAATGTCTCGTGGCCGCACCAAATTTTTCAATCGTGATTTAAAATACTATGCCGATGCATTTATTAAAACAAGGGATCAACGTATAAGATTATTCACTATAAGCCATTTAAACATATTTTCAATTCAATTTTCAAAATATTTAGCACATTTGACTGTCAGCTGTAATGCCAGATGTTTTTTTTTTTTTTTTTAATTGTACTTCTTTAACGTTTCTAATTTTTTAAAATAAAATCATGATTCAAATTTTCTCAAAGTTTAGTGGTCCGTTAAGTTTTAAGTCGGCGTCCGTGGCGCAGTTGGTTTCGTCGCTGGCTACGGATACGGATGTCTCGGGTTCAATTCCCGGTGCGGACGGTTTTCGTAGATTGATCTTTCAATCGATTTATGGATTTCTGTTCGTAGTCTGAGTCCTCCCTCCCACCAATCCCATCCTCACGGGGCGTAAGGAGAGCGATTAGCTAACCACTAGTCCTGTCATAGCCCTATCCTTCTATCCGTATTCTCTTCGAAAAAGAAAAGAGAGGTTGAGCAACTGAGTGACAAGCAGTTCTCGTAGAAAAAATTCTGTCAAGATACCTCCATTAGGAGACCATATGCTCCACATTGGGAGCGGACATGGAAAAAAATGTTTTAAAGGTTGGTTATCGCTGGATTAGAAGATTTTTTACTCTTATTTAAACTGTAATGTTTTTCGATTATTAATCGAAAAAATCATCAATTGCATAATATTAAAAATATAACCTAAGCATTGTTGAATTTCACTCAACTTATGAAAATCTGACTTTTTTCAATTTGACGGTGCACTGTCGATTCAACCAATTGCGTGTTTCTGTTGGTTTAATAATTTCTTGTACGCGTAATGCCCCTTTACGCGTGCGGGATTTCATCTCACTCGTAAGCATAACGCTTCAAAACTGTAGAGAATAAATCCAATTTTTTTTTAAATACAGTACTTAAAATCATAAGTCTTAATAGGATAAAATAAAAAAGTATTTAGTTCTACAAAATTTTTATCAGGTAGTTGATAGCTATTTCGGCTCTACGTCATCGTCAAAACTATACTTCACTTATTTTTGCTTAGCTATATATACTGTTCACGTATCATCTCACGTAATTAAACATAATGTTTATTTTTAAATTGAATCATTCAAGGTACTAATTGTGTTTTTAGAAAAGGAGCTTCCGTGGTGTCATTAATTAGTCGTTAAAATAAGTGTATTGAAATTTTACTGATTATGCGTAATTACATGAGCTTCTTTTAATGAATTAAGTAAGGGTAATTGGTTAATATTTGTTTGGTCATTAAGGAGATTATTGTCATGATTGTATTTATGAATTTCGAGTTTTTCCAAAAGATTAAGTCTAAGGCTTTTTTCACACAAATGTAAGCATATCGTAGCTGATTTAGTGGTTATGTTGTGGGCTTTTTCCAAGAGGTGGTTAGCAAATTGAGAATCTGTTTTAATATTTTTAAATGATCTTACATATTCCTTAAATCTAATTGAAATGCTCCTTCCTGTCTGTCCGATATAAATCGAATCACACACAGGCCGCAGTTAGGTTTGTAAATTCCACTCTATCTAGTTTATTAATTTTATTTTTGCTATTTTTTAAGTTGCCTACCAAGATTATTACTTACTTTAAATGCCACATTAACGGAGTTTTTAATTTCGGAGTGGATTCTATCACTAATTCTCCATAGGTTTAATCAATTTATAGAAGCGGTTTTCCACGAGTATGTTAGGGTAAATAACCTGTCTAGAGAGTTTCAGTCTTTTTTTATAAAGTAATTTTTGTATCACCGATTCACTAGTAGCTATCTTAGTCCTGTCCTAACTCTATTCTTCTATCCCTACTCGATTTGAAAAAGAGAGGTTAAGCAACTGTTTAACAAAGCAATTATCGTCGAAATAAAAAAAACTTATATTATGATCCACATAGGGTGAGCACATGGTTAAAAGAGGTTAAGAAAGTTACCAGAAAGCTGTTCCTATAGAACGACATTTACCTATCGACTATTTTTTTCCATGTCCGCTTCCAACATGAAGCATATGGTCTCGTAATGGTGGTATCTCAACAGAATTTTTATATGAGAACTGTGTGTCACTCAGTTGCTTAGCCTTTCTTTTTTAGAAAAGAGTAGTAGCCCTGTAATGATCGGATGGATGGGTGAAGAGGTAGTTTTAGATAAAACAAACACTAAGACTACGAACAGAAATCCATAAATCGATTGAGAGATCAATTTATGAAAATGCTGTCCGCACCGGGAATTGAATTCGAGACGTCCGTAGCGGTAGACAACGACGCTACCAACTGTGACACGGAGGTGCATGTTAATAGAAGATACGTAAAACTATTGTGAACACATTTGTTGAAATATTGACAGTACCTATACATTCTATATATAAATACTTTTTTTTTCAGACATGCCCTCTCCCAATGTAGAACATATGACCTCCTAATGGAGGTACCTCAACAGAAGTTTTTTTCGCTTTTAATGTGTCAACTGTCAATTCTTGGTGGAATGGCATTAAAGTTGAAAAAATGAAACACAATTTGTACTTCTTCGACATGTTTAATGGATCAGCATTTTATTTAATAAAAAAATAAGATTTTCTTCCAGAACTGTCTGTTTAACTTAATTGCTCAAAATCTCTTTTTCCAAACTGATTAGAGATTGACGCATAGAACTATGACAGAACTAGTGGTTAGCTCATATCTCTCGCTTTCGTTTCATTTTTAGGATCAAATGGAGGGCAGGTATTTTTAGACCTCACAAACATCCACGCCTTCGAACAGAAATTCATAAATCGATTGAAAAATCAATTTTTGAAACTGTCCGAACTGAGACTTGAACCCGTGAGATCAGTATCCGAAGCCAATGCCATCATTTCAGTCCTGAGAAATAAATTTTATAAAAATGGAGTTAGGGTATACTCATATCAGTTGAGCAAGGGTTATTATTCAATAAAGGCGATTGGTCGTCTCAAGTTTTCTGAAATCGCTCCAATTTTAATTATTAGATTTATGTTTCCGCTTTGGCAATTTAAATTTCCTTTCTTGGAAACGTATATTGAAAAATAAAAAAAAGCGTTAATTTATATCAAGCGTTATTGGTCCTGTAGCCGAGTGGTAAAAAAAATGCTAAAAAATATGCGGCCATTAAGCTGTTATATTAAATATAACATTTGTAAATGACAGGATTGTAAATAAATAGTACGTACATATTTTTCAAAAAATTGTATTTAAACATAAAAAAAATTATCATCGCAATTGCGCAATCCTTTACGTCGTAGTGTTAATAAAAGAGAGAGTAGGTCATTTTAAAAAATAGCATTAACCAGCACTATTGTCCATATAAGATCAACATTTTTCGAGAAAATTTTTTAATATTAAATATAAAATTTTTCAGGATTAAAAATATATAGTGTTTTTTAAGAAATTATATTTATTCTTCATAAAAAATTTTCTGCGTGCGGCGCAATTTTTCAAGTCGTTTATATTACAAATTCATGGACTGCCGCGGGCGGCACAAACTCTAGCCACGTCATTGTTTACATCATGTGTCCGAGTCAGAATTTTTAAACCTGAAACCAATGTGAAATGATGTTTCACTTCCAAAAAGTGGTCAATTTATTTTTCTAATTTGCATCATTTGACTGAGACCTGCTCTTTCGTCTTGAAATGAGATCCAATTATTAGCTCATTTTCGTATTTTTTGAGGGATACATCAATTGGCCAAAACACCATCGAATTATAATCTGTAAGCTACAGACGTCTAGATGTGTGAAATTATCACAAGTTAAGTCGATTTAACATGTATAATAATTGATAATCAATAGGTCTTCGTGGTTCAAGGTTTCCTCTACATTAATCATCATCACAATGTCGCTAGGGCTCGTTTAGTGTCCCGACTCGGTAGCACTGTGATTTATCGGCGGCCCCACAGCGGGACGGCGGGCCCGAATCCTTTGGGGTAACCACAGGAAGTCTTGTCCTCAATAGGACGAAATCTAGTAGTAGTTTAAGATTGTTATTGGCTACAAGCTACAACATGTCTTACAGAACTACTTTGGTTTGTGTTTATACTATACCAATTCATACATTGGTACAATATAATACAGTAGCATGCGCCGTTTGTATATGAAACCAAACGAAATTATCTTCGAAGGAGCGAAAGTCACTCGTTTTCATATATGGATAATATACATTATAATAGAAACGTAAAGAATCAACATTCACTTTTTTTGTGCATGTGGAAGTAGTTCAAACAAATTGTGTTTTATTTTTTTAAATAAAATGCCTTTCCACCAAGAATTAACAGTTAACACCTTAAAAGCTATTCATTTCTTTGCTAATATAAGGCAACATGAGATCAATCCATTGATTAGAGCAGTGGTCACCAAACTAGTGCCAGCTCCGGCAGACCAAATATTTTTATACGACCGTCGAAAAATTCCCGATTTTTTTAATTTAAATTATTCACTTCACCGTCGAAAAGTTAAGGTGTTAACCCCTTGAGAAGTATTATGAATTGCCATTCTCTTATTTTTCATTAAATATTATAATTTTTTAAGCTATGGATATTTAACATATTTATCAGTGGTTTTTGACAGTCACATTATATTTTTTTGTTTGTTTCAAATGAACAAAAGATTTTGTAAAAAAATAATATTTGGAAATAATTTTGCAGCCATATAATATGGAGTGCAAAATTCTGTTTTGGCTCAATCGCCTTCCTTCCTAGAATCAGTGGTAATATAGAACCACGTGTGCACAGAACGCAATAAAAATCTACACCGAAATTGGAAATAACAGTTTCTAGAAAATTGCTTAAAAGTTATAACGAATTGATTAATTTAGATTTTTAGGTGTGTTTTAAAATTCAAAAAAAATATATACTACTCGATATAATAAGCAATATTCTTCATAGATTGACTCATAACTAAAAAAAAATGTTTTTTATTTTTGTATGTGGAGAGAGTGTAATAATCAAAATTAACCTAATTGAAATTCAATTCTTGGTGGAAAGGCTTTCGATGCTCCTGGCTGATTTTTGTTTCCCATTTACCTTTAAGTGGGTTTTTCTCTCATATCGCGAAAATTGTTAATAGTTTTAATATGAAACGTAGAAATATTTTTTTTTCTTTTAATAATTGCACTTTCAGAGTATTTCTCTACACTATTGCAATTTTATTTAAATGGAAATAGTAAAGTTTTCATGCCTGTGTAGCAAAGAGCTGAGACCTGTTTGTCAGATTTGCTTTAAGCCATGAACCGAGATTTGAAGTCTGAGACAAAATCGTAGAACAAAGTATTTTTAAGAAAGTGATTGTAACAGAATTTGCAATTTATTGAATATAACGATTCTATAAAGACTTTTGAAATGTATCAAAGAGTTAATTTTCTCACACTTTTTCTGACTGCTTGAAAGTAGAAAAAAACATGGTATTCTATTATATATGTTTTTTAAAAAAAAAATAATAAGAGTAATAAATACTTTTATTTTTCGGAAAAATGTTTTTATTACCTTCCATTGTGATTAAGTCAGTGTCTGTCATGTGCCTCGACACTACACTCGATATTTATTTTGATTAGATGTAAATAGTGAATAGGCACTATTATAATCGGTAAATATTGTTTATAAAATTTTTAAAAGTGTAGTAGTGAAAACAAACACTGTAAGGGCAATTATTAAAAGATTTTTTTTTATTTCAACATTTCATATTTTTTAGGTGACGGGAAACGGATTTAATGGATTATTTATGTTCCTTTATTTTCGATTTCAGATAAGTATTTATTGATTTGTAAGAGGTCGTTAAGCTGTAAATTCTTGTCTTAGTTCATAAAACAACTATTTTATATACCTTGTAATTTTTAACATTAAATTTGATATAAATAGCCCTGTGATGATAATACTTGTATCAGTTGATAACGCTCGTGATAAGCGAAACCGTTCCTGATCATTATAAACATGAGGAAGTAGTACAAACGAATTGTGTTTTATTTTTAAAATTCAAACTGTGTGTTAAAATATTTAATTCGGAATCCATATGCTGTTAAAGTGTAGCGGATATTGTTTAAAAAAATAACAATTTGACGATCAAATTTATCAAAGATTCCTTGAACTGTTAGGCCATAAAAAGGCCAGACAAGGACATTCGTAATGGGATCACTAACTTATCCGAAATTCAATAACCACGTGGTGTTTTTTTTTTACAAACCTTTTTAATACATTTTTCCTTCCAATCAATCTTTATGTAAGAATAATGTAGTTATTTGGGTTTTTAAATTAATCTTCCGTACGAAGCATGATACGTTTTTATCAAAAGCTTAAAAGCTTGCTCGGCACTTCTTTAAAGTTCAATTTATTTAGCAATAGCGATTTAAATATTGATAGTCCAGTTCATTACTTAGACCTCCAAATAACCCATATTGAGATAATGGAAAAATCAATATTCATATGGTTACCATTAATCAAATATTATTGATTTGTTCCCGAGTCTTACAAATTTTATAAAAAATTGTTATGATCTATCTACTTTTTCCCATGTCCGCTCCCAACATGGAGTATATAGCCTCCTTATTTAGGTATATCAAAAGAAGTTTTCTACGAGACTGCTTATTACTCAGTTGCTAAACCACTTTTTCGAAAAGAGTAGGGATAGAAAGATAGTGCTTAGACAGGACTAGTGTTTAACTAATCGCTCTCGCTACCCACCGTTTTTGAGACTCGGATGGGTGAGAGAGAGTTTTAGACATCACAAACATTTAAGACTACGAACAGAAATCCATAAATCGATTGGATGATCAATTTATGAAACAACGGAATTGAGCCTGAGACATCCGTAACCGTAGCTAACGACGTTACAAACTGTGCCACGGATGCCGACAATCCATTTATCCACCCAGAAATATTAAGATTAATTTGATTCTTTATAAGGTTATCAACCTTAAAAATTTTTGGTGGAATTTTTGAGTTATCTGTGTACTGAATCAAATAGAGGGCAGAACTTTACACAAATTAATGTAACAGCATATTTAACTCAGTAATCAACTGACGATCGATATATTTGAATTGGAATTTATTTACAAGAACACCATTATTATACACAAATTAACCATCACGCCATCGAGTTCTAGTGTGATGCTGTCATTTGGCTTAACCTAATTCTTGTGAAACTAAATACTTAATACGCGATTTCTTACCATATTAATATTATGAATATAATATATTACAAAGTAACATTTATTTCTTAAATAGTAAGACAAGCTGTAGAGATGTACAACTCGGTTATGGTGAATAAAAAAGTGTATTAATTGTGAGATCGCTCTCTGCACTCGACTTAATAGTTAATAATTATAGAAATTGCATTTAAATATGTAATTGAAATTACTCTCGCTCGTAAAAGCTCAATGAGGTTCTGTGTTTTATATTTTAACCGTGTCCGCTACCAACGTGGTGCATATGGCCTCCTAATGCAGGTATCTCAAAAGAACTTTTCTAAGAGAGTAGGGATAGCAAGATAAGGCTAAGCCGTGACCAGTGGTCAGCTTATCATTCTCGTTTCGCCCCAAGTTTAAGACATCGCAAACATTCATGCCTACGACCAGAAATCCATAAATCTATTGAAATATCACATATACCCGAGACATCCGTAACCATAACCAATGACTTTGACCGCTGCAGCAGGGATCTATAATATATAATACTGCATTATCCGTCCATATTCATTTTTTGTCATTTCTATTAAAATATACTTGCAATAAGTTTTGTAACAATAAATAAGCACCTGTCTCACGCAATGAATGAGACATTTTATAGTGAAGGGTGTTTTGGTCAATTGTCTCAAAAAATACTAAAATGTCTTAATAATTGGATCTCATTTTAAAGACGACAGAGCAAGTATCGGCCAAAATTGATCACTTTTTGGAAAGGAAACATCATTTTACATTGGTTTTATGTTTAAAAACTTTGACCAGGCCACTATATGTAACCCACTAGTATATCAACACTCCCTAAGTATAATCCCGAATCTACAAAAAAAAAATTTACAGTGCATTTCAAAGATCCATAACGCTACTCTCCATATAATTTTTTGATAAAAACAGTTTTTACTCTCTCCAGAACAATTTAAATTTTGAGGGTTACATCAATTGGCCGTCGAATTATAATAAAAAATCTCTATATCACTTCTTCATCTCAAAAGGATTATAAACCATACTACTGCATACTCAAGCTTTTAATAATTGAAAACAATGTAATAAAATATTAAAATTGATAATTTTGTTATTTGATTGTGCGACGCAAATAGTGTAATACAAAGTTATCAATGTCAATTTAAAATTATTCATGAATTTGCTTAAAGTTTCGTTGAACCCATCGAAAATATGAAAATAAAATAATTTTGAATTGTAACTCATTTAAAAATCAATTAAAATTTCATTGGCAGATGCCGCAACTTTTCTTAACATAGTAGAACAGAAAGACATGTCCTTTTTTGTGTATCATTCTTTAGGAAGGTAATATAAGAAAGTTATACTGAAGAATATCTGATTTGGCAACGTTGTCGAAGGTCCAGAAATATATTTTATAAATAATAAATCGTGTCGAATTTCTCAATTTTTTATATTGACCTTTCCAATATATCTCGATACAGAATACTCGACGGGTATTCTTTTGAGCTTTGAAAGCTTTGCAGGGCCTGCTAGCAGTTCAAAGCTCCTCGGTATCTCAAAGTTAATATTATTTATTTTTGAAATTAAATAATATCTACTTTTGCTTTTAAGAAAACACAGCAAAAAATACGAAAATTAGCTTGAATCCTTCAATTGCTTATAAATTACTGTCTATTATAAGGTTCTCTGAAATTATCAGGACAGGTTTTGCTCATTTAAATGATTTGCAATAAAATCTTCTAAGTTTAACAATAGTTTTCACCTGAACATAATTAATTTTAAGCAGAACCTCAACTAATGAAATGCCACATAACACATCTTTCCAATTGCATAATATTATCATTCACACTTGCCAAAAATGACTTGATTTATCTATCTGTAACAAAGCACACACTCACATCTCTCGACACTCTGTCAGCGCATGCTCAGAGAGAGAATTTGTGTATGAAAACTTGTTGAATGAATTTTTACAGAAGATTTTGTAACTCACTTGTTAAAATTATATTCATTAACAATTTTCGTTAATACAAACAGTGTTAAAAGAGAGAACGGATAATAAAATATCTTTCTATTAATTTAAAATCTCAAAGACAAACATACACGCCAAAGATGCCCAAACGAAAACCTTTGCTATATGTAATTCCAACCCTTACCGCAGTAAGCTCAGCTCAAGTAGTCGATCTCATAGTTATAAATGAGTTAATTATATATATTAATACGAATCGGTGGACCAGAGCAAAGGAAACTGCTTTACCGACCGAACCAGCTGGAAATCGATCAGCGAAATACGCAATTTATCTTTCTCTGTTAAATTTATATTTTTCTTTTCTTTTTAATATCCTTTTCAATAGCGTTTCACGAATGCACATTTCTCTGCATACATATAATCAAGGTTTTTACAAAAATACATGCTCACTTTGTAGCATACATAGCGTAAAGACTATAATAAATATTTATTATATAATCCAAAGGTCAGGTTTACTTTTTGATAAATATTAAAACAATATAAAAGTATTTTACATTTTGTGCCTTCTTCCAGAACAACAAAAATATATTATTATAAGATGTCACAATAGTAACAATTTTTGGTTTTTGTAAGCCATTCAACTGAAAACGATTATAATTCTAACAATAATAAGAAAGGAATTAAAATGAATAGCTTAAACTTTTTACCAATTAATAAAACCGTCAACAGTAATCTTTCTCTAGTAAATTACATTTTAAATAGGACAGGTGGCTCAGCTCTATCGAATTTACAGTCGTAATTAATTTAGTATTGAGTAGTATTTTGATAATTATTACTATTATAGTCAGTGTCTAACCCCCTCCTCACGTCCAGTAGAAAGAAATAATCACACCCCACCATTAATTTTCATGTAAAGAAAGTTTACCTAAAAGAAATAAATAAAATTGTCATATAGTTAGATGCGAAGACGTTTTTCAAAGAAACGAAAAACGAGTCGTACTTAGTATTACTAGCACAACCAGCGAAATAAAAAATACTATCAATTTAAATTTTAAATTAAGACATAGTTCTTTTAAAATAAAATCATTTTGTATTATTACTAATCGATCTTTCGGCTTCACTATTAAATTTAATTATCGCTAAATTTCCATCGAAGTAGTTCGGTCATAAAATACTGCTATTCTCCCAGCTCAGCCATAAAAAATTATCAGATATAAATAAAAAAAATAAAAAATCTGATACAAGGAATCGAAACTGCAACAATTTGCGGAGTTTTATTGCTATCAGTGGTTTGGTTTATACTGCACAAAAGTGCATTTTCAGACCTCTAATGATGCATTTATGACATCCGATAAAACAATTATACCGATTGGCCGTCTCGACATCCTTGAAATGCCGATTTTTTTTATTTTTGAATATTTTTCTTAGTCCTTTTTACACATCAGTCTTATAGGACGCGTATCGAATTGTTTCAAAATTAACATTTTATATGCTCAGATATAATGGTTCGTGGGTGCGTCAAATTGAATAATAATAAATTAATATTTTAGTTCACTATGTAATTTAATACATCGACTGAGGGTGTTTAATGGAATTTCGATACCAAATTTGAATTGTTGAAAAAATGTGAAACGTACCATTCGTTATAAAACTATATTGTGTAAAAAGGAGTAGTGGTTGGGTTGGTAAAGTGACTTTAAATTTTACGTTGTGACAACCCCGCTAATATACTCTGCTATCACCAAGCCAGGATCGTTAGTGCCACAATTATTTATCTATCCTGAACTATAAATATAGCAAAGTATTCAATTCTAAAGACAATAATTAGTTAGTTGATAGTTCTATAGATTTATTCATCACGCCATCGTCAGAACTATGTGTATATATTCTAAAACCGTACATATAGCCAAGCTAAAATAGTTTTGACGATGGCGTGAAGCCCACATTGCTATCATTAAAATAATTAATTTTTTTAGAACTGATTAATATTCTAATTTAAAAAATTGACTGAGGGTGCTAGATGGAATTTCAATCAGAAAATCAGTCAAATTTGACTTGTTGAGATTTTGTACATCCCCATGTATTTCGTCATTCATCACTAACCACCCGGGTTTCGCCATAATATTTTGTCGTATTTTTATCTTATATATACACTATTTACTTTGTGTCAGTTCGAGTACATTCGTGTACTCGAATGCCTGAAGATGTCGAAAGGCGAAACCCGGGTTGTTAGTGACGAAATACATGGGAATATACAAAATCTCAACAATTCAAATTTTAAATTTGGATTATTGAGATTTTGTACACTTCCATGTATTTTGTCACTAACGACCCGGGTTTCGCCTTTCGGCATCTTCAGGCATTCGAGCACACGAATGGACTCGAACTGACTTCAGTTCTTCAACTTCAGTTCGAGTCCATTCGTGTGCTCGAACGCCTGAAGATTTCGAAAGGCGAAACCCGGGTCGTTAGTGACAAAATACAAGGAAGTGTACAAAATCTCAATAATCCAAATTTGATATTGAAATTCCATCAAGCACCCTCAGTCGATATCTTAAATTAATTCAAATTTGACTGATTTTCTATTTTTATTCTATTATAATGAAGTTCTACCATCCAAATGTCAATACAATCAATCACAATATAGGAGTTCATTAACAGCATAACGGTAGCCGACATAGTCTAACAAAAAAAACATATTATACTTTTCAAAAAACCATATTATATTTTAACGTGATGTTACTGCGAGTCAGGACACCATATGGATACATCCAATATAGAGGCAATTATTTGAAAAATGTAGAAACATTGCTTTTCCACAAGCATCTCCAATTTAATTGATCGGTTAGCAATGACTTATATGAGAATTCTGATCACCCGACTGCTTGGGTTGGATCGTTTTATTATATTTCAGATAAATAATTATTTGTTATTGATTGTACAGGGGTTCAATAAGTACTATTAAATTTGTTTTATAAATAGAGAAATATTGTTTTAAATATTTCTTCAAAAAAAAAGTAATCTTGCTTAGCGGTACGAGCCATACACTAGCGATCACATAAATCTAGGTTCTAACTTCAATTCCCGGCAAGATTAATATCAAATTTGACAGTAATTTGAGATATTAGAAATGGTTATCTGTGATATTTTTTATTTACTTGTAAATGAAGATTACAATACATGACATTACAGCTAAAGTCAATGCGCCATGTATTCAGACAGTAGGTGCATATAACAAAAATAAATAAATGATAAAAAACATTTTTAAGACTTCACAACAAATATTATTTACATACAAATTCATAAAAGAAAAAAACATTTAAAAGATAATACGTTATTGAAAATGTCTACCACTTTAGGCAATGCATTGATAAGTCAAACTACTCGCGCAAATGGCGAATTGGCTTTTCTCCGCGAGTTGACATAATAAACGTAAATCTTGTGATTTAGAACATTCAAAATATCAAGACTCATCGTATGTGCTGCTGAGCCATTTTTTTTTCTTGATGTGGTTAAAGAACGGAAAAATAATTAAAAAACATATCTGTATTTAAATTTTTCATTCATTCTTTCATTCTCCTTAGATCTGATACGTGAGACTTTTGATCACTCATTCATTAATCAATGTTAAGTCCCAAAGGTATTTATCACTCGGCTACAACACATTTATTTACTAACAACCACATTCCTATATTCCGAACTTCTCTAAAATGACTTTCAATTGCAATCGTTTTGAGAAAAAAAAATATAATCTGAAAATATTTTTGTAGTTACTTTCGCGCTGCCTGTATATATTAATTATTTCCTATAAGATACCTTATTATTTGTTATATACAGCGGATAATAAGTACAACACCACGATCGAATTGGCGCTCCGGGCGATTTATTGCAGTCATCACAAGGGATAAAGTATAAATTAGGTACCATCGTACGTCTTCTGGAACTATATCGTACCTTTACGATACTCACGAAAAATACCATTAGCGTGATACCAAATTTATATTCAATAAAATGTACGTTACATATTCGATCAATGATTAAGTTAAATTCATTTAAAAATGTCGTCAACTGAGTACTTGATTGTTCTAATAGCGTTCTGTAGGTATTTCCAAGTATTTCAATTTTTGGTGAGTTCAGTATTCAATTATTCCATTTGTATATGCCATTCAAGTATATTGTAACTGAATAAAACACTAGTACAAAAAATTAGAAGGTTACGGGAATGATAAACCATAAAAGAACAAAGTACCAAAACTTTATAATGCTCTATTTAAAAGCTATAAAATTACTGTTAGAACATTCAATCACTCGCCCGACGATATATCGATGATCTAGATCCATAAACCGATGGGTCAAAGATTTGATGTTTTTACTTAAGTTAGCCACCATATTCGAAAACCGCTCTTGCACAGTTCCACAAAAGTACAGCTTGTAAAATGTGCAAGTTTTCTCTCAAAAAGCAGATATTTAATTGAGGAAATACATTTTTGTGAATCTTGGCTTTCCATAAAGAAACAACCTTTCATTCTAAAACTTTAAGCTATTGACCACATATTTGAATAAAAAAGTAATACAAATAATAAGCTATCACTTTGAGTCAGTTTACTGTCAGTTTACAGTTTAGTTGAGTCAAAACTTTGATCGGCCATATCTCAAAACTACCAATTTCTAGTTGCATCACTTTGGAACTAGGCCGACTCGATATTGTCGTGTCTGTGGTGCATTGGTCAATTTTGTTGGCTTCGGTACCGGGCACAAAGTAAATGCCGAACATAAATTGAAATGTCATAAATATAGCAATTTTTAAATGTATATCTATATTTTTTAACCACGTCCGCTCCCGATGTGGAGTATATGGACTCTTAAAGAAAGTTTCTCAACAAAAAATTTTCTACAAAAACTACTCGTTACTCAGTTCTAAATGAATAAAGATGAGACAAGGACAGGACTAGTTGTTAGCTAATCACTCTCGCTACGATCTGCTTTTAGGATCGGATTGGTTGTCCTTTGAACAGAACTCCCATTAAAAAATCACGATATGAAACTGTTCGTACTGGGAGTCGCACCCGTGACATCCGTAACCGAAGCCAACGACTTTACCCATTGGGCCACGGAGCTGACAATACTAATATTTATTCGTAGCAATACTCTTAAATATTACTTTATTTTTACATATTAAGTATAACTTAATGTTTTCCTAACCTAAACTACTCAATATCGGCGTCCGTGGCGCAGTTGGTAGCGTCGTTGGCTATGGTTAGGGATGTGTCAGGTTCGATTCCCGGTGCGGAAAGTTTCACAAATCGATCTCTCAATCGATTTATTGATTTCTGTTCGTATTCTTAGCGTTTGTGATGCTTAAAAAAACACCCTTCCCACCCACCCATCAGATCCTCACGGAGTGTAGCGACAGCGATTAGCTAGCCACTAGTCCCGTCCTAGTCCTACCCTTCTATCCCTACTATCTTCGAAAAAAGATAGGTTGAGGAACTGACTAACAAGTAGTTCTCATATAAAAATTCTGTTAAGATACCTTCATTAGGAGACCATATGCTCCACATTGGGAGTGGACTGGAAGAGAAAATAAGTTTTCCGCCATAGCAAATTGACAGATTATCAATTTTATTTTTTGTTTGTATTGAATCTAAAGAAATAATATCTTGATCGATAGTATTCTTATGTCCGTAAATATGATATTGTATAAAAAATCGGCAGTGGAAATAAATAGTACCTACAAAAAACTCTAACACATTCCTCTCTTTTCTTCATTGATTCTTTTCATATGAAAAAAAAAACCAATGTCCTAATTGACATCATCAACATCCAGCCTTGATGATAGCTCAATTGGCATACCATTAGGCCGTGGAATAATCATTAGCGATCTTCAATGGCTGACAAATTGGACGTATCACGGTTCTGAATGGCCGGGTTCGAGTGTTAGATTTGTTGGGCGTAAAGAGACTTCTATGGGATGTCCCTTAATCTCATTTCATCACCTTCAAAGGGAAGTGGCAGATAACTGATGATGGACAGACTTAAGTGAAAAGAGTATTTGAAATGTCGTTGGGAATATATGGTCATATGCATCTCGCTATTCGATGGGGTAAATTAATAATAATGTACAGGTCGGTGCGAAAGTTTTGTTTCCACCGTTTTTATTTTATTTATTACATTATTTTTTCAAATAGCATACTTCTGCTTCTTATTTGGAACATGTGAGCCCTTGGAAAGTGAAGTATGCCAAGTGACAATATGGTGAAACTTGTTTAATGAAGGTTTTAGTTTAATTAACTTCTTACATTAATTAACACTTGTGAAGCTTGTATTTACTTAACTTACTTCGATTTTATGATACATTATGACATGTAGAATATCACAATGCGACTGACACATTTTTTTGAAAATATCAGTTGGCTCACTTCACTTCTCATTAGCTCATAATGAAGTCCAGTTTTTTTTTATGTGACTGTTTGAATGCCACTTGTCAAACTCCCTCTTTTGAAAAGATAATAAATGGAGAATAGGGCTGGCAAAATCATTGATTTTAAAAATGCCATATGTATTTTTAATGAATTTTTAACACTTTAATTGCGAGTTTAACTTACTTATTGGTGGTGAATTTTTTTAATATTTAAAAGAAAATATTCCTGGCATTACAGCTGACAGCCAATGCGCCATTATTTTGAAAACTGAAAAATCATACGACATAAATTCGATGAGAAATTTTTTAAGTCACTCATGTCCAAGATCGCAAAGCTCTTACCACTAGACCACAGTGGTCACTTTTAAGGTGTTAAAAGTTTTCTAAGCACGCTCAGTGGAATTTATGGATAGTTGATTTTTATTATCTTTAGAATATGTACGAACAATTTCTATTTTTAAAATATTTTTGAATTCAAAAGCATTAATTTAAATATATTTATTCATGAACCGCTTATTTTGCAAAACACAGTTTTAAACATATTCTACTAAAACCCATGGCTATTCTTTTTAATATTTTGAAAAATGGTAAACTAGTAAATAACATATTACGGAATAATATTACTAATCTCAATACGGTGCCATCAATAAATTTTATTTTCAAAAAAATTCACATAATATTATTTCATTTCCCACTTCAGACTTTCGACCTGCTGTATATAATTTGAGACGTTATTTAGTGAATAGGTGAGGAGGTTATATATCTTGCATAGAATTAAAAAGAATGAATGCAGGCGAGCTTATTGTCACCTGATTCACCTTTTGTGGCTTGATGCACTTTTTTATCAACACTTCACACAGCCTCTAAACATGTGGCGACGCGTAAAGAATCTACACTTTTTATACCATCCATATAAAAATATTGCCATAATTGATTTTTAATTTCTAAAATTGCATCTACAGATTTGAATAATTTGATTTTTTATCTAAATTTAAATTATTCGGTTTTCTCATTGAAAAATGCATAGTATACAGATTTGTAATTAATGATAGATCAAAACATTCTGAAAATATGTATTGTGTTAAGCAGTTTATTGCCTTTCTCTGTAACGATTCTAGTAATCATGCCATTTTGTTTTACAAAGCTTCTTATACCTGTTTTTTTCTTTAAGAAGCGAAACACGTGTCACACTTAAAAAGACAGCCAGTGGAATAACTAACTGTTATCAGCTGTTATATCTGTAGACAGCCAGTGGAATAACTAAAGTTATCAATTTTAATTTTATGTCTTTTTATACATAATCAAATTTGTATGTGTATTTTACATTGTATATAGCAAAGAATATATTTTTTTGCCCACTAATTCTAAATATTTACTCGTATTTCGTTTTCAAAAAAAAACATTCATTACTTGATTATTTCGATATTTTAAAACTGGTCAAGATTGATATTATATATTAAAAAATATCTGGCATTACAGTTAACAGCCAAGGCGCCAAATATTTTGATTTTTTTTAAAGTAGCTTGAAATTAACTTGACCAGAAAAGATCCCACAAACATCTATTTTCAAGATCTTTGTATTCACCTTGCCGGGACTTGCGCCCAGACTCATCTGATTGCTATGGTAGAGCTCTTACCAATAAACTACCTATGCCAACTTGTTTTTTTCCACTAAATTATCGCCATAGAGACCAGTCTGCCTAAAAATCCGAGATCCGTCAGGCTTAAGATAAAAAATCCTAATCTTGGAGGAGAGACAAAATAAAATTGAAAACCCGTGCAAATCAGGAGTTGGTATTATAAAACCATATTATTTAGTAAATATATCTAAAATTCTCGTATTTCAAACATGTGGCCTTAGCGTATCAAAACCCAATTTGCACGATTTTTTTCAAATTTGTTTTTATTCTATTGAAATAAGACCAATTCGTCTTAGGTATTAATTCGATTCAAATCATCAACTACTTATTGTTCTCTGTCATCAGTTCTTTCAGTCTGCCTAAATGTTTGAGAATCGCCGCTCATTCATTTGTATTATGTCCCCCAGACAAACACTTCGATTTTTATTTGTGGCATATGAATATCTATAAAGGACTACAATATTTAAGCAAGTGTGGGTTTCTATTAAAACAGCTTTCTTTGTATGCGTGAATAAAAAAATAATTCAAGTCAATACTGGAAAGATCACAGAGTTTTCGTCGCAATAACAAGTATCTCACTCTAGCATTTTTAAAGCACTTTTCAGTGGATTTGGTGTGTACTAGGGCATCCAGCTATTTGTCATTATCAACTATTCGGACAACGAATAGTAAAATTAAAACTATTGGAATATATTCATCTTTATCGGCGGTTAGACTGAAAAGGAATATGGTAATAATTCTATATAATAAAAAAGTTCTACTAAGTGGATGAAAAATACCCAATACAAACATCGATAAATAATAATATTTACATCCATAAATGTATTATCTTTTACTATTTGTTAACATAGAATCGTTTGTGTAATAACAATATTAAAAATAATTTATAAATTTGATAAATATACATTTTCATATTTAGCATTGCAGGAGAATCCTCAATGTCTATGAATTTTTGAATATAATTAGCATAAGGACAGTGTAGATATAATTTAAGATATCGACTGAGGGTGCTTGATCTAATTCCAATATCATTTTCGAGTACATTCGTGTGCTCAAAAGCCTGAAGATGCCGGGAGGCGAAACCCGTGTCGGTAGTGACTAAATAAATTGAAATGTACAAAATTTCAACAATTCAAATTGAAATACAATAGATAATAAACCTGATACATTCTGATCGCTAAATGAAGTCTTGGCGACTGAGCTACAGAACCAGCCAAATACTCGATAGGCCTGAATTTATTGCGTCAGTAAATATTAAAATTTTTTGTCAGTAAGAAATAATAAATGATCAGCAATTCATCTAAATAGTTAATAAAATAAACAGTCAGTTTTTAATTAAGCTTTATTTATTTGAATATTATTTACTGAAAAAACATGATTATTAATAGACCATTTATTACTTCTTACTGACGATATAATTGGTTGCCGCAAATTATTTTAAATACTGACCTGTTTTCTAGATTGAGGATAATGTTAACATTTTTTGTTACGTGCTATTGCATTAGCAATGTATACAATATGTGTCTTATACATCTTTGCATCTTTAAGTAAGCGTGTATCTGTCTGTCTGTGTGTCAAAACGCCCGCGTATTTCATTTCGATTCCTTTTTTATCAACATATATAAGATGAACGTGTAATATGTTATATCACAATATATGTTTTGTATAACTAATCTCCACACAATGTGTAAAGTTCGGCTGGCGTAGGCGACCTAACGCGACAATTGTGGTAACAGAGGTTGAGCAACAGTGGTTCAGTA
Organism: Himalopsyche phryganea; assembly: GCA_022494535.1. NCBI lineage: Eukaryota > Metazoa > Arthropoda > Insecta > Trichoptera > Rhyacophilidae > Himalopsyche > Himalopsyche phryganea. Next base: position 2,103,261 of record JAGVSL010000039.1, read on the forward strand.
GCACATTTTAATCTAATTTAAAAAATCTTTCCTATCTAATTGAGAGTGATTATCCAACCACGAGCTCTGTCTTAATCCCATTCTTCTTTCTTAGATACTTCATTTTAGGAGGTCCACATTCGGTGCGAACATGGTTTAAAAAAATGCTTTCCTAAATATCTTCCCATGTGAAGGATAAATGGCAAAAACAATTAAAAATACACTTTCGTATACTGTTAATGGGTGCTCGGTAAACGAAAGTTTCCTTCTTCTTCTAATCAGGGATTTAACGTGATGAAAGTTTACAGTTGAAGAATCCACTTTTACTTGCCAAGTCGCTAGCTGACTTTGGAGAATGACACGATGACGAGCTTAAAATCCATCTGCTATAAGGTTGCCAAAATAGTCTTTAGTTTACTTTATCATTGGGTTATTGACCATTGTTACGGATCTCAGAGCTTCAATTCCCAATGCAGACAGTTTCACAAATCAATTTATGAATTACTCTAGAAAGATATGGATGTTTGTATGACACACCCTGGTTTTTGTTAAGTTTAAGTTTCATTAGTGTCCAGAACTGAAATCGCCTAGCGGTAACGACAATAATTCGAAGAATCGGCCGACTCTTGTTGCCAAGCCGTTCAATAGCCGCCGGGCACGTCCACTCGATGACTCCATTTTTGACGGAAAGGGGTAGCTCCGACGTGCAGGGAGTTTTTTTAGTTGTATATGTACACAGTCGATTACGATCTGTCGAGCTGGGTGAGTTGCGGCCTCGTCGCGGTGGAGGTGACGATGTGAATTGTTTGTGTTTGGTTTGCATTGGACTTAATTTAAAATCGTTTGTCGTGTCATTTTCATTATAACTTAAAGTAAATTCAGTTGCTAAGTAAATGTAAATGTAGAATCAATTTTAGGTGTTAAGATTATATTTTGTGTATTGTAAACCACTGCATCTTCGATGAAAAATAAATAAGTGTTGAACCGGATTTGAAATGGTGTTTGTTTGAGATCACAGCTCTTCCAGGACGTTCGATAACCAGCCATTTGCCTCTCTTCGATCCGGGTCTTCTCATGTGATGTCTAAAATTCCCTACTACCCATTCGATTAATAAGACAGGCCGTAGCGAAAGCGATTAGCTAATCTAGTTCTATCCTAACCTTTCATTGAAAGAGAGGTAGAGCAACTGAGTAACAAGCAGTTACTATAGAAAATTTACAGCTGTTGTAGACGTCATATGCACCTCATTGGGAACGAACATTAGGAAACATGAATCTTTGATGTGCATATCCATCTTGTGCTAGTGTTCCGGACCATGTTATAGATATTTCTTCAGGGGTATTTTATTTCACCTTCTGTAGTAGGCTTTTCAACAAAAATTTTGATAGAAAAAAATGAGTAGGCGTACGTACCTACATCAATTTTAACTTTTTGAGAATATTCTTATTAATAATATTCAATTAACAATATTAAAAAGAGAACACAAGGATGTTATTTAAAATTCACTCACAACCCGTGCTTCGCCTTTCGGCATCTTCAGGCATACGAGTACACAGATGAACTCTAACTGACAATTAGTAAATAGTTTAACCTCGATATATAAGACGAATTATTAAGACTGTATTTGAAAGACTGGATTTGACTTTGTTATTGTGTATGCTATTATTTTCCCAATTAAGGTAAATAAAGTTGTAATAATTTCGTTTTTTCAAGCACTTTAAATTAAAATAATCTGTTGTCAAATTCATTTCAAAATAACATCAATTATGAACACAGACCCGCTCTTCAATCAATTGTACACCACCCCTGCTTCCTTTCTTCCTCAGTTATCGAACATATATCATTTAGTTCCTAGTATTATTTAAAACATATATGTATTTAAATTCAAAAACCTTCCAACTGACAATTTTCGCCGTCCTATTCACAGACCACCTCGAATCACACCTAAACCTTTCGTATTTGTATCACAAATCCGAGTTTCAAAGATACACCTTGGTTAGGTCACGATCGCCAAGAATGGGGTGACAATATGGGATTTGATTTAGTTTTTTTTTCTCATATTGTTTGTGGCACAAAAGCAATAAATAAAACAGATTTTCGTTCATTGTCTCTTGCCAAAAGGAAATGAGACACGTATTGAATGCGTGAATTGATTTATATGTGTGCCGGTGTATTGTTGTGAACTTATAGTGACCGTATGTCATATTTTCTCATCTAGTTGAATGAACCACGTAATATGGTGCCATTTTCCTTTACCTTTTTCAATTTCTTGAAGTAAATATATAATATTAATATTTTTTTATTTTCTTTTAAGCTTTGCAAACGCAATTTTCATGCTAAAAAAAATCCCTTTGGATCCCATGCAGTCACATTTCGTTACCGTTAAGGTTTTGTCATATAAACGCATTAATAAAGCGAAATGACAATTTCAAAGAGTGAAATATGGTTTTATGTAGTATTGGGTAATTATTTTACGTCATATTTTGTGTGTAAAACCTGAAATACATATCAAACTATGCGAAATTATTGAAATACGGAAGAATCTAAAATCTTCCTAGCAGAACAAGCTTGAAACGTGTCTCGGTGCCATTTAAATCAAAACAGTTGCATACGGTACGGTCGTGCATCTCGTGTTGTTACTATACTATACTATAATTTTGTTTTTTTTCGATGGTAAAATTGACGAGGTTTTCAAATTATGATTAATTACACAAAGAAGACGTAAACAGTACTGTAATTTTAATTTTTAATTATATGTTGAACTATTTTAATAACAAAATTTTCAATTTTTTATTTGACTTATTTCATATTTAATTTAAAGGTTTAAAGGCCGAAGTAACTCAATGTTACACCTTGAATACGGAAGGGTTAATGCCCTAGGGTACTCAATTTGGTATCCACTACCACGCGCTACAGCTTCATACTCCTCTTACAGTTTGTATGCCGTAGCTTAACAGCGTTGTGATTTTTTTTTCAGGAATGTCCCAGAAGAAATTTCTCAAAACATAGTTACATGCACTCTAGTGTGCAAAAAGTTAAGAAATAAATAGTATTATTGTTCTTTGTGAATACTTAAGATACAGTAAAAACTATTTTTTTTAACCATGTCCACTCCGAATGTGAAGTGTATGGTCTCTTAACGGTGGTATTTCAATATAACAGAAGTTTCAATACGCGTATTACATTTTAAAAAATAAAACACAATTTGTTTCTACTACTTCCACATATTTATAATGATCAGGACCGGTTTCGCTCATCACGAGCATTATCAACTGATGTATTACGTTTTACTCAATTGCTCAATTTTTCGAAAACAGTAGGGATAGCAGGATAAGGCTAGGATAGGATTAGCCTTACGATGGGGTGGGTGGATGGGATTTAATTTCAGGCATTATAGACATCCATTCCTTTGTATCCAACTTTTTTTATTATTGTACTTTTTATAAATTTTATTAAAAAAGATTATGAAAAAACATTTCTATAAGAATATTGAATAAAAGTATCTATTATAATTCGGTAAAATCAAACGTGTAGGCGAATTTTAAATACTTTTATGTGTTCGAACTATTCGTTAACTGTAGCCACGGGCTTAAATCTCTTAACGGACACTATGAAACATTGAATTTTATATCGAATTATGAGTTATTCACAAAGGTATGCATGTCATAAATTAACTTATACTCAAACTGAACGAAAGGGGAGCGATAAGGAAGTTCCATACTCTTTGGTAAAAAAAAGGAAAGGTGGAGCGACTGAAAAACCAGCAGTTCTCGAGAAAAAAGTTTCTCTCAAGATGCTTCATATGGAATACATATTATCAATAGTGTTTTGGCCAACTAATGTAACCCTCAAAAAACATGAATATGAGTTAGTGATTATATCTCATTTTAATGACGACAGAACAGGTATTGGCCAAGTGATGTAAATTAAAAAAATAAATTGACCACTTTGTTGAAGGAAAACATCATTTTACATTGGTTTTAGGTTTAAAAATTCTGACCTGGCCACCTGATGTAAGTCGCTATTATATCGAGAATCTCTTCGTATAATCCGGTATCTGCAAACATGAGAATTTACAAGGGTGCTTTTAAAAGAGTCCTAACGCAAGTTACCATTTAATGTTTTCGATGAAAACAGTTTTTACTCTCGCTTGGCCAAAACACCGTCGTAATGATTAACATAAAATGCTAACACGATTTCCTGTTTAAAAAAGTTTTCTCAATTTGCGACTTATAATAAGACTGAATGTAAGTTGCATGAAAAATATATACACTACGGATCGGCTCTGTGCAACAGTGGCTACCGTTACAGATGTCTCGGGTTCAAGTCCCGGTGCAGACAGTTTCATAAATTGATTTTTCAAACCATTTATTGATTTCTGTTCTTAGGCATAAATGTTTGCGATATCCAAAATTCCCTCCCACCCATCCGATCCTAAAACCGGGGCACAGTGAGAGTTTTCTGCTAATCACTACTCCCGTACTAGCCCTAACCTTCTATGCTTACTCTATTCGAAAACAAAAGAGATAGGCAGAACATCTGAGTAACAAGCAGCTCTCGTAGAAAATTTCTCTTGAGGTACCTCCATTAGGAAGCCATATGCTCCGTACTGGCAGCGGACATGTTAAAAAAAACCATACAACAAAAGATTCCAAATGATATGAAATAAATATATATATAATATTAAATTAAATTAAAAATTAACTTCCACAAAGTTACCGCCGAATACATAGAACATATAAATGTATATATATTTTTTACCATGTCCGCTCTCAATATAAAGCATATGGACTCCTAAAGTAGGTTTCTCAAAAAAAGTTTTTCTAAGACCACTGCTCGTTACTCAGTTTTTCAACTTCTTTGAAAGCAGTAGAGATATATGGATATAGTTGAGAGTAGGAATAGAAAAATAAGGCTACAATAGGACATGTTGATAGCTTATAGCTATCGCTACGCCTTTAACGCGAAGTCTTTTTCATAGTAATTTTACCGCTTTCATATTGATTTCTTCAAATGGAATATTGTCGAGCTTGTTTTTTAGACGACAGACCGTTCTAAAATCAATCGTACAGCATTCGAGCATCGACTTTGCCTTCTGCCACTATGCTGACAATATGTTCTACATTAGGAACGGAAATGGTATTCACGTTGTTTTCTAAAACTGTAAAAATATTTCGCGATTTCCAGACAATGGAGAAAAAACTTTTTGTATTAAAATCACTCACATATCCACCACAGGTCAGCATGGTAAACCGGACAATTCAAAATTATATATAATATTTAAAACAAGTCATTTCTCCACTAAACTACCTAGCAGGGCCTAAGTTACTGTCGTGTTTGACAAATAGGATGATTTGTCGTGAGCTTTTGAAAAATTATCCAAATGCAATGTTAGGATTATAATGATTTATTAGACAACATGCGCGTTGAAAAAAACTGTTTCTTGACGGCTTATTAATTATCCCTGCCATGACGTGTGCTATTCAATATCAAAGAAAATTATTTGATTTATTAAAGTTTATTTAAAATATAAAAAAAAAGATTTTTTGTATTAGCGGCGCAGTTTTTTTATTAAATTTTATTTAATTCATTCAAATCTGCTAAAACTGTTTTAGCCGAGTCGCTACATTTTCATTGACGCTGGCTTCTGTGGTCTAGTGATAAGAGCTTTGCCCTAGCGATTAGGTGGGTCCTAGCTTAAATCCCAGCCAAATCCATATTAAAATTAGATTAATTCAGTTTATGTGTTGTGATCTTGGACTTGCGTGACTTTCTTATTTCAAGTAAAATATTTTTTATTTTATATTAAAAGAACTATGTCAAAATATAAAATTAATGTTGATAACTTCGATATTTCACTGGCTGTGTTACTAATTGTGACACGTGTTTCGCTTCTTTAAGGAGCAGCCTTAAACTAACTACAATACATCGCAAGCTTATCGGAAGATAAACTGTCATATTTTGTAACACAAGTTATAAATTTTAATTTTATGTTAAAAATGAATTTCCACAAAGTTACCGCCGAACCCATCGAAATATTAGACTGGTTAGATCAGGAGTCTCCAAACATTTTAGCCTAAGGGCCACACTGGCTCCTCCACTTAGTCCCAAGGGCTAAGAGCTAACTAGCTCATCATACCAATATACTATAGTTTTGTAAAACGTACAAATTTCGGTTGAGACTTACGGACAAGTGTCAAGGACATTTCATTTCAGCGGATATAGCCGATAGCCGATAAGGAGAAAGCCAGCTGCTACCCGATTTATACACTAATATTAAGTCCTTTCGATCGAAAATTTGGTTGATCAGTTGCATAAATTTCCTCGTGGCTTTTTTCCATTTTCGGCACTACTTATCTGTGTGAAACAACTATCGCGGGCCGTTGTTTAGATACTTCATTAAGAGTCAATATGTTTCACATTGGGTGAGGACGTAGTAAAATAATTAATCTATAAAAAAAATTCAACGTAAGCGTCGGACTTATCGACTATGATAATATTTCGTACACAAACAATTGTTCAAGCAACAATATTTTCTACAGACGCTCGTAAACAGAAGTATTCTTCATAACAATGCCTTTATTTTACCAAAGGAGAATGAAGTTTATTTATTTATTTATTCAAAGCAATCAGCTGACAGACTCACGCACACTAACGCAGCCGTGTGACATACCCACACACACTTGTGTGAGTAATAATAAACTCGAAAATTATGCATTTGTATGGGGCATATATGATCGAGAAACAATGTCGTGATTTCTGTAGCAAGTTCCTTACTTAACCCAACCTTTTACTTTCAATACGGAATACAATGGGACGTTTTTTTAGAATAATTCAGGTGACGCAGGGTGACCGTATTGCTACAAATATTGGGATTCAATAAAAAAGTCAAATTGTATTTTCAACATTTATTTAAATTTAAATTGTTGAGTTTTCTTACATTTCAGGCATTCAAGCACACCAATGGACTCAAACTGACAGCACAAAATCAGTCATTGACAAAATACATGGAAATGTACAAAATCTTAACAATTCAAATTTGATATTGAAATTCCATCAAGCACCCTCAGTCGATGACTTAAACATTTATTTAATATATTAATTTTTAAATTTAAAAAAATCTGGAATTACAGCTGACAGCCAATGTACCAAATAAAGTTAGAAAATCGTGCTAGAAAACTTGATGAGAAAAAACATATAAGTCACTCATGTCCAAGATCACAAATTAAATTTGTTATTGACTATGCTGTGACTTGAACCAGAACCCACCTGATCGCTAGGGCAAAGCTCTTACCACCAGTCCGCAGAGGCCGACATTATGTTTGGTTAGGGGTCGACTTGAGAACACACAAAGCTCATCTTATATATAAAAATAGCCCAGACCGGTCTTCAGGCTTTTTATTATTATCACAAATCATCTGTAGCTACGAAATTTTATCATGACCTAAGCGTTCGCGGTACATATAAAATAAAATGTTAGGCAATGCACACACACAACAATACACACAGTTTTGACGTGACGAAAATTACGAGGCAAACAAACAAAAATAACAATAGCAATCAGTCCGTCATCAGTCATCAGTATAGAAACTAAAGAACAGGGACGTTTGCGATTACGTCGAGAGTGACAGCAGAGATGGAGAGCAAGGTTTACTCCGGAAGCTGCAAAATTCCAGCGTGATGCTGATGACGAGGCACACAGATAACAACGATAGCTGCACAATTCCGACGTGCCACTAACGTGGAAGCTCATCGAAGAGCTGAAGAAGCTCGAGCATTCAGTATTTTAATTTCAATACAGTCATATATGACGTCCGATTCTATTTTGAATATAGTAGGAATAAAAGGATATTGGCTAGAACAGGGCTAGTGCTAATTGCTCCCCTTACGCGTAATGTTAAGCATGGGATAGGTGGGAGTGAATTTTAGACATCACAAACATCTATGCCTTAGAACAGAAAAAATGATTTTAAAACCAATTTATGAAACTGGCCGTACTAAAATTTGAATCTGTGGGATCCGTAACCGAAGCAAACGACGTTGACCACTGCAGCACGGACCCGACATTAATAATAAATAGTAGAGAATTAGACTATACGGCGCATAACTTTTTACTGCACTGATATGCTTTCTCTTCTAGTACACAGAACATGTTAGTGATCATTATGTATGGACCGCATATGGCTGCATCTTAGAGCCGGATTGCAAAGTTATACGGCGTGTACTCTACCAGTTACGAATAAAAAAAGTTAAAATCATTGTAAGATAGTTATTTACCACTATTTGTCGCGAATAAAATATTCGAAGATGTTCTTTTCAAATCAAATCGGTTCAAAAATAAAATGAAAAGTGGTTACCCTACTATCACCCTATAACAACAGAGTTATTGTAAAAATTGAATAAAACCAAGGATTTTCAAAGAATACATTTATTTTATTTTTTTCCATGTCCGCTCCCAATGTCGAGCATATGGTCTCCTGATGGAGGTATCTTAACAGAATTTTTCTACGAGAACTGCTTGTTACTCAGTTGTTCAACCTCGCTTTTTTTTAAGAGAGTAGGGATAGAAGGATAGGGCTATGACAGGACTAGTGGTTAGCTAATCGCTCTCGTTACGCTCCGTGAGGATGGGATGGGTGGGAGGGAGGACTCAGACTCCGAACAGAAATCCATAAATCGTTTGAAAGGTCAATCTATGAAAACCGTCCGCACCGGGAATTGAACCCGAGACATCCGTAACCGTCACCAGCGACGCTACCAACTGCGCCACGGACGCATACATTTATAAATATAATAAAAGCACTTTATGTAATTTTTAGATTTGGTGCTATATATATAAAAAAATGAGATTTTCCTAATGGATAGCGTATTGTTAAAAACATTGTCATCAACTGCAAATAACTCTTCTCCTGTATGTCATTCATATATTTTATGTTTTAGGACTAATTGGTTTTCAAAGTATCTATGAATTGCTGAGGATTCCGTCGAGATTTACCTTTCCCTATTTTTTTAACCATCGTATTGCTTTTGTGTTTGTTGCCACAGGGCCAAAGGAGTTTCTCATGAAGTTGGTATCTGTAGAATGGCTGTGAGAGATCGTTTCGGATTAAAGTCATAAAGTAAAGAAAAGCAATATCATATCTTTCTCAATGGAGACCTTGAGTATAAATGTTTGTGAAATTTTTTTACCACGATAACTATTTTTTATGGCGTTTTGGTTGAAAAACTATGTTTGATCAGTGAGAAATAATAAATGATCTGTTACTTATTCGATAAATGGTCAGTATACATGTGGTCGGTTCAGTAATTTATATAAAACGGTCAGTTTTTGTATTAAACCTAATCTAACCTAATTATTAATAGACCATTTATGGAATTAGTTACTGACCAAATAATGTGTCTGTTTACATAATTATCTGTCACACTTTCGAATTATTTTATACTAATCAATCCAAACCGTTACCAAAACACTGTCTCAATTATTTTTAAATGACGATGGTAACTTTGTACAATTTCTCCTTCTAGCATCATCATGTCTCAATGAATTAATTAACTAACGCCGGAATTATAACCAGTACCATAAACTGAGTATTCATTACATCAATTTAAAGCGTAAGATATAAGTTAATGTTGGGGACTTTTGGTATAAATGAGACAAAAAGAGGAAACCAAACACCCACCGCCAGGGTTGCCAACAATGGCCAAGGAGCGACAGCACACATACACAAACAAACAATCAACACCCACACATTTATGATATTATTTAAAACACCTTTACTACTAATGCAACGGACAGCAAGATTTTGAATCAGGGCTGCCAAACAATGCCAAATAAAAGACAAAAGTAATATGACACTTCATTAGTAAACCACCTCCCACATGACGTCGCTTGTGCACTTATTATTTAATAGTATAACCGTACCCGTCATAAATAACGGTATTGAAATTGAAATACTAAATGTCTAAAGTGGCTTGTACGTCAGAACTGTGTGTACATTGCATAACATTTCATTTTATATATATACACCGCAAACGCTTAGGTCATGAGAAAATGTCGTAGGTAGTAATTATAAAACATCTACATTACGGTCTGGGTTATTATATATAAGATGATGCTGTCTAACAGTGCAAGATATGATAATTATTTCTAATTTATGTAACACTTAAAAAGCAATTTATTCTTTACCTTAGACCATGTTCTTTTGTATCTGTGTAAAAATAATACGAGCAAAAAGAGAAGGTATTTACGAATTTTTATATAAATCTATTCGTAAAAAGATATGCCCATGATCAAATTTTTGAAATACGTTTTCACTTGCTTTAAATGCATCATTGTCATTGTTTGAGCTAATTTGCTCACTATATGGTGCTCTATGTGCTCACTACCACGCGGTGGCTCCGTGATTCACTGTCACCCACCAATTGCATTTCTTCCACCCATGACATGCCAGAATCCATCAGCTCCGTCCAGGACACTGCCTGGAAGAAGAGACAAGCAGGATTGTGACTCTCTGGAGGCATTCGCAGCATGTGACCGTGCTTACTCCAACGTCTCCCCATTACCACAGTTCCGTCAGTTTTTCAACGCTTGCACTGGTAGAATCCAGTGCTGATTTACGGTATTCAATCATGACACCTGACAAAGACACATAAAAACCTTTTACTGACCTTCAAGAAATACTTGTATCGGATATTGGGGGTGAGGTGGTTTGACTTCGTGAGGAACTCGGAGATTAGGGAAGCACCAAGTAAATGTATTGTAACTAATTAATAGGATGGCAATACTACCACACTACCATACTGACGAAAGTCGTCAATACTCTTTCGCTCAAAAGTCACGTAGCGCACCAGTCCGTCCATACTTTAAAACATGTTAACTACCACTCTATTCTTAAAGTTAGCCTCTTTAACTAAACAAACTTACGAACACGACTCCTAAATGCATATACCATATACCAACAATTATACAATAAATAAATTTTGTCGGTTAATAAACCATTCTTCGAAACTGTCCAGAAGAGGTTTCTGTCAAACTCATTTCTAGCATTATTTAATCTTCATCACATCTATAAAAGAGGCTTCAATGAATGCTGGAGTTCTAGTCCACACTTAAAAACATTTGCTAATTTTAAAATCCATTGGCAATCCACTTGTTTCATACTGCTATAAAGCTACAGTTTTTTGTTTACTATTAAAAAAATATGAATAATTTATTTTTTATTTCTCTGTGATGTTTGTGCCAACCCTGTTGCGTAAATGACAAACAAATGGAAGAAAGAATTGAATGGACTCCCAATTTTCGGCACCAGCCCACGTTACTAAATCATAATTAAATCCAGCTTTGGATCGCGAGGGTTTGGAGACCGCGCGCGAGATGCGACTGGGTGTGGCTGATCAGACGACACTGCGACAAAACAGACGAAAGTCCTCCGCGAGCCAGTATTACATGGTAACGTACGTTGTGAAATGATTTGTCAAGCATATCGCGTGAAAATTCGTCACAACCAATATCTAAGACGGGAGATTCTCTGCGTGGAAAATCTATAAACTCAACAGGCCAAACCAACAAATGTGCTGGATAATTTCAACTTTTTTAACAAATTTTTTATGGTGTGGTGAGATCTTAAAAAAATGATTAGCCATCAGTTAAATAAAAAAGTCATCAATTATAATTTTATATTAAAAAATGAATTTTCAAAAAGTTGCTGCCGAATCGAACGAAAATATTGATTGTAAATACCTGTATGCTTTATGACTGATCATTTGTATGATATATGACATGCTGAAATTTTTTTGATATATAAAAAATGATATCACGACAAATATTTTGAAAATTGGAAAATCGTGCGAGATAAAGAGGATGAGAATTTCTAAAACTCACTAATGTTCTATATCACACATCAAAATTGAAAAAAATCTAAACTTAACCTTATAGGGACTTGAAGTAGGATCCACCTTATTGCTAGGGCAAAGCTCTTACTGCTAGACTATATAGGCCGACAAAATCTACTCTAATAGACTTATTGCTGCAGTCGTTTTGATAAAATCAAAACATGTATTGATTTCTTTTTATCATTCCCGCTCAACATCTCTTTTTCAAAGAGAGTAGGGATAGAAAGATAGCTAATATAAGACTAGTGGTTAGTCAATCACTCTCGCTAAGCCCCGTTTTTAGGATTGGATGAGAAGAAGGGAATTTTATCAAAAAATCATGCCTACGAACATTAATTCATAAATCGATTCAAAAATCAAATTATGAAACTGTCCGTAAAGGGACTTGAACCCGAGACATCCGTAGCCGTATTCAACGACGTTAACCACTGCACCACGGTTCTCTTGTGAAATCTGATCAACACTTATAATATATAGATATTCCCAATTTTTTTCATATGTCTTGTAATTTGTAACTAAAATCTGAATCTTGTTTTATCATAACATGCGTTATGCGATACGTTTTCTTGTAATACAGCCTTTAGACATAGCAATAACAATAACCTGTGACATCCTGTCTACGAGATATCAATTTGCTAGATGAAGACATTTATAACTTTTAAAAGCTTTTAAGAATAAACGGTGAGCTTAACACAATCTAGTTGAAATTTATTGTCATTGTCTTAAAAAAATTCAATCGGTTAAATCTATCAGTTAAAAATTGATTATTTAATAAAATATAGCAAAAAATAATGCATAAATTAATCCGCCACGCTTTATTTATCTGCAACCAAAGAAACACATACATTGCATAGTGTAAAAGAACAACGTTACTAAATTGTTTAAAACATTCAATTAATGTCACAATTGTGTTGCCTAGTGTCAAAAGTGATCAAACCACTTTTAAACGTCTTATAAATCAATACAACCGTTAAAAGAAGTTTTATTGATGTATTCTTCAACTTTTTAATTAAAACAACTATTATTTACACGTAAAATAAATTACTATGAAGTACTTTTTGTATTATAAATTATATTATTTTTGTTTAGACTAGTTCTGATAACTTTTGAAATAAAATCTTGAGGATTTGTTCACCTTTGATACTAAGTGTTTACTTGCGCACTACAAGGCATCAGCTATTACTGCTGATCACTATAAACTAAGCCTAGATCATGTGACACTGTTGGTGAATATTGTTGGCCGATTCAGATTTGACTAGATTTGATATGAAAAACATATTTTTACGTTTGTTAAATTATTTACTTTTTTTAATAATTTGCAAATTTAAAAATAGTATGCACGTCATTAAAGCAAATGCCAATGCGCCATACATTTATATAATACAATAATAATAATAAAAAAAAATATTTTTTAAATAGAAAATGAAAAAAACAAGATATATTATTAAGATAAAAGAAAAAAATATTTAGAAACAATAAACAAAAACTGTCGGTGTTCGTGGAGGAGTTGGTTGTGTCGTTGGGTAAGGTTACGGATGTCTCGGGTTCGATTCCCGGTGCGGAAGGTTTTCATAAATTGATCTTTCAATCGATTTACGGATTTCTGTTCGTAGTATGAGTGTTTGTGATGTCTAAAACTCCGTCCCGCCCATCCTATCCTCACAGGGCATAGCGAGAGCGGTTAGCTAACCACTAGTCCTGCCCTATCCTTATCCTTCTATCCCTACTCTCTTCGAAAAAAGAGAGGTTGAGCAACTGAGTAACAATCAGTTATTATAGAAAAAATCTGTTGAGATACCTCCATTATGAGACCATATGTTCCATTTTGTGAACTGACATGGAAAAAAAGATAAAAATTGGGAACATGTAAGTTAATAGTCTTGACAAAACATGTCAGTTCCACACTGCATACTTCTAAAAGCTAAATATTGATTTGAATTATCCTATCTCGATTAATCAAATTGATTTCATACGTTCTGTACATCAAATAAAATATTAATATTAGTAATTATTTCATTTAGTTATTGGACATGAATGACTTCTAAAAACACAAAATTACGGAGATTAGTTTTCAACCACTTCACCAATTACTATAAAACTAAAACAAATTCTTATGACTGGATATGTATTGAAGGGAAAAATAAAAAAATCATAAAATAAACTGTATTTTCAAAAAAATATCTAATATTTTTATTTCTTATCAACCATCTCCTATCCGATGCTTTTTATGTGGCCTACATAGAGCAAGAAGCTAACTATATTTTAAGGTATCGACTGAGGGTGCTTGATGGAATTTCAATATCAAATTTGAATTCTTGAAATTTCGTACGTTTACATATATTTAACGCAGTTAGAGTTAATTCGTGTGATCGAATGCCTGAAAATGCCAAAAGACGAAACCCGGGTCGTTAGTGACGAAATACATGGAAATGTACAAAAATTCAAATTCAACTTGGTAACTATTAGTTTTTCATTAACAACACCCTTACATTCTTTTACTTACTTTTTCAAAAGACTGTCTGAATTGAGAGAGTGACCAACAACCAATCGCTTTGATTATAAGATTAAATTCGCCAATTTTTTATTACAACAAATATTATTTTATAATTAAGTTGACAGCTATTTCGTCACCACGCCATTGTCAGACTAGTTCTGAGAATTTTGTTACCTTTAAAATTTGAATCAAGAAAAAACAATACAATCTTGTGATGTTTCCATGTTATTAATTTTTTGTTTGGTACCAATGGACGAGCTTTTATAATTTCACTATGGAAGATCTTTCAATGGTTGTATTTCACTGATTCAAACAATATTTTAGCTTTGAGATGTATTAAAAGTTTGACTACAAGAGCGAATGCATTCTGAGTTACTTCAAAACTTAAATCAAAGATGTCTCCGCCATGTAATTGAGCTGTCACTTAACTCATTCAAAATATAAACGGAAAATATTTTTTTTATTAAACTTTTATTATTATAAATACACCCCTGGGCGAGGGAAGACAGGGAGAATATCTTTTCAATCTGGATTTTATACGTCCTTAGCCAAATGATATAAAGTTGCACAATAATAAGATATCGTTACTTTTAAAAAATTGTGACTTTTTTGAATATAGCTTTTCTCATTATCTCAATATGGATTATTTGGAGATCTGACTGGACGACCAACTGAACGTTCGAATATTATTTATATTTTTAAAGAATATTTACGTTCCTATTTATTGTAGTATATCGTTTTTTCCAGATTTCAATTGAAAATTGAAATATTTCCAAAAAAAAACACGGTTGGCACAACATATAATCATATTTTTGTGCTTGTCAATGGTTGTTTTTGGCAAACACAAAAAAAAACTGTATTTATATTACATTTAAATATGGATAGTGTGATATAACATGGACATAGTCAGCGTCCGTGGCGCAGTTGGTAGCGTCGCTGGCTACTGTTACGGATGTGTCGGGCTCAATTCCCGGTGCGGACAGTCTTCATAAATTGATCTTTCAATCGATTTACGGATTTCTGTTTGTAGTCTGAGTCCTCCCTCCCACCCATCCAATCCTTAAGGGGCGTAGCGAGAGCAATTAGCTAACCACTATTCCTGCCCTAGCCTTATCCTAAGCAGTTCTCATAGAAAAATTCTGTTAAGACACCTCCATAAGAGACCATATGCTCCACATTGGGAGCGGACATGGAAAAAAAAGTTTGATATAAAACTGCAGAACAGACGCTTACACCATGGTGATATCTAAACAAACACTGATGGCCATGACGGTACTACGCTGCACTCTCATTGGCTGAAGTGGAGATTATTAGCTTAGAACAACATTTTCACATTCATTTTAGATGGGTGTTTGTAAGCTTAAAAAGAATTTTAAATGGTAGGTGTGAACACGAAAAACTATACTGCATTCATAACTCACTTTTTGCATACCTCTCATTTATCACTTCTAGTTACACAATAAGTAGAATTACAAAATTATTAATTTAAATTCTAAATTGACTATATTGTCAATTCAACAATTGAAATTCTTCGCTTAATTTCATCTATGACTCAGAAATCGTGATTTAGTTGTTACTCAGACGACCTTCAATAATATATTTATTTGTATATAAAAAAAACTATTCAATTTAATATATGTCTGCGAAATAAATCTAATATAGTGACATTAGCGAATACAAAAACCATTATTTATATCGTGATGCAAAATTGAAAATATCGTAAATCTAGTTTTTATCGAAGATTAACCGTGTTGAGTTACGTTTAGTAAATAAAAAAAAAATCTGTCAAAATCTAGAGAAATATTCGTCTGAAGTCACTCACGTACCATTGAATTATTTATATAAAAGATGTTCCCAATTGCATTCCTATTGACAAGCTTTCTTTTAATTGTAGTCAGAAGAAACTATTCATTAAGTAGTATTAGAATTACAACAAATTAATTTGAAATACGTTTCATAAAACAAATCAAAAATCATTTTATATTTATCTAAGCTTGTTAATTGAATATTATCATTATTTAAGGAAAAATAATGAAAGAAACAGTACAGTAAACGTGCCAGTAGTTGACCGCTTAAGAGAAAAAAATCAACAAAAATAACGATTAACGTATAGCATTAGACCGAATGATGACAAAGCAAGTGTATTCATAAGAGTTCAAACGTTTTAAATAAAATGATAAGACAAAAATTAGAAAAAGGTCTGTTACAAAAAAATGTGTTTAATTTATAACTACCATGTTATTAAATTTGGATTATTGAGATTTTGTACACTTCCATGTATTTTGTCACTAACGACCGGGGTTTCGCCTTTCGGCATCTTCAGGCATTCGAGCACACGAATGGACTCGAACTGACAATTCGAGTCGTGCCTGAAGATGCCGAAAGGCGAAACCCGGGTCGTTAGTGACAAAATACATGGAAGTGTACAAAATCTCAATAATCCAAATTTGATATTGAAATTCCATCAAGCACCCTCAGTCGATGTCTTAAATTATAAACCATGTTATTGTTTCAGTAGTTGACCATGTCTAATCAGAGGGTTTCATGACAACCTTTCATGCTTTCATGTTGAATCAAGTAGCATATGCTTACATTCACTGATATCATTAACAATTCTCTTAAGAAACTAAAAATAAAATACTTAATGCGTAATGTGTTATTTTCAAATGGTCGCTTTGACACCCCTATGGCATATATGATTATGTGTTAGTTCTTCAATTAGACAAAAGATGATTTCACTTGTCTGAACTTTAAAATTTAGAGCAATCCCTCGTCTACGTTTCTTATTTTGGGCACTTTTATTAAAAAAAGGTCAACTACTTGTAAGTTTACCTTATTAACAAAGAACATTAAACAAGTTGATATTTCATTCGTATTTTTTCACAATATGTCGTCAAGAATTTACGATGTTTACAAATTTGAACGACCTAAACAATAATTTTTGTATCTCATTTGTAGTGCCGACGGACAAAAGAGGGCACCACTTGAATTTAAAAATCCCGCGTGATCGATTCCTGTTCCAAATTTAATCTGTATGATCATTTTTCTTGGAACTAAATAAACGTATCACTCTTTAGTAAAATGACAATGATATATATTCTGCTGTACTAAACTCAAAGGCGGTATCTTCATTTCAGCCAAGTTGAGGAAACAAATTAATACATCTCGTATAATATATCTTCATCAATCTCGATATTTCACCGCAGAAAATTGATCGCAAATTATCTATCCCACGAAGCCTCGTTTTTGAAGAGCTTAACACGACACAATTTAGTTAATGGTACTTAACAAACGCACTTTGCAATCCCCACCACCACCCGCCACGGCAGTACTTTCTAGTGTAGGATACATGACGCTGCAGATTACGAAACGTAATTCATACTCGCCTGTGGCGAATCATTATAATATTATCGTCGGCCTCCGTGGTCTAGTGGTAAGTGTTTACCCTAGCGATCAGGTGGGTCCTGTTTCAACTCCCAGCAAGGTCAATATCAAATTAAGATTTTTTCAATTTAAATTTGTGATCTTGCACATGAATGACGTCTAAAATCTCTCATCGAGTTTTTCTCGTATGGTTTTCTAATTTCCAAAATATTTGGCGCATTGGCTGTCAGCTATAATGCCAGATATTATTTATAAAAATAGTCAAAAAATTATGCTTGTCATTTTCGTCAACATTATTGACTTCAGCATAATTAATTGTGAAATCGTACTTATTGATTAAATTGGCATTAAGTTGGTAGAACTCCATTATAATTGAATAAAATATGAAAGTATTTAGTTCTACAAAATATTATTATTAGCCATCAACTAACTACATAATAAAATTTTGTAGAAATAAATACTTTGATATTTTATCCTATTCGAATAATATTTGACCGATATTCGATATTCTGCAGACGCTACGCAACAGGTGAACGCTCATCAAAGCAAGACATGACGATTAAAGTAGGTCGACGCAACTGTATTAGTAAGCAAAGAAAGGGGAGCCAGATTCATTCTGTAAATTTATCGAATAATTTATTGAATTTTAATTATAACTGGCCATATATTATTTCTTACTGGACCGAAAATTAAAATAGTTACTGACTCAATAAATGCAGGTCATTATTTATTTTTTCTCATTTAATTGTATTTTTACTATGTAAACGAAATATGATTCACAAGGCTTAACAGTAACAAACAACTAAAACTGAATAATTACACGAAATAGTAATAAAAGTTTCTAATCAGCGCATCATCAGACGATCCTGTTTCTGCTTCTTAAAATTGAGCTGACCCCGAACACTCTCACGTCCTCTTATAGAAAGTCACTATTACACGGGAAAGTACAATATACAAAGCCCTTGCGATAGAGCGACGCGAGCAATCTTTGACAAAATCACAAATTGTCCTTTATAAAGAAATGTTGTGAACATACCGCAAAAAAAGTATTTCAACAGCAGTGATTCTCACAATTGTGAAAAATATTTGACTAGGTAATCTTTCACTAAATTCCTTCTTTTCACATTCTTTTGTGAAAAATAATCAAAGACTTTCGACTTAAGATTTCAGTATTTTGTTGTATTGGGTCCGTAGTGCAGTGATCAATGTTATTGCCTTCGGTTACGGATGTCTCGGGTTCAAGACTCGGTATGTCTAGAATTCCCTCCCACTTGTCTTGTCATAGCCCCTATCTTTCTATCCACAGTCTCTCTGAAAAAGAGACGTTGAGCAGCTGAGTAACAAGCAGTTCTCGTAGAACTACTTCTGTTTAGATACCTCCATTAGGAGTCTACATGCTCAGCATTGGGAGCGGTCATGGTAAAAAAGAATATATATTATATTGATCTAATAACTTTTAAGGCGTTAACTATCAATTATTAAAGGAAAGGAATTATATTTTAAATTGAAACACAGTTCGTTTTGTACTATTTTCATATTTTTAAAATGATCAGAACCAGTTTCTCTCATCACGAGCATTATCAACTGATAAAATACAAATCTTAACAAGGATATGTATATGAAGTGCTAATAATTACAAGGTATATCAAACAATTGATCTAAGAACTATGACAAGAATTTACAGATTAAGTATTTAAACGAAACTAAATAGTCTTCTATTAAAATGTTAATCACCTCTTACAAATCAATAACTGCTAATTTGAAATTCAAAATTTAAACACGATAAAAACCAAATACGAGATAAAAATAATAAAATGTTATAATTTCAGATGTAATTGATAATTCGTTTGAAAAAATAACTGTACTTAGCAGGATAAAACAAATCTTTGTAGATTCTCACACAGATTTTTAGGAATATGATTCCAATGTTGTCACTTAACGTGATTAAGAATGATGCTTACGATTAATGCAGTTCAGAGAGTGACGACAGAGATATTTCGGTAAAGACGAGTATTACATTTCGTAGTCTGCAGCATCGTATATCCTACAGATTCATGTAGTCGTGTAATACAGCCTCTAGAAGACTTCACTCAATAAAAATGGTAAAAACGTAATATCATTTTACCTTAATCGCAGTCTTTTCCAAAGAAGTAATAAAAATATTATCATTCGCTAGTACTCGGGCTACATCGCCAGGAGTTGATACTAATCAGATGTCGTTTCTCATACATTTATTTATGTATTTCTACTACGTGACTCACAGTGCTTTGATTGCATATAAAGAGCGGCTTCTGAATCCAGGTACCGCGGTCTTTAATAATACACTTTTTTAATCATGTATACTCCCACTGTAAAGGACACCGTCACGTTGATAAGTAACAAAATCGACGGATATAAGGTGTACTGAGTTTTTGCATTAATTACACCAGTTTGTAAAGACACAGCAATTTATTTTTTATCAGTAAGTATATTAATGCAGATTTCTAGGCAAACAATTGTCCTTGTCTATTGAATCCTAACTTGAGAGGCTTATTAAACAAATAAAATTTCCATAAAAAGATAGGTAAGTGCATAATAAGATCCTTCGATATCAATTCTTTGTCAGGAATAACCCAGTATATGGAATAATTACACGAGTTTGGAAAAATACAGCAATATAAATACGTATATTAATGCAGACTTCTATGCAAGCACATGTCACTGGATATTAATCCATAACTTGAATAGTGTTACATTGGCATAAATCCATCTGTATTTTTATATTATAATTATACATGTACAATAAATTTTCATTTTCTGTTTAGTGTTTACTCAGAACTGTCAATATATTACTAACCAACTTCTACCGGTACGGTGGGTCCATGATACAGTTGTCATCGTCATCGGTTTGGGTTACGGTTCTCTCGGGCTCGAATGGGACTCACGCAGGGATAGTTTCACGTATTGATTTCTCATTCGATTTATAGACTTCTGTTCGAATTCTTGGATGTTTGTACTGTCTTAAATTTCCTGCTACCCATCCGATCTTAAAGACGGGGATAATCACAAGTCCTACGCAGTCCTATCATGCTTTCCTTACTTTCTTCAAAAAATGAAGTATGAGCAATTGAGAGGTTCTATAAGAACTTTATTTGTTACACAACTGACACATCATTAAGCGGATATATTATTAGATGCTTAAATTGTATCGAACAGTAGTAGTTTAAGTAAAAAGTTGAAATTCCCTGGATTATGTACAAGATTTTTTCATCTTAAATATTGTCCACCGCATACAAATTGTTACTAAAAAGGGGTTCATGGACCAAGTCAGTCGTGACGTATTATCTAGAATGTTCAAAATATATTTTAAAAATAATCTAATCAAATGCTTTTCGTATTATTTTGCTCTAGTGATATTAACTCTTGATTATTTAGTTAAGTAAATGCGTTATGTAATATTTAATAGCATTTTCCTGCCATAATTGCATCGAATTTTCAACCATTTTCTATTGACAGGATGTATTAAAATGAATAAACAGCTCAATTAAAAATAGTTTTAACTATATGAGAATGCCCGGTCGAAGAGGGGCGAATGCTTGGTTATCACCATCCAGGATGTATAAGATCTCAATCAGAACACCGTTCCAGTCCGGTTAATCTCTTATTTATTGAAGATGCAGTGGTTTAATACACCAAAATTATCAAGACAATATCAAATTGAGTCTACATTTAGGTTTAAGTTACAATATAATTGACACAATAAACGATTTTAAGTTTAACATTAAATAAAATTCAAAGAAAAGACAATGAGCAAACCGTTACCGCGACCGACACCATCTTCGTCGGTCGCTGCTTTTCGTGACCGACTGCATGAGGAATTAAAAATTAAAACTTCAAACAATGTAGGACTCCTTCCTTTTGTCATCCGTCGTCAGACAGCCGAAGCTATTAACCGGTCGGATACAGGCCACGTTCTCCTTAACGATCCTAAATAGGTCAGCCAGGTAACGTTAGTTAGAAATTATTCAGAGAATTGCGTTATTAAAAGTGTTCGAATGCCGTTTTGGATCATTCCAACCTTCCAAGAAACAATTCGCAAAAATATCAGAGAGTGTCATTTAATAGTAATTTTTACAGTACTCGAAATACCATTAAATATTTAAAAACATAATTGAGATAGTTAAAGTCATAATGGTAACTCATTTTCAGAAACAAAGAGTTTTATTAGAAACACTGAAAAAAACTTCAGTGCGGTTAGTAAGAGAAACTGAAATTTGGTGTATTTTTCACAAAGAAACGTTTGTCGCATTTAAATAAAACTTACATCTTGACGTCTTTCTCGCAATTTTTTGTAAGTTGAAATCATTGTTCTACCGCCATTTCATTTTTCTGCCAAACGTTTAGTGAATATGTCTTGATAGTGCTTTGACATTTTGAATAACATCAAGTTTAATTTCAACAGTTTGACATGTTTAGAAATGAATTTTGGACATTTGTCAAAATTTTCAACAGCGTGACTTAAGCCATTATGATTTAGACAGTTTCAAATACACAGATAATTTGAGGGGCTTAGTGTATCATAGCTCATTATCATCAGCGTATGCAAAAAATGAGTGATTAATGCAGTATTGTTCTTCTCGTTCACATCTACCATTCAAATTATAAAATATCTTTCTAAGAATACAAACTCCCATCTAAAATGAGTGTAAAAACTTTGTTCATTTTCAAAACTCATATTCTCTTATGCAATCACAAATTTTCTAAGCTAATAATCTCCACTCCAGCCAATGATACTGCATCATTCTACTGTCATAGCCATCGGTGTTTGTTTACATATCACGGAATAAGCGTCTATTCTAAGAATTTGCAACACTAGCATGAAAACTGATTCTGGACTCATATAGGAAAGTAGGACAAATATTTAACGGTGATCAAAATAGACTAAAAAATGAATTCAACCATTAGAATTGGTTGAACAAACAATGAATGTTTTTTATGGAAAATAATAATCATTTTTTTGACGTCACGCTTAAACACTCAATATTTTTCATTGTCACGTGTTATTTTCGGAAGAAGCGATATTTGGTTTCGCGGCGTATTAAAAAAGATAATTTAAAACAAAATCTGTCCCGCTTTATATTTATGAGAGGTGTGGTCACACTATTATCTAAATATTTCATTTATAGCTCAGACATGACTATTTCTAATAATTGGGCATGTAGCCGAATAGTCTACGTCATTGTCTTCAGTTGCGGTATTTTTGTGTTCAAAGACATGGGTTTCTGTGACAGTAGAAAAAGTGACAGCTGTCAATTAAAACAACGAATGTCGGCCATTGTTGTTTTAACTCCCTTCACATATATCGGTAATACTTGCCCAGCGATGATGTCAGCTCATACTCAGACACACATTTCCCGGACATACGACTGTAATAGTACTGACTGAAATATTGCTGGAACAATATTGCCGACCACGTGCAATTTTTTATGCTCGTTTAAAAGTGACTTAAAGATTAATAAAGAGTACAAAACCAAATAAAGATTGTCATGTTGAATTCTTATTATTTACTGTTCCATTAAATTAAAATCGTCGGTGACGGGTCCTTAGTGTAGTGGTCAACTTTACGGATGTCTCTACTTCAAGTCGCGGTACGAACAGTTTAATAAATTGATTTTTCAATCGATTTATGAATTTCTGCTTGAAAGCATGGATGTTTTTGGTGCCTACAATTAACCCCCGACCATCCGATACCTAAAACGATTAGCTTACCACTATTCTTGTCCTATCCCGATCCTTTTATTCCTACTCTCTTCGGAAAAGAGAAATTGATCAACTGAGTAACAAACAGTTTTCCCAGTAAACTTCTGTTGAGATACCTCCATTAGGAGGCTATATGCTTTATATTGAAAAAAGACAAGTTAAAAAAAAGAAAAGGAAATACTAATTTAGAGACATGATACGGAAAATTATTTTTTACATTCGATTCCGTGATTTATTTATTTTTTATTTCCTATGGATTCGGCGGTAACTTTGTGAGAGTTCATTTTTAATATAAAATTAAAATTTATAACTATAGTTATTCTACATAAATATATCGGAAGGTTATTCATTTTTAAGGTAAACAATTATTCTAATTATTCTAATAATAAAAAAAGGTATTAAAATGAATAGCTTGGAGTTTCTAGAAATCAATAAAACCATTAACAGTAATGGGGGGTTAGTAAAAAACATTTTAAACAAAACAGGCGGCTCACCATTATTAAATTTTTTTACCTTGGTTTCCCTTGGGTTTTTCGCCTCCAAGTGCCAGCAATTGATTTGTAAATAGTGTAACAGTGTTTATATCTTAACCCCCCTCCGCACTTCAGTAGAATGGAATAAAACCCGCCCCCACTTTTTATTTAATGAAAGCATTAGAATAATTGTTTAAACATATGTATGAATAAACATATATATGATAAATTAAAAAAATACAAATCGATTTAAGTGAATGCTGAATTTCTTAAAACAACTAGAAACTCCAAGCTATTCATTTTAATACCTTTTTTTATTATTAGAATAATTGTTTACCTTAGAAATGAATAACCTTCCGATATATTTAGTCTGAAGCTGCTTCTTAAAGAGGCGAAACGCGTCACGTTAGTGATAAACCAAGTAGAATAACTAAGTTATCAATTTTAGTTTTATATTTATAGTTTTTTTTTTAATAACTGTACATTAACGTTATTCAGAAACCTTGATCACTTTATTATAATGTAATATTTTCTAAAATTCTCTTTTTATAATGTAACCTGAGAATATCATTAAGGAAAAATAGTGTCTTGAATAAAAAAATTGCAAGAGAAGACAGTCAAAATGTCAATTCTCGCATAACTAGACAATATAGATATGATAAATTAAACAATTACAAATTGATTTAAGTGAATGCTGAATTTCTTAAAACAACTGGAAATTAAAAGATACAATCAATGCAATAATCTCCTTGATGACCAAACAAACATTAATTCATCACCCTTACTTAAGCCATTGCTCATGTAATTGCGCATAGTCGATAAAATGTCAATGCATTTACTTTAACGATTAATTAATAATACCACGTAAGTTCCTGTTCCAAAAACGCAATCAGTAAGTTAAATAATTTAATTTTAAATAAATGTTACGATGCTCAAATACGCGACATGACATAATATTGTCCGTCTCTTCCAAACAGTATAAGTTAGATAAACTAAAATTAGTGTTAAGTATAGCTCTGATGATGGCGTTAATAATATTAAAATGAAGTTCTACCAAGTAAATGCCAATACAATCAATAATTATTTTTCTTAGGTTAAATCCAATTTGATGGTTGGCGACCTCTGATATGCGTCAGATTCGAAGATATCCGCTATTAACGATCAGGTGAAACAAATGGTTTCGTTTGGATACGTAGGTAAACGCGCTTTGACAATCAGAATGAAAAATATCGGTCTTTGATAATTTATGTCTTATTCTTAAACCCTCGGAATATTTGGAATAATCTCTTATTACAGTGTCATAAGTATAAAATGACATTTACTTTATTTATTAACGTAGCATTTTAAATACGTTACAACTTCCACTTGTCGGTGGTCATGAATTGTATTTAAAATGCTACCTCAGTGATCAAAGCCAGTCCTGATAATTATTATAAATTATTTTTCATATTTATATACTACTAGTGAATACCTGGCATGCGTTGCAATGCTACTCAAAAAAAGAAAGTTTTTATGTTGTAATTCTGTTTATTGAAGTGCTTTTGGAAACACAATGTTTTTTTTCCATGTGAGAAGCTTTGATTTTCCAAATTTAATCCACACACTTGCAGCGATTATACCTGTGCTTTGGTGATGGTTATTGTAAATGCGAGTCGTACCGAAAACTGCAAACGTTTGAATTCGACTGCAAATCTGTCGGAATCATTGGGATGCTAGGCAAGAGTACATCTTCTTTAAATTTTCCATTTAAAACCGGCAATTGGAATTTAACAATTAACACCACTTGTTATGTCACACACGAACTGAAATCTCGCTATTTGTATCTATTTGATTCTTCTTTATATATATATATATTTAGATTTTTTTATTACCCGTGAGATCGATAACCGTAACCAACGACGTTGGCCACTGTACCACGGATTCAACATTAGTTTTCTGCATGTAGAGTTTTTTTCTATGTCCGCTCCCAATGTGGAGCATATGGTCTCTAATGGGGGTATATGAACAAAATTCTTCTATGAGAATTGCTTTTTTTGAAGATAGTATGGATAGAAGGATAGGGCTAGGACAGGACTAGTGGTTAGCTATTCACTGTCGCTACGCCCCGTGAGGATTGAATAGGTGGGAGAGAGGACTCAGACTACGAACAGAAATCCATAAATCGATTGAAAGATCAATTTATGAAAACCGTCCGCACCGGGAATTGAACCCGAGACATCCGTAACCGTAGCCAGCGACGCTACCAACTGTGCCACGGACTTTAAGAAGAATAATTATGTGTATGAAAGTAAAAAGGCGGTAAGTCTAAAATTGGTTCTTTTCAAGAGAGCCAAAACAAAGTTTTGCGTTTGTATAAAATTTCATGAAAAATGTGATGTTTCAACGTAAAATTTGTTTATTCAGCAGTATTGATTCGATTGCATTGTAGTTATGCTGGAACAGTCAACTCATTTCTTGGTTTTTTTTAAGACTAAACGCCCTTTTCCTTTCGCATACAGAATTATGAGTTTCCACATTTTTCCGAACGCGAGCTCCAACATATCGGCAACTAATTATTTGATCAGTATCTAATTCAATTAACGGTCAGTAAATATTAAAGAAACGGTCAGTAACAAATGCATAAAACAGTCAGTAGAAAAATAAAAATGGTAAGTAAATATTAAAGATACGGTCAGTTAATATTAAAGGAAGGTTAGGTTAGGTGAGGTTAATTAAGCAAAAAAGGTAAAATAATAAATCTGATTTAGGTCATATATGTGCGAATTTCATTAAACCATTTTGAGTGGTAAACAATTAAACAGTTTTAAAATTGTACATTAAGAAATTTTTATTTTATTCATGATTTCAATAAACATGCACCGATTTGCCAAGTAAATAAAGTTTTGGTTAGGTTTAATTTAATAACTGACCATTTTGTATAAATTACTGACCGTTTTTTTTATTAACTGACCACGTGTATATTGTCCATTTATCGAATTAATTACTGACCTTTTTAATTAATTACTGACCCAATAAATACAGCCCAATATTATATAAATAATATGTGTATATATTTTACATTCAATTTAGGCCCTGATAGTATTGTAACATAAAATCAATAAGTCAAATAATACAAAACAGGTGTTAAAAAGAATCTTTATGGGTCTCAGGTATATTTTGCCGGCAGAGAATTTTTATCAGGTAGTATGTATTCACAACATTGTCAAATCTGTGATATATGATGAGATGATCTTTTGTTATCAACACAGAAAATAAATTATAAATATTGTATTGCTTACCATTTTTCTCTCTAATTATTGTTCAAAGTATTTTGAACAACCTTGTACTTGATTAACTCAACAGTATTTTTGTTTTAATAAGTAGGTACTACAAAAGTTCAGTTCTACAATTTTTTTATTAGTCAGTTGATAGCTATTTGGGATTCACGCCATCGTCAGAACTAATAATAAAAAAAAATGTAGAATTGAATACGTTGGTATTTTTATCCTATAATAAAGGAGTTATACCAAATCAATGCCAATTCAATCAATATAATATTCTTTTTATACACTGATTGATAATATTCAATATATCTAGTCCTTTTTTTCAAGTGGGGAGGATTAAGGTGTGGTTGAAGATATGCCAGTAGTCATGACAGAGCAGGCTTTCACTTTACAGGGTTGCGTGGTTACGCAGAAAGTAAAATATAATTAAAATAAAATGTTAATCTGTTAATTTTGCATCGGTATTTGGATGCCCGAAGTAGGTATAGCTGAAAGGTCTGAGCGAGTAATCCCCACCACCACCCGCCACGGCCTTTCGTTCTGGTATTAGCAAACGTTTCACGGGGCGTAAACAACGCGAAACGTATTATTTCAGTATTTGTGCTATGATTGTCTCGGGAGCAGGTGCCCAAGGCTCGGTGCTTTGTACGTTAGTGTGCTGATTGTCAATTGCTTAAGAAATAACGAAGCGTTCTCTGTATAGATCCGTTTGTTCACTATATAATGCCGCAAATTTTCTGGTAAAAGACACCGTAGTATGCCCTATTAGCTAGCAAAGGTCTGTAATGTCTAAAATTCTCCTCTCGCGCATTTGACCCTAAAAGATGCGTAGCGGGAAAGATAAGCTTACCACTCGTTCTGCCCTATCCCTATCCTTCTAACCGTTTTATTTGAAATTAAAGAACAAACAGTTTGCCTAGAAAAAAACTTTTGTTGAGATAAACTCTATTAAGAGTATAATTTTCATATAGTTTTAAAACTAATTCATATTTGAAAGCAATTTTTCCTCTCAAGAATGTCCTATTTCTTAAAAGCATGGATCTTTGTCATAATATCTAAACCTTCTTTAAAAAGGTGAGCATGAGCAACCGAACAACAACCAGTATGCTTTTTGTTAAATTGCTACATAGCAAATACATATTCTCCACATTTAGGAATGGGTATGGTTTCGAAAGAAAACTAAATATTAAGAGATTTAGTGTATATTATTGAGTTGAACTAGGTAAAATTTGTGCATTAATCTGTCGAAAAACAGTATTTCTAATCCAAGTCGTAATTTTCATTGCAAAATTGTATATTTGTATATGCGTTTTCGTCTTATTGTATTATTAATACTGCAAAAATTGCCCTTAAGGACAACTGACAAAAATTATGGTTAAATAAATATATACATTTAATGTTAATTACGTGTTTTCTAAGATTGATTTTATTCGATAAAGTCAACTGTTTTTATTTTCCCATGAAGAATTGACATCTCTCAGATATGCAAATTTGCAATGGAAACGACTATTTGAGTTATATATAAGCAAAAACACCACTTTCCACAAAAAGTCAAAAATGACATATGAATGTGAGAAGACCCGGATCGAAAAGAGGCGAATGGCTGGTTATCGAACGTCCTGGAAGGGCTGTGATCTCAAACAAGCACCATTTCAAATCCGGTTCAACACTTATTTATTTTCCATCGAAGATGCAGTGGTTTACAAATCACTTATTATATTATTAATTATAATTCCTTAACACCTAAAATTGACTCTACATTTACATTTACTTAGCAACTGAATTTACTTTAAGTTATAATACAAATGACACGACAAACGATTTTAAATTAAGTCCAATGCAAACCAAACACAAACAATCACATCGTCACCTCCGCCGCGACGAGGCCGCAACTCGTCCGGCTCGACAGATCGTAATCGACTGTGTACACATACAATTAAAAAAACTCCCTGCATCTTTGGAGCTACCCCTTTCCGTCAAAAATAGACTCGTCTAGCGGACGTGCCCGGCGGCTATTGAACGGCTTGGCCACAAGAGTCGGCCGATTCTCCGAATTATTGTCGTTATCGCTGGATGATTTCAGTTCTGTACACTAATGAAACTTAAACTTAACAAAAACCAGGGTATGTCAAATGATGCACAATTAATCTCCATATTATTGTGTATGTATACAACTTAGCAGAAGAAAAATGAATTAATAAATTGCGTTTATATGCAAACTCACCACTGCCCAATACAAAAATCATCAAATTTAGTCACTTGCCTCACAACCCACTTAAAACTCATGTGTGTGTATAAAGTACTTAAATTACTGCAGTATTGATATGATTTCTCACAATATGACTATGATGGACAGTGGTGTTTTTGCTTTTATACAACTCATATGCTTCTTATTAGGAGATGAGAATTAGCTCAACGAAAAGTTACATAACATAAATGATACACCTAGATGCATAACATATAATTGTTTTTCAAATCACGTACATTTTGTTTAAAATATTTTTTTTAACAAAAAAAGGTTCTCGAAACATCTTCCCACAACAAGAGAACGTAAAATAATAAAAAGAGTCCTGCCAATAAATAACCACACATTGGTTGATTCACAATAAATTATTCTTTTATTCCAAGCACGGTATCAATAGATCCTGTTTTCGAAATAATTTAATACAGCCAAGTAGAAAGTTTCAAAAATATTTTAATTTGTTTTTATATATTTATATTTTAAAAAATATACCCACTCCAACAGTATATTATCAAGGGCCGAGTACTTAATTGTTCTAACAGAAATTTTGCAACTTTTTACTAGAGCACTTTTAAGTTTTGGAACTTGGTAGTTTTTTGAGCTTTGTAAACTCTAACTTTAAGGTCATTTTTGTTATATCAATAATTTCTATATTCTGTTCTTTTATGAGAGTTATTCGGAGTTTACAATAATGCAAGCCCATAAAACTACCAAGTTCCAAAATTTAAAACTGCTATAGTGAACAGTTACAAAATTTCTGTTAGAACAATTAAGCACTAGGTCCATGTTATATTAACTGCAACTCCGATATATAGTTTCCTAATTTAATTTCATTGCGTACACTATCGTTATTTCAGCAAGTCATAGGTTATTTTAATAGAAACCAATATGGTCCACATATGGAGTGGATATGGTCAAAATAACAAAGAAAGACATGGATTTATCAGGATTATGGTATTGGCTTATAATTTGCTTAGGAATTGGATTCCAAATGTTTTTTTAATTAAAGAGATTTAACTTTAGGTAAAGAACGGTATTTTAAAGTGACGATTATGTGACTCCGGAGAGATATCTTCAGTTCGGCGTATGACGACAGAATATTGGCTCTGTCGTCATGCGCTTGACTTGCCTTTTCAGGGCGTTCACCTTTATCATTACGTATACAGAATTGGCGTCGTCTATATCAGTCAGTGCTTGAATTTGCTGACTGCATTTGCATTTATAAATATTATTTGAAAATCTGCATCGTCTATTTTGATGACTCGCCACATTTGTATTATGTATCTCCAACAAAGTTCAATTGAAGATAATTACGAGTTACCAGCTAGGTATTTTGATTAATTACAACGAACCTAAGCAATTTTTGTTTTTTCTGAGACAATGCAATTTTTTTTATAAGAATTATTTCGTTATCAACGGTTTATCTCAATTATAAAAATGAAATTAAAAAATATACACATATATATATATATATATCACATACCTAATTTTTATGGAGATGGACATTTTTGATGTACATTTTACGTACAACCGCAAGTGAGAATTTCAATACATGCTTTTATTATATATTTCTACAAAAATGTTGGGTGTGAATTTGACACTTAATGGGTTTGGCTAGTTTTGTTTGAAGCATGCAAACAATGCACTTTGTCAGTAAACAAAGAATGAAACAAAACCAGAACACTTTTTAACTATTCATCGTTCTTCATAAGACTCAATAACTAGAATTTCATTACAAAGTATTCTCGATATCCTTACTTTTTAAAAACACATTTTTTTTATTTTTCCAAATAAATCATAGCTTTGTATCAAATTAATATTTTTTTTCTTTCATTGTTAAGCAATTGTCAATGATTATTAGTGCTAGTGTAATTATTTGCATCATAAATGACTTAAAATTTGACTTAGTATTATATTAGACAATGAGAAGTGAAGTGAACCAACTGACATTTCCGAAAAATGATCGAGATGCGTGTTGGTATATTACAATAATATGATATGTTTTTGCAACTTCTGCAAAAATATTTTATGCTTTAAGAAGTTAAATCAATAACGCGTAAATGAATAACGGCAGATCGTTTAACTAAAAATTTTAATAAACAAGCTTCAACATTTTATCACTTGGCTCACTTCACTTCTCGAGGGCTCTTATTGTATATGGCCGTGAGATTTTCATCAAAAAAACAAGTGATCTTAATTTTTATATATTTAAAAAAATATGTCATACAACTTTGATAGTGTAATATACCCATAATAAAAGTGTAGACTTCTGTGTCCCCCTGTACACGCTTCGAAATCGAGTGTCAAACAAACGCAAGTCAAACCGGTAGGATTTCATACGAAATAGAGTCATTTGTTATTTTTATGTAGGGTTATTCGATTACCAAGCCAAGATTAGGGATGAAATATTCTTCGACACGCATCGTAATGTGCCAACTATGACAGCCGGAATAATAACAACATGATACTTGTGCGCAACGCCAAGTTAGGTTCACTGGGGAACACGAATATTATATTTAATAACACTAAGATACGAACGTATTATTAATAAATAGAAATAACACTTACTTGTTGAGTGAATGACATTCACAGATTTTTTGCTTGTCACTTCTGTCACTCAATTCTTGGACTCGGACATTAGAGAGGCATGCGAAAATTGCGCCTTTTCAGTGACTTTTAAATATCTGTTATAAGGTCTTATAGCAAAGGTCTGCATGGGCCTGGGTAAGGAATTTAATTGTTAGAAAAAATATTTCAGACTATATTCGGGTCATGAGTACGCCATAAGGCAATACTATTCATGACATAAATAATTTATTTCACATGTGCTATGAATATTGTTGGAAATATAGAAACAATAACATATTTTCTTTGAAAAGTATCAATAAATTTCTATATTGAAAAATCGGGCAGAGAAAAATGAATCTGTAATTTGAGTCGGTTTCGCGTAACAAGTGTGATATTGAAACTTGAGTTCGGACCGGGCCTGGACTGAAGATGTCGGGCTCAGACCGGGTGTAATATATCAATCACTAGCATTTTTTACCCGGCTTCGCCCAAGATAGTATCGCTTACATTAGTTCATCTAACACTTTTCTCTTACTTTTGCGGATACTTCTTGTAAAACACACGAATTGAAGATTTCATTGTTTTATAATTTTAAATGATTTTTCGATTTTTTACAAATTTTGTCGATTCGCATGAAAAGTTTTTATTTTTGACATTTACATTATAACAAATTTATAGTCGCTAAGCAAATTCAACACAGATTGAATTTTAATGATAACAGGACGGTTATTTCAGTATGGAGAGGTTGCTGAGCAACTATTTGCTATTATTTTTCATTGAGTCCTCAAAAATACAGCGTTTTCAGTTTAAGGTTAAATTTTGAGAGTTGAAAATAACATGGTCGACCTATAAATGGCAGTCAATGGAATATGAAAATTTCACGTCGCCACTGTACTACGCGTGCACTGTTTGAAAAGAGTTCTTGTGACAGACAGACATACATACAAACATACAAACATACAGATTTCTACATGTATTTTGTGCTATAATGTAGAGATGATGGTTCGTTATGTGTATTATTAAATTAAATATTACTGATAAAACAATATTTGAATATTAAATTAAAAAAACAAAGCGCCATCATATCATCGAATTTTACAGCTGTAATAAAATCGACCCTAAAATCTAAAAATGGATTTCTACCTTTGTATAACTTTTGTTTGTTTTATAGTATGAAAATATTTTTAATTCATATTATCAGCAATAATGTTGATCGGGTTATTATTATAATTATAAAATATTGTATTTAATTAACATCGAATATTAATATCTTAATTATTAAAGAATGTCATAATATTATAAAGATAAAGAAATATGATTATTTGCTATATTCCACATTTTTACAATTTTTAGTTAGAGATGACGGTATTGAAATACTGAATGTCTAAAGTAGCAAGTACGTCGGAACTGTATGTGCATTGCATAACATTTTATTTTATATTAACACCGCGAACGCTTAGGTCATGAGAAACTTTCATACCTACGTGTGATATGTGAAAATAATAAAACGTCTACAGAGCGGTCTGGGCTATTATATATAAGATACTTACGAGTGCAGTAATAAAATATAATATTATTGGGTCAGTAATCCAAAATGGTCAGTAATAATTAACAAATGCGCTGTTGGTAATTATGTTTGGTCAGTATATGATTGCCAGATGTTAGATTTAATTTAAAAACTGACCGTTTAATATGAATATCTGACTGTTTATTTTATTAACTGACAACGTGCATACCGACCATTTTGATTAATTACTGACCATTTATTATTTATTACTGATCAAAAACTTAAATCGCTACTGATTCAATAAACGTAGGCTTTTTTATACTCCGACAATTTTATGTAATACGCCAACATATAGATATTATATTTCAAAATTTTACTGACTATCAACCAGTCTTCGTTATTATTTACAAAAATTGAACCGTCAATTACAATTCGTAAAGCTCCATATAAGAAACGGAAGTGGTGACCAAAAAAACTTAATATTGTAGTTATCGAATTAGTTACTGACCATTTATTATTTTTTACTGACCAAAAATTTAAATGAGTACTGACACAATGAAAACATATTTTTATTACTGTACTTGTAAGTACCTATTAATCAATGAAAATTGTTTGTATAAAAACCACCACTAATTATTATAGATAGTAATTTGTAAAAAATTAGTAAAATATAAAGCTTTGATTCGTTCTCTGTTTTGTATCAAAGGGATTCGAATCAGAAAGAGATATAATTGATTAATCAAATTTATTTCTTTGAATAACAGAATGGAATCATAACTTCCAGGCAGTTAAGTGCTGAATAGTTTTTGCCTAATTTATTTTTATCTTTGACATTGTAGTGTCAGTTGATAATGCTCGCGATAAACGAAACCAATCGTGATCATTATTAAAGTGTGAAAGTAGTACAAAACGAAGTGTTTTTTCCCAGTCCTCCAAGAATTGTCAATAAACACCTGAAAACTGATTAAGAAAAATACTTATAAATTAAAAAAAACAATATCAATGAGAGGTCTACACCGCTACACAGTGCTGAAAAAACGTGAAGGAATTTTGATTCATTGCAACGCTCGCTGTTCGTTTGTTTTCATACGAAAACTGTGTCCACACCATCGTGACTGATACAGAATTGTTTTGATAAAAAATATTTATTGACAATCTAAGACTATTGTCGGCTCCGTGGTGCAGTGGTTAACGTCATTGGCTACGGTTACGAATTTTTCGGGTTCAAGTCCATGCGGACAGTTTCATAAATTGATTTTTCGATCGATTTTTTATTTTTTACTAAAATTTTATTTTAATAAAATTCCCTCCCCCGCACACGATCCTAAAAACAGGGCATAGCGAGAGTGATTAGACAACCACAAGTTCTATCCTGCCATCCCTACTCTCTACGAAAAAGACAGGTTGGGAAAATGAGTAAAAAGCAGTTCTCGTAAAAATCTTCTGTTGAGATACTTCCATTAGGAGGCCATATGCTCCACACTAGGTACGGACATTGTGAACAAAAGACTATTGTGGTCGAGCAGGTTTTCGGTCTTCCCTATTTGGCATTCGTACAATAATTTTTTATAGTGTATAATTTATATTAAAATATTTTTTAGCAATAGCATGTAAATGAATGCTTTATAACAATTTGTACACCAAATAAAACACGACAATCCGTGAGATCCATAAACGATCGGGCTCGAATCTCAGTACGAACAGTTTCGTAAATCGTTTTTTCAATGGATTTATTTATTTATTGTAAATTTAAAAAAATTGAAATGCATGGCATTACAGCTGACGCCAATGCGCCATGCATTCCACAAACATAATAACAGTAACAACAATAATAATAATAATTGAAAACAGTACTACTAATAAAAACAATAATGAAAATAAAAACATTTTTTTTTTTAAATTACTAAATAATAAAAAAAAAGACAATATTATTTTAAAAGGAACAAATATTTAGTGAACAATACCCATAGTTTAGTGTTGAAAATATCCAGCTCTCTAGGCAGTGCATTAATCATCCGAACGGCTCTGGCAACTGGTGACTCGAATGACCGACGCGAAGAACAAGTTTTAAGAATAAAAATTGTCTGGATATGGTTTCGGCCACGTAGATAACAATTAGGAGCATGTAAATTAATAGTCATGAGAATTTCAGGATTATAAACTCGTCCCTGAAGAAGAAGAGAGAAGTGCTTTAGAATCGAAAACGATCTTCGTGCTTCAAGAGAGTGAAAATTTATGAATTTCTGAATTTGTTTTTTAATTAATTTACGTTCGTAGGCTCATTCCTTCTTACTAATCCAGCCCTAAAACGAAGCGTAGTGTGTGCAATTAGCTACCCACTAGTCATTTCTTATTCCTATCCTTCTATCCCTACTCGCTGTTTTAGAAACTTAGTAACAATCTGTTGTAATACCTCAATTAAGAGGTCATGCCGACACTCCCTACGTATAATTCCGTCTCTGAAAATATGGGATTTCAAAGATTCATAACGCAATTGCAAAGTAGCGACTGCATTTATATTCTTCAAAATTGGGCTTTAGTACTACTATATTTAGTGTATCTATATATATCTGTTGTTTGATGCCTACATATTGAACTGAGTGCGTAGACAACAAAATTCCAAAAGAAATCAAATATATTGCACTTACTTGATTAAACGTGGGGTATCTCGATATATACTCCACATTGGAAATGGACATGCTTCAATCCCAATACAATATATTTATTTAAAATAATTTCCGCCAATAATATACGAATGCTTTTTAGTTTCAAGTACATCCTACCATTAAAACTCCATTCGATTTTCAATTTACTCCTTGGCGCCATCGTTCTGTCTCACTTGCACTTGAACAATTCCAAGCTTCAAAGAAAAGAAATATTTACAGTACAATACCACGTAAATAACAAAAAAAGAATACGACAAGGTGTATTGATTGTATATTTAAATGAATAATTAAAGTAATATTACCTTACAGAACATACAATAAATATATCTATTTAGTTATTATTTATTAAAATAAATTCAAAAGTTGATTTGTATTACTTTTTATGACGTTAAATTTAAATTTCTTATTGAGTTTATAATTTTGTATCTTGACATATACAAGCTATTGCAGCGTCGGTGTTCATACATCTTTCTCGCTCGGTAATCTTTCAAATGGGTAAAAGATCGTAATATTGCATTGCATCTGACATTTTTCTCTGTTTTTTATTCTCTCGTTGTTTTGAATTAAATTTGTTCATTTGAGAAAATTTCAATTAAAATTTTATGCAATTTGTATAGAAACGTAATGTTCAACATAGTAAAAGCGTATTTCGTAAAGTGTAAATGTATTACATTTGTATTTTTTATTAAATAAAACAATTTCAATGTGACTTTTTTGAGTGAATCAAAAGAGTGTTTCATAGGTGATTCTAATCAATTGATTCAATCATTCATTAAATCATTCAGCCCAACACTAATTTAATTATTCTAGCAAAGTAAATCAGGATTTTTTTTGTATGTTATGTTTCACTTTTAAGGTGTTAACTGTCAATTCTTGGTGGAAAGACATTGTATTTTAAAAAATAAAACACAATTCATTTGTACTACTTCCACATATTTATAATGATCTGGACCGGTTTCGCTCGTTGATAATGCTCGTGATGAGCGAAACCGGTCCTGATCATTATAAATATGTGGAAGTAGTACAAATGAATTGTGTTTCATTTAAAAAAAAAAAAAAAAGTTATATTTCAATAGAAACTTGTATTTATTATTGTTTATTTTAAAATAGGATACTAAATTTAACTATTTTCTTTACAATTTTAGATTAGAATCATTTTTTATTATAATTCAGTCCAATATAACAGGATGTATTTAGGGAAGAACTAGTTGTTGACTTATTATTCTCTCTACGCATTGTTTTTAAGATTATATAGATCTGATCGGAAAAGATTGCAATATCACAGTCATCTGCTATCTCTTGATAATATTATAATAGAATTAAAATTAAATTGGCCTGCATTTAGTGGGTCAGTAACTATTCCAATTTTTAGAGAGTAACTAATTCAATTAATGGTCAGTATACATGTTATCAGTTAATAAAATAAACAGTTAGTCATTCATGTAAAATATACTGACCAAACTTAATTATTGACTGACCATTTATTATTACTAACTGGCCGTTTATTGAATTATTTACTCACCATTTATGGAATTAGTTACTGACTTGACATTAAAATTTGGTACTAAATTAAAATATTTCTAATTGCGAAAATGGCGTAGTGCCGTTTTTTTACCTTAATTTGTAGCGTATAGATTTCTAGTGAAGCATTTCAACACGATTTGTTCAGCGAGAACTGTAGTAGGTTGAGGTTGGAAAAGTGCTTGTAAACTCTCTACATCCCGATTTTAGGGTCAAATAGGGTGGGTGGCCAAAATTACAAACATTCATGACTTTTGGATACAAATTTATTAATCGCATAATAAATAGATTCATTGAAGTGTCTTTTCAGGAATTTGGAAAAGGCAACGAAAATGACAATTTTGGTCAAATGTATTACTTTAATTAAAAACCGATTATCGATATCTGATTATTTATCTGTAAAGAAAAGACCTTCTTTTAATATTTACCTACAGCAAAGATATGAAAGGTCATTATGTTTCAAATGAGCAGTGGCGGCGGAACTTAGACTATCGCCACCGAATTACGTAAGGCAAACTAATAAAATAATGGTCAATTACTGCAATAGCTGCTCGTGAAGGAATATATTGAATGATAAATCAAATTATCAACAACAATTTAAAGTTGTAATAAGTGAATGAGATGCTAAAACAGTTATCTTAGTGATAATTTTTAAATAACGATATATATATTTTTTCTATGTCCACTCCCAACGCGGAGTATATGGTCTCCTAATGGAGGTATCTCAACAGAAGTTTTCTATGAGAACTGCTTGTAACTCAGTTGCGTAACCTCTCTTTTTTTAAGGAAAGAAGGATAGGCATAGGAAAACACTAGTGGTTAGCTTATCGCTCTCGCTACGCTACCCCTTTTGAGGATCCGATGTGCGGGTGGGAGTTTTAGACATCACAAAAACTCAGACTACGAACTGAAATCCATACATTGATTGAAAGATCAATTTATGAAACTGTCCGCACTGGGAATTGAACCCTAGACATCCGTAACCGTGACAAGAGGCAATAAAACATTCAAAACGTAAAACCATAAAAATTGATTTAATGCGTTCTGTCAGTATACCCTCGATATAGTGAAGTAGTGAAGTACTTGAGAAAGTCGGGTGTAATCAAACAAAGTCAAGATAAACATAAAATGTATATGCCCATACACCAATGCCCATGATGTCAATTCAAATTTTAAAAACATTAGCCACTAAGAATTGAACCAGTGATCTTATTTTCATTAAGCATAGATCTTATTGTTAAAGTTTGTCTGTATTTTCTGGAATAAATTAAAAAACTTTTTCTACTTTTCACGTTTAGCCCTAAATTAACGTGACACGGACATCACTGCGCAATCTCTTCTCCAATCAAAGCCGTCATTCAGACAGGTGAATGACATGTTGCATCCATCAACAAACAATTTACCTGCCATATGCCCCCCCTCCCCAAACTCTCATCACCCCCTACCCCGATTATTTGACGCCGAACCGACCAACTTAGCTATTTTATTGACGGATCAGCTCTATTGCAGTGTGAGTGTGTACAGTGCTTGATCAAATTTTACTACACACAATAATAAAACTTATTTTGTTAAATAAAAGAAAATTAATTTAGATTTTATGAAAAAGATCATAATTATCCACTTTGATTCTGAACAGTGATAAAATAAGGGTCTGTGGTGCAGTGGTCAAAGTCGTTGCCTTCGATTACGCATGTCTCAGATTAAAATCCCAGTACGAACAGTTTCATAAATTGTTCTTTCAATCTATGTTTGAATTTCTGTTCGTAGGCATGAATTGTCGTGATGTCTGGAACCCCCTCCCACCCATCTGATCCTAAAAACGGTTCATAGTGAGAACGATTAGCAGACTTAAGGTCTTTGTCTTGTAGAAAAACTTATGTTGAGATACCTCCATTAGGAGTCCATAAGCGCCACATTGACGCTGCGGTTGTGACAGACATCTCTGCATCTGTGCTTTCTTATCTGGGAACGGTCGAGGGGTCGAATGCCTGCCGTGTTTCTTTCACATACCTTGAGGATAATAACTCTCCTCTTGGAACGATACCAGCTCATTTAAATCTTCTTGTATTCAATACATCAAATATATTGGTCTTAAATTCCTCGAAATACACAGCATTTGCAGGTATACGATACCATTAGTTTTATTACACTGATTCAAATATTCTGAATAGAATCATTTTTAAGAATATATTTACAATTGCTGTATGATTGACGCAATTAAACTGTAGGTACGAATGATGATGATAACAATTACGCATTTCAGGGTAGATATTTCCAGTTCAACGGGTGATAACAGGATGAATGCGGTCCATTCTTCTTTGTTCATAGATATATACTGTCGTCGGCTATCGGTGTTCTACTTTAGTCATCATGACATGCCTTTTCAGAGCGGTCACCTTAATCGCATCTTATGCAGAATCCCTGTCGAATATCGCTGACTACATTTAAGTGAGTTAAAAAATAAAATATTGTTTGCCAACTAGCCTCGTCTATATTGCTGACAAATAATGACAAGCAAAATATTTCGTAAATCTGCAGCGTCGTGTTTCGCTACACATTTATTTCAAATAAAGCCGATTCCGCATTATTGGACCACCGGTTAATTGGGAGGGTCGTTTATTTGGGTCGAATCTCAATGAACGGAAGCCAAATGAAGGAATAGTCAGTAATTTACTTCGCTTTATTGGGACAAAATTTCTCTTTAATGGGACAAAAAAAAATGTTGTAGCTTAATATCAATAATTTTTGACAAAATTTACTTTGTTGCAATGAAAATGAAGAGTGTAAGGAAGCAATTATTTTTGAAGTCTTTAGTGATAATTAAATAATAATAATTACATATTTTTTTGTCAGTTAGTGTATAGTATGTGTGTTTTCCTTCCATTATATTGTAAGCGCTAAGATTTCGCAAAGTCCAGTAGCGCCGTGTATTTATTTATGTAATTAAAGTGTTGCTCAAACTTCGACACCTTCCAAGCCACCATGGATATTATTTTCTAACATTATTGTGTAACCCTTTTACGTAACAGTAAAAATACCTGACTCCTTCGACACGTTTATTTAATTTAGTTTAATAAAAACCTTACGAATGCTTCTTAAAATTAAAAGTATATTTATGAAGCCTGCATTTATTTTTGGTCAATAAGAAATAATAATAGAAATAAATTGGTATGTAACTAATTCTGCTGACCAAACATTATAATTAACTGGCCATTGATTATATCTTACTGACCATTTGTGTTCATATTGAAATAGTTATTTGAGTGTGATTTCACTTTTGATTTCAGATTAGTATTTATTGATTTGTAAAAGGTCCTTAACATTGTAATTGTAGACTATTTAATTTCGTTTATTTATAATTCGTTTGATTAGCTGATAAATTCTTGTCATAGTTCATGAAGGAACTGTTTTGTATGCCTTGTAATTGTCTTGATATGATTTTATTTTTATTGGCTGATAATACTCGTAAAGAGCGAAACCGATCCAGATCAGTACAAACATGTGGAAGTAGTACAAACAAATTGTGCTTTATGAAAAGAAAATATCTAATAAACTATATCGATGGTCTAGTTCCATAGTGATACAATTTGAAATTGATAGTTTTGAGATATGGCCGACCAAAGTTTTTACTCAACTGAACTGATTAGTAAAAAGTCATGATTTGTTAATTGTATTACTGTTTTATTCAAATAGGTGGTCAATAGTTTGTAGTTTTAGGATGAAAGGTTATTTCTTTATAGAACGCCACGATTCACAAAAACGTACTTTCACAAAAATATATTTCGTTATGTATGTATATGGAACTGAGAAATTGTTTAATTTTGCTGATTTCCATTTGAAAATGTCTGCCTTTTGAGAGAAAACCTCTACATTTTACAAGCTGTACTTTTGTGGAACTGTAGAAGAGCGGTGTTCGAATATAATGGCTAACTTAACTCAAAACATCAAATTTTTTACTTATCGTCTATGGAACTTGGCCATCGATATGATAAAAATCTGATAAAAATGTACGTGTTCAATTATAATTCTAATTAATATATATAAAGGTGTTTTGTGATGTCGTGAAGATTTGCTCATTCTAAAGAATCTGTTCAAATGCTTGCATTAAATTCATTAAATTTATTTGAGTTTATAGGTTATATTTCATACTAAGCTAAATTAAACAAGACACTGATTTTCCCAGTAGACCAAGGCGTCGCGGTGTATTCCGGAGAGGCGGTTTAATTTTCAAATTACAGAGCACCGCGGAGTCGTGAGTCTCAGGTTCGGATCCCGCCGGATTCGCAACGATTCTGTACGGCGACTAAATCTATTTGCGTAATTTTGCGGTCTGAAATATTATTACTATTGCATATTATGAAAAAACGAACAAACCGAATAATTATTATTGAATTATTGCGCAAGAGGTATTGCACGGTGCCACGTGCATGTCATTTTAGTATAACTGATATCATAATATGTAATTAAAATCTTTTTTTACCGTGCCCACTCACTTCCAAAGCGGAGTATATGGATTTCTAATCGAGATTTCTCAACAAAAGCTTTTCTATGAAAACTGCAGTTACTCAGTCGCTCAGCCTCTCTTTTTCGAAGAGAGTAGGGATAGAACTAGGACATGACTAGTGGTTAGCCAATCGCTCTCGCTTCATCCCGTTTTTAGGAACGGATGGGTGTGAGCGAATTTTAGACATCTAAAACATTCATCGCTACGAATAATAAATTCATAAATCGATTGAAAAAAATATTTAACACACTGGAATTTAAGCCTGAGATATCTTTAACAAATTCCAACGACGTTGACCACTACCCCACGGACCCGAAAAATTCGTATACTGATAAATTCATATCGTCATTATCAGTAGCTGCTTTCGATCCACTGCTAAATGATGACCGACCCATGTCTCTACTTCAATTTTGTTTTTAAAAATTATTGAAAATATGCCTCGGATATGGATAGCATTAATATTTTCCATCAACTTAGCAGTTTTTAAAATTGAAGTAGATAAAATTGTTATTCCACTGATTGTGTAACTACATCTGACATATCTATTAGTTTTCTATTTTTATTTGATATATTGTGTAACATTAATTATCAATAAATACAATTAACGGTCCTGTAGCCGAGCGGTTAACGCTTTTAGACATTCGTCTTTTTCTGTTGCGGTATCCACGAGCTCAAATCTACGAACGCTTTCATAAATCGTACAATAGTACATTTTTCTTTAAATATTTGGTATTACATTTGACAGCCGATTCGCAAAATATTTTGAATATGGGAGAATCATACGAGATAAATCGATGAGAACTTTTAGAAGTCAGTCATATCCAAGATAGCAAATTTGCATTGAAAAAATCTAAATTTGATATTTTTAATCTCTAGGGAAAAGTTCTAACCACTTGACCACAGAGGCCGACACTTTGGAGCCGTGTTCAAATAAATGGATGCCTATAATGTTTGCATTACCTCCAAACCACATGATCCTAAAACTCTGACGTATCGATATCGATTAGCTAACCACTAGTCCTGCCCTAGCCCTATCCTTCCATTCCTACTGTCACAGGTTAAGCAACTGAGTAACAAGCAATTATCGTAGAATGACATCTGTTGAGATACCTCCGTTAGGATATCATATGCTTCACATTGGGGAGCGGACATTAAAAAAAACTAATGTCTCTTTATATCCCTACTCCCTACTCATAAAAAAGAGTTTGAGAAGCTGAGTAACAAGCAGTTCTCGTAGAAAAACTTCTGTTGAGATATCTACATTAGGAAGCCATATGCTCCAAATTGAGAGTTGACATGGATAAAAAAATTACAATGAACAATTGAAAGCGACAAAAATACCACGAAATCACCAAATTTGAAAAAGAAACACCCACCTATCTACAATCTAGTCGAGTATTTTAACACCTGGGTACAACAAGATAACGAACCCGAAACGTGAACTGGGGTAGCAAATCCATTAGTCCTATGCCACCCCAAAGTACCTGTTTCGTACGTAGATTCCAATGCCGGATTCGAACCCTCGAATTAATTCAGGCAGTCGCGCTGGTCGTGTTGAGTGGTTTGAATTAGCACCCGGTTTTTTGTGGACGTGTTTTTTTTTATTTGTCAACCGATTATTTTGACTCGGGAGTAATTTCAGAGTTCGCCTTTTGCCGCGCTGGGAATATCGGGTGTTTATTGATGAGAGTGTGGTGCTCAAACTGTTCTGATATTTAATACACACTCAAGTCTTTTTTTACAAGGTTTTGAATTAGCATGGTCCAACGTTTAAACGAATTATTCGTTGTCGTAGCGTCGCTGGCTACGGTTACGGATGTCTCGGGTTCATTTCCCGGTGCGGACGGTTTTCATAGATTGACCTTCCAGTCGATTTATGGATTTCTGTTCTTAGTCTGATTCCTCCCTCCCACCCATCCCATCCCATCCCAACGGGGCGTAGCGAGAGCGATTAGCTAACCACTAGTTCTTTCCTAGCCCTATCCTTCTATCCTTACTCTCTTCGAAAAAAGAGATGTTGAGCAACTGAGTAACAAGCAGTTCTCGTAGAAAAGTTCTGTT
Organism: Himalopsyche phryganea; assembly: GCA_022494535.1. NCBI lineage: Eukaryota > Metazoa > Arthropoda > Insecta > Trichoptera > Rhyacophilidae > Himalopsyche > Himalopsyche phryganea. The sequence continues at coordinate 2,147,555 of JAGVSL010000039.1, forward strand.
AATATACCTCCATTAGGCTACCATATGCTCCTCATTGGGAGCGGACATGGAAAAAAAATGTTCTAACACGATTTCCAGGGGCAATTATGTTTACATAATTGTTTTCAATTTCACGCGTTATTGCGTCCAGGTGCTTCATAATTTACAAATTTGCAAGTCCCTCATAAATGTGCGCATAAATTAATAAGTAGTGATTACAAGTATAATCAACTATTTCTTCTTAATTAAAATACGTATGTATAATATTTTGTTAATAATATTTTTCAAATTTAATTATTCCTCTTTTTTAAATGATTTTCTATGCCAAATTGTTGTTGTTTTTTCAAATAACAAGGTTTTTTAAAATTAATGTAACAAATCTTTGAAATAATCGCATTTGTGTCGCTATTTGTCAAAAGCAACCATATCCATGTTCAGGTATTTTCGTCAATTGCTATCGACCTACTTGCTTTTAATATTTCTGTATTTAAAAAATGGCCGAAATGCTATTAAATAACAAGTAAATCAGTTTTTTTATATAATCTTGCAACATTGTGAATTGTGACTGTACACGAAGAAACAAAAAATCGGTTTTTCTCTAGTTCATCCATTTTGGATATGGCTGCTTTTGAAAAGTAGCGACACATTTAAAGTATTATTTTTTAAATTTGAATTATTGAGATTTTGTACGCTTCCATGTATTTTGTCACTACGGCCCGAGTTTAATAATTCAAATTTGATATTGAAATTTCATCAAGCACCGTCAGTCGATGTCTTAAATTGTATTATTTTTTGTTCAAAGTAGTCTCTCTCTTAAGTACAATTTGTTATTTTAAAATATTTTTTGAACATTATAAAGAATAATCATTTTGACATACAAATCATTAGATTTGGTATCGATGTTATAGTTATATCATGTCTTTTGACGGAATGGAATATAACAATATGACCTTGTATTGTTTTTTTTCAAACCTAATTATATCCAATGACCTCATGCGTAAAACAAAAAATGATTAAAAATTGACTTAATGCTTTCTGTCGGTATAAACTCGATATATTTTTTTTGATTTATCAATTAATCTTTCATTACGTATTCATGTTTTTAGTGTTAAATCGAGAAATATAAATATGTTTTTACTGTTACAATTTTTAGTAAGATTATTTATGTAATTTTATATTTCCGAGTGTAATCTTTAGCCAGTAAAAGTACGTATTATAAAAAAGATGAACAATTCAATAAAAATATTATATTTATCATAGTACAAAACCGATAAATATGAAATTATCTTTTATTGAAATATTGTAATAAATTTTAGTCAGTTTAATTACCATGCTTTATATTTCTGAACTTAAAATTGTAAGCCAATTAAAAAATGTATTTTAAACAAGATGTTGGATACTGCACTACAGATTTTTAAATTAAAAAAAATAATAAAGAAACTTTTTGTAGTCCAGTGCGTTTCATAAGCAACTGCCCAAGACTAGTTGGTCTAAACTTTAAAATTATGACTCCTCTGGGTAAAAACTATCAAGAATGGTTGGTTAAAACTAAAATTTGGTTTTTTTTTATCTACACAGTTTGGGAATCTTGCAGCTTACCAATCAAATACGTATGAAGTACCGCGCCGATGCATCAAAATCCATTAGGTCCAAATTAGCGAGTCACGAATCGGCTTTGGCGACAATCAAATTGACACGGCTGCCGGTTTCACGGGGTTAAATAATTGATATTCAGTTGACATAACATCGAACGCTTCGATTGTTGAGCGTAAAATAAAATGAATTTTCATTCGCCGTCAATTCCCTGGAGGGAAAATGTGCCACCAGATTTATTTGATTTTATATATGATTTCTGGATACAAAAAGCTGTTTTAACCTATGTACACTCAGTCAAATAAAGCGTCAAACGAACGGGGTCGCCAAATACAGCATTCCTCAGTAAAACCGTGAACTTCAATCAATATGTTATATTCTGCTTTTGCCAATTCCGCCACCTTTTTGTAGCATTTGGCTAACACACTGTGCCTTTAAGATTCCCTGTTATACCAGGATCCTTTAGATTCGCTAAGTACATCTTATGGATTGTCATCAACGACCATCTGGGTTGATCGGATCCGTCCGGTTGGAAGAATAGACAAGAGTAATTCAAATCCCCTTGGGGTATCCGCAGAACATGTTCAAGTCAGGTTATTCGATACTAAAAAATCGAAATATTCACTTTGTTTTTAAATTGATTTCAAACAAACAACTAAAATTATAAGAATCAATGCAGTGATGAATAAAATTAGGTACTTTTCGCATTCTGGAAGAAAATGTTAGTGAGATCATATAGTTCGGTTAACGTGTGACACACCCTGATTTTTTTGTTAAGCTTAAGTTTTATTAGGGTCCATAACTGACAGCGCTCAGCGTTAATGGCAATGATTCGTGGTATTCCAACCGATTGCTGTCGTTGAAAGCCATCAGTTTCTAACCACCAAAGGCCTATAGCGAAAATTAGAAAGTGTCCGCTGGAAGTGTCCATTTTTGACAAACAGGGGTGCAACCTAGAGTGGTTGAGGTTTTGATTGTGAGTTTTGTGACAATCGTAGCCGCTGCGTCGAAGTAATTATAAATTGTTTTTTTGTTTGTTTTGAAATTTGACTTAATTTAAAATCGTTGTTGTGTCAATTGCGTTATAACTTAAAGGTAAATTCATGTATTAAGTAAATGTAAATGTAGATTCAATTTTATATGTTAGTATTATTTTTGTGTATTTTAAACCACTGCATCTTCGATTGAAATAAAAAAAGAGTTGAACCGGATTTGAAATGGTGTTTGTTTGAGATCCCAGACCTTCCAGGACGTTGATAACCAACCATTCGCCTCTCTTCGATTCGGGTCTTCTCACGTAGTTACATAAAATTGTGTGTATTTTTTAAACGTTTTCAAAATTAAGAAGTTCTCCCTGAATCTAGGCTTTTTGGACAACCAAAAATTTAATAATCAAATAGTAATCTACTTTAATACCAAACAACCGATTATTTCCGTTTTCAAAACCTGTATTTAACCTTCCCATTTTCATGCTAAGTCACATTGCGTTACCGTGTAGGTTTTATCACATAAACACATTTATAAAGTGAAATGACGATTTCAATGAGTTAAATATGGTTTTATGTGCTATAAAGTAATTATTTTACGTCATATTTTGTGTGTAAAACTTGAAATACATATCAAACTATGCGAAATTATCGAAAGACGCAAGAATCGAAATTCTTCATAGCAGAACAGGCTCGAGAGGTGTTTCGGTTTTATGCGGTACGGTAATGCATCTCGGATCGTTACTATATTATACCATACTGCAATGTTGTCTTTTTCGATGGTAAAATTGACGAGGTTTTCAAATTATGATTAATTATACTAAGAAGACGTAAACTATAATGTATTTTTAATTTTCAATTATATGTAGAACTATTTTATTTTTTGTATGACCTATTTCACTGTTTCTTAACCGGTGGTCCACAAAGTTAAATTTCAAGTAATAAAATATCAAGCATACGGCGTCGCAAAATTAATTAAGACAATATAATCATAATAAAAATAGCGAAATATTCAATTTTTATATGACCTGTTTCACAGATAATTTAAAGGTTTAAAGGCCGAAGTAACGCAATGTTACACCATGAGTACCGAAGGGTTAAAAACGGTAAACGTGTTTAGTAAAACCAGCATTGCAATCCATGATTTCAACGACATCAATATTATATTTGTTAATAAATATAATATAATATACAACATCTCCCCACTAAGAATTGTGAATTAATACAACAGAGTGTGCATTACGCATATGAAAATTAACATTTGTGCACAGATCAGATAGATAATAATTTTGTCTGAAACCGAACGCCAGTGTAGCTTTGTTCTTTTATTTTTCGTCTTCATGTAAATTTACTGCCGTACAGAAACATATTACTGCTATTACAAAAATGCGCCCAGAGATGTCGCATAGTTCGTGATTTATTGCAAATTATCTCAATTTAGCGATGCATTTTCGTACGGGTATTTGTCCGGTTTTGTTTTCTGTTTTTCTTCCAAACAAGGTTAACGGTCGAGTATTAAATTTAAGATTTCAATCTACAAAAGCAGCAGCTATGTCAATATGTAGAAATTTTGAAGTTTTTGACAAAAAAAATCTTTTGAAATTAAAGATGTTGTTTGTTTTTCGTACAGAGTTGGGATAATACGCTCTCGCTACGCCACACTTTTAAGATGAGGTGAGTGGGAGGGAGTTTCAGGCATCACAAACATCCATACCTTTGAATAGAAATCCATTAATCGATTGTTACACCACCAATGTCAGCTACCAATGTGGAACAAATGTCTTTCTAATGAAAAACTCAACAGAAGATTTTTCACAAGAACACAAGAAGAGATTGTTACTCAGTTGCTAAACCTCTCTTTTTCGAAGAGAGTAAGGATAGGAGAATAGAGCTGGGTTAGAACTAATGGCTAGTTAATCGCACTCGCTACGCCCTGCTTGTAAGATCTCATTTTAGACAGAATTTTATAAATCATTCGAAAAATTAATTTATGAAATTGTCTGAACTGGGATTCAAGCCTGTGAGATCGAAAACCAAAGCCGACGACGTCGACCACTTCACCGTGGACGGGAAAATTTCAAATTTAATTCCTAATTTACCTTCAGCAATTTTAGCAATTCTTGGTAGAATGGCATTATGTTCGAAAAATAAAACACAATTTGTCTTCACTAATTCCACATTTTTATTAAGCATTATCAACTGATCCTAATGATCATGCTCGCGATGAGCGAAACCGGTCCTGATCGTTACATTTAATACGTGGAAGTATTACAAACGAAATATGTTTTATTTTTAAAATAATGAATAATTGTTTTAACTTATTGAGTTTTTTTAGTTTCCTAAAATGAATTACCGTAAAACAGTCGCTTAAATCGTAAAATATAATTATATTAAATTAAAATGGACGCATGCCACAGCTTCATAAAATTTCCTTTCCCTTCCACTTGCAAGATGAGATGTTGATCCATAAATAATCTCATATATTTGCAAGACACACACATATCTCACACAGATGATGGTAGCATTTGGAAAGTACGAAATAATTGCAATGTTAAATCAAATAAATAGACAGGGGTGCTGCCCGCATTGCGCTTAGGGCCGTTAGATTTGTGGCCCGTCTTTCCAATACTCACAGAGGTGACCAATACTAGCAAATAATTATTCGTTACTTCATTTACGTATATGTTTTAAGAGAATTACAGTATTAAATTTTTTTACAAGAGTAGTTTTTGCTCTATCAAATAAGTTTTCAAATGCAAAAATTCTTACTTACCATTCAATCTTGAGACATCTGTAACCGAAGCCAACGACGTTGACCACTGCACCACTGACCCGACATTATAATATGGTAATAATAAAAATTCGTATAGAACTGAATACCTTGTTATTTTTACCTTAGTATAATATTTTTTCATTTGATTTATGGATTTGTCTTCGAAGGGACACTTCCCTTGGAACACAAACTAAATGATCTCATATTGTATATTAAACAGTCAGTCAGTTGATCATATTCTACATTTAATAGAAATAAGATTCAATTATCATTGTATCTATCATATAAATAATAACTTAGAGCAGCGACTTTTCTACATTTTTAATTTCATCCAACATTAATCTGGATTGACTACATTTTGTAGAACTAAATTCAATTTTTGCATACCTACTTAAACAAACAATAAATTTTCACCCAGTATTTTAACTGCAATGTACACAAAATATTTTATTTTCGTTTTAAATATATCCATCATATTACATTCAATTCTAATTTAAATGATTAATTAGTCATATCAAATACATTTCCAATTACCGCAATTGACCTCTCCTGCTTCCTTTCAAATATTACCATGCGAGCTAGCCGCTTGGCGACATCAAAGTGTAAATATTCCATAAATAACGGGCCGCGATCGTAAATCAATGAACGCTTTCACCTCTCGCTTGTTAGCGACCCTCGGTTGGCCGCCTCTATATCAAATCGATTTCATTCCGATATTCACTACTTATTAATAGACTAAAAGCAATTAATCACCACTTTTTTTTAAATAAAGCCGCATCCACAATATAAATTGAGCATACTATGTAGAGAAGCTATTGACACTTTTCCATTTACTAGTTTATGCGCGACTATTCTTACTAATTTTTTTTTTTTTTATAAATTAGTTAATTGAAATGTGAGACTTTTGTTATCTGCAATATATAACTTCTAATACTTTATAACTGACAAATCTCTGTATTTTGATTTTATAATAAAATCAATTTTTGTTATATATTAAATTTACGATCGATTAAAAAGGTACAAGTTGATCTGGCAACAGAGTCGCGGGCTGAAAAGTCATTATGATTCGGTGTAATTATCTGTCAGAATTCTTTCGACTGAATTTTTGTAGGTTTTGTTTATTCCAAGTTTTTTTGATTTTGAATACAATGATAAATCAAACTTTCTGATTGTATTTCAGAACAAAACCATGAGACGAAAGGAAAATAAGTAGGCAAGTCATATTACAGTTGATTTTGAGCTTATTCTTCAAGAAACTCAACAAATTTTCAGTGCCCACAAATCGTTTGTAGTCATTGGAAATTTCCGGACCAGACATAAATTACGAAATGTTCCATCGACAGTGCTTGATGTAAAGGTTGTTATGGCAGCGGTCAACATCATTGGCTTCGGTTATGGATGTTTTAGGCTTAAATCCCGTTACGGGCTGTTTCATAAGCTGGTTTTTCAATCGATCAATGGGTTTCTGTTCGGATCCATGAATGTTTTTGATGACTAATATTCCCTTCCACCCACCTATTCGATCCTAAAAACCTTCTATTCCTACTATATATTAAACAAGAAAGGTTGAGCAAACTGAGTAATAAGCAGCTCTCGTGGAAACACTTATCTTGAAATACTTCCATTAGGAGTCCATATTTATGTCCCACATTGGGAGCGGACATGTCGAAAAAAAGGCGTTTATATGTCCATTGTTTTTTTTTAATCTGTGGAATCTAATACAAAATAAAAAGAATTTTAATTTGGCACTGTCAGTAAAAACTTTTTCAGTAAAAGCCCGTTTTTATTCAAATTTAAACAAAAATGTTTTTTGTATTTGTCCATTAAAACAACTATTTACAGATTATTTAGGTAGTTGTCGAGTAAATGTCAAAATGTATGCAATTTACGCATGAAGTCATGGGAAATAGTGGCTTTGGAATAAAAAACGTATTGCCATATCAACGGTGTATATGTAAAATTGAAATTTTTCAGAACAGAGTAAAAGCAGTTTTTATCGAAAAAATTATATGATGGGTTGCGTTATGAATCTTTTAAATGCACTCTTTTGTTTGAAGATACGGGATTATACGTAGGGAGTGTCGATTTAATAGTGGCTTACATCAAGTGACTGGGTCAGAATTTTTAAAGCTAAAACCAATATAAAATGATGTTTCCCTTCCAAAAAGTGATCAATTTATTCTTCTGATTTACATCATTTGGCTGAGACCTGCTCTGTCATCTTTCAAATGAGATCCAATCATTAACTCATTTTAGTATTTTTTGAGGGTTACATCAATTGACCATAACACGGTGGATATTGTTATTATTTCATTCTCGCAGAAAGCATGATTTGACTATTATAACTCATCAATATCAAATCTTATGATTTGTATTCCAAAAAGATTATTATTTTTAATGTACAAAAATTTTTTTTAAATGGCAAACAATTTGAAAAAGAGTACTTTAAAAACAAAATAATTGTTTTTATGGCTTAATGCCTTCTGTCAGTATACCCACGATATATTATATTGATTTATTTCTTTTGCATGAAATTCATGAAAGTAAATTGAATTTACATTTTCTTATATATATCAGAACATTGACTCAACATTGCGAGCATAAATAGTTAAAAAATAAAGGGTTCAAAATAATAGCACTCTGTGTTAAATAGTATTAACTTAGTACACTCAAACTGTGATTTTAATAGTTTCAACTTAGACACTGATTCTTTTAACAAAATGAGCTAAGTTGTAGTAGGTTATGTTAGGGTTTGTCTGGTTTGGTTTGTGTAATGTATTCTAATGCGTGGAGCAAAGACAATATAGACGGCCTAATATAGGGTAGAGTTGCGACAAATATTTACATTACATCTCCGTACAACTATCGATTTCAAAGTGTGAGTATTTATATTGAATGATAAACTTTTTATCAAGTGTAATATATTTCTTCAATGTTAAAATATATTTTATTATGGGGGATCACTTTATTTTTAGTGAAAAAATCTGTTTTTTGTGGAATGTATCAGTTATAAATGAAAGTTACTTTTATGGAAATGAATATGATCTAAGTAAAACTGCATTTAATTGAAAGCCAAAAATAAATACAATACAAAGAAAGAACAATGTTTATTATTGTGGCTTACTAGCCAATGGAATATGGTATTAATTACTGTTTACAATGTCCACACTTTAAGTTCATACACATTTTCGAAATGTGCCCATTTAATTATGACAGTTGTTCCTTGATTTCAACACTTAGAGGTGTTTAAAATATGAGACAATGCTTATTATGCGCGTACATAAATTAATGACGGTCGATTAATTGCTGTTGAATGGGCGGTGCCGAAAGGGTCACATTTTCGAAAATAATACACGCATGACACTCTCACACGAAAAGTAATAACCAAGTTGAACAGAGTGGAATTAAGGAATTTTATTGCCGTTGGTGAAAAGTCAGCGAAAATTCTTTTTTTACCATGTCGGCTCCCAACATGGAGCATATGAACTAATGGAGGTATCTCAACAGGATTTTTCTATGAGAACTGCTAGTTTCTCAGTTGGTCAACGTCTCTTTTTTCGAAGAGAGTAGGGATAGAAGAAAGACTAAGACAGGGGGTAGCTAATCGATTTTGCTACAATCCGTTTTTTAGAATCGGATGGGTGGGGGGATTTTAGACATTACCTATGAACAGAAATGTACCAGGAACTGAACCAGAGACATCCGTAACAATAGTCAACGTCGTTGACCACTGCACCACGGAGCTGACAATTTTTTTACAAAAGGAAAAACTTGCCACCTATTCAATGCGTGCATTCTGAAGGCACTTTTTTACGATGGCAAGTCAAGTGCTACCGTATAATGTGCTTCGATGCTTTCGGCGAATACTAGGGGCTTGACTTTGTCCGAAACTCGGAGTTAAGAGAGATGTGCCACTTAATAATTAATAAATAAAAAAAGTAATTGAGCCTGAATTCTGCCTGTCTCTTCTACAAATCGGGTAGATTTCGTTGCCCTGGAAGGCCGTCGATGACTGTCCATAGGATTTTCTCGGTGGAGCTACGGGTCGCTGGGATGACATGGGAGGAAGCAAGAAGACTTTAGAATACAGAGAGTCTTGTAGAAGCTGTGTGATATATTCTAGAAAATATTCATCGTCTTTTCTTAATCCGGCACTGTCACGCATTTCAGAATTTAGTATCAGAAATTTTCCGTTATAAGTTACAAGTGTTAGGAAACACAACAAATAAATATAATTGCAGGTTATGTTTCAAAACGAATTCCTCATTTTGGTTAATATAATGGAGGGAAGCTTGAGTGATCATTTTGAATAAAGACTTGCGCGCAAACTGCGTCCCAAATGTTTTGTGTCAACGAAATATTAATCGCTACCAGAAGCGTCCAAATGTTGAGAACCGAGTGGTCTTCTCGTTTCTAATGAAATCTAATTAAAACATAGGCAGAAACTCTCTACATCATATTATACGTTACTAAATATTGAGACAGAGCTTAGGGTTTCCGGACTCAATGTCGGCGACCAATTTTTGAAATTGTAAATGAGATAATTTCATTTTCCTATATACATTAGTTACTCTTCAAGTCAATAGACGTCTCATTTCTATCTTAAATTGGCGAGCTTGTAAAATACTCATTAAAGTTTTTCTAAGGCCAGGTAAGGTAAGATAATTAATCCACTTATAAATATATATATTTTTACAATTAAATATTGCCATTATAATTTCTGAAATTCGTCTATCTGGAAATAGCGAAGTACTTGCTTAGTTTGTAATTTGATTCCAAGAATCGAATCCCTGAACAATTCTATGCATTTCACGAAATTCATATACGTTAGTATGATAGAAAATTATTGATTAATAGCGGTTATCATTAACATATTTATAATAGCTATTATAACCATGTATTAAAGTTTTGTTTAAATATACTGAGAATTTCATATCAGCACAAACGTACACACTTTACTATACCATAAGTATAAGATTTGAATACTATACTAAATATTTCAACGCACGCTGCAGAAGCGCCCCGAAAACATCGCCATTATTAATTGTCACCCCACAACACCGGTCACATTATTATGAGCGAATAACATAAAATAGCATTTTGTTTTGATGCATGTGCGGTGACCACATGGTCTTAAATTAATTTGGCACATGAATGCTCCGAATTTATGACACTACCACTTTTTGCTCTGAAGATCGACTAATTTATTTATTTTGAAACTTACGTGACAAGCCACTTATTATGTCTTGTTATTATGAGAAACATTTGTATTCCTCGCATATTTTGCGAAGTATTTCGGAAACTATTCAAATTCAGGGAAAGCAGTATAAAATTATTAATAAGCCTAAGATATTAATTACATCATAAAATTGTTTGAATTCTCTTTACTGATTCTAGAATAGACGTAAAGAATATCATGAAACAAACACATTTATAATTATTGTGTTCAAGTTAATTTAGTTATGATATACGAAACATTAAATTTTCTTGATTTAATTAAGAATTCAAATTATATATAATCTGTATTCCTTCTTCCAATTGATAATTCAATAATCCTGTATTGATTTATATATTTTTTTTGTGATTTGGGATTTAGATCAGTTCTTCCAAAACTTTTTCATTCTACGACCCACAAAATTTGCAAGAAATTATCGTAGCCACTTACCCCGAAAATAAACTTAATGAAATCAGTATAAAATATGTAATAACTTAATTAATTTTATTATATTTATATAAGTACATACACCTGAATTCTATAGTCACCGATAGACATTTGTTGTTTTATAAAATCAAGAATAATGTGTTATTGTATAACAAACATATACCTACACATGTAAAAGAAAAAAATACACACATGGAAAGGAAAAAAGACGTAACCAACACATAAAACGTGTATTAAATTATATACATTGTGATTATCGAAAAAAAAAATCTAAAAGTTGGAGGGAGGGATGAGTCCTTTTTCCTTTCTACAGTCGATATGATATATATTTATATAATATATACACATAGTGTATTAGCATGTTATATTTGAGTTATACACAATATTTTTTGGTGTTGGTTACCTTCTTTTTTCTTTCCACAGTCGATATGTTTACCTTTTTTTAACAATTGTCCACTATATAAAAAATACAGAGCAGCGTTGTATCCACATTTGAAGTTAAAAATTAAAAAAAAAATCAATATTAGGGAGGCTGGAGAGATCCACGGAAAATAAAAAGAACGGCAGGGGTTCCACGGGGAAAATAAGTTTGGGAAATTATGAACTAAACCAACGATACATGAACCGTCAAAGATAATAAATAAATAATTTTGTAATATGTTCAAGATTTTGTCTCAATGTAAGTGACATGTGTCCCGTCAATATTTTGTTATTCAGGATAAGTTGAATGATATGATAATTCTGTATTTTTAACACAATTTTAACATAAGTCTTCATTAAATGCAATTATTTGTCCAAATACTTACTGTGGTCTTAGCTGCTCGAAAAAACATTTTCTCATGCTGTACAAAAAATTAATATGAATCAATCGCTCATTCATCTCAAACATCCTTTAATTGAAATTATAATTAATTATTCCCCAATGACTAATGCCACTCTATTGTCCGACAATGGTCCGCATTCAGTAACATTTATTTAGCAGACTACTGCAGGATCCTTTGAACGACTTCTAAGAAAAAAATGTATTTATGTTAAAGCGATTATTGTTTAGTCATTCATTCATTATCGAGAGCTGAATCTTTACAACACATGAAATACTTTAACTTTACAAGGATCGAATATTTTGATTGCTTATGTTTAAACTTTTTACTGTGAATTCTGTACTTTACTAGGAATTCCATCTCGAATATTCAAATATTCAATATTCTGCCCTTTTTTAATTATTCGATATTCGAATATTTGGGCAATTATTCGAACAGTATTTGTTATAATTTTTAACAATTACAGCGCGAGCTGTCAAAACGCTCACTATTGCTAAAAATAGTTTAATTTCAACAGTAAAAATGGAAAATTATGTAAAATATATATTAGTTATCTCTAATACATCCAAACGTAAACTAAACTCGTCACACTCTCGCTAAAAAAAATTAAAGAAAATTAAGAAGCCAAAAAATATTTTATCTACGACTTCGCAAACAAAATAGCTGTGGCCAGTCTTCGTATACACCGCCAACACGCACACAAGTAAGCGCGCATCCGCATAAGTATGTGTAATACATAGAACAAAGCTGAAGCTCGAAATACTGAATATCGAGAGCTCTTTTCAAAAATATGCTTTCTTGTGTTCTACTTGACATTTTCATGATCTGTTGCAGTTATTTTTTAAAGTATATATCCACAAGTGTTTCCTTCTAGTTTAGCAGAAAATACGAGATAAAGTCTTGGTCATGTAAACATGTCCAGCGCGTTCATCGGATTAATGAAACATTTTACAGAATCGACGAAAGATCACATCACAATATCTCGAGATATTAAGATAAATAGCGAATACCCCATAGGTACTGGTTATTTTTGCTTTTACTCGGGCGCTTCCTATATCTTATCATAATACTTGAGTTTGACGAATGACGCTGTAGTAATCCGACGCAGCTGCTTATTTTAAATATTGGAATGCAATGGAACGAAATTGCAATGTGAATTTATAGAATGGTATGTTATTGATTATTCAAATCGATATTTTAATAGTATTTTCATAGTTCAGAATCTGATCGAATATTTGAATATATTCGAATAGTTTCAGTTTTACTATTCGATACTGAAATAGTTGATAATGACGAATAGTTGGAATCCCTTGTAGGTACTTCTCTAAATGATTCATAGATCATTAAATAAATAAGTATTTAGCTAATTTGAATACGAATATAGTATGAAAACTCTTCGAAATTAATGAAACTATTAATCGCTGTTAAGATAAATTTTATAAAATCAATAAAAGCAACTGGCATTACAGCTCGCATCCAAGGTGCCAAATATTTTAAATTTGTAAATGACATGCGAAAAGACATTACATACAACCACGTCCAAGATCTCAAATTGTAATTAAAATAATCTTTATCAAAATAATCTCGGGTTCAATTCCCTGTGCGGACGGTTTTCATAAGTCAATCATCCAATCGATTTATGGATTTCTGTTCGTAGTCTTAGTGTTTGTGATGTCTAAAACTCCCTCCTACCCATTCGATTCTCACGGGGCGTAACGAGAGCGATTAGCTAACCACTAGTACTGTCCTAGTCCTATCCTTCTATCGCTACTCTCTTCGAAAAAAGAGAGGTTGAGCAACTGAGTAACAAACAGTTCTCACAGAAAAATTCTGTTACAATACCTTTGTTAGATTGAAAAAAAAATGAATATTGATCTTGCCTGGACCCGAACCCACCCGATCACTATAGTAAAGCTCTTCTTACAACTATACCAAAGGCTAAAATAAATGAAAATAATTTTTAGTAACACATAATGTTTTATTTAGTACTTTGTTTATTTATTAGTATACTTTTAATGCGAGTGGTGAGTTCGACACCTCTTCACACCCGTTAGTGGTCAAATCTCTCAACATTTTTTTTCATTTTTGAGTTAAAATTTTTTCTTTTATAAGCCTATCCGCTCCTAATGTGGAGGATATGAACTTCTAACGGAGCTTATCTCAGCAGTTGATTTTCAACGAGAATGAATTGTTTTTCAGTTGCTCAACCTCTCTTTTCCGAAGAGGTTGAGATAGAAGGATAAGACTTAGACAGGAAAAGTGGTTAGCTTATTTTTTATAGAATTTTAAACATCAATTTATTCCACTCTCCATAGTGGTATGCGAACCCGTGAGAACCGTTACCGAAACAAAGGACGTTAACCACTCTACCACGGAGTTGGCAAAAAAAACTATTACCAGAATGGTTTTTTTTTTCACAAAAAAAAAACTTATTTTTTTTCACCACTACACCATGTCACAAAAAAATGTGCTCGATAAAATAAGCGAGCCGATAAGGCACGCGGAGTATTCTATAATATCGGTCGCGATCCTTACCTAAAGGATCGAATCAGAAATTTATTTAATCCTTTTATTCAATACTAAATCATCATTAGGAACGAAGGGCGTTGTACGTATCGAAGCGTCATTTCTACAGCTTATTTCGTGCTCGTTTTTTTATTGTCATTTTTGTAACATCCTGTGTCTACACCAGCAGGGCGCAGTCAGTGTTTTTTTTAAATTAATTTTTATTACACAATACGAAAATTTATAACTTTGTTATTTCACTGGTTGTGTTACTAATAATCGTTACACGTATTATGCCTCTTTGAATTTCTTCAAACAACTATAAACACGTTAGCATCGAGCATATTTACTATACTGTCGATGGATAACACGAAAAAAGTATTATACCACTTATAGAAATTGTTCAGGAGAATAAAAACTGTTTTTATCGAAAACATTATATGGTGACTTGCGTGATGAAGTGTTGATATAATAGTGACTTAAATCAAGTGGTTGGGTCAGAATTTCTTAATCTAAAACCAATGTAAAACGATGTTTTTATTACAAAAAGTGGTAAATTTATTTTTATAATTTACATCATTTAGCCGAGACCTGCTCTGTCGTCTTTAAAATGAGATCCAATAATTAAATCATTTTTCTTATTTTTTGAGGGTTACATCAATTGTCAAATGGAAGTACTTAGCACAAATAGTAATAATATTCTTGATTCTAATATTTATTTTTTTGCACCGTTCTCTATTAATTAAATTTCCTAGAGAATGGTTATTGTTGGAATAGCATTAAGTTATTTTTCAGAGAGAAAAAGTGTAGTATGTTGTAAAGCACATTTAGAATAAGAAAATATTTTCTTACTTGAAGTATTTTGACTTTTCTAAAATCTCAATATATCACAAATTTAATACTTTTAATACGATTAAGCCTCCGCGTGGACAACTCGCGAGACGTTGAATACAATAATATTCAAAATCCGCGGCTAAATCAAATAAGAAAAGAAAAAAATGTGATCATTAAGCTTCCTGCGCATTGACATGTTTATTCCTTTTTCAAAAGACGGACGCTAAACATGAAAAATGGATCGAAAATCTATTAATACGATGATAAATCAACACTCTGTATAATGGATATTTTGGATCATTTTTTTTCTTTGATATTCTTCGGCTTGTACATTTAAATACGTCGTGATTTTGAGGCTGTGTTTTTTTTTTACTTTTTACGTCCTCTGTCGTATAGGAAGGAGAATGTAGTTTTTCAACAGTGCATATTTAGTGTCGGACTCTATTTTCTAGTGGTAAGAGCTTTGCCCTAGCGATCAGGTGGGTCCTTGTTCAAGTTCCAGCAAGGTTAAAATCAACTTTCGATCTCTTCAATTTAAATTTGCGATCATGGACATGAGTGACTTATAAAAATTCTCGTCGAGCTGTGATGCCAGATTTTTTTTAAATTAAAATATATGTACATGTATTGTTGGCGTCCGTGGCGCAGTTGGTAGCGTCGCTGGCTACGGTTACGGATGTCTCGGGTTCAATTCCCGGTGCGGACGGTTTTCATAGATTGATCTTTCAATCGATTTATGGATTCCTGTTCGTAGTCTGAGTCCTCCCTGCCACCAATCCCATCCTCACGGGGCGTAGCGAGAGTGATTAGCTAACCACTAGTCCTGTCATAGCCCTATCCTTCTATCCCTACTCTCTTCGAAAAAAAAGAGAGGTTGAGCAACTGAGTGACAAGCAGCTCTCGTAGAAAAATTCTGTCAAGATACCTCCATTAGGAGACCATATGCTCCACATTGGGAGCGGACATGGAAATATATATATATATATGAATTGTTGTCCAACATAATTGCGTGTTCAAGCTTGATACGTTAATTTATAGTTTCTGTTTTTTTTTTTCATTTTTTTTGTTAACGTTCACAAACTTTTCTTTTTCTTGGTTCAAATTCCCGAATACATATTTTCAGATTTGTCAATTTTTATGAATCTGTGAACAAAACCATGGATGACTGTGAAATTTTGTAGAACGCAATTTACTTTTCATTATTGATTTCACCATGCCCGCTCCCTATGTGGAGCATATGGTCACCTAATGGAGTTATATCGACAGAAGTAAGAGATAAAAGGATAGAACTAGGAGAGGATTAGTAGTAAGTTAACCACTCTCGCGCAGTTTTTAAAACCGTGTTAACCTTCAATCATGTTAAGCGACCAACTGACAGTCAGTTATCACTACAACGTATTTTGTTGAAATGCTCAACTAAAAATATCTATACAATTTATTTCTGAAAGACATTTAGAGTTGGCGTTTGTTACGGTGTTGGTGAATCTTCCAATTTATGATATGAAACATGAGAATTTAATGAATCCGAATTAACATGAACAATGTCAAATATCACGTGGAAAATTAGTATATATCTAACGAATTTTGTCCAGCTGGGAATTTGAACCCAGAGGCTCGATTTTTAAATCTATTACAAATTCCTGAATTTGAATTTATTATTATTAAATACTCCCTTTTAAGGCGTTAACTGTCAATTCTTGGTGGAAAGACATTATATTTTAAAAAATAAAACACAATTCATTTGTACTACTTCCACACATTTAAAATGATCAGGACCGGTTTCGCTCATCACGAGCATTATCAACTGATAAAAATACAAACATAACAGGCTTATTTGTATTTTCATCAGTTGATAATGCTCGTGATGAGCGACACCGGTCCTGATCATTATAAAAATGTTGAAGTAGTACAAATGAATTGTGTTTTATTTAAAAAAAAAATTTATTAAATGAATGTCTCAATTGTAATGGCTTATATTTACAGAATAACTCTTGCAACTGGGGTTTTACAAAGTATCTCAACTTGATATCAAACATAGGCTCTATATCGACATCTCCAACGAAGAAAGTAGTGACTCGCTTTTGGTTATTTTGCAGGAGAGCGAAATTAAAGCATGAAAAATTATCGAATAAAAATGAACCACTTAAAATTCATAGATAATAAATAAGTCTTATCAATTATTAGTAAATATTTTTCCCTACTTAGGAGTTGTCGATATATGTTTTACTTTAATCACTTGTCTATGGCACGTCTCTCCGATTTCATATAACATCGCCCATCGATATGAAAGTATAAAATAAACAATTTAAACAGGGGATTCATAAAGAATCTACTTCGTAACTGAAATATGTAGGTAGCTGTCAAAAAAATGATTCCCTCCTGGGAGAAGAATTTAAATCCACGGTAGTCGAAGCTGACAAAGTGTTAAGATGATAAATGGTTTTTGGGACGTCTGAACATGTTTCCAGTTTGGGTTTTATTTTAACCTGATCGCTGCGTTGGAGGTCGATGTACCTTTGACGATTGATAAAGGTACAAGGTAAATATTGGTTAATAGAATTAATAAAAAACATTTGATTTCGTCACAGATATGCTATTGAATATTCATTCATCTTCGTAACAAAGCAATGATGATGGAAATCGCGTCTCCTCAAGATCGAAGAAAGTGTTATCTTGATCTACATAATATACATGGCTAACTTCACAATCTTCAAGTTTTTAAAAATCGAAAATATCTGCTTCTAATTTCTATCTTAGTGGCAAATCGCATACACTGTATTAGCCTGACTGTAAGGTGAGGTTTAATACAAAAAAAGCGACAATAACATAGATGGGTCGCCTTATATTAGAGTCTCAGACAATGAGCAATAAATTCACTGCCTCGCCATGAGTAAGATGACTATATTACTTCCATCACAATATATTGAGTGCATATTGCTTACAAATTGACGGCTCATGTCAGTTTCCGACAATTGTTTAAACTTTACTTCTTTTTTATAAAATATATTACCACAGTTTTTTGAGTCACAAATATCAAAACTAATTAGTGTTATTGTCAGCATTGTGAAGCCAATACGTTAATATTTACTTCATTTTAAAACTGTTTCCTTTCCGTTATTCATATGGGATGATAGTTGCAAGGGTGACCCAAACAATCAATGAATTTTTTTATAAATAAATATAGTCTTATTCAGTTATAAGCGTTGCTCTATGCTTTGTCAATTATTTATTTTTCTCTTTCAATATGTTTTCTTAAAAATATGTGTCACAAAAATACGCAATATAATCAATGCCCGTTTCGGTACCACGCCATCGTCAGAATAGAGCTTAAATGATTTTTATGATACGAAATAAAACACACCTCATTTGTACTACTTCCACATATTTATAATGATCAGGACCGGTTTCACTCATCACGAGCATTATCAACTGATCATTATAAATATGTGGAAGTAGTACAAATGAATTTTGTTTTATTTTTTAAAATGTTATATCAATTGACTAACACATGCCATTTATACATATATTGTCGGGTCCATGGTGCAATGGTCAACGTCGTTGGCTACGGTTACGGATTTCCTGGGCTCAAATCCTAGTAAGGACACTTTCATAAATCGATTTATGGATTTATGTTGGTAGATATGAAAGTGTGTTATGTCTAAGTTCCCTTCCACCCACCCGATCCAAAAGAAGGAACGTGGCAAGAGCGATTAGATAATCACTAGTCCTGCCTTAGCCATATTTTTCTATTCCCACTCTCTTCAAAAAAGAGAGGTTGAACGACTGCTTCTGTTGAGATACCCTCATTAGGAGCCCATACCCTTCAACTGGGAGCGTAAATGTTTAATATATATAAATACCATATGTTTTTTTTGAAATTGTAAATATTTATAAAGTCCTAATGGAGTTTATGAAGTCTTTCTACGAGAATTGATTCTCAACCTCTCTTTTTCGATAAGAGAATCAGGTTTGAAGGATACAACTATGACAGGATTAGTGACTAACTAATCATTTTTGCTACACCCCGTTTTTGGGATCTGATGCCTGATAGGGAATCTAGACAACTTCTCAAAGAGACAAAACACGTGACATTGTAATTTTGGTTAACTAAAACTGAGTGAAACAAAAAAACTCATAAATATCTGGTACCACACTTTTTTAATAAGTCAACTTACACTGATAAATAGGCATACATCAAAGTTTAAAAAAAACTCTAAAGTCTATTCAAATAAATATTCAATTGATCTCATGAAAGGAAAGATTTGAATTATTTGGTATTCATCAATCAGGTCTTCTTTAGAATTTCAACAGATTTCAATGGTTGAAAATTCAATACTGAAATTATTCTTTATTTATTTTGTTTTCGATGGAGGTTTTGTTTGTGCCTTTTTCGTCGTCTTTTTCTTTTATCTAAATGAATGAATAGCAGGAAGATAAATCCTTTATTCGACCTATTTGAATATCTCGATGACGTATATCGATGGATTTTATCCGAGCATTGCATTAATGATAGTATTTAAAGTTTTAAAGCAAGGCTGAGGAGTCTTCATAAATCGGTCGATGATAATTTATTGAAGACGATATCGATACCTCAGTGCCAAAGTGTAATAACTTAAAAAGCATAGTTGTGAGATAATTAGGAAACAAGATTTTTTACAGGCTTAATCTTTTACTGTACATCTTATTTTTGTAGATTTTAATTAAACTCTAGTAATATCTAACTGACTCAGTTCGAGTCCATTCGTGTGCTCGAATGCCTGAAGATGCCGAAAGGCGAAACCCGGGTCGTTAGTGACAAAATACATGGAAGTGTACAAAATCTCAATAATCCAAATTTGATATTGAAATTCCATCAAGCACCCTCAGTCGATGTCTTAAAGTAATTCTTACAGTTTAGGTTTCAAGTAATAATAACCAATGTCATTCTAAAATAACCACAAATTATTCATTTTGGAACTGGTAGACTAAACATTTCTTCACAATTTACTCAAAACTAAAAAATTTGACTTGTAACACTTTGGAATTGAGGTATTGATTTGTAATAGTTTGTGTTACCAATAATTTTTAATTATAAATTCATATGGACAATCCTGTATGAGATAGATTTATATGGTTCTTTATGGAACTAAAATGAATCAACATTACAATTTATTGTGATCATTTTTGCATCGGAGTCCACACTAAATCGTTTTTTTACATTCACTTTGATGACGCAGGTTCCCCACCTCTGTCGTACACCATCGTACAATAATTATTGTAATGACTGTATAGTGTAGCCCTATATGCATTCACGTTCATATTTAAATAACCAACGGTTGTCAACCTGTAGGAAATTACAAGTATGAGATAAATCCTCGCTCAATCCTCGGACACCTATCGACTGATCACTCTTATCTTTAAAATCTCTGTCACCCCCTAAGATAAATGGACGACCATCCATCTGACAACGACTGAAAGATACCCAATTGGTATCGCAACCTGGATACGGCACCTTGAATAAAATGAAATATTTATGCGTGCCCGTTCAATATGAACCATCTGCATACTTCGACATCATATTTTAGATATATTTGTATGAGATGATTCCTCGTTAGCTTCCGACAAATTGTATTAAATACGTTTAGTTTCATTCATACGTTTACCTTCCGTTAACCGTTAACTAACGTACTGTATAATGAACGAATGTTGTTAACAGCTAATTATTGGTTTTTTTTTTAAATATATGTAGACAAATGTAAAATAATAGTGCGGTTTGAAGTGCCATTAGTTTGCTTCGCCGAAATTAAATGCCAAATTAACGTCATCTGGTTAGGATACGTCGCCAGCAACACAGATTTTAATTAAATGAAGAAATAAACTAGTCTAGGGTGATAACATTGTTAATAGCTTTTGATTATTTTAAAAATGAATGTATCAATATACATACAAAAAAAATCGCTTAAAAGTTAAATCGCGTAAAAAGTGGAATGGGTGAGTATACAAAATGACACTTACATACCACACAAATTTATAATTTGATGTGCACCTCAGCGAATAAGATTAATTTAAATATTTACTCCCTGAACGAAACTTGTGCTAATAATTTTATGAAATTGTGAAATAATCACTTCGATTTAAATGTTTTTTTGTTTATAAATCAATGATGCACTGAATCCATTTTCTCAGTGATAGAAATTATTAATATTTTTGACATTGTAATTATGTTTTGTATGAAATGCTTATGTTTTTGTGCTACCGGTTTTTTCGTTTGTTTTATTCTCGTATTGTTTTTCTCTCACATAACTGGCAACGCATCTAAAAGCCATATAAAAGCATTATATTTTTTTTTATACTAAATCAAAATTTCCTTATGATTATTAAAACTGTTTTAACTTTTCCTTTTCTGTGATGGACAAAAATTGAAAGCAAAACTGGTAACACTATTAACCACAGCGTGCTCTATCTAGACATTTTGTATTTATTACAAGTGAACATCCTATTATTTCATTTTTTATTTCGAAATTAAACATAATAGAACAACATTGGACTTCACTGGTGAAGTTAAAAGTTGGTGCACGAAGCTTAATCTATTTATCATTCGATTGAACAGGAGTAACAGATGACATTTTGTGACATAATGTACGGGTGCCTTATTGTCTACAAGGTTTGGGAAGCTGTGTAAAAACAATTCATTAAAAATAATTACATCGTGAGTATACAAAGAATAGAACCCTAAAAATATATCCGTTACTAATGTTGAGCGTATGAACTCGTTATATATGGTATTGACGATGTCGTGATGCTGACACAGTTATAACAATATCTTATATCGACTGTATTTTGGCCAAGTGATGTGACACTCAAATAATACGAAAATCAGTTAATGATCAGATCTCATTTTAAAAACGACAGAGAAGGTCTCGGCCAAATGATATAAATTAGAAAAATAAATTGACCACTTTTTGGAAGGGAAACATCATTTTACATTGGTTTTAGGTTTAAAAATTCTGACCTGGCAACTCGATGTAAACCACTATTATATCGACAAAAGAGAATTTACAGGAGTGCATTTCAAAGATTCAGAACGCAACTCACCATGTAATGTTTTAGATAAAAACAGTTTTTACTGTTCAGGAGGAACAATTTAAATTTTTAGGCTTACATCAATTTGGCCAAAAAACCGTCGATATCACTTATTTTGATTTATATATATATCTATCTGTCTGTAATGCATTTATCTTCTTAGTATAAAACCGTGAATAATGAAAATCTTCTTTATTGAAATGATTTCATGACTTTTTGTAAGTTAACTTTTATTAATATGAAACCGTGAAATAAGAAAATTTTAATTTGTAATTTTAAACATGTATTATAAAATGATTCCATAACAATCACTGGTCCACTCTATTTGCCTTTCCGGCGTGGAGACATGGAGTCTATAAGCGAAAGACAAAAAACACTAGACACATTTTAAATGTGGTCCTGGAGAAGGATGCTCCATTAACCATGGACGACCAAGCGCACAAACAGAGCCTCAATCCCATGAACACCGCAGCCGAAGCCGGCTAACTCGGCTACAGGTCCGCTATATAATTAATCCAAGTTTGTCATAATATTAGAGAATATGTAGATTACGTAGGTCGTCAAAGGAAATGGAGTTCACGACCCTCACAAGTGAGGAATATGTCTATGAAGAAGAAGAAAAAAGTTATGATTAAATAAAATTTCTAAATTGAAACTCCGCAGACCACCAAACTTTTCTCGCGTACCACCAGTGGTACACGGACCACCGGTTGACGAACGCTATTCTAAACCTTTGCATCACGGATTTTATTTTGAATCTTTTAGTAGATTTTTCATTTTCAATCATAACGTTCAATTTGATTGTACCTGATGACCCTCCAGTCTCGTGTCAATCAACGAATCATCAATATTCAGATGCGTCTATCGACCCTCCGAGAAAGGGACCAAAGTCTTAGTATTTCGATGTGGCAGACACAATAGATCCTTTATGAATATGTGAAAAGGTTTTTAACTTTTAGCATAGCAATAAAGAATATCCAAATTGCCGCAGATTGCATATTTTTAATATACAAACGGAGACATATTGGTTTTTCAATGTTATCTTAAAAGCATCGATTTTTTTAACGTCAAAAAAATTGTGAGATATTTAAACAGTGGTTATTTCAATAAGGTAATGATTAAAGACGTCGTTTTTATATTTATATAGTCAAAAAATTTTTTTTTGTAGGTAGGTACTATTTCCACTTTTTTTTATTGTGTTATGGATACTGACAGTTTCATAAATTATTTTATGGAATTCTGTTCGTAGGCATGGATTTTTGTGATGTCTAGAATTCCCTACCACTTATTTCATCCTTAGAAAACGGGGTTAAGCAAGAGCAATTAGTTAACCACTTGTTTTATACTTTTATCCCTGGACTCTTTCTGGAGGTTGAATAACTTAATAAAAAGCAGGGCTCGTAGAAAAACAACTGTTGATAGTCCTCCATTAGAAATCCTATGTATTATGCTCCGAATTGGAAGTATATGGACTCCTAATAGAGATTTATCAACAGAAGTTTTCTACGAGGACTGCTTGTTACTCAGTTGCTCAAACTCTCTCTTTCGAAAAGAGTAAGGATAGAAGAATAAGACTAGGATAGAACCAGTGGTTAGCTTATCGCTCTCGCTACGCCCTGTTTTTAGGATCGGATGAATGGGAGAGAATTCTAGACATCACAAACATCTATGCCTACGAACAAAAAACAATAAATCGGTTAAAAAATTTAATGAAACTTCGCCCAAGACAGGGGTCGTTTGTATAAGTTCTTAGTTTATCATCGTCCTTTTGAATATACTTCTTGTAAAACCCACGAAATGAGGATTCCACTGTTTTAAGTTTTGTAACATTAAATGATGGATAATTTTCCATTCTATATTTTGATATATTACAAATTTTGTGATTCGCATGAAAAGTTATTATATGTGACGTTTACATTATAACAAATTTATATTCGCTAAGTTAATTCAAGCGAGTAAAACCAATGTGCAACAGTTTCTATCTGGACCCAGACAACCCTCTGACAAGTACGAGGCAAGATGAAGTCGAAAGAGTCGACGGCTTCAGGTACTTGGGGGTAAACATCACGGGAGATGGCAATCCGATTAGGGATAGCTGGATCAACCTTTACCTCAATGCGAAAAGTATGGGACTCACGGTTGTACTCGGTAAGAACCAAGTGCCACTTATTCAACTTGACGGTTGCGAGTCATGGCACCTCACCAACGCACAGGGTAACCGTTTACTGGGTTTTGAACTTTACTAGGGGTACGGTGGTTTGATTTTTTCAGGAACTCATAAGTAAGAGAATGGATGGACCAGCCTCTTATTACGTCCAAAATAAAAAGAGCCACTATGGACCTGGTTTGGAAACGTACTGCGGATACTCCAGGGGAATCTGAACCCTGCCTGTCTCTTCTACCAGCCAGATGGATTCCGTCGCCCTGGAAGGCCGCTGATGACATCCATAAGATGTATTCGGTGGAGCTACGGGACGCTGGGATGACCTGGGAGGAAGCGAGGAGGCTGACAGGGGACAGAGAAGCTTGGAGGAACCATGTGATGGCCATATGCTCCGAATAGGGAGCGGATATAGTTAAAAAAAGAGTTTATTCAACACGGATTGAGTTGTTTGAGTTACTAACAGGTAAAATAATAGCAAATAGTCCCTTAATAATATAGCGTTTTCAGTTAAAGGTGTAGAATTGGGAGTTGAAATTTAAAGTAGTAAAGTTGACCTAGAAATGGCAGTCAGAATGTTTGGGATGATCGCTTGTGACCGACATACATAGAAACATACAGATTTCTACATGTATGTTGTGCTATGTACTTAGTAAAGATTAATATAAGTATTTTAAATGATACAATTATTTCGTAAAATACCTGTATTGACAACGTAATAGAATTTCCAAGTAAAAAAAATTATATCGCATTTGAAATCAAAATGTTATTAATGTTATCAATCAAAATGGTCACGATGGCTAGAAATAACAATGGTCAATTGACTGAAACAAGATGTTTCTATTTTGATAGCTTTATTTACTTAACATATCGATAACACTATGTCTCCCGAAGACTATTTTGATGTACATTATAAGGTGGAATAATTCAAAATATCGTTTCGTTATCAAGGAAGCAGGTAAGTAAAAAAAATTGACGGAAACTAGGTAAGTGCACAATAAGAATCTTCGATATCAATTCTTTGTCTATAACAGTGGTTCTTACGGACCCCCATGGGGCCTTGTGACCGCTGAGAGGTCTGTAGCAAATTAAAAATAATTTTGGGGTGCGTGGACAACGTCGGGGGGTCGGCGAAACATTTTCATTATTATGAAAGTTGAAATAAACAGCAATAAATAAATTGATAGCGATTTGTTGGGTGTTGGAACCTTTTGTAAGCAGACCCACAAACTCTGAATCTATACTATATATACTAATACAAAATAAATTTGTTGTATTATCTATAAATGAGTAGCGGAAACCAATGTTTGAACAAGGATACCAGAAATTTTGTTTATAAAACAGATACCAATTTTATATCCTTAGTAGAACGTGGATTTAGTGCAGTTATGAACCTTATCATACTTTAAATATCAAAATCATTTATTTATATTTTATTTGTACATCATCATTTACCATACAAGACATCAAAATTATTTTTCCTAATATGCAGCCATGGACATTTTGACACACCCTGGTTTTTTTTTTTTAAGTTAAAGTTTCATTAGTTTCCAGAACTGAAATCGCCTAGCGGTAACGACAATAATTCGTAGGATCGGCCGACTCTTGTTACCAAGGCGTTCAATAGCCGCCGGACACATCCGCTGGACGAGTCCATTTTTGAAGGAAAGGAGTAGCTCCGACGATGCAGGGAGTTTTTTAATTGTATGTGTGAACAATCGATTACGATCTGTCGAGTGGAGGTGACGATGTGAATTGTTTTTGTTTATTTTGAAATTGGACGTAATTTAAAATCGTTTGTCGTGGCATTTGTATTATAAAATTTGGATTATTGAGATTTTGTACACTTCCATGTATTTTGTCACTAACGACCCGGGTTTCGCCTTTCGGCATCTTCAGGCATTCGAGCACACGAATGTCAGTTCGAGTCCATTCGTGTGCTCGAATGCCTGAAGATGCCGAAAGGCGAAACCCGGGTCGTTAGTGACAAAATACATGGAAGTGTACAAAATCTCAATAATCCAAATTTAATATTGAAATTCCATCAAGCACCCTCAGTCGATGTCTTAAATTATATTTGTATTATAACTTAAAGTAAATTCAGTTGCTAAGTAAATGTAAATGTAGAAGCAATTTTAGGTGTTAAGGAATTATATTTTGTGTATTGTAAGCCACTGCATCTTCGATGGAAAAATAAATAAGTGTTGAACTGGATTTGAAATGGTGTTTGTCTGAGATCCCAGCCTTTCCAGGACGTTCGATAACCAGATTTCTATGCAAGCAATAATAATTGTCCGTGTCTATTGATCCTTTACTTGATCAGAATCATATTGGCATAAATCCAACTATATTTATTGTATTTATATATTTGCTGTATTTATTGGGTCAGTAATTAATCAAAATGGTCAATAACTAATTTTATGGATTTGTTACTGACCGTTTCTTTAATATTTACTCACCGCTATTTGAATTCGATACTGACCAAATAATTAGTTACATAAAATACCGAGGCTAAAGACTTTCTTTTACGAGTTAAAATTTTCATTTCCTGTCTACTCATAATTGTCAATATGTTACTTATCAAATTCTGTCAGTAGGGTGTAATATATTTTACTGATGAAATACATTGCTGAGTTTTTCCAAAGGGTATAATTAATGTATTTACTGAGTTACTCCTGACAGAGAATTGATATCCAAGAATTTCATTGTAAACTTACCTAGTTTTCGTCAATTTTGCTACTCAACTAACTTCTGCCAATACGGTGACTGTATGAATTCATACAATGTAGTTTTGTTATTCAATATTCGAAACTTGGAATTCTTGGTTATAACGAATAATGTCAAAAATAATCACAATACACGTGTTCGGGATTTAACATTTATCGTACAAGTTAAAATATTTTTTATATGCGGTATAGAAGATGAAAGTAAACAACACAATTATCTGAATATTATTTATTCAATTTAGAATAGAGTCGTCTATAAAGAACCTTTGATCGATTGGTCCAATAACAGTGACATCGTCGTGGGGGAGGGTTGTAATAAAATATAATCGACATAATAATCTATTTTTTATTCCATGGGCACACAGGTATACAATATTCCGTTTCACATATTTGATAAAACTCAGCATGAAATCAATTTTAAGGGTTCAATTGATCGCATCAAAAAAACGGACGTTGACCGTTACACCACGAACCCGACATATATAACTGGTTAAGCCAATTCATTTCTGTACACAGTGGTTTCACTGATGAAGTCTTTGAGCTTGAATGGTTTGTGGATAGTCCTAAACATAATTCAAAGGTGTTTTGACCCATTGATATAACACTCAAAATCTAAATTGTTCAGGAGAGAGTAAAAACTGTTGTTACCGAAAACATTATATGGTGAGTTGCGTTATGAATCTTTGAAATGCACTCCTGTAAATTCTCATGTCTGTAAACACGGGATTAAACGTAGGTAATGTCGATATAATAGTAGCTTACATCAAGTGGGGGAGTCAAAATTTTTAATCCTAAAACCAATATAAAATGATGTTTCCCTTCGAAAAAGTGGTCAATTTATTTTTATCATTTCCATTATTTGGCTGAGACCTGCTCTGTCGCCTTTAAAATGACATACAATCAATGACTAATTTTCGTATTTTTTGGCCAAAACACCGTCGATAGTGTAAATGCTGGAAGCAACTACATTTTTTTATATAAGATATTTAATCATAAAATAGTTTAACCTTTATCGGCCGGAGTATTTTTTACGCAGTTATTGCGTGACCCTAAGATGTAATTAAAATAACTATATCTCTTAAACTAGTCAACTTATTTGATAAAGTAAAAATCTTTACAAAAAAAAGATTGCTTAAATTTTATAAAAGCTTTATTTACTTCACAATTTATATCATTTTTTTAAAACTATAAAAAGTACACCAAAATTAAATTAAAAACTTCAAAATTACTAAAACAATAGCGAATCTAACTAAAAAATTACAATTGAAACCTTAAAATTACATAAGGATTAAATATTTTTTTTCGTATGTTAATTTTTAAAACATTTATTTATCTATAGACGATCTCGGTACGCAGATGTTTGCATTAAGTATTATGACAAAAATGTTTATAATGTAATGTTTATATTTTGAATATTTTTATCATAAATCAGTGTATTTCGAGAGCCAAATGTGTCATTATCAACGGTTCCGTACGGGACCACTGGGCGGATAAAGGTTAATAGAATCTTTCTTAGATAGTTTCAAACAAATAAATCTTGAGATTAATTTTGTCAAGCAATTTAACACACACTCGGTGACGCGTAATAATCACGAGGCATATTATTGTCGTTCTGATTGTTTTCTTCGTTTTACGTTTAACACTCTCGCCCCTGGACGCACTTATACACATAATAAAATTAATTTAATTTACAATTATTGTCTCCCACTAAATAAGCGAATGTTATCTCTATACTGCGATCTAACCGGTGTAAGCTTTGACGCGACAAAACTGAAAATACAGCTGATGAGATACGTACAGAAGCTCGAAGAGATAATATAAGCCTTAACAAAGGGGGCTAAAATTTATGTACTACTAGTGAGTACCCGGCATGCGTTGCAATTTCACTAAAAAAAAGAAAGGGTTTGTATTTTAATTCTGTTTATTGAAGTGCTTTTGGATTGGAGGTATGCACGGGCCGAAATTTCATAAAATCACCTGGTCTGAGCTTAGTCCAGCCCGAGCCTGAGTCTCAATATCACACTTGTTACCCGAACCCGAACGAAGCCTAGATTTATTTTTTTCATCCCGAAAAAAGCGCGGTTTATTTTTTAATATAGTAATTCATTTATACTTTTCAAACAATATATTGTATTGTTTCCATATTTACAACGATATTCATAGCACATATGAAATATAATTTAAGCAATTTAAAACATCGACTGAGAGTGCTTGATGGAATTTCAATATCAAATTTGGATTAATGAGATTTTGTACACTTCCATGTATTTTGTCACTAACGACCCGGGCTTCGTCTTTCGGCATCTTCAGGCATTCGAGCACACGAATGGACTCGAACTCAGTTTAAGCTTTATCTTAATACAATACTTAACAATAAATTTATCTTAATACAATACAAAATTAAGCTTTATCTTAATACAATTGTACTTGTACACAAAAATTTTAACCCTGTTAGCACTCTTATATTTTTGGGTATCGGCTATCAATACACTGAAATCTGCCGTCTCAACAGTTGAGACGTTAGCAGTCAGCGGGTTAAGATGTAGGCAGAAGGTTCTTGTTGGAATTTGGATTTCAAATTTTAATAGCATTGAGAATTTGAGTTCATCTATCTACTAGGAATGCCAAAAAGGAAAATCCGTCGATAGCGATGAAAATACTGGAAAATTTATAAAAATTGAAACACAATGTTATCCATAAATTTTATCCAAATTGAAGTCTTATGAGGACCCTAACGAAGGTCTTCAACAGTTTTCATTTTAAAGAACACCACCATGGAAGTCAGTTTCATAATTTGGCTCTTCATAAAATACACTCGTTTTTTTTAAGCTATGTCGGTTCCCAATTGAATGCATATGATTTCTTAATGGAGGTATCACAGCAGAAGTTTTTTTACGAGAACTGATTGTTATTCAGTTGTTCAACCTCTTTTTTGCCGAAGAGAAAGGGGATCGAAGGAAAGTGTTAGAACAGAACTATTGGTAAGCTAATTGTTCTAATTACGCCCCATTTTTAGGATCGGATAGGTGGGAGGGAATTCTAGACATTTATGAAACTGTCCATAGCGGAATATTACCCCGACACGTCCGTAGCCGAGGCGAACTAGGTTTACAACTGCACCACGTACCAAACATATACTGATCACATAAAAGTTACTCAAGACCTACGCTGAGTTGATCAATAAAAAACATTATTTAATTACACCGTATAGCTTGGTAGCGTCATACGGAGAGCGAATACATCTTAGCTCATAGAATCTTTCCAATAACAAACTGTCATTATTTCAACACATTTTATTTCATAGAAGCTTTCTCCTAAGACGTTCCTTGTACTCATTTAACTGCGGTTTAAGCTTCATTTTTAAATGTTTCCTATCTTACAATCCTTATACCGTGGACGGCCAAGCACACAAACAGCTCTATCCTGAAAAAGCTCCAAATACAGGAAAGACTCTCGGCCGTTTATACAAGATGCCTACTTAGTTTTTTTGGCCACATCACCCGCAAGCCTACCGATAATTGTGAGAGGCTCGTCGTCTCAGGAAAGGTCGAAGGCAGAAGAGGACGGGGAAGGGTCGCAACTCGTTGGAGTGACCAATCGAAGGACGTCACAGGCCTCTCCTTACCAATGACCCTCAGAGCAGCGAAGGATCGTCAAAGAAAATGGAGTTACGTGACTAATACGGCAAAGAAGAAGAATCTTGTAATCAATGTTATTATTTTGTCGCTATAAGATCTTTTGACGTATTGACCAGTCTTAACACCACCTCTTTGATGAAAAAATCGGCCATTTTTTGAAACCCTCCAATCTGCAATAGTAAATTAAAAATGAAATCACTTCCTCTTCGCCCAATTGGTTTGACTGTACGGTGTGCGTCATATTATAAGAGTCCTTCACAAACCTACGGTCAGTTATAATTGCTTTGATATATCGCGACACTATACTCGGTTCTCAGGCCGCCGTAATTGTGTTTTGTTTCTCCTCTCGCTATAAACATAATATCGCCGAACCGCGCGTGCGCAACGCAATGTATAGTCCGCTCAAATATTATTACAATCAATCCATGTAAAATACATTCCGTGTGTTCGATTAATTTATTTATTTTTAAGTTTGGAAAAATTTTGAATTTCTAGCCGGGGACGAAATAGGAAGAAATTTTAGAACAACAACTGGAAAAATTTATAGATCTTTCCATAGAGTACACATGTACATTAAAAACTTGTTTTGTTTAAAAATCGTCTGGACCGTGTTTAGCGACTCATATCGTCGCTGTCCTGGTAGAATACACTAAATCGAAAAAATGACATATTGAGTTAATTATACCAAAATGTTTTATATTTCAAATTCTACCGTATGAAAAACACACTTATTTTTATAAATTATACTTTTACTTAAGAACAGTTTTGTACAAACACCCAAAATGAAAAATGTAAAGCATTTCGAACATTTGACAAACTTCAAAGTCCAATTACTCAAAATTAGTATTTTCCAGTTAGTGTCTTCTTCCAGGATAACAACGATACTATTAAAATTTGAATTGGCTACCTTTAAAAAATACGCACACCAAAATACACAATATCCAAAGCTATGGAGCAGGCTTCGGCAACCTTTTTCAGCTGCGTGTCAAAGTAAAACAAATGTGACTATTAAGAAGGCTGTTTGGGTCAGTGGGTATTTTCATATGCACGTTAATAAAACATCTGAAGGTTAATAATATAATAACTTTTATTGTAAAAATAATTAGAAAATACTTTTAAATTTTAATATTAGAATAACAATCAAATCGAGTTCTTGAGATTTTGTACATTTCCATGTATTTTGTCACTGACGACCTGGGTTTTGCCTTTCGGCATCTTCAGGCGTTCGAGCAAACGAATGAACTCGAACTGAGACAAGTAGACAGTGTATAACAATTCTGTACAAGATAAATACGACAACTCTTATCCCTGAGTCTAAGAAGTTAGCATCTGGAATAGTCTACGCAATGTTACACCACGAGTACGGAAGGGTTAAAAACGAGTAACGCAATGTTACACCATGAGTACGGAGTAAGGGTTACAAACGAAAACCTTATAGCAATTGATGCCCAACACATCGATATCACGAGAAGATTATTATTTTCTATTTTTTTCAAAATCTTTTCGCAATGTCTAAAATTTATCAGTCCACAACGTTGAGCTTTCAAAATCAATCATTTCTAAACTAAGATTATCAATTTAAGATATTTAAAATATTTTTTTTTTAATTTTAATTCCATGTCCGCTCCCAATGTGGAGCATTTGGTCTCCTAATGGAGGTATCTTAACAGAATTTTCTACGAGAATTGCTTGTTATTCAGTTGCTCAACCTCTCTTTTTTCGAAGAGAGTAGGGATAGAAGGACTAGTGGTTAGCCAATCGCTCTCGCTACACCTCGTGAGGATGGGATCTGTGGGAGGGAGGACTTAGACTAAGAACAGAAATCCATAAATCGATTGAAAGATCAATCTATGAAAACCGTCCGCACCTGGAATCGAACCCGAGACATCCGTTACCGTAGCCCGCGACGCTACCAACTGCGCCATGGACGTCGACAAATTTAAAATATTGTAACTCTAAATTTTTAACATCCATATTGCCGGGTCAATATTATCTTTTTCATGTTGACTTTTTAACAAAGGAAAACATAAATGTTCTAGGTTTTATGTCAGCTTCAACTAGTAAAATATCGAACAAAAACTCTTCCACTCCTCGTACATAATTGTGTGATCATTTCTTTGGAGTCGAACTTGAAATCATCAAACGGGTCACTTGATCACCAGCGAGTCATAGCTTACCGAGGACTGCTATAGAGTAATGTATCATATTGTTGTTTTCATATTTCACAAAGTTTTCGCATAAAAGCTTAAAATATTCCCGCTTATCTCTTCCCATCCTCCAGTCGTAGATGCACCACGACGACGTGACGTGATGTGATACTACACGACAACGTGTTCCTGGAAAGTGCCGCCTGGAGTTGAACCTTGACCCTTGCGTTCGAAGCCAGGTTATGGCAGCTTCTACGTAATGCCCGGCAATCGCTGAAAGGGATCTGGTCCTGGGATTGCGAACGTCCTAATGGTAGTGCATCAGTAATATTTGAATAACCCTGTAAATTATGTTACATTGAAAAGTGTTTTATTAATTTTGTTACACACAATTTCATGTTATTTTTTATTTGAAAAGGATTGACGTTGACCAATAACAAACCGACCAACTAATAAGCGTTACGATTACGGATCTCACCGGTTCGAATCCCAGTAATGACAGCTTCGTAAATTGATTTTTTTAATCGATTTATGAAGTTGAGCAACTAAGAGAAGCTTCTGCTGAGAAACCTCTATTATGAGACCATCCACATTGGAAGTGGATATTAATTAAAAAATAAAATACGTATAATATTTTATTGAACTACACTAGATGTTGAAAGTTACTCATCAAGACAGGTTTCGCTCACGAAGAGAATTGTCAGTTGATAATTATAAACATTTGGAAATAGTACAAACAAATTGTGTTTTATTTTTAAAATACTTTAAGTACACAGGAACTATAATAATATCTAATTATTGTCAGTTCCGTGGTACGCTCGTAGACGTGAATGTTTGTGATGTTTAGAATTTCCTTCCTCCCAACCGATACATTAAACTACTAGTCCCGACCTAGCTCTATCCATCTATCCCTACTCTCTTCGAAAAAGATAGGTTGATTAACTAAATCAGTTAACGTAGTAAAAATTCTTTTGAGATACCTCCAATAGGAGTCCATAACTTCCAGATTGGTAATGGACATGTTAAAAGAAAAAAACATCTTTAATAATTCGTTCTACTGATGAAATTAATGGCTACGACTTGAAAACTAACTATTTTGCCATGTAAAACCCTCCCTTAAGATATTTTTCAAAAAACTTTAGAATTTTAAAGAAAATAAATATTAAACTACTTAAAAATGTCCTTTATTCAAGGGTTAACGTAAAAGGACATTATTTATTAAAAAAACGCATTCCGTCATTCGCAAAGATGCAGTCATCGGCCTCATCATGATGTTTTGTCATAAACTTCATCTTGGCATGGAGACGTGACTGATGATGATCATAAAATATGATTCATGATAAAAATGCCTCAAAGTTTTTATGGTTTTTTGAGAAGATGGTAATGGCCTCCCAGAAGAGAATTAAACGGTACTTACGTGATGCTAGAAACTTAGGAATTATAATAATATGTCTCAGTAAAATGAAATTAACTTTTCAAGCTTTTTAAATATTGTTTAAATAATTATTTATTCATGAAAGAGAAAAAAATCTTGACACTACAGCTCCGTTAATTACCAATGCTTTAAATGAGTTTTTAATGTACGTACGTGCTTTATCGATATATCTATCAATTTTCTCAGTTGCTAATCTAAAATCTCTTCCTATTTCGTCTACAGTTCGAAATTCACAATTTTTCCAAACATAAAACATTGTTTTTTTACACGATCTCGATCATCGTTTTAAACGGTCGCCGCACTCCGAAAAAACGATAGTGTAAAAGAATATTTTAGTTTTCATTATACACCGGAAAACACTAAACAACTTAAATTATACTTTAAACTATCATACTGCCCATAACAGTTTCTCGTGATTTACTGAAAACTCTAAAAACATTCTTGAGCGTGTTTAGTGGCTCAGCGACTCAAATATGTTTACACTTTAGTTGAATGAATTAGAACTTACTTGGTAGAACTCCATTATAATATAATAAAAAATTTAAGTATTTTCTTCAACACAATTTTATCAGTTACTATTCTATCATGCAGTTCTGACGATGGCGTGAAGCCGACATAGCTATAAGCTAACTAATACAATTTTGTAGGACTGAATACTTTGATATTTTATCCTATTATTTACACGTTCAACTTACCTTATATCAAATCGAATCGAACTGTATGGGCCAGGACCGTCAGAATGCATGCGCTGAACAGGTGGCACTTGGTTTTGTTCTGATCAAGTATCAAATCCTCTGTCGTTTATTCAACTGACAAAAATATTTATCAGTTGATAATGCTCGTGATAAACGAAACTGGTCCTGGTCATTATATAAATGTGGAGCAGTGGAAAACAAATTCTGCTTTCTTTTTAAAATAAAGTAGTGTAATATATATTGTCTTGGTATCGTCATCAAATAGATAAGATCATATTACAATTTTTTTTATGTCTAGCGACTATTTTATGTTATCATATTGTAATAAATTGAATATTTCGTCGCTGTTCTGAAAGAAAACACTACATCGAAAAAATGGCATATTGAGTAAGTTATATTTTTTGTTTCGGTCTGCTACGTACACGAATAAATCAGAAGGTTTTTCAGAGATGTCGCTGTTTGTACGTATTTGATTATTTTTTTAGATTGTAGATTTTAAATATTTTTTTTTTCAGAAACATTCGCGGGTGTGCTAACAACAACTCACCCAACTTTCATCGAAATCAGATGAATGGTAAAGGAACACATAGAAGACAGACAAACAAACAAACATTTATTTATATATATCTAGATTATCATACTTTTATTTAAAAAACAGTTTTGTACAAATATACAAAATGAAAAAGGTATAACATTTCAAACTTCAAAGGTCAATTACTCAAAAGTATTTTTCAGGTAGTGTGTTCTTCCAGAACAACGACGATTTCATCTCAAATATTTTATTTAACGTAGTATTCTAAGCTCACCAACAACACAATTTGAAAAAATATTTATTTTATTTTACAATAGGACGAACAAAATTTTAAATAAATCTTTAACCAATTATTTTCTATTTGTTTAAAATTAATTCAAAAATACGTGATTTTATGGATAGTAAAATAGTGAAAAAATTCGATAAATTTCTATTCATCAAAATATTTATCTAATTAAAGGTATGCATTAAGTTAATTTAATGCCCACTACTGTTTTTATTAATGTCATAATTCTTAATTTGAACGTAAAAAAATACTTCTTTTGATTGTTTTAAATTAATATTTGAATCTCACTTAAGCAACTGACATACATCACTCATTGTCTTGAAAAAATCACGCATTAATTCAACGTGATTAATAATTTCCACGTATTTTTGATTCGCTATCTATTTTCTAGAATCTCTGAATTTATTATATACTTAAAAAATGAATTATTTATTAAATCTGATTAAAAACACCTAGTTCTTAATCTGGTTGCGTGCTTTTAAATGGTTGCTTATTATTAAAAATTACAATAAATAATTAAAACAATGGCTACCCACAGTTCGAATCAAACTAACTTTCTCATGGGCCTATGTTTGTTTTATGTTAATTGAATTAGATATTAAATGTATCAAAGTAAAATATCTAGTTATTAATAGGTTTGATTTTTAAATGTACATTTAACGAGTTTTTTTTTTGCTGGGATGATTTCTGTAACTGTCGTTATATTTAATTGTATATGTTTTTACAATTAAAAGTGATTATTTAACGTGTATTTAACTATTTCCGGTGATGAAATTGATAATTTGGCTCATTTATTGGCTTAATGGGATTGTCTGATATGGCTTATACTTCCAGGGTTAACTTTAAAACTTGAACGGTCGATAATTGAAAAAAAAAACGATTTCTCTACATCGATTTTTTTTACGATACAGCGCACTACTCTCAGCGGATTCCACTGCCGTTGCTGTTGGGCTTACTGTTTTAATGTAAAGCCCGTTGACCTCTTATGAGAAAGAAATATTATGAATTTTAATTAGACAGTCATTTCAATAAAATATATTCCCAGTCACTGATAATCTTCTTTCAGAGAGAGAAGATAAAAATATGACATCTAAAATTAACTTTAAAGCCAATCGTTCGTTCTCTTTATCACAAAAAATATACATATACTTAATTACCTTTGAATATATGGGGAACGAAGCAGTACTAATGGCAACACAGATGAACTGCCAACACTGGAAGGCAGTATAGACCCGGACAGAACGCGCAATACCGGCAAGAGAAGCGAGCAACAATACTACTTCTCTGGCCGTCGGCTTCACGGGTCCGCCCGTGCTTCTGGACTAGTCGACGGCCGATAATACACACATAAACGTCACATAATAAACGATTAATAAATATGAAAATCCGTTTTTAATTTAAAAAAACATTGTATCTATGTTTCTGTTTGGTTTGTGCACCCGTGACACGTAACTGAGTTGTCAAAGACGAAAATCTTTGAAAACTTATTTATTAACAGCCATAACTATTAAAGTTATATTAAATTTGTGGCGAGTCATCAATATAGACGATGCAATTTTACAAATAATATTTATAAATGAAAATGCAGTCAGCAAATTCGATTCGGCATTTCTGCAATTTTGAAAATTCAAAAGCAATTCTGCATACGTAATGATAAAGGTGGAACGCTCTGAAAAGGCAAGTCGTGATGAGTAAAGCAGAACACAGACAGCCGACGACGATATATATGGAGAAGCAAGTGAAGGACGGATATTTTGTCGTCACTCGCTAAGCTGAAAGCACGCATAGACCGACTCCCTGGAACTGCATAATCGTCACACGTCATCATCATCCTTTATCTACAGTTAAATCTTATCACTTTAAGGTGTTAACCGTCAATTCTTTGTGGAAAGACATTATATTTTAAAATAATAAAACGCAATTCATTTGTACTACTTCCACATATTTATAATGATCAGGACTGGTTTTGCTCATCATGAGCATTATCAACTGATATGAATACCTTCTTTTTTACAGTCAATTTTATATAAATAAACCTGTTAAGTTTGTATTTTTAAAATAATTATTTTTAAATAAATATGTGGAAGTAGTACAAATGAATTGTGTTTTATTTTTTTAAATAAATCTTATCAATCATACAATAGTTGGACGCGTATTTATAAAATTAGAAAAACTTAATGAAAAGGGTACAGCGTTTCAAACATTTGAAAATTCCAATTACCATCAACTGGTATAAGTTTTCCCATCGGTCTAAGATTGGCCCACTACATGGAAAAAGGTACTGTTATATTACCATAATAATACTAATGCCAGATGAATATTTTTTAGTTAGTATTGAGTAGCCCCTGGTGGTAAAAAGGTGAATGAATGTGCAATGTATATTGTTTTATTGTTGAATTTATAACCTGTCAGCTTGGAATGATAAAACACTATTTAATAACTTTTCTTTAAATAAATCGGATTAGTCGAAATTTCAATTTGTATTACTAATGTGTAAACCGAATGCTGCATATTTTTTCCCATCTCAATTATTTACAGAATATATGAAAGCATAAAGACAAGTGGCCAAGACTTTAAAATCACTGAATTTATAGTAATTACAGTGATTGTTATTGTATTGTGGGCTAAAATTACCACGTTTGGATGAAAATTTTGCCCACCTTGTTTTATCTATATTTGTATATCAATTATAATAATTATTCTATTTATCAAACTTGAATTGTTGAGACTTTGTACGTTTTTACGTATTTTGTCACTAAAGACTCGGGCTTCGCCCCTCGGCATCCTCAGGCATTCGAGCACACAAGTGAGCTCGGACTGATAATTCAAGTTTGATATTAAAATTCCATCAAGCACCCTCACTCAATGTCTTAAATTAAATAATCTATTTATGTTTATTAAATTTAATTTTATCTCTCTGTAGAACAATACCATACATAAATGCAATGGCGAACCATAAAAATACAAAAACGCTCAGAACTGGGCCAAAGTTA
Source organism: Himalopsyche phryganea (assembly GCA_022494535.1). Classification (NCBI taxonomy): domain Eukaryota; kingdom Metazoa; phylum Arthropoda; class Insecta; order Trichoptera; family Rhyacophilidae; genus Himalopsyche; species Himalopsyche phryganea. The sequence goes on from JAGVSL010000039.1 coordinate 2,186,383, forward strand.
CCCAGATTGACAGTACTTTTTAATTTTTTTTTTAATTTTTCCATTGTAATATCCGTTTTAGATTCAAATACTAAGGCACGTAGCCAAATAGAATATTTACACATAAAAATCCCACTGCTAAAAAATTATTTCAAAAACATACATATTATTAAAACAATACGAAAATTTAAGCACGTTTGCATTAGTAGAGAAATAATATCAAAGCTTATTACTGATCTTATCGATACAAAGAATAAAAGAGACATTACAGGTGTCGGCAACGGTAGTCATTCGTGCCACGATTTACATATTGGACTATTTACCAACTGGCCAAACTGGAAGAGCTTGGAAGTGAAGTGACCTTATCCAGTTATGGATATGTTTCAGAATACTTTTCACAACCTTTGGGAAAATCCAGACATGGACAATAAGCCTGGAAAATTGTTGAAGACGATACGACCGATCAGTCGTATATATCGGCCCCATCGGCATGTCGACTAGGTTTGATCTCTGACAAATTACAAGACATTCAAATGATTCACAGCGTCCTATGGAAAACGATTGGAAAGCAATTCCTTTTATATTCAAATATTATTATTTAACTTCCTATTGTCTTAAATAATTTCTCTTGGCAAAAATTCTAAACGTTGTTACGCTGCAAAATACACCCCGTAAGAATACACCGTTGAGTACCCTACGGTATTAATAAATAAGATGATTTATTTTTTAACTATGTGCGCTCCCCATTTGTAGTAAAAAGCATCAGTAATTCCATGTCAGCCAATCAATTGAAAATGTTGCCAACCACTTTGCCTTACTAGAATAAAGATGGAAATATTTTTAAATATATTTAACTTGTGGATACATAAAAAGTAATGTCCCATGACGCCACTCTATGCAATACTCGGTATTATATGGTAATTAATAATTTTATTGCTCGATTATCATTTTTTTTATTAGGTATTCCAAAGCGGTTACGGTGATTGTTCGGTGATTCAATTCAATGAAATGGTATACGCCATTTATTTTGAATTAGAAATTATCACCAAGTGTCAGTGCCACCTGATACGCAGACAATGAGAATGTGCGTGTATGATGCGCATCAAAATTCACTTCGCCTTTACACTATCTTATTTATAATAGCCCAGACCTGTCATTTTATTATTATCACATACACATGTAGGTATGAAATTTTCTCATTACAATATATGTTTGTCTTGATTTATCTGCAACGCAAACTACACACACACACACTCTCGCTGCACATTCACTGACAAAGACAACGTGTGTATGTGCTGAGTTACAAATAAATCAATATTTTGTAATAGACCAAGTACTGTTTATTCAATAGCATTATTTATTTATTTATTGTAAATTTAAAAGTTGAAATGCATGGAATTACAGCTGAATACAAACATAATAACAGTAACAACAATAATAATAATTATTGAAAACAGTACTACTAATAAAAACAATAATGAAAATAAAAACATTTTTTTTAAATTATTAAATACAAAAAAACAAGACATTAATTTAAAAGGAAAAAATATTTAGTGAACAATACCCAGAGTTTAGTGCTGAAAATATCCAGCTCTCTAGGCAGTACATTAATCATCCGAACGGCTCTTGCAACTGGTGACTCGAATGACTGACGCGAAGAACAAGTTTTAAGAATAAAAATTGTCTGGATATGGTTTTGGCCAACTAGATAACAATTGGGAGCATGAGAATAGTCATGAGAATTTCAGGAGTATAGACTCGTCCTTGAAGAAGAAGAGAGAAATGCTTTAGAATCGAAAACGATCTTCGTGCTTCAAGAGAGTGAAAAGATAGCATTCCTAAAAGAAATTTGGTTGGGTAGTACTCTTTTAGGGAACTATTTAAATTTTTTGAAATAGAAATATTGTAGAATCGCATTATGTCAGTGTTGCGTTATTAGTGGTAGCGAATCATGGCACCTTACTCAAAATAATCAAAACTTTTGATTTTTTTTGGACTAACAGTAAGATGCACTAAGCCAGAGGCCACACTGACTCTTCCACTAAATCCCAATCCCAGTTGGCTTCAAATACGGTACAATTCTCAAAGGCTCGAATCGTAGTACAGGAACGGTCTGAGAAAAGAAATCTGTGCTTCCGGTGGGGCTCGGGTAACAAGTGCAATATTGAGACTCGGGCTGGGGCCCGGCCGGGCTGGACTTGAAGATGACTGGCTGGGATCGGGTAATTTTATGAAATTTCGGCCCATGCATACCTCTAATCTAAAAGCACTACAAAAAACAATTTAAACACAAACCCTTTCTTTCTTTCAGTGGCATTGCAACGCACGCCGCGTACTCACTAGTAATTTATAATAATTATTTATATTTTGTAAAAAGTGTGTTCTTCCAATTCTCTTCGAATTTATCTTGCACGATTTTCCATTTTTCAAAATATTTGGCGCATTTGCCGTCAGTTGTAATGAAAATTATAAAAAAATAAAATGTATGCACATATTATTTTCTGCGTAGCATCATGAACTTCAAATAACAATGATCCTAAAGATCGCATTATACTTTAGTACTTTGAATAAAGACTAACAAAACGTAAATTCCACAGAACATCATAAAGATTGGTTTATCCGATCAACTGGTATCCTTTGTCGGCCTCGTGATGAAGAGCATCCATGCATTCTTCATTGTCATAACTATAAAACTTATTAATATTATCCTTGAAGTCCTTAGAGGAACAAATTGTTATTCTCTTAGGACAAGCTTTGTGAGCGATAAGCGCGCGATAAAAGATGTGAAACTTGTAGGTAAAATTTCTAGACATTGCGTCACGTTTTTGAGTAAAAGTATTAAAATTAAATTAAACGTTTATTAAAAAGGGCCGTGGTTCAGTATCTGCAATCGTGAGCATTTACAGGAGTGCATTTCAAACATTCATAACGTAACTTACCATATAATATTTCCATAAAAACAGTTTTTACGTTCTTCTGAACAAATTCAATTTTTAGGGTTACATCAATTGGCCAAAACACCATCGATAAGTTCAAAAAATAATAATTATAAAATTTTTATTACTATTAAATAGTTCTGACAATGACTTGAAGCCGAAATGTCTATCACCGTTTTCTTATAGTGGTTGTGGAACTAAATACTTTCAATTTTATATTGAAAATTGATTTCAATTAAATATCCGGCAGTCAGTAATACTAGTGATTTTGCATTTTTCCCCTCGAGTTGATCTCGACGAGCTTTAAGCTGTTTTATGATAATGATTTGCTTAATAAAAAGATTAATTTCAATTTCGAACGTGACAAAAAATATCAAATAAAACTCCCACATGAAAATCATATTTTATTTGAATTTCGAAATAAAACTATCTCTCTTTTGTTTTGATCCCTATCTGTTTGAGAAAACATAAAAAAAAAACATTTTGATACAGACAGGTAGATATTATTATTATTATTGTTATTACAGAAGATGAAACATAAACTTTTTATTATTTTACAAATCGTTCCGTTTCTACGTATTTCATGAGTTTTTTTCAAAATATCGCTCAGCGATCTTGTGACATCGCGCTAGATCTGCAGTGTTGTATGGCACATTTTTGTTATTAATCGTTGTTCTTCGCGACATTCAAAGAGTCAATCTCAAATAAAAAAGTAGGGTTTTAACCAGGTACATTGGGCTCCACATATGAATATACCTCTGACATATGAAAGGTACCTCTCATTGGTGACATATTTTTACATGATTGATTTTAAAACAAGAGTTTATTTTTATTTTTTTGTTTATAAAAATACAGCACAATTTATTGTACTTTTTCCACAATCTTTACTATGATCTGTATCGGTTTTGCTCATCACTAGCATTTTCAACTGATCAGCTGGTGTATGGTCATTTCAGGCGGTATCTGATATAAGCCAGTGAGACGTCAAGTGCGCCAACTGATATTTAAAAAAAAAATGAGTAAAGTACATTTTTGTATTCTTAAACTATTCTTAAAAACGAAGCGAGTTAAGTAATACAGGCTGCAAAAGTATTTTGATCCGTGAGAAGTTAAATTAAGCAAAGAATAAAGTAATGAAGTAAATTTATATAATTTAAGACATCGACTGAGGGTGCTTGATGGAATTTCAATATCAAATTTGGATTATTGAGATGTTGTACACTTCCATGTATTTTGTCACTAACGACCCGTGTGCTCGAGTGCCTGAAGATGCCGAAAGACGAAACCTGGGTCGTCAATGACAAAATACATGGAAGGGTACAAAATCTCAACAATCCAAATTTGAAGTATATTTAACTATAACTTTTGAAAAACAAGTTTCACCATTTTATCCCTTGGCTCACTTCACTTATCTAGAGCTCATGTCATCGTTCTTGTGACTAGCAGAAATAATTATATCAATAAAATTAATTTCTTCGACTGACTCCTTTGGTTTGCTTTTTAAATCATGACTTGATTACACTGAAGAACGCATTAAGTCCGTTTTTGATGATTTTCTGTTTTAAATGTCAAAACGTATACAATTTAACGTGCTTATAGAATGAATGAAGTCATTACTTACAAATAATGGCTTTGAAAAGAAACACTTTTGTTTTTTTATTCTGGCAAAAATCATGATATAGCTGTAACTCATTAACACCAAATCTTTTGATTTGTATACCAAAAAGATAAGTCTTTTTTCAAAACAAACAATTATATTTTGAAAAAAGAAATAATTCCTTAAATGCGATTATCTCAGAACTCATTTACGTGACATAATACCCTGACAGTATACTCTTGATGTATTCATATATGATACAATGTATTTACACAGAACATGGAGCAAGGACATCTTCGGTACTGACCGCCATCTCATCGTGAATATTTAAATGAGTTGTATGTAATATAATTTGAGAGCATGACTTCTCGTAAAGCCTTTCTGGGAACTGTATGATATGTGACCGCATGTTTATAATAAATACAAGGAATGATATTATTAATATTCCGCAGAATCAACGTGAATTATCGGACGCACGTATGTGATGTATAGAGTCCACAATATCCACTAACAAAGCGGCAGGCAGTATTGTAGTTTTTTTTATTTTTATGTAAATTGATTTATACAGGTCTAACCGAAAGTTTTAAATTAATTGTATTTATTTTATTACTATTTTGTCATGAATATATATTTATATGTACACGGCAAGCTTGTAGTCGAGTGGCGATATTAATCGTTGGTTAGGTAGTTGAAGGGTTCGAATTCCAGTAAGGAAAGTTTCGTTAATTTATGTTTTGCAACATCATATTATATGAATTGAAATATTCTCGATTCCTCTTTAGATTCTACGCGAAGTAGATTAAACTCTAACTCTACGGTCGATTCTCAGTATACGGATACACAAGTTACTTAATATCGACTAAACTAAGTGGCTCAGTAAGTCACATTTTTTTTTGCGTCTCTCCATCTTTCCTTTACTTAAGCACAATAGTGCGTGGTTGAAATATAGGTCCCGTGCAACTCTGCATCGAACCAAGAACATTAGTAGTAAATTCATTTTTTTCTTGATCGTTATTGCGTTATGGAATGCGGCCATGAAACAGCTGCTGTATACACATTACGGGTGGAGATAGGGCAACTAACTTGTTTTATGTATACGTGCTCGAAGGCATGGATGTTTATGATGTCAATAAATTCACTCACACCAATCTTATCCTAAAAAGGTATCTTAGAATGACCGATTAGCTAACAACTTCTATCGGAAGTCCATATGTACATTTTTTTTACCATGTTTTCTCCCAATGTATCTCAACAGTAATTTTTTACGATGAGGTGGATCTATAAAATTAAAACTTCAAATAGATCATCAGTCTCTTCGCGATGCATTCAGCTTAATCCAAAAACTGTTGGGCACGAATCGTTTCAGAAGTTGGGCATGAAGATTGTGACCCACAGCAATGGGCCACAATAAAAAGAGAAAAAAACAATTAAGACTTACTTAGAAATTTTAAAAAATCTATCCATCATTTCCGCAAGGTGTTGGGTGTCAAAACTTAACAGGGCCCAAAGAATTAAATACCCCCCCAGCCGATAAATTCGCCTTAAATAATGCACTGCAAACAAAGGGTAAAAAAGCAAACAGATTAAATTTTTCTTACATTTTTTTTGCGCTCCGTTATAGCCGACTATCCCCTTTCAGTTTTTGTCTGGTAGTTGCAACCCTTTTGTTTTAAAGGCTAGACAAAACGTTATTAATGTAACACAAGTGCGTAATCGTATTTATTGAGGCTTAAGAACCCACCCCCTCCCGTTCCCGCTCATCGTGATATTATACAGTGACGTACGTACTGTCGGGTCTAGTTTTATGTTTTTTTTTTTTTATCATAACTGAGTTTGAGACGGATTATTATTCCTTTTCAAGATGCCTAATCGATTCTATAAATGATATACGACAAAAAGTTTTCTAAGCCTTATGAAATATTGTTCAAAGTCGTTGACGTTGATTTTCATAAATTGTTTTTTTAATCGATTAATGGACTTCTATTCGAAAGGAGTTTCTGAGCGTTGCGAGAGTGCCTATCTAATCACTAGCCTATTTCTAGTCGAATCTTTCTATTCATACCCTGTTTAAAAAATATAGGTTGAGCAACTGAGCAACAGGCAGTTATCATGGAAAACTTCAAAATATCTCCATTAGGAGATCATATATACTGTACATTGGAAGCAGACATCGTTAAACAAATTTGGATCCGATAGAAAGTTGGTTGGAGAGAATCGCAAATCATACATTTAAGCATAATTATCCTTGTGTAAACCCCTACTATCCTGGAAAAAAAGAGGTTGAGCAACTGTATAATAAGCAGTTCTCGTAACAAAACTTCTGTTGAGATTCCTCTATTAGGGCGTCATATGCTCCGCATCATGGTTTAAAAAAACTGTTAATATATTAAAATATAAAGTTTAAATATTTTCTTAAATTATTTTATTCACTGGAAGCACGGGCGCCATTGTTGTCACCCCGTCTGCGATTTTGGACGTCTGGATTCTGCCACTATCTGTTAGATTTAAGAAGGTTCGAATATTTTTTTTTAAATGGGGATGTTTTTTTAAGCCTTCTAACTAGGTACTACACTTTTTTGTGCAATGGAAGAAAACTTATGCTCCACCCGTCGCCTAGTTCACTTTATTAAATAATTAATAAATAAACAACTGATTGTTTGATTAACAAAACAACTATGTAACGTTTAGTTAATGTATTATTAATATATGGAAACATTGTTTTTGCTGTTGCGTATTTAGTAAGGCTTATTAGGTAAGCGATACAACTGTGGCTTAGTTACTAAGCATACGATGACTCAAGCCATGGAAGTGATTTTGACCTTCTCGTTTTCATAGTAAAAAAATCTCTTCAGATCTCACGCAGTCACATTGCGTTACCGTGTGCTTTTTGTCATATAAACGCATTTATAAAGCAAAATGACAATTTCAAAAAGTGAAATATGGTTTTTTGTAGTATAACGTCATATTTTGTGTGTAAAACCTGAAATACATATCAAACTATACCAAATTATCGAAAGACGCAAGATTCGAAATTGTTCATAATAGAACAGCATCGAGAAGTGTTTCGGTGCCGTTTGAAACAAAATGGTTACATGTGATACGGTCATGCATCTCGGATCGTTAGTATACTGTACTATATTTAATACTATACTATAATTTCGTCTTTTTCGATACTAAAATGTACGATATTTTTGAATTATGTTTAATTATACAAATTTTTAATTATATGGAAAATTTTATTTACAAATAGCAAAATTTAATTTTTTTTTTTGTTGAATATTACAGCATTAGTACGGAAGGGTTAATCTCGGAGTAGCTATTTAGGTATATAAATCCAATTGTTGAATGCGTGACGCGATTCGTAGGTCTAGAATAACGATGATGATGATGATTATGGAATTCATAGGAGATGTTTCCGGTTTGGCGGGCAATGACAGAATGAATCCGGTCCTTTGTTCTTTGTTCATGAATACTGCTGTTGACTGTCTGTGCCCTACTTTCATCACCATGATTTTTATTTTCAAAGCGTTTAACTGTATTGCAGCATTTGCAGAATCTGTGTCGTATATCGGTTAAATAAAATTTTATTTGCGAATTAGCCTCATCAATAACGCTTACGAAAATGACAAGTATAATGTTTCGTAAATCTGCAGCGTCATCTATCACTGTAGTACGGTATAAGAGTTTTTTTTTGGGTTGATTGAGGACTGTAGATAGAGAAGTCTGCAATCAATGTGAATAATATACAATACAGTTTGACTATTTTAACGATATATTGCCACTATGATTTCTAATCCCCAGATCCTGGTCAATTAGTCAATCCCGTAAATCCAGGAGTGTCTTTATTTCAATCCCGGGATTTCAGAATTCAAGGCAAATGTAAAAAAAAAATATATATATAAAATGAAATGCTTTCTGATATTTATAACAACGTGTACCTTCAATTATTTAAATATTTAAGTACCTTCATAATTAATATATTGTCGATTTTCCGGAAGAAGACACTAACTGAAAAACACTAGTTTCAGAATTTTCGAATGTTTGAAATGTTTTACCTGTTTCATTTAGTTTGTTTGTAAAAAACTGTTTTTTTGCAAAAGAATATTTTATGAAAATAAGCTAGAGCGATTAGCTAACCACTAATCCTGTCCTATCCCTATATTCCTACTCTCTCCCCAAAAAAATAAAGCTTGAGTAACAAGTAGATCTTAATACAAAACTTCTGTTAAGATACCTCTATACGGGGGCAATATGATCCAAATTTGGAACGGACATGGTAAAAAATAGGTTTAACCATAGTTCTGACAACGGCGTGAAGCCGAAATAGCTATCAACTAACTAATAATCTTTTGTATAACTGAATACTGATATGTTATACTATTGTAATGGAGCTCTACCAAGTTAATGCCGATACAATCTGCTTTATATTGGAAGTGGATATGGTTTTAACACATTTGCAATGGGGGAAATATGACCAAAATACGCGCTGCGGCGGAAATTGACAATAGGTCTTGGAAAGAATAGCATAAAACTGACCAATCGACAATTATACGAAAACAAGTTTGGATGTTCTCCTAAAGGTGTTTCGTAATCAACTGATCAAATTCTTTCAATAATATTATGAATTATTACCTATTAATGTTGCCTATATCGAATGACGCGAGAAACGCGTTCCCCGCGACAATACAAAAAACTTTTCGACGCGGAAAACACGTACCCCGGAGCTAACGTATTAATAAATGTTAAAAAACAAGTTTAATTAAGTCTTTCATCAAAATATTTCAAGAATTTGGAAAACAAATTTTGAAGAAATCATAAGAACATTTAATGATATATTTACAGTCATTTCAAAGCATAAATCTTAAAAGTAGAACGGTTGGTAAAGATACTTGAAAATAATGCTTTTTGTATAATTTATAGATTTAAGGTATTAATAATTTGTCAATTCGTCGTGGAAAGGTATGATATGTACACATTTTTATAATGATGAACAGTTTCCCTCATCGAGAGCTATATCAGTTGAAATGTGGAAGTAGTACATACAAAAAAAAAATGCGTTTTATTTTTAAAATATATGTGCATATTTATAATCAAGAATAAAATCTATTCACAAGCGTACATAAATTGTGCATGTATTACTATACCAATACTGTTTTACTGAATTCGACTACAGCAAAAGTGACGAAACGGAACTCTATCGTAAGCCGAGAAGGACTGTTATGGTAAAATAAACAAAAATTAACGCTGGGACTTTCAATTTCGGATCATAGAATAAAATCTCCTGCCTACGTTGATTGCCACTATTTAAAAATGAAAAGTTTTTTTTACATATCTAATGATAAAAATAAATAAATATTTTAAAAATTAAAAGACTTAATGTATTTTTTTACATTAATTTAAATACTTAAAGTCTTTTCCAGTAGGTACTATAGTCGCTTCACTGAAATTATTAATTTAAAATATAGATACCTTCATTAGGAAGAATAGAATGAATGAATGCTCAACATTAGGAGCAGATGTGGTTTTAAAAAAAATTTTACATATACGAAAAAATATAAAACCCAACCACTAACCCTTATACTCTGCTTACGTCGTATGTTTAATTCAAACATGGCTTCTGCACTTCTTGTAAAAATAAAGTGTCACAACATTTCCGGGCCACCAGAAAAAAATCCATCCATAATAATGCTGAAAAATCCATAAAAAAATACGTCCTTAATTTGAAAGCTTTCAGTCCGCAGTGGAAAAACCATTTCATCGCCGCTTCCATTTGTAATAAACCATTTCTGAGAACGGCGGAATATTAATTTATTTGTCTTTTATTTTTGCTCTTTCTTTCTCTCATTTGTCCCCACCCTCCTCTCCCCATTCGCCGGGCGACCTCCCGCTTTTTTTTACTTTTTTTTCCGAACACAACCCACCCCACTCTCCCCCTTTGCCAAACTCCAATTTTAAATAATTTATTTTCTCATTATTCTGTTACAATAAGAAAAAGGGTTATTTAACAATTGCTTCTATACTGTATGGATGTGTTTGTTTGTCGTGGTCCTTCACATACATACATTCACAGTTACATCTGTAAAAAATGGGGGAGGCCGGGGAGTATTGGAGCACTCTCAACCCCTCATTTTTACGATATCATTTTTTCTTATTATTTTTTAATTATTAATCGTAAAGAAACATATTTCTTGATTCGCAGAAGGGAGGTTATACTTGAATTGTTTGTTTTTAATTACATTTTTTTCCAAAGTATACTTTAGCGTTCGCTTTCTGTGGATGTTTTAACCCTTAGTGACATTCTGATTTGACAAATTTGAGAACGGGGTATATACATATTTATATAAGTGTTCGTTAATTTTTTCCATCAAAGGGTTTTCAAATTATCTTTTATTATTTTAACTTAATTGAAGGTTTTAAAAATACTCGTTTATGTTATTTGAACTGGTAAAAATTGTGTATTCTTCGCAATTTCATAAAATGAAATCAAAATCATAAATTTTACTTACTTTTAATGGAGTTTCTTTCCCATATTGTAAAAGACTGTAGGCAATTATTTATTTTTGTAATTACTCTTTAAAGCAATTGAATAACTAATATAATAAGAACCTATATCATACAAAGCCGTTGAAATACTAAAAAGAAAACATCGAGTTCAATTTTATAGCAGGGGTGTTGAACCTGCCACATTCTATGTGGCCTTTTAACTGAATAAAAAAAACCATTTCATTATTTTCTTTTTAAAGAAATTTATTGTACATATATTTTTAAGCCACTTGCTTAAACTGAGGATTCTTAAATGCGGTATTTATAATTTAATTTCATCAAATAAATACAGCCTTCAAACATGAAAAGGTTCCCCACCTTTGGTGTAGACTTTCACATTTTATCAAAAAAATTATATATATATACACGGGAATTTCAGCATATTTTGATTGACGGGTAATATTGTGAACTGGCTTTACCATGGATTATTCAGCTCAAAAGCGATCACGTCTTTTTGTCTTGTATTGAAAAAAAATATCTCACACTAAGGCGTTCAGAGTTAACTTGCATATACTTCGAAAGAGTATAATTATAAAGCCTAGTCGTAATCAATGATTGTTATTAATGGACAATTCAAAGTGTGTATTTTGCGATAAATTACGATTCTAATAAATCTACCCTGCCACACATCGCATTTCGTGCCATTCACTACATATATTATGACGGCTGTACGATATAATTTATTGTGACGATTTAATTATTACTGAACATGCATATATGTTGGTTTTCGATGAATCGTAAATTATATAATGAGTAAAGTAAAGAAACACTGAATAAGCTCACAAGAAATCTTTTCAAATATATGTTATATTCGACGAAAAACGGAGTCTTCGTACAACCGCCATACAATTTGTTCGTAGAGACTGAGACTCCTAGGACTACTCGTTAATTGCAAATTTTCTCATAGCATTGCTTGTAACTTAAGGTTGCTTTGCCACTTGCCGTATAACTTTGCACTCCGGCTGTAGGATTTAGGATCATGGGATCGATACATACTAATACACTGACGTATACTCAACTGTTCTGAGTGACTTTCATTGATTGAAAATGTTTTACACTAATGTATCTTAAAAGGGGATTTAAAGTCAGTCTACGGTTGTTAAAATAAAACTTATAACTATAATAAAAAAATTTATACAAGATAAAAGCTGAATCTACTTAAAAATTAAGTTATTTTTATGTTTTAATCAGAAAAAAACATAAACTAATTTGTGTGACTTTGAGCCAGTTCTGAGGGTCTTCGTATTTTTATGGTTCGCCATTGCATTTATGTTTGATATTGTTTTACATAGAAATAAACTAATGTCTTAAGATGAAATTTAATCAACATAAATAGATTTATTGTTATTATTAATATATAAATATAGATAAAACATGATGGGAAAAATTTTCATCCAAATCGGGTAACTTTGACCGTCTATACAAATAATCACTGTTATTACTATAAATTCAGTGATTTCAAAGTCTTCCCTCATTCTTTTATATATTCTGTACATAATTTAGATGAGAAAAAATATACAGCATTTGATTTGCAGATTATACAAATTGAAAATATGGCTAAATAGTTTATCATCATTCCAAGCTGACAGCTTACAAATTCAACAATAAAACAAATTATGTTGCACATTAATTGATATTTTTACCACCTTTGGGGTTACTCAATAGCTTTGCTTAGCTAAAAAATATTCATTATTATTATTACCATGATATTATAACAGCACCTTTTTTCATGTAGTGAGCCAATCTTAGACCGCTGAGCAAACTTACAAAAATTTATGGTACTTTTCAATTATTTCGTATTATCTTAGACTAAAACTGAGATATCACTTATATACAATATTAATAACTCCACAGTTTTACCAAAAACCTAAAAATCTTTTCATCTTAAATGTCCCTAATATTATATGTTATTGTTTGTCAGTAGTTCTTGATAACCAAACCCTCCCTCCCTCCCGCTGAATATAAAAGGGAGGCTAGTGAAGAACCCTTAAAGTTCAGAGGGCTTGGAGCGAAAGGGTTGTTGATTTTAAATTGGCAAAGACTTAAGTTTTGAATGGCAGTTGGCCTCTCCACTATTGCCGTTTATTTATCAATATTGCTGAAATATTTTATCAGACATGTCACAACAAGGAAAACAATTAATATTATAAAGCAGAAAGCATTCTTAACAACGAAATCTATTAATGAACTTTTACATTTTATATTCGCAAGAGAATATTTAGGTATTTTACTTTATGCTTATATATCTGGGGCCTAATGCTAGAAAAGCCTATGTCAGATTTTAATCATTTTGACTTAAATATCAGGAAGTACTCTTATAGAGATATCAAAAATATAGCGTTTTAATTTAACCTAGTTGACCTAGATATGGCAGCCAGAATCACATGTAAAAATTTCACGTCGCTACCGTTTGGGATGAGTTTCTATGACCGACAGACATACGGACAAACAGATTTCGACATGTATTTTGTGCTTAAGCCCTTACTGCGCGAGCCGTTGTCACGCGAATTTATTTTCTGTTAAACCGCTCACTATGGCTAAAAATAGATCGATTTAAACAGTAAAAAATTGAGAATTACGTTAAATATATACTAGTTATCCCAAATACGTGAATAAGTTAACTAAACTCGTTGCATTCTTGCTAAAATATACCGAAGAAAATGAGAAAATAAATACCGAGAAAAGCTCCCTCAATTGATATCTTTAATTATTAAAAGATTACCTTGTATCAAAAAGGTAAGTAATTTGACATCCCTAATTCATATCGACCGACTCTTCAACGCTTTGATTAACTTGTATAAACCGAAGCTTACAACATGTTTAATTATTTAAAAGAAATATGACAGATGGGGGTGCCAAAAAATACCCCAATAAAGCAATTTTCTCGTGAAACTTTATCGTTGACTTTATTCACATCGATAAAAATATCACCCCCTGGTTGAATTATGGACTCTAAAAATTGAAACGTAAATTGAACACTTTTTCCCTTTAATTAATTTCCCAACCCTTAATTTGGCGCGTCATAATAAAGGTGCTATAGCGGAAAAGCACACGGGAAAATATTTGAACGATTCGTAAAAAAAATCATTTTTTGGTAAGGTGAAAAGGGAATTGGCTTGTCAAATTTTAATACCGCTATCAAATGTATTATTTTTTGTTCTACCTATTTCCTTTCCTCGTGCAACGTGAATCATGAAAAACTGTTATAAACATCTACAATAATTTAAATAAATTCAGATAAGCAATATGCCAATTCGATAAAAGGATATAATTTATGCCTATAATTCAATACAGCTTTAAATTATTTCAGCCTTGTGATTTCCTACCTGAGTTTGAGCAATTAAGTAACAAACAGTTACGTCATCTGGTTAGGATACGTCTTTTGAGTAAGTGAATAAATAAATTAGTCTTTTTTTACCATTTCTGCTACAAATGTGTAGCATATGGCCTCCTAATGGAATTATCTCAAAAGATTTAATTACGTGAATAGATTTTACTCAGTTGCTCAACTTCCCTTCTCGACGAGAGTAGGGATAAAACGATAGAACTAGGGCAGGATTATTTCTTAGCTAATTGCTCCGTTTTGACAATCCTCGATATCACAAACATCAATGCCTTCGACCAATCAATTTATGAAACTGTCAATAGTACAAAAAAAGGTACGCATCTTACAGGAATATGTATTAATGTTATATAAAGAAATTTTAATATTAGTGTTTAAGTCTCAAATGGCAGAACATCATTTATATTTATTTTTTAATAATACATCAACAGAACTGGGATTTACGAAGTTTAACGAAGTAATCCGAAAGGTTTCGATGAATTCAACGGTAACTTAGTGGAAATTCATTTTTAATATAGAGTTAATGTTCATAACTTTGCTATTCCACAGGTTGTGTTACTAAATGTGACACGTGTTTTGCTTCTTTAAGACGTATCTTCAGACTAACTTTACCGCAAGATTATTTATTTCTAAGGTAAACAATGATTCTAATTGTCAAATTAATAATGAAGGGTGGTGTGGGATTATTTCCTTCTACTGGACGCGTGGACGTGGGGATTACCGCGTCACCACGTCCAGTAACAGTAATTAATACCACAAACCCTTCATGTTTAAGTTGAGAATTAGAATTACTGTTTACCTTAAAAATAAATAAATAACCTTTCGATATAGTTTGTTTGAATATGCTTCTCAAACACAGCCAGTGGTATAACAACGTTATCATTTTTAATATTATATTAATCTGAAAGTGATGATATATGCGATTTGTAAAGTTAAATATATGTTTGTGAATCTAATAGAGTCGAAATATAATTAACTATTCACGCCTAATTTTCATATGGAATTGAGTTTTAGGACCGAAACAAACTAGAGTATGCGAATCAAGGATGAATTTTGTAAAGCATATTACATTATGATTAGTGCAATAATAAATGCATCGCTAATATTACAAATTTGCAGTCATGTAATTTTCATTACACTATGTATGAAAAGTAAATTTTAATTTTACACAAACATTGCGTGTTATGTTCCACCGTATTTTTGATATTATGCATTCTGATTATTATTCAATTTAATGTTGGCAACACTGCGACTTCTAAGCCGTTAATATCTGTGGCGTAACTATAATATCAAGGGAAGACCTTCGAAGTAAAGTATTTGGCTCTACAAGAATTATGAAAAGTGATGAAGACGTTATGAGTTCCAGAGGATAAAGTATTTAGTTATATGGGAAAAATTGATAAATATTTCGGCAGAACGAAATCGTACCAAGTAAATGCCAAATTAAATCAATAAATTAAGTTAAAAATTAAAAGTTTTGGAATTCTCACTGCACTAGAAATATATAATTGTAAAAAATCTTTGAAATTTATACCGATATACGATAAATTGAAAAACTAAACTTTGAATTCAACTTTCTGACATATTAGTAATTTAAAAGTAGCGTCTTGATTGTCAAATCCAGGGACTCCCAACCAGTGGGGAATTCCCTCCTAGGGTCGAATTGTACTTCAGATTTACGGGTGGGGTATTGCTGCCGCTTATTACAGATATTTAATATTTCATAATAATATGCATATTTGGAAATCAGCTTTTGCATTAGAGTTAGATTGTCTTGGGAAAGAGAGTGTTATATTCTGAACATTCGTGAAACGAGGAATGGAGCAAAAGATGTTGGGTAACTCAGGTCTAACTCCATCAGTTGATAGCTATTTCAACATCACATCATCTTCTTTCCTGGTACGGCGCTACAGTCCAGGGTGAAACATGGGCACCTCATTTAGTCTCCTGTACTCCACTCGGTCCTTTGCCTTTCTTCGCCAAACGCTAATCTCCAACACTCGTAAGTCTTGTGACTCTGTGTTCATCCAGCGGAAACGCGGTTATTCAACGCTCCAGATATTTTTTTTAATTATCACATACTTAAATTAAATATATAAAATAAAAATTTTGATAACTTAGTTTCCACTAAACAAAAAAAATATGATAATTTAGTAGAAATAAATTCTTTGCTTAATCAAAAACCAAAACACCGAATATCATTTCAAAGGCCACCGGTTCGAATCCTGTGAATTCCGAATACATCCACTGTCATGCTTTCGATAACGTCCTCGCAGGGGGACACGGCCTCCTCTCATTGTCAAAGGGTAAGCTATTTTGATTGGAGATGGAGTTAATAAAGAATTTAATTCGATTTGATCTTCGGCCGTTACAGAAATGAAAAGTGATAAAAGGTTCAAAAAACAGTAAATATCCGTGAACAGGTTTGATTGCTCTCCGTTTTGATATATTTTTTTTATTTTTATTTTAAATGGATCACTATTTACTATTAAATATTTTTCGAAAGCAATTGTAAACGGAATATTCTTTTACCTGCGCATTATTACTTTACTATATTTATTAAGGCTTACAATTAAATGCACCTTTTAGATCATATTCACTTTCATAAAAATAGTTTTCACTTGTAAAAAATACATTCCACAAAAAACAAATTCTTTCACTAAAAACAAAGTGATCCCACATTAGAAAATATATTTTAATATTGAAGAAATACATTACACTTACGAAAAAATATTTTCACATAGACAAAACAGTTTTCACTCAATACAAATACTCACACATTGAAATCGATAGTTGCACGGAGCTGTAATGAAATGTCACTTATTCTTCTACCCTATTTTCTTTGCTCTTTGCTCCATGCTCTTTGCTCTTTGCTCCATGATGTCTTTGCTCCATGCGTTAGAATACATTACCCAAACCAAACCAGACCAATCCCAACATAACCTACTACAACTTAACTCACTTTCAAATTTGGATTATTGAGATTTTGTACACTTCCATGTATTTTGTCACTAACGACCCGGGTTTCGCCTTTCGGCATCTTCAGGCATTCGTGAGCTCGAATTCATTTTTACACTCAATTTTATATAAATAGGCTTGTTATGTCTGTATTTTTATCAGTTGATAATGCTCGTGATGAGCGAAACCGGTCTTGGTCATTATAAATATGTATAAGTAGTACAAATGAATTGTTTTTTATTTTTTAAAATATAATTCTGTCTAATCCAAAGTGCAAACTATTGAAATAAAATTCACGTGTACCAAGTGAATACAATCTAACACAAAGTGCAATTATTAATAACCCTTTACGAAACTATCCACACCGGGACTTGAACCTGAGACATCCGTAACAGTAGACAACGACGATAACCACTGCACCACGTAGCCGACAAATTTTATTTTACCGGCATTTTGTTAAAAAAAGCATATATCGTACTTATTCACTAACAGTTTCATATTTTTTGCAGCGTGTTTTTTCAGAATCGTATAAAAAAGACTGAATTTACCATATTTATAATTCACTAAATTGATTCATTTAAAGTTGAGATCATAAAGAAATAAATATTATCAACTAAATGTTGAATCACGTATACCTCGATTTACGTTACTTGGCCTCAATGCACTTTATTAAAAATGAAATTCCAGAAGGGCATAATTTAGTCTGCCCATACAATTGAATCGATTTGATACCCTTCATTCATTCTGCCGGTTCAAGATATCGATTAGAGTGACCAATATTTAACCATTACGGCGCGAGCCGTTTTCGCACGAATTTATTTTCACTCAATTGATCTGTTAAAACGTTCACTTTGGCTAAAAATAGATCAATTTCAACAATAAACAATGGACAATTATTTTAAATACATATCAGATATCCCAAATACATCAAAATAAACTAAACTCGCTAAAATAAATATAAGCAAATGAAGATGCTAAAAAATATTGATTCTACGACTTTGCAAACAAAATGGCTGAGGCTAGTCTTCATATACACCGCCAACACGCACACAAGCAAGCGAGTAGCCACATAAGTATGTGTAATACATAGGTTTGACGATTAATGCTGCGTAAAAAATATATTTATTTGTGTTCTTCTTGGCACTTTCATGATCCGTTACCTAATTTTTCTACATAAGGGTTTTAACTATTTTTAAAAGCATATATCTACAAGTGTTTCACTTTCTGATATTAGTACCACGGTGTACGATATGAGAAGACCCGGATCAAAGAGAGGCGAATAGCTGGTTATCGAACGTCCTGGAAGGGCTGGGATCTCAAACAAACACCATTTCAAATCCTTTTTAACACTTATTTATTTTTAATCGAAGATGCAGTGGTTTACAATACACAAAAATACTATTCCTAACACATAAAATTGATTCTACATTTACATTAACTTAACAACTGAATTTATTTTAAGTTATAATGCAAATGACACGACAAACGATTTTAAATTACGTCCAATTCAAAACAAACACAAACAATTCACATCGTCACCTGTGCGGGCCACGAGGCTGGTGACTCTCCCGGCTCGACAGATAGTAATCGACTATCCACACATAAAATCATAAAGGACTTCTGCATTGACGGAGACACCCCTTTCCGTCATAAATGGACTCGTCCAGCGAATGTGCCCGCTGGCTATTGAACGAGCGCCCTTTTCAACAAGAGTCGGGCCGATTTCTAGGATTCATTGTCGTTAACACTGTGCGATTTCAGTTATGGACCCTAATAAAACTTAAACTTAACAAAAAAAAACAGGGTGTGTTAGATAATGTATGATGTGAATGATGCACGAAGGCAGAAGGGGACGCCGAAGGGCCTCCAAGGAGCGACCAAGTGAACGACGTCACAAGCCTCTTCTTACCGATGGACCTCAGAACATCGGAGTGCAGGAGCTAGTGGCGCAGGATCCTCAAAGGAAATAGAGTTGTTGCGGTAGGTGGATACAAGTAAGAAGAATAATATATATATGTATAAACTTGTCTATAAACAGTAAGAGATAATAATTTAACCATCAATCCTTTTTCGAGGACGAATGGTCACCTCAAATATTGATAGCATTCATGCAACCATATTCAAACAGTGATATTAAAACTTTACAATAATGAGAATCAACGTGTATCATAAAGGGTCATCTCCCACGAAGACTGGAAGCTCCATAGTAGTAATGATTCCAATAACAACAACAATATGTCGAACAGAGACGCTCGAGATTGATTCTGATGAAGGAACGGAACACCCTGTAGGCGGTCGATACGCGTCTTTTCATCAATTCGATTATACGCTACCGGCAATGGAATGAAATACGTCAAGAATATTAATATCGGTATTTTTTTAGAAAATTCCGTCATGAATCAATGTAAATTATTTCTCTTATTAATTGTTTTGACGGTAATTCGGTATTTAGCCCTATGCTAAGTAGCGTAGGTATTTTGGCATTACACCATTTAAATACCTATAAATTTTATTACGTACATTAGTCTTTTAGAATTAAATATTTTATCTATTGAATTGGCATTTTTACTTATTAGAATTCCATCATATGACACGGCCCCGAGCTTTTGGAACAGACATAGGTCCTCAAGTGTAATAATTTGTGAATCCGTTGTAAACATTCTGCTGTGAACTGTAAAACATGAATACCTAGCCTAAACTGCAAACAAAGTAAAATACGATCATAGAGACAGGGTGTTGAAATGAGTGCCGTGCCTGTGTGCTAGAGAGGGAAGTGAATTGTTGCTTTGATTCTACAAAATTTTATAATGTAGTTGGTAGATCTTTCGGCTTGACGCCATCGTCAATTTATCCTAGCTAATTGTACTGTTTAGAATAGATAGACAATATTACGTCATCTGACGTATTCCAACATCATAAAATTTATTTAAAATTAAAATATTTTAGTTGTTAATTGTGTTTATGGAAAAGTAGCTTACGGTAACGGTAATTACACGAGCTTGTTAAAATGTTTTATGTTCTGTTTTTAAGATTGTATGGATGGTAAGGACATTTATATTTACATCACAAAAATCCATTCCTACAAAACAGAAATCCATAAATTCATTGAAAAAAATCAATTTATGAATCTGTCCGGGATTTGCACCCGTGACATAAGTAACTGAAGCCATTGACGTTGACTACTGCACCACAGACCTAAATTATCCTAATAATGAGGCATAGAAAGATTGATTAGATTACTAATAATCTTTTCCCAGTTTTAACCTTCTTTTATTATCCTAACCAACGACTTTTAGCGACTTTTTTATAAAAAAATATTGTTTTTCACGATTTGCCTGTAGCATCAAGTCCTCTCAATGCATTCATGGTCCTTGTGCATTAACCCTTTCGCGCACAGGTGCGTACAAACCCGCGGCGCGTCAGAGACGACACGTGGCGCGAAAATACTCCTTTGATGTTTGCCGACAGATTGCGCTCGGAGGTGTTGAAAAGTTAACAGATTCAATCAATACGTATGTTCCATTATTGATTTGAAAACGGAATAGAAATTCATTGTTTGTCATTATTGATTTGAAAACAGAATAGAAATTTATTGTTTGTCATTATTAATTTGGAAATGGAATCGACATAAATTCATAGTGTACATAGCTATTAATTTTTCAAGAGATTTTTTTAAGCTTGATACGTCATTTTAAAATAAAAGTTTCCGAAAAATACCAAAATGAATAGATACATACATAGGTGGGTAATTACTCAATAGAACTCCACTATAACAGGATAAAATAACAAAACATTTTGTTACAAAAAAATATTGTATAATTTCGTTTAAGCATAGTTCTGACAATTGCGTCATCTTGAAATAGCTAGCAACTATATAATATAATTATCATGTAACTAAATACGGTGTTTTTAACAACGCTCCTTCCAAATGTGGAGTATATGAACTCAATTTCCATGACAACTGTTTGTTACTCCGTCGCTCAATCTTTTGTATTATGTCAGAGTAAAGATAGAAGAATAGGGCTAATGCAGGACTAGAAATTAGCTAAGCGCTCCCACTATGCCATGTCTTTAGGATCGAGTGGGTGAGAGGTAATCGATTGAGAAAACAATTTATGAAGCTGTCTTTAATGGGAGTTAAACCAGCGAATACTGCAAACGAAACCATTATCGTTGACCATACGGCTACAGACCCGAAATTATTAATTTTAAAAAGGTACCGGGTCATAGATTAGTTCACTAAATAAGAAGCCTTTCATACATTGAAACTCTTTCATAAAAATCATAATTCGATTTTAATATCGAAAAACATCCATCACTCTATAGAAAATAAAAACCCGCTGTCAATAACATTGTACAATGCTACCAAGGACGTATATGGTAGTCCACTAGAAAAAAGGTTTAAAAAAACAACACAATGAAAAGGGTTTGAAGCTGCCGTGGAGCTGATGATTTGGCTTAAAAGTAATCAGAAATAATAAAAATATTCGAGCCAAAAGTATCAATACATATTTTTTTAAATTTGATTCATATTATATTTCTTTGGATCGTGACGGTTTATCTAAATGTTGTAAATATGTAACATCGACTGATTTAAGTTTTAAAATTATTATGCCTAAATTATTTTATTTTTTAATACTATATTTATTCTTTTAATATAATTAGCAAAAGTTTTTTAAGTCGAATTTGTCATTCCAATTTATTAATATTTGTAATGAACTGAATGGGAATAAGAAAATTTGTAATTTTTAGAGTCAACGATTGGCATAACAAGACTAAGGATTGATTGTAGTGCCAGAGAAGAAAAAGAATTATTGCATATTCCCCAAAAAACGCTTAAAAAAAAAATTAACAATTTTTAAGTAATTAAAAACCCTTCTGCTAGGTTGTACAATATTACTGACCCTAGATACACAATATCTCAAAAAAGTTGGCGTCTGTATCGTAGCGACAAGAGCTTCGCTTAGCTATCAGAATGTTCCAGATGCAAGTACCAACGAGGACAATAATGTGAAGTATGAATGTCTCAATATGTGACTAGGGCATCCAATCCAGTATTTCCGGGATTGTCTAAGCATCATTTTCGGGATTCACTGTAAATGCTTAAAAATAATTAATTTTTCAAATTAAACTCTTCCTGATAAACTTAAACATGTACCGGAATTTGTTTATGGTCATATTTTTTAACAATGCCTTAATAATCAATACATATATATATTTATATTGTGGTCTCCCATCTTCTCAAAATCGATAACTGCCGTAAACATAAACAGGTAATTTTGACGAAAATACATTTTCAACAATTATCTACAAAACAAAATGTTGTCAATAAATAAAAAAACCATTCCCATACCCCAAAAAAAACATAATATATTCATTCTAATTCAAGCATCAATGAACGAAAATTTGATTTTGAATACATAATTTAAAACATGAAATTACGCTTGTGTCTTGTGCTTACGTGTCTTGCTTGTGCTTACGTGTCTCGGGATTGAAACACTGTGAATCTCAAAATCCCGGGATCATAAAACGTGTCTGGGATTGGATGCCCTAGCTGTGATGTATTTCTTCATCGATTTCTCAAATCATCTGAAATACGAAATATCTGACGCATTAAAGATTTTATTGATTTGTTCTACAAAGAGTTCAAATAGTAGGATAACTTATAGTAAGACTTTACGTCAGATTTTCTTTAAATGGTTAAAATCGGTATCGAAACCGAAATTGGAGTGTTAAATAAAGTGGAGTCGGATTATGTAAGTATTTAAACAATTATCAACCCTGGTCTGTACACACTGATCCTAAAATTGCTAATAATATACGTATTTCAATATCAAAAGTCATTTCGTATTTCAATAATCGAAATGCCGTTTTTTTGTTGTCATTAAATGCGCCAAGAAGCTCTTTCCTTAAGGTGCAACGGAAGCGGCCTCCCTTTATCGGCGGGCACAATCAAAATAATTGAATAAGCTGACGGCAGGTGCCGCCGCGCGGGGCCCTCCCCGACAACAAATAAACTTAATAACAATCAGCCCCGCGCTGTAATTATCGATCATTAACGAGAGAATAACTCCGGGTGCGGGTTTCTTTCAGTTAGAATTGTATTGATAGAATTTTGGATTCAATATATCGATCGCCCATTTCAATAGTCATAGAAATTAAATTTACATTAAATATGCAGTTATATGT
Organism: Himalopsyche phryganea; assembly: GCA_022494535.1. NCBI lineage: Eukaryota > Metazoa > Arthropoda > Insecta > Trichoptera > Rhyacophilidae > Himalopsyche > Himalopsyche phryganea. The sequence continues at coordinate 2,209,928 of JAGVSL010000039.1, forward strand.
ACAATTTCTCACACTATCTGATTCAGTAATCTTATAACTCAAAAATTCCACCAAAATAATGCTAAGGCAGATTGTTTCCTAAAGAATTAAACAAAATGTCGATATTTCTGGGTCAGTAAAAGGATATTTCTAAATACCTTTATCCTGACTATACTCGAAAAGTACCTTATTCTAAACACCTGTCTATAAAACGTATAAAACTCGGCTGCAAATAAGTAATATTTGATTTACGGTGACCATGTAAATTTCGCTTTTTGCAATATACCAATATGGCTTATTTGGAGATGTCTGTGAACTGGACGATCGATATATGCCACGATATAACATAAATAGTTCCTATACGATTTATGTCATGGTTACACGTCACATTGGTCTCACTTGCATTTATTTTCAGACCAATACGACCTGAATAGATCCGTTACCCGTCAATAGTCTCCTGGATGCCCTCGACAGATTTGTCATGTATGACAGTATCATCCGTATATTTAAGGTCAAACACGACAGTGAAGAGAGTAGCACTTGCAATCCGTCGCCAAAATCCAGCAAAAGTATAATTCATAATACCCTCACCAACCGATATACATTTACACAACGCCATCTTGGTCTGAAAAATAATTAATTTTAATTATAATTCACATAACAAATTATAAAAAAAATAAGTTAATTGCTTTTGCAATGTGACCATGTAAATATACTTAAAATACGAATACGACAGCATTTCTCTGAATTCGTTGACCTCCGTGAGTAATAATATATGTCGTTATCCAGTTCTATCTCTGGTTCTATACTTTGTTAGAATAAACAATTCATTTTATTGATGGATTGAGTGGTAACTTTCTGAATATTCGTTTTTAATATGAAACTAAAATTTCTATCATTGTTATTCCACTGGTCGTGTTGATAATCAGCACAAGTGTTTTAGTTCTTTAACAAGCATCTTAAGACTGAGTCTAAAGTCTGAATATGCTTCTCATAAAGAAGATACACGTGTCACAATTAGTAACGCAACCTATGGAATATCAAAGTTATCAACATTAATTTTATATTGCAGAAAATCATGACCACCATAGTTCACTAAATCATAAGGAATAATATAAAGCTGTGTTTCGCAATTTTCTGGTTGTCCGCGGAAATATTCTGCAGCCCACAAATAGTTACCGCCCATTTTAAATTGCGTATACAAAAATTACAAGGAATAATCATCATTCGTAGCCCATGCAAATGTTAATGTTCACATTGAATTCTGTTCTTAAAATAGATCAACGGCTTCGCATGGCAAAATCAACCGAATTACTTTTAAATCCTCTTTTTACACGGGGGATCTGCTCCATTCAAATCAATTTTTCAATTTTTAACTTTTAACCATTAAAAAATGCCGGAAAATTCAGACGATTTTTTTACTCCCGCGCTGGTGGTCCGCAAAATTTTTATTATATTTTTACTGATCCACAGGTGAAAAAATGTTTGGAAACACTGATAAGGTATTATACTATTATGAAATCTCTGCAATAACTCATGAGAGAAAATGGTCATATTCATGGATAGGCTTTGTTAATTTTTTAACCCTTTACCTTCATGCTCACTCCTCCATTTTCACAGTGTTGGCTCTCCTGTAAAGATGTATATTTGGAATCTTTACATAACTGAAACATTCGTTGCTAATCAATATGGTAAGGATTAGGGCAACTAGTGCCGGACTTTTTTTATGATCTCGGGATTTCGGGATTCAGAGATTCTCAATCATGGGAATCAGGGATTGGTTAATAAATGTTATTTCATGTATTAAATTTATTATTTAATTTGCAAGCAGACATTTACAAAATTGATCAAAATAGTTTGATATTTTATTTAATTTGTTGTAAAATTAAAGTAGGTTTTACTAGATGGTTTCCAAAAAGAGGACACATACTTCAATTCGTCTTTATAATACTATCCTTCATCCAATTAAAAAGTGGTCTTCTTTTGTCCTCCATTTCAAATTGGTTAAAAACGGTTGTTATTAAATATGAGGATACATGTATTCTAATTATATAAGTATTATACAAAAATACACATCAACAAACCGAGGTACAGGTTGCAGTTAATCGGGAAGTTTTAATTTGATATATGAATTATTTTGTATCGTGTACATTGAATCCCGAAATCCCGGGTTTGATATTTAGACAATCACGTAATTACGAAACTGAATAATTGACCGGTATTGGAAACCCTATAAAGGATGATAATAGGTGATGAAAACATATTCAAAAATTGTCTGTCCTTATTCCAAGATATTAGGAATGAGATCCGTTTTACCGACCATTTTAAAAATCGGTAAAATTAATTCTTAATGACGTCGGGACGTATCGAAGCTTGACGAGCTCAATGGTATCTGCAGTTGATCTCTTATAGCGGCAAAAGCAGTTGGTTCGATGTCCGGTCGAGATAAAAACATTAATTGGGGTGGAAGGTATTTCGATGGGTAAGTAGTTAAGTGAAGCAGATGGAGCTCGTTATTTTAGCAATTGAATAGTTATTAGTTCGGCAGAATGATTTTAAAGTAAAACACATTCAATTTACAGTTATCAATTATTTTTCAAACAAACTGACTTATATTTTACTATCTATTTATCAAATTTTATCTTCATCTTCCAAATAAATAAAAACAATATCTACGATGTTATGGCCGATTGACGTAACATTCAAAATTGAAATTGTTCGAGAGAGAGTAAAAACTGTTTTTATCGAAAACTCCATGGTGAGTTGGGTTATGAATCTTTGAAATTCACTCCTGTAAATTCTCATGTTCGCAGATACGGGATTATACGTAGGGAGTGTGCATATAATAGTGGCTTACATCAAGTGGACGGGTCAGAATTTTTAATCCTAAAACCAATGTTAAATGATGTTTCCCTTCCAAAAGGTGGTCAATTTATTTTTTGAATTTACGTCATTTGGCTGAGACCTGCTCTGTCATCTTTAAAATGAGATCCCATCATTAACTATTTCGTATTTTTTGAAGGTTACATCAATTGGTCAAAAGACAGTAGATATAAACTTTTGAAATAATTCGCATTCACTTTGGAAAACTATCAATACAAAATATAAGCCTACGGATATCGAATTAGCGTTTTAGCTGTGTGATTCTTTTAAGGGGTGGTTTATGAATTGAGTCTGTTTTTTTTTTCATTATAATATTTCTGACGTTGTCATCGACTCGAAAAAGCTATCGACCAAATCCTATTATTCTTGCAGAACTGAATAATTTGATACTTTCCGCTCCCTACTCGAACCATATGCTGACCACACGATTCACTGTTCTCAGTCTTCTTGCTTTTTCCCAGGTCATCCTTGTGTCCTATAGCTGGTCATCAGCGGCCTTCCATGGCGATGGAATCCATCCGGTTAAAAAGAGATGGCTCATGTCCAAGCCAGGTAGTACTTTATTTTAATAAAGTCATAAAATTTCATTCATATTTACGTTTATTGATTAAATCTGCATTAACTCGGTATAACTCCATTATAATATGATAAAATATCAAAGAATTTATTTATAATTCTCCATTTTTTGAAATTGATATATTTTTAATCATAGTGCGCGTTTAATACAGTGGTGCACAACCTATTTGAAATAAGGCCCAGTTTATCAATTTTCTGATTTTCCGTGGGCCGCAGAGGGTGTTGGAAAAAATGATATATTATACTAGACAAGATATACATTTTATTATCTTTAATATAATAGTTAAATAATTTTATTACTAATTACTTGTTATTTTGGGCCACAAGAAATCCCATTATAGGTCGTGGTTTGTGCATCACTGGCTTAACAGATAAATTGCCTGACAATAAATTTGTTTTAAAACGGCTCCCGCTGTAAGGGTTAATGACCAAACAAACATTAATTCATTACAAATTACTCAAACCAACTAATTAATAAAATTTTGTAGAATTAAATACTTTGATATTTTATCCAATCCAGTCAGTTATGTATACTTGTGATTACTTAATACATTCCAACTGACTGTTGTGTTGGTTGTCCGCTTTTTTTTAGACCCACGAAAACTATTTATATAAAAAACTCCTAAAGAGTGACCGAAACTTTTTCAATGATACAAAAATTTAGTTAATTCATCTCGGAAACCTTAAAAAAATGCGAATTGTATCGTAACAGGTTCTAAATATAAAGTCGCGCATTTGTGCTATTTGCTTGAGAAAAAAATATATTTACATAACTTGTTTACAAAAAACCAGAGGCGTGCCTGCCCTATCTCAAGAATCCATAACGAATTGGGCGAGGGGGCACGTTCCAGAGCACCCATATAAAGCCAATCGACGTAATCACCTGCTGCTAGAGGCTTGCACCGGTCGAAATTTCACACTTCTAACAAAAACCCGACCCGAAGCTTTTAAGATGTATTAACCTAAGCACGATTTTTTTTCAATGAAGAAATTCATTTATACTTTTCATGGAATATAAATGATATTATTTCCAACGATATTCATAACAAAAATAAATATTTAAGTGATGAATAGTATTGCCTTATGGCTGGCGCATGACTCGAACATAGTCCGAAATATTTTTCAGAAAATTAAACTCCTTCCCCTTGCTCGGCAGAAGCCCGAATCCGAACTTGTCTTTACCCGTCAATGCCCGGCGTACGGGCCAGACTGGGGAAAGGCCCGAACCCGTACAGACCTCTACCCGTTGCGGACAGAAACATTTTTTTTATTCTAATAATAAAATCATACCACAAAAGAATTTTAATTGTGTAGGAATATGTAATCCTGGAAGAATTCTTTCGATTCTGTATTTGCAGAAGGATTAAGACGTAACAAAACAATTAATAAAATGTTTTGTGTTATTCATATACTATATTATGCAATTTTTAATGTTATTTTTTGTACAGAAATAACTGCGACATTTTGTATTATGTCTCGTAAAATTATAGCGACAAAGTCGCCCTTGAAAAAATTGAAAAAACATGATTATTCTATCAATGGCGCAAGCGAGGGCTCGCACAAAACGGTTACTAAATAATAATATATCTGCATTGACTTTAATAATTTCCGTCCATTTTCCAATTTTCAATATTTACAACAAGGAACCAATTCCGAATATTCTTTAAATGAATTATTTCAATTTCGAATATGAAAATATTCGAATATTCGAATAACAGAAAATAGCAGAACATATTCGAATTTCAAATACTTGTTTGGACAGCCATGCACAACAAACCACGAATTCTATAAGCGAGTGAAAATTTTATCCTTAAAACTGAGTACATCGTTTTAACTGTATCTTATTTTTTTTAAATCCAATTCTGCTTCCATTGCGGAGCATATGAAATAATAATGGAGCTTAACCGACTAGAAATTGTACCACGAAAACTGCCTGTTACTCAGTCGCTTAGCCATCAGGATAGAAGGATATGACGGGACAGTGTATCGAAAGATAAACTAATTTATGAAAGTGTCCTTTGCACTATGATTCAAACCAGTAAACATTGCAAACGAAGCCAACGACGTTGGACACTCGGCTACTGGCCCTGGATATATTGCAAATACGGTAAAAATAGCTGATAGAAATATTTTCTATGGATTCGGCGGTAACTTTGTGCAAATTCGTTTTTAATATGGCGTTGGCGTCCGTGGCGCGGTTGGTAGCGTCGTAGGCTACGGCTACGGATGTCTCGGGTTCAATTCCCGGTGCGGATAGTTTCTATAAATTTATATTTCAATCGATATATGAATTTCTGTTCATAGTCTAAGGGTTTGTGCTGTCTAAAATTCTCTCCTCACCCACCCATCCCATCCTCACGGGGCGTAGCGAGAGCGATTAGCTAACCACTAGTCTGGTCCTAGCCCTATCCTTCTATACCTACACTCTTCGATAAAGAGAGGTTGACCAACTGAGTAACAAACGGTTCTGATAGAAACAATTCTGATGAGATACCTACATTATGAGACCATATGCTCCACATTGGAAGCGGACATGGAAAAAAAAATAGATAACTATGTTATTTCACTGGATGTATTTCATAAAGGTGCGAAACACGTGTCGCATTTAGAAACACAATCAGTGGAATAACAAAGTTTTGTACTTATATTTTAGATTAGGTTATTAAAATATTACTCTCACAGGAATTGTCAAATAATATTGAGCTAAGCTGCTCATTTAAGCACAGCTAAAATATTATTTAAGAATGTTAATCATACATTGTTTATCTTATTACATTAATTTGAATAACCGTCAAGGTAAAACAGTAAAATTGTATGTTTTTTTTAGTTTGTAACATTTGCTTTGGATAAGTATATTGATACCATGATGTAAATATCGAGAGTATACTGACAATAGGCATTAAGTCATAAAAACGAGTTCTGAGATAACCTCATTTAAAGCATTTTTTTTTTCAAAATCCTCTATCCTTAGAATACAATGATGGTTTTTACATTAAAATAGTAATTTAAATTTGGATTATTGAGATTTTGTATTATTTTGTATTTTGTATTAAATTTGGATTATTGACGAACTCAGTTCGAGTCCATTCGTGTGCTCGAATGCCTGAAGATGCCGAAAGGCGGAACCCGGGTCGTTAGTGACAAAATACATGGAAGTGTACAAAATCTCAATAATCCAAATTTAATATTGAAATTCCATCAAGCACCCTCAGTCGATGTCTTAAATTATAAAATAGTAATGTTTTTAGCATAAAAATGATACGATTTGGTATCGATGAATTATAATTATATCATGCTTTTTACCAGAATAAAAAAATAACAATGGTACTGTTTTTTTTAAGCCATATCTTATGAATTCATGCGTTCTATTAATAGGTAGAGCTTTAAATTGTACACATTTTTACATGTAAACAGAAAATCATCAAAAAATGACTTAATGCTTTCTATCAGTATAGCCTCGATGTATTGTATTACCTGCCATTTTTGAATTAATGTATTCGGTTATTGCCCGCAATATGTATCCATTCAGAATGTCAAAATATCGTGTATTGATAAATACTAACAGTCGTTTTAAATACGTTAATCTATTACGTGTGCGAGGAACACTAGGTTAACAAGCATTTACGATATTAATATTATCGTCGGCCGATGGCTACAGAACTGAATTCAGACAAGAGCAATATAAAATTAATTTATTATGTTATTTTACAAAGTTTTTCAACTGTAGGAAAGAGGCATTTCCACTTTCTAGACATGGGTGAGATATAAAGCATTGATTCAATCAAATTAGATATCTGAAGTCCGTGGTGCAGTGATCAACGTCATTGGCTTTGATTACGGATGTTTCAGGTTCAAATCCCGGTACAGACAGATTAATAATTTGATTTTTCAATCACTGTTTTTATCCTATACCCACTCTCTTCGAAACGACAGAACTAATGGTTAGCTTACCGCTGTCGCTACGCTTCATTTTTAGGATCGGATGGGTCGGAGGTTACTTTAGACATCACAAACATTCATGCCTGTAAACATAAATTCACAAATCGATCAAAAAAACAATTAATGAAAATGTCCGTATCGGGACTTGAATCCGACACATCCGTAACCTTAGCCAACGACGTTAACCACTGCAACACAAAGTACAACGACTGTGTTTCGACCAATTGATATTACCCTTAAAAAATACGAAAATGAGTTAATGATTAGGTCTCATTTCACAGAACAGGTCTCGGCCAAATGATGTAAATTAGAAAAATAAATTGACCAAGTAACTTTTTGAAAGGGAAACATCATTTTATATTGGTTTTAGATTTAAAAATTCTTACCCGGCCACTTGATGTAAGCCGCTATTATATTGACACTCACTACGTATAATCCCGTGGCTGCAAACATGAGAATTAACAGAAGTCAATTTCAAATGTTCATAACTCCACTCACCATATCGTCGCTGTTCTGGAAGAAAACACTAAAGCGAAAAAATTACATATTGAGTTAGTTATACCAAAATGATCTTTATTTCCAACTCTACCGTGTGGAATAACACACTTATTTCTACAAATTATACTTTTTTAGTCTCTCTTGAACAATTTCAATTTTGAGGGTATCATTAATTAGCCAAAATACCGTCGATAATATATATTTATTATGTCTCATCTCACAATGATAACCATCACAACGATAATAAATATTAACTTCTCTTAAATAATATTAAATTCGAGGGCGTTTTAAAGCCCGCATGCGCCTCTGTATTTTTTCGTACGCTAGTAACTAATAGAAAAATTATAGACCACCTGTATTAACAGAACGTTTAGTTCTGTTACCATATATTATTTTGTTTAGATCTTTGGTTAATGTTAACTGAATGGTAACCTAATATTATGAACGCTGCGACATCTGGGGTCTAGCATATTCTACCTTTTTTATTTATGTTTTTATTAAATACAATAATGGAATTTGAATATTGAATGTCTGACATAAAAAGTGAGGTACAGAACACAAAAAAAATTATAAATAATTTATAGTTTTTATTTTAACATTATTGTATTTTAAAATTTTTTTACCATAAAAATATTTATTATCTAACAGAGAATTAAAATTGATAACTTTGTTATTGACAACTAATTTTTTGGTAATTCCATAAATTCTTAGTAAAAAATAATAAATGGTCATTGCCAAATAAATAATGGTTAGGTTAAACAAAAAAACTGACTGTTATATAAATATATGACAGTTTAATTTTATAATTGACCGTTTCACGTAAATTACTGACCGCTTATTTTATTAACTAAACACGTGGATACTGACTATTGATCGAATTAGTTACTCAACATTTATTATTCTTTACTGACCAAAAGTTGAAATAGTTACTGACAAAATAAATAAACGTTAGGCTTAACTTAGTAACTAACCATAAATTAAAATAGCTACTGACCCAATAAATGCAGGTCATGCAGGTCTTTGTTATTTCACTAACGTCATAATTAGTTACACAGCCAGTTGTAAACAAAGTTATCGATATTAATATTATATTAAAAATAAATATACTCCAAGTTACCGCCGACTCCGTCTAAAATATTTACTATGTACTCAATGAGTATAGGTTTATGAAATTCTATTTAGCTAGTGAGAATTTTAAAAGGATTTTATATATATTTCATTCTACGTTACTATATTTAAATCAATTGAAATCATCAAATAGTTGGTGCATTGTCGGTATCAGTAATAAAACTTTTAGTAATATCAATAACAGTAAAGACGTAATCGGTCCCGGTGGGTACAACGTTGAATTGTTTTAATACAAATAAAAATTGATCTTCCATCTTTTTTTCTGGAGTAATTGAAATCTTTGAAAAGTTTGTGCATTGGCGTTTTCTATAAGGCCTCTTTTAGTTATATCCAGATGAAATAGGAGATCGTTAAATAATTGAAAATAAACTGTACGTAACAATTATTGATCTTATTTATTAAAGATGTTAAAAAAATATATTTTTTTACCATATCCACTGCCAATGTGAATCATATGACCTCCTAATAAATTCGTCTCAACAGAAGTTTTTCTACGAAAGCTGCGTGTTACTCAGTTGATCAACCATTGTTTATCAAAGGGATAGAATGATAGGACTGGAACAGGACTTGAGCTTAACTAATCGCTCTCACAACGCCCCGTTTTTAAGATCGGATGGGTGGGAAGGAATTTTAGACATCACAAACATCCATACTTACGAAAAGGAATCCACAAATCAATTGAAAAATAATATGGATAAGTGTACAAATATTATCTATTTTGTTCCCTAATGTCAACATGCGCAATAAGTCATAGAACAGAAAATCTCTTGATAATTCCACTTGATAAATCGATGATTTAAAATTTATTACTTAATTCAAAAATAACCTTTCCGAAAAAACACCCTGAAACAAAGTATCAAAAATCATTCAGTATTATTTTTTTTTTAGAAAAAAACAACCAATTTAAATTTATCGCTTTATTTGAAATGCCTTTGAACGAATCTCTATCAGATATAATATTATTTTACCGAGGCATTATAGGTTCGAATATTTGTTTTTTTTTTTTGTTCACCTCTTGGGGAATTTCTTTTATTTATATGGGACCACCACCGGATTAAATTTATTAGGTGTGTCATATAACAAAAATCTAACAGATGTTTGAATTAATTTTATTCTTTACTCGATATTCGAGGATGCAATAGAACGATCGAATAATGATTTTTTTATTGAATAAATACTCAATACGCACTGTTTAATTGAATTATAGATTTAAACTTTATGATTATTTGAAGTACATATTTTTTTGGATCTTTAACTTGCTATTTTTAAATCTACACTTGCTTTTTTATCCAGTAAGTAACTATTTTAATTTTTGGTCAAAAAAAAATACTAAATGGTCAGTAAACTAGGGATGGAATAACGTTTTGAATTGTTACGTTATTCTATAACGTTATCCAATATTTTTTCCGTTATATGACGTTATTTATAACGCGCAAAAAAAATTAAATCGTTATATTAATAACGCTATAATCTTTCGCTTTTAAGGTGTTAACTGTCAATTCTTGGTGGAAAGACATTATATTTAAAAAAATAAAATACAATTCATTTGTACTACTTTCACATATTTATAATGATCAGGACCGGTTTCGCTCATCACGAGCATTATCAACTGACAAAAATACAAACATAACAGGCTTATTTATATAAAATTGAGTGTAAAAATGAAGGTATATAAAACTGATGGATCATGAACTAAGACAAGATAATGCTCGTGATGAGCGAAACCGGTCCTGATCATTATGAATATGTGGAAGTAGTACAAAGGAATTGTGTTTTATTTTTTAAAATAAAAAAAGCTATAATCTTTACTCATCTTTAAAACAGGGGTGGGATAACGTTTCGAATTGTAACGTTATCCAATATTTTCCTCGTGTCAAGTATATTTTTTACGACTTCTCGAGAATTGTGAGTTATTAGTATGAAGACAAAACCGCACCGTTGTCAAACGATTGTCAAATATATTTGTCAAATAAAATAACATTTCAAAATCGTTATCGGTTATTATAAAGTTATAGAACGTTATATTAATACCGTCACGTTATTGAAAAAGTATGCTATTGGAATCGTTATTGTAACGTTATCGGGTATCGTTACGTTACGTTTCCCATCCCTGCAGTAAACACACGTGTCGTCAGTTAATCAGTCAGTAATGATGTTCAAAATGTATTCAATTAAACGGTCAGATATTTATTTACACGGTGATTTTTTAAATTAAACCTAACCGAATCTAACCTTTATTTATGTAGCAATTATTTACTTACAATACATAATTATTAACTGGTCATTTATGGAATCAGTTACTGAAAATTTGTTGAAGTACTTACTGACCAAATAATTAGTTGCCTAAAATTCGCATAAGCTTGTTAATCTTAATTTCACAAGGACGAAGCTGACAGAAATAATTGTTATGTTAAAAGTAGCAGATGAATTCAACAAGAATTTTGTGGCTAAACAACTATTTAACTGCATATTTCTGATAATAGCGTTGTATCGAAATAACTATATGTATTACGTACTCTTAAATACAACAATACGTTTTTAGAATCGGATGAATAGGAGGGAATTTAAGACATCTAAAATATTCACGCCTTCAAACAGAAATTCATAAATCCATTGAAAAATCAATTATTTATGAAGCTGTCTGTACTGGGATTAAAACCAGTGATCACCATAACAGAGACCAACGACGCTAACCACCTGACGGTAGCTATTTTGCCAGTTTAATTTTAGTATTTTTTTATAAAGAAGTGATGCTGAAACACCTATGTGTGTTCCTAAAAGGTAACAACCCTTTACTAATCTACCCAAAAGAGCTGCTAGCATTGGCAACGCATATTTCGTAAAAAATTATGTACTACATATCGAGCGTATACTGACAGAACGCATTAAGTCAGTTTTTGATGATTTACTGTTTTAAATGTAAAAATATTTAACGTTTTACGCACTGATAGAACGCATAAAGTCTTATGATCGCTTTGAAAAAAAAGTGCACATTGAGATTCTTGGATATCAATTCTCTGTCTGGAATAACTCAGTAAATACATTAATTATACCCTTTGGAAAAACTCAGCAATGTGTTTCATTAGTAAAATATATTACGTCCTACTGACAGAATTTGATAAGTAACATATTTACAGTTATGAGTAGACAGCAAATGAAAATTTTAGCTCGTAAAAGAAAGTCTTTAGCCTCGGTATTTTATGTAACTAATTACTTGGTCAGTATCTAATTCAATTAACGGTCAGTAAATATTAAAGAAACGGTCAGTAAAAAATGCATAAAACGGTCAGTAGAAAAATAAAAATGGTAAGTAAATATAAAGATACGGTCAGTAAATATTAAAGGGAGGTTAGGTTAGGTTGGTTTATTTTAAAAAATAAAACACAATTCATTTGTAATACTTCCACATATTTATAATGATCGGGACCGGTTTCGCTCATCACGAACATTATCAACTGATAATGCTGTTTTATTTTTTTAAATATAATGTCTTTCCGCCAAGAATTGACAGTTAACACCTTAAAAATAGGTTAGGTTAGGTGAACTAAGTAAAAAAGATAAAATAATAAATTAGGTTTAATTTAATAACTGACCATTTTATATAAATTACTGGCCGTTTATTTTATTAACTGAGCACGTGTATAGTGACCCGAATAAATTACTGAACTTTTTGATTAAAAACAGTATTAAGTCATATTTTTATTTTTTTACTCTGGCAAAAAGCATGATAATATAAATACAACTCATCGATACCAAACCTTATGATTTGCATGCCAAAACGATTTTTATATTCTACGAAAATCATTTTTAAAAACAAACAACTGTATGTATGTGTACTTGGGAAAGAGTAGTTTGAAATAATATAATTCTTTAAATTCGATTTTCCAAAAGAAATTATTTTCATGGCTTTGCCTTGTCAGTATATCTTCAGAATAAATTAATTTTTATTCTTTTGCTTGTGACATAAAAAATAATAATTTTATCGAGTTCTCTTAATTATAAAAGTATTTGTTTATTTATAATGCAACAGCAAATATTATTTAAGACTTTTTCTTCTCATAAGTAATCTTACAAATTCGTGTCGTTTTCTTTATTGAAACTACAATATGACATTGTCTTGAATTACCAATATCAGTGAGGGTGAACCTTTCCAACAGAGTGCTGTCTCTAAAATGACAATTTGTCATCAAAACAAAAGAGAAAATTTTCACGAGAGAAAAAAAACTTTCGACGAAAATTACGTTTTTTTTCAGACGTTAGATATCTTCCGATCTGTGTTATATTTGTAAAATTGAAAAACAGGGATAGGTTAATACAGTAAATACGCGTAAGATGGCGTTCAAACATTGATCTCTTTAAAAACAGACATGTGTCTTTTTTGTAATCAACTCATTGATAACGTCACTTGAATGGTGTCAAAAGGAAAAGGAAGTTAAGTCTAGTTAATTGAAAAACAAGTGACCTATTCTAGAATAACAACAATACATACATGCATCTAATATAAAAAAAAGAGTCGAATCAATGCTGCTGAATTGGTAAAATTCATGTTTAAGCATCACATTTTTCATCATACAAATGCAAACCTTGTTTTGGCTCTATTTAAAAGTATCAATTTTAGACATAACTCCGTTTTCCTTTCGCACGCAGAATCATGCTTATGTCAGAGACGTCAAATTTATACAAAACAAAATTTTTTAAAATTGTGTACATTCAAATGAGAATTGTCACCCACTTAGCGAAACCGGTCCTGATCTTTTTTAGCATTCTTTCAATAACACGATACAGAAGAGCCAGTTAGTACTAACTTAAACATTTCTTTTTGAATTCACAAAATTTTCTATACTATACAATATGAGAGGTTGAGCAACTGAGTGAAAAGCAGTTCTCATAGAAAAATTCTGCTCAGATTCCTCCATTAGAAAACCATATGCTCCACTTTAGGAGTGGTCATGGATTTAAAAAAATACAATATGGCTAAGGTAACCAATAAATATACGGAATCTTTTTTTCTAACTTTACTATTTTTAAAACTGGTGTAATAAGCTGCGTCGCAATAAGAAATAAATGCAACGTCATATGGGGAGCGAGTAGATTAAAATTCATAATTGTTTCTCGTTTTCCAATTACACTTAATTGCTCCTAAGACACTCATTTTAGTACGAGTCTTACAGAATAAAATGTGTTAGAAGGTAGGGGTTTTTGAAAGTGGATAAGTAAGTTGAGTAAGCATTTTGCTCGATCAAATCACAGAAAGGAAAATTCTAATAGAATTTTAAAGGTATGGGCTTATATGATGTTAAATTCAGTCCCGTTTAAAATAACTATGTCTGTTTTACATCGACCCTTAAAACGATTCTCAATCACTGCCGTCGAGGATCCATGTTAGTTCGTCATATTCCCGGGAAGACAAGAGAGCCGCCCCACAGGGGCCCATTTCTGATCGCACGCACTAAACAATGCCTTATCCGATCGGCTGTCGCACCTATTTTCCAAAATACAGAGTCGGATAAGTAACGACGGCTTATTCGTATTTGCCAATATAAACCATTATTCGGCTTACAATTAAATACACTTTTGTTTAGATCACATTCACTTTCATAAAAATAGTTTTCAATTATAACAAATACATTCGACAAAAAACAAATTCTTTCTCACATAATAATATATGTTTTCACATAAATAAAATAGCTTTCACTCACACTTTAAAATCGGTAGTTGCACGAAGCTGTAATGAAATGTCACTTATTAATCTACCCTATATTAGGTCGCTTATATTATCTTTGCTCCACGGATTAGAAAATATTCCACAAACCAAACCAGACCAACCCTAACATAATCTACTACAACTTAACTGACTTTGTTAAAATAATCTGAATCCGATAGTCGTTAAAATAATTAATGACACCTAAGCTCCTTTTCTAAAAACACAATTATTACCTTGAATGATTTAATTTTAAATTAAACATGATGTTTGAATACATGAGATGACATGATATTGTCTATCTCTTCTAAACAGTATATATATCTAAGCAAAAATAAGTTTAAGTATAGTTCTGACGACGGCGCAAAGCCGAAATAGCTATCAACTGTCTGAAAAAAAATTTGTAGGACTAAATACTTCGTTATTTTACCCTATTAACTCAATATGTATATACGATATATTATATACTACAGATTTGATTTGATATACTATATTTTCTCAGATTATTACAGCTTATCATATCCGTTTTACATTAATGCGGCCCTTTACGACCGACGAGTACACATACCTGCGAATTCACAGGGCCGCATTGTTATCTGGAATTGCCCAACACCTCGCACAGGTAATTTATCGGACGGGTGGCCGGTCGCCCGCCGCGCGGATTTGTGCAACACTCTCCTTTACAAGCACTCAATAATGCAGCAATAATGGTCATAACATGATGACATTCTTTCACCATTAAGGCATCCTTTAGCATATTCAGTATCAGCAGCCTACATTTGGCAATTTTATATATTGTCGCTGTTCTGGAAGAAAACACTCGATCGAAAAAATTACATATTGAGTTAGTTATACCAAAATGTTCCTTATTTCAAACTCTACCATATGGAAGAGCACACTTTTTGTATAAATTATACTTTTACTTAAAAAAACGTTTTGTACAGATAAACTAAATGAAAAAGGTATAGCATTTCAGTCCAACTACTCAAAATTAGTATTTTTCAGTTAGTGTCTTCTTCCAGAACAAAGAAGATATCATATTAGCCAAAATACAACTGGATATTTATCAACTTTTATCTTAATTACTTTTTTTTGTCAACAGCATTCGGGCTATATTCAGAGACTCTAAAAGAAAAAAATAGCACATAGCATAGCAATGTATGTAGTCTTCTTACAGACAGACATGTCTGTCGCTTTTGGGTAAAGTGACGTTTGGGTGTATCATCGATGTATCGATTGAAGCAAGATTGAGTGAGACATTGAGCGTGATTAGTGTATTAAATTCTGGCTACTATATTACTTTTTTCTTCAATATCTGGCATTACAGCTAACACTCAGTGCGCCAAATATTTTAAAACTTAAAAATCACACGTAAGCTCAATGAGAATTTTTCAGAGTCACTCAAGATTAACTCGAGAAGAACATACGTCACAAATAACCATATCCAAGATTACAAATTTAGATTGATATTGACCTTGCTGGGACTTGAACCCACACCCTCTTTGCTAAACTATTACCATTAGACTACAGGGCCCGAAAATTTCGGTTTAACACTTTGATATATTTTTTCTATGTTTTCTCCCAACGT
Source organism: Himalopsyche phryganea (assembly GCA_022494535.1). Lineage (NCBI taxonomy): Eukaryota > Metazoa > Arthropoda > Insecta > Trichoptera > Rhyacophilidae > Himalopsyche > Himalopsyche phryganea. The sequence continues at coordinate 2,226,220 of JAGVSL010000039.1, forward strand.
GGAGCATATGGTCTACTAATAAAGGTATCTTAACAGAATTTCTTCTATGAGAACTGCTCTTTACTCAGTTTTCGACCTCCCTTTTTTCGAAGAGAGTAGGGATTGAAGGATAGGGCTAGGACAGGACTAGTGGTTAGCTAATCCCTCTCGCTTCACCCCTTGAGGATTGGATCGATGGGAGGGAGTAGTTTTTAGACATCACAAACACTCAGACTACGAACAGAAGTCCATATATCGATTGAAAGATCAATTTATGAAACTGTCCGCATCGTGAATTGAACGCGAGACATCCGTAACCATAGCCAACGACGCTACCAACTGCACCACGGACGACTCTTGTTAAAAAAGATGAAATAAAAAAATGATAGAACAATGATAAGCAACTCGTGCTATTTATAACGTTGTTCTTTCGTAATGTAAAATATCAACGAAAAACAATTATTTTATATTTCGCCAATGTCTTTTAAGTGCATTAATATGCTCACAGAGCTTACTTATCAATATTCTTCACTTAGCTCAACTTACCGAAAATGTGCACCTTATTGTCTGCTCAGTGAAGGGTCTGCATTTATAGCACAGCTTATGTTTGACAACTACAAGCTGTAGGTGCACTATCTTAGTATCGACGTCTGCTGGCGGCCAAGTTATAATATTAGATCGATAGTAATTTAATTCTGCAGCCGTCGCTTTCTGTTCTCGCCGCCGTGCGCTGTTTGAATTTTACAAATTTACGAACAAATTCAAGCAGATAAGAGTGTCGCTAGTTGTAAAGCGGCAAGATTGCGAATAGCAGCGGCGCATCCTTGTAACTGACTGGAGGGGTCAATGCATCTCACACGGATGACATTTATAGAGTTTAACGCTGTACAGTCAGTAGAAGAGAAACATCGGTATTTTCAAAAATAAATTAATCATAATAGCATAAAATATCAAAGTATTCAGCTCTGCAAAATTTTAAAATTTAGTTGATAGATATTTCCGCTTAAAGCCATTGTCAGAACTATGCTGAAACTTATTATAGCTTCGCTATATATATACTGCTTTAGAAGAGATTTGGAATATTATATAACTTCACTTATTTTAACATCACAACTTTTATTTAAAATAATAACTGAATTCTTTTATATATTATCGTATTTATAAGGGAGTTCTACCAATTAAATCCAATTCAATCAATAAATAAGTAATTTTTTTATATTACTCAATACATAATACGCGATGTATACGATATAAGTAGCCTGAAATATGCTAATATATAAATAATAATACATTTCATTTCCAAAGTGTAACATCTCAAAAAGCATTGTTCTGAGATAATTAGGAAACAAGATTTTGAGAAGGTTTAATCTTCTACTCTACACATGTAAAATTTATGTAGATTTTTATGATATTCTATAACAATGTAAGTATTAATTTATTTTTTCTAATATCAGTAAGAGAAGTTTTCAGAGGATTTTTGTAGTTGTTGCATTTTTGGGCCTAAAGTAACCATTGTCTTTCTAAAATACCACAGATTTCCACTTGTTACATTTTGGGACTGGTAGATATCGGTGTTTTAAGCATTTTCTTATACTTAACTCAAAACAGCAAATTTTTGACTTGTTGCACTTTGGAACTGAGGTATAAATATCATATAACATTTATTGAAATAGTATTACAAAGAAATGCACTACAACAATCTTTCTCAACCAGTGGTTTGTGTATCCACCTAAAAAATTTAAAATATTTGGTACCTTGACTATTAACACGTGTTACGCTTAGTTTATTATTATATATAATTTTAATTGTGATAAATAGTTCATTAAAACACTACTATGTGAGCAGCAGAGAGATGGAATTCTTCAGATGTAATTTCCAGTAACGCAATAGATACAGGAGACGTATACTAGTAAGGTACCAGTAGTTGACCGTTTAAGAGACAAATTTAACAAACATTACGATTAACGTTTAGCGTTAGACCGAATGATTACAAAACCATTGTGTTCATAACGGATCAATGTCTTGATTAATATGATTAGACAGAAATTAGAAAAGGATCTGTTGTAAAAGAGTTGTGTTCAATTTTTAACAACCATGTTTTTGTGTCAGTAGTTAGTTGACCCAACCCAACGATCTCTTACCGACATAATTATAATGAGACAATACTTAAGAGTCGTTTGAGGCCGAGAGCAAAGTTCTGTCCAATTACTCAAAACTAGTATTTTTCAGTTAGTGTCTTCTTCCAGAACAACGAAGATATTATAATTGTCAATAGTTAGAACAATTCCATATATTGTTATTTTTTTAGCATGTATATAATATTATAACCCAACGATCTCTGACCTACATAATTACGATGAGTAAATACTTAAGAATCGTTTGAGACCGAGAACAAAGTTCTGTCCAATTGCTCAAAACTAGTCTTTTTCAGTTAGTGTCTTTTTCCAGAACAACAACGATATTGTGTAATAAAAATTATTCATAATAAATAATGCACTTTTTCCCTCGTCAAATAAATATTATTTACCTTCATTTCAATTAGTCCAGATAATCGAGGTTCTAATGTATATCTGTTAAATAACTAAATGAAAATTGTTCAAAGTTAATTACACGTTTTTTTTTTAATTTTCAAAATTAAAAAAATGGTATTGGCGGATAAGAATGCAATTATCAATCAAAGCGTCCCAATAGCGTCTTTGCTGATTTTACTCTAAACGTAAATGACATCACACATAAAGGCATGGTCCACTGTGAATCGTCGCGGGAAAAAAAGAATCGGATTATGGTCAAAATCAAAGGACCAATGTCCAAAAGTGTGACCCTTTCGATTGAATTTATTTTTTATTCGTTCGGTTTCAAAGACTCAAACATCTGAAGGTATTAGCATATTGTCGCGTTTTCATCCGAGAGAACATGACCCTTTCAGAATCCACTGGCGCCCCGTGAGAAATGTATATTAAATTATATTACGAATATATTTTAATTGAATTGATTGTAACCGCATTGTCAAAGCTGTTGGATATGTCATACTAAGTTCCCTGGTCACGAACGAATACTGAAATTGAATATTCGTTAATTGATTTTTCAGTCTATTTATAATATAAACTTGTAAACGTCGTTTAATATTCGTTTACTAATAAAAATTAATAAAATCAGGAATTCTATATTATGATCTCTTTCACAATTACCTTTTAATGATAATTATGTCTACTCTCAATATGGAGCATCTGTCGGTGTCCGTGGCGCAGTTGGTTTCGTCGCTGGCTACGGTTGCGGATGTCTCGGGTCCAATTCCCGGTGCGGACGGTTTTCATAGATTGATCTTTCAATCGATTTATGGATTTCTGTTCGTAGTCTGAGTCCTCTCTCCCACCAATCCCATCCTCACGGGGCGTAACGAGAGCGATTAGCTAACCACTAGTCCTGTCATAGCCCTATCCTTCTATCCCTACTCTCTTCGAAAAAAAAAAAGAAAAAAGAGAGGTTGAGCAACTGAGTGACAAGTAGTTCTCGTAGAAAAAATTCTGTCAAGATACCTCCATTAGGAGACCATATGCTCCACATTGGGAGCGGACATGGAAAAAAGAAATATGGAGCATATGAACCTAATCGAGGTATCTCAACAGATTTTCTCGTTACCCAGTTGCTCAACCTCTCGTTTTTCGGTTAATTAATCGCTCTCACTACGTCTCGTGATCGAATGGGTGGGAGAGACATTCTATACATCACAAAAATTCATGATTAGGAACAGAAATCGATTTAAAATACAAATTCTGAAACTGTCAGCACCAGGATTTGAAACCGAAACATCCATTACCGAACGTTAACGACGTTTACCACTCCACCACGGACTCAGTACCCGAAGGTATATTTACTCCCCGTGAATATTGTTAAATTTTAAATATTTTAGTGTGAACATTATTATATTTATTAATAATTAAATAAACTCAATATTTTTCACGCGCGGCCACTGCGCTTGGCAAGCTCGTCCCATAAATAAAGTAAAGGAACATTTCAGGAACACTGATATATTGCAGTTTTTAGATAAATAATTCCTACACACGTGTGTTATTGAAGACACTAATTTATATTATTTTAGTTTATATGCAATCGGCCGACCGCTCTCCGTGTCGTCCCGGTCGAGGTGGGCGAATTTCGCGATATTCGACGCTAATTTATTGAAATTCCGATACGACCCTGTTGCCATAATTCAAACGCGACATAAAATGCAATGTCCTTTCGGTTTTCAGATAAGCAATATGCCAATTCGATAAAGGGATATAATTTATGCCTATAATTCAATATAGCTTTAATATTATTTCAACGCTGTTATTTCCTACGCTGCTTTACCTGGTCGGTAACTGTAGCCGTAGTGGTTCGAAAAAGAGATTTACTAAGCAACAATCAATTACGTCATCTGGTTAGGATCCGTCTTTTAAGGAAGTGAATAAATAAACTAGTTTTTTTTACGCACACTCCCAATGTGGATCATATGGACTCCTAATGGAGTTATCTCAACATACGTTTTTCTACGAGAACTGCTTGTTACTCAATTGCTCGATTTTTTTGGACTAACACAAATTAAGCGCTGACAAACAAAAACCGATATTTTTACTTCACAATATTAGTAGTAAGGCATAGTTTTGTGTTTCATGCAACAATTTTAGTTTTAGTAATAGGTAAGTTCCAATTAAGAAAAGTATGCAAATTTTTAGTAGCTAGTCAAACGCTTATTGCAATAAAATTGAACATATCGGCATTTGATTGTTACTATAAATCTTATCGAATTAGTCATTAAAAGTTTCAACACTTTTTTCAAATGATTTTGTCAGATTTTGCAAAATAAATTGTGTTTCATTTATTTTTTTAAAATACATATTAAGACAGACGCACCCAAATGAAGTAAAATGTACCGTAAACGCCACGTGGTCAGCGGCTACTGTTGCTAGCCATGCGGCAGTCGCTAGCAGAAGATTCTGGAAGAGCTCGGCATTTCTTTCACGCTTAGGGCTACTCGCTCGCTATGTTTAATCAAATTCTTTTAACACTGTCAGCTCCGGCACAAAATTAGGTAAAACAACCCCTGTGCCCGGCCCATTTTTGAAGAAATATCATTTTTATTAAGCGTTTACTAAAAGTGTTATAACTATAGAAATATTGGATGAAATCAAATGAAACTTTTTGGAATAGTTCAAAACATTTTAATATTTAATTTTTGTATGGTAAAATTGCAGACATTTCCCTTTGTGAAGAGTCACACGAAAATGTTTACAAATGTACCGATTCTCAATTCTTTTCTTGTGCTTTGCACACACCTTGCATGTTCTACAGGGCTTATTTTTCTGTATATTGACAGTATCGGGATCAATATGTGCATATACATATCCCCCGACAACCTATCTTGTAGATCTTGCAAACTCTAGCTCGGAGTGGACTCGGTATCACCGTAATGTCTCCAGAAGGGGAAATATTAAAGAAATAAAATTCGACTGAGATTTTAAGTCGATAAAATCAACATCTATTTTGGCAGTAACGCAAATAAAATGACTGTTATGGAAAGTTTTAAGTCTTGACTATAATTAAAACCAGGTTTCCGTTGTAATACGTATCGCTTGATGATTCAAACACGACTGTTTTTGATAGGCTAGTCTATCACGTGAAAACACGGTTCCGGGACTCAAGCGATGGTTGTTGTATCACGTGAAAATACGGCTCTGGGACTCAATGTCTTAATAGGTAAAAGCATAGGACTCTTTCAAAGTTTTGTCACCAAATTACTTATATCACACAAATACCCCCGCTTAGACTTAACCTATCGTGTGATAAGACGTATTTTTTCTTCGATTTTGACTAAATGTTAACTTATAGGTTTTTACTTAATATCGCTATACATTTATTCCTATCTTAGCAATATAGTGCAGATACTGCCAAACCTGTTATCATCTACCGACGAATAATATTTTAATTTTATTATAGTTTCAATAAAACCATTCATTTAAGGGTTACCCTTATTGATTCACTCAATATTATATACGAGTTCACGATTTGCGATAATCGGCTATCTGCAAGTCACCAATGTTTTAACCGTCTGAGGAATTTAGCCGAGGAAAGCAGCGATTTGTTAAACTTCACATTTAAAAGCATGGATATGTTCGAGTATCACTTAGCGATTTGTTTTAAGTCTATTTTAATCGTTTTATATCCAGGGTATACTGACAAAATGCATGAAGTCAGTTTTTTATGATTTTCTGTTTTAAATGTCAAAATTTAGGCAATTTTACACTCTACGTACTTACTGGTAAAACGAATGAAAGTATTGAATATAATGGCTTGAAATATAAACAGTATTGTCATGTTGTTATTCTTTTAATCTGCCAGAAATCATGATATAACTATAACTCATCGATTCAAAATCTTATGATATATATGCCAAAAATATTATTAGTTATAATGTACAAATAATCTTTTTAAATCACAAACAACTACTTGAGATATCTAATACTTTGATAAAACAATACTGCTTTAAAAGCGATTATCTCAGAACTCGTTTTAATGACTTAATGCCTTCTGTCAGTATAACCTCGATATCATGATCGATGTGAGATATATTATTGGTGTAGTGGGGCTGGAGCGTGTTGAATCTACAATCCAAACTTTTTTTCTATATTTTCAAGATAACACAATTTTTAGTCATAAATTCTTTAGAATTAATCAGTCGACGTCCGTTTCGCAGTTGGTAGCGTCGTTGGCTACGGTTACAGATGTCTCGGGTTCAATTCCTGGTGCAGGTTGGTGGTGATTTGTGGATTTCTGTTCGTAGTCTGAGTGTTTGTGAAGTCTAAAAACTCCCTACCACCAATCCGATCCTCACGGGGTGTAGCGAGAGCAATTAGCTTAATTAACAACTAGTCCTGTATGAGCCCTATCCTTCTATCCATACTCTCTTCGATAAAACAGCGGTTGAGTAACTGAGTAACAAGCAGTTCCCTGTTGAAATACCTCCATTAGGAGACCATACCACGTTGGGAGCGGATATGAAAAAAAAAGAATTAAATTACGCAAAATTTTCAAATCGTCTAGAAAAAGTGTGGGAGTACCGATCCCATGCGTTTCCGCTCCGCTACACCACTGCCTTTCCTCAAAACATCGCAAATAGCTATGAGATTAAGCGAGTCCCTTGTTAACGTATTGGCAGCCCGCCGCAGCATTAAATACAGTCCATTACCTATCCAAGATAGATCTCTGACTAACACTAAATAGATTCATAGATCTAAGTCAGCTTATTGTCATTTGTTCATCTGACGTCTCGTCGTAAACCGCACGGGGCACGGTGCGCTGGGTCGCCGTCACGCAGCCATCGTCCCGCCCCTATTTCACGAGGCGTCCGCCAATTTGTACAGGACCTCGCAAACTGCACGGCACACGGGTCACCACAATTTAGTGCAGTCCGTATCGGCCGTCGGTGCTATCTTGACAGGTGATATTCTAAGTTGAACCTCACTGCAGCTGGATACAATGCTTCATATCAGTGCTTCTCAAACAATTTTGGTTTGCGGACCAATGAATATTTTTCAATGCTAACAATTTTTGTTTTTTAAAAAGATTTGTTGTACATTATAAACAATGATCTTTTTTGTAGGCATAACATAAGTTTTGATATCAATTTAGTATAGCTTTATCATGCTTTTCACCAAAATAAAAAAGTAGCAATGTTTTTTTTCGCAATCCACTATTTCCTATAGCTTTATGCATTTTACCATTACATAGAAAGTTAAATTGAAAATCATCAAAAACTGACCTAATACGTTTTGTATAAGCTTGATATATTTATCTGTTATAAATATAACGTAAGTATAATTGAATTTAATGAGACACAATACATACATGCTTAGAACAATAAGTACAAGGATGTTAATATGAAACAATGTCATGTAATTTTTACTGGATATAGCAGGGGTCAGATGCCTATTTTCATTCCAGCCCACTGCGTTGATTAAGTTACACATAATGTTATACTGTTATGTGCAAAAATTTTAAAAATAAATGAAATCTCCATTCCCACCACAATTTGCCTCGGATGTATTTTCTGAGCTCAAACTGCAGATCTATCAGAGTGTTTCGGCTCTTAATGTAAGTGTAGAAAATATTTCGAATTTTCAAAATCCATTTGACTATACAATTGAGAAACTTTTACTTACCTTCAATTGTAAGTGATTAATATGAAAATTGATTTATACGCCGTTAGACAAATTTCATTTAAAAAAAACTAAGTACTTAATTAAAATCAGATTAGTGATCAACGTTGACGATTTGTAGAGCTACCTTCTAATCCTAATTTGATGAAATGTTAATTACTTTCATATCATTAGTACAGTTTATTATATAATTCCAAAATCGATACCTTTCACGAGAAACAGAACAAGATTATAATTTGTATAAACTTTGTTGAAAATATAAAATTTACTAATTTAACTGCATTGTTTTGACAGGTCGCTTTTTTACTTTATGCATATATGCATTTCAGTTATTTTTGTATATTCAACTAATCTTTCAATTTTTAGAACATAATGCCCCTTTCTTTTCACACACAAAAATATTATTTCTGATGATAACAAAATTTCGTGATTATTTTTAAATTTTCAGTATTTGAGAACCGTTTGAAAATGTTCACTATCTAAGCGAAACTATTCCTGTTCTTTTAAAATAGAAAATTGTGGAAATATTACGCTTTTACAACTTTTTTTAAGATTTTGATGGCAATTGATTTTATGTAAGCAGAAGAATATTTTGAGTTTAAAATAATAAAACAAAAGTCAATTTTTTTTGTTGAAAAATTATGTTGAACATTGAAGTTTTTTTCGAAAGTACCTTAGTTCATATTAAAATCCTGTTTTATTTAAAATACAGCCCAGACATTTGTTGATTTATTGTAAAAGTATTAAAGTATTTTAAAAAAATCTTAGCTCTTTTTGCACAATAATTCGTGTTCTTTTGGAGTGTTTTGGAGAAGACACTTTCTGCGATATTAAAACATTTTTTCTTTGCAAATCGAGAAAAATCGTTATAAACTAAAAAATCTTGTTATTCAAATTTGTGTTAGCCCTTCCGTATTCTTTAAATTATCTATGAAATGGGTCATATAAAAAATTGAATATTTTGCTATTTGTAAATAAAATAGTTCTACATATAATAAAAAGTTTAAAATACATTACAGTTTACGTCTTCTTTGTATAATTAATCACAATTTGAAAACATCGTCAATTTTACCATCGGAAAATACAAAATTATAGTATAGTAACAATCCGAGATGCATGACGTACCGTATGCAACCGTTTCTTTTTCAAACGGCACAAATACACGTCTCGAGCTTGTTCTATTATGAATAATTTCGATTCTTGCGTCTTTCAATAATATTGCATAGTTTGATGTAATGTATATCAGGTTTTACAGACAAAATATGACGTAAAAAATTACTTAATATTACATAAAACCATATTTCACTTTTTGAAATTGTCATTTTGCTTTATATGACAAAACCCACACGTTAACGAAATGTGACTGCACGAGATTCGAAGGGATTTTTTTTAGCATGAAAACGGGAAGGTTAGTGTGATGAAATGTATCGACTCATTTCTTCTGACCAATTACATTTCAAATATTATCAATGACGTAATATAATCGTGCTTAATCTTTTTGACTTCCTGGCCCGCTGATGATGATGGCAACGCCCGTTGGGATCTGTTAGTCATTATTAATTATTTATTCATTCAGACATTCATTATCCGATATGAAATTTTAACGAATATGGCGTATTATAATATATCGGAGATCGCGTGTTAGCGCCCCGTTACAAACTTATTCAATAATGAAAGGTCCCCCTACTAATATTATTGGTAGGAGGGATAGACAAAAGGATTTTTTGATGTTTTTGTTCCTTCTTTAACCCTTTCCATATTTAAATTAAGGACCTTAGTGGAAGAACAACTTAAAGGTCTTTAAGTGCTTTTTCCGATTATATTGTATTTAGCGAAGGTCATATCTTAGCTACTGGTACTGTATTTAGCTACTGTATTTAGTTAATAGAGCAAGCTACAATCATTTAAGCTGGGCCACTTCACAAGTTTTTTATGCCGCCACTTTGGTGGTATTATAACCTCACTTTTATTTGTCAGATATCTCACTTTTTTCTAAAACATCAGTTATCTCACTTCACTTCGTCAACTTTGCTCTATTCAACTCTCAACTTTTTACATTATTATTAAATAATGGACTATATTTTGTCTGTGCTACATGAGGTGCGGTCCACGGTGATATTTTTGACTTTCAACATTAGCCCGATATAAAGAATGAGCTTGAAACTATATCTATAAATTTAATAAAGGAAAAATGATTTAATATGTATCACTGTGTTTAATTATTATAATAAAAATTTTAATTAAAATATTTAGCATTACAGCTGATTATTGTCAATGCACAAAAATGTGCTATGAGTTTCGCTCGAGATAAACTCAAGGAGAAAACCTATCACAAATACACATGGGTGATAAATATTGGCAAATAAATGGTCATTTAATAATTATGTTTTGCCAGTAAATAATTGTCCATGGTCAGTAAAAAATATGTTTGGTTAGGTTAGGCTTAATTAAAATACTGACCATTTAATATGAATAACTTACTGTTTATTTTATTAACTGACCAAAAATTGAAATAGTTACTTACCCAATAAATCACGCCAGCGGAGAATAAATGAAAACGTAAATTTATGCCTGGGATCCGTCAAAAAGTTCTTGAATGTGTGTTTATACAGGATATAATTATTTTGACCAAAAAATTGTTAATTTTTCGAAAATTATTTTTTATAACATAATTTAAAAACAAAATAATGACACATCGCTACCAGTTATTTTTAATTTAAAAAATAACAATGGTGTCAATACTATTGGATGTAATCTACATCAAGACAATTATGGAATTAATCATATTCACCAAAATAGGAAACACAATTTAGTGGCGTAACTATAGAACAGACATAATTGTTATCGTTTGTAACTGAAGTCTAGTGCAGGATTGGTGAACCTTTTCCTGCCGGAAGGCCGCATTCGTTTTTATTAAAATTTATGAAACATACATAAAAATGTATGTATAATACATTATTTTGTAAATGAAGGAAAGCAATGAAATTTTTTTATTTATATATTTATTTATTTCAGTCAAATGGCCGCACTTGAGACCATATAAGGCCGAAGGTTCGTCACCCTTGGTCTAGTGAATAACACTCTTCAGCAATCGTCCTACTCAGTTGCAAAGTCAAAAGTTCGAATCCAATACAACATGTATGTTTGTGATGTGTTCATGCCTTCCCATCCACTCATTATCCAATCCTGAAAAGCTTTATCTCTAGTCGTTTTATAGTTTCAAGCTTCTACCATTACTCTCACTGAACGAAGATGTTGGATGACTGTTTTTTACTGACCACCAGTCCTTATTAAGCAACTTGTATTGACATGCCCCCTTAGAATGTGCATTCTCCAAATTGTAAATAACAAAACAATAAGAAATGCTCATTAACGAAACAAGGTTTTTGTGTAATAAAAAATTTGGCAAGTTTAGTGTAGCTAATCTGTTTTAATAATAATGTACTGAGATCAACACTTGTTAAGGACGATAACAAAAATACATGTTATCAAACTTCAAAAAATTGTATTTCCTTTGTGTGATTTGTTTTCTCCTCGAGTAGATTTAGGATTGTTTTAAAAAAAGCCGGCGTATTTGGAAATTAATTATTATATCATTCCAAATAACTTAATTTTCTTGTCAACCTGTAAAATACGCTTTATATATCATTGTTTTTTATTTCTGTTGCGATTAGCAAAAACTAATTATTTAACACATTAGATGCCGATGCCGCATATACACGCTGACGTGTCATCGCGACGTGCGAGCGGTGGACACGTTAATAAATTTCGACCGCACCATAAAATTGATTAAAAACAACAACATGTATGAACTTAATAACGATGATCGTATTCAAAAGGCGATATATTCGTTAATAAAGATATATTCGTAAGTTAATTGGTCACACAGTGTCTGGATGCGTGTGCGCACGGGTGTTAGTGATCATTTATTACCATTTTTTGGCGTGTGTTGGTGTCTTTTCGCGTGCGTGTGAAGTCATTTATTATAATTTTCAGCGTGTATTGGTGTTTATGATGATTTTTCGTGCATGTATTAGTCGACGGCTCAGTTTTAATTTGTCTAATGTCTGTTTAATGGATATCGAAAAGTAGCAGGGTGCAGTTAAAAGTTACTTTCGTTAATCAATTCGATATATTATTCGTTCAAAATAAGTAACACTACAAGATGCTTTTTCATTTAACACATTTTTAAGAACAGATTTTTTATCTTGCAACGATAAAATCTTTCATGAAAACTATTTTTAATTCACTCGCTTAACATTTATTTCTGGAAAGCGTAAGGAAATAGCCAGTCGCAGTGTCACTGTCAGGAACGGATAGGGACTAGATTAAGCGAAATAACAACAAAACAGACAGCCATACCTTTGGATATAAAACTATAAATCGATAGATTATGAAAGAGACACAGGGCTAGCATACTTTCCCAAGAGACTGAAAAACTATGTAATATGTATATTATCATATATGTCATAGAGAGACGTTAATCGCTCTCGCTACGCCCAGATTTTAGGATTGGACTTGTGGGAGGGAATTCTAAGCATCACAAACATCCATGACTACCAACAAAAATTTATAAATTCGTACCGCGACTTGAACCTGAGTCATCCGCCAACGACATTGACCACTGCACCACAAACACGACACAAAACATTTTGTATATTTATCGGAAGTTTTACACTGATGTCAATTTTAATCAACGGGAAATTTCAATTCATCCTACTCCTTGGTGACACATAAACATGATAATAACACACAGTTTCATATAACGATACGTACAAAAATTGAGGTTTTGAGTTAAGGCAGCCATTATATTTGAACACTGCTCTTCTACAGTTCCACAAAAGGACAGCTTGTAAAATATACAGGTTATATCTCAAAAGGCAGATATTTACATATGGAAATCAGCAAAATTAAATAATTTTTCAGTTTTATATACATACATATCGAAATATCGTATTGTGGAAATATATTTTTGTGAATCGTGGCGTTCTATAAAGAAATAACCTTTAATCCTAAAACTATAAACTATTGACCACCTATTTGAATACAAAAGTAATACAAATAATAAGCCATCACTTTTTACTAGTCAGTCAAAACTTTGATTCGCCGTATCTCAAAATTACCATTTTATAGTTGTATCAATAGAGAGCTGGTACATCGATATATTTTTAAAACGATTAGTGACTGCGCCTGATAAATGAGAACAGGCAATGGAATATCCACTATAGGATAGCTGTTAATTACAATATTTGTTCATAATATCGACTGCACTGATGACACTAACACACACACACCATTAACCATACACATGCAAACATTGCCTACACAAATTATGTGAACGTTGCATTCCTGTAAAACATTTATTACGAATGTGGCAGATAAATGATTTGGATATTGCTGCATGAAGTTTACTTCACAGAAGAAAATACTCAATAGTACACGACTAATATTTTTTTATGTACCGGGCTTAACACTAACCATCAAATGAATCGAATGGTTCCCAACAGGGTAAATTTCAATTTTTTTTCAATTAAAATTTTTAAATTCTGGCCATGAATTTTTATGATTTTTTTTCCCTCGAGTTGATTAAAAATTCTCATCGAGTTTATCCCTCTAGTTAATATCCGACGTTTTAGCTATTTTGAGCTGCAATGTCATTCGTTTATGGAAATCGATATTTTGAAGTAGTTTTTTTCTACATATATAAAATTTACATATTTTTTTTACCATGGACGCCCCCAATTTACACCTAATGGAAGGGAGGTATCTCAATATAAGTTTTTCTAGGATAAATGATTATCATTTAGTTGTTCAAATTAACTTATTTTCGAAGACAGTAGGGATATAAGTATAAGGTATAAGGCTAGAATAGGAAAAGACTAATCGTTAACTAATCGGTCTGCAACACCTGTTTTTGGACTGAATGTATTTGTTTTCAATTGCATTTATTTCTGCAATGTTTCACTTGCAATTTTTTAAAAGCAGCCTTCCTCAAACTTTAACTTGAACTCAATAGTACCGGCCACGGTGTATCAGTCTTCTTGACCTTGCTACACAATGCAGTCTGCAACATTAATCTTGTTTCAATGTTTTGCCAGGATCGTCCGAAGAAGAAAAGTCTTGGTTGCATGCATTTAAGCGTGAAGAACTTTTATGAGTTATGATCTACTCGCTTTGCATAGGTTTTTTGAATACATTGTAATAATAAATTTAGGAAAACTTTTTTAGGAAAGATTTTTTATAATATCGATACTGCGTAATCATCACACCTGTTTAGCCAAGTGGCAACGGTCAACAGCCAACGTCATTCTCTGCAAGGTTTCGATTCCCTAAGTGATCACTTTAATACATTAATTGATAGTAAACTCGAACAGTTTATCGCTGGTTTGTCACAATCTATCTATACAATATATCGTCGTTGCACAAAATAAACCTCCAATGTACAAAAATCCCTTTTTGAGACACAGACAAAAAACAGTTTTGAAAAATAAGGAGAATGATTTTTGATAAGTTTGGTACTGCAGTTTACCGGAGTAATTTTATTAATTACACTATTTAAGTTATTAAAATGATCGATGATGTTTGACAGTTTTACAATAAAAGAGATAACATGTTTACTCTGTCACATCGGAGGTAAGTGCTGCACAGTTTTCGCACATTGGAGATATATACTATGAATTAATGAAATTGTAATATTTTTTTATTTTATTTGTTACCTGTTTCCTTCAAATATCTGTGCTATTATTATGTATAAATACTGTTTGTCTTAGTCAATAAACGTTACTGTTCCTTAAAAATTTCATTATTTATTATACGATAATTTGGAAGTTTTGTCAACAATCGTAGATTATTTTTACATCAGGAAACCATTTTCGTGAAATTGGTATATTGTAGGTTTACTTTGTGCAACGACGATATGTTGTGTCGAATCTGCTGAATTTCTTTTTAAATTATACAAGCCCGAATAACAATAATATTTTTATTATATTTCTCTCGTTCTTATCACCCTTTATTCACGTTTGAAGTTAACTTCACCGCTACAACGCTGCGACAAAGATGATGCATATGTTTCATGTAGGGGTCAGAAATTGATATCCTTGTCACTTAGAAGTAACTATTAATAATATCTCTACTCGCGGCAAAATGTATTATCTGACTTCAGGCAGTAAAAATTAAAACGAGTTGTAACTTTGAAATTGTACATTTTTCATAATATTATTATCTATTCAATTAATTTATACTATCGGTCATTCAGTTTGATCTTTTTGGGTCTTTCAATTGAAGCATAATTTTTAAAATATTTTTTTATGGATAATTTAGAGAATGCTTTTAATTCGTAATGGAATATTTTAACAGTAGATATTTATTTAAACTCTCAATAAATTATTGTAGAATATTAAAAAAAAGTGTCATTTTTAAGAAAATTAAGCGATTTTTCTTCATTGGAATAAATTAAAATCCTACTATATAAATTCAGTACAAAATTTAAGAATAAAAAAGTAATATTTTTAGTGCTATTAATAAATAAAAATTAACTTTTTTTATAAAAATTCAAAAACAATAAATGCATATTTACTTGAATCGTTTTTTTAATTAAAAAAATTCCACAAAAAAAAAAAAAAAGAGCACGCGCAGCGTGCAACATATCGTAAATACGTTCGACGCCGATGTCGATTCATTCAGGATATATCCATCTACAATACAAACATATCATGTCCTAGCCCAATCCTTCTATCCCTACTCTCTTAGAAAAAAGAGAAGTTGAACAACTGGGTAACAAGTAGTTCTCATGAAAAAACTTCTATTGAGATCTCTCTATTAGGAGTCCATATGCTCCACATTGGGAGCGGATGATTTTTGTCCTCTCTAAAATTCGATTGCTCTACTATTTTTAAAATGCTTTGTAATGATTACTCATTTTATTTCAAATGCATACTATTATTACCTGTGTCACACAGGAAACAATAAATATATCGTTGATGTTCTGAAAGAAAGCACTATATTGAAAAAAAATGACATATTGAATTAGTTTTACCAAAATGTTCCTTATTCTGAAATCTACCGTATGGGAAAACACACTTTTTTTATAAATTATACTTTTACTTTAAAACATTTGAAAACAAGTCTTTTTCAGTTAGTGTCTTCTTCCATAACAATGACAATATGTTAAATAATATTTCTACGCGCGTTGCTCATCATTGGTGTAAGTAAATCAATAATAATCACAAGATTAAGGAGGGTGAAAGCAAATCATAAAATTCACTAAAGCCGTTTTAGAAGCGTCGATTCATCGAGATATTAAAAAAGGCACAAGTACATTTTTATAACAATGACTATTTTACCAGATAGAATGGCCGATGAACAAAAAAAAAATTACGCCTAATTACCCAGACAATTATTCAAATATGTCTCACGGCGTTACGAATCGAACCCCAGTTCATTTTGGACTAATGAATGATAATTAAGTCCATTAGCACCGTTCAATCATTGACCGCCATTTTTGATCATTCTGGCAGATGTTATTATATAATTATACATTGGAACACTTCACACTCGTAGATAGATAATAATATGTCAGAAATTTCATAAGCAATAGAACTACGCTTAATTTCGATATTACTACTTGTCAGGCTTGGTCACGATTGGTTTGTCGAATGCGCCAAATTTCAGTCTTCACTCTGTCATCCATATGTAAATCTTAAATAAACTGTTTCGGCAAACAATAAAGTTAAGTATATATAGCCTTTAAAGTGTTAACTGTCAATTCTTGATGGAAAAGCACTATATTTATAAAAAAAAAACAAATTTATTTAAACTTATTATATTTTTCTGAAATAATAGATTTTTAATGTGGTTTAATTATTGATTTCAGATCAGTATTTATTGATTTGTAAGAGGTCCTTAACATTTTATTTGTATACTGTTTAATTTCGTTTATATACAATTTGTTTAATTACCTGTAAATTCTTGTCATAGTTCTTGAACCAATTGTTTGATATACCTTGTAATTATTGACATTCCATTTTGTATAATTAGCCTTGTAATGATTTATGTTTCATCAGTTGATATTGTGGTCCTGTAACCTGGCCCTGATCATTGTAAACATGTGGAAGTAACACAAAACAAATTGTGTGTTATTTTGAAAATTAAATTTATTTGGCTGTCTGCATGAACAATCACATAAGTAAAGTTCTTCGATATTTTTTATTTTCTCATACGCGTCCATGCAAAGTAGTAAAATTCTCTTAACATTTGTATTAAATGACATTGTATTTTAAAAATAAAGCACAAACTGTTTTGTACTACTCCCGTTTTTTATAATGATTAGTTGATAATGCTCGCGATGAGCGAAATCATACCTGATCATTTTGTGGGAGTAGCAAAAAAAAAGGTAATGCCTTTGCCACAAAAATTGAAAGTTAGTGATTCAATGACATTGTTTATAAACACCCAAAGTAATGTATTTTTTTCTGCTATGAATTGTGTCGTAGCTAAAAAGAACGACCACCATTTTCTATAACAGTCATTTATTAATATTTGACAAAAATATTTCCCATTACTTTTCCTCATTACGTTTTTGTCCTGAAAATTTAGCCGGCTTACAGATAAACAGTTGTGATTTTTATACAAACGACAGTTGGTTTATTATTGAAGAACATATTTATAAAACCATAATTTGTCATATGATGTTTTGAAAACACATCTTTAATATCAGTTAATAATTTTAATATGTTATGTTTTGTGTATATAAATTTATGACTTGAGAAAACATAAATATGATTGAAATTCATAAATAAATGCTTTGTAAAATATTATTGCCTATGTATTTAAATATTTGAATCCATTGATTTTGCAGCAGATAAACACTTGAATAACTATAGAATATTAATCCCTGAAATAAATTTAGGAATTTTAATAATAAAATGTAAACAAATCAATTGTATTATTAATTTAACCCATTGATGGGCACTATACCGATTATACTTCATAGCAATCGCCGTCTCTCCATACGGACGACATACTAAATACATTTTATTTAACGACAAACAAATAATAATAAACACATATCTCCATACGTTTAAACGTGTGTATATGTCCAGATTATTGCTTTTCGAAATTCCCTTCTCTATATCCAATCACATAAATACGAATCGCGTTTCTCATTAAGAACATTCCCATTGCGTTTGGTTTTAGCCTCTTCAGTGCCAACAAATCTTATTTTTTTGGTAATTTTATTCTGTCGAATCTAGTTTTTTGTACTGTTTCCAATAAAGATTTCATAAATATAAAAGCCGAAAGATTTATAAAACTGTAGTTTCATTTTTGAATATATTATTATTTAGTAACTGCACTCCGAATCCACAAAAAGACGTTATACTAGTAGATTCACGTGGAAGCCGCAAAATACATTCTTTGATTTAAATTTTTAATATTTCAAGAAATCAAATGTTACTGGACGACTATTAAAGCCACAGGTGGGCAACGCATCGTGTAATAATGTTGTATCTTATTTTCTGTACTGACAGCTAAATGCTTATTCTTTGAAAATAATAAAGAAAGTGATCAATTCAATAAATTTTTAGGAGTAAATAAAATTGAATAAAAGAGGAACAAGTTCGCATTCGATTTAACAAAAAACTCAATTTCAGGCCATCTTTTAAGTCATTTTTGTACATCTTATGGTGTATTTTTAAAAGATGGCATTTATTCAAGAGCTTATTTATAATGAGTCAATTGGCTCACACCCGATCCTCGTACAATCCGTATAGTTTAAATACTTATTTTAGAATATTTTCCGTCCAGATTCGCGTGCTTTCAAATTTTTTTTGGATACGAATAATTATGTAGTGCTTCATGCTTTTTTTTAAAACTGCTGTGCCACCTTGCCACTCGCTAAGTCTTAATGTGTTAATGCGGCAATAACATAAACAGTGGTGCAGTGGAAACGCGCCGAAGCCGTTATCGTAAAAAACTGAGTTCTTAAACAAAAAGGTCTTGGCCGTTTTTAATAAAAAGGTATGGATAAATAATAATCATAAAATAAAGATATCTCCACTCACTTGGGTAGGTGCGTTTTGAAAACCTTTCAATTGTGTAGGTATTATAATAATATGTTGACTTTGAGCTATCGGTGCGAAGACAACGCACCTCGGACAGTAAACTGCAACAACTGTATTATGACTTTTTATCACAATTTCGGTCTTTTTTATTTGAATAATTGTTTGCTCTTTTTTTCAAAATTATAATTGAATATTTATTATTATTCATTCATTAAGTATCCTATCGTGATCTTCTATATAATAAATCATTTAAATAGACAATCTTAACGCATCATTCAGATTCTGGAAAAACGTCTGATGTAAGTAATTCATACTTAGATGATTATAGATAACTACATATCATACAAATCTTTTATTAAATATGTATTTAAAATATCTTGTATAAAAAAATATACATGAATGAACAAAATTGATTTTAATTACTGAAATTTTAAATTCAAACTTTATTCCTTTTCCGATTTTTGACAGACGACTTGTTTGTTTGCGAAGTGTTGACAGTATCAGTATTAGTAGAGGGGTTTTCTTTTCGATCTGTTTTCGATGGTTTGATTTTTTCAGGAGCTTGGAGGTAAGAGCGCAAACGGACCATCCCTTTATTATCTCCTAAATAAAAAAAGCGACGATAGACATACACAGGTGCTTCGGATGCCTCAGGGGAGAGGAAATCCTGCATGCGTCTCTTCTACCAACCGGGTAAATTCCGTCACCTTGGAAGGCTATTGATGACCATCCATAGGATGTATTTGGCGAAGCTAGGGGATGACTTGGGAGGAAGCAAGATGACTAGTGGAGCGCGGGGGACAGATAATCTTGAAGGCACCGTGTAGTGGTGACATGTTCCGAGTAGAGGGCTGATATAGTTTAAATAACTTAGATCAAATGGACGTATGCGTGTTACTTAGTCGTTCAACCTCAAAGATAGAGGAATGATTCACGGACAGGACAACTGGTGAGCTAATCATTGAATTAGCTGACAGAATTCCTAATAAGACCTAAATTAAATGTAGAAAAAGGATATAGAAAACTTATTCTTTATCCACATTAAAAATTTAAATAGCCATGAAGCTGACTGTATTTTTCGCAGTCTCAACAATAAATTGGTAATAACAGTTAGGAAAAACTTTTTATATAAATTATTCTTGATAAAAAGACAATATATCTAAAACCAAAAACAAAATTTTATATTTGTACTTTATAATTCCGGCTTCATGCAGCAAGTGAGCACTTTTAAATTTCAATTTTTATTTGAGAAAAAATCGTGATAGAATAACATAAACTTTTGTTTTAGTTTATAATAAATGGGTCATTTAAAATAGTTTTGGTGTAACTCCAAAATTACGAAAAATGAGTCTTTACCTCAAACACGTTCAAAAGATGTTATTCTATAAGTTTAATAATAGTACACCTCCATATATACTCTTAATTTCTTTAAAAAACTGTTTTTATTTTTATATTCCCATATTTAATAATATTTTTCAGAACAATATTGAAGTACCTGCAATATCAGAATAAGAGTGAAGTGTCCGGACAGACTTCACTACTACACTAACTTTTAAGTTTTTTAAGTTGATTGACTAACAGTTATTAATGGTTGTTATTTGATCCTAAGAACATTTTACAAAACCTTGATTTACTCAAAACTTCAAAACTGGAGTTACACCGTTACTATTCTAAGTGACACAAATAATGAGTAATATCATATCTTTTATCGACGACAGTATTATATTTGTATAAAACATCCCTTTGGTTATTACTTGTGTATTGTTGAAGCTGTTACTTTAGTACACCTTCCGAGCGGTTTATCGGTCTAGAGTCGTACATTTTTACACTGACATTGTCATAAATACGAAATATATGGGGGTTGGATCGTTTTCTCAAAGAAGAAAGGTAATTTTAATAAAAATTAACTATGTCATATATCCACATTAATACTAAATTTAAGATGCGATATTATTATTATTATGAACCGTAGGATGATAATATTTTTCGTATGCGCTTTTGGAATATCATGTTGTTGCTTAATTTTTGAGATAGTAAATAATATTGGAATTCAATATATTAATCATAAATAATTTTTTTTTTAGTATTTATCGATTTTCAAGATGTAGGTTATTAGTTTGAGTCATTGAAAAGTCTACGTCCTCATTATCTTTTCTCCCCTAGTTGATGTCGAGTTATCTTAATAATTGTTAATAAAATAATGATATGCACATTTTTTTTTTCTTTTCCTTGTCTTCATAAACTAATTAATACATACATATTTAACCGGCAACTAGTTATTTGCTCAGCAAGAAATAATAAATGGTCAGTTAATAAAAATGTTTGGTCGGTAAATAATTGCCAAATAAACAATGGTTTGATTATGTTTAAATAAAAAAAACCTCTGACCATTTTATATGAATTACTGACCGTTTATTTTATTAACTGATCACGTGTATACTGACCATTTATTATTTCTTACTAACCAAAAATTGAAATAGGAGCATATGGTTTCCTAATGGAGGTATCTTAACAGAATTTTTCTATGAGAACTGCTTATTACTCAGTCGCTCAACCTCTTTTTTCTCTAAGAGAGTAAGGATTGAAGGATCGGGCTAGGACACGACTAATGGTTAGCTAATCGCTCTCGCTACGCCCCGTGAGTATCAGATGAGTGGGAGGGAATTTTTAAAGATCACAGACAATCAGACTACGAACAGTAATCCATAAATCGATTGAATGATCAATTTATGAAAACCGTCCGCACCAGGAATTAAACCCGATGCATCCGTAACCATAGCCAACGACGCTACCAACTGCGCCACTGGCACCGAAATAGTTATTGACCCTATAATTAAGCCTTCAGTCGACAAGTTTTTCGTTTTAAGTATTCAGCTAAAATTAAATAATACTGTTGATAGCTTAATTTTTGATATCGGATTAGTAATTATTGATTTTTAAGAGGTCTTTAGCATTTCGCATTCCAATTGTAGACTATTTAGTGTATTGTATATAATATATAATTTGTTTGATTATATATAAATTCTTGAACCAATTCTTTGATAAACCTTGTAAATTAGAAAGCCTTGTTTAGATTTATATTTCATCAGTTGATAATTCTCGTGATGTAGTAGTTCAAAATAAAAAATAAAAATATGTTATAAAATCGAATAAAAACAACAAAATACCATATTGTCTTCGACGGGAAAACAATTTTAAAAATATCAATAACACACAAAACGAGAGATCATTTTTTTGGTCAATTTTTCAAATTTTTTATGTGCGACAGTTATTGCTGTTTATTACCACCCTTATATTATTTCTTCCCTTTGCGGCGAAGCACAATACCATCATGGTATGTGCAGGTCGATATAATAACGGAATACCCACGAAGTTTTTTTTAATGCCTTCCAATTTATTAGAAAATATCATTATTGAAATATTTGTTATTAAAAAAACTACTCATTTTTTTTACATTAAAAAACGCATAACTTTCAAGGCCTGTCTCGTTAAAATGGACCCATAGACTTTTGTGTTTATTTCGGTATAGTTGAAATTGACTCAAGGATGTACAATTTAAAACTTTGGAAGAAAAATCGGATATTGTAGAAAAAAGTAATGTAAGAAATATGAGAAAAAATATCTAACATTACAAGTCACTCAAGGAGAAAATACATTAAAAACACCCTATTGACCTTGCTGGGAGATGAACTCAGACCCACCTGATCGCTACGGCTCTTACCATTTGACCATAGAAGCCGATTTCCCATGCGTTAATTTTATACGAGGCGTAGCAAATTTTCAGCATATCTACAAGTTTCCTTAACCGGGAGTGTCTCAGGAGCAACAATATATCATTTGGTATCTTGTACTTAACTTGCCCAGCCTAAATAGTTTACCGTTGAACTTGCCAGGGCCGGTTATAAACTGGCAAGCCCAGTATCCAGATGAAAGACACTTTAACTCGTGCCTCCAGGTCACGTTCGGGAAGAATAGATATGTTTGCGCTCTTTGGTGGATGCAAACCATCTAGTCTGCCAGACTGCTAGGGCTGTTTTACACCCCAGCATATATACAAATGAACGATAAGTGTGAGTTAACTGTTATAGTACACATATTGAATATATTTATGATTTGACACCACCCAAATTTACTGGGTAGACCCTAGGCCTTTAAAAGTCCAAAACCAGTAGTCCGCCGTCTTTGCAAAATGACAAGATGATATGGAAAGTCTTTGACAAACTTTTAGTAAATTCATGCATTCGGTTTTTTTCGTGAGACTTCGGAAGGGTCGCATTTGCATTTTTAAATATATATTTTTAGTCAGACCGGACTAGTCGGTGATACGCTTAACAACTCGACCCGTAGTTAAGAACGGACGCTTAGTGGCTATTGTGAGAACTTGGTTCTCATTACCGCAAGAGATAGTCTACCTTGTCAAAAGCTGAAAGAAATCATCTTTAAAATTATCAAGCACTGAACTGCAATAAAGAATAGAACAAATCAGTGTGTTTTAATCTCCTCATCCACCCCCCACCTCTTCGCGAGTATTAGATATTATTTTTTTGCAAATAAGTAATGTTCCGCGGCACATCTATTATAACATCGCTTCACAGCTCACAGCACACTAGTGTGCCGTGGTTTGCGGAGCACTGTTCTAGATAAACGCAAAGCATCTCTGTTGATGTCTACTCGTTCGTCAAATTATGACAACTATTTTTTTGAGAGGCCTTGGCATTGTCTTGAACAGAGAACTTGCTAACCGCCACTTTCCGAGCAAATTCCATCCCAATTAATGCAAGAGTTCACTCCCTTTATTATTGTCATGTTTAATAATCTATATGGCATCGCCGTTGATATTAATGATTCTTTGTTCCCATGGAGGCACAGGTACGTCAACTTGGGTCTACCTGTATGCGCTATTACCAGCCACGAACCCACTCATCCGGCGTCTTTGATTCGCTGGCGATAAGAGCACAAGTGAAGTAGCAGACTGCCGCAGAGGAAGTCTGTCATTAAAATGTCATTTTTGCCTCTTTTATCGTCAACAATAATTATTAGTTGATCCATAGTTGCGGAACTGTCGCACGGACATATCTGGCGACGTCGTCAAATCAAAGCCACGTATACACCATTTCGCACAATAACGACGTACTAAGGTACGCAAGATAATAGTTTTTCATTTCAAATTAAATAGTTTTTAAAACGATATCCGCTCAAAAGAAGTTGCTTATCGAGAACTGGTTGTTAATCAGTTCACCTATGAATAGAATGAGTATTTAAATAAATCACTAGCAGTTATTGAGTATGTGGTGCAGTCTTCCGTTCAAATCCCTGTACATACAACTTCTTAAATTGATTTGTGGACTTCTGTTGTAGGCATGAATGTCTGAAATTTCTTCCCACCCATCCGATCCTAAAAGCGAGGCGTAGCGAAAGCGATTAGCTTACCAGCAGTTCTGTCCTAACTTCTATCCTTATATTCTTATTTTCTTCAATATAAAAGAAGAAAGATTCAACCTCTTCAACGACAAGCAGTTTTCATTGAAAAACTTCTGTTGAGTACATATGCTCCACATTGGAAGCGGAAATAGTAAAACAAAAAAATGTTAACAGTTAACTAATCGTTCTTTCTTTTCCACGCTTTCGTCGTAAAATCGCTAATTTCACTGGCAAATATTTAGAAATTACTACACTAATCTAGTAATACTGTGGCCCTGAGACTCCTGAGGTGAAATCGGACATAATATAGTTAATATTGGTATCTTCATGAATGTTTTCTGTTTTATCCATGAGATCTGCAAATTAATTAATATGCGAAATGTGGCAAACATTATTGAGTCATCTCTTTTCTATTATTTTTGGCAAAATCTTTTATCAAAAATTTATTTAAAAGAGCTTTTAAATCTTCCTTGTCCTCTACTGCATTTCTTCACAAACTGTGAGCCACAAGCTTCTGCCGAGGGTCGCAAAAGTCACATTGGAAGCACTTATTATTGTAACATGTTTATCATAAAAATTATATTAAATAAGACAGATAAAATACATAAAGAGTCTTCAATAAAAAAAATAGATTTAAATATAAAATGTGTCTTACCACTGCTTGTCACTATAACGACGTCATATTTATTTTAATATGAAATATGCACGTGTGTGTGAAATTTTTCTCGGAAAATATTATTTCTGTATGAGGTATACGATAAATAATATTGTGATTTCAATTATCCATCGGTTAAGTAACAAAACATCAAAATAAAAGTATATTTCATAAGAGTATTTAGAAAAGTCGATTTTTTTTATAGTTTCACGTAATTGAATATTTTTTTACACTACTTATTTACATCTAAATAGCAAAGTTTTCAAGCCTGTTTAGCAAAGAGTTGACACCTATTTGTTTCAAATATGCTTTTAACTGCTCTATGCCAAGACTAGTTTAGAGTGTATTGTATGTTACTGAGATGCAGAGACAAAATCGCAGAAAAAGGAAAGAAATCTGAAAATACCTACAGATCCCTCTTAAGTATTGTTCAAAGGTTGATTCAAATATTATATAGTACTTATAACGACACTCGATGTTTTCAAATTTTAATTATAACTAATATTCTAAAAAATATTTGAATTAACTTGCCAAGGCAATGCAGTAGATTTTGTTTTACTTTTTAATAATGTAAAAAAGAGAATTTTTACAAATCCACTTCAGTAGTAATATTCTCAAATTTATTTGTGTCTGGACCAGTGTTGCCTTTACACTGTGCGCGTGCGCGGCCACGCAGCAGTTTTGGAACAACCGCGCACTCATCAGGCTTTAGAACACTCCAATACAAAGTTAAAACAATATTTTTTTTAAGAAACATCTATATATTATTTTTTTACCATATCCGCTCCCAATATGGAGTATATAAATAGGTTGCTATTGGATCTATCTCAATAGATCTTTATTCTACGAGAAATTCTTGTTACTTAGTTGCTCAGCTTCTCTTTTTCGAAGACAGTAAAATTTGAACGATAAGACTACGACACAGGACTAGTTGCTAGTTAATCACTCTCGCTATACCCTGTTTCTTTAGGATTGAAATACACCATTAAATTATATGATATGTTCTTGAATAGTAATCGTGTTCTTAACTTGTATTATTACTGATATTAATTTTAAGAATAGAGCGGCCGTCAGCTGAACCATGTGGTCAGACAGTCTATACTTCTGATCCAGTATTGCCATCTCATCTGGGTTGCCATCCGTCTTGATCAGTTCCCCACAGTTGTGTGCAAAAAAATTGTAACTACCCCGCGCATTTGTTGGCTTGGCCTGTTGAGCTTATGCGCATATTTTCTGAAAATCTCTTGTTACTTTCAAGTAACATTGGTTACAGGCTTGGTAAACGAATAAATAAGGTTAATCATATATTTAGAATTTAAACTTTGTCTTTTATAATTCGATTCGATGCAGGGCTTAGATGTAGGCACGCCATGCTGTCCTAGACAACCTTAAAAGCCTTGTCCAGGGCGACACAATTACGTAAACTAAACGACAACATAATTTATTATGTTACAATAAAACATTCATGATCTGATTGTGGGTGTGTTATTCATGTGTAAAAACTTTTCTAAGGCATCCGACGAAGCCTTAAATGACTGCAAAAGTGTACATTCAATAAAGTTTACAATCGGAACATCCCCTATAACATTCCAGAACAAGTCACAAATCAACCCCCACCCCCTTTTTACGACCGCCCAGCGTCTTAATGCACCCCCTATATCCGTCCACCCCTTCCAGCATCGTTCGGCGCGCCTTATGCTAATATTCGAAAATATTGCAACCCTTTTGGCGACCACCCCATAGCAGTAATGGCCAACCTTGATTGATAGCAACTTGTTGTATGACAGTGGCGTTTGTTGTCTCAAAATACGCCACTGTCATAATTATATCATATTTAATTTAATTGGTATTTATTTTGAATTGGTTATAGAGTTAATAAAGTGAAATGTATTTATTTATACAAGGAATACTCAATATCGTTGGTAGCTATTTCGACTCTAAGTCATGGCATATCTTGTCTTAGTTCATGAACCATCAGTTTTATATACCTTCATTTTTACACTCAATTTTATATGAATAATACATAATAAAAAATTTATGTAATAATAATAAAAATGTTTGTATTTTTATCAGTTGATAACGCTCGTGATGAGCGAAACCGGACCTGATCATTATAAATATGTGAAAGTAGTACAAAGGAATTGTGTTTTATTTTTTAAAATATAATGTCTTTCCACCAAGAATTGACAGTAACACCTTAAAAGTGAGTATTTAGGTAATATAACTTATAGTTCTGACGGCGACATTTTTATCAACCTAATATTATAATACGGTACGATATCATGAGGCATTGGATAAATTTAGATAATAATCATATGGGGATTGATATATTCTCGATTCCACTTTAAATTCAACGTGGAGTAGATTAAAACTCTAGTGTCAAGGAGATTTGCACGGATACACACGATACTTAATATCCCTTAAACTAAGTGGCTGAGCAAGTCAAATTTTCTTTTTTTTTCTCTCAATGTTTTCTTTTCTTAAGCACAATAGCGCATGGTTAAAACATCGGTAAGGTGCAGATCTGCATCGGGCCAAGAACATGAGGAGTAAATTCATCGTTTTCTTGATCCTTATTGCGTTATGGAAGGCGGCTGAAATAAAACATGTTTTGCTATACTCTCATACGAAGAACACTAAGGCAAAAGCTATAAATAGGCCAACATATTTTTTGTCATGCAATTTTGACTATGTCGTTATTACTTACTTCCGATTGCACCAATCAACTGCAACATTTTCAGGTACAATAATATTGAGTAATTGAAATCGGGTCCGTGTTGCAATGGCGAACGTCGTTGGTTTCGGTCACGGATTCCCATTCAAAGGAATAGTTGTCTGTGATTTCTAAAATTCCCTCCAATTCACTATCCTTATAATCTTACTCTCTGCGAAAAAGGGAGATTGGGCAACAGGGTTCTCGTAGAAAAACTTCTGTTAAGATACTTCCATTAGGAGCCCATATGCTCCACATTAGGAATCGAAATGGTAAAAATAATTAAATTGGACTCAGCAGATGGTTATGTTATAAGATTATTATTTATTTCATTTCATTTGAAATAACAAAACACGTCGAACGGTCAGTTACTGCATTGTTATTATTACGACAGAATTATTAAATTGAAAAAATGTATTACTCATTAGGACAATGGTTGAGTCCAACTGCCCTAGACTAACGAACGTACAAAACAGCATATCGGGGAGGTTTTTCCCATCCCTTAGATGCTGAAATTCATTGTTCAAGACTCGCGGTGTTAACCCTTTCGTAGATAAATCTCTGAAAGGGAAACCATTTGGTGTTTTCTGCGATCCGCCACCCCGCGAGGAGGGGGTTGGATTTCGGCGGGGGTTTTTGAATAATTTGAATATCGAACGTCTGTTTTGTTCTCTGCTAATGTCTTCTGGTGTCTGATTCCGGAGATTTCATTATTATTGTGTTTTGGATATCTATCGGAATAGCGTAGAGGATATTTTAATATCAATTCGTAATAACCAGATGGCGATTAGTATCTTGAATGTTCAGTAAATTTATTATATTTTTTAACCCTGTTTTTTCCCAATGTCGTTAAATATTGATCGTCAGTTAATGTCAGACAACACCCTAAAAAATTAATTTAAATATTCAGTTATACTTTAAGATATCGACGTAAGGTGCTTGATGGAATTTCAGTAACAAATTTGAATTAATTCAAGACATCGACTGAGGGTGCTTGATGACATTTCAATATCAAATTTGAATTATTGCGAATGAACTCAAACTGACAAACAGTAAATAGTTTATATATTAGATAAAATCCGACAAAATATTATCACTAAGTCTAGGAACTACATTTACCTGAATTAATCCCAACACTGACCAGACAGCAATGACCCTTTATCCTAGAAGGTGAAACCCAGGTCGTTAGTGACGAAATACATAGAAATGTATAAAATTTCAACAATTTAAATATACAGTTATACATAAAAATTTTCACTCTATCTGATTAAGTAATCAGATAATTAAAAAACGCCACCAAAAATGCTATAGCAGATAACATTCTAAAGAAATAAACAAAATGTTGATATTTCTCTATATAATTCTACTGACTATACTCAGAAATTATGTAATTGTAAACACCTGTTTATAAAATGTATAAAACTCGGGTACAAATCAATAATATTTGATTAGTGGTGACCATTTGAATATTGCTTTTCTCATTATAACCGTACCTACCATAGATTGCGGCATTGAAATTGAAATACTGAATGTCTAAAGAAGTAGCTAGTACATCGGAACTGTGTGAGCATTGTGTAAATTTTTATTTAATAAACGCTGCGAGCGCTTACGTCATGAGAAAATTTCATAGCTATATGTGATAATAATAAAACGTCTACAGAGCGGTCTGGGCTTTTATATATAAGATGGGTTATTTGGAGATGTCTGAGTAATGAAGTGGACGATCGATATGGACACATAATGGAACGTTTCAACACTTTTTGTTATTACACAGTCAGTGATAGAATATTAGTAAAGGAATATTAAAAAGCTAGTCTGGATTGGATAGGAGGTAAATATGGATAAATTAAATCAATGTAAAATAATTTACATTTCGTAATAACTCAAAAACTAGTTTGAAATCATATTTAGTGTCTGTTAATTGCCTATCGCCTATTACAAGAACGGTTTAGCTTCATAGTAGGCAAAAGCTTTTCAACGCTGCACAGCCTTATGGCTCAGAGCTTTCCAAAATAAACATAAAATCCTATATATATAAACTATGTAAAATATTTACTGTCTGTCAATTCGAGTTCATTGGTGCACTCGAATGCCTGAAGATGCCGAAAGGCAAAAACCCGGTCGTTCGTGACGAAATACATGGAAATGTACAAATTTTCAAGAATCATTTTTTTATTATAGATGTACCAATTTAACTTGTCCGCTAGTCAGAGTGCCACCGTCGCGTTCTCACAGGAATGTTTTCATACTCAACCAGAACTGAAATTTCAATAAATTCTAAAATTTATATTTTAGTAACGGCTATTAAAAGTAGAACGACATTTATTTTGCATAAAATGGCAATTGGAAAAATTTATTCTAGACTGACAATTCTAGTTCCAAATTCTGCGGCGGCCAAGTAATATTGGTAAATACTATAGTATAGTTATGTATATTTAGTATTAATAAGAGTGACGGTTTTAAATAATTACAAATTTTAATCCAAGTCGGCTAAGTGGTGCAGTGGTCAACGTCGTTGGCTACGGTTACGCATGTCTCGGGTTCAAAACCCGGTACGGACAGTTTTATAAATTGATCATTCAATCGATTTATGGATTTCTGTTAGATTTGGTATTCCTGAAATTTCCTCCCACCACCCATGCAATGCTCAAAAACAGAGGGCAGCATGATAAGTTAACCTTAATCAATCTCTACTCTCTCCGAAAAAAAGAGAGGTTGAGCAACTGAATAAAAAGCAGTTCTCGTAAAAAGTTTCTGTTGAGATACCTCAATAAGGATGCCATATTCTTCATGTTAGGAGTGGATATGGTGAAAAATATTAATGACGTGTTTTTTTATTATTGTTTTAATTCGATAAAGTTATCTTACCATAAAATATTAGATTTTGTAGATATACAATTTTGCGATGGAAACGGAGGAGTCCAAACTTTTTTAAAGAAAAGGTTTAATATGATTTATAAACATTCCAGTTATTTGTCAATTAAAATACTCAACTACAAACAAACAAGTTGAATAATTAATTATTACTGTATGTTTGAGAAGTATTGGTACAAAATGTAAAGCCGGCATCTCCGTTTATTGTTCAGTTCCACGTACACACATGTGTGAGCTGTGCTTTAATCTTACAGATATCGGAATTCTACAAACAGAGGGTGATTCTCTTCAATTAATTATACAACCCTACTAAAAATATTTATTAACACGACAGTATTATTTATTTTTACTGTATCAGTATATAATTGGAACAAAAGTTTTAAAATGTCTGTATTATCGACACTGAAAAGACGTTTTAATCATAGGAGGCGCAGTGTCACATTTTCTTTTAGCACGTTATACTCCTGAAGAGGCAGGGGGGTAGAGAAAATTAGAAACACACTGTTTTTTCTCTTTTGGCAGGATAATCGGCTTCCGGTCAGGATAAACTCTCCGGACAGGTCCACAGTAAAACCCCCGGTTTCAACGATGAATATTTTTTATTGCAGTTCAGTGCTTGGTAATGTTACAGATGATTTCAATTAATACAATTGATACAGTTTACAGATGATTCTTTCCAGGTTTTGACAAAGCAAACTCTCTCTCGCAGTATTGATAACCAAGTCTTCACAATCGCCGCCCTTCCTAAACGACACACTTAGTACGGATCAGATGGGTGGAAAGGAATTTTATAAATCACAAATATCCATAAATCGACTGAAAAATCAATTTATGAAACTGTCTGCACTGGGATTCAAGCCCGTGAGATCCGTAACTGACTCCAACGATGTTTACCACTGCACCACGGAACCAACAGATTAGTAGCAATTTATTTTTAAGATGTCGTAAAGATTTTAAATGTTAGTAGTTTTTTTAAAAATAATAATAGCACAGACCTCTCTGTAGATGTTTTATTATTATCACATATCACATGTAGCTATGAAATTTTCTCATGACCTAAGGCGTTGCCGTTTTGCGGTGTATAATAAATATAAAATAAAATGTTATGCAATTGACACACAGCTTCGACGTACTAGCTACTTTAGACATTCAGTATTTTAATTTCAATACCGTAATCTAAGACGGGTATGGTAAGAAGTTTTTTTTTATAATATGTAAATTCTAGTCATAATCCATTTATAATAAGTAGCCAACAAAAATGTTTGTATTTTTGTAATAAAAATAAAAATAAATAAAATCAGGCTGTATCTAAATACACTTGATACATTAAATTTTCTTTATCTGGCAATAGACACCTACGTGGGGGGGCACGGAATCTGCACCACCACACAGCCCCCCTTTAAAACAAATAATAGCACAGTGTCTCATATGCAAACCCCCCTTCCCCAAACTGTGTGCAGTAGTAGAGAATGTCGCCGAACACGCCAAGGGATTTCACTAATGGCCCTGCTTATGTGTACTTAACACTTTTAGAATCATTGCATTAAGTAAATACTCTTAACAGCTTTTTCATCGTATAAAAATGAACGTTTTTTATAATTAAATATAACAAACTTATCAATACACTCAACTGTCAATTCGTGATGGAAAGTTACAATATTCTTTAGAATTATAGTATTATAAGCTTAGCCTCCAAGAAGAAGAGAAAATGCTTTAAAATCGAAACCTGTCTTCGAGCTTCAATAGAATGAAATGATAGCATTACTAAAACAAGTTTGGTCGGGTGGTACTCTTTTAAGGAATTATTAAATTGAAATCATCATATTTTTTTAATTTAAAATATAGCAGAAGTTGCTTATGTACTCTATGTACTTAATGAATGATTGTTTGTTTACTTGTTTGTCCTCTATGCATTCATTTACCACTCATCCGATTTCGATCAAACTTTGGTGAATTGTTGTGCGCACACCTGTGAAGGTTTTAGAAGAAAAAAAAATTAAATCTTAAATCTAAAAAGAAGAATTTCGGAACCGTAACAGAAGAAACCTCTAATCCAAAAACACTTCAATAAACAGAATTAAAACATAAACCCTTTCTTTCTTTGAGTGGCATTGCAACGCATGCCGGGTACTCACTAGTACAATATAAACATCATTTATTATTGGCGTCCGTAGCGCAGTTAGTAACGTCGTTGGCTAGGGTTACCGATGATTCGGGTTCAATTCACAGTTTAGACAGTTTTTATTTTAAATTGATTTTTCAATCGGTTTATGGATATTTGTGATATCTGAAAAGGGGGCGTAGTGAGTGCGATTATCTAACCACTAGTCCTGTCCTAGCCATATCCTTCTATACCTACTCTCTTTGAAAAAAGTGAAGTTGACCAAATGAGTAACAAGCAGTTCTCATAGAAAACTTCTGTTGAGATACCTTCATTGGAAGGCCATATTCTCCACGTTCCACGTAAAAAAAATCTTTTGTGGAATTATTAAAGGGAAAACATTAAAAAAAAATTAAAAACAAATAACGCAGAAATTTCTTATGTACTCACTCCAATGCAACTTGTATGAATTTTCGTATGGACTCCAAGTAATAGATCTATATTCAAGCATATTATTAAACAACATAAATATATATATAAATTGCTATGCTAGTAGTGAAAACACTGAAATATCAACTAAATACATTCCATTACAAAACTATTTACAATCATATTGGATATTTCTTAATAAAACATCATGGGGATGCTAAGATCCTTAAGGAATTGGTTTCCATAGTCTGTTCCGCCCTTCGGTGATAATGTATGCCCGCAACGCTTCTCGGCTTTTCAACGCCCTAATAAACCGCCCACAGATAATAAAGACAGGGCACACCAACCAATTTTTCATTTAACTCAATGATAGTTTCACATTAAATATCGAATTATAATTTCAAAAAAATATTTTTTTTATACCATATTCACTCCCTATTCCGCCGCCAGCCTCCTCGCTTCCTCCCAGGTTATCCCAGCATCCCGTAGCTCCGTCAAATACATCTGATGGATGGTCATCAGCGGACTTCCAGGGCGACGGAGTTCATCTGTTTGTAGAAGAGACAGACAGGATTCAGGCTCCCCTTCGGTATCCACAGCACGTGTCTAAGCCACGTCTCTTGGCATCTGTTTTCAAAGCACAGTATACGGTAACCCTGTGCCTTGGTGAGGTGCCATAGCTCGCAACCGTAAAGCAGTACCGTCAGAATGCACGCGTTGAATAAATGGCACTTGGTTCTGACCAAGAACAACCGTGAGACTTTCCGCAGTATAGTTCTATGTATACATCGTAAGTTAAATATGAGTATTTAAAAATGTTAGAAAGACACTATGATACCAGTGGTTCTGATAATGAAGTAGTTTTGAAAATATTACAGGTTCTATTCTCAAAGGTTGTTACCAAACAATGAGAAATTGAGTGCACTCTTTGAATAAGATAAGGACCTAATACCAGAAATAGCATTTATAATGTTATTATATATATCACAATGACCAAATAAAATTCTTAAAAATACTAGAAAAATAAAGAAATATATGAGTCATTTAAAAAATATATTATATATTGAATTCGAAAAAAGTTTTCGAACAAACATTGTTTCAATTTTTTGCAGATACCTAAAATTGAATTAACATAACTGTGCTAAGTTGTAGGTTATTATTTCGTGATCCCAAGGTGAAAATCTAAAAACTAAATTCCCACCCACCCGATCCTCTGGCGTTGCGAAAACGATTAGCTAAGCACTAGTCTCATCCTAGCCCTATCGTTATATCTCTACCACATTAGGAGATTCGTATGCTCCAAAATAAATAAATTAAAATATATTTAAAAGTGGTGAGCCACCTGTCGTTGACTGAAGACGCTTCTTAAAGACGCGAAACGAGTGATGTTAGTAACACAGCCAGTGGAATAATTAAGTTATCAATTTTAATTTTATGCTTCAAAGTTAAATTACTTTAAGCTGGTATTTTTCAGTTAGTGTCTTCTTTCAGAAAAAACGACGAAATATAATTTGGGTTATTATAAGTCGAATTTCTTGATAACTTACGTATCCCTGTCCCGTTAATGCACCAAGAAAGGGGTACGGCCAGTAATTTACGCCCGTTTTTTCGCAGAACTCACCCCCTTCCTGCACTGGAGGGATTTTATCGTCGCAGAAGTATTTGCATCTGGTATCGTGAGTTATTGTTAATTTCGAAAGAGTGGGGATAACAATTATAATGGTTTTACTAAGGCTATTATGTAACGAATTATTATTATAAAGAATATTAGTTCTGTTTACAAGATTGCAAAAATTCAGCATAGATGATGGATGACATTTCTTTTTGTAACCACGTTCACTCTTAATTTGAACCTACTATGGAATCCAAATGGAAATTATCTCAACAGACGTTTTCCTCCGAGGACTCCTGGTTCCTCAATCGCTCAACTTTTTCGGAGAAAGTGAGTATTGGAAGATGGGACAAGGGCAGAACTAGTGGTAATCTTATATATAGCCCAGACCGTTTTGTAGAAGCTTTATTATTATCACATATCACATTTAAGTATGAAATTTTCTCATGACTTAATCGTTCGCGGTGTAAACAATGCACTCACAGTTACGACGGTGATACTAGTTACACATAATATGTGAAACCCTGTGGTCTAGTGATAAGCATTTAAGTGATTCCCAGCAAATTCAATATCACATTTAGATTTTTTCAATTTAAATATTTGATTCAAAGACATGAATGACTTCTAAAACTTCTCACCGAGTTTATCTCGTATTTTTCAAAATATTTGGCGCATTGTCTGTCAGCTGTAATGCCAGATATTTTTTAAAATTACTAATATATAAAAAAATCTATAAAATTTTGTAGAACTAAATACTTTGATAGTTTATCATATTATAATGGAGTTCTACCAAGTAAGTGGCAATTCAATCAATGTTATTGAACTTCATAGACATCCATTGCTTCGACCAAAAAATCATAAATCGATTGAACAATCAATTTATGAAACTAAGCATTCTTGTATTTGAGCCTGTTAGTTTTGCAACCGAAGACAACGACGTTGAGCACTCGTCGACAGACCTGGAAAATTAAACCAATCAATATTTTAAATAAAACGCCGTAAGTCCTTTCTCTACATTGGGTCTAAACGAGTCATTAGTTCATCGATTTCTATAAATTGTGATTTGATAATGTATATTTTTTTTAATATAAAAATACTCTTCTTTTTGTCATTTTGGATGCACTATGTCGCGGCACACCTGGGATCGTCATGCAGTGCACCGGTGTGCCGTGGAGCACTGCTATAAGGGATCCATTTCTGGATTAAATCACAATTTCCTTCCGTATGCACTGGTAAAGACATCTTCCAACGCAAAATGCTTGACACGTGTGAGTCTTGAGAGATTTGTTTTTTTTTTAATTAATGTTAAAAAATTAATACATGATTTTACCACCCATATTTTATAGTAAAAATGTGCATACATAATAAATTAATTCACATAATAATCATTTTTGAATAAATTAATCATACGGATAGACTGCGGAAGTAACAAAAAAATTGATGTTATCTCAAATATTTTTTCCCTCAAATATATCAATAAAAAATATCTAAACTTCTTACACTTTTATCCGAATATTAATTATACATTTTCTGTTTCAAGCCACAGCGTTAATTATACCAGTTATATTATAAAACAAATATCATAAAATATATTTCGATGTCCTCGCGCAGCGGTCGGCAACCTATGGCTCGCGAGCCACATGTGCCAAATCTTTTTCACAAAAATTTTGCATAATTCACAATTTATATTTTTTTCCAATTGTTATATGCATATTAATTTGTAGATCGGTTGGGTTAGATTCACCGAGTATATAGGAAGGATCTCTGATTTATTTTGAAGAATTGCATAAATATCGTCGAAAAAGTAATGCCATCATTACACTGGCTATTTTAGAACAGCAAAAATAAATATGAGGGAATCTCTAATGCGAAGATTCTAAGATTTAAAAAATATTTATTCAAAATCCACTCATTACAAAAGTTGACAAATTAAATTTTTCTCCATTCTATATTGAAACGAGGATTTTTTAAATATTATTGGTGGATTTAAAGAGTAAAGCTTTATTGAGCTTTAAACTTGTAGGTCTTGCCAATGAAATTAAAGATTTGGAGAGAGAAAATTGCAATTTTATTTCACAACACCA
This sequence comes from Himalopsyche phryganea, assembly GCA_022494535.1. Lineage (NCBI taxonomy): Eukaryota > Metazoa > Arthropoda > Insecta > Trichoptera > Rhyacophilidae > Himalopsyche > Himalopsyche phryganea. The sequence continues at coordinate 2,263,343 of JAGVSL010000039.1, forward strand.
GTGGAGTGCTCTAAAAGATCGGCAGAACATATGGAATGCATTTATAATTTCAACAATAGAAATAGATAACTTTTAAATATTTTTTTAAACCATATCCGCTCCTTATTTGGAGCATATAGCCATCATGTGGTTCATTCAAGCTTCTCTGTCCCCCACCAGTCTCCTCGTTTCCTCCCAGGTCATCCCAGCATCCCATAGCTCAGCCGAATACATGCCTATGGCTATCCATCAGCGGCTTTTCAGGGCGACGGAATCCATCTGGTTGGTAGAACAGATAGGCAGAATTCAGTCTTCACTGGGGCTTCCGCAGCACTTGTCCAAGCCAGGTCCATCGTCACTTTTTTATTTTGGACGTAATAATTTTTATTTTTTTCATGTCCGCTCCCAATGTGGAGCATATGGTCTCCTAATGGAGGTATCTTGACAGATTTTTTTCTACGAGAACTGCTTGTCACTCAGTTGCTTAACCTCTCTTTTCTTTTTAGAAGAGAGTAGGGATAGAAGGATAGGGCTATGACAGGAGTAGTGGTTAGCTAATCACTCTCGTTACGCCCCGTGAGGATGGGATTGGTGGGAGGGAGGACTCAGACTACGAACAGAAATCTTTAAATCGATTGAAAGATCAATCTATGAAAACCGTCCGCACCGGGAATTGAACCCGAGACATCCGTAACCGTAGCCAGCGACGAAACCAACTGCGCCACGGACGCCGAGTACAACCTTGAGTCCCGTTTAAATATTTAGGATAGTTTTATTCACTAAATCTTATTTACTTAATAATTCTAAAATACATATTAAAATGCAATCAATTAATTTAAATAAGTCATTATAAAAATATTTTTTGGCTCCGCAAAGAATTTTAAACCGTTTTGTTACTCATATTTGACTCTTTTGGTCCAAAAGGTTGCCGACTCCTATCCTCGCGCAATAAAAATAACATACAAAAGTTGTTTTCTGAAGCATTCACACAAATTATGATCAATATCATTTCTCGGTAGAGGTTTTATAATCGAAGTATAAAAATAAAATGACTTTTTGCGTTAATTTACAATATATTTTGATTTTATGATCGTCATTTACAAGGAATAAAAAAAAACAATCCACCAATTTTTCACAAACAGTATTAAATCACTAAATTCAGGCATTAAATAAAGGCAACAAATTAAATGGTCAGAATTTAAATCGATTTTTGGTCAGGATAAAATTATTGATGGTCTGAATAATTTTTTTTCCATGTCCACTTCCAATGTGGAGCATATTATGGTCTCCTAATTATCCGAGGTATCTTAACAGAATTTTTCTACGAGAACCGCTTGTTACTCAGTTGCTCAACCTTTCTTTTTTTCGAAGAGAGTAGGGATAGAAGGATAGGGCTATGACAGAACTTGTAGTTAGCTAATCGCTCTCTCTACAGCCCCGTGAGGATGGGATGGGTGGGAGAGAGGACTCAGTCTACGAACAGAAATCCATAAATCGATTGAAAGATCAATCTATGAAAACCGTCCGCACCGGGAATTGAACTCGAAACATCCGTAACCGTAGCCAGCGACGCTACCAACTGCGTCACGGATGCCGATAAAATTATTACACTTTCAGAATAAAAGGTTAGGCTAGAAATACTGACCATAAATTATTTATAATGCCTTGTGTAATTCTGACCGATACATTATGTCCATCTTAAATATAATAGCCCAGACCGGTCTGTAGGTGCAGATGTAGACGTTTTATTATTATCACATACACATGTTGATATGAAATTTTCTCATGACTTATATAAACAATACACACAGTTACGACGTGACGCAAAACCGATGCATACAAACAGTCAGTCCGTCAGTATGAAAACTAAAGTACAGCCCCTTTAGATATTCAGTATTTCAATGTCAATACCGTTATCTATGACCGGCGTTCCCACTTGTTTAATATAAATTCTAACCAATGTATTAAAAATTATGACCGAAAGTGAATTAAAATTCTGATCAGGAAATTGCGATCCTTAAATAAATAAAAGAATTCAAATTAACACCCTATAAGAGATAGTTTTTTTAATATTGTACTGTTCCCAATGGTTATCACGTCAACTCATAATTGAAAATTTCAACAGAATTGTTTTAAAGTGTTTTAAAATGAGTTGTTAGTAAGTCTCTAAGTCTACCTTTTTCGACGAGTGTAACTTTAGTATGAAAGAATGAGTCGAGTAAAGGATGTTTGAGTGAGAGAGAATTTAAACATCACAAACTTCTATACATTTGAATACAAATACAAAAACCGTTTAAAAATACAACTCACACAATTTTCCGTGCGAGGATTCGTTTTAAAGTGATTTATGGATTTTTGTTCGTAGGCATGGATGTTTATGATATCTAAAAGTTCCTCCCACTGATCAGATCCTAAATACGGAACGGGAACGATAAGCTTACCATTAATCCTGTCCTATAACTACTCTCTCCAAAAAGAGAGGTTGAGCAACTGAGTAAAAAGCAGTTTGCGCAAAAAACTTCCTTTGATATATTTTACTTTCATTGAGTCCAATCGCTCCACATTGAGAGAGGACATAGTAAAAAACGCATTAAGTCAGTTTTTGATAATTGTCTGTTAAATGTCAAAACGTATGCAATGGTTACTGGTAGAACGCATTAAGTCATTGGATACAATAATGGCTTTGAAAAAAAACAGTATTATGTCATATTACTATTTTTTACTCCAGCAAAAAGTGTGATATAACTTTAACTCATCGATACCAAATCTTGTGATTTGTATGTCAAAAGATTATTCTTTATAATGTACTGACACACCCTGGTATTTCTTAAGTATAAGTGTCATTAGTGTCCTGAACTGAAATCAGCCTGCGGCAAACAGCAATATTTCGCAGTATAGGCTTTTTCTTGTTGCCAGGCGTTAAAATAGCCCACGGCTTCGGCCGCTGGACGAGTCCATTTTTACGGAAAAGAGTAGCTCCAACTTTGCACGGAGTTTTTTTAATTTTTGTGGATAGTCGATTACGATCCGCCGAGCGGGACGAGCTGCGTCTCGTGGCAGCGGAGGTGACGTGACGATGTGAAGTGTTTGTTTTGTTTTTTTTGATTTGCAGTAGATTTAATTTAAATTCGTGGCGTCATTTGTATTATAACTTAACGTAAATTCAGTTGCTAATAAGTAAATGTAGAATCAATTTTATGTGTTAAGATTTGTATATTTGTGTAATGTTAAACCACTGCATCTTGAATGGAAAATAAATAAGTTTTGAACCGGATCTGAAATAGTGTTTGTCTGAGATCAGCCCTTCCAGGACTCCGGATAACCAGCCGCTCGCCTCTCTTCGATCCGGGGTCTTCTCAGTACAAACAACCTAGTAAAAAAACCAACAATTGTACTTGGGAGAGAGAGTCCAATTGGGCCTCGTATAACACGGCTCTGATATAACACCGTTGATGAATTGTGACATATTTTTGTACAACGCGTTTTAGATAACACAGTTTCAGCATTTTTTTTTATAGAAAACGATGCTATAATGGAAAGAAGAGTGAAGTTCAAAAGGGAATTCTTAGCCTCTTATCACGAAATACGTAAAGATTTATACTCTAAAATTAAACAATCTCTTATATCAGAATTTTTAATGCCTAAATCCAAAGTCCTCCGATACTGAAAAAGAGTCGAACATATAGAATTGTAAGTGATAACGATGAATGAATGAATTATATATAGAATTGAATTATGATGAATTTTGTCGGCCTCTGTGGTCTAGTGGTAAGAGCTTTGCCCGAACGATATGGTGGGTCCTAGTTCAAGTACCAGCAAGGTCAATAACAAATTTGGATTTTTTCAATATAATTTGCAATCTTGGACATGAGTTTTTGAGAGAAAATTTTTTTGAAGTTAAAAACATGTTAAACATAAATACGTAAATGTATATTTTTTCGATTATTTATTAAAAAAAATAAAGGATATTAACAAACTTCGATATTTTTTTGGAACGCATAACCTAATTTTGTATGAACTTCGAACCTCGTATAACACGGATTTATACTACACGATGTTTTTTTTGAAACCATATGACCGTGTTATAGCAGGCCCAAGAGTACTAATGCCCAAAATGCGATTATCTAAAAGCTTGTTTTTATGACTTGATGCATTCTGTCAGTACACCTTCGATATAAGTATTTTTTTTTTTAATTATTTAATAAAGATTCCATGAACAGTGAGGCGCGAATAATAAATTTCAAAACATAAACATTCTTACTATTATTCTACAATAATAAAAAGTAATATATAAAACATACCATTACTTTTAATTGCGTAGAGAAAATCATAATATTTGAATTGATTCAAATGCTCGCCCAGAATATTAAAAATGTATCAAATCACTTAAAAAAAATAATTAAATACAACACGAAAAAATCTTCTTTGTTCTCGACAACCAAATAAGTAAAAATTAAGCGTGATACAGTATACAGTATAACGGAGTTGGCAGTAACTGATTCAGAAAAATAGATAATTTTTTTGATGTACACAGACAATAAAATTCCTCAGACAAAGAAATAGGAGATTCTTGTCTTTTTAATTGATGGCTCCATTTAAAAAAAATCTGAACCGCTAAGAATTAGTGTAATTTGGTATATTTTTTTTCAAATCTAAATTTAAAATTAAAATTACTAGAGTCGGACGGCGCATGTTAACCTTGTTATTATTATTTTTATTGTACCTATTATTTGATCAGAATTATAATGGATTATATCGTCGGTATAGTGGCAGAAAGCGTTAAGTCAAAAAACTTTGTTTCGAAATTATCGAATTTTAAAAGAATCATGAAATTTTGGTCTGTCTATTTACATATCTTAACGTTTATTTATTAAGCTAACGACTTTATGAGATTCGTCAATCCTCTACAAATTTAATTTTATATTAGTGAGAGCTTTTTGCCACCAATAACTGTGAACGAAATTGACTTCTTCAATTCAATGGAATATGGTTCAACTTGTTTTACCAGTTGATAGACTCTCCTAAAATCTATCGTACTGCATGCATAACTCAAAACAGCCGATTTTAGACTGACTTATCGCCACTATGCCTACGGTTATGAATCGACTTTCGAAAAAAATGACAGATACCCCACTGTGATTTGTTTTTATTGTAATGAAAATTTTTGTATTTAGTTAAATTTATCTACTACAAACAATAGCCATTGTTGCAGGTATTTTAGTTAATTTAGGAAAATCTTAAACAATACTTATTAAACAATGTATTATAACTCATTTAAGACATCGACTGAGGGTGCTTGATGGAATTTCAATATCAAATTTGGATTATTGAGATTTTGTACACTTCCATGTATTTTGTCACTAACGACCCGGGTTGCGCCTTTCGGCATCTTCAGGCATTCGAGCTCACGAGAGTGTCAGTTCGAGTCGTGAGCTCGAATGCCTGAAGATGCCGAAAGGCGAAACCCGGGTCGTCAGTGACAAAATACATGGAAGTGTACAAAATCTCAATAATCCAAATTTGGTATTATAACTCGATTGATTGGAGATTTGTTTACTTGGTAAAACTCCATCATATCAAGGTTATAAAAAAGGTAGTACTTACTTCCAAAAGAATTATGTACTATTTTTTTTAAACAAGTCCTCTCTTAGTCTGGAGCATTTAAACTCCCAATGAAGGTATCCCAATAGAGTTTTTCCTACGAGAACTGCTCGTTACTCAGATGCTCAACCTCTCTTTTTTTAAAAGAGTAGTGATAAAAGAATATGGCTAAGACAGAACTAACCAGGACAGGTGGTTAGCTAATCGCTAACAGCATCCGCAATTGCGATCCGACCTTTCAATATCTTTATAAAACATAGTGCTTAAAAGGTTGAATAATATTATAAATAGTGAAAATTTAATACTTAAATAATTCAGTGAAAAGTGACAGCGTCGATGATACCGGAGATGAGCTGCTGAGGCATCGAGCAGTGGATGTGTGACTAATAACTAAGCCACACAATATTATTAAATTGATAAGCCGGGTGCACACTGCACGCCAAGATCATTGACTTGGTAAATTCCGTAAATCGACAATGACGTTCTTAAATATTAGTTATTGTATGAAAAGCAGACACTTAGGCTGGGTTCACACTCGTTCGTGTTCATCGTATTTATCCGGGCGGGGGAAAATCATCACCGGATAATTGCCCGAAACATCGGAGCGACATATTTTCTAAATTTAACAAAAAAAAAACCGTGAGGGACACTTAAAAAGTGAATATTTTTTATAATTATATTAATTCTTTTGTAAAATAGAGAAACATTATAGTATATTTAAAATAGTACATTATAATTATTTTAACTTTGTAAAGCAACACAAAAAACACTAATTTATGTAGGAAATATTCATATGACATATTGATATTTGCAAAAAGGTTTGTATTATGCCGTGCATTTGTTGGTTTGGTTTGCTCAACATTTAAATTTTCTGCTCAGAGAACCTCATGCTTTAGTAAATTGGGTGTGAGTAGAAATTGGAAAAGATAATAAACTTAAAAAATATTATATATGAACCCTTTACTGCAAGACTTTTTTTTCTTAGACAATAATGCCATTTATGAATACATCTGTGCTTTATATTAATGTTTAAAACAATTAAGTATTTTTCAAATGTCGTAAATACAATCCCAGTCAATTAATGAATTTTAATGCAGTTTCAATTTAAAAAGTTGTTTATATATAATTTTAAGGCAACTAGTTATTTAGTCAATAAGCAATTCCGTACATGGACAAATATGTTCGGTCAGTAAATAATTGCCAGATAAGTAAAGGTTAGGTTAGGCCTGGCCATTGTATGTAAATATCTGACCGTTTATTTTATTAACTGACAACGTGTACACTGACCATTTATTGAAGTAGTTACATACTATTTTGATTAATTACTGACGATTCATTATTTCTTACTGATCAAAAATTGAAATAATTACTTTACCAATAAATCCGGGCCTAATTTTAATTTTGCGTATTTCCAAACAACACAGTTTGAAAAAAAGAACACTTTATTATAAATAACTTAAAATACAACTCAATGATTCTTGCTTTATAAAAAAAACGACAATATTTATTAATGTTTCTGTATCACTTTGCCCTAAATTAGTTTCTTTGAGTGATGTTTCAAAGGGTATTTTAATAAATTGAATGAATCCATAGTTTTTATGAAAGAACTGCGAAACATTGCTTAGCATAATATAGTTAATTTGCATATCTATTTGATTAGTCCCTCTCCATATGACGATCAAATCAGTGCAGTGACCTGTATTCTGACTCAAAATTATCGAGTCTAAGTCGAATCGCATTTAAAGGTGAATTAAAATACACTACTTGTATTGTTTTACCAACAAGATGAGAGTGATATTCGAACAATATTTTTTTTAAATTAATTTAGGCTTTACTGCTAAAGAAATTTCTCACCATTTGTATCAATCCAAGTGGATGGTGTGAGTGACCCAAGAGCCTAGAAATCCAAGGATCAAGACCCAAGACTAGAGATGTGTTGCGACTACAACAACCAAACGACAACTGAAGTGAGGAGTAAGATCGTGTGAACGCGAAAATCCAATATTTTTTTTCGGTTTAGTTCCGGTTTTTGTTCTGACAAAAATAATGGTTTTCGGTTTAGTTCCGGTTTGAAGCCCTGTTTTACACCTCTACAGCTAGAATTCCAATCTTCTAAGAGTTTTAGGGAAACGAATAAATACGACGGACAGCACCTACGAACTTACAACACTTAACGAAGCAGAGATACCTACAGATAACGTCATACCGTACACCGAGGGGGATGATCGACAGAACGAGATCGAACGTCATAGAAGCCGGACTACCTCAAACTCAGAGAAAGGCAACAATAAATTCTCACTAGCCATCGACTGCAAAGTTAGCGGCAGATCTATTCCAAAATGTTAAAATATCTGTAATTTCTCAAGACGAATAAACACATTCCAAAATCTATATACATAAAAATGAATCTTTGTTTGTTTGTTTGTCCTTTACGCGTTCCTTCACCATTCATCCGATTTCGATGAAACTTAGATGAGTTGTTGTGCAAACATCCGTGAAGGTTTCTAAAGAAAAAAATTAAATTCAAAAAGAAAATCTAAAAAATGAATCAAATACGTACGAACAGCGATATCTCTGAAAAACCTTCTGATTTATTGTATTACTATGTTCGGGTCATGATTCAGCGATAGGGCAATATTCATAACTTAAATAATTTATTTCACATGTGCATGAAAATCTTTGGAAATATGGAAACAATAACATGAATAACTATATTTTAAAAAATCAGGCTTTTTTCGGGCTGAGAAAAATAAATCTGGGCTTCGGGTCGGGTTCTAATAACAAGTGTGATATTGAGACTCAGGCTCGGGCTGAGCCAGACCTGAAGGTGACGGGCTCAGACCAGGTAATTTTATGAAATTTTATGAAACAGACCTCTAATCCAAAAGCACTTAATAAACATAATTAAAACACAAACCTTTTCTTTATTTGAGTGGCATTGCAACGCATGCCGGGTAATCACTAGTAGTATATAAATATCCACATTATTAGCATGATAGCAAGTTGGTTGCCCTACCTCCACCTGTTATGTGTATGCAGTTGCTGTTTCACAGCCGCCTTACATAATGCAATAACAATCAAGAAAAGAAACGAATATACTCCTGATATTATTGACCTGATAAAGAAAAGAAAAGATAGAAAAAAAAGAAAACGTGACTTGCTCAGCCACTTAGTTCAAACGATATTACCTATCCTGTAAATCCGTATACTGAGAATTCGCCGTAGCGCTAGAATTTAATCTACTCCGCTACACGTTGAATCTAAAGAGGAATCGAGAATATTCCACTCCCCATATGATGTTGCAAATTTATCGAATGCCTCAATGTTGACCTCGGTTGAGATCAAGGCCCGTATGAGGACGGACCATAGCAAACAGCTCTGCTAGTTCGGCATACATTTCGGGTAGTCCGTGGTGTCTACTGGAATCTTTATCACCCTCTAATAGCTTTGCTTCCTTCACGAAATGCCAGCATTGTTTAGTTCCGCACTAAGGACATTACCTGATGGTCGTCTAGGATGCTCGATCAGTCGAAAAGCTATCATGGTTGAGGCTCTCCGGATGTATCCACAACGAGTGATGCGAACATTTCAAACATATCTCCAAAACCGTTGATGTAGCATCTGATGATAATATGGAAAAGTAACCTCTTTCAAGTATTCTTCATTTACATTCTAAGATAAAACTATTTCCGAAGCTCTGTGACTCTATTCATGGATGCTGATGTACAATTGGATCTAGAAACTGTATGCACCATTTAATATGTTTCGCAACCGCGACATTACCACTCGTCCCAACATTGTAACAATAAACTTTTATTTTATTGTTTATTTTTCCGGTATGGCAACACATTAATTTACCGGGTAGTTCAAGTGACACCGTCACTTTTTCGCAAGCCAAAACAGTCTTCGGTCGTTGGTAAAATGGTGACTTATTTATTTTGTATAACTCGTTAGTATATTGGCACAGAGCTTTAAGTAAAAAAACATTGTATTGAGATAATCAACTTTTAAAAAAATCAAGAAATTAAAGTCTCTCAATTTAAATATCTTAACCACTATATATTAAGCTAAACACTTTATCCGATTCGTTAATCGTTTACGAATTCGATTTGAGTATAAGTAATGGTAATTAAAGTTTTTTACCATTTATTACTGTGAAAGAAATTGATTTAATTCATATTGATTGACGTAAAAAATATATGTAATATGGCTGAACATGTTGTTTTCAAACTAAAGAGTCTGAGGAATACGACTAAGAAGAAAAAGAAGAATCAACAATAAATGTGTATTAAATCGACGGTGTTTCGGCCAATTAATGTAACCCTCAAAATTGAAATTGTTCAGAAGAGAGTAAAAACTGTTTTTATCGAAAAAATTATATGGTGAGTTGCAATATGAATCTTTGAAATGCACTCCAGTCAATTTTCATGTTTACAGATACCGGATTATACGTAGGGATTGTCGAAATAATAGTAATCATGTGGGGGGGGGAGATTTTTAAGCCTAAAACCAGTGTGAAATGATGTTTCCCTTCCAAAAGGTGGTCAATTATTTTTTCTAATTTACATCGTTTGGCCAATACCTTCTTTATCGTCTTTAAAATGAGATTCAATCGTTAAGTCATTTTCGTTTTTTTTGAGGGTTACATCAATTGGCCAAAACACATTCGATATAATGCAGCTTTAGTATTTATATAAAATTATTAAATTCATTTGTTGTTTAAAAAAATAAATTACGAGTTGTGTAAATTACGAGTTTGTAGCAACCTTGTTAATTTCTGCATGTAAATATTTGTATTTAATCCATTCCGTTAAATAATATGTATTTTATAATTTAACTGTGCTCAACGAAAAGGTTATATGCATCACTGAATAACCAATTTGAAGCAATAAATAATCAAACCTATTAATAATAAATAAATAATATTTTATTTTACCATTTATTTCAAACATCCGTATATTACTTTTGAGGTCGATCTTGAACCACCTTGGTAATCAAGCCAAAATCAAAATAGTGCACCCATTGAATTCTCAGAGATTTCTTTACTTAATAAAAACATCAAAACGGTAAACCCAGAATACTTTCCAAGAATTTCTTTTATAACTTTGATTCACGTATATTTATCGGGTAATAATGGTTAGCAATAATAAACACTTACAGTGATTATTGTCGGGTCTAAAGCCGAGAGAGCAACGCTATTGAGTGTTCGTCCTAAGCCTTTTATAAATAGATTTTTCAGTCGATTTAGACACTCATCCCAATTGAGAGACCTTAGTTAACTACTCGTCCTATCTAAACTCCGACCCTATACTCTTTCCCCCTCGAAAAAAATAGTGAGCTACTGAAAAATAACTAGTTCTCTGAGAGTTTATTTCACTGAGATGCTCCATTGGGGTCCCATAATGCAATCTATATGGGGAGCGAAAATGGTTAAAAGAAATATGGCAATGCATTTCAATGAACTGAAAGAAACATTCATGCAACGTTGATCAACGATTCTGACAATGATGCTGGTGAAGAAATAGAAGCTAGATTTTGAAGAAATAAGTTTGGTGTTACCACCACTAGATTCATTTCAAAAGCAGTGGAACATGATTTAAAATCAAAAACCGATGTACAAAACGTTATTTCGTTAGTAAAAATCGTTATGTTTTATCCGTATTATCGAGATATCTTTACAGAAGTTTTTCTGTAAGAACTGCTTGTTACTCAGCCGCTCAACCTCTCTCTTTTCGAAGAGAGTAGGGTTAAACGGATAGGGCTAGGACAAGACTAGTGGTAAGCTAATGGCTCTCGCTACGCTCTGTTTTTGAGGATCGGATGGGTAGGAGGGAGGACTTTTTTAGACATCACAAACATTCATGACTACAAACATAAATCCATAAATCGATTGAAAAGCCAATTGATGAAACTGTCAGCACCGTGACTTGGACCCGATACATCCTTAACCACTTGATACGATAGATATTATTTATTAGGCAATGAAGTTCACATTTTATCAACATGAACAAAAGATGCGTACATATACTATTATATAATGACAAATAGCTTTCAAACCGGACAAAACTGTTGAAGCTTTTAACGACAAGCAGAATCCGATAAGTCAAATAGTTACAATCAAATGCCGATTACATTTCCCTTATATTTATTAAACATACATTTCGTATTCTACAAAACATATTCATAACTAATTTTGGCTAAAAATTGACCAACATAAACTCCCCGGTGTATACAGGCAAAATGTTCCGCAGCATTGTTCTCGTAGCATCGACATAAATGCCCCGCGTCATATCTCACGGCATGTTGCTCATTTTGTCTTTTAGTGCAATGTTTCTTAAGCTTTTAAATCCGTGGACCACCCGTGGACAATCCAAAAATAGTTTGCTGTCCATCAACATGCTGATATAACAATATTTAAGTATATTAAAACAGACAGTAACAAATTTTTGCGGCCAGCCCAAAAATCTTCGCGGACCACCGGTTAAGAAACTATGCGTTAGTGTATCCGTGCTTTTATTGACTGTTTTTATTGTCTACTGTCACAAAATAATTAAATACCTTTTGCAAATAAAAATGTTTTCTTCTTTTACCATGTGATTCCAAACAGTTTTCCTCATTGTCTTGAAAGAACAAGTACCTAGCTGCATTTGCAATTTTTACAACCTCGTATAAAATGCATAATAATTATATAACAATTCGTCGCCGTGAAATAAGATAATGTTTTAATATAGTCTCTTTGATGATCTGTACCAGATGTATTCAACTTGTTTAGTTTTGCGATTTTTTTTAAATAAATAGCATGGGGAAAAAATAGAAATGTCCTGCGTAGTCATACGAGGGGTAAAAACCAGGGAATAAACTCGCTTGAGATTTTGTTTTTAATATTAATGATAACTGTATATCATTTTTAGCATTCGATTACACATATTTTAAAAGCGTGGCATTTTTGACGTATGTTAACATGGTATCCCTAAATTTATGGTTACGGTGAGTTATCCGTTTGTGATATAGATGGAAAAAAGGAAATTTATTCAATATCGGGTTACATACGACATCTATGTTTAATAAAGGCAACACAAAATATTTACTGTAACGCTCCTGTTTTTATGTATGAAGCTAAAGTCGGTGTTAAAATATATGTATTTGTTCACCTGGACTCATATTTAACAGTTTATTCCCATTTTTCCGTGTCTTTTCCCGCCATTTTAAAACAAACGAGTTTTTTGCAACACTATACACCAGCTCCTTGGCTGCAATACCAGATATTTATTTTCGTCGTTATAGTTGCAGAAGTCGTTAAGTCACAAAACCTAATATTAAGGTAATCGACTTTTAAGAAAAGCGTGAAATTTAAGTATTTCTGTTTACATACCTTAACCATTACTTGCTAAGATAACCACTTAATGAGGTTTTGTTTATCATTTACAAATTCGATTCGATTATTAATAATTCTTATAAAAATAATTTTAATTGTAGTTTTTTGCCGTCAATTGACTCACTTGCTATTGATTTCTTCAAATAGCGCAGAACATACATTGAATATGGCTGAGCATGTTTTTTTTTTTCAAATGATAGACCGCCGTTAAGTCTATCGTACTGCATTCGTGATTCAAATCAGCCGATTTTCGACTTATCGCCTTCTCCCACTATACAGACGATTTATATATTAAATTTAAAAAGTCTATCTTTCCATATCTATGTATTTTCAAGTGATTAAACAAAAAACAATATCGTTACCTCAGTTCGGAAGTGTAACAAGTCAAAAAATTTCAGTTTTGAATAAGTTTGAGGAAATGTCGCATACCGATATCTACGGTAATTTGTGGTTATTATTACTTTAGATCCAAACTGTTACATGTACGCAAATCCTTTGAAAACCTCTGAAAACTCATGGTATTATCACAAGAAAAAAATTAAGTTATGTTCTTAATATTATAAATATAAATACATTTTATTCTTCAAAAATTATATGTTCAGTAGAAGATTAAGCTTAATATAAAATTAAACTTGGTAAATTAGTTATTCCACTGGCTTTGTTGCTAACGTAACGCGTTTTGCTACGTTAAGAAGCATCTCAAGCTAACTGTAAGTATTAAATTAATTATGTTTTAATTTTATAAATATAAATATATTTCTCATTTAATCCTATAGCTTCATTAAAATCTACAAAAATTAGATGTTCATTAGCTTGGTAAGATGGTAACAAGAGCGTTAGTCTGAAGATGCTTATTAAAGAAGCGAAACGCTTTACGTTAGTAACAAACCAGTGGAATAACAAAGTTACCATCAATTTGGGTAAGTTTTCCCATCGGTCTAAGATTGGCCCACTACACGGAAAAAGATGCTGTTATAAATACCATGATAATACTAATTTAAGCAAAGGTATTGTGTATCCCCTGGTGGTAAAAATATTAATTAATGTGCAACATAATTTGTTTTATGTTGAATTTGTAAGCTGTCAGCATGGAATGATTGAACATAATGTAGAAACTTTTCTTGAAATAAATTGGATTAGCCATATTTTCAATTTGTATTACTAATGTATAAATCAAATGCTGTATATTTTTTCCCATCTCAATTATGTACAGAATACATGAAAGCATAAAGAAAAGTTACCAAGACATTGAAATCACTAAATTTATTGTAATTACAGTGATTATTTGTACAGTCGGTCAAAGTTTCCCGATTTGAATGAAAACTTTTCCTATCTTGTTTTATGTATATTTATATATCAATTATAACAATAAATCTATTTATGTTGATTAATTTTCATCTTAAGACATGTTCTTCTACTAAGACAATTTTATATTAAAAATTAATTCTTACAAAATTACCACCGAATCCATAGAAAAGATTAAGTTTGTTTACTAATTATCTCAGAACTATGCGTTTTACTTGTTACACTATGGAACTGAAGTATCAATATATAATAATTATTATCTATTGTATGTGGTACATTCCACTTTGCGACGTAAATGTAATGCATTCGCAAATTCCTGGCGGCAACAGTGTCGGTCTGTAATAATAATTAATAGCAGAGATGCGGCAATAGGAATATTTTTATTGTGATTTTGATTTTTATCATTTTTATGGGACATTGTGCGGAGACAGTCACCGCTCACGGACGCGCTTCAGAGATCTTCGGTCTGATGATGATCGGAGCCAACGGTGCGTGGACGACTTTTACTTGGCGGGTGGTAAAAATTAATATTCAACCTGTGACAAAATGACACTAATATCATTTTCATTATTGTATATTTTCGACGTTCGTGGTCTAGCGGCTAACTAACAGTTCAGGGTTCAAGACCCGGATAGGTCAATATCAATTTAAGATTTGAGATCTTGGGCTCGAGCATCATGACTTATATGACAGGTCATAGTTATGCCAAACGCCTAAGACAAATCAAATATATCAGATATTTTCTATATATTGTGTATCAACGCAGTTCTGAAAAAAAACACTAAATCGAAAAAATTACATATTAAGTTAGTTATAACAAAATGTTATTTATTTCAAACTCTACTGGATTAAAGAACACACTTATTTTTAAAAATTATACTATAGCATTTCAAATATTTGACAAATTTCAAAGTCCAATTACTCAAAACTAGCTTTTTTCAGTCAGTGTCTTCTTCCAGAAAAACGTCGCTGGCTTTGGTTGTGGTGCGAGCTCAAATCCTAGCACGGACAGTTTCACTCATAACAGAGTTGTACTTATTCAGTCAATAAAAAAATAGCTTAAAGAATCAACAAAATTTAAATTTACTATATAAATAAAATTCTTTTTAAATTTCATTTAACGTTTTGATTAATATTGTACATCTATATATAGAGTAGACACTCTCGTGCTTTCTTCCTTCATCCTATTCGATTTATGGTGTTCACATGTTCGAATCCCGGTATGGACATTTTCATAAATTGATTTACGGATTTACAATTGAAGTCATGGATGTCTTTGATGTAAAAAATAATGCAATCCTAAAAACGTAGCGTAACGAGAGCGATTAGCTATATACCATAGCACCGTTTTTCTTTCCTTATCCTCTCCAAAAAAGAAATAATGAGTTACTGAATAACCACTGGTTTTCTTGAAGACAACTTACGTTGAGATGTCTCATTAGGTGCTATGTAAATAATAATTCTGCATTCGAAAGGAAAACTGAGTTAAGTCTAAAATTGGTATTTTTCAGGAGAGCAAAAATAAGATTTGAATTTGTATAAAATTCGATGAAAAATGTGTGAAATTTCTTAGACTCAGGGTTAAGATTTATCGTATTTTGTTTGTATATAATTGTTATAAACTGTTTAGTTGTGTCAGTCCGAGTTCACACGTGCTCGAATATCTGAAGATGCCTAAAGGCTAAGCCCGGGTCGTTAGTGACAAAATACATGGAAATTTACAAAATCTCAAAAATTCAAGTTCTTTCTTTTCATATTATATGCATGCATGTATTGTAGTTATTTTAGAATATTTAACTTGTTTTTCAATTATCTTAACTACCTTTTCCGTTCGCTCACAGTTATGGGTTCCACAATAATAGCAAACATTTTTGAATAAACCGTTGAATATTTTACGGGTAGGTATAATGAAAACATATTCTCTTGAACAAAAACCTCTGAAATCTTTAGATAACTCGTTATATGTAGCAAGCCTGGCCTACAAATGATTTAAAATTTAAGAAATATATGGTGCATTAGTAACTTACCTCTTTACCAAATATTTAAAATCTATAAAATGCATATTCAATTTTATAATCAAAATATTATAAAAGATGAGTCAACCATCTTGAATAAATAACCTGATAAAAAAAATTCAGAGTTTTTATTGAGTTCATACGTTTTTTTTTTTTTTTTTTTTTGAATCATACATTAGTCGTGGTGCATTGTGAGATTCAATCGACATTATGCGCTTCAAAAATATTTCACTCTACATTGTGTAATAGAAC
Organism: Himalopsyche phryganea; assembly: GCA_022494535.1. Taxonomy (NCBI): domain Eukaryota; kingdom Metazoa; phylum Arthropoda; class Insecta; order Trichoptera; family Rhyacophilidae; genus Himalopsyche; species Himalopsyche phryganea. The sequence continues at coordinate 2,279,870 of JAGVSL010000039.1, forward strand.
AATAAAAAAATTGTCTCAGAAACATCTGAGGGGGTTCAAATAATAAACGTGAAAAATAATATTTATTTTTCTTAAATATTTTTACGATACCAACTCCACTGTCACAAATCACTGATAAGTATACGATAACTAACGCTAGAATTTGTATCAATAAAACAAAGCATGTGTTTTAAAAAAATCTAAAATTTTTTTGTACAAAACTGTTTTTAAGTAAAAGTGTAATTTATAAATATAAGTGTGTTCTTCCAAACAGTAAAGTTTGAAATAAGGAAGATTTTGGTATAACTAAGTCAATATGTCATTTTTTCGATTAAGTGTTTGCTTCCAGAACAGCGACGATAAAAACGATATACGCGTTTCAAATTTTTACCAGGAATATCGGAAAAAAAATCTTAAAACTCGATTGCGTGGACTATCAGAAAGACACTGGAAAGTTTTTTTATAAATTGCATCCCACACTCTCTACATATGACGCCATGAACATTTTCAGCGCATCGTTATTTTTCCAATTGTGTTGAGTATTTTTCTCGTTCGTTTCCCTCAACTGAAATTCTCGAAGACTCTGATAATTTCACTGGCTGTGACACACCTAGTTACACAACCATTGGAATAACAAAGTTGACCAAAAAGTAACTGCCAAATCCGTTGGTAATATTATCCATGCCTGCTCCAAATGTGGGGCACATTATTGACTCCTTATGGATGATCTCAACAGAAGTTTTTCCATGACAACAACTGATGTTATTTATTCGCTTTAACTTCTGTTGAGATAAGCTCCATTAAAAGTAAATATACCCCACATTGGTAGTGAACATGGCTTAAAAAAATGATGTGTTTATAAAATAATTTTAAATTATTTCTGGTCGATTTTTAATCTGAACCACCCACCGGAGCGTGTATAGGAAGTGCCAATGGCAGGTTTGGACACGGTCCGCGATGCACGCCGTTCTTTGGTCTTACGTATTTACAAATACAATGAATCCAACTTGTTCACGCCTCATTACCCGCCGTAATTCCTTCGTGACGGTTCGTTTTTTGACAATACTGATGATGTTCAAACGATTTTTGTTTTTTTTTATCGCTATTATTTCCACCAACCAGGTTTCGTGTTTTGGCAATTTGAATTCGTTCTCTAGTTTCGATTGTTACACAGATAATCACGCCAAGACAGCCAATAGCAATTCTTGAATTCCACGGGCGCAAAAAATCTTTCTGTTTCAAATAAAGCTTGAATAAACTTTAGTTATCTTTATTTGTTTTACACATTTATCCAGTAAAAGATTTTTTGATCAATAAGCCGTGCTCTCAATAAAATTACTCAAACTATCTTCATTCATCAAAGATAAATATTTCCGATAAAGTGTATCTCCACAAAAATCGACCGCTACTATACCTGAATAATGTTTTTAAGACAACGCTGTTTTTCCGCATATGGGCTCAATTGATTACTTGTTCAAAATTTCAATCCACAAATCGTCAATACGTATATTGTAAAACCGGTCAGCAAATATTTATTATGTGTGCTAGGTTTTATTGAATTACTGAATATATAATACAATTTGGTTGCCCAATCTTACCTACCCGTTATGTGTATGAAACTGCTGATTCACGGCCGCCTTTCAGAAAGCAATAACTATCAAGAAAAAAAATCAATTTACTACTCATGTTATTGACCCGATGCAGAGCTTCACTGGACCGATATTTTAAACACGCACTATTGTGATTAAGAAAAGAAAAGATAGAGAGAAAAAAAAAAGAAAATTGGACTTGCTCAGCCAATTAGTTTAAGCAATATTTAGTATCCTATGTATTCGTATAGGTACTGAGAATTTAATCTACTCCACGTTTAATTCAAAAGGGAATAGTATTGCACATTTATCGAATGCCTCAAAGTTGGCCTTCAGCGTGGCCTATTAACCCCGTGTGAGGACGGACCACAGCAAACATAAATACAGACCAGAATATAGCTGTCCATTCTTAAGCAATTCAAGCGCCGCATTGAAAGTTAAAATGTGTCCGAGGGCCATAGAGGGCCATACAGTGCATAAATAAAATCACACAACTTTGAGAGTCTTGTCAATTAATAAATACAAGATATCTCTATTACAGAAACTTTACTGTTTTTCTCCAATTCAAAGATTAATTTATATATGTACTTAATTTAATTCAAATAATCAAAATCAATTAACAGCAATATCAATACAAATAATTCGGTAATGTATTTTATTTACCATTATATTCAATATTCCAGATCAACGGTTGTAATTTACATGAATTAAACTTCATCTACTAATTAACGCATGTTTTTTTTTTATTTGCTTGTCTACATCATATGTCTCACTTGTTAAATAAACAATACCCATTAGCGTTTTCATTGCGTCTATCGGGTTAATTTCAAAGTAGTTTCAATTTTAAATTAATATTTACGTGCCGCCCGTGGAATGGTGTGAATCATCCCAACTAGGATTATATTTATCCTTTTTTATATCATGGATAATATAGGTTAAGTCATGACACGTGATCTATTTGATTTTAATTCAGGTGAAGGAGAATGCCCGCGACTTCAGCGGGTAACGAAAGGCAATTAAAAAATATGTATTTTCGGTCAGCCGTACTTTATTATTTTTTATATATTTTTTTTCAATATATTATAATGTTTGCTTGTCCTTTAGACGAGTAGTCAAGGCTCTTCATTCAGATTTATACCGGTTTTCTTTACATCCAGGTGTACATCCGCTTCTTGAAATACCCCCAATTTATAAAATTATCGAACACGAAAATAGTTGGTATTTACATTTTATTTATAATATATATATAAATAGTTTCATAAGATACATACATACTATATTTTAAAGTGAAATGATTCGTCATTCAAATTACACTCTAGACATATCAGAGAGGGAATAAAATTGAAATATAGAAGAGCAACATAAATCTGTCAAAACAAAGACAAGTCATGCATGAATCTTGCATCTTAAAATTCACCAAATGGCAAAAATGACGATTCCAATATTCACAAAGGGCCGAAATGTTTTTAAATATATAGATATCGTCCCCAAGGTACTTGATTGTTCTAAGAGCATTTGTATGTATTTTCATGTTTTTCGATTTTTGGTGAGCTTAGTTTTAAATAGCTCTGTCCGTATATGACACTCAAGTATATTGTGATTAAATGAGTTACTACATATAAAAATAGAGGTTACGGGAATGATAAACCATACATGTACAAAGTACCAAGACTTTTAAATGCTCTAGTGCAAAGTTATGACATTGCCGTTGGAACAGTTAAGAACTCGGCCGAAGATACATTATATTTAAATAAGGCTTGCAATTAAATGCACTTTTGCTTAGACCGTATTCACTTTCGCAAAAATAGTTTTCACTTATTCCCGTGCAGCTCTGTATCGGGCCAAGAATATGAGAAGTAAATTCGTTTTTTTTTTATTGTTATAGCGTTATGGAAGGCGGCCGTGAAACAGCGGCTGCATACACATAACGGGTGGAGGGGGGGCAACCAACTTGTATAACAAATACATTACACAAAAAACTTACTAAAAATAAAGTGATCCCACATAATAAAATATATTTTAACATTGAAGAAATATATTACACTTACGAAAAAATATGTTCACATAGATAAAATGGTTTTCACTCAATATGAATACTCGCACTTTGAAATCGATAGTTCCACGAAGAAATGTCAATTATTCTTCTACCCTATATTAGGCCGTCTATATTGTCTTTGCTCCACGCACTAGAATACATCAGACAAACCAAACCAGACCAACCCTAACATAACCTAGTATGACTTAACTCACTTTGTTAAAAGAATTCGTGACTACGTGGAAACTATTAAAATCAATGTTTGGGTGTTCTAAGTTAATACTATGTAATCCAAAGTGCAATTATTTATAATCAATTTAATAATATTTACCGTTGCTTGTAACCGTGTAAAAGCAAAAAAATCACTGTGAAAAAGAGAATCGAAAATATTTGCATTCAAAAGCTTCCACGTATGAAATGAAAATCCACCTTAACATTTAAAGTTTTTATAGAAAACTTATTATGTAGTTGTCTGTGGAGCTTTACATCCTAGACTGACCTTCGAGATCTTCGAATAGAAGAAAAGCTCTGATAATTTTGCATTATAGATTGTAATGTATGGTGACATTTGGAGATGTGCGACTTAGTATAATATCAACCCACATGTTTTTTTTATAATAGAACCAGGCTTTTAGCCAAGTGGTCAATATCGCTCACAATCACAGGTTCAAATCCCAATACAGACAGTTTTATAATTGTTTTTTCAAACGAATAAAGTCTTCGACGGCATAAATATCCGTGATGTCTTAATTACTTATCACCGAAGTTTTAAAAACGGGAAGTAGCGAGAGCGATTAGCAAACCGCTATTCCTGACCTTGACCTTCTATCCACACTGTTTCCAAAAATGATGAACATGGATCAGCGAATTTTCATTGATGGATAAGTTCCACAGGGTATCCACATGCTTTACATTGAAAGTTGACAAAAATGGTTTTAAGTATGATATTGGTTCAAATGCGTATTTTGAATTCATGTACACTCTTTCTACATCTATACGATATCACAATAATACAAAATTAAAATTGATAACTTTGTTATACCACTTTTTTTATCACCAACGTGACTCGTTTTTCCTCTTTAAAGAGCATATTCAGGCTAACCATATCGCAAGGTTATTTATTTCAAAGGTAAACAATGATTCTAACTCTTACATCAAAAATAAAGAGTATGGTGGGTTTCATTTCATTCTACTGGACGTGGGGAGGGGGGTAAGACATAAACACTGGTAGACTAAATATCATAACACTGTTTGGAGTTAAAAATCCCAAGGGAAATAAATTTAAATATGGTGAACCGTCTGTTTTATTTAAAATGTTTCTACCGTTAAGTTTTAATGCAAGAATTAGAATCATTGTTTACCTTTTAAATAAATAACCTTGCTATATGGTCTAGAAACGGGTCACGTTAGTGATAAAACAAGTGGAATCACAAAGTTACCAATTTTAATATTACATTAAAAATGAATTTACATAGAATTATTGCTGTATATTTGTAGCTATTTCTATTACCCAGATCGTCGATTTTGCCATTATCTTGCTCGGCGAATTCTTTAAATATCCTTCCACTTTAGATGCATCGCATTGAATTAATATTGAAATTGCCCACACCCACGCACCGCCACTGTGCTGGACCGTGATAGGACAACACTGCCGCCCGTTATTTCATATTTGAATTGCAATTATTCTGAATATAGAGCGACGGTATCTATGACATTAACACATCGGCTTTATTGAGAGCCAGTGGCGGGGAGTACTCCTTAAATTAGTAGGGGCATATTCTGGTAAATATCTGTTCAAGTGGTTAATGAACACGCTATCAAAGCTTAAAATCCCTAAATGTACACTTGTAAGTTGTAGTTGATAGCGTCGTTGGCTGCGGTTACGGATGTCTCGGGTTCAATTCCCGGTGCGGACGGTTTTCATAAATTGATCTTTTAATCGATTTGTGGATTTCGGTTCGAAGGCTGAGTGTTTATGATGTCTAAAACTCCCTCCCACCAATCCGATCCTCACGGGGCGTGGCGAGAGCGATTAGTTAACCACTTGTCCTGTCCTAGCCCTATCCTTCTATCCATACTTTCTTTGAAAAAAGAGAGGTTGAGCAACTGAGTAACAATCTCTATTATGAGACCATATGCCACACGTTGGTAGCGGACATGGATAAAAAGTGTACACTAGTTAAAGCCGTGTTCGAGTGATCAACGTCGTTGGATCCCAGTACGGACAGTTTCACAAATGGTTTTTTGTAGATTTCTGTTCCAAGGCATGCGTGTCTAGTACGATTTAAAAAACGAATCGTAGTGAGAGTAGTTAGCTAACCACAAGTCCTATTATAGCCCTATTCTTCTATTCATACTAACCTAAAAAAAGGTAAGCTGAGCAACTGAGTAACACGCAGTTCTCGTGCATTATTGTTACTACAAAGTTTTGATGATTTTAAAAACCGATAACGAAATAGTTTAAGAATATCCATTTGAATTAAAAAAATTATCGATTTTCAAAAATACGTTTTCCCTCTGTCGCGCCGCCACTGCCGTATCAAAATCGGGATTAATAAAATGGCCATAACAAACACACACACAGTCAAACACTGATAAACGCACACGTCGACAATTCAATGTACACCTACACACACAGTGGCATGCGCCAGTAATTTTCTCATAAAGTCAATCATACCTATACACAACAAGTAAGCAGGATAATAAATAAATTGTAGAACCATTTGATAGCGTACAAAATTTGCTCATATCTACGTAAATAGAAATGAACCGTGTGGATTCTGATTATCATTAATCTGTATTAATATTGAGAAGGCGAGAGCTTGTCCTAAATCCACATAAACCGTGTATTGGTCGCATTTGTCAGTGAAGAAGAATGGAGATAATAAATACTTCACATCTTATAACCAGTATAACCTATTATTCTTAACCATGGCTGGTTAACCTCCCCGTTTTCATGCTAAAAAAATCCCTTCTGATCTCATGCAGTCACATTTTGTTTCCGTGTGGGTTTTGTCATATAAACGCATTTTTAAAGCTAAATGACAATTTCAAAAAGTGAAATACGGCTTTATATAGTAAAGGGCTTAATGGCCGCATTTTTTTTATTGAATTTCACCTGACGGCATTTTGCAAAAACTTCCCAAAAAACTGTCATTTCACTAAATTCACTATAATTTGTAAACAATTTTGAGATATCTTAACCAACTTTGATGGCTTCCAGATACTTCTCCGCATATATCGATGTCATTTGAGCAGTGGTTCTATATCTGTGGGTAATAAAAAAACTTTAATCTACAAAAAAGTTTTTTTTTTAAATATATGAAATCTTCTTTTTCAAATTGTTTTCTTTGCTTTTATGTTCATATGTGTGAGAATTCAATTGGATGAATTCTTTAAATACAGGGTATCTATATTTTAAAAAATCATAAAAAAATATATTATGAATAATAACATATGTGGGTAATAATCATTTATGGAATGATGGTAAATACACAAATGCAACTTGCTATATTAGTTTAATTTTTGTTAAATAATGAATTGAAGTTTATACCACCATATCTCGTTGACATTTGAAATCAAACTCGATTATAACCCAGAAATTTTTCAATAGTATGGAATGTATGACGTCGGACTCATATATGAGTCCATGGACAGCAACCAAAGTTCTTCAAGGACTCAAATACGAGTCCGCGGCCATTAAGCTGTTAAGTAATTATTTTTGTCATATTTTGTGTGTAAAACCTGAAATACATATCAAACTATGCGAAATTATCGAAAGACACAAGAATTGAAATTCTTCATAGAACCTCACCCCCAATATCCGACTCGAGCATTTATTCGCTGGTGCCATGATTCGATGCCGTAAAGCAGCACAGGTTGAATGCAAGCGTTGAACAAATAATGGCGTTTGGTGTTAATCGGGTACAATTGAAACAGCCGTGCAGAATAACCCCGATACAAAATATAGAATGAACACAGGTAAATGAAAGATTAAATTGGACCAACGATTAAGTTTATTCAAAATTTAAATACGTGTTGACAGAAATCGTGAAGATTAGATTAAGCTAAAGAATCCATTTTTTTCCATCGTTGGTCTACTATCGATATTATACCATATTAGGGCACCGCATCTTCAACGTATTTTATATCTTATTTTCTAAGTGCCACAGTAAGTAATCACGCCTTCTTATTATCACATTATAAAAAAATGATTTTATTACTATTAATATTAAAATATAATTTGTAAATTGATCATAATTAAATACACATAACTACTGAGCATGTTGGCCATCCCTGATATTTAAAGATGATTTTTTAAATTCTTCTATGTTTTCTTTTTTCATCAATATTCCACAGTAATTTTCCTTCTAGCATGTTTTCATCCTATATCGAGCCTTTTAATAAAATATGTTTATGTACGTTTTGAATAATCATTATCAACTATTCGAATATCGATTGGTAAAAACTAAGACTATTCGAATTGTTTCTGAAGTATGAAAATGAGACTAAAAATTCGATTTGAATTATTAATAACATAACATTATATATATCGTCGTTGTTCTGGAAGAAGACACTAACTGGGAAATACTAGTTTTGAGTAATTGGACTTTGAAATTTGTCAAATGTTTGAAATGCTATATCTTTTTCATTTTGTTTGTTTGTAAAAAGTTTGCTTTTAAGTAAAAGCATAATTTATAAAAATAAGTGTGTTCTTTTATACGGTACTCAATCATCATTCATCGATCGGTAATTTTTTCGATTTAGTGTTTTCTTCTTGAACAGCGACATAATACACTAAATTAATAATTTTAATAGTTTATTTACAATACATTTAAATTTGTAATAAAACGATCTCATTTATTATAAAAGTCACATTTGTTCATGTTTTAAATCACTGATATACATATAATAATTTCTAAATAATGAGATACCTACATCTTAATAATAATTTACAACTAAACCTTTCCCCACTTCAGTCAAATCTCAGATAGAGACAATGTAAAAACACATTCCAATACCGTTTCATTGTATTACAGTATTTAAAATTTGCGACTGCGTCAGTTTACTCAAACGGTATTTCTTTAATTATTGAAACTACAGCATGTTATAAAAATTTTTGCCCTGAGTTATTCGTCAAACTTAAGTATAATGGTTTATTTTAAGGCATTGAAAACGCCAGAGTTGGGTGAAGATTAAATGAAACACTGCCTGTGGTGAAATTGTGATGTGATCTTTCTTCGAGTTTGCACAATATTTCGTAAGAAACCATTACTAATCGTATTCGAATAGTTTCCAAAATATTCTAATATCGAATATGTAATGAAAAACGGTCGAAAATTTTCGAATATTTGTGTTGGAATCCTTAGGATGTACTCATAAAGCGATGGTATTATTTTTAAACAATACCTCAGTATAGTTGACGGTATAATTTAAGATAATCTATAATATGTATATCCCGTTTGGCGTATGTTGACGATGGTCATCAAACTAATGTCCACAAAGCACAATGAAATTTTTATTAGCGACCACTCATCTGTCACAAAAATAATAAATGGCAAACGATGATTTACAGGACCACATCCAGGATTAAGATTGTTTCCTTATTAATTATTAAGTCACTTGTAAGGTGTTAACTGTCAATTCTTGGTGGAAAGACATTATATTTTAAAAAATAAAACACAATTCATTTGTACTACTTCCACATATTTATAATGATCAGGACCGGTTTCGCTCATCACGAGCATTATCAACTGATAAAAATACAAACATAACAGGCTTATTTATATCTATTTATTTCTAAAATTTCTTAGATAGATATAAATTTTTGCCCAATTCAAATTTATTGAATGAGCAAACCGTCTTTGCATCTTCTCCTTTGTTATATCCGATTCATTAATTTGTATTATACCTATAAGGTTATTTTTAACTGGTAAGAATTGATTCTGTCTCTGTAATTTTTTTTTTTTAGATATTAAAAATTTAATGGATACTCATAGCTGCTCTGCTTTCTCACCTTTAGATGGCTGTTTATTATTCATATTAATTACATACTTAATATTTGATTATTTTTAAATGGTTCACTATTTTTTTCTTATAATTTCCGTGATTCTTTATTGTATATTATATTAGTAACGTCATTAAAAATTTTGTTCAGCTAAATGGACTTTTAATGTAGCTATATTTGTGATTTCAGGTTAGTATTTAATGATTTGCAAGAGGTCCATAACATTTTAATTGTAGACTCTTTCATTTGATTTATGTATAATTTGTTTGCTAATCAGTTTTATATACCTTCATTTGTACACTCAATTTTGTATAAATAAGCCTGTTACGTTTGTATTTTTATCAGTTGATAATGCTCGTGATGAGCGAAACCGGTCCTGATCATTATAAATATGTGTAAGTAGTACAAATTAATTGTGTTTTATTTTTTTAAATTATTCAGTCGTTCTGTCGTAATTTAAAGACAATGAAAGCAAAGGACAAGTATTTCGCAAAGAAGCTTGCTATCCGATTAGCGATAGATGGAGCAACTTTCAACTAAATGTGGAAAGTCTGGGACTCACGGTTGTACACGGTCAGTGCTTCTTTACGGTTGTGAGTTATGGCACATCAATTAAGCACAGGGTAACCGTAAACTGTGATTCGAAAACAGATGAACACTTGGGGTACGGTGGTTTGTCTTTGTCGGGAACTCGCAGGTAAGAGAGCGGATGGAACAGCCCTTTATTACGTCCAAAATAAAAAGCGATGATGGACCTGGTTTGGATATGTGTTGCGGATACTCCAAGGGAGTTTGAGTGCTGCCTGTCTTTTCTTACAACAGGATTGATTCCCATCGATGACCATTGATTGATGACCATCTATAGGATGTATTCGCTGGATCTACGGGACGATAGGATGACCTGAAATAAGTAAGAAGACTGACGGGGAACAGAGAGTCTTGGAAGCACCATGTAGTGGCCAAATGTTCCTAGTATGAAGCGAATTTGGTTTTAAAAGAGTTAATTTTTTACACCATAATTAATAAACTTAGTTCTAGCGATTCAAATTAATGTTTGTTTGGTCATAATTACCAAACAAACATTAATTCATCACCCCTACTCAAACCATTATAAGAAGCTCACATAATTAAAAATGTCAGCACATTTAATTTAACGATTAATTAATAATACCACGTAAGTTCCTTTCCCAAAAACACAACTAGTACTTTAAATATTTTAATTTTAAATAAATGTTACGATGTTGGAATAAATGAGATGACATAATATTGTTTATATCTTCTAAACAGTATATATATCCAAGTTAAAATAATCTTTAATGACGGCGTTAAACTAAAACAGCCAGAATTTAATATTTTAATATTGTAGCGTAGGGCGAGTGTTCCTAAAGTCGGCCGTCGCCAGTGGTCAGCCTTTTGAGCTTAAAACTTAAAAAATTGTGGATACATTTAAAAAAAACAGATTTTTTTTAATTCGTGTAGGTAGTCTTGCCACTTACTAATGTATATCTACACTATACTTACCTAGATTTTGCAACACTCAATTGAAAAAAAGCACATTTTTATATCGCAAGTTTCGACAAATTCTATCGCTAACAAAATATACTTTATATTGTCATGATTTTGCATCATTATGTTTTTTATTGATCTGTCTACTGTCAGTAAAGTCATTCGCGATATTTATGAAGTTTCATAGTGATGGCCGAACACTGGGCAACGAAAATCCAACCATTGGATTTTGGGGGCCGACCACTTTAAGAATTGGCATCTTTTTGTAATCTTCTATTATTTTATGATTGGTACAATATTAACTATTTTATTTTTAGTTATTTACATTACTTAATCCCTTTTTAATGAAATAACAGCAAAAAAATATGTATTTATCATTCATTGACGCAAAATCTCTTTTGAAAGTACACCTGTCGCTTAACTGGCCGAACACAGGCGAAATGGCCCTATTAACATTTTCACTCCATATTTTTCCAAGTTCGAAACTTACAACTACGTAATTTAAAATTTTCGTAATGTTGTTTACATAAAATTTAATTCCTGAATTCGCCCCTGGATATTCATCATTGAATTGAACTGTCATTATTTGACCAATACACTCTCGATCCGAGTACATCCGCACTTGCTGACATTCCGATCAATTGAGTTCCCTGGCATCCGACATCCTGTCAGTACGACGATCATCGGAGTGCTAGCGTATCGAGTGGGATTCTGTCCGACAATCGCTGATCAGCGGGATGATGTCACGCCGGCGAAAATTGCAGATTACTGTAATCGGGGCTCAATATGTATATCATTACAATTCAAAAATTTAAAAAAAAGCTGTCAGTTGAGTCAGATCGACAATCCCCCCTACGTATTATCACATAAGTGTAAAATATGTTATTTTTATGTCTTTTGCATTTTCTTTGTCTACGCACTCAGTTATAGGTCAGTTATAGATATAGTCAGGGTAGGCAAACAACAAGAAAAATTAGATTTGAAATAATAGCACTGACCCAATTTTGAAAAATATATATGCAGTGCATCTTTGATATGCTGTCCTGTTTACAGATACGGGATTATACGTTGGGAGTGTCGACTGGCAATTTGTCTACACTATTGGGTGATCATCTCATTCGCCTTGTACGATTATTGCATTAATTTTTCAACCAATTAATGGGTGTGTATTAAAAGACATAAATGCGTTTCCTCGTATCAAAAGTGGTCAAATCCCTTTTAATAGAAAACGAAATAAATTGAAAAAGCGTTTTATAAATTACCGTATTAGCCTGACAATATGGCGAGGTTTTTTATTAAAAAAAGTGACGCGAAAATTTTGGGTCGCCTTATTTTTGAGTCTCAAACAAATGAACAATAAATTCACGACCTCGCAATTGGCGAGATGACTATATTACTTCCATCACAACGTATTTTAATGAGGGCGTCCAACAGATGATATTGTTTACAAATTATGGCGCATTGCAGTTTCTGACAGTTGTTTAGCCTTTACTCATTTTTAATAAAATAAATTACCAAAGTTCTTTTAGTTACAAATATCAAAATTTTTGTTATAAAAGATTTAATTTTGGATTTGACCATTTTTGATACAAAATTGAGGATTTGACCACTTTCGAAAATAAAATCCTAAGAATTTGTTCACATTTGATACGAATTTTAGCTGTTGATAACTATGAACTATGGCTAAGTCACGTGAAACTGTTGGTAAGTGCAGTTGGCTGATTCATTTTGACTAGCTGTGAAAAGCAATTGGTTGATTTCACTAGATTTTAATAAGAAAAAAATATTTTACTTGCAATTTTCATTGAATAATATTGGATTTGTCCGAGTTTGTCAAATTGTCCTTGTAAACGGTATACCACAGTTTTATACCGCACACTCACTTGAAAAAAAGCTAAGCATGGAATTGACCAATTATATCAGACATTACAAATGTTTGTGAGGTTTATTAACATTCCTTTACACTCATTTACCATAATATTATCTTTAATAATAAGAAGTTATTTTACCACTAACCCTTTCCCAGCCATGTGTCTATCCGTAGCCTTTATGAAACCCAGATATTAAGCAACTAAATTGCAACCAGTTAATTAAACACGGAGGAATATTTTTTACCTTGTCCACTCCCAATTTGGATCATATAGACTCCTAATAAAGGTATCTCAACAGAAGTTTTAGGGCTAGACTGGACTAGTGGTAATGTAATCGCTCTTGCTACCCGCCGTTTTTAGAATTGGATTGGTGGGAGGGAATTCTAGAATTCTAGTTCATAACAATCATCCATGCCATGCTTGTATGATGAAGACTTACTAGTGATACCTAACTATAGCCAATATTCAATGTATCACCCAGCTTCATTCAAAAATATAATCGTTTTTCGTTAAAATAAATTAATGCACATTTTTTTGTATCGCTTCATACGAAAGTCAACGCACCCGTGTAAAAGAAGTCATGCGCATCGAACAGGTTACGGCTTAATTATTAGTAATGAATATTGTGGTGTCGACTTATTTAAGGAACTTTTTAGGTGGTTCAAATGTTTTTTATTGTGAAATAACCCCCTATTTCTTTTTGTGTAAAGATTTACAACGAGTCAATAAAAAGATTGCGCAATATTATTACATAACACTATTCTATAGGAAACATTCAAATTTATATTACTGAACGCTTGCAACCACAATATTTCTTTTTACCTTATTATTAATCCTTCCGCACTCATGGTGTATCAATGCCCTTTAAACTTCGCCCTTTAAACTTTTAAATTATATGTGAAATAGTTCACACAAAAATGTTTCTATTTTTCTATTTGTAAATAAAATAGTTCTACATGTAATTAAAAATTAAAAATACATTTTTGTTCAAGTCTTCTTTGTATAATTAATTATAATTTGAAAACCTCGTCAATTTTACCATCGAAAAAGACAGCCTTATAGTCTACTATAGTAACAATAGTATAGAACGAACGTACTTTAGTCCGGATTTAGGCATTGCGCGATACTTTTATTGCAAGGTTTCTTATGCTGTTTTCGCTAATCGTTCCGCTTTCCTCTGCGCCCTTTCTATCATAAGTCGATAATTATCTGTCAAGGTTTTGATGATATTTTTGCAAGTAGGACTGCCTAAATTTGGACGTTTTTCAATCGGAACGGCGGGGCGTTCACTTTTTCTACATTTCTAAAATTTGGCCTATTTTTTTGTGAACCTCGGATCATTTCAACAGTGATTATATTCACTTTTGACATCCGCCATCAAACGTGTTCTTGCTCATTTTTAAATTTTTGGACATCGACTGTTTTCATTGAAAAATTTTAGCCTTTTGGGTATTTGACTCGGGCGGGGCTTCGAGTCATCGAACGTGCATTATTTAAATTAAAATTTCTTTTTGACGTCGTCTATAAATGGCGGTCTGTTTTGTTTCAAACGGCACTGAAAAACGTCTCGAGCTTGTTGTACTATGAAGAATTTCGATTCTTGCGTATTTTTATAGTTTTGCAGAGTTCTAAAATAATTACTTAATACTACATAAAACCATATTTCACTTTTTGAATTGTCATTTCGCTTTATAAATACGCAATGTGACTGCATGATGAGATCCGAAGGGATTTTTTTAGCATGAAAACGGGAAGGTACCTTACCATATAACCAAGTCCCATAAAAAATATTTTAATTTAACAAATTTGGTTTTGGGTTTTCTTCCTACGAGATCGTAAACTGAACGGAAACTTTTCTATTTAAGTCTTTCAATCGATTTATGAATTTTTGACCAAAGGAATCGTCGTCAATGCTGTTTTAAACTATCCCCACCTATGTTCTATCCAACCCTGAAAATGATACGCAGATAGAGTTTTAAGTTAAATGCGTATTTTTCGTTAACACCACGCTTCATTCCTTACCTTCTTTAATCTGATAAAATCTTAGTTTAAGTAAGAAGCAGTTCTTTAAGAAAAACTTCTGTTAAGATATGCTCCGAATTGGGAGCGGGCACGATTTAAAAAATCGAGCAACAAATCTTATTATTATATGTATTCACTAAAACACGGACGATTTAATGTACACCGTCACTTTATTTTTATGAATTTATTCAAGCATTGATTATATAACGGGCATAAATGAGGGGTATAAAAGCAAAGGCGGCTTTCTACCACGGAAGTGGTTTTGATAAAAACGTCAAACACTGATAAAAATTAATTTAATTTATATGTGCTATAATACCTTACAGGGGTATTTTATGATTGAAACGCAATTTAAACATTAAAAAAACTTTATTTTAATTACATTACAAGTTGGTTACCCCACCTTCACCCGCTATGTGTATGCAACCGCTGTTTCACGGCCGCCTTCCATAACGCAATAACGATCAAGAAAATAAACGAATTTACTCTTCATATTTTTGGCCCGATGCAGAGCGGCACGGGACCGATCTTTTAACCACGCACTATTGTGCTTAAGAAAATAAAAGATAGGAAAAAAAAAGAAAGTGTGACCTGCTCAGCCACTTAGTTTAAGCTGATATTAAGTATCTTGTGTATCCGTATACTGAGAATCCGCCGTAGCGCTAGAGTTTAATCTACTCCGTGTTGAATCTAAAGAGGAATCGAGAATATTCCGCTCCCCATATGATGTTACAAATTTACCGAATGCCTCAAATGATTACATTACTAATATGTGTATTAATATTAAATTTCAAGAAGGCTGCATTTATTTCATTCGATTCTAAAACCGGAGTGTATCGATAGCGATAAGCCAACCTCTTTTCTTTTTCTAGCCCTATATTTATATTCCTTTTCTTTTCGAAAAAGAGAAGTTAAGCGAATGAGTAACAAAAAATTCTCGTAGAAAATTTAGTTAAGATACCTCCACTAGCAGGACATACGCTCCAAATCGGGAGTGGACATGGTAGAAAAAAAAGAAATAATCATGTATTGCCACACTAAAATCATTCTTTACTAATAATGTCGAAAAATATTTGAAAAAAAAAATTTGAATACTTAAATATACAACATTTTCTCACACTTCATCAATACTTGAAACTTTAAAATTAATTAAAAATATCTATTTCATATTTTAATCCTCTCGATAACAAAAGGTTGTCTAAATGGGTAACCCATTCACGGTTGTCGTAAAAAACTTCTGTTGAGATACCTCCATTAGAAGACCATATCGTCATTGTTCTGGAAGACGACACTAACTGAAAAATACTAGTTTTGAGTAATTGGACTTTGAAGTTTGTCAAATGTTTGAAATGCTACACCTTTTTCATTTTGTTTGTTTGTACAAAACTGTTTTTAAGTAAAAGGATAATTCATAAAAATAAGTGTGTTCTTCCATGTGGTAGATTTTGAAATAAGGATCATTTTGGTATATCTAATTCAATTTGTTATTTTTAAGATTTAGTGTTTTATTCCAGAACAGCGACGATATGCTCGCCATTGGGAGTGAATATTGTAAAAAAACAGTGTCTTTTACAAAACACATAATTAGGTATATCATGTGAGAATACCCGGTCGCAGAGGAGCGAATGCTTGGTTATCACCATCCAGGATGTATAGGATCTCAATCACAACACCGCTCCAGTCCGGTTAATCTCTTATTTATTGAAGATGCAATGGTTTAATACACAAAAATTACCAGTAAAACATAAAATTGAGTCTGCATGTATGTTTACTTAACACAAGAATTTACCTTTAAGTTATAATTCAATCGACACAACTAACGATTTTAAATTTAAGTTAAGTCTATTTTCAAAACAAACAAAAACAACAAACAGACTGACTGCCAAAATTAAAATTAAAACTTCAAGCAATGCAGGGTCCTTCCTTTTGTCAATGATTGTCGTCAAGCGGACGAGTCTATTAACAAACGCCTGCTTTCTAATTTCAGCTTTAGCCTATCGGTCGGTTATCAACCGATTGATTTTAAACGGCCATAAACCGGTTCGCCTAAATAATTAATTACCATGAATCATTTTCATGAAAGCTATTCGCTGTCAGTTCTGGATCCTTTTAAAACTTAAGCATAACAAAAAAAACCAGGGTGTGTCACATGGTTCTGCATCGCAACACTCTCCCCTATAAAACGTTACCTTTTCAATACAAGATGATTATTGTATCAGCTACTAAAGTGAAATTTGCACGGCACTAAAAAGGTTAATAAGTATTTTATTTTCCAAGAAAGCTGCATTTGCTTCTGACCCCCTCATATGTATCCACATACTTATGTAATTTCTTGCGATGAGCGTAACGTTAACCGAACATAAATCAGACAATGAGGTCGTGATTTTTCCAAGTATCTATTAAAAATTCCCCCCATCTAAATATTATTATAGTATTGTTATTATTACATACGATATATCGTATATATATATTTATTTATTTTGATGTCACTTGTAAGCGACACGGTTCGTTGCGCTCCAAGGGATCTGTAATAAAAATATAATTACTGTCACGCCACGTCTTACGAAGGTGTTCGATGCATTCAAACATTTCTAGTGTATTATGAATCTCTACTAATAATATTGAAGAGGTCGCCAAATATCGACAAAATAATATATTCAAAGATGTCAACATAACTTTTGATTTATCATAATAACAATTTAGTATTGCAACACCGGACGAATATATTTGCACGGAGGATACGTTCCGGATATCTCAAATCCCGGGATCTCGATCAATTATTCAATACCGTAATCCCGGGATAGATACTATACAATCTTCGGGAATTACGGGATTCACTGTAACTTCCAGATTAACTACAACGTGTACCTCGGTTTGTTCATTTACGTATTTTTTTATAATACTTATATTATTAATATAAATTTATTGTGGTCTACCTTCTTCTCATATTTTGTAACAGCCGTTCTTCACAAATTTGAAATGGAGGACAAATAAAGACCGCTGCTTAAATGGATGCAATAAATAAAATAAACTATAAAACCATCTTTTTTTTTCCTTTTTTCTGTAAATGATTTAAAAAAAAAACATTCCGATTCCCAAAAAAATATTTGATCATATGTTCATTCCATTGAAGCAATAATGAACACAAATTGAATTTTAAATGTACACATTCTTAATCAAAATTCTGAATACCGAAATCCCGGCATCATAAAAAGGGTCCGGGATTGAAAAATTTACCCATATTCAATCAACACTAATTAATATTTTTAAATTAATTAAAAGTATTTCGTATCTTTATGCACTCGTAAACAAAGGTTGTCAAAATGGGTGACCCATTAGAGTCGGTAGCTTCAGGTGTCCACTGGGCAAGAAGTTTGATTACTGTATTTAAGTAATTATTTCAATTCAGGTAGCCACTACTTCTGATTTGTCCTGTACTATAAAATAATAACAATACCACAAGTGGTTATAGATTATTATAATAATTGTGTAGTTAGCAGCTAAATCGATTTTTTTTTATTTGTTATTGTACAGAGCTCTTGATTACTATAAATAGTTACACTAGGATTCTTTTTATACACGGTTACGGAAGTTCCGGGTTCAATTCCCGGTGCGGACGGTTTTCATAGATTGACCTTTCAATCGATTTATGGATTTCTGTTCGTAGTCTGAGTTCTCCCTCCCACCAATCCCACTTTCACGGGGCGTAGCGAGAGCGATTTGCTAACCAATATCCCTGTCCTAGCGCTATCCTTTTATCTCTACTCTCTTCGAAAAAAGACAAGTTGATCAACTGAGTAACAAGCAGTTTTTGTAGAAAAATTATGTTAAGATACCTCCATTAGGAGACCATACGCTCCACATTGGGAGCAGACATCGAAAAAAATAATGAAATATTAGAGTAAATATGCTTTACAACATGCTTCTCTATTTCTGCCTGAAAAACGTTTGAATACTGCCAAAAACATTGCCATTATTTAGTGAATTTAATTGCGTATCGGAAATTGGCAAAAAACA
This sequence comes from Himalopsyche phryganea, assembly GCA_022494535.1. Taxonomy (NCBI): domain Eukaryota; kingdom Metazoa; phylum Arthropoda; class Insecta; order Trichoptera; family Rhyacophilidae; genus Himalopsyche; species Himalopsyche phryganea. The sequence goes on from JAGVSL010000039.1 coordinate 2,298,896, forward strand.
AACATTAATTACGCGAAATACGTTTTAAATTATTTAAATTTTACTCAATAGTCTCTTCTAAAAAGTTCCATTTGACATATCAACACTACCTACGTATAATCCTGTATCTGCAAACATGAGATTTTACAAGAGAGCATTACAAAGATTCATAACACAATTGAAAAATGACAACTATAAGTATCTTCTTGAAAATTGAAACAGTTCTAATATTTTTAATTTAGTTTTTCCAGTGATTTGATTACTACCCATAGAACTGCCTGCGCAGACAACGTAAAAGAAAAATCAATCTATCTCATCACATATTTGGCACTTACGTGACTATACATAGGGAGTGTCGATATTATATTATGATGACTTTTTCATACTCTTATTTTACGTACATAATCGGTTTCCTTGATTCCCATGTATGATAATTTAGCATTTACATATTTGTAATTAATTTTTTTAAAGAACTGCATTGTATTTACCTTAATTTAGTAAATTTTTATGGAGAAAAGGAATATTATGGTGTGGAGCATATTCAGCGCTATTATTATTAAAGGCACTTTTGTTTAGGTCTTATTCACTTTCATTAAAATAGTTTTCACTTGTAACAAACACATTCCACAAAAAACAAATTCTTTCACTAAAAATAAAAGTGATCCCACATAACAAAATATATTTTAACATTGAAGAAATATATTAAGCTTACGAAAAAATATTTTCACATAGATAAAATAGTTTTTACTCAATATAAATACTCACACTTTGAAATCGATAGTTGTTCGAAGCTGTAATGAAGCTGTAATGAAATTAAAATACTTGTTGCAATTCTACCCTTACGCCGCCTATATTGTCTTCGCCAGACCAACCCTAACATAACCTACTACAACTTAGCTCACTTTGTTAAAAGAATCCGTGACTAAGTGTAAAATATTGAAATCAAAGTTTGAGTGTAGTTAGTTCTATCTAAATAATCCAAAGTGAAAACTATCGAAATAAAATTTCAAGTGAACACTATGTAATACAAAGTGCAATTATTTATAACCCATTATTAAATAACAGTTTGTCGGTACTGGAGCCGAATGTTCAACGCTATTGGTCATTCGTTCTATTGCAGTGGACACTGGTTTGATTCCCCGAACGGAAACATTCATAATTTTATTAGTTTTGACTGTGATATTTACATCCGTTCTCTGATCTAGTAATCTCTTAATCACATTCTTGCCCTCTTTAAAAAGAGAGACTGAATAACAACTTCTATTGTGAGGTTTATCGGGTCCATGGTGCGGTGCTCAACGTCGTTGATTTTGGTTACGGAAATGTGCAACAAGTAATTTTTGTTGAAAAACTTCTTTTAATATACTTCCATTAGGAGTAGATATGTTTAAAAAATTGAAAAGCTCGATATTGGAATAGGATATGATTGAGAAAGTACTTCAACTATGTATTTAATATCGTCTTTGTTCTAGAAGAAGACACTAACTGGAAAATACTAGTTTTGAGTTATTGCACTTTGAAGTTTGCCAAATGCTTGAAATGCCAAACGTTTTTCATTTTGTCTGTTTGTACAAAACTGTTTTTAATGTAAGTGTAATTTATAAAAATAAGTGTGTTTTGTGGTACGGTAGAGTTTAAAATAAGGAGCATTTAGATATAATTAACTAAATATGTCATTTTTTCGATTTAGTGTCTTCTTCCAGAACAGCGACGTTATGTTATATTTGAGAACGTGTTTTAAGAAAGTGTCCGCTTGAGAATTGAACTCCAACTATTCACATATTTGACTAGTTTCTGAAGCATGCAAATAATTAATAACATACCAAATACCAATATATAAATACACATTCCTAAACTGTTGCGATGTCGGATTACTTCAACTGTATTTCTTCAATTACTGAAATTATGGTATGTTTTCAGGGCTTTTTAGCCTCGAGTCATTCGTCAAACTCAAGTGTTATGATAATATAATAAAAACGCCCAAGTTGAGTCAATGCAAAAATGACCACCATATAGAGTACTTGTTATTGATATCGAATATTCGAGCTGGAGTCTCTAGTGACCATTCAATCGAAAAGTAATAACACTCACTAGTGTTGACATTTTGACTTCAGAAAAAAACTATTCATACATCTCATAAAATCGCAAAGCTTATGTAAGTAAAAGTTGTAGTGAACAAAAATGATTGACGCTTTTGAAAGTAATCCAACATTGGCAAAAATCAAAATGTTATTTTCTTTCATATGCCACAATTATTTCTGAATTGAGTTGCGTAAGAAAAAAATCTTTCTGGGACTTATTATACTCTCTTTGTTCTACAAAAATAGAACCCCATTAAGTCACATAATGAATAATCCATCATTGTTTACATAATAAAAAAATAATACAAACAAAAGTCAAGCCTCTTGCGGAGAGTCCTTTGTTACGCCCTTGTGTTTTATTAAAATTATCTACGTCTTCTCGTCATTTTTTTTTATGCATTTCACTTAGCAATTATTATTTAATTATAGTATTGCAAAACACGAATAAAAATAAACGTTGCACCCACCACCACACACACGCAATGGAATAACAGGCGCTATTACAATGGACATAACTTGTGAATAAATTATTATTTATGTTAGATTCAAATGATGTTCAGAAGTGTATCAGATAACAAAATCTCACAGCTCTGCAGTGTTTTGGCCAATTGATGTAACTCTTATTCAGGAGAGAAGTGATTAAAAACTGTTTTTATCGAAAACATTATACGGTGAGTTGCGTTATGAATCACTGAAATGCACTTCTGTAAATTATCATGTTTGCAGATACGGGATTATGCGAAAGGATTTTGGATACAATAGTTTTTAAACCTAAAACCAACGTAAAATGATGTTTTCCTTCAAAAATGTGGTCAATTTATTTTTCTAATTTCTTCTTCTTTTAGTCGTTTTGGTCGCGAAACCGCAACAACTCAGTTTCTCTCCGCTGCTCTGAAGGTCATCGGTAAGTACAGGCTTGTGGCGTCGTTCACCTAGTTGTTCCAAAGAGTCGGGATCCTTCCGCGCTCCCTTATGCCTTCGATCTTTCCTGTGACGAGGAGCCTCTCAGGATTGTTGGATTGTAGCGAAAAAAGTCGAATAGGCTCTTGTTTTTACTGCCGAGAGTCTATCCTGGATTTGTTACTTGTTCGGTATAGATGCGTTTGACCGTCCGTGGTATTCGGAACATCCTTCTCCAGCACCACATTTCAAATTCGTCCAGCCATAGTTTGTCTTTAACTTTTAGAATCCATGTCTTCGCGCCGTAAAAGCAAATGGAGTAGATCAGTAACCGTAATAGGCGTGGGTACTTTTAAATATATTTCGTTAGTTCAACAAACGGTCAAAAACTGTATTTTTGTTTTTTAATAAAATATAATATCGTTTCTGCACCCTTTGTCATATATCTTACACACCATAACCCAACTGTCTTCAATATATATGTCCAAGAATCTTGTATAGCAACAGTCTTCTCGGTACCTGGTGTTCACGCAACATATCAATTATGATCCCGAGCTAAGATATCAGCACATTGTGCAAAAATTCATTCCAATGTTCTCACACTGGTGCAAAATAATATTGAATCCAACTCAGCTAACGTGAGTTATGACTTATTTAGATTCCATGTCAATATTTTGGTCTGTGAGTTTTGAGCGAGTCGACTGAGAGGCTTCGCCAGCTAAGGGCGGCTGGCGTAGCCGCTGCGTCGAAGTGATTATAAATTGTTTTGAAGTTGAACTTAATTAAAATTCGTTGTTGTGTCAATTGCATTATAATTTAAAGGTAAATTCATGTGTTAAATAAATGTAAATATAGACTCAATTTTATGTGTCAGTAATATTGTTGAGTAATAAACCACTGCATCTTCGTTAAAATAAATAAGAGATAAACTGGATTTGAAATGGTGTTTGCTTGAGATCCCAGACCTTCCAGGACGTTGATAACCAACCATTCGCCTCTCTTCGATTCCGTCTTTTCAGATGATATTTAAATCGTTTAGAATAGAAAACTATTAATTTAATGTTATCATTATGGTATGATTTACAGTAATTAATAACACTATCAAATTTGAATCGTTAAAATTTTGTAAATGTCACTAAAGACCTGGATTTGACGGCATGCTCAGGCAGTCAAGTACACGAAGGAACTTGAACTAACAGTTTGTAAATAGTTTATATCGTTTATTTATAAGATAAATTAAGAAAAAAATAGTGTCGCTAAGTAGATTAAGCTCTAGCGCTACGGTGGATTCTCAGAACACGAATAGACAGGATACTTCCGTATCCATGATGTTACAATGAGTTATTTCAGCCTTTAAACTTTTAAGTATCTGTGAAATAGGCTACACAAAAAATTGTAAATTTGCTATTTGTAAATAAAATGGTTTTACATATAATTGAAAATTAAAAATACATTATAGTTTACGTCTTCTTTGCATAATCAATCATAATTTGAAAGCCTCATCGATTTTAACATCTAAAAATACAGAATTTATCGCATTGTTACAATTAGTAAAATATAGTATAGTAACAATCCGAGATGCATGACGTATTGTATTGTACTGCTATGAAGAATTTCTATTCTTGCATCTTTCGATAATTTCGCAGAGTTTGATGTAGCTCAGTGTATGCCACAAAATACGAGGTAAAATAATTACTTAGCATAAAAATGGAAAGGTTTATATCGTTTAAGCTAAGTGGCTGATCAAGTTACATTTTCTCTTTATCTTTTCTTTTCTAAAGCACAAAGTGTAAAGTACGTGGTTAAAAGATAGGTCCCGCCCAACTCTGCATCTGTTCAAGAACATGAGGAGTCAAATCGTTTATTTTCTTGATCGTTATTGCGTTATGGAAGGCGGTCGTGAAACAGTGGCTGCGTACACATAACCGGTGGAAATTGTGCAACCAAATTGTGTATCACTAACTTTAAAATTTGATAATAATGACTTTTAACCTTAATTGGGTAAATACTCGCATAAAAAATGACAAATTCAAGGTATTTTGAAATTGAAGGTGATTATAAGAACCAAATATAGATGAAAAAATCTAGAAATAAATAGCTCTATTCTTATGTTTACTGCTATAATTTTCGCAAAGAACGTCACCGTGGCTCAGCGATCTGTGAAACTTTATTACTCTGCAATTAATTAAAAAGCAATTCTTGTAATAAAATAATTATTTCACCGGAGCCAATCAACAAATTGTTTATTGAATACCCTTATATTGTTCAAATATTAGAAATAATTATATGTAAAGCAACTAACTGGAATTTTCTTTCAGTAATAGGACACTACTTGTGCCCATTTACTTCTCGTGAATGGGTACTGCCAAATCTTCCTATAATAACAAGCCATGCAGTACGGCTCGTCAGCAGGTATTTTCGCAGACGAGTGGTCCATTACATTTACTGCGAACTCATGAAATCGATATTTTTGGCTAATTACGATGAGTTCTAGCATATTTTTACAATGCGAAATAGTGGGTAATTTAATTTTGGTATCTTTCATGTTAATAGGAATACAAATATTTTCGATGGATTCAGCGGTAATTTGTTTTAATATTAAATTAAGGTTGATAACTTTTTCGCCTCTTTAAGAAGTATCTTAATTAAAAATGAAGAGTAGAGTGGGTTTGTTTCCTTCTATTGGACTTGGGGAGGGGGTAAGACCACAAACGATGATAGTATAGTTATAAAATTAATTACTAGGGTTTGGAGGTGATATAGTTAGTTAGTCTGAAGATGCTTCTTAAACAAACGAAATGATTAAATCTAGTTACACAGCTATTGGAATAACTAAGTTATCAATTTAAATTTTATATTCGGAATGAATTTGTTTACTAACTTTGAAAGAGTATAATTATAAAGCCTAGTCTTAACCAATGATTGTTATTAATGGACAATTCAAAGTGTGTATTTTGCGATAAATTACGATTCTAATAAATCTTCCTTGCCACACATCGCATTTCGTGCCATTCACTACATATATTATAACGACTGTACGATACAATCTATTGGGACGATTTAGTTATTACTTAACATGGATATATGTTGGTTTTCGATGAATTATTAAATATATAATGATTATAGTAAAGAAACACTGAATAAACTCACAAGTAATCTTTTCAAATATATGTTATATTCGACGAAAAACGGAGTCTTCGTACAACCGCCATACAATTTGTTTGTAGAGACTGGAACTCCTAGGACTACTCGTAAATTGAAAATCTTCTTATAGCACTGCTTGTAACTTAAGGTTGCTTTGGTACTGCACGAAACTGTTTCCTGATATTCTCAGTTTGTGCAAGTCTACAGGCGAGCTCCATTTAAAGCCCATATACTACAGATTGGATCCGTACATTGTTAAAACAACAAAAAATAGAGAAGGAACCAATTTCTCATATAATGAATTTATAATGTGGCTTCATTTTTTATTTCAGATAGAGCTATAGATTAAATGATTTGTAAGAGGTCCTTAACATTTTAATTGTAGACTATTTAATTTCGTTTATATATAATTTGTAAGATTACCAGTAAATTCTTGTCATAGTTCATAAGCCAACTGTTTTGAATTGATAACATTAAATTTTATATGAATAGATATGATATCAGTTGATAATGAGTTCGTGATGAGCAAATCTGGTCCAGATCATTATAAACATATGAAACTTGTACAAACAAATTGTGTTTTATTTTGAAAATATTATGCCTTTCCACCAAAAATTTGCAATTAACACATTTGAAGTAACTTCATTGTATTTTTGATAAAAATCTTATCGAATACATTTGATTAAATTATTTAACTCTTGTGCGCTTTTAATTCCTCGATCCGACTATGATTTTACCACAAGAAAGCGACGTAAAATATCATCGAATTATATTGAATACCAACCTAAGCGGTTTCATACATACATAAATGTATGCGCATACTTACATATCTTTTCTCTATGTTTTTCCATTGTTAAACACCATTTACCGTGTATAATTCAGATCACACCTGTTACTATTCTATTACTTCCATTGTGTTTTATGACTTGGGCGAATTGTTATTGTTGTCGGCGTCGATTGTAAGACGCACCAATAAAATTGTACATTGACTTCTTACACTGATTATAGCATTTGACGTCAACATTTTGTTTGCGAGCCATTATTTTGTTCAACCTTCAACTCAATGCAGAAAATCTGTGACAGAAACTGTGTTTGAGTATTAAATAAAAACGTACAAGGGCGGTCAGGAAATAATAACATATAAAAATAGTAAAAAAATATCTTTCATGTTTGAAAATGCTCTAGTAACTTTAAAATCACACAACTAGGGGCCGTCATTTTTTTTCAAGGTGTATATTTTATTTTCATTCTCGTAATATCTGTTGGCTGCTCAAGTTTTGAAGCAAAACTACAAAATTCTACCCGCAAAATTTTTAATCAAAATTTCAAAAAAAAAAGAGTAAGTTTCAGGTTAAGAAAACTAATAGATTGGCTTCCTGGCTTGAAAAGAAGTACCAGGGTGGCAACCTAGCCCCACTACACTACTGCCACATTTTCAACGCATGCATTCTGACGGTGCTCGCTTTACGGTTCGAGTCATAGTACATCACTAAAGCATATGGTAACCGTACACTGTGCTTGAAAACAGTTGCTTACGGCGAATACTAGGGGTACAAGAGCTTGACTTTACCAGAAAGGTAAGAGAGATGTCTGACTCATCCCTTATTACAAAGGACCTGGTTTTGACATGTGTTGCGGATGCCCCTCTTGCACTTCTACCAACCGGATAGATTCCGTCGCCCTGGAAGGCCGCTGATAACCATCCATAGGATGTATTCGGTGGAGCTACGGGACGTTGGGATGACCTGGGAAGAAGCGAGAAGACTGGTGATGGACAGAGAGTCTTGGAGGAACCGTTTGATGGTCATATATTCCAAATAAGGAGCGGATATATTTTTAAAAATTTAAATATGTGAATGTTTCCAGGCAGCTATTTGAATTCATGACCACTCAATGGAGTAGAACAAACATTCAGGGGTAAAGATCACTTGCCTAGGAGACCGCCATATTTTTATTTTATTAGCTCCTTTGCCACTTGTTTACTACAACTGAATATTTAGCTGCAATAATGACACCTGTAAACATTTTCTCTAAATCCATTATAATTTTATAAGAACAAATAGTAATTTTACACCTCGTTGTAAATATTGTTTCGTAAATGTTCGTATAAACGGTAAAGTCTGTTGAAAGAGTTGAAAATCGTGTAGAAATCAAAATGACTTTATTTCAATACCCAACTTGTGGAACGACGCATTGTTTTCAATATTGTACGATATTTACAAAACACCTTGCAATAAATCATTGTTAAATCCTCACACCGCTCGATATTTTATATTAACATACAGTGGAATACCGATATAATATCGTTCTCACAATCATCGTTCTCCGATCTATCGTTTAAATATTATTTTCCCTTCACAAATATTACCCCGATTGATATGTTTTGTCAAACATTAATTTTTCATAGGGTAAAATATCAAAATATTTTTGGCGTCCGTGGAACAGTTGGTAGCGTCGTTGGCTACGGTTACGGATGCCTCGGGTTCAATTCCCGGTGCTCACGGTTTTCACATAAATTGATCTTTCAATTGAGTTATGGATTTCTGTTCGTAGTCTGAGTGCTTGTGATATCTAAACACCCTCCCACCCAACCGATCCTCACAGGGCGTAGCGAGAGCGATTAGCTAACCAATAGTTCTGTCCTTACTATATCCTTCTGTCTCTACTCACTTCGGAAAAAATAGAAAGGTTGAGCAACTGAGTAACAAGTAGTTCTCATAGAAAAAATTCTGTTAAAGTACGTTCATTAGAATACCATATGCTCCACATAGGGAGCGGACATGGAAAAAAAATAGCAAAGTATTTTTTCTACAAAATTTTATTATATAGTTAATAGCTATTTCGGCTTAACATCAGACTTCACTTAAACTTATTTTAGCTTAGCTATATATACTGCTCAAAAGAGATAAATAGACAATAGTTATAATAATATATAATAATAAATTATATAATGTTATTATAATAATAAATTATATAATGACATCCCACGTATTCAAACGTCATAATATTTATTTAAAACTAAATTCTTGAAAGTTTTAATTGTGTTTTTGGAAAAGGAGCTTACGTGATGTTATTAATTTCAATGCATTTATTTTAACGATTAAGGAAAAGCTCTTATCTCTAGGCCACAGAGGACAACTAAATGATTATTTTTAGACCAAGTCCGCTCCCAATGTGGGGAATATAGCATTCTAATGAAGGTATCTCAACAGAAGTTTTTCTACAAGAACTGCTTGTTACTCAGTTGCTCAACCTCTCGATTGAAGAGCGTAGGGATAGAAGGATAGGACTAGGACACAATTAGTAGAATTTAGACATCCCAAGCATCTATTCCTTCGAAACCAAAATCGATTGAAAAATCAATTTATGAAACTGTCCCTGCATTGAAATTCGAACCCGTGAGATCCGTAACTAAAACCAACGACGTTTACGACTACACCACAGACCTGACAAAATACATAGACAAATATTAAGTAAGTTTGCAGAAACAAATATTTTATTTTTTTATTAATTAACCAACAAACAAAACATTGATTGAATTATCATTTAAGAACTCCAATATAATAGAATCAAATATCAAAGTATTCAGTTTTACAAAATGTTGCAATAACAAACAAAAAAAAATGATTTTTGTGAATCACTAAAATTTTAATATTGTATTAAAGTAGATATGAAAAAATATTTTATTAAATATTTTTTTGGCTGACGAAGCATCCATCAAAAAATTCTATAAGCTGTGCCAAGTTTTTTTTTATTTTTAAACAATAATGACTTCTTTATAATTTTATTGATGCGAATGTTGGAATCAAAGAAATAATAAGCCCACGTCATTTTATGAATACACTGTACCTATCGTTTCAACAGGTAGATTTTGAATGATTTATTTCGACAGGTGGAAAAACTTTTAAAAGACGGATGTCGTATTTAATTTTGCATTTTTTAGATTTCAGTAATAGATTTTAAGTTTTCCTTCGTTTGTTTTATACTAATTTATCTGAAATGTGAATTATAACGGGTGCAAAAGGCCGCAAATCTTTTGAGTATATCCTCGCAGCATTACAATCATAGTTTCCGCCATTCTAAATAGTGATGTATAGAGGTATTATTGATCGTTATTCTAGTCGTCTTTACTACAGCCTTCCATACTCAGCGTCTCTGCACTCCTCTTGACGTTTTCTATTCATCTACTCCAAGGATTCTTTTGTTATTTTTTTTTTAATTATATGCAGCAAAAAGCCTCCTAATGGAGGTATCTCATCAGAACTATTTCTATGAGAACTTCTTGTTACTCAGTTGCTCAACTTCTGTTTTTTTTTAAGAGAGTAGAGATAAAAGGATATGGCTAGAGCAGTGGTTAGCTAATCGCTCTCGCTACGCCTCGTTTTTGAGAATCGGATGAGTGGGAGTAAGTTTTACACATCACAAATATTCATGACAACGAACAGAAATACATAAATCGATTGAAAGATCAATTTATGAAACTGTCCGGACCGGGACTTGAACCCGAGACATCCGTAACCGTAGCCAACGACGCTACCAACTGCGCCACGAAGCCGACGTAGTAATATATTTTGTTTAACCACGTCCACATCCAACGTGGAGCATATGAATTCGTAATGGAGGTATCTCACCATAAGTTTTTCTACGATAATTTCTTGTAACTCTAAGCTGCTCAACCTTTTTTAGGGAGGACATAAAGGAAGATCTAATCGTTCTTGCTACGCTCCGTTTTGAGGATCGGATGTGTGGGAGGTAATTTTTAACATCACAAACTTCCATGCCTACAAACAGAAATCCATAATTGGATTGGATAATGAATCCTTTTCAACTAATATTTAAAAGTCAAATTTCAATTCCGAGCGACACATTTATTGTCTCTGGGTGTTACAGCTCAATAATAGAGATTCAAAAATAAAAAGTCGTGAAATGTGTTTTCTTACCAAAGCTTTATTGCTGTCACAACTTTTTTTTCTCTCAGCTAGATTAGTGATATAATTTAATATTTCCGATGACATATCTAGTGCTTTCAGTGTTTTTTGTGTCATAAATTCTTCGAATATTAAAAATAGAACATATCATAACAATAATTTAATTACGACTTTTGATGTTTTTGACTAATTGGCGATTCCTTGATAAAAAAAAATATTTTTATTTTATGACAGATGATCATGACAACAAATCTTTCTTTACTGTGATTATTACTAGATAAAATAAATGTTTAAAATAAATTAAATAGTTATTTTTCATTAAACTTCTAATTGATTTAGATTTAGTCGTTTATTATTTGTTAAACTCGTCGTCACAGGAAAATTCGAAGGCAGAAGAACGATCCCAACTCGCATGAGTGACCAGATGAAGGACGCTACGGACCTTGGAGCAGCGGAGTGTGGGAGCGAGTTGCGAAAGACAGTGGAGGGACACTGAGTTGTTGCGATAGGCTGTGGCCACGACCCTCACCAGTGAAGAAAACGATTAAAAAGAAAGAAAAGAAAAAAGTTGTTTAAGGTTCCATCCGAGTGAAAGCTTCCTTGGCTCACTTTATTGAAAGTATTCTGTCGGTTCTGTGGTGCAGAGGTCAACTTCATTAACACCGGTTACGCATTTCTCGGTGTCAAATCCCGGTTTCATAAATTGATTGTTCAGTCGATTAATAGATTTCTATAAACGTGGATGTTTTATGTCTGTAAATCCTTCCATCAATCTGATCCGCAGTATCGAGAACGATTAGCTAACCACTAGCCCTGTCCCTAGCCCCATCTATCTTTCACTACTATTTTAAAAGAAAAGATTTAAATTTGAATTGTTAAGATTTTTACATTACCATGTATTTTGTCACTAACGACCCGGGTTTTACCGTCGGTCAATTCGAGTCTATTCGTGTGCTCGAATGCCTTCAAATGACGAAAGGCGAAACCCGGGTCGTTAGTGACAAAATATATGGAAATGTACAAAATATTAACAATTCAAATTTGAAATTGAAATTGAATCAAGCACTCTCAGTCGATGTCTTAAATTATTAAAACACAATTTGGTTGTACTACTTCTACATGTTTATAATAATCAGGACCGGTTTCGCTCATCGCGAGCATTATCAACTGATGAGCAAAACTGGTCCTGATCAGTATAGACATGTGTAAGTAGTGCAAATAAATTATGTTTTATTTTTAAAATATAATGCCTTTCCACCAAAAATTGACAGTTAGAAGTTTCACTACCATCTTTAAAAAAAAAATTTAACATCTGAGTAGCAATCAGTTGTCGTAGAAAAACGTCATCTGAGATACCCCGATCAAGATCCAATATTCACCACATTGGAAGCGGACATGTTAGGAAAAAAAATGATATTTTTTGAGACTTCAAAACTTCAAATTATATCAATTTGAAAAATCATCTTCTCAATCCTACTATCTAAATTGCATCACACTAGCGCTATCATTGTACTGTTGCAGTAGAGCTTAATTCTACTCTTTAGCAACCAAAGAATATATTCTATAGTTAAGAAAACAATCCTTTATATTTTGCTTCTGTCACTCACAATGTTGATTAAAAATCTTGATAAGGTTTTCCATCACTAGGTGGCGTTGCAGGTCACTCGGAAGGAAAAACGGACCGTTAAATTTTCCACGTTCTGTTTGTTTCCGCTGTGAATGTATGTATACTGTAGAATATTCATTGTTTTTTTTTATCAATGATTTCATCCGTTGAAGATGCTCACGCTGAGCGAAAACCGATCGTGATCATTTGATAAAGTTGTGGAATAACTGCAAAAAATGTATAAAAATGAAAGACTTAATAGCTAGAAAAATTAAACACATTTGCATGTACAATCAGAGTCGGTTTCACTCATTACAAGAATTTTCATCTTAAAAGGGCAAGTGTCAGCTATTTTTTTTCAACAGTTCACGTAGTCTGTTCAGATAGCTACATTAGGTGTTCATATGGTCTAAATTGAGAGCGGAGACGCTTAAAAAATAGTAAGAATAAAGGAATAATTGGAGAAGACGAACGAAGTCCCGGGATCCCGGGATTTCAGTATTCACTCTGAATGCTAAAAAATAATTCATGTATCAAATTAAAACTTCCTGATTAACTACAACGTATACCTCGGTTTGTTCTATATAATACCTGTAAAATTAATTGTTAAATGCAAGACAAATTAGCACCGCTTCTTAAATGAATTGAGGACAATAGTTTTATGTGAAATAGAAGGATATTTCTTCACCTTGGATACCATTTGGTAAAACCATAATAATGCAATAAATAAGATAAAATGGAAGACTATTTTAAACATTAGGTTTTCTTGAAATCAACAAAAAAAAACCATTCTAATGCTCAAAAAAAAAACTATTTAATATACGTAAATTCCAATTGAAGAAATAATGGACACAAATAATTTTTTAAATGTACAATTTAACACATGAATTTACACTTAATAACTAATCCCAGGATCCCGGCATCCTGGGATTGAGAAATTCTAAATCTCGAAATCCAAGAATCGTAAAAAGGGTGCGGGATTCGATGTTTTCGATCATAAAATAAAATAAATTTTAAAAAATAAAACACAATTCATTTGTACTACTTCCACATATTTATAATGATCAGGACCGGTTTCGCTCATCACGAGCATTATCAACTAATGAAAATATAATGTCTTTCCACCAAGAATTGACAGTTAACACCTTAAAAATGAAATAAAATAAACCAAAGAGAAAAAATGTATGCGTCGTAAATATTAAAAAATATATATTTAGTCCGTAAAAATATATAAATGTAAATCAAAACCAATCCTGATTACTTAACTGGCATTTTTTCTTGAATCTTAAATGAAAAAGTAATGCTTTCCATTAATACCAACAAAACTACTGCTATTCAATTAAATAACTAATCTCTTTTGGGCTAGCGAGAGGTCGATGGGCAAATATCGGCGAGGCATACTGAATGAACATCCACGATTTATGGCAGCGCGCGCTAGACGACAATCGGCGAATGAGCAGATGATTGATGCCCTGGCAGGTGTGTAGAAAAGTTCAGTGCTCGATTGAAGATATTATTACTCTGCGAACAGGGTCATCAAAACATATTTTATGAAATAACTTTAGTAACAATCTTTTACGGAAACGATAAGATTAATTGTTAATTATTTTTTTTATTGTTATCTCTCGCAATCCAGACAAAAAATATCGTCACCTCATTGGCAGAAGTTGGTAAGTAACAACATATTGACAGTTCTAAGTAAACAGCAAATGAAAATTTTAGCTCGTCGGATAACGTCTTTGGTCTCAGTATTTTTTGTTACATATAAAATTATGATATTAAAATATGGATGAGTTTATGCCAATCTAACACAAATCAAGTAAGGGATCAATAAACAGGATCAATTGCTTGCCTAGAAATTTTTTTTCCATGTCCGTTCTCAATGTGGAGCATATGGTCTCCTAATGGAGGTATCTTGACAGAATTTTTTTTTCTACGAGAACTGCTTGTCACTCAGTTGCTCAACCTCTCTTTTCTTTTACGGAGAGAGTAGGGATAGAAGGATAGGACTATGACAGGACTAGTGGTTAGCTAATCGCTCTCGTTACGCCGCGTGAGGATGGGATTGGTGGGAGGGAGGACTCAGACTACGAACAGAAATCCATAAATCGATTGAAAGATCAATCTATGAAAACTGTCCGCACCGGGAATTGAACCCGAGACATCCGTAACCGTAGCCAGCGACGAAACCAACTGCGCCACGGACGCCGACTAGAAATATACTTACTGATAAAATAAATTGCTGTGTTTTCCAGACAAGGAATTGATATCGAAGATTCACATTGTGCACTTTCCTAGTTTCAGTCAATTTTGTTACCTACCAACTTCTGCAAGTATGGTGAAGGTATAGAGATCGAGTTTAAAAATCCCGAAATGATTTTGAGAAAAACGAAATATTTATAAATTGGGATGGGATACGAGAAGATCCTCTAGCCTAGTGCTTTTCAAACTATAGGTTACGGACCTCTGAGAGTTCCAGTAGAGCTACAAGTATTTATTTATGCATTTTTTTTCCTTTACACATGAAAAGTGAAGGTGCAAGCGAGATGCAAGGGCATGCGGCGCATGCTCTTGTATCCTTCTTGCTCATACCCAAATAAGGTTGTTCAATAGAGATAGTGATAAGTCCACCGCACGCCGATGATGTGTATATATATTTTTTAAGTTTGAATTGTTCAACTTTTGTACAGTTTCATTTATTTCGTCACTATCGTCAGACATTCGAATACATTAGCTAATAAACGAAACTGCACAAAATTTGAGCGATTCACGTTTGATATTGAAGTTCTATCAAGCATTCTCATATCGAATGTAGCATCTCAACATAATCTCTTTTATGTGAACTGGTTATTCAGTCGCCTAACTTCTTTTTTGGCAGAAGAATCTGTGTAGAAAATGACTAATAGTAAACTAATCACTCTCGCCACGCATCTTTTTTAGAATCGGATGAGTGAGAGTGTAATCATTACATTTATTCATTGATTCTAAAACAAATCAACAAATCCATTAAAAAATCATTTTATGATAACTTCACAAGCGAATATGACGAACGACTGGAAGATTGCTTTTTGTTAAAATTAATGTTTGAATTCGCTTATGCCAAAGGTTGAGCGCCGCTAACTTTATGACACGTTATTTATTTTGTTTGCCAAAACATTACATCTTGTCTTTGTAGAGTGGCAGACGGAATTATAGATATACGGTCGATCGAGAATCTGACACGTTCGGCATGTGTTTAAAGTGAGTCGAATTTAATATTTGCGCAGGGTCGAATCAGTTAATAATTATAAAAAATATTTTCGTTTTTCCTTTCAAAATTTGACAGCAAATTATGTTTATTACATAAATTCTTCCAGGTATACAAGATCGCTAGACTAGAAGGTAACTAGAGTCGGTATATAAAAAAAATGTTCAGTGACACAGACGCACAAGACAAAATACACAAAAAACATAAATGCACACAGAGAATAAATCATTAAATTTTAAAAATAAATCACAATTTTTTTTATACTACTTTCACATTTTCTTAATGTTGATGAGGACCGGTTTCGCTCATAACGAGCATTATGGACTGATAAAATATAGCTCTAAACAAGGTTATTTATATGATTGTTTGTTAAGAAGATATAGTAGACCTACTATATCGACTGTGGAAAGGAAAGACAACGTAACCCACACAAAAAAAAGTATTGTGTATAACTCACACAAAACGTGTTAAAACATTATCTTTTTTCTTTAAATATAATGTATTATCTACTAAAAAAAGGCAAAAGGACGTATCTTTCCATCTTTTTAACATTTTTTTTCGATAATCACAATGTATACAATTTAATACTCGTTTTGTGTGGGCTATATACAAAAATTTTTTTTTTGGTGGGTCAGATACTTTTTTCTTTCAACAGTCAATATCATCTTAAGATAAGTATTTTATCAGTTGATAATACTCGTGGTACAAAACAAACCTCGTTTTATTTTAAAAATACTATATCTTCCTATCAGTAATTGACAGACACAGGCTCACACGTGGACTGACAGCAATAATTTCTTACTGGCCGTCGACCGCGATAGGTCGACAGCAGATTTACCCTTAAATTAAATCTCTGTAATAAATATCGGTGGCAACCCTAATGACATGACAATACAAACCAGAAGCATAGACACAGGCAGAACGCGCGTTATCGTCAGAGAAGCTGGACTACCTCACACGTGATTGACAACAATAATTTCTCACTGGCCGTCGACCGCGGTAAGTCGACAGCAGATCTATCCTTAAGATAAATCTCTGTAATAAATACCGGTGGCAACGCAAATGACATGGCAATACAAACCAGAAGCATAGACGCAGGCAGAACGCGAGTTATCGTCAGAGAAGCTGGACTACCTCACGCATGATTGACAACAATAATTTCTCACTGGCCGTTAGGTCGACGGCAGATCTATGCTGAAATTAAATCCCAGTTACATAATAAACGATTCCAAAAGTAGTAAAAATGATGCTGTATTCGTGTGATGCCAAACAATGATATGTAACATAATATTTTTTGGCCTCTTATCCTTTTTAATAAATTGATTTTTAATTTTTTCTCAAACGAAATATTTTTTGATTTGATAATGGCTGTCATATCAAATTTTTGGAATGTTTTCGATAAATCGTGAGAATAAGCCCACAATTACAAAAAACGGACATTTCGACATCAACTTCTGCCACAACGCTAAAGATTTCAAATCAGCATCGAGGATGAGCTACAAGTACAGATGTATCTCATCTATTTCTGAGATGCTAATACATTGTTGGAGAAATGGGATTATTACAGATAATATTAGACCAAAGTATGCATTAGTATATATATGAATCTTGTGGTCAATAGCATTAACTTGAATACAGTGGGACAGTGCGCGCGATATTATTTATATAAGTCACAAAGCGATATCTCTTAAGCAATATGGCCCATACAATGTCTGGAAACAAATTAATAACCTGTAACACACTACGGTTAGGGCATCCAATCCCGGAACATTTTTATTATACCGGGATTTTGGGATTCAGAATTTTTCAATCCTAGGAATGGTCAATAAGTATAATTACATATGTTAAATTGTATATTTAAAATGCTAAAATCAGACAGCCATTTACAAAAAAAAAGAAAAACAGAATTAAAAAACGTAATGATCAAAATAATTGTATATTTTAATTTGTTTTATTTAATGCAATATTGTGGTAGGCTTTACCAGATGGCATCCAAACATACGACATGTTTTTAAATTCGACTCTAAAATATTATCCTACATCTATGTAAGAAGCGGTCTTAATAAGTCCTCAATTTCAAATTGGATAACAACGGCTGTGACGATATATGAGAAGGAGGACAATACAGTTTTATTAATTACTAGTATATTTTACTCAGCTTCGCCCAAGATGGTTAACGCTTATATAAGATTATTAAATTTAGACGTTGGATAGCGAATGTTGAAATTTGAAAATATTACCGTCAACTGTACCTTTTTTGTTACACCCACAAAATATAGTCCACCAATTCATAATAATGTTAAGAGTTGAAAAGAGCTAAAATAAAAGATGAAAATTTGCCACCTGAACTCTTGTTATGGCGCCGCAGAACTTCCCGATAGACAGCTTGTTGATCTGCATTTAATAATGGCTCCTGCAGCGCCACAAATTAAGCATACGATAAATGTCAATAACGATTCCAGATGCACATCAAGTTGTCCGAATTTATCCCTCACTTTCTACCAAATCATAAATATGAAACTTAATATGTAACACAAATATTTACGTTCGCGTTACTATCTCAACTTGCAGAATATATTAGTATTGAGCTGTTGCTAGGCGACTATAATTATTACTATTTTCATTCCACATTGAAACGTCACAAATATAGCGTTTTCAGTTTTTGGTTAAAAGTTAAATGTTGAGAGTTGAAAGTTAATCTAACAATTTTAGCCAGAATGACGTGCAAAAATTTCACATCGAGAGTATACGCCTTTTGGGAGGAGTTGTTGTGACAGACATACAAACATACATATTCCTACATGTATTTGCTATATGGTAGAGATATAAGTATTAGAAAAAATATGTCCATGAACAAACTGAGGTACACGTTATAGTTAATTTGGATGTCTTATTTGAATTATGAATTATTTTTTAACATTGATTACGGGATTACGGGATTGAATAATTGATCGGGATCCTGGAATTTTAGTATTTGAGGCCCTAGTAACTTTACCACAGTTCTTAAGTGTAACAACACAGAAATCATAATTTTGAGATAATTAAGAAACAAGATTTTGGGAAGGTTTAATCTTTTACTGCATTGCTAATTTGAGTAGATTTTAATGGAATTCTGGGATTATCTATTAAATATATTTATAATATTGTCGGCCGAGTACTTATTCACAAATAAAACTAAGTATGAAACTATTCATAATTACTTGTTTAAAACTTTGTAAAATTTTATGTTGAACACCTTTCGTCGTACAATCTATACAAAAAAATATAGCAATATCATGGTAGAATAACAGACCCGATATTTTTTTTTCGTTTAGTACTTTTGTAAAATCTTAACAAAGCACACTTCTATTCTGAATATATTTTATTTGTTCACTTTCGTTTCACAGTAGAGTAATCCTTATTGATCTTGGCAGCATATTTGAAACGTCTAATATATTGGTTCTAATTTTGATCGACTGTGTCAAGTATTAAGCGTTACAATTGATTACACCTTAAAATCACAAACAAGATCTGTAGTGCGTTCAAAGATATATTGCAAAGCAAAACGAATTTTCTTTTGATATCAGTAATAATGTAAAATTAACATAAAACAACGAAAACTCCCTGTTACGCAGTTGCTCAACTTCTCTTTTTCGAAAAGAGTGTTGGAAAGAAGAATAAAGCTAGGGAGGACTAGTGTTCAGCTAATCACTCCAGCTGCGATCCGTTTTTAGAATTGATTTTGTGGGAGGTAGCTGTAGTCATCACAGATATGCAAGACTTCGAAGACAAATCCATAAACCGATTTAAAAATCGAGCTATGAAACTGTCCGTACTGGGATTCGAACCCACGAATGACGGAGTGGACTTCTCGATTTAAGACCCAACTGATAATATAATGTATTAGAGTTTAATGTCTTTGGCTTCGGTTTCGATTGTCTCAGGTTCAAACACCAGTACAAAAAGTTTCATAAATTTATGAATTCCTGTTCATTGGCACGGATATTTGTGATGTTTTTAATTTTTTTCCACCCATCCGTTCCCGAAAAAACGGGGCGTATCGAGAGCGATTAACCAACCACTAATCCTGTCCCAGCCCTATCCTTCTGTCCCTACTCTCGTGGAAAAGAAACGTTGAGAAACTGAATAACAAACAGTTCTCATAGAACAATTTCTTTGAAGATTCCTCCATTGGGATACCATATACTCCACATAGGGAACGAACATCGTAAAAAAAATAAAACGGTTTAATCATTTTTTCATCAATTTCTCAAAAAAGATGTTTTACAAGTAACATACAACTAGTTTTCCTACATACAAGTACTGTTGATAATTGCGATACTCAACTATGAACCCGTATGCCTTTGATTGTGAGTAGATTTTTTAAGTCTTTATCAGGCAAGTCGCAATATGCTTCTCACACACAATTTGGCTGTTTTTTCAACATACAATGTTCAAGTCCTCCCCACAATTTGTCAAAATTCGACAAAGAATGTTATATTTTGAATTAGTGAGATTTCGTACACTTCCATGTATTTTGTCACTAACGACCCGGGTTTCGCCTTTCGGCATCTTCAGGCCTCCGAGCGCACGAATGGACTCGAATTGACAGACAGTAAACAGTGTCTAACGTTTATATAGAAAATACAAACACGACAAATATTATTTACGAGATAAAATATTATAAGTCTAGGATCCACACTGATACCTGAGTTAAAATTTCGAAATGTCTTTCAATTCGAGTTAGTGACGGTCGTTAGTGACGAAATACATGGAAGTGTACAAAATCTCAATAATTCAAATTTGATTTTGAAATTCCATCAAGCACCCTCAGTCGATGTCTTAAATTATAAAGAATGTTATGTTATTAATTGAATTGGCATTTACTTGGTAGAACTCCATTATACTAGCATAAAATATCAGAGTATTCGGTTCTACATAATTTTATTAATTGACAGCTATTATATGTATATAGCCGAAGTAACTATCAACTAACTAATGCAAATTTGTAGAAGCAAATACTTTGTTGTTTTATCCTATGACAAATATAATACTGTCCATGATTGAAACCTCACGAAATAGTATTTGATACATTGTATGTGGGGAGGATATTGCCTCTGCCTTATTAACGGTTTTAAAAAAAAATCCTGCATATAATTGAATCACAAATATGCACGTATAAAATTATACATTTATCAACTTATGCAGTGCCATTTCCAACGCGTCTCATTATTAGCAAAATCATTTCAGAAGTGTGCCAGTATTAGCGATCAGAAATAACCGACTTCGCCCATCGCTACATTGCAATTAAATTAATAATTCCTGTTACAAATCTATACGCGACTAAATGCCTATGTGACATATTTATTAAGTCACGTCAAATAGCTTGCAGTTGATTGTTTTTATATATCTAATTTTATTGATACCGAGCCAATACTAACGACGTTTGTGTTAAGTCATTCTAATTGCAAGACTGTTTTCTTTTATTAAATGGTTCACAAATAATATCTTTACATCTGAATATATTGAATTATCTTCCAGTATTTTGAATTGCCGCATACTTTTGTGGTCTTTAGTTCTTTGATATAGGCTTTGAGTCGCCAGTAGAATATTTCCATATTCAGAAAGGCCTTATTTGTGTGGAACATATGGAATCCTAATGGAGATTTCTCAAAGGAAATTTTTTTACGAGAATCGCTTGTTATTCAGTTGCTCAACCGGTCTTTTTGGATCTCGAATGAAAAATTTCACAACCACAGAATCTCCATCTTTACTAGTAACCCCCAATTAAGCAATGCCGTCGATTAGCGGCATAATATAATTTTGCACGCTGCGTGTGCTCTTTGATGGTTTGGTATGTCAGGTTCGAAAATATTCGTAGACATTCATTTGATCCGCTATATTACAGTGGTGCAAATAAGATTGCCGAATTACGATAAAACAGGCCAATAATTTTGGGCTTATCAAAGGCTTTGTTATGGCGGGCTTAAAATAATTCAAGACAAAATTTTAATGTTCATTTTATCCACAGTGTTCTAGTGACACAAATAAGATCTATAAATTATCATAAAACAGGCGTCTTACATCATGGTAATATTTTGCACGCTGCAGGTGCTCTCTGAGGTTTGGCTGTGACAGGCTGAAAAAATACAAATCAAAATGTTGACATTCATTTGATCCACTATTTTCCACTGGTTTAAAAAAGATCGACAAAAATAACCATAAAAGCGAGATTTTACATAAAGGTATCATTTTGCACGCTACGTGTGATCTCTGACGTTTGCTATATGAAATTTAAAAAAAAATGTTTTAATTCATTTGATCCACTATGCTCCAGTGGCGCAACTAAGATCGACGATATTGCATTAATGCAACATTAAATCGTCCGGATAAAGGTGAATGCGAACCGCATCGCGGTATTAGATTCGGACAGACCTAGCGTTGGACGCTTTTCATTTCCCTTCTGTCTTTTAGCGTTCCTTAATATCAAACCGCGTGAGATATTATTCATAGATGCTTCGCCGAAATAGACGGACTCGGCTACAAAGTCCGATCTATAATTGGACTCAATAAAATCGCTCAATGTCGCATCTATGGTTTAGTCACATTGAAAAATACACAATCAGATCCTTTCAAATAATTCGTAAGAAAACACAGCTCATCTCCAATTCTTTCTTTCTTATGTAAAACGTATCATTATCAAATTATTCTCTCTGCCAATGTATAAATATTAAAATATATCTGTACTAGGGCTTCCAATCCCGGGATCTGGAATCCCGAGCAATAAGTCAACACCAATACCGGGATTTCGGAATTCGCAAGAAGTTGTCTTATGAACCGAACATAGCCGAAATTCATTTTTTTCTGAAAATTGTATTCCTAATCCGGCCCGCCGTTTTCATAATCATAATTTTTTAGGCAATCTAAAAGAGTTTTTTCCAACCAATAACGGACTTTTTGAACGGATCAAAGACGGACGGAAACCTTTTTTTTTTGACAATTTCAACCCGGATTTTGTTCAACCGATTCAATGAAAAAAAATCAATCCTGAATTCCGGGGCTGAGCAAGTGACATTTTCTTTTTTTTTTTCTTTCTATCTTTTGTTTTCTTAAGCACAATTTGTGGTTAAAAGATCGGTCCCGTGCAGCTCTGCATCGAGCCAAGAATATGAGAAGTAAATTCGTTTCTTTTCTTGATCGTTATTGAGTTATGGAAGGCGGCCGTGAAACCGTGGCTGCGTACATATTACGGGTGGAGATTGGGCAACCATCTTGTAATCCCGGCATCATAAAAAGGGTCCGGGATTGGATGCCCTAATCTGTACCGCAGAGGCTGAAGTCAATCCGGATAGTAGATGAGCCCACATGCACATGTGGCGAAATTCAGGATGCTGACCACATCTTCACAAGTTGTTCTTTGATGTCAAATAAGCGGGAAGAGTTCGTCAAGTCGGTCCGACCTGCTGTCGGACCCACAAACCATGCCGACTTGGTGACGACATTACGGCGAGCGAACGGATGAATACAGATAACGACACGCCGTTTCTTAGGTTAAAGATAATTAGCACTCAAAAGTTTAAGCCGTCGGGTCTTGGGCAGCTGCTCCCGAGACAATCCGAGCACAAAACTGAAATAATACGCTTCACGTTGCTTACGCCACGTGAAACGTCTGCTAATAGAGTAAATGCCGTATAACTTTGCATTCCGACTCTAAGGTCAGGTTCTAAGGTTTAGGATCACGAGATTCATAGACGGAATGCATACCTCTACATTTACTTGAACGTTCGGCCGTGGCGGAGGGTGGTGGGGATTGCAATGTCAATTCATGATGAAAAGGCATTATATTTTTAAGATAAAACACAATTGGTTTGTACCCCTGTTTTGTAATCAGTTTATGATGCTCGTGATGAGCACAACCGGTCCTGATCACTGTAAAAATGTTGAAGCAGTAAAAAACAAACTATATTAAACGTTAGTTTGTCAGTTTCGTTTTTTTTTTAATTTTATCCTCAATATGTTCTCAGTAAATATGACTATTCGTAAAGTAAGTCAACAGTTTGTATGTTAACGTGAATAGATTGAAAATAATATTAAATACAGTGTATTTACTAAGTTACTGAACATTTTGAAAAAAATATATATTGGCAAAAATATTTCATACATCAGCCTACGAAGCCAAAGTCGAATATCAAATTTATAACCAACACACTCGTACATTATTACACCAATACTCTCACATTCGCGTATTTATATGTGCGAAGGAGAGTGGAAGGGGGAAATGTCGATAGAATTCGTCCTTTTTATCCTTCGCTATACTTACTCACACACATATACATACTATATGCTAACATTCTTATAATACAGGAGGACTAAAAACTATATAAAAAATAAGACGTAATTTGTGTTTGGTTTTTTTATTTAAAACAAATTATAAATCACTCTTAAGGTGTCCATTCTTGGTGGAAAGGCATTTTATTAAAAAAAAAAAACTCAATTTATGTTGTACTACTTGCATATTTTTATAATGATAATGTTCGAAATCAAAAATTATAAATCAATGATGAAATGAATAAAACAATTTTAATGATTTCTGAATATTTATTTAGTAATATTCTTCATTACATCATTAAATCGTGGTAGTATAGCAAGTCGGTTAGGTACGCGGTGCAGTTGTCAACGTCGTTGGCTTTGAATACGGATGTCACTGGTTCAAATTCCTGGTACGGACAGCTTAATAAATTGATTTTTCAAGGCATGGATGTTTGTGATGTTTAAAATTTTTTCCCACGGATTAATCAAATTTTGGCCAACTGATGTAAACCTCAAAATTGAGATTGTTCAAAAGAGAATAGAAACTGTTATTATCGAAAACATTATATGGTGAGTTGCGCTATGAATCTTTGAAATGAACTGCTGTAAATTCTCTTGTTTGCAGATACGGGATTATACGTAGGGAATGTTGATATAATAGTGGCTTTTATCAAGTGGCCATGTCAGAGTTTTTAAACCTAAACCAATGTAAAATTATGTTTTCGTTCCAAAAGTGGTCAATTCATTTTTTAATTTACATCATTTGTCCGAGACCTTCTCTGTCGTATTTAAAATGAAATCCGATCATTAACACATTTTCATATTTTTTTAGGGTAACATCAATTGGCCAAAACAACGGTAATTATAATTTGAATGCATTTACTTTAACAAATACTTTTTTTTATATTAACTCAAGAAAAATGGTTATAAACAAAAAATGCTTGTTATTCAAAATTGTATTAGTGTGGCTTAGGCGCGAATAGAATTCATCGACGCATATACGACAAACGTGTTTAACATCACTGTTACTTCCAAATAAAGTTAACGAAAAGCAGTGGTGATAGAGTATGGCACGTAAACCATATGATCTACGTAGGGAATAGATAAGGTGCAACAAACAAAATATTATATAAGCCATATCAGTAAAGTGTGTACATGAAACGCCGATAAATCAATGCTTCTTAAATTGGAGCGCAGGCTGCTCGAGCACACTGTACCAACCACACCTACCCACACACTGGCACCCCCCGATACCCACACCACTGCAGGGCATCCACCGTAGACCCACGAGCAAAAAAGCAAGCGTACATAAAACTACGTTCACGGGCGCACATCTACGTGGTGGCAGGTCGTCGTAACCAATCGGGTATCGAACTTAACGTATCGGAGGCTCTCTCCTCGCCTTCCATTGGCTGATCGGTTTCGTTCTATTGGAGGATCGAGTGCGCAGACTCGAACCGATAGATAGATTTTCACGCGGACACTCTGATTTGAAGGTTTTACAATAACGTATATACACGTTTACGTGTGGGCTCTTCGGCGTAGGCTGGATCTACGGCGTAGAGGCATGCCTACGATTTTTTAGATAGGTATTAAAAAAGAGCACTCAGAATCCAAATCGATAATGCATGCATTAGTACATTTAAAAGGAATATTTCACACGTTGATGGCTGAGTCTACGACTAAAAATTATGAGGTTTTTAAGATAGAATAAGATTAATAAATCTCATGTTTATCGTAACGTACTTAAACTTCTTATGGAATCACATTTTCATTGACGCTTTTTTTTAACTTTTACACCTTTTTATGTAATCATTTCCGCTTCACAAGTGCATCATACGATAATTCAATAGCTCAACACTCTTTCAGAATATTGAGACTAGAAAAGCAAAAATAATTAGATATTTGCTTTTTTATGACTTTTATAAAATCGGATAGAGTGTTCAGTTTAAAATAAAAAAACAATACATACATGTATGATTCGGATACAAATTACTCGATTGAATACTAAATTAAAAACATTCTTATACCCGTTCAAAACAATGTTAGTATGAAACCTATAAATCGCTACTACTCGGCCACTGGTTTACTAATAAAGTCTAGCTATACCATTCAATTATCATCAATTATTAATTAGTATTGCAGTATTTTTTAAATCAAAATGTTCACATTACATTATTTTTTATTGACCGTTTTGGTTTTTAAAAGAAAAACATTTGCCAATTAAAATACTTTACGACAAGGTAGTCATGCTTTTGTTAAAATGTATCAGTCAATTTGACTATGCAGTATTCAATAATAATTTCAAGTAAGCTGCAAAAAAAATATATATTCATATATTAAACAATATGTATACCCTATATTAATGTGCTTATGTCTTTAACATTACAAAAGAAAACTGAAAACACGATTTCATATTAGTTATTTATATTTGTTTTTTGTAAGGGTCAGCATCCAAGCAACATTTTGTTCAGAAAATACTTTTTAAATAAAGTATTTATATTAATATAAAATGAAAATTATAACTTAGTTATTCCATTGGCTGTCTAACATAAGCATCCTCAGACTAACTATATCGCAAGGTTATTTATTTTTTAGATAAAGAATTATTATTAGTCGCAAATAAAAAATGAAGATACGTTTCACAGCCAGTGGAATAACAAAGCTATTAATTTTAATTTTATATTAGTATAAATGCTTTATTCAAAGTTGTCAATTTTAATTTCTTTGATTAAAAAAATATAAGATTTATCTTTATTTATCGATTTGTTAAATGAGTAATTTTAAATTAATTGAATTAACTTTGAATGTCGAAATATGGGTAAAATATTTTAATAGTATTATAAAATAAAATATAATGTTAATAATTTATATACTGAAATGCTTTCTGATATTATTATATGTAAAGTAAGTTAATAAGGTTTCGTATAATAAACCATTAAGTAAAGACATTGATTTTATGCGAAACCAAATCCATTAAGCCCCTATACATTTTATAGACTGTGCAAATCCATTGTAGACCCACAAAGACGTCTCGTAGACCCCAGACGCAGAAGTTACGAGCTATCGTAGACCCGCTCTGGGCGAGATAAGGCTGTACCGCTGTTCGCAGCATCACCCCGAAAGCCTCTTCCCGTGTGTCGCGCGATTCTCTAACGTATTATACGGCCTCCCGTAGTGGGCTGCTACAAAAAATCAATACATTCCAAACGACGTATCTACGGCTCTAGCACATACGAGGTTTGAAAGTAGTCCTTAAGCGTATATGTTACTCGCACACATCTACGTGACACGTACGTCGAATACGTACACATCTTGCAGCGCGCATGTATTCGACCCGATCACAGGACGACTTCTGAAATTTATATACGCTGTGAAATCGTGACGTTTCTTTTCACACTACAAACCTAAAGTTATTTATTTTTTAAGTAATATTAACTTATATTTTATTCTACCAAATGACAAAAAGCATTAAATCGTAAAAAAAAGTTCTGTAACAATCGTATTTAAAACGTTATTTATTTTTCCAAAGTACTCCATCTCTCAATTAAAATTATTTGTTCTTCTTAAAGATTTTTTGTACATTATAAAAAATAATCGTTTTAACATACAAATCATAAGATTTAGTATCAATGAGTTATTATAGTTATAATAAAAAACATAATATGACTTAAAACTGTTTTTTTCCTTAAGCCATTATATCCTATGGCTTCATGCATTCTACCAATACCATTGCATTCATTTTGACATTTAAAACAGGAAACTATCAAAAACTGACACAATACGTAACTTACGTTATATATTTTAACGTAAAGTTTTTTTCTTAGTAAAATTTGGACTCTTTTTTCAAAATATCGTTCACTGAATTGGCATGTAGACCAATATAATAACGTAAAATAACACAGTAGGCGCTAAGTGACAAAAGAATTATAAAGAAATAATGTTTTATTATTCATGTGAGACTAAGCACGTTGCTATGTTAACATTATTAATTTAATATATTGACGTGTATTCTATTTTTTTCTATATATCGTCGTTGTTCTGGAAGAAGATACTAACTGAAAAATACTGGTTTTGAGTAATTGAAATTTGAAGTTTCGTTACCATACTTTGAAAACGTTCTAACTGACATTTTGGCCTGAAATGACCTTTTGATTGGAAAATGTTGTATTAGCCACATTCTACCATATACGTTGATTTCAGAGTCATATTTTAATTTAAGATATCGACTGAGGGTGCTTGATGGAATTTCAATGTCAAATTTGAATTATTGAGATTTTGTACACTTCCATGTATTTCGTCACTAACGACCGGGTTTCGCCTTCCTTAACTCGAATTGAAAGACATTTCGAAATTTTTACTCAGGTATCAGTGTGGATTCTAGACTTATAATATTTTATCTCGTAAATAATATTTGTCGTGTTTGTATCTTTTATGTAAACGTTATACACTGTTTACAAACACTATATACAAGATACAAACATGGCAAAATATTATTTACAAGATAAGTCTAGGAACTACATTGTTACCTGAATTCAAAATTTTGAGAATCGCCTTAATCCTAGTTGGTAAACGTAAGAAACTGTTTTCTGTCTGTCAATTCGAGTCCATTCGTGTGCTCGAATTCCTGAAGATATCGAAAGGCGAAACCCGAGTCATTAGTGACAAAATACTTGGAAATGTACAAAATTTCAATAATTCTAATCGGAGTCATATATTGTTCAATGAGGGAGTTAGCAATATTTCGAAGGTCATAACTGCTTATTATCAAGTCACAGAAAATACATACAGCTTTTTTTGAAAAGGTTTTCACGTCATGTCGAACATTCTTTGCTCTATGGTTGGTGTGTATTTTACCTTTTACTTCTATTGTTCTATCGATGTGGTCATTGACAAAACTTAGCTGAGTTCGTTCAAACATTCAAAGTATATAATATTATCGTTAGTTTATATGGTTTAGCAAGTCATGATAATATATAATATTAATAAATATCTCAAAAATCGGAACATTTTGTTTGAGAAAATTGAAATATCCGATAAAACCTTTTGAAACCAACTATTGTTGTCAGTTCTAATCAAAGCTTTAGATACTCATTATTTTCTAATATAAAGGCTTTAGTTAAAATAAATTATACAAAAAAACAAATATATTTATATATAAAAATATTTGCTAACTCACTAATTATACTTACATTTTTTTCTTCAAAATACAAAATATGATCAGTCAAAACTTCAAACGCTCGTATCTCAAAACAAAGTGAAGTTAGAACCTTTTGAAAGTAAGGTAACGGTTTGTCAAATGTTTGCAATGTTATACTTTTATCGTTTAGTGTGATTGTACAAAACTTTAGGTCAACTCTATTAGTGAATACATCAAAAACACTCATGTCCAAGACTTAAAATATTTAATTGAAAGAATCTTAATCTGATATTGACCTTGCTAAGACTTGAACTCAGATGGGACTGAGTCAAATGATTAATTTTGTATTTGGATTAATGAAAAGCTTCGGTTATTTTATTGTATTTTATTTTAAAATTATGACATTTAAGTCATTAAAATAAATTCCTGCATTTATTGGGTGAGTAACTATATCAATTTGTGGTCAATAAATTTAATAAATGGTCAGTAATTATATTTTAAAAAATTGTGTTTTATTTTTTATATTATAATGCCTTCCCAGTGGTAAGTAATTAATCAAAATGGTAAGTTAGTATTATAAATGGTTAGTAGACACATGGTCAGATAATGTAATAAACGTTCAGTAATTTATATAACATGGTCATTTATTGAATTAAACGGTCAGATATCTATATAAAATTGTCAATTTACTGGCACAAGCTACACATACACAACGGGTGGTAGTGTGAAAAAATAAAATGCCTGTCCATTAAAGATTGACAGTTAACACATTAAATGTGAGAAGTAACCTTTTTTCAAATATTCTAATATCATTTGAGATACATTTATTACAACAATCGATTCAATAGAGAGTAGAACACAATCGTTCTTTTTTTCGAATTTGGAACGGTTCCAAGTTAAAAAAAAGTCGCTTTCAAACTTTAGCACTAGTTAACCCATTTACGTCGCAAATATTTTTCAATTTGTTCTTGCTAGCGATATTTCGTGATTTTATTTCGATATAAACTTTGTCCATCGTAAATATGAGCTTAAGTTATGATGTGGAGGAGAAAACTTTTCGGTTATGGCATAGTTAAAAAGAAGTGCTTCAAAAACTTTATGCTAAGAAATGTTTGAGAAACATAAAACGCGAAGCAAAAATATCTATAACTGTTTGCCTAGTATGCAAAAAAAAATGATCATATTTAACTCAACGTCGTTAACTGTGTTATAGTTTAGAGTGACGTTTCTTTCCAAGATGGCTGAAGGTTTTTCTTCGGTGTCTTTTATTAAAAAGGCTTATTTCTAATTTTGGAACCAGTTAAACGATGTGTTTATTATTTCATACTTTTGAGGTCAATCCCATCCGATCGAGGTATAGCTGTTGCTTCTGGTCTGAGGCTCTGTGACCTTTAACTACGCCGATGAAGCTGTCATATTCAGTAAATCAGTAAAAAAAAAGTAAAATGGAAGGTATCCACGAGAATATTGACAGGTCAGGAGTTAACTCAGGTCGCATTGGTCTGAAAATAAACGCAAGTAAGACCAATGTGATGTGTAACCATGCCTGTCATGGCTCTGATAGGAACCTGACTAGTGCGGGACAGACCATCGGGAGGGTTGACAGCTTCAGATACCTCTGTGTACACATCCCGGAAGACGGTAACACAAAAGATAAGCTCGCTTTCCGATTAGAAATAGTGGGATCCGCATTTAACTTAATGCAGACCCTCTAGGACACGCAGGTGTACACGAGCAAAACCAAACGCCATTTTTTCAACGCTTGCATTCTACTTGTGCTGCTTTCCGGTAGCGAATCATGGCACCTGACGAAGTCTCAAAAAAACCCGTTTACTGAGCATTGACAATAGATGCTTGCGTCGGATACTGGGGATAAAGTGGTTTGACATCGTGAAGAATTCGGAGATTAGGGAACGGAACGGGCAACGCCCTACCACATCGCCGGTTATGGCACTGGCTGGGTCACGTGGATTCCGACCTGTGGGATTCCAGCGTCTTGGAAGACCATCTGGTACTATCCATAGGATGTTCTCGACGGAGTTCTCTTTATTGAAAGATTTTTTGTTGTGGAATGTATTTGTTATAAGTGAAAACTATTTTTATGAAAGTGAATATGATCTAAACAAAAGTGCATTTAATTGTAAGCTTAATAATTATATGTGTTGAAATTATTTTTATTGTTTGTGCTAGATAATAATTGATTTTTCCATGTCCGCTCCCAACGTGGATCATATGATATCCTAATGGAGGTATCTTAACAGAATTTCTATATGAGAACTGCTTTTAATTCAGTTGCTCGACCTCTCTTTTTTAGAAGAGAGTAGACATAGAAAGGTAGGGCTAAGACAGGACTAGTGGTAAGGTTAGGTTAGGTTAGGCTCTCGCTACGCCCCATGAGGATCGGATGTGTGGGAGGGAGGTTAACATATCACAAACACTCAGACTACGAACAGAAATCTTTAAATCGATTGAAAGATCAATTTATGAAAACCATCCGCACCGGGAATTGAATCCGAGACATCCTTAACCGTAGAATTACCACGTGTGGAATTAACATTACACTCCTTAGAGAATAAGTCGATTGGTAAAACATATAGATATTTAAGAATTTTTTTATTTATTTTATAAATTGATCATTTTTTTAACGATCTCCGCTCCGAATGTGGAGCGTATTGTTTCTTACTGAAGGTAGCTCAACAGACGTTTTTTACGAAAAATACTTGTTACTTAGTTGCTTAAACTCATTGTTTTTTAAGAGACTACTCCTTACGGATAGGCGGATATGGCTAAGACAATACTAGTGGCTGGCGTATCGCTCTGGCTATGTCCCTCTTATGGAATGAGATGTTTGGGAGGGAATTTTAGAGTAAGATCTGTGACATATTTGTGTTACGTTTTAACGTCGTTGGCTTCGGTTATGGATCTCACTGGTTCTAATCACAGTACGGACAGTTTAATAAATTGATTTTTCAATCAATTCACGGATTTCTGTTCAAAGGCATGGATGTTTGTGATGTCTAAAATTTCCTCCCACTCATCTTATTCCGACAGAGGGTTGTAGTGAGATCTATTAGCCAACAACAAGTCCTGTTGTAACCATATCCTTTTATAAAAAAAACCCTCTCTCCGATAAAGAAAGGTTGAACAACTGAGTAACAAGGTGTTCTTTAGTAAAATTTATCCAGAAATACCTTCATAAGAAGACCATATGCTTTATTTTAAGAGCGGACATAGTTTGTAAGGAATTGTTACTATTGCACTACGTTTTTCCATGTATTAATATCAAAGTAATAGGAAGGATCGACTCTCTAATTTACCTATGTAGGTGCTATTAACGGATCTTTAATAAGCGAATTTATTTGCAAAGTGTATCCACATGCACGTCGTCTGTTTGTAATGATATATATAGTCACAACGAGACTTCGTACTGGATTATATCTATTTGTATACAGACATCAACGATGGATTGCTTTATTCTGTTGAAAATACTCACTAGCCAATTGAAACTGGTGGCGGTGCTTAAATAAAAATTTCGGAATGGATGCTAATCATCGCTTATTTTACGAGTATTGTTTATATCTTGTACAAACTTTACTATAACCACACATTCAAAATCTTTGCTAGTGTTTTAAAAAGACAGATATATAATAATAAAATTTGCGTATACTTGAGAGTAAATAAATTTACATTGAATTCTCTAAAAATGTTGTTACAAAAAATCAGTCGCTTACTCGTAAATTTATTCAAATATTGCCCGAATTCAAATAAATTGAAAACCTTCATCAAACGCTCCTTTTTGTGTTGTATTTATTTATTTTTTCATGATAAATTGCTAGATTACAAAAAGCGAAAAAAACGAACGAACGAATGGAAAAAAAGGAAAATATTCATCATCGAGTCGCATTATTTTGATGTCATACAAAATCAAATTATCCCTCTACCCCCTTCCTCTAACTCTTTCTCTCCTACAAACGCAATATCTTCGATCAACTACCCTCAAACTGTTTCTTAGAATAAATGAAACAAAATTATTTCATCCAGTGTTTGTTTGAACTGCAAAATATAAAGCAATATTTTTAAATGTACTGGGGAATACCCGGCGTACATTTCAATGCCACTGAAAGAAAGAAAAGGTATGTGTTTTAATTCTGTTAATTAAAGTGCTTTTGGATTAGAGGTTTGCACGGGCCAAATTTTCATCAAATTGCCCAGTCCGAGCCCCTCGTCTTAAGGCCCGGTCTGGCCCGAGCCCGAGTCTCAATATCACACTTGTTACTCGAACCCAACCCGTAGTTGAGATTTGTTTTTCTCAGCTCGAAAATGGCCCGTTTATTTTCTAATACAGTAATTCATTTATACTTTTCAAACAATATATATTATTGTTTCCATATTTCCAATGATATTCAAAGCACATGTGAAATAAATTATTTATGTTATGAATACTATTGCTGGCTCAAGACACGAACATAGTCTGAAATATTTTTATGAAAATTAAATGCCTGCAGTATAAAGTATAAACTCTGGACGTACCAACCTCGGTTCCGTGCAGACCTCTATTTGGATACACAATAATTTTGCGTGTACGTACACGAATAAATCAGGTTTTTCCGAGATGTCACTATCCATGGGTTTTAATTTTTTTTTTCAGAAACCTTCACGGGTGTGCCTACAACAATTTCCCAAAGTTTCATCGAAATCGGATGAATGGTAAAAGAACGCATAGAGAACTAAAAGGGAGTCCGGATAATTCTATACGTAATAAGTCTATATGTAGTTATTGTCAGGGAAAAAAGAGTATATTCTAAAATATAAAACGCAATTTGTTTGTACTACTTCCACATGCTTAAAATTATGAGGACTGATTTTGCTCATCACGAGCATTATCAACTGAAAGTGATCAACTGATCAGTTGATAAAGGTCGTGATTAGCGAAACCGGACCTGATCATTATCATATAGAAGTAGACCTGATCATATAGAAATAGTACAAATGAATTGTGTTTTATTTTAAAAATATAACGCCTTTCCATCAAAAATTGACACCTTACAAGGTATTTGAAATGTTAGCGAATTCATAAAACTTCGAGGACCGCTAGTTCAGAAAAGAATCCTTTGTACGATAGAGCGAGACAGCGTCACAAATAAGATGGAAAAAAGGAAAAACATGGCGTTGAAGAGATCGAACAGTACCGTAAAAGAAAACTCAGAGTGAGCTGCGAGGGAGTGGGACACAGATATCGGGTTTGGCGGTGGTGTGAGGGGAAGGTATGAGAAAAAAATGAAAACAACGTTAGTTCAGTCTGGGGGCTAAAGGAAAAAGTCAACACTTTTATATAAATTCAGCGTTGATTGACAACAGTGTTGACACAACTTAAATTAATAATAAGCAGCTACCATTGCACAGATTCAACTACCACTCAGCATGTTAGCGGTTATTATCCTAATTTCAATTGTGTTATACATTACACTAGTATTTTTTACCCAGCTTCGCCCAAGATAGAGAACGCTTATATTAGGTTTTTTAAATTTAGACGTTGGCTAGCTAATGTTGATACTCAACCGTACCTCTTTTGTTACACCAATTAATAATAATGTTAAGAGTTGAAACCAGCTAAAATAAAATATGACAATTTTGTCAGCTGCACTCTTGTTATGGCGTCGCAGAACTTCCCGATAGACAGCTTGTTGATCTGCATTTAATAATGGATCCTGTAGCGCCTCAAATTGAACATACGATCAGAGTCATACGCTAATTCTCGACGAAAATTCCAGATACACACCAAGTTGTACGAATTTACCACTCACTTTCTACCAAATCACAAACATGAAACTCAATATTTTAGACAAATATCTACGTTCGCGTTACTATCTCAACTGTCACTTGCAGAATACACTTGTGTTGAGCTGTTGCTATACGATTATTTTTATTACTTTTTTCATCAAGCATTTGAAACGTTAAAAATATAGCGTTTTCAGTTTTAGGTTGAACTAACAATTTCAGTCAAAATGACATGTGAAAATTTTACGTCGCTAATGCACGCCGTTTGGGAGAAGTCGTTGTGACCGACAGACATACAAACATACAGATTTCTACATGTATTTTGTGCTATATAGTAGAGATAATTAAATTGACGTAGAGTTTCTTATTATTCAATTATGCATCGTCACCGATACTGCAATTGGTCGTATGTCAAGAAATTTAATAGTGTATACGAAGCGAGAAAAACGTTGCAGTGTTTTACTAATTAACATCCATTCATGAGAGAGGTAACGATACTTTACCACTCGTTGGCATGTGCTGTTAAATTAAATATATGATTATTTTGACATGCGACTTATTGCAGTATCACTACATATAATATATATAACATAACTGACACTGTAAGTCAGGTCTATATCAAGAAAGTGCTTAGTACGCGAGAAAAGCGTTGCAATGTTTTAGTATTAAATACACAATATTGAGTGATACTTTTCTATATTAACACCACTTGTTAGCGTTTGAATTTAATTTATGATTATTTTGACATGTGACTTATTGAAGTATCAACGACTACATATAACACATAACATCACATACATTGCAATTGAGTGTATGTCAAGAAAGTGCTTAGTAGGCGATAAAAACGTTGCAATTGTTTACCATTAAACATACACTCTTAAAAGTGGTTATAATACTTTGCTATATCAGTCGGCTCCGTGGTGCAGTGGTCAACGTCATTGGCTACGGTTACAGATGATTCGGGTTCACGTCTTGGTATGAACAGTTTCATAAATCGATTTTTAGATTTCTGTTATTTGGTCATGAATGTTTGTGATGTCTTAAACTCCCTCCCACCCATCTGATCCTAAAAAACGGGGCGTAGCGAGAGCGATTGTCTAACCACTAGTCCTGTAATAGCCCTATCGCAACAAGCAGTTCTCGTAGAAAAAAACTTCTGTTGAGGAGGATATTTATGCTCCACGTTGAGAGCGGACAACGAAAAAAATATATGAATGTCACTTGTTGATAAAATGTGAAGATAAGTATTTTGATTACTTTTTGACATATATGCTATGAATATCGTTGGAAATATAGAAACAATAACATATATAGTTTAAAAAGTATAAATGAATTACTATGTTAAAAAAAACAGGCTTTTTTTAGACTGAGAAAAATAAATCTGGGCTTCGGGTCAGGTTCGGGTAACAAGTGTGATATTGTGGCTCGGGCTCGAGCCAGGCTGGGCCTAAAGATGACGGCGCCCTCGGGCCGGTTAATTTTATAAAATTTTGGCCCGTGCAGACCTCTTTTGCAGAAGCAACGACGACATATATTTATAATTTATTAGTGAATAAGCGGAGGCATAATAATTTTAATTTTAATATATCTTGGACCCATTCTTCAATAAATATTTTTTTTAACTATTTTCAATCACAATGTGAAAAATAATAATAATATGTAGTATGTACTGCCTACTAATAGAGTAACAGAACTTTTTTTACGAGAACTGATAGCAAGTCACTCAACTTTTTCTAGTTAGGAAAAATCGACTAATAGTGATAAAGTGACTCCTTCTGGTTCCCCTTTTTAGAATCATGTAGGATTTATGAGAAAAAGAATAAAAACATCAAAGACACCCGTGGATTTAGATAAGAATACGCAAATCGATTGAATAATGAAATTCATTCCGGTTTACATTTTATATAATGTCCTGCAAACTACTAAAAATCGGTCTTCTTAAGCAGCAAAAATAAAAAAAAACAGTTATGTCAGTACAATTGCCGGGTGCGATGGACATCTGGGAGTGTATCGGTCACACCGATACGTCGATTCCCGTCCCTGTGTTAGTGTCAAACATTTCTTCTGCTTTTCTTTCCTAGCCACCCTATACCTCACCTTACACCCCCAGGACGTACAACACCCACTATCGGTAGAATCGCAGAATCTGAGCGATTGTTTTCCGTTAATAATCCATGCATTCAAAACGCACAAGTTCAACGAAATATTTTTTTTTAAAAAGCAACGTAAACTATAAGATCTAAAAAAATCTTTTCCAGTAACGCTGTAACCGAGTGTTCAATGATCTTTGCCCTCCTTCCTATTTGGTGGATTGACAAATCACGGATTGAACGAAGGGTAAGAACGGTATTTTTTCTTCAAAGGAAGTCGCAAGTAGATATATTCAGCAGACGAAAAGGATGGTTAAGGTTCTGAGCAGCTCTTGTGATGAATATACACATTAAGCAAATATCTACAATTAATTATTTTATGTAATTGATTATTTTATTGTTTTTCAATGTACAATTTGAATGCAAAACAAAATACTTTTAAGGTGTTATAACAATCAATTCTTGGTTCTTGGAAAGACATTATGTTTTAAAAAATAAAACAAAATATTTAATGGTTCACTAATTTCTTCTTAAAATTTTCCCAATCTGCTATTTGCTTAATGCATCAGTAATGTCATTAAAATTTTTTGCTCAGTTAATAAACTTTTAATGTAGCTATATTTGTGATTTCAGATTAGTATATATTGATTTGTAAGAGGTCCTTAACATTTTAATTGTAGACTATTTTATTTGGTTAATGTATAATTTGTTTCAGAATCAGTAATTTCTTGTCTTAGTTCAAGAACCAATTGTTTTATATACCTTAATTTTTAACATTCAATTTTATATAAATTGGCCTGTTATGTTTGTATTTTTATCAGTTGATAATGCTTGTGATGAGCGAAACCGGTCCTGATCATTATAAACATGTGGAAGTAGTGCAAACGAATTGTGTTTTATTTAAAAAAAAACACAAAAAATAATCATTAATATTTAATGCATTTTATAGATCGATATAAAAATAGGTTAAGATGTCACAGTACTTAGTTCTGCAAGAATTATATGAATTCGTTGAAAGCTACCGGGTCAGTGGTGCAGTGGTCAACGTCGTTAGCTTTGGCTATGAATGTATCGTGTTCTAATCCCGGTACGGACAGTTTCATAAATTGATTCTTAAATCAATTTATGAATTTATATTCCCAGGCATAGATGTTTGTGACGTAGGCATAGATGGAAGCTAACCATTAGTCCTGCCGTAGCCTTTTTGTTTCATCCCTTCGAAAGATACAAGGGTAGCAACTGAGTAACATCAGTTCTCGTAGAAAAACTCATATTGAGAAACCTCCATTAGAAGCCCATATGGTCCACATTGGTAGCGAACATGGTAAAATAAACAAATATGTATATATCAACGTGTTTAGTTTTACAAGAATTAAATGAATTTGTTTGATAACTATTTCGGCCTCTCGCCATCGTTGAGACAATGTTTAAGCTGGTTTTAGTTTATCTATGCATACTGACTTAAGAATTCTATTCATAAAATTCCTTTAGAAAAAAGTGTTTTAAATTTCTTTTCTGACTATAACAATGTTCTACAAAGTGAATGCAAATTCGAGTCCATTCGTGTGCTCGAATGCCTGAAGATGCCGAAGGGCGAAACCCGGGTCGTTGGTGACAAAATACATGGAAGTGTACAAAATCTCAATAATCCAAATTTGAATGCAAATTCAATCAATATAATATAAGAGCTTATTCTTAATAGAGAGTACGTAAATGATTTTAAACTATTTTCCAACATTCCTCAAAAAGAACCATACAGGTATGACATGCTACATTGATCACCTCTCGTGAATTATCACATACCAATACTTTGAAAGTTGTAAGTTTCTTAGGAGAAGAAAATCTATAGCCAGTCTTCATCCGGAACGAATCTTGTATCACGAAAGAGACTTCTATATACAGACACCTATGCATTTGTTTGTATAGGTAATATTATATCAAATATAAGAGTACCGAAAGTCATCAGGTACTTAATTTTACTGTTATTTTTTTTACATCGAAACATAGTTTTTTTACTTACTCAAATGACTTTTTTTCCATATATGTAATCTTCAAAATTGAAATTGTTCAGGAGAGAGTAAAAACTGTTTTTATCGAAGACATTATATGGTGAGTTGCGTTATAAATCTTTTAAATGCACTCCTGTACTCTGATGTTTTCAGATAGAGTATTACAAGTGTCGATAAAATAGTGGCTTACATCAAGTGGGCGAGTTAGAATTTTTAAACATAAAACTAATGATGAGTCCCTTCCAAAAAGTGGTCAATTTATTTTTCTAATTTACATCATTCGGCCGAGACCTGCTCTGTCGTCTTTACAATGAGATCCAATCA
This sequence comes from Himalopsyche phryganea, assembly GCA_022494535.1. Taxonomy (NCBI): domain Eukaryota; kingdom Metazoa; phylum Arthropoda; class Insecta; order Trichoptera; family Rhyacophilidae; genus Himalopsyche; species Himalopsyche phryganea. Next base: position 2,338,411 of record JAGVSL010000039.1, read on the forward strand.
TTTACTTACTTTCTTATCTTTTGAGGGTTGCACTAATGGGCCAAAACGCCATCGATATTGAATTTATTCGAATCCATAGAAAATATTACTATATCGTGTTTTTACGATACAAAATATATTGATAATACGAGAATCTTATTTACTACACAAAACCTTAACACTGTGTAAAAACTCTGTATAGCGATTGGAACGTTTTTAGTTCAAATCTTATCCTATATTCGCAGTTTTGTATTTTGTTACTACGGTAAAAAAATCACCTTAGAAGTAAATATTCATGTGTTTTTTTAATATTACAATTCAATTGCACTCCGAGAAGATTATTTCAAATGAAAATGTCTTACGTGAACCGGTGAATTTCAATTCAACAGGTCAATGGTCTCGAGCATTTATCTAACTCAGTTGTGCGGTCAAGGGTTCAACTCCTTATGAAAACATTTATATATTGACTTTTTAATTGATTTGTAGATTTTGATCAAAGGGTATGGATGTCTTTGATGTTTTCATAGCACCCTCTCACAACCCCCATACGATGCTGATGCACGAGGGGCTAGAGATAATTATTAATCTAATAACAATCTTTATTTAATTCAATCCTCGCTCTCTCTTAAGACAGATGCCAAGTCCATTTATTGGGTCAGTAACTATTTCAACTTTTGATCAGTAAGAAATAATAAATGGTCACCAGCTAATACAATAAATTGCCAGTAATTTGTATAAAATGGTCTGTTATTAAATTATACGGACAGTTTTTTGTTTAAGCCGAGTGAAGTAACCTAACCTAAACTTTGTTCATTTGACAATTATTTCTTAACCAAACGTAGTAAAGTAATTAACTGACCATTTATTGAATTAGTTACTTCAAGTTTCATTTAACATCATCTCGTCGCTGTTCTAAAAGAAAACACTAAATCGAAAAAATTACATATTGAGTTAGTTATAACAAAATGCTAATTATTTCGAACTCCACCGTATGGAAAAAGATACTTTTTTTATAAATTATAATTTTACATTACAACAGTTTTCTACAAATAAATTAAAAATGTATAACAAATCCAATTACTCAACTCTGTCTTGTTCCAGAACAAGGATTATATAAATAGTTAATTCAATTCCCATTTTTAGTAAACATTGATTTTTTTTTCTGCTTCTGTTGTCTAGTGGTAAGAGATGAACCCTATAAATCAGACCAGTCTGGGTTCAAGTCTCAACAAGGTCAATAACAAAAGATTTTTTAAATTTAATATTTAAAATCTTGGACATGAGCGTTTTTTATGTATAGAGTTGACCTTGAGTGATTTGAAAGATTAAAAATATCATTTTTTTATTATTGAATATTAATTTTTTTTAACATTCGTTTATATTTTCTTTTTCGTGCCGAAAATTGTCTTATTTTGCTCTTAAAAAATAATGTTTTTCAAAATAAATAAATTTGAAAGGAAAACACAAAGGTGATCATGTCTTATTTATGTTTATTATTTGAGATATGTCGAAAAGACAACAAAATATATTCCATAGACGTAGTGAGCCCCCACCTCTAATGATAGCGGCTGTAATACACCCACATGACAGTAGATACAACTCGCATCAGGAAAACGGTAAAGAAACCTCTTAAATATTCTAGTATCCTTCTTTTGCTCCAATATTCTGGACGTACGACTCTTTGAATAGTATGCGGCCAGTGGCGTAGTAAACACAAGAGGAAGGGACTCACCACAATAAAATTCTTTCTAATTAAAATATTTAAATAGTTCGCAGCAACCATTTATTTCACCGTCACATATTTACATAAATGTTATAAATGATATTTTTTGAAAAAACGACTTAGGTGCGTTTTGGTATTCTACATGTATGATAAAAGTAAAGTGAGCTAAGTAAATACAGGCTGCAAAAATATGTTATTCTTTAAATAGTTAAATTAAATAACGTGCGAATGTAAGAAGATCATTATTAAAACTTTCAATAAACGAGTTTTACCGTTTTATCACTTGGCTGACTTTACTTCTTGAGGACTCATTTGTTCTCACATTTACATGAGTGTTTTTTTAGTATACAAAACTCCGTATGAAAATTTCATACATTTTTTAATTGAATTCAATTTAAAGGCGTGGCCGTCAATAGTGTGAAAATGCCCGGTCGAAGAGGGGCAAAAGCTTGGTCGTAACCATTCAGGATGGATGGGATCTCAATCAGAACACCGCTCCAGTCCAGTTCATCTCTTATTTATTAATGAAGATGAAGAGGCTTAACACACAAAAATTACCAGGAAAACATAAAATTGAATCTACATTTACGTTAACTTAACACATGAATTTACCTTTAAGTTATAATACAATTGACACAACAAACGATTTTAAATTTAAATTAAATCCAATTTCAAAACAAACAAAAACAATTCATAATGACTGCGATACGGCGGGTGCCTCGGCAGCTCACCTATTCGCCGAGGCTTCCGGAATCAGACTGGCTGCCAAAATAAAAATAAAACTTCAAACAATGTAGGCTCCTCCCTTTTAGGAGTCAATTAACAAGCGCCTGCTTTCCAATTTCAGATTTAGCCCATCGGTCGGTCAGCAACCGATTGATTTTTAACGGTCATAAAACGGTTCGGCTAAATAATTATTTACCACGAATCGTTGTCATTAAAGCTGTTTGCAGTCCGTTGTGGATCCTTTTAAAACTTAAGCTTAACAAAAACAACCAGGGTGTGTCAAGTGTTAATATAGTCTCCCACCTTTATTCTATCCTAAAAGCAGGATGGATAAGCCAACTGCTAGTATTTGTTATTCCACTGTCTCCAAACTCTTCCCACAGGGTGGAGTTTGGAACGTTATGTAAGTTTATATTTTTGCCAAGAATATCCGATGAAAAGTCCTCAAGACTTGTTTGAATGCATTCTATTTTACAGGTTGTTAAGTAATAAACATTTGTAAAAATACATGGTTTAAAATTTGAAATATATTTATACCACCCACTGAGCTCATGGAAATATTTAGAAAAAAATGAATAGCTAAAAAAATTACCAATCATCAATACATAAGTTCTCTTTAAATGTAATACTGAACGATTAAAAGGTATAAAAATTTTAGTGTTTAGCAAAATATGTTCGCACGCCATTGGTGAAGGAGGCATATATGTAGCCCCCCACATACGATATTTTGCCGTACGCTTAGACCTTACAATCTGCTTAAACATTCTTTGACTGGAATTCCTAAAGGATAGAAAACCGCACTGACTTTATATATATGTATATATATATATATATAAAATATTAAGTATATAATACAGAAAAATTACATAAAATACTTTACATAACATTACGAATTCCGCAACATACAAATTCCGATGTCAGTTTTGCATGTACGTACAAAACTGAGAATTATTGATACAGCATCAGTAATCAACACATGATCTATTTTTCCACTCGTGAAAATGGCTAACAATCAATTCTCGAAAACTTTCACCGGCCAAATAGTGTCTACTCACTGTGAGCAACGCATGACTCGCGTCTTCAAAATAAATATACATCTATTTTGGTGTTCATCTTCGCTTTTGTGAAGAGTGGTTGTTAGCACTCGATTAGCACTCTGCTGTAACAACAAGAGCTTTTATTCCAATCACAAAACGCAATAAGTAAAAATAGACATCTTTAAAAAATCCAAAACCAGTGATAAATGTACGTGTACGCACAAATACAAATATTATGTCAACGGTGTTTTGACCAATTGATGTAACCATCAAAATTGATAATGTTCAGAAGAGAGTAAAAACTGTTTTTATCGAAAACATCATAAATATAAATTCTCGTGTTTGCAGATACACGATCATACGTAAGAATTGTCGATATAATAGTGGCTTATAAGTGACTGGGTCAGCATTTTGAAATCTAAATTCAATGTAAAATGATGTTTTCGTTCCAAAAAGTGGTCTATTTACTTTTTCAATTGACTTCATTTGGCTGAGACCGCGGTTTGGCGGTTAGCAGTTAACTTAGCAATCTCTGATCAATAAGGTGGGAGACTATATTAATACTATTGACACCCACGCCTTTAAACCCAAATCAATTAAACCATGTATGAAATCTCCATACGGAATTTCGTATCCCAATAAAACAATCACGTGCATAAATGTGCCAAGAAAATAACCGTCGAGAATTGAAGTGAGTCAAGTGATAAAATGGTGAAACTTGTTGATTGAAAATTTTAATTAAATGATTTAATTTTACTTTTTACAGAATAAAATATGTTTGCAGTACTTACATATCTACCATCACTTTTATAATACTGCATGACATGTAGAATTAATACCAAAACGTACATAGCTCATGTTTTTTCGAAAATGTCATTTGGCTCGCTTCATTTCTTATTGGTTCCAATTTGAATAAAAGTCTATCTGTTTTGCAATGGGTGGATATCAAAAATTAGTCTATGCACGTATTAATATATTCAATTGTTGAATTTATTTACCATAATATAGTAATATATAAAAAAACTAAATATGCAGAAGTAATAATCTTATTCTACTTTAATTTTGGTCACAGTATGACTGCTAAAAATATACAGTATCGATCTAGCCACAGCATCCGAGCGTATGCGGAACCCATACGAACACATATAAATAAAATATTTATTAGCACATCAGCTATTAGTATATGTGTATCTTATACAAACATGATATCAATATAATATTCTAAAGTAGGGTACACACATTGATTATACATTTAAACATTTTATATTATATGGCGTGTATGCGAGTACACCAATACAAATAAACAAGCCCGCGACCACAAAATATCGCGTCAATATCGTCAGCGATCATTTTCTATGTACACATACAAAATCCTTTCAGAGAAAGTTGAGCGATGTTGTAAAATAAAAATCTTTATCGTTATAAATAATTGCACTTTGGATTAGATAGTATTAACTGTGTACACTCAAATTTTGATTTTAATAGTTTCCACTTAGTCACGGATTCTTTCAACAAAGAGAGTTAAGTTGTAGTAGGTTATGTTAGGGTTGGTCTGGTTTGGTTTGTGTGATGTATTCTAATGCGTGGAGCGAATACAATATAGGCGACCTAATACAGGGTAGAAGAATAAGTGACATTTCATTACACTATCGATTTCAAAGTGTGAGTATTTATATCGTGTGAAAACTTTTTTATCTATTAAGTGTTAATATATTTCTTCAATGTTAAAATATATTTTATTATGTGGGATCACTTTATTTTTAGTGATAGAATTTGTTTTTTCTGGAATGTATTTGTTATAAATGAAAAATATTTTTTATGAAAGTGAATATGATCTAAACAAAAGTGCATTTAATTGTAAGCCAAATATACATATTAATGTGACGTCATTGTATCGCAAAGTGCATAGCTAGCTTGAAAATTGTGATGTCGCTGGAAGAGCTTAAATAATTATATGTTTGATGTATTCGTGTAAATTCAATTAGAAATATGATTCCGATGCTGTTGCTTGGCTTGATTAAGACAGTAAAAGCATTATGCTGATCTTGATTGGGAGGTGGGAGACGACACCACTTGAGAAACCACAGTATTTCGATTTGCGTAATACAACTGTTGCAGATTCTGCTGTGTCTGGTGGGTATAGGATGATTCTCCACATTAGTGAATCCTGGGCAGGATGGCGGTATGCAAATGGCGACACGGTTGATTTCACTGCTGGTCATCGGAGACACATTGTCATTGGTCGAAGCGTATGCATTTTGCATTATACATTTTGTCACGATCACGTCATGGTCAGCTCTTTAGAAAATTTTTCTTCTATTTTTAGAGGTCCGTAAATGTAAAAAGTTTAAGAAACTCTAATGCAGATCGAGCCAGCGTGACATTTGGGTGAAAAGGGAACACAGCAGCTCTGCTAAAGTAGGCAGGAAATTAAGTGCCAGGGTCGCAGGCTCTGAGTAGTTTTAGTGGGAAAATAAATATTTATCAAGATACAGCTCACGCTTACAAATTTTCCTCATACGAATATAAATATATTTACCCCCTCGTCCCGCAGCTCGTATTTCATCTCGCTCTCTTTCCTGGAGTCAGACCTTCACCCCCACCACCCCCATTCCCATTCCAGCAAACAGTCGATGGCTTTGAGCTTTACTCTTCCTTCTACATGAGGCAGTGTACTGACCTAGTAATATTTGTTGTGAATTACAGACCCAGCTACTATCTTTACTGAATAATACATATACAGATTTGCTTTATTTGTTATTTCTATACACAAATAATCAAAATAACACTCTTACACCAACAATTGCAGTCTTTTATACCTTAAAACTGAAAACACTATTATTGCTTGTTTCTTACTAAGGATTCCAGTTCGAATATTCAATATCCGAATATATTTAGTCCTTTTTTTGACTATTCAATATTAGAATATTAATGCAACTACGCGAATAGTACATATTCGTAATAATATTTAATACTTTACAAAATCTACAAAAGATCACATCACAATTTATCCAGATTTCATGTGCCATAATGAATACGCCAGGTTAGTGGTTTTTGTTGCCTTACCCCAACTCGGACGCTATTAATTAATATCTTACATGCCATAATTTCAGTAATTGAGTAAATATCTTTCGATTAATCCGACACAGCTGCCGATTTTTAATATTGTAATACAATGTAACGGTATTGGAATGTGTATTTATATAATGTTATATTATAAATTATTCAAATCGGCTTCTTCAATATTGTTTTCATACTTTAGAAATTATTCGATTAGTTTCAGTTTTACTATTCGATATTGACAATGACAAATAAACGGTTGGAATCATTATGTCTAACACCCTCCCCACGTCCAGTAGAAAGAAAAAGAATCCAGTCTTCCTTTTTGTAATTTATAAGAATAATAGAAAACAAATAACAAAGTATTCAGTTCAATAAAATTTCATCTAAGTCGTACAAATGAATTGTGTTTTATTTTTTAAAATAAAATATATACATATATACGATTTCAAACAGTTGTACATTAATTAATTTGAATGTGATAACTGCAACAGTTAACTGTAATACGCTTAGGACTAGGAAACTTAAATAAATCTCTTCAATTTAAAAAAAAAAGTTACGAACCCATTGCCCATTCATGCCTTAGCTGACAACTGTTTACAAATACAGTACTTAGTTATGATGCATGCGGAAAAGCCTTATTCTTTACTCACCCAAGAAATAAAAATATCCAGGAAACTAGGAGTATGCACCGTATGCTCTACAACCCTCATTGGGTATTTATTTCGGCACGCTTTAGCGCATAATCTTGGGTAACTCCCACTATGAAACTCCTTACAATCATTCGAAAATGCTCAACTATTGTGTGCTATGGGATAAACCCAATAATGCAGCGATTTCCAAACTTATCAGAAACTAGAGAGATGCAGATGTTTAACCTTATGTTTCTTTTTTTTTCATGTCGCAATGTGGACCATATGGTCTTCTAATGCAGGTATCTCAACAAATTTTTTCTATGAGAACTGTTTGTTACTCAGTTGCTCAGCCTCTCTTTATCGAAGCGAGTAGGGATAGAAGGATAGGGCTAGGACGGGAATAGTGGTTAGCTAATCGCTCTCGCTACGCCCCGTGAGGATGAGATGGGTGGGTGAGGAGGGAGTTTTAAGCAACACAAACACTCAGACTACAAACAGAAATCCATAAATCGATTGAAATATCAATCTATGAAAACCATCCGCACCGGGAATTGAACCAGAGACATCCGTAACCGTAGCCAGTGACGCTACCAACTGCGCCACGGACGCCGACATGTTTCTTTATTGCTTCATAATTTAAATTTAATGGAAAAACACTTGCTAAATTTTGTCCTGGTAAATAGAGCTTATTCCATCACATTAAAAATAAGTACACATAATATATCTCTATATATTAAGTATAAATATATTTATGTGCTCTTCTTCTTCGACCATATTCGCTTCCTATGTGTAGGATATGGCCACCCTGCAGCGCCTTCATGATTCTCTGTCACCCGTCAATTCCTTCACTTCCTCCCATGATATGCCAGAGTCCCTCAGCTCCGCCGAGGTGCATAGTACGCGATGGTCTTCTAGGACGCCGTAATCCCATCAGTCGGAAGTAGAGGCAAGGAGGATTAAGGCTCCCCGGAGGCTTCCGCAGCGCATGACGCAGCCAGTTTCAACGTCTCTCCATGACCGCTGATGTAACAGTTCACTAATCTCAGAGTATCCGACGCAAACATCTATTCTTGAGACTCAGAATACGGTTTTTCTGATTTGTGAGTCTTCGTCAGGTGCCATAATTCGCAACTTTAAAACAATATATCGTCGCTATACTGTATGAAAGAACACAATTATTTTTATAAATTATACTTTAAAAAAAAACATTGTACAAAACAAACAAAATGAATCACGTATAGCATTTCGAACATTTGACCGATTTTAAAGTCCAATTACCGAAAACTAATATTTTTCAGTTAGTGTTTTCTTCCAGAACAACGACGATATTATAGTTAATCTTATTCTTATTATCTAATGTACGGTTTTTTTTTCATTTACTGCATAAGCACGTCTGTATTCCATTTAAAAAAGAGTTTTACTTTTCAATAAAGGAAGACGAAAAGATTTCTTTATAAATACATATCGGATGTAGTGTCATACAGTAAAGGCTACACTTCCACAAACTATGGTGGAGGGCTCAACGTTGAAAACCCTGTTAAAATAATGATTCCGTAGATGGATAACTGAGTTAAACACCGGTGCATTGACTTATCATGCTTTTATACTATCAAAGGTAAAACGGAAATATTCTGTTTCGTGATATCACTGAATAAGGCAAAATCTCCCACCGCACACGTCATCGCAATACCAAATTTCAGACCACAGCTTCTCCAAATAATTACGACACACCTATGCTTCTCAAACTGCAAAACAAAACGAAACATCTATCCGGTAAAACCGTGCGAATCCTGTTTCGAACGAATAAATCCTGCCGTACGTGATCGCACATACATTTTCCCATACAGAAATATCTACCGATACCGTTCTTTTGCCGCACACATGCCAATGTGTGGGCCAGCGATGGTGACGTTGCGTCCCGCGGGCCAAACTATGACACACGTAATCAATGCAATGGATATGCGTTTTTTTTCACAATTAAAAAAAATATCAATTGAGAAACTTAGTAAAAATTCAATATCAAATTAGTATCGTTTAATTTTTGTAAACTCACTTAACTTTTGTCACTTACTATCCGAACTTCGTCATAGACTTTATTATAAGATTTTAAAATTGAATTAAAGATGCTGATAGGTAAAACCCTTTTCATAAGTATCCCGATTTATATTCCCAGAGTAGATCTCTGGGTATTGTTTGCTAAATGTTTTTTTCTTCTCTTATAATAATGTCTTGTTCTATTTTTATTTAATAATTGTAAAAATATTTTTATTATCATTATTTTTGTCATTTTTATTATTGTACTGTTATTATTATTATGTAAATGCATGATGCCTTGGCGTCAGCTGTAATGCCAAGTATTTGTCTGAAAAATGACTAATTTTAAGACATCTCATATATTTCCATTAATTCTAGCTGTCTTCCCAATATATCTGGCTGAACAGTTATCACAAGACGGCTTGTAAGTACAGCTTGTACTCTATAATTTAATTTAATCTTCAATAATGTATGACAAAACATTTCAAATACAAGCCCAGTATGTTTTTTCCGGTCAAATAATTCTATTTTTTTTTTTCAAAATACTTTAGCAATCGCATAAAATTAAAGGACCGTTAATTGAGCCCGCGGTTCACTGAGAAAACATCCCTTTTCTACACGCTCCTCCGTCTATATTATGGGCTTCATATCTACGTATTTTGATATCTATATGTGAAAATATTCACATATCCAGATATACGTTCCCGTATAGCCGAGTTCGCCGCTTTCTATCGGAGCATCCAATATATCTCAGCGCTTCCCACGGTACTCGGGACTCTCTCCTCCCTCCACCCCCTCCTTTTATCTGCCTTCTGGAGTCACCCGGACACTTTTCCGACACCCCTTTACCCTTCTCTTTGCGAACGGAAAGCCCCTCGGATTGAACGAGATGTGGAGAGGCTATCGCATGACAATTCGTCGATGATTATGACGTATGATATTTCTTTATTGATTGATTTGGACATTTGTGCTTCGTATGACAAAAAACGTCGTGTTATACAAATCCGTGTAATACGACGAGTATTTAAGTATGTTAATATCATTTATTTTGTTTAATATATATTTACGTATGTATTGAAAAAAACGAAATATAATAGATCATTTAATCTATATGTTCAACTCTTTTTCGATTCGGTTCGAGATTGGTTGTGAGTTTTGAGACTCTGGAGTGTTTTTTGATTAGGCATTGTAATTCCCTCCTTTTTTCCATTGTTATATAAAGCGTTTTGTACAAAAATATGTCACAATTCATCAACCGTGTTGTATAAAATGTTGTATTATATAATTATTATTCTAGAATGATGTCTTCAAAGCTGTCGATCGTATCACTACGTTCTCCTGGAACTAAATACTTTCCTCATTATAACTATATCCGCTTGTCCAATCTCAACGGAATTTGTTTTGTGAATTTGTTGGAACTGGTCGTAGACGAGTCACTCAACTATTCTCTTTAAGAATAGTAAGGTGAAAATGATATGGTCATGAAAGGATAGGTATTATGTTATTTATCATCATTCTGCGTATCACACTAGAAGTAAATAAGGAGTAATAAAAATATCCTCAGTCTAAGAGGCTTCTTAACACGTGATTTTCACGTGATATAACAACCATCGCTTGAGTCCCGGAACCGTGTTTTCACGTGATAGACCAACCTATCAACACAGTCATGTTTGAGTCATTAAATAATACGTATTGCAGCGTAATCCTTTCTAAAACAGTCATCTAATTTGTGTTATTGCCAAAATAGGTTTTGATTTCATCGACTTAAAATGTTAATCGAATTTTAGTTCTTTAATACTCTTCTTGACGATATTGCGGTGACACCGAGTCCACAAGACAGGCTGTCGGGGGATATGTCTAACTACATATTGATACCGTCAACAGAAAAAAAATAATCCCTGTAGAGCATGCAAGGTGTGTGTAAAGCACAAGAAAAGGATTGAGACTCGGTACATGTGTAAACATTGTCGTCTGACTCTTCACAAAGGGAAATGATGACAATTTTACCACACAAAAAATAAATATTAAAATGTTTTACGCAATTCCAAAAAGTTTCATTTGATTTCATCGACTATTTCCATAGTTATAACACTTTTAGTAAACGCTTAAGAAAAATGATATTTCTTCTAAGATGGGCCGGGCACAGGGGTTTGTTTTACCTGATTTTGGCCGGAGCTGATAGAGGTAAGGAGATGAAACACGTTACACAATCAATTTTATTAAGGTAAGTAATAAATAAGTCAGTAATCAACGTTATTGGCTTCGGTTACGAATCTTACAGCTTCAACTCTCATTGTTCAATCAATTTATGCGTGGATGTATGTGATGTCTAAAATTCCCTCCCATCATCCTATCCTAAAAACGGGACATAGTCAGAGCGGTTATTTAACCTCTAGTCATAGTCATATCCTGCTCTCTTTGAAAACGGAAGGTTAAGAAGGTTAAGAAGAAGAAGAAAAAATAAAACACAATTCATTTGTACTACTTCCACATATTTATAATGATCAGGACCGGTTTCGCTCATCACTGATAGTTCAGTTGATAATGCTGATTAAGCTGATGGTTCATGAACTGAGACAAGAAAGCAGACAGTTTTATATACCTTCGTTTTTACACTCAATTTTATATAAATAAGCCTGTTATGTTTGTATTTTTATCAGTTGATAATGCTCGTGATGAGCGAAACCGGTCCTGATCATTATAAATATGTGGAAGTAGTACAAATGAATTGTGTTTTATTTTTTTAAATATAATGTCTATCCATCAAGAATTGACAGTTAACACCTTAAAAGTGATTAGAAAAACTTCTGTTGAAACACCTTTATTAGGAGGACATATGCTCTACATCAGGAGCGAACTTTGTAAAAAAAATTGCATACTTATTTCTGCAACAATTATGCAAAATAGTTTATAATTATGATAATAGATTCTTAAATAAAAAAAAAGATACTTTGATAATTTTGTCATATTATAATACAGTTCTAACTAAATGTTTAATTCATAAATTTATAAGCGTCTCTTCGTTAGGATGACGTCATAATAAAATACATTTATCTGAAATGAAAATAAAAAATCACATCACGATTTTCCAGCAGCCATTTGTCGGAAGTCTACAAGTAACACCCCCGTGATACGAGCCCCCGTCGGGCCCCTCGTTGGGCGCCAAGGTGGTATCCATATAGCGGCGGGAGGGGAAATCGAATACGGGGAAGTACCGGACGGGAATTTTCAATATACCGTTCACTGGGCGTGGGAAGTAGGTCGAAGTCTCTGTATTGGATGGGTGTCTCCACCGTACATGACGATGTATTGAATTGAAATATCGTATATATTGTGTTTTATCGCATTACTGGAGGATATTTTTATACTGCGTTATTAAAGTATTTTTATTGAGTATTTCGAGGCTAGGTTTTTATCGCCACTCTGAACATAAATAATATTGAAGAATATTACGATATTGCGCTACAGAATATTTCACTTATTCGATATTTGTTTTTTTTTGCAACTATTTCCGCTGTCATAAATTATTTTATAAATAAATACAGCACAGTTAAATAGTTTACCAATTTGAAACGAGCATGTTAATCTTAGAATTCCATGTCCGCTCCCAATTTGGAGCATATGGTCTCCTAATGAAGGTATCTTAACAGACTTTTTCTACGAGAACTGCTAGTTACTCAGTTGCTCAACCTCTCTTTTTTTCCAAAGAGAGTAGGGATGGAAGGATATGGCTATGAGAGAACTAGTGGTTAGCTAATCGCTCTCGCTACCCCCCGTGAGGATGGGATGGGTGGGAGGGAGGAAGGACTCAGACTACGAACAGAAATCCATAAATCGATTGAAAGATCAATCTATGAAAACCGTCCACACCGGGAATCGAACCCGAGACGTCCGTAACGGTAGCCAGTGACGCTACCAACTGCGCCACGGATGCCGACTGGTTAATCTTAAGTAATTACTAATTTCTCCAGCACTTAAAACAATTTAATTCTTATAAGAAATACTTTTATATTTATGATACAAATAAAAACTTAATTATATCGACGGTTTTTTCGTCAAGGTTTCAGCCAAATGGTGTAAATTAGAAAAATAAATTTACCACTTTTAGGAAGGGAAATATCATTTTACATTGGTTTTAGGTTTAAAAAATTCTGACCCAGCCACTTGATGCAAGCCACTATTATATCGACACTCCCTACGTACAATTCCGTATCTGCAAACACGAGTATTTACATGAGTGCATTTCAAAGATTCATAACGCAATTTCAATTTTGAGAGTTAAATAAATTGGCCAAAACACCATTGATATGCTATTATCTTTCCCAATTACATTTTAATAATGGTTAATATGATCAACTGTGATAACAAAAACCTAAAAATTTTGTAATTATTTATGCAAATATTTCCCAAATCTTCATATATATCAAATAAGTTCAACAATAATACAATTTTAAATATAAAACACAATTTCCTTTCTACTAATTCCACATTTGTATAATAATCACAACCGAATTTGCTTCAACATTTTATCAGTAGATAATGCCCGGAATGAGCGAAAACGATCCTGATCATTTTACAATTGCGAAATTAGTATAATTAAATTGTGTTTTATTTTTTAAAATATACTGCGTTTCTACCAAGAAATGACAGTTAACACCTCACAAGTGAGCAATATAATTCCAAGACGTAGGGATAATAATATATTACTTGATTATTTTTTATACTGTAAGCGATAAACACTGTTTACTAAGTGAAGTTTAAGATCCTCCATGCGCTTGAATACCTGAAGATGCCGAATGATAAAACCCAGATTTTTAATGACAAAAATAATAATTCAAATTTAACTCGAAGAGTAAGTATCTCAAGGAATCTTAACATCAAATTGAGACTGCCGTGGCATGAACCCAGACTCATCTATCTGATCGTTTGAGTAAAGCTTAAAGACAGAATAATGCAATTATTTGATTTGTATTTAATAACCAATTTTGTATATCACTTATAGCTTGAGTTGTTTATGTTTACGACAGCTCATAAATAAACAAGATTGCTCACAGATTAATGCCTGTTTGATATAACAAGGTTAAAAGAAGCCGTCGCCATTACGGTGGAAATAACCACATGCGATACAGCGAATCTCTCCGAGAGTAACTACATTTTCACCCCTAAAAAACCCTTACAACAAATAACCTATAAACATTACCTTAAATCGAAATAATTCTAACCCTTTCAGCGCTTCGGAATTCCGGACGATCATCGCTAAAACCACGCGAATACCCTTAAATCCTTAACCCCCCTGCCGCAAAACCTATACCGCAATAAAAAAGAAAGGTCTCGTTCTATTTTTTATCCCGGACTTTCCGTTTCCGGGATTTGCCCTTCTGTCAGATGGGAGGACGGGGGGAGGACACTAGGAGATTTTCCCGATATCGGCGAGGGTGCGAGGGACGTGTGGGGACTTGGGCGTTAACCTTTTTCTAGCAAGCAATGTGGGTCTCGGAAAATTGTTTGAGTATTGTCTACTCGTTCGTATCGGAACGATTGGCTGTCGATAGGTTTATGTAATATCGAATAGATAGCACATATATATTCACATATTCATCGGATGTTAATATATTATTTACTATTAAATTTATTTATACTAAAATAAATGTCATTTCTTGTTGGAAGGGCATTACATTTTAAAAATTAAACACGATTTGTATTGTACTAATTTCACATTTTTAATATGATCTGACCACAGGCAATGTCGTTTCAACTTTCGAAATAATCACATACTATTTCAGTATCCTTTTAAGGTGTAAACTGTCAATTCTTGGTGGAAACTCATTATTAATATAAAAATTAAGTTGAAAACTTAGTTATTCCACTGGCTGTGATACTAATGTAACGCGTTTCACTGCTTTAAAAGGCATTTTAAGACTAATTATATTCCAAAGTTATTTATTTTTAAGTTAAACAATGATTCTTTAAATTAAAAATTAAGGTTAGGGTGGGTTTGTTTCTTTACACTGAACGTTGAGAGGGAGTAATTAATTGTCCTAATATGCCACAATGATTTTACTTGATCATTATTATTTAATGAGGTTTTACCTAAATTATGGATGTATATTCAAAGATATGGATGTATCTGCTGTTTTCATGCCCTTTAACCGAAACGACGGTTTTAAAGATTTTGGAATTACCAGAAATGTTTGGAGACGACCTCCAAACACTAGTAATTAATTTTGAATTAGTAGTGTTATGTTAGCACCATCATTCATTGTTTGTTTTTAAGTATTAATTGACGAAAATCTTAGTTTTACAATATCAACATGTAAAAGTCGTAAGAATTCGATCCGGTCGGCTCCGTGGTGCAGTAGTTAACGTCGATGGCTACGGTTACGGATATCTCCGGTTCATGTTCCGGTAAGGACAGTTTCGTGAATTTTTGTTTGTAGAAATGAATGTATGTGATGTCTAATATGCCCTTCCACCCATCCGATCCTAAAAACGGGGCGTAGCGATAGCTATTAAATAAACACTAGTCCTGTGCTAGACCTATCCTTCTATCTCTACTCTCTTGAAGTTGAGCAACTGAGTAACAAGATATCTTCATTATAAGGCCATATATTTTCCACATTGGGAACTTACATAGTTTAAAAAAAGGATTTGATCACTTCTTTTCTACATAAATAAAGGAATAAAATTAGTTTTTACTTATATTCTACAACCAGTATTTTAACCTTGCCAAAATCTCACGTTAAAATACAAAACTCAAGACACCCCTGAAAATTTTAACATATTTAAAATATTGTTACTAAGTCAGATCCGTGGTCAAGTAGTCAACGTCGTCAGTTTCGGTTGCAGTACTAACGGGTTTGCATTATTACTGTACAGACAAATTCATAAATAGATTTCTGGATTTCTATTTGAAGGCATGGATATCTTAACTTCCCATGCGATACTAAAAATAAGAGAGAGAGCTTAGCTTATCACTAAGACTTTCCTAACCAAATCTATCTATTCATACTCTCTTCAAAAATGGAGACTCTCGCAGAAGAATATCCATATCGATGGTGTTTTGACCAATTTATTGATTGGATCTCGGCCAAATGATGTAAATTGACCACTTTTTGGAAGGTAAACATCATTTTAAATTGGTTTCTAGTTTAAATAATTCTGATTTGGCCACTTTATGTAAGCCACTATTATATCGACACCCCCTGAGTATATTCCCGTATCTGCAAACATGAAGATTTATAGGAGTGCATTTCAAAGATTCATAACGCAATTCCGATTTTGAGGGTTACATTAATTGGCCAAAAATACCGTCGATTGACATCGGACATGGTTACAATACAACATACTCATGAAAGCTATTTGTATAGTAAGCATTTTTTTTCACCAAATATTGTAGCACATTTAACTTGACATGAAAATTTTGTTGAATTTTATTATTACCAACGTTCGAAAAAAAGAGGTTTTAACATGCAGTTACTGCTGAAAACTACCGTTGAGATAAACTCTATTATGAGTCCATATCGACGGTGTTTTGACCAATTGATGTAAGCTTAAAATAATTCGAAAATGAGTTAATGATTAGATCTCAATTTAAAGACACAAAGCAGGTATCGGCCAAATGATGTAGATTAGAAAAACAAATTGACCACTTTTTGGAAGGGAAACATCATTTTAAATTGGTTTTACGTTTAAATTTTCTGATTCGGCTACTTGATGTAAGCCACTGCTATATCGACAATCCTTACGTATAATGCCGTATCTGCAAACGTGAGAATTTAAACGTTTCAAAGATTCACAACGCAACTCACCATATTATAAGGCTGTCGATAAAAACAGTTTTTACTCTCTCCTGAACAATTTCAATTTTGAGGGTTACATCAATTGGTCAAAACACCGTCAATATGCCCACAATTGGTAGCAGATATGCCTTAAAAAAACAACCAATCCGTCAACTTTTTTTTAAATAAAAATATTCAGTTTAAATCAGGCATTAACAATTAATAAATATTTATCATATAATTACGCCAAACCCTAAATAAACAGCATAAAGTAAAATTGATTACGTCCATAATTTGTAAAATGCCAAAGTATATTCTGCAGCCGTATTTTCCGGAAGAGAGACAGCTTTTCATTTTTCACCCCTTCCGCCGCCCCAGCGCCCGTCTTCCGTCTGTCGATCCGGTGTCTGGAAGTATTTAAAACTTCTGCAGCGCGGAAGTTATTGTTTAAATAAGTAAGTTCTGCTTATTGACGGCTGAAGCGAAACGTTTGTTTCGAAAGAAAATTGGGAAATCTACGTTTACATAACTGTACAAATCAAAACGTCTTTCAACATTGTGGAAATCTTTAAATAAACACTATTGATAATAAGGCAAATTAAATTATTTTGTTTAAAAATAATAAAGACTTTTTAATTATTATCTGGAAGGCAACTATGCTGAACATTAGTCGGCGTCCCTGGCGCAATTGTTAGCGTCGTTGGCTACGGTTAAAGATGTATCTGGTTCAATTCCCTAATATATAATATTTCTTATGAATAATGGATTTCTGTTCATACGCGAGAGATCGATTCAATTCTTACCATACCCCAAAACATTAAATTCACAAACTTAAAAACAATTGGATTTTTTTTAAAATTATATTTAATGAAAATAGTTTCATACGATACATCAATAAAAAGTATTAGATTACTATGCCATTTTTTGCCATCTCCGCTCCCAGTGTGGAGCATATGGACTCCTAACGGAGATATCTCAACAGAAGTTTTTTCTACGAAAACTGCTTGTTACTCAGTTCCACAAACTTAGATTTTTTGGAAAAAGTAGGGATAAAACGATAGGGCTAGACAGAACTAGTAATTACCTGACGAAACATCCAGCTAGGCCCCGTTTTTAGGATTGGATGGATGGGAGAGAATTATTTTCGAGCAAAAATCTATAAATCAATTTTATGAAACTCAGATTTGAACCCGTGGGATCCGTAGCCGAAGGCAACGACGTTGACCACTGCACCACGGACCCCACAAATATTTCTTATAAATACATCAATAAAATCAAAATACCTGATATGTCAGATACCACAAATACACTTAACTCGACTCTGTAGTAAGTATTATAAATATCACATGGTGGTTCATAAATAATAAATCCATACCCAAAAATAATAGGGAACAAAGCCAAGCAATTCCATACTATCGAGACGAACATAATTATATTACTATACTATTATTTTATTTTCTACTTTTACGAGTCGCACAGTCCAATGGGGTGAATCCGTCTCCCTTTGCAATCATTGCTATGCGAGTGCGAATGGGACGGACGTATTGATGGGGTGGGTGTGCGAGGGAGACAGAGTTATGCGACGCCTTTCCATTCTTGACCGTTCCAATTTAAAACTGGACGCTGCTATTTTTGGAGTGGCGTCGTGTGGCTTAATATTTTAATATTATTTTATCCAAATTATTACAGTTATTAGTAAATTGTTATTAGAAATATTTTCTACTTAATTAGAAATAGTCACTTGTTTATTTCACAAAAAGTGGAATATCAAAGGATATAATTTATTTCGTCCTGGTTTTTTGCTGATATCGATCGTCCAGTTCATTAGTAAGACGACTCCAAAAAAAAATGAAAATTGAGTTAAATAGTCAGTGCACTGATAACTCGAAAATGCCACCAAAAAAATACCAATTATAAAGCAGGGATGACGAGCTTGTGGTCTATTATGGTCTCATGTGCGACCATTTGACTGAATCCAAATTTTCTAAAATTTGTAAATAAATTTCATTATTTTCTTACGTTTACAAAGTAATGTACATACATTGTTTATGAATGTTTCTTAAATGCGGCCTACCGATAGGAAAAGATTAGCCACCCGCGTTCTAAGGAATTTAACAAAACATTGATATTTCTAAATATCATTCTACTGACTATACTCGGAAAGTACCTAATTGTTAGACACCTGTTTATAAAATGTATAAAATCGGATTCAAATTAATAATATTTGATTTATGATGGCTTTTTGAATAATGATTTTCCCATTATCTTTATATAGGCTATTTAGATATGTCTGAGTAATGAACTGAATCAGAGATCTTCAAACTACAGCACGCTAGCGCCACCATCCCGGCCCACGCCAGCTGACCAAACTTGCCCGATATACGGCCCGCCATAGTTTTTTCACACAAATAAGTAGTGCCGAAAGCGGAAAAAAATCCACGAGCAAATTTTTGCAACTGATCAATCAAATTTTTTGTTCAAAGAATTTATGGTATGATATGTGTGTATAAATCAGGCATGTCATTGTCGGCGTCCGTGGCGCGGTTGGCGGCGTCGTTGGCTATGGTTACGGATGTTTCGGATTCAATTCACCGTGCGGACAGTTTCATAAATTGATCTCACAATCGATTTATGAACCTCTGTTGTAGTCCGAGTGTTTGTGATGTCTAAAACTCCTCCCCCCCACCCATCCGATCCCCACAGAGCGTAGCGAGAGCGATTAACTAACCACTAGTCCTTGCCCAGCTCTATCTTTCTATCCCTACTCTCTTCAAAAAAAAGAGGCTTAGCAACTGAATAGCAAGCAGTTCTCATAGAACAATTCTGTTGAGATACCTCCATTAGAATACCATATGCTCCATATTGGGAGAGAACATGGAAAAATAAAATCACGAAGGAGCTGGTTTTCTCTCAATCGGTTATCGGCTGATGAAATGTCCTTGACACTTTACCAAACGAAATTTGGGCGTAATTCAAATCTACAATATGATGGTATGATAAGCTAGCTCGGTTATGGCTCTTGGGACGTGGTGGAGGTGTCAGTGCGGCCCTTGGGCTAAAAAATTCGGATACCATTGAACTGGATAATCGATATATACAATAAACTCCATCATAGTAAATCAAAACATGAAAATCTGTAATCTGGGAGTATGTTTTGTAATGACACTTTTAAATTGTTAATAAAGTTTCCACGAGCCGTCCCTGCGCCAGCATCGAGGCGACATTTGCATGCAAATGACCGTTTCTATTTTATTAAATGACCCGAAAAACAAAACGAATAGCGATTCCTTATATTCTTATATGCGCTTAAATCCCCACGGACTTGTATTATCTTTCTCTTCATATCTGACTCTATTTATGTATGGCATATACAGATCTATACTATAATATATTTTATAGATATAATACGGCATAGACGTATATGTAAACATCAAGGGTATACTGACAGAAGGGGCATTCAGTCATAAAAACGAGTTCTGAGATAATCACATTTACAGCATTATTTTTTTTCAAAGTACTATCTCTCATGTACATTTTTTTGTGATTTTAAAAGATTTTTTCTGCGCTAAAGGAAAAGGTAATCAAGTTTATTGATAAACGAGTTAAATATTCCAAAATAACTACAATACGAAAAATAGAATCAATGCTGCTGAATTGGTAAAATTCATGTAAAAATATCACATTTTTCATCGAATTTCATATAAATGCAAATCTTGTTTTGGCTGTCCTGAAAAATTACCAATTTTAGACTTTCCTACCAAGACACTCTTTACCTTTCGCACACAGTTTTGTACTTTTTTTTTCATGTCCGCTCCCAATGTGGAGCATATGGTCTCCTAATGGAGGTATCTCAACAGGATCTTTTCTACGAGAACTGTTTGTTACTCGGTTACTCAATTTCTCTTTATCGAAGAGAGTAGGGATAGAAGGATAGGGCGAGGACAGGACTAGTGGTTGGCTTATCGCTCTCGCTGCGCCCCGTGAGGATGGGATGGGTGGGTGAGGAGGGAGTTTTTTAGGCAACACAAACACTCACTAGAAATCCATAAATCGATTGAAATATCAATTTCATGAAAACTATCGGCACCGGGAATTGAACTCGAGACATCCGTAGCCGTAGCCTTACCAACTGCGCCACGGACGCCGACGTTTTGTGCATTATAAATAACAATCGTTTTGGCAAACAAATTATAAGATGTTGTATCGATGAGTTATAATTATATCATGCTTTCTGCCAGAATAACAAACTTACAATATGTCTTAATACTGTTTTCTTCAAAGCCATTATATTTTATGAGATCATGTTATTTACCAGCACGTAGAACCAAAACAGAAATCATCAAAAACTGACGTAATGCGTTCTGTCAGTATAAACTCGATATACAGTAGTATATACCTTCAATATTATGGAGACATAAAAAACATTTTTAATTTTAAGCTTGTTAATTTTCTGTCATTCCGCGAAACTTGATAAGTCATGTCGGCTCCCAATATGGAGTCATAAGGGAGGTATCTCAAGAGAAATTTTTCTAAACTGCATGTTTCTCAGTTGTACAACGTCTCTTTTTTTCGAAAGTAGGTATAGAAGGATAGCGCTAGGACAGGACTAGTGGTTAGCTAGTCGCTCTCGATACGATGTCCGTACTGGGATTCGAACGTGTGAGATCCTTAATCGAAGCCAACGAAAATGACCACTGCACTAATGACCTGACAAATAAAACACTATAAGAAAGATAAAATACGTGTCAAGTGTAAAAAATATTTGACGATGTATATTTTAGGGGTGGTATTTGTGATTTTGCAAGCGAGTGGTCGACACTGCCGGGGTGGGAAAACTTTCCGTATTTTAACGTGAAATATACGCATAACGCTCGAGAGTCTATATCGATACGATACTAAACAGATTTCGGGCAGTGGCGTAATTAAGAATTCCATGCAGCTAGCCAGTCTGAGAATTTCACGAGCACTTAATATTGGAAAATTTACATCGAAAACGCATAACAGTACAGCTGTTAGGGATTGCAATAATGATATTGCGAAAACCGGGATCCCGGTACTTTGGATGTTTTTTCGATACTTATTTTCCGGTTTTAAATGTAAAATACCGGTATTTTTGTGACGCAATTAATGCATGACCATTCGTGCACCCGGCGTTGAATCTGAGAATGCTTTTATTACTAAGATGATCAATTCAAGATCGACGGATTGCAGCATTGACAAGCAAGTCTTAAAAATTCATATTTCAATTCAAAGAAACAATAAATTTGAGCCATGGAGATGTGAAGTGGACCGAGTGATAAAACAGTGGAACTTGTTTATTAAAAGTTTTAGTTAAATAAACTTCGTACAATAATTTACACTACTTTAATTAATTCAACTTCTTACCGAATAAAATATTTTTGCAGCATGCATTTACTTGGCTTACTTGCATGACACTTTATGACATGTAGAATACGAAAAAGGCACCAACTCATATTTTTCGGCTATATCAGTTAGCTCACTTCACTTCTCATTGACTTATTTAATGGTATACACTTGGGCCTCGTATAACACGTGTTTTATATAACACGGTTGATGAAATGTGATATATTTTTGTACAACACGCTTTATATAACACGGTTTTAGCATTTTTTATAGAAAATTATCCTATAATGGAAATAAGTTTGAAGTTCAAGAAGGAATTACAACAGATCTTGTTTTTTTATCACGAAATACGTAAAGATGTATATGCTAATAGCAAACAATCGCTTATTACAGAATTTTTAAAGCCTAAATCCAAAAATACTCTAGAGTCCTCGGATAATGAAAATTCACGACCAATCTCTAAAAAGGGTTGAACATATAGTTACATAATATATTATATGTATATACATATACTTATATACTTAATTGTAAGTGATAGTGATGATCAAGAGATGTTATTAAAGTTTTTTTCAATACATTCGTAAATACATATTTTTTCGATGGTTTATTAAAAAAAATATAGAATATTAACAAACTTCGATATTATTTTGGAACGCTTACGCTAATTTTGTAAGAATTTTTTACCTCGTATAACACGGATTTGTATTACACGACGTTTTTGTGGAATCATATGACCGTGTTATACGAGATACAAGTGTACTTAGATATATTAGTTTAATACAATTTTTTTAAATGTTTAAAAAAATACCCGCAATAATTTGCTATTTAATATTATATTTTGTTAGATCCATGAGTGGTTAACGTTGTTGGCTTCGAGTACTGATTTCGTTCAAATCCGAGTATAGACAGTTTCATAAATTGATTTTCCAATCGATTATAAAAATGTTAGTGGCAGGCGATATTCAAAATTGTTAGTTCAGTAGTGTCCGTGAGATCAAAAAGGTTGGCGACCCCTGCATTAAATATTCTGAATATTATTATCATTCATTTTTTATCAAAAACAAAAATATTATGATGAGTTACTTGAGAAATTGTAGATATTTGGGAATATTTGTAAAGCCACTATTAAATAAAAATTTGCGTTTTAAAATAAAACATTTGCCACTCAGAAAACAGACATATTTTTTAATAAGCGGCTTAGTAATAAACCACTTAGGGGTGGAGAAAGAAAAATTAGAAGGGGTAGGAATTTCTCTACATAGGATATTAACACTTGTCTTGTAATAAAATATACAATTATTTTTTAGTGACCGCGCAACGTCATTTTCCGCACGCGAAGAATTTTCAATTTTCTTTTCAAAAACATAGTCTTTTTAATGTTGTTTTCTGTTTAAGAATGCTATGTTAATGTGAGGTGTCTGTTTTCAAAGATGGTTTTTGAAAATATAAAAAAAAATAGAATAAGATTTTTTAAAAACCACGTCCACTCCTAATTGACTCTAATGGAGGTATCTCAAAATAAGTTTTTCTAAGAGAACAACTTGTTACTCAGTTACCCACCGTGTCTTTTTTAGAATAGAGTAGTGATAGAAGGACAGGGCTAGGACAGGAGTAATGGTTAGCTAATCGCTCTCAGTACGCCACGTTGTTAGGATTGGATGAGTGGGAGGGAATTTCAGACAGCACAAACATCCATGGCTATGATCAGAAATACACAAATCAATTTATGAAACTGTTCGTACTGAGATGCGAACCCATGCGATCCGTAACCGATGACTAAGACGGTGGCCATTACAGACGGCACCACGGACCTGAATTGATTAAGATTGCTTAAATTTGAATTGTTGAGATTTTTTTAATTTCCATGTATTTTTTCAGTAACGACTCGGGCTTCCTTATCGGCATCTTCAGGCATTCGTGTACTTGAATCTCAACAATTCAAATTTGATATTAAAATTCCATGAAGCACCTTCAGGCGATGTCTTAAATTATAAGATTGGATCTTAAATTATAAGATTAAATAACTGTTTTCTAAATTGAATTCCATGGAACTCAAGGGTTCCACAAAAAACTTAATATTCCAGATCTGAAGTTCCACATATCGGAAGTAGTCTAAAAATAAATGAACTCGAGAACAGTGTCTCCTGATTTTTTTTCCATATAAGAATGCTTAAATAATGACGCTTTAATAACTTTTTTTTTTAAATAAAACACAATTTTTTGTACTACTTCCACATGTTCGCAATGATCAGGATCGGTCTCGCTTAACACGAGCATTATCAACTGATAAAAGTACAATCATCACAAGGCTATTTATAAAATTGAATGTTAACAATTACAAGGTATACAAAACAGTTGGTTCATGTACTAAAACATGAACATATAGGTAGTCGAACAAATTATATATAAATGAAATTAAATAGTTTACAATTAAAATGTTAAGGACATCTTATAAGTCAATAAATACATATCTGAAATCAAAAATAAAGCTTTATTAAAAATCCATTAATTAAGCAAATTTTTTTATGTCATATATGAATATAATGCCTTTAAATATAATATATTCAAATATAATGCTTTTTCATCAAGAATTGACAGTTAACACCTTAAAATTTGGTTATATATTGGTTTCTATAAGCGGAGACATACTCGCTCTCTGTATGACGCCTTAATGATAATTGCGCTAAAATAGTTCATTTTATCTGGATATCGTATACCCAAAGTGAGGAATGTATTCTCGCGTTGAAACTTATAAGTAATATATATTATTTAATTAGCTAGTTTAATAATTCGTTTCGAAACTTGAAACCCGCTCTGACCACATAATTAAGAAGAAAGGCAATAATCTCTGAATGGTCAACAACTCCGCCATCCTCTTATTTAAATTCTTTTTTCGTGTTATTAAGCATATTTAATTTAATTCAAAAGACATCCCTTATTAAAATACTTCACTACATAACTATTGCACCCCCCCCCCCCCCATATGCCATTGAAATAATCATAACTATTATTAAAACTACAGGAATTGAATCGAGATATCTGGCAATCGCATAGCGTAAGAAGTTTTGGCTCATCATATATGAAATAGGTATCATCAATTTGGGTAAGTTTGCCCAACGGTCTAAGATTGGCCCACTACATGGAAAAGGGTGCTGTTATAATACTATGATAATATAAATAATGCCATATGAATATTTTTTAGTTAAGCAAAAATATTGAGTAGTTGCCTGGCGGTAAAAACATGAATTAATGTGCAAAACGTTTAGTTTTATTGTTTAATTTGTCAGGTGTCAACTTGGAATGATGAAACACAAATTAAAAAAATTATTTAGAACAATACCACACATAAATGCAATGCTTAACAATAAAAATATAAAAACCCTCAGAACTGGGCCAAAGTTACCCAGATTCACTGTATTCGATGAATCGAAGATATTGCAGTTTATTTTATTCTCGAATATGCATTGTAATTTCTATGACGAGCGGATTGATGAGTATAAGTCCAAAAATATGATTTTTGAGGAGAGCAAAAACAAAGCTTAATTCTGTCAAAGTTAAGTCATTTTTTCAGCAGTTATGATTATATTCTTCTAACGGCTATTATTTAAATTGTTCTTATCAACAGAGCTTAGATAATTTCAATGTGGTTACTGTCAACTCTTGGTGAAAAGGCATTAAAAATAAAACACAATTTTTTTTTTGTACTACTTCAACACGTTTATTATGATCAAGACCGGTTTCGCCCCTGACAAGCATTATCAACTGATGATAAGTAGTACAAACATTTCTTTAATTTAATCACAATTAATTTTAGTAGAGCATCGGTGACGTATATGTTAAAGGGAAGTATGCTCGAAATACTTTTTCCCAATAGAAATTTTCATAAGAAATCAAAGTACATATTTGTCAATATATTTCCAACGTTGAATGCTTGGCGCGATAGTAAGACGGATGATTATGATGACAAATACCCAGTTCAGAGGAGATTTTTCCCGTTCGGTGAGTGTCGACAGAATGGTGGTTATTTTTCTTTATCCACTTTTCGATTCTCAATCCACCTTAAGTTGTCATGTTGTATTTTCCAAAATATCGTATTTGATTTGACTGTTTTATCTTAAAATCACATATTTAGGAATATCACTTTTCACTATCAACTTTTCGTGTCATTTTATCGACCCTTTTTCTTTAATAATTATTATCAATTTTACTTACGCAATGTAATGCAATTTGGCACAAAACAAAACTTTTCCTCGAATACTACTCATATATATCTGTTATTTATAAATTAATCTTATTGGTATATAAACAACACGGTAAATGTGCAACTGACTGTTAAATTTTTTAATTGCATCGTTGATTTAAAAGAAATAAAAACTCTTTTGACTAGTGAAAATGTGTGATAGGGTAAGATAAGTTTGTGATACGGGTAGGTAATTTGGTGATATCATGAAATTGTATATTTCAAGTAACAATAAAAGTTTTAAGTAATATTTAACATATGTATTACAATTACAAACAAATTGACATAAAAAATACAATCTTTCTTCTTCCTCCACGTCAATTCCTTACGAAGATAAGCATGCATTGTCATATCGCAGAATGCATCGAACCAATTATTAAAAATTAACACATCAAATCTTTTGGATTTACTGTCCATTGCAGATTTCGTCCCAATACCGCACGAACGACAGCCACTGACAATTTTTTGAAGACAATCATTAATGTAACAACAATTCAATATTGAAAATACAGCACAACCAATGTAACATGGAAATTGTATACCATATTTGACTTCCTTCCATTGTTTGACATTCTGTTTTGACTAACAATTCTCACGATTACAAGTTTAGTAAAGTTGACGAACACTTTCGACGTTGCAAATATAAGAGGATATGCGGTCAATTTGGAAAAAACTCAATAAATTTAAAAACTTTCACATTTAGCGTTGGCATAATATCAACAGAAGGATATGCTTGTTATCAATGCTTCTTCTAGCTGTGCTCGCCAATCAGCAGTTTCAGAAACACTCAATCATCTCGGCTTTAAAAACTTCTTCAAATTTAATTTTTGGGCAGAAATAAATGGACATTCATTTTTTTACTATTTCTACTCCTAATGTTTTTGAAAACATTAACTGAACTAGTGGTTGGCTAATTGATCTAGCTATACCTACCCAGTTTTTTAGAATCGGAATACACCATAAAATATATGATACATTGTTTTTTGTGAAAAGGATAAAATTATCCCACTCATTTGTTGGTTTCGCCTGCTCAGCATATGGATTCTCATTGGAACATTGCTTGTTATACAGTCGCTGAATATCTCTTTCTATGGAGAAAGTGGTAATTGAAAGGTGGTGCCAGGACGGGACTAGTTGTTGGCTTCGGTTAATTGATCTAAGATCAAATCCCTGTACAGATTGTTATATAAATTGATTTTTCGATTTATGGATTTCTGTTCTTATGCGTGGATGTTTATGATGCATGGAATTTCCTTCCTACCCATCCGATCTTAAAAACGGGGCGTAACGATAGCGAATACCAAATCACTAATTCTGTCTTAACCCTATCTTCTAGCCCTGTCACCTTCGAAAAATAGAGGTTGAGAATCACAAGCAGTTCCGTTGGAATTACTGTTGAGATACCAACATTATGTTATACATTGGGAGTGGACATGCTAAAAATAAAAAACAACTTTTAAAAAACATATGTTTAGGTATATATGGCTCTGCATTTCAACACTCTCCCCTATAGTCCGTTACCCATTCAATACAAGACGATTATTGTATCGGCTATTAAAGTGACATTTCTAAAAAGAATCTAAATAAAAAAAAAACAAGATTTCCCACGACTTTATACAAAGTGACTTTGCTCTCTGTTGAAACTCTAACTAACCCAATATCATAGTATGGCTAGAATCGCTCCATACAATTTAAACAGTGTGACCATGTTGTTAATCTTAAAAAAGGACTCCAAATAAATTAAAACAAATATTCGAATATCAAGTATTAAAAACCTATAGTATTCGAATAA
The DNA here is from genome assembly GCA_022494535.1 of Himalopsyche phryganea. Lineage (NCBI taxonomy): Eukaryota > Metazoa > Arthropoda > Insecta > Trichoptera > Rhyacophilidae > Himalopsyche > Himalopsyche phryganea. The sequence continues at coordinate 2,366,779 of JAGVSL010000039.1, forward strand.
TTATATGACACCGCCCCCGTACTTATGGGGCGGACAGGGTCTTCAAAACCAGTCTGCAGACTCTTTCTATTAATGAAAATTTAAAAATGTAATACCCCTCCTGAGGCGTTTAAGAGTGGTGTCGTATTTGTTTGGTTGCTGTTGTTGGTTTGCAGTTTGAAGTGGGCGAAGGGCCTGTGATCCTGCCAGTCAGTCGGGTTCGACCTTTCCCGGAGGGGAGTCGTCGTCGGCCGGCGAGCGGCGATTTATTCCATCGCTTACTAGTAAAACCACCAACAGAGTTTAAATTAAAGTGTGTAAATCTGTTGTGTAACTGTCTTAACTAACTGAAACTAATTGCAAATAAACGAGAAGAGCATACGGATAAACGACCGGGTTTTAATGGAAGACGAAGGAGCCGTTGTTTTGTCCTTTGTTTGTCCTTGTCACAGGACGTGGGCCTTGAAGTGTGTTGAAGCCCGCACCCCGCTTCTCCCCGCTCTCCACCTTCCTCCATCGAGCGGCGAGACAGATTTTGTTGTTTCGTTTGCCTACTCTCTCATATAATGTACTTCCATCGTTTTTTTCACAATTTCATCTATATTAAAATCGTAAAGGGTATTTCTGCGATATAAGTAACATCATGCATGTTTTTTGTTATTTTCTCTGCAAGGTTTTGACCGTTTAAACTGTTTTTTTTTATTATTTTTAAATGTTCATTTTCAGCTCTATCTTTTGAGTCGAGTAAGCGTTCAGCTTCAAATTCATGAGAATACGTAATAGTATGATTTAAGCTAAACATAAATTTTGTATTCTATGAAACTACATTCATAACTTATTGTGTCTAAAAATTGACCAACCTCAACCTTTGAGCTCTGGTGTGTACAACCAAAATGTTCCGCAGCATTGTTCCCTCAACATCGACCTAGATGCCCCGCGTAACGAAGAGTTAGTCCTACTTTAAAATCAATGGCATACGTTTAGAATGATGGACACCGTATCTCACATGAATTCAAATCATAATAAAATTGACCAGAACGTATATAATATATACCGTCTTTGCAATAATTTGTGTAATTATCCAAGCACTGTATATAATGCTTCGATTCAACGTTAGATAGTAATAATATAACAATCTATTGTGTTTTCTATTGAAGTGAATCTTTTATTGCCACGGTTTCGGATTATTTTATTCTTTTACCACGCAAACTGCTTGTAAACCTGACGAACTGTAGTTTGCAATGCGATTCTTAACACTTTGTATGCCTCATCAAAATAGCACAACCCGAGGGCTTAAAATTTAAACAATTTTATCTATAAAAAACTGATCTTTTTTATTTTGACAACGTTACTTTACATTCTCAGCTATATAACAGTCAAACAACGTGACATAGCTCAATCGTGTTTAGTACGTCCCAACCATGAATTGTGCCTGGGACTCTCCTCGAATCACCTCTCACCAAGGCAATGAGCAAGACATATAAGCAGAGATAATAAATGGCAAAATAGTATCATAGTGTTTTGAAATCGACCAGTATTATATGGGCCGAGGTGTACTGACCACTCCCCCCCCGCCCCTCGTCCAGGCACTCAGCAGTTTTACAAAAAGTAGTAAGCTGACCACCAGTTTTGTCCTATTAATATCCTTACTCTCCGAAGAAGACAGGCTTAGCGACTAAGTGAAAGTTAATTTTCGTTTAGATAAACTCTTTAGGATACCATTTGGACGCTGTTTTGACCAATTGATATAACCCTCAAAAAATACGAAAATGAGTTAATGATTCAATCTCATTTTAAAGACGATAGAGCAGGTATCGGTCAAATGATGTAAATTATAAAAAATGGAAGGAAAACATTTTACAATGGTTTTAGGTTTAAAAATTCTGACCCACCCACTTGTAAGCCACTATTATATCAACACTCCCTACATTTAATTTCAACGATTCATATCGTAACCATGTCGATACCTCAGTTTTATTGTGTAACAAATCCAAAAAAAAACAGTTTTTAAATAAGTATGAGGAAATGCTTCGAATACGATATCTACCATGCCCAAAATGTAACAAGTGGTTATTTTAGATTGACAGTGGTTACATTACTTTGGATTCAAAACTGTTACAACTACGAAAATCATGTGAAAACTTCTGAAAAAAAATGAAATTATGTTTATAATATCATAAATATGAATATATTTTTAGATAATCCATGAATTTTATTAAAATCTACAAAAATAGATGTACGTAAATTAAAAGATTAAGCCTGCTCAAAACCTTGTTTCGTTATTTTCTCAGAACCAAGCTTTGAGTTGTTAAAATGTGCAATTGATAAAAACAGTTTTTTCTCTCTCCTGAACAATTTCAATTTTGAGGGTTACATCAATTGACCAAAATACCGTTGATTATACTCCACATTGAGATCGGACATGGTTACAATAAAAGGTACTCTTGAAAACTATTTGTAAAGTAAGCATTTTTTTTTCAACAAATATTGTAGCACGAGTAACTTGACATGAAAGTGTTTTTGAATTTTATTAATACCAACGTATCATCTAGAATCTAAAATGAGAATTGTGAAGCGAAGTGTTGTGACGAAGCGTAAAAATTGTTTCCTGTTTAGACAAAGAAACAAACTCTTCTCTGTCGGTTATTGTGTGCCATAAATTTGTATTTTGGTGTAATTAGTGCACCAGTTTTCATAAAATATTCTAAATAGAATTGTAAAATCTCAACTTTCCCCAAATAAACTGTTAATTCTTCACTCAAAGTAAAACAATGGTAAACATAAAATAATTGTAGCTATTTGATTAAATTAACAGTTGATAAAGACAACCCAAGTACTTATCATCAACATTGGAATATTTCAAAAGATTTCCCTAGTTAGTTGGAAAATGTTGTATTAAGTACTTATCATCAACATTGTTCAGAAAAAAGATTTCCCTAGTTAGTTGGAAAATGTTGTATTAACATGTGAACTGTTTGTTTTTGTGTTTTGATTTGCGTTGGATTTAATTTAAATTCGTTGTGTTATTTGTATTATAACTTAAAGTAAATTCAGTTGCTAAGTAAATGTAAATGTAGAATCAATTTTATGTGTTAAGATTTATGCATCTTGAATGAAAAATGAATAAGTTTTTGAACCGGATCTGAAATGGTGTTTGTCTGAGATCAGCCCTTCCAGGACTCCGGATAACCAGCACATTTTTTTCTTTTCATAAATTTGTTTTATAACGTCTTATGAATCGATATAACTGCTTATTATCATCTCTCAGAAGAAACATACATATCACAATTTTTTTTTTAAAGGTTTTAACGTCAAGTTGAATATTCTTCGCTCGTTGGTTGGTGTGTGTTTTAACCCATTATTGTTCTATCTATGTGGTCATTGGCGAAAGTAAGCTGGGTTTTTATTCAAAAATTCACAGTATATATGCATTATTATTCTGTTGTATTATAATATCATTGTTAGCTTATATGGTTCAGCAAGTCATGATAATATATAATATTATTAAATATACTAAAAATCAGAACATTTTGTTTTATAAAATCGAAATATCCAATAAAACCTTTTAAAACAAACTATTGTTGTCAGTTCTAATTAAAACTTTAGATACTGATTATTTTCTAATACAAAAGCTTTAGTTTAAAATAAATTATATAAAAAACAAACAAAATATTTATATGTATAAACAATGTTAACTCACTAATCAAAAAATACATTTCCTTCCAGATATAAAATATGAGCAGTTAAACGCTCGTATCTCAAAACATGGTCAAGTGCAATTAGAGCCTCAAACTATGACTGATTTTGAAATATGGTGCTGGAGAAGGATGTTCCGTTTACCATTGACAGCCAAGCGCACAAACACATCTGTCGTGAACGAGGTACAAGTCCAGGATTAACTCTAGGCCACCTACTCGGCTTTTTTAACCATATCGCATTCACATCACAGGAAAAATCGAAGGCAAAAAGAGACCAGGAAGGATCTCGATTTGCTTTAGTGATCAAGTGAAAGACTCCACGGTCCTATCCATACCGATGGCTTTCAGAACAGCTGAATGCAGGAGCGTATGGCGAATGATCGCCGAGGAACACGGAGTTATGGCGATAAACGAAGGAAGGTAGCGATGAGGCAGAAAAGCTGGCCTACAAGTGTGTCCACCTAGTAAAATTTTCCAGGCACCTAATGGTTAAAAAATAAATGTATGAAACAGTCCGTAATGGGATTCGAGGCCGTGATATCGTCACCAAAGCCAACGACGTTGACCACTACTAAGTACAGGTAGAAAAAAATTAGCAATATTGTTTAATATTTTGATGTGAATAAGGTTTTACGTTTTTGTTGAGACAAAAAATCCGAGTTTTTATATCACGTTAATCTTTATTGCGCATTGTCAACTAGAAAATACAGAGTGTAGAATCTTGAAGAGGCTGTGTTTCACTGAACAATACTACTCGTGTCTCACTTTTTAGAGTGGGCATACGTCACATTACGTCAGTTGCGTACGGAAAAGAATTTAAGAAGAGGAAAAAAATCTATTGCCGAGTGATCAATGTTCGTAAAGAGTTTCTGCTAGAATTTACCGACTTCCATATTGAATACTTTCTCCTAAACCATCGAATGATCAATTTTCATTTTAACTTTTTGCAGTCCATGCTAAAAAATCACGTTACCAGCCGTGGTCGACACAGGCTGTCACTTGGACTTAGTCATGTATTGAGCACTTTTAAAGCTAATTGATCGCTTTAAAGGGTTATTCTGTTTTTACATATCAAATTGTTATCGTTTTACACTTTATTTTGTGTCTAGAGTTTGCAATTTACGTGTAATATAATAAAGATATGGACGACATCGAAAAAGCACGTCACATAAGCTGTGGCATGTCTCGCTTATGCCTTATACAGTCCGTTTCAAATGTAAACTTGACGAGTTGACTCATAGTATAACAAACACAAGCAAGCGAGTGACGTACCGTTCTCTCTCTCTCGCTCAATTCCATTTAGAGTGAGATACGACGGCCTGCGGACGTACGCTCTTGTAAACAAGTGTCATATACAAGTGAGGTTGTGCGACAGAGATAGTAACCCCACCACATGCCGCTGCATAAAAAATAAATACAAGCGATGATGCATTCGGTCCCCCACTAACTAATACAATTTCTCGCTTTGTCTCAACTTAACAAATACATATCGTGCGTATAGAATTTTATATATCGCTATCACTTTCATTGCGTTCGGAATAATATTAACATCAAAGTTTTGTAATTTTATTAATTTAATGATGAAAACATTGAATAGAACCACTTATTTATTTTAATTTTATTTCATAACTATTTTATCTACAAATAACTAAAATCCTAAATTTATATAAAACCTAATAAGCGAAATATTAATGTTTTCAGTATGGCAATCTTGGTGCACCTATGGTAACGGGAAGGTTAATGCATTTCTCGATTTCCTGTTTATAACTCCATAACGCTGTACAAAGATATACTTAAAAAACATATTTCAAGTTTTTTATTTTAAACCCAAATTGAATTATCACAAAACATCCACCAATTCGTTTTGAATCATCCAAATCAAGAGATATTGCTCTCGATTAGCGAAACTGGTTTGATCTATATTAAAATGTGGAAGTAGTGTAAAATGTTTTTTTAATATTTCCAACAATAATAATTAGCAAATGACACTTTAAAATGGACTAATTCAATTGTTTAATTACAAAAGCACCCCATTCAGTTAAGAAACGTTAGGTTTGAATCTAGTTTTCAACGGCACAAGTCCGAGCGCTTCGAGGCCAATGGACCCAAATGGACCGAAGAGTAAAAATGAATATCCTTCTCTCCTCGATTCGTAAGCCACTGCATTTAACAAAAGTAGTCATGTCTCACTTTTTAGAGTGGAATACGTCAGACGAGATTCCTGGACACGTGTGTGAGTTTCCGCGATACGTGGACACGTGCCTTGATTCGTGTGTGTTTGTGTGTTTAGCTGCAGGGTGTCTCATTAGTACGGTGCTAGTCGAAAGCACTACTCAACCCCGCTAGTAAGAGGGCAAGGAGAAGAGTGTGTATGAGAATTGCCGGAACAGGGTGATTTGGGTCACCCTGTATTAATCGACTGACTGATGTCACATTTTTTTACCATGTCCCCTCCCAATTTGGAGCATACAGACTCCTGGTACTGCTTGTTACTCAGTTGCTCAACCTCTCTTTTTCAAAGATAGTAGGGATATAAGAATAGGGCTAGGACAGGACTAGACTATTTTTAAAAAATAAAACACAATTCATTTGTACTACTTCCACATATTTATAATTATCAGGACGAGCATTATCGAACTGAACTGATTATCAACGAACATTATTAACATTATCATCGGTTGATAATGCTCGTGATGAGCGAAACCGGTCCTGATCATTATAAACGTGTGGAAATAGTACAAATGAATTGTGTTTTATTTTTTTTAAATACAATGCCTTTCCACCAAGAGTTGACAGTTAACACCTTAAAAGGACTAGACTAGTTACCGAATCGCTCTCGCTGCGCCCCGTTTTTTTAGGATGGGATGGGTGGGAAGGAATTGTAGACATTATAAACATCCATATTCATGAATCAATCGATAAATCGTTTTATGAAACTTTCCGTCCAGGGTTTGAACCCGAGACTTCCGTAACCGAAGCAGACGACGTTGACCACTGCACCACGCATCCAACTATGACTAAAGCATACATGTATAAGATTCCCTCCCATCCACACAATGTCACAATAAAGACACTTATATTTTGGCGGAGGTCGTGAACCTCACCATAATGGAAAATGACCAGGAAGAAGAATAAAACGTAATTTCAATTAACTTGGTTAGAAAATTTGAATGATTATTAAATGAACAATATTTGAATCAACGAATTAGGATGAAAGCTCAAAACAATTGAACACTCGGCTACTGGACCGAAAGATATAAATATGACAGCTTCTTTGCAGTAACACTGTGACATTTGACAAGACAGGTAACAAAACACAATTGCAGTCTATCAAAAATTCCCTCTTTCCTCAAAAACATTTCCACTGTTTGGAGTGCAAAGGGGCAGAATACTCACAGAGGGGAAGTGCGGCGGGTGACTCCGAAATGCGGGGCGAGGGGCGCCACTCGAGTGCGCACTACCGGATGCAAATTTTCACGGTGCAATTTTCTTTAGAACAATGCATCTAAGAAATGCATTCCGATGCAACTGTAGTGAATTTGTTTTAAGGAACGTTGGGTGGTCAAGTGAACTGAATAGTAGAGGAATATTTATTTTAACTACTGTATTATTTTAATATATTTTAAGCCATTTCATCGTAATGAGCTAGTAATATAATACCGACAGATTTTGAGTTTTGTGGATCCAATTGTTACAAAATTATGTACAAAATTGCTTTTTATACGTTTCCTACGTTTCCAGGTTTGGACCGTCGCTTATTGGGAATAAATACATATCGACACTCCCTACCTATAACTCCGTATCTGCAAACATGACATTTTACAGGAGAGCGTCTCAAAGATTCAAAACGCTGTTTCAAAGTAACAGCCACATCTATCTTCTTCAAAATTGGAAAAGTGCTATTATTTTTAATCTAGTTTCTTATTTTGTATAAAGTTTTGATAAAAAATTTACAGTTTTTGAAATACTACAGATATGACATCGTATATGTGACTGTGTATGCTTTACGAAAAAACGGTGAGGTACGTACTTTTCTCAATGTCAACTTATAGAACTGAGTGCATAGAACAATGTTCGTCAACTGGTGGTCCGCGGCCTCCGCCGCGTCGCGAACAGTGCCAAATTTCGCCATGCAAAAATATTGAATGTAGTATTTTTTTGGCTGCACGTTTACTTTTACTTTTAGTTATTGTTAAATAATAAAAATTGGTAGGATGATGCGACACGATGGTCACTGGTTTTCTCAGAATCGACAGTCATAAATATTCTCAGGTACACTCAGGAAGAACGGAAACATTTGCTCTTGGATAGTGAACCCAGACGCAAATCCCTACATAAATATGTTTCCAAGAATTTCATATGTATATTTGTTAGTTATAGTTATGTCATAGGATTAAAAAAATGTTACAAAAAACAATTTTTATTTCAGTATTAGTGGTCCGCGAATTTTTTTTCCCTTTTTTACAAGTCCGCAGGTGTAAAAAGGTTGAGGAGCACTGGCGTAGACAACGAAGATACAAAAGATGTATAATCACGTATGTGACAATTACGTGATTATACGTGGGGAATGTTGACATATTTTTACCGCAAAATCAATTAGAACAAAAACCTCACAGCGTCAACCACTCGGCTAAAATAGTCTATCAATGTAAGAAAGTTTTCATTCCAAGATTAGATCGTGTTAGCACACAAATGAGAATTCAAAATTCCAACATCTTTTACCATTCGGCAACAAGGTAATAGTAGATCATGACCCTCAGTATTTTCTTATTGGGTAATTTCATACTCCAGTCGGCTCCGTGGTGCAGTGGTTAACGTCATTGGCTACAGTTACGGCTGTCTCGTATTCGAGTCCCGATACAGACAGATTCATGTTGATTTTTCAATAGATTTTTGAATTTCAGTTCTTAGGCATGAATGTTTGTGAATGATGTCTAAAATTCCCTACCAACCATCCGGTCCTAAAAACGAGGCGTAACGAGAGCGGTAAGCTAAAGACTAGACTTGTCCTAGACGCATACTTCTATCCATACTCTTTTCGAAAAGAGAGGTTGAGCAACTGAGTAGCAATCAGTTCTCGTAGAAAGAAATTCTATTGAAATACCTCCAATATGAGGCCATATGCTCCACATTGGGAGCGGACACGGTTAAAAATAATAAATATATTCAATCTCGAAAACATACTATCTCTCAATGTTTTTTATTTATCGTAAAATAGTAACACTCTAAAAAAACACACACTTTATTCCCGAATGCACTCATAGAAACCCGTTTATCTTTTGAAATCTATCAGGAAAATAAAAATTCCGTTAAAGTCACGTTTATAGTAAATTGTGCCTTGGAAGGTGACTTAAAAATAGTAAACAAACAACTAATAGACTTGAATGAAGCGGAGTATATAAACTTTCATGTGTGATGTGTGAATCATTGTATATAGGACAGACAGGAAGAAATATTTCAACTGTATTTAAAAAACGTATTAGGTTATTCAATTCGCAAATTATTTCATATTGAATTCGCCTAATATAAATTGTTATTCAACACCTGAGTGCCCGCATTTAATACTAGTTTCTCCAATTAAACGTTTTTATATTAACGTTAAATAAAGTTAAATTAGCATTAAACTAAATTCATTTTAACCAATATGCTGAAAATTACCAGATAACATAACCATAATTCGCAAGGTACAATTATCATAATATATATCTTTAAAACTAGCATATAAATAAACTTACCAGTAGTTGACCGCTTAAGAGAAAAATTCAACAAAAATAACGTTTACCGCTTAGCATTAGACCGAATGATGACAAAGCAAATGTCTTAATTAATATGATAAATTTTCAACAACCATCTTAATGTTTCAGACCATGTAAAAAATTGAAAGTTCCAGTAGTTGACCATGTCTAATCAGAGGGCTTCATGACAACTTTTCATCAGAGCTTCCTGTAAGACCACTTTTGGTTGAATTAAGTAGCATATTATGCTTACATTTACTGATATCCTAAACAATTCTCGTAAGAAATTCAAAATAGAATACTGAATAACGTGTTGTTTTCAAATGGTCGCTATGACACCCAAATGACACATAATATATGGTGATTTGTTAGTTCCTCAATCCGACAAAAGAACTCTACAATTTAGAGCAATTCCGCGTCTACGTTTCTTAGTTTTTCTAATTTTATTGAAAAAAAGTCAACCGCTGGTATATGGTCCTTACCTTATATCAAATCGAAAATATCTAAGCCCTGCACTTTTAAGAGTGAAAGGTATTTTAAAAATTCACGCGCAGAATGACGATGGAAACGAAATTTCTCGTCTTTGACTATACTCACCTAAGTATGTCATTCGAGAAAAAGGTTCCAGAGTAAATTTTGAATGGAAGCCTTCTCTTATTTGCTTTGTCACACCCTGCGAATGAGTGAAACAACGGATTCTGAAAGTATGTATAGAAGAGTCTCTTTGACAACAAGGGATGGATATAAATGTGTATTCTTACAAGTCATAAATACTACTTAAACGGTACTGTATTATGCATTTTACGTATTATTCCAGAGATTCTCAAACTGTTATTGCAATTGACAAAAAAATTGGAAGAGCAGTGGCGTAATTAAAATTCGAAAAGTGGGTTGCAAACATTAAAAATGTACGCACACTCACAGTGTGTTCTTTCTAATCGGTTACGGCGGTTATGGACTTGAATTTACACGCACATTTATTTTTTAATGACTTTATGGATTTTTATATTTTCGATTGATTCGGCGCTAACTTTGTGGAAATTCATTTTTTGTGGGATAACTGACTTATCAATTTTAATTTTATATTAAAAATGTATTTCCGCAAAGTTACCGCCGAAGTCCTTTAAGAAGAATTTAAGAAGTATTTTCATACTAACTATATCGCAAAGCTATTTATTTCTAAAGTAAACAATGAAAGTAGTTCTTCTCTAAACTTCTTAAAAAAGAGGAAAACACGTGTCACATTTAGTAAAACAGTAGTGGAATAACTAAGTTATCAATTTTTATTTTATGTTAAAAACTAGTGGAACATTGAAATACTGAATGTCGAAAGTAGCTAGTAATAAATAAATTTATTGTTGTGTGTGTTTAATCGAAATGTTTAAAGAACTTCATGGCAAAGACATTTTTGCATACCAATTTTTATGAGATATGGGTATAATATGTTCCTTCCAAATGCATTGTCGTAAATAGGAATAAATCTTTAAATGAAATCATTTAGTTGAAAAAACGTTTGCAATTTTCATCTTCATTTTTCTTTATTATAATCAAATTAATTCAAAAACAATTGTAATCAAAAAATATTTAGTATAAACATACCTACCTACCTACCTACCTACTACTAGATGATACCTACATGTGATGATAATAAAACGTTTATAGACTGGTCTGGGCTATTATATAGTCGATGAATTTCTACAAAGTTAGCACCGAATACATCGAAAATATTAAGTGTAAAACAAAGTTTGATTTTATTTTCGTCACTAGAGTTGTACCCTAATTCTTTACATTGACATCTCAATCACTCTTTTTTAATCGAATCAGTTGATGGCAGTCGACATTTTTTTTTTACTTACTATCTGAAGTAAAATTGCCCGCGTAATTACTAGCCCCAATGTACCCGTGACCGCATCACAAATTAATCGATTGCGGATGCACAATTACCGATTTTATTTTCGATTCTGTGTTACTACAAATATTACAAAGGCAAACTGTTTCGAATCAATTAGGTAATGACCGCGAAGGCATTCATTAATTATGTAAACACAAAGAACACTATTTGGAGGTTTATTTTTCGATAGCGGAACAGCATATACGATAAGAAAGCGTAGAGGACGACCATGTGTACAAGACCATTGAAACGGGGATTTTAGTATTTTTTTATATTTACTTTTCATAATATTTGAGAAAACCATGTTGAAGGGGGGCGAACGATTGGTTTTCAGCATCTAAGATAGATGGGAAGATCTCAGTAAAAACGTCACTTTGGTCTGGTTAATTTCTTTTATTCGATGCAATGATTAAGTTTACATTTACATTTCACTTTAGACACAATTAATTATAATTAAAAATTTACAACCTCAAACATGATTAAAAATATAAGCGTTGGCAAAAAAAAATTAAAAATGGCCAACTCGACCCAGCAATGAGGCCTGGTCAGCTCGGCAAACTGTTCCAGAAGGCCGATTGGAAAACGATTTACAAACATAAAAAATAAAATTAGTACCGCAACTTGACCCCTCGGGGGCTGACACTATAGACAACCGATTTTGATGAGCGATTCATATAAAAGTGTCTTAAGAAATTTGATCGATGGTGACTTCTGGCATATTTTTATTGGCTAGGCTCCCCTTCATATTATGTAAATGTTAAAATAAATTACCATTTCTTTCTAATTTCTGAGCAATCTCTTTCCAGACATTACTTCTCATATTTTGGTCCCTATCTTCATTGTAAAGGATAGGATATCCTTTCACTAATTCAGTAACTTACAAACGTTTGACAAACGTGAAACACGCATCGAGTGAGCTATTGTTATTACCCAACCTGCCAATGGTGACGCCTTCTGTTAGAGATTTTAACATCGTTCAGCGATATTGCTTCGTATGTTGTTCTTCGTTTTCATTCTTTTGATTTTATTTTATGAGTAGTTTTTGTTTGCAATTTTTTTCTAGCCGCAATTCAAAACAAAACCCCGACAAGTGTTTAATGTGTTTTTCATAAATAAATTAAATTAAATTGAACGTGACCGTTTCGAAAAAATCTGTCTTGCATATAATAACATCACATGTAGGTATGAACTTTTCTCAGGACGTAAACATTCGCGGTGTATATAAAATAAAATGTTATGCAATGCACACACAGCTCCGACAAACCAGTTACTTTAGACATTCAGTATTTCAAATTCAATTCCGTCTTCTATGACGGTTACGGTTATACTAGTTTATTTATACCTTTCTAGAGAGCTTACAAGATACTCGCGAAAAATACGACCTTTATTAAAATGTTAACTTTCTAGCGAAGTTGACACCCTAAATTAAAACAATTAATTAAAAGTTCACCGTAAAAATATTTTAATTTATTACTTATCGGTGGGGGTGTATTGAAAACTCAAAATTAAAACCCAACCCTTTCGCTCCTACGTTTGACTTTAATCTTTTTTCGTGACACCGAAGATCGGAAGGGTTAACACAAAGATACGCCCTGGGCGAAAGGTGCGCGCGGGGAAGTGTTTGAAAGTGTTTTCGGAGGGGTACGGGGTACAATGCGGGAACTGCCACCTTATATTTACAATAAATAATTAACTTTCGCGTTATTTAGTTTACCCATTATCTGGTATCTGCAAAGATGCTGCAAGATGCCATCGGGGAGGTCGGGGATAGTCGTCACTGGGATAATACATATTTTTTCAGTTGTCAGAAAGTGATAAATATAGATAAATCTTTATTAAATCTATTAAATTTTCTCATCTGGGAACTCGCTTTTTTGACAACATAAAACAGCATTATCAAATGAATGTTCCCGAATTTCAATTAAAATAATATTAACTTATATTTTTACATCACAATAACCTCATTGGTGTGTATTTTTAAATATTTGTGTGTTAATAAACTGTTAATTAAAAAATTCCACTCTTCCTTATTTGCAGGTGATAGAATATTCCCTACTCATAGCGTAGCTACACGGTTTATCCAAAATTCTCTATCCCCACCAGATTTATTGCTTTCTCTCAGGTCATCTCAGCGTCCCGTAGCTCCACTGAATACATCCTATGGATGGTCATCAGCACCCTTCTACAGTGACAGAATCCATCCGGTTGGTAGGAAGAGACAGACAGGATTCAGGCTCCTCTGGGGCATCTGCAGCACATGTCCAAGCCAGGTCCATCGTCGCTTTTTTTAATTTAGACTTATTAAGAGGCTGGTTCTTCCACTTTCTTATCTCCGAGTGCCTAACAAAATCAAACCACCGTATCCCTAGTATTTTCCACAAACGTCTGTTTTAAATCATAGTATACGGTTACCCTGTGCTTTGGTTATACAATAGGCCGACGATATTGCATAATATGTTCTGACAACATCAGAAGAGTGAATATATGGTTATTCTATAAAATAACATGATGTCCATTCAAAAAAATTATCGTAGTTTGAAAGATATAGGATAAAAACACATGATTCGTAATGCAGAAGAAATCACATAATTTAAATAGGACAGATGGTTCATCATTATTAAATTTATTTACCTTGGGATGTTCAACTCCAAACACTAGTAATTAATTTTGAAATAAGTAGTGTTATTGTAAATAATACTAATATCGTTTGTGTCTTACCTCTTCTCTACGTCCAGTAGAAGGACATAAACCCACCACACCTTTCATTTTCAATGTGAGAATTAGAATCATTGCTTATTTATATTGATATTTGGTCATTGGACTATCCAAGCTATCAATTTTAATTCTGTATTAATTTAAATCCGTTTTATCTTACTTTTCTGTTCTTCGGTTTTTATGTTCAATATTTTCGCTATTTAGCAATATAATATAACAAAATTACTCTTTCCTTCGTTGTATCTAGTATCCAAAAAATGAAATTTTGAAAATTGTTAATTCCTATATTTATATTTTAGAAACTTAAAATACCAGAACTATCAAAATGGATGTCTTTGTGAGTATCATAATAAAATATTAATATCCAGTTTCAAAGATACTAACGCCGATTAGTAGCATAATCTGAAACTTACCCCGACGTTGACAACATGGCCCCACCTCCCCGAACCCATAACCCATTAAAGTTCTAATTGAAAATTGCATTAAGGCCGTAAATTTAACCCGCCAACCCCGATGCTAAAACTCTTTTGTCCACCCCGCGAATGATAGTTAAGTCCGCCCGACTCACTTAGGAAACACCGAGTGACGTCATTTATTATTATCGACTCCCATGACGTCACAACTTTGCTAATAAAAATGACAATTTAAAGTCATCGATAATTCAACATTTTTTTTTCAGTTGTTTATTTACAATTTTTATACATTCTTTCTATTTTAAATTAAATTGAATTAATATTTTTTTGGAGTATAAGGAAAATTATGGATAAGTGATTCACTTTGCAAACAATTTCGAGATTTCAGGGTTCATGCTTTTTTGATCCGGGATTGGTCATAGAGCAAAATTACATGTTATAAATTGTATATTTAAAACTGAATCTGTGTCCATTATCTCTTCACTTTGAATGAAAATACGATTTTTTTATTGAGAAAATTTTAGTTGCAGATAAAATTGTTTTTTTTTTTTATGAAAATAATGCAAACAAATATATATATCGTCGTTATTCCGGACGAAGACACTAACTGAAAAATACTAGTTTTGAGAAATTGGACTTCGAAGTTTGTCAAATGTTTGAAATGCTATACCTTTTTCATTTTGTGTGTTTGTACAAAACTGTTTTTATGTAAAAGTGTAATTTATAAAAATAAGTGTATTCTTCCATACGGTAGAGTTTGAAATAAGGAACATTTTGGTATAACTAATTCAATATGTCATTTTTTCGATTTTGTGTTTTCTTCCAGAACAGCAAAGATATATTGTTGTCAAATCTATCTCTTCCTGTATAAATAAGTTACGAAATATGAGAAGGAGAGGAGACCACACTATATATAATTATGTTGGTATTATAAAAATGTATATACTTAATTATAATAGTTGATTATGAAGTATATGACCCTAGAATAACGAATTAGTCTGACTACGTTATGCAAATACATGCTACCAATAATTTGAAAATACTCACGAACGTTTCGAAACCAGTCATGTCGTCAAAAGTCACAGTTTTTTTGATTATTGTTAATAATAATTGATAAAGTTGTACAATAATTATTTACAATCTATTCCATCTTTGGTCGCTTTAAGATACCTAAATGCTTAGGAAGTCATTATAATTCCGTTATCCAGAGTCGGCAATGGTGAGGGGGGTCTTCTGACCTTTAATTCTGATGTACGGATATTATAAAACAATTTATTAAAGATGATAAATTCATCAACCGACAACAAAGGACTTCTGGTAGGGCAGGTGAACTAAAAAAACCGTTTCTACAGGATAATCAAAATATCAAATTTAATTTTATCATATTTTATTTCTTTTGAATTATTAAAAAAATATGTACTCTTCCAAGTCTTAGTACAGTTGTCGATGCTATATTTTTTTGACCATATCCGCTCTCAACGTAGAGCATATGGTCCCCTAACGAAACGTCGAGAACTGCTTGTTACTCAGTTTCTCAACCTCTTTTACAGGACTAGTGGTAGGCTAATCGCTCTCACTACGCCCAATTTTTAGAATCGGATGGGTTTGAAGGAAACTATATTTTGTGCTATTAAATATTCCCCATTTGTTTGCTCCCATGCTACTTTCTATTTAAATGTTCTATAATACTCATTTCCGAATGTATAATATTTATTAACATGTTGAAAGTTATACAATTTATTTTTTCTAATGTTCTTAAGATTTTATGAAAACCGGTTTCAATCCTGAACATTTTTAATTGATCAAATATACGGATACATACGATACTTAATATAGCGGTCACATTTTGTTTTTTGTTTCAATATTTTTTTTTTAAGCACAATAGTGCATGTTTAAATGATTTGTAACGTGAAGCTCTGTATCAGGCCAAGAAAATTAGAAGTGAATTATATAGTCGTATAACAGCGACTGCATACCATAACGGGTGGAGGTGGAGCAACCAACATGTGATAAAATTCACAGAAATTACAGGATACTTAATATCATTTAAACCAGTCACATTTTCTTTTTCTCTGTATGTTTCATTTTTGTTCAAGCACAATAAGATTGTTCCCTCATTTGTTCAAGAAAATGGGGATTGAATTCGTTTCCTTTCTTGGTCGTTATTGCGTTATGGAAAGCAGCCATGGAACATTTCCTGCATACACATAACGTGTAGATGTTGGACAACCAATTTGAGGTAAGTAAAATAAAGTAGCGTTATTATACATCGACTGTAGAAGGTAAAAAGGACGTAACCCACACACAAAAACATATTATGTATAACCGAAATAAAAAGAGTATTAAATTGTATACATTGTGATTATCGAAAAGAAATACTTTGAAAAGACCGAGGGATAAATCCTTTTGCTTTTCTACAGTAGATATATTATATCCACTCGTTTTGTGTGAGTTATACACAATATTGTTTGGTGTGGGTTACGTCCTTTTTCCTTTCCAAAGTTGATATTTACACTAATTATTTTACATCCTGCTCACAAGTCATAATAGATTATGTGAATTTATTCTACTATTCGTAGGGTACTTGGTGCAGTGGTCAACGTCATTGGCTACGGTTACGGATGTCTCGGGTCCCGGTGCGGACAGTTTCGCAAATTGATTTTTCAATCGATTGATGGATTTCTGTTCGAAGACATGGATATTTCTGATGTCTAGAATTCCCCTGCCACCCATCCGATCCTAAAAACGCGGCATAGCGAGAGCGATTAGCTAATTAGTATTAATATCCCTACTCTCTTCGAAAATGATTTAATGAAAATTTTCTCGTAACGTAAAAAAACGTCTATTGCAACACCTCCATTATGAGTTCATTTGCTGCACATTGGGAACGGACATAAATTACCTAGTAAAATAAATTTATTACAACTTTTTTTATTATGTATAAAACATTAAAATGTATATTTTCGGAATTTTTGTTTTATAAAACAATTAATTTGCACACTGAATAATTTAACATTCAAATATATATTATTTAATTCGTTATTAATTATTAATTTGTATCGTTCAAGACTCACAATCTTTCTGATCACCCTACCGCAATACAATTATCATTAATAAGTAGAAATCAAAATAAGGAGGATCGAAGGGGCCCTAATCGTTTCCTTTTATAAAACAAAATATCCCTTAAGACGTTACTAAAATAGACGTCAAAATTGCGTGGCAATCGCACCAAGACAGCGAGGCCTAAGCAGGTGTTTTTGACCCCTGTGAATACTCAAATGAAGATAGTGGATTCATAACGATGTCTTAAAGGTGAAATGATCGCATTTTCCATGTCCACTACCTATGTGGAACATATTAATTTTAATTTATCATTTTCAAAAAAAAAAACATTTATACGAGAACTGGTTGTAACGAAATTCATCAACTTACTTACCCACCACTGCTTTTCCGTCCGTTAATTTTATAAAGCAGTATCTACTGGCGTAACCAACCAATAATCCAACTGTGATATTCTTAGAAGCAATTTCTCAAGATTTATTGGCGTGGACTTAGTGTGCATAAAATCAATCCCTCCAGATAAATTCAAAGTCATACACACACTCTCTCTACGTCAGTGTATGCGCAGATTGTGATTTTAACATGTGAGTGATTTTTAAGCTTACGTAAATGACGAAAGGTGGCACTATACTTGAGTATACATATTGGAATTTACGAAATTTGAGTTGTAAACGCTGGAATAAATTATGCACAATTTCGCGCTCTAACTGATCCAGTACTCTGAACAAAATTGTAATTTTTTCTGAAAATCCTATATTTATAAATATGTAAAAAGTACTTAATTGTTAAGCACCTGTTTAATGAAATGTATAAAACTCGGGTACTAATTTATAATATTTGATTTACGGTGACCATTTGAATATTGCTAATACCATTATCTCAATATCAGTTATTTGGAGGTGTTTCAGTAATGATCTGGACGATCGATATATTTATGTGGTATTAGCGAAAAACAATAAATATAATTATTTAATACATACAAAATTACCATTATTTGTTCCACAAAATAACATTATTACCAAAAAAAACTGCCACCAGGTAATTTCTAGCATATATCAACACTCCCGACGTATAATCCTGTATCTGCAAACATGAAATTTTACAGAAGAGTATTTCAAAGATACATAACGCAACTAAAAAGTAACGAGTGCATGTATCTTCTTCAAAATTGGGACATTGCTACTATTTTTAATCCAATTTTCCTTTTGTTGTTTCATACCTGCCCATATGAACTGAGTGCGTAAATGTCGAAAATGCAAAAGACATAATAATCACATATTTGGCACTTACCTGATTATACGTAGCGAATGTCGATATGCGATGAACAGCTATGTATATATAAATCTATACTTTAAAGCAGAAAGCAGATATATCTTTCTGTCAGTCTGTATGTCACAAGAACTTCTTCCAAACGGTGAACAGTATCGTCGTGAAATTTACACGTGTCATTTCTAGGTCAATTGAGCTATTTTCAAAGTTCAACTTTTAACATTATTATCAAATAATGGATTGTAAGTGTTACTTGAAGCACAGTGCTCAGTGATATTTTAACAGTTACCGTTAGTTTTTTCAAAAGAGTTTACAGAGTTTGAATCTGTCCCAGGCAATGTTGGGTAATAAATACTAGTTTATACTGTATATAAATTTTCTTGCAATTGAAAAACCGTAATCTTATATTCTGAATAATCATTAGTTTGATAGTAAGAAATCGACGTGCAATCGGAATAAAATAAAAAAATATATCGACGCTGTTTTGAACAATTTATGTAACCCTTAAAATTGAAATTGTTCAAGGAGTAAAAAGCGTGTTTTTATCGAATACATTATATGGTGAGTTGCGTTATGAATCTTTGAAATGCACTTGATGCGAACGATACGCAGACAGACTAAAAGCGTTCGTGTGTGTGCTGTGCACTAAATTTCAAGAATACTCTCACAACCACACTATCTCTGCGTATGCGCTGACATACTAAGAGAGTGATGCGATAAATGAAGACAAATATAATCATATTTCAATAACTATTTTAGCAGCTAGCCATTATCAGAACCATGGTTAAACGTATTTTTTACCTTAAGTTACAATATATCGACGGTGTTTTGGCAAATTGATGTAACCCTCAAAATTGAAATTGTTCAGGAGAGAGTAATAACTGTTTTGTATTGAAAACATTACATGGTGAGTTGCGTTATGAATGTATGAAATGCACGATTCGGGATTATACGTAGGGAATGTCGATATAATAGTGGTTTACATCAAGTGGTCGGGTTAAATGATGCTTCTCTTCCAAAAAGTGGTCAATTTATTTTTCTAATTTCCATCATTTAGCCAAGACCTGCTCTATCCTCGTTTAAATGAGATCTAATCATTAACTCATTTTTGTATTTTTTGAAGGTACATCAATTGGCCAAAACATAGTCGAATATTCTTTTCAGATTAATGATCAAATAAATAACTAAGGCTTTGAGTAATTGTTTTAAATTTGTACTAATTCTGACAACCAACGTTATAATCTCTTAGTCGTAGATGCACGTAATAATAATCATTCTCTTCGGGTAATATAAATCGATCGTTAGTATTATATACTATCTCCTGGGGCGAAGTTAGCGGCCCGTGACTGCAGCGGGTCCTGTAGCCCTTGTTGTACATTAAACAGTGACGTCCGAGTGGAAATTAGCTTAACCTTATTATTACAATTTGTTTTACTGGTATACATACTACACTGTCGGTCTTAGCACAGCTACTGTGTCAAGATTTTTAAGTGAAAATATTCCACATCTCAATGTCTGGACGCGCCATTTTGATTAAATAATGCACATTAATTGTTTCCATCTGTAAAAATAAATTGTATGATAGTTGGAATAGTGAAAGAAGACGAAATGATTTTGTTTTGAGATAACCGTCTTTTAAGAAAATCATGAAGTCCATCTATTTAATTACGTTAATTATTATATAAAACTAACCAAACTGCGAGACTCGTTAATCATTTACAAATTCGATTTAAGGACTAGCAATTCTTTTTATAGTTTTTTGCCACTAATAACTGTGAACGAAATTTACTTAATTAGTTCAAGATAATTTAGTAAGTAGTTGATAGTTAATTCGGCTTAACGCCATCGTCAGAACTATGACAGATAATTCTGTCGATGGCGTTGAGCCAAAATAGCTATCAACTACCTAATATTTTTTTTGAAACTAAATTCTTTAACATTTTATCATATTGTAATGTAGTTCTACCAGGTAAATGCCAATTCAATTAATTAATTCATATTGATTGCATCAAATGACGTAAATAAATACGTGGAATATGGCTGAGCTTGGTATAATAATTATATTATGATATTTAAACAGAAGATGTTTGCGGCGAATACGAAGGGGTACGATGGTTTGATTTTGTCAGGAACTCGGAGGTAAGAGACTGGACGGACGAGCCTCTTATTACGTCCAAAATAAAAAAGCGACGATGGACTTGGCTTGGACACGTGCTGCGGATGCCCTAGGAGAGCCTGAATCCTGCCTGTCTCCTCTACCAACTTCCCGTCGCCCTGGAAGGTCGCTGATGATAGGATGTATTCGGCGGAGCTGATATGACCTAGGAGGAAGCGAGGAGGCTGACGGGGAACAGAGAAGCTTGGAGGAACCACGTGATAGTCATATGCCCGAATAGGGAGCGGTCATGGTTTAAAAAAAAATTAAACAGAACTATTATCATTCAAAATATTTTCAAAATAGTTGTTTTAGCTTTAAATTCTTCGTCTTATTCATAAGCCAGTCCTGTAGACGAGTGTTCAATACTCATTCGTCATTTCGGTTGCTGTGTCCACAGGCTTTGAATCCCAGTGCGGACAATTTCATATTTTGATTTTTCAATTGATTAATGGACTTATATAGCTTATTATCGATAAATTTTATATTTTCTGCCACCCATCCGATCCTAAAGCTGAGCAGTTAGCTTTCTCCTATCAGTTCTACTAACAAAAGCTTTTATTGAGATATTAAACATCATTGTTCCGCAACCTTTTCTTCCCCAAGGCGAAAACCACACCAAACTTTTCCCAGGATTTCTGAGGACTCAAATAATACTCCATAAGCTCAAAATACATATAAAAAGTTTTTACTAAAAAAGAATACAGAGAATTTACATAAGATTATAGTTTCATTCTATAAATGCACATGATGTGAGAAGTATATGCTTGGTCATTCAATATATTTGATTTTTAGCTATGAAGCGATGTGTCGCGGCACACCTAGTATCACCTCGCGGCACAGCGGTTACGGAGCACCGCTCTTAATCAAGAACGGAGAAAAATAACGACGAAAAAAAAACAATATAATATTAGATTTAATTAATTGCCTCTGAATGCGCATCATTGAGGTAAGCATCCAAAGCACATGCAGGGCTATAAGATCACACCCCCTCGTGAATGAAACCAGGCACTCCCCTGCACGTCACCTACATACCGTGTGAGGAACCAACCACCAGATGTGCATTGGGCCATGTCCTCGCAGTGTCGGACTATTTTTTAATTAGCAATAAATGAATTCAGGTTAGGTGCGATCGGTCGCGCGTGGCTATCGAACCGGGGATCTCGGTTTGGTAAGCCGACCGCGGTTGAGTTTTCTGTTTTAATGCGTTGGTTAATGAAGGCATGCGAGTGCTATTTACAGACAATAAATCGATCCGAGGGGAGTATGGCAGTTTCTCTACGGGACAACGAAAAAAACTAAAGTAAGCTTCGTGCTATGACTAACTTGTATTTTTTACTCGGCATGTTCCAAGATAGGGATAGCTTATATTAGTTCATTTAACACTCTAATTTTCTTTTTGGGATATATATATACTTTGGGATAATTTTCCCCTCAATCATCCGATTTTTTTACAAATTTTACGAATCACTTGAAAACCTATTATTTGTGACATTTATATTATAACATATTTATAATCGTAAAGCAAATTCAACACATATTGAGTTGTTTTGACGACACGTTGGAGTATTTTAGTACTAGTGGTTGGTAAGCAACTATTTCTTATTATTTTTCCTGTCGCTTTTCATTGAGTCGTCAACAATATAGCATTTTCAGTTTTAAGTTTAAAGTAAAATGTTGAGAGATGAGAGTTGAAAATAAAACAGTTGAACTAGAAATGGCAGTCAGAATCAAATGTAAAATTTTAACGTCGCTAGTGTACACCGTTTGGGAGGAGTTGTTGTAACCGACAAACATACAGATTTCTACATGTATTTTGTGCTATATAGTAGAGAAGATATAACAAGAAATACCGTTAAAAAATTTAAAGGTTTTCCCAGTGGCATCCTTATTGGCAGGCTGGTTTTATACTTTGAAAGAACAAACAATTCATTTCCACGATTTCTCAAAAAAATATCAGGAACATAAATTGTCACGTATAAGTCGAAAAAATATGTGGCCAGATACATTTCTCTTCAGGCGTTTTAACTATTTTACTAAAAGGTTAGTTGGTTAAAGTTTAAAGCCATGGATGGTATCCATACACCTTCATATAGAGAATTCTCAAAAATTTCTTCTGAACCTAATCCACAATAAGGGTATATCTCGATTTTTTTGAATCTAATCAAATGACGTCCTGTGGAGAGAGGTTGGAACGTAATTCCTAAAAAATTAACCCCCTTTTTAACTTAACTTTCTGTCCAATAGAGTACATGCATCCAAGTCTCGAGGAATTTCTCCTCGGATATTTTGGAAAACATTTAAAACACGCATAACGTTGTATCGCTGCTGAATACACCCTGTAAGAGTGAGAAGCCGTTGCGGGTGGTGATTGGTACAACGTTGAATACCCTAGGATATTTTTAAAAACTGATCAGAATTTTGAACGGTTTTAATGTAAATTAAAACCTCAAATGCAAAATAATTTTGGACATAAGTAAAAATTCATTTTTCCCAACATAATATGGCGCCATTGTAAACATTTTTATAATTCCCTACATGAATCAATTATTTGCAAAATAATACTCACAATGTTATTTTAATATGACATTATTTTATTGTTCAATATTTTGCAAAAACTTTATACTCTTTGTTACAAAATAAAATGATGATTTGCAGTGTTTAAAATATTTTTTCACAGGGGTAGTTAAGCCTTTAATACTTGATTATTTAATTTATTTTCAATTAAATTTTTTTATTGATATGTTATCAAAACAAATTTGAGTTATTGAGATTTTGTACACTTCTATGTATTATGTCAGTAACGACCCGGGTTTCGCCTTTCGTCATCTTCAGGCATTCGAGCTCACGAATGAACTCGAACTGACATACAAGGAAAATACATAAAATTGTACAAAACCTCATTAACTCAAATTTGATATTGAAATTCCATCAAGCACCCTCAGTCGATGTCTTAAATTATTGTTATCAAAACATTACAGAAAATACTTCCTGTGAGAAAAAGTGAAACCGTAGTGGGCGGTGATGGATATAACGTTGAGTAAACCAGGGGACGTAGTAGACACTGCGTGATTGTCATCATATTTTTTTACCATATCCCCTCCCAATGTGGAACATAAATTGTCGGCTCCGTGGTGCGTTACGGATGATTCGGATTCAAGTCCCGGTGAGGACAGTTTCATAAATTGATTTACGGATTGTGATGTCTAGAATTCCCTCCCAACCGTCCGATCCCAAAAAATGGGCGTAGCGAGAGCGATTAGCTAACCAATAGTCCAGTCTTAGTCCTATTCTTGTATCCCTACTCTTTTCGAAAAAGAGATGTTGAGCAACTGATTAACAATCAGTTCTCGTTGAAAACTTCTGTTGAGGTACATCCATTAAGAGGCCATATGCTCCACGCTGGGAGCGGATATGATAAAAAAAGAAGGGAGAATTTATCTCATCGGAAATTACTTTTATAAGAAATTATTGTTAGCTCGAATTTGAGGATATATGCTAGAAATATACGCTTTGGATCGGTTAGGTTGTAGATAGAAAAGAGTGTAACCATCATAGACATCTGTGTATATATAAGTTTTCTACGGGAACTGTTTATTGGTCAGTTCCTCAACCTCTCTTTTCAAAGATAGTAAGAATAGAACGATAGGGGTAGGACAGGAATAGTGGTTGACTAATCGCTTTTGCTAAGCCCCGTTTTTAGGATAGGATAGGTGAGTGGGAATTCTAGACATCACAAACATCTACGAACAGAAATTCATTAAAATAAATTTATTACTCTGTCAGTACCGGGACATGCATAACCGTAGCCAACGACGTTGACCACTGCACCACGGTACCGCATTTAAATACGTAAATCTGTAATAAATGATTGTCGGAAAAGACTCATTGAAGGATTCGAGTCCACGACCCACGTAACAGAATATCACAAACACTCTACTGCACGACTAAAAACTAAATTTTATTGTTATTATGTATACTTTCTATAATACTGTTTTCAAACAATCAAATCAAAATTCAGACCGCGAACCGCGCATTTGTCTGTCCAAATGTAATCCAGTGGCGTTCATTGTATTGGTTACAAATAACTATAAAGGCTGACATTAAAAAAAGTGCTCGCTAGACCGTGTCGGAGGACCAAAGCATCGGTTGAAAGTGCATCGATTTGCATACATTATCGATAAAATAATTAGATGTTGCATTTATAATTCGAAACGCTGCATTTTAATCAGGGAGTCGGAGCTTCGAGTCCAACCGACTGGAAACGAAAGCTCTTTTGGTCAGCTGCGTTACTAAGAGACCCGCGAAATCGGTCATAGTTTCGGTGGAATTACGACATCCAATCCCGGACCGTTTTTGTGATCCCAGGATTTCGAGATTCACAATTTCTGGTCTAATGAGTAGGTGCAAAATCATCATAAACACGCATGACTTCGGATACAAATACATTTATCAATTAAAAACATTTTATTATATTATAGCTTTTACGTTATAATCAACAGTAAATATTAAAAAAGAAAAACTTTTCTCATTCAAAGAAAAATGTTTAGCGCTAAATACTTATTTCGGCTTACACGATGCAGAAATGAGAAGTCTTCCATTCTTTACAACGTAAAATGTTATATACCTGATGATTATTTGACAAATCGTGGACATGAATTGTTTATTCTCCTAAACTGTACAACTACCCACTTATCGTGATGCCTTTGCTAAGAGTTTTAACATTAATACTTTGTTGAAAATCATTTTTAAAAATTATTTTAATATTAAAGTAATTTTAATATTCCACTGCCTATTTTCCTAAACTTCATTTTTAAGTTGAGAATTAAAATCATTGTTTACCTTAGAATTAAACAACCTAGCGATATAGTTCGCCTGAAGATGCTTCTTCAAAAAGCGAAACACGTACCACTGCCTGTGGAATAACAAACATATCAACATTAATTTTATATTTACATTCTTTTCAATAAATTGAATCGAACTGAAACGTCGAAAGTTTTTGGAAAGCCATTATATTGATCAAAATAAAGCACTTATTTTACAATATTATTAGGACGGGAATCACTCAATGATTGAGCATCATCAACTGATACAATCAATTTTATATTGATAACAAAAAAAATTGCATTAATTGTACAACATATTTGCAGCAGTGCTAGTTGTGCCACAGCGTCGAACACAGCGGAGTGGTATCCTAATGAACAAAAATAGTAAGTTATAATTTATACTGTTTTCATAAATATTCACAATTTTTTAATAGGGGTATCAAGAATCATATTCGGTTTCGTAATTGTTAAGTTCAGTTAACATTAAACCATTAAACGGAGTGTACTGAACATAATAACGACTGTGTTTTGGACAATTGATGTAACCCTCAAAATTCAAATTGTTCAGGAGAGAGTAAAAATTGTTTTAATCGAAAACATTATACGGTGAATTGAGCTATGAATATTTGAAATGCATTTTTGTAAATTCTCATGTATGCAGATTAGAGGTCTGACAGCTCGTGAGCCACCCTCGGGTGGGTAAAGAAAATTCAGATTCGTGCACGGACCGGGCCCGGGTAAGGAATTCAATTTTAAGAAAAATATTTCGTACTATGTTCGGGTCATGAGTCAGTCATAAGGTAATAGTATTCATAACTTAAATAATTTATTTCACATATGCTATGAATATCGTTGGAAATATAGAAACAAAACATATTTTAATTGAAATGTATAAATTAATGAATTACTATATTCAAAAAAAATCGGGTATTTTTAAACCTAAAACCAAGGTAAAATTATTTTTTACTCCAAAAAAGTGGTCGATTTATTTTTCTAATCTACACCATTTGTCCGAGGCCTGCTCTGTTGTCTATAAAATGAGATCCAATCTCCAATCATTAACTCACTTTCGTATTTTTTTTTCGTATCAATTAACCAAAACACGGTCGACATAATATTAATTTTCTCGGTACTACTCCCTACAGGATCACGCGAAATCACTTTGAACAGCTATTCATAGGCTTTAGCTAAATACAATCAAACTCTAGGAATTACAACATATTAAATTGGATTGGAGATCACAGTCGGGTGGTTGAGGAACGATTCATACAAGTATCACCATGAGGAGTATCATCTATATTACCTGTAGCCGTATTACAATTGCACCATACAATAAAGTTATTAAATTTGATATCGTCCTAACAACTCAAACTGTTTTGAAGTCGCTTAGCAACCAAAATTATTTTTATTGAAATTTGTTGATTTCGCTACAATTCTAGTATTAAATTTATATATGTGTCGTAATGGCAGAAGTTGATATGTCCGTCTATGTTGGGTTTATTCTCACGATTTAAAGAAAATGTTCATCTGCATGTCGTGGTAAAATTTCATGCGTCAGCCATTAAAGATTCAAAATATATTTCGTTTGAAAAAGTATGCTAATTAATTAAAAAGGATAAGAAACCAAAAACTGTTGTGTTCCATATCGTTATTTGCCATCACACGAATACAGCATTTCAAACATTTGACATATTTCAAAATCCAATTACTCAAAATTAGTATTTTTCAGTTATTGTCTTCTTCCACAACAACGACGATATGTTATACCGTAGCTGGTCTGGAATAAAACACCAAATCGAAAAAATTAAATATTATGTTAGTTATACCAAAATTTTTCTTATTTCAAAATCTACCGTATTTTTACTTAACACTTATTTTTATAAATTTTATTTTTACTTATGAACATTTTTGTAAAAACAATCTAAATGAAAAACGTATAGCATTTCAAACATTTGGAAAACTTTAAAGCCCAATTACTCAAACCTAGTATTTTTCAGTTAGTGTCTTCTTCCAGAGCAACGTCGATATATACGTATATTTATGTACCACATAATACCCCTTACGATTCTAATATAAGTATATGAAATAAAACATGTGTTTTCATTGCATCTTATTCTCAAATGCAACTCCTTCATAGTAATGCTGTCTGTTCTTCTTGCATACAAAGTTGTCCGTCCCTTGTTTCTGGTATAACTATAATCATATGTTTTTTCTATCAATAGTCAAGCCACGCGTGACTAAACGAAGGTTGATAAGTATTTCCTAGCTTGCAATTAGTCACGCGTCAATTGGCATGTGGTTGGCAGTGCCTCCACATATAATATAATATATGCAGTGATGGACAGCAGCTCAAGGAACCGGTTATCCAGGAACGTTGCGTATATGGAACAAATGGGCGTCTTTAAGCGGTTGACTTTGTATGAGGTGTGGCTGTCAGCCAAATAATTATCTATCATTTTGAATATTTATATATTTGTGTTATAACGGGAAATTATCACTGTGCAAATATTTTCGAAGCAGAAACATTGAGCAAAATCATTAGAGATAAATTCGAGAAGAAAATACACAAAAAAACAACCATGCACAAAATTTTAAATGGTTTAAATTTAAAAGAGTGGTTAGTGGTATTGGAAAATTATTTTAAAATATGCAAAAACTCTCAAAATCGTTGGATATCAACTCGAGAAGAAAATACATCACTAACACTCACGATCTGCAAATGTTGAAAGAATGTAAATTTGATTTAAACGCCATGTACATGTATTTTGATCAATTTTTTTGTTAATTTAATAGTATTTACTGTTATAAATAGTTACTTTAAGAAATAATAAATATATTCGTTATTAAATCACACAGCACATTGAGCTATTGAGAATTTTCAACTGAATATTCAATTCTTTCCAATTATGTCCTTCCCCAATGTGGGGCATATGGTATCATAATGGAGATATCTCAACAGATTTTTTTTAAAAAGAAATGCTTGTTACTCAGTTGCTCAATTCCTCTTTTACGAAGAAAATAAGGATATGGATAGAGCAGTACTTGTGGTTAGCTAATCGCTTTTGCTACGCCTCGTTTTTAAGATCAGATGGATGGGAGTGAGTTTTGAGACATCATAAAAATCCATGTTTACAAACAGAAAGCCAAAAATCGATCTGTCCTTGCTGGGATTCTACCCCATGACAGTTAAAGAAAACCGGTTGTGTTTTCAAGCCGATAAATTTTTATCATTATTACACTCAGAATCAATGAAATAAAATATTATTTTAACATGCGGCAACATTTATTATCAACTGTCATGTCAATCACCTGTTGCATTCCATTTTTGAAAAATGCTCCTTCCTTTGAATTTAGAACACAAACGTCAAATTGGATATAATAATTCGTAGCACACAAAGGTAGTCTTTTTAATGAATATGATCCGATATAAAATATCACATTAATCATTCAAGTCTTAGGCGAGATTGTGGCTTCAAATAATATTGCAGGTAATTTAACTGTTTTAATAATAATTATTTGAAAATTAAGCTGAAACTATAAAATAAGAAAAATTATATGTGTATTCAAAAAATATTTTAGATGTCCCTTTTAACGTGTTAACTGTCAATTCTTGGCGGAAAGACTGGAAAGGTAAGTATTATATTAAAACTAAAACACATTTTATAATGATCATATTTACATTGTTTGATAATTCCCGGGGTAAGCGAAACTGGTCCTGTGATTACTGTAAAAATGATTTTGAAAAATGTCTTTACTATGTAAACGAAACCTATTTGACGTCATAACTTATTTTCTGTACCAGATTTTTTTAAATTATCATTTAACGCGAGAACAACTCGTGGAGAAAAAGACATCAAAATTTGTTATTTTCCTCGTCGGGACTTGAACCAGGTACCCATAATAAATGAATGAAGAATTGAAGAAAACAAAATCATCTTGGGAACGCTTTATTCAATTTAAGTTTATTATAAAATAATTTGAATTTCATCAGTAATATTTTTTTTTAATTATCTGGCATTACAGTTGACAGCCAATGCGCCAAATATTTTGAAAATTGGAAAATCATACAAGAGAACCCCGATGAGAATTTTTAAAAGTCACTCATGTCCAAAATCACAAATTTAGATTGAAAAAATCTAAATTTGATATTGACCTTCCTGGGGTTTGAACCAGGACCCACCTGATTGCTAGGGCAAAGCTCTTACCACTAGACCTCAGACACCGACAATATATTTGTCGTATTAATAATCTGAGACAACCTCTGTTTAAAAAATGTTGCATTTTTACACAGAAATGACATGGTAACTATAATAAACTGGTATAACCGCACCTGTCATATATGACGGTATTGAAATTGAAATAATGAATGTCTAAAGGAGCTAGTAACGTCTGAACTGTGTGTGCATTTAATAATATTTTATTTTTGTACATACCGCGAACGCTTTGGTCATGAAAAAAATTCATACCTACATGTGATATGTGGTAATAATAAAATGTCTACAGAGCGGTCTGGGCTATTATATATAAGATTTTCTGTCCATACCATTGTTTTCCCATACAAACTTGTCTTCAAACCCTTTTTTTCTTACCTCTTGGTCTGGTTCCCCAAATATCAAAATACAATGATATTGGTTCTGCAATCTATGTTAAGGTTGTGAAAATTATATTATATTTTATTTCATTTTCTTTTTTTCTCAATTATTTTCGATTAAATTTGTTTCATGTACTGTCTACAATCTACATTATAGTTCTCAAATGCATGACGCATGCGCAAATAATTCCTTACAGTGATGATTCAATTTATGCTCTTCATTCATTTGTATCGCACTAAACGAGTTATTTTGCTCTTCCGCGAGTCGTTAATTCAAAATTCGAACAAGCTCTGATCACGTGACGAGAGACATTCGATAGAATGGCGATAGCCAACGGCGGCGTTCGAAATTTGAATTATAATAATATATCGCTCGCTTATAGAGAAATGATTATTGGCTTCGAGCGTCCACTTCCTTTCGTTTATCAACTGTCGAACGAGTCGAACTTCCGGTTCTATTTTTAAAAATAATAATATTTTATTATCTCATTGGAATCGAATGTCATTCAAATTCAAATAATATTCATTCGGCAGTGTTGCCAGATATCATGTGTTATTGAGATTTTTTTATCAAAACTAATATTTATACTCCGTTTGTCACCAGGTTTACAATGATAATTTTGCCATTATTAGAGGTTATTTATTGGACATCAAAAATTAATCGATATTTTTTATTTCATAAATTAATTTTCAAATTTTACCCCAAGGGAGTGATACCTTTATCGCTTTTATGACACGAATACATGGTATTTACTTATTTTTTTACGTGGAGCATATGGTCTTCTAATGCAGGTATCTCATTAGAATTTTCTATGAGAACTGCTTTTTACTCAGTTGCTCAACCTCTCTTTTTTTCGAAGAGAGTAGAAATATAAGTATAGGGCTAGGACAAGACTAGTGGTTAACTAATCGCTCTCGCTACACCCCGTTTTCGTAGGATAGGATGGGTGGGAGGGAAGAGTTTTAGGCATCACAAACATTCACGACTACAAACAAAAATCCATAAATCGATTGAAAAACCAATTCACGAAAATGTCCCCACTATTAATACAGTATCAGCTGCGTGGCGCAGTTGGTAGCGTCGCTGGCTACGGTAACGGATGTCTCGGGCTCAATTCCCGGCGCGGACGGTTTTCATAGATCGATCTTTCAATCGATTTATGGATTTCTGTTCGTAGTCTGAGTTCTCCCTTCCACCCATCCCATCCTCACGGGGCGTAGCGAGAGCGATTAGCTAACCACTAGTCCTGTCATAGCCCTATCCTTCTATCCCTACTCTCTTCGAAACAAGTGAGGTTGAGCAACCGAGTAACAAGCAGTTCTCGTAGAAAATTTCTGTTAAGATACCTCCATTAGGAGACCATATGCTCCACATTGGGAGCGGACATGGAAAAAGAATGAAAACCAAATACCATTCTATCAACGCTTGTATTCTACCTGTGCTGCTTTACGGTAGCGAATGATGGCACATAATAAAGACTCGAAAATAGATGCTTGCGTTGGATACTGAGGGTGAGGTGTTTGAAATAAATAAAATTAACACACAAAACATGCCGATTTTCAATTTTTTATATTAGTTAATAAGCTGAATCCACTGAAAAGATATCACAATATGTTTATCAAATCAGCGAAACACGTGTCGCTTATAGTAACCCAAAAAAGGTAATACTCTGTCGAAATATCGATTCATGGAAGCACAAACATGGTTGATTCTTAACCAAAAAATCACACATCACCTTCAGTTCGTTTTTAATTGCCTTAACAATGTCGGCGCTATAAAACACTAAAATTACGGACATTGTATGCAGTCAACCGCACCGCGGGAACGTCTGGCGAGCAGTCAACCGCGTCGAACAGGTTACATAAAACGAATGTGTATCGTATGGGATGAACCCGGCTAAGGGCTTTTTCGGAAATATTTAATGGGAATTAAATTGGAGGAAGTCTTTGCGGTCGTGTATGAATTGCAACTTTAAAACAATTAACGTTTGGGGTGGATTTTTTTGTTAATTAACACTTTGAACCCCGCTTAAATAGTAATACAGCTTTGACAGTCGGAAAATACCATTTTTTATTTTAAATCAATCAGAAGACTCAATTATTTTTGTTAATATGTTAATCCTTGGTAGAAGAAAGACGTTGGAGCTGGCTGGGTCACGTTCTGTGGATGCCTCCATAGAGCCTCGATCCTGCTTGCTTCTTCGGTGGGATTCCGGCGTCCTGGAAGACCAACGGGTACTATCTACAAGTGTACTCGGCAAAACTGAGGGACTCTGGCATGTCATGGGAGGAAGCAAAGCGATTGGCGGATGACAGGTAATCAAAGAAGCTATATGCTCCACATACAGAGCGTATATGGACGAAGAGAAAAAAGAGAAGAAAGACGTTATGTGGAGACGCAGTGTGGAGCATATAGTTACTCAGTTGCTCAACCTCTCTTTTTTCGAAGAGAGTAGGAATAGAAGGATAGGGCTAGGACAGGACTAGTGGTTACGCTACGCCCCGTGAGGATGGGATGGGTGGGTGAGGAGGGAGTTTTTAGACAACGCAAACACTCAGACTACGAACAGAAATCCATACATCGATTGAGAGATCAATTTATGAAAACTGTCCGCACCGGGAATTGACATATAAATATAATTTAATAAAAAATTATTGAATCGCTATCTTTCTTGTCTCAAGACCTGTTACCCAAGAGACGATTGATATCTATTAGTGGTCTCGGTTCATTAGACGAACGGTCAACGCTCATGGACATTCCTCTTATTTGGTTTCTGTGTCACGGGTTCTAGACCCATATTAAGAATTTCGTAAATTTACATCTTGACGAATTCTCTAATATATTTATAAATGCATGGGTATCTGTGAGCAGGTACCGCAATTTGGTTGCAAATTTTCGATACAAGACGATACCTACTAAAATACAGGGCTAGAACAATACTAGTGGTTGACTTATCGCTCTTTCTACCACCCCATTATTAGGGTAGGATGTGTGGGAGGGAATTTTAAGCATCACAAACATCCATGTCTACCAACAGAAAACCATAAATTTATGAAACTGTCCGAACAGGGACTTGAACACGAGCCACGAAGCCAACTTCGTTAATCACTGCACCACGGACCCGCCAAAGAATGTTATAATATAACATTATATTTTTGTTTTATTCATATTTAAAATATTTTAATATATTTTAATTTTAAAGAAACCAATGGAAAATGAAACAGACACGAGTGAAAGATGTGAGATTGGTCACCAACTTGTGGAGTCATTCATCCAGCAGTGGATCAACACCGGCTGAAAATGAAATATATTTAATTCTCCCCCACCCGTCCGATTCTAAAAACTTAGCAAGAGCGATCAGCAAGCTACTAGTCTTACCCTAGCCCTATTCTTCTATCTCAACTCCCTTCGATTAAATATAGGTTCAACAATTGAATAACATACAGCTCTCTTACAAAACATATTTTGAGTGAGTTTTATTAAGAGGCCTTTCGTTACACATTGGTAGCGGACATTGTTAAAATATATGTATTTGTCTTAATGTCTTATCTTTCTATCTGGAACTCAACATACACACACACACAAACAGTAACACACACTCTCTCTCTATCTCTGTTGGCGTGCGAATGTTCGCACTAGGGATAATCATCACACAAAAGTGCAAGCCGCCGAGTCTTGGGCAGCTGCTCCCGAGGCAATCCCAGTACAAAAACTGAAATAACACAATTCACATCGTTTCTAGTACTCCGCAACCTTTTCTCATTCACGGCACACCGTTAGCCGAAATATGTAAATTGTACAACAAAACTTACTATTTGATAATTTGTATGTATTTGATGAATTTGAAATAGTAACTAAGACATTTTTTAATAAAAGCCAATTAAAACTTTTTACCTTTCCATAGTGATAGAACACTTAACACACAAAAGAAAAAAAATGCGTATTTCAGGATCTTGAATGATAATGTTTATTAATATATTCGTTCATTGTTTGTAATAATTTCATTGGGAAATTTCGCCATATCTTCATCAATGCTTCTCAATATAAGTAGAAATGTTTAATTTCTACTCTAGTATTTTTTTGTTTTACACATAAGACAAACCCTATTTTATTTCATATCATTGCAGTTGCAATATCGGTCCAAGGTGCAAGCACTAATACAATTATTCCATTACATACTAAAATAATACAACATTTGTTTCGACGAGAATAATTTAAAAGTCTTGGCTACCGAATGGCTTTAATTTTTTTATATAAAAATACTTTTCTCATTTTGGACGTACTGCGCCGCGGCACACCTGGTATCGTCTCTCGGTTGCGGAGCACTGGTTTACGCCACGAGAAACATCTGCTAATAGAGTATACGTCGTATAACTGTATACTACACATAGCGTGTATTAGTATTTATGGATCCCGTGATCCTAGAGCAGTGTATGGATCCCGTATATGTATCAGTATTGATCCTTGAGCCATTTATCTATCCCGGGATATTAAATCCTTGAGCCGGACTTTAGAGCCTGAGTGCAAAGTTATACGACGTCTACTCTACCAGAACGTACGTCCTTCGCGGGTGGTGGTGGTGATTGAAAATGCAGCAATGGAACCTGATATTTCTAATATTTAATAAATGTTCAGTTTTACTTATTTGCTACCCAATTAATACTGTAATAAAGCAGGCATATTGTCAACATTCAATATATGTGAAGAAATAAAAATACATTAGATGTTTTTATGCAGTGACATTTTTGGTGAAGGGTAAAACATCAAATGGGGTATGTGCAGCGCATGTATTTTAAAAGATTTATATTACAATAATGTAGGGTGACCATTAACCCATGCACACGTTGAGACGCAGCACACCACGTGTTTTTGTAACGATAAGATCAAAATTTAGACGCCCATATTGAGATGTATGTCAGCGTAGCAAACGACTTTCACATGCATTTTTTTTAATATTGTCTGTACTCGGCGATAACTGGTTGCTATCAATGTACCCTCCAAGACGAGAGATTCTCTGCGTGGAAAAACCATAGTCTGAGCAGGCTTAACCAACAAATGCGACGGATATTTTTAACCTTTTTGCAAATAACAATGTTTATCATATTTTGTATGTATACTTCAATCCTAAAAACAGTGTAAAGCGAGAGGTATTAGCTAACCACTCGTCTTATCTCTTTCCCCATTAAACTCTTCGAAAAACGAAGTTGGGGGACTGAGTCACAAGCAGCTCTCGTTGAAAAAACTTCTTTTGAGCTCCATTATTAGTCTATATGTTTCATACTGTAAATGAATATAATACTATATTTCTTCAAATATTTAATTTGAGTATTTTGTATTAGAGTGCGCACCAGCCCGAGATGAGGTACACGGAGGTTCTAAAACAGCTGCGCGGCCGTGCAGGCACGCAGCTTAGAAGGCGCAATGGTTATAATTCACTCGCTAAACATACGTCTTTCAGAGAATATTCTTGATGTTTTGTTAGAACATGGGGATCAAAAATACTTTTTGGTATTTTATTGGTGTAAAAATTATATGATATTAATTTACAATAAATTTTCAATATACGTATCTCTCTCATGGCCATTAATTCAATACACCAGAAGTTCAAAAACTAAGAGTGGCTCAACGTGGCATGGAAAGATGCATGTTGGGCATAACGCGTAAGGACCTCAAAAGAAACCAATGGATAAGGAAGCAAACAAGAGTGAGATATGTGGTAGAGGTCACCAAATTCATGAAATGACCGTGGGCTGGACACGTCACACGGCGACCAGACAACCACTCGACAAATGCAGGCGTTCAGTAGTACCCGAGGGGCACTAAGCGACCTCAGAGGCATCCCAAAACCCGCTGGATTGATGACCTTGTCAGGTTAGGTGGAAGGACGTGGCAGCGTAAAGCTAGGAAACTAGAAGAGTGGAGGGAGCTGGGGAGGCCTTCATTCAGCAGTGGATTGATTCCGGTTTAAAATGATACCTATCTAAAGGTAAGCAAAATAAATAATATGCCTATTTGATAATTTTAGCAATTACTAGCTTATTTTTAATTTAATATCATTGTGTCACTTTAGATTATGGTCACCCTACCAAAAGGCATGAAAGTACAGCTCCGTGGCTAAGACACCGCTCGCTCAAACCGAAGACCCTTAAAAGATTTGAATAATCCTGATTTATGAGAGCGGGACGCCAGCCGAAATAAACAGAACGTATGCCTTTCAATGAAATTGAAATGACGAAAAAAATGAATTTCAAAAAATCATTCAATCACAATTTATTAAAATACAACTCTGTGTGCTTGGCTTTATCTTCTTATTTGAATAAATATATCATAATGGTATAATTTAAGACATCGACTGAGGGTGCTTGATGGAATTTCAATATCAAATTTGGATTATTGAGATTTTGTACACTTCCATGTATTTTGTCACTAACGACCCGGGTTTCGCCTTTCGGCATCTTCAGGCATTCGAGCACACGGATGGACTCGAACTGAGAGACAGTAAACATCCGTGTGCTCGAATGCCTGAAGATGCCGAAAGGCGAAACCCGGGTCGTTAGTGACAAAATACATGGAAGTGTACAAAATCTCAATAATCCAAATTTGATATCATATTGGATTGGATTGAAATAAAAATGGCGTTTTTCGTTTAGTATGTTGTATGATATGACAAAATTACAGTGTTTGTATTTTTCAACCATATATTATAGGGCAGAGATAGAAAGAGTAGTGGCTATCTGCCGATCCTGTAGCCGAGTGGTCAACTCTTTTGTATGGTCGTTTTTTTCTTTTGCGGTGACCATTTGATCGATCTCTGAACGGATACATTGATGTTTGAACGTTAAAAGGGGTGGATTTTTGTTAGGCTTACATTTCCTCTCATTCATCCTACCTCTTAAACGAAGAAAAAGAAAGCGATTTTTTCCATGTCTGCTCCCAATATGGAGCATCTACAATCAGTTTTTCTATAATAACCGCCTGTTACTTAGTTACTCAACGGCTCTTTTTCGAACAGAGTGTTGATAGAATAATAAAGCTAGGACAGAACTAGTGGTTAGCTAATCACTTTCACTACGCCCCGTTTTAAGGATAGAATGGTTCTTAGCTAACGTCTATATCTGTCCAACCTCTTTCTCCTCAAAAGATAGGTGGTAGCCTTGTCTTCTGTATCTACAATAAAATTTAAAAATATTTTTCTATAATATCGACTGTGAAAAGACAAAGGGACGTAACCCACACACAAAAATTTTGTATATAGCCCACACAAAACATGTTTTAAATTATCGAAAAAAAAATAATTTGAAAAACGGAGGGATACATTCATTTGCTTATCTACATTTGATATATAAAACATAAATATAATGTAATAACAGGTTTTTGTGAATTATACACAATATTGTTGTTTATCTTTTTTACGTCCTTTTGCCTTACAGTCGATATTATAGTCTAACACACGAACTCATTAATAATAAAATTAGTTTGAAAAATTTAAGACATTTTTTAATGAAAGCCGATATATCGGTCCGCTGGTCTTTTTAAAGATTCTGTGAACGCCGATATAACGGCTTTCATTATAAGGGTTAAGATATCTGAATCAGCTCACTGTTTTGTCTTAATAATCCTTTAGAAGGTTTCTTGTAATAATTACCAGATGAATAATTACTTTGCTCCAAGACTATGATAGAGATTACTATCGAAATTTCTTACAGCGGCAATCTCATTTCGACAAAACCCTTCCTCATAAAACATGTTTCTCGAAATCCTTTTCACGATCTATTTACAGCGTTCTTATGGCATACATCACTTATTGAATTAAGTCCGGGCAGGAACTGTCAAACTATTTTTAAATCATTCACTCGCTAGAAATATTTAATCAGGATTGA
The DNA here is from genome assembly GCA_022494535.1 of Himalopsyche phryganea. NCBI lineage: Eukaryota > Metazoa > Arthropoda > Insecta > Trichoptera > Rhyacophilidae > Himalopsyche > Himalopsyche phryganea. The sequence goes on from JAGVSL010000039.1 coordinate 2,404,992, forward strand.
AATTCTGAATTGCTTAATGAATTAAAGTGTTCGTCCTTATATGGGTTGGCAAGAACTTTAATCCAAGCACATCTGCAACAGTGAAATGACAATTTTTTTATTGACGGCTGAGGTGTTTTCTTATGACCTTCTCCAATCCAAGTCTTAAAACTTACGGGTTATAAATAATTAAACTTTGTGCTATATAGTATCCACTTGGTACACTTGAACTTTTATTTCGATAGTTTTCACTTTGGATTAGATAGTATAAACTTAGAACACTCAAACTTTAATTTTAATAGTTTCCACTTATCACTTTTAAGGTGGTAACTGTCAATTCTTGGTGGAAAGACATTATATTTTAAAAAATAAAACACAATTCATTTGTACTACTTCCACATATTTATAATGATCAGGACCGGTTTCGCTCATCATGAGCATTGTCAACTGATAAAAATACAAACATAACAGGCTTATTTATATAAAATTGAGTGTAAAAATAAAGGTATATAAAGAGGACAGACCGGCCCCGAGTTACGTCCAAAATAAAAAAGGCGACGATATATCTGGTTAGGACATGTGCTGCAAATGCCCCAAGACAGCTTGAATACTGCCTGTCTCTTCTACCAAGCGGATGAATTCTGTTGTCCTAGGCTTGTGGAAGGATGTACTCGGTGGAGCTACGGAATGCTGGGATAACCTGGGAGGAAGCAAGAAGACAAACGGGGGACAGAGAATCTTGGAGTAACCGTGTGATATGGTTTTAAAAAAATTGGATCAATTATTTTCTAGCTAAGTATATATTTTTCCGATTACGTCGAAGTATTATTTACTATTTAGGAAAATTAAAATCAAAACTTATATGAAGTCAATAGCTCTGAGTGGTTAAATACCGATAATCCTCATCAATATTTTCCAATTTAGGCGGTAGTAAATGTTATTTCGAAGGTCCGCGAACCAACCATTAACCTTTTCAGCACCGAAGATAGTTATACCTTGAATATGTCGTCTTGTCTTGTATACGGATGACGTCGAATCGATTCCTTAGTCTGCCCATCGAAAAACGGGGAGATGATTATGTCAAATGATACGATTATTCTTTTGTACGATTCACCCCTCGAGGAAAAGGGTTCAAAGACTACATTACAGTATTGAAGAATATATAATATTATAAAAGGTGGTACGTCATCTATTGAAGTATTTCTTTGAATATTTTTTAATGGGGTAAGAAAGAAGATAAGAAAGAGTTGATACGGTTGGAATAAAATCGATAAATAGATAAGTAAAAAAGTGTAATTATAAATTTATTAGTTTTTTTATGATTTTACATATTGAGGTTATACTGACAGAAGGTAGCTTCTCAAGTCATAAAAACAAGTTCTGAGATAGTCGCATTTAAAACACTATTTTTTTTTAAAATACTCTCTCTCCTATGTTCAATTGTTTGTTTTTTAAAAAGATTTTTGTAAATTGAATTAAACTCTTTCGGCATACAAATCATTAGATTTTAAAATATTTGTCGCATTGGCTGTCAGCTGTAATGCCAGATATTTCTTTAAATATTTAAATATAAAAACGTTTTGTTTATTTAATACATAATGGCTAAAGTAATATAATGACTCGATGTAAGCATAAAAATCATTATTTGCATATAATAAATTATCTAAAATCATTCAAATTACCTTTAATATCTGTGACAATAATTAATCTATATCATTTCTAATATTCAAATTTCGATTGTCGAACACCTTTGAATGTTGCCCTAGGAAAAAATACATTAATCTGCATATTAAAAAACACTTTTGTTTGCATAGCAACCCAAGCGTTAATTCCGGGTGACCCCCCATCTTCTTCGCCCCCCTTCCATCAGTACCCTTCGCTCCAGTTATTTAAATTAATTCAGATATCCATAAATGTAGATTTATCATTGATAACTTCAGACCGTTCTAGGGAATATAAATTGTAAAATTTGTACCACCGGGTATATTATTTAACAGACGGATTAGAAAATAATTTTGTTGAAAACTATTTACAATTATTAATTTAAATCAACAATATAATGATTAATTTTTATCGGTTATTCAAATCTAGAATCAAACGAAACACTTTTTATATCATGTCTGCTTCCAATGTATTGCATATTCGACGGTGTTTTGACCAAATCGATGTAACTCTCAAAATTGAAATTGTTTAGGATAGAGTAAAAACGGTTTTTGTCGAAAACTTTATATGGTGAGTTGCGTTATGAATCTTTGAAATGCACTCCTGTAATTTCTCACTTTTGTAGATACGGGATTATACGAAAGGAGTGCCGATATAATAGTGGCTTACATCCAGTGGCCTAGTGAAAATTTTTAAACCAATGTAGAACGATGTTTCCCTTCCAAAAAATGCTCAATTTATTTTTCTAATTTACATCAGTTGGCCGAGACCTGCTCTCTCGTTTTTAAAATGAGATCTAATCATTAACATTTTTTGAGAATTACAACAATTGGCCAAAACACCGTCGATATGGACTCCTAATAGAGTTTATATCAAAGATAGTTTTCAACAGGAACTGCATGTTACAACGTCTTTTTGTTTGAAGAGAGCAAAGGATAGAATGATAGGACTATGGAAAGAACTAATGTAATAATCGCTCTCGGTACGCCTTGTTTCTAGGATAGGAATTGAAATAAATTGAAAAAATCTCAATTTGACTGTGACCTCGCCTCACTAGAGCAAAGCCCCTACCACTAGGCCACAGACGTTGACAATTTTGAGAACGTCTCCGTTGATTTAGGCACGGCGTATAATATAACTGCTCTAGATTTATAAAATATATTGCCAACGGCATGCAATATATTTTTTTTAAAATAGTAATTGTTCATTCCGGGTCCGTTGTTTTCAGTTACGGATCTCACGTGTTCGAATCCCAGTGCGGTCAGTTTAAATTGATTTTTCAATCGATTTCTGTTCGATGTTTGTCTATATTTTAAAAATGTCTAAAATTTTCTGTCACTCATGCGTAACGAGAACGATTTCCTAACCTGAAAATATTTACTGATGTCACAGTTATAGAAACGCAACATCTTCCCTAACCCTTAAAATGCTTCACTATCACAGATGCTTCAGAATTGTTCTTCTCCGAAACATTATACTGTTATAAATACTGCGTTAGTATGTGTGACTTGACGATCGATTTCAGCTCTATATACATTTTATTAATCACGCGTTTTTGAGAAAAGGCAAAATTTGAATTTCAAATTCGGTATCCATTAGCGTGGCCACTTAGCGCAGTATTAATATGGGGAAAATATTTTGTCAGGGCAACACTGCCTGCCGCTGTAAATACATAGCGATATGTCACTATTTGTTCTATAAAATGTTTGTCGGTGATTTTTTAAATGTCGATTTATTTTCGAACTAAATTTCGAACGAAATTAATTGAGTTAAGATGGTATTTTTGTGTAAATGTACACATCAAAGATTTGATAGATTCTCTCCATGTATTTGAATTTCTGAAGAAGCCAAACTGTAAAACCTGGGTTTATATGACAAAATATATTAAAATATACAACGTTTTAATGATTTTGACATTTTTTTTGCGTATCACATTAGATAAAAAATTGTAAAATAAACAATTTATTTTCTTCAATCAAGAATTATGAAATATAATTGATAGTTACTTCAGCATTGCGCCATCGTCAGGGTGGAACTTAATGTCTTACTAACCTTACTTGCGTGTAGTAGTTCTACCAATGTGATACTAATTCAACCAATTCATTTACAGTATTTCATTTAATTTTTAGTAAAAACTGTAACGACCAATTATTAGAGAACATGTTAAGACAAAATAATGGATTTATAATACTACTTTTTGGCAGTAAATCGCTCCACGTTCCCTTAATAGAAGTGCAGAAGTATTTCAAAAAAATAAAACACAATCTGTTTGTACTACTTCCACATGTTTATAATGGTAAGAACCGGTTTCGCGAGCATTATTAACTGAAACGGTCCTAGTCATTATAAACATGTGGAAGTAGTACAAACAAATTGTGTTTCATTTTTTAAAATAAAATACCTTTCCACCAAGAATTGACAGTTAACACCTTAAAAGTGCAGAAGTGTTTTTTAATGGAAAGATAAATGTAGAAATTTAAATTAAGGTAAAATTTAAGCAGTTGCCTAAGTTCAAGTGGCCTATTCAACAAATGTACACTTGGGTAACAATAAGTCTTTGTGAATATGTCATCATTTTGTAATCCTAGGATATCTGCAAAATCTCAATTTTTCAGCGGACCATAAAAAGCGTTTAAAAAATAGCTTTGTCGAGTTGAAACAAAAATAAAAAAAAACACGTTATTAATATTTAATATATTTATGACAATAATTTTTGTCAATTGTATTGTTTTGCATTTCCTTACGGGAGATTTTATTAAACAAAAAAAGTCGAAAACGAACATTTTGCAATGGAAACGATTATACTCAATTTGTCCGGTTATCCAATCTTCAAAACGGAATATAAAAAGATAACAATAAGCTGTTTTCAAATCATTTCCTAACCCTATCGTAAAAGTTTGAGCATCTGACTTACAACCAGCTTTTCTGAAACAACATTTTATAAATGCTGCATCTATTAGTCACGGTAAGCAAAATATTTTAACTGTTTTACTTGATCAAGTTAAAAATACTTGAACACACTAAATTGACTAGCGCTAAACGTCCATTTTGAAAATCTTAAAATTCAAAAATCGCCGACGTGTAAAAAATTGTAATAAATGATGTCGAATTAAAAGACTATTTACTCCAGTCGAATAGCCGCGCAATGGTATGATTCGCCCCGCGTACCTGGGCTTGAACCCCGTACGCGCTAATTGCCATTCGCGTGTCAACCCTTTTGTGCGAATATGCTAAAATTTCGATACAGTTTTTTTTTTCCATTCGATATCTGTGTTACAATATTTTTACGGTTCATCTACACTTGATTAAAATAAATGGTTTCATTCTTTTTTTTGCGTGAGAAATAATTTTGAAAACATCATTACGAATGTTGTGTCAGTAATACCATTTGGGTGAAGATGGAAACTATTTTTTTTTTTGAGATGTTGCATTTATTTTTTTGAGCATCCACTTATTAGTAGACTAATATAGATGGAGCGAAACAAAACAGTCGATTCACTCACACGTCAGCTTCATTCTTATCAACTGTCTACCCAATGGATATGGACATATTTAGTGACCCACTTTGCTCTGTATTTTAATCTATTACTTTATTTTTGAGTTTTTGTCTTAGATAAAATATTGTTTCTTAATTGATATATAAAAACTGGCAATTACTTTTAATCTATTACTTTTAGCATCAGAATTTGTCGACGTAGTGACAGAAGGCGATAAGTCGAAAATCAACTGTTTTGAGATATGAATAATGTGCAATAGATTTTAGGGCAGTCTTTCATCTGAAAAAACAATCTCAGCCATATTCCATGCATTCCATATGAGTCGACAAGTTAAAATAGATGTAAATTAATGTTTTTTGGTAACCAAAACGTTTGCTTTTACTTCCTTATCTTACGAAATTGCTTTTCGGGTTAATATACCTTTCGCAAACGCTTGCCGATTGTATAGGAAAATAGACGTTGGTATAGGTCCTCGAAGGATGCTTAAAAAATATCTACATAAACCGTCAGATCTGATTTTAGCGTGTATTGTGTTACGACACTCTTCCTTTGAGCTGCTTTGTTATTTTGAATAAATAAAATAATATATATAGGTCGGGTTTGAAATGAAAGGATGCGCGAGGTGTGTTCTGAGAGTTAGATCACATTTTCAAATATTTATATTAATAAATAAACCCTAATTTCGGTATCGGGGTAGTGTAGAAAGGCGGAGAACCAAGTGGAATGGAGGAAACGGATCGATGCGACCATGGTTTACCTCGGAGCCCTCGGACTATAGCAACAGACAAACAATATGACGAATAATTTCGGTATACCTCTTAAAAAACATATTTTTCATGATCTATCGCTTCTGGATTCTTTGTTTTATCGTTTGGGCTTTTGATCGTGTTTGTGTCGTTTTCTTCTGTTGTATGCGCTTACAATGCCTGGTGAATGTATTATTATTTTTATGGTAGCGCAGGACTATTTAGCCAATCGCTATCGCTTTTTAGGGTCGTATGTGTGGGAGGAAATTCCAGATATTACAAAGATCCATGCCTTGGAAGATAAATCCATAAATCGATTTTTTGATACTGTTCGTGTTGCGTTTCGATCCCGTGTGATTCGTAACCGAAGCCAATAAAGTTGATCACCGCACCACGGACCCTATTGGATAAAATATTACAATAGCTGTGGAAATATGGAACCCTGACTTGATCCGAAACAAAAATATTGGTGCGAGCGATCTTGTAGGCAACTTGTATTCGCCATATACTCGAATATGGCTGAAGAAGCAAAAAATGAAAAAAAACACTTTTGTTAATAATTTGATTGGATGCTAGTATTAAAAGTAAATTGTTTTATATTTTTCATTTTTAACACTTCTGCTTTGAATAAATAAACTTAAACTCATGTTTTACATATTAATCTTGTGCATCATACTTCCAACATACTTGTCGGTGACTGTGATGCAGTTGAAAGCGTCGTTGGCTAGATTACGGATGTCTCGGGTTCAACCCCGGTGCAAACGGTTTTCATAAATTGATCTTTCAATCGAGATATGGATTTCTACTCGTAGTCTGAGTGTTTGTGATGTCTAAAAAACTCCCTCCCACCCATCCTATCCTCACTGAGCGTAGCGAGAGCGATTAGCAAGCCACGAGTCTTATCTTAGCCTTATCTTTCTATCTCTACACTTTTCGAAAAAAAGAGGGGTTGAGTAACAAGCAGTTCTCATAGAACAATTCGGTTGAGATACCTAAATTATGAGACCATATGCTCCACGCTGGGAGCAGACATGAAAAAAAATCATACTACCAAAAACCTAACTTTTATTTCAACATCTTTAAAACAATATCATTAGAGAATGATATACAATGCAGCCTGCAATGTAACATAATATACAAAATGTAATATAGCATAAATATATAGTCGACCTCTATGGTATAGTGGTAAGAGCTTTGCCCTAGCGATCAGGTGGGTCTTGGTTCAAGTCCCGGCAATGTCAATATTATAAGATTTTTCAATGTAAATTTCTGAATCTTGGGCATGAGCGATTTATAAAATTTCTCATCGAATTTATTTCGTAGGATTTTCCAACATTCAAAAGATTCGGCGCATTGGCTGCCAGCTGTAATGCGAAATATTTATTGTTATATTTAAAAATATTAATAAAACTATAGTACCCATATCTTAATATTTAATTTACAAATTTATCGCCGTACTATGCATGCACCCCTTCTATAATATCTATTCGATATTCAACCATTATAAAAGCGAGCAAACAAAACACATCGTGAAAGGTTTTTTTGTCAACGGACAAAGCGGATGGAGATATTATTTTACAACACATTTTTATGTTTCTATGAAACTTATTTAAATAATAAATTTATTCATAAAAAATATTACCTACGGCACTGCAAATAAACTTCACTTTTTTGTGAATGCACCTTTAAATTTATTTCACTTTTGATTTCGATTTTTTACCATCAATATATACCGTCATACTTATTGGCTTCACAACCCTACAAGGTGTATGGCCTCCGCCAACTTTCACCTTCCACTCATCTAAAGACATTTATATTCACCGATAGATTTAAAATGGAACTCACTTGGTAGAACTCTATTGTAATAAGGCAAAAAATTAAGTACGAAAAAAACTAAACGTGTTATTTTAGTTTTTGACTAAATGATTTTTAGTCGATATCACGGGTTTCCAAAATTTTTAGCCTAAGGGCCACACTGATTCCTCCACTAAGTCCCAAGGGCCAAGACCTAGCTAGCTCATCATACCAACATACTGTAGTTTTGAATTACGCGCAAAATTCGGTTGGTACTTACTTCAAGTGTCAAAAACATTTCATTGCGACGGAGATAGCCGATAGCTAACAAGGAGAAAACCAGCATCTGCTTGATTTATAAACTCATATTAAGTCAATTCGACAAAAAAAAATTTGATCAGTTGGTCATATTGGCGGTGCATGGTCTAGACGATGTGAAGTAATACTTTTTTTTCACGCACTCACCCGTGCGAACTGGTTGGTAATAAATTCAAATTAAATCAAATAAATGAAACGAATAAACTTCTTACGAGAATTGGTTGTCCGCCATTGTATCTATCTATACCACGGGTCGTCAACCTGGTACGTACCGCCCACTAGTGGGCGGTAAGGCTTCCGTGGTGGGCGGTGGGCGATTTTTGCTTTTACTCCAAAATCTTTCAAAATTTTAATTCACAATTTTTTTTTCGGAATATCTTCACCCATGGACTAAGAACATTATGATCGGATTAAATTTTTCATTACTGCATTTAGAAAGTAACACGTGCCTTATTGCAAATTCTTAGAATTTCGTCCTGGGAACCCAACGCAGACTGAAATGATTGCTTTATCTTTGCGAAAAGTGGTAAGATAATACTGTTTTGGACCAGGTAATATTTGTTGTCTTCTTCCTTTATTCAATACGACGATAATTCTTGTAATTTCTGAGAGGTTTTAGAACAATTGAAAACAGTGAAGATTTTTATTTTATTAAATAAATATTTTATTTTTATATTCATACGTGTATTGGATTGAAATAAAGCGATGTTGGTGGGCGGTAAGGAAATTTTAACCATGAAAAAAAAAGCAAAAATGGGCGGTAGGCATAAAAAGGTTGACGACCCCTGATCTATAAAAAATTATGATTGAAATGAAAACTTTATACGAACTTTGATTAGGTACATACATGAAGTAAGCTCGAAATACCATATACCATATACCTTCTTGTAAGATGACATTTTAATACATGTAAAAGTTATCAGCAGGAAGTCGAACCGAGTACACTAAGAGTTTTCCTTTACCACTTAACTACAGGGTCCGTCGTTTTTTTAACAATCAAAATATAATATATCAGCAGACAATATATTATATACCAATAGTTCTTTTTAATCATATATAATAGATCATCGGTTGAATAAAATTTGAATATTATTCAAATAATCCACAGCGCACTAGAGGGTTGACATGTGCGACGTTCTGGATCTATTTGTTTTGTATTGGGCACAAAGGAGACCCTTTCACTGCCGAGAGAGATCAAATCGATTCATATTCTTACTCTACATACATTAATTGTACCGGGTGGTTCGGAAAAACAGAAAAAAGTAATCACACGCAGTCCTAAAATATCATACTTTCCCGGAACGTCAGAAGCGTTAGAAAGTATCAAAAACTATTATGAAAATTTAATTTTTTAAGCCGTGTCCGAGCCAAATGTTGAGCATAATCGACGGTGTTTCGGCCAATTGACCCTCAGAGAGTAGAAACTGTTTTTATCGAAAACATTATATGGTGAGTTGTCTTTGAAATGCATTCCTGTCAATTTTTATGATTGTAGGAAGTGTTGATATAATAGTGGCTTACATCAAATAGACGGGTCAGAATTTTTAAGTCATCATTTTTTCACGGGAAACATCACTTTTTGAGGGTTACATCAATTGATCAAAACTTCATCGATATGATCTCTTAATGAAGGTATTTCAACGGAAGTTTTTCTATAATTGCTTGTTACTCTACAATTGCTTGTAAAAAAAAATCCTTGTTACTCAGTTGCTCAACCTCTCTTTTTTCTCGATAAAAGTATTATAAGTGTAGGACACAAAACCAACAAGCCCGTCAAAGTCACGGTTCACAGTGAATTCTTTGTGGCCCAGTCAAAAAATTTAAAAAATGTTACAAACGTTTTATGTACTATTCTATGAAAGTAAGCCTAGGTTCTAATTGAAGCTCTTTGCGGTTCAGATAAACCAAAACCTTGAAATATGAAATGTGCTACGAAATGTGAAATATATTTCGCTTCTTCAAGAAGCATCATCAGATTAACTATATCATAACGTTATGAGAAGACCCCGGATCGAAGAGAGGCGAGCGGCTGGTTATCCAGAGTCCTGGATGGGCTGTGATCACAGACAAACACCATTTCAAATCCGGTTCAAAACCTATTTATTTTCCATTCAAGATGCAGTGGTTTACATTACACAAATATATAAATCCTAACACATAAAATTGATTCTACATTTACATTTACTTAGCAAATGAATTTACTTTAAGTTATAATACAAATGACACGACAAACGATTTCAAATTAAGTCCAATGCAAATCAAAAAAAAACAAACAATTCACATCGTCACGTCACCTCCGCCGTCACTAGACCGCAGCTCGTCCCTCTTGGCAGATCGTAATCGACTGTCTACAAAATACAATTAAAAAACTCCCTGCACCGTCGGAGCTACCCCTTTCCGTCAAAATGGACTCGTCCAGTGGCCGTACCCGGCGGCTATTGAACGCATGGTAACAAGAAATGGCCGATTCTGCGAATTATTGCTGTTGCTGCTGGGTGATTTCAGTTCTGGACACTAATGACACTTATACTTAACAAAAACCAGGGTGTGTCAGTTATTTATTTTTAAGGTAAACGATGATTCTAATTTTCAACTTAAAAATAAAGGTTGGGTTTGTTTCTCTCTACCGGACGTGTGAAAGGCGTAAGACACAAACGATAATAGTACTAATTACCATAACAGTATTAATTACAAAATTAATTACTAGTGCTTGGAGGTGAAAATCCCAATGACAATTAATTTAATAGCGGTGACACACGTGTCCTATTTAAAATGTTATTTAATATTTACTTAAAGGAGCGAAATACGTGCCATATTTAGTAACATAGTCAGTGGAATAACTGAGTTATCATTTTTAATTTCGTATTAGAAATGTATTTCATATTCACCTATAAATTTTTTTTATGTATTTCTGTGCAAATAACAATTCATTTTTATATGAATCACCCTGTAGGTTATTTAACAATTCTAAAATAGCATCTATTGTATGATATATTGTTCATAAATCAAAATAATTTTTGACGGGTATTTTTAATCGATAGTTCATTTTTTTCGCATGAGATATTTTTGCATATCAATTAAGGGCAGGCATTTTATACATGTGCCTCTTAAGCAAGAAAATTATGAAAATTTAATTAAAATAATAAATTGTGAATATAGTTATTGGATCTACATTATTGTTTATAGACCATACTTACATTTCATGGTCTCTTCGAATAGTATTTATATTTCTTATCTAAGGCTTGTACATCGAAAATATGCTAATATTTGGGCATCACACGGGGAGCGAGTTAAATTCAACGCATTCGAAGAGACACACACGTCTGGCAATCAGTTAAAAGTGTAGTGCGTAGTGAAATTTGATTACGGTCAATCTTGGTAACTTTGAGCCAGTTCTGAGAGTTTTTGTATTTTTATGATTCGCCATTTATGTTTGGTATTTAGTTCTACATAGAAATGAACTAATGTCTTAAGATGAAATTTATTCAACATAAATAAATTTATTGTTATAATTGATATATAAATATAGATAAAACAAGGTGAGCACCATTTTCATCCAAATCGGGTAACTTTGGCCCACGATACAAATAATCACTGTTATTACTATAAATTCACTGATTTTAAAGCCTTGGCAACTTTTCTTTATGCTTTCTTATATTCTGTACATAATTGAGATGAGAAAAAAAATAAATAGCATGTGGTTTACAGATTAGTAATACAAATTGAAAATTTGGCTAATCCAATTTATTTCAAGACAAGTTTTTAAATTGTGCTATACCATTCCAAGCCGACAGCTTACAAATTCAACAAAAAAACAAATTATTTTGAACATTAATTCATATTTTTATCACCAGGGGCTACTCAATACCGTTGCTTAGCTAAAAAATAAGCCTATGGCATTAATATTATCATGGTATTATAACAGCATCTTTTTCCATGTAGTAGGGCAATCTTAGACCGATGGGCAAACTTACCCAAATTGGTACTTTAAATAAATTTATTTATTTATTACATTATATTTATAGTTATTATTTTCATAACGAGATGTCACTTCAAATAAATGTTTACCATTGTATTTTTGTTCTTTAAAATTGAAATTTTAATACAAGAAAAATATGTTAATATACAATAAAAATTTCAATAATATGTCACACGTCAAAAAAATCACATCAAAATTTGACAAGCGTAGCGTCATTTGAATAATAATATCATTTCAGAGAATACTTTCGCTAAAAGCTCTATTTTTTAATATCCCTAACCATTATCCTGTAGTTCTCAATGCTATCGGTATTTGATATTTAATCCACAGGATTCGATATGGTAATTCGCCCTAAATTGTTTACATAAAAGGGTGTTCTTATACCAGAGAACGCGTCCACAAATCCCAAACCAAACTTCTAAAATTTAGGTTGGAATATGCAAATATATATTGAGAATCTATCTCTCGAATTTCGAGTGTCAAATTTTGAACGCTTCTGATCTACTATTGGAAAATATTATATATATATATATATCGTGAGACTTACATAAAATACAGAAAATCGGTTAATTTTATCGCGCTTTGATTCTGCTATTAAGAATTAATATTTTACTGCTTTTTCGACTTTTTACGAAATACGAATAAAATACGAAAATGAATTAAAGATTGGATCTCATTTTAAAGATGACAGAGCAGGTTTCAGCCAAATGATGTAAATTAGAAAAATACATTGACCACTTTTTGAAAGGGAAATATCATTTTACATTGGTTTTTGGTTTAAAAATACCCGATTTTTTTTAATATAGTAATTCATTAATTTATACTTTTCAAAAAAAATATGTTTCGTTTCCATATTCCCAACGATATTCATAGCATAAGTGAAATAAATTATTTAAGTTAGCAATACTATTGCCTTATGGCTGACTCATGACTCGAACATAGTACAAAATATTTTTCTTAAATTTGATATCATTACCCGAAATATACCTTAATACGAAAATGAGTTAATTGATTGGATCTCATTTTAAAGACGATAGAGCAGGTCTCGGCCAAATTATGTAAATTAGAAAAATAAATTAACCACTTTTTGGAATAGAATCATTATACATTGGTTTTAGGCTTAAAAATTCTGACCCAGCCACTTGATGTAAGCCACTATTATATCGACACTCCTTACGTATAATCCCGTATCTGCAAACATGAGAATTTACAGGAGTGCATTTTAAAGATTCATAACGCAATTCAACGTATAATGTTCTCCATAAAAACAGATTTTACTCTCTTCCATCAATTGGCCAAAATACTGTCGATATTATATATTATAAGTTAGAGGTAAAAATACGTTTAAACATGGTTGTGACGATGGCTAGCCGCTAAAATAGCTATTACAATATAATTATATTTGTCTTCATTTATCGCTGTGCAGCATTAAATTGTGCAGCAGTCTTAAATTTTACATGTGTGTGGATTTATTGCACAGCACACACACACATACGTTATCAGTCTGCCTGCGCATCGTTTGCATCAAGCGAATTGAACGAATGTTAACAAGTAGCAATATCATCTAGTCACAATTTTTAGTTGAAAATATGTGTCGGGTCCGTGGTGCAGTGGTCAACGCCGTCAGCTTCGGTTACGGGTTCGAATACTTCAAATCCCAGCTAACCACTAGTCGTGTCCTAGCCTTATCCTTCTATCCCTAATATTTTCCAAATAAAAAAGATACGTTGAGCAACTAAGTTAAGATACCTCCATTAAATGGTAAAAAATAAAAATAAATCTCTGTCCTAGCCCTATCCTTCTATCTCTACTATGTACTACACTACAAAAAAATTGAGTAATTAACAAGCAGTTCTCTTAGAAAAACTTTTGTTGAGATATCTCCATTAGCAGGCTATATGCTTCAACTTCATTAATTATTGCTGCTTTTCACCATATCATAATGTCGTATGAGGAGCAAATTCGTTTCTTTTCTTGATCGTTACTGCGTTATGGAAGGCGGCAGTGAAACAGCGACTGCATGCACATAACGGGTGAAAGTGGGGCAACCACATTATCATAATGTTGATTTAATAAACACATAAATTATCAACAAAAAAAAAAGATGGTATTACTACAGGTCAACAAAATTACCATTTGTTCCACAGAAAAGCATTTTATTATTATATGATGATATTCATGCGAGAACGACCTTATCGATATTTTCTTAGAAGAAGAAGGGTAAGAATGATAAAACAGTCACCTGTTGTTTTTTTTTGTTTAGAATACTTTAGTAAACTTACTTAATAATAATGTATGTCGAGGGTACACTGACAGAAGGAATTAAGTCACAAAAATAAGTTCTGAATTTAAGACATTATTTTTTTCAAAGCACTCTCTCTCTCCAAAGTAAATTTTCCGTTTAAAATTTTCCGTACGTTATAAACATCATTTGTTTCGGGTTCAATTCCTCGTGCGGAAAGTTTCTTAAATTGATCTCTCAATCGATTTATTGATGATTTCTGTTCGTGTTTGTGATGTCTACATTTCTTTCCTCTCACCCATCCGATCCTCACGAGCGATTAGCTAACCGTTAGTCCTGTCCTAGCCCTATCCTTCTATCCCTGATCTCTTCGAAAAAAGGTGTTGAGCAGCCAGAGTAACAAACAGTTATAGAAAAATTCTGCTAAGATACCTCCATTAGGAGAACATAATGCTCCACATTGGGAGCGGACATGGAAGAAAAAGAACTATTATAACTTATGACTTCATACGTTCTACTATTATGTAGAGCGTTAAACTGACTTAATGCGTTCTGCCAGTATAACCTCGAAATTTAACATTACGTGCATAGAATAACAATATTTGCTTTGTTCTCGGAATAAATACCCTTAACAAAAGATCATCCCCACAACATTCGATATTTTTTTCTTAGAACTTCTGTTTGAATAAGCGTTTTTCAATAAAAATATCAAAGACGTAACAATAACATATTATTGTGAGGCTCCTTTTTTAAAACTCGGTAGCCTTTAACAACGGCTTAGAATTAAATGCACTTTTGCTTAGATGATATTCACTTTCGTAAAGATAGTTTTCACCTATAACAAATACATTCCACAAAAAACAAATTATTTCACTAAAAATGAAGTGATGTCACATTATAAAATATATTTAAACATTGAAGAAATATGTTGTACTTACGAAAAAATATTATCACATAAACAAAATAGTTTTCACTCAATATTAATACTCACACTTTGAAATCGATAGTTTCACAACTCTGTAATGAAATGTCACTTATTCTTTACTACTGCAACATAGGATTTTCCACCATAGACTAGTTTACTTGTCGCAACTCTATATTAGGCCGCCTGTATTGTCTTTGCTCCACGCGTTACAATTTATTCACTAGTATATTATAGGAGTGGTATTTATGAAGAAGCAGGGTTCTAAGTGGACATACAATATGTTAATATAATTTATTTCAATGTCCATAACATACAAAATTAAAATAATCCGTTTCAAAGTCAAGCTATCAAAATTAGTCTGTGGTAATTTGTTAAAAGAATCCGTTTCGAAGTGAAAACTATTGAAATCAAAGTTTGAGTGTACTAAGATAATACTATCTTATACAAAGTGCAAACTATCGAAACAAAAGTTCAAGTGTACCAAGTGAATACTACCTAACGCAAAGTGCAATTATTTATAACCCTTTAACAACTAGCGACTAGTTAAGGGGTGGTCAACTTATTTCGTTGGAAGATCGCATACATTTATCTGAGCTCATCATTATTCTTAACCGATTTTTTTAATGAGACCTGCTTCTTATTTAGTTACACAACCTGTATTTTTTAAACAGTTTAAGAATAGAATGTTGTTGCTAGGACAGGACTAAAGTTAACCAATCGCTCTTGCTATATGCCCGCTTTTAGGATTGGATGGGAGGGAGGGAATGTAGACATCACAGACATCCGTGAATATATTGAAGAATCAATTTATAAAATGCCCATATTGACATGGTAAATGACGACGTTAACCACTCGGCCACAGTCACGACATAAATTTAATAGCTTAAAACTTGACGTTATGGCTTTAAACTAATCCAACACTGTCAGCTGTCAGGCCCTAAGTGTAGGTCAAAATAGTCGACTTCTGCCAATGTGGAGCATATGGCCTCCTAATGGAATTATCTGATAGATCTTTTTGTAACTTAGTCGCCAGCTAAAGGACGAGTGAGTATCCAAACGCTCTCGACACACGTCGTTTTTGGGTTCGTGGGAGAGAATTTTAGAATCACAAACATCCATGCCTTCGAACATTTTTTTTCTATGTCCGCTCCCAACGTAGAGCATATGGCCTCCTAATGTAATTATCTCAACAGAAGTTTTTCTACGAGAACTGCGTGTTACTTAGTTGCTTAATTTCTGTTTTTCGTAGAGAGTAGGGATATAAGGAAAAGGTTTTTGAGGATCGGATGGGTGGGAGGGAGTTTTAGACATCACAAGCACTCATGACTACGAACAGAAATCCATAAATCGATTGGAAGATCAATTTATGAAAACTGTCCACACCGGGAATTGAACCCGAGACATCGGTAACGGTAGCCAACTGCGCCACGGAGGCGCCAACTTACTCGCATTCGAGCCCGTGACATCTGTAACCGAAGCCAACGACGTTGACCAATGCAACACGGTCCCAACACTTGTACAAAAATAATTTATTTTCAAAAAAATAATATAATACACTTCTCTCCCTTAAAGCGGGCTTTTGTAGCTATTAAGATGTGAGTCAGTCACCTTTTTGGTACCTCAATATTGTTCATTGTTTATCTCGTCAAGTACCGAACCTATAATACTTCCTTAAATGGTACCATACATGGAACCTTAAATTGTGACTCATTCGTTATACAGTGTGGTCTAAGAAAGCATTAGACTTATAAGGGAGTGGTAGATAATACACTGAATAAATAAATCATTAAAAACTATGTTAAAATGAAAAAAACGTGTAATTATATACATAAGGCATTATCCACCTACATGTCTGTAGATTTGTTATTATAAGGTTAGGACCTTTCTTCATCTGAAGGGACCTAAATATCCAGTATATACTGACAGAAGGCATTAAGTCATCAAAACAAGTTCTGACATAATAGCTTTTAAAGCAGTGTTACCCAACCTTTTTAAACCTACGGACCGGTAAAAAAAAGGAAAAAGTTTTCGCGGACAACTAATACTGAAATAAAAATGGTTTCTTATGGAAATTTTTTCAATCTTATATTGTGACAGATGGACATAAGTCAAGTAGCCAACAAATATACATATGAAATTCTCGAAAATATGTTTAGGTAGGGTTTAGCATCTGGGTTCACTATCCAAGAGCAAATATTTCCGTTCTCCCTGAGTGCACCTGAGAAGATTTACGATTGTCGATTCTGAGTAAACCAGCGACCATCCTACCAACTATTTTTATTTAACAATAACTAAAAATACAAGTAAACGTGCAGGCGAAAACATTTCATATTTAGTATGTTTGCATTGCGAATTTCTTGAAATTTGGCTTACTGTTCGCGGCCCGGCGGGAAGTCTTTGCGGCCCGGTACTGAGCCGCGGACCACCGGTTAGGAAACACTGGTTTAAAGCACTATTTTTGTGGGATGGGAGAGGATGCAATGTTCTGGAGAATTTGTAATAGTTGAATATGTTTTTTTACAATGTCCGCTCCAATATGGAGCATATAGACTCCTAATTGAGGTATCACAACAGAGGTTTCCCTACGACAACTGCTTGTTACTCAGTTGCTTAGTATCTCCTTTTCAAAAAGGCTAGCAATAGAAGGATAGGATTGGAGCAGGACTAAGATAAGGTTAGTTAGAAACTGTATGTACCGGAATTTAATACGTGGTTAAAAGATTTTGTAACGAAATGTCGCTGACATGGAGGTGGGGTAAAAATATCAAAAACCTTCTGATGCCATTTTTCAACAATTTCTAATACTTTTTAATGGACTACTCATAATTCTTTTTAATAATTAAATACAAATACAGATTTTTGAGGTTCAGATATTAGTCGTAATTTAGACAGAGGATTAAAAGATTTCGTAGCAAAATGTGACGCACAGGGTGGGGGAGGGTGCGTTCAAAAAATATTTGAATTCATGTGACGCTTGACTTGCAACATTTCCAGACTTTTTTGCATTTTTATGTTCATCGAATAATATAAATTTCCCATAAGAATATATAAAAACTAATTTAGTTTGAACAAAACATAATATATTATATTTAATCGAAGGTATTGTGTATACGCCATAATAAATTAATTTTACAATATTTTAATCAAGATATACTTTTCACACCTTAAACATTTAGAAATCATCGCCTTGGCTGCGTTAGTCTTTTTTGTAAAATAATAGAAACCAGTGGCTTTACAACTCTTCCAAATATGCAATCAAATTTTTAATTTTGTTTACAACTATACACTAAGCTGTATTTTTATAGTTTAATTTTTTTTATGAGTGTAATATAACTCATTGTCAACTTATTATAAGTACTTTATTATTTATCGATTGAGTTGGCATTCAATTGATAGAACTCCATTATAATTAGATAAATAGCTAAGTATTTAGTAACAAGTATAACCGTACCCGTCATAGATGACGGTGTTTAAATTGAAATACTGAATGTCTAAATTAGCTAGTACGTCGGAACTGTCTGTTCGTCGCATAACATATTATTTTATTGTACACCGCGAACGCTTAGGTCATAATAAAATTCATACCTTCATATGATATGTGATAATTTAATCCAATAAAGAGCGTCTACAGAGCGGTTATTTATTATAAGATACAAAAAAAATTAACGTTAATAACGTTGCTACGTTATGAAATACACCATGTGAGAAGGAAGGGGAGTCGTAGCGGGTGGTGGTGGGAACAGCGTTGAGTATCTGGGGTATTATTTTAATGTGTTTAATATAGATAAAATGAAAAAAACAGCAAAGACGTCACATATATCTTTTAAATCACTTAAAGTCAATTCGAGGAGAAAAGACATCACACGAACCCACTTCTACGATCAAAAATTTTAATTGAAAAGTTCAAATTTGATATTCACCCGGCCAGGACTTGAACCCAAGCCTATCTCATCACTAAGCCAAATAGACCGACTAATCAAACATTAACCAATGAGAATCTATCTATTTTTTCAAACGTTTAAGAAGCACTGTGTGCCGTAACGACATGCCCTGGATCTGTATAACAATAGGCCATATGTTACATTCCTGTTTCCGTTCTTAATAATATTATAAATAATAAATTTTCATCTGCCAAAAAGAGCGCGAAAGAACTATTGCGGGGGTGTGAAAGTATAATGCATTCTTAACTTCCAGACAGATATATTAATTTATGCGTATTTTTAATTGTCTCGACAGTCATCTTGGAGTTAGTCGATTATTCTTTTCATTAAATTAACATTCATTGCTTTTGGCAAATAGATAATAAAAGAAATACTATGGAAATATTCTATTCTTAGCTGTATCCTTGTAATTTGAAAAGATAATAATTTCGTATTCAATAAAATAAATAAAAACTACTGTAAGCAATTTTCTTTCTAAGACGAGCGATTCTCTGAATAAGCTGTTCAGGAATAATTTTATACCTTTTTACAAATAACAATATACAATATTTTTTTGGTGTTTTCCTATCCTAAAAAAAAGAATGCAGCGAGAGGGATTACCTAACTACTAGTCCTGCCCCTACTCCATTCTAAAAAGAGATGTTGAGTGACTGAGTAACAAGCAGTAATCGCAGAAAAAACTTCTGTTGAGATAGCTACATTAAGAGTCTATATGCTCCATATTTGTAGTCGACACGGTAAAAAAATTATGTATATTTTTTCAAAAATTAAATTTGAATATTTTGTATTTGAGTGTGCGCCAACCCAAGATGACTGCGCGGGGGCTCTAAAACCATGCGCAGCTTAGAGGTAACACTGTAGATAATATACTCAACGAATTTATTTTGAATTTAACTCAACAGTTTCCATGATCGCCTGATGATACCAAAAGTTTAAACCAGTTGTATTAATACAAACACTGGGGTAGGCATTATTACCCTATAATATGTTTTCAGTGCTAATTATTATACCTTTGAATTGAACGTTAGGAAAAATGTTAAATCATTCTACAGAATCTAAAATGGTTTTATATGAATATTGTTTTTATGGGCGTTGGCAATTATTTTATGGCGTTTTATTTTCGGTGCAGTGGTGCAATGGGAACGTCGTTGTCTACGGTTACGGATGTCTCGAGATCAAGTTCCGGTACAGACAGTTTCATAAATTGATTTTTCAATCGATATATAGATTTTTCTTCATAGTCATGAATGTTTGTGATGTCTTAAACTCCCTCCCACCCATCCGGTCCTAAATAAACGGGGCGTAGCTTTTTGAGAGATTAGCTAACCACTAGTCTTTTCCTAGTCCTATCCTTCTATCCCAAGTTTCTTCGGAAAAAAAGGGTTGAGCAACTGTGAGCTGTGAGTTTTTAACTAATCTTGTCCACAGTTCTGATTTGTCTTTATTTGTAGTGGCACACATGAGTCTTCTTACGGCATATTAGTGTGTCGCGTCACACAGTTTGACAGACACACTGCTGTAGACTTTATAGTGCAACACTTACTCTAAAACTGCCATAGCTCAATTATTATATCGTTAAACAAAGAAATTATGTATTATAATTAACATTCAATCATTGACAGTAAGTGCATGAGGGCACCCTGATTTTGGCTGAAAATTTAAATAATAATTGGTCACCCCAAAACGCTCTTGAAAAAACAAAAAAGGCAGTTTGATCAATTTTAAAATACTATTGTTTTATTTTTTATTGTATTTATTACACGCAGTACTAACTACTTCCCTAATTACTAATCTCCGGTCCCTAAGTGGTTTTATCATCGTTTATACTACGAAACTACTCAATATATACCATAATTTAGGACAATCAAAAACTGTTTTTTAAATAACAGGTTCTTCGATAGTCACTCGGCTTTTCATTTTAATGCAGGAAAACTGCAGAAAGAATTTTTTAAATGTTAATTAGCAATTCTGTCGTTTGGGGGAGCCAGTAATGTTGAAAATATACCCGATTCTCTTTTAACACGGTCTGAAAAACGAGTAAAATATATTTTTTTGCTTTTATACGGTCACAAAAACGAAAATTATTATTAAATACAATATATGTATATATTTAAAAACATTTCGGCCCTCTATGAATATTGGAATCATGATTTTTGATATTTGGCGAATTGCTTGACTTATTATTGTTTTCAAACAGTCATGTTGCTCTTATAAAGCTTTCTGTTGCATTTATAACGTGTAATGTAAATCTAAAATCATTTTAATTTATTACTTATTGAAATTGTTTTTATATATAAATGAAAACAAATTCATATTATTTTTGATTTCGAGAATTCACTATTATAAGGGTATTTTAAGCAATGGAACCTAGGAAATTTTCCATAATGTCAAATATTATTTAATTTATAATATTATTTACAACTTTATCAATAATAACTAAAATAAAGGTACCTGATAAGTAAACGTGAAGACAACAATATTGCAAATATTAAAAAAACCCTTCCAGTATTACTTTTTGTGCCCATATCCAATTGACATTACTAAATTCACAAAATATGAATTCTCAATTATTCAAATTTTTATTTTTATTGATTCTTAAAAACCGAATACCTGTTACAAATTCTATTAAATATCAGATTTCTTCTCTCAGATCATAAATTTTATCCATCACAATGACCATCAAAATTTAAATATTTTGAAAAGAAAAAATCAGGTATTTGTAAGTTATTCGAATTAATACTGTGAATTTTGAAAATAATTTGACTTTTTTTAAACAAAAATTTATTCGAAATATTTGACAGTTACTGTGTGATAATTCTTTTTAAATACGTTTATTTATATATAAGTATAAAATTATAATAATTTTATCTATTTCTTCTCTTATAAAACAATTATCTAATAAAATAATATGAAAAATCATCAAAATGTTCATTTAAGAAGAAAATTTCGATTATTAATTAAATACGTTTATTTATATATAAGTATAAACTTATAATAATTTTATCTGTTTCTTCTCTTATAAAACAATTATCTAATAAAATAATATGAAAAATCTTCAAAATGTTCATTTAAGAAGAAGATTTCGATTATTAATTAAATACGTTTATTTATATATAAGTATAAAATTATAATAATTTTATCTGTTTCTTCTCTTATAAAACAATTATCTAATAAAATAATATGAAAAATCATCAAAATGTTCATTTAAGAAGAAGATTTCGATTATTAATTAAATACGTTTATTTATATATAAGTATAAAACTATAATAATTTTATCTGTTTCTTCTCTTATAAAACAATTGTTCATTTAAGAAGAAGATACATTAAAATTAACGACGATTTATTAAATTATTTTTCTCATTAATTCATAGGGCTGCATTTATTGCGTCAGTAACTACTTCAATTATTAATCAGTAAATTTAATAAATTGTAAGTTAGTATTATAAATGGTCAGATATTTATCTAAATTAAACCTAACCTGACTATTTTTCAATTATTTACTGACCCCTTATTATTCTTACTGACTATTTACCGAATAAGTTACAGACAATTTATGTTTATAAGTTACTGACAAAATAATTGATTGCCTATTTTAAATATCATTATATTAAATAAACGGAAGACAAATAATATTGCAAATAATTCCTTTGTCAACTGAAACCTTGCCCACACTCAAGCCAGCTGTTTTATATATTTTGTAAATGGAAACGTGGTCAACTACACTTAAAAAAATCAAAAAAATTGTGATACCAAATATTACATTATAACGCATTATATCTGCTATTTAAGATTTTAAGGTGGATGACAACATCGTAAACCAAAGAAACTGATAAATTAATGGTAAAAATATCACATATTAAAAAAAAATTATCGTTGGCTTCGTTTTTACTTATGACAGCATAGTTTTCTAATACAAAGCTTGCAACTTTAAGATACTTTTTGATTTACAATGGATATAAACAAATTCTATACTTATTATATCTTATTCTCGTCTTTATCGTACAGTAAAAAAACTCTTTTATAGAATTCGATATCAAAATATATCACACGTGTATTGAATACTGAATGATGTCCTAAAATTTGCATACAGAATAATACATCTACCTACTTTGCCTTTCAAGGATTTTAGCCCTGCATCCTTTCTCACATTACCGACTTTCACATGCACATCCTGAATCCCGTCCATTCTTTAAATATGCAAAATTTTACTTTGTACGAAATCGAAGATTTATTTTATCGGTATTTGAATAATTTTATATAGAAATAATGTTTGTAACTGCGCATCTAATAGGCTACTGGTTTTAAATTCAATTCAATATATTTTTACAGTATTACAGAAGTAAAATAACGTCACAAAAGAATATAAAAATTTTAGGCTTATTACTTTTGGAGTCTTAAAAAAACCACGACTCGAACTTTAAATGCAACATAGACCCACTCTTATTTTGTCGAAAGAAATATTTTAAAACATTTATTTCTCTTCCTTTTTTCATTGAGCAGCTTACAAAAAGTTTTCATAAAATAATCAGAATAAAGTCACTTAAGAAAACGAGAAGATAAAAGAAAAAATAAATTATTATTATTAATTTTCTTAATCCGCAACGATGGATCAACAGCGAGAGTGTGTGTGTGTGTATTTGATGTGCATATCTTTGCCGTTGCAGATAGATAAGATAGACAGGCATGTAGGTATACATTTTAATAACAACATAATTATTATTATAATATAATTTACAGTCTAATAAAAAAATCATTGATCAATAATTGTCGTGTCCGTGGTGCAGTGGTCAACATCGTTAGCTTCAGTAACGGATCTCACGTACTCGAATCCCATTACGGACAGTTTCATGTCTGGGTTTATGTTTGTCTAAAATTCCCTTCCTATCTTAACCCTATCCTTCTATCCCGACTGTATTCGAAAAAATAAACGTTGAGCAACTGAGTAACAAGCAGTTCTCGTGGAAAAACTTCTGTTGTGATATCTCGACATTGTGAATGGACATGGTTAAAAAAATACATAAAATAAACACTAAAACTAATATTTCTTTTAATTTCAAAATAGTTTAATGTTTATATGAAAAATACTCAATTGGCAGTCCAATCAAATTCATTCACGCAATAGTGAGTTTCCAGGAGTAAATAATGTAATTTATACAGATTCTGTCGCATTAAATCTTAAATGATTGTTATTCCTTGAAAGAAATTCTTTTTTATACGAAATCGAACATCTGTCACGACTCCTTGCGCAAGTCCTTTTTTATTCCTACCCTCTTTACACGTGGTATGCGTCAACCCTTCTTCGTCTTACACAATTTCTGTGATTCTCAACATTCACATAAATATGTCATAAAAGATTTATTTTTAATCTACCATTCAAAATAGACTTAAGAAAATGTTGTATAATTAACGAGATTTAACATTAAGACTTGGACGGTAGTTTAAGGTGACGACATTCAAGACGTGACCACAGAATATCGGTCCTTTCCTATCGTTGTTGTCCATTTATACCGTCGACGACTGTATGTTTTTGCCTTAGTCATCACTTGCATTGATGACTTCAAGGCGGTCGCCTTTATCATTACGTATGCAGAATTGGCGTGTCTGTATCAATCAGCGCTTGAATTTACTGATTGCATTTACATATTATTTGTAAATTTGCATCGTCTATATTGATGAATCGCCACAGTTAAAAAGTAATCCAAGAAATATGTTTAGTTCATATACAAAAAAAAATTCTATATATATAAATGAATGATTGTTTGTTTTTTTTCTTCTTTGTCCCTTATACGTTCCTACACTATTCATCCGATTTGGATGAAACTTTAGTGAATTGTTGTGCATACACCCATGAAGGTTTCTGAAAAATATTCTATAATCTAAAAAAAAATAATCAAATACCTACAAACAGCGACATCTCGGTAAACCTTCTGATTTATTCGTGTACGCACCAGGTGGAAAAACAAAAAATATTTTTTTATCCAAAAGCACTTCAATAAACAGAATTAAAACACAAACACTTTCTTTCTTAGAGTGACATTGCAACGCATGACAGGTACTCGCAAGTCTACAATAAATTTAACTCGATTTATGTTGATAATTTCTAGAATTTAAAAGAAAGATATCGGGGACTAACTGACTCGAGAGACTAAATTAAGACGCAATTGGTCCTATTCTACGATTTATTAGTATCCAGACACTAATAAATAACCCTCAACAGCTTTATGTCAAACATAATAATTTTTGCATTTTCTCTATATACATAATATTTATTATTCCTATTTTATATAACTCTTTACTTGGAATACGAACAGGAGCCGGAGCAAGCACTTTGATATCGGAGCAATAGAGAAAATGATTCGCTGCAATCTTCTGATTATTTCAATAAAAATGTTGCTTTTTATTAATAACAAATAATAAAACTTTAGCAGCGTTTAACAAACAGTGCTTTAAAATTTATAAACATACCTACCATTTTAATAATAATAATAATAATATAACAATGTGAGTGTGTATGTAGGTAGGTTATAATAAATTCCCCATTACTGGGTCACCTTTACGAGGGATTTATGACCTCGAGTCATTCACATGGCCATAAAGCACCATCGATTTCCCCATAAATCCGATAGGCTACAAAATCTGCGTATTATTATTGTATGGGATTATCCTGAGCTTGCTTCAGTTATAGATAGATACTTTTGAGGTTATTTTCAAGAGTTTAATACTTATTTTTTATTGAGGGGAGACACAATGGAGTCGATATGTACAGTGAATTGTAGTTATATTTAATAATTCATTATATTTGATCGAAACTATAGACAGTAAACACAAAACGAAATTGACGATCTGTAGCTAAGTGGTCAATGATTGTTACAATATTATTCACATATTGATTTTTAAATAAATTTATGGAATTATTTCTTAAGACATTGATGATACTGATGTTAAAATTCTTTGCCTCCCACCACGAGTTACAAACCTCCGGCTTTAAGGCCACATGCGGCGTTATAGGGTGTCAACTGCTACATTTTGACTGAAATAAACAAATACATAAATAAATAAATTCCACTGTTTTCCTTCATTTATAAAGTAATTTACATCCAACAGGAAAAGGTTCGCCACCTCTGTTTCAACTGATTCTTCCACTAGTCTATTTGCAACGCCATCCCCCATTCATTACCCTTTCCATAAACAGAGGTTAAGTGACTGAATAGCAGCCAGTTGTCGTACAAAACGACTTTAGTTAAAATGCTCCATTATAAGTACATATAGGTACAACAATTTGTTTACCCCACCTCCCCCGTTATGTGTATGCAACCGCTGTTTCACGGCTACTTTTCATAACAATAACGTCATTTTCTCTGATCTTTTAACCATGCACTATTGCGCTTAAGAAAAGAAAAAATATAGAGAGATGTGAAGCTAAAATGGTAACTTCAGCAATAATCTCTACAGTAAATCTACTATTTATTTCAGAATAAGATACTCCGTAAATATATTATTGTCGGTCACAATTTAGAATCAAATTCATTAAAACTCTAAAATACATCTCATATCTTTTTCTATTGCGGTCTGCAAGGCAGTACGTAATCAAAAATGTGCTTCAAAGATGTCCCAATACATCCAGATCTGGTGCAGGTATCATAATGGCCACGACTGGGCAGGTAGTAGATGCATAGGTGCACTCGGATGCAGTGCACAGCCGTGAAATGAGCTGCATATTGATTCGCAATGCACCGCGTGGGAAATGCATCCGACCGAATTTGCATCCTTCTGTCGCATCGAATTTCCGATATGTTAATGAAAGTAGTTTTGTTTGACAACAGCTCTGCACTTATACCTACACATCGCAGATTCGATCTGGTTTCTCATAAGATAAATTTATCCAAAGTATGTTCCTTCTCTTCGTCCATTCATCACGGTGGTAAACTTATCTAAATAAATTGCACATTTAAAGTTTATTTTTACTTTTTTAGCACATTTAAGCAATATGCAATCCTTACTCAAAGCATATGGCTACCACACGGTTCCTCCAAGGTTCTCTGTCCCTCGCCAGTATTTTTGCTTCCTCCCAGATCATCCCAGCGTACTGTAGCTCCGCCGAATACATCATATAGATGGTCATCAACGGCCTTCCAGGGCGACGGAATCCATCCGATTGTCAGAAGAGACAGGCAGAATTCAGGCACCCCCTTGGGTATACGTAGCACATGTCCAAGCCTGGTCCATTGTCACTATTTTATTTTTGACGTAATAAGGGGCAGGTCCGTCCGCTCTCTTACCTGCGAGTTCCTGACAAAATCAAACCACCGTACTTCTAGTATTCGTCAGAAACATTTGTTTTCGAAGTACAGTATACGGTTATAGGATACTCTGAGTAACTTTTCACTCCGGTTCTAAGATCCGGATTACGGAATCCATACATGGCTTTAGGATCACAGGATCCATACATACGAATACACTGACTGTATATTATACAAAAAGTGTATACCCAGCGCTTTAGTGAGGTACCATGTATCGCAACCGTAAAGCAGTACAGTCCCTTAATTCCACCTATGAACATCACTGGTTAAATTGTCCTCAACTGAAAAAACCTCCTTCATCAATGTGACACGCGTTTCGCTTCTTTCGTTGCATTTCACGACCGAATACATTGCAACTTAAGCGATTATATTTCTTAACGTTGATTTATAAGTATCGAATCAATACCATAAACGTTTCACATAATTTATGTGCAATAACAACCGATAACTTGTTAAATCCTGCGCTCACTCTTGTGTACACATCTGTGAAACGGTACGATAAAGTTAAAAAAAAAATAATTTAATATTCGACTCGCACAATAGTACGGCTGCAGCTATTGCTAAACGCTAAAAGACGCCTTGAGAATTTTGATTACTCCGTTCCTTCATATAGCCGCTTCATTTGTCGTGACTCAAATTCAAATTTCAAATAATAATTATTATTTAAGACAACAATGATGACAGATTTAATTTGTTTTGAATTTACACGTAGAGAGAAGATGTTGGATAAACATTCAAATCAGACGATTACCTGCAGGTAGATAAATGAGTTGCACAACACACCTGTTAAATTGAAATAAATAATTTGAATAATCAACCGGTGTTACAGGTAGAGAATGCAGAAGAACTATCTACAGAAAAATGTCATTTTGAAACTAGAATAATTATAACGAATGTCTGACTAGAATATTGTACTGCTGATATTTAGCAATAATTGCTTAGAAATTATTCCAGTGAGCTGGATACAAAGAGAGGTGATGTTTTTAATTAAGTAATCAAAATAACTTTTAATGTGTTAACTGTCAATTCTTGGTGGAAAGGCATTTTATCGATGTTATACTAACACACTAAGTTAGTTTTTTGATGGTTTTCTGTTTTAAATATCTAAATGTATGCAATTTAAGGCTCTTCATAGTGTCAAAATTTTAGCTTAAGGACCACCATGACTCCTCTACTAAGCTCCAAGGGCCAAGACCTATATAGTTCATCATAACAACATACAATTTAAAATATCGAGCTGCTATATGTAATTTCAATATCTGTTAATCAATTTCAATTAAGATTTTGTACATTTCCATGTATTTCGTCACTAACGACTCAGGTTTCGCCTTTCGGTATCTTCAGACATTCGAGCACACAAATGAGCTCGAGCTGTCGAGTAAACAGTTTACATCGCTTATATACAAGATAAAATACGACAAATCTTATCACTAAGTTTAGGAAATAGATTGACGTAACAATGGTTTGTTTTGTAAATATTTATTTTATTAAAGTTATTGTATTACTTATAAATACTGTATGCGAAAAAAAAGGGTGTGTGGAAATAACTACAATACATTTTGTATGCATATAGGAGAAAATGGACCAGTCGCATCAATACTTCTGAATTAATAAATTTCACATTGACACATCTTGCTTTTCATCAGTGTAATTAACGCAAACCTTGTATTGTAGTTATTTCTTAACTTTCGCACACAGAATTGATACTTTCAAACCGATGTTCCTGATTTCCGTAAATAAAACCGTGGTCTATCAACAATTTAAAGTCTTCTTCTTTCTACTAACTCTATTTAATTGATGCATTGATACAATTTTATCTTAAAAATTACATTAACGTACATTGGCGTAGCGAGAGTTATTAGTTAACCACTAGTCTTTTCCTAGTACTATACTTCTATTCCTACTCTCCAATAGAAAGACAAAATGAAAAAGGTAAAACATTTTAAACATTTGACAAACTTCAAATTCGAATTACTCAAGGCTAGTATTTTTCAGTTAGTATCTTCTTCCAGTACAACGACGGTATGTAATCAAAAAACGTAATTTAAATTAAATATAAAAATAACACACTTCTTATTTCTAAATCAAAAATAGTAAATTCGACGTTTTCCGAACAAATGTATGAGGCATCCCTTTTTGAAAGCGTCAAAAGCTACAACCAACGACATCTAGTGGTGGAAAAACTAACTGCGGGAAAATCTTTGGAAAATTTCACAGCCAATGCACGTTGCATCAACAATTATTGAACTAAATTGTGATTTTTTTTTGTTGTATAGAATTAAAGTAGTTATGTAGGTATTTTTCTATTTACATTCGATTATTTTCGCATAATATCATCATGTTCAATATTTCATTATTTTTTTTAATAATACCCATGTATATAGAATCACACATTGAAGTATAAATTCGACAAGATTTTTTTATTTGTGAAAACCGTTCCGGTTCCGCCAATAAAAGTCTTCGATTGGCTAATGAGTGACAAACAATTTTTAATTGTTGAATTTTTGCGCAATAAACAAAACAAAACGCATTTTAATAAATCGTTCCTGCAATTAATATCTGCAAAAAAATAGTCTTATATAAAAATTATTTCTTAAATTGGTGAAATGAAATATTGATTGAGAAATAATTATAAACTTGACCATGATCAAAACAGGTTTCGTTTGGATGATTGATTTCGAAATAAATACATTTTTTAAATAATCAGGAAGATTTTATTAAGAATGATACAATAAGCGACAACTTTATTAGTATTATATTATTACATTTCAAGTGTCGATAGATTGGTTGTCAGGGTAATATATATATCGACTAATTGTGTAGTAAATATCTTAAATATTATATTTATTGACGTCTTACGTTTTATTTTTTAATTTCTTGTCACAGTTCATATATCATTGTAGATTTTATTCTGAAAATAGTTGAAAATTTAAGATATCGACTGAGGGTGCTTGATGTAATTTCAATATCAAATTAGAATTGTTGAGATTTTGTGCAATTCCATGTTTTCAATTCGAGTTCATTCGTGTGATCGAATGCCTGAAGATACCGAAAGGCAAAACCCGGGTTGTTACTGACAAAATACATGAAAATGTACAAAATCTCAACAATTCAAATTTGGTAGTGGAAAATGTTGAAATCCTTTTTTAAATTATTACGCCTCATAATTCATACTGTTCTTAAGCTTTCTCTAAATGAATTACGTTTTAAATATTAATATTTTTTTCTGATGACAATTAAACCTTCACCATCTATAAATAATGCAATAAAAATTAACTAAACGACATGTTTCAAGCTAATTTGTTGCATTTAAAAACAAATATTTGATAATAGAATTTTTAATTCTCTATAGGGGGGTTAAAAATGAATCGCGTCTTTGGAATACCTATTCCATCTGTCAGATTCGAAAATCGAACGCGACATTTTCCGGCGAGCGCTATGACCGAGCAGCGTTCAACGAACGCGCTCGCCATCCTCACTTCTACCTATTGCCAATTCTTCTACCTCACGACCAAAACTCCATACTAATATCTCATCTCGACGTTCCGTGTCTCAAATAAAATCACC
The DNA here is from genome assembly GCA_022494535.1 of Himalopsyche phryganea. Classification (NCBI taxonomy): domain Eukaryota; kingdom Metazoa; phylum Arthropoda; class Insecta; order Trichoptera; family Rhyacophilidae; genus Himalopsyche; species Himalopsyche phryganea. The sequence goes on from JAGVSL010000039.1 coordinate 2,435,942, forward strand.
CGATTGGCCTGGCCCCCACCCGTCGCGCCCAAACCCGAAACACAGCATACCCGAATCAACACGCCAAAGCGAGATAGATTGCAATTTTAAAAGTGGAATACAAAAGAGATAGAGAAGTCCGTCGCGAGAGCGCTAGAAAAAAAAAGAGATGCATATACCTCACGGAATGAAATGAATGTGATAGAGAAGGACGGGTGTATTTTTTTAGTTGTAAAAATCGCCGCTATGCGCCGCTAGTTTACAGGGGATTCCGAATAAGAGGCGGGGCAAGGATTTTGATGTCTTGTATTATTTTGTAGGTAGTGCTCGCCGGGGGAGAGGCGGGTGAAATGAGGGGTAAGTGACAGGGGACGTTGTTCTTCGGCTTAGTTGCGGGGTAGGCGCCGGACTGCACACACCGCGCGTGCAGCGTTCTTACCCTTACAATATTATCGCAGCAGCGATTTTCCATACCTTACAACTATTGATAAATCGAGAACTTTTCCGTGATTGTCATCTCGTGAAAATTCTTCCGCGTCCATTGTTTTAAACAATTGTGAAAACTTCGACATTTTTTTAAAAAAACATTAATAATCATTAAGTAATTAAGACATTAATTAACAATAATATTATAAAAACGATCCTTCAAAAAAACAAAAATATTTTTTACATCGACTTAATACTTCAACAATTATTGTTTTTTCTTTTCAAATTTTGTGTGTGCTTTTTTGAAGAAAAAAACTATCTAGTGACAATTTCCATATTTAATAATACTACAGGTGTTCTCTGTACGTATTTATAAATAAAAATTCATTGACATAAAAAAAGACGTTTTGTTTTAAACATTTATTAAGTTTTTTTAGACAGCTGTTTTGTTGAGTTTTGTGTTCATTTTCAATTATACCCAGTGAATATTAAAAAAAACTTTATTGTTATTAAAAAATAATAAAAAATAACAATATTTTCGAACAAGTGCAAAAATCGACTACGATTGAAAACTGTTTGTGACACTGCTTGAAAATTTCCAACGTGAATTTTTTTGTTGTTTATTGTTTGTTTTTGTGACATCATAAAAAAAAATTGGTGACATTTGTGATGATTTTCGTGACAATTCTGTGGTCATCAAGTGACAGGCTGTGACGAAAGAAGCACCTGATAAAAAATTGAGCAGGTTAGTGCTTTTTCGTTTTTGAAAATCGTTTATTATTTTTATTTACCCCATATACAAACTTAACTTACCTCACTCCAAATTCTAAGGGTTACTTCATCCCCAAGAGATTTTTTTATAATGCAAAACGAAATGCGTGAAATAATAGATATATAATAAAACACCGAAATCCAATAACAAATATTATATTCAATATTATATCAGAAAATGGATATTTCTACATTTTATGTATAATTTTTGACAGACGTATCTAAAAAAAGTTAGTGTGACAATAACATTGTTAGCATTGATTACGTATAGGTATTTGTAAGTTATTGTAATCAAAAAAAAATGTATTAGATTAGTGTTTTAGTAAATAATTTTTTTTTACATTACATCAGTCATTACTGCATCAATTATACAGTTAAATATTGTAGAACATTGTTAAACAAAAAAAGTTAAATTTAATAATGCTTGAACAACTCATTGCCATCCAGATAACTTTTAAATTGTTCCTCAATACTATATTCTATAGTTTTAAAGTTAATGAATATTTATTTTAAATGAAACAAAAAAAACTGTTAGTTACAAATACAACACACCGAAATCGAAATCCTTTTCGATACCTATTCACCTGTTTTTTTTTCTTCCAATAATTACCAATAAGTAAATATCGACGAATGTTTTATTTCTTATTAGAATTTACTTACTAGTTTCAATATTTCCTATTCGTTCTTTGATACGTCCCTTCGGTTATAATGAATTAGAGGTATTTTTTTCTATCAAATAAAATTCGGTATGTTAAGTGTTTTTACTAAGTTATTGAATATTGAAAATTGTGAAATAAACGTCTTCAATAAACGACACAACATTAATTTAAAGATATATTAAACATAGCCAGAATAAATTCAAACAAAAAATATAACCATAACTCATTGTCTAAAATATTTAGTATCACAATAAAAGTGTTTATTTAAGTAATACCTTATAGCTAACCTGACCAAACACTTAATAATTAACTTCTATATAATGTAAGAGAATATAGCATTAGTATTTCGGATATATTAAAACAATCTTTATTATAAATTTATATATAATTCTTCAATAAAATAAGTAATTATAGTTTTTTATAAGCTATCGATACTAACTTATCGAATGAAATATTTGTAATGAATAAATGTGGAATTAGTTCGATAAACTGTGTTTTATAATCTTTCCAGTAATTATTAAAAGTTTACAAATTGGAATAATTGATAATGAATTAATTATTAATAGAAGAAATAGTACTGTTAATATTTTTACATATCTATTCTTTATATCAATCAGTACTTAATGAAAATTTTGACAACAAGTGTTTGTTTCTTTTATTTTTTTATAATATTCCACAATGTAATTTATGATACGTATTACATAAAAAAAGGCGATATTAAGTAGGTATTTGGTACATAAAAATATAATTAAAATCTTTTACTGTTTTGCTTAATTTCGTCTCTTACTAAAAATATTTACGAATTGGCGATTCTATTTAAGAAAGGGTTGGCAGTATTTTCAAAGGTCATCAACATTAGCCTTGTTGTGCCGGCTATATTTAAAACAAAACTAAAAATGGGACTGAAATATAACTAGGCATATAATATTAAGTATAGTATTCAAACGAAATCTTTGAAAACCAAACTATAATCAAGATACCTATATAATATTTTAACAATACTTCCACTTAGAAAATTATCTCTGCATTTATTACAGATATAAATTACAACTAGTATAGTCAATCGATTGACAAATAAGTTTAACAATAAAATTGTAGATATTATAAACAATCTATTTAAGTTTTTGTCGTTCAAATATCAAAGTCTGCATCGCTGTTTTCGTCATTTAAGTATTTTTAATAATTACGAATTGTTACCTTCATATTAAAATTCAAGAAACAATGTTGTTTCGTTCACAACTTTTACGTGTTAAAGAAACAAATAAACCCAAGTCCAGATTTTTTCATGAAAAATGTTTTAAAGAGTTAAATTATTTTATTACATTATAATTACTTAAACAATATTTATCTTGCCATAATTATCAGTTTAAAATGTCACTATTAAACATGATATTATTTACATTAAAATAGAACACAGTCTGTAGTACATTTATTTTAAATAACCAGGACTAATTTCGATAGGCGAATGATTACTTTCATCAACTTATGAAGAAACATAATTTGAAAAACAAAAACCAAAAATATTAATGACAAATTAACAGGTATATAAAACAATAGGTTGATAATAATACCTATTAAAAATGTGAAGTGACCACTGTAAACTGTGATTTACTTCATGAAAATAATGTCTTATCACTTATCTAGATGATTTTTTGTAATTCCCGTAATCATGTGAAATCAGTGAAAATTTGGTTGTTCATCAATATTAAGACCTGTACTTGCAGGGTTTTTAATTACTGTATAATGAATGAATTTCCCAAGTATTAAAATTAATTCAGATCGCCATCAATATATCGTCATTGTTCTGGAAGAAAACACTAAATTGAAAAAATTACATATTGAGTTAGTTATATCAAAATGTTTCAAACTCTACCGTGTGGAAGAACTTAATTATTTTCTATAAGTTATAACTTTACTTAAAAATAGTTTTATTCAAACAAACTGAATGAAAAAGGTAGCATTTCAAGCATTTGAAAAACTTTAAAGTCCAAATACACAAAACTAGTGTTTTTAAGTTAGTGTCTTCTTCCAGAACGACGACGATATGTAGTTCGTAAACTTAATGATAATATTTTTTATTAATTCGTCCTAGATACATATAAATGACATTGAATATTTACTGTCAGTTTGACGTCATCCGTGTATTTAAATGCCTGAAGATACCGAAAAGCTAAACCTGGGTTGTTATTTAAAAATTTGAACGATTCAAACAGTAAAAATAATTTATTTGAAGATATAGAGAAGGCGAATATCCTGTCATTATTTATTTATACCTATGTATTATAGAACATATCAAAAAAAGACTTAATCATTTATCTCATGATTATTTACTTACTTTATATTATACATCTAGCCCAAATTCTAATTATTTATGTCCGTCTACGTGAAATGAATAAATGCATGAGATAATTTATTGCCCTTTAAATATGCTAGTCGAAATATTTTACATGCAATTGGAATATCCAATCATAAGTTGTGTGTTAAAAAAAATCTTTTTTTAGTACACCGTTTTAAAAATACATATAGGAAAGTTTACTAATTTAGAATGATTATCACACTTATTTAGGTAATATAGAAATTATACCTACGACAGAATTCATTTTATAAACAAATTAATTTTTATGTCACGATGTGAAAGAGAAAATCATTAATATTAAGAGATGCTATAATCCTTGTTATGCATTATAAGTATAGAAAATATATCGTCGTTGTTCTGGAAGAAGACACTAACTGAAAAATACCAGTATTGAGTAATTGGCCTTTGAAGTTTTTCAAATGTTTGAAATGCTATACCTTTTTCATGTAGTTTGTTTTTGAGTAAAAGTATAATACATAAAAATAAATGTGTTCTTCAATACGGTAGAGCTCGAAATGAGGAACATTTTGGTACAACTAACTCAATATGTCATTTGTTTATCTGTTCGTTACCATGCCCGCTCCCAATGTGGAGCATATGGCCTCCCAATGGAGGTATCTCAACAGAAGCTTTTTACGAGAATTGCTTGTTACTCAGTTGCTCGACCTATATTTCTTCGAAGAGAGTATGCATAGAATTATAGGGATAGGACAGGACTTGGTGGTTAGCCAATCGCTCTCGCTACGCCCCGTTTTTGAGGATCGGATGGGTGGGAGGTAGTTTTATACATCACAAACATTCTATAATTAATTTAAAAAATATCTATTCAATTATTTAATAATACCAAAAGAAATCGTCATTTTTCAGGTATTTCAGTGTATGCTTTATGGCATCTTGTATATTTGTTAATATACTGTATATATAGACATAAACCTATTGGTAATCCTTAGTCAAATGACACTCTTACACACTCTTTTTGATTGACTCTGGATAGTTTTGAATTATATTACTAAAAATTTTCTTGTATATTTAAATGGAAAACTTTTGAGTGTTTTAATATGAACTCGCTGATCTCGTGTTTATATATTATATTAATAACTTAGTAAAACTAGCTAAGTTTTAAAACTCTCTTCTTCTGTGAATTGGCTATTTTCGATTTAAAAAAAACCCGATCAATTATATCCAATTAATGATGAAAAAATCAACGGTCTTCAAGTTTTATTACAAGTGTAAATTATAAGTTTTATAAGTGCTTTTTAGATTAATATACGACTGGACGGCTGAGCGACCATTGGCGGAACTAACACGCCAGTCAAAAGCATCTTTTATTTCACTCCATTATTTATTGCAAAATGCATCTGCTGAAAAAATCGTACATTTAATTATTGCGCAGGCGATTATTTCAGACAAAAAAATATATACGGCCGGTTTTATCAAGCCTATCGCATTTTAACCCGGCTTTAAATTCAATTATTGAAGTAATGAGGTAAAAATATCAAAGCACTTACTTCTAAAAAAATATTTTGATTGTATGTATTTCAAACACTGACCGGTTTCTCACAAAATGCAAAAAATTATATGTTAAAATTTTTCGTTAGTTTTAATCGCATTTCAAAATAATTAACGGTTTCTTTTTCATAGTTTAGGCAAGTTCTAGATTTCATCCTGTTATCTGTTAATATTAATTTAGATGTCGATAACACAGTTATCATTTTCAAATCAAAAATATAATATAGAATCCATTTTTGATTTTTAGTACTTATCTAATTTGTTGTTTGATAATTTTAACATTATAAAGTAAAGTTGTTAACTCTTTCGCTGATTAAATGACTATTGATCTAGTTGTCAACTTTGTACCTTCTCTCATTTTGATATTAAAAAAAAATTACGTTGATTTTGTGACTGACAAGCAGTCGTTATAAAATATTCTAAAATACCATTTAATATATCGTCGTTTCCATTGCAAAATTTTAAATCTACAAAATCTCATTTTTTCAGGAGCGTTAAAATAGTTTAAAAAATAACTTAGGCATAGTTTTTGTCAGTTGTGTTATTTTGCATGCACGTAATGGCGATTTTTGCAGTTATAATAATAAAAAAAGTCAAAAACTCACAATACACAGATATACAATTTTGCAATAGAAACGACGATAAGCTGGTTGTCTTTATAGGAATATAAAATTAAAATTGATAACTTATTTATTCCACCGGTTGGGTTAGTACATTTAACGCGTTTCAATTATTTAAGAAGCATCTTGGTTTTGTTTTCTTCTACTGGAAGTGGGGAGGAGGTACGACACAAACGATAATCGTACTAATTACCATAACACGATACATTACCATGTCCACTACCAATGTGGAGCATATAGCCTCGTAATTAAAGTATCTAAACAGAAGTTTTTTTAAGAAAACTGCTTTCCTTGAACTCTATTTTGAAGAGAGCGGGGGTAGAAAGATAGGGATAGGGATTGCCTCTCTACGGCCTGTTATTAGGATCGGATGGGTGGGAGGGAATTTCAGATATTATAAACATACATGCCTTCGAACTGACATTTATAAATCGATTTTTTAAACAGTCCGTACTGGAATTCAAACCCGTAACATACGTAACCGAAGCTAACAACGTTGACCACTGCACCACGGACCCGACTTGCTATAGACACTTCCACAACAGTATTACGATAATTATATCTAATTGATTGCATTTTTTAAATCATTTACTCAGATGCCAATAATCATAAAAAAGCGTAATTGATTTATAAATGTCACATTATTTGTAATTTTAAAATCTATAGATGTGTAAATAAAACTTTGGCGTATATCGACTGGTTACCAAAAAACACTTTCCAAAATTAGTCTTATGTCACAATGCCTTAAGAGTCAAACAATCCTATGTCCATTAAATCCTAAAGTAAATCATGATTTCACCTGTAAATGAAGCTTTCCAAGTCTCTTATCTATCCAACTGCAAAAGAACGAAAACATTAAGGTAACAACAAACTATAACACGTTTTTGCTCCTCCTGTAAAGTTGATAAAATGAACGTAGGACTATTATTAGCCTATCTGATACAGAAATATGAAAAAAAAAAAACTGAATAATCAATAAAAAACGGTTTCAAAAATAGGAACTGATATGTATTTTTTAAAGAGGTTAATATCAAATTTGTTATTTATTTATCGGTAAAATTTAATAATTTCTAAATTACCTTGACCGTAATAAAAAAAATCGCGCAAGCAAAAAAATATATTGACACTGCAGTAATTTAATTGTTTTGAAATGTGATGACAATCATAAACAAAAACAATAAACGAATTTTTTCATATTGGTAAAACAGTTCTCTATTTCAAGATATGAACCAAAACCGCAGCCGGGACATATTCGTTTGAAAACGTAGACGAGCGTGTTTGTACGTGCGTAAGCATGCAATTTTTTCCTAGTCTATGCCGGTTTGTTTATATTTCATATTGGACGCACATGCAACGTTATGCCGGATGACTCACGATCATAATTTTCAGCGAAATTTTTACACTCACTACTATTTATTTATCATTGAATATACAAATGCAATATTTACACTGCTGGATGCAGACCTCCTCCATCAAATCAGTACGTCTTTACCCCTTTTGTCCTTAGCAAGTTTGTATTACTAAGTCCTATACACTATTTGGATTTATGAACAATATATCGTCGTTTTTATGGAAGAAGTCACTAACTGAAATATACTAGTTTTCAGTGATTGGACATTGAAGTTTGTCAAATGTTTGAAATGCTATACCTTTTTCATTCATACAAAACCTTTTTTAAGTAAAAGTGTAATTTATATCATTGAATTCTTCCATATTTGTTGGCGTCCGTGGCGCAGTTAGTAGCGTCGCTGGTTACGGTTACGGATGTCTCGGGTTCAATTCCCGGTGCGGACAGTTTTCATAAATTGATCTTTCAATCGATTTATGGATTATGTTCGTAGTCATGGATGTTTGTGATGTCTAAAACTCCTCTCTTCCACCCATCCGATCCTCAAAAACGGGTGTAGCGAGAGGGAAATCTTCGATACGGTAAAGTTTTCAAATAAGAAACATTTTGTTATAACTAACTCAATATGTCATTTTTTCGATTTAGTGTTTTCTCCCAGAACAGCGATGATGTTATTATACAGTATATGCTGCTTCGGAATAAGTCAAATAACTTACAGGGTGATTCATATAAAAATGAATTGTTATCTGCATATAAATAGATAATAAAAAAAATGTACACGTGAAATTGTATAGTACTAACTTGGGTTAACGTAACAAGAATATTTTCGATGGATTCGGCGGTAACTTTTTAATATAAAATTGAAATTGTTAACTTGAAATTGTTATTCCACTGGTTGTGCTACTAAATGTGATACGTGTTTCCTTTCTGTTGTTACGGTAATTAATAGTATTATCGTTTGTGACTTACTCCCTTCCCCACATCCAATGGAAGGAAATAATTCCACCCCTCCCTTTATTTTTATGTTAAGAATTAGAATCATTGTTTACCTTAGATATAAATAACCTTGCGATATAGTTAGTCGGAAGATGCTTTTTAAAAGAAGCGAAACACGTGTCACGTTTTTCTAACAGAGCCAGGGGAATAACGAAGTTATCAACTTTAATTTGATAATAAAATAGTCGTTATGATTTAAAAATGTCGATAAAATATACAGTTGAATAAAATATGGAGTCAAAATGCAAAACTTGTTACAGATTTTTTTTTGTGTAACACAACATTGGATAAAAATGAAATTTTAAAACCGATAATATTAGACATCGGAACATATTTATAACAAGGCCAGCGATTATTTGCGATTCGATTCAGACCACATCCTGCCAAAAACCATATTTTTTTTTATACTGATAGATAAAAAATAATTATTACAAATAGCTAATCACTATTTCAACATTGGTATCCACTCAAAATAAGTGCATGTGTATATATAATTTCGCGTGGACTAAATTTAACACGTAAAATAACACGACGCTTATCTCGAACCAGTAGAGTATTTATTGGTCAAAAATTATTCTATCGCAATTTTAATTTATATATTTTTTTTATCATGTTCACTCACAACGAGGAGAATATGGTATCCTAATGGAGGTATCTTAACAGAATTTTTCTTTGAGAACTGCTTGATACTCAGTTGCTCAACCTCTATTTTTTTTCGAAGAGAGTAGGAATCGAAGGATAGGGCTACGACAGGACTAGTGTTCAGCTAATCACTCTCGCTACTCCCCATTTTTGAGATCGAATGATTCCATCGAACGCATCCAATCCTCCTACATATGAAGAAGCTTTTCTAAATATGAAAATTGGCTGTTACTCAGTTGCTCAAACCTTCTTTGTTTCAAAGAGAGAATGGCTACGTCAGCTCCGTAGTGTAGTGGTCATCGTCGCTGGCTACCGTTACGGATGTCTCGGGTTCAAGTCAGTTTCATAAATTGATTTTTCAATGGATGTTCAATGTCTAAAACTCCCTCTCGCCCGATTCTAAAAACAGGGCATACCGAGAGCCATTAACTAACTACTAGTCCTTTCCTAGCACCATTCTTTAATCCCTATTCTCTTCAAAAAGAGAGTTTGAGCAATTGAGTAACAAGAAGTTCTCATCGAAAACTTCTGTTGAGATATTTCCATTAGGAGGCTTTCCTGTTTGAGATAATCGGAATTAGCAATATTCAAATGGTCACCATAAATCAAATATTATTAATTTGTACACTAGTTTTATACATTTTATAAACAGGTGTTTTTACAATTAGGCACTTAATAGACAGTAGAAAGATAGTTATTTAGAAATATCCTTTAATTGCCAATACGCTTTTACTGCAAATCAACAATTTGATTAATTCTTTAGAAGGTTATCTGTTTTAGCATTTTTATGATGGCATTCTTGAGTTATCGGAGAACTGAATCAGATTGAACGCAAAATTTTACATATAACTGCATACGTGTCACTTAGGATAGTAATGGTGTAACTCCAGTTTCTATGTTTTGAGTTAATCAAGGTTTTGTAAAATGTTCTTAGGATCAAATGACAACCATTAAAAACTGTTTGTCAATCAACTGAAGAACTTAAACGTTAGTGTAGTCGTGAAGTCTGTCCGGACACTTCACTCTTATTCTGATATTGCAGGTACTTCACTATTATTCCGAAATATCGTTAAATATGGGAACATAAAAACAAATACAGTTTTTTAAAGAAATTAAGAGTATATCTAGAAGTGCACCATTATTAAACAACATCTTTTGAACGTGTTTGAGGTATAAACTCATTTTTCGTAATTTTGGAGTTACACTATTACTATTCTAAGTGACACATATTTAACTCAAATTTCAGTTTTTTTTTTAGTTGAACCAATGAACGTTACCTATAGCAAAATTATCTATCTTTCATAACATATTTCAAAAAATATTTTATAATTTAATTATTATTTATTAACATATTATTGTTCAACTCTACTGTTTCTTCTACCTAGTTTGCCTCTGTATATATTATAGAATAAGTACGTCAACGTAGGCAACCAAATTTCTAGTAATGATAGAATCTTTGATGAAATATCCGTTGCCAAATTCAAAAGTTATATTTAATGAAATACCTAGTTGATCTGTTCGACAGATATTAAAATAAAATATTTTCTCTAGAAAAATACTATAAATATGAACATCACAACTTCCTGTTGGAAAATTATTTTCGTAAAAAATTGTTTTGAATAATTTATATTCTAATTGACATAATTAATAGTTCATTCTTTTATATCATCAAATATATTAAAATTATTTAAAAATTGTCTAATGGTAAGTTCTTGCTAATGGCTTCTCGCTCTTGAACTTATTTTCGTTTGAGTTTTCTTCTTAAAATAACATCAAACTACATGTAAATTGTTCTCCTCTCTTCGTCCTGATCATCTGAAGTCCTCCCCAACCTTCATTTGAAAGTACATGCAAATCAATGCCTCCAGTATAAACGTTTACAATGAATTCACTGACATTGAAATTAATAAGTCACAACAATTCTTCTGTTTTTCATTGCTTATTTTTACTATTTTCTGTTAACTTTCAGCGCTAACTTTGTTATTCCACCGGTTGAGTTACTAAATGTGACACGTCCTTCGCTTTATTGAGAAGCATCTTCAGACTAACATCGCAAGGTTTATTTACTTCTAAAATAAACAATGATTAAAATTATTTACTCAAAAATGAATCGTTTACTGGCCAACTATCAGTCCTCGTATGATACTTAATTAGGTGACCGTGTGGCATTCTAAATAGCGTCGTTTTAAGACTGAAATTTCTTCGCATTGCCAAATCAGATAGTGTCCGTTGAATGGAGAACGTGCTTATGTAAGCAATACCCGACGATTCGGCGAACGCTTTTAATTTCTCTTTGGGCGATTTTAATTATATTGTTGCCCGGGCGCGCGCAGGAGATAGCATCTCGCGTTCGCGGTTGAGATAATATATAAAAAAAATGTTTTAATAATCATAACATATTAAAAAAGAAGACAAAGACTGAAATCACTTTCCTACGATGTTACCTGCGTGAAGAAACGAATTATCTATTTTCTATATAATTAATCGATGTATTTTAAGATAGTAATTTTTTTTAACGCGATGAAAGTTTAAGATAAGCACCTGTTTCGCAATCGCTCGAAAAAATTGTTACTAACATAGCTATGCCATGAACAATATAGATTTTCTTTGCAAACAAATGAAACATAATTGAAAATCTCAACAGAAATTATGCCACAAGAACTACTTTATATTCAAAAGAGTAATGAATGATGTAGATAGGAAAGAACTAATATAAGAACATAGACACTCCCTACGCATAATCCCGTATCTGCCCTGTTTTTAAAATCGGATAGAAAGATGGTGGGAAGGAATGTAAACATCATAAATAGACGAGGCGTTTAAAGCAAAAACCGATATGCCCACTTTGCAATATTAGTAGTAAGTAATGTTTTTGTGTTTCACGCAAAAATGTAAGCTTTAACGATGTTTCGACGCTATCTACGTATCATCCCGTATCTGCAAACATGACGTTTTACAGGAGGGCGTCTCAAAGTAGCTGCAAAGTAACGGCTGCATCTATCTTCTTCAAACCTAGGAGAGTGCTATTATTTTAAATCCAGTGTCTTATTCTATATAAAGCTATGCTGAAAAGTTTATAGTTTTTTTTTAAATATTACAAATACGATATTGGACTTCGGATTTTAGGTTAAAGTATTTCGTATAAGTGGATAGTTACGTGTCAATACTTGGGTGAAGTAGCTGCTTTTCCCAATTTTTTTTGATGTCTACCCATATAACTGAGTGCGTAGACGAAGCAAATACATAAGACGTAGGGTGTGTCGTTATAATCACTCTCGCTACTGCCCGTTTTACTAATCATCATATCGATTGGCCAGTTCTATAGGATGATAAGTCAAAAATTTGATGTTTTGAGTTAAGTTATATTCGAACACCGCTCTTCTATAGTTCCACAAAAGTACAGCTTGTAAAATGCACAGTTTCTCTCTCAAAAGGCAGATATTTGCATATGGAAATCTAAAGAAACAACCTTTAATCCTAAAACTATAAACTATTGACCACCTATTTGAATAAAAAAGTAATGCAAATAATAAACCATCAATTTTTACGTGTCAGTTTGGATGAATCAAAACTTTGACCAGCCATATCGCATAACTCCCATTTTCTAGGCCATCGATATGATAAACACAACGCTATAATTCGATTTGAGCTTGTGGTTCCTGGAACCAAATTGGACGAGCGGCAAAGAGCTTTGACAATTCAGCTACAGTTTATCCTTTGTATCGTCGTCGATGAAGGGGATAACTTGAATAGTATACTGGTTACGCCAGTAAACTTGAAATATGATGTATAAGTTATGGCAAATATCGCTGGACAGACGAAATAACGGAATCCAAATGTCATGGAGAGAAATCAATCAGTAGATAACATAGTAAGATAAGTGTATTACATATAGATGATAATGAAGTCGACTTAACTTGACTCCTGATTGTTGTTATTTTCCGGTATAATAAATGCGCTGAAATAAGAGTGAAGTAATACAGTATGGCCGCTACCAAATAAGGAGTCGATAATGCGAACGGTTTATCGATATATGATCACTTTACCAACAGGCTACGCGATGAATTCGATACACATTTGAAAACAATTCATTTATTATAAAAGTATTATTAAAAATTCGAGTTTTTCTTTTAAAATTATTCTTATTGATATATAAATAAACGGTCTCCGATAATTTTAAGTACAATTTTGTCAAATTGGTACACTATTATAATATGAATTTTTGTCTGGAGAAATTTCAGAGACACTATTGCCATCTGTGTGAAAATTTTGAAAACAACAACGACACGCATGCGCAGAGTAATACTATCTCCATAAGGGCATTTTGATTACCTATTATCATTTTCTTATGAACTAAAACATCAATTTTCTGTATTTATTATATTGAACTTACACTTTTAAATTGATTATCCAAAATGAAGGCTTCAATAAGCTTAATCTTTATATGTTAAATATTAGTTATATGCAAGTCTTTCATGTAAATTTTTAATTTTTAAAATATGCATCGCTACTTTATATCAGTTCTGTAATCAAAAGAAAGCGGGCGTTTATTCTAATATCAATTATATTCAGATCCATAAAAGTTAAAAATACACTAAAATGGTATTTGATGATTTAGTATCGCTGTTGAAATAATTAATGACGCAATTTTACTATCTGGTCAAATATAAATGTCATTACTCGGTCTCTGTGGTCTAGTGGTAAGTGCTTTGCCCTAGCGATCAGGTGGGTCCTGTTTCAAGTCCCAGCAAGGTCAATATTAGATTTAGATTTTTTCAAATTAAATTTGCCATCTTGGACATATGTGAATTCTAAAAATTCCCATCGAGTTCTCATATAAATTCTCATATAAATAACTCTAATATAAAAAAAGAATATTTGACGCATTCGCTGTCAGCTTTAATACCAGATATTCTTTAAAAATAAAATATTAAATTTAATAATATCCGCTCCCAGTGTGGAACATATGGCATTCTAATGGAACTGTTTATTAATCAGTTGGTCAACCTCTCGTTTTCGATGAGAGTAGGGATAGAAGGATAGGGCTAGGACAGGATTAATTGTTAGCTGATTGCTCTCGCTTTCATCCCGTTTTAAGGATCGGATAGGTGGGAGGCAATTGGACATCACAAACATCCATACCTTCGATCAATATCAAATCAATAAATCGATTAACTAAGAAATAATTTATGAAACTGTTCCGAACTGGGACTCGATCCCGTGAGATCCGTAACCAAAGTCAACGACGTTTACGACTGCACCACGGATTTATAAAAATATCGGAACTAAAATCGACAATGTCTTACTATCTAAAACGTATCATATTGCTAAGAAATATAATTTATATATATATATTATGCAAAAACATTATCTGTCAATAAGAAAGACCTAAGTGACACAGTCGGTTATTCAAATCGTGCGTCAAACTTTCAAATAAATGAACATTTATTTAAATGCCAACATAACTTTAAACAATAGCTGATATGACACCGCGTAAAGAATTGAATAACAATAAATAATATTGGCTGTAGCAGGTCACAGAGCCGCATCGAGGATAAAAAAATATTGGGCGATAAATAAAAGGTCAATGACCGTATATTATATTATTTTCTTATCTAGAGTAAATATTTTAATTAAGTAACCATGTCGGGCACGTGATGCAGTGGTCAACGTCGCTGGTTACGGTTACGGATGTCCCTGGTTAAAGTTCCGGTATGGAAATTGATTTTTCAATCGATTTATGTATTTCTATTCGCAGGCATGGATGTTTGTGATTTTAAAAACGGCGCATAGCAAGAGCGATTAGGTGACCACTATTCCTGTCTCAGCACTACCCTTCTATACCTACTATCTTAAAAAAAGAGAGGTTGATCAAATGAGTAAAAAGCAGTTCTCTTAGAAAAACAATTTCTACATACTTCCATTAGGATCCCATATGCTTCACATTGGGGCGGAAATGGTTAAAAAAAAACCATGCCTACTCATAACAAAACGTGGTCAATTGCTCATCCTTTATCTTCAGATAGTGCAATAATTTATAGAGGGATACGATTAGCAACTACTAAGTCACGCTCTAGGTAGGGGGGTGGGGTGCGTCTGATATAAGGTGACGATGAGGGAAGGGTTTTAAAAATTGCCGACATCGTGTGACGTCATATATGGAAAACCTAATCACTCTTTCTGGACACAGTTTTCCGTATCAGCGAAGTGGTGGATGGTGAGGAACCATCACAAACTTTGGATTCAAATAAAAAATTCAATTAAAAGTAAATAAAAATCAATTCCTTGTGTAAAGGTTACTCGTTAGAGAGACAGTCGATATAAAAACATATTATTCTAATAATTTTATACTTACGCTTATTTATTATAGCATTAATGATGATTTGAAAAAAATTTTTTTTTGTTTATTATGCAATTCGAAGAGAGTAGGGATAGAAGGATAGGGCTAGGACAGGACTAGTGGTTAGCTAATCGCTCTCGCTACGCCCCGTGAGGATGGGATGGGTGGGAGGAGGACTCAGACTACGAACAGAAATCCATAAATCGATTGTAAGATCAATCTATGAAAGCCATCCGCACCGGGAATTGAACCCGAGACATCCGTAACCGTAGCCAGCGACGCTACCAACTGCGCCACGGACGTCGAAAAAAGAGAGGTTGAGCAACTGAGTAACAAGCAGTTCTCGTAGAAAAATTCTGTTAAGATACCTCCATTAGGAGACCATATGCTCCACATTGGGAGCGGACATGGATTAAAAAAATAATAATAATAAAAAAAATATGCAATTACTATTTACTAATGTTATTCTCGATCGCAAAAATATATATTAATTCTGGCGCAAATGACGCCTAGATGCGGTCCTGGCGCGATAAAAATCATTCGCAAATATTACAGTAGGTAAAATCGTGAGATCGCACTCCGAATGGCGTTCTCATGACAACCCGACACCAACCCGCTATCGCAGTTCAGTAATAATGTCCGAAGAACTCTAATAGTGATACGTAATTATTAATGATTATTGATACGAAAAAATGAATGAGTCGTCGATAACAAAAATAGCAAATAATAGCCAATGATCGTGGCCGCTGACTCAATGTCTAAGACGATAAGCCTATGACGTCAATTTAATAATCCCTAAGCCAGGTTTAAATCCCAGCCGTTAAAAAAATGATATTTCAAGCCTTCAGTAGCAAGTAGGGATTCCAACTATTCGTCATTATTCGGATATCGAATAGTAAAACTGAAAAATATTAAAAAATCGATTTGAATAATTACTAACATAACATTATACAGACCAAAATAAAACTTACAGGTGCATCAGATTATTCCAACGGAATTTTTTCAATTACTGAAATTACGGCATGTTTAAAGTGGTTTTTTTAGCCACAAGTTATTTGTTCATCTCAAGTATTATGATTTATGAAGATACTGAAAGCGCCCGTGTTGGATCAAAAAACACAAAAAATAACGTCTTCCTGGTGTATTCTATATTATTTTTGAAATCTGGAGAAATTGTGATGTGATCTTTCGTCGATTTTGTAAAATATTTTTAATTAAAATGTATTCGAATATTTGCTCAAATATTCGAATATTCGATTTACAAACCCTAGTAGCAAGACTATCATCTTGCTCGATACGAAAACATAGCAACTGTGCGCTTCATTTCAAATGTTACTTGTATATCTCCATCGAATTATGTTAATACTAATGTAAAGGTATTCTTAATTAAGGCAACTAATTATTTAGTCAACGGATGTCTCGGGTTCTAATCTCGGTATGTCATTATTTCGATTTAGTGTTTTCTTCCAGAACAGCGGCAATATAACGTGACTGCAATTGGGTGATCGTGTAATACCACGCTGCCCAGATGGAACGGTGTCGTATAATAAAACATATACAGTGGGAACACGATTCCCTCCCACAATGTTCAGAACACTCAACGGCTGTCAAACTTGCCGCTCAATTTGAATATGGAACCGAACGACACAATTTAAATTTGGAACGTAAAAATAGAGGAGCGCGGGAAAAAAAGCAAAAATGGCGCTACGCCGTTTCCTGCTTCGGGGAATACTTACTAATACATCTCACTAAAGTTTTAATAAAGTGTTTTCTTTGTCTGGAGAACATCATCTTCAACAGCTGCTGTCTTCAATCCACTGCCGAATGAAGGCGTATCAACGCCCAGCCCACATTTCTTATTGGATGGACCTATGCAGCACTTTGTGAACTACCTAAATATCTGCCAGTTTTTTAGCTTAAGCTAAAAAGCGATTTTTGTCTTTTATTAACACTGTTGATTTAGAAATATTACAAATTGTCAATCACACACATGGCCCCTTCCCCATGATACATCGCACATCCAGTATAAAACAACCATACGTGATAAAATTGTGATGTTCTGTTTTAACCCTTCCGTATTCATGGTGTAACAATGTGCTACTTCAGCATTTAAACCATTAAATTATCTTTGAAATAGTTAATATAAAAAATTGGAAATTGAATTTTAATGCGTATTTTCTGAACCAAACGTCAGTGTAAATTGATAGATAAATTCCATTTATTGAGTACGTACCATCGACTGTGTTTTGGCCAATTTATGTAATACTTTAAAAATATACGAAAATGAGTTAATAGTTGGATACCGTCTTAAAAATGACAGAGCAGGTCTCGACCAAATGATGTAAATTAGAAAAATAAGTTGAACACTTTTTGGTATGGAAACATCATTTTACATTGGATTTTAAAAAATAAAACACAATTCATTCGTACTACTTTCCGGTTTCGCTCATCGCGAGCATTATCAACTGATCAGTTGATCAGCTGATCAGTTGATCAGCTGATCAGTTGATAATGCTCGTGATGAGCGAAACCGGTCCTGATCATTATAAATATGTGGAAGTAGTAAAAATGAATTGTGTTTTATTTTTTAAAATATAATGTCTTTCCACCAAGAATTGACAGTTAACACCTTGAAAGTGATTTTACATTGGTTTTAGATTTTTAAAGATTCTGACCCTGCCACTTGATGTAAGTCACTATTATATCTACACTCCCTACGTATAATCCCGTATCTGCAAGCATGAGAAATTACAGAAGTGCATTTGAAAGATTCGTAACGCAACTCAACGTATAATGTTTTCGATAAAAACAGTTTTTACGCCCTCCTGAACAATTTAAATTTTGAGTGTTGCATCAATTGACCAAAACACCATCGATATATATACCGACAGAAGACATTATGTTTAAGATAATCGCGTTTCAAGCATTATATTTTTTCTTCAAGTCCTTTTGTTTGTTTTTCAAATGGATTATAAAGGATAATCTTTTTGGTGCTCAAATCAGAATATTTTGTATCGATGAGGTATTATAATATTTATATAACTTTTTTTCAATGCCGTTATAATCTATAACTTCAGTACGTGTAGCTTTAAAATGCCTACATTTTGACATTTAAAACAAAAAATCATCATAAACTAACTTGATTTAATCTCCCTTGATACTCTCAATATAATAGTTACGCCCTTTACACGCAAATGATAGTTTTGAATTACACTGTTTTTGTATCAGCCAATCATTAGTGTAAATTGATAGATAAATTTCACATATTAAAATATCATTAAGGTGGTCAGAATCAATACCTCCACATTGTAGTCAAAGAATTATTCTGAATAATATTAAAAAAGATTCTTCGATTCAAAATCTTGAGACATTCGGTAGCAGATATATTGGTAATGTGCACGAGACGTAAAAATAAACATTTAAAACTAAAAAAAAATACATATTTGAGACATTAAAAATAATATTCAGAAGGGTGCAACTCAACCTCGGTGGGAGCTTCGTAAAACATGGTTGTCTTAATTTGAAACATGTGTGCAGATAAATAATATTTACTCTTTAGTAAGAAACGGCATTTCAAATTTATTTGAGTCTATAAAATAACATAAGGACCGTGAGCGATTTACTGTCAGTATTAAAGCCAGTCCTGAGTTTCAAAATAACCCTCCCACCCATCCATCCTAAAAATGGACCGTAGCAAAAGCGATTAACTAACCACTAGTCCTGTCCTAGCACTATCCTTTTATCCCTAATCTTTTCGAACAATAGATGTTGAGCAACTGAGTTACAAGCAGTTCTCGTAGAAAAACTTCCGTTGAGACACCTCCATTAGGGAACGGACATGGTTAAGGAAAAAAAGTTGTCTTCGAAAAAAAACTTCGTTGCGAGAGAACGAAATATATTTTTTCATTTGACTAATCAAAATTTTCTAAAATGAGGACTGATTGTTATCCATGGCCGCATTTACTTCATCTTCTTTGACCATCTTCGCTCGATATGTGGAGCATATGACCACCACGCGGCGCTTCCATGGTTCCCTGTCACCCGTCGATCGCTTTGGTTTCCCCCGAGACATGCCATAGTCTCTCAGCTATGTCGAGGACATACTGTATATAGTACCAGACGCTCGTCCTGGCTACTAAATATCAAAAACCGCTTTTTCGGTTTCCACTTACAAGACCTGGTTGTTGGTGATTCACCCATAAGTATCTCTGTCATTGGTTCAGTGAACTGACCGTGGAAAAACAGAAGTTTCGAAGTGACAGTAAAGGAATAAAAAATATTAAGTTAGTTCTGACGATGGCGTGAAGCCGAAACAGTTATCAAACAATTCATACAGTTTTTGTAGACCTGAATAGTAGTAATTTTTATCCTATTAAATAAATACCAATTCATTTGTTAAAATATTTTGTGACGAAATGTTACAATCGTGGAGAGGGGGTTCAAATATACCCCAAATTAGTTGACTTAATTTATGATCTCTTACTCAAATAACAATTTAAAAAATGTATGAAGGTCCACTGACAACAAAATAAATACGGTGGCGTGAACACACTTATTGGTTGGGGGAGCTCACCTTCCTCTATATATGATTATTAAGAAATATCCATAAGTTATTGAGTCGACATCTCTAACTCACAGCACGGTGGCAAGGGCTATAACTTGTCAGCCGAAGCGCATTGGGGAATAAACCCTAAATGGGTATACAACAGCGGACTTTTCGTGGGGTTCTTTTACACCCTATTAACACATTATTTATTGTTATGAAAACAGCTATCGTATCGATCATTTAGTCGAGAGCGAACATTTATTTGAACACACCCTCTTGAAAATGATAGATATTACTTGATTACGACTGTATTAACGACATTAATTTGTAAATATCAAGAATTATTTTGATCCTACTGATTTCAGTCATTAAATGTTATATTTTTAACTCATAATATTTTTGTTTCGTGTATAACAGTTTTTTTTTTTGATTGAATTGTCATTCACTTGGTAAAACCCTCACTAGATTTATAGAATATAGTTGAGTTCTCGAGAAGTGAAGTGAGCCAAGTGGTAAAATGGTGAAACATGGTTATTGAAAGTTTTAATTAAATGATCTTACTACATTAATTTACACGTTATTTAATTTAACCTCTTACCGAATAAAATACTTCGGCATTTTGTATTTACTTAGTTCACGTCACTTTGATAATTTAGGATATCTAAAATATCATTTGGCCCACTTCACATCTCATGGACTCACTTGATAGCTAGTCGGCGATACGTTAAGTCAAAACTAAATATCGACTGTATCAACGGTGTTTTTGTCAATTGATGTAACCCTAAAAGTGTGACATTGTTCAGGAGAGAATAAAAACTGTTTTTATTGAAAACATTATATGGTGAGTTGCGCTATATATCTTTGAAATGCGATCCTGTAAATTCTCATGTCGTCTTTAAAATGAGATCCAACCATTACTTAGTTTCGTATTTTTTTAGGGTTACAGCAATTATTGGTCAAAACACCATCGATATTCTTTAATTCTTACAAAGCTTAGATATTTTTATATTATTAACTGGCTATCGTAAAATACTTCAATACTAATCAACGTCATGCTCTATTAAGATTAAAATTGTTCCATAAAAGTATATTTATATGACACTTGTTACAGGATATTGATATTAAACATTACCAGTTGGCTTCGTTCATTATTACAACCGCGTGGCTCATTTGAAGTGGAGAGACCCAAAGTAATATATAAGCGTTTTAACTTACAGTATTGCGTTTAAATATTTTTTTTAAATTTGTAAAAAAATCACGTGCCGTTCTTTCGAAACTATTTCTAAGCGATAAGAATGAAATCCGTCAGTGTACGACAGAAATCTAATGTTAAACTATTTTCAGATACCGTTTCCGAAGTCTATTTTTTGTCGATAATCTTTTATGCCGATAAATTTTGTAGATTTATTGCATTGCCACGTTTTGAAATAGGGACCCAAGCCCGATGTGATGCATGGAATTGATTTATTTCTGGATTTGGTGTCTAGCAATCTAGTTTTATTTAAATGTCTACATAATGTATTATATTTTCATTAAAAAAACAATGAAATATAAGTTTTCTTGACATTTTTGTAATACTGCGTTTCTTGTTTAAAAAAAACGAAATAATATCGATGTCTGACTGTTAGCCATTGACGGAAATGTCGGAAAAATAAAACAAAATTATTTTTAGTTGGCAACTGGTAACAGTAAACGTGAATTTCAATAAAACTGTTCCAAATATTTTTTTAAATTATAAACTGGGAATCTAGCTCATGGTCGTAACATACTAATAGTTGTAGATGTCACTGCGTCATGGGGGCACTTAGTATTACTTTAAATGATTCAAAAAAAAAAATTAAAAAACTTAACTATATCTATTTTGTTGTATTGGTGAAAATTTTTATAAAAGTCTCGTTAATTCCCATTCTCCCCGACAATAAAATATTAAATATGTGAAAACTTTTAAAAAATGCTTTCTTACTATTATCATATAAAACGGGTTGTTTTTAAATATCCGACTAATAAAAAAAACTTTCCGCTATTCTGATTTAAATGCAGAATAAACGTAAAATAGGGGAGATGCGGGGTAATCGGGTGTATCGGAAAATACGTAAGTTGGAAAGCTCCAATAAAATTGTTAACACGATATTTTGTCGTAAACGTGATTTTTTCTATCGCATTGGTCGTAATACTTTGGACCGGGTGCCAATATTTATATATCTATATATATATATATTAAAGCCTTAACCTTTCATTTTCGGGCTTCGTAAGGATATAAGATATAAGGATGAGGACTGGAAAAGGACTATTAGTTAACAAATCGCTCTCGCTTGCCGCCACAAGGATCGGATGGGTGTGAGGAAATGTTAAAATAACTTACATCTATATTTTGAAGACAAATCTATAAACCGTTTTATGAAATTATTTGTAATGGGATTCGAACCTGTAATCACCGGCACTGCAGCCAACGACTTTGACTACGTTGACGGCTAAACGCCCGGTTTTTTATGTTTGTACTCTTAAATAGTTAATTAGAGTATAATAAACATTTTAAATTCAGTTGTTTGTTATTCTATTGAATCACGATATTCGAACCCACAACCGAATAGAACAAACGCCCAAAAGCGTTGACCACTCAACAACAAAACCTGTCTGCATTTAAAATAGCAATAAATATATGTCTTTTTTTATTTTATGCGGCGATTTACATGTTTAGTAAAAAGGTTTCTTAACCCTTTAAAGGCGGAATTATTACCGAAACGCCGACTCGTGTCACGTGGCCCCGATAAGATTTATTACTTCTTCTTATTTATGCGATTTGTTGTTGACGAAATTCGATAGCTTGGAAGGGGTTATTGATATTGAAACATGCCTTTTAAAAAATACAACCGAGTTTTGAAATAGGATCGATTTTTTCTGAAGTCGCGTTTGATTTGGTAATATTTTATTATTCAATCTCCATCACGATCTAGAAGGCGGACATTATTTTTGATAAAGAAATAAATTCAGAATGTTTCATGCTAACTTCAACCAAAGGGTTGAAATATTTTATATCGAATGTATTAATATCCTAGGATAAGTTTTTTTTTATATTTTATTATTTAATTGGTGTTCTGTTTCATGTATTATCTGCATTATAGTTGTCAAATACATTGTCGTCAGTTGTAATGTAATTTCTAATCCAATTTTTTTTACGACAGAAAAAAATTATAATTATTTCGAATAAAATCATATCGTCAATCGTTTTCAGCTTTGATTTTGTATAAAAATGTGCTTTTTATAGTTAACATTTTTTACCCGGCTTCGCCCAAGATAGAGGTCACTTATATTCTTTCATTTAACACTTTTCTCTTCATCTTGTGCATACTTCTTGTAAAACCTATATAATGACGATTTCACGGTTTTAAGTTTTATAATTTTAAATGATCAATCAATTTTCATGAAGAGTTATTATTTCTGACATTTATATTACAAAATATTTATAGTCGCTAAGCATATTCAACACAGATTGAGTTGTTATGACGACATGATGGATTATTTTAGTATGGAGCGGAGCTGCTAAGCTACTATTTGCTATTATTTTTTCTGTTGCTTTTCACTGAGCCTTCGAGGATATAGCGTATTCAGTTAAAGGAACAAAGTTAAAAAATGAAAAATAGCACAGTTGGCCTATAAATGACAGCCAGAATGAAATTTCACGTCACTACTCTACACCGTTTGGGAGGAGTACTTGTGACCGACAGACATACAAACATACAGATCTCTACTTCTTTTCTGTGCTATATCGTAGACATATCATGAATTTTAGTTATAAAACTTTTTGTCAAGCAATTTACTACGTTCTACTAGAGCGTTAAGTGGGAAGAATATTGTCATAAAACTTTGGCGATGACAATGTTATCATATCTTTTATATGCC
Organism: Himalopsyche phryganea; assembly: GCA_022494535.1. Lineage (NCBI taxonomy): Eukaryota > Metazoa > Arthropoda > Insecta > Trichoptera > Rhyacophilidae > Himalopsyche > Himalopsyche phryganea. Next base: position 2,460,034 of record JAGVSL010000039.1, read on the forward strand.
AGCATCGATTCGAATAAAACTAAAAAAAAATAAGAGGACCGATTGTTAGTCATCACGCCTAAATTTTTGTATAGTGATTGAATAGTTGTGCCCATACTGTCCCAAAAAAATAATATTCTAATTGTAAAAATACCTTCCGTTGGATTCAAGCCTAGTACCATAAGCATCTGCTATGTGTTTACGTAATTGGATATTCCTTCTCTTACGATATATTTTATTTGATGATACTTCTTAACGTAGAGAAAACCCTGTCATAATAACTACGGCAACAGAAATTAAATTAATAAACATGACAATTTCAATGACTATATGTTAAAAATAAAAATCCACAAAGTACCCGCTGTAAAGTAATATAAAAAAATAGTTTTAATATCTACAATTGGCTTACAATCATCATTAAAATAGAGTTATTTACTACACCACTAAAATTATCTAATCTTCCAATTATTAACCTCATAACTGCCGGGGGCGATCGCCCCAATAAAAATACTTCACTGACCAATAACACCGACGACAATAATAAATGCGGCAATAAAAAGACCACTCAATTTACCTGAAAACGCGACAATGATAGCAATATTATCACTCCTATCAATTACCATCGTTCCTCCTACAATTACTAGAGCTTGGTAAAGCAAACTTTGGTAATCGAACTAGAATAATAAATGTAAATAATTATTATTGTTATTTTTTTTGTATAGCTTTCGAAGCCGATAGAAAGGGGGCTTCATTTTACGTCCCGCCAAGGGTGGAGGCTCGATGACAGGCACGCGAGACGTCAACCACCCCCAAAATTATGGCATTAAGTGGTAGTAAACCTAGCGGCGATTTTTGTATAACAGTTAATTACGTAATAAATATTTACTTCGAATACGGTCAATCTGGGTAACTTTGGCACAATTATAATGGTTTTTTGTATGCATGTGTAATATTGTTGTACATAGGAATGTATTAATGTCTTAAGATGAAATTTAATTAACATAAATAAATACATTTATTATTTTAATTGATATATAAACATAGGTTAAACAAAAATTCGGGTAACTTTGGCCCACGATACAAATAATCACTGTAATAACTATAAATTGAGTGATTTTGAAGTTTCGGCAACTTTTCTGTATGCTTTCATATATTCTGTGCATAATTGAAATGGGAAAAAATATGCAGCATTTGGTTTACAGATTAGTAAAATAAATTGAAAATATGGCCAAACCAATTTATTTCAATTTATTTATCAATGCAAACTGACAGCTTGCAAATTCAACAATAAAACAAATTATGTTGCACATTAATTCATATTTTTACTACTCAGTACCTTTGCTTAACTAAAAAATATTTATATAATTTAAGACATCGACTGAGGGTGCTTGTTGGAATTTCAATATCAAATTTGGATTATTAAGATTTTGTACACTTCCATGTATTTTGTCACTAACGACCCGGGTTTCGCCTTTCGGCATCTTCAGGTATTCGAGCACACGAATGGACTCGAGGTTAGTTCGAGTCCATTCGTGTGCTTGGAATACATGGAAGTGTACAAAATCTCAATAATCCAAATTTAAAAAATATTCATATGGCATTAGTATTATCATGGTATTATAACAACTTAATGTCAAACCTTTTTCCATGTAGTGGGCCAATCTTAGACCGATGGACAAACTTACCTTGATTTATGGTAACTGTTTTTCTTTCTTTTATATATTACCCAACACTAATATTCATGAACTACTATTTTACAAGATAAAATTGCTTAAAGATTCAAAATATTGTCACTTGATAACCATATAAATAAAATACAAAAATAAACAGTTACATATTAATTATTGTATTATTCTATAATCGCTTATGTTGTGTAAAATATAATTGTATGCCATTAAGAACTAAAGATAGTAAAGCTTTTACCCCCTTCTATGCCATAAATTCCTTTTTGATTATGACATATTCTGTAGCTTTGTTTATGCCTATAAAAATCGGTAAATAGTTACACCATATTTCATACGTATTGAGCTATATCACAATCTATTTCGAGTTTATATGACTTCAATTTTTCCGTCCAATTGCTTGTTTATTACACCTGTCCTTAAAAGAGTTTAACCCCCGAGCACGGACCCTTTCCCCATATAGTTTTTCTTCCACCAATACATCTGACACCGTTTAACCCCCTCGTTTATTGATTGCTACCGCTTACTCCACCTGTATACACGAATTTATATTTTACCGATTTCTTTTCTTTGCAGGCAGAACATCAAATAAACACCACAGCCACGAAGGAAAATTGTGTCAAGAACGACTGAAAGAGCAAAGATCCGTCAGACGATACTGATATAATTTATCGATACACTCGACCCAACAGTAAAAGTTGAAAAACAAAAAAAGATATTGATGTTATTAAAATAATAAAAAATACGTAATATAGACCATGAAATTCCGCACAAAATGGCGTCGGAAAAGCTGCTGAAAACGAACCACTAAGCTTTACACGAGAGAATAAAAAATATTGTAAAAATTGCGACCGTATTCAAAACGGCATTCCTAGCCAAGAAGCAGGTGCCGGTGGGGGGGGAGGCAGTCGGCAGGGGTGCTGAGGTTCCCCGGATGCACCCCACGGGGGCCGCGGCGTTGCCCGCAGGCCAAGAGTTGGAGCCCCACGCTCTTCACTCTATGGACTGGCTCTTCAAGAAGGAGAGAATATATCTGCTCGCACAATTTTGGCAACAGGTAGGGCGCGGCTTTCATAATTACAGAATATCCATGCCCTCCACGTTTATCAAAAACTTATGATTAAAAATAACCTTTCGAACTCTTCGTACAAAATTCTAATGAAATGATTAAATATGAATTTTTACATGATTTTTTATTACTTATTGTTTTCTAAAACTATAATTCGTTGAATTACTAAGGGTTGTGTAATAATGACACTCTTACGTCGAATAACTCCATGACTATTATAATAAACACCCAATATTACCATTTCTAAAATTTTACGCATTCCATGTCTAAAATTAATGTATTTGACACAGAAGATTTAGCAACATGCTGCAATATGATTAATTATTTTTTTATACCAATAAATAAAAAAAAAACGTTAATTTATATTACAGGAATAAAATTACATTATTCATGCAGTCAATTTTCAATAAATCTCAATATTTCTCATCTATTATTAATATAAAGACAGAATTTTAAAATCTCCATACATATTTATTCTTAAAACGTAATCAATATTAAATATCATAATATAGCAACTTTTCCTCTTTAACTAACTTCTGTAGCTTTGTGGAGTCTGCATAGCCAGGTCGCGTTTTCCCGACATGATTATTTCAAGAGAAGGTAAATATTAAGTCGAAGTTTTCATATACATTTAATACAAATGAATACCATTTGTCATACTATAAATTCCATCAGGCGAAGGATTTTAATGTAGAAAAATATGAAAAAAACCCCTTACGAATACTGCGAGTTTTTAATTCTTATCAATATTTGATCGTTATACTATTATAAGCATATCGGGCTAACTTTGACTTGTTCAGTTTTTATCTATTGTGACAAGTGTTGCAAATAACCCGGGAATGTTTAAATGGCCAGGAAAATACCCTGAAAATTGAGAATTAGCTGTTAAATATGACATTTTTCATTTATTTTCAACATATTGAGTCCAGATGCTCATATAAATATGTGTGTCTCACCGAGATAAGCTTCTTACATAAAAACAGGAACATTTCCGTAAATATTTTGTGCTGGATATTGAATAAAGTTTCTTACTTCCATAATTGTTCTTGTGTTAAATGCATAAGATTAATAAAATTATCCATAAATACAAATTACATAAATCTATAATAATTATGATAAATCGATATTCCGTTACACCTTTTCTATTAGCCATAGTTTCTAACAATTTCGTATATAAAATAAATATTCTTTAATAAAGGAGTCATATTATCAATTTGTTAAGATATTTTTGAATAATTCTTTGCGTGGGACAAAGTATTAAATAATAATATATACATTATTCGTTTGCAAGAATAATTATTCTTATGTTAGGAGCGACATGCAATGTCAAATATTATTCGATATTAGTTTGCCCAGCGATAATTTAGTTCTCTAGCAATATCCGATGGAAAAAATTGCTTTATGTATAAATTTACTATCGACTTGATAAAAGTTGATTGACTGGATGCGGAACAGAGAGTCACGTACTGCAACCCGACATTTATTGTAATATTATTAATATTTTAAATACAATTTTTACTACCGGTGACAATAAATAGTGCAGTTTAAGACTTACGCATACTTATTACTCTCCTTAGGATAATATTATGTATTTTTGCGATGTTTTCCGTGAGTCTTCGAACGCCAGTCAGGCTACAGCAGAAAATACGTTTTTGTCCACGTACGTCTGCATACTCAAGTCAAAAAAGAATCATTATACAACATGCCTTGGCAAGCTTTTTGACTGGACGGACATATTAGAAATTTAAAATCGACAGCGTGTCGTAAGTAAACTACGTTATTTATTATAAGAAAAAATAATTTTAACTTAAAAAAGGTAACATTCTGACAAACAACAATTGAATGCGACGAATGAGCCGCAAAAACACACGCGTCGTGCCGTATTAAGATTTTAACCATTGTATATTTTTAAAAGTACTAAATTGGGATACATTTCCTCAATATACCTATCGACAGTGAATGAGACAAGAGCGGCGTGATGGAGAACTATATATAATCCAAATTTCAAATCCATTATTTATTTTCAACCTAGAACTGTTGGAATTCGAGCCTAGTAATGCTAAGTAGTTTGTAATCGGACACGCATGACAAATCATAGAGGTATATTTAAAAAAAATTGTGCGCATTAATCATGTTACATCTTTTATAATTTTTAACAGTTAAATTAATAAAATAGAGGATTCGTTACTTAGCAATATTTTTTACAACATAAGCGTTTTTTAATTTTATTGATTCATCGTACGCAAATCTCCCCAATATATGAAATAGGGGATAGTTGATCAAATTTGATCAGTTGCAAAAATTAAATTTAAAATTAAATGTTTCGCCTCTTCGTTCTAATTCTATCGGATCTAATCAAAAACGTTTGATGACTTTTTTGTGTATATATTATTTGTTCATTCGTCCGATTCGAAGAAATCTTAATAAAATCGATCTGACAACTAAAATTGGTAGCAGACATCGCATAAAAAATGACATCAATTGGTCCCGCCTCAATATTTATTAGCTCGATATCCAATTTCACACCTAATTTTACTCTCTGCATCGACTGTATCGTATTATACGATCTATGTTAAAAACCGATTTTGATGGATGCTTTTCGCAGGGGCTCCCAACCTTTTTTTTGCTCCATTTCTCCATTGCTCCCCCTTTCAGCAATGTCCTGAATATAATTCCCCATTTTACAAGATAATCTAACTCTCACTTAAGAGATGCTTATAGCCTGCGTTTGTTGGGTCACTAACTATTTCGTCGGCGTCCGTGGCGCAGTTGGTAGCGGCGTTGGCTACAGGTCTCGGGTTCAATTCCCAACAGCTTTCATAAATTAATCTCTCAATCGGTTTATAGATTTCTGTTAGTAGTCTGAGTGTTTGTGATGTCTAAAAACTCTCTCCTCACCCACCCATCCAATCCTCACAGGCCCAGCGATTAGCTAACCACTAGTCCTGTCCTAGCCCAATCCTTCTATCGCTACTCTCTTCGAAAAAAAAGGGAGGTTGAGCAACTGAGTAACAAACAGTTCTCATAGAAAAATTCTGTTGAGATACCTCCACATTGGGAGCGGACATGGAAAAAAACTATTTTAATTTTTGGTCGGTAAGAAATAATAAATATTTTTATTTCCCGATTCCCACGTAAAAAATCAAAAATATTTTTTCATACATACCTCGCATCAACCTTTTCAAACGAATTACCTGGCTCTTTCCTGGCAAAATGAAATCTAACCTAACAATCATTACGTATTTTTTTTTTCAAATACATTAATTTAAATACCAAACAAAAAAAAAACTTGCAGCTTTTTAACTGATCGCCTATAATTTCCTATATCCTTCGGAATAATGCATAAAAAATTGATCATTCTCAGTCGAGTCACTATACTAGACAATTAAATATAGATTTAGCTCAAAATCTTCAGTTTTTCTGGTTTGGTATCTTGCGCAACAATTCAATAAAGAAGAGCGCTACATTTTAATAAGCAACTTCACACGTACAATATTAACCCATGACTTTGTAATACAATATAATAGGTGATTTTACATATTTTTAAAAAGTGCGGAACCGTCAGAAGACTGGTTGTTAGTCAATTTCCCTACACAATGTTTTATCTAGATTATCATTATGTCATTATTACCGTATTGACCCGACTATACGGCGAAAAACATTTATTACTATCAATTTGAATACATATCGACTGTGGAAAGGAAAATAAACGTAACCCACACAAAAAATATTGTGTATAGCTCACACAAAACGTGCTAATACACTATATTTATATATCAATACATAATATATTACTTTTAAGGTGTTAACTGTGAATTTTTGGTGGAAACACATTATATTTGAAAAAATCATTATAAATATGTGGAAGTAGTACAAATGAATTGTGTTTTATTTTTTAAAATATAATATATCGACTGTAAAAAAGCCATAAGGACTTATCACTCCATATTTTCAAAATACTTTTTCTTCGATAATCCTAATGTATACAATTTAATACACGTTTTGTTTGGGCTTTACACAATATTTTTTGTGTGTGGGTTAAGTCATTTTTCCTTTCCATAGTCGATATGTATATTATATTTGTGTATTTATAAAATAACTATGTAATATAATGTAGGTATTTACAGTTTTGACAATAACACTCACTAATTAATTTTGATATTTGTAACTCAAAAAACTTTGGTAATTTATTTGATAAAAAGAAGTAAAGGTGAAACAGCTGTCATAAACTGCAATGCACCTGTAATTTGTAAGCAATGCCATCTGTTGAACGCACTCATCAATATATATTGTGATGGAAGTAATACAGTCGTCTCGCTTATCGCGAGGCAGTGTATATATTGATCATTTGTTTGAGTCTCAAATATAAGGCGACTCCCCTATTTTCGTGTCCGGTTTTTTTAATAAAAACTACTTTAAAGCTTGACAAGGATCTCAGTTTTTCAGAGAAACAAAATTAAAGTAATTATATTGATTATTTCAAAATTTAAAAAAAAAACTACTCCGTGTATGAAACTAAAAATGAAAAATGTTGTTTTTAATTTTAGAACCAAAGAATAATGTGTTTTTTATTTAGTTACTTGGCACTCCACTTTGTTATTTTGTTTTTGTTAATATTAATCGACCAAGACTATTTATTGGGAACGGTCAATAAACAACGCAATTTCAAAATAACCATACTTCAGAGATCATCAGCATTTTTTCCAAGCAAATATATTATTAAGGTACGTTTACATCGAGCAACCTTTCGAAATCGTTATTAAATCTACTTTACTCATTTTATTAAAGTAAATTATTATGCAATAACTTCAGTATTGCATAATAATTCAGAACGGCTTAAAAACAAGTCTCAACTTTTACAGTCCTTAACCGTGAGAACTGTTTTTTTTTACCATTTCTGCTACTAATCTGGAGCATATGGAGTTGCTCAACCTCTGTTTTTTTAAGAGAGTAGGAGTAGAATGATAGAACAGGACTAGTGGTTAGTTATCGCTGTCGCTACGCCCTGTTGTCGGGATCGGATGGGTGGGAGGGAATTCTAGACAACACAAAAGTAGAAACAGTTTATTATGTAACTGTATTATTCAGAGATTTAATTTTAGGATAGATCTGCCGCCGACCTACTGCGGTCGACCGAACGTGAGAAATTATTCTTGTCCGTCCGTGTTTAGGTAGTCCGGCTTCTCTGACGGTATTGCGTGTTCTACCCGTGTCTAAGCTTCTGTCATTTGGGTTGCCATCGGTTTTGATTCGTTCCCCTCACAAACTTCCATGCCCACGAACAGAAAACCTTAAATCGATTGAAAAATTAACGTTTGAAACTGTCAGCAGTGGGATTCGAGCCCGTGAGATAAGTAACCGAATCCAGTATACTAAGAAACAAGCAGTTCACGCAGAAGAACTTCTGTTGAGATTGCACTATTAATAGTCCATATGCCTCACATGGTTAGCGAACATGATTTAAAAAAAGTTTCATTGAAACGTTGAAAAATCTTTTAACATGTATTATCAAAAAAAAAAATAATGTTAACGCACCGCTATGTCCCTCCGATACACTCTTGTACAGGCGTAATATTATTAATCATTTCTTCCCAAAGTATCGTCATGAGATACGTGAGTAGGTACAATTATCGAATTATAATTCTATTAGACCAATGCCAGCTAGCGACACGTACACACACAAACTAACACGCTGACACATCCACACTTAACAACAAAAGCATTCCCAAACTGTGTCTCACAGGAACGATCGATAAATAACGCGTATTGTATTTTACAATGACTCCCAATGTGGATCATATTGACTTTTAATCAACCAGCTGTGCCCAATAGCAACTGTGTTATAGTAATAATTAGGGAAAGAACTAGTATAGGGTGGGGAGGGGACATTATATTAGCTGCGACCTCATTAGACCGCATTAAAGAAAAATTGATCTGCACTTTTCTTTGTGTAAATTATTTTTCATAAAGAAATCGGAGATTAGGGAACTGACCACGCAGCGCCCTTTCAGCGGTCATGGAGAGACGTTTGAACTGGCTAGGTTAGGTCACGTGCTGCGAATGCATCCGTAGAGTCTAAATCCAGCTAGCCTCTTCTTCGAACTGGTGGAATTCCGGCGTCCTGGAAGACTATTATGTACTATCCATAGGGTGTACTCTGTGGAACTGAGGGACTCTTGCAAATCAATAACATTTTAATTGTAGACTCTTTTATTTGATTTATGTATAATTTGTTTGCTAATCAGTATTTTCTTGTCTTAGTTCATGAACCATCAGTTTTATATACCTACATCTTTACACTCAATTTTATATAAATAATCCTGTTATGTTTGTATTTTTATCAGTTGATAATGTTCGTGATGAGCGAAACCGGTCCTGATCATTATAAATATGTGGAAGTAGTACAAATGAATTGTTTTATTTTTTAAAACAGAAAGATCTTCTAAAAACAAATCAACGTAACCATTGTTTATTGTATAAATTTCAGCGTTCGCGGTGTCTATTCAGGGCATGTGTGTTAAATTTTAATTGGAATGGGTAATTTTCGAAAATTTGTTAGAACTGTTTTTTTTAATTTAGTCGGTTGATGGCCACACAGTTTGAGAGCACCCTTTTATGACCGACACATTCCCGAAATATCAAATAAAAAAAACATCGATTACGTCGGAAATTTGGAGATTTGAAGTGATTATAATGCATACATACTTGACGGTTTATTCCGACGTACGTAATTGAATCGAGTAATAATTTGGGTACGCAAAAAATGACGCGTAAAAAATGTTGTTTGCCGAATTTATGATAGGTATACATTACCCAATTGCTAACTACAGCCGAATAGCGGATATTTTTTTTTATAAAATCAAAAATCGTCACTTTTTGTGCATACTATACGTGTCCACTTATATACACAATATTAAAACCAAACTGTACTGTACAGATGTTCTCTTAATTCTTATTTTGTCCGTTTTTTACTAAACAATTTTCTTTCATAAGCTACTTATTTGTCGACAATTTTAAATCTACGAATTATGTATCAAAGACATCGATGTCAGTACTCCTAAAAATCCGGCCATCAAAACGAGGCGCAAGGAGATCGATTAGCCAACTAAAATACCTTTCTTAATCCCATCTTTATGGTGTGTCCACATCTGAGCAAATCATGACTCATAGCGTGCACAAATGCTCAGATGTGGACACACCATTATATAATTTTAGATATTGACTAAGGGTGCTTGATGGGTTTCGTTTTTCGGCATCTTCAAGCATTTGAGCACTCGAATGAACTGAAACTAACAGACAGTAAATAGTTTATATTTTTGATAAAATACGACAAATTATTATCACTAAGTCTAGAAACTTAATTGCACCTGAATTAATCGTAGTCAATGTTAATAAATGTTAGTGACGAAATACATGGAAATGTACAAAATTTCAACCATTATATGCTTTCCCTTTTCCGATACGGAGACGTTCAGTTGCTGAAATACAAACCGTTTTCTTAAAAACAACTTTTGAGATAGATTAATTTAATTTAACTTCCTCGCTAATAAAAAACTCTTACAGCCTATATTTACTCAGCTCAACTCACTTTTATTTTACTTTATGATATGTAGAATATCAAAACGCACGTAACTCATATTTTTCGAAAATATTAGTATGCTGACTTCACTGTATTTCTGCGCTTGGTAAAAATAACAAATCTTTCGTAAAAAAACAACCGGTTTCCGCGTTAAATTCCTCTGTTGAAATCATTCATATAACTCTCACTCAGGGCCGATGTTATGACTTAAAATGACAAATTGATGGAGACATTTTTTTTCTTTTCATTATTTACTTGCATATAATCGAACTCCGCCACCGCTGTTACGGCCGTTTGGCGATTCGACGAGCGCAAGCACACCTTGTCAGTTACAAATGCCATTTTGCAGACGAACAGAATCAAAAAAAAAAAAAAAACGGCTATACAACAGAAATGATTTTAATTTTGCGATTCGAGTATGCCACACTTTGTTGTTGATTTATACTCCACCGTGGCAACTGACGTTATTCAGAAAAAACGTTCTCTCTTTTAATTTACATTTTGTATAAAAAAAAAACTGTTTCAAACACTACTTAGGAAGTCTTGCAAAAAACTGCATTTTGAACTCTTAATAGTATGTGCTTAGCGGCGGCAAACTGCAATAGAACGTTCAGTCACTGTAATTGTCCAATTTTTTTATTATCATTTTCAAACAACTTTTCTAATAAATAAAATATAAAAATCTTCAGAGGTGTAAATTTTGGTCCGGAAATTTAAGTCATCATAAAATAATAATAAGTTATCCACAGTACCACTGCAGAATAATTTTGATATCGACATTGTTTTGACAAATTGATGTAACCCTCAATATTGAAATTGTTCACAAGAGAGTAAAAACTGTTTTTATCGAAAACATTATACAGTGAGCTACGTTATGAATCTTTGGAATGCACTACTCTAAAGTGTCATGTTTGTAGATACGGGATTATACGTATGGAGTTTCGATATAATAGTGGCTTACATCAAGTGCCCGAGTCAAAAATTTTAAACCTAAAATCAATAGAAAATGATGTTTCCCTTCCAAAAAGTGGTCAATTTATTTTTCTAATTTACATCATTCGGCCGAGACTCGGTCGTCTTTAAAATGAGATCCAATCACTTATTTGAGGGTTACATCAATTGGCCAAAACACAGTCGATATCATTTACCACTACCTTGACTATTCGCTGAAGACTGACTTTTTTTCTTATTTAGATGTACACTCAACTCTTTTTTTTATATGACACGGTTTTGAAATAAACAAATACTTTTAAATGAATTATTTGTGCTAACATGTTATTGGGTCAAGGATTTTAAATTTAGGGAACCAATCTTCGATTTTTCTATGTATTCTATCACTTTTTTTTAGATTACACGGTTTTTATGAAACGTATCCACCGTGTAAAAAAAGAGTTGAGCTTATATGCAATATGATATATTAAAGTACAGTTGTTCAGTGAATCTTTGTACAACTTTGTTTTAGAAGGTCGTGTTGTTAGCAAATTCTTAAAGACGGATACCAACCAATATGTTCCATTGTATCAATTAATTGGAGCATAAGTCTAGTAAATAATCTTTGATTTTTTTATTTACTACTCTATTGTCTATTGACACCGTGTCAGCTCATAATGTGGAGTATATGGACTCCTGATGGAGCTTGTCTCAACACAGATAGTTCTACAATAACAGCATGTTACTCAGTTTCTCGGCATCTTCTTGGACACAGTTAGGATAAGTCTAAGAAACGAATTGTGCTCAAGCCTTCGAAAATAATTTGCTACATCCATTCTTTAATGCAACGAAAAAGATCATTTTCTTTTCACTATTTATCATGGCTAAAAATCATCAAATCACAGAACTCTTCATAACCTGTATTCATGTCACTCTTAATTCTGTCAATCTTCACCTATTTCTTTCACATCATTGTATAACAGACCGTCTTTTTCATTTTAGACATATAAAACTTCCTGGGATTTACCATACGTACAACACCTGCAGAATACATACCGGTTGACATAAATACTTAGACCCAACACTAAAACATTGGTGCAAACGACTCTCGGTGATTTAAACTTAACATGCAAGAAATTCGACTAGCCAAATAAATCTTTCGTCGCCATAACTATGACTATCTATATATATATTATTATGCCATAACTATAGATGTATTATTTTTCCTTCCTACAAACCACATACCAACATAACCGTATCATTGATTTAGGACAGTGTTTTAGTAGTAGTGAAAGTAGTTCCCACGGAACTAGGGGTCTGTGGAAAATTAAAAATAATGTGGGGGTGCGTGGACAACGTCAGGGGGTCCATCAAAGGTTTTATATACAAAAATATTTATGAAACATTTTCATTATTATGAAAATTGAAATAAATAAATTAGTAGCGATTTGTTGGGTGTTGGACCCTTCCACAAGCAGACCCACAATCTCAGATGAATCCATAATAATATAGGAGCCATTTATTGAATTATTCACAATTGAGGAGCGGAGACCAATGTTTGAATAAAGATACCACAAATTCTGGTTTCAAAAAAGATATCATTTTTATATCCTGCGTTATGGGTCACTATACAGAGGCTATTGATTACTTTCCCGTCTTCCTATTTAGTAGAACGTGGATTTAGTGCAGTTATGAACCTCATCGTACTTTTAATATCAAAATGTTTTATTTATATTTTATTTTTACATACCATTTGCCATTCAATGGGGGGTCCATGGTCAGGTTTATGCTTTAAGAAGTGGTCCATGGGCATAATAAGTTAGGAAACCACTGATGTAGGATTTAAATACTTCGTGTCGACCAAGCGTCGCCAAATATTACACCCATTTTGGTACACAAATAAATATAGCAATAACTTCGAATTTTTATAAACAAATTACTAATGGCACACATTGGCGCCTGTTAAACACAATAGGTCCTTGTTATTACCTGCTAAGTATTAATTGTTTTAAATAACAACTCATCAATAACGCATTTTATGTTCGTATTTTGGCGCCAGCATTCATTGCTTTCAGATTAGTTTTACCAGGGCTGCAAAGTCGTGCAGTTTTGGCCGGAATCGGAGTTGTAAAAAACGAGCGACTCTTGACTACTTTATCTATAAAGATTTTGCATTTCTACGTGTATTAATTTACTTGCTTCATTTTTATTTATGCCTATAACATCTTCTTGTCCGGCAATATACACATATAGTATATTATTGGAAAGATAGGAAAAAAACTGACAAAATTAGACTATTTTAGTCGTCAATCGGAGTCGGGTTGTTGGTCAATGTTGGAGTCGCGCTTTTTTTCGACTTCCCCTGGTTTTTACTCAATTAAGTGACGTACGGACTTTTGATATTTTTGGTTCTGAAATGCATTTCTAAAATTAAACTAACGACTGATACAAAACATGATATTTACACAGTTGTTACAATCGCGATTTTAACTGGAAATTTTATCATTATTTCAGTGCTTTTCATGTTATACTTAAAGCATTATTATTCCATTAAATCGATTCATTTAATAATTACTTTAAGACAGTTGATTTTCCCCCATGTAAAACGTGACTTAACCTATACAAGGGTTAGTCACAACAACGCTATATCCTTTTCAATGACACCAAAAAGTTAAAAACTATATTAAAATTACTCAAAATAGAAAGTTCAAAGAATAAAATATAAATTTTATTTGCAAATTGTAAGCTCAAGGCGTGCTTGGATGTTTTATATAAATGATAACAAATACATTATTACGATTATTCCATAATTTTATTTATTAAACCATATTCACTCCCTACTCATAGAATATGACCATCACACGGTTCCTTCAAGATTTTCTATCACCCTCCAGTCGTCTTGCTTCCTCCCAGGTCATTCCAGCGTCCCGTAGAGTATATCCTATGGATGGTCTTTAGCGGAGGAATCCATCCGGTTGATAAAAGAGGCAAACAGGGCTTAGACTTTCCAGGGGCATCCGCAGAACTTGCCTTACAATTTTAAACTATGGCAAAATGACTGTTTGTTATCTCACTGAAAAATATTTCCAAGTGCAAATTATTACTCTCTGAACGAAATTGGTTCTGGGCAATATTTAAAATTATAAAAATGAACAATGTTTAATTTCGAAAATAAATATACCACATTGAGCTGGCGCTCACTGGTTGTCAATTGCTGCATATATATATATATGCGTTTTTTATTCAGTTTAATGTCAGATATAGCTAATAACCGAAGCAAATGATGTCGATCAGCCAGGTTACATCGTCTCCTCCGCGAAGATTATCATCTTCAGAAAGAAAGAGGTGGAAAAAAATAAATCATTAAAAAAGCATCAGCGAGTGCAGCGGTGCCGCTTCGGCACAAAAACGAAACACATCATCTGGATCGATTAGGCCAAGAATCGATTAGGGCAGGCCTCCACAAGCGGGGCCGCATTCACAACACAGCACGTAATGTCTGTCATATCACAAATATTCTCAACTTGAATTTTAAAGTGACGTAAATAAAACTTTGCAACTCGTTAGCACCGGGGAACGTGAAATTCGCGTCGTCGAAATTTTAGTAGCGGCGATATAGTCGACATTAATCACTCATGATTCCTCAAATGATTTTTAATTTTTTTACTGTCTTAACACTAATTGTCCACAAGCCATGCGTTAATAATGTACTCATTTCTTTACGGCCCTGCCGCTACCCCTATTTTGGTCATATTTACCCCGGTGTGAATGTGTTAAGTAAGAGTTAAGTCAAAAATACTCACTCTCACTAATGGCGCTGCTTGCGAAACCTGTACTAATAAAAAATCTCAAATTTAACAATAAATGACTAACAATCAGTCTTCTTAAAATATTTTTCATGATTACTATAAATTAAGAAGTTTTACACAATTTTAAAACTAGTAAACTCCATTCACGGAAAAGACAATTATTTTGTGCGTTATCAAATGTGTTTGGTTTTTTATCTATTTAACTACAGTTTTTATGATTCTTTTTTTGTTATTAAGTATTGTTTTTTATAAGAAACGCTAAATTAGTATTGATTTTTGTAAACAGTTTTAATTATAAATTTAACGAATCTATTACAAAGTGGAATTGCAAGAATTTTTTTTTATTTATTTAACTTTTATGAAGGCCCCGTGACGGGCTGCGAGTCCCGGCTCGGGTGCCCCTCAATATCCTACCTTGGGGGAGATCATTAAGGCAGCACCAAATACATATGGTGACGAGGCGAGGTTTTTTTTAAATCTATTTATCTCTTCAATGATGTTGGGATGGGAAATAAAAATATTTTTTTTTCTAAAAACAAAACCAAACAATATTAATATAGTAAAAATGCCGAAAGGAAGATTCGAGAATGTGCATTAGGTTTGACACGCGATGTTTGATTGCTAGCTGAATTATATTATCAATCATCAGAATGAATGCTGTCGAAGAATACCTGATAGTCATTACCATCATGACGTCCCGAAGAAGTTCAACGTCCTTGGACTTCTCGAGTATCTAACATAAGTTTTTTTTTTTAACATGTCCACTCCCAATGTGGAACATATGGGCTCAATTAATGGAGGTATCTCAACAGAAGCTTTTTTACGAGAACTGCTTGTTACTCAGTTCCTCAATCACACTTTTTTTTGGAAGAGAGTAGGGCTAAGACAGGAATAGTGTTAAGTCAATTCTTGATGGACAGATACTCATTTTTTAAGCAATTTGGAGCATATGGAGGTATCTCAACAGAAGTTTTTTTTACGAGAACTGATTGTTACTCAGCTGCTCAACCATCTTTAAGTGTAATAAGTTTTTTCTTTTTTTTCACCATGTTCACTCCCAATGTGGAGCATATGGGCTAAACTAATGGAGGTATCTCAACAGAAGTACTTTTTACGAGAACTGATTGCTACTCAGTTGCTCAACTATCCCTTTTTCGGAAGAGAGTAGAGATAAGAAAGGTGGAACTAGGACAGAACTAGTATTGGGTCAATTCTTGGTGGACAGATATTCATTTTTTAAGCCATACCCGTTCCCAATGTGGAGCATAAGGACTCCTAATGAAGATATCTCAACAGAAGCTCTTCTACGAGAACTGCTTGATTTCACTCTTTCTGAAGAGAGTAGGTATATAAGGATAGGGATAAGACAGGACTATTGGTTAGTTAAACGCTCTCGCTACACCCCGTTTTTAGAATCGGGTAGGTGGGAGGTAATTCCAGACATCACAAACATCCATGCCTAAACATTTACCTTTCCATACCAGGATTTGAACACGAGACATCCGTAACCGAAGCCATTGACGTTGACCACTGCTCCACGAACCTAACTAAGTCTTTTAGAAGTCACAAGCAGTCACTTTCACTATGCAGTGTAATTGCTACCAAGACCTTTAGTCACAGAGTTTCCACCTTATAACTTTGCACTCCGGCGGGATCCATACACACTAATACACATACACGCTTTCTGAACTACACACAAAGCGTAACATTGCAAAAAATATCTCGCATATTTCCCACAGACGCGATGCGATTAATAAATTATCGACGAAGTGTCACAGTGTCCGCGGTGGCGATCGATTCCCAGGGTCTAGGCCTCCGCCGGCCGCCCCTCTGATTCGCTTCTCACACATTCCGCCGTGCATGTTTTTGGGGACCCGCCAATCTGCCAGGAATGGCGGCCGGGACGGAATTTGAACCCGAATACTTCGGCTTAGCTCCGGTGCACCACTGATCCGAGGAGAAGCGCTATTTCACTTAATTGCACTCGGTAAAAATATTGCATTTAGTTTCTATCGATGCTTGCCCAATATCCATATGCTCACGTTTGAAGCGGGCATGCTTCAAGAAAAAAATCATTTAGAAAACTTAAACTTTGCTTAATAAGTACTAGCATTTCAAATATATTATTCTTCAAATGACAAGTCTTACGAAGCTCTGTTCTCTTTTTAGGTCTTTTATTTTACGTTTAAAAAGTGTTTCAAAACTGTTAAAAACAAAGGTGCACCCATCTACTTGAACCAAGATTCAGCGTTGATACATATTATATTGATTAATAAATCATCAACAGTGTTTTGGCCAATTGATGGAACCCTCAATATCGAAATTGTTCACGAGAGAGTAAAAACTGTTTTTATCGAAAACATATAACGTGAGTTGCGTTATGAATCTTTGAAATGCACTTTGCAGATACAGGATTATACGTAGGAAGTGTCGATATAATAGTTTCTTAGATCAAGTAGCTGGGTCAGAATCTTTAAAACTAAAACCAATATAAAATGATGCTACCCTTCCAAAAAGTGGTCAATTTATTTTTTCTAATTTACATCATTTGTCCAATCATTAACTTATTTTCGTATTATTTGAGGGTTACATCAATTGGCCAAAACACCATCGATATTAAGCATTTTGCCATTAACACACTGCCAACATACTGTCGCCACTGCTGATTTTGTCGCGTATTAATTTTCATATTATTTTATTAATTATGTAATAAAAATTACATGTTTTTCTCATTACATAATTATTTGAATAGAATTCTATCCGCCGGTAGGTAATAAATTCACCAAAGAATTAAACACACATATTGTGCACGAAAACGTCGCCCCGATAAAAATCCGCCCTTATTTTAGTGTCAATATTTGTCGCCAGGGTGGAAAATGAATTTTCCAATCGTGCTTGATATCGCTATCGACAGATGCCACCGCTTTTCCCCTTCGCATTGGTAAGATAAAATAATAAAATCAGTCAGTTATTTGTTTAAATAAAACAATCATTTACACTAAATCAATTCAAAGAATATTCCAGATATTCCTCTACATAAATGAAGTATTTATCGTTGACTTTTTTAGATATTAATTTAAAGTTATTACACTTGTCCTAAGTATTTATAGTATTTTTCAGTTTCCTTTATAAAATGTGACATAAAATGGATATAAAAATCAGAACGCATTTCTTCTTGAAGTATTTTTTTTTATTTGAAATATAGATTGACAATATCGAAGGAGACTTGCAACAATGTCATCACGTAGTCAGATCAATTAACTATGTTAATTTTTATTGTTTAGGAACACTTAAAATTCAATTATGGTTGAAAAAACATTTTTTTTTAAATATTAATTGGACACCTTTCATCAAATGATTTGATAATGCAGATATCGTCAATGTTTTACTGTTTCTGTTCACACCGAAAGATCGACTGAAGTCGCTCGATGGAATTTAAACATACAACTTGATTGTTAAAATTTTACATTTCCATTCGTTTCGTCACTGACTGAAAGTTCATCCGTGTACCCGAATGCCTGGAGATACCGGATGAAGAAACCAGGGTACAAAATGTCAATAATTCAAATTTGATATTGAAATTCCATCAAGCACCCTCAGTCGATGTCTTAAATTGTATCTTAGTATATTAACTATTTTTTCTCCTCTAAAATAAACTATATTGTACAAAAATTTCTCAAATTTTTTTGGTTTTTCATTTCTGTTATAAATCATGTTTTCAAACTTCTGAAAATAGCAGTCCGGTGTAATTATTTTTCAATCATTCTCAAAGTCGCGAGATCAATGTCGGCTTCGAATATTAACTACCATCAATTATTTGCGTCTTACTTACCAGTCAGTACTGGGCCTACTGGGTTATCAGAAAGAATATTCACAAAAAATATTCAGCTTCGAATAAACAAACATCGTGACGAGTTAAAAAAAGTCTTTGGCGATATCTTTTCATAGGGAGTGTTAGTGTTTGTTCTCTTTGTATGAGATGGATGATCATCAAAGACCTTCTGGGACGAGACAATCCATTAGGTAGGAAGAGTGGAAAATGAAATTCCTGGGAGTCAGGTTCACCGTATTTTCAAATGGTCACTTAAGAAATCAAACTCCATTACTTTTCCTAGAATTTCAATTAAAAAAGCTTTCATTTTGTAACCCTGCAATTTTTACAACAATTAAGTTAGTATCATGACATAAAACGTTGCTCTTAGAGATGGTAGTGCTGTATTTTGTATCAAAAAGATCATCCCTGTAAGACACAGGCTCCCAACCAGTGGGGAATTCAATCCGAGCGGTGAATTTTAGAGATCCAGGGGGAGGGGGGGAATTACTGTCGTCTATTAAATATTTTCAATATAATATATGCATATTTGGAAAACACCTTTTGAATTAAAGTTGTCGGCCTCTATTATCTAGTGGTAAGAGCTTTTCCCTGGCGATCAGGTGGGTCCTGGTTCAAGTCGCAGCATGGTCAATATCAAATTTAGACATTTTCAATTTAAATTTGTGATCTTGGACTTGGCTTAAAACAAAAAAAATCTCGTCGAGTTAATCTCGTATGATTTTCCAAGATGAATGCCGGATATTTTCAAATAAAAAAAATGTAGATTATGTTGGGAATGTAAGAATTATATTCTGAACATTTGTGAATCGCGGAATGGAGCAGTAAATTTGTTTAACCCCTGCTCTTAGAGATCAGAAATTACTGCAGTTTCTGTGTAATTAGTTTGAATAAATTAATTGTATTTCATGAATATGAATTAATATATTATTGAATACCCTGTAGCTAGAATAAAAAATCTGATTTAAAATATATACGTTTCCATACTACTTGTGTAATTTTCCGATTGAATGAACTTGATTCCTTCCTTCGCCGAGTTGATACATGAAGTACTAAGCTACCTCGCCATTCAACAAAGTTGTTCGATTCATTCCGAGTCATTATATGGGAAAATTGCCAAGAAGGACAAGCGACTCGTTGCCTTGAAGCCTGAATCTTTACATGAGGTCTACAACAACGAATCGAATTCTCAATCATTTGCGAAATTCTTTTTGTATCGAGGTTAATATTCATCGCTCGAACACCGGTCGTAATAATTATGTACGAAAATGAATTTCGTTACCTACTATAAGTATTATTCTAAAGAGATGAACCAAAATTTTATTTTCATACATTTCAAGACCGTTTATGCACAATGAATACACAACTTTCATAATCAATTTTAAAGTGTTAACTGTCAATTCTTGGTGGAAAGACATTATATTTTAAAAAATAAAACACAATTCATTTGTACTACTTCCACATATTTATAATGATCAGGACCGGTTTCGCTCACCACGAGCATTACCAACTGATAAAAATACAAACATAACAGGCTTATTTTTGTAAAATAGCAAAAAAATTATACATAGATAAAAAAAAAAGAGTACAATTAAAATGTTATGGACCTCTTACAAACCAATAAATACTAATCTGAATCACAAATATAGCTACATTAAAAGTCCATTAGCTGAGCAAATTTTTTTAATGACATTACTAATGCAATAAGCATTTTTTTTTTCAGCAGCAGTTTTTCGTGATTTACTCAAAACTCTAAAAAAACTTCAGGAGCGTGCTTAGCAACTCAGCGACTCATATGGCCTCTTAATGGACAAGACGTTTTCTACGACAATTGCTTGATACTCAGTTACTCAACCTCTATTTTTTCGATGATGGTAGAGATAGAAGGATATGGTTAAGACAAGACTAGTGGCTGGTGTTTTGGCCTATTGATGATCTCACAAAAAATACAAAAATAAGTTAATGATTTGATCTCATTTTAAAGACGACACAGCAGGTCTTGGCCAAATGATGTAAATCAGAAAAATAAATTGATCACTTTTTGCAAGCGAAACATCATTTTACATTGGTTTTAGGTTTAAAAATTTTGACCAGGCCAGTTGATATAAGTCACTATTATATCGACACTCCCTTCGTGTAATATCGTATCTATAAACATTAAAATTTATAAGAGTGCATTTCAAAGATTCATAGCAGCGCAATTCACCATATAATGTTTTTGATAAAAACAGTTTTTACGTTCTCCTGAAAAATTTCATCAATACGTCTAAATACTATCTATTATATATATATCAACAGATTAAAAACGACAATAAGTTTAAATTTCCACCGTTTTCAAATACACACGTGTTTATCCACCTGTCTGCATAATATCTCTTTTTACCTGGGTGAAGTATTGATACTCGGTAATTGGATCTCGCATTGCTCGGGGATTCCCGCCAATTTGAAAGGCTTTAAAAACGTGATTCAGTCGAAGCGGATGAGACCGCAGACAAATAATAGACAAACAGACAGTCGTGGGGTATAGACAATAACCGCGCGCACACAATGCCGTAGCATAGACAACAATTATAGACGGAAACGGCTAGGGACGTACGGCGGAGGACAAAGACTTCGGAAAAGGTTGATGGCAACATTTTCGCATTCTTCTATTAACACTTTTAGCCCTACGGGGGTGATCTAGCGGCCTCATTTCATACGACTTTAACTAGACCAGGATTCAAATATTTTTACTCTCCCAATTTTCTTCCGGCTCTGTTGTGCAGTTTTCGTCCTCGTGCTCGTGTTGAAGTCCCGGACAGTTTCATAAATTGATTGTTCAATCAATTTATAGATTTCTGTTCATAGTCATAAATGTTTGTGATGCCCTAACCCTATCCTTCTAACCGTACTCTTCGAAAAAAGGGAGGTTGAGCAACTGAGATACCTCCATTAAGAGACCATATGCTCCACGTTGAGGGCGGACATGGTAAAAAAAAAATTTGGTGAAGCATGTTGAGAAAAACTGTTTTTAATTTTATTAGTCTGTCTATATGTCGTTAGCTAACCTACGAGGACTCGTTGTTAGTTAAGGAAACCATATTATTCGAATTTAAAACCACGACATTTAAAAGTACTGAGGATTAAGCTTATCTTTTCTGTCTTTAAGAGAAAGAGGACAATAAATTTTTTTTTATTATTATAAGTGGATATTGTTGTCATTAGCACATATGCGTTTACCGTTCGGCTATATGACCGGTGATCGGCTCCACCAATTAATTATCTGACAAAAATCATAGGTTGCCCATCGCTACACATTGCACCGGCAGACGAGATGACGCCGGGCTGTCTTCTGTTTCTAAATTTATTTGTTTTCATATTAAACTAAGGGTAGTTGGGCGGAGGGTGGTGGGGGGCTAGTAGTAGTCGCAGGTAGGGTGGGGGCAAGTGTTCATAAGAGGAGTCGGGTGCTTAAATTCTGCTACCCGAGGCAAATGAACAAATAACTGACAAATAATAATTACGATGTTGCGAAGGAGCCACGTGGCAAATAGGGCTAGTTGTGTTCATACACTTATTTTTTAACGATTTCGTTTACTTTCGTCAACGATAGTTGTTTCAGCATCACGTCATCTGTAGGACCACCTTTCCCCACTCCACCCACTACTGCTTTCCCATCCGTTAATTTTATACGACAGTATCCAGAAACAAACGTTAACAGTTTAACGTATCTACAATTTTTTTTTCCCTTAGTTGGGAGTGTCTTCGGAGCAACTGCCCAAGACTTGGTGGCGTGCACTTGAGTGTGCAGAAAATCAATCCCTACAGATAAATGAAAAGCTTCTATGAGTTGAGACCATGCTTTCGACGGCATCTGTAGGACTATACAAATATACCAAAGCAACGTTATCTATTATTTATTTGTCAAATAATAATTTATTTGGACCAGGGCCGGTTTCGCTTGGTCACCAAAAATATATCAACTACAATCAAAGATATTAAATTTTAAAATCCAGTCAATTATTGAATGGATTACTATGTCCGCTCAATGGAGGTATCTCAACAGAAGTTTTTCTACTTGTTACTCAGTTGCTCAACCTCTCTTTTTTCGAAGATATATTAGGGATAGGACGATAGGGCTAGGACAGGACTAATGGTTAGCTGAGTGCTCTTGCGATGTCCCGTTTTTATGATCGGATGGGTTGGAGGGAGTTTTAGACATCACAAACATTCATTCGGTGGCAAAAAATCGTCAAATAAAATGGAGGTGTTGCGGTAGGTGCAGATCATCACGACCCTCACGCGTGAGAAATACTATTTCATCGCAGTATTAATAAATTTGCATCATTCTAACCCACCCTCCTCAATTTATTTCGAATAACAACGTTACAATAATAAACATTTCGATTCATTTTATCAGAACAAACACGCGCTCAGCAGAAGTATAAAACCGTGCATCTAATTTTATTATTTTAATATTCGTAGTCAGGGTTGCAGAGTCGGAGTCGTGGAGTAGCACTGTTTTGGCCGGATTCGGTGTTAAAAATGAGCGAAAATCAGCTTATTTTCGTGTAAAGTGCATTTCTGCATTTCTGCATGTATTAATTTACTTGTTTCATTTTTATGTATGCCTATAACATCTTGTCGTGCAATATACTTGTATACTATATCGACTGTGGAAAGGAAAAAGGAAGTAAGTAGCCCACACACAAAAAATATTGTGTATAGCCCAAAAAAATGCATTTTAAATTGCATACATTGTGATTATCATAAAAAAAATTATTTTGAAGTCCTTTTGCCTTTCTACAGTCGATATATTATTAATTTATATATAAATATAGTCTATTAGCACGTTTTGTGTGAGCTATAATACACAATATTTGGTGTGGGCTACGTCTTTTTTCCTTTCCACAGTCGATATTTTTAATATGAAAAATTCGGCTATTTGCCGGATTGGTTGGTTGGTGTTAAATTCGAAAACGCATAAATATTAGGTAGGAAATATTTTTTAAAAATGAAGCACAATTCGTTTGTACTACTTCGACATGTTTATAATGATCAGTACGGGTTTCGTTCATCACGAGCAGTATGAACTGATCAATAATAATGCTCGTGATTAGCGAAACCGGTCCTTATCATTATAAACATGTCGAAGTAGTACAAACGAATCTTGTTTTATTCTTTAAAATATAATACCTTTCCACCAAGAGTTGACAGCTATCACCTTAAAAGTGAGTAGGAAATAAACCTGATAAAACTAGGCTGTTTTAAGTCGTAATCCGAGTTGGTTTTGTAGTCGGGTTGTTGGTCAATGTCTGAGTTGGACTCGCGCTTTTTTGGGCGACTCCACACCCTTGGTTTTAATATGTGTAGTGGATACTTTCCGTATACAGTTTTGCACTTTTAACATGGATTTGCGTGTAGTGTTGTGTGCAACTAAAAGGGGAGAGTGGGAGTGATAGTGCCTTCGCAGATGCAAATAGATTCAACCGCATATATCGGATCTGAAACTGCACGCTGTGTTTTACGAATCTAAGATAATGTATTGAAAGGGCTTGCATCTTGGGCGTCTGAGTGGGGCTTTGCTAATAATAACAATGCATTTGTATCGCGATGAATATTTGCTACCTTGCTAATTGAATTGTTTTAATTTAAGTGTCTTGTTAAAGTTGTAAATATTATTTCATACTCGCTTTATCAAAAATCGTCAGAAATACTAACTTTCAGTAAATTAATGCATAAATCATAAACGACTAACCAGAGTAATACTCCACCATCGTAAACCTAACTACCAATAATAACTAATTAATGAATGCTCGCTAATCTATTTACAATATATAAAAGTTTTTTTTTTTTTAATAAAAATGTAGGTATGTACTAATCTTTAATTTTGGCATTTTTTGACATATATTATTTCAAGGGGAAGAGAGGTTAAACAACTGAATAACAACCAGTTTTCGTAAAAATACTTCTTTCTAGATGGAGTTGTGGAAATTTAATTTTTTAGTATAAAATTTTTTTTTAACCATGTCCGCTCGCAATGTGAAACAAATGGCCTCCTAATGGTGGTATCTCGACAGAAGTTTTTCTACGAGTACTGTTTGTTTCTCAGTTGATCAACCTCTCTTTTTTTTCAAAGAGAGTAGGGATAGAAGAATACGGCTAGGACAGGACTAGTGGTTGATTTATCGCTCTCGCTACGGTCCGTTTTTTTGGATGCGATAGGTGGGAGGGAATTTCTTTAGACATCACAAACATTCATGCCTTCGAACACAAATTCATAAATCGATTTATTAAACTGTCAGAACTGAGACTCGAAACCGTGAGTATATAATTAAGTTTCTATAAACCTTAATTATAAAATATTGTTGTTAGCATTTGATAGATAAATAGTTTCGACGATAGCGTGATGTCGATCAACTATATTTTGTATTTTTGTCGAACTGAATACTTTACTCTTTTGAGGAAATTCACCAAGTAGATGCCTTCTTCTTTCCGCTTGATATTTTCGTCGACGTTATAGCGTTGATTCGTCGCAATCGATGAATATTACATCGCCACTCGATACGCCTGTACCGGTGATTCCCAAACGGTGCATCGCGGCGGAGGGGTGCCACTCGCGTCGTCTTTGTAAGCCGATACCCTTATGCTCGCGCTCGCGAAGACGACTAAGGATTTCAGAAACGAGTAATGCGCGAGGGGTATATGCTTACATCGTGTCTAGTCTCGCGTCACTCGATAAGTGGTCGCTGACATCTCTGTTCAATTTTAATGAAATACGCCAATGCTCTGAAATGCGACAGCTGCGGTGCTTACACTGGATGTAAAACGCAATGTATTTATTTATACACAAGCGCTAGTATTTTCGCGCCAAAAAGGACGTATGACAGGCTAACGAAAACGACAGCAAAAATATTAACCAAAAAAAACCAACGCTATTTTTAATTTGCTGAGTTTTTTTTACAAAGTATGTTGCTTAGTTAGTATTATCAAACATCATCGGGTACGTAATGCACTGGTCAATGTTGTTATCTTCGGTTGCGGATGTCAAGGGTTCCCGGAACCGACAGCTTCATATATTGATAGTATATAAAATTATTTATGGATATCTGTTTTTGATGTCTATAAATCCTTCCACCTATACAATACTAAAAACGGTTCGCAGTGAGAGCGATTAGCTTACCACTAGTCCTGCCCTAACTAGGTTTAGTAACTGAGTTACAAGCAGTTCTTACAGAAAAATTTATGTTGAGGTAAATGCTCCGCATTGGGAGCGAAAATGGATGCATTTTGGAAATTTATACAATATTTTTATAACTATTTCAACATCAGTGGCGTGATAGTAATGGAGTTCTACCCAATAAACTCCAATTCGATCGATACATTGTTTTAGAATTAGGTTTGTGACGTTATAAATTTCTAATATTTCTTGCATTATTTATTGCACTTTAAAATAGATTGTACGAATGGATAACAAACAGTTCTTTAATAACTTTTAACTGTCAATTCTTGGTGGAAAGACAGTATATTTTCAAAAATAAAACACAATTCATTTGTACTACTTCCACCCTAGGATTGGCAATTTAAATATCATATCTTTTAACAAAATTAGTTTGTCAATAAATTTGATGCGTAATAGATTCCTTGTGACAATAATTATATTTAAATAAAGTTCCGTTTTCGGATTTTTTTTTTTGGAACAATATCCGTTTCCGGTTTTAAAAATTACCAAAACCATCGTAAAGATGTCTTGTCGATTAAGCGTGAACGGTATTGTCTATTGGAACGTCAAATGCGCTCCGTTTAACTCCGCTGATCACCCGAGAACTGGCGATGATAAGCGCCCCGATAACAAAACACGCCGTTTCCATACAAATTCAATGAACAGATACTTTCCAATAATATCTTTCCACTTGTACATGCGCGGTCCAGGGATTTTGTTACTGTAAGCTTCTTAAAAACACGAATTTTTTTTGTTTTTTTTTTCAGAAATTGTTTGTTAATATTTTATGACCGAAACTTTTGCGAAGAATTTTTAATGTAGGGCAACTTATTATTTGGTCAGAAACTAATTCCGTAAATGGTCAGCTACTAATTCAATAAACCAGTAAGTAATAATAAATGGTCAGCTAATAATTAGGTATGGTCAGTAAATAACTGCCAAATACATAAAGGTTAGGTTAGATTTAATTAAAGTCAGTTCGAGTTCATTCGTGGAAATGTACAAAATCTCAATAATTCAATTTTGATATTGAAATTCTATCAAGCACCCTCAGTCGATATCTTAGATTATAAAACATTGGCAGTTTCATATAAATATCTGACTGTTTATTTCATTAACTGACCACGTGTATACTAAACATTTATCGAATTGGATACGAATTAAAAATTGAAATAGTTGCTGATCCAATAAATGCAGGAATAAAAAGGTCGTTGGCTTCGGTTTCGGGTGTCTCGGAGTCGTATCCCGGTGCGGGTAGTTTCAAAAAATGTTTTTTGAGTTAACCACTAGTTCTGTCCTGGCCCTATCCTTATTTATATCCATACTCTCTTAGGAAAAGAGAGATTGAGCAGCTTCTGTTGAGATACCTCCATAAGAGTTCATATGCTCTGCATTAGGAATGGACATGGTTAGAAAAAAATTGTGTCTTTCATGACTTCACATCGTAAAATAATGTACCCATTAAAATTCCGATTGTTACTTAATCTTTTGTTTGTCATGAAACTCGTGGTAAATAGATATTCGAGTAACCACTCGAATATAGGCCCTGAAGTGGCGCTGTGCCGAAATCGCCGATAATGGCGTGGAATCATCAACAACCCACTTTACGGGAATGGGATGGGATGGCAAAATAAACAGCCATCGGTTCGCGCCTAATCGTACGAAATAAAACAATAAGCGAACGATTAATGAGGCGCAGAATGGCGCTCGTTTCGATACGCCATTTTGGCCCAGTGGCGTAAACTTTTTTTAATCCTTATTCCGATCAATAAAATAAATAAGAAAACATAATGAAAATAATAAATCGTTCGCTTTAACTCTAGACGAAAAGACATCAGAAATATACAATAATTACAAGAACTAAAATTTTGATTTCAATTGAAAACATCAAATTTGATATTATTTACTAGTACTTGAAACCGTAACCCTGTAGTCGCTAAGCTAAGTTCTTACATCTATTCTTCAGAATCTATATAATTATAATATAAATAGCACTATTTTTTTCTTCCACGTCAGTTGATAATGATCGTGATGAGCGAAACCGGTCCTGATCAGATCGATAAACCTGTGGAAGTAGTACAAAAAAATTGTGTTTTATTTTTATAATATATATTGCCTTTCCACCAAGAATTGACAGTTAGCACCTTAAAACTGAAAATAGCATTCCTTTCGTGCAACATCGTCAAATAGATATACTAGTTTTGAATATGTTAACATTCCTCCCACCCATCCGATCCTCAAAAACGGGGCGTAGTGAGAGCGATTAGCTAACCACTAGTCCTGGCATAGCCCTAAGAAAATAGAGGTTGAGCAACTGAGTAAATTTGGGTTGAGATACTTCCATTAGGAAGTCATATGCTCCACGTTGGGAGCTGACATGGACAGAAATAATAGTTAGTTTTGAAAAATGTATACACCTGATTTGTCAGAAGATTAAAAATTATTATCCATTATTTTCATTAAAAGATTTATTAAGATTATTAGTAACGGGCACGCCACTGTCATCGCTCGATTTACGAATCGCGTATCGAAGAAACACAACAGATAAACGAAGATGTACAATGGATGATGATGGCAAAAGGCGTAACGGGGATGCTGATTAAGGGGGGGCGTGCTGAACACTTTATCGTTTTAATTTCACCGTCAGTTGCACGAAATTCGAACAGACTTGAGTCGTTTCTTGAATATTCGATAGCATTAACTGCAACGTCACTTTGGTTTTAGGCGACTCGATGATATAATATTGTCTATCTCTTCTTAACAGTATATCTAGCTAAGCTAAAATAAGTTTAAGTATAGTTCTGACTATGGCGTTAAGCCGAAATAGCTTTCAACCCAATATTTTTTTAGAACTAAATACTTTGATATTTTTTCCTATTATAATCCAGTTCTACCAAGTAAATGCCAATTCAATCGATATCTCCAATATATTTTCTGAACCCTCTTCACCATATTTCAAATACCCATCATAGATGACGGTATTAAAAATGAAATACTAAATGTGTAAAGTAGCTAGTACGAACGCTTAGTTCATGAGAAAATTTAATACCAACATATTGTGATATGTGATAATAATAAAATACGTCTACAGAGCGGTCTTGGGCTATTATATATCGTCGTTGTTCTGGAAGAAGACACTTATTGAAAAATACAAGTTTTGAATAATTTAATTGAAATGCTATTCTTTTTCATTTAGTATTTTTGTACAAAACTGTTTTTAAGTAAAAGTTTAGTTTATAAAAATAAGTGTGTTCTTCCATACGGTAGACTTTCAAATAAGGAACATTTCGGTATAACTAACTCAATATGTAATTTTTTCGATTTAGTGTTTTCTTCCTGAACAACGACGATATAAGATTAACTGAACTTTCGACTATAGGACTTGCAATAAAAAAAAGTATGTCGCAATTCATCGACCGTCTTGTACATGTACCGTTTTATACGAGAGCCGTTGGTATATTCATGTATAATGTTATTCAAAGACGCAGTAATTATACTTTTGGTATACAATAAATGATGTTTCGTTTTTGCTTGTGTGTCGGTATAATCAATTGAAGTCGAATGGATCTTCATTTAATATCTAAGCGTGAGCAACCGAGATCAATGAATGCATTATACAATCCAAACAAATACAATATTCTTCAAACGGTATGGACACAATACCCAGAATTCCAATAATATGTTTTTTGACTCGAGAATTTTTTGAGTCACAGCCTCCCACGTTTCCTCTCTGTTTTTATTTCCACTCCGACCGGCAAATAAATAAAGTATAAGCGTGTATTTCTGCTTGGACAACATTAATTAATCGAAATTTTAATGTCCTCTGAAATATTGGGCGAGCGCCAGAATCTGTCCCACCAATACGTCTCGAAGATAAAGACACTTCTCCCCAATAAAAGTCTATTCATATTAAATCACTATTTATTATGAAACAAACACTGCGGACAAGTGTCTAATACAGGGGTCACCAAACTTTTTAGCCTAATGGCCACACTGACACCTCCACCTCCACTAAGTATCAAGAGAAAAACCTAGCGATCTCATCATAACAACACACCGTGGTTTTGAATTACGTACAAATTTCAGTTAGTACTAACGGGCAAATGTCAAAGATATTTCATTTCGCCGGAGATAACCTTAGCCGACAAGAAGAAGATCAGCTTCTGTCTGATTTATACACTCATATTAAATCCATTCGACAAAAAATATTGAAATTTCAGTTCTGGATAAGTATGGCAACATTCCTAACGCGACGGCGGCACCCTCACTAGCAACCAAGTTAAATTGATACATCTATAGTTCCCTTCTAAAAGCAACAATTTGGAAATATGAGATGTAATAATTAGCTTACAAACAGCCACGCTTACACCACGATGTGTATTTTCGTTTGTAACATT
Source organism: Himalopsyche phryganea (assembly GCA_022494535.1). Lineage (NCBI taxonomy): Eukaryota > Metazoa > Arthropoda > Insecta > Trichoptera > Rhyacophilidae > Himalopsyche > Himalopsyche phryganea. Next base: position 2,490,512 of record JAGVSL010000039.1, read on the forward strand.
TATAACGAAGATAATACTATATTACGTCGTGGCATTTTTTTTTTCAAATACTTTACATCAATAATTTCCTCCGTGTGGGCGACGTTTATAATGCATACAGCACAGTGCTGGAAATGCGAAACAATCCGGTCGCTTAATAGTTTTACGATTGGCGTAAAACATGTTTCTGAGTTATTATTCCCCTATTTATTACATGAAATTAAAGACGTTTTTACGACGAAAATTTTTATTTTTGAATCATTCTAGCAATAAAATTAAATGTAATCATGACCCCCGTTTGTTTGATTGAGTTATTACATTTTATTTTAACTCCAATGGTGGCGGTAAACTGCTACTCTATATATACTGTTTCCAAAATGATACGCCACTGGAAATTAAGTAAAAAAATCTACACTAGTAAAATAACATCTTTAGGTGTCTTCATTATTTGATGCACTATTTTTTTTCAAACCACGTCCGCTCCCGATGAGTCGCATATGGTTTTGTAATGGAGGTATCTCAACAGAAGGTTTTGTACGAGAGATGCTTATTTCTCAGTTGCTCAACCGCTATTTTTCAAAGAGATTAGAAATGGAATAATAGGGCTAGGAAAGGATTAGTGGTTAGCTAATCGCTCTCGCTACAACCCATTTTTAATATCAGTTGGGTTGGGGGATGGTAGATTGAAAATCAATTTATGAAACGACCATATTAGAAGTTGAACTCATGAATTCCGTAAACGAAGCGAACTACATTTTATTGTTACAAATTAAAACCCCTAGAGCCTGTAAAGCTTATTTGTTTTTGCAGTTACACCATTGTGAATCTAACTCCGTGAATCATTTGACATTCCGTATTATCAATACTACCACATGTGTTAAGTTAAAAGTCTTCCAGAACCTTTTCTGGTTTTAGTATATTGGTTATTTTAGTTACGACCTTATGGCCCTACGTCCCGTACAAGTAGAAAGTCTTATTTTGCATACTAGATATAATACATAACGGCGTAAGTGAATATACGTTCTAATGCTCGTTTGGTTTTCGTAAATATATTATTTAAGTTAAGCCCTTATGACACTATGTAAAAGCAGTCTTATCTGACTAACGATATTATCAATTTACTCCATAGCGGCGTAAATTATTTCAGTTATGTCCGGCGATCGAACGATCGAGCTGAATCTTCCCATCCTCGTCTCATTGAGTAATTTTATTTCTCCTATAGACAGATAAAATTTTTTTTAAAAAAAAACAATAAATCCTTTGATATCGGCGCACAAGTCTACCGGTCTTTATGCATATGCATTGTGACAGATGGACCAATGGAATGTTTCTTTGAATTTTTGATCGTGCGGTCCCTGTTTTCGAAACACGTCATTCGATTGATTCGTTTTTTTTACGAAAACACAAACGCATTAGTCAAAACTGTCCAGACGCGTCTCTTCGCAGATTATTCGAATATCTTTCATGTTGTAGCGTTCATTAGTATCAAAAGTGGGATGTTCTTTTTAATCCTACACTCACTTCCTTGCATAACTACAATAATAATAATTAATAACAGTTTAAAACATAAATATAGCGTTTTTCTATGTACATTGGCGTAGTGCTATCCCAATATTTCGTTTTCAGAATAATCATATAAAAATGTAGAGTTCATTTTAGTGATGATCTTTTTGTACGATATAATATCACTTTTAATGTATTATCTGTCGATAATTATTGATGAAAAAGGCATTATTTTTATAAAATATTTGATCAGTTAATAATTATGTTTGGTCAATAAATAATTGCCAAATAAATAAAGGTTAGGTAGGTTAGGTTTAATTTAACAACTAACCATTTTATATAAATTGCTGACCGTTTATTTTATTAACTGACCGCGTGTATACTGATCATTTATCGAATTAGTTACTGACCAACAATTGAAATAGTGGCGTACCCAATAAATGCAGGTATTTTTTTACCTCCACAATTTTATGTAGTAAGTTAAACCGGATCCGATCATTGCATGTTATTATATTTCAATATTTTACTGACTATCAACCAGCCCTCGTGATTATTTACAATAATTGAACCCTCGATTACATGTCGTAATGCAGAATAAAAGAAACGGAAATGATCTATAAGAAAACTTAATATTGCAGTTATCTTTAATGAATTAACAAAAAAATCTGTGACGCCAAAAGGTAAAACTACTTTTCAAATCTTTACTAAAGCTTTTATCATGTGACACACAACCTTTTTACAATTATATTTGTTTACTTCAATTATATCCAGTGATAGAAAACTTCAACAAAAAAACTCAAAGTGTGTGTGACAAGATAACAATTCTTTTCCTACCTGTAAATCCTCTTTCATTTGCAATATTAGAATATCAATCTTACTTTGAAATAAATAATTTGTCTAAATGACAAATAGAGCAAATATCGTAAATATTTTAATTTTTATTTATTAATAAAAAATAATGTACACAAATTTGTTTCCAAACAGTACACCCTCACACAATCCCGATGTAGATTTTTTATTGTTATTTGTTTTCTGTTGGCATTCTTGGAGACGTAATCGTGACGCTATCGTCTCCCGCGCAGAAGATCTGACGGCTCCTGTAAAGGTAGCCGCTGATCTGCCGATATCGGATCGGATCAAACCAGATCAGGTAATCTTATGGAGCCGAAGAATTCGATCTAAGCCATTAAGCTTCTTTAACAGTACGCTTATTTGTACACCACAAAATAACCATAAATCGACACTATTTACAATGACCATAAAAAAATAACTCACTTTTAAGTGTTGACGTTCCGTTTTTAATTCGAGGAATTAAAACCAATAATAACTTCCAACGCAGTGACTTGTACATGGTCTCCCAATCTTTTTACTTTCGCGATTGCTCCGAATGTAATTATCCCCCTCCCAAGATAGTCAAACTTTTACTCAAAAGTTGCATTCTAAATAATATGCACATATTATACTCAAAATCTTTAATATACGACAGAAATTCCCACCGGTTATGGGCCCCTGGTTTAGTAGATGGCAACTAATATTATTTGTTCTAAATCCGGGGCTCCCAACCAGTGGGGAATTCTCCCCTAGGGGTGAATTTTGGTGATCCAGGGGAGGAATTGTTGCCAATTATTAGGATTTTTAATACAACATATATGCATATTTGGAAATCACTTTTTTTGTAAGAGTTTGATTATCTCGGGAAGGGGGAATTATATTCTGAACATTAGTGAAAAAGGGAAAGGAGCAAAAAAAGTTTGGCAAACCCTGTTCTGAATTATTGAATATAGCTATTCAAATATTATTCAAATACTTTTTATTGATTGAATTTGCTTTGACTTGGTAGAGCGCCACTATAATGAGTTAAAAAAATCGGCAAGCATTAAGATTTATAAGAATCGTATTATATAGTTAATTCAACTATTTTTTCTCTGTTCTGACAATGGCGTAGTGCTGAAATAGCTATCAACTTCATAATACAAGTCTTGTTAAATACTTCACTATTGTTGATGTTATTATAATTTTGGAAGGAACTTTTTATATTTATTATTTTTTAGTGGAGCTGTTTTCAATCAAATATATAAGTATTAATACTCGTGCCGTTTTACAGGTATTAAATTTTTTAAATTCATGTTTCATTTAAAATCATTGTATCTGTTTATCAATTTGTAAAATACGAAATATATTTTAAATGATTACTTAATTACAGATTAATAACTTAAATATCTGGAAATAACCCACGCGATTTTATTACCTTTACAAATTCTGATAATTGATACGAACTTCGCAAAGTACGAAACAAAAATTAGCATTTTAATTAATGAAAAGCCCCTTTCCGTTACTAAAAACAAAAAAAAACCCAAATCTCAAAAGCTTCCTATCCAACCCCGCTCTACTCTTTCCGGCAATACAAGATACGGACAAACAGATAGGTACATCCTCGCGAAAACAACCATACGAGGGGAGGATGGGCATTAACCGACCACTCTTTTATGTATCGGGTTTTTTAATATTTATTTTGTGTTTTGATCTGCCGTGATTCTCAAACATTGAATTTACAAAGTGATTTATTACATTGTTAGATTTGTCAATTGGATACAATTACTCAGAATCAGTCGAGAATATTTCTGTGTTGAAATTAAGAAAAAATCAATACGTATTATTATTACAAAATCTGGAAAGTTTGAAAAAATTTACGGAATCAATAAAATTTCTTTACAGCGCTGTTATGCTTTTAAATCCATATGTGGAGGCTTGCGAGCGGCATACCCATGGGTCATAGATGGGCTGTTATTTCCCATAAACTTGCTTAGAAGATACTGCATGACATTTCAATATAACTAATAATGATTGAGCCGCCTTCAACAACCTGTTTAAACACATAAGTTCAAGCTGTACTTTTTTTCCTTAATAACATAATAATATCATTTATACTATATTTTTTTAACCATGTCCGCTCCAAATGTAGAGCATATGGACTCCTAATGTTTGTAACTCAATAGAATTTTTTTTACTAAGACTTTTTGTTATTCAGTTGCTCAACCTCTCTGTTTTGAAGAGAGAAGAGACAGTAGTTAGCTTACGCTACTCACCTTTTTTAGGATTGGTTGAGTGCGAGGGGTTTCGAGACATCACAGATATCCATGCCTTCGAACAGAATCGATTGAAAAATCAATTAATGAGACTGTCCGTATCGGGACTAAAACCCGTGAGCACCGTGACCGGAGCCAACGACGTTTACAACATCTAACAATAACACCATAAGAGGTAGGCAGAAACCAGGCATTCGAATATATAGTTATTCTAAATAATTAAATATTAAAAAACCTTTTAAAAAGCGCTTGCCGTCGATTTTTGGGGCTAAAACATTCTTTCGCGCAATGAATAGACACTCGCTATGAAATTGAATGAATTTCGGAAATATTTCGATCGCCCTGAAAGGGTTGGAAATTTTTACCTTCCGACTTTTTGACTTTTCAAAGCAAAAAGGGATGTTTTGTTTATTTTTTTGTTTCTGCTCTTGAATATTTTTGGTTTTTTTTTTCATTTTGTTGTATCAATTGAACGATGGAATGTTTTCGCCAGGGTGCATTTTAAATATTGTGCTTTTATTTTCGTACCCACCCATATTCACCTACTTTACCCTTTTAGTGAGAATATTTTAACAAAAATTATGAAGGAGGTCTTACACGAAAATTTTCATAAAGTATGCATATATGATTTAGTGATTATATATATATATATATGTTTATATATATGTTTCACTGTTGGATTGCTAGAAGTAATCCTGTAGCGAAGTTGTAGATCAGGTAAGTCTCTAGAGACATTATCAGCTAAACGCTGTAAATGGGGAGAGACGGGGAAAGTAGGGAAGAATAGAACGATAATTAATATTGAAAAAGTGAACAAAGTACAACACTTATAATTTACAACAAACCGTTTGCAATCATAATATAAAATAAATATCTATTTCCTCTCCTCTTTACATTAATCCTACTGATCTACCCAGAGCTTCATTATAACAATCTCCAAATCAATATCATCTTAACAATTTGAAGTTGAATTAAAATATATCGTATGATTTTTTTTCTACAGACATTTTATTATTCGAATATTTTATTAATATATTACTGAAATAGAGTTATTGTTATGACTTTAAAATGTTCATCCAAATCGGATAACTTTGGCCCACGATACAAATAATCACTGCAAGTACTATAAATTCATTGATTTTAAAGTCTTGAAAACTTCTTTATACTTTCATATATTCTGTACATAATTGAGATGCGAAAAAATGTACAGCATTTGATTTAAAGATAAGTAATACAAATTCAAAATATGGCTAATCCAATTTATTTTAAATTGTGTTTTATCATTGCAATCTGACAGCATTCAAATTCGACAATAAATAATTTATATTGAACATTAATTCATATTTTTACCACCAAGTGGCTACTCAATACTTTTGCTTAACTAAAAAATATTCATATGGCATTAGTATTATCATAGTATTATAACAGCACCTTTTTTCCATGTAGTAGGCCAATCTTAGACCGACGAGCGAACTTATCCAAATTAATGGTAAAATATCTTTCTTCATTGTATATTACAGCCATTGAAATTGATATACACATTCCTTTTAAATCTTCTCTTTATACTCTATACAGTCTATACTAAATTTCCTTTGTCGTTTTTTTATTCCTTTAATATCAATTGCTCTCCTTGTGTCTCGTTGAGACTTGGATGAGACGCAAAATGGGATGTGCACTTGAAACCGAAACACAGAAAAAGTTTTTAACAATAAGTGCTTCTGGTACCAAATGTGCAGCATTTAAAAATGCGTCTTCCCTCACATATTCATCCCCCTAAACTCTATAGTATGAAAACTTTTAAAAATTAAATTAAATCCCATATATATTAATACTATCAACTGTGTCACAAGCATTTATATGCTAATAATTTTAGGGTCTGTAGAAGGGCGTCAACACTTGCGCGCTTGTTCAATTCGATAGCGGTGTCCACGGTGTCCATTTAAATCCTCGTGCGGACAATTTCATAAATTGATTTTTTGGAATGTGTTTATTGACTTGTTGTAATTACAGATATTTTAACATTTTTGAATAGATCTGCCGCCAACCTTGCGGTCGACGGCGTCGAGAAATTATTGTTACCTTTTCAGAGTTTAGGTAGTCCATTTTCTATGAAGTTCTATCCATCACTCGCCGCGGTTTATCGGCATGTCGCATTCTGTAGGTATTTCTGCTTTAGTGCAGTTTAGTCCGTCGTATTAATTCGTTTCCCCACAGATTTTACAGTAAATTTTTAAATATATTCGCAAAGACCACAAATTCGAAAATAAAAAATTGGTATAGTGAGAATTACTATCTTACTACTAGTCTGGGGGTTCCTAACAATTTTTGCTCTATTCCTCATTTCAGTATTGTCCAGAATATAATACTCTCCTTCTCAAGATGTGCATTCGAAATATGCATAGGTATTAATAATATCCGACAAAAATTCCCCCCCTCTAATACTAAAATGTAGGGAAGCCCTGTACTAGTCCTTTCTAGTCCCATTTGCCTATCTTTATCCTCGCTGAACAAGAGATTTTGAAGCGGATATAGTTGGAAATATGTAATATTCTATTGAACAATCAATATTAAAATTGAAAATATTTCATTTGAACAGTTGTCTGAATATTGTTTTTCGCATGGCTATATTAGTAAAATTGAAGTATTATGAATCAGTAACTCGAAGAACTCTTGACCTTTAAAAAAAATTACAAGAAACCATCTGCAACAAGTGTCAGTATAACCAAAAAGTCCCCTCGCAGGGTTGAAATCACAATCCGATCAAACACCACTCGATCGTGCCGCAAAAGTTGGCAGTATAAAAAACCTCCCCGAATAAAGTACAACTAAAGAAGGCAAAAGAAGGAAAACCAAGTGGGGGCAGTGTCAAAACGCCGTGAAAACATCTCGAGGAGTTCCTCCGTTCTCCCCATGCCTCCGAAAGGGCGTGAGATGTCTAAATCGTTTCCAATAAAAGTAGAGAAAGGCGATCACTTTCTTTCGAAGTTAGGGGAAGGGATTTTCCCACAGTATTTTTTTATCGGGAAGGATGGGACGTGATCCGGTTGTCGTGAAACATCGTTTCTTAAAGACATCCGGTTCCGGTATTGGGACCTTTTTTAAAGAGGGTCGTTATCGGTAGGTTTTAGTATTCAATTTATTGGAAACTTTGTTGTGAAAAATATATCTATGATGAGCGGAGTGATTTTTCAGTAGAGAAAAAACAAAATTAAATTGTGAAGTCATTTTTTCAACAAAAATAATTATACTGTTCATAATGTTATCATTTTTAATGTTCTTAGCTATGCTTAGATATATAAAAAAAAATCATTAAAACAAGAATCAATGAACCTGTTCTTCTAGAACCGTAAAAATATTTATTGAATGACCAAACTTATACTATTGGGGCCATAAAATAATAATAATTACATCACATTTATTTCGGGTATAAGTTAGTCTAATAGACGTATGCATTTAGTATAATTTTTGTAAAACATTTGGAACGTATTACTTATTTACGTCGTAAAATTTCTAAAAATTGAGTTATACATACATAAATTGAGTCTTCCCATGATAGATATATGAATACATCGTTTTCTAATTAATAATTATTATCAAATATGTGTCATTATGGCAAAAGTTGATAAGTCAGTGTTGCATTAGCTTACAGGAGAAGAAGTATGAACATTGGTAAGTTATCAAATTCAAATTAAATGTATAATACACTTATTCAATGCATCTTCTTCATGGACAATGACTGGCATATCAAATTTTAACACCACACATTGAACAATATTTTATTTTGATAATAAACCTAATAAGACAAAAACGAAATAATGTTACCACGTAACAGAAAGTTATGTTAATATTTTGTCATTATAATTATACATCACTCAATTAAATCCAACGTTAGTCGTTGCAGCTTTTCTAATCTATGTTCTTTATATAATATATTATTCTTATTATTATTATTTCTAAACCTTTGAATAATTGCATAATTTATACAAAAAACTATTTTGCAAAATTTTACTTATAATATAACACGACATTTTCATTTTCCGAAAGAATCTCAAAAGTAAACTGATTGATTTACAGCTCTACCTGTCCCACCCTCGCAACCTGTAGAGCTTGCGACAATCTATCTTGTATACCCTAAAAGCCTTCGACAAGTGAATATAGAGGGGTGAATAAAGCCACCCCGGAAGCCTTGCACCGGTATTGGGACCCTATCATCGTTTCCAGTGCCGTATTATTGATTTTGCATTACAAAGTAAACATTAAAAAAAATTCTACCACAGATTTGTGTTAAAGTCATTTCTGTTGTCGCAATTGGGCTTGAGATTTGCTGGTAATATGTAAAGATTGTTAATAATATATATTGTAGACAATCTTCCATAGAAAATATATTATCTCATTTTCACAATAGATATATATGTATGTTTTTACTTTTCAATTGAAGGTCCTGTGATATTTTTTATAGATCAATTGACCCGTTCTTTTTTACTAGTTTCATTTCGTGCGTTAAAAAAATACTGGATAAGCAATTGATTAATTGTAATCTTTACTCAGTACACCTAGATATTATTTTTTCTAATATATTATAATTTTAACGCAACAAATTATTATATTATTTCTTACTTCATCTATATTTACCAGATATTGTGTAGCGTTATCGAAAAGCCGGAATAATTAATACTTACTCAATCGTATTTCTGCACGCCACTGGTGATCTCCCTCCGATCCAATAAATCCAGAGACTAGACAAAACCCTAGTAAAGTGTCCTGTGTCGTTTGGACTCTTTTATCCACTGCACTAAGGGTTCAAAATAAATACATAGTAGTAAATAAACGGCATAGAATGTTTGTGCCAATATTCGTTCTAACCTTTTATATAATATATAATATATATTAGCGTCCGTGGCGCAGTTGGTAGCGTCACGGATGTCTCGGGTTCAATTCCCGGTACGGACGTTTTAATAAATTGATCTTACAATCGATTTATGGATTTCTATTAGTAGTCTGAGGTTTGTGATGTCTAAAAAACCCCCATCCACTCATAGGATCCACACGGGGCATAGTGAGACTGATAAGCTAACCACTAGTCCTGTCCTAGCTCTTCTTTCTGGTCATAGTCATGAATGTTTGTGATGTATAAAATTGCCTTCTAGTCCTGTCCTAACTCTATCCTTATATCTCTACTCCCTTCGAAAAAAGAGAGTTTGAGCAACTGAGTAACAAGCAATCATAGAAAAATCTGTTAATGTACTTCCATTCGGAGACTATATGCTCCACACTGGGAGCGGACATGGAAATATATAAATATATTAGTGCTATCATTGTTTATGTCTTACCCCTTCCCCACGTCCAGTAGAACAAAACAAACCCTACACTTCATTTTTAATTACAGAACTACAATCATTGTTTACTTCAGAAATAAATAACCTTGCAATATATTTAGTCGGAAGATGCTTCTTAAAGAAGCGAAACGCGTCATTTTAGTGACAAAGCAAGTGAAATAACTAAGTGACTAATTATAATTTTATATTAAAAACGAATTTCCACAAAGTTATCGCCGAAATCATAGAAAAAGCTTACGTTTCGTTGGTCGCCTTTTATTTAAAATTCATTTTTTTATAATATACTGATTGTGTGTGTGTGTTTTCATAGTGGGTGGTGGTGAACAACGAAATTTTAAATACCATTAGACACAGCCCTTACCGGAAACGCGTCTGTGAAATTTTTGGCGGGATTTTATTTTACGATTCACTCATTGTAAGAGAAGAGTTGTAAATAGTAAGGTGTCATAATGGATACTCTGGTATCGATATTACAGATCCGAACGACATTAGGGAGGTTGCACAACGGTTGGGGGAGATATCTATCTATCCAACAAGCTGTTACTGAGTCGCGAGCAGGGGTTTTACAGTTTCACTGCTGTAACATCGATGACGATTTACAATAATTCCTGTTTTTCAACACGACATATTTGTTCAAGCTGTCAATTACCAAAAATTGATTACCGACAAAATAAAATCAGTCCTAATATCTTTTAATTGAGTGTTAGTGAATTATAATTCAACAAATATGATTATTTGACATTCATCCAGACTGTTATATAATCCACACTCCCTACTTATATCCCTGAGTCTGCAAATATGAAATTGTACAGGAGAGCATTTAAAAGATTCATAACGCAATTGCAAGGTAACGATCACATGTCGATGGGCTATTCCCATAGTGATACAACTGTAAATCGGTAATTTTGAGATATGGCCGATCAAAGTTTTGACTCAGCTAAGCTGACTCGTAAAAAAAGTGATGGCTTATTGTTTGTATTACTTTTTTATTCAAATAGGTGGAAATTTTGAAACGTATTTTGCACTTACGTGATTATGCGTAGTGTTTCGATATGTCGTCTTTTAATAAATACATGATAAATCCGGCCCGCGGGATAATTGTTTTTTATAAATAAAATATTAATTTTCAAAATCGACTTTTTTATTAATACCAGTCGCCGACAACTATCGGACTTCGATCGCAATCTGTCATCAATTTATTTGCTGCCATCTTCATGTCCGTCCATAAAAAACTTAATGATCAATAATAACATGAGAATAAAAGCTATCAATAATTATTGCAATTAATTTTCAACAGCGTACGTACAAAAGTCTTCGTCTTTAATATCCAAGAAATGATAATTAAAATCACTACTCGATGAGAGTTTATTGATGGCTTTTTAATAATCGAGAGATATCGTTCTTAGTATTAATTTCCTGTCATCTTGGACTTGAGTGTATCGATGCGTTTACTTGAATCCACGCAAGTTCATATCGAAATACTATACATATAAATTCAAGATAAATATAAAACACTTCTAAATCCCGATTAATAACCGGTTGTTTTCATGGTTATAAACAGCTGAAAGTATTTGCGCGCAAAAACCATTTGGAGATATATGACGTTTGTAATTTAAAAGTACACTTATTTTCTACGTTTTACTATTATACTAATCTTGGTTACAATTTATCTCTACTCTATAGCACAAATTACATACAGAAGTCTGTATGTATTTCTGTCGGTCACAAGAACTCCTCCCAATCGGTGTACAGTAGGGTGTCATTCTGGCAGCCATTTCTTGGTCAAGTATGCTATTTTCAGTTTTAAAGTGTTAACTGTCAATTCTTGGTGGAAAGACATTATATTTTATCATTATAAATATGTGGAAGTAGTACAAACGAATTGTGTTTTAATTTTTTTTTAATATGCTATTTTCAACGACTCAACTTTTAGCATTTAACATTAAACTGAAAACGCTACACTTTTGACGTCTCAATTAAAAGCATCAGGAAAGATAATATCAAATAGTTGCTTAGCAACCTCTCCATACTTCATCATGTCGTCATAACAACTCAATATATGTTGAATTTGCTTAGCGACTATATTTTTGTTATAATATATATGTTAGAAATAATAACTATTCATGGTTAAAAAATACCAGTATTTATATAAAAAAAGGTTTGTAATGACTTAATGTATTAATATTTTTTTTTCTATCTTTTTCAGGTAATGCAAAGGACAATTCATATATTATTCGCTATATATTAAAATGGTAAGTGATAAAGTAGAACGAGAAACGTATGATGTGTATTTTATGTACTTATTGCTTCCATGACGCAACATTAAATCGAAGATAACGAGCAGAACGTATTGAAAGTTAACAGTTCGTATAGACTTCTAAATTTCTAAAATACGGTAATTTACTTTTCTCGTTTAGTTTCTATCAAATCTATGCATAACTACTCTTAATTCACCTTGTTCAGCACACTTCTCCTTGTTGAAACGTTTATTCAATAAATTTACTCTGAAATCAAATTCGATTGCCCCAATCCGTCAATCCCCTACTTAAGTGGAAGAAAACGATATCTTATTCGCTCCCCCATTTCTTTCCGTTCCCCCAAGTATCCCCCGGATTTGAAAGTGGCCGTGATAGAGACATTCTTCTTTCGTTTATTTGCCAGTTTGCGGTTCCTCTTTTTTCCCTTCGTTTTTTTCCCTTGTCTTGTTTAGAATCACAAGTGCTTTGTTTTTTTCTTGTTCGATCTTTTAAGCAGGAATCGAAAGATTTTAGAAAACATTTAGGGTGCTTCTAAGAGTTTTACTTTACTTTTGTTTATATTGTCCCATCTTGTAATCTTTTATACAAGTGTAAATATCATAGTATTTAATATTCTAACACTTTGATGAAATAAACAGTATAAATCGATCGTCCAGTTTATTAGTCAGATAATTCCAAAAAAAATTTGAATAAAATATGCAGTTATTTGTAAAACTTAGCGCTGTGTTTGATTCACTACTCAGATAAATCAATAATGCAACAAAAAAATGCTACAACAGATTACATTCTAAAGAATTAAACAAAAGGTTGATATTTATGGGTCAATAAGAGGATATATCTAAATATCTTTCTACTACCTATACTTGGAAAGTACCTAATTATTAAACACCTGTTTATAAAATGTATAAAACTTAAATACAAATCAGTAATATTTGATTTATGATGACCACTTGAATATTGTTTTTCCCATTATCTCAATATGAGTTATTTATATATGTCTAAGTAATGAACCTTCACTAATTTGGCAATTTGGCATCACTTTGTCATCGGTAACCTTCCATAAGATAAAATATCAATTTTACTGAAAGTCGCATACAACATTCATTTAATTATTTTCCAAGTGATAAATTATTTTATTTTAGACTTAGTATCTTTTTAAATGTCACTCTTATATTCCATTATCAGAAAGACATAAGTGCACAAGTATCATAATAGATGTATTGCGAAGATCATGGGAGTGTTTGCGATACGGTGGGAAAATCACGTACAGCCTCGGAATCTTTGCAAGAATAAATAATCGGCCGACGCGAGTTGACGAGCGGTTTTTTGCTTATTCAAAACCCAACAACAGGTTCGCGTCTTGGCCCTGCGACAATTATTCTTCATTTGAATGGATAACCCTTTTCGTGCCGCATAGATGTGTACCACGCGACAAATTACTACGCACTGGTGCGTCAAACATACTGTAGGATTAAATCGAAAAATTATTTAATCTTAAATATTAAAGCTATCATAAAAACAGTATACCTAACGATAATAACCGTTAATACTTAATGGAAAGACTTGCTAAAAAAAACTAGACCGGCTTTGCACTGACTCGTAAAATTTCACTACTATTCGAAATGCTAACAGAAGAACAATTCTAAGTTTCTTGAAGGGCTTACATTATAATAATCAATGGTTTTTTTTAAACTATTTATGAATGAAAATGGTTTACTTATTTATATATTAAAAATACCCATCTTTCAGTTTAAAAAAGCTTCTTTATCTCCCGTTCTTCAACAAAGTGTTGAATAAATTACAATCGTATGACATTCAACATTCAAATATTTTGTTTCATTTATTTATTAAAAAAACATTCACGGTTGGAACTGATATCATTTTTTTAAATGATTACTAGGGTATAGATGCACTGAATGGTTGGAGTGTATATCTTCCCTCGGCATTTAAATGGTTAAGAATCCGTCACAAAAAGAAACAACCTGGCAAATTCTTGACTCGAGTAGCAGCCGGCGAAAAAGAGACAAAAAATGTAACGTCCTTCCACACTAACTTGTCAGCGATGTGATATCTCTGTCTCGCTCCAACGTGTTAAATGTAACGTATATCGTTTTCCCATCGCTGTCTTCGGTATCATCATCATTACGGGATCATTATGATCACTTAGGGATCAGCGATCTTTGGCGACATTCTGGCTCCGTGGCCAAGTTGTAGATATTTTAATTCGCACCATCAGAGTGTTAGATGCAATTGATAATATATTCAGTGGCATCGATTTGTTTATATCGGTGAAACAATTTTATGAATTTACATTCAAGCGCATTGGTGCTTGAATTTTATTCAGTACGTAATCGGGTAAGTTTTTACTTTTATAGGTAGAGTGATATATTGTTAAGAAATATTATATTTATGATCATATCAATATCTTCCCCTTAAAATTCTGTCCTATCATAGCCCTATTCTTCTATCCCCACTCTCTACGAAAAAGACAGGTTGTGCAACTGAGTAACAAGCAATTCTCGTAGAAAACTACTGTTGAGATAGCTTCATTAGGAGGTCATATACTCCACACTGGAAGCTAACATAGCAAAAAAACATTTTTTACATTCTGACATAAAACTATTAGCTAACAATCAGTGCTCGTAAACATGACCTTTTTGTTTCTCATCTCCTGAAACGGCATCTTCAGTTAATAGCTTATAATCAGTCATTGATACAAAATCTTCGCGTTGTGTTTCGCTTAGAGAGAGCGGAAATTTTTGAAAAATCGTATCCCTCAAATTCTTTAAATTACCCGACAAGTGGTATCCGTTAGAGGCAGTCAATTCCGGAGACGAACGCACACCGCAGAATAACTCAAACAATTAACTACAGCGACAGCCTTTTCGAAAATTATTTCGGCCCGCGCATTTGCAGGCCCTCTCATTAAAAACAAAAACGAGCCCGAAAGTATCGCCGTCCCTCTCGGCCTCGCGCGCCTCCGCTATGCGCCCGTCCCGCTCTTCGTATCGGCCGGGACAAAATTGGTTCAAAAAACATTCTTTTGACCCGAGTTTTTTTTCTGCCGGCCCGTGTGAATTCACCTTTACATCAAAGACGCCGCCAGTCATTGGCGGGCAGAAATTACGCCCAGCGATTAATAGAGATAGTCATACAAATGACCGAAGAAACTTTTATGCGCGACGCAATAAAGGTATATATTCAACGGCAATGAACAGGGCCGTACTTAACTATTAGCTATCCGCAAAATGATTTGTATAACGAAGGCAATAGATCAGCATAGAGAGTATTTAAGTAATGAATATATTGTATGCGCAACCTACTTGTACGCTCCTTTAAGTCACTTCTTCTTTTCTGTCCCTACATTCTACTCTGTCCTCCGCCTTCCTATAACTTTAAGTCAGACAATTCTTCAAATTAATAATTGCAAAACTACTCGTGATAATAGATCATTACACAATTCCCCCTTCATCCAAAAGTTTTTCCCTAGCTGACGCAATCTTAAACGAAACATTACTCAGCAATAATTATATCATGGGTGGGGAACCTTTTCCATCTCTGAAAGTCACATTCATTATCTAAATACATAATTTTTAGGCGAATGAAAAAAATAAAATGCTAAATTTAATAAAGAATCAGTCAAATCGCCGCTGGCTAGAGTTGCCACTTCATAATTTTTCACTCCGGTTCTAGGTCCTAGGACCAAAGGATCCTTACACAACTCTAGGATCACGGGATTCATACATACTAATACACTGACAAGCACTTTTAAGGTGTCAACTGTCAATTCTTGGTGGAAAGACATTATATTTTAACAAATAAAACACAATTTCAAACATTCATTTGTACTACTTCCACATGTTTTCCACTTGTACATGTTGATGTAGTACAAATGAATTGTGTTTTATTTTTTAAAACACTGACAAGCTTTGTGTATTATACACAAAGCGTATCAGTGTAGTAAAAAGTGCAAAGTTATGAAGCGTATACTTTATCTTATAACTATAACATTTATTTATTGTGAGTGTTGCAATGTATATTTTTTTAATCGTCGCGCGCACTAAACTACGTGGCGTTTTTTAGTCCTGAATTCGACTCTGGAATTTGGCTTTACAAATTTCGGCCGGAATTCGACTGGAATCCGCAAGAAACTGAGGCGGTATTTTACGCGGCACTTTTGTAAAGCCGTGTTTACACGACGCAGAATAGATTTTTTGTTTTTTGTTATTATTAGAATGGGAACTAATAGACGCGATCAATTTGCAATTATTGAAGTTCTGACGTTGAGTGACACATCAAATAATAACTTTCAACATGAATCGAATGATCAATGAAGATTCATGTTTTCTTAACAAACGAAAGAGATATTTGTTTGCGTTGTAAAATCGGCTAATTGTTCTGTGGAACTGTGCGCACGTCAAACCTAACTAACTAACAAAAACCTGGAATCCAATTCTCAGATTTACTATTTATTCGTTAGTCTTAATCAATTAGGGACTTCAACTCGAATATTCGATATCCGTATATAGGGTCGTTTCGCCAGTGCTCGGCCAGTTAAGCGACAGGTGTACTTTCAATGAATGATACATACATATTTTTTCGCTGTTATTCCATTAAACAGGGATTAAGTAATGTAACAAACTAAAAATAAAATAGCTAATATTGTATCAAGCATGAAATAATAAAAGTTTACAAAAAAGCCAATTGTCCCAGTGGTCGGCCCCCAAAATCCAATGGTCGACCTTTCGTTGCCCAGTGTTCGGCCATCACTATGAAACTTCATGAATATCGCGAAATAATTTAGTGATAATAGACAAAACAATAAAAAACATAATGATGACCATATAATGTATCTTTTGTTGGCGATCCCCATACAAGATGAATTCGTCGAAACTTGCGAAGTAAAAATGTACTTTTTTTAATTGCGTATTGCATCATATAGGTCCAGTATAGTGCAGATATACATTGACAAGTGGCAATACTATCTACACGATTTTTTAAAAATCTGTGTTTTTTATATACCCACTGTTATTTAAGTTTTAAGCTCAAAAGGCCGACTACTGGCGACTGCTGACTTTATGAACAAGCACCCTATTCGGCCCTTTTTTAACCATTCGATATTCGAATATTTGGGCCACTAGTCGTAATAATTTTTAATGAAATATTTTACAAAATAAACTAAAGTTTACATCACAATTTCCCTAGATTTCAAGAACAATAATGAATACCCCATGTAATGGTTTTTTTTTTACATTCACTTAACTCGGACGCTTTTAATTTCTTATCATAATACTTGAGTTTGACGAATGACTAGAGGTTAAAAAACGCTTTAATCATGCCATAATTTCAGTAATTGAAGAAATACTGTTGTAGTAATCCGACGCAGCGGTAAATTTTAAATATTGTAATAAAATGTTACTCTATTGGAATATGTATTTATATAATGTTAAAAGTTATTGAGAGCGTTTTTTTAGCAATTTATAACATTATGAAAATACCCACTCCAATATCGTTACTATTCGATACTAATCCACCAGTGGATTGACGTCGGTAACCGAGCTAGGGCTAACAATGATATGAAAGTATTATTCGGCATGATCAAATTTATTATTGTCTTTTTTTATTTAGTATTTTTACAAAATATTTAATGATTGTTTTAGCAATTATTTATCGGTTTCCTTTAATACAATGTTTAGTTTTTTGGCAATTCCTTATCCGCAATGAAATTCCTTGAAGAATGTCACTGTTTTAAGCACTATTAAGCATTTTTTGAGGTAGAAAAAATGGCTTATGTAAAGCATATCATCGCTGTTCTGGAAGAAAACACTAAATCGAAAAAATGACATATTGAGTGAGAAGACCCCGGATCGAAGAGAGGCGAGCGGCTGGTTATCCGGAGTCCTGGAAGGGCTGATCTCAGACAAACACCATTTCAGATCCGGTTCCAAACTTATTTATTTTCCATTCAAGATGCAGTGGTTTAACATTACACAAATATATAAATCCTAGCACATGAAATTGATTCTACATTTACATTTACTTAGCAACTGAATTTACTTTAAGTTATAATACAAATGACACAACGAATTAAATCTAATGCAAATCAAAAAAAAAACAAAACAAACACTTCACATCGTCACGTCATCTCCGCTGCCACGAGACCGCAGCTCGTCCCGCTCGGCGGATCGTAATCGACTGTCTACAAAAATTAAAAAAAACTCCGTGCAAAGTTGGAGCTACCCTTTTCCGTAAAAATAGACTCGTCCAGCGGCCGAAGCCGGGGGCTATTTGAACGCCTGACAACAAGAAAGAGTGTATTCTGCAAAATATTGCTGTTTGCCGCAGGCCAATTTCAGTTCAGGACACTAATGACACTTATACTTAAAAAAAACCAGGGTGTGTCATGAGTTAGTTATACCAAAATGCTCTTTATTTCAAACTCTACCGTATGGAAGATCAAAGTTATTTTTATAAATTACTAGTGAGTACCCGGCATGCGTTGTAATGCCACTCAAAAAAAAAGTGTTTGTGCTTTAATTCTGTCTAATGAAGTGCTTTTGGTTTACACAATACTTTTGTTTTTTCTGTCTGGTGCGTACACGAATAATTCACAAGGTTTTCCGAGATGTCGCTATTCGTAAGAATTTGATACTTTATTTTAAATTTTAGATATATCTAGTTTGTGAGATTGATTTTTTTTTCTATAATAAGACCTACTTTAAGTTAAAAATTAAAACGTTGAGAGTCGGACTCGAGCCGGGCCGGGCCTAATTGTACTATTCATATGTTCTTCGCGCAAGTGCAAGCAATAACTTGACAAAGTTTTATCGGAATCGGATTAACGGTATGGCAGTGCATAAGATACGAACAAACCCACATTGATTTTTATATATTAGATACGTTTACTTAAAAACAGTTTTGTATAAACACACAAAATGGATAGCATTTCAAACATTTGAGAAACTTCGAAGTCCAATTACTCAAAACTAGTATTCTTCAGTTAGTGTCTTCTTGCAGAACATGGACGATATTTATCAACCACTGTATCGATACATAAAATTTCAAATACAAAAATAAAATAATTTAATTTTAATGTTTTAATTTTATTACCGCGATGATGTTACGACTTGTAATAAAAACTAGGTATGTCATTAAGCGAATTTATTGAATCTAAAATTAGTATTATAAATCAGTCCGGAATCTAGTAAAAATTCGTTTGATATATAGCCAACAGCCGCTGGGGTAACTTGGTAACTGTCAATTTTTATTTTCTAGACTTTATCAGCGAAATCAATAAGAACATTAATTTTCTGTCTGTGTCGACATGTTTAAAGGAAACCAGGTCAGAACTTAGCCCGTTTCCAATAAAGTGTGTCTCATTTTTTTGTGTCTCAAATATTCCAGACTATGTTTCGCAACGCGTCAATCCCATCTTTGTATTGAATGATATATTGAACACTTATACTAAAAATAAAACCATTGATTAAAGATTAAAAAAAATATTATCTCCTTATAGCATGGGTCGATATTAATAGATTTTTTTCTCGAGCATGTCCTTTTCAAATGTGGAGAATATGAAATTTTAAGGAGCATATCTCAATAGAAGTTGTTTTTTTTGTGAGAAATGCTTCATTTTTTTCATGTTCGCTCCCAACGTCCTAATGGATGTATCTTAACAGATTTTTTCTATGAGAACCGCTTGTTACTCAGTTGCTCAACTTCTCTTTTTTCGAAGAGTGTAGGGATAGAAGGATAGGGTTAGAACAGGACTGGTGGTTAGACCGTGAGGATCGGATTTAAGTGAGGGAGTTTTAGACATCACAAACACTCTAACTACGAACAGAAATTCATAAATCAATTGAAAGACCAATTATTGAAACTATCCGCACCGGTAATCGAACGCGAGACATGCGTAACCGTAGCCAACGACGCTACCAACTGCGCCACGGACGCCGACATGCTAATTATTCAGTTTTATTACAACTATTTCGAGAAGAAAACGGTAGAAAGGTGGGACTGGAAAAATAGCTTTGCACTCTAAGATTTAGAATCACGGGATCCATACTGATACATAGACGGCATCCATACACTAACACACCTTGTGTATTATACAAAAAGCGTAGCAGCTACTAGCAGTTTGCTTTTTACGCTCTAGCATCACAGACACCCATGCCTTTGGACGCAGATTGAAAAATCAATTTCCAAAATTATACGTTTGAAACCGTGAACATAGCACTGATCACTTCACAACTTCAGGTCCGGAAAATAACAATATTTAGTATGACTGAATAGCAATCAGTTTTCGGAAAAACAATTTCTGTTGATATTGTTCATATGATCCACATTGGTAGCGGGAACGTTCGAAAATATATGTGATGTACATATATACATTCATTTTATATTATTATTTAATAGTTATTATTTTTAACCCTTTGCCATCCGTGAGTGGTTATATACCTCTCAGCGCGACAGAGCTCAAGCGCCCGCAGCTAACGGATGCGATTGATTGAATTCTGTTACAACGTGAATAAAGCGTCGGTATAGGTACGTAACACGGAAATCAGCAATTTCAATGATCGATGATCTTCGAGCGGCGTTACTCGAACCGTCAGTCTATTATTCGAGTAATTCGTTCTCGGTAATCTATTTATTCAATGACTTGGGATGGAATGTATTAACACGGCAATAGAATGAGCGTTTCGTGGTAGCGATGATAAATAATTGATACCTTTAATTGAATTTGAATTAAATTAATGATTTCTACTGACAGTTGTAATAATTCAATATGATTATATAGTAATAAATACTTTTTTTATCTTTCTACGTATCGATTTTTGATGCCACTGTGAATAACATTTATTCGTGCATATTGTCTAAGACCAATTTAAAAAAAATCTTATTTTTATCATCCCAAAATCCAAACTAATGAAAGTTACAATGATCTCAAGTTTTTTTGACTGAAGTCTTATTATCTACAACAGGGGTCTCCAAACTTTTTAGCCTAAGGTTCACACTGACTACTCCACTAAGTCCCAAAAGCAAAGACCTCGCTATCTCATCATACCAACATACCGTAGTTTTGCATTACGCGCAAATTTCGGTTGGTACTAACGGGCAAGTGTCAAGGACATTTCATTGTGGCGGAGATAGTCGATAGTCGACAAAAAGAAAACCAGCTTTTGCCTGATTCATCCACTCACACGCTTTCGGCATTACTTATCTCTGTAGAACAACTATGATGAATTGATGATGCTTGCGGACCGAAGTTTGTAAACCCCTATAATATAAAAAAAAATATACAACCACCCAATTTCAATTGTATAAGTAACCAACCATTGTATTAATTAAATTATTGGCTATCAACCAGTTCTCGTAAAACTATTAATTCCGCCAATAGCACAAGTGTTTTGGCTTCTAAAAAGTAATAGCGTTTTAGATAGTACGCAAATATAAATATGAAGAAGATAATGAAAGGTCTGAATTGTATTTTCTTTTAAAACATGCTTCTTAATTTATAGTGATAGTTTACCCTGTAAAGCTATCTATAATATATTAGATCGACTATTCATTATACGTATTAACCCTTTCCCCGCCGGTACATCTGTTTCCCATTCACTACCCACACTTCCTACTGTGCGGCTGTCGCGCAAACTTGATTTATACAACAACAGCTGATCTGATGTAGACGAATTCGCGTGAGCCAAGCGATGAATCGCATTGAACCAAATTCTCGGGTTATTTTAATAATTTTATAAACGATTTTTTTAGAAATATTCATCTATTTATAAAGATAACAATGTTTTTTTGAATCTTATTATATTGCCTTAAGTCAAAAAAACACTGCACCCCTGTAAATTCTCATGTTTGCAGATACGGGAGTATACGTAAGGAGTTTCGATATAATAGTGGCTTACATCAAGTGGCCGGGTCAGAATTTTTAAATCTAAAACCAATGTAAAATGATCTTTCCTTTCCAAAAAGTGATTAATTAATTTTTCTAATTTACATTATTTGGCCAAGACATGCTCTGTCGTCTTTAAAACGAGATTCAATCCTCGACTCATTTTCGTATTATTGAAGGTTACACCAATCAAATTCGGATATTTTTTCAATCAATTTCACAACGTTTTATCAACATAACTCATTTTTTTGGATGGCGCTATAGCCGTGCAACTTCAGCGACTAGTCACTGGTGACTAAATCGTCAAACACTTTATATGCGGGGACATGTTTGAATGAAATAAAACTAAACCAATGGGATTAATAGAATTTTATTATGAAAAAGCAACACACGACGAACAGTCATTCGTGAATTGAGAATCATACAAAACATTTATTCATCTATTCTTGCAAATTGAAGATAATCCATTTCCGATGAAAGCTGTTTTTATGAGGCATAAAAAATGGCAGTGGACGAAATGGTGCCGTCAAAATGATGTGGACAAAATAGTACGGACAAAATAATAACGACATACAACGTTATTAACAATTCTTTCTTAATATGTGTACCATGTCTGCTCCCTATGTGGAGCATATGGCATCCTAATTGAGATAGCTTAACAGAAATTGTTGTACGATAACTCCATGTAAATTAAAAACAAATCATTTTACAAGAGTTGTTTCAGTATTCAAAAAAATGACAAATATCAATTTAATACGAATGAAAAATGATTAAGCGAAACCAGCCCTGGTCTACTGAATTAAATATATATATTTTTCCATGTTCGCTCTCAATGTGGAGCTGATGTTATCCGAATGCAAACACAAGTTTTTCAACGATAACTGCGTGTTTTCTATTTTTCTGAAGAAAGTAGGAATAGAAGAATAGGACCAAGGCAGGAATAGCGTTTAGCTAATCGCTCTCGCTACGCCCTGTTTTTAGGATCGGATAGGTGGGAGGTAACAACCAGCTCTCGTTTAACAGTTTCTCTCACATTCACATTCAGAAGAGGACATAGATGAAAGAAAAAAAATTTACTCTATTTTCATATATAACCTTATCCTTGATATGGAACATGGCGTCGGTGAAAGATGCACCTACAACCTATTGAACAAAGGTCATATTTATTTATGTGCCCAGTGGCGCGCCATCCGTCATCAAATGAATATGTTTTAAATTGGTCCTGTATGGAATAGGAGTGAATTGAATAGATTATCGAGTATAGACTGTTCACGCACAGGAATCATTCAATCAGTCTGTTCGTCCAGTAGGTACCTAATCATCGGTTAACCGTTTTATTTATCCGAATGGTTTGACAGATTGGAGACGGGCGTCGCGTGGAAAAGAGCAACGAATTTTTATTTTATCAATAATTAAATTCAATCATTTTTTTTTAAATATTTATTACTATTTAAGAAGAACGGTTTTACTGTGATTCAAAGCAATTCTGGCAAAAAATACCAAAATATATATTTAGTTAGTCGAAAATTAAAATGTGGTTTTTACATCGTTTTTACATGTTAAATACATCGACAAATTGTATAACTTAAATAAATAAGTCTTTTGAACAAAAAATTGTTGCTTTTTGTTCCAATCTCTATTTCAGGGGTTCCCAAACAGTGAGGAATTCTTCCTAGAGGTAAATTTTCGAATTACAGTGGGGGAATTGCTGCCGCTTATTTAAGGTTTTCAATATTACATATGTGCATATTTCGAAACCACTTTTTGAGTTAGAGTTTAGGCTTAGATAAAACGTACAAAATTTAAAATATCTTCAATAACGATTATGCCATGCCATAAATAAACAGAAATAGTATTAAAAAATCGTATTATATCTAGATTCAAACGCATATTAAAGCTTAAAATTAGTTATTATTGCAATATTTAAACATTATAAACAAATCTCAAACATTGATTGACTCAAAACTATGGTATTTATGATTAATGTTTTTTTTTCGTCAAATACATCACTTTGTTATCAGCAACTCATCGGTTAGTTTCGCTTCTGCATAATTCCTCTTGGAAAACTGGGGTGAAACTATCGTGATAAAGCCTAAGATAAATTCAACAAAAAAAAACCGTCTTTACCCATTATGACGTAGCCTCTATGAATTCCAGTTAGTTGGCAGTAGGGTTTGCTTGCGGTCAGATATAGAATTACGTTGATATAATTACATCAATAAATCGAATCAAGACAGCTTCTAGATTAATCCTGCCTTACTCGATACGCACTAAGCGATTGCCTTTACATGTCTTACCCCCTTAACCAGGATACTTTACCCATACAAGAAGGAAATAGTGGACTTTATAGTCATTATATA
Organism: Himalopsyche phryganea; assembly: GCA_022494535.1. Lineage (NCBI taxonomy): Eukaryota > Metazoa > Arthropoda > Insecta > Trichoptera > Rhyacophilidae > Himalopsyche > Himalopsyche phryganea. The sequence goes on from JAGVSL010000039.1 coordinate 2,514,935, forward strand.
AATAATAAATGTAAAAATAAATTCACAGTCGTCAGTCGATAGCATCAAAAGATATACAGCAATTCTGAACTGCAAAACTCGTAACTCCACAAACTACAAATACATGTATCTTATAATTTAAGACATCGACTGAGGGTGCTTGATGGAATTTCAATATCAAATTTTAATTATTGAGATTTTGTACATTTCCATGTATTTGGCACTAAAGACCCGGTTTCACCTTTCGGCATCTTCAGGAATTCGTCCGCGCGAGTGCCTGAAGATGCCGAAAGGTGAAACCCGGGTCGTTAGTAACAAAATACATGGAAGAGTACAAAATCTCAATAATTCAAACATGTATCTTAACTATGAAAGTCTCGTATCTATCCGTCACATAAAAAACTCTTAAATCAGGAGCTCTCAACCTGTGATGAATTTCTCCCTAAGGGTGAATTTTAGAGTTACAGAGGGGGGATTGCTGCAGTTTATTAAAGATTTTTAATATTACATATATACATATTCGGGAAGCACATTTTGAGTTCCATCTAGATTATATTAGGAAGGGGGTATTTTATTCAAAGCATTGTTGAAAGGGGGAATGGAGCATAAAAACTTTGGCAACCACTGTCTTAAACGGTGAGCTTTGGCATCACGACGTTTACATAACTTATTGTCATACTTTCAACTCGCTATGTTCTTGACTTAGTCAGTTATAATAAGTCGAAAATAATAAATCAAAATCTATTTCGTTTTACAAAATATCTGTATTACCCGTCTAATAATATAATAAGAACCGGTTTCACTCAGTAAATGGAGGTTTCAATCTGGTGAAAAAATTCGATTTAATTAGACAATGTATTTATATAATTAGTCATAAATAGCTTTGTTTCATTGTATTTTTCGTCAATTACTCGTCGAGGGAAACTAGTCTCAAGACCGCAACAATAAATGATTATTTTTTTATCTAATACAGATCCACTATTTTCTTAATATCTACATTGTCAACACATAATAGTATCAAATAAATCTTTGAACACGTGATTGCAGCGCACGTTCATTATTGCACTTAATTGCATCAATTATGTCATTAAAGTCTGCAATCTAAATTAAAGAAAATCTCCTAGATAGTGTATCTATTTATCAACGGACCATTGCAAAAACATGTCAAATGAATTGAATTAAACACTCTGTTAAACTGCTATTTAAAATATAAATAAATACAAAAAATTAAAATTGATAACTTAATTATTCCATTTTCTGTGCTGTGTTTCGCTTCTAAAGAAACATCAGCAGACTAACTATATCGCAAGATTAATTATTTCTAAGGTAAACAATGATTGTAAATCTCAACTTAAAAATGAAGTATGAGGTGGGTTTGTTTACCTCTACTGGACTTGTGGTGAGGGTAAGACTCAACCGATAATAGTGCTATAGTATTACCAAAACAACTTGGCCGCCGCCGAATTTGGAACTAGAATTGTCAGTCTAGAATAAATTTTTCCAACTGCCATTTTATGCAAAATAAATATTTGCTCCGTATTCTTAGACTGTATAAAAAATATCCGTGCAAAAAGAGCATAGTTTGTGCACTATTTATTCTACGAGAAAATTAATTATTTTAAGTCAATATTCGTGTTATATTATACATGTTGATAAATTATACATTTAATCGAGTGATGGAACGTTAAATCAACCCACTCTTAGCCCTTAGTTTGCTTTTCACACCCGAAAACAAAAACAAAACTCTTCCCACACTTCAACCGGTTACGATGAACCGTTTGACCGCATGGATTTTTGGGGCTAATCCGCTGATATCTTCCGCAACCGGGCCCCGGAAGAGTGTTCGGAATACCTCTGGTTAACCTCCTGCCAATAAACACCCCTCGTGCACATTCTATAGGTAGGGTGGAGACCCCGAGTGGACTTACCTTACCCCGTGCGGTTTTTGGTACTCACAAGGTTAAGTTACCATAAAACTATTTGAAGGAGTAAAATCAATTAAGTATTGTCAATTTAAAAAAAATCTCTACAGTTAATATTTCGTGTCCGTAGTGCAGTAGTCAACGTCGTTGGTTACGGTTACGGATATCTCGGGTTCAAGTCCAGGTAGGGAAAGTTTCATAATTTAATTTCTGTTTATAGGCATGGATTTTTGTGATGTCTAAAATTCCCTCGCTCGCATCCGATCCTAATAATGGGGCGTAGCGAGTGTGATTAGCTAACCACAATTCCTGTCCTAGCGCTATCTTTATGTCCCTACTCTCTTTCAAAAAGAGAGATTGATCAACTGAGCAATAAGCAGTTCTCGTAGAAAACTTCTGTTCAGACATCTTCATTAGGAAGCCATATGCTTAACATTCGTAGCGTAAGTGGTAAAAATTAAAAAATAAAGTCGAGGGAAAACACATCACACATCTCGTAGAAAAATTTATCCCGAGATAAGCTCCATTACGAGTCCAAATACCCAACATTGATAGAGGAAATGGTTTCATTTGAGATCTTGTGTGTTTGTGATGTGTTTTCTCCTCAAGTTGATCTGAAAAATATCATGTTGTTTTTTTAAATGTCCCTAACTAAAAACTCGCATGATCCACATTGTGAGCAGACATGGTTAAATAAATAACAACAATTACTGTAGCTTTAAAATAAAAATTGTGAAAAACAGAAATCTGCGACTTTATTCCTATGCGTTTATCTTTAAAGCGATACATTTAAAACAGATTAGGATATCGTTCTTTTACCAAGTGAGACAAGGCTATACAATTTGATAATGTTCGTATAGTCGTGTCCCACTCTCACGTCCCAGTTTAGTATTCGTTATTATCGAGTATGGGGAATATGTGATTAACGTCACATCCGGTATTAAGTAGCGACTTCTGTATTGTACAGTCAAACAAATAAGGAGCGATATTTCATCTTATTTAATAAATTAACTTTTATTCGAATATTGGTTATCTGGTTACCATCTTAACTCAATGGAAGATTATGCTAATTTTTTATTTTTGTCATATCTTTGCCTCTTAAACATTGTTTAAGTTTTCAGTGGATGATCTCACTATTTTTCAACATTTTAAATTGGGTGTTTTAGAAAATGTAGAATATAAATCTAACTCATAAGTATGTGTGAAGGATAGTCGGCTCCGTGGTGCAGTGGTTAACGACGTTGGCTACGATTACGGATATCTCGGGTACAAGTCCCGGACAATTCTATAAATTGATTTGTGAATTTCTGTTCGTAGGCATGAATGTTTGTGATGTCTAATATTCCCTCCCGCCTATCCGGTCCTTAAAACGGCGTAGCAAGAGCGATTACACTCATTAAATATACTTAAATTGAGTCGTTGCAGATCACTTGATATAAATTGAACATAAATTATATTTGTTTTCGAATTCCTTCACATCGTTCTGATCCTAAAAATGGGTCGAATCGAGTTTCATTAGATAACTGCTAGTTTTGTCTAAGTCGCATGCTTCTATCATTACTTTTTCCGAAAAAAAACATTATCAAGCTAGGGTTACCAACCGTTCAGGAGTGGCCTGGAATGTTCAGGAATTGAAGTTGCTCTCCAGAATCCTGGTTAAATGTCAAAATGTCGTCTGTAAACAAAATGTTGTGAAATTATATGCATGTATATATTTTAAAAAATAAAACACAATTGATTTGTACTCTTTCCACATGTTTATAACGATAATGACTTGATATTGCTCGTGATGAGCGAAACCGGTTCTGATCGGTATAAGCATGTAGAAGTACTACAAATCAATTGTGTTTTATTTTTTAAAATATAATATCTTTCCACCAAGAATTGTATATAATTTAACACATCGACTGAGGGTGTTTGATGGAATTTCAATATCAAATTTGAGTTATTGAGATTTTGTACACATCCATATATTTTGTCACTAACGACCCGGGTTTCGCCTTCGTTTTCGTGCGTTCGAATGCCTGAAGATGCCAAAAGACGAAACCCGGGTTGTTAGTGATAAAATATATGGAAGTGTACAAAATCTCAATAACTCAAATTTGACATGTATATATATATATATCGTCGTTGTTGTGGAAGAAAACAATAAATCAAAAAAAAAAATACATATTGAGTTAGTTATATTAAAATATTCCTTATTTCCAACTCTACCGTATGAAAGAACACACTTATTTTTATAAATTACACTTTTACTGAAAAACAGTTTTGAACAACAAAACGAAAAATGTGTAACATTTCAAACATTTGAATAACTGCAAAGTCCAATTACTCAAAACTAGTATCTTTCAGTTAGTTTCTTCTTCCAGAACAACGACTATATATACATATATTTCAGTTTTGGGAAATATGTTCAGAATTGTCTCAACTGTAAATTTGACAAGCCTAGATCTAGCACCTGAACAACACTAGCATTTCTCGTAAAAATACTTCTGTTTATATGCTATATATTATGCCGTACATTGGTAGCAGACATAATTAAAAAATCTCTTTTCCTAAATAAGATTTCATTGATGATCTGTTTTTTATTCTACAAACTAAAAAATAGTATGTAAAAAAACATCCAAGACTGAAATAATGGTAGGTACTTTCCATATTGAAAACATCTTGACTACCAGTATATCGGGCTCATTTCTCGGTATCATTTGTGTATTAAACAAACTGTTATGTTGGCAATTAAAAAAACAATAATCATCCATAAAAAAAATTACAAAAAGTCCCGCGCTCAAATATCGAATGTTGTGCATATTTAAACATGAAGACAAGAGTTCTAAACATTTAATTTGATTTAATAAGAAAGACCATGATAATTATTAAAATGTTCTTTTTACGTACTACAGGAGAGCTGAAAATTTGCCACCATCAGTTCTTTAAGTGCGGCGTTTTTTATTCAATTTCATTACCTTATATTTATATTTTCAATTATATCGTCGTTGTTCTGGAAGATACTAACTGAAAAGTATTAGCTTAGTGTAATTGGACCTGAAATGCTATACCTTGTTCATTTAGTTAGTTTTTACAAAACTGTTTTTAAATAAAAGCATAATTTACAAAAAAATAAGTGTGTTATTCCATACGGTAGAGTTTAAAATATGGAACGCTTTGATATCGCTAACTCAGTATGTAATTTTTTCGATTTGGTGTTTTCTTCCACAACAGCGATGATACGTGGCGTTATTCGATTGCAGATTAATTCAAGCGGCGTTCCTTCATGAAAAGGTTCCCCACCCCCTGGATAAGATTATTTAGATTTTAGTCGCTAGATTACGTAAGATCCAAACTGTTACATCTGAGAAAACCTCTGAAAACACCTATTATTAATATTAGAAAAAAATAGAATTATGTTTATAATATTGTAAATATAAATACTTATCCTAGAATTTCATTAAAATCTGTAAAATTACGTCTATTAAAACGTACAGTAGAAGATTAAACCAGCACAAAACTTGTTTCCTTATTATCGCATAACTATTGTAGCTGTTTGAGTTGTTACACTTTGTAACTGGGGTGTCAATATGCTCCACTTTGGGTGATGACATGGTTGGGAACAGGGGACGAAACGTTTTAAAAATCACAACTGAAAAGATTAATAGATCGAAAACGTATTCTATTGACAAATCGCCAGGAGCGTGTTTAACGACTCAGCTACTCATATAATTAACCAGATTTGCTTGTGTTACCATGACTACCAGACAACAAGCTGTCCAACTGTTTAAAAACCATTGACAGACAAAAATCATCTGTGTATTATTTGAGAAGGGCATTAAAACGACATTTAATTTATTATCCTACCATGTCCCACTAATTTATGTTCGTGTAGTGAGATGGAATGAGACGCGAACGAGCGCCGGCCGCGCGACAGAGGGGGACGCCGACAGCCGATTATACAGGGGCACATTTTTAAATGAGCGTAAATCGATCGCATTACCATGTGGCAATATTGCTTTTCTCATAAAACGTGGCTTGCAGGATGTTTATGATGTGAAATATGAACTTTGTTGCGGGTTATTGAGAGATGGGCGAGTTAATAACTCACTTTGATTATAATTATTATAACTGAATCTAAAACAAATATGATAACTAAACAAAAAAGAAATATTTTTGACGGATTCGGCGGAAACTTATTACAAAAACTAATAGTATTATTATTTACGTCTATCCTCCTCCACGAACACAATAGAGAGAAAGAATCACACCTAAATTTTTGTAATTTATGAGTTAAGAATTATTAGAATCAAGGAAGGTATAGGTACATACCTAAATAACTTATAGTGTTAAATTTGAATTGTTGAGATTTTGTACATTTCCATGTGTGTTGTCACTAACGACCCGGGTTTACACGAATGAACCTGAACTGACACGGGAATGTTCGCAACAATTCAAATTTGATATTGAATTCCATCAAACACCCTCAGTTGATGTATTAAAATAGTGTTACTTTGAAGGTGCTTTTCAAAGAGGTGAAACACGTGTCATAACTAGTAAGTAACACAAATGAAGTGGTAAATTTTCATTATTTTTTTTATTTCTACACCGTTCGTAGAAGGTATTTAAACTTTTATACTGTCAACTCAGTTACTAGTCGCTGGTTTGAATCTTGAAATGGTGACCTTTGGTTGATATTTAAATGAAAAAAGGCATAGATTTATATGATGTTCTCATACCTTCCCACCCACCTTCTATCAGACACTGAAAATGAGTTGAAGAGATAGCAATTAACTATCTGCTTTGCTTTTCCATGTATGTCTACCAATTGGTTTTCGTTAAACAACTTCTTTTGAGATGCTTTTAGAATTCCATATATTATACTTGAGGTGTGGACTGGTAATTCTCAGAACAGACTCTGTATTTTCTGTATGTCTAACGTTTGATGCTTGTTAATTATTATATGTATACAAATTAATTGCTCAAAGTTCTAAGAAATCTAATAAACTGAAAGATTACAAATAAATTCAAATATAAAGAAGTATTAATGAATAAAATTTTATCAGGGACACATGTTGTCGTATTAGGTATTTATATTTCGGCTCTAACTTTCCACATGTGTCTTCCAGGACATTGCATATTATTGTGTTTTTATGACATAAACAAAATCTTCTTGGGGATATGTTTAGACTTCAAAAAGACAGTAAAATACTACTAAAAACATTTTTTGTCGAATGTGTTCAAAGTAAGATAAATAAATAATTCGTTCTTAGAATATAATATGTGCGACAAGGATAAAAATACATTTAATTCATAATCCTTTGGGAAAATAAAGTATCAGGTGAACAGAAGTTAAATAGGATAGAGAATTGTAAATAGACAATTTAATGAGATAAATTGGATATCATATATTTATTAGCAATATCGCTTTTCTTACTAAAACCCTTTTATCAGATTAAAATCATCGATTGAATCCAGTAAGATCCACATTGATCAGGTTTTAAGTATCAGGAGTGTATAAATAATCGAAGGTAGATAAGACTATTTTTTAATAGACACTAGAATTTTTATCTTATCTTGGATTTATTCATTCCATTATCTAGAGAAATGAACTTAATTTGTCATGTGTAAACAAAAGAAATATAAATTAATTGCTGAAAACTACTAGGCTGACATAGGTTAAAACGGATAACCAAATTTTTAAAAAAAATACTGATTCTTGTTTTTTTAATCATTCCATTATCTTGAGCAATTAATTAATTTGTTATTATTAAAAATAGAAATATCAATTAATTGCAGAAAAGTATAAGGCTAACAGAGGTTTGAAAGGATATCTAAAATAAATAAAATATTGATTTGCGTATTGTTTTATCATTCCATTAGCAAGAGCGGGGGACCCCAATCTTTTCACCATTGTTCAGAATATAATTCCCTCTTCCATAGATAATCTAACTTTAACACAAAAGATACTTTCCAAATATGCAGGTATTTTTTAACCATATCCGCTCCCTGCTTGGAGCATATGGCCATCACACGGTTCCTCCAATATTCTCTGTCCTCCGCCAGTCTTCTTGCTTCCTCCCAAGCCATCCAGCGTCCCGTAGGTCTGCCGAGGGCGACGGGATCCATCCAGTTGGTAGAAGAGACAGCCAGGATTCAGGTCTCCCCTGGGGCATCCGCAGCACATGTCCAAGCCAGGTCTTTCGCCGATTTTTTTATTTAGAATGTGCATATACCTATGTAATATTGAAAATCTTGAGTAAACGTCATTAATTCCCCCCTGGAACTGTAAAATTCACCCCTAGGAGGGAATTGTCCACTGGTTGGGAACCTCTGATCTAGAACAATTAATTATTTTTTTTATTTTCAACAAAAGAAATATAAATGAATTGCTGAAAAGTATTAGGCTGACATAGGTTAGAAAGGACAACCAAAATAAAAAAATACTGATTATATGTATTGTTTTATCATTTCGTTATCTAGAACAATTAATAATTTGTTATTTTTAACAAAAGAAATATTAATTAATTGCTGAAACGTATTAGGCTGACATAGGTTACAAAGGATACCAAAAAATTGAAATAATATTGATTCTGTGTATTGTCTTATCATTCCATTATCTAATTTAATTAAAATGTTATCATTAACAAAAGAAATGTTAATTAATTGCTAAAAAGTATAAGGCTGGCATATGTTAGGAAGGATAACCAAAATAAAAAAAAATGCCAAATTATATAAGCGTTTTTCTTTACGTGATTTCTTCAAATTATGATGAAAAGGAAAATTTTAATCATACAAATTCATATCGATGTTGTTTTGGCCAATAGATGTAACCCTCAAACTATGCGAAAATGAGTTAATGATTGGATATCATTTAAAGACGACAGGGCACGTCGCTGGCAAATCATGTAAATTAGAAAAATATATTGACCACTTTTTGGAAAGGAAACATCATTTGACAACGGTTTTAGGTTTAAAAATTCTAACCAAGCCACTTATAAGCCACTATTATATCGACACTCCCTTCGTATAATCCCGTATCTGCAAACATGAAAATTTACGGGGGTGCTTTTCAAAGATTCATAACGCAACTCATCATATAATGTTTTCGATAAAAACAGGTTTTACTCTCTCCTGAACTATTTCAATGTTGATGGTTACATCAATTTGCCACAGTCGATATTTTGAGTTTAAATAACCAATACCTGTTTCGCTATCTAATAATGCTGCCTATGTTCATAACGTTTTGTTATAATACAATGAAATGTTTTTTTATCAAAGTTTTTAAAGCGATACCGGTGCTTATAAAAAGTATTCACTCATAAAAGACTAAAAAAAGCTTGTGATTCATTCATTCAAAAGTATTTTGTATAAAAATAATATGTTAATTATATACAAAAATTTGATCCGAAGTATCAGGCGCACATAAGATTCCATAGATATCAAATACTTACGTTAGGAAAATAATATCACCATACAGAAATGCGATCGATAAAAATAATACAACAATCATTTCAAAAAGAGAACATCGAATCGACAGGGGGCGTGGCCAAAATCACGATCGATTATCTCTGTCTTGTTTCGATATCTTGCATATCGCCGTTCCGTTCGCACACCGTTCGACCTATCTCGCCGTCCGATCGGATACGCCTCTCTCGGTCTTGCATTTATATTTTATAATATATATATATATATAATCAAAATCAGTGTATGTACTCACATCTGTGTATATGTACGCAATGTGACCATTTCGAATGCAACAGGGCAGAATTTGGCTTTGTGCAGAGTTATTATCGATTCATTGCATTGGGGTGTCTCAAACGGGGAGGGCGGTAAAGTAAAAAACAAATCATTCAACAATAGTAGTTTTATAATTCAAAAAAAATGAATGATTCCAATTTAATACGAATAAAAAAATGTTTCAGTGAAACCAGCCCTGGTCTATTCTATTGAATTACATTTTTTTTTACCATGTCCGCTCCCATTGTGGAGCATTTGGACTCCAAATGGAGGTACTGCTTGTAACTCAGTTGCTTAAACTTTTATTTTTCGAAGAGAGTAGGAATAGAAAAATAGGGCTGGGGCATAACTTGTGGTTAGCTAATCGCTCTCGCTACGCCCCGTTTTTAGAATCGGATGGGTTGGAAGAAATTTTACACAAACATCCATGCATACGAACAGAAATCAAACACAAAACAACCGTACCCAACGACGTTGACCACTGCACTTCGGACCCGACAAATAATAATGTATACATGAAATGGAATTATATTTTAAAAATAAAACACAATTTGTTTGTACTGTTTCCATATGTTTATATTGATCAGGACTGTTTCGCTCATCACGAGCATTATCAACTAATAAAAATACAATCATAAAAAGGCTTTTTATATAAAATTGAATCTAATAAACAATTGTAAGTTATATAAAACAGTTGGCTCGTGAGCTACGACAAGAATTTACAGGTAATCAAACAAATTATATACCTTTAAACGAAATTAAATAGTCTACAATTAAAATGTTAAGGACCTCTTACAAATCGATAAATAGTAATCTGAAATAAAAAAATAAAGCCACATTAGAAATCCATAACCTGAGAAAAATATAGTGAGTAATGCGAAAATAAGAGATAGGGAGAAATAGCAGATAGGGAAATTTTTATAAAAAATTGGTGAACCATTTTGCATGTATAATTAATGGACGAGTTTCTATCTCAAACTCTGTATTTTATAATAGATGAATAGTGTAGTTTTGATAATTAGGATTAACACTAAAACGATACCTTTAAAAATTGTGTCACTATAAAATTATGGGATTAAACGGATTAGAAGATAATCTTCGTGATATAAAATTAAAATTGATAACTTAGTTTATCACTAACGTGACGTGTTTCGCTTCTTTTAGAAGCATCTTCAGACTAACCATATCGCAAGGTTATTTATTTCTAAGGTAAACAACGATTCTAACTCTTACATTAAAAATAAAGTGTAGGTTGAGTTTTATTCCATTCTACTAGACATGGTGAAGGGGGTAAGACATAAACACCGATAGCTTTATTGCCATACCACTACTAATTACAATACAATTACTAGTGTTTGGAGGTGAAAATCCCAAGGGAAATAAATTTAATAGTGATGAGCCGCCTGTTATATCTAAAATGTTATTTACTAATAGTCGATTACGGTTAATGGTTTTATTACATTTCAATACCTTTTTTATTTACGTTATTATTTTTATTATGACAATATTTTCAATTTTACTTTCATATTAAGAAATGAATTTCCACAAAGTTACCGCCGAATCCATAGAAAAAATCTTTATGGCATATAATGTTTTAAATACCTATATGTAAATGTATACAATACTATCTATATTTGGACGCGAAGGTCCCACACACACACAGAATTTCCAATCAATACCTCCGCATCACAAAACATAGCCTTGGAGGATTTTTATATCTGCCATCCCCCTCCGGCGCGTTGAGTTTCCATTTTTATTTTTTACTCCGCTCTCTTTCACTCGCCATCTCGATATCTGTCTGATGATAAGTAACACACCTTCAAGATTTTTATTCTTGACCGTCTGTCTCCCTTTCCCGCGTTGCCAGTGTGTGCGAGCTGTTTTTCTTTCTCACTCATTTTCATCTCGATATCTCTCCAATAGATTAAGTCAGTTGGGCGCAACATTTTCCCACACTGTCCGACGACGTCACTATAATTTGGCAGCGAATATGCCAAACCATAAATTAACTTCTTCACATATAACATTAAAAGAAACTAAATAAACCATCCCCAGCCATATTAATTATTCTTCAGTCTTACAAAAACACAAATTTAAATTGAAATCTCGTCATGGAATCTATAATAATACTATTAACCGTAAATACTGAATGTCTAAAGTAGCTAGTACGTCAGAACTGTGTGTGCATTGTTTACACCGCGAACTCTTAGGTCATGAGAAAATTTCACACCTTCATGTGATATTTGATAATAGTAAAACGTCTACAGAGCGGTCTGGGCTACTGTATATAAGATAATACAGTCTTTCCCAAACTATAGTGTTTCTCAAAAACCTGAAATGGTTTTATTTATATGCTGCTACAGCTTCGAAAAATTCAAACATGTTTGCTTTTAAATTGATATTTCCTACCAAAAAAATAAACAGTATGTTTATTTAAACTTTCAGGATTTGCGAAGTGTTCCATCAGAGGAAAAGTTTGAGAAACCCTGCTATAATCCATGTGTGTATGATGCATACGTTTTTTTTTTTTTAAAAAACCTGTCTGTTCCCAATGTGGAGCATATGGAATCCTAATGGAGGTATCTTAACTGATTTTTTCTGTTCCTCAACCTCTTCTTACGAAGAGAGTAGGGATAGAAGAGTAAGTCTAGAACAGGACTAGTGGTTAGCCAATCACTCTCACTACGTTTTTTAGGATCGGATGGATAAGAGGCAATTTTATACATCACAAACATCCATGTGTTCGAGTAGAGGTCCATAAATCCATCGAAAAAATAATTTATGAAGCTGTCTGTACTGGGATTCAAATCCGTGAGATCCGTAACTGAAGACAACGACGTTGACCACTGTGCCACGGACCCGGTTTTTGATTCCGGTAATTACCCCGCAGCCGAATGGAAGAAAACCGACAATCGTTCAGCAATAGGCTATAGAATACACTGATATAATCCAAGTGACAAAATTTAATGATTTTGTAATGGACGGTAGTGAGTTTGCATGTAAATGCATTTTATAAATTCATTTTTCACGGTTTTCTGAGACTATTGCATTGGATCTGTTGTTGTAAACAAACAATGGAGAAAATTTGTTCATTCTTATATGTCATTTTCGACACTTTGTGGACAGTGGCGTTTTTGCTTATTCACAATTCAAATAATATAATGTTACATAGAAGTCTGCATCCGTGGCGCAATTGGTAGCGTCGTTGGTTATGGTTAGGGACGTCTCGGGTTCAATTCCCGGTTCGGAAAGTTTCATAAATTGATCTCTCAATCGGTTTATGGATTTCTGTTCGTAGTCCGAGTGTGTGTGATATTTAAAAACTCCTCCCTCCCACCCATTCTATCCTTACGGGGCGTAGCGAGAGCGATTTGTTAACTACTTGTCCTGTCCTAGCCCTATTCTTCTATGTCTATTTGCTTCGAAAAAAAAGACGTTGATCAAGTGAGCAACAAGCAGTTTTCATAGAGAATTTCTGTTGAGATATCTCCATTAGGAGGTCATATGCTCCACGTTGCGAGCGGATATGGTAAAAATGGAAACATGGATTCGGTTTACCATCACTGCGTAACGCCAACCTAAAAGATGTACACAAACAACGTGAATAAAGTTTATTTAACTCGTTCCTCTTCAATCTCTCGGTTGTAATATCGCTTTGCACGTACACTGTCTGCGATATTTTTCATCTCTCTCTATCTCCATTTGCAATAATCGCGCACCTGTCTCTCTCGTAAAACTGCAACAATTTAAGCGGGTAATACAAAAAATAAGCAACGTGCCGTAGTTTGGTTGCACATATATATCTTTTTTGAATTTGTTTCTGTCCCCCGCCGCCCTTCGCAAGATTGCTGCAAAGCAATCGTATCAGATATCTCAATGTACATCCATCCGCCTACGACAGATCCGGCAACATTTTCGCATAGTTTTTTTTGCACAAAGACTGATTTTTAGCTATATACGAAGTCTTCCATTATTAGTAGCCGATTAACATCTAAATGAAGAGCAGATAGCAAACCGCAATATGAACGGCCGAATTCTTTCGTGACATATTTAATTTTTTATTGTTCGAGGGCTAACAAACACCCTGTAAAAATCTTCCACTGTGAGTAAACAAATGATGTAAATTTGAAAAATGATCGTTAGACCCATGAGTATCGCAGAATTGTAAAATTAAGAAAAAAACAGTATTCTCAGATGAATTTATGTAGATGTTTTAAATCAATTCACAAACTTATTATAGTTATGGACCCCTTCTTAAAGCAAAAACCTGTCCATGAACGCCCAAGTAAAATAACGCTACATAACTGCAAAATAGGAAAATTATAAATTTTGCTTTAATGTCTTGAATGGTGGTGTAAAAATAAAATATAAATAAAACATTTTTACATTTAAACGGTCGGCGTCCGTGGCGCAGTTGGTAGCGTCGTGGGCTACGGCTACGGATGTCTCGGGCTCAATTCCCGGTGTGGACAGTTGTCATAGATTTCTATTTCAATCGATTTATGGATTTCTGTTCGTAGTCGTGAGTGTTTGTGTTGTCTTAAACTCCCTCCTCACACACCCATCCCATTCTCACGGGGCGTAGCCAGAACGATTACCTAACCACTAGTCCTGTCCTAGCCTTATCCATATCCTTATATCCCTACTCTCTTCGATAAAGAGAAGTTAAGCAACTGAGTAACAAGCAGTTCTCATAGAAAAAATCTGTTGAGATACCTCCATTAGGAGACCATATGCTCCACATTGGGAGCGAACACGGAAAAAAAATGATGAGCTAAATCCACGTTCCGCTAAATAGGAAGACGGGAAAGCAGTCAACAACCTCTGTACAGTGACCCATCCATAACGCACGATATGAAACTGGTATCTGTTTTTGTAACCAGAATTCGAGGCACCTATCTTTGTTCAAACATTGGTTTCCGCTCCTCATTTGTGGATAATTCAATAAATTGCTCCTGTATTAGTATGGATTCATCTGAGTTTGTGGGTCTGCTTGCAAAAGGGTCCAACAGACAACAAATGGCTACCAATTTAATTATTGCTGTTTATTTCAACTTTCATAACAAAAAAAATGTGTCACAAATATATTTTTTATATTAGACCTTTCCCGGACCCCCTGACGTTGTCCACGCACCCCCACATTAGTTTTAACTTGCCACAGACCCCTCAGTGGTCACAAGGACCCCCGGGGTCCCATGAAACAAAAGACTTAGCTTTCTGTCTGAAATCTCTCGTTAAATACATTTATTTTGTATGCATAATAAAAGAACTTTATCAGTTTTCTTTTGTATATAGTTTAAAACTATTTGAAACTGATTTTTGATATATTATATTGCTTCCAGATGTTGAAAGACGTTCAACGCGACATTTTTGTGTTGCATTCAATGCTTTGAATGATTTTTTGATCTTAACACGTACAGATTGTTTTCTCTCTGCCATAATTGTGCACAGTTTTGAGAAGAACACTTTCTAACAATTATTATTTTTTACCATAACTTACTTAGGATAACTTCACGGGAGCACCACAAATTGCTCTGAGATTAATTCTTAACGTATTGGCAGCCCACCACTGATTACATTTAACACTTCGACGAGATAATTTTAACCTTTATCTTTAACCTTCCCATTTCCATGCTAAAAAAATTCTTTGTGATCTCATGCAGACACATTTCGCTACCGTGTTGGTTTTGTCATATAAACGCATTTATAAAGTGAAATGACACTTTCAAAAAGTGAAATACGGTTTTATGCAGTGTTAAGTAATTGTTTTACATCATATTTTGTGTGCAAAACCTGAAATACATATCGAACTATGCGCAAGAATCGAATTTTTTGATAGCGGAACAAGCTCGAGACATGTATTAGTTTCGTTTGAAACTAAATAGTTGCATACGATACGTCATGCATCTCGGATTGTTACTTTACTATAATTTTGTATTTTTCGATGATAAAATGATGAGTTTTTCAAATTGTGATTAATTTAACAAAGGAGACATAAACTATAATCTATTTTTAATTATATGCTATTTACAAATAGCAAATTTTCATGACCTATTTTACAGGTAATTTAAAGGTTTAAAGGCTACCTTAACTCAATGTTACACCACGGGTACGGAAAGGTTAAAGATAAGTAGAAACTACTCCACTGAAACATGAAATCCACGTAGGTCTAGTTTGCCTGCACACTTCCACTTTTTAGTATGGTATAACATATAATTATCAACAGCGTTTTGATTTCAATTGACATATCTCGTCTTTCGGTTGACTGCAAAGCCCACACGATAAATAATATTTTCATGTTATTGCTTCTTATATCTCTCACTTACATGTTTGTAAGTTAAAAGGGCCGGCCCTGGATTAAATTAACACATTTGTTAACTTTAACTGAAAATCGAGACAACCATTGGAGTGTTAAGAATCATGACATTTTTGCGAGTTGTACTAAATATTAAAATTGTGGATATTTCCACTTTGGACAGTATATGTTTCAACAATATTTGAGTCTGCATTTGTAAAATAATTATAAAACATGGTTAAAATATCAGTCACTTACAGCTAAGTATCGGACAAACAATTGAAATCTATATATATAAAAATGAATGTCTGTTTGTTGGTTTTGTTGGTTTTTCGGTTTGTCCGGATCTTATAGGTTCCTAAACTACTCAACCGATCGCGACGAAACTTTCAGGAAGGACTTATTGTGATCGATCATGCCGGGAAATATTATATAAAATAAATGTTTGTTTGTCCTTTACGCGTTCCTTTACCATTCATATGATTTCGATGAAACTTCGGTGAGTTGTTGTGCACACACCCGTGAAGGGTTCTGAAGAAAAAAAAATGAAAAAAAGAATCAAATACGTACATACAGCGACATCTAGGAAAAACCTTCTGATTTATTCGTGTACGCACCAGACGAAAAACAAAAATATTTTGTTAAAACAAGTGTGATATTGAAACTCGGGTTCGGGTCGGGCCAGACCTGAAGATGATGGGCTCGAACCGGGTAAGTCTATGAAATTTCGGCCTGTGCAGACCTCTAATCCAAAAGCAGTTCAATAAACAGAATTAAAACACAAACCCTTTCTTTCTTTGAGTGGCATTGCAGCGCATGCCGGGTACTCACTAGTATTACGGTAAAACTCTGTAATATTTTTTTTAATATATCTGGCTAACAGCCAATAGGCCAAATATTATGAAAATTGGAAAATCGTACGATATAAACACAATGAGAATTTTTATATATCAGTTATGTTCAGGATGGCAAATAAAAAATTGGAAAAATGCTAATTTCATATTTAACCTTGTTGGGACTTGAAAGCACTTGATCGCTACGCTGACACATCAACGCAATGGTGCATCATGAAACTTTTTATAAGAAATCTTTCTAGTGTAACTAGACAATTTAATAAAATTTAAAAATAATATTCATATTTTGGCATATTAGAAAGAGTTGACTCTTTTACGCCACCCTAGCGCCCTCGTGCAAACATTCTAAGCGCCTCAATCCACTCAGTACGGGTCCGGGGCTTAGTCACAATGCCGTCTGGCAAAGTGGCATCTTAAACGCGAGCTCACAAGTATATTTTTATTTTAACGCTTTTGAAATAATCTCGTAGGCGTCTTCAAAAGAAGCCCACCTACGCTAAATTCAAATCATATTGTTTAAAAATACATGCATCGTCTTTTTCTCCGCGACCGGCAGGGCCGCACTCGGGGCAGTGCGTAACGTGCGTATGCTCAAAGCGGCTGAAATGGAGAGCGGAGTTTATCTTCAAAAAGTGTGAACACGGAAATCATACATCTTAATCACTTAATCTTATTAATCTACATATCACCAATAAGAATTATATGCCCTTGTTTTTCTTGCCGTAAAATCAGCGCCACCTTGCACAATTTAACGGTCGGAGGTGGGGTAGTCAATATATTATAAAAATCTAACACAATAATTTGTTTTGTCCTACTACTTCCTGCTTTGTATAATGATCAGGACCATTTCAATTGATAATGCTCAAGACGAGTAAAACCGGTTTTGTTTTTAAAACCTTTATCTTCATATAAATATTTAAACCGACTTCAAATTAACATAACTAATAATAATACCTCTTATTTCTGATAATATTCTAAACGGCATTCGTATGTATTATCGATTGTGCTGTGCTAATATGTATTATAAATAATAAGTTAAAAAATATTTAACTAATCCGTGACACTTTACATTTTTTAAACAGGAGTGAATTAATTTGCAAAGTATATGCACATGCACGACGGCATGTATTTTTGTAGCGATAAAAATACATACGTAATAAAAACGAAATAAACCGAATATAAGGCTTGTTATAACTGTTTTTCTCTGTACAAATATAGCATCCTAGGACCGACAAATATATAGAGAGTATACTAACACAAAACGTTAAATCATAAAAAAAAGTTCTGAGATAATCGCATTTAAATTTTTTTTAAGTACTCCTCTCTACTAACTACAATTGATTGTTTTTAAAATCATTTTTTTTTTCATTATAAAGAATTATCTTTTTGGTACACAAATCACAGGATTTGATATCGATGAGTTGTAGATATATCATGCTTTTTGTCAGAATAAAAAAATAACAATATTATGTAATACTGTTTTTTTTTCTAAGCCATTAATATTCTATGACTTCTTGGGTTTACCAGTGCGTAGGGCATTAAATTGCTTACATTTTGACATTTAAAACAGAAAATCATTAAAAACCGGCTTAATGCTTTCTGTTAGTATACCCTCAATATGATAACCAGTGTGTTAGGAATGATTCGACGTTTTTTTTGAAGCGCTCCCAACTTTGATACAGCCCAGATTAACATGGAACGAGAAAACGAACGATTTGTTACCAATGACACGTGACAAATGAACCGGGCGGACAGTGTGTTGCCATAGAGACGACACTTTGTCTGCCTAAAGAACAACTTGCGTGTGTATTTTCAATTATCAATGTAAAATACTCTCTCTGTATGTATTTATTAGTGTCTTAAAAATCAATTTTAAAACAGTATTTGAAAGGAATACGTATAAAAAAGGGGTTATAAATAATTTCACTTTGTACTAGATAGTATTCACTTTGTACACTTGAATTTTTATTTCGATAGTTTGCACTTTGGATTAGATAGTATTTACTTAGTACATTCAAACTTTAATTTTAATAGTTTCCACTTAGTCACGGATTCTTTTAATAAAGTGAGTGCTTGATAGAATTTCAATATCAAATTTGAGTTATTGAGATTTTGTACGCTTCCATGTAACGTTAAAAATTAACTATTTTTTTAGCATTTACAGTGAATACCGAAATCTCGTGATTGGGATTAACGGATTGTAAAATTGCTGGGATTGGAAGCCATAGTTGAGATACTAGAATAAATATATCTAATTTACACAGGAAGAATGTTGATCCGGGGATCACAATAGCGTGTAATGTACATAAATAATAGTTGCCTGATCTCGAATTGAGTAATTAGGTACGGCTTACAATTAAATGCACTTTTGTTCAGATAAAATATATTACACATGATTAAAAAGTTTTCACTCAATATAAATACTCACACATTGACATCGATAGTTGCAAGAAGCTGTAATGAAATGTCACTTATTCTTCTACCCTATATTGTCTTTGCTTCACAGATTAAAGTACATTACACAAACCAAACCAGACCAACCCTAACATAACCTATTACAACTTAACTCACTTCGTTAAAACAATCCGTGACTTAGTGGAAACTATTAAAATAAATGTTTGAGTGTACTAAGTTGATACTATATAACACCAAGTGCAATTATTTATAACCCACTAGGTACACACATCGATTAGTCATGATGCCAACCACCAATTCTCGATCATTATTACATCACTAGTTAAAGAAAATAATTTTCAAAAAAATAAACAAATAATATTTATTTGTTACGATTTGTATCGATGAAAAACCGCATTACTAGAGTTCTTAGAATATTAGCAATATTTTATTAATAATTAGATTATTATGACAAACACATGCTTATAATTTGGAACTTGATATTAGTATTAAATAACCTAGTTTTTTATTTGACTTTCCACTATTAAACACTGCTCTATCCATTCCTATACACCAGAGATGGCGAACTTTTTTACGTTCGCGTGCCAAAAATTCCCAAATATTTTTCATCGACCGTCTGACGTGCCAGTAAACACCCGTATCAGTTATTTATCAATGAGATTTATGCTGCTGTAAATTCCACTCGAAATGATTTACATCAGGTTTATATTTCGTCACGTTTAGTAATATTCATAAGTTAACCTATTTCTTAAGTTGCATTTTATGAAATTCGTTTCATTATGAAGCTCATATAAAACGAGCAGTTCGAAAATCGTATGCATAAATTAATTTAGAAACAGAAATTAAATTTGTAAACTGTTCACGTGCCAGCTAAAGTTTCGTATGTGCCACCTCTGGCACGCGTGCCATAGGTTAACCACCTCTGCGATACACCATCGGTCTCTAAACTACGGCCCGCGGTAGTCTATAATATATGATATTTTAAATATATAAATATGTACTGATAATATTTTGTATAATAAAAATTAATTGCTTATTAATTTAATTAATTCTATTTTCCTTACGCCAAATGGATGAAAGAACATTTATGCTAAATAATAATTTTGTTTCAATAATGCAATAATGCAATAATCTTTCTAACAAAAGATTTGAATGATTACTTACTATATTAGAAATGTCTTCAATCAGCTGTGTTATGCAATAAATAAGATATACACTATTTTAACACCCATTGCCCACCTATGTCCTAAACATATTAATTGGTAAATTAAATCCTGAACGGAAATAATACTCTACATTAAATTTCACTGCAACAATGAATGAATATCTTCGTTCATGAAGTGCATTTCTCTATTTTCGAAATGCATTTACAGCTGCATGTAGACAGCAATAAGAAATTATCCCACTGCACTCCGCATCGAGTGACGGCTCAACCATCTGATTGTGGATGTCAGGACCATCAGTCAGTCAATTCATCCATAAGGTTTACTCATTGGTTTTATTTCATATGAATAATGGAGACAGGAATAATTAAATAAGTATTTTAGAATATTTACTTTCCACATACCTATAATTATCAATGTCGATCGAGTATTGATCCGTTAATAATAATAACTTTTTTTAATCTTATGATTTAACTGCCAGGTACTGCTATGGCATTATAGCTGACGTCAATGCACCATGAATTTAGACAGTACATAATAATAATAAAAACAATAGGATAAAATATCAGTTTGGAAAAGTCTTTAGTTTTACAAAATTTTATTAGGTAGTTGATAGCTATTTCGGCTTGTTTATTTGTGTATAAAAAAATTGTTGTCGCAACACGAACGTTACAGTATTGTTTTCAGATATAAATAATCTAGTTAATTTATCTTGAAATACGGAAAAAAATTGTGAACAGTTTTACGAAAAAATATATAATTGAAATCTTCAACATTTTCAACTAATAACCGGAAAAAACGTTAAACCACCGAGCAATATGCACGTAAAAATTCTTAAAAAATATAAATAATATTCCCCAATTTTTTGTGGGCCTTGAAAATACTTCGGATCGCAACCGGTTAATGTAAACTATCTCTCAATTGCGTTTTAAGAGTGGTGTTTGTTACCCATTCCGTTTTCATTCCGAGACAATTTGATGTAACTGGGTACTTCTTGTTAGTCAAAAATTTGGCAGTACTTAAAACAATATGGCAATGGATAAAAAATAGTAA
Source organism: Himalopsyche phryganea (assembly GCA_022494535.1). Lineage (NCBI taxonomy): Eukaryota > Metazoa > Arthropoda > Insecta > Trichoptera > Rhyacophilidae > Himalopsyche > Himalopsyche phryganea. Next base: position 2,536,341 of record JAGVSL010000039.1, read on the forward strand.
ATACCGCATTAATACACACTACCAGCAGTGGCTTTCAATGTGATATTAGTATTCTTTTAATAGGTTTACTAATAAAGTTTAGGAAGGGTTAAAGACATGAAATACTCAACTTCATAAACAAAAATATAGCAAGAATTTTAACAATTGGTAATTCATTAATTGTTACTTTCGCTGTGGTACAGTGGCTGTATTATCCAAGAACTGTTAATTAATGTTTGAGTTCTAAACTAAGCACGCGTTTTTGATTGGTGATATTCAAGATAGACTCTGCCAGCTGCATCATTCATTCAACGTTCATACGTCAGCCGAGATCATGCTGATATACCGGATCCAACTGTCGCAACGCAAAATAACTAAAAAAAAAAGTAATCGTTACTCTCGTATACAGTGCAAATAGAAGTCCATCTTCATAGATCCTAAAATAAATATTATATCGCTTCTAAATTTCTAAACGTTTATCGAAGGATTGGTAATTTCAATTTAATTATTTAACTGCATAATGATACATAAGGCAAAAGCGTTAGTTAAAGGTTTGTCTATAATACAATACACGGTTTTAGGCATTTTTACCCCCTTAGATCATTATTACATTAAGTCACAAAATATTTTAAGAACCCATTCATTAAAATAACTTTTTTTGATTCAATTGTTAAATGACAGAATCAATGACACAATGAATGAGTGACGTCACATTATTAGATCTTTCTCTCATTAATATTACGGTGTGACGTCGAAAAACGTAATTTAGATATCGACTGTTGGAAGGAAAATGGACGAAACCCTCACACAAAAAATATTGTGTACAGCCCAAACAAAACGTGTATTAAATTGTATACATTGTGATCATCGAAAAAAAAATATGTTGAAAAGACGGAGGGATAAGTCCTTTCGCCTTTCTACAGTCGATATTTTATATATGCATATATAAATATAGTGTATTGGCACGTTTTGTGTGAATTATGCGCAATATTTTTTGGTGTTTGCTACGTGTTTTTTTCTTTCCACAGTCGATATAGTGTATTAACATGTTTTGTGTGAGTTATACACAATATTTTTTGTTGTGGGTTTCGTCCCTTTTCCTTTCCATAGTCGATATGTGAGTAAAATATTTTGTGACGAATGTTACAACGAAAAAAAAAGAATTAGAAATACTAAGCTCGAGAATAAATGTCAAGATATATATGCCGTGCCCGTGGTGTAGTGGTCAACGTCGTTGGTTCCAAATCCCAGTACCTACAGATTCATAAATTGATTTTTCAATCTATTTATGGATTTCTGTGGATGTTTGTGACATCTAGAATTTCCTCCCACCCATCCAATTCTAAAAACGAGGCGTAGCGAGAGCGATTAGCTGCCGACTAGTCCTGTCCTAGCCCTATCTTTCTATCACTACTCTCTTCGGAAAAGAGAGACTAAGCAACTGAGCAACTGACAGTTCTTCATAAGGAAAGAGTTCAAATGCTCCACGTTTGTAGCGAACATGATTAAAATACTTTTTATTCTTTAATTAAATTCCACTCCCTACGTTTAATCACGTAAGTGCAAAATATGTGACAATATGTATTTTGCATTTTTGTTGTCTTCGCATTCAGTTCTATGGGTAAGCATCAAACAACAGGGAAAATTATATTTAAAATAATACATAGCAGTGTCCCAATTTTGAATAAAATACATGCAGTCGTTAATTTGCAATTGCGTTATGAATCTGTGAAATGCTCTCCTCAAAAATCTCATCTTTGCAGTTACGGAATTATACTTAGGGAGTGTCGAAAATATTTTTATATTTTATACTAATCTTCGTCTTTCAATTTGTTTCAGGTAATTCATTCTTCAATCTTTCATAACCCGAAGATCTTGATAATAATGGATATACAAACATACGACATATTACTATATTTTTACATGCGTATAGAGATCACGTCGGTATATCGGTAAGTATTAGTTTTAATGTGTTTATGCTAAGTTTGTTGGTGTACATATGGTTTTTTTAAGTTGATTTGTTATAGTTATTTAATATCTTACAGACAGCAGCGTCTCTCAATCTGTGATATAACATGCCAACTGAAATTTAGTGCTCATTTTAACACTAACGCCGAACGTATAGCAAGAACAATGTGAACTGTATTCTAGAATTAATTAGTTTAATTAATAAAAACATGTTTTTATGTAAGTGTATTTAAAAAAAATATTTAAATATTCCTATTGTTTCATTGTAAATAATTCATATTCTACAATCAAGCTTTATAAAAAAACAACATTTATATAAAGAACTGTGCCCTGATTCAATAAATCATTGAAAAAGTGTATGATTTAATATTTATTTTTTTGAAGACTTACAACTAGTTTTCGAAGTTATATCTAATATTCAATTCTTATATATTGAAAATTTATGATTTTAGGTCACTCGTTGAATAGATTCGTAAAAAATACCGTTGGTAGAAATTAGCTTACAGCCAGTTTTCAAATAAATATCAATTTTTTTTACCATCTCCGCTCATAATGTAGAGCATATGGAATCCTAAGGGAGGTATCTAAACAGAAGTATTTTTTTCTACGATAACTGCTTGTTAATCAGTTGCTGAACCCTTTTTTTTAAATAGAGTAAGGATAGAAGGATATGGCTGGGATAAGACGAATGATTTGCTAATCGCTCTCGCTACGCCCCGTTTTTGGGATAGGATTAACTTGAGGGATTAAGACATCACATATATCCATGCCTACGTGACCGAAGCCGCTAACTCTAAATATTTTCTCTGCTTGAGAAAAATATACACTTTATTAATATGCTCTCGTACTAAATATTACCGTCGCAGAGTAATAAATTAATGTTTATTACATATATTTTTAATAAATAAATTTCTTGGGGGTTCCCGCCGCAACAGAGTTGAAGTGTCGCCGACCCGGAGTCACTTAAAGAGAGGGATGTCTTTCATGACTGCCGAAATAAAAAGACGTCTCTATATTGAAAACCGAAAAAACTCCATCGACAGACGAACCCCACATGTTTCAGATACATACACTTTTTTATTTCTCTTTTTTTGTTCGTTTCGCTTCCTTCGATCTTCATTCCCGAATTGGAATATATATCTTCGTGGGAGACTCGAAATTAACTTCACTTTTAACGGCTCATTAAAAAAAATTGTCTCCCAACGCATAAATAAATAACTTTTTTGGGGACAATTGTAATGGGTGGAATGTTTCCGGTGTGCGAGTTGCTTTATGATTATTTTTTGTATCTATGATTTAATTTTAACTATCGCATAGGTACATATTTATCATTATGAATACTCTGGTTCAGCTATCTTCATATCACTCTATCTTCAGCTACCCCTGAAGCAACGCTTTATCTTATTGGTCTATAACTTCATATCTCTTGCGTACACCATTCCAGAGCTGTTTGCTGTGGTCCGTTCTCATACGGGCCCATTTGACCACGCTGAATTGATCTCGACCATGGCCAGATTTGAAGCATACGATAAATTCGCAACATCATTAATGGATCGCGATATTCTCGATTGCTCTTTAAAGATTTAACGCGGAGTAGATTAAACTCTCCGCCACGGTGGATTATCAGTATACGGATACACAAAGTACTTAATATCGCTTGAATCAAGTGGCTGAGCAAATCCCATTTTATTTTTTTTCTCTCTATATTTTCTTTTAGTGCGTGGATAAAAGGTTGATCTCGTGCAACTCAGCATTGGAACAATAACATGAGAAGTTAGTTCGTTTATTTTATATCTTGATCGTTATTGCGTTATGGAAGATGGTTATGAAACAGCGGCTGGAGCATATGGCAACTCCCATAACTCCATAACTCGCTATGGAGTCTCTCAGCTCAGCCGAGTAGAACTTGTGGATAGTATCCGATGGTCGTCCAGGACGCCGGAATACCACCGGTCGGAAGAAGAGGCAAGCTGGATTGAAACTCCCCGGAGGCATCTCCAGCCAGTTCCAACGTCTCTCCACGGCCGCTGATGTAACAGAGCGCTGTCCAGTACGTTCCCTAATCTCCGAGTTCCTCACGAAGTCAAACCACCTAATCCCCCAGTATCCAACGCAAGCATCTAGTTCTCGAAACATTATTGATAAATAAATATTTTTAAATACGTTTGTTTTTAAATTGCTCTACTTTCGAACATTCAACATTAGCACACATATTTAGGAAACCAATTACGTGAGAAAGTCGAAGCCCGAAGTTAATTTAAAGAAATTGTCAATAAGTAACCGCTGATGATGATTTATAATAGCAAACACACAAAGCACTTGCTGTGCGGACCTTAAAGCTATTTCTCGAAAGAAATATATCATTCTCTTGAACGTAATTGACGATTGAATAGGTTCATTCATTAGTGCCTTTTTCATTCATTATTTTATTCCGTATGTGTGTTCATTCACCGAGGAAATGAGAATAAATAATACTTGGTATACATAAGACTTGGTTGGAAGACAAGACAAATAATAATAAAAAAAACACTACGCCACTGGCGTAGGGACTTCTTCTACAGCAGGGGGATATTATAATTAACCTGATGAACACGCTGGACATGTCCAAGACTTTAACTCGTATTTCCAGCCGAACTAGAAGGAAACACTTGCGGATATATGTTTTAAAAAATCATTCAAACCTATAGGTAAAGAAATTAGGCAACGCATCATTATATTGTCAAGTAGAACACAAGGAAATAATTTTTTGAAAAAAGCTCTTCTTTAGAATTTATTGCACATACTTATGCGGGTACGCGCTTGCTCGTGTGCGTGCTGGCGGTGTATATAAAGACCGGCCGCAGCCATTTTGCTTGCAAAGTCGTAGATAAAATATTTCTCAGCTTCTTCATTTTCTTTGATATATTTTTAGCGAAAATGCGGCGACTTTAGTTTACTTATTAATGTATTTGGGATAACTAATATATATTTCACAAAATTCTTCATAATTTACTGTTGAAATAGATTTATTTTTAACCATAGTGAACGTTTTAACAGATCAATTGTGTGAAAATAAATTCGTGCGAAAACGGCTCGCGCTGTAAGGATTAAACAAATCTAAACTATAACGAAAGCATATATTGTCATGTATTTCGTCACAAGCAATCTGGGTTTCATCTTTCGGCATCTTCAACCATCAACCCCAACAAAACCAGCCAATTTAAAATCAGTAGTTATCTCTTGTCGGCGTCCGTGGCGCAGTTGGTAGCGTCGCTGGTTACGGCTACGGATGTCTCGGGCTCAATTCCCGGTGCGGACGGTTTTGATAGATTAATCTTTCAATCGATTTATGGATTTATGTTCGTAGTCAGAGTCCTCCCTCCCACCCATCCCATCCTCACGGGGCGTAGCGAGAGCGATTAGCTAACCACTAGTCCTGTCATAGCCGTATCCTTCTATCCCTTCGAAAAAAGAGAGGCTGAGCATCTGAGTAACAAGCAGTTCTCGTAGAAAAATTCTGTTAAGATACCTCCATTTCGAGACCATATGCTCCACATTGGGAGCGGACATGGAAAACAAGTTATCTCTATGCTATATTTTTTTACAAATTGGATTTAAATGATAATCGGTTCTTGGTTGCCAATATACGGAATATCTACTTCATTTTTTTTTGCATTATTTCTGTTTTGTTTTGATAAAAAAATGTATCCGTTGAAAATGCTTACTCATTAAACAAAACTGATCTTGCTAATATTCTAAAATTCGCGAAATAATTTAAGTAGTGTTCTTTATTTAGTATACATATTTTTATTTTCGCGTTGAATCTTCATTATATTCGCAATAGTACAGTAAAATGCCTAATAGTTTATAGAGTTATTATTTGTTTACTCATCTACAATATAATATCTCTACCCAAACAATTGACAGTTGACACCATTTAAGAGAGATATTCAATTTCAAATACCCTTCTCGCAAATAAGTCCAAGTGCGCCAATGCTTTAATTTAAACACAAAAAGCCTTACAGATAATAAATTAGTTTTTGGATATGCAATGGCAGAAGTATAACACTTCTCCCACGGAGATTTCGATACGTTCAACTGATACTTACTAAAATCGCTTTGACAGTTCTCGCTGTGGCTGATTATTAATCGATTTATCATGTTTTTTAAAGCGCTTAACCTTTTGTGCGCCGTGTGTCAACATTTCAATCATTTAACGAACTCACAAATTGACGCTGACAAATAGTGCGAGTGGTATACAGATCGGTGTCATCAATAACTGTCGTAATAATGTAATATGAGAATAATACTTAACGAGGTATCGGTCGTTAGCCATTCGCGATCAAGGCGTTGGCGATCTAATCTACTGCAATACGGTTGCAAACTTTCGATAGAAAACGGCACCAAAGAATTATAAATTTTTGGTTTGGGCTGGGCACAACCTTCACGACGCTTAACACGTTCTGTGGAACTGCTCCGGGATGAATGCCGAACGAGCAGAGCTGTTTGCTGTGGTCCGACATCATATGGGAATCGGGATATTCCCGATTCCTCTTTAAATTCAACGCGGAGTAGATTAATCTCTACCACCACGGCGGATTGTCAGTATACGGATACACAGAATACTTAATATCGCTTAACCCTTTATAAGGAAACTTAGTGTTTTTTACGAAATCAACTGCGAACTATATAATTTCGATTTGTATATAATATAAAATTAAAAAATACTTTTTGAAAAAATTGTAATTTGTGGTGGTTTATTCATTGAAAAAAAAACTGTTAATCGATAAATAAATTCTAATATCTATCAAAAACATGATTTCCAAAACCAAATGTTATATACAAATCCTGTTCCAGCTGTGGTCGCGATTGCGCAATGGTCGATTTATCAACCAGTTATAATAATTGTTAGTGATTGATGCATACTTCAAGTTAGATGGTCGATAAATACACTAAAGAACTTTATCGTTATCAATTTAAGGTATTAAGGTTGACATTTCTATGGACACCGTTTGAATTATAGCCCTTAAAGGAGGTGGTCGATATATCGATCGTTTTCGTGCTTTGCCCTATAAAGGGTTAAACCAATTGACTGAGCAGGACACATGTTCTTTTTTTTATTTCTCTATATTTTCTTTTGGCTTACAATTAAATGCACTTTTGTTTAGGTGATATTCACTTTCGTAAAGATAGTTTTCACTTATAACAAATACATTCCACAAAAAACAAATTATTTCACTAAAAATAAAGTGATACCACATAATAAAATATATTTAAACATTGAAGAAATATGTTGCACTTACGAAAAAGTATTATCACATAGACAAAATAGTTTTCACTCAATATTAATACTCACACTTTGAAATCGATAGTTTCACAACGCTGTAATGAAATGTCACTTATTCTTTACTACTTGAAACATAGGATTTTCTACCATAGACTAGTTTACTTGTCGCAACTCTATATTAGGCCGCCTGTATTATCTTTGCTCCACGCATTAGAATTTATTCGCTAGTATATTAAAGGAGTGGTATTTATGAAGAAGCAGGGTTCTAAGTGGACATGCAATATGTTAATATAATTTATTTCAATGTCCATAACATACAAAATTAAAATAATCCGTTTCAAAGTCAAGCTATCAAAATTAGTCTGTGGTACTTTGTTAAAAGAATCCGTTTCGAAGTACAGACTATCGAAATAAAAGTTCAAGTGTACCAAGTGAATACAACCTAACACAAAGTGCAATTATTTATAACCCTTTTCTTTTGCACCTCTGCCAAGAACATGCATAGTAAATTCGTTTATGTTCTTAATCGTAATTGCGTTATGGAAGGCTTCCGCGAAACAGCGGATACATACGCATAACGCGTGGAAGTGGGGCAACCAACTTGCATAAATACTTGTTTGTTCAGTGTGACATGTGATTGAATTATAATTATGTTGAGTGGTGAATTTTCGTGGGCATACAAAGAATTGAACGCATTTGTATTTTGTAAAACAATGGCAAATGGACACTGCATCCGCTGTCATGGCAACAATCTCTATCAGCTATATCCAATCGACGCAAATACTTTTCCTTTCGTGTAATCTATATATACATTCACTTATTATATTTAAAATATATGAACGCCATCCGTTGTATACTTTTTATGGCAGTAAAACACATATTCTGAATTGCCAATGAACGAACAAAAACAAAGGAATTTGTAATACGCACAAATTCTATGTATGATTTAAAAACATTACGTAATTATATCAAAAAAGGCGCAATTCAAAAACTGTACTGTCAATCTGGGTAACTTTTTCCCAGTTCTGAGGGTTTTTTGTATTTTTATGGTTCGCCATTGAATTTATGTGTGGTATTGTTCTACATAGAAATGTACTAATGTCTTAAGATTCGTAAATCATTTACGAATTTGATTTAATTATTATTAATTATTTTTTATAGTAATATTAATTATAGTTTTCCGCCACAGAAAACTTCTGAACGAAATTGACTTAAATCATATTGATTTCTTCAAATTACGTGGAATATGGCTGAGCTTGTTTTTTCAGACGATAGACAGTCCTGAATATAATTTTTTTTCCATGTCCGCTCCCAATATAGAGCATATGGTCTCCTAATGGAGGTATCTTAACAGAATGTTTCTGCGAGAACTGCTTGTTATTCAGTTGCTCAACCTCTCTTTTTTCAAAGAGAGTAGGGATGGAAAGATAGGGCTACGACAGGAATAGTGGTTAGCTAATCGTTCTCGGTACGCCCCGTGAGGATGGGATGGGTGGGAGGGAGACGGACAGAAATCCATAAATCGATTGAAAGATCAATCTATGAAAACCGTCCGCACCGGGAATTGAACCCGAGACATCCGTAACCGTAACCAGCGACGCTACCAACTGCGCCACGGACGTCAATATAATATAATAGTCAATGCATAATATTAAAAATAGCTTAGTTAAATATGCATCGATTCTTGAAGTAGATACAATAATGAAAAATATCCGGTAGCACTTTACAAACGAGTGCATATTTTATTTTTAATTTGTATTAATCGATTTCATATAGAAAGAGTTAACTTAATTTATCGATAACTCGCGCATTTTTGATAATTATCAATAAGCGAAAAGGCGGTATCAGGATGGTGTATAAATTAAATTAATGCAGTACAAACAATGAATATGAACAATATTCCAGTAAAATTGATTTTCTATAATGTGCTTACATATTTTTTTATTACGATTGCCGACGACCGTTTCCTATTCATCATACAATGTCTGCAACATCATTCATAAATACTTGTATTGTGCAGTATCAGTTGAATATATATATATAGATATAATGTATATAGTTCAATATAATTTTAATGTGCTGATAACAAAAATTAATGTAGCGCTTCACAAGATATATGCATTTTTTTAACCATTTCAAAATCCTAAATGGACCATATCGAGGGTATACTGACAACTCATTAAGTCAGTTTTTGATTGTTTTCTGTTTTAAATGCAAAAATGTATGCAAATTGTTCAGGAGAGAGTAAAAACTGTTTTTATCGAAAACATTATATGGTGAGCTGCGTTGTTAATCTTTGAAATGCACTCCTGTTAATTCGCATATACGGGATTATACATAGGGAGTTACGATATAATAGTGGCTTACATCAAGTGACCGGTTCAGAATTTTTAAAATGAAATCCAATCATTAACTCATTTTCGTATTTTTTACGGTTACATCAAATGGCCAAAACACCATCGATATAACGGCATTGGAAAAAACCGCGCTCACTCTGGTCTCACAATATAAAACAAGAATGGCTTAATCCAAAATTTTTAAAACCCATTGGTCATTACTGGACAATTTTAACGGAGATAAAATTAAATTGAATGATAAAACTGACATCTACATTAGGTATTAAGAGTTTAAAAAAACCGTTCATTATGTCACCAACCCGCGGTTCGTCATGCCTATGCGAAGACACAAAAGCTTTGGGTTTTTAAAACAAAAGATGAGGTGGGCGACACCTTTTGTCCAATTATTCAAACTAGTTTTTTTCCTCGTTCCATTTCCGTCGGCGTTCCATTCATGAAAATTCAAATAATATTCAAATCCGGAATAACAATCCCCCCCACCGCTCCCCGAACCCCCGCAAACTACAGTCTCATCTCGTAAACGCCTATATACAGGACGCACGTAAATATTAATTAATTATAATTAAAAAATTACGACATATCGTCGCTGTTCTGGAAGAAAACACTAGATCGAAAAAATTTACATATTGTGTTGGTTGTAATTAAATGTTCCTTATTTCGAACTCTACCGTACGGTACAGAAGAACACACATATTTTTATAAATTATACTTTTACATAAAATAGTTTTGTACAAACAAACGTATAGCATTTCAATAAGTCGAATTACTCAAAATTAGTATTTTTCAGTTAGTGTCTTCTTCCAGAACAACGACGATATTATATTTTTTATAATTTAGCTCTTCTGAATATCTTCTAAAATCGGTGGAACACAAATATTATCATCTATTCTATTACACATTACACTACAATAATTTGAAACCTGAAAAACAATTACAATTTGGGAAAAAGTAAATGTGACATATTTAAATATTCTTACTGATCTTTTTACGATTAACGGTTGTTAGCCATTTCATCATTATTCTAATGTTGAATTTTATTCAATATAAATACAGTTAAGAATGTTTTTTTCAGATTTTTTTCTACGTATTAAAAAATAAATTCTACAAATTAATATTTTATTTTATGTACCAATATTACAACGATTAATTTTTTAGAACCAATATATGTTTTCAGCTAAAAATCACGAGATCAATTTGATAATGCCGACCCGCGAAACCGGTCATGATCTGTTAATAACCAACTGTTAAGCTCGCGTTATTCTTACACGTGTTTTCGTTATAATGAAAGTGCCGCCCCTCGAGAAATAAACGCCGCTCACCCTGTTCACAAATGTTCGTCATGTTCCAAATTCAAATTCAATTAATGTTATTCAAAATCGTTCCATTTACGAATCGCGATTATAATGCGCGCAAGTTCGAAACTGATCATTGTTCCGAATTCGAAAAAACAAAAATATAAACAATAACCTCAGCGATTCGAAACTCAATACGAATTAAGGTACGGACATTTCGAATGGCCCCTTTCAGTCGCACGTCATTGTTTTAAAGCGGAATAATAAAAAATAATTGAAAGGGGATTGTTGTTTTTTTCTTCTTATTTTGTTTTTCTTTTTTTCTGAAAGCGTGTCAGATTTTATTCCAGTTTGACATATCGGATTTTTGCATAGGATTATAGAAATTTTTACAATACCTTCGCTCTTAACTGACAGATCTATGTAAATTTTGTGACGGTTTGTTTTTTCATTATTATTAATGCATCCAATACATAAAAATATCCCCTTTTCTACAATATGAGAATAGAAAAAACAGTCTTTATTTCATAGTAAAATATTGTCGGGTCCGTGGTTCGTTGGCTTCGTTGGCTTCGGTTATGGATGTCTCAGGTTCAAATCCCAGTAATTTTTTTGACTTTTCAATCGATTTATAGATTCCTGTGTATAGACATTGATGTTTGTGAAATCTAGAATTCCCTCCCACCCATCCGATCCTAAAGACGTAGCGAGAGCGGTTAGCTAACCACTAGTCCTGTCCTTGTCCGATCCTTCTAACCGTACTCTCTTCGAAAAGGAAAGGTTAAGTAATTGAGTAATAAGCAGTCAAATTAAATGTAGAGTAAATTCTTTGTTTACTTTTGTATCAAGTATTAATACTTGTCGCTCGTGGTCAACCTTTTTTATTATGTACCATAAATATATTAACATTATTTACTGCAATAAATTTAATTATTTTGTTGTTATATACATTTATTTGGATTAGTATACCTTTAATATATCTAAAATACCTCGATACTGCTATGTATCTTGGAAATGCCTTCATTTAGCGGCGAATAAAGATCATCCCGCAACGGTATCAATATGCTGTTTGTATTTTGCGATTCCACACAATTCCGTTGCATTAAATATTTATGGATATCTTCTGCTCTTTTTGGGGTGAGTTTTTCTTTATTTTCGCCGTAATAAGATGCATCCCTTAAGATCGTGAATTCCCCCCGTAGAAACTCTGAAGAAGCCACCCCTCTCCCCCTCAACACGCCGAATATTCGCTTCTTTTTGTAATATCTTCATCATTTTCCATGACTAGTCAACATTTTTGTGTTGTTTAATGACATTTATAAAACAAATGGCAATTATGTGAGAAATTAAAATGATTAGATAATTGCGGGCCAGTCAGCAGAATCAGTCTATATTACGTCATATAACAAGTTCTGTATGTTAACAATTCAACGCAAAACACACTTGTCTGTCTTCTCTCTCTCTCCCCCTCACTGTGTGTTCTTTAGTGTTAAGTGAATGTTGACTGGTAATACTGCCAGCTGGTGCATAATACTACTAACTTCAATAATTATGAATTAGTGAACTCGAACGTTCGTATAATAGGTTTGTTTTTAACTGCTCTAAATTATTATAATCACTTATAAAAAAATAATTTTAACCATTTTTTGCCCAATATATTGCTTAATCAAAAGAAAAATTCAATTCAACATTAAATTCTTCCTTAAGCTCTTACAAGTTATTAATATATTACGTATATAAATTTTTTTGAGGTTATGTGTCACGCATATTTGAACATGTTAGAAAAAGTATGTCTCGAACGCCGCAGGTTGTCAACAGCATCGCAATAGGGTTGCGGAATAGAATGCGTGCAATACTGGAGTAATATAAATCTGCAGGTATTATTATGAAATGTGATCCCGTGCTTTTTTACCCATGAGACTTGAAAACCCCTGAACGATAAATTTGAATTTTCATACACATACTTCTAAGACAAAATATAACATAATAGATTTTCTCTGCCCTTCAAACTGCATTTATGAAGAAATGATACATTTTGTTTAGTTGTTAAATGAAATTATTTATGCGAAAAGTATTTTTTTTTTATTATAATGTAACTGAAAGCTTCATTAAGCTTATTAACTTACCGCAAGTCCTCATCGAAAATTAGTCTGCTTTAAGTAACTGACATAATTATCAATAAAGCGGGGCGGGCATGGATAAAAAATATATGTATTTCATAGTATTACAAAATTGTTAAATTGAACCGCGGATTCGATAGCAGTGGATATATTAATTTCATTTTTAATAAATTAAAGTCGGCGCTAAACAACAGTCTTTTTCACAATGGACTTAGTTAAATAATGAATATTTTCTTTACTTAATTTTTGATTTTATAACTATATTATTTCATTTGGTAGAGTTATCTTTGCCTAATTTAATTTGCATCGACTTACATATTAAAATGTATATTTTTGTTCACGTTTTGTATTAAATATAATATTACGTAGGTAAAAAAATCTAATATTTTTATGTCGTCATAATACAGTGTTACGTTATTGCTAAGTTAAAAACTCACTCCTAGAGGGATGTGATATGATAAAATGGGGTGAGATGGTTTGCGTATTGGCTGATATATGATTGTAATATCGCAAGCACACGGTAACACGGCGACATCCCTTATCAAGATTTCAAAGTTTTCAATTTTATTTCGTATAAAATCGAAAAACAAGATTAACTGTTCGTATAATTAATAAAACTACAGTTTTTTGGGGATGCTTTCATTTACTGTGTAACTTTCTATCTGTCATTCATTTCTAGGATGATTGTTTCTCATTACACAGTGGTAGAAGACGATAAGTCGAAAATGGATTGATTTGAGTTATGAATGCAGTGCGATAGATTTTAGGACGGGTTATCGTCTGAAAAAACAAGCTCTGCCATGTTCCATGTATTTAATACGTTATCTGAAGAAATCAATATCAACTAAGTCAATTTGGTTTACATTTATTAGTGGCAAAAAGCTATAATGACCATTACTATAAAAAAGAATTAAAAATAATTAATTTGCTAAAGAATGACAAATCTCGTAAAGTTTTTAGTTTAATAACACATTCTGGCACTACACCACCGACAAATATGAAGCAAATGGACTCCTGATGGAACTATCTTAACAGACTTTTTTTCTACGAGGACGACCAAAGACAGTAGATGTAGAAGGACAGAGTTAGGATAGGTTATCTTATCACTCTAGCTATCACCCGTTTTTTAGAATCGGATTACACTATTAAAAATATGATGTTAAACTTATTAGAATATCTCATCTTAAAGGGAATGTTGCAGTTCGAAGTGTATTTAATTTAAATAATATTTATGTCTGTCAGCCAAGAATTGACCGTTAACATAATTCCCTTAGTTATAAACCTTTTTGCACACCTTTTTATCGTAGCAAATAATATATTGTAGTTTTGGTACTTTGATATATCACGTAGGGTTCAAAAACCCCCTTAACTATGGGGAAAATGGTACACACTCGCAATCGACGATGACACATTTCAAATACAAAATTATTCAACACACATTTAAACAAATGAAACATTATCCATCGTATCTCATCCCGTTGTCTGCAGTACACTGCTCCAATACTCGGGAGGCACATAAAAAATAATTTAAATCGTTCCTATAAAAATATATTTGCATGTGTGCGAGGTACAACCGCCCCCCAGTCTCCCCGATTTCTACCCGTAATGTAGAAAGATGTTAGGGCCACCCCATTCCTTATTTGCATGCTAAAATAATCCAAGCGAGGGGACTGGGGTAAGTGTAGACAACAGAGACGATTTCAGCGGTAAACTTTTTGATATCGCTTATTTATTACAGGAAAAACTTCAAATAGTTTGATAATTAATAACATTCTTACGTGTATTTCAATAAGGCTCACTTGGTATATTGAATGGAGTAGAGATAGCGTCCATGTAACTGGAGAAAACTTCATCTAGAATTGATCTCTTTATGTAGAATCTGATAATAATTAATGAAAAAATTTACTTAAATCATATAAACCACATATTTTTATAGTAGTTATATGATTAATTATAATTGTTAAAAATAAATATTCAATTTTTTTTAAATAGGTCTTGAATTATATAAATAGAGGAACCATGGAACAATTGCAACATGACCAAAAGTTATTTTATAAAACGTTGAATATTTTTTTTATTTGTATCTGGAATATTTATGATAAGATATTTCTATAATTCAGCTTATTATATAAGTGACTTTTAAGATCGTCACCGGTTTCCTAATGCTACGTGCTCTAAATTGTTGTAACATAAGATTTGATTTATATCTTAGACAGCTTGGTAAATGATTGAGATGTATGAATTGTAAATTTTCACATACAATTTTTAATTAAATTTACTTGTAAACTAATAATAAATTCAAAAGTTCATTTCATTACTTACGCTTTTTCATGCGTAACACAACATGTTTACAAAATACATTTCACACTACAACAAATACAGTAAAAACCCACAAACGCCTTTTTTTAATTCAAAGTAAAATGGCACATAAGAATACTTGATATAACGATCAAAATGAGATGATCACGCATGGCACTTGTGACGTTTTTAAAATATCAAAAACACACCACACAAAAGCATCTTATTATCTTGATCAAAAATATGCAAATTTTTCGATTCCCACACATACATACAAAGTTTCAAATTGAAGTACGCAATTTAACATTATAATATTCAAACAAAAATAGGCAGTATTTACTATATAAATAACGAACACTTTTCTACAAATATTTTTTTATTGATAATTCTTTTTAAAAATTTTGAAGCTCACTTAAAAAGTTAAGCGATTTTGCTTCTTTTGATAATGGGCACAAGTACGATTTTTTTGTACCGTAATTTTTAGACTATTTATTATTTTGTAGATGTATTTGTATAATTGTTACTGTTTCCGTTAGCGATTAAAATACACACGCGCTGTTACTCATTTTATCTTTCGGAATTAATATTTATTTCGTCTTAATGTATTGGAGGGTCATTTAAAAAAAAAAATTAAAAAATACTGTACAGCTGTCATATAAAGTCAAGCAATTATTTTATTTACATTGTGTTTGATATGTGAAAGTCATTTTTGATCTTATCCATTTTAAGATATTTGGTTAATTATGTTCGGCGAACAGATCATTTACTTTGTAGAACTCATCCAAATATATTTCATACAAATATTTCACTTATTAAAAAAATCGTTTCTCCCCATTTCCTGATGAATTATTAAACCTGTCATTGTTCCCTATTTCGGTTTGTGATACCGTCATGCCATTATAAATCTTCATCTTTATCCCAACTCTCAACGACGTCTAAAGTACTTATTATTTTGCAATGTCTGTTTTTGAATACTTATCTATTCAATATATCTTAAATAGATAACAAAAATATATATCATTAAAGGATTATAATAAATATTATTTATCCAAATTATGATACAACTAAAAGGAATTATTTTTTTAAATATTGTTTATTATAAAAGTGTTATATTCACTCTTGGATGACTTTACAGTAAAATATGTATCAACAGTCTGAAATTTACTTTTTTTTTAATGTTTAATGTAAAATTGAATAGGTACGTACGGCCTGCGGGCCATATGTTTATGAAATATTGAATATTAATAACCATAGAAACAAATAGAAAAACTGAAATATTACTTTTATATCTTATTATAAAAAGAGTTAAGTTTTAAAAAAATATTCACATGAGATATTTTTTTTCAATTCCCAAGTATTACAACGACTAGTGATAGAAATCGTTATGATTGATGAAATATCTTTCATCCCCTGCTTATGTGTTATTATTTTACCGAGGGGTGTTGTTTTAAAAAATAACATTACACGCATAATAATAAAACGCATACACACAAGTAACTGCAACACGCATACATGTATGAAAACGTTGAGATATATTTCATTTTCTCCGTACGTGTGGGTAGTTGTTCCTCTGGATTCATTTATTCCTTTAATCGAATTATGAATATTTTATACGTGATGCATTGTCATAATTCCGACCCCAATATTTTTCGGCTATAAGCAAAACCCCGCTCTACATAATATAATGTGTATTTACATAAACGCATAAAGTATCAAATATTAAATGTTATTATAGTGAAAGGTTAGCGTTAATATAACAAATAATAGACCAATATTTTCAAATATGTATATTTTTTTGAAATTTATACTCCTGGAATTAAAATATACATTAAAAGAACTAATATCTATTTTTGTAGAACTATTTTATTTTTTGTAGAACTTACATCTATTTTAATAGAAGTGACTTTTTTAAAAATATTTTGATGTAAACTAATTGAAAATTCACTGAACACATGGTTGTTGTTTAATAGGTACATTGCATGAATAGTAAAAGTGCATCTTAAATGTAAAAATAATTTATTTTAATTGAGTGAGAATTGGTAATGTTGCAAGCTTTTAAAAACACGATTTATTAATTATGCATATTTCCATCAGGCGTCTACAAAGCAAGTAGCAACCCCTAGTGATAAATCAAGAAGTAAATTTGCATATTTCGTGAATTAAACTGATGCATTAGTCACTTCGAAATGCAACCAACCTAGACGTGGATGACACATGCTTTGAGTGAATTCAATACTACGTGAATGTAGATATGTTCAATAATTATAAGTATAGATAATATACATCCAGTGCACGTTTAGCTTTATGTTATTTTTTTTTCATTTTAAAATTTATATCAAGACTATTTTGTATTTTATTGTTTGAATACAACATTAATTTGACAATGAATTTTCAACAATCATTAAGTTGTGTCTTGTTTTTAATGATTTGTATTGATTCTGTTACCGCATTTCAATAGAAATACAAGATTCACTAGTTTGACTTTTTCCATTATTAAATCAAATTTTAAAAAACTGATCTGTCGAATAGTAGTAAATTATCTGACTTTCATCTTAATCCAGTCATTAAACTTTGTTAATATTTAACGTTAAAACTATGAATTTTGCAAATATACGAACAACTCACGTCAAAGCAATGTGATGACCTTTATTTGATTCCATGTTTCGTTCGTAAAAACATTGAAAAATTTGCACAATTCAGTTCGCGTTTTGCGCTAACGATTAGCGGCAATGAGTCCAATGGTAGACAGTTGTAAATTAGCGAAAGAATTCCCGCCCATCGTAAGCGGGCGCACGGGGGCATCGCTCGCCCGTGTGAGGCGGCCCTGGGGTGTAAACTACCCGCCGAATAAATACAAACAATTCTACTTCTTTGAACACTAATTCAACTGACATTTACTTGATAGAGTATTTCTTACGCCCGAATTATATCCATTGCTGTATATTTTCAATTACTATATGTTTTACAATTTAGTACCTATTATTATACATTACTTATCAAATGATCAACAACCGCACCCTCTAAATATCGATAAATTGTAAACAATTTTCTGATAATTACCAAATACCTAATAGAACTTAAGCTAGCATCCAGATCATCTCAAATTATCAAAAGTAGAATAGTTCTACAAAAGAAGATGTATATAATTTTATCTTAGGTCGCTTAAGTACTTTTTTGTTGTTTATATTTTAGCACGTTGGTTTTTTAATGTATTTTTTCCATGTCCGTTCCCAATGTGGAGCATATGGTCTCCTAATGGAGGTATCTTAACAGAACTGCTTATTACTCCGTTGCTCAATATCTCTTTTTCCGAAGAGAGTAGGGGATAGAAGGATAGGGCTAGAACAGGACTAGTGGTTATCTAATCGCTCTCGGTACACTCCGTGAGGATCGGATGGGTGGGAGGGGGTTTTTAGGATCATCACAAACACTCAGACTACGAACAGAAATCCATAAATCGATTGAAAGATCAATTTACGAAAACCTTCCGAATTGAACCCGAGACATCCGTAACCGTAGCCAGCGACGCTACCAACTACGCCACGGATGCCGACATATATTATGTATGTAATATATATTTCCATCTGTTGTTACCAATGAATCGAAGCAGTTCATACATTTTGCAACGACAAAATTACTTTAATATTTTCTATGGATTCGGCGGTAACTTTGTGGAAATTCATTTTTAATATAAATTTTCAATTGGTATCTTTGTTATTCCTTTCACTGTTAGTCTGAAGATGCTTCTTAAAGAGGCGAAACGCGTCACGTTAGTGACAAATCCAGAGGAATAACAAATAGGAATAAACCAATTTTAATTTTATACAAAATTACTTGTTTCATCGCTCAGAATATGCTATCTGTTAATGACAAGAAGATTCCTTTCATTTAATTTGTAATTTCGGTTTATTATCACGATTAGTAAAAACGGATAATGTGAAAAATGACGTTCTTTCAGAATACATAAATATAACTTCTAATATTTAAAACAACATCGATTTTCTCAATATACATTTTGTAGATTAAATTTAACACAAAAAAATATATTTATCTAAGAGCGCACTCTTAATTTTGCATACCTAATGAGCAGCACACAAAAAGTCCAGACTTACTTAACCGAGAAAAAGAATTTAGTTAACCCTTTTCTATCAATGGTAATGAAATCAGACATCGGGTTCCTAGGTATGTATCAGCGTCTGTTAATTCCCCTATTATGGCTACATTACTCGAAAGGGTTTTAAGCCTATTCGTTAAAAGTTTAAAGCGATTTAAAACTTTAACTTGGGTTCGAATCCCATTTCGTTCATCAACAACTAATGCGATATATTATCGGCTGACATTTTAAACCGACGTATCATACAAAATTCAAACCATGGTAATTAATACTTTTTTTTGATTGAATTGGCATTTACTTGGTAGAACTTCATTATTTAGAACAAAATACTTTGCTATTTTATCCTATTGTAATTAATACTAATGACCGCGATTCATATAGTTTTTAAAAAGCATAAAACGAGTAAAGCGAATGTCCTGTTACAACCCTTTATTATGTATGTATTATTATGAGTCCGTGGTGCAGTGGTCAACGTCGTAAGCTTTGGTTACGGATCTCGGCTCGAATCCCAGTCCGGACAGTTTTATAAATTGATTTTTCAATCGATTTATGGATTTCTGTTCAAAGGCATGGATGTTTGTGATGTCTGAAATTCCCTTCCACCACCAACGAGAGCAATTAGCTAATCACTAATTCTATCCTGCTATTTTTTTATTGAAAAAAGCATGATATAACTGTAACTAATCATTTCCAAATCATATGATTGGTATGCCTAAACGATTATTCTTTATAATGTACAAAAAATCTTTTGAAAAATAAACAATTTTACTTGGAAGAGAGTATTTTGAAAAAAAAATAATGCTATAAATGCCATTATCGTAGAACTTGTTTATATTAACTTAATGCCTTCTGTCAGTATACCCTCGATATTTATGATAGTTTTAATATCGTCTTAAAATTCTTTTACTAGATAATACTAATCGACACTCCCTACATATAATCCCGTATATGTAAACATGAGATTTTACATTTCAAAGATTCATAACGCAATTGCAAAGTAACGACTGCATGTATCTTCTTCAAAATTAGAACAGTGCTACTATTTTTAATCTAATTTTCCGTGTTGTTTGATGAATACCTCTATACCTGAGCTCGTAGACAACGAAAATGCAAAAGACACATATTTTACTTGGAAGTTTCGTTATGATGTTTTACTTGTAGTATAAACAATTTAATTGTATAGTTAAAAATAAATACTGCTCTATAAATAATAATTACCTTCCTTGTGTAATATCTCGCAAACAAGCTTACTCATCCACAAGCGATAAACGACAGGATATTGAAGCCATCAAACACCTGTCGCAGTAGATATCAACGCACCTTCAATTCGAAACTAGTTTATTATAAAATATTGACATTGAACGTTCTGATTGTGGGGCGTACGATTGCTTTGTTCCTGGTCGAATATTTATGTAAATTGCACTTTTGTGATAAGCAACAAGTTATTCAAACGAATTCTCCCCATAAAAATGTCCACCGTTTATTATATCGATTGTATTAAAAAAACAACTATCTAAGAAAGATATTTCCCGTCGATTCATCGGTAACTTTGTGGAAATTGATAACTTTGTTATTCCACTGTTTGTTTTACGTGTTTCACTTTGTTGAGAAGCATTTTTAGAATAACTTTGGATATTAACTTATTAAATATACATACATTCTAATTATTACAAGTCGTGAAGAATTAATCGTGAGGAAGGTACTAGAAATTGACAATAATAATTATACTAATCGCAATAACACATGTCCACTCTCAATGTGGTGAAAACAGACTACTAATAGACGTATCTCAACAAAAGTTTTCATAAAAGAACTGTTTGTTACTTAAAAGCTCAACTTTTTTTCGGTGAAAGATTAGGGATAGAAAGATAGGGCTTGCTTGGAGAAATTTCTAATACAATAACACTACTAATTCAAAATTTAATTAATTACTTTTGTTCGGAAAGGAAAATCTTATGCAAAATAAATTTTATAGTATCCAGCCACGTGTTCTGTTTCAAATATTATTTATTAATGTTGCATTATGATTGACAATAATACATCGTAAAAATAATTCATGAGAATGCCGTTTGAACTTAACTCTATTATTTCTTTCTTATGACTAATTGTATACGTCTTATAATCGACTTCATATATCATATTGAATGTTGAAATTACATCAATAAAGTTCACATCGGAATTTATTCCGGGTCGAATTACCATATTAGGTTTAATTTTTAATTTAATGCATTATCGGCCAACTCGTTCAGTAATATACCAACTCAAAAATGTAAAATTTTTATTAGGGACAAAAATACAGGTTTGCTTATGCAAATCTTACAGGATATGTAAATAAGTAGTATTTTAAGCTATCGGAACTAACTGAAAGGTATCGAATAATAATTACGTAATTAGCATTGGGCATGGGAAGTAGATATATTTTTTTTTCTTTAATACTTCAGCTGCAAAGCTCTACCTTTTTCATGTTGCTATTATTTTCATCAAACACCTGTGTACGCTGCACAACAGTATAACTAGGCCGTATTCTTTGGCGCGTCGTCGGGTCTGTGGTGCAGTGGTCAACGTCGTGGGCTTTGGTAACGCATCTCAAAATCATTGATCACGTGTGTCCAGAATAAAATTCGTTCAGGTCCAATATGACCCAAGTGTTTCATTGAACATTACAAAGTATATGCCTGATATGTGGACAATTTAATCATCCGATATGTATCTATTAAATTACATGTTAGGTTTGTACATCACTGCGTCGAGTCCGTCTGTGGTGCAGTGGTCAACACGCTCGTTTCGACTACAGACGCCTCGACGTTCAAGTCTCAGTTTCATAAATTGATTTTTCAATTAACGGATTTCTGTTCGTAAGCATGGATGTTTCTGTGTCTAAAATGTCTTCACACCCATCACATCTTAATATCGGGGCATAGTGACAACGATTAGCAAACCATAGTTCTGTACTTGAATATATCCATACATCCCTACTATCTTCGAAAAAGAAAAGAAGTTTTAACATCAAGTCTTTCCTTTAGAAAGACTTCTGTTCAGATACCTCCATTAGGAGGCCATATGCACAACATTGAGAGCGGACATGGTTAAAAAAATACTTAATAAAAAAACAGTGGATGTATAGAAGGGAAAGAGAGACTGGACGACTGAGTAGCATATCACTTTTAAGGTGTTAACTATCAATTCTTGGTTAGAAGGCATTATATTTTATAAATAAAACACAATTATTTTGTACTACTTTTAAATACATATTTTTAATGATCGAGACCGTTTTCGCCCATCACGAGCATTATCAACTGATTATCATGTAGTTCATTAGCTGTTAGTATCAACTGAGAAACATTTAGTTCTCGCAGAAAAACGTCAGTTGATATATAAAAAATAATTTGACGAGTCCATATGCTCGACATTGGGAGTGGACATGGTTTAAACAAAAAAACTAAATAACAGCACAATGTTGGCCAGACCGCGGACTTTTTATTACATGAAAATAAAAATGCACAGAATTGGAGTAAGTGAATAAATACTTATTTAAATTCAATAAATACATATTTTGCTCTTCGATTAGTGCACCAGTTATACATATTTAAAAAAAACACAATGTTAAAAAACAGTCACGGAACAAGTAAACCCCTTCCACAATAGATATTAAAATATTAACATAAAGGTAATTCCGTAATCATATGCAAGTTCGTACTAAGGAGTACATATCCGACGTACAAGACGGGAATGATCGATTATCAGGTAGGTCTTTGCATTTTTACCTGCAGCTTTAGCATTTCGATGCAAATTACTCCTCGCGATTTCGTGGCAATTTTGTACTTGGCGAACGCAAGGACGGACCAAAATTTTTGGCCACTGTGGCAATAAAAAAAATATTTTTTACGATATATATTAGAAGAATACTAAATAACATCTGACACATTTTTCGCAATGGGAAATAATAATTACATTATTACAACAGTTAAGGATAAAAACAGATTCATTTGATTATGGAATTTACTATAATTTGTTCATTAATATTTGACAGAAGGATACAAAAAATTTACATTTTACGAGTAACGTTTGTTAGCCATTCACTCGCAAATATATTTTATTTAATAGTGTTAATAACGGATTTTTTTTTTTAAATACTCAATTTGTTTTTACTACTTCCACATGTTGATAATGATCAGTACCAGTTTCACCTGAACACAAAAAAAATGTGTTTTATTTTTAAAATACAATGCCTTTCCACCAAGAATTGACAGTTAACACCTTAAAATTGATAATTATTACTATGTATGAAATTTTTAACCAGTGTAAGGTTAAGTAAGGTAATGTTATTTATACAAAGTCACTTATTTATTTATTAATTAATATGTTTTTTTATTTGTTTCAGGTAAATAAAATATTCCAGTAACTCTACCGTGGCACCTTATTCTATTCAACAACAGTTAAAAAAATTCAGTAAGTAGTAAACATTTATTTTAGAAAAAACTTCTATTGAAATTGATTTAATCCATTCTCAGGGTTTTCTTCGAAAACACTGATATAGTTTGGCAAAATCGTGGCCGAATAAAAATGCATGAATCCACACTGTATCCGCTCCGTTTATTCGCGGGCCTAGAGCCCGTCTCGGTACAAAAAGACAAGCGGTGCCATTTCCGGCGGGTTGGCGTGCCAAACCACTGTTGATATTTAAAAAGATAACACGGCGAGATAAACATTCAAATACTTACCCCCAACTACCCCCCCGAACAAAGCGAAATGGGTTTGCGAAAAAAGTTCATAATGGGTGTTATTTTATACGTAAAACTATCCCCATTATATCAGCTCGGCATTCAGAAAGTTCCGAGATCAATTCCTTTCGGCAGGTCTATTCTCGCACTTTGCATAATAATGTATTTAAATTCAGCATAAAAGTATTAGAGCAACTAATATCATTCCACTTTTACTAGGTATAATTTTTAAATATCCATAAAATTAAAATTAAAAGAATAACTGCCAAAATTTTTTTTTTATAAATCTTTACATTTTTTCATTTAACCATATTCTGAATAAGTGGATATATCGATTGATTCATAACCAGTTCTTGTAAAACAATCAACAATAGCGATTATATGTTTATCTGTGCTATTTTTTCAATGGCCGTCCATTCCTAATGTGGAGCATATAGACTCCTAATGGAACTTATCTCAATAAATGTTTTTCTACAAAAACAGCTAGATACTCAGTTGCTCAACCCTCCATTTTACGGCTAAGACAGGACTAGTTGTAAGTTAATCGTTAGCGCTACGCAGACATCACAGACATGCCTTCGAACTGATACCCTTAAAATAATTTAAAAATCAGTTTATGAAACTGTTCGTATTTATGAAATCCGTAAATACCTCAACCGAAACCAACGACGTTGACCTCTCAGCCACGGAATCCAGTATCTATATATAATTCTCATTGAAATTAATTGAGATGAAATATGGAAAAAAGATAATTAATAAATTATTATGTTTGTTATTAACCATTTAATCACCGGAGAGCCAATCTTTTGGCGCAAACTTTGGTTTATCACACGAACAACAATATTATAGATTTGTGATGTTTACTATAAAATAAATTTTTATATAGTTATATAATATATAGTGCATTGAGACTTTGAATATTTTTAAGCACAATCATGGCAAACTGATAAATCGTCTATCAGGGCTTAAAAGAGTTAAGAATTAAGAAGCAAATTATTTTTAAAAATACTCAATGATTGTTAAATTTGAATTAATTTGAAGCGGACACTTATCATAAATCTCCAACGGTTTATTTAATAAATCAAAAATATTCAATAAATATTTTAATTAAGTATATGGACGTTAAATATTTAAATTTTTAATTTAAAACACGATTACTAAGTAAGTAGCTCAAACAAAATTTCTCACGGAAACAGGGTCAAAATAAAATATACATTTTTTTTAATCAGTCGATATATTAAATACATTTACATTTTATCAAATAATACGATTTAAATCAATTATTTTACCTTTGCTATAATATACGTAAATCATATTTAATGATATGCATTTTTTTTGTACTTGTAAACCGCGCGGCAATCAAAAAGTAAAATATTCAATTCACACCAGATGTGCCCCAATACAGGGGTCGATCTCTTGATCCATAACCAGTTTTCGTGAGAAGGGAAGCCAGATACCTTTTGTTTATACGATTTTATACAATAATATGTAAATGAAAAGATCTTAATATTTCTATACAGGTCGACCTAATAAATCTCAAACCTTTGACGAATTAAACAGATCTCTTCGCGATTGGTCGGGTATTGAATAGTTTTGGGTGGGGATATTGGGCATTGAAATTTTGTCGATTTGTCCCCTGTCGTATTTGGATTACTTTAATACAACTGTCTTGGAGTAAAGTACTACTCAATACGATCGATTTATCGACGAGCTTAATAAAAAAAAATAATAGTTGGAAAAAGTTTCGTGTAATTCGTGCTTTACAACAACAACAACAACAAAAGTGTTAATTAATATAGTGTTTAATAATATATAGTAAATTGAATTATAAGTTTAATATATAATGTTTTTTCAACGTTTTCTAAGTGTTGACATGACGAGCGTAAGTTGTTTTAATTTCAAAGTGATGCTACTATAGTATATATTTTTTTGATATTTTTGATAGATTCGGCGGTAACTTTGTGGAAATTCATTTTTAATATAAAATTACAGTTGATAACTTAATTATTCCACTCGTTGCGTTACTTAATGCGACACGTGTTTCGCCTATTTAAGAAATATCTTCAGACTTATTTAATATGTACATCGCGTTAATTCATTATTTATCTGTGTTTATTTAGTGTAATCTTATGTTATGATCAAGACCTGTTTCGTTATCGCTTATTTTTATCAGTTTTAATGAATCTATAATAACTACATAATCTTACGTAAAAGCTCTAATATGTAAAACTTTTTCTTTTGATAAATTAAATACAATTTATGCTATGTCAATATAATTTAAAAAAACAATTGATCATTTTAATGACTTTAGTGATCACTTTAGTGAAAAAAAATAAAATCAATATTAATGTGCGTTTATATCGTGTTACTTTGTTTGTCTTATACGTAAAGGTACGTTTACACCAATAGAAAACATTGCAAATAGATAAATTCCTTACAAAGACATCGCCCGCATAGAATCAAACGGACATAGCGAGTTTTCCGTATTTTAAAAGCAAAGGCAAAGAAAAATGATAAAAAACATATCGTTAACAATTACCTACTTTTTTCATTCAGTGCTTTTTTTCATTTTTATTATTACCGTATACCAATATTTCTCAAAATAAGGTGACACATAATTTAATTCAATGTGATAAACCATGCACCGGGCATAAATCCACACTGGATTTAACCATATTATTAAATCTATTAGTGTATTTGAATGCAAGATTATAAATGATGCGTGTGATATATATTTTCTTTTTCCTACCCTCATATAGCGACTTATAGTAATTAGTTATCAACGCAGAATTTATAAAATTCATGAGTGCTTGTTTTCGTAGAATTCTTATTACCATGCAGCTCTGCATCGGGTGATATATGTGTTCCGTGAATTTTTAACTTCGCATATAGTTACTTATCTTTCTAACAAATTTTATTAAAAATATTTTTACCATGTCCGCTCCCAATGAGGAGCATATGTACTCTAAATGGAGGTATCTTAACATAGGTTTTTTTTTACGAAAACTGCTTGTCACTCAGTTGCTCAATCTCTCTTTTTCTAAGAGAGCAGGGATAGAAGAATAGGGTTAGGACAGGACTAGTGGTTAGTTAATCGCACTCGCTACACGTTTTTACAATCCGTATTTAGGATCGGCTGGGCGGGAGGGAATTCTGGGCATCACAAACATGCCTACGAACAGAAATTCGATTCAGAATTTATGAGACTGTCCGTATCGGGATTTTAATTCAAGACATCCGTAACGGAAGGCAATTCCGTTGACCACTACACCACGGACCCGGATAATTAAATGAATAATAATGAGGCCTAGTAGAAAATTTTCATATTTCTTAATAACGATCATTTTTATGAGTATTAAAATAGTTAAAGGACCGAATATGTTTAGTAATTTTACGATAGAATCGGTCATTAATCAATGATCCATGATGATGACTCACTGGCAAGGATTCGAATCTTTTGCGCCAAGTTCTTTTTTTTAATATTCCTTTCAAATGAAAGACCTGTTATTCCCTACAAATGAAATGAACAAAAACTCAACCAAACGTTCCCGGTTCCCGCAATAAAATGAAATGGAATTCAATACAGCATTGCTCTTCCGCCCTGGAAGAGTATTCTATTATAACGCTATATATTTGGTACATCTGCGAAATAAGTTTTCGTAGTCTGTTCGGTATTGCTAATTAGTCTTCAAAGGCATTCGGAATGAGGCGAAGAGGAGAATGGAGTGCAGACAGAACGTACTATAAATAATATACATTTACACTTTTATTTGATTTGATTTTCAACTAACACCAGCCTCGCATAAATAATTTAATATTTTTAACCGACTATATTAAAGAAACACACATATCAGTAATTGTGTTAATGATTAAATAAATAAAACACATTTTTTGCACTTATTGCGCTATATTTTTATGATCAGGACTGGTCACGCTCATCGCTATATAAAGAGTTATTTACAATGAAAAGATATATAAAACAATTACTACATGAAATATATGAATGTCCACATACACAGAAATAACTATTAATATTACGCCGCATTAAGAGTCAATTCATCAGTATGAAAAATATAATGAGTTTAAAAATAATTCGTATACACATACAAATTAAAAGCCATTAAATAATTTCAATAAAAATGACAGTAATATCAAATAAGTAATTAAAAATGATTCTCAAAATGAAAATGAAGATTTTTTCCATTCCGGAATAGCGAATAGATATCAGAAATGTTTTAAAAAAATCAACATTGATTCGTCATTCAAACTTCTGGTTTTAATTCTTTTTAACATATAATGCCTTACCATAAAGAATTGACACTTAACACCCTAAAAGTGATGATTTTCATTATTTCTTTTTTCAAGGCAACGGAAACAAGAATAACTATTAAATTTTATCTTCGGATAAGTGGATAAACTAAATATTTAAAAAAATAAAACACAATTCGTTCGTACTACTTCCAAATACTTATAATGATCAGGACCGGTTTCGCTCATCACGAGCATTATCAACTGATCAGTTGATAATGCTCGTGACGAGCGAAACCGGTCCTGATCATTATAAATATGTGGAAGTAGTACAAACGAATTGTGTTTTATTTTTTAAAATATAATGTCTTTCCACCAAGAATTGACAGTTAACACCTTAAAAAAAAAGGATAAACTAAAGTTGAAAGTTTAACTTTGGACTACGAAATATTATTTTTTATTCATCTTTGTGACGTCTTCTATCGAGAATTGGTGATCAAATGCAATTTGCCTTTCTATTCAGAGCCAGTTGCATTTGATCGTCCATGTCATGGACATTGGGCCGCTGTTGTGTAACTATTTATTGAGTTACAATAAAAGGGGTTGCTAAATAAAGAATAATTGTTTACTCAATTTTTATAATTCATAAATACAATTAAAATAGTAATGTCACCAAATTTGACTTGACTCCACTAACAGTGCCACATTGAATAAAATTTCATTCCAATGACTCAATAACTCGTTATCTTATAATGAATCTGTGATTCAAATCAGCAGAAACGATTCGAATCTTTAATAAAGACCCATCCTTATTAAAAAGGATACCTCCTGATTATAAAGATACCTTCGCAGGATATTTTCAACAGGATTAACATAAGATAATTAACACCTTTTTACACGTGCCGGGTAGGTAGCGGTGTCGAATCTCCACGATACATCTTCTTTCGACTGGACATTACAATATTGAGTGAAAATTATCAGTCATTCGTTTTTGGCTCGTAAAGATGGGACAAAAAGTGTTGGGTCCGATATACCACACCATACCCTTTGGTTTTTGCGAAGTCCGATATGAGGGATGACAAATTAATAGGGGTTTTTTTACCATGTAATATTTCCATATTCAAAATACTTAATAATTATAAAATGTTCATAATAATTACATCACATTTTTATTTTTGTTTTAAAAAAGAATTGAAAATTATACGCAAATATTTATTATAAGTAAGTACATATTAACTGACAAATGATAATCATTCTGTAAAATGATCATTTTTAACACTAGGTATTTTAATTAAAAACTTTAAATGTATAATCAATAGTATATTATATAGGTACCTTGAATTAGATTTTTGACTCCAAAGCACAGAAGACAAGCCAGTCAGCCAGCAACAAAACAGTCAGTTCTCTTACTGCTCAAATTTATTTATTTTGCATACAGTAGAATCATATCGTCTAATATTTTTTACCATGTCCGCTCCCAGTGTGGAGCATATGGACTCCTAATAGAGGTATCTCTTTTTTGAAGTGAGTAGAGATAGGAAGATAGGCGAGCTAGAACAGAACTTGTGGTTAGCTTATCGCTCTCGGTACTCCCCATTTTAAGGAACGGATGAGTGGTAGGGAAATTTAGACATCACAAACATTCATGCCTA
This sequence comes from Himalopsyche phryganea, assembly GCA_022494535.1. Lineage (NCBI taxonomy): Eukaryota > Metazoa > Arthropoda > Insecta > Trichoptera > Rhyacophilidae > Himalopsyche > Himalopsyche phryganea. The sequence goes on from JAGVSL010000039.1 coordinate 2,566,356, forward strand.
CGAACATAAATCAATAAATCGATTGACAGATTGAAAACATCCGTAACCGTACCCAACGACGTTAACCAATGCACTACTGAGCCGACTACTATTAACAAATCTATTAAAATATCAACTACTGGACATATATAAATAATCAAGTAAATTTCCAACAAGTAATCATAGAAAAGTCTCTTTTCAATCGTATCATCAGCTCTAACCATCGTGATATTTTGTCCCCAAGCACGTACGATTGAAAGGGTAACAAGGACTTCTCGTAGATTTTCAGAGACTATATTTATAACACATATATGAAAGATCGTGGAACAATTTATATTTGTTTGCTGCACAAACAATTCATCGCTAAGAAAATCTGACATCTTAGTAAAAGATTCCAGATTTTGGCAACCCTTGCGGTAAGGGTCGGATTAAGGGAGCGTGCGTGGGGCTTGGGGTAGAGGTGGCACACATGAGACAGATGTCGAACGAAGGGGGTAGAAAAGGTTCCCTTAGATGCCCGAAAGGCTAATTTATTAGCAGGCTAATGGCTGGTTTTTTTTCGCGCATATGAATATGTAAAAAAATATATATTTAAAAAGAGCTTTTGAAATTTTTCTACCGTGAATCGATTTGCATACGTTGTTTTAATGGGTATATTCAAATACGGCCTAAGAATGTCTTATCAATTGTCTATTTAAATAAAATATATCGATGGTGTTTAAACCAATTGATGTAACCGTCAAAATTGAAATTGTTCAGGAGAGAGTAAAAACTGTTTTTATCGAAAACGTTATATAGTGAGTTGCGTTATGAATCTTTCAAAAGTATTCCTGTAAATTTTCATGTTTGCAGATACGGGATTATACGTAGGGAGTGTCGATATAATAGTGGCTTACATCAAGTGGCCGGTTCAAAATTTTTAAACCTAAAACCAATCTAAAATAATGTTTCCATTCGAAAAAGTGGTTAATTTATTTTTCTAATTTACATCATTTGGTTGAGACCTGCTCTGTCGTCTTTAAAATGAGATCCAATCATTAACTCATTTTCGTATTTTTTGAGGGTTACACCAACAGTTAACTGTTTGCATATCTTGCATAACTATGGCGTAAGCTTGTCAAGGTTTCAATAACGACTTATTGACGTTTTTATAAAAAAAACAACACATTTTTTGTAGTAATTTTAAAATTTTATAAAATGATAAGCACCGGTTTCGCATTTACGACTTCACCGACTACGTATTTCATGTATTGATTGAATTTTTATAAATTCATTTTTTTTTTTGTTATTTTTTTAACAATGTTCGATCCTGATGTGGAGCATATGACATATCAACAAAAGTCTTTCTACAAGAAATGCTTGTTATTTAAGACTCTTTTTTTCGAAGAGAGTACGGATGGAAAGGTACGGCTAGAACAGGACTAGTGGTTAGCTATACCTACCAATTAAATCAGTTGTCGCTGTCGGTTGCGTCGTGTAGTGGTAAATGTCACGAGCTCGAATCCCAGTATAGACAGTTTCATAAATCGATTTATTAAATTCTCTTTTATCCATCCGATCCTACAAACGAACCGTAGCGATAGCGATTAGCCAACCACTAGTCTTGCTTGATCTAGCCCAATATATTCTCCAAAAAAGACAGGTCGAGCTGTAGAGAAACTTCTGTTGAAATACCTTCACTAGGAAGCAATATGCTCCACATTGAGAGAGGACATAATTAACACATCGGTTTTAGTCATGTTCGTCATATTAAATATATATAATTAAATAAAAATATGAATGCGTCCTGAATTAAAATTTAACCGACTTTCCATCAAGAATTAGCTCAAAACTAAAATATTGTGACCATATTTCAACATTGATCGGTAATTAATTACATTTGATATTTTCAACACTAGCTTGCACAACGCCGAGAACAACCGACGTGTGTGTTTGTACGCAGATACGCAAAAAGTTTTCCCTTGTGTCATTGGGACGTAAATATACGTCATGCGTGTGGAAGGAGTGCCCAAAATAAAATAGACATCAGATGCTATATTTCTATAAGGGTTAAATAACACACGACTCGTGACGGTGGACAAAATAATTAATCAAATATTATATTATTTCGACGGTATACTGACGGAAGAAAATAAGTTCTGAAATAATGGCATTTAAATTTATTTTTCAAATTTCTGTCTCTCTAACGACAATTTATTAAGTCTATTAGTGTATTTGAACGCAAGGCTATGAGTGTGTGCTATATATTTTCATTTTCCTACCATCAGATAGTGATTTTATCATCTAGTTGACAGTCTAGAATTAGTATAATTCATGATGGCTTATTTTCCTAGAACTTTAATTACCATACAGCACTGAATCGGGTGATATATATGATATTTAATTCAGTGCAATAATAACAAGTAATCGCATTTAAAACATTATTTTCTTTTCAAAGTTCTCTCTCTCCCATCTATAGTATTACCAACATTACTTGACCGCCGCAGAATTCGGAACTAGAATTGTCAATTTCTTCAATTGCAATTTTATGCAAAATAAATATCTTGTGTACTTTTAATAACCGTCGCTAAAATATCAGTTTCGGAATTTGTTGAAATTTCGGTTCTGGTTGAGTTTGGCAACATTCCTAACCCAACAGTGGCACTCTCAATTGCGACTTGCGACCAAGTTAAATTGGTACCTCTATACAATTGTTTATTTTTTTAAAAGATTTTTTCTATATTATAAAGAATAATCTTTTTGGGATATAAATCATTTTATTTGGTATCGATAATTTATAGTAATATCACGCGTTTTGCCAGAATTTCATATCCATTATATCTAATGACTTGATGCGTTCGATTAGTACGTTAAACGTTAAATTGCATACATTTTGACATTTAAAACAGAAAATCATTAAAAACTAACATAAATCATTCTGTCAGTATAACCTCGATACATATATCAAGAAAAATCGCTTAATATTATATACAATACAAATAAACTTTCTTACTTTGTTTCCATTAAAATTATCCGCCACGTATTCGCTACTCTCGCTCCGAAAAATGTGTATTGGCTTACAACTAATCGTCTAATAAATATTTTTTTATCGAAACACAAACATTATTAAATTTAATGTTAATAAAAAATGATACTAAAGTGAGAAATATATTCTAAATAAAAATTAACATACTTTTATAAAGGTCACAAGGCAAGTACATGGTAACTCCGATTTATAAATTACCATTTTCTACCACCAAAAGCATAAAAATTTTACTTTATAACTAAATAAATTATTTTCGTCCAAATTAGAGTTGTCGTGTTCTTGCCTGTTGGTGGTATTACACAATTATTCTGTGCCACTGACACCCATATTCCGCAATCATTTGGGCAGCTTCGATAGCTAATACCGCACACCCGCCCGCCCCCAAGTCTCGCCCGCCCACCAACCACCACGGCATCAGGCATCCTTCTTGCCCCTTTCAGTCCTGTACTTGTGCTCAGGCAGAGGCCCTACCCCCCTAGATGGAACGCAAAGGAAAAAGGGTTTTAAAGAGGTAGTCACTTTTTAGAAATGACTGACGCATCGGCAATATCAGGGCCACCAACCGAAAACAAAATAAAATATATTTCTTTTAAAACTTTTGAGTTACAACCGTAGAGGAGATGTCAGTATTTTATTTAAGCGTTATGAGGTCATGTCTTGTTGGTCAAACATGATGTGAGTCACATAAGATTTCGACCAATATACCATTCTCCATACAGGTAATATCTCGTTGATTTTTAACAATATCATTTAGTTTAAAACGACATACCGATCAAAAAATTGATTACTGATGAAATCATAGCTAGCTTGAGTATCGGCCATGAAACAATTTTGCTGTGACTTAAAACCAATCCATCACAATATGCACGACAAAATTGATCTTTAACTTTATTAAAAATACGCACGCTCCGTTGACAAACTAACGCCGAATTGTTTGCATGTAGGACAAATTACAAGGTGTTGATACTCAACTTGTAAATTTAATACTCTTTGTTGTACCCCAACTCTTTTAATACCTTTCACAAATAAATGTGTTTAACATTTGTTCAAATTTTTCAATGATTCCTTTACAGATTAAGTATTATAAAGTAGTTATTTATACGAGGACCGATTGTTAGTTTTTTCATGAGCCTTGGTCACACTTTATTCGTGAAATTACTTACTGATACTCATATTTAAAAAGATAAATTTCGTACGCGAGAATTTTGAATAACAAGCATTTTTAGTTTATAACGTTTTTTTTGAGGTTATATAAAAAAATCTTTAACTATCGCAGAAAGTGTCTTATTCACTACAAAAAGACACGAATCATTGTGAAAAAAACTAAGATTTTATTTTTTTTATGATAAATCAACAAATTTTTGGGCTTTATTTTAAATAAAAATTGACATTTGTTTTGATTGTTCTGAACCCAAAATATTCCCTGGCTTACATATAATCGATTGCAATCAAAATCATTAAAAACGTTTGTGGTGGACTTGGTTATTTTTTATTTTTTTAAAATGATAGTTTTTACTAAACATAATAATCTAATTCAGTATCGATTGAAAAGATACCAGCCGTGTCTTATCGAAACTTTTCACGATGCCCTGGTTCTTCAGTGGGCTCTGCGTAAAGGGTTCAGCCCATCAGAAGCTATCACTTGCGGGGGTGGGGGCGTTTTGGGGCGCGCCGGCCCTCGCAGATAAAGGGTACAGATTGGGGTGGCTGGGGGCAAGGAGGCGCAACCCTGACGGCTAATTATTTGATGCCTTATGATGTACATACATTATAGTATATATGTATATGATTTATACTTTTTAAGCTATGAGAGACATTGATAGACAATATTAATTTTTTTCATACATATTTCACTTTCATACAAAAATTACTATTTTTTTCAGACACTACATTTGATATTTATTTAAAACAAAACGACAATCCGTATGAATTTTTTAAGTTTATATTCGCAAATTATTTTCGACTGTGTAACCGTAATTGATGTAACCATCAAAATTGAAATTGTTCAGAGGAGAGTAAACACTGTTTTCATCGAAAACATTATATGGTAAGGTGCTTTATGAATCTTTGAAATGCACTCCCGTACATTCTCATTTTTGCAGGTACAGGATTATACGAAGGGAGTGTCGATATGATAGTGGCTTACATCAAATGGCCGGGTCAGAATTTCTAAACCTAAAACCAATGTAAAATGATATTTGCCTTCCAAAAAGTGGTCAATTTATTTTTCTAACTAGCATCATTTCATATCAACTCATTTTCGTATTTATTGGCCAAAACACAGTTGATATTATAGCAAGATTTAAATATCAATGGACGACTATATTAAACTAGTTTTTTTCTGAATAGGTTTGGCCAAAACACAATCGTTATTATAGCAAGATTTAAATATCAATGGACGACTATATTAAACTAGATTCTTTCTGAATAGGTTTTGATCTCAAATTATACTAAATAAGTAAATTTAAAATTGTTTTTTTTTTAATTTGAATTTCTAGCACTATTTGCGATGTATTCATGTAATATTTTTTTACAACTATATTAAGCTTCCATTTTGTATGCTTTTCGTTTGTACAACAATTTTATCAGTTAAATATGATTGCTCCAATGGTTTTCAAGCCCTGTCAAAGCCTCAATGATATCTCCCAATCCCTTCATTGACGTCCGAAATTTTTCCTACAGACATGGCGAAATTTTAAATACCCTCCTGCAGATTATATTTCCCAGTCACTTTTCTGAGGGAAAAATCTCCACGAGGAGCCACCCCCTTCAACCCTCGCACACACACGGCTTGGCAATTGATCTAATGTAGACGCATACAAGTACACAGATACACATACATAATAATTGCCGACTATGGGGTGGACTCTAAGACAAAAAATATCATTCGATAGAAGATATAGTTTAAACGGTTGAGTTCATTAATCAAACAACTCCAAATAAATGAAATGTAAGTTAAATATGTAGTTATATTTTGTAAAATTTTGCGCTCTATCTGATTCAGTACTCAGATAACACAAAAATGCCACCAACTCTACGGCAGTTAACTATACTCGGAAAGTAACTAATTAATTTAAGACATCGACTGAGGGTGCTTGATGGAATTTCAATATCAAATTTGGATTATTGATATTTTGTACACTTCCATGTATTTTGTCACTAACGACCCGGGTTTCGCCTTTCGGCATCTTCAGGCATTCGAGCACACGAATGGACTCGAACTGACAGACAGTAAACAGTGTCTAGACGTATAATATCTTACCTCGTAAAATATATTTGTCGTATTTGTATCTTCTATATAAACGTTAGACGCTGTTTACTGTCTGTCAGTTCGAGTCCATTCGTGTGCTCGAATGCCTGAAGATGCCGAAAGACAAAAGCCGGGTCGTTAGAGACAAAATACATAGAAGTAACTAATTGTTAAACATTTGTTTGTAAAATGTATAAAACTGTGGTACAAATCAATAATATTGGATTTATGGTGACCATTTGAAAACTGCTTTTCCCATTATCTCAATATGGTATATTTAAAGATGTCTGATGAAAATATATGTTTTAGATTCCTAGTATCTAAATCAAGGAGTAGAAACACCAACATCAGTTAATGCTTAAATCTGACTTACATTGTGTATCTCACTATTGACCAAATATATTTTGACCTCACAACGCTCAAAAAAGCTAACGGTATCTCCTCTAAGACAAAGCTTAACTTGTATTAATTAAGTTTTTAAATTATGAATTATTTAAAATTATTATAACGAATAAATGGTTATTATTTCTATTAAGGCGCGACTGCACCCTATTCAACCCCTATGGTCGAAGATATCCGCACAAAAAGGGTAAATACCGAATACTTATCTACACTTATTTCCATTTATTTATTTATTTATTCCAATGTCTGGTTGTTTTTGCTTTGAAGCGTATTGGTATATACGCAAATATTCTACTATATCAATATTTTATTTTAACCGAAATAAAATAATCTAATGGAAACATTAAATACACAATAATACGTTTAATAAAATCTTTTCTTTATTTTCTTTTGTTTCTTGACAATTTCAAACAAGGACATTGAAAACGGATGTATCGGTAGAGTCTTTAACAATAGAAAACATACATTTTTTTTATTTAATTCGCATTTGACTGAAAACTTTATAATTTTTTACTAATTTTATTAAAAAATACAGTCAAATAAAAGTCTTGGCTTAAATCCATTTTGCGTCAACAGTATAGGTCTGCATTTTTTGGGTCAGTAACTATTTCAATTTTTGGTCAGTAATTAATCAAAATCATCAGTAACTAATTTGATAAACGGATAGCAATTTACTTAAAATGATCAGTGATTAAATTAAACAGTCAGATATTTATATGAAACTGTCAGATTTTTCATCAAACCTAACCTTTATTAATTTGACAATTATTTACTGACCATTTATTATTTCTTCTAACCACCTATCGAATTACTTACTGATAAAAAGAATAGTTTCCTAATAGTGATTTGTTCATCTTACCGTCCGTTTTTTTTTTTAATTTACTTAGATGACATTTTAAGTGTTATAAAACATGACCACAAAATTCGTTTACAGTTAAAAAATTGTTATATTTCAGAAATAGCTAATACATATCAATCACCTATTAATAAAATAATCACTACCGTTTCTTTGCTTAACATTTTTTAAATTAAATTTCGCACTCGCTAAAATGTTTATTTTATCATTTCTCAATTGTTTTAATGGGTTAAAGATACTGTTTTATGATTGGTCGTCTTTAGCTAAAATTTTAAAAAATGCATTACAAATACTGTGTCAACGTAAAAACAAATTTAAATTTACTGATTTATTGATACAAAATATATATTTTAAAAAATAAAACACAATTCATTTGTACTACTTCCACATATTTATAATGATCAGGACCGGTTTCGCTCATCACGAGCATTATCAACTGATGATGCTCGTGATGAGCGAAACCGGTCCTGATCACTATAAATATGTGGAGGTAGTACAAATGAATTGTGTTTTATTTTTTTAAAATTTGACAGTTAACACCTTAAAAATGAAAATATATATTATTTAAAAAAATACTTTGAACGTATATTGGGGGTACAATGCATTGCGTCTTTTTTACGGACTACATAATATATCTGCCTATATAATGTAATGAGGCATTGAGTCCACAAATAAAATCCTTTTTGAACCCTTGCCACCTAATTGTAGAGGAAACAAATGATCAGGGGCTGTTTAAAAAACCCTCTCACCATACTGAGGTAAGTAGATGAATCTAAATGTGGGTGTACCTATCTTTATATCATATTTTACGAGTGTTCTTATTTTGAAAATACATTTTTTTCATTAAAAAAAAAATTGTCATGGCATTAGTATTATGTGATTAATTACTTATCAAATTCATTAATGAATCGTATTATCCGTGTAACTTGTTTATTTATTTTCGCATTGATATATAATATAAACATCTTATTTTTCTAAAACATCTGTTTTTTTAATCATATCCTCTGTCAATTCTCTTGGTGGAAAGACATAATATTTTAAAACATAAAATACAATTCATTTGTACAACTTCCACTTCCATGTTTACAATGATCAGGACACAGGTTTCGCTCATCACGACCATTATCAACTGATGATAATGCTCGTGATGAGCGAAAACGGTCCTGATCATTATAAACAGGTGGAAGTAGTACAAATGAATTCTGTTTTATTTTTAAAACATCCTCTCTTAATAGAGATATCTCAATCGCAGTTTTTTTTTACGAGAACTCGTTACTCAATTGCTCAAACTTTCTTTTTTCTTAGAGAGTACGAATATAAGAATGGGGCTAGGACAGTATTAGTGGTTTGCTAATCGCTTTTGCTAAGACCCGTTTTTATTATCGGATGGGTGGGGGGGATATTTTAGACATCACAATCATCCATGAATACAAACAGAGATCCATAAACCGATTGAAAAATCAATTTATGAAACTGTTAGTACCGGGTTTTGAGCCCGTGAAATCCGCAAGTGAAATCAATGACGTTGACCGATGCACCACGGATTCGATAAAAATAAAATATTTAATATTAAAAAATTGCTGAAAAAAGACCTATCAATTAATACTCGTTAGATTTATAATATGCATTGTATTAAAACGAATGGCTAACAATCGGTTTATAGTGAGGATTTGATTATTAGTAAAAGATTACTTATTAACGTGAGATTTCAATCGTAGAACGTTTGAATGACATCTGTCGGGTGTTTCGCAGAGCTCGCCGATCCGCTATCGACCACCTATCAAAACCTCCGCCCCCGACTTTCTCATAAAATTTTCCGCCCACACCCCTTTCCAATTTTAATCGGAACGGTGCTCTGGAACACGGGCATTAATTATACCTGTCCATCTGATGCGGGAGACGAGAAGAAGAGCCATTCGAGTACAAATTAAAAGGCATCTTTGCCTGAAACTTTGCAAAACTTTTGGATTTGTATCGGGTAAATGGACCCACCCCTCGCCACCCTGCCCAATTTCTTACTCTTGCAATTTTCGCTCCATAGAAATGCAGGGAAGCTTAATTTGTTAAACATTTAAATAGTCAAGAACTTTGTCTATCCTTTAATATACAAACGCAGAGCATTTTATGTAACATAAATTTCGTTCAGCTTACTTTTAATCTTTGTTCGAATGACATTACGGGATTTTAGTGACGAAAACTGCAATTTGCATTGAAATTTTGCCTAAATAAAACACAATTTTATCAATTAATAGTCAAGAATAGTTTCGTTTGTCGACAGCAATTTAATCAGACAGTAAAATAATTAACATATCCGCGTATACGCGTGCAGAAAATGGATTCAGAAATCCAACAACCATCTCCAACCAACAGAAGTTTTCTACAAGAACTTAACTTTTTTAAACGTTTCTCAGTTGTTCAACTTATGTTTTTCAAAGATAGTAGTAATGGAAGGGTATGTGGCTAGGACAGGACTTGATTAACTACTCGTTCCGAACATATATCCATAAATCAATTTATGAGACCGTTCGCACCGATAATTGAACCCGAGACATCCGTAACCATAGTCAACAACGTTGACCACTGCATCACGGACCTGGCAACAAATAAAATACTTATTCATTCAATAATTGTGTCTATAACATGATTTATTTTCATCTTAAACTTCTAAATGACATTAATTTAGTGAAAATATATCGAGAAATAGAATTGAGTATTAAGATAATCAACATAAGCGCTGTTGGACCTGAACCCTCAAGTTGCCAACACTTTTTCGCCCCTGTTCCGTGGCACCCCTAGCGGGGCTTATTAACCCCATCTCTCTAAGATCAAAAGTATCGAAAAGTTTCAGTATTTAACACTTCTAGGGACGGATCATTTTGTTAAGCCGAAACTTTGACAAAAAGGTCGAATAACGGGCAAAAACGCTACAAGAGAGGTGTTTAATATCTTCACAACAGAAATCAATGCTTTGTCACTTGACTTTGTAAAGATTTTTTATTTATTCAAAGCTCGTGTTATAAAGGATACTTATATTTTAATTGTACCTATACCTAATAACTCCACTTGTTTGTTTCCACTACAAACTTAAATTATTTTATTATCTTTCATATTAGATTCAGCTGTTCGATCACTAGTACTGAAGTAGTTATTGAACAATTATTTATATTATTTAGAACTAAAAATATCTTTTATTTAATATTATTGTTATCATAGTCCTTGAATCAATTGTTTGATATACCTTACAATTATTAACACTTGATTTAATATAAATCTTCGGATAAGTATTTGATTTTGCTAACAGCATTCTGTATGCATTTTCGTGTATTTCGATTTTTTGGTGAGTTCAATGTTCAATTGTTCTATATGCCATTTAAGTATATTGTGACTAAATGAAGTACTACGTATAAAATTTTAGGTTAAGGGAAAGATACACTATACAAGTACAAAGTACCAAGACTTCAAAATACTTAAGTCATTAAATTGCTGTTGGAACAATCAAGCACTCGGCTGAATAAATAACTTTGTTGAGATTTCTATTTTATCAGTTGATATTGCTCGTAATAAGCGAAACCGGTACAAAGAAGTACAAAACAAGTTGTGTTTTATTTTTAAAATATAATGTATCCAAAAAGAATTGACAGTTAGCACTTTAAAAGTGATATTGAAGTAAAATACGATTTGTAGTTATCATTAATTATATGTCATAAGTCCTTAAAATTACTTTTTACTGTATTTTTTCACCATGTATTGACTGTTGACACCATTCACGTGATTAATGCTTAGATATTGGACATATTGATTTTGAATATTTGACAGCAATTGATTTGTGAAAGGTAATCTTACGTCACTCTTTTTGTGGATCTAATTAATAATAATTATTAAATACGTGTATGATTTAATTGCAGTAATCAGTACAATATTAAACCAATTAACTAAAGCATCTTCTATAAATTTGATCAAAAATAACTAAAGAAACTTTCGTATAGCAAATAGTTTATTTTATTTCATAATTAGTATATATTATCACATTTATTGTATGTAACCACTTACGTATGATTGAAAACTATTTGAAAAAGCTTATAATATCCTCGATTTCAGAGTGTTAAGGCAAAAGATTAATTTATTTATCGGCAAAGACTGATTCCCGAGCGTATTTGACTTTCGCATCTTCGACAGGAAAAGTTTTTGAAGCTTTTGATGTGATAATCCAGAAATGAGCATCCCTATTAATTGGCATCCGATTCTTACCGAAGAACACATCAAATAATCCCGAACGGAAATGCTTACAAAACGACTCACAATAAAATATTACTGCGGCTTAATGAGGAGCTTATTTTAGAAAGAGGCGGTCGTACTATCTGGAAATATACAGTAACACATGTCAATTGAAAAATGTTTTTATTGACTCATTCATTTTAAAAGTAAATTGAATGAAATATTAAAAAGTTATTTAATATTCCTCCTTTTACATGGGGATTACACAGTTTTGTTTGTGGGTTACGTCTTTTTCCCACTACACGGTCGATTTGCTATCTAATATTTTGTCGTTATAGTGGCAGAAGGCATTTAGTCAAAAAACCTTGTTTTGATATAATCGTATTTTTATTTACATACCAAAAAGTTTTTTTAAGTAGTGATGCGAGGCCGGGAAAAACTCGCATGGGAAAATTGGGAAGAAAGTGTATATCAATATAAAATTAAATTAAAAATTGATAACTTAGTTATTCCACTTGAAGTCTGAAGATGCTTCTTAAAGAGGCGAAACGCGTCACGTTAGTGATAAACCAAGTGGAATAACTAAGTTATCAATTTTTAATTTAATTTTATATGAAAAATGAACTTCCACAAAGTTACCGCCGAATCCATAAAAAATATAAAATGTACATCATTTTTAGCATTCCGTAACACCATTTTTGACGTATGCACACATTGTATTGCCAAATTTTAGTTTATAGTGAGCTATTAATTTGGTGGTGATATAGATGGAAGTAAGTAGGTAGCTTTATTCAATATCGGATCACATATGACATCTATATAGACTTGAAGCCAACACAAAATATTTACGGAAACGCTCCTGTTTTTATATATGAAGCCATAACTCGGTGTTTAACACATATGTATATATACACCTGGACTCAATATTGCGAATTGCGTTATTAATCTATAAAATGCACTCGTGTAAATTCTCATGTTTTCAGATACGGGATTGCGCGTAGGGAGTTTCTATAAAATACTGATTTACATCACGTGACCGGGTCAGAATTTTTAAACCTGAAACCAATGTAAAATGATGTTTCGCTTCCAAATAGTGGTCAGTTTATTTTTTTTAATTTACGTCATTTAGCCGAAACCTTTTCATTTAAAAATTCCCGGGTTTTTATAACACTAGTCTTAAGCAATATTTTTCTAGTAGTTTTGTGTATAGAATAAAATTGAAAACGTTTCAATTGTGTACATTGTTTCAGAATGTAGACATTTGATACTCACCTAAGAGATATACTCGTTCCTTTGGTAAACAAATGAGAAAATCCCTCCTTGCCGTGCGGTACCCGGCATGAATAATAGATTTTTCGATTAACAGTCTTTTGACTGCACCTTAATCACACAACAACGCTGCGGCCAATCTTTCGCAGGGCGTGTTTACTCCGTCCTCATTAAATATGCAAGGACTCATTTAAAGAATCCCGCGCTTACGTACGTACAATGTCGGGTGTTGAGTGCCGAGGTATTTATCGGGGGAAGTTAACCCGGCCCCGCTATCGGCAACAAATATAACATCTTTTTACATAACATTTTAAATTTTAATTTAATAGTGCTGAATGCCTATCAACTCTAGAAAGATTTTACTTGTAATACCTTTTCGCTTAGCTAACAAACATTTTCAACTAATATATAGAAGAGGACACTAACTGAAAAATACTAGCTATGAATAATATGTTTTTAGTATTCAAGATGTTACACCTTTTTCGTTTAGTTTGTTTATACAAAGTTTTTAATTAAAAGCATACACTATAAAAATAAGCGTGTTCTTCCATATGGTAGAGTTCGAAACAAAGAACATTTTGGTATAACTAACTCAATGTGTCATTTTTTCGATTAAGTGTTTTCTTCCAGAACAGCGAAGATATTATTGAATCTCAATATTCGAAAAATAAAAAAATACTCTAAATATAGATGCACTTAAAATATCTCCAACTATGCATACGTTTTGTCGGGCCCGTGGTGCATTAGTCAACGTCATTGGCTTCGGTTACGGATCTCACAGGTTCGAATCCCTGTACAGACAGTAACATAAATTGATTTTTTAATCGATTTATGGATTTTTACTTCGTGGAAGACTGTGGTGTCTAAAATTCTCTCCCACCCATCCGATCCTAAAAACGGTGCGTACTGAGAGCGATTAGCTAATGACTAGTCCTGTTCTAGTCCCATACTAAACTTTTATCCCTACTCTCTTCAAAAAAGAGATGTCGAGCAACTGAGTAAGAAACGTTTTCACAGAAAAACTTCCGTTGAGATACCTCCATTAGGAGTCCATATACTGCACATTGTAAGCGGACATGGTAAAAAAAATATTCTTCATACCGAGCAGCACTCAATTACAATTCCTCCACTTATATGTGGCAAAACCTTGCAATTGGTAACATTATTAAATTCAATACATATTCTAAATCAGGTTGAATACAATAGAAGAAACAATACAATCGGCTATGTAATAATCCAGAACTGTGGAAACAGGAGTATTGATAATTGGTCCTAATACCGAATGCAAGCTAATAACGATGTCTGGATAGACAAAAGTAAAGGGGGAATGGGGCTTAATAGGGCCTCTGCAAGATTGCGATGCGAAAGGGTAGAAACGTGTTGAACTAACGACTGTATTTGGTTTTTTGCATGCAGAATTTTGGAACAGATCTACCAACGAGTTTTTCTTATTGGATCGTTCATATTAATTAAATAATTACTGCTTATTCGACCTGAAATGCAATTATATTTACAATTTTTTTTCGAATATTAAACGTGACATTGATTGTATTAACAAAATTGTATACTTTCTCATATTATACTTAATTTTTATATTCTGGTCTCTTTTAAAGTGTCTGTTTAACTGTCAACTAATAAAACCCAATTTGTTTTGTACTACTTCCACATTTTTATAACGATGTGGAGCGGTTTCGCTCATCACTAGCATTGTCACGATTCATCAGTTGATAGTGTTCGTGATGAGCGAAACCGGTTCTCATCATTATGAAAATGTGGAAGTAGCGCAAAACAAATTCAGGTATTTTTTTATTACATAAATCACCTAAGGTACCACAGAATTGAGACAAATTTAGTTCGCAAAATTTCTTTGATCACGTGAAGAACTTGAAATCGTAAATTATTTATCAAATACAACAATATTAATATATATATTTTTTAATTAAGTATTGTCCAACAATAGGGCAATCTTTTTGATAAAACAATACTTTTTAAATTTTACCCCACTCGTCTCACTGTACCAAACTCTTCCCTTTACCGTTATACGATTTTACTTATCGAATCACGACTGGCCTCCCATGGTCCTGAAGCAAGAACGAGATAGCTTACATAATGTTTAGAATATAGTTGCAGTGTGAAAGAGTGAGATATACTTAACCCTTTTCCGCTTTCTCCAGTTTTCCATAGACGTTTTGTATCTCTTAATTCTACGTCGTGTCAGATGCCATGAAGAGAGTCAGGGGAGAGATGGGTTAAACAGGACCGGTCTTTTTAAATTGTTTTTTTTTTAACAAAAAAATATTTTGTAGTTGTACTATTTAATCGTTTATCACTATTTTCATATATATATACTATATCACCAATAAATTATTCCGAATAATTGAGGTTTTGCTTTACTTATGTTTTTTCATATAAATTCACTATTAACAAAACAAAGCTACATCTTTTACGTAGCATAAATTTTAAAAACAGTATTTGCTATAAGCTGTCATATTATACTACAATTTGAATTGTTGAAATTTTGTAATTTTCCATGTATTTCGTCACTAACGACCCAGGTTTCGCCTTTCGGTACCTTCAGGCATTCAAGCACACGAACTCGAACTGACTGAAGCACCCTCAGTCAATATTTGAAATCATATTATACTCCGCTTAAAATCCGCATTTTTAAGAATGTTTATTGAAATTTATAAAATGTAACAATTTTACTGGGTAAATACAAGGCAACCAATGGTTTTGATTCCAAACTCAATTGGAATATGCGAAAAACATATAGCGCTCAGGTTGATTGCTGTTGCAGCAGCTTTGTTGGTGCACGTCACATAATAATTTGATGCAATTAAAAACAAATGAACATCGATGAGTATTTTTTTTTAAATTAATTTGATATAGATAATATATACGCATATTTGGAATAGAAAAAAAAAATTGTTAAATCATAATTATTTTTTTTGTAAAATATTCAATTCGGCCCTGCCCAGGGAGTTCGAAAGAGAAAGACGCGATGAAGAGAGAAATTAAATGAGTATGAATAAGTGTGTGCGCGCATATATTATGCAAGTGTATGTGTGTGCATAGACTTTTAATTCACTTAAACAATTATAGCTTTAGTTTTAATCCGATCAAACGTTTTGGAGAATGGATTGGAACAGTGTGAGAGTATGTGGATTCTTGTGTGAGTTTGTGTGTGTGTATTGTCTTAGTATGCATGTATTGAGTGCATTAAGGTGGTTCAAGATAAAAGTTTATTTAAATATTGATATTAATTATCGATTGTAATATATAAGCAATTGTAGAGTATTAAACCTCCTTGCAAAACTTCACCGAATTAGATATCATTATCTAAAATTTAATTTATTGTCTGTGATCGTATTTCAGTGGTAAACGTCGTTGGCTTCGGTAACGGATGTCTCAGGTTCAAATTTCAATGTTCGGACAGTTTCTTAAATTGATTTTTTCAATCGATTTATGGATTCATGTTCGTAGGCGTAAATAATTATGATTCTCTCCGAAAACGAGGCGTAGGGAAAGCGATTAACTGGTCCTGTTCTAACCCTATCCGTCTATCCCTACTCTTTTTATAAGCAATCTTTGCAAAAAAAACGTCTGTCGAGAGCCTCCATTAGAAGCGGACATAGTAAAAAATATAGATACAACCGGTACTTAATTTTAAAAATGCTCATAAAATGAAAAGACCCCATTTTATGCCCCAGTAACTTTAATTATTTATTTAAATATAGTGTTTTTAACTTGATACTCGCTCATCTATCTGATTGTGCGGCGTACAAATCAGTAGCGAACAGAATAACGAAACAGGCATTGTATCTACGTTTGGATTTATTTGCTTATTCTATGGTTCAATTCAATACAACTGAGCTATACCCAAACATTTAATATTTATGTCCAAATAATTACACATTTTTAAAAATTTTAAATTCATTCTATTACACCCTGAACGCTATACAAACGGCTAACAACCAGTTATATTAAAAACGAGCTTGTTAAATTGCACGTTTTTGGAAAAAATAACTTTAAATTTTACAAATAAAACACAATTTGTTTTGTACTACATGACCGGTTTCGCTGGCCTTTCCAACATTAATTAATTGATAGTTAGAAAACATTAACAATTTTGAAATGTATCTTCTATAACTGTCAACATTCGTTTCTAGTTCGGTTTAAGTTAGGTTATTAACCCGCTGACTTCTAATGTCTCAATTGTTGAGACAGCAGATTTCACTGTGTTGATAGCTGATACTCAAAAATGTAAGAGTGCTAACAGTGTTAAAACTTCTGTGTACAAGCTAATTATTGTATCAAGATATGGCCTGGTTTGTCCTGATAATCTCCATAAGTTTGGTTGACACCAACACTACTGAATTAGTTTTTGAAATATTTGGTTTTGGAATTTCCTTTAAACGGCTCAGCAGGAAACGGGAATATATTGCAATGATTCGATACGTTTTCTAATGTAATTTTCAGTCAAATGACCTGACATGTGCAAGATTAAGACCTCAGTCATATCTCAACTTATCTGACACTAGTACGGTAACGCAGCGTTCTCCTGTTTTAACCGAAATAGCTTTTTCTAACGAAGATTGGTCCTCTCTTATTTAACGGGCTATGGAGACAGGGTGATTCACAAGATAATTAAATTACAAACTACTAAAAAACACTATTGATTATGGTCACACTGTAAAAACAAAAATAATATTTATACAAATGAAATTTGATTCTACAATACCTCCTCATCGCTGTTCTGGAAAAAAACAGTGAATCTATAAAACGACATATTGAGTTAGTTATACCAAAATGTACTTTATTTAGAACTATACCGTACACAACACACTTATTTTTTTATAAATTGAAAGTTTTGTACAAACTAACTAAATGAAAAGGAATAACATTTCAAACATTTGAAAAACTTCAAAGTCCAATTACTTAATACTAGTATTTTTCAGTTAGTGTATTCTTCCAGAACAATAACGATATTATATCATTTTAAAACTATTCATAATAAAACACTTATCATTTGACAATGCTTACTAGCTGAGTGAAGGTGACTATTTTGTTTAAATATATAATGCTCATTTTTTTGCTAAATTTATTTCATGCGATTACGAATGGAATATATTATTTTATAATAAATATTTGTTTATTATTATATTATAAGTTATTTGTGTCAAATTGAATGATTGTATATTTTTTTAAACCGTGTTTGCTCGCAATGTGGCTCATATGGACTCCTAATGGAGGTATTTCAACAGAAGCATTTGTACGAAAAATGCTTGTTTTCAGTTGCTCAACCTCTCTCCTTTAAAATAGAGTATGTATAGAGAGATATGGCTAAGATAAGACTAGTGGTTAACGAATCACCTTCGCTACACTTCGTTTTAAGGATCGGGTGGGTGAGTGAAGAAATTTTTGTCATTATAAACATTGCCTTGCCTTCGAACAGAAATCCATAAATTGATAAATGAAACTGTCCCTATTAGGATTCGAACCCGTGAGATCCGTAACTTGAATACTTAAATATATATTACGAACCCAATGACTTAATGTTTTGGCACCTTTTTTCAGCAAAAAATTGATGTGCAATTTAAAAACTGATTAATTCTTTTTAAAAACTTTCCGAGACTTTTTTCAAATAAGTTATAAAGTCGTGACGCGGCGCACTGATTTTTTAATTAATTCTATTACAAATTATTTAAATGTTATGTGAAAGTACGAACACATAAACCTGAAATATTTCCACAAAATTGTACCTAACAATCCATTAAACTGCAAGTTCCACGAGAATTGAATGGCTAAATAAATATCTTGTCTGCGATGGCAAAAGACAAACGTTCGTTTCCACAAATCCATCTGTACGGTTCCATAATGTTTCCACAACGTATCAATGGGTAGTGAAATTATTAACGTAATTTTACCTGTGTACTTTATACACAGACGATATTACATTTGCATTCGAATAATATTGTGGGAAACTTCATCCCTCTCTTCTCTCTCTACCCTAGGGGGTAATATCAAAACAATAAGAACACTCAATAGATCTACATTAAGAGAAAATTAAATCTTTATTTATGAGTTTTTATTTGTATTCAAGCTGTGGATTTTTAATCTCTCTATCTCTTATTTCAGAGATATTGTGAATAGTGATACGAGGCCGAGAAAAAACCGAGTAAAATATTAATTATAACTGTATATTTGGTAACACTTATTTTAAAAGCGTGACATTTTTTACGTACGCCAACATTGTATCCAAAAATTTGAGGTTTTATTCAATATTTTATTCAAAACTTTATTCAATATCGAATCAAACTGTGACATCTACGTATACTGGAACCCAACACAAAATATTTACGGAAACGTTCCTGTTTTTATGTATGAAGTTAATTTCAGTGAGACATACATATTTAAATATGCTTCTGGACTCAATATGTTGAAAAGAAATTTAAAATATCATATTTAACAACTGATTCTCAATTTTTTGGGTTTTTCGCAACACTAATTATGAAATTTGGATTATTGAGATTTTGTACACTTCCATGTATTTTGTCACTAACGACCCGGGTTTCGCCTTTCGGCATGGACTCGAACTGAGAGACAGTAAACAGTGTCTAACGTTTATATAGAAGATACAAATGCGACAAATATTATTTACGAGGTAAGATATTATACGTCTGAGAGCCACACTGATACCTGAGTTAAAATTTCGGGAATCGCCCTAATCCTTATTTTGTAAACACCATATTAACAGAGTGGCGAATTGCCGCTTTTCAACTTCTTTTAGAAATACCAGTGATTTTACAATTATAATAGTATTGTGGGTTTTGACGGGATGTAATTCGACGAATGGGTAAATATATACAATCATTCCACATTTAGTGACATCTGTTAGGTGTTTCAACGTATAGGATATAATAGCGGAGAATTAGGAAGGTTCAGCTGCTCATAATGCCTGAAGATGCCGAAAAGCGAAACCCGGGTCGTTAGTGACAAAATACATGGAAGTGTACAAAATCTCAATAATCCAAATTTGATATTGAAATTCCATCAAGCACCCTCAGTCGATGTCTTAAACTAATTATGAAGATAAGAAACTAAGAACATTCGATTACAATTATATGATACTAAAGCTATATGATAATTACATTTAACAGAAAATACAACCATGCTCTAGGATCCGAATTCATAAATACGTTGCATATATCATACCTGCTACCTGTAGAAATGATAATAATGTATGTTACAGGTAAAATGCTTCCTGGCTGTGAAGACATAGATGAATATCATCGATCGTGCTATCTATATAAGTGAAATTCATTAGCAAATTACAAACGAGATGAACTAAAGTTGTGAAATTCAATCTGGTATAATTATTAACCTTCATATTGTTCGGGGGATGATATTGGTAGACTAGGGGTGGTTTTCATTACGTGAAATATACCTTCTCTATTAGTTAAAAAGAGCCTCAATATAACTGTTGATTAAGAGCATCATTTCAATGCGATAATTTCTTTAATATAATATGTTTTTTGATAGACTTGCTTTATATATATTATTTATCATTTAAGCGAATTTTATCGTGACTTTAATCAAGATTTTTAAAAAAACTAATTCATTAGAGTTAATGTTTGATTATTATTTCCTCACACATAGTTAAAAGTAGGTATACAGTTGTAATTATGGTAAAATTAAAACAGTGTATCGAAAATACTTGATTTCAACTAGTAAATTATAGAAAAAAATTAAGTATATTATATATTATAAAAGGTTTTTGAGAAAGCAATCATTTTTTGACGGTTTGAAGATGGCTTTGTGTGTTATTTCTTGTTTTTTTTAACCATATCCGCTCATCACGCGGTTCCTCCAAGATTCTCTGTCCCCCGTCAGGATTCTTGCTTCTTCCCGGGTTATCCCAGTCATCAGCGGCATTCCAGAACGATGGAATCCATCTGGTTGGTAGGAGAGACAGGCAGAATTCAGACTCCCCTTAGGGACATCCGCAGCACATGTTCAAGCCAGGTCCATCGTCGCTTTTTTAATGTGTATATAATAATGAGCTAGTCCGTCATATCTCTCTTGCCTCCGAGTTCCTGACAAAGTCATATCACCGTATCCCTAGTATTCGCTGCAAGCTTCTATTTTCGAAGAAGAAACAGTATACGGTTATATTTCTTATTGGAATAGTAAAAGACTTTTCAAAAAAGATATTACACTTCATTGACTATTGATGATTGAAATTTGATTCGAAAAAGCAACAGTAATATTGTTTTTAGATAATTTAATATAAAATTATAATAAAGATAACTTACACACTCAATCCAATATACTCTATATCTCTGAAAATTATAACACAGTTAGTTACTAAAATCACCCCTTCAACACCTGTTACCCCGTTACCCGTTCGCCCTCCATTACTCATCCCTCTATTTCCATTCGAGGAATACTAATTTGAAAGTTTTTACTTAATCAAAAGCTCGAATAAGTCCTGTCAGGCAGAAATGACTTATTTCTAATTCGTATTTAAGGGACATCGATTTTGGAGGCAGGAAAATGGAATGGCTCATTAATGAAATTGGATACCTCCTGTCATTTCATACTAGCCTGATACTTTTGTTTGATTATATAGGTATTTTCTATCTTAAAACTTCCTGATCAAGGCTTTCGTGTGCGTATTTTTACTGCCCGATGATATGTATTCATACATACAATATATTTTAAACTATAAACAAATAATTTTTATTTAAATACTTAATTATTACAACATAAAATTAGGTTTTTCATATCATTCTAATAAATCTTTTTATAATTTATGAAAAACTATAGAATTTTTTATTGTGTTTTATTGTGGAGCATATAGACTGTAACGTAGATATCTTAACAGAAGTTTTTCTACGAGAACTCCTTATTACTCAGTTGCTCAACCTCTCTTTTTCGAAGTGAGGGATACTATGCCTTACGCCTTGTTTTTAGGATTGGATAGGTGGGAGGGAGTTTTAGACATCACAAACATGAACCTATGAAAAAAAATCCGTAAATCGATTTATGAATTAATATAATCCGTAGCCGAAACCAACGACGTTGACCACTGCACCACGGACCCGAAAAATTGACTACGAATCTATTTAAGTGGGTTTCATACCCTGCTCTGTATGTATTAAGATTTTTAAAATATGTTTTTTTATATTAGCCTTTTAGCTGCCGTAGAAAAAAGTACGTCTGTATCTGGCACGCCGACTATAATTAGCAAAAAAAGTGAATTTTCTGAAACCTATTAAAAATATTTTTATTTGAAGGAATATTTTTGAATGAATGTACGCTTAAAGGTATTGACGAGATAACTCGTCTCTGGCGTGTTGAGCACGGACAATTTGACGAGATATCTGATCCCTGGCAGTCGTACTGTTAATAATTTAAAAGGGAAAGAGAAAAGCATGTTTGTCATCATTCTCTATTTTTCATTTGTTATGTACGTCAAGAATTCTTCATGTTTTTGAAAAATGGCACAATAACAATTGAAAACAACAACTAATCAATAGTCTGTAAATACGTTTCTCTATGCGGGTGGTCAGTAATTATCGACGCTGATAAAGTTGTATCAACACCGCACCGCTACTGAACATATAACCGAAAACCGATGACACATCCCTCACGAGTCGTATGATCTCTAAAATATGTCGCAGTTCTAGAAATAAATGCGAAATAAATTATTTGGGACGAAAATAATAAAATACAGAGAATCATTATACCATGTATTTATTTACAACGGACTATTGACGCCAAAACGCATTATTTTGAATACTTGAAGAGATTTTAGTCATTGTACTTTATTTTTTTATATTTATGTATTTCAGAAGCTCTTTGAATGAATGTTGGAAGTGTTCCAAATATTGAAGCAGGTTGAAGGTACGGGCTGAAGAATAGTTTTGTATTCTATGCGTTTTTTCGTAAAACAATCGATCATTAAAAGAATGTTAAAATTGATTTTTAAAGACAATGTTACAATGTAAACATTCTCCAAAATGATACATTAGTCAACAAATAATTGACACTAATTATTATAAATTTAAAACCTCCAAATTTAAATTCTTGGTTTTTCCGTTTTTCAAAATATAGTTTAAAACCGAAAAATTGAAAGTTATAATAAAACTTATATTCTAATAAATCATATTTGACAACTTTAGCTTTAAGGCGGAGCAAATTATGAATTTTCTTTATTCTACTTCATATAAGAAAAAAAACTATAAATATTTTAACTTAACTCTTAATATCTTTTCCATGATTGTATTAATTAAATATAGTTTTTTGTCAATCGGTAATTCCGTGGCGCAGTTGGTAGCGTCACTGGTTACCGTTACGGATGTCTTGGGTTCAATTCCCGGTTCGGACGGTTTTCATAGATTGACCTTTCAATCGATTTATGGATTTCTGTTCGTAGTCTGTGTCCTCCCTCCCAACTATCCCATCCACACGAGGCATAGAGAGAACGATTAGCTAACCAATAGTCCTGTATTAGCCTTATCCTTCTATCCCTACTCTCTTCGAACAAAGAGAGGTTGAGCAACTGAGTAACAAGCAGTTGTCGTAGAAAAATTCTATCGAGATACCTCCATTAGGAGACCATATGCTCCACATTGGGAGCGGACATGGAAAAAATAAATAATTACGGCTTAAAAAAAACTGAAAAACCGTTTTCTTTATTACGGTTTTTGGGTTTATATGATAAATCTGTTAGTTATATTTCAATTTTGATTATTTTTAAGAAAGAAACCGGCTACGAAATACATAAAGACCTTTTGAATACCCAGTTTAATTTAAATATAATGATTTATTTCTTTTTGTGACAGCGCAAGTATTAAATAGCTTAAAAATGAAATTCTGTAGAGTAGGAATGTAGATTATTCAATTAAAATTAATCTCTCGACATCTGAATATTTATCCCTGTAATTTTTTTTAGCATCACGGAAATCTAGAAAAAGAAAAACACCTCATTGGCTGTCACAATGTTTATTTTTATTATTGATTTAGAAAATTAAATTTTCGTACGCAAATATATTATAAAATAACATAATAAAAAAAAAACACGCGAATCTGGCGGTCTGAAGAGGCGTAATAAAAAACTATGACAGGTGTAATTTGTATACGTTCGCCGTTGCATACTAACGTAGCTATTCCGTTCTGCGACAGGACCGATGAGAACTTATTTAGGTTTTTTTTTTTCGTTTTTGTTTACAAACGTATTTCTTTCAGCTGACACCTTGAACCGCTTAAAATCGGACATGCGATCAATTAAAACCCATTTTCAGATACAATTCGTCTAGAATTGTTATCGCAGGTGATAAACCCACATTTTTCGACGGCCGTGGGTCACTGACAAACGCGCTGAGATACTCAAATCACAAGTTGAAAATATTCATTAATCTGTTACTGAGATTACACCCCCATAATGAAAACGGGGCATATTCTAGGAATAAACTGCTAAGTAGTGCTCGTGAACGTAACGGGATAGTTAGCTTATAATACAATGGAAAATTTTCTTACGTGATTAATAGGTACAATTAGCACATTACAGTGTTTTTCACCCTTGTTTTCCGTGAGTCGACTACTACGGTATGACAGTGTTATAAGTAGAGTATGTCTCTTTCTCTCGCAAATAATACTGTGTTTTAGATCCTGCCCTTTTCCGTAATTCAATTAACGCGGTCAAGATATGGCTTACGTCGGTGGCGTATATTTAAAATATGCTATTAAACATATTCGAGTCAATTCTCTGGTATTTTTAATTTTTGATGAAATGTGATGGATAAAAAATGATACATCTAGAGTATTTCGAAAGCTATTTTCTAATCTGGCTCACATACTTTGTCAATAAAGAGTGTCATTAAAAAAACTTAACACGTCTTTTGGAAAACTCATCAAATGAAATATGCATGCCAATTAGTATATTCTTTCATAGATGTAAAGCGGGTCGTAAACGTGATTTTTTCGGCCTTAAAAATAGATTAAATCATAATTCTGTTACAAAAAAAAACTTTCCATGGCCTTTTTATGGATTTTCACTTACTAATATCCTAATTAGTCACGAGTTATATTTACAAGTTATACCTTAATATAATATCAATTATAAAATCACAAATTTTATTCATTATCTTTAGATATAATATTATGAATATTTCATTATTTAGCAAAACTTTTCAGACCTATCAAATCGGTCTGAATTTATTGGCTCAGTAACTATTTCAACATTTGTTCAGTGATTAATAAAAACGGTCAGTAACTAATTCGGTAAATGGTCAATTATTAAGTTAAACGGTCATATATTTATATAAAACGGTCAGTTTTTTAAGTAAACCTAACCTAACCTTTACTTATTTGGCAATTATTTACTGACCAAACATAATTATTATTGACTAACCATTTATCAAATAAATTACTAACCATTTATGGAATTAGTTACTGACGAAACAATTTGTTGTCTTTATTTTTTTGGATCAGTAACTTTCAATTTTTGGTCGGTAAGGAGTTATAAATGGTCAGTATTTCATGAAAATGGTGAGTAACTAATTCGATAAATGGTCAATATAAATGTGGTCAGTCAATAAAACAAACGGTCAAAATTTTATATAAAATGGTCAGTGTTTAATAAAACTTAACCATTAATTATTTATTTGGCAATTATTTACTGACCAAACATGATTATTAACTGACTGTTTATTGTTTTTAACTGATCGTTTATCGAATTAGTAACTGACTATTTATGAAATTAATTACTGATATTTTAAGATACTTAAATACTTTACTATTTCTTACTACAAATACGGACAGAAAATAATTTTAAACATTGAGGTTCACATCAAGAGGTAAGTATAGTGGCAGAAGATGTCATGTCGAAAAACCTGGTTTTGAAATAATCAACATTTAAGAAAATTATAAAATTCAAGCTTCTCTACTTAAATACCTAAAACATTATACATTAAACTACCCACATTGTGAGATTTCGTTAATCATTTACGAATTCGACTTAAGTATTAGTAATTATTTTTTATAGTAACGTTAATTATAGTTTTTTGCCACTAATAACAAAATTGACTTAATCCGTATAGATTTTTTCAAATTACGTAAAACAATGGAATGTGGCTGAGCTTGTTTTTTCAGACGTTAAACAGTTACGATAGTTATCCATCGTTCTGCATTCACAACTCAAAAGTGTCGATTTTTGACTTATCGCCTTCTGCCATTATGCCGACGATATATAACATTTATTAAATAAACATTATAAAAGATTTGTATGCGTTGGCAGATAATCGCACATTAGAGATAAATAATTTGTTTCTTTTGCAATCAACTCACTGTGTACTGCGGCGCATTGGTCGCAGAGCACTGGTCTACTGGACGGTTCCCATGAGCATTGGCTTTTCAACAGATGCGTCCATATTTGTAATGTTAAAAGTCGAAAAAATTGAATGCAAATATTTGGTTTAAAATGCTGTTAATATACTTCATCAAACGAAATGTTATGGTAATCATTTTTTTTCGGAAATGAATTGTTTTGTTTACGCTTTATAAAATTACACGTCGATCCCGGCGAAATACATTGTCTATCCTTATCTGAATCTATTGTCAAAACGAAACAAAACATGCGGCGCTGTGCTCGAATTGATTCTTTCATTGAGCACAGATAACGTAGAAATTTATCTCCTTTCCCAATTAAAAAGTACGCTCTAATTACTTTCGGGCAGTAAAAATTCAAATGCAGTATTTACTGTACACAGAATTAAAACAAATGTTTAATATTCGAAGCAATTAAAGTAGATGAACACATAAATTACATTTATTTGGAGTATTATAATGGTGATTGTTAATGGTTTTCGGGCACGTTGACCTGACGGAATGAAATTCGACGATTTTATACGTTTTACTTATGAATTTACATTTAAATTGCATATTTCTCTTTAAGTAATATTTACTATAGCTTAATTTTATACACATCAAGGGTAATTATGCTAAAAACGGTATCAATACAATAAGAATCGTCTTCGGTAATTAATTTCTGTAGGAGTTCTCGTAAAATGTTTATTTAGCGTAATAAAAATGATGAATATCCATAATTTATAACGATTTATTAGGTATATGTTACACAAAGAAACTTCAAGTCTTCAATTTTATTTAATTCCACAGTTACTGTATTCGTTTCAACCATGCCCTCTCTCAATATAAATCATATGGCTTCTTATTTAGGTATCTCAAAAAATCTTTCGGTACGGTCAATCTGGGTAACTTTGTCTCAGTTTTGAGGGTGTTTGTATTTTTGTATTTCGCCATTACATTTAGTGTGGTATTTTTCTACATAAAACTGAACTAATGTCTTAAGATGAAATTTAATTAACATACATAGATTTATTGCTATAATTTATAAATAAATAAATTTAGATAAAACAAGGTGGGCTAAATTTTAATCCAAATCGGGAAACTTTGACCCACGATGAAACTAATCACTGTAATTACTATAAATTCACTGATTTTAATGTCTTGGCAACTTTTCTTTATGCTATCTTATATTCTGTACATAATTGAGATGGGGAAAAAATAAACAGTATTTGGTTTACAGATTAGTAATACAAATTGAAAATATGGCCAATACAATGTATTTCAAGGAAACATTTTAAGTTGTTTTTTATCATTACCATTAGCCAACTATTTTGCAGATTAATTCATATTTTTACCACCATGCATTACTCAATACCTTTGCTTAACTAAAAAATACTCATATGGCATTAGTATTATAACAGCACCTTTTTCCGTGTAGTGGGCCAATGTTAGACCGATGGGCAAATTTACCCATATTGATGGTACGAAAACTGCTTTTTACTCAATTGCTCAACTATCGTTTTTGATGATAGTAGGGAAAGAATGATAGGGCTAGGACAGGACTAGTGCTAAGTTCATCGCTCTCGCTACACCACGGATGGGTTGGAAGGAATTGTGCACAACACAAACATCCATGCCTTCGGAAAGAAATCGATAAATGGATTGAAAAATCAATTTATGAAACTGTCCGTACAGGGACTGGTGTAATACTTTTTAAACTACTCAGAAAAGAATTGCGCCGTGTTTGTAACGACGATATTGAACCGATTCATCGCAATAACCGAGTTAATTGATCGCAATCATTTACATTAGATAATTAAATCTAATGAATATTTTTAAGCTCATTATATTTATTTTACATAATTTGCACTTACGTGGTCCAAATTGGATTGCACATTAGTAGTTATTGATTTGTAAGACGTCCTTAACATTTTAATTGCAGACTTTTTAATTTCGTTTGCGTATGATTTGTGTGACAATCTGTAATCCATTGTCATAGTTCTTGAACCAATCGTTTGATATACCTTGTAATCTATTAACACTCAAGTGCCCAAAAATAGTTTTAAACAATTTACATATTTTTATACCACATTCTGTTTCAATTTTATGTTTTATAACGTTTTAGATAACATCTTTCAGTAATTGAACACTTTAAATTATAATAATTACTAAAAAATCCTCGAATTAATTTTCAATAATAACAGCAATAATTGGAATTTTAAAATATTTTCATAAGCTTTATTTTCCGCGATTTGGATCGTAATGGTTTTAATAAAAATGCATATTTTACTTAACCTGCATATGTTGTATGAGGTCACTCTACATTATTCATTATTCTAAGTAAAATAAATGGTTTAACTTTTATGACTAACAATCAAGCTCAATTTGGGAATAAATTCGAATTCAATAATGAGCACAGTTCGACGAATTTTTTGTGGTTCCTGATCCGATCTTATTGTCACAAATATTGAGAGTAATATTAAATATACTATTACTGATTTTTTAATAATCAATTGAGCCGCATTAGTTTTATCAAGTCTATCATTCCTTTTATGAAAAAGATTACTCTAAAATATAAAACGTTAATAATACTACTCACATATAATATTATTACTACTCCATTTTGTAGTAATTATTCCAAAATTTTATAATGAAAATTTTGTAGATTTGACTATAAATATTGTTAAATTGTTTAAAGGTACTACTAAATTTTCTAAATATAATATCAGATCCGTGGTCCAGTATTCAACGTCGTTGTCGTCGGTTACGGATTTCACATGTTCAAATCCCAATACAGCTTCATAGATTGATTTTTTAATCGATTTGTGTATTATTTCTGTTCATAGACATTTATGTTTGTGATATCTAAAATTCCCTCTACCTATCCTATCTTAAAAACGGGGTACAGCGAAAGAGATTTGATAACAACTAGTTCGGCCCTAGTCCTATCATTCTATACTTACTCTCTTCAAAAAAAAAGGTTTATCAATTGCATAAAAATCAGTTCTGATAGAGACACTTCATTTGTGACACCTCCATTAGGAGTCTGTTTGCTCCACGTAGGGAGCAGACATGGTTAAAAAGTATATTAATTACTTATCATATATCGTCGTTAGTGTGGCAGAATGTATTCAGTCAAAAAACCTTATTTTGAAATAATCGACTCTTCAGAAAATCATGAAATTTAAGTCTTCTCTATTTATACATACCTTAACAATTATTTATTAAACTCACCACATCATGATTCACCAAGAATTAACTTTAAACACATTTAAAAGCTATCTATTAGTGCGTAAAATCTTGTTCTATACCTACAATAAACATATTCATATTAATGAAAGAGTAGAAACAGTATTATTGTAAAGCCGTGACTACACTCACTGTTACACATTTAAATTAGTGCCATAATTAGAAAATTACGTTGTAAATTGTGAGTCCAAGCCCCATAAAAAACCCCCTCGTGTGTGTTTCCATATTATGACCAGTCATTACCGAGTATTGCCATTAATTACCATTTTAACGATATAAATTTTTACCATGGGAATAATTCAGGCACATCGTTTTTTATTAACGCTGCGGTTACGGACGGGTGAATAAGACGATGGATTAAAGATACGCGAATACAGCATAAGCATAATCATCAAAAGCGACTAGCTGATTCTGCTTATAATAATATATGCGATTTTTTTACAACACAACATTTAATTAACAGTTATGATTTAAGTAATTAATATAAATTTCGTCTTTTTTTTACTAAACCACTTCACGACTTAATGTGTTTTGTATGACCAGACTTAAGTCGTTTTGATTATTCTGACTTAAGTCGTTTTGAATATTCTGACTTAAGTTGTTTTTATGCTCTGACTTATATAACTTCTACTTTTTTCCTATTTCTATCGAAATTAATTTACCAACAATCAAGCATATACGATTATTCATTGAGCATCTCTTTTTCACATACAATTCTGAGTTATGTTTAGAAGTAATTTGTATTTTTTTTTCACAAAAAATGTGACTTAAATGAACAACTTTTCTTCTTTTGATAATTGCTATAAGATGTATTGACTAAATTTCTGAAGTAACATTTTTAATTTTGAATGACTTATGACTTTTTCTAACAACAATTAAATATCGATGAAATTCGTTACACCATTTGATATTACGTGTAATATTGACTTAATAATTCTGAGATGAGTAATTTTTTATATATAAAATCGACGGTGTTTTGGCCAATAGATATAGTCCTCAAAATTGAAATTTTTCTGGAGAGAGTTAAAACTGTTATCGAAAACGTTAAATAGCGAATTGCATTATTAATCTATGAAATGCACTCCTGTAAATTATCATGTTTTCAGATACGGGATTATACGTAGAAAGTTTCTATAAAATAGTGGCGTACATTAAGTGGCCGGGTTAAAATTTTGAAACCTAAAACAAATGTAAAATGATGTTTCCCTTCTAAAAAGTGGTCAATTTATTTTTCCAATTTACATCATTTGGCCGAGACCTGCTCTGTCGTCTTTAAAATGAGATCCTATCATTAACCAATTTTCGTATTTTTTTTTGAGGGTTACATCAATTGACCAAAACACAGTCGATATCGTATTTATGCTTCACATTTTAAATATGTCATACAAAGTATATGCAACATACAAATAAACAAAAAAATAATTAAATTTAATTAAATTTCTGACAGACTTCTATGAAATGACTGAACTTAACTTATTTTCAGTTTTTTATAATTCGCATGAGCTACATTAAAAAATTTTGTTAAGTAAAATTATCTGTATTATTACAGTACATTTTATGAATAATTGCATGTCATATTTAACACCTCTTGAAAGCAAAAAAAAGCGATTAAGTAAATTAATTAAAAATTAAACTGCTCAGCAGTAATAGTTTGAAGCTTATATTTCAAATAATTACGTACGCCGGGGTAACGTGAGAAAACGTGTTTTTTTAAACAAAAATTAAATAAAGAATTAGTACATCCGTTTTGTTACGGGTCATAAAATATTCCACATTACAATACCCCGAGCCAGTCGTTCGGGTATATTTATTGTGAATAATGATTTTCATTTTGCAAAAACTGCTACGTGATGTCACTGTTGTAAATTTTACATTTAATTAGTATATCGTATAAAAACGTAATATATTAAATTCTACGTTTATTATTAGTAATAATCTAATTTGAGGAAATGTTCAACCAATGTGTACTACCACTCTTGTGTATGAATATAAAAACATTAGGCCATCAATCAACATAACTCAATTGTTGAAAAAAAAATCAAAAAATGATTGTATTGTATTACTTCCGCACATAGTATGAATTTTGGAATAAACTGTTCAACTATTTCCCAAGACTAATATCCAAAATCAAATATTTTTTTTTTGTTGTTTATAACTGAACAAGCATTTAAGATACCCTTTGAATTAATGAAGAAAAAACTCGGTTTTGTTGGACGCAATGTTAAGGCAAGTTGTTGTTTCTTGTAAATATATACATACACTTCATGTGCACAAAACATCTTAAGTCATATTTACACAATTTTACATACTGAATTTTGTATTAATTCAGTTAAACAGTGCATTATTATATCGATGATATACTGGCAGAAGGCATTAAGTCATAAAAACAAGTTCTGAGATTATCTCATTTAAAGCATTTTTTTTATTCTCCCTCTCTAGTACAATTGTTGGTTTTTTAAAAAGATTTTTCGTACATTATAAAGAATAATCTTTTTCGCATACAAATCATAAGATTTGAAATCGATGAATTATAGTCATTTGATGCTTTCTACCATAATAGATAAATAACAATATTACTAAAAACTGTTTTTTTCAAAGCCATTATATCCTACGACATCATGCATTCTATTATTGCGTACCGAATTAAATTGCATACATGTTGACATTTAAATCTGAATATCGTCAAAAACCGACTCATTGATTGAATTGGCATTTACTTGGTAGAACTCCGTCGTAATAGAATAAAATATCAAAGCTTTTTTTTGTACTTCATGTCCGCTCCTAACGCGGAGTATATGGTCTCCTAATGGAAGTATCTCAACAGAATTTTTCTATGAGAACTGCTTTTTACTCGATTGCTCAACCTCTATTTATCGAAGAGGGTAGGGATATAAGGATAGGGCTAGGACAGGACTAGTAGATAGTTAATCGCTCTCGATACGCTCCGTGAGGATCGGATGGGTGGGTGAGGAGGGAGTTTTAGACAACACAAACACTCGGACTACGAGCAGAAATCCATAAATCGATTGAAATATCAATATATGAAAACCGTCCGAACCTAGAATTGAAGCCGAGACATCCGTAGCGGCAGCCCACGACGCTACCAACTGCGCCACGGACGCCGACAAAGTTTTATTATGTAGTTAGCTAGTAAGTCCTATAAAAAACTGACTTAATTCGTTATGTCAGTATATCCTCGTTTTACCCTCAGAAAACGCAGTAGATATTTACAAGCTTTGATCATTTAAATCATTCCTGAAATAGATTTTGACTTTGTCGTTTATAATCAAGGTCAAACTATTATACTTAAGAATAATGTTACATTATGGTTACTATGGTGAAAAAATAACCATATGGACCGTAAAAAAGAGTAAACAGTTATTTCAATTAGACATTAGCGAAATTTAGAGCTTTAACTGATCGTTTCGGTTTATTAATTATGTATTACTTCTTTTTCATTTTAATCTTGCCAAACAACTAAAATCTCGCGCACTTTTTTATGACATGTCGGCCATATTGTGTACATATTAATTGCGAAATTATATCGTTAAAACAAAGAGTAATTTGCATTAATCATCTCCATCTTTGGCACATGTGGGCTAATCTTACATCGAAAAATATGTTTGTTCATTATTTAAAGTTTTTGTTACGTCATTTATCTTGAACTAAAAAATAATTGACAAATATTATTCTAATATCAATCATTATCGTTATTATTAAAATCTTGCACTTATACCAGGGGGACGAACCTGCGGCTTTAAGGCCACATTCGGCCTCTTATGGTACCAAGTGTGACCTTTTGACTGAATCCAAATTTTATGATTTTGAAGATGTGTTAATAAATTTCATTGTTTTTCGTTATTTACAGAATAATGCACATATTTCTATGTATGTTTCTTAAATGCGACCTTATTTGATTTTAAGACAAACGAATGCAGCCTTGTGTCAAGAAAAGGTTCGTCGCCCCTGACTTACACTACCACAAAACATTTTTGAAAGTTAACATAAAAATATTAGAACCTTAATTGTTAAATATGAAAAATAATTATAGTTTCTAAGCGATACCAGTACCACAGTAAATATATTATTAAAAAGTATTTTTAATATCACAAGAATAAATAAAACAGAATTTACGATAGTTTTACATTAACAACTGAAATCACAGATAATTTTGGTTGAATAGGCATTTACTTAGCATATATATATCAATAACTAAAAAATCTTAACTATACATTCAAATTATATATATTTGAATAAGATCTATCACTCTTAGGATTCGATTCCGGCCCCATGTAAAATCTGTCAGTTTATCTTTACTAGATATTTGAAAACCGAACGGAAGTGGAATGGGATTCGAATTTGAGATAACGATTTATTTTTAAAATTCGAACGCGCAATAACAATAATAATAATTATTATTATTCGAAACAATTTACATTATCTATGGCACTTACGACGTGTTTTCAAAATAGGAACGCGGCCGACCGTAAAAGGCGGGAACTGAATAACTTTAATGCCTATTAATTTTTTTGCGATTAGCATTTTAATCTATCTGTCTATATTCTATAGAACCGATGGCGGCTTACACTCGCGCATCTCCTTGAATCCATTGCGACAGTTTTTTAACTTGACTAGAGCAATTTGAATGCTATTACGAAGTTTTCAAGTTACAATAAATATACATGGAGAAAAATTCCTAATGGATGTTTGAATCTATAGAACCTTACTATCTATGGTGATCTATGATGAGTTTAAGTCCAAAAAGATAATTTTTCAGGAGAGCAAAAATAAAGTTATATTCTGAAGTAATTTTTTCAGCAATAGTGATTATACTGACCATAGAGTTATCATTTTTACTATTCTTGCAGTGTTTATATATATAACAAAATGTCATTGAAATAAGACTTAATTCACCTGTACTTGTAGGACCATAAAAATATTTAATAAATGATCAAACTTGTACTATTGGGACCAGAAGATAATAATAATTACATGACATTTAATTTCAGGTATAAGTTAATTTAATAGAATGATACATTTATCTATATTATGTATACTGTTGGACACGTTAAAGTGTTCTTATCGATGGACAAGTTCCATAAGACGATAAGTCAAAAAATTGATGTTTTGAGTTATATTCGAGTCAGCCATTATATTAGAACACCGCTCTTTTACAGTTCCACAAAAGTACAGCTTGTAAAATGCACAGTTTCTCTCTCAAAAGGCAGATATTTGCATATGAAAATCAGCAAAATTAAATAATATTGAAATATCGTACTGTGAAAATATATTTTTGTGAATCGTGGTGTTACAACCTTTAATCGTAAAACTATAAACTATTGACCACCTATTTGAAAAAAAAAGTAATACAAATAATAAGTCATCACTTTTACGAGTCAAAACTTTGATCTTCCGTATCTCAAAACTACCAATTTCCAGTTGTATCATTATAGCCATTGTTATTATCGTAAAATAGCCCAAAATGAATACTCGATGTTTCGAGTGTAATGGTTTTTCTGTCGATTTATAGACTGGACTCAAATGTAGATAAATATGCTGCACATCGCTGATATTACTATCGATTTATATTCATAGTATTGTCATATTCAATTCGTTGAATTAAATTGTAAAATATGGGCATGAATGAAACGCACGTGTTGTGCGGGAATCGACGTGTCTTTATCGGCAAATAGTAACAATTGTTTCAATTCATTCAATCGCTTTTTCATTCATCAATTTGAATGTGGCGAAAAGCACAACACGCTAACTTGCTGTCGATTTCGCGTATTGCCAATAATGAATGAATTGACACCATATACCAGCGATTAACAACCTTTAAGTCTTCATTATCGCATTATTTTCATTATAAATAATAATCTTGATATTACATATTTTATTAATAGATTTTATGTGGCATATTACTTAAACCAAAAGTTCTTAATGAAGTTATTACCATAATAGATAAAAAAATAGCAAAGCGTTTTATTATTATTGATTAAATTGTCATTAATTTCAAAGTATCTCTATTATAATAAATTCAGAAATATTACTAATTAGTTAAGTAAGCATTCACTTAGTAGATCTCCATTATTATAAGATATTTTTTTTTAGTTCAAAAATAATCGTTGGCAGTTTACCGATAGTCTTGCCCTAACCCTATCATTATTCTTACTCTTTTCGACAAAACATA
This sequence comes from Himalopsyche phryganea, assembly GCA_022494535.1. Taxonomy (NCBI): domain Eukaryota; kingdom Metazoa; phylum Arthropoda; class Insecta; order Trichoptera; family Rhyacophilidae; genus Himalopsyche; species Himalopsyche phryganea. The sequence continues at coordinate 2,602,162 of JAGVSL010000039.1, forward strand.
CGATGAGCAATTGAGCAACAAGCAGATTACGAGTCTATATGCTTTACATTGGGAGCGGGGATGGTTAAAACGTCAATGACTTCTGTTATTATTAATGTTTTTTCTTTCTTTTTTTGCAGCGAGCAACCCTGGCTGAGAAGGAAGTAACAAATCTAAAGGAGCAGCTCGCCGTCAATCCCTCGCAGACTGGTGAGAGCTACCCTCCGTCCACAAAGTCACTGGGATCCCATGACGGTACATCACCGCCCCCATCGTCCCAACAATCGATAACCTTGGCGTCTTCGCAAACCAACAACAACCTCCAATCGAACCTGTCCCACGACAGCGCCATCTCGCCGCTGTCCAGGGACGAGACGGAGACTCCGGACCTGAGGAAGTGTCCGTCGGCTGATGACTTGGAGCACCTGATCGATAGTCCTGCCAAGATGGAGCTGGCAGCCCAGCGGGGCAACTGTAACGATGTTAATAATATTGGCAACAATATCGCGGCCGGGGGCAATACCGAGGTGGAACTCGCTGCCAAAGAAAAAGAGGTAAAAACTCACTCGTTAACTCTATCATCTTTTAATAGATCATGGACAATTATAAGGAATGCCTTTATAATCTGACGGGTTTTCATAATTCTAGCTAGCTAGATTTATTAATAACACAACTTTCTGTCAAATTTTTGTTATCGCGTATTAAAATATTGTACAATATATTATTTCAAGTAAAAATTTAAGACAAAACTTGACTAATTTCGATGTAACCTTAAAATTACTAGTTTTTTTTTGTCGAATATCAATTTAAAGTATTGCATATATTTATTTTCTATTTTTCCTGGTATAGTTTCAAAATATAGAGGAGAACTGACCTCAATATGACCTCACATATTACGATATTGAATTTAACTGATACCGCAGCACGCAATAAAAAAAAATACCCGATCGAAAACACACTACATCACTAAGCACCGGATAATCCAATTCAAGCGCAATTCGGCCGGTCAATAAAGCATTTAATAATAATGCTCTCGATCACGATGCCCAGTTATTTAATAAACTGTCAATTTCAATTTAAAGTTAGTCCCATTTTAATTGATTTATTGGCCGCTGGTACACATTGCCTGGCTCTCCCCCAAAATATTATTACTCGTCAAGTATCGATAATTCAATCAATGGCGGCAACAATATTCTTCCAACTTCTGTCTATAACTCATCTTTCAATTGGTTCTTAAGTGGTCAGTGTACTTCGTTTCATACTGAAGGTAGCAAGCGCAATAAACACTACTCTACCCAATTTTTCGAAACCAAAAGATTCTCGTAAATAACAATCAATCATCATAACTTTCATTACTTTAAAATAATAATTACCACATAGCTAATTAGTCCTATTTACTAATAAATCATCCCTTCTAACCACAATGAAATCGATGCTGTCATAAAATAAGTATCAGGCTCACAGAATGCAATGAAAGGTGTACTAACTAAATTATCAACTTAAAGAATGTTTTATTTCTATAAAATAATATAAAATATCACCAAAATGTATCAGGCTCGCAGATTAATGCATTCGGTAGCGAAATGAATAATATTCATCCATATTATAAATTATATAAATGTCATAAGTCAAAGATTTCGGTGGAAAATAATTATTTCATTTAAAAAATGTATTAGGCGCACAGAATGTATGTATGTACAGGTGGGTAAATATTTTTCACAAATAAACGTTTTTCTTTCAAAAGATATTAAAATAAATTTGATAATAATTGTAAAAAAAATGATTCTCTTATAATTTTGTATTAGGCTAGCAGAACGCACTGATAGGTATAACGTGTCTTTAAATTAAATGCAATAATGATTGGTTATTTCGAGATGGCCGAAATTCGTCGATAAATAAATTGAGATGTGATGAATCGTATTAGGAGATGATGATTGACTGCCTTGTGAGTCATGGAGGCACCTAATATTCCAGTAGGGTTCCATCTGCTTCTTCCAAGAGGGTCTGGAAACAGACAGGAAAGACGGACACATAAATAATATTAGAAATAGCAAAATATTTTATTTCCACTCCCAATATGGAGCGGCCTGTTAATGGAAATATCTCAACAGAAGTTTTCGACGAGAACTGCTGGTTACTCAAACTCTCTTTCGGAGAGAGTAGGGATAGAAGGACAGGGCTATTAAGTATTTAGTTTTTCGTTAAAAGTTCTGACGATGACTTGACGCCATAATAGCTACCAACAATAGTATATACTAATTGGACGCCCGTCATAGATGACAGTATTGAATTTGAAATACTAAATCTCTACAGTAGCTAGTAATAAATAAATGTATTGTGGTGTGTTGTGTGTTGTGTGTGTGTGCATGGCATAATATACCTACATGTGATAATAAAACGCCTATAGACCGGCCTGGGCTATTATATTAGTAATTATTATTATAATCCCTATGAAACCTATTGGAGTTCTACTTAGTAAATTCCAATTCGATACATGATATATAAAATACAATTAAAGTATTTGATTTTTATATTAATCTATATGAGATAATTCACGACTTTCTGTCTATTATATAATATTAATTGTTATCTTGCATTATATTAAATCATTATTGAATATTTAAAATGAACTATTTAATAGCAAATAAATTCTTTGTTTAATAAAATACGGTTACTTTTTCATTCATTTTTATATGGATTCAAATAACTACTCTCAGTAATAAACGAAATAAAACGAATATTTCTTTGATTACTCCTTACGCCAGATTTATTCAGACGTCACTGCTATACCAATTTTTGATGGACCATAGTAAATAATAATTAATCACAATTGGCCCTTACTTCACCTCTCAAATAAAACCACAATCAGCCGATTCGTCCTACATCGGATATGTAACTCGATACCCATACAAGAGGATGCTGCCCTGGTATATTTTTAATCTTTATTTTAAATACTATGATATTGTATAAATAATTATTGTACTTGCTAAAATCAATATCACGAAAAATCGATCCAATTTATTTAGTAGTGTCGTTTAGTTAAAGTTTAGTGTCGCCAGATGACACAACAATACATCAAAAATTCATAGAGAACGTCGCCTAAAAATGTCGCAGGAATTTGCATACGGCAATAATTATCACAGCACAGAGCCGCGACTTCTCTAATAAAACAGCGCTTAATCGCCTCGCTAAATAAAGATCTAGACTTTATGACAAATGTCGCTAGATCCTTTTGGGCAGATAGGGCATATCTTTTAATACGGGCAGGGAAACGAATCGTGTGCAATAATGCTAATCGGAAACATGGACGGAATAACGGCAACGGTCTCTCAAAATAGTCTTCTTTACGAGTATAGTTATAGAACATCATTTTAAAATTTAAAAATGACACCTCCCTAGTTTCAAATATTGTTCCATAGATTTAAAAATCATAGAACAAGTATTCAGAATAGAATGTGTGTAATGCCAAAAAAGGGTGACACAAAATTTACAACATAAGTTATAATTATTTTTGTTGTGTTTTTAACGGATTTTGAATAAATGTAAATTGTTATAAAAGTGTACAATTAGTAAATTAATAACATAATGCATATAATTATGTTGTATAAGAGACGAATAATTGAAAATTGTCACCTCTGTTGATCAATATGTCAGATCTCTTGTAGAACTTTTGTTTAAATAAGTACAACAAAAAATACGAGTAAATACAACCTTATTCTACATCGACCGTTGCTCCAACTAGGTCTGAAATGTCGTCAAGTATCGCGTGACGCCAAGGAACCCCCTTTAAGTTTAAGCCCCCATAACCCCCCTCACTATCATATTGTAATCTCCGCGTATTTATAAATAATTAATCATCGTATTTAATTGATTGCTTCATGCAACGGTCGACCCTAGATATTAAATTCTAAGATGTTATCGAGAGCCGTCTATGGTAAAGGGCATTTGAGAAACTTGTAAAAGTCTGCGAATTTTGTATCTGCTTGAATATCAATAATTAAAAACATTTATGACCCGCGTGGCACAATCCCCAGCGATAATATTACGTTTTTTTAACGATTCATATTTTATGACTATGAAAGTAAACATTATTAAAATGCGTTAGCTATTTCGTCATCAGTTTTATTAATACTAATTGCATTTCGTTGTTTTAATGATAATTAATCACTACATCTTAAAAGCTGACTGTTTCGTATTGAGTTTGCTTATACTCTATAGATTAAATTACCATGTGTGATCCATTTCCCTGCTAAAATTTCAATATTTCCTTAAATGTGGCTCAATATACATTTACGTAAATATGCGTTCTTTCAAACCGTGGTGAAATCATATTTTAATTAAATTCAAATCTTAACATATTGACAGTTCTGAGTAAATAATGCTGAGCAAATGAAAATTTTAGCTCGTAAATCTTTAGCCTCGGTATTTTATGTTACATAAATAATTAAAATATCACAATATAGTGGCTTATGTCAATCTAACACTTATCATGTTAGGGATCAATAGAAAGGGACAATTGCTTGCCTAGAAATCTGCATTAAAATACTTGCTAATTAAATAAATTGCTGTGTTTTCCAAACTGGTATAATTAATGCACCTAATGAATTATTCCAGACAAAGAATTGATATCCAATAATGTAATTGTGGAATTGACATCTATATAGTGCATTGTCGGATTACAGAAACTAGTAAATATGTGTTATTTTTTTTATAAACGTTACTTTAATGTTAATCTAGCTATTCGATAAACTTAAAATATATTTTACGATAATAAGTTATCCAAAACTATTTTTTAATTCTTGTTAGAAAGTGGATGCACGCTTTGTACTGTGATTGATATATTATGAAATAACTAAAATTCAAAATAACAAATTATGCAGTACAATTAATCTTTCAGTCTGCTACAAATATAGTCACGAGACGCCTCTGCGCTTATCTTGATGAAAGAATGTTTTAAAGTGACAACAAAGTCAGTGGCGGCGCGGTTGAACCTCTTTTCTTCGTGTAAAGCTGTTAACATTAATATTTCTGTAATCCCCCTTACAGGGGACAAGAATTTGGTTAACTATGATTCGAGCGAAAACTATTTCACTACATAATGATTTAGATTAGAATAAACCAAACTATACCCATGAATAGTTTTATTACATTCAAAACCTCGTATTTAGCAAATGTTACCACATTTTTAGATTTAAATTATGACTTTAAATCCAAGGCATGCAAGCTCTTGATGTTATCAATCATTCCATTTTATAAAATTATTAATTTGAGCGAATTTCCAACATCGAAAAACACTTTTTTTAAGCCATGTCCGCTTCCAATGTTTTAAGCATGTTATGGATATAGAATAAAATATCAAAGTATTTCGTTCTACGAAAATTTATTAGGTAGTTGATAACTATTTCGGCTTAACGCAATCATCAGAACTATTCGAACTATAGTTCTGACTGTGGCGCTAAGCCGAAATAGCTATCAACGAACAAATTAAATTTTGCAGAACTAAATAAATATTTTGATATTTATGGTTATTAACTTCAAAAAAATTTACTCTGTCCTGCGAAAAATAATACAGGGAATTGACATCTATGCTCACCTTGGTCTCACGATCAATCATTATTTCTATTGAGGCTTCTTGATACAAAAAATACAATTACAGTTATTTAATGTTGCTTACGAAGATATCCAATTGGATTCAATGTCGCACTAAACAAAACTTGTATCAAGCTAAAAACGTCGGGGACTTCCAAGGTTTGTTTTTATGTATAAAAATAAAACAAACTTTTCTTATTGGACTCTACCTCAAATAAATTTAAAAAAAAATCAACTTTGATTGTGCACTGAAAAATATGATGTTAAACAATTTTCAATATTACAGATAAAATTTTGTGAGAGCAAAATGTTATATGTCATATTTTTTCCGTACCATTTTATCATCATATCGGCCTTGGTAAGACATAAGGACGTAACCCACACCAAAAATATTGTGTATCACGCACACAAAGCGTGTTAATACACTATATTTATGGTTATAATATATCGACTGTAGAAAGACAAATTATCTCCGTATTTCCAAAATATTTTTGTTTCGTTAACCACAATGTATGCAGTTTAATGATTCGTTGATCACAATGTGTGGGTTACGTCCTTTTGTCTTTCCAAAGTCGATATAATATGTAGTAAATAATCAAAATTAGTAACAGAAACCCTTGTAAAAGCAATGCGAATTAAAAATCGAACCAATAAAACCGCCACATAACTAACATCTAACGGTGTGACATCGAAACCGTAAATATTTCACCCCCTATTGTTCCAGTCGCGACATGAAACTCCTGCCGCAACCCTTCCCGCCCCATACACATTTATACCACCTTAAAACCACTCAATGTTCTTTCCACTAAGGTAGCAATTCCCCCCACCACTTGCGGCGGGCAGAAGTGCCGCGACCAACTATTTACGGTGTTTGATAAGAAATAAGAATTGTGTTTTACAATCCCGCGACGGCTTGCTACGCTACCCCCCGCTCTCCCCTATTTTAAAACCACCCACAGGTAAATTAGCTCGCCAAGAAATGACTGTATTTTTCAAAATTAAAATTATCAAATAGAAATTCTTCATTAAAAATTATATTTTCTATTATTTATACTTATAAAAATGTTTTAAATATATTACATATCGCCCACTCTTCTACAGCTCATATTAACTGACCTCAATAATAATTGAATTGGTAAATAATTACCAAAAAGATTATTATAACTTATATATATGGATAAAATAACCAAGTATTTAGTTCAACACATTTTTATATCAGGTAGTTGATAGCTATTTCGGCTTAACGCCATCGTCAGAACTATACTGAAACCATTACAAGAAGCCCATATAATTACGCATAATCAGTAAAATTTAAATACACTTATTTTAACGCTTAATTAATGACACTGCGTAAACTCTTTTTCTAAAAACACAATTATTGCCTTGAATGACTTAATTTTAAATAAACATTATGACGTTTGAATGCGTGAGATGACATGATATTGTCTATCCCTTCTAAACAGTATATATAGCTAAGCAAAAATAAGTTTAAGTATAGTTCTGACGATGGCGTAAAGCCGAAATAGCTATCAACTACCTGATATAAAAAATTTGTAGAACTAAATACTTTGTTATTTTATCCTATTATAATGGAGTTCTACCAAGTAAATGCCAATTCAATCAATGTTTATATGGAGATCCTTCCTTATCATTCTATACTTACTCTCTTCAAAAAAAGAGAGGTTGAGTCACTGTATAACAAGCAATTCTCATAGAAAACTTCTGTTGAGATACCTCCATTAGGAGGCCATTGTAAAAAATTATAAATCGTTGGCATAGTGGCAGAAGGTGACAAGTCAAAAATCTGCAGTTTTGAGTTATGAATGCAATGCGGTAGATTTTAGGACAATATATCGTCTGTCAAAACAAGCTCAGCCGTATTCGATGTATTTTTCTACGTAATTTGAAGAACTCAATATGAATTAAGTAAATTTCGTTCACAATTATTAGTGACAATAAACTATAAAAAAAAATAAGTAATAATCAAATCAAATTCTTAAATGATTAAAGAATCTGATAAAATGATTAGTTTAATAAATAATGGTTAAGGTATGTGAATAGAAATACTTTCTTGAAAATTTTATGATTTTCTCAAAACATGCTTTTTTGACTTAACGCCTTCTGCCACTATACTAAGTAATTAGTATACTCTAACCATGTCCACTCCAAACTTGTAGCATAATATAGAATTCTAATGTCGAGTCTCCGCTCTAGTTGTTTAACTGGTATTTATTCAGTAGCCCAAACTCTTTCTTTTTTCGGAGATATAAGAATCGGGATACAGAAAGACTAATATTTAGCTAATCACTGTCGATACGCCATGTTTTATTTGAGTACATTGGTATCAAAGACGGACATAAGCCATCTATGAAAATGTACAGCAGAAGTTTTCATTTCATACGTATTCCACACTGCATCAATCATTTTTTTTCCGGCAGCCATGACACTATAAAGTAAATTTTAGCTATGTGATTGGTCAATGTGTGGACGATGTGTCAATGTGTGGATATAAATCAGTGGATATATGTCCACTGATTTCGCGAAAATGGATGTTTAGTTTCCGCTTTTGAAACTATTTACGAACTTTAAACTCAAAAATCTATATGAAACCGTTGGATTCTGATATTTTTAATGAGTTTTTTAAATTTTTTTTTTAAAAGTTTTTTTTTAGAAAATATCATCACTTGCACTACCACAAACAATAAAAACATGACTTTCATGGGATGTGGCGTTTGTCCGACTTTGATACCAAGGTACTCATTTAATATTGTATTCGTGGAACGGAATGTAAACATCACATACATTCATATCTTAGAACTTAAAACACCTTCTGTCACTAAAGTGACACTATATAAATAACCGTGCAAATGAAAGCGTCGTAAAAAGCATATATGTCCAACCGATGGACATATTTTAAGGAAAATCGAATGTTTATTTTTATTGATACGATAAATAACGATATTTTCCTACGAAATCGTCTAGAGTCTAGATTTTCTCATCAGTATTTATAGCCAGTGAATTTGGGGCCCGATTATACAATATCATCCAATAATCCCAGCAGAGTTACCCCCAACGGGAGCAAGAGTTTATTATGTTTTGAGACAAGGCAATAATAACAAAACCCCATCCCACCCCTTGGCAAATAATAAGAAAACGTCATTGTTCGAGGTGCAAAATAATAAGAATAATAACATTGCTAAAAATAATAAATACACCCCAACCACCCCAGTCTCCCCTGCAGTGTAAAGGCATTGATGAAGACACCTAAAGTCTCGTTTCACCTCAGACTTAAATAGATGCAGAAGTTGCACAAAGTTTAGCATTTTTTTTATTACTTTTAAATTCTTTCTGCATAATGCTTTTCCTTTAAAACAACGAAGAATTTATACACAAAATAATAAAAGTTATCTATTTTTAATATTTATTCTTTTTCAAAACATCATATCATACTACCTACCAAATATAATATATTAAAAAAGTAAGTGCTGGACCATATAGCTGAGTGGTCAACGTTGTGCTCTTTGGTTGCGGTGTTTACAGATTCGAATCCTAGAATTCTTAGACAAATTCTTAAATATATTTGTCAATCGATTTATGGATTTGTATTTGAAGTCATGAATAAAAACCAGCTGTAGTGAGAGCGATTAGTCAACTAATACTGCTCTTATCCTATCCCTATATTTTGTCTATTATCTATGTCTCTTCAAAAAATGAGAATTTGAGTGACTGAATAACAAGCAGCTCTCGTAACAAACGTTGCTGAGATACCATAATTAGCAGTTAGCCCATATGCTTCCATTAAAAGCGGATTTTCTAAAACCTTAATTAAAAACGTTAATTATCTAGTCTTCTTGAGTTAATTATATTAATTTCACTAAAAAAATATTGCCTTTCAGCATTTCAAATATATTTAGAACAAAAAACTCATCTATACCAACCTACCCTAGGAGAAGTAGGAAAGAAAAAATGCACCACAGTAATAAAGACTAAGGTCTTCAGACTCCCCACCCTCCTCCGGTGGATAATAGATACGCGCGAAAAAAAACCGAAGCGAGAGAAACGAAGCCGCGGTATATTGAATTTTAATACCTTATTGTTTTAATAACACCCAGGCTCCCCTATTTTTACACGCCCGGAAAGATTTTTTCTGAATTTTAAAATATTTGAACTTTGGCGTGTATGGGAATAAGGGAGGGTAGGGTGTGTGATTATTGATATGCATTATTCAATATTACGTTGAGAAATTTCGTTTATGAACATTTATTAATCGAGCTGTGAGGCATATTCTTTTTTCGTTTATCAAACATTGAATATAGCTATAGAGAATTCAAAATTTTTAAATGCGACTGTTTTCTCTGATAAGACAAAAAAATCATCGTTAATATATAATTCAGAACATTTATATCTATCTACCACTTTAACTTGGCCTCCGGTAAAAGTCGGAACTAAAGTAGTCATTCTACGGCTTGTAATTGTAATAAGGCAAAAAACGATCGTTAATATTTCTGCAAATATATCATTTAAAACATTCCTATTGATCTGTCATTTTAACTTGGCCACCGGCAGAAGTCGAAACTAAAATAATAGTCAGTCTAGGGCAGACGTAAGCTTGCAAGTGTTACGAAAAGTGGATATAAATTGCCTTAACTTGCCTCTTGCATTTTCATCATTATCAGCGAATTGTATTCATAATTGAAATTATAATAATCATACAAAACAGATATGGAATAATCGCCGCCCGATAGAACCGGCGTCGATTTCCAACCAAATACGTCGAATTACAAAGACGCCTTAGAAGAAAACAGGGGCGGCACTATAGGGAGCCGGAAAGGGGCTCAGGAACATAAAATTGGCCATAAAAAGGCGAGAAAGCGTGCCTGTACGCACCCCCTAAGTACTTTTTTGATATTCGCATATCTTCTGTATTTTGCGTTCGAGTGTCAGTCGCTCGACTGAATTCAGTAATTTTTATATTTAACTGTGATACTATCAAGGAAATAGTATACAAAAAACACGATATACTCGTAGCTTTAAATAACTTAGTTAATTTATGGCAACCTCTTGTATAGTATTATAGATACATTGAAATAATACTTTAGTAATTAAATTGTCAAAAATAGAAACAAATATATGATTTAAGTATAATGTCTGGTTCTAATGTATAACATATAGACTCCTTATAGAGTATCTCAATATAAGTAGTTTTACTTGACCTGGTAATTATTCAGTCGTTCAACCTCTCGTGTTCAATGAGGATGGAAGGATGCGACTAGGAAAGGACGAATAGTTATTAATTGTATATCGGTGTTGTTTGGGCATAACTTTTTAACTACAAAATGTTGAGTTTACTAGATTACGGTTTTAAACATTGAATTGACCCATTTTTTTTGACATATCATCAAATAATAATTGTGTTTCAAATGAAATACAGATGTCCGGCTTTTACCAAATGAAAGATAATACTCTAGTAACCCAATTTGTACTCTTATCACAAAATGACCAAAAGAGCAGTTGTTAGGTGATGCCCTAACAAAACAGATACATTTTTGATTTTCTGTAATTTTTTTACTGCACTAGTAATTATAGTAAACCTTTCTAAATATTGCTCTCCTTGCTGATTAAAATGTTAACTTTTAGTTTTTAGTCAATTTAAAACTCCGTTTGGAAGTAACATTTTTTTTACTGGAAATTTTTAAAAGTTACCAAATTCACGCTGCCTCTGCAACGCACATAAAATAAAGGAATATTAAAGCTATATTGCATATTGCTAACACGACGTTATATTTATTTTGCATATTCAAAATAATGTAACAATTTATTTACAAATTGTATGGACATAAAAATTTATTTAATACTTTGTGAATTTGAGAATGTTCCTCTCCAAATGTCTTACAATATTATTTTATTAATGTATGGAAAATAATAAAAGCAGATTGAAAACGAAAAGAAAAGGAAACCTAACGCAAATGTATCCGACATTATTTTTTATTATTTCAATATTTCACGTCTTTACTAAACAGCACTAATAAACAATAGTTACATTAAAATACACCCATGTTAACCACTTTTATCGCATCTAAAATATTTAGTTATTTTATTTTGAAAATGGATTAAAATAAGGTATTTATATTTTTTCTTTCCTTTTAAACCTACCACTGATTCTTTTTATAGAGCTCAAAGATACCTATTGCGAGAGATTTGAAACTGCATAATTCACTCTCGAAAGATATGACCATATTGAGTGGACCACTTTATACATAATATAAAATTAAAATTGATGACATAGGTATTCCACTGGCCGTGTTACTACATGTAACACGTTTCGCGTCTTTAAGAAGCATCTCAGACTGACTATATCGCAAGGTTGTTTATTTCTAAGGTAAACAGTGATTCTAATTCTTAAATTAAAAATGAAGGGTTGGGTGGGTTTGTATCCTTCTACTGGACATGGTGAAGGGGTAAGACAAACAATAATAGTTCTAATTACAAAATTAATTATTTGTGTTAGGAGGTGGAAATTCCAAAAGAATAGTAATGATTCACCTGTCCTATTTAAAATGTTATTTACTAATAATCAACTTCAGTTAACGGCTTTATTAAATTGTAAAAGCTCTAAAAATTCATTTTAATTTAAGAATTAGAATCATTGTTTACATTATAAATAAGTAACCTTGCGATATAGATGCTTCTTAGGCAGCCAACGCACTAGGCAGCCAGGCCACAGCAGACGGGCTGTGACAGCCAACATGATCTTCAAATTTGTATTGAAATGTATTCAAGCGAACGCACTAGGTAATCAAATATCGTTGGCTGCGGCAGCCAGTCGAAACACGCCGATCATACAGATAGCCTCAGAGGGGCTGCCTCGGTCTGCAAGCGCTTGTCGCGGCTGCCAGGCGTTTCTCGTGTTCAGCGATCAGTGCGAACTTGTGACATAGGCTACTGGCTGCAAGAATTGGCTGCGCATTATTGTGGCTGCCTAGTGCGCGGCCAGCCTTAAAGATGCGAAACGCGTTTCATTTAGTAACACAGCCAGTGGAATAACTATGTTATCAATTTTATATTAAAAATGAATTTCCCCAAAGTTACCCCCGAATCCAACGAAAATATCGCTGTTGCTTGTTACTTGATTTTATACTACAAAAATTCGAGCTACTTTTTAAACTATATTAAACGCATTATAATTGAATTTTTTATACGTTAATTTTGCTGTTTTTTGTTATTGTTTGAATTATTTACCTACTTTAATTTACTATCGTTTTGATTTGAAAACGTTTGTTTGGTTACTGTTTTAATTTTCTGTGCTGTCGGAAATAAATAAATGAATAATAAAGAATATTAAGTTTGAATTTATAATTCATGAATGCGACTTTTAAAACAATAAAAATGAGATACGGAATTCCCCGATTTTGAAGAATCCGATAATCTGCAAAGGCCGTCAAATACGACAGTCGAGCTGTTAAATATTGCATTTTCTCTTACCTTTGGCCAGGAGACTATGTGGATGGGTAGCTATTCATTTTCTTTTTTCTCCAACGTCAAAGGGATACTTTCTATGGACTGCCGAGTCGAGGACTGGCAACACTGCCCCCAGGGAACGGTGAATATCCGTTGAAGTCTGTAAACACTTGTCCGAAACATTGTAATATGGGGAGGCGATTTTAACAAGGGCTGGATTGGCCCAGCAAAATCTCTTACGTTAATAATATTTACCACTATCTTTAAAACAGATCATCATAACGGTATCAAAATGGCGAAGAATTGTCGTAAAACAATTCGATACCTTAGTTCCAAAGTATAACATGTCAAAAAATTGCAGTTTTGAACAAAGTATGAAGAAATGTTGAAAATACCGATATCTACCAGTTCCAAAATGTATGTAACAAATCGTAATCTGTGTTTGTACTTTAAATCAAAACTGTAACAACTACGAAAATCCTGTGAAATCATCTAGAATCATATTAAAACTCCTTAATTATTAATATTAGAAAAAAGTGAATTATAAATATAATATAATAGATACGAATATATTGTGTAGATAATCCTAGAATTTCATTAAAATCGACAAAATTTAGATGTACAGTAGAAGATTAAACCTACGCAAAATCGTGTTTCCTAATTATCTTAGAATTTTGGTTTTTGTCGGCGTCCGTGGTGTAGTTGGTAGCGTCGTTGGCTATGTTTACGGATGTCTCGGGTTCAATTCTCAGTGCAGACTGTTTTCATAAATTGATCTTTCAATATGATAACTCATCCGAGCCCACGGTGCGTAGCGAAAGCAATTAGCTAACCACTTGTCTTAGCCCCCTATCCTTCTATCCCTACTCTCTTCTAAAAAAGAGAGGTTGAGCGACTGAAAAACAATCAGTTATCGTAGAAAAATTGTGTTGAGATACCTCCATTAGGAGACCATATGCTCCACGCTGGGAGCGGACATAAAAAAATAGAGTTGTTACAGTTTGGAACTGAATTATCAAATTGATTTCTGCTTTAAAAAATGACCAATCAAATACAATACGATATTGTCAAAAATAGTAAAACATACTTCCCTTTACTAATCTTAAGATGGCTATTAGAAATTGTTGTTGGCCTTCCATATGTGCTTCATTCTTACAAAAATATACGTGGAAAAAATATTTGAACTATTGGTGACAGATAAAATCGAACGTCATATATGAAGTATATATAATTATTTCAAGAAGGACGAAATTAAAAAACAAAATAACCTTTCGATTATAACCTGCAATCCGGCCCTTGACGTCTGCAGACAGGTGAAATAATCCTAGCACCTGTAGATATAGATTGCGCCCGTCGCAAAGGAGATTTTATCCGATTATTTTCACTGTCTAATACCCACGGGGTATATTTATCTCCACCCCCACCCACGCCTAGTTATTATTACTCGCCTATATATGGCGAAACCAATAACTAAAATAAACAGCCCCTATGAAATGGTCACAACTACACAGCCCGTGGACACGACTTTTGTATCCGGAAGATTAAATAAAAATTGAGATAAATATTATTTTTTGCGTGTTTGATATTAATCAGATGAAATCGTTGCAGAATTATGATATTTTATGATAACTCTGTGGTCATATTCTTTTTCTTCCGAGTTGAATATTTAATAAATTTTGTCTTTAATAGTTCATGAACCAACTGTTTTATATACCTTGTAATTGTTAACATTCAATTTTATATAAATAGCCCTGTTATGATTGTATTTTTATCAGTTGATAACGCTCGTGATTAGCAAAACGAGTCCTAATGATTATAAACATGTGGAAGTAGTACAAACAAATTGTGTTTTATTTTTAAAATATAATGCCTTTCCACCAAGAATAGACAGTTAACACATTAAAAGTGATCAAAACATTGTATAAACCACTAAATTATACGATATAAACATTAGGTTTTAAATAAATATTTATTTTTTTGAGTTACGAGAAACTGAAAAACGTTTTTTGGCTCTCCTGTAATGTTACACTTGTAAGATAGTGTTGTTTGACATTAATCCTTCGATTACATCTGCTGTATTAGCTATCCCTAGACGAATTTAAAGTTAAAAAGTTGATTATTCATTATATCATAATTATCATTGTTCATTACCAAGTGCGTTGGGATATTAATTTCACACAATTAATTCGATATTTTAATTAAGCATGTCATATAAAAAAATGTACAGTCCCAATGTTCGTCTCGTTCCCCTTTTCCGATAGCCGCGAAAACTTTGATCCGTGAAATAGGGGAAGATCGGCCGATTCGTACCCCACCCACTTATTTATTATAAGCGGATTGGGAGAAGAAAAAAACAGAAAGTTCATCGGTTGTAATATTATTTCCTTTACAACACAAATTTCGTCTTGCCCGCAAATAAATACACTTCAAACTTTACGTAGAAATACAAATTACATTTCGTGCTATATTTTTATTGACATTTGCAACTTTTTTCGACGGGATTCGTGTGTTTTTTTTCCGTTTTATTATTGAGAAGAAAATTGGAACTGTAAAAGCGATTTTGTAAATCTAAAATATTCTTTCTTCGTCCATTTTTGTACAAATTTATATCATTATATAAAAACCGAATCGTATTTGCTTTTTATTTTTCTTATAAACTTAACGACGCAGTTATCTTGAGTGATGTGATTTGTTTTGTTCCGTTCGCCCTACTTAAGTTTGGTAAATTATTTTTTTTCTGTTTTATTTTTACGTGATTGAGCGTTTTTCATTTGTAACTGACAGTTTTTTATGGAATTATTAGGTTTATTTCTCCATCAAGTAAACATTCGTTCAAATATTTCAGTTATTCGAAAAGGGAACACAAGTTTTTTTAATTAACTACAAACCTAACTATGCCAAAAACATCACCAACTTACATACTATTAAGCATTCATTAACATATTTAATATAGGGGCAAGAGAGGACAACTATTAAATTAACTACATACAATAACTATCTTGAAAACATCATCAACAAACAAAAATATTAATCATTCATTCAAACATTTAATTTATTTTTAAAAAAGCAAATATTTGTAACGAACTAAATATCTAGCACATGGTAGTTTCTTATAAAACGATCGTCCACATCGTCACTCAGACATCATCAAAAATATCCATATTGAGATAGTGGGAAAAGAAATATATTCAAATGGTCATTATAAATCAAATATTATTAATTTTTACCGTATTTATAAACAGCTGTTTAACAATCACGTACTTTCAGAGAATAGTCAGCAGAAGGATATTTAAAAATATCCTCTTACTGAGCCAGAAATATCAACATTTATTTAATTTTTGAATTACTGAGATTTTTTACACTTCCATGTATTTTGTCACTAACGGCCCGGGATTCGCCTTTCGGCATCTTCAGGCATTCGAGCGCACGAATGGACTCTAATTGACAGACAGTAAACAGTGTCTAACGTTTATATAGAAGATACAAATACGACAAATATTATTTACTAGATAAAATATTATAAGTCTAGGATCCACACTGATACCTGAGTTAAAATTTCGAGAATCGCCTTAATCCTTATTTTGTAAACAACACATTAACAGAGTGGCCAATTGCCGCTTTCCAACTAATATTAGAATTACCAGTAATTTTACAATTATAATAGCATTGTGGGTTTCGACGGGATGCAATTCGACGAAAGGATAAATATATACAATCATTCCACATTTAGTTGCTTCTGTTAGGTGATTCAACGTATAGAATACAGCAACGGGGAGTTTGGAAGATTCAGCTGTTCGTTCAGAATTGGCAAGGAATTTAACTGGGCTCTATTGATTTCCAAAATTTCTTGATAAAATAATTTATGATCCCCAATGTTTTGATGCAACTTTTTATCCCTATCATCCGCATTCAACGATGTCTTAAATTATATTTATTCAACTCTATAGATTCTAAAGTTGAATAAGTCTGAATGATGAACTGGGTGATCGAAATTAAACTAGCTTTACCCACCAGAAGTTGAGCAATTTAGTAACGAGTAGTTCTAGAAAAAACTTCTATTGAGATTTCCGCCATTAAGAGTTCATATGCACCTATTATACCAGGGGTTCACAACCTTTTTTCAAAATATAATTCCACCCCTCCCTTGATAGTCTAAATCAAAATGTGCTTTCCAAATATGCATAGACATTTATTATTGAAAATTTTAAATAAACGGTAGCAATTGATTGAACTCTAAAATTTACTTCCTCTGGGAATTCTTCACTGGTTGGGTACCACTGTATTACACTGTTGAGCACACTTAAAGAGTATCGTAAAAAAATCATAAATATCTTTTTGACCACCCAGCCAGAGAGAATATACAATTAATCCATTTAATAATTATCCATATCTTAAATAGATAATAAAGGAAGTTTGTCACGATATGAAGAATTAATGAATGCACGTCTGCACTAATCCAAAAACCGCGTTTGATTGTTTTATAGTGATCGAGTCACTGATATACGAATCCGGGCGTGAATGTAGCCCAATAAAATTATTATCCAACGAGTCATAAACATGCTGAATCAAAGTTAAATGACTCTACGCGATGGCGCTTTCAGTGTTTATAGCGTTTCTAGATGTTGGGTGCATTTTCTAAGCCTATGGAACTCAGCCAACGATGTTCATTTCACTTGCAATATCCAAATAAACTAAATAACGTGTGTCAATTGAACTGTACGAACGCGACATTTTAGATTAGGGTTGTCGCAAATGACAGACAGTCCCGGTAATAAGTTCAAGCGGGAAAAATAGGCTCGCATTTTTCTGGTCAGAATTTTAATTCAGTTTCGGTCATAATTTTTAACACATTGGTCAGAATAAATAATTTCTGGTCAGTATTTCTAACCTAACCTAACCTTATATTCTGACCGTATAGAAACCGATCACGATCGTTATAAAAATTGCGGAAATAGTCACATTTTGCTTTATTTTTTAATTTAATTTTTCATTTTCATTTAACAAATGACTAACTACCAATCCTCTTAAATTATTGCATTATTTATTTTCATAACTAAAGGCCTAATGATTGCCTCAAAAACTATCTAAATACAATCAAAGTAGGAGAAAAAAATAATACAGTTTTCGACTAGTTAATTTTATCATTTTAATTGAAATTAGTAACTATTAATTATCTTTTCATCTAATCTACCTTGAAGCGTAGCAATATTTTTAATATGACTTATGCCGAAATAATTGTTTTGAAATACTCATACAAAACTTCCGCTGTAGATTCGTCGTAGATAAATAATATAATTTAATTAACCGGGAATTTGATGATTGTGGCGACCCTGTCGGTATCCTAATATCTGCGTTAATATCGCCGAATCTTAAACGTGGATAAATTGCTCGCATCTGGTGAAGAATGTGTATTTTTAGTCAACTACCAAACATAACTCATTGAAAAAAATACTTAGGCTGCCGATTCGGTCTCGGAAATAATCTGACAGGCCGAATTTAAATCGGCAGGGACACATTAAAGATGAAAGTGAGTCGAGTCGATTAGGTGAGTCGATTCTTAAAAGCGAAAACGAATATTAACTAATACACAGAGTCACTTCGTAAATTGGTCCAATAAATCATTTTGAGTTTTTAAGTTAAAAATGAATCATTGAATCACCCGAGTCCTCGAACTGACTAATCATATAAATCTTGTAATTTTTCATACATCTTAGTTTTTTTTTTGCTATTGTATAAAAATAATTATATATCAGAATAAATATCAAGGTAAAATAAATAAGACTTCTACAATCGAAATCAAGAACGATCAAGGCAGAACAATATATATAAAAGGGTTAAAAATAATTGCACTTCGTGTTAGACAGTATTCAAATCGTACATTTGAACTTTTATTTCGACAGCTTGCACTTTGGATTAGATAGTATTAACTTATTACACTCAAACTTTGATTTTAATAGTTTCCACTTAGTCACGGATTCTTTTAACAAAGTGAATTAAGTTGTAGTAGGTTATGTTAGGCTTGGTCTGGTTTTGTTTGTGTAATGTTTTCTAATGCGTGGAGCAAAGACAATATAGGCTGCCTAATATAGGATAGAGTTGCGACAAGTATTTTCATTTCATTTCAGCTTCGTGCAACTATCGATTTCAAAGTGTGAATGAAAACCACTTCTTCAATGTTAAAATATATTTTATTATATGGGATCACTATATTTTTAGTGAAAAAAATTTGTTTTTTGTAGAATGTGTTTGTTATAAGTGAAAGCTATTTTTTATAAATGTGAATATGATCTGAACAAAAGTGCATTTAATTGTAAGCCTATATAAAATAGTTATATATACATAAATTAATCGCTCACGCGTTATACGTATATATAATATAATTTTAGACATCATAAACATCCATGCCTACGAATAGAAATCTATAAATCAATTTATGAAACTGTCAGAATTTGAACTCGAGACATCCTTAACTGCACTGAAGCGCGATCAATAAAAATGAGACGTCGCTAGAGCGATTAGCTTAGCAATAGTGCTGTCTTGACTCTATCCTTCTATCACTTATCTCTTCGAAAAAGAGACTCAGCAACTGAGTAATAAGCAGTTCTATTGATATACCTACACTAGAAGTCCACATGATCCATATTGAGAGGGGACATGGCAAATATATCGATGACCTAGTTCCATAGTGATACAACTATAAATTGGTAGCTTTGAGATACGGCCGATCAAAGCTTTAACTCATCTAAACTGACTCGTAAAAAGTGATGGCTTATTATTTGTATTATGTATGTAGTTTCTTTACGGAATTACACGATTCACAATAATATATTTCCACAATACGATATTTCGATTTGTATGCATTTATATGAAACTGAGAAATTATTTAATTTTGCCGATTTCCACATGCAAATATCTGTCTTTTGAGAGAAAACCTGTACATTTTACAAGCTGTACTTTTGTGGAACTGTATAAGAGCGATGTTCGAATATAATGGCTAACTTAACTGACATTTTTGACCTATCGTCCTATGGAACTCGGCCATCAATATATAAATATTTTTAATTATTCATTTCTTCGAATATAGCTTATAATTTAGTGGCATATTCACTTTCTAATTACACCACTCAAGTGTTTTTAATCTGAGCTTCCATTTTGAACATATTTTTATATGTATTCGATGTTTTCAAGCCGATTAATTCTGAAAACCTTTGCAAATTGCGTGTAAAGTATTGGCTTAAATCCATTCATCTGTGTAGCTTAACTATGATCGTTTTATCCTTAGAAAAATCTCATTAACAAGTCGTCTTTCTAATCTACCGAGATCTAATCATTCATTACCTCTCATTATATCTTCATTGAGAAAGTGAAGTAATTAGCAAATGTGACTGAAGTTATGTGACAGGAGTATTACCCGAAATAGAGTACGAAAATGCGGGTTTGCCACTGTCGAACGATTCTAAGCGAAGCGACTAACTAGGGCTAGATTAATCGATCCTAAGAATGGTTATCGATCATTGTCACGAATGCTGGCATTGTGTTCGACGCTTCGGGAATGTTCGGCGATCGCCGTTTTCCTGCAGCTCAATAATTAATCCTCTGAAAACTTTATTTGATCTCATGTGCTATCAATAAAATAAAATTAAGCTAATCCCTTATTTTAATTTAATCTATAATATGTAACAAATTGGACGGGAATACAGTAATATACATATAGACAACAATAATATCGTCGCCGTACTGGCAGAAGTTGGTAATTAACAAAATTTACGGAAACTAAGTAAGTGCACAAGCAAATTCTTGGATATCAACGACTAGAATAACTCGGTAGGTACATTAATTATACAAGTTTGGAAAAACACAGCAGTTTATTTTATCAGAAAGGGATAAAAAACTAGAAGTTCACTATACGGACTCCACATACACTTTCATTAAGATATTAAAGATTGGAAAGAAAAATTAAATTACAATTCAATTGATCAATTATAATTAATTAGTAAAAACCACTGCAGTTATATTTGTATTGATTTGTTTTTAATGCAGTCATAAACGAGTTATATCAGACGTTAAAACGTAAAATATTGAAGGAATTTTCCTTAAATGTTTTGCAATGTCTAAAATGTAGATATGGTAACTGAGCTTAGTATGTTGTAGTAACCGTCGTTTCTTATAAGAACTAAAAAACGCTTAACCAGTAGAGTGATTTGAATGATACAAATAATATAATATTAAGCACGTCGTGTTCATTAAGAATAGAGATATTTCGTCTGCCGCTTAGTCACCCGGAGATAAATTTAGATGCACGAGTACAAGTGCTCATTTATGTTCTCTATTTATTAATAAATGTAATAAACATATTTTTACCACCAGTCGAATCTCTTCATGTCGCCGGTGTATCGACGCGTTTTATTTTCAAATCAACCCGTTTAGACTCAGTTTATAAATCAATAAATAAAATTTTATTTTTAAACCATACCAAAACGCAACTATTTGTCGTTTTCGATATTATTACGCGTTAATTCCTAGTTAAGTTTTATCTTAAGTCATTGAAAAAAAATGTAAATAAATGAAAAAAATCAAACATAAATACTAAGCTCAAAACAATATTTTGTATATGAGACGTCTAGAATCATAACTCACAATCTCCAGCATATGCAAAAAATGAGTTATGAATACAGCATTATTCTTCGTGTTCACATCCACCATTTAAATTATAAAATATCTTCCTAAACATACAAACACCCATCTAAAATGAATGTGAAAATTTTGTTCATTTTCAAAACTTATATTCTCTAATGACCCATAATTTTCTAAACTAATAATCTCCATTCCAGCCAATGAGAGTGCAATATTGTAGTGTCAGGGCCACCAGTGTTTGTTTACATATCATGGTGTAAGCGTCTGTTCTATGCATTTGTAACTGTAGCATGAAAACTGGTGGAGATTTTCAATTATGATACTAGAGCCTTCGTAACCTTACAGAACATTTTAAACGTAACTTTATGTTTTCGTAAATGGAGTTTGAAACTAAAATTGTAGAACTGGGCTCGTAATAAGCAATAGTACTATTGAAAATGCATCCTCTCCGAAACCTGTCCTGATCGTAATTAAAAATCGTGAATAAAAGCAAACAGTAGATTAAGTGGCAGCAAATGCGCAAAGACAGTTAATAAAATAATTAGAATTTTCGGTCCTTAACCCGTTGACTCCCGAACACCAAAGCGACATGTTTATTCCTCGCGTCCCATTCCCGCGGGTATAAATAGTTAGTCAGTGTTGAGTATTTATTTTGGAGATGGGGAATTTTCTATCGGTGGGTTATATTAATATATTGACAATATTTATTTCCGAAGTGGACTTGCTCGCGCGCGCCGCTCGATTTATCAACCCAAAGAGACGCTGGGCCGTATTTTACTCTAATTGTTGTTTTAAGACTCGTCTTGAGATTTATAAAGAAAAACGAATTTTTTGAAAAGGTGTATTTTTTATACGTCTTGAGAGTGAATTAAAAAATATTCTTAGCAATACGACTGATTCATTTCCTGTGTGTTAAAGTCAACTTAAATCAATTGAATAATTTAGTAAAATCTATATTCGTTGGCTATTTTGCTATCGAATATAAATTGAAATAATTTTCTTAATTTTTAAATTTGTATAAAAGATGTAATTGAATAATCACGTTTTTTCACACCCAGTAAAACAACAAGTAGAATAATAAAGCTATCAATTTTAACTTTGTATTACAAAATAATTTCTAGAAATAGACCGCCGAATTCATCGAAATAAGATAGTAAAGAGTATATCGCTGTACAGTATTTGACTAAAAATGACAGTTTCAAAATATGAATTACAAAATATGGAGAATCAGTTTAAGTTTTTTTAGAAATTTATTTTACTATAATATTTAAGATAAATTGTATCACGCTTCTATGAATATCAATGGATTGTAATTGTTTTAGTGCAATACTGCAACATATTATATAAATAGATTTAATTTAAATATGTGAGGAAATTTAAAATGGTTCTTTATTACTATAAAATTTTTACTGTACTGAGCCAGCGATATTTTGTAAAGCACTTAACGTAAAGGAAAAAAAAAACAATGAAAATTCAGACATACTTTCGTTATAATATAAAACAAGAGTTTATTTTAAATGGGGCGTGTCAAAACATGTTTTATTCAATTTCTCGCATTTTTTTTAATGTAGGTAACGTAATTTTCGGTATACCGGAAGGTTCTGAAGCCAAAATTATCAAATAGATAAATCTCATTCATATTATCTAACCGAAAGCTTTAAATTAAAAAAAAAAATTGCAGAGATTGGCGGTCTTTATAGATAATGTCTAAATGCAATAATTACTCCAGGCTTCCGTGGAAAGTGTGGATAGAGGTGTTGTAATTATCAAGGCTCATATTCTTCGCACCTTGCTTGGAATATTACCACAGTACTAAAAAGTGTTAATGCTATCTGCTACAGGCAATGTGTAGAATAACAATTCTAAATATTTTTTTAACATAATATATTCAACCTTTATTTTAGGTTATGTTACATTGTATCCACAGCTTCTCAAACACATTATTATTTTCAGCTTAAATATTTTATTAGTAATATTTTAATATATTCACATCCTTCTGTCATACTTGAAGAAATTATCAAACATAATGTAATATATTATTAACTTCATGAAGATTGAAAGAAGCTTGGTAGAGGCATAATCCAACAGCGAATTAATTACATCTCAATAAAGTAACAAAAAAATATTTTCTTTAAAAAGGTAAAAAAGTATCCAAGTATTTTCTCCCAAATGAATCACGTTATCATTAAAACTACTGCTATTATATCGTCGGTATAGTGGCAGAAGACGTTAAGCCATAAAACCTAATTTTGTTATAATCGACTTTTAAGAAAATCATGAAATTTAATTCATTCTATTTTCATACCTTAACCATTATTTATTGAACTAACCACTTTATGAAATTCGTTAATCATCTACGAATTCGATTGTCGTAGATTTGTAATTCTTTTTTATATCAATGTTAATTATAGTTTTTTGTCACTTATAACTGTGAACGAAATTGACTAAATGCATACTGATTTTTTTAAATAACGTAAGAAATACATGGATGCGGCTGAGCTTGTTTTTTTAAATGACAAAGCTTCCCAGAGTCTATCCTACTGCATTTATATTCATAACTCAAAACAGACAATTTTAGACTTATCGCCTTCTGCCACTTTGCCGACGATATTATACTGTATGATTCTACTAAATAAATCAAATCAGTTATATTTATACTGACAGTCTTCGAAAAATATACTGACAATTTTCTGAAAAGTCTACTGACCGTTTGTTAGATGCTGCAAAGTGTAAACGTTGATGAGTAGTTAACCGTTTGCCTGCAACGCGCGTACATATTCACAAAGATAGTTACTTACCGTGAGGCCGATGACTGCTTAATTGCAATAATGACAAATGCACTCGGTTCCCGTTTTGAGTATTGAGAGGGTCACCGCTCCAAAACGCATTCTGAGGGAACCGCCGCCGGTTTCCCGGAATCACAGAAATAAATGCCGCCGCCGAAGTGGGACCGAGGGCTACCAATTTGCTTATTAATAATATTGATTCTCACAATCTCCACGTATATACAATAATACACCGAAATTTCTTAAGTAGATGATTTTAGACAATTTATCACGCGATACATTTTCGAATAAACGACCAAGAATCTCTTATTTACGAGAACCGTTTGGTAAGCCATTTTTGTAACTTCTGTCAATTTAAAAAAAAAACGCACTAGATTTGCTATCGGTTGTCGTCTTGCCAGAATAAAATCATCGCCTATGAAGTAGTGATAAAAATCACAATCAATTTATCATTATAAATCAGGAGCTCCCAACCATAGGGGAATTCGCCTCTAAGGGGGAACTGCGGCCGTTGATTAGAGATTTTCAATATTACATATTTGGAAAGCACCTTCTGAGTTAGAGTGAGACTATCTTGGGAAGTGGGGAATTATATTTTGAGCATTGGTGAAAGGGGGATGAACAAAAAGGTTGGGAACCTCTGACTTTTACAATTGTCCTCTTTTTACTTGTGATAGTAGTATTTTTAGATACACAAAAATAAAACACATTTAGAAAATATTGCTCAACTACTTGACTTCTCGGGTTATTTAGATTCTGACCGAATCTTTCTCAACGCGTTACTAGAAAATGGAAGGATGAAGCGAGCTTAAAATAGCCGTTTTTCTGTGACGAACATATACGAGTTTTTTTTTCCATTTTTTAGTAATATATTGAAATTATTAAGTCACGTAACCATTCATTGGTCTTACGTGTCATGATTCGTCGGACTTAAGTCAACTGTCTACCCTAGCTTACGGCACTAATTCCAGTGTTATTAAAATGCAGTTATGTCCAATTTACAAGTTACAACAGAGTCTGTGTCTATTGTTTAAATTACAATTACCCGGTTTGGCGGAAACACTCATGAATGAACGAGAAGTCATCTGAAATATTATTTAGAAGACATTGTGAACACTGTCTGGCACATCGGTGCTCAACCGTTGGTAATCGAACCGGCTGTGCCAAAATTATTTATTAATTATTTTTCATTATAATCTATTACAATAAAGTAATGATATTATAAAACACAAAAATAGTCTTCTAGAAAAAAAAAACTTTGACATAGATCGAGTGATTTATTCAAAATGATTTACTGTACAAAGTCTTTACTATACTGCCGCGTTCATTGAGTACAGTAATCGTGTAAACATAGTTACACACTCAACACTTTTTAACGATCGTTATTACGTATTTCCGACTGTACACAAACAAAAAAAAACAGTGAACATAATATCGTCGTTATTCCGGAAGAAAACACTAAGCCAAAAAAATTACATATTGAGGTAGTTATACCAAAATGTTCCTTATTTCGAACTCTACCGTACGAAAGAACACACTTATTTTTATGAATTATACTTTTACCTAAAAACAGTTTTTTACAAACAAACTAAATGAAAGTGGTATGGTATTTCAAACATTTGAAAAATTTCAAAGTCCAAATACAAAAAACTAGTAATTTTCATTTAGTGTCTTCTTCTAGAACAATGACGATATTTTAGCTACATTTCTTATTTTTGGAAATTTCCGTGCTTAATTAATTATTTCTTTTTGTTTCAGGTGAGGATTTTTATATTCAAAAGTACTTTCTACAATTTTTTAGAGAATGAGGTAAAATTTACTCTTAATAGTGTCTAATATTTACATAATTATGTGTACACAATTTTCACATAATCTAATACGCATAGAATAACAAAAAAACTTTAAAACGTTTTAAAACGCGAATACAAGCATATGTTTTAATTTATGTTATGTTATGTGTAGTGACGAACAGAATAAAACATCAATTCAATTGCATACTTTTATTAAACAAAAGAATATCGAAAAAGTAATTTTTGAACAAAGAATCTGTGTTATTCGCTTAGAGAAAAGGGTAGCCGTAGCTCTACTTCAAAGGTTCTTAAACTTAATATAATACGATGCAATTTATTCGTTACGACTTTATTACGCTGAGCATTACGTCAAAAAATAATTGTTTTTTTGTATCGAAGCATGTTATAGTAATAATAGTATGGCCAACGTCACGCGAGATCAAATCACTCTTTGATTATCCGCGTTCGATACACGGATGCCGTGTCAAAAAATCAAATTCCTCATCAGAAATTGTTATTTTTCAAAAAACAAAACGTCAAAAAACTTCCCAAATTGTCATGGCGTGACATACGAGTATTAAAAAATATTTTTTCATTTTTTTTCTCGGTACTCGAGAACAGTTCCTCGAGCTGACGGTGATTGTCAACCTTTGGCCCGTGGGTTGGATACATAAGAACTTTTTTTAGTTTAAAATTCAATTAGCATTATATACCTAGTCGAAAATTTTATTGTATTAATAATATCATGTGTTGATATGATCTTCTTTCATTGTGAAACCATATTTATTAGTATGAAATATTAATCAAAGAGCAATTCAGGAAAAAATATTTATGTCTAAGTACAAACTGGAGTATGAAAAGAAACTTCAATAATTTTAACGATAAATCGAGAGTATACTGATACAACGCATTAAGTCAGTTTTTGATAACTTTCTGTTTTAAATGTCAAAACAAATGTGTGCAATTTGACGTTCTACGTACTGGTAGAACGTAGAAGTCATGATATTTTTTTATTCTAGTGAAAAGCATGATATAACTCATCGATAACATATCTTATGATTTGTATTTAAGAAAGATTTTTCTTTATGTTGTACGAATCTTTTTAAATGCAATTATGTCATACCTTTTTAACGACTGTCTTTCAATCTTCTGTCAGTATACAATCGAAATAACCTTATTTATCACTTTTAAGAAGTAAAATATTTACTTTTGTTCTAAGACACTTTTAATAAAGAGTCCGTTGGCAACCATTCAAAAAGGTTTTACGCCACTTCTATCATATATGTATCAGTAATTGATTCTATCCAAGAAATGATCAAAAAAACCATGTTGATACATTATCTTTTTGTCTCGAGCAATAATGTAATGTGAGAAGGAACAAAATAACGAGTGTTACTCCGATATTAATACATGTATACACGCTACCTCCATTTTTTTTCATCTCAAATATATATTACAGTAACTTATGAAGATTTTTTTCGATCCGATCGTATATTATGATTACAATGGCCTTATCTTGTGTAACTAGCCTAAATAGGTAACTAATAATACAGCACATTTATTATATATGCCTACGTATGTATTAATCTATCATTAGTATTGTCTCTTTTACAAAAGTAATAACGACACATAATTATACAGAAAAAGTTTTAGAACAATTGGATTTGAGGGCTTGCACTTTATGCTGTCGTTAGATGATTTACAATTTATTGACATGATATTCATTGAATTTATTAATATCTTTAAATTATCGTATCATTTAACTAGATTGACTGCATTTATTACGCAACCATTGTTTTTTTACGATGTTGTAACAACACATTATCAGATTGAAACACATAATATCGTCGCCGTTGTGGAAGAAAACATTAAATCCTAAAAATGACATATTGAGTTAGTTATATCAAAATGTTCCTCACTTCAAGCTCTACCGTATGGAAGAACACACTTATTTTTGTGAATTATACTTTTACTTAAAAACAGTTTTGTACAAACAAACTAAATGAAAAAGATAAAAGTTTTCAAACATTTGAAAAACTGATTCATTTTACTGTATAAGATCACCGTCTTTTTCTTTTAATTGTTTCTAAAAATTGACAGAAAAATATACTTTTTTATTTTCATTTCATAAAAAATGGGTTCCTACCAACAAATCGGCGCTGTTCTGGAAGAAAAAATGACATATTGATTTAGTTGTATCAAAATCTTCCTTATTTCGAATTCTACCGTATGGAAGAACACACTTATTTTTATAAATCATACTTCGACTTAAAAAAATAGTAGAAACAAAAAAATTAAAAAGGTACAGCAATTTAACCGTTTTACAAACTTCAAAGGCCAATTACTCAAAATTAATATTTTTCAGTTAGTGTCGTCTTTCAGAACAGTGACGATATATTCAATATCGGCTGGTTAAAACTAGTAATTACAACTTAAATTTTTTTGCTACGGCAAAAACTATAAAATATAACTTACAAATGAAACAAAAATACTCAAAGTATAATATAATATAAGTCAAAGAATGCTTAATCTATGTTACTTTTCCAAGCTATACTTATTTAGATAATTGTTCTGGATTTCGGATTTAATCTAATCTGATATATTGCTCTTTGTATAGAAGTACAATTTTGCAAAGCAACTCAACGTTACAAATTTTGGACATAGGTCTTTTTAGCGTCGGGACACATGTACCATTATTAACGTATTTTTTTCACTTTTTACCATATACAAGACCAATATGACTCAGTTAGACTTTCCTAAGTATATTATTTAGTTTAATAATCCACAGGTACATGTTCATTTGTCCATCACGCGATCCTGCCTTAGCCTCGGATTAATAACGTTATTCAGTTTGATTATGTAGTGATTGGCAATCAAATTGTCTAAAACACTCTGTGGACCAGAGGTTTTTTTTTTTATTTTTTCAACCATCCGATTAATTATCTCGCTAGTATATATTTAACGCTCAACAGTTGTGAGCTAGTGGCTTTTGTAAATGAACAAAAACAATGATCTTATGATGATTGGTGTGTAGTCTCACACTGGACGTCAAATTGTCAAGGAGTCTGCGGGGTGGGATTGATTGAAAACATCACATTCACCTCATATGTAAGTTTTGGGTTGAGAATGAAAGCCACGTTTCGCAAGTCTGTAACATTATCAACTTGCTGATTTACAGTTAACAGACTGACTACCCTTCGCCAGTCTCTCTACTTTAAGTTATATTGTAATGTTTTTATCTAAAGTCTTCTTATTAGTTTGTAGGATAGTTTTCGCGCCACATAATCTAGAATCTAGACTCATAAAAATATTTTTGCCGTCATAATTGGACATAGGCGTGTTAAATTTGCACATTTAGTTTGATTGAATGATATTCACATTTTTTTTACACTTCTTTAAAATACTAATTTACAAAAAAAAATGGTAGGTACTTAATATCAACTCAAATATAACCTTTGAACCATCGCGTATCTTTGTCCGTATTATTTTAAACACCTGTAATAATTATAATCAATTAAAGATGTACCGGTAAGGAAATGATTTAATTAAAATATTTTGTAAAATTGTTTGCAATATGTGTATTAAATAATATTTCATCATGATATAAAATATGTAGACTAGTTTATTAACGACCATATTTTATAAACTTTCGTTTTTCAAAGCAACCTTTCCAGAGACCGAAATGGAAATTTTTCTTAAAAAAATTCCAATCCGTTACATTTCAAGCACTGCTTTAACCCAGCCTTCTTTAGTAAACTTAACGTTAAAAAAAAGATATTTTATATTTCAATGTCGTGTGACGAACTATTTTTTTTAATAGCAAGTCACAGATGTCTTAGTCAGTAGTATTTTTGATGCAAAACATCTGAATCGAAACGGAAAAAAAATGTGCCAAATGGTTTTTTTTAAACTTACCTTAACATATTACATCTATCTCTCCGCATTGCGATCATTTTTATCGCCCCGCGATCAATTCAAGTTTAAATTATTATTTTTGATGAGAAGAAATAATATATTCGAAAAAAATGTGCTTTTCGCAGGATAAAAATGAAGTAACGCAATTTTATTGTAAATACATCATTAAAATCAGATTTTCCTTTGATATGATAAAATAACAAAGTACTTAAGTCTACAAAATTTTATTAGATAACTGATAGCTATTTCGGCTTGACGCCATCGTCAGAACCTAGTTCGGCGACGACGACGACGACGACAGAACGATAGTTCCGACGATGGCGTCAAGCCGATGTAGCTATCAACTACCTAATAAAATATTGTAGAACTAAATACTTTGTTATTTTATTCTATTATAATGGAGTTCTATCAAGTAAATGTCAATTCAATCAATGGATTTTCTATTATTTTACGGTTATTATGATGTATATTAATGTTATATATATAACGAGTTTTTGCTACACACTAACAATATTTGACAGTGGAATATAGTAGATTCCTCCCTCCCCCGCGACGAATCTTCTTCTTTAAATCGAATGACTTAGCTACCTATCCTACTGAATACAGTAGCTTACGAAATACTACATTAAGACTCTGGTACGTACTTCAGTTATGGATACCGGGATATTCACGATTTTTTTCATAGAGTTGTAATTTTTTTAGTTTTAATGATCATTACCCAAAATAGGATGGAAGTTAAAAACGATGAGAGCTCTTGGAAATAAATCTGTTTGCGAAAGCAAAAGGGCGTTAAGTATAAAATTGGTACTTTTCAGGAGAGCCAAAACTTTACTAATAATTCAAAAGCATTGATTCGACTAGTCTTTTTTCTCTTATATGTAGTTATTTTAGCATATTTAACTCATTGTTCAATTTTTAAGACTGTGCACAGAAAGGAACCCATATTTGTTTATTTAGAATCTTCTCTGCTTAAAAATTTAACTTCTTTATAAATTACTTTTTTATATTTTTTGTAATATTAATATACACGGCGTCGTTCGTTATGCATATAAACATAAAAATATTTATATTATCTGTAATAGATTCCTTTTAATTTTTTTTAAAAATGCATTTCAAGTTGTACAGAATTTGTCTCTTTTTTACGGCGATAGCCCACCGTGACAAGCACCTGCCATTATATATTTTTATTTCCTGACTCACAGTAAGATGTTGATTTTAACAGAACGCTGAAGAAAAAAGCATATATAATATAGATATATGTGCTCAGGAGATGAAAATCTCACTCGAAAATAGAGCGTGATATATTTTAATAATGACATTAGGGTACAAGAAGTGTTTCTCTTTAAGATTTAGTTCGACAACGTTTGACATTCGTTCATTTAAAACGAATGTTGGACGAGTATTTTCCTATTAAAATTCTAACTCATTTCTTTTCATATAATCACCCTATCTCTAATAATTACAATCAGTGAATATCTTAAGTCCTTTCATAACTATTCAACACAAAAAAAATGACTATCTCATAAACTTTAACAGTTTTGGTCCACCGATACTTTAGTAACTGTAACTAAAACTTCTTATTTCTTTCAAAATACTTCATCTTCGACTATTCAAATCAGCGGTATTGATTTGTATCGACACCCTCATTCTATCTCGAGTTGTTTTACGCTGACTTCATCATATTTACCTTTTCTAATTCATTCTTCACTCCAATTATTTGGGAACATATCTACACGTTGTGATCTAGCACTTCTGCCACAATTATCTTCTCTTCTAAGGGTATCAACTTTTTTTTCTTTATACACAACTAATGATCATCTTTATTGTTCTCTTTTTTCTGATAAAGATTTATCAATCAAATACAAGTTTGGGAGAATCATTCTTTTATTTCAGATGATATACAATTGAAAGATATGATTCCTCATTTTCTCCGGTGTCTTATAAAATTGTTCAATATATTGGTAGATAATTCTAAAGAATGAAAATCTTGCATCGTAAATATGCCCATTAATTTGACTAAATCTTTTAATAGTTGAGAACCGTTGCATTTCGTCTTCTTCATGATTTCATCAGCTTTTGTATGATCGCTACAAAACTTTTTAAATGTTATCTCCACACAAACAGATCCCGCCTCCCGATACAAAATATTCAGCCGTTTGACAAATTCAATCACCGTACATCATTTTTTATTTGACTTGTAGCTAAAAACATCTGTCGAGATGAAGTAGTGCGCTCAATTTAATGAAAGGGGGCTATTTTTACAGGAATCTATCCTATCATTCACGTGCACAACGTTTTAACGACTGTGACACTGTTTTTTTTTTACTATCAATATTAATTATTTATTTAAAATATTTACGTTTGAACATTATTAATTTAAGGTGAAATCTAGTAAAAATATACAGAATATTACAAAATTTAATCCGTCAGAAAAGTTAATCTTAGTTTTCTTTTTTTTTATTCTAATCGTTTGAACGAATTTCTAATTTTTACGTGTGATAAGTTGAGAAAAATTATATTGCCTATTGTCTCGTGAGAATTAAATTGTTCTATGTCAATGTTTTAATAAAAATAAATAAAACCGAGAATACGTTGTTGTTGTCTATGTAAATATTATTATTGTCACCTGTTTGTAAGCCCGTTGTGGAATAAAAACGGAAATTTGAAAATAGAACTCACTCAATTTGAATATCCGTTACAAATAAAACACTATGTAATATTCGCTTCATTAAAATCAATTTCCGTGTTGTAGTGTTTTAAGACATGCCCGGAACATAAAAATATTAAAGCAACACTTAAATGTTAGGCGGCATCAAAGCTCGAGGACCGGTAGACGAGAGTTATTATAGATTTGTTAAGTAATTTATCAAATCTACGAAGGATAGTCATCACCACTAATCTTGTGTTGGAAGTGTGTGTGTGTTTTTTTTTTATTTCTGGCAGCGAATGAATTTTATCGGTTTTGTATCTTGCGACATTGGTGGCTGGCAGATGACATTCCTTAGATATTATATTAAAATCTAAATATATTGCACGCATAAAACTACGGAAAAGATGTCAATATCTCAACGCAGGTTTTAATGTTTAATTTTATATTCATAAATATACCGGTATTTTTAGAAACCCGGAATACCAAATTAATCCCGGTAAAACTTTTTACATAAAAAAAAATGTAATGTAAAAAATCCCGGGATTTTTTAGACCGAAAAAAAGTCCCGGGATTTTACCGGAAAAATATTTTTTTGTTTTATTTGCTATATAAAAAAACTGCTTATAAATACTGGCACTAAAGCTTCGAAAATAATATATATTAAACATTTTGTAGTGTCGCCTCGACTAAAATTAATACTGAACTGTCGTAAGTATCAAATAATTTTCGAATATTATCTTTCGTTACTCATAATAATAATTTTATTACTGTCTGTCTGCTACTGTCCTGCTGAAGAGGACTCATTAACCAAACTTTTTTATTATTATTTTATTTCTTTATTATTTTCCCTCTCAAGATTCGACATTTGATATATCCTCTGTCGGGCCATTAAGTGCTTATTCACACGGAGAGCATGTGGTAGTGAAGTGTACACATGTGAGGTACCTACTTTTTAATATTATGTTTATTTGTGCCTAAATGTAATAATATGCATTGCCTGACAGCGCCGCATTAAGGATTTAAAGCGCCATCACTATCAATTAAGGTATCCAATCCCGGACCCCTTTTCTGATCCCGGGATTTCGGGATTGACTTTTTCTCAATCAATTATTAACTAAGTATCAGAATATGAATACAAAATATAATTCAAAATTATAATAATTATGAACACGTGCAAGCACACAAAAAATGTTTGTAAAATATGTAGGTACCTAGGTATCTTCATAACTATTCAAAAAGTATTTCCAAGCAGAATCTTGGGCGTTTATTTTCTTCGATTGTTTTGTATTTTATTAGTAATTGAAGAAATGTTACAGTTAAATGACAAAAAATCTTCACTGCAGCATCTAAAAATAGAATAGTGGTCAACTGTTTTTTGTAGATAATGTCTGTTCCTGTCCGCTCACAAAATATGAGTTTGAGAGAGAAGACAACACATATATCAATTATGTTTAAAATATATAAATCGAACATACCTAGGCACTCGACAGTCGTATAATAAATCGGGTAATAATTTTCATTTTATATTTTATAGTTCATCGGAGATAAGATTAATAATTTACATTTTAATATAAATTATTTTTTACTATTTTATAGCGATTCCCGAATTCCCTGTATTGGTATTTAGTCAATCCCGGGATTACGGGATTGACTAATTGCTCGGGATACCGGGATCGGAAGTCCTACTATCTATGTAAAAAAACAAATTTAGTCAATTTAATATTTCTCACTGCAAATCGTTAGCGGAAAGACATTATTATATTAGATTTGTTGTTTACTATATATATAGTTTTATCACGTTTTCATTTATCTATACGAAACTGTTCTACCTTTAATGCCGTATCGTCTGGTAACACAACAATTTAAAAACAGGTGTAAACATTTTAGATTAACTCTTCAATTTGAATCTTATATCTTGTACAAATTCATTACTTGCTGAACATTAAACACTAAAGTGTTCGATTGACTCACAAATATTGAATATTGTTTAAGCCACCACTAGTATCTCCTGCATAACCTTTTCCACCATTTATATGTAACTGTTTCACTTGATACTAACCAGTTGAGAAAAACCAGTAGTGCTCTTTTTTAAAATTAGTAAATTGATATCAAAGTGGGACATAAGCCATCTACGAAAATGTAGAGCAAAGGTGATTTTTCATTTCATACATATTCCACAATGCATCAAACCCGGCAGCCATAACACTTCAAAGTAAATTCTAGCTCTGTGGTTGGTCAATGAGTGTATGTCCATTGATTTCGCGAAAATGGATGTTAAGTGTCCGCTTTTATATAAGAGCTTTAAACTCAAAAATCTGTATAATATCGTTCGATTCTGATATTTTTGATTGAGTTTTTTTGAAAAGAGCATCACTTGCACTACCGAAAACAATGAAAACATGACGTGGCGTTTGTCCGACTTTGATATCATTATACTCAAATATATCTAATGTGTACGAAACAAAGTTTTGATTATATCTTATAATTTCTTTCCGCCGAGGATTAAAAATAATAAATATTATATAATTTAAGACATCGACTGAGGGTGCTTGATGGAATTTCAATATTAAATTTGGATTATTGAGATTTTGTACACTTCCATGTATTTTGTCACTAACGACCCGGGTTTCGCCTTTCGGCATCTTCACCACTCTGTCAATATGGTGTTTACAAAATAAGGATTAGGGCGATTTCCGAAATTTTAACTCAGGTATCGGTGTGGCTCTCAGACGTATAATGTATTGTCTCGTAAATGATATTTGTCGCATTTGTATCTTCTATATAAGCGTTAGACACTGTTTACTGTCTCTCAGTTCGAGTCCATTCGTGTGCTCGAATGCCTGAAGATGCCGAAAGGCGAAACCCGGGTCGTTAGTGACAAAATACATGGAAGTGTACAAAATCTCAATAATCCAAATTTAATAAATATTAAATTCAAAAAAATTCTTTGTTTTCCCACGCACCTTAAATATGCGCTCCGTGCAACCGTACGCAGCCCAAATTACGTGTGCACCTGCCGGCGACCCTGTGTGTCATTTACACGCGACAAGCATGTTTCTCTTGCCAAGTTTTCGGATACAAACACAGCCATGCTCATCTGTGAGATATAACAAGTCATCGAAGAACGAGTGCATTAGTCATAATAGACTGTTTAAAAATTACCAAATGACTAAACCGTGGTCCAGCGGTATAACTCACGAAACGGCTTAATAATTAAGCTTAAATAAAATCTATTTAATTCTTTTAAACACGGATTTTAAACATACAATTCTGACAGTGACTGTGGTGAAAAATGACTACCGTTGACACGAAAGTTACTGTACGGTGAGGTGAATTTATTCGGCGTCAGGCAATTTGTTGTGTATTTATTTGACGCGATTGTGAATCTATTATATTATATTTTCAAGTAAAAATTAACATAAAACAGTACATTAAAATAAAACACTTTCTTTCAAAACCGTGTCCGCTCCCAACGTGGATCACTTAAAAGGTTATTTAAATAAACGCGGTTGTAATTATGTCAATTTCCTTTTTAAGATATTGTTTGGATTATTACTTTATCCATAACTCCTTTACATGAACATCACAGATATTAATTTGCATGATTAAATACGTAACATATACAAAGTTCGTTGCAAAGCAACATTCGGACCATTGGGTTACACCCGAGTATTTGATAGTAGTTAGGTTAAATAATATATCGAGGTTATACTGACAGAGGGATTTAAGTCATAAAAACACGCTCTGCGATAATCGCATTTAAAGCATTCGTTTCTTTTCAAAGTACTCTCTCTCCCTAGTACAATTATTGTTGGTTTTTTAAAAAGAATTTTTGTGCATTATAAATAATAATCTTTTTGACATGTAAATCATAAGATTTGGTATTGATGAATTATAGTCATATCATGACTTATGCCAGAGTAAAAAGAATAACAGTAAAACTCAATACTGTTTTTTGTTCAAAGCCATTATATCGTATGACTTCTCGCGTTCTACCGATATGTATAGCGTTACATTGCATACATTTTGACATTTAAAACAGAACATCATCAAAAACTGATTAAATAAATGTGTTCTGTCAGTATAAACTTGCGTATTCTACTTATACCACCCTAAGTCAAGACTCAGGACTTGAACTTTCTTTTTCCAACAGGATTCTGTTGTTGTGGAATGTCTGTGGTGACTTTCCATAAGATGTATTCAGTCGAACAACGGGACATCGTTACTGTCATCGCACTGTATTATATTTTACGTCAGACCTGCGGTGCAATGGTCAACGTCGTTGGCTTCGGCTACGGATGTCACTTGTTAAAATCCCAGTGCGAGCTGAACGTTACGATTTATGGTTTTCTATTTGTATGCATGGTTGTTAGTGATGTTTAGAATTCCCTCCCACCCATCCGATCCCGTAGAAAACAAACTTCTGTTGCGATACCTCCATTATGAGTCCATATGTTCCACATTGCGGAAGCGGACATACTTTTACTTATCTAGTTTACTTTTGGCCAGAGATGAAATGTATGTATTGTATAATTTATTTAGTTTTCATCACTTTTTTTTCTTTTCGTCTTCCACAGATCTTTCTTAATAACTTGTTATATACTAGTGGTAAAAAAACGGTGACGATTTCTCCGAAATCCCATTTCTATCGCCTTTGAAACTAAATACACGAAGGAATCATAACAATTAGACGAACGTAAAAAATGGCGTTGTCACCAATATTCGAGATCAATTAACAGTTTTTTTCAATAGCGTTTCCTGAGTTGTCACGGTAATAACGCTGAGTGATGCCAAAACTCACTGCCCCAGAGTTTAAAGATCTGTCGGGAATATTGTCAAAACTTTTTTTTTTCCACTCGCCGATGAGTCGCTGGCATGTTACAGCTTTTGAAACCGAATTAGAAATAATCTTTCCCTCATGTCGAATTTTGCACAGAATCATTATTTACTTTGAAGCCAAATTGTAAAGTCTACCTGTGCTTTTTTATGTTTATTGTTGACTTTTGTAAATTATAATATTTTGTTTTTGAAATGTGTGATTTTTAAATAATGTTGAGTCAAATTAACCACAAATTACCTGAAACAATTAAAAAGCCAATATCGTTCGTTTCGATTCATCGTTTTGTAATGACCCGTCAATACAGGAAAACAATCAACGCTAGAATGTTACATCGGAGTTTGCTGCATGTAAAATTTGACATTCGAAAATTGGATGTAAGGAACTTCACATTTATATGTAATCTGATAAGGCCGTATTAAAAAAACTACAATAAGATGTACTTCAAAAATTGAGAAGGAATATATTAATCAATATTCGAAGACCATACGAGTTATCAAATCCGTGGACACATTAACCGAATATGAAAAACGGTTAAGAGCGTCAGCCACTCAGCTACTAAACCGGCAAATTTATTATCCAAACTACTGATTGGATTATTCTCTTAAATAATTACGTATATCGAAACTATATTTAACATTCTATGTACGCCATTTTCGTATATGCTAGAAATCGACCGAGCGTGATATTTGTATTATTTTTAACAAAACTTTTTTAAACGTTTACTAATCACGTTTCCGCGTATTCGTTAATTTATACATTCACAGAACGAAATAAATCCGTCTGCTTTTGTAAATAATACAAGAATAAAGTTGATCGCGACGTTTATTAGCGTTGAAAAAAATGTGTCACTTTTTCTGAGCCGCGATGTATTTTTAATACGAATATCAAAGAGATTTTAGTCCGAATGAACTAATCATATTTTAAATAGATATATCAAAATAATAAATAATATTTATTCGTAAAGTTTGCTAAATCATATTATAATATTTATGGTAATATAATTCTAAAATCATCTAGATCGGATTTTTAATAGTGTGACACATATAATACAGCTCTAAATTAGAAAAATTATTCTTTTTTTCGGTATTAATTATGACACAAACGTTCAGTATTTTTTTATATAAAACACCATTGGATGAAGGGTTCTCAAAAAAACATTTTTTTTATATGACAAGTACATATTTATGATACATCGTGGACTAACAAATCGTGATGGAACTACAAAAAAACTACTTTCACCTATATAATGTGATGGTTTTCCATGTACACTTTATCGACGTCATACAGATAGCGAGTAGGTCGCAACTCATATTAGATGTCCATTTACAAACTATCATTGTCGGCCTCTGTGCTCTAGTTATAAGAGCTTTGCCCTAGCGATCAGGTGTGTCTTGGTTCAAATCCCAGCGAGGTCAATATCAAATTTAGATTATTTCAATTTGTGATCTTGGACACGAATGATTTATAAAAATTTTATTTCGTATGATTTTACAATTTTCAAAATATTTGACGAACTGGCTGTCAGCTGTAATGCCGAATATTTTTTTTTAATTAAAAAATATTTTAACAAGTAAATGAAATGCTCCTTAGACACTCACGGCAACTATTTAAAAGTGTTTAACGCTGTAGAGTCACAGGAAACTTCCACTAAGTGCAGTAGTAAAACGCTGACTAAAATTT
The DNA here is from genome assembly GCA_022494535.1 of Himalopsyche phryganea. Classification (NCBI taxonomy): domain Eukaryota; kingdom Metazoa; phylum Arthropoda; class Insecta; order Trichoptera; family Rhyacophilidae; genus Himalopsyche; species Himalopsyche phryganea. The sequence continues at coordinate 2,641,483 of JAGVSL010000039.1, forward strand.
CAATTGAAATAACAACCGGTTCGCAAAAAATAAAACCGTTTTTTGCGAACCGGTTGTTGTTTAAATGCGTAGGTTCGGCCGAAACAAAGGCTCCGCGCATTGTCGTGCCGAAACAATATGTGCGCGTAATTCCCATCGCGCTCGCTAATAGCGTAGCAATAATGGTCATTCGCAATCAATACGAAATCACTTCCGGCCGAGCGATCTTTTTCTTTTGTCTTGCGATAATGTGTGAACAAAGGAAATTGGTGCCAGCGCCAACAACAGGTAGAGGTTCTGTACAATACTTGTACAACAACACTTTGGAATATTTTGTTAATTGCCCACGGCGTATGTTATTTGTGTTTGCCTACTAAATCCACTCGCTATTGTCTATGATTCAACAATTTTTTACCTACCTATAATGTATCACAAAATGCAAGGTGTCACAAACCAGCTGACATCGACGGATCGCAAATTTATCAAAAGGTCCGATCGTAATTCGTTTTAAAAATCAGCGACAATTTGAAGATAATGTCAATTCTTTTGTGCCATAATATAAATGCAGCGGTTACAGAAATTAACGTATTATTTACTCGTATTTATTATTCAATATTGCATTGATAATATTCATCAGCCATTTTAATAATAACAAACCGACGAACCACGAATTTATCAAGAGATATTAAAATTGGTATCCGAATTAAATTAAAAATAATACTTATTTATTCAACAAAATAAAAGTCAACAAAGCATTCAGTTCCACAATATATTTCATAGCTATTTCAGTATCACGCTATTGTCAGAACTACTAGTAGTTCTCACAATCAACTATAATGTATTATATTATAGCATTATTGTACAATTAAATACTTTGCTATTGGTTACCTTATTATAATGGAGTCCTACCAAGTCAATACCAATTCATTCAATAGCGTACTGTACTGTAAATTAGTTTCTAAAATATGTATTGGTTTACATATTGTTTGTAATAAATTTTTTTATTAAGCATGCTTAATTAACGAGTTTTATTTTGTTGGTATTCAAGCAAATATCTGACAAATATCCGTCATATAAATATCAATAATTAAAACGCTATTCGTGTCATTTCATTTTTATTGCGCGTCATTATATCGTTTCTATATTTACATCCATGCTTTATTAACATGCTTTTCGCGGACCGCGTTCCGACTACGATCAACCGCTTCGTAACGCCAACCGCTGAGCACTCAATTTCCTAACTACGTGAAAAAACATGTCACTAATAAGTATTGAAATTCACTACATTTCCTATGGAATGGTTCAATGGGACACTGGGACAGCACACGTAAAAAACAATATAATATGAAATAAATACCACTTAATGCCTTTGCTATTTTAAACGTGAAACCAGAACACGTATATTTTCATATAAAAACGTCACTTCACATATTTTATTGTGCTAGTAAGGTAAAGACCATTTTCCTTTTTTTTTTAAATCTCGTTCATAGAGAATAAACTTTATCTTCTGAGACATAGCGCACAGTAATTATGGTAGAAAAAAATATCATCTATACTCGCTAACAATAGGTGATCTATGAAATATGACAAGAAAACTTTTAAATAATAACAAATGAACATCGATGCTGTGATCTAAATATTTGTGCCGTTATGGCAGATGCTGGTATTTCAGTTTTACGAGAGAAGAAATGTGAACCTTGGTAAGTTGTGAAAAATTCAAATTAAATGGATTATATTTACACTTATTCAAGTGATCTTCTTCATTTATAATGACTAGCATACTGCATTTCATCACCACATTTTATTGTGGTGGAAAATATTTTATTGTGAGAATATACCCAACAATATTACAAAAACGGACATGTCAACTTTAGCCATATATATATATATATTCTATTCGATTGGAAACCGGACAGCAATGAACAAATAAAATGAAATATTTATTTACTTATATACATAAATTTACGTTCAAAAATTTAAGTTGCTTTTTTATTTTTGTTACGAATCTCTTTTGACACCGTGAACAAGCGTTGTGAATCAAAAAATCAAATGAATAAATATTAATACAGAAGAGCTATTGAAGCGATATTCCGATGGTGAAGGAGAAAAAATAATATAATCGAAACCAAATCGTTGAGGAGTGTTATGAATTTAAATTGTTGAATATCTATGGCTTTGTGGAGGCGAGACTGTTAACAACACTTGAATATTTAACTTTTTTTACGTATCGAGTTTACAAAGGATAATATCTCTTTGGTGGTAACAATTTGACTTGTTTTCAATACGTTGAAAATTTAGATGACATAAAAATGCGATAAAAATTAAAACATCGAAATATGTTCTGTTGTGTTTAATAAAATGTAAACTAGCAATATCTACGCGGCATACAACATCAAACTATATTAATGCAATTAAGTATTACAATACTGAACGCATATATTGAAATAAAACCATAAATTAGGAATATATGCTAACTTTAATTGAAACAATATAATAAATACAGTATTAAATTGCCAAATATTAACCCAAAACAAATTTACAATGGAAAGAATTGCTTGTATAAATATTTGATAATAACAGTTTTTTACAGATGCTGACCAAAAATTTTGTAAAAATACTGACCGAAAATTTTAAGTTTTTTGATAAAAAATAAACTATTTATGTAGATATTTAATGACGAATGGTGATTTAAAGCTTGTTCGTATGCTATTGTTAAATACTGACCAAAAATTAATAAATTTCTGATGCTATATCAAAATACTATCTAATCAAATCTTTTTAAGCTCAATAACGGTCAGCGTCATATTTTGCAGCTCATTCAAAAGGTTTCAAAATGGAAATAAAAAAAAATGTCACGCGGACATCTGCCGCGCATTTATTGCAAAGGCTAAAGGTATAAAATAATAATAATTGAATCAAAAAATAAATTCAATAGGAATTAATATGGATCGTAAATCGAGGGCTCTGTCCGCCATTATCCTCTTTTCGGCCGTCAGTCGGACAAATCTTACACAAACGGATTTGTAAGGGGGCACAGGATTCCTACTTTTTTTTGTTACATAGCGTTATCTTGCTGGTTGTCTAACCGGTTTGTCATTTACTAGTCTTTTCCTAGTCTTATCCTTTTAAAATCCATACCGTCTCAGAAAAATAAAAGTTTAGCTTAGTCTTATCTTGAGAAGTGTTATTTTCCACATTTGGAGCGGACATAGTTAAAAAACTGTAAATAGTAAAATAATAATTCATAAAAAAATATCTTATTTATTTTATTCAGCAAAAAAATGTTACGATTTTTAAAAGTAGCCAAACCTCTCAAAATATCTTTTGTATATTCAAGAAATAATTCGATACTGTATAGCTTTGTATCAAAGAACCAATGGTCGAAAATCATATTATTGATATACTGGTCAAACCTGAAATGCTTCTTTTTATGAATTGAATTTAGGGGTGAGTTAAAACTAGTTTATCCCTATTATTCGAATACATTTTTTTTTATAATCAAGCCAGATGCAATTCTATTGAGATATAATCCATCGATATGATAAGGAATACTAGGATCAATTTATATTGTATATCTGTTTTTAAATAATGTCGACCAAAAATTTGAGTTTTTATTCACAAATTTTACGTTTTGTTTGTTTTGTATTAGTAAATAGTATATTTTTTACAAAAAAAGTTTGTCGACCAAAAATTGTCGACGAAATTTTTGGTCGCTCAGTTTTAATATCAGTTATTCAAACTAAATAAATAATTTTCATTTAAGCACATTGCATAATGTTATGTCATAGTGAATGAAAAAAAAATGTTATTTTGATGCGTAGTATGATCATAATATATACATAATAATGAATAAATTTTTTATAATAAATTTATTCAGTCAATTTGTTTTGTTCGATTTTTTATCGATCGATTTTATCATTTCGTACACCAGGAACCGATGATGGGGTCAATACATTATTATCGCATTTTTTTTTAGATACATTGAGAATTTCGCCTGGCCGGGGGTTATCTGAGCTAGCGACCTAATTAAAATAATAAAAATGTTAATCTCCCGTTTTCGACAATATTGGTTCGGTGGTTGATTTTAGTGTGATGTAATTAAAATTATTATCTAACCTCTTCACTATTATATTCACTGAACAGTTCACAAAAAATTTCACACATTGTATTAAATAATCAGTTTTTACTATAAGCTTAATATGAAAATATAGTTTTCATTATGTATGTTACCATGAATCAAAATATTTTATATGGTATCTAATATTATGTTTTTTGTTGATCTTGTTTTCATAAAAATCTTCATTGATTTTTTTGTCGTAGACGTCACGACTAAAAACACCCATCGCTAATAAAAGCGCGTCGAAATATTTATATTTTTTATTGATTAGTTTTGTGTTTGATATTTTTAAATACGCACAGAGCTTCATAGCAAAGTCGTAAAATAGAAACACTTAGAATATTTTATGTAATTAATAATGATACAGTAATATTATTATTGAATTAGGTTTTACTTGATAGACAACCATTTTGAAAAGTTAGACGACTTTTTTAATATATCGAAAATATTTTTACTGTAATTCATTACTACTTTTACCTTCTATTGTAACATAATTTGTTAATCATTAGAATTGAATATGAATTAAGGGTCATAAAGAAACAAAAAATATTCAGCTATGATTTACGAAAGCGGTCTGTACAAAATTACATACGGTCAGTAAATAATTACTTTTGAGATTATCAAGGTTAGGTTAAGAATTTCTTTCTAGATAATTTAAATACTGGCCATTTTTTATCATGCCCTGTAGTAACAGAACACAAACTTACTGACCAATTATAATACTTACTGAGCATTTGGGTCTATTTATGACAACATTTTGTATTTACTGACCAAAATTTTGAATAGATACTAACCATAACAAATTGCCTAAGTGTACCAATGGTAATTTTATTATAATGTATGATTTAACTTGACCGTTCGAATACATTTCTGACGAAATATTTAATTTACTGACCAAACATTTGAATAGATACTGACCATAAAAAACAACGTAAGCATACCAATAGTTATGTTACAACGATGCATCGTTAAGCTAATATTTAATTTACTGACCAAAAATTTTAATAGATACTGACCGAAAAATTCCCAACATAAAAAATAGCGTAATCATACCAATAGTAATGTTATTACGATGTATGATTTAACTGCCAATTTATAGATTTGATTGCGTAAAAGAATAAATAATATGACATGTATCGAATTTTATTTTAAAAACTGATAAAGAATTGTGACGGCACTTATTCCGAATTGATTGGCGAGGAAATACGTTAAATAAGTTTTTTTAATCGTTCTTTTTGTGTTTTTAAAAATAATTACAATAAAAAAAACGCTTGTAGTAAACTGTGAATTAAAATTTTACACATAATAATTTACGACACGAAAATTACTCAATAATATATTTAATAAATCTAAATTGTGATCAGCAGTATATGAAAACTTCGATGAAAAATCACGGTAAGTAATTATAATTAATTAGTAACTATAGAAAACTAATGTATTGTCATAATATTAGTTAATTTATTTTACTTTTTGGTGAATAATTATGCAAAATGTATACTGTACACTACCAGAAACGTTTTTTTAATACATAATAATTATATTGTTTACCATAAATGTATATTTTCATAGAGTAAAAGAAATATCTACTGTAATATAAGTACAAACCTTAATAGGCGCTACATTTCTTAGATGGAAGAACTTTTTAACATTTTGGGTATAATTATAAATACAACATTTAATGATGTATTTTAAACGGGATATTTTAAAATACTGACCAATAAGTTTTGAAAATACTGACAAAAAAAATTACTGACCGTTTTTTGTAATAATTAAAATCAATTAAATCTCAATTTATACATACAACTCATGTATATAATAATAGCGTCTTTCTAGCGCTCACATATTTCGAATTATCCGATCGCCAGTGGCGGCTCGTCTCGCTCGGCTGGTCAAAAATCATCATCATATTTTCGTCGGCCATCTTGGCTCGGTCATTTCCGCCGCATTCATTATATTGTTACACGTATCGTTTTTTTTTTTGTTACTATTTTCACTTTTTGCATTGAGTGTGCAGTCACACAACGATGCTACATGCATATCTTGATGATTGTCCATGCAAGTCATTCGAACAAAAACAATAAAAAAACAAACGCATCTTTACGCCTTTGTTGTATATTTTTATACATTTCGATTACGGCCGACATGGCCTGATGCAGATTGAAACTAACTATCACATAAAAAACAAGCTGTTAGCTAATCAATCTGCATGAGTTTTCTAGAGCTCAGAAGAAATAATAGAGCAAAAAAACTTTACAAACTCTTGACAAATTATTACTTTGTCACTCACTGTCGTCACTCAACCCATCTTCAACCCGGGTAGTATTTCAACTATTTTTCTAAATTTTCATATTTTTGTAGTATGACATTTTGATTATTGGGAGACTCTTTCTTTCTTAGCATCATAGTTCTATACTTTAAAAAACTATCTCCGCTCCCAATGTGACGCATATTGTATAATAAGAGAAGTATCTCAACACAAGTTTTTTTGACGAGAACTGCTTGCTCTACTCAGTTAGTTGGTCAACCTCTACTTTTTGAAGCAAGTAGGAATAGAAGGATATGGCTAGGATAGGATATCAAAAATCAATTTGACTTCAAAATTTTTTATTTATATTTTATTTTGACACCACCATTTACAGTTAAGACATCAAAATTTAATTTTTAATTTTTCTGTTATGCAGTTATATAGAGTTATTTTAGTTGGGGGTTCATGTTCAGGTTTTTTTTTTTGCTTTAAGAAAGGGTCCATGAGTACAATAAGTTTGGGAACCACTGGTGTATTCTTTTCCCATGTCCGCTCCCAATGTGGAGCATATGGTCTCCTAATGGAGGTATCTTAACAGAATTTTTCTACGAGAACAGCTAGTTACTCAGTTGGTTTACTCTAGTGGTTAGCTATTCGTTCTCGCTTTGCCCCGTGAGGATGGGATGGGTGGGAGGGAGGACTCAGACTACGAACAGAAATCCATAAATCGATTGAATGATCAATCTATGAAGACCGTCCGCACCGGGAATTGAACCCGAGACATCCGTAACCGTAGCCAGCGACGTTACCAACGCCACGGACGCCGACAAACTGGTGTATTCCACTGGTGTATACCCTCGATATATATTTAAAACATGATGTATTGTTCAATCGCGTGTACATTGCATTCAAATGGAGTGTAATTTTTTTACATTACCAATGCGTGAAATAAGTATATAATACGTCATAAAGGTGAGCAATGGCGTCTGTCTTAGTGACGCCGCCTGATAAATCACCGGAAGCACACTTCACCTGCTGCATCGACCTTAACTCTTCATAATGCAATGAAAATCATTCGAGAATGATGAAGGTATCTTGCCCCTTGAGGAGGCCCCCCTTTAAAAAATATTTATATCGGTTTGCACAAGTAGCATCTTCGGGCACGGTAATAAAACCACATATCCCCTCGATATGCAATATTATTTTACATATCGATGGTAAACTGATTAATTTAATAAAATGCATTCATAGAAACTTATTTTTACACAATTTTTATTATTTTATTTTTAACCATATTCAGCGCATATGGCCATCACGCGGTTCCTTCAAACTTCTCTGTCCCCCGCCAGTCTCCTCGCTTCCTCACAGGTCATCCTAGCGTCCCGTAGCTCCCCCGAATACATCCTACGGATGGTCATCAGCGGCCTTCCAGGATGACAGAGTCTATCTGGTTGGTAGAAGAGACAGGCAGGATTCAGTTTCCCCTGGGGCATCCGCAGCACGTGTCCAAGCCAGGTCCGTAGTAAGAGGCTGGTTCGTCCACTCTATTACCTCCGAATTCCTCACAAAAATCATTATAAACTAGTTTAACCGTACCCGTCATAGATGATAGTATTGAAACTGAAATATTGAATGTCTAAAGTAGCTAGTACGTCGGAACTGTGTGTGGATTGCATAACATTTTATTTTATATGAACACCGCGAACGCTTAGGTCATAAGAAAATTTCATACCTATATGTGATAATAATAAAACGTCTACAGAGCGGTCTGGGCTGTTGTAATATAAAACTAGAGTATGAAAATAAACTAAAATAATCTTGAGGTCAAATCGAGAGTATACTGACCGAACGCATTAAGTAAATTTTTGATGATTTTCTGTTTTAAATGTCAAAATGTACGGAATTTAACGTTCTTTGTACTGGTAAAACGCATTAAGTCATAGGATGTAATGGCTTTAAAAAAAACAGTATTAAGTCATATAGCTATTTTTTTTATTTTGGATACAAGGATGATATAACTATAATTCATCGATACCACATTTGTAATTTAAAAAGGCTTACAATTAAATGCACTTTTGTTTAGATGATATTCACTTTCGTAAAGATAGTTTTCACTTATAACAAATACATTCCACAAAAAACAAATTAAAAAACTAAAAATAAAGTGATGCCACATAATAAAATATATTTAAACATTGAAGAAGTATGTTGCACTTACGAAAAAATATTATCACATAGACAAAATAGTTTTCACTCAATATAAATACTCACACTTTGAAATCGATAGTTTCACAACGCTGTAATGAAATGTCACTTATTCTTTACTACTTGCAGATAGGATTTTCCACCATAGACTAGTTTATTTGTCGCAACTCTATATTAGGCCCCCTGTATTGTCGTTGCTCCACGCATTAGAATTTATTCGCTAGTATATTAAAGGAGTGGTATTTATGAAGAAGCAGGGTACTAAGTGGACATGCGATATGTTAATATAATTTATTTCAATGTCCATAACATACAAAATTAAAATAATCCGTTTCAAAGTCAAGCTATCAAAATTAGTCTGTGGTACTTTGTTAAAAGAATACGTTTCGAAGTGAAAACTATTAAAATCAAAGTATGAGTGTACTAAGTTAATACTATCTTATACAAATTGCAAACTATCGAAATAAAAGTTCAAGTGTACCAAGTGAATACTACCTAACACAAAGTGCAATTATTTATAACCCATTTAAAAATAATCTTTTCAAAAAACCAACAACTGTACTAGGGAAGAGAGAAAACTTTGAAAAAAAAAATAGTGCTTTAAATGCGATTATCTTAGAACTGGTTTTTATGACTTAATGCCTTTTGTCAGTATACCCTCGATATAATATAATACTTGTCATGTAACACACCAGGTGACTCACCCCCTCTCTTTCCGCGCATTGTGCGCAAGAGAAGTGTTGTAAGTAATTTTTTTGTATACCAACAGCTCACAAAGTGTCGCTCTTTTCTAACATAACCTTACTTAACCAAAGCAAATATTGTTAGATAATTTCTGTTAATCGATAAATATTTTTACGTGGACTGGTTGTAAGTGGGGTTAATTAATAAACTCACAATTTATGTAATGAATTTCTTTCATTCATTTTTTTTATAAAATACAACAAAAGAGGATATTTAAACATTTGTTTTTTTTACGAGTTTTTGTATATTACCGGTTGAAAAAACATGAAAAAGTAAAGCTTTATAGAGATTCACGTAATAGATAAGAAACACTTCAAGTTACCACTCGACCACTATGATATAATTGGAAAGATATGTATTAATTCGATTTGTATTAATTATTGCTATAAAGGGGAGAGTGGGTGAAACTGAGACATTTAAATTGTTCGAATTTTAACTAAATACAAAGTGCTCTGAATCGATTGTATAAATGCAGCAATAATCCATTATTTGTTTGTGCGTCTGTTTAAGAGGGATGTTCGAGGAATAATAAGACTAGCAACTCCATCCCTGGGGATTCATTCCAATAGATTGGTTCAAAATGCCGCGTCGTGAATAAGAGTCTTAATTTGCAGCGCATCTTAAAGCGTGGCTTTGAGTTTTGTAAATATTTATTGTTCAATTGGTCAGTATTTATATAGGTGAATGGTCAGTATTTTGAGAAAAAATCGAAGAAAAATTCGATACAAAAAATTCTCTCCAGTAGTTTTTTAAATATATTTTATCGTATTATACTGTAGTCAAATGAATGAACTTGAATCTTGTTGCAGTTAGATAGTATTCAAAATTAATTCAGTAATACTATAAAAAAATAATCTGATTCAAAAATCAAACAATCTTTTTCAAAATTCTGTTTTTAAGTTTAATACTATATAGAGTAAAAATATTTTATTAAAATTGTAAGGATTATTTCGTGGTATATGTAACATCACGCATGTTTTTTGTTATTTTCTCTGTGAGACATATCGTTTTAAGTATTTTTATTTTTAAAAGATTAGTTATTTTCGACGCTATCTTTTGACATTTACACAATTGTTTATTTCAAGTTACTATGATAACAACCGAACACAATAATACTTCAAAATAATTAGCGTTGCTATAATAACATTACTTATATTAGATAATGTAACTTTATAATGATAAAGGGCATGTGTATAATCTTCCTTATATATGACTCAACGTCCAGCCATCTCAAAATCATTATCACAGTACAATAGGTAGCAGCGACTTAAATATAGTTTGAGTTGTTATGACTTCATCATAGATAACTTCCGGATGTGCACTGAAATCCGGTTACGAGTTATACAGATGATGCCTCTGGTGGTTTCCCTCCAATCAAACAAGTCTCCTGTCATCTAACAATGATCTCGGAGATCAGTTCCAAAGGTTATAGTTAAAACCTTATGAATAGCTGTACTAGATGATCCCGTAGTTAGCAGTAGACTAGGTTTGAGTGGATTAGCTAGTCACACCTTTTATTAAATTATTTTTTTTAATTAATTCAAGCACACTAGTGCATGGTACAAAATAAGTCCCGTGGATCTCTGCTCGGGCCATTAATGTGAGAAGTAAACTCTTTTTCTGTCGATAGCGTTGTGGAAGGCGACCATGAGACACTATCTGCATATACATACCGACTTACGATACCAGATAGATAGTCTTTTACTTAAATTAATAATGAACAAATAAAAAATTTCCCTGAACGTGGCAGGGTTCGTATCTATTCCCCATTATTCCCAAAATCCTATAAAATTTGCATCCTCCCGAAAACTTTGTATGTAGCGTCTGTAACAATTACAATTACCAATTGACTAATTCCGTTATTCGGGATAATTCCGTTATTCGGGGGGAGAGCGGGGCTGGGAGAGACAGGGAGGCATCTTCCGGTTAATTGAATGAGCGTATTTTTGGCGAATATATTTTGAGCATTCTATCCACTCTTCTTACCCCTACGATTAGTTCAAAGGAGACGCGACAGTTGTGAGAGTGTGACATTTACGCTAAACCTTTTACCAACTGTCTCTTTTACTCAATTTTAAACGTCACTCATTTTCTTCGCATATATCTATCCAAAATATTGAATTTTTCTAATAAAATATGATTCTATATCGAACGTATTAAGTCAGTTTTTGATGCTTTATTTTAATGTCAAAATGCATGCAGTTGAACGCTCTACTGATAAAACGCATGACGTCATAGGATATAATAGATTTGAAAACAACCAGTGTTAAGTCATATTGATATTTTTTATTCTTGCAAAAAGCATGATATAACTATTTATAACTCATCGATACGAAATCTTATGGTTTTTATGCCAAAAAGTTTATTCTTAATGTATAAAAATCTTTTTAAAAAACAATCAAATGTACTTGTGAGAGAGAGAGTACTTTGAATAAAAATAATACTTTAAATGCGATTACCTTAGAACTTGTTTGTATGGCTTTTTATGCCTTCTACCAGTATACCCTCTATATGATATTTTACGTGTTACTTTACCAAGTCTTACTTTTATATTTACTAACTAAAGTGCATTGCAAATAAAATGTTTTGTTTGACTGCCATCTAAAGAATACTTTGGTTTTCGCTTGCATTTCCTTTCTACGATCCGAAGCTTTTCGTGTCGCCCAATTCCTTCAGGACAATTACAAAGATAGACAGCTCAATCCACCCCACCCCTCCTTTACTGTACCCTTATATCCCCACACTAACCATACCTACCGATGAATACTCATTACCCCGTTAAATTGACAAAATACTCCATATTGTATTCAATATATTGTTAAGAATTTACGCCAGATTTGATTATATTTAAACATAATCCTTGCTTAATAAAACTTTAAACATACTATCGGATTTAAAGAAATATTAACATAAACTTTCTACATTGGTATCGAATATTGTTTAAAATACAGATTGTTTTTTTTTCCATCATTAGAAACGAAACAAATATATAAATATTGATCGTCCATATTAGTGAGACAACTTCAAAAAACAATGATTTAAATATGTAGTTTTATGTTAAATCTTGCGCTCTATCTAATTTAGATAACTCAAATATATTTACCACCAAAAAATACTAAGACAGATAACCTTCTAAAGAATTTTAAAAAATATTGATATTTCTGGGTCAATAAAAGGATATTTCTAAATATCCCTCTACTCACTCTACTTGGAAAGTGCCTAATTGTTAAACACATGTTTATAAAATGTATAAAACTCGGGTATAAATCAATAATATTCGATTTATGGTGACCACATGTATATATTGCTTTCCTAATTATCTCAATATTTGTTATTTGGAGATGTCTGAGTAATGAATTGGACGATTGATAGTATAGAAATAATTAAGAAATCAAATCATCCATAAATGTATTATTAAATAAAGAAAACGACAGCGCCACCACCTCACATGTCAACGTCATTCCCATGACATCACTAAGGATCGGAAAATAATAATTCCACCCCTTAAAATTCGGGGCTGGGCGAGGGTGGGAAGCAGCCGCTGGAAACATAAATACAAGAGCCAGCGAAAGACGCCGAAGAAAAACCTATTCCATCTGTAATTGATAATTTAGCCACGATCTTTAATCCTGAAATACGCTCGTAAAATAATACAATTAATTCTCTATGGGGCCCTTTGGAGGGATATTTTAGCGAACGGATTCCCCGTTTGCCTTCTTTGCCCTCGCTCCCCCTTCTACCGACTTCGATTCCACACCGAATCGACTATAATATAAACGCTGGAGACTATTGTGTATTTATTCATTAGTAAACATATTATTTTAGAAACTTTATTATTGTTTTGTAAGCATTACTTCTAATTCTACAATTATACCATTCAAGATTTATCATTGACGATACAAGTTTTATCAATTCAAAACTGCCTATCAATTAGGGCTTCCAATCCTGAAATCTCGGGATTGCGGTCAATTAATCAATCCAGAGCTTTTAGGAATCATCGTAAATGTTAAAAATAATTCATACTTGAAATTAAATACTTTCTGATTACCATAACGTGTGCCTCGGTTTTTTCATGTAATTTTTTTTTATACCAACATTATTAATACATAATTGTATTGTCGTCTCCGTATTTCTCATATTTCTCAACTTCCGTCCACAGGAACAGATTTATTTTCTTCATAAAAAAATCAGCTTTATCTGTCATGCCAATTGCCCAAATTTTATTAAGTCTGGATTTTCAGAGGCAATGCTGGACTCGGGATTTGTCTGTTGAACTCGAGGCAGTCCAATAGCGAAGTCTGGCAATCCTGTTCCAATCCTCCCCATATTATTTAACAACCATTCAAAACAACATTAAAATTATTTAAACAAATTCTATGAAAATTGAGTAATCGACTCGCTGTGAGTCTTCGTAATGTAAAGAAATATTAAATGTCGACATGCTTCGTTTTGGGACAGGATGTGTTCATCACATATTCAAGTAATAATTTAAAATGTTTGGCAATCGGGTAAAGCTTAGCAAAGTGGAACCATCGGCCAAATAATGACGAAATTAATGTTCATAATAGCCTTCAAAATTTCAATGCATCTTGTTCTAAAGATCTATTAATAACGTTGTAATAGTAAAACAATACAACCATTAAAATAATGTAAATGGATTTGCTTCTCTGTATTTCAATTTAATTTAATCACTTTTACACGTGCTTTGATATGTTTTTTTTCCATGTTTGCTCCCAATGTGGAGAATTTGGTCTCCTAATGGAGATATCTTAACAGATTTTTTCTATGAAAACTGCATACTACTCAGTTGCTCAACCGCTCTTTTTTCGAAGAGAGTAGGGATAAAAGAAAGCTGAACATTTGACACAATTGTACCTCGATACAATTTGTACCTTTAAAATCAAACAGGCTAAGAATTAATTAAAATCTCCCGAATTCCCCGATTCATAATGCTAAAAACTTCATTCACCCGAAGCAATATTGCCTTTGTCATAAATATGGGAGTCCCCGTCGACAGTTTCACTCCGCAGCCCGAAGATGGTGCGTTAAAATCGGAAAGAAGGAGCGCGGCGGCGGGGTCGCGGGGAATGGGGACATTCGACCATAAAATTAATTGAATACGTCTTACTTGCTTTAAAATTAAACCGACCCGAATAAGTCGACTTTCCCCTATCGAGGAATTCTGCTACTTGCAAGATTGCATCCTGATTTATATTGGTCTTTCTATCGTAAATATCGCATTATCCTTAGTGATTATTCGCGTAATTTTTAACATGGCCGCTTCTTAAGATCGGTCCCGTTCACTTCCAATATTTAGCATCTAAACAAAAATTGTTTTACGAGAACTACAGTAGTTCACTCTATATCTATTTTATGTTCTATAAGGAATCCATCAACCACATTTATGTTCGGTCTCTTTGGACTAGTGGTAACAGCTTCACCCCAACGACCAGATCGTTTTCGATTCAAGTCACAGTAAGATCAATATCAAATTATTTGTAATATTTGAACACGACAACTGTAAATTCTTGGTGAAAGGGCATTATATTTTTTAAAGAAAACACAATTTGTTTGTACTACTTCCACATGTTTATGATGATCTGGACCGTTGTCGTTCATCACGAGCATTATCAACTGATAAAAATAAAATCATAACAGGGCCATTTATATTAAATTGAATATTAACAATTACAAGGTATATAAAACAGTTGGTTTATGAGCTAATACAAGAATTTACAGGTTATCAAAGAAATTATATATAAACGCAATTAAAATGTCAAGGACTTCTGCTGGACATTAGCTGTAAAGCCAAATATGTTTTTTTTTATTTTAATACATATTCTACTGTGTGATAATGGTAAAAAACTTAATTTTATAATTATTTATTAATTATTATTAGTCATTGCATATCTTTTCAATAAATATGTTTATCACATAATGTTTTTAATGATTGTTTCTTAGAATTCGCGAAATTAATGATTCATGTTTTTCTTTGTTTCAGGTGAGTCATTGGGAAAAATTACTTCAGCCAATATTGACTACTGAAAATATTTCGTTCACTACGGTATGTATAACAAACAATAAATGCTAATTAATCGAAATAATAAGACTTAAGTCAGTTACGTACACTTATCTATAGCATCCGGAACATCGAAATATTTTTTTCACGGGTTTTCCAAGCATAATAATAGATATTATAAACGTAATTGCAATTATTTAAATCCATTCAATTAAATCTTATCGGAGTAGAGCTGCAATCCAATAAATATAAATAATTATACCCTAATATTGTTGTCCGGTTACACCTGCGGACCGGTATAAAGAGAGAAAAATTTTCACGGACCACTAATACTCAAATAAAAATTGTATTGTGACAGATGGACATAACTATAATTGACAAATATACATATGAAATTTTTCGAAACATATTTCGGGAATGCTTTGCATCGGGGCCAGTATCCAAGAGCAAATATTTCCTTTCTTCCTGAATGTACCTGAAAAGATTTATGACTGTCGATTCTGAGAAAACCAGCGACCATCGTGTCGCATCATCCTACCAATTATTATTATTAAACAATAACTAAAAATACGAGTAAACGTGCATGCGAAAACAATCCTATATTTAGTATTTTTATATGGCAAACTTCTTGAAATTCGCGGCCCGGCACTGGGCCGCGTCCCACTGGTTGGGGAACACTGGTCTATGCCATGGCAACAGATTTGACATCAAATGGGACACTATTTAGTACTGAAAATTAAGCCCTTATCTGCAAATCGGTAACCTATTTGTAAGTCTCGAATAAACTCATAATATGGACAGCGCATCGAATGATAATTAGAACATATTTCAATCACACAATCGATGCTAATTTGTTATTTACTATGTACCACGGTTCAAACCCGTTGGCAAAACTCAGAAAGAGGTATGTCATAAAATGTTACATATCTATATACCATAAATATGGGTAAGTTTGCCCATCGGTCTAAGATTGGCTCACTACAAGAAAAAAGTTATAATACCATAATAATACTAATGCAATACGAATATATTTTATTTAAGTAAAGGTATTGAGTAGCGCCAGGTGGTAAAAATATGAATTGATGTTCAACATAATTTGTTTTATTTTTGAATTTGTAAGCTGTCAGTTTGGAATGATAAAATAATGACAATTGACAAATAAGAATGACAATTTAAAAACTTTTCTTGAAATAAGTTGGATTAGCCATATTTTCAATATGTATTACTAATCTGTAATCTGTTTTTTCCCATCTCAATTATGTACAGAATATATGAAAGCATAAAAAAAAGTTGCCAAGACTTTGAAATCACTGAATGTATAGTAATTATTTGTATCGTGGGCCAAAGTTACCCGATTTGGATGAAAATTTTGCCCACCTTGTTATCAATTACAACAATAAATCTATTTATGTCGATTAAATTTCGTCTTAAGGCATTAGTACATTTCTATGTAGAACAATACCACACATAAATGCAATGGCGAACCATAAAAATACAAAAACCCTCAGAACTGGGTCAAAGTTACCCAGATTGACTGTACACTGTAGTCCAACTCTTATTATATGATACTAAATAAATACTTATTTTGCATTCAAAGAATCATTATTAAGAAATTCGTATCTGAACATTTTTGGCTGAATTGATATTACGATCATTTTGAAACTGTGTCTTTCTACTTGCGTCTTTATGGCCCTCAGGCCTCTTTGTGAGCTTCTGTAATCACTCTATCTGCGAGAGTGATAATATCTATTTAGGTGACAAAATGCAAATAAGCTTATGTACATGTAAAAACCTTGTTTTTTTTCATTTAATATCTGTAATCATATCGCATGTTATCGTCCAATGCGCCATTTTCCTCAATAAATATTAAACATTTGATTATTTTGTTGCGACAAAAAGACAAATATCTGAATATCAGAGGCGTCGTCACAAAACTTGAGCTATGTCAGTTTGACTTGTTTTCATTTATCTACCCACATATTTCTTAAGACAGTATTTTTATCCACCATTGGGTATCGAATACATTTTTTTTTATAATACTTCACCTTTTTATTACGAAAAGTAACAGAATATTCTTGTTATGTTTTGACCATGTTCACTCCAAATGTCGAGCATATGCACTACTAATAGAGGTATCTCAACAGAAGCGGTTTCTAAAAAAACTACTTGTTACTCGGTTGCTCAACCTGTTTATTTCCAAGAGATTATGGACGGTAAGATAGGTCTAGGACGGAGGTTACTAACCAGTGGCCTAAACTAAAACATACATTGATAAATTTTATTGTTTTACAAAATAATGTACATACTTTTATGTAGGTTTCTTAAACGCGGACATATTAGATGTTAAGATAAATGAATGTGACCTTCCAACAGGAAAAGGTTCGTCAACCTTGGTCTAGGGCATGACTAATGGTTAGTTAATCTCTCCTATTACCCCCTGTTTATGGGATGAATGGGTGGCATGGAATTTTACACATCTTAAACATAAATGCTTTTGAATAGAAATCCATTCAAAATCAATGTATGAAACTGTCCGTTTCGGGGTTTGATCTCGCGAGATCCGCATCCGAAGCCATCGACCTTGACCACTGTACCATGGACTCGACTTTCTGACAGCCTAATATTCTCATTACTGTTATAAAAACAAAAATATCTACACGATTTAAAATCAGATATTACAAAATTGATGAGACATATTACAGTTGTCGTAAATAAATAAATTTATAGCGCATGCTTCGTGTTGCCAACTACAACAAAATAGTAATTGATATTATCTTTTGACGAGAATCTTCGCTAAGTTATTCATAATACAATAAAATTTCTTATTTGATCTGAGCAGATCTTATTTCAAATACAGTGCTGGGTTTTTTCTCTGATTTACGACACCCAGCAATCAAATATGGAGACGCAAATGTTAAACACCTATGTGCGACAAACAATCAAAGATAACAGATTTATTTAATTAGCCTAAGTACACAATAATTATCATTTAATTGAATCACACTGTCGTAAATAATTTTTAAAAAAATCTAAGAAATCCGTAGATGACTAAATGTTTAATTCTGGAAACTTAAAACATATTCTACAAATTAATTCTGTTTGTGGTCGCAAGATAGCTGTAAGTTTTCAATAGCTTACTTTCAGTAGAGTCATTTTTCTTATCATGCTGCTCACATTGATGTAACCCTCAAAATTTAAATTTTTCAGGTGGGAGTAAAACTGTTTTTATCGAAAACATTATATTATGGTGAGTTGCGTTATGAATCTTTGAAATGCACTCATTTAAATTATTATGTTTGCAGATACGGGATTATGCATAGGGAGTGTTGATATAATAATGGCTTAGATCAAGTGGCCGGGTCAGAATTTTTAAAACTAAAACCAATGTAGTTTGCCTTCGAAAAAGTGGTCAATTTATTTTTCTAATTTACATCATTTGGCCGAGACCTGCTCTGTCGTCTTTAAAATGAAAACCAATCATTAACTCATTTCCGTATATTTTGAAGGTTACATCAATTGGCCAAAACACCTTCGATATGAACTGCTAATGGAGGTATCTCAACAGAAACTTTTTCTGCGAAAACTGATTATTACTCAGTTGCTCGACCTCTCTTTTTCTCGAAGGGAGTAGTGATAGACGGATATGGCTAGGACAGAAGTAGTGGGAGGGAGTCTTCGAAATCACAAATATCCATGCATGCGAACAGAAATCCATAAATTGATTGAAAAATCAGTTCTATTTGCGAAAGGAAAACAGGGCTAAGGGATATGTATTCTAAAATAACTACAATACATACATGCACATAATATAAAAAGGTAGAGTCGAATCAATGCTGCTAAATTGCTAAAAATTCATTTTTTTTTCATGTCCGCTCCCAATGTGGAGCATATGGTCTCCTAATGGAGGTATCTTAACAGAATTTTTCTACGAGAACTGCTTGTTACTCAGTGACTCAACCTCTCTCTTTTCGAAGAGAGTAGGGATAGAAGGATAGGGCTATGACAGGACTAGTGGTTAGCTAATCGCTCTCGCTACGCCCCGTGAGGTTGGGATGGGTGGAAGGGAGGACTCAGACTACGACCAGAAATCCATTAAATCGATTGAAAGATCAATCTATGAAAACCGTGCACACCGGGAATTGAACCCGAGACATCCGTAACCGTAGCCAGCGACGCTACCAACTGCGCCACGGACGCCGACGAGCATATTTAAACATCACATTTTTCATCAAATTTCACACAAATGCAAATCTTGTTTTTGATCTCCTGAAAAGTACCAATTTGAAACTCAATGCCTTTTCCTTTCGTACACAGAATTTATAATTTAGTTAAGTGTTTTTAATCTTAGAGCTAAGATGCATTTCTTTAATCGATAGCAGTGGGCAGGGCACGTGGGTCTATTGAAACGGTTTATCTATTTTGTAAAGCTTCACAGTGTATTATTTATGTTGATATTATAAATTACTCTTTGTCAAAAAGCAGAAGAGTTGAGGGATAATAATTGTTGTCATTCATGATATCGTCTTTGTGACAGACGTATTATAAATCGTTCTCGAGTCTGCGCGAGTGTGTGTGTGTTTGGAAATCAGTGACGCACTTCATGACAGGGGTAACATAGTGTTTATTTACTATGATATATATTATATTTAAAAAATGTATTTCTAGAAAAAATATTGTAATGTGACACGCTGAATGTTTTCTCTTCGATTATTTCCAATCAACGTGGTTAATTTTGATTTTGTATTATTTGTAGAAGAGATAATTTTACAAAAAAAATAAGATGAGGTCAACACTAAATTTTTTTCTCTTTTTGGAGATTTTTAACAATTTTTACCATGTCCGCTCCCAATGTGGAACATATGGCATCCTAATGGAGGCACATCAACAGAAGGGCTAATCACTCTCGCTACGCCCCATTTTTAGGATCGGATGGGTGTGAGGGCATTTTAGACATCGCAAATATTACAATTAATTTATGAAGCTGTCCATACCAGAACTTGAACCCGAGATATCCGTAACCATTGGTAACAACGTTCACCACTGCACCACGGATGCTTATATTCAGCGACTTAATTTATTATCTATTATAATAAATCCGTATCATAACGTGTAAAATTTACATTTTTTAAAAAGAGGCTAGATTACCTTTTTTTAAGTGACGTAATATTATGCAGCATGATATATTTATACACTTATTGATTCATTTTACTTAGACCCTTCTACTCAATGTCAATAGGCACACCACTGGTATACTTAAGCGTAGCCGGCATATCAAATTTTTACATAGTACACCTCCACTGATAAGCCAGTCAAACAATCAAAGCTTATGAGAGTACAATAAATGAATAAAATCGACCGCTTTTGTGATTCTTAGAGTAAATATACCAACTATTAGCCAGGTATACACAAACTGTACTCTTCATTATTAATTATTTTTTTTTTTATATAATAAACGTTATTCTTTGCTGAATTTATAATAACTTTGGTACCAGACATATACGCACAGTGACAATAGACATATGATGGCTATTTTTTTTTTCTATTCCAATATCCGGTGCTCAAATCTTAAAACTATATATAGAAGGTATAGAGCAAACATAAGGCATTGAGTCGTACAAACCAGCTCTGAGATAATCGCATTTAAAACATTATTTTTATTTATCAAAGTACTCTCTCATCTAAGTACAATTGTTTATGATTAAAAAAGATTTTTTGTACATTATAAAGAATAATCGTTTTGGCATGCAAATCATAAGACTTGGTATTGATGAGTTGTAGTCATATAATGCTTTTAGCCAGAATAAAAAAATGCAAAATTACCTAAATACAGTTTTTTTTCAAAGCCATTATATCAAGGATGTGGAGTCGTCCAAAAAAAGCGTGACACTTACTCCGACTCCGACGTTGACCAACAGCCCAACTCCGATTGCGACTCCAACTCCAAATAAAAACGTCTCCTATTTGTGTGTAATTGGTTTTCAAATTAAACACCAACCAACCAATCCGACAAATAGCCAAATTTTTCGTATTATACATATATGTGTCACTTAGAATAGTAATAGTGTAACTCCAAAATTAGAGTGTATACCTCAAACACGTTCAAAAGATGTTATTCTATCAGTTTAATAATGGTGCACTTCTATATATACTCCTAATTTCTTTTTTATATTTCCATATTTAACTATATTTTTCAGAATAATAGTGAAGTACCTGCAATATCAGAATAAGAGTGAAGTGTCCGGACAGACTTCACTACTAAACTAACGTTTAAGTTCTTCAGTTGATTGACAAACAGTTATTAATGGTTGTTATTTGATCCTAAGAACATTTTACAAAACCTTGATTTTCTCAAAACTTCAAAACTGGAGTTACACCATTACTATTCTAATGTATATTGCAAGACTTGAAGATGTTACAGGCACAAATAAAAATGAAACAAGTACATACATTAATACAGGCAGAAATGCAAAAGTGTACTTTATAGAAAAGGTAGTCGGAGACGCAGTATTTTACAACTCCAACTCCGCAGCCCTAGCATCAATAATCAAAAATAATTAAAGCAAAAATAAAGAAGTATTAAAACCGTTAGTCAGCTAGTGGGTTAAGTTATTATTTCACCTAAATTAAAATTTCGTGTTAAGAAAGCATTATTAGTAATTATCTTCATGCTTATAGTATTGACGGTCGATCTATCGTTTTATTGCACCCGATTTGATATCGGAGACAATAAAGTGGATGCATTATGTGTGCCGAGCTTTAAAGTGTTATCTTATGATAAGGTGGATATGCTTTCGAGTCCTGGCGCCGCATTTTATGATGTGTGCCCAGTGAATTAATATCGTTATTTGTATATCTGCGTCTGCGGTTCAACACGGCCATTAGCGATATCAAGAATTAACGTGGACTTCTACAATTCAATAAAATTTTGAATTAAAACATCGAATAAACTTGCAAAATACGTATATCGATCGTCCAGTTCATTACTCGGACATGTTGAGATAATAGGAAAAGCAATATTCAAATAGTCAATTTAAATCAAATATTATCTATTTGTTCTCGAGTTTTATACATTTTATAATCAGGTGTTTAACAATTACGTACATTCAGAGTATTCTGAGTGGAAGGATATTTAGAAACACTTTTACTGACCTATGAATATCAACATTTTGTTTAATTCTTTTTCAAGTTAGAATAAGTATTTTTGGTGGCGTTTTCCAATTATCTGAGTACTGAATCATAATACAGCGCCAAATTTTACACATATAACTGCATATTCATCTCACATTTAATTTTTTTGAAGTTGTTTGATCGATGTTTATATAATCAATGTATTTAATTGAATATTGCATTTTGTAAACCATACCATCCTAACGTAGAGTATACTGACTCCTAGTGGAGTTTCTAAAAAGAGACTTTACGAAGCTATTGAATATCACACTGTCAAAATGAAAAATATTTAGTTATACAAGAATTATAAGATATAGTTGATAATTTACTTTAAATTATTTATTCTGCCCATTGATTTTCACCTATTAAATTATAAATTAACATTCATTGCATCATAGAACACTGTTTCTTAATCTTTTTACATCCCCGCACCATCAAAAATTGTTATGCGGACCATCAACATTGGAATAAAATAATATATGTATATATAATTGATTTTTTATTCAAAACAATTAATTTTGCAACACCTTATGCTTTTATTTACTTTAGTTTATTACTTAAGAAATTTTTTACGGACTACCGGTTAAGAAACAGTGTATTAGTAGAGTATTAAAAAAATTAATTTCATTCAAACAGCATTTGATAAAAGCATAATTAATAATTGCACTAGTGAAATTGCATGCTATTATTCATCGATCTAAATACTGTGTCAAAAAACGTGTTTTTAATTGCTTTTTTAAATAACTCCCGTATGTATTAGTATTATTGCGAAAACGACGTATTTTGAAATACGCCTAATTGACAATAGCGAGACCAGCACATAGTGTAAAAAAATATATTCAAATAATGAATGATACCGCGGGAAAAGAATTGGAAGAAAACATTGACTTACTATTGAACAAAGTAAGTAAAGACATTGCGTACAATAGTCATCAATTTTGTATAATTAGCGTATTTTCCCATGCTATTGAGCTAGTTTTTGACGTTAAATGTCTTGTTACTGTAGGAAAGGCATTATAGACAGCAGCCATTTTGGTCAAACTACCAGATCTGTTATTCTTTTTTTTTAAACATAAAAAATGTTTGATATCACAGCTAATAATTCACAGTTTGTCAAATATTTTGAAATTTAAATTACTCTATGACATCGAGTGAGGATGCATGATGAATTGCACTTCAATTTGAATCGCAATTTGTACACTTTTATTAGTTTTGTCGCTAAACGACACAGATTTCGCCTTTCAGCATATTCATGCAACTCAAGTCATTCATGTGCCCGGGTGAACTCGAACTGACAGTTGACAGTGTGATTTGTATATATACATAATAATACAATATGAATAATATGTATTTATTGTAATATTAAAATGACAATACATGGAATGTATCAACTGTGCCACTGCGCCATACATTCTACAAATATGATTAAGACAGTACATACAACAAAACAAAAATATTAAGTCTAAGAACTATATTGATGTAGACTTTAAATTATTAAATTTTAATACTGATATTAAATTAATAGTCTTAATTCCCAAGATATGTGTTGTTTAATTGTACATACAGTTCACTTAATTGAGCCATATTGGCCTAGTTCTTATTTATCCCGATCAAGAGGAATTAACTGTTTAATAGAATTAAATAACAAAGTATTTAGTTCTACAAATTTTTTATCAGGTAGTTACTTTAAATACTTTGTTATTTAATCCTATTATAATGGAGTTCTACCAAGTAAATGCCAATTCAATCAATAAATTAATTGTTTATTATAATAATTTAAATGGATCATGTTCTTAGTTCGCTGCCATTTTATGTGATACTTCAGTCAATAATAATAGCGAACATGTCATCATCACAAAATTCGGATAAGCCTATTTTACTTCTTGAAATAATGACACTAAAAGAATGTTTTAAGTCACAAAAGTGGACACAATCGGGAGATACGAATTTAAAAAGCGAAGATCTGTAGTTAGACGCACGTAGCACAAAGACTACAATGAGATATATGGCCTTGTTACTTGACTAGTTGCTTTTCGCGTTGCGTTGACCCTACTGCCGTACGACTCGGTCGAGTGGCCGCTCACATCATCAGGTGCCCCACATTCTGAAGATCCTCAAAGTGTGGTCCGCGCTAGATCGCATTGCAAGGTCAATTAAACAAATTAATTCTGTGACTTTAACGAAATACATGTTTCACAAGGTTATTTATTTAAAACCATATCCGCAAGCCTAATCGAGTTCATCTCAACATTTTTTTTTGTGAGAACTGCTTGTTACTCAGTTGCTCAAACTCTATTTTTTTTTACGAAAAGTAAGAATATAAGCCAAGGGTAGAACTAGATTTTAAGTTAACGTTCCCGCTACGCCCAACTTTTTAAGATCGGGTGGGTGGGAGGAAATTTTAGACACCCCAACAACCATACCTTCGAACCCAAATCCATAATTCGATTAAAAATCAATCCATGTAATTATATTCATCACTGTAACCGAAGGCAAAGACGTTGACCACTCGGTTAAAGGATAAGCAAATAATTTAAATTCATGTATTAAAAAAGCACAGCCAATTAATACTGCTTGATGCATAGTGTGATATCTGTTCTGAACGGGGATATATTTGAGGTTGTTTTATAGAACTTGTTTGCTGTTTAATTTCAGTGAATTTTTAAATGGCTTACAATTAAATGCACTTTTGTTTAGATCATATTCACTTTAATAAAAAAAGTTTTCAATTATAACAAACCCATTCCACAACGAACAAATTCTTTCACTAAACATGCAGTGATCCTATATAATACAATATATTTTAACATTGAAGAAATAGTTTTCACTCACACTTTGAAATCGATAGTTGCACGAAACTGTAACAATATGTCACTTATTCTTCTACCCTATATTAGGTCGTCTATATTGTCTTTGCTCCACGCGTTAGAATACAATACACAAACCAAACCAGACCGACCCTAACATAACCTACTACAACTCAACTCACTTTGTAAAAAGAATCTGTGACTAAGTGTAAACTATTAAAATCAAAATTTATACCAAAATAATCAATATTTCGAACCGTATGGAAGAATACAATAATTTTTATAAATTATACTTTTACCTAACAGTTTTGTAGAAACCAACTAAAAGAAAAGGATATAGCATTTCAAACATTTAACAAACTTCTAAGTCCAATTATTCAAAACTACACTGTCTTCCAGAAACGACGAAATTATCTTCGAGGGGTGCCTTCGCGAAAACAGTTTTACCGTCACATAGAGTGCACATGAATTATTATTAAGTGAAGCATATTTATGGGATATAAATATATTTTTTTTTATATGAAAAATCAAAAGCAGTTGATCGTCAAACAAAGGAATGAAACGTAACGTCCCGTCACGGTAGGGTGACCATCGCTTCTATAAATTCAAATCTATACATGTGTAACAATTACGCGGGTATATAATATTTTCCATAGACAATCAAATTATAGTGCGGCTGATGAAGCCAGATAACTACTTCCAATAATGGCATTGAACCTCTTTGTTGTGATTCATAAGGTGCGATTACACGACTGTGCCTGGCACATTTCTCATCCGGCTGTAATAAGCGAAACAAACTCCGATACATTTTGTCTGTGCCACAGCACTATTTACACCGGTCGATACACGAAAAACGCTAATGTGATAATTATTTCGGTATAATTTTTGACTAACAAACACTAATCGTAAAAAAATACTCTATACGAGACAAGACAGAATATGACAAAAAGGCTAACAACCAGTTCTCGTAAAATAATATTTATTAAATTTCGTTGGCCTCAGTTACATGTTTCATTAATTAATTCTTCAATGGATTTCTCTTCAACGGCATGGTTGTTTGTGATGCCTGGTATTCCCTCCCACCCATCCGCTCCTCAAAACGGGACGAAGCGAGAGCGATTAGCTAACCACTAGTCCAATCCTAGCTCCATTCTTTTATTCTTAATCTCTTCGAAAAAGAGAGGTTGAGCAACTGAGTATCGAGCAGTTGTCGTAGAAAAATTTCTGTTGAGTTCGGAAGTCAGTCAAGATAGTTCTCTCTGAAAGACAAATGAATTAAAATTTTAATTTCTTACCTTGCAGTGAGTCTAGATATTTACAAATACCGCAGCACCCCCGTCCCCTGTTGTGCACGCTCAATAATTATATACTTAGAAAAGGCACCATTTACGGCGTCAATTATTTATTTTTATGTAATTAAGTCCCCCTTCTTCTGCATTATATTGTAGAACAAAGTTTTACATTATGTTGATTACAAAAATGTTCTTTGTTGCATAATATTCTATGTTAATCAATATTAAATACAGATAATTATGCTAAAATAAACGTAAAATAAATATTTATCAGTTTATTGAGAAAACATGATTTTAATATGTTTACTTGGAAGGAATACAACATTTTTATTCAACAAGGGTGTAATAATATTTACAGATGAATAGTATTATAAAAACCAGATGAAACTGCAAACAGTCACCATTTGTTCAATGGAGAGTGTGTCTGCTGTGTTGGCCATTTTTTTGACGTTACAGATAAATCAACACGTATTAACATATTTTAAAAATAAAACACATTTTGTTTTGTACTTCCTCTACATTTTTAAATGATCATCGCCAGTATTATCAATATCTGGTGATAATCGTCGTTGTTCTGGAAGAAAACACTAACTAAAAAATACTACTTAATAATTAGACTTAGAAGTATTCCAACTTTTTGAAATCTTTTTCATTTAGTTTGTTTGTACAAAACTGTTTTTATGAAAATAAGTGTGTTTGAATATACGATAGAGTTTAACATAAGAAACATTTTGGTACAAATAACTCAATATATCATTTATCGATTTAGTGTTTTCTTCCACAACAGCGACGATATGACTATTATGAAAATGAGGAAGTAGTACAAAACAAGTTGTGTTTTATTTTTAAAATATACTGCTTTTCCATTAAGAATTGACAGTTAACACCTTAAAAGTGATAATTATATTTATATTATTTTGTTATGAATTTCGGATAACAATAATTGTTGACTACCGAAGCGTTAAACCTGCCACCACCCGTTACGAATTTACAGCCGTATCTCGTACACGATTTCAAATTATTGCCATGAGTGTCTTAGGAACAGTTACCCAATACATGGTTGTCATGCAACTGTGCAAGTGTGCTGAAATGACAAAAGCTTCTTCACTCTCCGAATGACGCCACAAATCAATTGTGGTATATTTATTTGAAACATTTCATTTAGATTGAATCTGAGCACCATTATTTTTATCATGGCCCACTTTTATGTTTAGTAAATATCGATTTATTTGTTATACTAGCGATAAAAAACACCACGACATATTTTGACTACAAAACGCCTCTATGGACTCTATACCATTGCCAATAATCAAATAATACCCTACACCCTTTGATTCCGCGTACTCCTTGACTTAGTCTGGACGCCAGGCCCCTTTCTCATCCCTGAGAGACCGCCCCCGGTATCGAGTCCCATCCCTCTGCACAAAATACACCCTCGCCTTCCAAAAAACCTCGATCGAATCAACCATCAACCCCTTCGAATGATAAAATCCACCATCTTTGTTTTATTAACATGTATATTTCATTCTGATGATACTTTCAAAAGTAACGAAAGTTGCGCAAGATATCTATTTGTTTTAAAATACGTTTTTTAACAGTTACTGAATTAATTATTTAATTATTTATAAATACTGTTCTTTATGTTGCTAGTTTGTGCCATTTGTATTGAATCAGAAGACAAAAAAATCATTTTAATCTTCGACTCATTTCATTCCAGTCTTTTGAGTCGTTCAAATCGATAATATTTTCTTTGAATCAACCCCACCGTCCATTAGCCTATATGTAATCAAAAACACTCGGGTTCGGAATAAATCATTCATTTAATCGAAATCAAAGGCGCCAATCAACGCTCGAATGGTTTTCGGTTTACTCGTAAAACCCAAAATCCACGAAACCGTGCTAATTGATCAACCCGAAGATATTCTTTCATTCCATTCACCTTTTCGATGGGGATTCTTAACTCAGATGAACTTGATACGCTGAATGAATCAACAGAGTGATTCAATCATCATAAATGATGATGATGGAATCATAATATAATCTCAAAACAAAACAAAATAGTCGCAATATGGATTGCCTTCCTTTAAAAATATCATTCAGTTCAACTCCCGGTGCCGACGGTTTTCATAAATTGATCTTTCAATCGGTTTATGGATTTCAGTTCGTGTTTTTGATGTCTAAAACTCCCTCCCACCCTTCCGATCCTCACGGGATGAAGCGAGAGCGATTAGCTAACCACTAGTCCTGTCCTAGCTCTATCCTTCTATCCCAACTCTCTTGAAAAAAAGAGAGGTTGAGCAACTGAGTAACAAGCAGGTCTCATAGAAAGATTCTTTTAAGATACCTCCATTAGGTGACCATATGCTCCACATTGGGAGCGGACATGGAAAAAATGAGAAGAGTATTGTTAAAAATATTTTTTTCTTAGACCAATATCAATATTCTAGGATTATTAGTTTAACATGTTCAAATATTAAAACCTTTCTCAAACTGTTAAAATTATTGACCTATCAAAGAACGGGACACGCTGTAGATACTCGGCTCAAAGGCCGAGTACATACCCACTCGATCAACTCAAAATCCGAGGAACGAATACCACCACCCACCCCACGCCTTTTATTTCATCCCTATAACTCTGCACTGCTGCTAATGTGGCCGACACCCCCCCCCCCCGATGAAAATTATGCCCCCCCCCCCATATTTCAGAAATCGTATCTACAGATATCCACAGAAGCACAGAGTCGATCGGTTTCATTGGTGCAAAACAATAATATTTTACTTATACCATAGTATTCAATACAATTGAAATTCCATAATTGACTCAAAGCGATAAAAACACACTTTAATCTCAGCTTGAGATTAGGACCCTTGAGAATATCACCTGAAATGAAAAATGAGAAATGAAATGAATTCGAAAGAGTAGACAGCAGAGAGTCTCGACTAATCATAACACTATGTTTTCCCAAAAATAATAATATTACAATAAAAACTGTGAAATTCGAAAAATTAAGGCAACATGTAGTAAATAAACACCATCCTTACTTAAACCATTATATAATGCTCATGTAATTACGCATCGTCAATAAAATTTCAATGGATTTATTTTAACGATTAATTAATAACACCACGTAAGCTCCTGTTCCAAAAACGCAATAAGTACAAAAAATAATTTAATTTTAAATAATTTTTTGAATACGTGAGATGACATAATATTGTCCGTAGTATATATAGCTAAGCTGAATAAGTTTAAGTATAATTCTGACAGTGGCGTTAAGCCGAAATATTTATCAACTGCCTAATCAAATTTTGTAGAACTAAACACTATTTTTATTTTATTCTATTATAATGGACTTCTACCAAATAAATGCAAATTCAATCAATATCAAGAAAATTAGCTCTATAATGCAATGCCATAACATTTGGTTGGACCTCCCCACCCTCGAGAAGCAAAGACAACAACGTAAATTAAAAAACAATTCTCTGCGAATCACCTGGTCAGGTTTCACGGATTAAATCTATCCTCTATATCCATTTCCGCTTTTTATAATGTAAGACTAGGAAGATTCATCACCTGAAAACTTTGTTACCTACACACAGTTGCAGGAGGATTGTTTATTAACCATTCAAATTCATTAAAATGTATTATCAATTATCAGTTACCTCTCGTTGGGCTTGCTCCGCGTCCAGTTGTTTATCTCTGTTGCAAAATATTACAATCGCCCCCTCCACCGTAATCTCAACCCCACCGCCGACCTTGGCCTCCCCGATCCGCGAGTTATTATTACGAGACCACCACCCCCCACCCCGCAAATAATAATACTGACTGATCCGATACACACTTCCTAAATTACAGTGACGTGCCTGCGATCGGGCGAGTCATATAAAGAGGGTTTCATTCATCAGCTTAAAATTATTTACCATCAGGTAAAAACAGTCATTGTTTTTAAGTGTAATATAATTGATGCACATATGCTACAAATTTGAATCTATTATAAATTACAATATTAAATGACTAATAAGAAGTGTTAATTGTTTAAATTTGATAATAAGGTCATAAAAACTCAAAGCTTGAAAATGCTTAAAGATAACACTGTGATCGAAACTATATCATCGTTTTAAATATACTTTAACTATTCGGATATCGAATAGTAAAAAGGAAACTAGTTTCTGAAGTATGAAAATAACATTTTATATACTAAAATTATAAGGGGGTTATAATTAATTGCACTTTGTGTAAAATAGTATTCACTTGGTGCACTTGAACTGTCATTTCGATAGTTTGCACTTTGGATTACAATGTATTAACTTAGATAGTACACTCAAACTTTGATTTCAACAATAATTTACACTTAGTCGCGGATTCTTTTAACAAAGTGAGTTAAGATGAAGTAGGTTATGTTAGGCTTGGTCTGGTTTGGTTTGTGTAATGTATTTTAATGCGTGGAGCAAAAACAATATAGGCGGCCTAATATTGGGTAG
This sequence comes from Himalopsyche phryganea, assembly GCA_022494535.1. Lineage (NCBI taxonomy): Eukaryota > Metazoa > Arthropoda > Insecta > Trichoptera > Rhyacophilidae > Himalopsyche > Himalopsyche phryganea. Next base: position 2,672,537 of record JAGVSL010000039.1, read on the forward strand.
AACAATAAGTGACATATCATTACAGTTTCGTGCAACTATCGATTTCAAAGTGTGTTTCAACTATTTTATCTATGTGAAAATATTTTTTCGTTAGTGTAATATATTTCTTCAATGTTAAAATATATTTTATTATGTGACATCACTTTATTTTTAGTAGAGGAATTTGTTTTTTTGGAATGTATTTGTTTCAAGTGAAAGCTATTTTTATGAAAGAGAAAACGATCTGAACTAAAGTGCTTTTAATTGTAAGCCAAATTATAATTTAACAGTGCATTATAATTCGTAATAAAACGAGCTCATTTATAATAAAAATCACATTTATTAAAATTTTACATATAGCGTTTTATTAAGGATGAGATACCTATATATTATAATAGTTATGTAGGACTAAATTTCTTCCCATTTCTGTCAAATCCCAGATAGAGACAATATGAATACACATTTCAATACCGTTCCATTGGATTACAATATTTAAAATTTCCATCTGTGTCGGATTACTCGAACGGTTTTCATGTAGTGAAGATGCTGCATGTTTAAAGGGTTGTTTTCAACTCAAGAATCATAATTTATGATAAGATACTGAAAGCGCCCAAGTTGGATGAAGACAAAAAGTTCAAATTAGTAATGTTAGTTTCACAAATATTCGAATATAGAATAGTTTAAAAAAAGCCGAATATATTCGAATTAGAATCCCTAATTACATTCGAAGTAAAATGGTTTAAAAAAAAAACTGCTGTAAGACATTCGAAATTAAAATGATGCAAATTGACTTTTATCACTTCTATACAAATTGCGACAATATTTATGCTGCGCCAATGGTTATCAATGCTGCCCTCCCCGTCAAGGCGATTTCGCCACCCCTTTACTTGTTACCCCTTTCGATATGTACCTATTACTTCTGTTTAAAATGTTGGGGATGAAGCGATATATTGAGGGAGAAGGGGGGGTAGACGTTTCGATAATATAAGCCTTATTTCTGTATGTGCAATCGTATATATTTTATTAAATCAATGATTTGGTAGTGTTTGAATACATTGAATAATTATTTCCTTGATATTTTGGGTATATACGATTTATTTTCCATAAAAATTTGTCAGTCAATTATTCATTAGTGCTTTAAATAGCTGATCTTCGTTTACATTACAAAATTGTATACCTGCATATGAGTTTTCGACTTTTTGTATTATAAATCCTGCAAAAATCACCCTAAAGTTCATGCAAAATAACACAACTGACAAAAATTATTGTTAAGTTTATAGATTTAACGTTAATTACGTGCTTCTTGTTTTTGTTTTAATTCGATAAAGTTATTTTTAAACTGTTTTTATGCTCCGACGATATTAAAAATTAGAAAAATATATTGATTACTAACTAATAATAATAATTAATTGCTCTTGTTAATATTTATTTTTTTCCTGAACAAGAGATATCAAATAAGATCGATTACATAATATATGTATATATCTAACTAAATATCGTCGCTGTTCAGGAAGAAAAAACTAAATCGAAAAAATTACGTATTGAGTCAGTTATACCAAAATGTTCCTTATTTCAAACACACTTATTTTTTTTTAATAATTTAAGACATCAACTGAGGGTGTTTGATATTGTACCCTTTACGTGAGATGAGTCCGTAAAAATAAACATAAATTAACAATCAAAATAATTTCTCATATTAAGACATTGGTCCATGGTCACCCTGACAGAGCCCATTAGTTGAAATTGAGTAGGTAGTTCTTCGAATTGCATTTAAAACCCCTGTTTTCACCCGTAACACATGCGTTATGACTATTCCAGATGCTAACTTCTTGGACTCGGGGATAAGATTTGTCGTATTTATCTCGTGTATAATTGTTATATACTGTCTACTTGTCTCAGTTCGAGTTCATTCATGTGCTCGAATGCCTGAAGACGCCGAAAGGCGAAACTTGGATCGTTAGTGACAAAATACATGGAAATGTAGAAAATCACAACAATTCAAATTTCATTCATAAAATATACTTTTACCCTAAAACAGTTTCGTACAAACAAACAAAATGAAAAAGGTAAATACAGTAATTCAAACATTTGACAAACTTCAAAGTCCAATTACTCGAAACCAGTATTTTTCAGTTAGTGTCTTCTTCCAGAAAAACCATCTCGAATAAATTAAAGTACAATATAAATGCGAACAAAACCTCGTCCGATCATGGTTGGCAACACGATCGTGTGATGGCGAAATAGCTATCAATTCTTATAGTACAAATCAAATTTTTCATTTCGTGCTATTATAATAAATTTATACTAAATTTATACCAAATAATTCAATTTATATTTTTTATATAAAGTAAGTATATGTTTACGAAATTTGTATTTAGAAAAAACTGACTTTTTACATCTCACCCTTCAACTATGGATTCTAATTGAATATTCGAATATTAACTCATGATAAAAATCATACATTGTATTGTTCGAATATTCGAATACTGCTATGTTTAAATATTCGATATTCGAATATTTGGAATCCCTACTTACAACTCAAGACTAAATAATTATACAACATAATTGAATACAGTACATAAAAAACAGTTATAAAATAATAATTCAAATTTATGTCATATTTTTTATACTATAGTAAGAAGTCCCTTACGAACGCAATACCTTTCTTGCCTGATCATTCAACCCTTTAATAACTGTGCCGTCATCGAACATTGCACCAAAGTATCAACGTACTCTTTTACCCCACGCCACCTTAACCCTTCAAAAAACACGTCTAAGGGGGCTGTATCGAATCCAACCCTTCAAATATATTGCCCGCCACTTCGATATTGTGTATTCCGCATACGCGGCACATTTATTTTGTTAATTAGTAATATTTAAATCGATACTACGACAAGGGTGGAGGGTGTGTTTTAGTTTTAGCGTTGAAAAGAGTGAGTTCTGGTACACAAAATCATCCAATACTTTTATTATTTTTAGAGTTCAAATAATTTTTTGTATAATCAATTGTCCAGTGAGGATTTCGCTTCTTGGAGACAAATATATTAAAATTAAGATGAATCGTGTGTTTTATGAAAGCTTATCTCAATTCTAGATCTCTATAAATATATAGTTTTTAAAGTTCATCAATTTTATCAGTTGTAGTTTAGTCTTGTTTTCATAAGATCGACACTACGTATAATCACGTAAGTGATCTGATATATTATTAAGTTGACGAACTTTTTTTTTTTTTTTCATGTCCGCTCCCAATGTGGAGCATATGGTCTCCTAATGGAGGTATCTTGACAGAATTTTTTCTACGAGAACTGCTTGTCACTCAGTTGCTCAACCTCTCTTTTCTTTTTCGAAGAGAGTAGGGATAGAAGGATAGGGCTATGACAGGACTAGTGATTAGCTGATCGCTCTCGTTACGCCCCGTGAGGATGGGATTGGTGGGAGGGAGGACTCAGACTACGAACAGAAATCCATAAATCGATTGAAAGATCAATCTATGAAAACCGTCCGCACCGGGAATTGAACCCGAGACATCCATAACCGTAGCCAGCGACGAAACCAACTGCGCCACGGACGCTGATAAGTTGACGAACTTAATCCTCATTAAAAACTAAATTGTCTATTACTCCATTTATTGTCGATCAGCACTCACTTACACACACACCCTCTGTTGTGTTGTGCTGTGCGTTACAGATAGCAAATTATTTTAATACTATAAATAGATATGCTCATTTTTTGTTTCAATTTGTACAACCGTGTCAAAGTAAAACACAATAAAGGTTTAAAGTTTAAAACTGAAGTTTATAATATCTGCGTTTTCAAAATGGTTTCTTCACATATGTATAAATACAAAATAAGTCTGAAAGATGTATAAATGTGTCATTAGATATTCTCTTTGATTAAAACGCTAAATGTGCGCGGCTCGGCTAAGCCCAAACGGAGGCAACGGGGGCAGGTTGATCCGAGTGGGTAAGAGCGCGCACGGGGTCTTTCGGGAACTTGCGTCATTCGTCGTCAGTGTATCGAGACGCAGTGGGACGCTCTTAATTGCACACATAATCCGGTTTTGATATTTAAAATTCTGCGCAAACAATATTCCAGGAGGGGGGGAATAAGTTCCGCTGGACCGTCGCGTTATTTTATTAATGCGTTATCAAATTCATGCGCGAGAGAAAGAATAAACATACACGACTTAATGCTTTGTGTTTGTGAAGGGGAGATAAAAGCGTATCGGCCATCTTTTTTACCAATTAGATATAGGAGGCATCTCTTGTTAGTGTATGTTTAGATTGATACCTTTCGTAAAGGCTTGTATTTTCATCGACAATACTCTAGGCTCGATACGAAATGATGTTTAAAAAATCTCCAAAATTAATGAATCATTTCAACATCGATTGCTCATACAAAAATTTGTTTTTTGTAAAAACATTTGGATGCTTATTCAATACTTCACTTCTTAATTTAAATAATTAGAAATGTAGTTAAACAATTACTGAAAACACCACAGACACATATCGTCAGCTCAACTAGCAAACTACATATATACATTTCAACAAATTTTAAAAGTCAATAAATTCAATTTTAGAACATAACGTATGTAAAATTTGTAGAAAAACAATGGCTTATACAGAATCTATCGAGTTTTAAAATTCCTGAACTGTTTACCGAAATGTAGATATGTAATTTGCTAGTTATGTCGACGGTATTATATTCTTGATAACAATTTTAAATATTGTTTTATCCACAAATCTCAACATAGCTATAATGTTAACACTAGGAACATATTTAAAAAGTGTTATTATTTTGAAAAAAAAAGACATCCGAAACTTTTGTTCTAAAGGGTATTTGATCGAACTATGAATGACTGAATACGATGAGGACCTTGTTGAATTCAATTTTATTACATTTCATATATTTTATATGGCTGAAGATTATTCCTTTTCTCTGAATTTGATACAGGAAAGCTCAAAATACTACAAAAACGTTTAGTTTATTGGCAATGTACGTTATATATTTTACACCTTTTGAACTAAATATTATTTCAAAGCAATAGACACTCAAATAAACTTCTATTGCCCTCGGAGGATTATGCTCGTACATACTTGAAGAGTTCAACAGAACTGCACGTAGATAGGCACTTACCCCATATGCAAGTTACCCTCGCCCACCCACCTCACTCGATACTAATAATATTTCTCTTTTCTCTGGACCGCCAAAGGCGTTGCCATGCGATTTGTAGAGATGAATGTCTGCGGGTAGAATTTGAGGGAAGTGTGTGGGGGTGGCGGTGCCTTCTATTTATCGGGTGGGGGCTGGGGTGGACGGCGCAGAAGAGAAAAGGGTCATTAATTACTGATCTATACACCAACACGGTCATGTTGCTTGCCTTGACGCATTACGGTCCTAAATCAGAAGAAAAAAATACCGATCGTGTTTTTATTAATACACTCTACGAATTAAATTGACATTTTTGTTTCACCTTATCTGAATTTTACCCACGAGCCTTTAATATGATTGCTTCGAACACTGAGTATTATCCACACTTATATGATATACCACCGTATTGTAATAAAAATATATATTTTCATTAATATTAAAGAATTGTTTTAATTTTATATATAGACGCTGTTTTGGCCAATTGATGTAACTTTTGAAAAATAAGAAAATGAGTTTAATGATTGGATCTTATTTTTAAGACGATAAAGCAGGTCTCGCCCAAATAACGTCATCATCATCATCAGTCTGAATCTATCCACTACTGGATGAAGGCAGCTTCAACTTGCTTTCACTTCTCTCGGTCCTGTGCGTTGCGTTGCCATGTTCTTCCGCAGAACTTTCATTTCATCGATCCAGTGGCCTCTAGGTCTACCTTGTGGACGTTTTGTACCTCTTGGATACCACTGGATGACTAAATTTGTCCAGCGATTGTCTCTTCTTCGAGCTATGTGTCCAGCTCATCTCCATTTGAGACTTTTGATGAACTCTATCACATCGCAAACCTTTGTCTGCTCGAAATGATGCAAATTAGAAAAATAAACTGTCCAATTTTTGTAAGGAAAACATCATTTTACATTGGTTTTAGATTTATAAATTCTGACCCATCCACCTGACGTAAGCCACTATTATATCGACACTTCCTACGTATAATCCACTACCTGCAAACATGCGAATTTATAGGAGTGCATTTCAAAGATTCATAACACAACTCACCATATAATGTTTTCGACAAAAACAGTTTTTACTCTCTCTTGAACAATTTTAATTTTGAGGGCTACACCAATTGGCCAAAAAAATGTCGATGCAAACCCAGAACTCTCCATATAATACTTTTATTAAGAATAAAATAATCTCAATGTATTAGGGTCTCATAGGGTAAACGTGTATGCATATTATTCAGATACAAGTTTTTCCCCACACCATTTTTCAATCCACCATACCAAACCTCTAAAGAGACATTTTACCATCAGTGTGTACGTATATTCGTGTGTTAGTTAATATTATTTCTGAGCCTGTATGCATGTCGTGATATAATATGTAAATTTTGCACTTTTCATTGTGTTGGTCTCACTTATTTTTGTTTACGCGTGTTGGTACCGTGTGATTGATTGAACGGGGGAATAAACAAAGTAAGTTTTGATGTTCTTGATTTCGCCATCATCAGCTCTTCACTAGAAGTACGAGAAAAAACCTAAAAAAAATCAGTAAACCCTCCCATCCTAGATCAATATTACTCATTTCCAGCTTACTAAGCAGTATTTATCAAAATGTCTGTAATTGCTTAAAATATTGATAACTGGTTGACTCTTCAATCTTTTTATGGATGTATATCGATGATGTTTTGGCCAATTGATCTAACCGTCAAAATTGAAATTGTTAAGGAGAGAGTAAAAACTGTTAAACATTATATGGTGAGTTGTGTTATGAATCTTTCAAATGCACTACTGTAAATTCTCATGTTTGCAGGTACGGGATTATACGTAGGGAGTCGCGATATATTAGTGGCCGGGTCAGAATTTTTAAACCTAAAACCAGTGTTTCTCTTCAAAGTGGTGAATCTATTCTTCTAATTTACAACATTGGGCCGAGATCTGCTCTGTCGTCTTTAAAATGAAATCCAATCATTAAGTCATTTTCGTATTTTTTGAGGGTTACATCAATTAGCCAAAACACAGTCGATATGACGTTTTAAATTTATCTCTATCTATCCGATCCTGAAACAAGTCCGAGGGAGAGCGATTACCTATTAGCAATTAACCTAAAATTTGTATTTTTCTGTATAACAGTGGCAGACTAGCCATACAAGCCAGGTTGCCCGATGGCAAGTGAGCCCAGCCGTATACTCCCTCAGTAAAATCAAATATCTTTGTAACTATTTCATTTAACTTGTTTAAATATATACAGGATAAAGCACTTTGGCTATTTCATCAATACAAATAAATATGTTTTCTTACAATTTACTCAATGAACTAATACCTCATCATGATTACAAACATATTCTCTACGTCTGTCTTAGCTGTCTGTAACATGTGAATTTTTGTAATTAGCAATTAATTATTAGTACAGTACACAAGAATTAATATATAAGGTAGGAGCCCCTTCCCATTTTTGGATGGGCCCCTGTTGACTCCTGGCAACCAATATTTTAAGAGTCAGTCCGCCACTGTATATATGTATGGAAAATAAATTGAAGCTTCACCCCCTTCGAAAAAGATAAATTGAGCGACTGAATAACAATCATTTCTAGTAAAACAACTGTTGCGTAGATGCTCTATTATAAATCAGGTTATAAATAATTGCATTTTGTGTTAGATAGTACACTCAAACTTTGATTTTAATAGTTTCCACTTAGTCACGGATTCTTTTAGCAAAGTGAGTTAAGTTTTAGTAGGTTATGTTAGGGATGGTCGGGTTTGTGTAATGTATTCTAATGCGTGGAGCAAAGACAATTTAGGCGGCCTAATATAGGGTAGAAGAATAAGTGACATTTCATTATAGCTTCGTGCAACTATTGATTTCAAAGTGTGAGTATTTATATTAAGTGAAAATATCTTTTCGTAAGTGTAATATATTTCTTCAACGTTAGAATATATTTTATTATGTGAGATCACTTTATGTTTAGTGAAAGAATTTGTTTTTTTTTGGAATGTGTTTTATATAAGTGAAAACTATTTCTATGAAAGTGAATATGATCTATACAAAAATGCATTTATTCGTAAGCCAAATAAATCTATATGCTTCACATCGGAAGCTGATATCATTGAAAAAAATCAATCGCTTAAACGAAAAACCCCACGTCAATGTATGGAATATTAGAACGGATTTCTGCTAGGAATATTAATTGAGATTGTACGAGACTAACGAGTACCATTGGGTATATATAACACATCAGGTACATCACTAAGGTAACCGCTTAGGACGCTACCCAAATGCAACAATTTATACCGAGTGCGTCACAGTCTAACAACACTCGAATGGTATAATTTCGATATTGGGATGTTTTATGAATTTATAGGTAATATCGGGTTGAGAAATGAATAGGGAACCCGCTCACAAAGACTGCCCACCCCTTCCCTCCAAGTACGATGCGATATGTACGGACGGCTTCGGACAGGGGTCGCGAAAATTGACGTCCGATTAACAAATATATATTAAATTTCATGACGTGAACATCTCCACACATTTAGTCTTACTTTCCTTATCGCTTTACAACCTTCGAGTAGCTGATTCACAACTAACTCTCGTTATTAATACCCTATATTGAAAAAATTCCATTGAGAGACATCATTCAAGCAACAGCTTCCATTATGATCATTTTTAAATATACATTGACAATATGTCAGCTTTGTGGCGCAGTTGGTAACGTCCTTGGCTACGGTTACGGATGTATCAAGTTCAAGTCCCGGTGAGGACAGTTTCATGAATTAACCTTTCAATCGATTTATGGATTTCTGTTCGTAGTCATGAATGTTTGTGATGTCTAAAACTCCCTTCTACTTAGCTAACCACTAGCCCTGTCCTAGGTATATCCTTCTATCCCTACTCTTTTCGAAAAATAGAGGTTGAGCAACTGAGTAACACGCAGTTCTCGTAGAAAAACTTATGTTGAGATACCTCCATTAAGAATCTATATGCTCCACACCGGGAGCAGATAAGGAAAAAAAATATTGTTTATTAAATATAATAGATAGCATCATTTCAAATAAAAAATAATTTCTTAACATAAAAAAGCTAATTTTGATTATTATTGATTGTTCGCGCAACCTTTTGGTAGAAGGTTCATGCTTTCGCATTCGAGGTACTTTAAAAAGTATTTGACTGGGCAAGTTAAAGTAAACTGTTTTGTTTAATATCACATTACGTACAAATAATTGAACTGATAAGAATTAAACACTTTTGATTACTAGACACAGATATTCGGTATTCGTATGGGAGTTTCTTAATTTTCTTCGTCAGTCAAAGCCTTTAGCTGACAGAATATTTGCTAATACAGTACTTTGCTAGAAACATGCTGAATATAAAGATAATATGTTCCCACCCTAGAAATAAAAATAATCAGGAAACTGAAAACCCGCTTCGCAGGCTCCACATTGAAATTAAAATAAAGTTAATTTTAAACTGCCAACACACTTTCAAATCGATAAGATAAAATTATTGGAAGAAAATGATGTTGGCGAAATTCCAGTGGCGTCCCCTGGCGACAGAATACGTCATGCATAAACGATATTCGACCGCGTATCTGCATCGGCTTTCGATGAAGACCGCTTTTCAAAGCCAGACCCCCTCTATACACCCCCTCCCACAATTTTAGACTATTGTTTCATCTAGATTGATTTGTATTGTCCTTTTGGAAGGTTGGATATTGCAAAAGAGGGCTGCCCAGATAAAACGAAACTCAAACCTTACAAGGGACTTTGATTGATTTTTGTCCTACCTGCCCTTCATATCTAGTCTATTGATGGACGTAAAATGACACAGAAAAGTTCTTAGTAAAACTCTCAATTTAATAATTAAACATTCACGTTATTAACTAGCCGTTGAGCGCAGAAATTTAATATTTCCTTAGGACCCGAAAATATGTATGTTAGTTTTGAAATTTAAAAAAAAAACAAAACCCTATCTCGAAAGAAGCCGTTTAAAATAAGTTTTAAATCCCAAAATACAGTAGCGTTTATTACAACAGTGAGCAAAAATAGTATTTTTTTGCCAAATCCAATGCAAAAAACAATTTCTATCCACTCCTATTCAAATTGTATTGCAATAAACGATGTAACAGTAAATTGAAATGATAAAGCAATTATCTGTTTTACACAGGACATAGGCATAAACTACTTTTCAGCTTGTGGAGTAGCTCAGGAGTAATTACTTGTTTGCCGCTCTTTTTATGACAACGCTCTATATTGATGTTGATTCAAATTGTACGACAAAATACAACGCATATTATAAAGATAAATGACAAAGTGATGTAAAACGTTTTAAAAATAATACAAATGAATAGAGGTGACTCGGAAACTTGACGTATAGATAGGATAATACGTTCATTAGAGCCGCATTGCTGCGCCAATTTACTAAAAAATAATATGAAAGAGTCGTTCGATGTATTACAATTTACGCATAAACTTAAAACATCCGAAAACGCTGCTCTTATCCAGCAGATTTTTTTGATATCTAAATGAAAAGATGCTTAATAATATTAATTTATTTGATAATAAGTTCAAAATAACGATCACAAATTATTCAGCTTATTTTTGACAAATAATATTCAATATATTCCACGCGCCGCCTTTACGCGTTTGATCGAAAATATTCATTCAATCATTTCGTATCAGTTTCGTTCGGCGTGCTGCCTATTAAAAACACTGCGATATTATTTGAGAGTCTCGCTTCAAAGAGTGTGTACTGAAAATACGCTTTACACATACATATGTGTACGATCCCCAATCTAAAAAATATTGCCCACACCACTGGATTTTTTTAGGAAAAAAATTCAAAAAAATGGCAATACTGATTAAAATTTACATTAAGAGAATACGGTTATATTCATCTATACTGCTTAAAATCTTCTCAAAAGATTTTTTGACATTTAAAAAAAATACTTTAATCGCGTTGTATATTAGTTATGCTACTCTTTCTTACGACGAAAATTGAAAGATCTAATAAAAAAGTATTTATAATTGTTTATTTATTAATAAATATTTAAATATGAAATTAATTTATACATTGTAATCACCGGGCACATATAATAAAATTGGAATATTAGAAAAGTTTTATAAATTTATATTTAATACGTTAATTTTATAGTCAATATTAATTAATGTCATATTTGGAATTGAAATTTAAAAAAAAATGAAATACATGCTTGATAAATCTACATGGGTGAAAGTGCGTATGTGTGAGGGTACAACACGGGGGTGGCGCGTGGCTGCGGGGTGTCAGTGATTAAGCCTTTAAGGGAGCCGTCTTTTCTGCACCCTTTGAACGTAATGAACCAATGGGACATATGCGGCTCGTGGTAAATAAATAATATAACTATTTTTAAAAATTCATTGTAGCTATGAAAGTCTTGTATCATATCTTAAAATTAGCAGTTTTGAGTTAGGTATAAAGAAATGTTTAAAATACAGATATCTACCAGTTCCAAAATGTAACAAATGATGATTTAAAGTTGTTTTAGAACGACAGTGGTTATTATTACTTTACACGCACTCGCTACGCCCCGTTTTTTTAGGATCGGATAGGTAGAAGGGAGTTTTAGACATCACAATCAATCATGACTACGGATATAAATCCATGAATCGATTGAATACTAGAATTTCATTGAAATCTACATGAATTAGATGTACAGTAGAAGATTAAGCCAGGCCGAAATCTTGTTTTCTAATCATCTCTCAACTTTATTTACTTTGAGGTATTTATATGGACTCTTAATGAAGCACCTAAACAGAAGTTGTTTAACGAAAACTGCTCGTTATTTAATCTCAACCCCTCCACTTCTCTTTTTTCGTTTCATCATGAACTCCCGTGCCTTTCAATTCAAATAAATAAATCGATGAATTAATTTATTAAGTGTGCATGTTACGATTTAATACAGAAATCAAATAGGATGAATGGAGAAGATTGTTGACAAATCAGCAAGTGGACCAGAAGTAAATCGAAAATAATGATGAATATGGATTTGAATCTCCAAAACGGTTACAAAACTGCATTGAAATAGTGCATCTGGGAAACCACTCTCATAATCATTTTATGATAAATATATGATAAATCAATAACCCTATTAAAATTATCTTGCCGATTTGATATTACATTTAAAAATTATTATATTTTCCTAGTTTATTTCAAGAACGAAATCATTCGAGCGTTACCGACATTCTTTTGATTTATACATATCGTGATTGCGGAGTTTTTTTCTATTCATAGACAAGCAAAACTATGTTTTTTTATTGCCACATCCATAGACAGTATCATAGATTACTATTCATTCAAGAAACTCTAACCGATTCAATCAATGAGACCCCGCTATCTCAGTTCACAGATCTCTTGCCATTGTTCGTTTATTTCTCACGAATCACTACAGAAAAAAATATATATATGACTCTACGACGAAGTTGTCTATTATTAGGTTCATAAAATCACATTTTGCATATCGATGTAATGAACATTTTCATTCTGGCGTTCGCAGCGGTTACGAAATCGTGCCGTATTCATAAAATATATACAATGCATTTAAATGTAATTTTATTGGAGAGTTTGTTATATGATAGTCGACAGAAAGGTTTTTTTTGGCAGGTTTGCGGTAACTTTAATCATACAAAATAGGTTTCTTATATTTTAAAATTAACAGTTTAATTTACTTCCAATTACTTGTAACAAGTTCACTTGAATGGCTGGGCCAAGTCATCACAGAATTTCGATATCAAATTTGAATTGTTGAGATTTTGTACATTCCCATGTATTTTGTCGCAAACAACCCGGGTTTCCGAGTTCACTCACATGCACGAAGATGCATTCACATGCATGAAGATGCCGGAAGGCGAAACCCTGGTCGTTTGTGACAAAATACATGATTCAAATTTGACATTGTGTTTTATTTTTAAAACTAGTGGGAACTCCCGTCATAGATGACGGTATTGAAATACAGGATGTCTAAAGTAGCTGTTCTCTAGTTTCCATACTGACCGACTGATTGTTGTTTGTTTGCCTCGGAATTTGCATCACAGCATGAGAAAATTTCATACCTACATGTGTATATGATAATAATAAGACGTCTACATTTAAGTCTAAAGCCCTGCCTACTATATATAAGATACAATGCCTTTCCACCAAGAATGGACAGTTAACACCATAAAAGTACATAACTAGATAGCAGAACGAAATTAGTAAACAAATCATAACAACTGTACATAAAAGCGTTATTAAATTCAAGACATGTTTTACTTAACAAATATGACATTTTCTCAATCCTAATATTGTGTAAATATTAGAGATTCTCGTTAAACGTAATGTGTTCTTTATCTTTATTTTAATAGAATGCTTATTTAATCAATAATTTACATACATGTATAGTTTTGTGTATATATTCAGGATTTAAAAAACTTTAAATAAAATATCTTATACACTTTAAAACGACATTTTATCAAATTAACCGTTAATAATATCAAATCTCAATCGCATAGTTTTAATTTCGTAATGTTTGCTTGACTCAAGTAAATGGAGCGCTGCAAGTGGGAAAATATTTCAAATGCAGTCTCATAAACACGTCTAGGTGTCTGAATGCAGTTAAATAAATCCTATCACGCGATCCAGTGCAGCCAAGTTGCAACAATGTCTAGGGTCTTACTCAGGATACGACTAGCACTGTGAGAATAATTATCTCCAGGTGCGTTATTAGTTACTATTTTGATGTCTTTACTGGCTTTCACAGAGTGTGTCAACACACAGCAGTTGCACTATATTTTTTTATATACATATCAAGAGATATGTCATATTTTCGATTTAATTTTTTCTTCCAGAACAGCGACGATATATACTCAATAAATAAAAAAAGACATATTCAAATGGCCAAAAGATTATCAAATCATATATACACTAACGTAATTTTAAATACGCAATTTAAAACATGAAATTACGCATCTTAACCAAATTATGAATGCCAAAATTCCAGGATCATAAAAACGGTTCGGGATTGGATACCCTAGATGTAAATATTCAACATTAATTACGAAATTTTCTATACCGAAATTAGAGCCTGTGATCTAGTAAACAAATAGAAAGAAGCTCAACAGCATTTACTCCTCTTCTATAGGACCGGACAACGATTACGTCAGTAAAGTCACATTTTGTGTATTACAATTTAGAATTATAAGATTTCTTGCAGAATTTATAACACACAATTAAAACCCCGCTCATACTTTGTTGAGCAAACTCGCCATAATCTTACTGCAATATTGGGTGATTGAATTTTGTATGCAATGATAGTTATTTGAGCTGTAAACTGCACAACAAATTTACAGTTCATATCTTTACAGGTCCATTAAAATATGCTTACCTTACGTTACATCACGTCCCGTAACAGTTTACAACTTTTGTTCATTGCGGCATAAGCTTAGATAATTACAGTATTTATTGTATGGAAACTGAAATTAATGCCTCGATGATTGATTCCAAATGCTAGGCAATATTTAAATGATACAATATATTTCGCATTGCTTCTGTCTATCTTTGGGGAGGTTTAATCAATTGCCTAAAACATTATCCATAACAATTTGAATAATTAGGAAATAGTATTAAAAATTATCCTGATTTACTGTCTTCGAAAAAAAGATACAGATAATATATTAATTATGATTAATTTTTTTTATATCGCAAAAAAAACAGCAATTCTCTACTAAATTTAATTTCGAATAGGATAATACCATAAACCAAATATTAGAATCAAGATAGTTGACAATTTACGTGAATTGCGTAATATTTTATAGCCGTATTACAAATCTGTTCAATGGAATATATCGACGATGTTTTGGCCAAACGCTCAAAATTGAAATTGTTCAGGAGAGAGTAAAAACTGTTTTTATCGAAAACATTATATGGTGATTTGCCTTATGAATCTTTGAAATGCACTCCTGTAAATTACCATGTTTGCAATTACGGGGCTATACGTAGGAAGTATCGATATAATAGTGGCTTATATCAAGTGGCCGGGTCAGAATTTTAAACCTAAAACCAATGTTTAATGATGTTTCCCATTCAGAAAGTAGTCAATTTATTTTTCTTATTTACATCATTTGGCCGAGACCTGCTCTGTCGTCTTTAAAATGAGATCCGATAATTGACACATTTTCTTATTTTTTGAAGGTTACATCAATTGGCCAAAACAACCCTACATAAACCGCTGCCTTACGTCTCCCTGAGTTTAGTTTTAGTTTAATTTTCAATTGTGAAAGTATCATTTTTTTTCAATTTCCCGGATTTCCAATTGAACTGATATTTCCATTATATATAGTTAAGATGTTTCTATACAACCTTTAACAAATAATGATACAGTTAAAGCATTTGTTACCACTCATAAAGGCAGTTAACTTTATCTTTCGTTTTGGCAAGTACGCTAGAAAAACTTTTTCCGTTATTGTAGAAATTTAATGGTCATTGTTTTACTGTTTATAATTTCCGCTATAAATCAATTAAAAAACGCATCTAACTTCTGCCTGCCGTATGATGTTTATTCTACTTTCATTGTGAGCTTAGAAAGTTTTCAAACATTGGTAGATTAGTTGCCATCGCAGTTTGAGAAGCATTGGATAATCGGCAGCACACGAGCGAGATTAATTAAAAAGATGTATTTATTAAAACTTCCGGGCCCGTCGCCGATTATTCAACGTCGTTGGCCTCGGTTGCGGTCTTCGCGGGCTTGAATCATAAGTATGAAGACTATCATAAATGGATTTTTTAATCGATTTATTGATTCGTGTTCGTGGGATAAGAATGTTTCATGGTGAAAGTAATTATCTGAAAACTAGTCTTGCTCTAGTTCCATCTTTCTATTGGCAACTCTCTCTGAAAAATACAGGACGATCGACTGAGTGACAATCTATTCTTGTAGAATATTTTTGAGTCCATAGTAAGAGTGGATATAGTTACACACGTTGGTTGCCCAACATCCTCCCGTTATGTAACGCAATAACGATCAAGAAAATAAACTAATGCGACTTTCTCAGCCGCTTAGTTTAAGCGATATTAAGTGTCCTGTGTATCCGTACACTCCGCGTTGAATCTAAAGACAAATCGAGAATATCCTGATCCCCATATGATGTTGCAAATACATCGTATGTCACAATATTGTCCTTGGTTGAGATCAATTCAACGTGGCCTATTGGGCCCGTACGAGGACGGACCACAGCACACAGCTGTGGAAATAGTAACAGCTGATTTATTTTGATTGTCGTACCAGCTTGCCATTCGTAGAACCCGAGTCTGGCACGATTGTTAGAAGAATACTGTTGCGCACCGCTGTAATCTTCGAGCAATTAACTTAGAATTGTTGTAAATATGAGACATTGTACGATTTGTATTAGATAAACATTGTTTCACTGCTAATTGAACTGCAATAATAATTTTTACTGCAGTGGCTATCTTGTTTTACTCAATCCGAAGAAAATCTTTAGTATATAGACTTTTTTTAATTGACTTTACTAATAATTCTATCTAGCCAGCTGCACAACTTTATGAAAAAATAAATAATTATTTTTAAACACTTTAATATTTCAATTACTAGATTAATTTGTATCCAAGAGTTATAGGTGTATTTGACGTCTTCAAGGATACACTATTTTCTGAACAATTCATTTTTAACTCTAACTGTTTATAATGACAACTGTATTTTTAAATATACTTCTTGTGAAAAGTGATTTATGTAATGGCTTACAACCAGCTCTCGTACGATATCTTTATCATAGATATCTAAATTGGTATTTTATAAATTTAAAAAACGCTCCCAATTTGGAGTATGTCTTTTCAGAAGTTTTTACGCGAATTACTTGTTACTCAGTTGCTCATCCTCAAAGCTTGTTTCAAAGATAGTAGGGATAGAAGGATAGGGCTTAAGACAGGAGTAGTGGTCAACTAATCGCTCTCGATAAGCCCTGTATTTAGTATCGGATGGGTGGAAGGGAATTTCGGACATCGCAAACAACAATACCTACAAACAGAAATCAATTGAAAATTCTATTTATGAAACTGTCCGTACTGGGTTTTGAACCCTAGACATCCGTAACCGTAGCCAACGACGTAAATCACGTAAACCGCTGCACCACGGATCCGACACGATAAATTACATGCAGCTTAGTAACTATTTTCTTTAATTAGTGGAATATATGTAAATATTATTACCGGTCTTGCGTGGCTAGTAAGTATGTATTAATTGTCAACTGAAACACAGTTTGATCAGCCTCATCGATATGCAATATTCATATGGAATACTTGTGAAATGTGTATATTGGTGCCATCCCTTCTGCACGAGCACCCTTTTATCATCCCTTTCGTCCGTTCATTAACATTCTCTTTATTTATTGAGAATTTTGAAATCATCTGTCTGTGAATTCTAGAATTTTAAAATGTTTTTTTTTTATGTCTGGTGGTACCTACCCTATTGCCTACACCGCGGTACACACTCGGACGCTGCCGTGAAAAGGGGTGGATCTTTAAAGGCGCAATCCGTCGTACTTGGCAGGATTTTCTGTCATACATATATTTTTAATAACATGTCCGCGTGAGACTCGACATAACCCACCTGTACCCGCTAAAGTTTACAATAAATTCTACATCCGTGACACATCATGCCGAAGCTAGGAAAATATATTTATAATTCGGCAAAACATGATCAATACGATGTTAAAAAAACGTTAATTCGTCGGGGGTGGTGGTCGGTTCAACGTTTTGGTAGTCAGCCGTTATTGTTATCCGCGAATTATAACAATATAATACATAATCGACGATGATTTGGCTAATTGATGTGACCCTCAAAATTGAAAAAAACGTAAAAACTGTTCTTATCGAAAACATAACCTGGTGAGTTGCGTATCCCTCCTGATTCTGAAAATGGGGCGTAGCGCGAGCGTAGGATGAGCAACTGAATAACGATCAGTTATCGTAGAAAAACTTCTGTTGAGATACCTCCATTAAGAGTTCACATGCGGAGAGCATTGGGAGCTGACATGGTTAAGTATATAGGTGTTTTGGCCAATTTATGTAACCCTGCAAATTGAAATTGTTCAAGAGAGAGTAAAAACTGTTTTTATCGAAAACTTTATACGGTGCGTTGCATTATGAATCTTTGAAATGCATTCCTTTAAATTCTCATGTGTGTGTCGATATAATAGTGGCTTACATGTAGTGGACGCGTTAGAATTTGTAAACCTAAAACCAATGTAAAATGATGTTTCGTTTCCAAAAAGTGGTCAATTTATTTTTCTAATATACATCATTTGCTCGAGACCTGTTCTTTCGTCTTTAAAATGAGATCCAATCGTTAATTCATTTTCGTATTTTTTGAAAGTTACATCATTTAGCCAAAATACAGTCGATATCACAAATAAAACACGCTGTTAAGTCATCCCTCTGGTGCCAGCGAATACAGAAATGAATCTACGAAATAAATGCTCATTTTTTTACTATCTTATTTTCGCGCTCAACAAGAAATTGCCGAAACGAGTCTACCAAAAAGGCAACGCGCTCTAATGTTCATTTTCTTTTTATTAATATGACACAAGTACATGTGTACCTGCGCACATTTTACGCTGCTCTCTCCCTGTTTGCCGTATGCCAATTTTTCGACTTAAAAGAAGAATTCACTTTTTTATCTTTTGTCCTAATGCCCGCTGCATACGTTCCCAGTCGCAGAATTTTTAATTCGGTAACGTGAATTCTGAGCTTTATTTTTTTTATTGTGCTGGATTTTATTTGAAAATATATTTCTTTCGTCTCGATTTGAACGCACGCTACACAGTCGTGATTTCAAACTGCTGACTACCGCAGGTATTATCTCAAAATTCTAACAACCATTATTACAATTTGTCTACTCTTATCTACTACCGAATACCTATTATACCAGAGTACTAAATATTGTGCCACCAAAACCCACTATTAGTCGTATTCCATGTTGATTGCTTTCAAATGATAGCCAGGAGTGTCTTTGGAGTTGTTAATCATGACTGGGTTGCTATGCACTAAAAGGTTACCAATCTTTTTGCTCCATTCCCTTTTTCTAACAATATTAAGAATATATTTCCCCCTTATCCAAGATAATCTAAATCAAACTCAAAAAATGCCTTACAAATATGCATATATAAATATAAAATTGAAAATCTGTAATAAACGGCAGGGAGAATTCTCCACAGGTTAGGATCCCCTGCACTTAAGTGTGGTGGAATAAAAACAGTTCTTACTTGAATAAGAATATCTCTATCTTCCTAGAGTACCCGGCATATTACCCACCACCGCCTATTATGGCGCTACAACCCGTATCACTTGGCGTAGCAAAGTATATTTGAGGGCTTTTGTATCATAACTCTGAATCTTCATCAATGCTTGTTTTTGGCCAACCCAAAAGAACCGTTTTCATGCTACGGTCACAAATGCATAGAACCGACGCTTACACCATGACAGTACAATGGTGCACTCTCATTGGCTAGAATGGAGATTATTAGCTTAGAAAATGACCAAAATTTTCACATTCATTTTAGATAGGAGTTTGTAAGTTTAATAAGATATTGTATGATTTAAATAGTAGATGTGAACACGAAGAATAATGCTGCTTTTTTGTATATCCTGGAGATATGAGTTATGATGACCCTCATTTATCACACTCAAATGATTTCCAGGAGTGTCTCAGGAGCGTTTACCTATGACGTGACTGCTTTACCAATGTGGCGCATTTCAACACCAGAGAGCGATGGCCACAAAATTAATATGTATTTGAAATAGGTTTTAAAGAAAGAATTTTTTTATTGTATTGTTAACGTCATTTTTTTATCTTTCGATAATAATCCAGTATTGCCATATAAAAGATTACATTTTGTAAATACTGTTCGTTAATTTATGAAAATTTTCTTATCTTGGCACCAATGGAATATTAAAAAAAATGAATTTATAAGCTTATTTTCCATTATTATCAGAGATTGAACGAAACGCTATCTGAAAATCAACGGATTTATTTATGGCATTTTAAAAATTTATCACGGCAAAACAAATAAAAAATAATATTTTAAATTGCTGGTTTTAATGTTATGATTCTCCAGATGATAAAAATGGCAGATAACGAATATTGTAAGTAATTATGTGAGAAACACAACGTACAGTTAAGAAACGATTGTGAATATCTACGAAATACTAAAAAAAATATACATTATTAAGCTTAGTTTGCAAGCTCATTAATTGATTTTAATTCTGTGTTTTTTAAAAAGATTTTTTGCACATTATAAAGAATATTGTTTTTGGTAATACAAAACATAAGATTTGGTATCGATGATTGATAGATGTATAATGCTTTTTGTCAAAATAAAATAATAACAATATTACTTAAAACTATAATTTAAAATTGAACACTATGGGTGCTTGATGGAATTTCAATATCAAATTTGAATTTTTTACATTTTTTACATTTTCATGTATTTCGTCACTAACACTCGAATGAACTCGAACTGACAGTTAGTAAATAGTTTATATATAAGATAATGTTCGGGTCCCTGGTCTCGGTATGGACAGTACGGAATTGATTTTTAATTCGATTTATTGATTTCTGTACCCATCCGATTCTAAAAATGGGTCCTACTGAGAGCGATTAGCTAACCACTAGTCATGTCCTAGCCATACCGTTCTATCCATACTCTTCTCAAGCAGTTTTCGTAGAAAACTAATACCTCCATTAGGATCCCATATGCCCCACATTGGATGCGGACACGGTAAAAGATATATATATATAAGATAGATTTTTATAAAAATGTAATGAGAATGCCCTGTCGAAGAGGGCCGAATGCTTGGTTATCACCATCCAGGATGTATAGGATCTCAATCAGAACACCACTCCAGTCCGGTTAATCTCTTATTTATCGAAGATGCAATGGTTTAATACACAAAAATTACCAGTACAATATAAAATTGAGTCTATATTTACGTTTATTTAACATATGAATTTACCTTTGAGATATGATACAATTGACACAACAAACGGTTTTAAATTTAAATTAAATCCAATTTCAAAACAAACAAAAACAATTTATAATGACTGCACTGCAGCGGAGGCCTCGACAGCTCGCCCATCGGCCGAAACCTCCGAAAACAGACTGACTGCCAAAATAAAAATTAAAACTTCAGACAATGTAGGCTTCTCCATTTTGTCAGTGATTGTCGTCAAGTGGACGAGTCTATTAAAAAGCGTCTGCTTTCTAATTTCAGCTTTAGCTGATCGGTCATTCATCAACCGATTGATTTTTAACGGTTATAAACCGGTTCGGCTAAATAATTAGTTAGCACGTATCATTGTCATTAAAGCTGTTTGCTGTCAGTTCTGGATCCTTTTAAAACTTAGCTTTACAATGAAAACCAGAGTGTGTCAGTAAATGTTCAAAATTTCAGTAATTCAAATGACTTCATACTCCTTTTTTCAAAACCATTATATCTTATGAGTTATCTTTTCTACCAGTAAGTAGAGAGTCAAAAACTAACTTAATGCGTTTTGTCAGTATACCTCGATATATTAAACCTTTATTATGGCGTCTTTATATACACCTTTTATAATATAATAGAAAAGCTATATAATATAACTAAAATAAAACATATTTACACGTAGAATTTATTGATATATTGTCCTTTTATATTTGTAATATAGCCAATCTGGATGTGTATTTAGATGACAAGTGAAGCGAATGCATACATTATGTCACATTTTTATTTTAATTTAACAAACAAAGCATCAATCATTTTAAATTTCCATGTAACAAACACCACACCAGTTAATACTATTTCACCTTCGCGTTTTTCTCAGAATTTTTTAATATCTATACTTACAATCTCACCTCAGATATCTTTTTGTTTTTTCAGCTAGCCCATTAATTATTCATCGTGCGATATAAATTATAATCCCGCTCCAATACCTGCTATAAATTACAGTGATTTCTCGACGACCATCACAGATATTTGCTAAGTTAACTGAAATACTTGTGACAAATTGATAATAATAGTCAAATTTCTTTTGCTCAATAATTCTACACATCACGGAAGACGGTAACTCAAAGAAAGTGCACTCTATCCAGTTAGGAATAGGTCTTAACTCGGTCTACGTTGGGTTAAATGTCTACAGATTAGGAATTAACTCGGGTCGTATTGGTCTGAAAATCAACGCCAATTAATGTTAAACCAAGCCTGTCATAACTCTGATAGGATCCTGACTAGCTTGGGACAGATCATTGGAGGGTCGATAGCTTCAGATACCTCAGTATACACGGAAGACGGTAACACAAAGAAATAGCTCGCTATCTGCTTATGGATAGATGGAGCCACATTTAACTCAATGTGGGATTCCCAGCTGTACACGATTAAAACGAAATGCTAATTGTTAAACGCTTGCTTTCTACCTGCGCCTGCTTTACGGCAGCGAATCACGGCTCATGACGAAGACGCCCACTCTGACGGAGTGCCCTGTTACGTCAGTGGTCATGGAAAGACGTTACCTCAGTCCTGCTTGCCTCTTCTTCCTACTGGAAGGATTACGGCATCCTGGAGGGCTAAATAATTGCGTTTATTTGGTTTCATTTATATCGAATTAAGAGACGGCAATTTAAATACTATTTATTCTTTCATATTTTATTTAATGTTACATTGATAATACTTCTCCCCTATTTTTGCTGAGATAAAAAATTTAAAAATAAAAACCCCCTTGCGCTTAAAAAAGCCCAAATAGTTTCGCGGTATCACCAAACTATCGATGAAAATCAATTCAGTTCAATTGTTAGCAAAACCAAATAATGCATTAAGCGTATCGATGAGTGACAATAGAAATCGTTCAACCCTTAGGTTTCGTCACCCCTAAATATAAACAAATTTTAAAATACAATAAAATACTCAAATGGGATATCGTCAATATCATAATACGATTATCTACTGCAGAGTAAATAAATTATATGAAATTTGTCTCAATATTGATCGATGGACTTCAACACCAATTGTAATTGAGCAATTCAGAGCCATTCAATCGACATTTATTTATTTATTAAAAAAAATTTTATGCCATCTTATGTCACAATAAATTAAGCTTATTTGTAGTTCAAAAAATTGATCTTTATAGAGTATTTTTCAAGAATTTTATAGAAAAAAAGAAAGGGTAAAACTACTATTGATTTAATCAGCATTTAATTAATATTAATATAACCTAAAATATATATAGTCTAAAGTAGCTAGTACGGCGGAACTGTGTGTGCATTAGATAACATTTTATTTTATTATAACCGCGAACATTTAGGTTATGAGAAAATTTCAAACCTACATGTGACATATCATAATAATAAAACGTCTACAGAGCGGTTTGGGCTATTATATATAAGATATAAATGTTAAATACTTATTATGCGTATTAATACTACAATTTTATTAAATGATCAGAATCGGTTTCGTTCATTACAGTTACTTGCGATTGACGAAATTGGTCAAGATCATTAAAATTAAATTGTAGAATTAATACACAAAAAAAGTGTTTTATTTTTTATCCATAAACGCTCCCAATGTGGAGCTTATGAACTACTAATGAATAGAGCTAAGACAGGACTAGTGGTTAGCTAATCGCTCTCACTCGCCTTATATTTAGGATCGGATGTGTGGGAAGGAATTGTAAACATTACATAGACATCCATGCATTTTATCAATAAATCGATTGAAAATTCAATTCATGAATCTGAGCGCATTCAAATTCGAACCTGTGAGCATCGCAGTTGAACTTCCAACGACGTTTACCACTCGACACGGACACGAAACACAAAATTAATACATCTAATTTATTATTATTAAAACGTGTCTCCCAATTACCGCTATGCATCTCATTAAACTAATCGAAAATTAACTGAGGGGCACAGCACTGAAACCATTGACAATATCTGCCCAACAATGCATAATTGCCAGTATCCCAAAAGCCCACCGAATTCCCCATTTATTTTTTTCCCCACATTGTTATAATATAATCCACTCACCACGCACTGTAGTGGTTGAATATCTGGTGAACCGTTCCGATGTTTGTTGAAAAAAAACCAATCCCCCAAGGGTAAAACGCATTATCGGAAATTACCGATTGATAATTGATATAACGCACACTACCCTTCCATAGCTTACTCCTTGAGCAATAGACTTTTGGTTTTTTTTATTATTGGGAGGGTGAAACGTGTATCGGCATTAGTTTTTTATTAATAAACTTATCTATACATATAAATATGAATGTTTATTTGTTTGTTTGTCCTCTATCTGTTTTTTTACCATTCATCCGATTTAGATGAAACTTTGGTGAGTTGTTGTGCACACACCTGAGATGGAAATCTAAAAAAAAAAAATCAAATACGTACAAAGAGCGACATCTCAGAAAAATTCTGATTCATTCGTTGACGCACCAGACGGAAAAAAATATTGTGTATCCAAAAGGACTTCAATAAACAGAAATAAAACACAAACCCTTTCATGCAATGTCGATTACTCACTAGTATTCAATAAAAATACAGTCTGAACAAACAGTCGAGGTTAAGCTGAAAGAAAGCATTAAGTCATAAAAACATGAGATATTTTCGATGGATTCGACGGTAATTTTGCAAAAATTCATTTTTAATAAAAAATTAAAATTGTTAACTTAATTATTCCGCTTACTGTGTTACTAATGTAACGCGTTTCGCCACTTCAAGCATTATCTTCATACTAACTGTATCGCAAGGCTATTTATTCTTTATTCGTAATTAGTAGTGTTATGGTAAATAGTACTATCTGAGAAGACCCGAATCGAAGAGAGGTGGATGACTGGTTTTCGACGTCCAGGAAGGGCTGGGATATCAAACAAACACCATTTCAAATCCGGTTCAACACGTATTTATTTTTAATCGAAGATGCAGTGGTTTAAAAATACACAAAAATAATATTCTTAACTCATAAAATTGATTCTACATTTACATTTACTTAACAACTGAATTTACTGTAAGTTATAATGCAAATGACACGACAAACGATTTTAAATTACGTCAACACAAACAATCCACAACGTCAACGGTGCCGACCACGCTGGCCGGCAGCTCACCTCCACTCGAAAGATCAAAAGGACTTCCGCATCGTCGGAGCCACCCCTTTCCGTCAAAAACGGACTCGTCTTGCGAACGTTCCGCAGGCGATGGCCCAGCGCCTCTGACGACAGTTGGGTCGATTTCTCCGAATCATTGTCATTACCGCTGTGCGATTTCAGTTATGGACCCTAATAAAACTTAAACTTAACAAAAAAACCAGGGTGTGTCATATCATTGTTTGTGTCTTACCTCGTCCCCACGTCCAGTAGAAGGAAATAAACCCAAGGTACCTTTTTTAATTTAAGAATTAGAATCATTGTTTAACTTATGAATAAATAACCTTGCGATATAGTTAGTCGGAAGATGCTTCTTAAAGAAGCGAAACGAGTAGTAAAAACAATCGCATTTAAAGCATTATTTTTTGTTTCAAATTACTCTTTCTTCCCAAGTATAATTGTTTGTTTTTTAAAAAGATTTTTTATACATTATAAAGAATAATCTTTTTGGCATACAAATCGTAAGATTTAGTATCGATGACTTATAGTTATACAGACTTTCTTCCAGAATAAAAAAATAACAATATAACTTAATACCGTTTTTTCAACGCCATCATATCCCTTGACTTCATACTTTCTACCAGTTCAGAGTTAAATTGCATACATTTTGACATTTAAATCTAAAAATCGTCAAAAACTTAGTGCGTTCTGCCAGTATAACATCGAAATATTGTAAATATATACTAGAATATTTGTTTTTAAATTCTTAACTACTTTCACATTTTTTTATTTTGTTCAGGACTGGTTTCTCTCATTGCGATTATTATCAAGTATACTTTGTAATACTGTTTTCATTGATTCACAATTTTATATTCGGAAATATAAAACACAAAAGTATTACAATGTTTCAATAAAAAATATGTTAATGTATAACCGTTTTATACAAAAAACTAAAGTTTGTAC
Organism: Himalopsyche phryganea; assembly: GCA_022494535.1. Lineage (NCBI taxonomy): Eukaryota > Metazoa > Arthropoda > Insecta > Trichoptera > Rhyacophilidae > Himalopsyche > Himalopsyche phryganea. The sequence goes on from JAGVSL010000039.1 coordinate 2,698,761, forward strand.
AGGCGGACAATAATTTTTAGATAATTGTGCAATTGTTTTGTTTCCTTGCCAGCGTCTAATGTTTCGATTTCTCCCCCTCCGCAGATCTGTCAGCTCGGTGAGGACCTCCAGCGGTTGCGGGCGTCGTTCAGCGCCCTCCGGGAAGCACACTCCCAGCAGCTGAGGCGGCTGGAGCAGAGGCTCGACGACAAACGGAGGCACATCGCGAGGCTCGAGGCCAGACTCGACTGCCAGAGAGACTACGACGATATCAAGCGGGAAGTCAGGTAAGATCATCCAGCTCACAAGTAATTCAAAAATGATTACACATGCAGTTATGTGATTTTTGTTTATAATATGTTTTCTTTTCTTTGTATCACGTCCGCTGCCAATGTGGAGCATATGGCCTCCTAATGGTAGGTATTTTAACAGAAGTTTTCTACGAGAACTTCTGGTTACTCAGTTGCTCAACCTCTCCTTTCCGAAGAGAGTAGGGATAGACGGATACAGCTAGGACAGAAATAGTGGTTAGCTAAACGCTTACGCTACGGCCCGTGCTTAGGATCGGATAGGCGGGAGGGAATTCGTGTTAATTAATCATAATACAAAATAAATTAATTATTTTGTTATTAGGACTGGTTAAATACGTGTTGCTCTTTACGTAGAATCTTTTTTGTTTATTCAGAAAACTGTTAACTAACCTTCTATAAAAAACAATTATTTTCACCATCTAACTAAAATTAATCGTATCACTACGAGTTGGTTGCCCCACCTCCACCCGTTATGTGTATGCAGCCGCTGTTTCACGGCCGCCTTCCATAATTCAATAACGATCAAGAGAAGAAACGAATTTACTCCTCGTGCTCTTGGCCCGATGCAGAACTGAACGGGACCTACTAGTGTACATTTAATAGAACGTATCAGTTACTATCCACAAAAATAATCGGCTATCCTGTCGATCGCCGTATCCAAGTGGAAACGCCTTAGATGCTTCGTACTAACAACCAGTTGTCGTTGGTAGCTGTCTTTCAAAACGATCATTTAGAATTGCATAATTGTGCTGCACATTGAAAGCGGAGGTCGTTTTAAATAAATGAACCAATTGTTAAAAAATAGTTTTCACAGGTTTACATAAATTATTTACTCTACTGAAAGGACTCTTTTTGACGTTTCCGTTTCCATAAAGCCCAAAATTAACGTAAAACAAGTCAGGATGAAAAAAAACACTAAATATGTATTTAGTCGGTAAAACAGGATGTTTACTTACCTGACGAGTTTTCATGCTAATTACATAACATCAAACAATAATATCAAGATAATAAAACAGAGTTCTGTTTTATTAATCCAGATAACTTATATTTTACGACCCTAAGAAAAAAAATTACAATCAATTAGTACTTACTGCTAATTTTTAATTTTCTTTTTTCTACATCCTGATCAAATTAAATTTTTGAAGGATTATCAAAAATACCTTTTTTGAGATAGTTTTAATATATATTATCATAATGCAAGCACAATATTTAAAAAGTATGTATAAAACAACACATTGGGTTACCTAAAACATTAGATAGATAAATACCTGTAAGAATATTACATAGGACTCGTCATAACTTTATGTATATCTAATCAAACACTGCAGGGACGTAATTAGTGATATTATACATACATTGCCCAAATTAGTATGAATTAATATAAATTTTTCTGTCTTGTAAACATAATAAGTCAGATCAAATTAATAACTTTTAAATTATATTTCTCTTTAATTTTGTATATATTTTAAATCCGAATTAGTTTGATGATGCTCATTAAAAAAGCTAAACACGTGTCACAGTTAGTAACACAGCCAGTGGAATAACAAAGTTATTAAGTGTAATTTTATGCATTAATTGAATTGGCATTTAACTGGTAGGACTCGATTATAATAGGATAAAATATCATAGCATTTAGTTATAAAAAAAATTATTTGGTAGTTCACACATCGTAATATTTATTTTAAATTAAAAAAAATTCAATGCATTTATTTTAACGATTCATTAATAACACCACTTAAGCTGATTTTGCAAAAACACGGTTAGTACCTTGAATAATTTAATCTTATATAAATATTATAATGATTGAATACGTGAGATTACATAATATTGTCTATCTCTTCCAAACAGTATCTATAGTAATAAGTGTAATTCTGATGATGACTTTAAGCCAAAATAGTTATCAACTACTTAATAAAACTTTGTAGAATTAAATACGTTGGTATTGTATCCTATTATAACTTGATGGATGACGTAAAAAATGCTCTTTAACGAATTTAATTCATAATTTAACAAGGTGTTAATTTAAGCTTTTGAAAACTGTCTCAAAAAGCTTGTATAAGTTAATATTAATAATTTTAATGTATTCATTTTAAACTCGATAAGTCTCGTTTTTTTGAGAAGTAATATTAGCACATTATTCTGCATTCAATGAAAGATCCAAAAAGCAAACAATACTGATATATCATTTCTTCCATATTCGCTCCCTATGTGGAGCATATGGCTACCACGCGGCGTCTCCATGAATTCTTGTCACCCGCCAATCGCTTTGCTTCCTCCCATGACATGCCAGAGTCCCTCAGCTCCGCCGAGTACATCCTATGGATAGTACCCGATGGTGTTCCAGGACGCCGGAATCCCACAGGTCGGAAGAAGAGGCAAGCAGGATTGAGGCTTTCCGGAGGCATACGCAACACGTGACCCAGCCAGCTCCAACGTCTCTACATAACCGACAATGTGACAGGGTGTTGCCCGTTCCATTCCCTAATCTCTGAATTCCTCACAAGCTCAGTATATGGTTTTTTTGAGACTTCGTCATGTGCAGTGTTTCGCTACCGTAAAGCAGCACAGTTAGAATGCAAGCTTTGAACAAATGGCATTTGGTTTTGATCGTGTACAGCTGCTTGTCCCAGACGGTCTGTATTGAGTCAAATGCAGCTCCGGCTATTCCTAATCGGATAGTGAGCTCCTTTTTTGTGTTATCGTCTTGTGGGATGTGTACACCGAGGTATCTGAAGCTGTCAACCCTCCCGATGGTCTGTCCCGCGTTAGTCAGGGTCCTATCAGAGTCATGGTTACACATCACATTGCGTTTATTTTCAGACCAATGCGACCTGAGTTAACTCCTAACCTGTCAATAGTTTACTGGATACCCTTCAAAGAATCATTATAAAATAAACAGTCAAAATATAAAATTTTGTTAGCTTGTATTTGGCGTCCCCTCGTGCGCCGAAACACCTGTCGCTCTCGCCTTATTACGACCCTGTCTACAAACAATATTATCTTCACTCTGATACACATGTTTATCGTCATTATCAATCTCCATTTTTGTTTGCGTATACATTGTAAATTAATTTAGTTGTCAACCCTTATGTCTGACGATTGTTCAAATAATATTTTAAACGTATCACATTAAAGATGTCGTGTTATCTATAACATACCTGTCGCGACACATTTCAAATCAGATCTTTAACAAACTTTGTCAACAACGACGCGTATTGTAACTTGTTTTTCTTTTTTTTATCTAACATTTAAACAAATACACTATAATTGTTTAAAGCGTAAAAGAGTGCTTGTTATAAAATTGTTAAATTTGATAATGATAGGTTCATGTAGATGTAATATTAAACATCTGTATATATAAAAATGAATGTTTGTTTGTCTGTTTGTATGTTTGATTGTCCTCTATGCGTTCCTTTACCATTAATTTGATTTCGATGAAACTTTGGTGAGTTGTTGTGCTCACACCCGTGAATCTCGTAATAACCTTCTGATTTATTCGTGTACGCACGACTGAAAACAAAAAACGTTGTGCACCCAAAGCACTTCAATAAACAGAATTAAAACATAAACTCTTTCTTTCTTTGAGTGTCATTGCAACGCTTGCCGGGGGGGGAGGTACTCACTAATTAAAAATAAAACACAATTTGTTTGTACTTCTTCCATATGTTTATAATGATCAGGACCGGTTTCAGATATCATTTGGATGCCCTTGGCTGACTTTCATTCCTTATTTATCATGGTTAATTAGTGTTAATGTTAATTACGTATTCAATATTTCATTATTTTTAAATGAGCATATGGCCTCCTAATGAAGGTATCTTAACAAAAGTTTTTTCTCCAAGAACTGCTTGTTACTTAAAGAGTAGGGATAGAAGGATTGAGCATTAATTCACAAATCGATTGAAAAATCAATTTCTGAAACTGTCCACACCGGGAATCGAACCCGAGACATCCGTAACCGTAACCAACTAATAGCCATACATTCAATATTTCATGTATAATATTATTGTCATTAAGAAAAAGTCTTAACATTTAATGCAATCGTGCTGCTTTTTTCCCATCTTCGAAAGGGGGTGATCGCGGTGAATGTTTATAGCACTGGCTATGTATACAAAGGATAAGAAGGCTCCAAAATGTAATGTAAACACGGGCCGGGTAGTTTTATACGGGGTCGTTATCAAACTGCACACTAGATTTCTCCATCCGCTTTTTCCAAGCCGACTCGCTTTATCGCACGGTTGCTCTGATACGGTGACAGTGTCAACATGTAATTGTTGAACTATTTACCCGCGCGAGTTTTACGACATATTTTTTTTCACTCTTCCGGGGGATAATGAAAAAAAAACAAGTGGATCTTTGGTATTCGTGATACACAATTTTTAATAAAAAAAACTTGAGCATTTCAACATTTTGTCGAGTTTACGAGGACTAGTTGTAAGCCATTCAAAAGCTTTTTTCACTTAAATTAGGTGAATCGTAATCTAAGCACGCATATGATTCTTACAAATACTCTTTTTTTTTTAATTTATTTTATAAAATCGATTTTTTTTTATATGCCTAAACGTTTGAAACATCGTCACCAACACCTTTGATATTATTTCGTCGTTATTCTGTGAGAAAACGCTAACTGAAAAATATTACTTTTGAGTAATCGGACCTTGAAATTTTTCAAATGCTTAAAATGCCATACCATTTTTCATTTAGTGTCTTTGTACAAAACCGTTTTTAAGTAATAGTATTCTTCCATACGGTAGTGTTCAAAATAAGGAACATATTGGTATAACTAACTCAATATGTCATTTTTCCTATTTAGTGTTTTATTCCAGAACAGCGACGATCATTTTTTTTAAACTCTTGTTTATTTAACAAAGTATCACGTTGGTCTTTGAATATTTCAAATATTTAATGTTCACCAAAATTTTGACATAAATCAATTTTTATATTGAATCAATATACAGAATTTTTCACATGATACTGTTATTGGCAGATTAACAGCGTTTCTCATGCTAAAATTTTATGTTTGTTTAAAAATAACATAGAATATTAAATAATTGTTTTTGACCCTTTTTTTTATTAAATGCTTACTGTCAAAAGAAAAGATAATATTTATCTAAAATTTGAACTTTAAATAAATTTATAAATAGAGCGAATTTAAATAACTTTAAATAAAACAAGACTGAAAAGATTTTGAAAGAAGCAGCATGAGTTAAAAATAACTTTTTTATTTATTTCATTTTTTTTTAACTATAACCGTTTTCTACTCGAAGCCACCACACGGTACACGAGCAGAGTTGTTTGCTGTTATAATGATTATTATTGCACTTCGGTTAGACACATCAATTAGAACCAAAATAATGTTTACAAATCTTACAAAGTTTCATATTTACAACAATTCACAGTTAATTGCTCAAAGATTACAGCTGTGCGCAACAGTTTACTTCTATTATATTCGTGCCAGATTCAGACACGCTGATATGACAATGAAAATATATCAACTGCAACTATGTCCAGAGTTGTTTGCTGTGGTTTGTTCTCAAACGAGCCTGATAGGCCAACTTTGAGACATTCGACAAATTTGCAACGTCATATACCGGGACCGGGATATTCTCGATTCATCTTTGAAGATTCCACGCGTGAGTAGATTAAACTAAAGCACCACGTCGGATTGTCAGTATACGAATACCCTGGATATTTAAAATCGCTTAAACTAAGTGGCTTAGCGAGACACATTTTCTTTAATTTGGTTCTATCTTTTCATTTCTTAGGCACAATAGTGCAGCTCTGCATCGGGCCAATAACATGAGGAGTAAATTCGTTTCTTTTCTTGCTCGTTATTGCGTTGTAGGAGGCGGCCGTGAAACAGCGACTGCATACACATAACGGGTGGAGATGCTGCAATCAATATTGTATATACGATTCTCTGTCCCCCGTCAGTCTCTTTGCTTCATCCTTCAACGACCGTGTACCATTTAAATGACACCAAATGTACACTTGAAATACACTCCACCAAAATCTTATCAAATTCAATTATAAAAGACATTAATAACATTAAATTCGAGAGATCGCGAATCAAATTTTAAATTGAAAAGAAATCAGCAGTGTATCTTTAATTGACCTGAGGCTTTTTGATCCGAATAAAGCTCTCTTCGATAGATTTATTATTCAACATTATGAATTGAAAAAAACAGGATGAAGGGTTGTCTGTTTTATTGCCGTTTGTTTGTTTATATAATTTTATCATCTAGGGGTGGGCGGCTTAGACGGCGGGCGGGCGCCTTTGAGCTATTTTCGTCTTAAAGACGCCGTCCATAGGCCAATATCCGATTCACAGAAATCCAACTCACAAATAGCCGATAAAAGAAATATATAACGTTACGAATCAAATAACACCCAAATACTTAAACCCATCACTGTTTGAAGAAAGGCTTATTATATTATACTTTGAAGTTATCGAATATTCTAAACATTTATTTATTTATGTTTTTTGTTGTCACATTAAATGTTAGCTTACAATTAAATGCACTTTTGTTTAGATGATATTCACTTTCGTAAAGATAGTTTTCACTTATAACAAATACATTCCACAAAAAACAAATTATTTTACTAAAAATAAAGTGATGCCACATAATAAAATATATTTAAACATTGAGGAAATATGTTGCACTTACAAAAAAATATTATCACATAAACAAAATAGTTTTCATTCAATATAAATACTCACACTTTGAAATCGATAGTTTCACAACGCTGTAATGAAATGTCACTTATTCTTTACTACTTGCAACATAAGATTTTCCACCATAGACTAGTTTACTTGTCGCAACTCTATATTAGGCCGCCTGTGTTGTCTTTGCTCCAGGCATTAGAATTTATTCACTAGTATATTATAGGAGTGGCATTTATGAAGAAGCAGGGTTCTAAGTGGTCAAGCTATCAAAATTAGTCTGTGGTACTTTGTTAAAAGAATCCGTTTCGAAGTGAAAACTATTAAAATCAACGTTTGAGTGTACTAAGTTAATACTATCGTATACAAAGTGCAAACTATCGAAATAAAAGTTAAAGTGTACCAAGTGAATACTACCTAACACAAAGTGCAATTATTTATAACCTTAAATGTTTATGTGAAACTTATTTTTACACTGACTGATCGATATTAAATCACCATACCATTTTATTTTTTTCATCTAGCAACGAATATTTTTCACCAATTAAAGTCATTGCAATTGGTTTACATCGTTGGCTACAGTATACCGATGTCTCAGATTCAACTCTCGGTACGGACAGTTTCATAAATTGATTTCTAAATCGTTTTCTACTTCTTAAGCCTGTCTAAAACTCTCCAACCCATCTGATGCGGATAGTATCGTGAATTGATTTTTCAATGGATTTCTGCTCGTACTAATGGTTTTTTATGATGCAGTCCTCGAGGGCAATTAGATGACCACTAGTCTTGTCCCTAACTCAATACTTCTATCCATACTCTCTTCGAAAAAGAGGCGTTGAGCAACTGAGTAACAAGCAGTTCTTGTAGAAACGTTCTATTGAGATATCTCCATTAGGAGGCTATTAGCTCCACATTGAGTGCGGGCATGATAAAATAATTATAAATTTATAAGAGTTAATCAAAAACTCTTTTCATAAAGAAAGCTAAACAATATTCTCCCGTAAAAGTATGGCAGAAGACTACGTTATTTGGGCAGTCAAACTTCCACTCGAGGTGCGCTGGGTCTACGAGCGGCGTAGATGCCTCTACGATCGCCCCACTCGAGCGCTAAGTACAGCTACGCTGAGCGGCCAAAAAGCCGCGCCGCGTCTGGCCAGAATAAAAGTAACAAGTGTTTCGCAAAGTCTACGCCGCTAGATAATGCATTATATTGGTGGAATCGGCTATAAAATTTGGCACTCGATTATCTACCGTACGGCCGTAGCTTAAAATGGAAAAAATTGTCCAGTCTGCTTTGCGCCAGTGAAGTCCAGTGAACAATATAAAAATATTAATAAATTTATTGCAAGTTGAACTATTTTGGCTGGGAAAGTTGGTTAAAAATCCAAACAGAACTTGTGGACACAACCATAAAGACGCTAATCACGCTCTGTGGGACTGCTGCGAGATGAATGAATAACTGGCAGAGTTTTTTGCTATAGTCCGTCCTCATACGGACCCAATGACCCACGCTGATTTGATCTTGACCAAGGCCAACATTGAGGTATTCAATAAATTTGCAACATCATATTATGGGGATCGGGGTATTTTCGATTCAACGCAGTGTAGATTAAACTCTAACGCCACGGCGGATTCTCAAGGATACTTAATATCGCTTAAATTAAGTGGTTGAGTAAATCACATTTTCTTTTGTTTACTCTCAATCTTTTCATTTCTTAATCACAATAATGCGTGGTTGCAAGATCGATACCGTGAAACTCTACACCGGGCCAAGAAAATGTTGAGTAAATACGTTTTTTTTTCTTGATTGTTTTTGCGTTATTACGTTGTCAAATATTAGATAGTTGCTCATGGGACATTCCTTGCAGCCAATTAAAACTCTTCAATTGTTATTACTTGGAACACTCACTCTATTTACAACCTTTGTTTTCAGTAAATATAATATGTATCATAATATAAATCATCGATGATCAGGGCAAGGTTTTCTCGTAATTTATTTTAAGTTGTCAACTTTTGCATTCCAAATGCATTTAAATGTAGCCCAATTTTTATCATATATTTTTAATAAACCGACTTCACACACTTTTATATCTTAGTTACGACTTGTACAAATGGTTTTGAGCGGAAATACTACTTCAAATAAAATTTATTTCACAGGTTTGATCTACCGGAAGTAAGCTTACCTTAAAAGGGATGTTTATCATTCTAATTTCTCTGCTGATAAGGGCTCAAATATTTATTATTAAATCTTGATTAACTGTTTAAATATACCTACAGGTGTTTGATAGCAAAGGAGTGTTATTTCCTTTCCTTTTTTTCTACACGTTCTGAGAAAATTGATACTTATTCATATAGGAAAGACAACTAGAAATAAAAAGATACAACCTTTTAGAGTATCATAAATTAGCCAAAAATACGTTTATTACAAAGATTTATTTATTTATTTCTAATTGTTATTTTTTAAACTTTAATCCAAACCCTTGGATGCGCGCTGATCTCTGGTCTAGTGATAAGAGCTTTGTCTTAACGATCAGATGGGTCCTGTTTCAAGGCTCAGCAAGGTCAATATCATATTAAAATTTATTCAATTTGAATTTGTGATCTTGGACATGAGTTACTTATAAAAATTCTTATCGAATTTATCTCTTATGATTTTCCAATTTTTAAAATATTCGGCACATTCAGCTGTAATGCCAGATATAAAAAAATACATTATACTATTACGTTTTCATTTATTCCTTTAAAAACTTCTACCATACCCTGTTAACTGGATGGTATTGATATCGATTAGCTAACGTAAATTAGATCTTATTCTAACTGCCTCTCTTTTCCTTTACATCTCTAAGAAGAGAGGTTGAGTTACTTACAACTAATCGTTGTTAAACAAGATGTCTATATGCTCTAAATCAAGAGCGAACATGGCTCAAAAATTCTTGTTATTTAAAGTATTCAAAAAAATAAAAACGGTCATTTCCTTCTGGAAGAATCTCGACTGCACATCACACAGCATGCCCGAACAACGGATCTCCCTATACGTCGAGTTTGCTTAACCCCCCGAATGCAGGTACTACATATTAGCGGAACCGATATTGGTTTAATGCTCCCCCTCACCGGGGAACGTTAATTTTTAATATAAACACTCGAGCCGTTTTACACATTTTTACGGTCTCTTTACCTGCTACGCGACTTTTTACGTCGCCATGTTGTCGCTTTTTTATTTCATTTTTGTGATGCCACCCTGCGAGCGGATTTTGGCGGCAACTTGCGAAGTGTGGAGAAGTTTTTAATTTTTAATATATTCCGACCCGGTAAGGTGCGGGCGCGATTTTTCGATCGGATTTGTGTTTTGTGACACTAATAACGAACGTACTACGCCACGAATAATTATTTAAAGAGGATTACGTTCAGAAGGTTCTTTTATATTTTTTTTGTTGATTGTTTTTTTTATTAAATACTAACGAGTACCCGGCATGCGTTGCAATGCCACTCAAAGAAAGAAAATTTTTATGTTTCAATTCTGTTTATTGAAGTGCTTTTGGACACATATTTTTTTGTTTCCGTCTTGTGCGCACACGAATAAATCAGAAGGTTTTTCGAGATATCGCTATTTGTACGAATTTGATTATTTTTTTAGTTTTTTTTTACGATTTTAGTTATATCTGGATTGTGAGATTGATTTTTATATATAATAAGACCTACGGTGAGACATATTATAAGTTAAAAATTAAACCATTGAGAGTCGGCCTCGGGCTGGGCCTAATCGTACTATGCCTATATCCTGCGCACAAGTGCAAGCAATAACTTGACAAAGTTTTATCGGAATCGGATGAAGGTTATAGCAGTGCATACGATATGAACAAACCCACATTGATTTTTAAATATTTGATTGTGGCCACACAAATGCTTCAGTATTCATTATTTATTTGAAACGCTCAGACCTTACTTTTTCATGTTTTATATTTGAGTTTCAATTATTATTGTGTTAAAAAACGTATGGGCATTTATAATAGTAATTACATTTTAATTTTGCTAATACTATTTTCATTTCTTTTACAGCATACTTCGTTCTGTGGACATCTCAGCTGCCAGTGAAAACAAACAATTTCAACAGATGCTCATCGAACGGTCGAAGGCTCTATCCCAAACAGACTCCCTTCCCCCTCAGCATCAGGCCGCCCTCATACAGCCACCTCTCACCCAACCACCCCCATCATTACCACCCCCTCCATCATCAGCGCCGTTGAGAGACCTGGAGACCAGCCGAGAGGCGTCCGTTGAAAGAGAGCAGCTGCACCCGACACTTCAATCCCACTGCGAAAGACGAAACTCAGGTGTGTTTCCAATAATGGCTATGTCAGCAATAATCTGGCCCCAGGGCTTCTTGGCACTGCTTCTGAAGGCTTCTGAACAACTATCTTATGTCTATCCGCCGCCATTGTGGTGTCTCTTTTTTATTTTCTGGACTTCCCGCACTTTTGCGGTTGACGGTTTAGAGAGGTGTTTGTTTTTGACTTGCATACTGGAGCACCTTGTTTCAAACGGGTTAAATCGACCTAGTTCTTAAAACTTATACTAATAATCGAAAATTGACAAAAATATATTCTTTTATGATATATCAGTTTTGGATAAATTTTCAGTGCTAAACTATATTTTTTGCTATTCATAAAAACAATTAAGATGCTACTACATATATGGCAAAAAAAATTTAGTACAACTTTCTGATTAATATTATTTTAATTAATATCAATATACAATGAATGTTGAGTGCCGTTGAAATTTCCGATAAAATCATACCTGCCCAAAATTTCCCATTATTTTTTTATTATTTTTTACATTACGGATTGATCGAATTATATGAATAGTAATTACTTGCAGTAATAATATCAATTATTTTGCTTAAACTGAAATTTAGTTTTTATTTACTTTCAATAAATTAAATACCATAAAATATTACGTGAAATTTAAAAAAACTACAATCCAATTTTGTTTCAATATATATATTATATCGTTAAACCTCGATTGAGAGTGCTTATAAATGTTTTTCATTCAGTTAGTGGTTTGTGTAAGGTACACCATAAATGGCAGTGCCACCTATCAACATTTAATCAATATGCTTGATGTGAACGATGTGCAGACAGGGAGGTGTGTGTTGTGTGTGCTGTGCGTAAAAAATGTACTCAACATCTGTCTGCGTATGCACGGACAAATTGTGTGTGTGTGTACGGCGTTAAAGATAGACATATGTAGTAATACCTTTATATATGCATATATATTTATGTAAGAAAAGACTAAATCGAAAAAATTACACTGAGTTAGTTATACCAAAATGTTCTAAAAAATAAAATGTCTTTCCACCAAGAATTGACAGTCACCTTAAAAGTGACCAAAATGTTCCTTATTTCGAACTCTACCGTATCGATTTTTTAAATTATACTTTAACGTAAAAACAGTTTTGTACAAACGAACTAAATGAAAAAATTATAGCATTCTAAACATTAGAAAAACTTCAATGTCCAATTACTCAAAACTAGCATTTTTAAGTTAGTGTCTTCTTCGTGAACAACGTCGATAAATATAGTAATAAATATATCAACTCTGGAAAGGCAAAAGGAGGTAACTCACACACCAAAAATATTGTGTATAGCCCACACAAAACGTTATTGTACACCTTGTGATTATCGAAAAAAAATATTTTGAAAAAACTGTGGGTTACGTCTTTTACTCTATTCACAGTCGATATATATAACTATATATATAGTAAAATCATGATGCAATCAATTAAATCTGATTTCAATCAATGTATTATAAATATGTTTACGTACCTCATAACCAACGCAAAACAATATGGAAGCATTAAAATGGCTGCAAATAAAAGACGGCTCTCAAATAATCTGTAGGAGTCAAACAATAGAGTGAAAACTGCGACATCTGCAGTTGACAGTTGCAGAAATTAAATTATTTACGCAAGCATTGAGGTGAGAGTCCTCCAATGGAGAATATCAATCCATGTGACTGTAAACAAAACATAAAAAATTGTGACCACCTAATAATATTTACTTCTAAGTAACTTCAATGTTATTTATTTCTAACAAAAACGATGTAACCCTCAAATTTCTTCGTATTTCGTTAAAAACTGATTAATTTATAAAATAATAACCGTCTTGTTTCAAATATCGTCATTTAATGGCCTTCTAATGGAGGTATTTAAACAGACATTTTTCTACGATAACTGCTTAAGAAGAGTATGGATAGAAGGATAGCGCTAGGATGGGAGTGTTGGTTAGCTAATCGCTGTCACTGCGGCTCCGAAACATCCATACCTGCGAACAGAAACCCATAAATCCAACATATTAAAACGCATAAATAGTAAATTAATTGAGAAAAGACGATAAAAATTATTAACAGTGGATTAAGTCTTTATAGATTTTTGTGTTACGACATCGTTCAGCAATTGGTAAATGATATTTTTTACGACTTAACGTCAAATACCGTGCAAGTACTACATCGATAGTTTGTTACTATTTAATATGTGATTTAAATTTGGCTTTTTAATTATTACTTCGATTTCTCAGTGCAAAAATATTGTATGTCCAGTTTTTATCGAAATTGAGATAACATACACAAAACGTTTGTCTGCATCATATCTTTATGCTGTAAAAATATTGTACGTCACAAATATGGTATTGTATGATTAAAATGTATAATGTGCCCATTCGCCTATATTTTTCATGCATCTTAAATCTTCAAATTAAAATTTCTCAGAACAATCATAACACGACATACAATATCTTTGTAATAAACTATCGGTGTATCTTATTCCGAAAAATATATGCAGTAATTCCTTAAATTCAGTATTTTAAATTTGTCATAATCGTTATGTTTTCAACAAAAAATCAAATCTACTCAAACTTTTATTTCATTTTGAGAAGCTTAGCGTGTTAACAATAATTGTTTTCAATTTCATAAAAGCTCGATTGGTATTGAATACAGGGAAATCTTTATATGGTGCTAAACAATGGAAACTCGCAACTCCTCTCCTGTAAAGAAAATGTCAACATCGTAACATAAAACAATAATTCGATCAGAAAATTGTTTTGTTTCGTAATCAAGAGGAAATAATAATTGAGTAACTTTTCTATGTTTCGAATTATTTACTCGATTTTGTATTGAAATTATTAAATTTATTAGAACCTTAACTTTTCAAACGACATGTGCATAACTTATTGTGTTTTGTAAATGAGATTTCATTAAAGAAGTTAGTGGGTGTGTGTAACCTACTATATAAAATAAAGCATTAATCTATTTATCAGAATTATTTTAGACATAACCCACTGAAACTAACCAAAATATATAGAGAATAAAATTGTTTACGGTTTATTGCTGATATAAACCACTAGTAGATTTATCACCTTTAAGTTGTTAACTGTCAATCTTTGGGGAAATGCATTATACTGTTAAAATAAAACATTTTTTTTTTCACTACTTCGACATTTTTTATAATAAACATGACAAGTTTTGCTCCTCACGAACATATTACCATCAGTTGATGTTTCATTTTTAAAATTATTAGATTTAAATAAAACACATTTTACTATGCAAATTATGTTATATAAAAATTGCAAATTTAATTTTTTTGCTACCACTGTTTCTTAACCTTTTTATATCCGTGTCTTACCAAAAAATCAAAAAATGTTTCGCGGACCGTCAACATTCGAATAAAATAATGAATATTTGTATAATTGTTTTTACTCAAAACAATTAATTTTGCAACACCGTATGTATGCTTGATATCTGATTACTTGAAATTTAATAAAATCTTTGCGGATTTAAGAAAATCTTCACGGACCACCGGTTATGAAACAGTGGACTATACGACACCGGTCCTGGTCTTTTAATATTAAGTTTAACACTTTTCATACTAAAAGGGCGTAACCAACAAAAGTGGAATTTTGACATTTTTACGATCATTTTACAGTTATGTTAGTAGACATTTTGAAGAGTTCTCATTTATAATGCATTCATTTTAATATGCACGGTTATGTGTAAAAGGCTGTATCATCCGCATGCATTTTTATGTATTTACATACCGTTGTATGACGGGGCATATCTGCTAATCTTTCATCATAACAGTGTGGCATCTTAATGCATTATTTCTTCGCCGAATAATTAATTAATGCAATCTAAATGAAAAATAAGGAAAAGTTCATATCTCGCTCCACGGCGCCATCGGCAAAATGCCTTAATGCGAATCAAAAATGCAACTCGATATAAATCATCGCAAATAAATGGCAACAGGGCATGACGGAGCCATTAAAAACGCTGCTAATTTGCCACACGAAAAAAACTACGTTAGTTTTTCTTAATCGCCAAAACTAAATCAACAACAGATTCGATAAATCAAACGCTTTTCAAAGGTAACGCTAAATTTAGTTTCCTGCGGCGCTGATACCGCAAAAATACAGGGTTAACACCTTATTGTTCACTCAACGATCAGACAATCACAAATTCAATTCACAGCGCCGACAATAATCGATTTTGATAAGCTACTTGATTAATAATAATTAAAAGATGGAAGATTGAACAATAAATTTGAAAAGAAAGATAGTTTTTTCTTACGAAAACAACCTAATTCTGTTATATATCAATTGTCAATATTTTTTTATTTTAAAAATAAAACAATACTCTTTGTTCTACTTCCTGATACCGGTTTCGCTCGTCACTAGCATTATCAACTTATCATTATAAAATCGTGGAAGTGGTACAAAACAAATTTTGTTTAATTTTTAAATGAAAAATTGATAGAAAATTTAAACAAAATTAATGGATCAAGAATTGAGAATTAACAGACGTTTAAAAAGCGTATACAAATTATCTATTTCAAAACTGTAAAATTAATCATTTATTGGATAACCGTTTGGACAATTAATATAACTCGTAAAAGAAAGCTCATAAATATAATTGAAAAATCTTTACTCTCAATAAATAGTAAAAGTATACTGTCAGTATTTTAATACACTTTGTAAACACTCTGCAAATTGTGACGTAAAAACCCGACATGCGAACAAAGCAGTAATTAGAGTGTCTGATATTAATTTTAAGACCGTTTAATGCAGCACACTGACTCGTGAATTAACGTTTTTTTTTTAGTTTTTGTTTTAATTTTATAACCATTTTAAAACAGACATACACAGCAACGCGAAGAGTTTTTAAAAGTGCAAAACCACACTCTAGACCTAAACCTAAAGAAAACTCGCATCTACAGTATGTCCCGATAATATTTTAAAAAATGTGATATATGTATTTGTCTTCATTTATCTGTCTATCTGTTACGTAGCACACATACAGAAACACACGCACTATCTTTTTTTGGATCATCGCGCGCATTGAGTGTATTTTAACATCAAAGTACTTTTTTACGTGTCCGCTTCTAATGTGGAGAATATGGCCTTCTAATGGAGGTATCTCAATGTAGGTTTTTCAGTTGCTCAACCTCCCTTTTTCGAAATGAGTAGGGCTAGGACAGAGATAGTGATTAGCTAATCGGGAGGGGATTTCGGACATCACATGCATCGATTGAAAAATCAATTCATGAAACGAGAACTTAAGCCCGGGAATCTGTAGCCATAGCCAACGACGTTGACCACTGCACCACAGAATCGATGATAAAGTACTAGCATTGAAAAAAATACGAATCTTTGTTAAAATACGGTTGAAAAATTGTATGACAACCTATCCTCGTAAACTGTATACATTGCTGTTTTTTTTAAATTATTTATATCATTAAGTGCAGTAATTAAAAAAAATATATATTAGCCACTCGGTTGTTGAATAATTTCATTTTTTTTATTTAATTCTCGTAGGTAAAAACAAACCCACTGTATCCGCTACGTTCAGTTGTGCTCATTACAGTTTGAGCAAATCGCATGATCAGGTGGCATAAATAAATTTTGGTTCGGTAGTGAAATATGTATACAAAAGTTACTGCACGGTATGCCTTCTTAATTTTTCCATGCAGTGTAAAATTAAAATATAAAAACAACAGAAAACTATAACCCATTAGTGTATGTGTACAATAAATTTATTTCGCGGCGAAAATGCATCTATACAAAATAGCATTTTATATAGATTACGTTTATTTCCATGAAAATTATTAGTATTGTAAAACAAAGCACTTTCAATCGTTAAAATAAGCATCCGAAAAAATGTTAAAAAATTTATATCGCTTCGTACGTATTAAATTTATCGTACAGTCCGATTATTTTAAATTTCGAAACTCGTCCAACGTCATTATTTTTCGAACAATTCAAATGCTCGAAATTCAAAACTACAAATCGCCGAATGTCATAATAAATTGAATATTTGAATTTCGAACGATTAAAATTCAACTGATTGAATCCGGACCTACGTTATGTTGACTCGTTGAATCCAGGACACTGTTGTACCTGTATCCGAAAATAATTATTATTTGTATAACAAATTTTCTGTCATAAAAAAATAACACTAACCATTGTTGCATGTTCTCTCTGCTCTTAGCTCACGATTTTATGCCGTTTCGATTATGTAAGTTTTCATATTACTATATTCACTATAATTTCAATATCATACTTCGAATGTTTTTTATATGCTTTATTTTACGAAAAAAAACATTATTATTCGGTATAAAATATTTTGATAAATAATACGTAACAAACATATAATTATAAATTGACTGATTGTTTTCCATTTATGTTCATGCTTTCCATCCTTTATGCCGAACATAAATCCTAGGTTTATGAAATATTTTTTTATGGTTTCCCCAAAAATCCTTCTTTTTTTATAATTTATTTTGCCGACAATGGGTTAAGTGACGTATTAACCCTTGTGGTGCGGTCGGTGTGAAAAGGTGTGCGGCGGTACTTGAGAAAAACTTTGGTCATCTTTATTTATTTTATGTTGATTCAGTCTTATCCAAATGTGAAGAATTTCAAAACATAGCAATATCAGCAAACAGGAACTTACAAATTTTAAGTTCAAAGAAATCCACTCAATCGATCGTATTATTGTTAACTTATTAATGTCCTTAAGTTTTTATTATATTTTCAAAAACGAAACTAACTTCGGCACATTTTATTTAATATAATTTTTACTAATAATTTTTCGAATATTTGATTCAAGAAAAATAGTTGAAGATTTTTTATTTCATTCACAGTTTTAAATAAATAGTATAGTTTTCTCTAACAGTATTTGTAGTTAAGATCACATTTGGTAGGGGCAACATACGTTTGACATAACGAGAGACCAGATAAGGGTAGCGACCAATCGATTGGTCATAAATCCACAACCACCTTTCAGTTTATTATTATTTCACCCTCACTCCAAAACACCCCAGATCCGCAAGGATCCTACTCCGCATCAAAGCGGCCAACCATCATTCAGACCTTCAACAGCGGCCGTATTTCGGTTTTCCAGGCGGAGGCGAAGAACCGGTCCCCCCATCTCCGAGCCCACCGAGACCCACGAATAACAACACAACGCATCTCAACCACAACCACGGAGGAAGCCCATTCCCATTCGATGAGCTCCGCAGTCAATTCCGCTTCGCTGATGACCCCGGACCACTTCCACCAGGCGCCCTAGTCGGCAGATTAGGAGACTCTTTAATACCTAAAGGAGACCCTATGGAAGCACGATTGCAAGAAATGTTACGATACAATATGGACAGATATGCCACCCAAGCATTAGACACTTTACATATATCAAGAAGAGTAAGAGAACTCCTTAGTGTCCACAACATTGGACAAAGACTATTTGCCAAATACGTTCTGGGACTGTCGCAAGGCACCGTTTCTGAACTGCTGTCCAAGCCGAAGCCTTGGGACAAGCTGACTGAGAAGGGCAGAGATAGCTACAGGAAAATGCACGCGTGGGCGTGTGACGACGGTGCCGTCATGATGCTGAAATCTCTCATCCCCAAGAAAGGTAGGAGGCTCACTTATACGTAGAGTGGCCTCTTCTGAAACGACAGATAAATCTAAAAAGGCGAACAACTGTATTATTATTCACTTGAAGAGTATAAATGGTCTAAAAAATATATAGATACCTATATATGTTCCACATTCAACTTATGTTAGCTATTTAGTTGGGTATTTCTCGATCAACATCAATTTCATCTACAGCATATCGCGATTCTACTTCGTCTGAGATTTTCAACTAGTCAATTCATTTTTTTTAGAAAATTTCTTATTAAATCAGTCAATCATAAAATAATTTATAAATATAACAATCTTAAACACCGTAAAAACTCACATGTCATATGTGCTATTATATACTGACTGCAACACTTTGCCACTTATAAACCCATACAGAGAATAGCAATATGAAAATTCGTACCAATAGCGACCCATGGTAAGATTCCCTTAAACTAACTAAACTACTGTAATGTACTGCACACTATCGCTTGTGATTTCATTTATTAACGATATACATCAGCTTGATTCATTATATCAAATTAATATTATTCAATGGTGTCCCACAGGGATACCTCGTTGGACCAAGAATCAAATCAACATTAGTCCAACATTTTTCGACGCTGTTCTGCGTGCATTAGACTCGATTCGGAAATGAAAGGTTGTCAGAGACAGAGTTGTAGATGACAATCGAGGAGTGTGAAATCAGTACCGCCGCCGCTTACCTCAACCGCCTCACCAAAAAAAAACATATCTTGAACCGCAAGATTATTGTCGCAAGATTTATCTGAAGTTTCGGAACGGCCACTCAGTGTTTCTTTCTATTTTAACTACTATTACTGTTCTCTTGTCCTTGATGCTTAACTGTCTTTTAAAACGCTTGCCTGATGCTGCTCTCTTGATATTATATACTAATACCACAGCTGGAATTGCATTCATCAAAACAATTATATATAATACATATGTTCCAAAAACATTAAAAAATTCCTCTAAATACAGCTAAATCCATGTTGTAAGTTAAAATGAATGTTCTAGGTATTTTTCAGATTTTTATTACAGTCTTCGTGTTTAGATCAAGAACAAAAAAGGTAAGTCTATGCTCTAAGATTTAAGCCATATATCCATCAACTGAAATTTTTATTGAATTTCAATCACTTTCCTTTAAAATCACTTTCTTAGATATCCAATTTCAACAATATCCAGTACTATAGATGTATCAAAATTAACTTGGCCGCTAGTGAGGGCGCCACCGTCACGTTTAGAATATTGCTATACTCAACCAGAACTGAAATTTCAATGAAGTCCAAGACTGATATTTTATCGACGGTTATTAAACGTCGCAATGAATTTTCGAAAGATATTTATTTTTCATACAATAACAATTGGGGAAATTTATTCTAGACTGACAATTCTAGTTCCAAATTCAACGGCGGCCAAGTAATGTTGGTGATACTATACAATAGATTAATAAAAGTCATCAACATTTTTTACAAAAATATTTATGGATAATATGTGGGTATGTTTTTGTGCTATTTCTGTAGTAGTGGACTTACCTTTTTACGTTCTTTTTTTACAAAACAAAATTTTTAATTTAATTCAGCAGGTACATTATGATTTACAGCAATAAAAGTCAAACTCGTGGAACCACTGTTATAATTACATGAAGTCTGCAAATATTTTTTTCAAATTTATGCAACCGTTTTCAAAATTGGTTTGATGTCTTTCTTTAAACCGTTTATGCAATAAATAAACGTCTTTAACCATTATGGACATATGCTAATATGACATAACTGCCGACATCTCATTGTCTGTATCGTTTCTCATAGTTTGTAATAATCATAAATGTATTGTTATAATAATTTTACGTGCAATACATATTTATTTGCTAATTAAAAGTAATTGCATTTCAAACAATCAATTCACAACGTGTCTCAAGTATTTCTACTTACATGAAAACTATCGTGTACGTAATTTGTAACAATAATTGGATTTATAATGTGTACAATATACAGAAGTTAGTAATTTTCAAGCGTTTGTTCGAGTCTTTTTAATTGTTATTTACGCGCAGTAAATATTATAATAATTTAAAATAAACAACTAAAAATTTTATTTACCTTTTGTATCGTATATTTTAAATTGATGATACTGTTAATTGAACAATTCAATAAATTTACTATGAATGTATTACGTTGTTTGCAAAGATTTATTTGATCTATCTACACTTATTTCATGACCGTGAGTGTCTTGGGAGCAATCACCGAAAACTTGGTATCTTGCACTTAAATGTGACATTGAAAATTTACCATTTTTAATAAGCAACATGATTTAATTTATTACATTTTTACCAGAGGTTCCTTACCGGGGAATAGTTTTAGAGTTCCAAGGAGGAATCGCTATCGTATATTAAAGATTTTAAATACTACACTTAAATATATGCTTATTTTGAGTTGAAGTTAGACTATCTTGTGAAGAGAGGAATTATTTTAACAATAGTGAAAGGGCGATGGAGCAAAAAACGTTGAGAGCACCTGCATTAAACAATTAAGACATCTTAATTGTTCAATTTCTAACAAATTCACGTCACATGGTGTCAATAAAGCTTCACTATCGAATCCGGAACACTTGTTCAAAATTATGACGCAAGATTTCGAGAGCATTTGCATTATCCTCAAATAGGGTGCGATGATAAATGACAACGGACGGTTTCGTGCGCTGCAGGCATTATCAACTCGTGAGACTCGATCACTCTCGTGTCAGAAAACATTTTTCATAAAAAAATATTGTTTTATTAGGACTGATTGTTAGCCACTAACAATTTGTCATTTTTTTCTCACAATAAAACAAAAAAAAATATACGAAACTCGACACAATTAGTATTGTATATAAGGTTTGAGATACTAAATGTTTTTACTGTTTTATTTTGTGTTTTTTGTTAATATCTATTGCACGTAATTTTGTTAAATTCAATCAAATTAAAACATAACTATTTAATTTAAAATCGACCGTAAAAAGACAAAAGGACTAACCCACACCAAAAAATAGTGTGGAAAGGTAAAAGCACGTATCCCTCCGATTTTTTTTCAAAAAACTAATTCGGTAATTGCAATACATATAGTTTAATACGCGTTCTGTATGGGCTATATATAATATTTTTTGGTGTGGGTTAATCCTTTTGTCTTTCTACATTGTCAATGTCTTGGGGAAGGCGAAACACGCGTACGTATCATTGAAATCAATTTTAATGTATTAACACATTGTTAACAGTTGAATCATGAAAATATTTTTTTAATAAATACCGTTCGATTTATTCTGGCAGGCGATGTTTTAAAAGGTTGACATTCACTTGGTTTGCAAATGCTAACACGAACCAGTCTGTCAAAGTTGAAACATAGGCGAGTGTGCAATTTCTATCATCTTGAAATGTACATAGATATAATATTTTAGTTGTGTCACAGTGTTGGAAACATGTCAAACACACATACACACTAATAGTTCATAATAACTATATACATACAGCCATGTTGTAAGTCACGACATCATTAAAAAATATTTAATTATTTTTTCATTGGTTTTAAATAAAATTAGTGAAAATCGTTTGCGAAGTACAAATTCAACATATTAAATTAATAAAAAAACATCACTGATCACATTTATAAAGTAAACAATTGATAAATTAACAGTACTTTTAGTGATTACAATTGCTATTAAAACCGTATTCGTTTTAATTTTTAAATATTTAATATGTAGAAACACACCGACACTTCAAATTTACTTGGTAGAACTCTATTATATTAACGTAAACAAACAATAGTGCACGTATATTTATTGTTGTCATTAATTTAATAACTTAACAAAATTATACTATATGCCTCTGTTAATAGGTTAATGCGTTTAATTGTCAGTCAATCACTCTAACCATTTTTTTATTGATTGAATTGGCATTTACTTAGTAGAACTCCATTATAATAGGATAAAATATCAAAGTATTTAGTTCTACGAAAGATGATGGCTTTAACTATGGTGATATTTAATTGTCTTATATACCTAATACCTATCTAGATTATTAAAACTAAGTATGTATTTAATTTGCAGTTTATTGAATAAAAAAAATATTTATTTTCATCGCAATACTTTTGTGGCATTTGTATAAAAGGCGATTCAAATGACGAAGCTGTGCAAGTATAATATAAAACGTTCGCAAATTCCGGCGACAAACATTACCACGCCAACACACCCACAGCATTCGTTGGATGCAGCCGGCTGCCATCAAACCGGGAACGCATCATTCACACATCATCTTCATATCGCTTCCGAGTCATTAAGTGCGCCGATTCGGTTTGATGCTTCTCCACTTTGGCACATAATGCAACGTCCACTTGGTGACACGTATCGCGTCATAGTCTGGCGAAATATTGCATCACAAAACACTACTTAATTATTATTGAATTTATAATTTTATTCAAAATCATCTGCTACACTATTATGAAAAAAACTCAAAAATACTTACTCACGGCGTAATATTCAAATGCTAATTCAATTAAAATTATTTCGTGTACAAACGGTTGAATGTATTATCATTCGAGATGCTATAGCGACGCCTTAATTGAATAAATAAACACATCCAAGTAAGTCAGCCTGTTGACGCCTTCATCCAGTAGCTTAAGGAATACTGCTACTCGTTTAACAAACGCAAGCTAACAATCAGTCCTCATAAAATAAACAAACTTTTGAAAACAGCGTATACTCAAGTTAAAGCCTACAAATTGCTCAGTGACATTCTATTTTTTTCTCAATTTTTCCTCTATTAATTTCCCAAGAAAAGGAAATTATCAATTTCGTTGTAATATGATAAGATCCGACGCATAGATTCGTGTGATTTCCATTGATACAAATATTTTACTTAATTGATTTTAATTAGCTCATTAATTATATTCATACAATATTAAACACTGCGAAGAGATCAATGCTCTAATTATGTCACATTAATTATACGTAAAATGATACTTTAGTATATTTTTTATAATGGTAGGTAATTATAAAATATAGAAAGGCAACTTAAAAATGCTAATACCAAAGCAAACTTTCTAATGATCTATTGAAAATTCTTTAATTTCGATTATAAAAGTGAAAAGTAATAGTAATTATTAATTAGGTAAAAATTCAGTCATTCAAGACAATTTAAACAAGTCTTACTCGTTATTTATTAAATAAATTAACTTAAACTGTTTTTTTTTAATTTTATTTGTATTATTATTGAAATTAAAGTAAAAAAAAAAATTCTCTAGTCCCAATGTAGACCATATAAATTACTAATGGAATGTTTTAACAATGCGTATTTAACAAGTACCTCACTTCCATCCCCCATCAGTTGACAATGATTAGATATTGAGTAAACGGTCCTGTTATTGGCTTATTAAATAAACATAAATTTTAGATTTTAAAACATTACTTTGTTTTTTTTACATTCACTCGCAATAACCTTCATTAAATAGCATTCTTCGTGATTTATATAAAATGTCAATTATATTTGACATATTGTAATGTTAACAATTTTACAAGCGCTTCCCAAACCTGTTTCGGTAGAAGCGCAAAGCAATCATAAAAATCTTACCAATTAGATATAATCTTCGTTATTTGCTGCAATATGAACAAAATAATTATTGCAGTTTTTAATAACTTGCCAAGAATTCTCTACGATATCATTTTTATTGTAATTGACTTGAGCCTCGTACGCCGCTATGGTATTTTTTGCAATTATATATATATATATTTTTTTTTTTAAACTGGCAATAATACTAATTACGATTTTTTTTAATAAACATAAATTTTGTTTGTAACAAAGGGTGCCGACTTGACTTTTAATGTGACAGGCGACATGCCAGCGCTCAACTATCAAAAATAATTCTTCATTAACAATTAATGAAGGAATACCCGCCATTTTCACAACAATTAATTTCTATTTTATTTTACAAAGAAATTGAAATTTTGTTTTCCGGGTATTGAAATGTATTTTAAAATGAAAATTTTCATTTTGCTATGTTGTGTCAAAGGAGTGATTATCCACCAACCAAAAATAAAAAATCTCCTAATCATAGTGGAATTTTATGACAATTAAATATCATTTATGTTTAGTTCTCATCCATACTGTATTAGCGCAATGGTGTTCTAATACATTATAAATAAATCATATTCATTTAGGGAAAAAAAAACAATAAATGATCACCTTGGCAACAATGACAAAAACAGTTCTGTTAAAAACAAACGAATGAATAAAACACAATAAACGTGGCAAAGGTATGCGTTTTGCGATTCCATTTCAAAGACAATGGCAAAAAACAGTCGTCTGAGCGGACGCATCAACCATAAATCAAACATTATCGCAATAAACCACACTCTCTTTTTCAGAATATAATAAATTTCAATAAACCTGTGCTCATCTCGCTCAGCCGCCATTGTTTCGCGATGTCCTATCGGGGAAAATTTTTCTCACGGTGTGGCAACACTACGCTTTTTCTTGTGCGCACACGCAGGGCCGTATCTGCGCCTCCCGAAAGTGCAGTCAATAAGCAAATCTTTGGTTCAAAAATATATTATATCTTTGAAATAAACTCTTTTGGCATTTATGTATTTTGTAATCAGCGGACATAGAACATAATATGAACTCATAATAAAGCTTATCAAGAATATTTGTACAGTAAGTCAATCGATCTCCTTACCCCTTCGTAAACGATTTTGAAAAAAAAAGTGCTTAGGAAAAACCATGGATGGGGAAAATGGAGAATACTGAAAACACAGAAGACACCATTCCAGTAGATACAATTAGATGCAGGTCATACATTCCTTAATGTTTAAAATGAATTTAAATGCAACAAAACATTCCCTTACCAATTTGACGTAGTTAACAAAATACATTAATAAAAATAAGACTTTCACAAGAAAAAATGTTGCATTTAATTTACCTAAAGAAAGTAAGATTTAGAGATCATCAGCTGATGACGCTTTTATAATATTGTATAACCGTCAGGTAAAGATTTTACTAAAACTATGTCATAAAGGCTACAAAATTCACTATTACTAATAATATTTCTGAATTTATCAAAGTAAAACATTTCCAATGCTCTCTTATGCAATATATCGATCGTCCAGTTTATTAGTAAGACAACTCCAAAAAATTGAGTTAAATATGCAGTTATACACAGATAACTTAAAAATGCCAAAAAAAGGACAACGGTAAATAATATTTTAAAAAATAAAACACAATTCATTTGTACTACTTCTACATATTTATAATGATCAGGACCGGTTTCGCTCATCACGAGCATTATCAACTGAATTATGTTTTATTTTTTAAAATTTAATGTCTTTCCACCAAGAATTGACAGTTAACACCTCAAAAGTGATTGGTAAATAATATTCTAAAGAATGAAACAACATATTGATATTTCGAAATATCCATCGACTGAGTGTACTCGGAAAATACGTAAATCTCTTACACCTGTTTATAAAATGTATAAAACACGGTTACAAATCAATAATAATTGATTTATGGTGACCATTTGAATATTGCTTTTCCCATTATCTCAATATGGACTATTAGGCGATTTCTGAGTAATGAACTGGACGATCAAAATAGTTTTTTTACATATGGTGTGAACATGTGGCAAGGCTTTAATCAATAATAGTTTGGACTTACAGTACAGACTTGGTGTTACAATTACAGTATGAGCGTGGTTTTGACTGGTCCATCGTATGCCCTTGGCGTAGGCGTTTGACACTTGACATTCACTCAGCCCTTGCGACGGCCCTGCAAACAAAGCATAGACACGGAATTCATAACATCGAAGATATTTTTCAGAAGTATTTTTCTACGCGGCTCTGTGTTGCCATAATAAGGTCATTAATCACGCAGCGCTCCTAGTGGCAGCATTTAATAACTGTTAATAGCTAATTGCCGCTGGCTTCGGTGGGATTTGACGTCTCGTGCTGCCACTCGCCTATGGAAAGAATTCGCGCGGTTTTCCTTGTCTATGAAATTCCAAATTTAAACACTTTCAAGTATTTATTAGCAATAAATTCATCTCACAGACATAATATGTTGTGGGAACAGTTGTTGCAGAATTTTCTAATTGATTTAAAGTCATTATCTTGGATAATTTTAAAGTTTTTTATAACACTAATATCTTCTCGTAAAAATTTTCTATCCTCACGATAAATAACCGCCCCGAGTCGTAAATTTTATAGCCACAAACGACATTCAAAAAAAGACACTATGACTCTTGTATTCTCTATTTACTTCTCTATGGAATATTAAATTTTATATAGTAAATTAATTAAATCCGCTATACGAGAGATGATTTGTGATCTGGCCATAGGCCACGAAATAAATCATTTTTCAAAGAAAACATATTTTTTTCATAAATAACACACTTTTTAATTCAATACTAAATCATAACAACATGTGACAATAATTTTTTTAATCAAATGAAATTTCTCTTTTCGTTATAAATTAAATTTTTTTACAAGAACTGATTGTTATCCAATCAACCAATATTCGATTCGTTTTTAAAAAAAAGCTTAATAAAAACATGCTTGATCTAGCGTCAGTTCTTTAAACATGACTTTTTCTTTGTATGAAATAACTTTCATATGTGTTCAATAAAGTCTTTTATGGAATACATATTCGGTAAAGAATTATCTTGTATTTTGATTAAAGAAGCGTGTAACAGTCTTCAATTAAAAATTTTAAATTACATATAAAACTTTCTTAGCAAGAATATTTACTAATTGAAGTTCAATTTTTTCGATGGATTCGACGGTAACTAATTTTTAATA
The DNA here is from genome assembly GCA_022494535.1 of Himalopsyche phryganea. Lineage (NCBI taxonomy): Eukaryota > Metazoa > Arthropoda > Insecta > Trichoptera > Rhyacophilidae > Himalopsyche > Himalopsyche phryganea. Next base: position 2,726,492 of record JAGVSL010000039.1, read on the forward strand.
TAAAAAATATTTTGATAAAAGAAAATGCTTCTTAGAAAAGCGAAACACGTGTCACATTTAATAATGGAATGTGGCCAGTGGAATCACAAAGTTATCAACATTAATGTTATATTAAATTTCAATTTATTTACGTTTTCGCAATATCTTATCAGAGATTCATGGCAAGACTCTATAAATTTTCCATAGAGGGCTGAAAATCAAAATTGCTAATTTTACCATTAATCAAAGGGTATAGGAATAAATAAGCAATCGGGATCGATCCAATTTCGCTTCCCTACCTATAACTATATACATAAAATAAAGTCATTGCTTTTTAATATGAAATTATACCCTTCCTTATAAATGACTAAATAGCCTTCAAATTTTCAAACCAAAACATCCAGTGGCATAGTCATACAAAACATCTTAAATAAATTAAAAAATCATAATAAATTTCTACCAAATAAATAGCAATTCAATCAATGAAATACAGCTACGTAAAAATTTTATCACAGATTGATATTTTTTTTTACTATGTCCGTTCCTAATGTCGAGCGTATGGACTACTTATGGCGGTATCTCAACAGAAGTTTTTCTGCGAGATCTGCTTTTTACTCAGTTGCTCAATTCTCTCTTTTTTGAAGGTAGTAGGGATTGAAAGATAAGGTTAGGACAGGACTAGTGGTCAACTGATCGCTCTCGCTACGCTCCGTTTTTAGGATTGGATGGGTGGGAGGGTGTTCTAGACATTACAAACATCCATACCTACGAACAGAAATAGATTGAAAAATCAATTTATGAAACTGTCCGTATTGGGACTTTAACCCGAGACATCTTCAACCGTAGCAAACAACGCTGAGCAACTGATTAACAAGCAGTTATCTGTTTAAAAAAAACTTGTGCTTAAGCTTTTAAAATTGGTTAAATGACAATCCACAACTGTGGAGTAAAATACCCACGTTGACACGAAGGATTTTTTATAATGGGTTCGTACGGTTAAAACCTTATTCCAGTAGTGTTAGTTAGTGAATTAATATGATCAAACAGAAAAATAAATATTAAAATAATCGCGATTGACTCCGCGCCACTGGTTCTCAAATTTTCCTCAAAATAACATCCCGAGCCGACCAATTAGAAAATTCGATAATTTGACGAGCCTTTCCGACGATTGACTAATGTGCCCATTAATCAAAGCGGAGTCCTTCGAGAAAATAGGGGAAAGTTTTCAAAATAATACGGTCACTTTGGGGAAAACACATAACACCGCGTTTTTTCCCTACAATATTGTTATCGAAAAACGCGTATTTTTAATGCATCGATTAAGAAATTTCGCTGCCAGCTGCGCGAAAACAAGTCTAATTTGTTTAAAGCTTTAATTATTTTCGAGTAGTTGTTAACATAATAACATTAGCCGAGTGTTCAAAGGGCTTGAAACCTAGTATGGATAGTTTCATAAATTAGTTTGTCAGTCAAATATTTTTAACATAACATATAGTGTCCTAAAAAAAAACGTAACAATAATTATAGGACACATCGACTTATTTGACAGTCGTTATTAAAATAAGAAAACTCCTAATATGCATGAGCATATGGCCTCCTAATGGAGGTATATCAACAAAAGATTTTCTACGATAACTGTTCGTTACTCAATATTTATTTTTCGAAGAGAGTATGGATGAAATGATAGGACTAGGGCAGGACTAGTGGTTAACTAATCGCTAGTTCTACGTTTTTACGTTCGTACTGTGAGAGGAAATGTTAGATATCACAAACATCCTTGCCTTCGAACAGAAATCTATTGAAAAATCAATTTATGAAACTGTCAGTACTGGGAATCGAGTTCGTGAGATCCGTAACCGAAGCCAACGACGTTGGCCACTGCACTACAGATGCGACACGTGTTATATAAAAACATATATTATATTCTTTATCTTTGAATTCTATTTTCAACTAAAAGATAAAATTAAATTACACTTAATTTTCGGGTGTCTTCCTCATTGTTGAAGAATATTAACGACACCGTAGCCCAAATGCGGGGGGCGTAGAAGTGTTGCCATAATCGGCTCACGGCCCCCCATTGTTCGGGGCCTTTCGAGGTGACCAAAGACAATGACCGGTTTTACTTAATTTCTCTCCCACTTCCGAACGTTTTACAAAGCTCCATGGTCCGCCGATATTATTTATAATACAACCCTTCCTATTTACGTCACCTCTCATTTTTCATTGTTTTCCCGCCAAAATGTGATCGCTACGCTGACGGCATCTATTAATGGTGGGGTGGGGTTTATGGAAAGGACACCGGTATAGTAACACAATGAGCCCCTGTCTATTCTTAATTTTTTTCTCATCGAAATACATTACTTTTAGGGTGTTCTTTCATACTACCTATGATTTTTACAAACCAAATTGTAATTGAAACATTAAAATATAGCTTACAACCAGCCCTCGTTAAATTGTGCAGTGCAAAAGTCCTGATATTCTCGTTAGTTCGTTTTACATAGTTATTCTATATTGATTTTATTTTTGTTGTTCATTCGACTAAGTGACATTAAAATTTACAAATTTCGTTATGTCATATTCAGTTATGCGAATAAGCGATTAATTATTATTTAATTGCTTATTTACATCAACAATTTAACACCGAAAACTAAAATGGCGATGGAACATATTTAACTACATCAAACAGTGACTGTAAAATATCTAATAATAAGTCCTTTATATCTGCCTGCATCAGAAAAGCACTAAACAAAGCAATAAATAATAAATTATTGTTATTTCATTTATTCATATGCAAGTAATAGACAGTTAAAATTTATGAGAAACAGGTCCGAGAAATTAAAGCTGTAAGATCCTTTTAACGCAGTAGCTACAAATCAAAAGTGTTCAGTGAATCATTTTCTAACGAGTCGTTCCGCGAATCGGATCAATTTATCACACACATATCTGATAACATAAATATATCGGGCTCGAATCGGCTTAATAAATTAATAAGTTCAAAATTTCAAATTCGGAACACTGCGCGTTATTCGATACGGAGCGATTTAAAATAACGGAAACTTAATTTCCAAGTCAGGTGACAAATTTATGAAATTCGAATTTCAAATCTTTTTGTTGCATTCATATAATGTTCGTCAGAACGAATTGGAATTATTATGGTTCCGATTTCAAATCCTTTCGTTACATTAATATAATGTTCATCGATCGATTCTAATTTTAATACATAGCAAATTAGTTAGTACCAGCTGTATATTAATCATCATAAACACTGGCCTAAGGTCCCAGTTGGGCCATTTGGACCTATCGTTCGCCTTTTCAACTGACAAGTTTTTTAACATCAATCGTACACTATTTAATCTTCGAAAATTAAGCATGCCGCGAATGGCTACCTACCAATTCTCGTAAAAAAATTGTTGTAGAAATCAATTGTGTTCCAGTTAATATTGAACGGAATTTTAGCAATATTTTCTCCCGGTTGCAATAATAAACTAGTGATATAAACAAGCTCTTAGTCCGCTAGTTGAGTGACCCGCACGTATGGTGGCGTCGTAAATCAGCGTCGCATAAGCATATGGCCGGAGCGTGACAGATTTATCTGCCGTTGAACACTGTCCGCATCGATTTATTGGTCAATTTCTGAAGATGGCTGATTCGTGTTGGAGATAGTTCTCAAGTTCGGAAAGACCACCGCGAAATTGAAACCGAAACAGGAAACTGAAAATTATATCTATTAAACTTGGCAAAAGCAGATATACATTATTTTTAAGTTGGATAAACGATCAAAGACACACAAGAATGCTAATCTGAACGATTTTAATGGCATGCAAGATTTTTTTATGTTATATCGTCAAAAGTCTTCTTGATCAAAACCGCTACAAAATACATAATTAATGAAATATGCAAAATATAATATACGGCTATATTACAATAATATAATTTAATTCCATAGTTCAGTGTATACAGTACTTTTCTCACAATTATTCAGGGTATACAATAGATTACCTTCCAGCTATCCGATCAAAGCGGCGCGCTACGAGAGCAATAAGCTAACCATTAGTACTAACTATTCTATATTCTACATAAAACAGCTTCTGTTGAGATAAGCTCTATCGTGAGTCCATATGTTTTTCATTAGGAGCGGACACGGTTGCAAAATAAGTAAATTACTTCTATCATAAATTGAACCTATCGTCACGCATGGGGGAGGGGGCAAAGCGGTGAACATTGAACACACATGCCAAATACTTTTTTTTTAAACTTTACTTGTTTTAATAATGCATAAATTTAACGTTATAATGTCCAATAGTTTCGTACAAAAAGAGCGGTTTTATTTTATTATTTAATCATAGATCACAAAAGATTTACGGCCTATTGAATACATTTTTTTAAGCCCAGCATTAATAAATAAACAATTATAAATGTTCACTGGGGTATTACCAATTCATTACACTGTTTTTTTTCCTTTTTGAACGAGTGTTAATGATCCAATAATTATTTAGCCATAAAACATTCGAACAATAAAATTATCTATGGTTAAATAAAACGAATTACGGTGAAACGCGTGCAGGCATTAATGTTATTCACCTCAAATGAGCCCAGATTTAAGCTGCATTTACATCGCATATTTATTAAGATAACAATGGACCCAATATTAACCGAAAGAATAATTACGTTTACTTTTGATTGCATTACTTAAAATAATGACAATCAAAGATTTTCGTAGAAATTAAAATAGTAACGTGTCAAAAATTGTATATTTTATATTAAATCCATGGACAAACGGAATAACATAGATAAGCGGTATAATAATAAACTAAATAATTAATCCTTCCGCTGCCCGGCGGTCAAGCATTGAACTAATAATACAAAAGCAGAAACGCATAGAACAATTAATTCAAAAAATAAAATTCATAAAAAGAGCGCGCTCGTTGCTCGTCGTCAGGTGGGCTCTGGTTCCTTTTTTGAAAATGTATCGGAAGCACAGTACGCCGCTCCGCCACAAAGGCGGTGCTGCCCTCTTTAATCAGGACACGGTATGGGGTGATATTAATAATAACATCTCTCTTGCGGAGACTTATTCCGTTTGTATCTCCGCACTATGCAGACATCTCCCGGACGGAAATGTAACTGCAATTAAAAATGTCAACTTTGGCAATTAATTAAATTACAATTTTACAAAGAACAGCGTCCATTGTTTGTATGTAAATCTTTACATAGTGTAAACAGATAGAGGCTACGTATGACTTATCTGTCTGTGGTACGCATCTGTACTAAGTAAAATATCATTCTTTCAATTTCGGTATAATTTTTACCTATTTTCCATATCAAATCATGTCACTTGTACATTATTAAAATAGTAAACAAAAGTAGATTTTTGGATCGAATATTGAGGGTCAGTATGACTTTTAACTCTTTCCACTCTGAAGACCAGACATTCTGACCCGATTCTAGTAGGCATCTTCGTATGCCAGGGGGTCTAACCCTGAGCTGGTAAAAGTTTACTAGTTTTGATAATTTAGTTATTCCACTGGCTGTGTTACTAATGTAACCCGTTTTGCTTCTTTAAGAAACATCTTCAGACTAACTATATCGCAAGGTTATTTATTTCTAAGGTTAGCAATGATTCTAATTCTTAAATTATTATAAAAATGATGGGTGGGGTGCGTTTGTTTCATTATATTAGACGTGGGGCGTAAGGGAGTTTACTCGTTAATTTAACAACCGCATAGGTAAATTCTACGAAGTATTATTGCCGATAAATGTAGGTGAACATCGAAACATGTTAGATATATCCATATTTCTGCAATTAAATGAACCGTTACCGTGGATGATTTCTTAGAAAAATAGATGCACAACTTTATCTGATTTAACATATCTGTCGTGTTTCCATATTTGTGGGTCAGTCAATCGTAACCATGCGTCAACTAATGGTGTCCGTCGATATCCCTACCAATATGCTAAAAATCATTTAAAAAGCATAAATTTGGCATTACATTGTGAATATACCAGATATGTTTTAAGTATTCGAGGTGAACTGAAAGAAAATAAGAAAACAAGAGACTTTTAGATCGCTAAGCAATGTATAGAGCTCGAAAGCAGGCTACTTTATATATCTTGAAACAGTGTCTTTGCAACCCATATAATTGTATCACTGATCAATAATCTACAGAATTATTAACTACTTACAATGCCAACACTATAAATTCGTTCACTAATTTACGAATTCAGAAAATATTTTTCGAAAAAGAGACAAAAGTACAGCAGCAATTGCTTATATCAATATCCACAATTCAATTGGAGCGTCCAGTCTACTCGCGTTGTCGTACAGCCGCCTAACTCTGTACGACAGTTCGGATATGTACGACAAAAAATTCTGCTGAAAAATAATATGTAAAACAAACGATGGGCCGGACTGGGGAGAAAATCGCGTTACGGAATATGAGACGAGGCAAAGAATTGTAAATCCGTACGAGAGACAATAGCCAATTGATAGGGGGAGGGGGCCTTTGGTAACGCTGCCACACGCAAACTAACCCCGACGCGAAGGGTGGGATTGGAAACCTATTGTTTAAAAAACGTTTTTAAATATCGCAGTAAAACATAGATAAATAAAGGTACAGTATTATTGCTCTTTTAGTTCTTAAACATTTTCAAATATTACTCTCCTTCCTAAACAATCTTCGATTTAAGTATCTAGGAAAAAATACTACCTATTTCCTATTGATTTAGAGTAATCCGATCATAAAAATAATCCACCCTGTCCTAGCCCTATTCTTCTATCCCTATTCTCTTCTTACGAGAGGTTGGCAACTGAGTAACAAGCAGTTCTCGTAGAAAACCTCTGTTAAGATACCTACATTAGGAGTCCATATGATTCAAATTAAGAGCGGAAGTGGTAATAAAAAAATATCAAAACTATATTTTTTTATTTACACTTAAATACAGAATTAATGCGGCCCGCGAACCAGATAAAAGAAAGGAAAAATCATGACGAAACACTTTACTTACTTAAGTAGTAATTTAATTACAATATTATATGTACCATCCTCAGAATGTAATAATATATTTTTTCTCAATCCTACCCTGTGTCCATCTGTCGGATCGCAAGGGTTTGTTCTGGATGCTTTATCTGTCGTGAAGGGGTCAAAACCACCCCGTGCACCCTCCCCTCCACACTCACACGCCCCTTCGCTTAGTCCTCCGCCGATATAAAGCCTTCAAAAGTACAAAAAAATACATCTGAACACAATATCCAGTGTGGGAGTTTGAGAATAATGGATACAGTTGTCATATCCGCAAGGGATACTTGATGTCTTTAACTGAGTCGTCATGAGCAGATATACATCGATTGTGTGACCTCCACTTCATTATAATATTATATATCGATGATGTTTTGGTCAATTGACGTAACCATCAAAAAATACGAACATGAGTTAATGATTGGATCTCGTTTTAAAGACGTCAGAGCATGTCTCGGCCAAATGGTGTAAATTAGAAAAATAAATTGACCTATTTTTGAAAGGAAAACATCATTTTACATTGATTTTATATTTAAAAATTCTGACCCAACCATTTTATGTAGGCCACTATTATATCGACACTCCCTACGTATAATCCCGTATCTGCGAACATGATAATTTACTGGAGTGCATTTTAAAGATTCATAACGCAACTCACCATATAATCAAATTTGGATTATTGAGATTTTGTACACCTCCGTGTATTTTGTCACTAACGATACCTGAGTTAAAATTTCGAGAATCGCCTTAATCCTTATTTTTATCCTTATTTATAAATTTTAACTCAGGTATCAGTGTGGCTCTCAGACGTATAATATCTTACCTCGTAAATAATATTTGTCGTATTTGTATCTTCTATATAAACGTTAGACACTGTTTACTGTCTCTCAGTTCGAGTCCATTCGTGTGCTCGAATGCCTGAAGATGCCGAAAGGCGAAACCCGGGTCGTTAGTGACAAAATACATGGAAGTGTACAAAATCTCAATAATCCAAATTTGATATTAAAATTCCATCAAGCACCCTCAGTCGATGTCTTAAATTATCACCATATAATGTTTTCGATAAAAACAGTTTTTACTGTCTCCTGGACAATTTCAATTTAGATGATTACATCAATCGGTCAAAACACATATACTTTACCATGTCAGCTCTCAATGCTCCACGCATGTGGACTCCTAATGGAGGTATCTCAACAGAAGGTGTTCTACGATAACTGCTCGTTATTCAATTGCTCATCCAATATTTTTTCGAAGAGAGCTGGGATAGAAGGATAGAAGGGCTAGGGCAGAACTAGTAGTTAGCTTATCGCTCTCGCTACGCCCCGTTATTATAATTGAATGGGTGGGAGGGATTTCAGGCATCACAAACATCCATGCCTACGAACAGAAACCCATAAATCGATTGAAAAATCATTTTATGAAACTGTCCGCACCTTGACTTGAACCCGAGACATCCGTAAGCCAATATCGGTGACCTCTGCACCACGGACCCCGACAAATAATACACATATATATAGTTTAAGATATAATTTAAGACATCGACTGAGGGTGCTTGATGGAATTTCAATATCAAATTTGGATTATTGAGATTTTGTACACTTCCATGTATTTTGTCACTAACGACCCGGATTTCGCCTTTCGGCATCTTCAGGCATTCGAGCACACGAATGAGCCCATATGAAGAGCCATCGAACTGAACATATATATAGAATGATTTATTAAGTATGTACTGAAATACAGTCTTAACCTGCCAAAGTTTTGATGCACTATTTTCAGTTTTACAAATCATTTTGTGCCTAATAAGTTACGCATTTTGCCAGAAACTTTTTACATTCGTTATAAAAATACGATCATTTTTTTTTTTTTAATCACCTTAGTAGGCCTTTAACCAAACTAAGGCACTCCTAAACAGAAGTCGTGTCATATAACCTTTATTATTCTAATATAATCTCTCATCTTTAAAATATAATAAAATTTACATCACGAAGAATAAGTTTGTCTTTTTTTCTGTCTAATTAAAAAAACCTCCATTGCTTCATTTTTCGATTTTAAATACACGGATTGTTTTACTATCAAATTCGTAGTTACGTGCTCTTCCTGCGGGACGTTAAGCTTTCCGATACAGCATCCAAATGGAGTCACTTCCGGGCAAGCGATTCCCGCGCTTTTTCTTTTATTTTCTCAAATATTCGCCAGCGGTCGCGACATGGTTATCCAATACAATATCTGTTCTTCTTTATTGCCGTCCGGTCCGTAGACAAACCAAACAATAGATGGCGCACTGCAATATTTATTGTAGCCAACATTCGAAATAGGAACACTCCAGTGAAAGGAATGTTAGTATAGCTTATCTTCTTACTCTTAATTATTACTATAACTTGCATTTTAAACTAGTAATAAAACGATTTGAAGATGCAGTATTCGAAATACTGTCTGTTGAGTGTGTTTTCCCTACCGAAATTTGCAATATGCATTATAACTGCAATGGGTAGTACTTATTAATGATTAGTTGTTAATGATAGTGACAAAATCTAAGGAGCAGTATGTTTCTTAGAGCAACGTTTCATTTAATATACCATAATTTATTTATATTTATAGGAATTTTGAATGTGTATTGAATGAATACAAAAGAATAAAACATAATTTGACAATAAATACTACATTCATTTAAAGTTATTTAAAACGTATCCTTGATTGCACTTCATTTAATTATTTTATCAACATAATTTAAGACATCGACTGAGGGTGCTTGATGGAATTTCAATATTAAATTTGGATTATTGAGATTTTGTACACTTCCATGTATTTTGTCACTAACGACCCGGGTTTCGCCTCAGTTCGAGTCCATTCGTGTGCTCGAATGCCTGAAGATGCCGAAAGGCGAAACCCGGGTCGTTGGTGACAAAATACATGGAAGTGTACAAAATCTCAATAATCCAAATTTATTTTATCAACATTTTTTATTGGTTTTGAACACCAACGAACACCTCTATGAAATATTGCATGGCAAAATACCGAGTACAACCGATGTACAAGAGGACAGCCAAAACCAAACGGCAAATTATACGAAACAAAATACAAAAAAAAAACAATGACAAATGAATGTCGACTTCTGCTTCCAATTTGAATGCATGATATGTTTTTGGCGGGAAGTGTGGGTGCAATAAACTCGCGGGCTTTTTGAACGATTTAATATTTCGGTTTTCCTTTGTTTTACGGCCGTTTGGTGGGCCAATTACGATTGTGTTGCGGTTTTTTGGTCAATACATTAAATTTGATAGTTCGTTTTTTTACGCTTTACCTCCTGCACTCTTTCGCATATTATTCCGATCGCCGTAGCCGAGTAGAGTCGATTTTACGATCAAGTGGTCGAATCACAGAACGGATACTTTAAAACATCGATCCAATGAACGAAAATTAATATGTTCCTTTCTCTACAGAATAGGAAGATTACGTTAGTGTCTGACAACTAATAATTAACAATTTAAATACTCTTTTTTTAACTTCGTTTGACCGATTTTGAGCTCGTAACCGCACCGAAGTTCGATATCCTAATCATTGTGCCAAAATGGTAGATATTGTTTTACGTAATATATAGATAGCTTGGAGCTTTAACTTATATATTCGTTGGTGAATGCTTCGTGTCTAAGTAAATTGTAGTGAAGGAGTAAACGGGTTAAAACAACCAGATAAACTTCGATTGATTCCGCATTAGCATCCGTGCCGTTTCCGGTTAATCGGCTGTGCTGTGTACACCCCTTCCGGATCAGATAGCCGGGCCCGGATAATCGACAAGTAACCGAGCCACGGTCGCGTACTTAACACTGTTAGACAGTTTAACCCACAGAAGTTCGGTGGCGCGGTGGACACTTCTATCCGCAAACTATCACACGCCAGCGACATATATTTGAGTCTGTATTTTAGATAGGGAAACAATAAATATCTACGTATTGAAGCGATGGCCAACTTTTCCAAACTATATTACTATTTTTTTTTTGAACTTCAACTATCATTCAAAGCCACATCAGTTCGTCTACATTTATAGTATCTAATAAATATTCGTATTTTTACCAGCGATAACTTCAATACATATTGGTTTTGAACACATTGTGCATTAACAGCGTCAACCATAATGTAAAAGCGTACCTACTAATTATTTTATTTTCAAAAATATACCAAAAAAATATATCGGTTTCCTGAATTTACATTCTAAAAAAGTGCAGATTTTATAATGACAAAAATATCATAAATGTTATTTTTATTTCACCAAAATCTAATTTAATTTTAATTGAAACTGGCATTACAACTGACTGCCAATGCGCCAAATATTTTCAAAAATAGAAAATCGTACAAGATAAGCCCGACGAGAAAATTTGCTATTGACCTTGCTGGGATTTGAACCAGAACCCACCCGATCGTTAGGGAAAAGCTGTTTCCACTAGATTACAGACGCCGACAAATCATTCTTTTTTGGACGAAAAACGAGACAAAAATAATATTTTTTATGCACTGTAAACAAGTATTATGAATTTATAGACTATTTAATAATGATAAATTTCCGTAGTATAGTTTGATATTGTCGACCGTTTCTTGTACTTAAATCGAGATACTATAACCCTGGACATGTCCACTCGCGTGCCAACGGTGGGGTCTCTCTACCCCTTGACATTTGTAACTAGTTGTTGCCTTGCGTCCCTCCAGTTCAAAGCATCATTAGGAGAGCTTTTGGGTTCGAACCGGCTTCGGTATCGCTACAACTTTAAGGTCATTAATGCATATCGAATTGGCGAACGAGGAACTGCCTGAGTGCGGCACTGGCGACTCCCACGAATAGTTTTGTGGTCAAACCGACGTCGATTAGCATACCTCTCAGTACGATTTCCAATATTAGATTGTACTTAGGTCAGTCGAGGAGGCCAAGACCCTGCTTTGGCTGTCTAACAAAGTAAGTGTGACTGAGTTACACTTTCTTAAAATGTACAACAGCACATATTGGTCATTAAATGCGCAGCTTGTGGTGGTCGGCAAACAACTTGTCATTAAATTTAAGAATTATCTTAAATTTTGTTGTAGACTTTTGACGTAATGAGATTCGTTTGTTAGCCATTCGCTGTGTATATTTCTATTCGGACGGGCTTAATAATTGTATTCGTTGTATTTTGATTGTTCGTGAACAAACCCGATCTAGGCATTCTAATTGCTATACCAATCATAATAGTTTTTTTTTAAATAAAAGACTCATTACTTTTAAGGTGTTAACTGTCAATCAATTCTTGGTGGAAACATATTATCTTTAAAAAAAAAAACACTGATTAGTTGATAATGGTCGATAATGAGCGAAACTGGTCCTAATCATTATATACATGTGGAAGTAGTACAAACATAATTTGTTTTATTTTTAAAATATGTCTTTCCACCAAAAATTGACAGTTAACACCTAAAAAGTGAATAATAGATTCGTTTTCCTGTCTAAAGAAATGGAAATTTAAACGAACAAGAATATTTTAATAATTCCTTAATTACGATTTGAAATTGGAGCAGTAATAATCTATTCATAATTCGAGCGAGGTGACAAAAATTCCGTTCGATTTCAAATTTCGAACATAAAAATGTGTTAATAAATCGAATCGATTGAGAATGTTAACAACTCGATTCGAAATTCGAAAATGAATATTAACAGAGTTAATCGCTCGAATCGATCGACCAATATAAAGCAGGTACGAGGTGAAGCGTAACCAACAAGTGGATACTTATCGCCTCAGGTGCAAAGCGGAATCCAATCGACCGCGGAGGCGAGTGGACGGTGGGCGGGGAATTCCGGTTATTGGCCGGTCATTATTAGGCGATTACCTCTATCGAGAGTTACACTTCACCTCCTCTTTCATCTCTTCCCGACCTGGAAACGCTATGAATCGTTTAGCGGTAAACTCGCAACTGTCGTGGCTCTCAAACTGTACGTGTCATTTTTAACACTATCGACGTGATTGATAGTTTGATTTATTATATCAAACATCACGAAATCCATATTTGATGCCTCAGCAAAATAGTTATATTACGTATCGCAAACTTTCGCACGCTCTTATTACGCCACTGAGTATAACAAATAATATTAAAATTATTTAAGATATCGTCAGTTCGAGTTCATTCTTGTACTCTAATCCCTCGAAGATGCCGAAAGGTGAAATCCAGCTCGTTAGTGATTAGGGCTATTTATATAAAATTGAATGTTAATAATTACATGTTGTAAAAAACTGCTGGCTCAAAGCCTATGACAAGAATTTACAGATTCAAACGAATTGATTTTTATTAGCCGTAAATTCTTGTCATACCTGTAAATTAGCCCTGTTATGATTTTATTTTTATCAGTTGATAATGCTCGTGTTGAGCGAAACCGGTCCCGATCATTATCAACATGTGGAAGTAATACATACAAGTTGTGTTTTATTTAAATAATATATTAAAATGCTTTCATTTCTATTTTCTGTCAACTAAACATGATCTCTAATGATAACATAAAAACAAAAGCGAAGGATTCTCACTATTCTGTTATGTTTCGGCAAGTCATTAATAGTTTTAAATGTCAATCTTTTTTAATTCCGTGACTAATTAAACATCATCCAAAATAATATGTACTAATTCTTCGTTCCCCTAATTAATTGCTGCAACTGATTGAGCTTAATTACAAATATAATCAATCGATCTACATCATTACCATAAAGATTATTCATCTACATTGTTAATTTGTCATTAAATCAGTTTATTACAATCTGTCAATTCTATTGCAGACATAACATATGTATGTATATCCTATTTGCAATCAATTAGCATCGTCGTAGCATCGGTCGTAAACGGGTTGGCCTGCAGCACTGAGTGCACGGTTTTAAAGTTTATGTTGCACGGTCTACGATCGGTTTAATGGGGGTATATAAATAACCCAATACTCACTCGCCTTGTTAACTTTTACTCGGGGATTAATTATTTAACGTCCGAGGCTTATTTTAATGCGCAGTTCGCACTTTATAAAGTCAGATGCGTGGCTATGCGCGATAAAAAGAAACTACTTCAACCATGTACATACCTCAAAACAAAGCAATTGAGACGTTTTAGTTGACCGTGAGTAACTAGGAAATCATTGACGATTTCCAAAGTATATTTGTCTAATAAACTCCATCTGCCCCTAAAGGATTATATATAAAGATTACGATGACATCTTTAATCAATTTCCGCTTGCAATGTGGAAATATCTAGACTTTTAACTGATCATTTAAAAAGAAGTAACTGGTATCTGTCTCCTAACTCTCTCGTCGGAAATGGTAAGGAAATCAGCACTTGTAGTTGGCTAATCTCTCTATTTCTATGCACCGTTTTTCAGCATCGAATTGAGCATGGGTATGCAAACCTTTTAGAATAAGAGCCACACTGATTACTCCACAAAATTCCAAGGGCCAAGACCTACCTAGCTTATCATACCAACATACTGTAGTTTTGAACTGAACGTGCAAATTTCAGTTGGTACTTACGGGAATGTGTTAAGAACATTTCATTAAGGCTAAGATGGCTGATAAGCAGAAAACCAGCTTCTGCCTGATTTATACACTCATATTACGTCCTTTCAAAAAAAATTTGGTTGATCAGTCGCATAAATTTGCTCGTGGCTGATTTGACCGTGCTCGCGGACTGTAGTTTGGATTGAGGGTGGATGAAATATTAATTAAAAATACGTATGTCTTATTAAAGTAAATTTAACTTCGCTTAAAAGTTGTTTGTCGTTTGCAGAGCCATATTAGATTCCTTAAAAAAATACAAAATCATACTAGCGACAAATAGCAAAGCTTTCAGCACCTATATTAGGATAAAAACACAATTATCCGTTCGGCAGTGAGAATCTGTATCCTCTTAACAGTTATCAGTTAGTTCAAGCGAATTCACATTCTCAGTACACAGCGCAATAATCTTGACCAAATGCATTAAGATATTGTTATCATTAAAACATCTATCATGTAAAAGATTTCTCGTGTCGATTCAATCGAATAATATACTGAAATAAATCTCTCCTTATCGCAAATTCGCATTTCAGTCCCACCTCAATGCTAAGACACAATAAAATTAGACACTAACAAATCACCCATGAGATAAAACAATTATTTACATCGCGGAATGAAAAACAGAAACGCCAGAACAAATGCAGAATGCAATGCCATCTATTCGTCTTGTTTGAGAGTTCAACACTTAACCCGGGATCATAGATGGCGCGCGTATTTGCGGTTCGAGTATTCGCTAAAGCATTCCTGAAGATTTGTTTATTTTATTTTTAATACTTGAATATCTGGCAATCGTTTGTGAAAGAAAGACCATTCATTGATTCGTAGATGTGTTAAATAGATACTTATTCACGATTCCGTAAAAACAACAAAGTGATAATATCTCTATTCATATTATTTTTCAAATATAATTAGTAGCATAATATTGTTACTTCCGGTCCTTTTGTTTATCATTATTTGTAATGTGAGAAAAATGCGACTCTTTTGTTTACTTGAAATTAATGAAAATACTGCAATATTAAATTGAAATTCATTTAATTGCGATATTTCTAATAATTAATGGTCTTTGGATGAAAATTATTCTGATAACATTAGTCAGAGTTCTGTTGGAAAAAATGTACAAAAAATCTGCATTTACAAGAGTTTGTAATTAAACCCTTAAAATCGAAAATCGAGATCTCTAAATCAAAATAATTAACGAAATCGGTAAATTTGTTCCTTATTGTTAGTAAAAATGATAAAATAAATACTGCTAATGGTTAAAAGAAAAGAAATGAGATGCTCAATATAGTAATAATTGATTCAACCACCCCGTAAAGCAAACGTGAGCAACCCTTGGGAAAACATTTTATATCTCGTGTCCTATGTGAGACAGCTAATTGTAGATCACTAAAATCAATTGAGTAATCGTTTCAAATTAATGTTATATTGCGTATTAAAATAAAACATAATACAAGTCGAAGAAATTTTTTTGAAAATATGCCAGTTTAGCTTAGCCTTGTTGTAACGTATAATTTTATGTGGTAAGTATTTGAGTCAGGTAAACTGACAAGTACCGTAATATTTTGACATATTTAAAATACGCTGTATGCTCTTATTGGCACATGAACAATTCATTGCACAATGATTATTTAAACAGACCAATTTCTAGCGATTTCGAAACACGCATCGCAAACTAGCAACACTGACACACAATGGCCCGGCGATGACAATAGGCAGAGAGACGACTCTCTCAAAATTTTAAAATAATTAATTTCTAATTTTGTGTTACAAATTCGGTGAAATAGTCGCTTATTGTTTTCAATGCGCATTCTGACATGCGCTCATTTTCTTAGTACGTATTTATAATCAAATGTATTTCACAGTATTTATTGTATATGACAAACACATGGACATAAGTGCGATTTATTAGTTGTAATCTTTCATTCAAACAAACGACTCTGATTAATTCGGTATCTCTGGTGACTAGCGGAGACGGAAGAGGCTGTCCTCCACGGGTACCATGATGAAGAGGGTGCCATTTTGAAGTCTCAAACGGTTTTTAACTCCCACAATAGGATTTTTTAATGTACGTTTTCAAATTTATTGACATATTATATGAAAAGTAACTTTTAACATCAAAAAAATATGCGATTCGTGTAGAGTAAACTCTGTACAACTTTGCAATACTGCTCTAGGATCCATACTGATATATACACGGGATCCATACACTGCTCTAGGATGTCAGGCTCCATACATACAAATACACTGACACGCTTTGTGTAGTATACAGAAAGCGTATCAGTGTAGTAAAAAATTGAAAGTTTTACGACGTATACTCTACCAACAAGCCTTAGCCAGAATAGATAACAATCATGTTTTTATAATAATACATATTCGTCTTATCCCCGATTCTATCGTAAATCTCATTTCACAGTTTACACAATACTACACTCAAAATATAAAATAAATTATTTTTTCAGTTCGCGCAAAAAATATTCAATTGCACGACTTATGCAGTCTTTAATGGCTTACAAACAGTCCTAAAATTCGGTTGATATAATAAATATTTTCATATTTATGAATAACACAGTAACAGTTTACGAATATAAAAGCCTCGAGTGTTGGCTGATGATATACAGCATATTTCTCGCAATTATCTTAAATATAAATACCATAGGTTTGTTTGAGGAACAGAACAGATCTTTAAATATTCGAATCAAAATGTCATCTAAGCCCTTGGTGGCTTTAATCTGCGTCAAGTAGTTTGCCTCAGCGGTCGGCCACATAAATATAAATGTCCACCACCCACTCGAGGAGTTGGCGGAATTGGTACAGCATCCAATGGCCGCTCCATCAAGAGATTTCCAGATTATTGTGTTTACAAAGTGAACACTCAAAGCACACTAATAAATAATAGTTGAACAATATGGCATTGTGCAAAGCAATGTTCCAGATTTATCATTGTTAATTAAAACATAAATAATTAACATTGTTAATTCCTTTTTCGTCAGTAACTAATGTAATATAACAAAAAGTATACCTCTTTAACATTTTATTGTTTCCTCCGCTTATGTCAGATCCATATTACTGAGAACGACTCGCTATAAAATAGATATTTCTACAATAATTATAGTGTATATTTTAACGATGATTTTATGTGATTTGCTCGCTCATCTTTATGTTTCAAATTAATATTGATAACCAATTTCTCTACGCCTCACTCTTTGATAGATTAAGGTGTTGTGGGTTAAAAAATGAAATCAGTAATCATTATTTGAAATTGCGAAATCAATCAATTAATGCGAATTTTGAGACGGGGATTTTATTGAACTACCAGAACTGATTTCACGAAATAAGTAAAGATTTTTCAGTAGTGGCAGTTGAAAACTGAAACGTTTTTTAGTGCCATTATCGGTTGAAACATTTTCGAATACAACATACCTACCTACCTATAATTAGCAGAATTTTCCTAACCCTGTGTGAGTAAGGAAATATAATAATTTTATTATACTGTGTGCAATACTGATCGAACGATAGGATCATGGCACTTCGAAATTCGAGCGCCGTGAAAAATGTTCTCCTTGCGCAAAAAAAAAAACGCAATGCAGTAAATTTTCGGATTTTTCAGTTTCGCAGCTTACTGCATCTTGTCACAACAACGCCCGTCGCTCGGATCGCGGTATTTACCAACTTGCGGACAATAAAATTAAAAATACAATAAATTTGCATCATTAAAACAGTTCACAAAAATACACCATTCGCTAAAAGAAAAACTGCAGATGAAAATATATTTAATATTAATTAGATTTTATACCAAGCTTTTAAAAAGTAGGCTAAATTAATGGCTTACAACCAGCCCTCACTAGATTCAAATATTTACGAAGTCGAGCTATTATATAAATCGAGTATATGTAGATTATGGTGGATTTTGAGAGATTCCTAAACGCTAATATTTGTTTTAAAAACCATTATAAATATTTTTTATATTACCTACCTTAAATGTACCTAAATTGAGCACCGATATAAATTTTCCTTTTTACAGTTTGCCGCACGTAATGCAAACAAAATTAGAAAATTTGGTTTTTCCTCAAGCATGACGGCTTTAAGACAAAATGTCCGCCTGTATTTCCGGAACTATTCGAAGGTGTCCGTTTTCGCGGTGCAGAACTTTTCCGCGGGAAATAATATACGAACAAGCGGCTTATTATTTCTCGATTTAAGCAAATTCTCGAACAGCCGGGGGCGTCGACCCCGAGGCGTAATCGCTGCCAAATATTTCTGCAAAAGTCGCCTAATGTATCCATTGTAAATTTAATTTAAATGCAAGCCGTGGAATTATTGTACGAACGAGGTAAACACATTACGCTCTCGCACTGACATCTCTGGAAATATTGAGACAACTTCGGGATGACAGAAATATTATCGCGGCTCTTGTTCGAATTTCAAACACACAAGCACAATAAATTCGGCTTAATAATAATTAGTTATGTTGTTTTCCTTCCGGGGTTGCCAGTCATAGATAATTTAGATCTATATCTCTTTATCCTTGCATATTTATCGTTAAACATTTTACCTACCTAAATAATTTTGGTAAAAAATATGAAAACAATATCAAGGCTTTACAATTATGAAATCTGCTTACAAAAATTAGTACCTATTAAATGACTAGAATTACGTCACATTTTTTTCACAAGGTTAAAGCTTTGCTTCAAACGTTTTCTAAAAGTGACATAACGTAAGAATTAGAGAAAATAAAAATAAATTACATTTCGCTGCACCTATTTAAAAATATTTTATATTAAAATACTCTATAAGGAGTTAATATCGACTGTGTTTTGGCCAATTGATGTAACCCTTAAAAAAATACGCAAATAGTTAATGTTTGGATCTCATTTTAAAGACGTCAGAGCAGGTCTCGGACAAATGATGTAAGTAGTTTTGTTTCTTTTCGAAGCATTATCAAAGTGACATTTTTCTTTAGTTGTTATTATTGAAAATTATCAGTATCATTTATTTATTAATTATTTTTACCTACCTATCTGTCAAAAAACTTCGATATAAACCTACCTAAAAAATGTTTATGATTTTTGATCGCGTTTCCTTCAATAATCTGAAATGTCATCCGAGCAAACTCCACATCAGTCAGAAGTCTGATTTTCATAATGGCTTCCGTATCCCCAACATCAAATGTCATATTTTCCCCATTATCGCGTTCCGTTCATTTTCCGATTCGATTATTCTCTCGGCTCTAATCAAACTCGATTCCTTTTTGCCTGATTGAGAATATTTACCTGCCCGTCGTGTAATAATGGATTGGGCGAATGATGAACGGTTTTTTTTACCCCGGGAAAGTTTTGCCTATCGCACGCGACGATTCGGCCGTTAAAAAAGTTAGACCGCGTTCCCGCCATAACTGAGTCGAATAAACATTCGAAAAAATCAATCGAACATCACTACACCACGCGGCGTGGCGTGGGTAATTTGAATTTGGAATCCCGCGATTGTATTTTTCTTTAATTTAAGGCTATCGGGTTTATTTAAGTAGTACACAGATATTTTTCCCTACCTAATATGGGTAAAGAAATTACCATCGTTAATAATTATTTTATAATTCGTATTTATAATAATTGGCGTTCGTCGCGCAGTTGGTAGCGTCGTTGGTTACGTGTCTCGGGTTCAATTCCCGGTGCGGACGGTTTTTATAAATTGATCATTCAACCAATTTATGGATTACTGTTCGTAGTCTGAGTGTTTGTGATGTTTAAAAACACCACCCCACCCATCCGATCCTCACAGGGCGTAGCGAGAGCGATTAACCAACCATTAGTCCTGTCGAAGCCCTATCCTTCTATCCTTACCCCTTCGAAAAAAAGAGGTTGAGCAACTGACTAACAAGCAGGTCTCATAGAAATATTATTAGGAGGTCATATGCTCTACGTTGGGGGCGGACATGGAAATTTATAATCATTCTTCGATGCTTTGCGAGGATTTTAGGCGAGCATTTTTTTTTCTACGGCAACACTAGAATATACCGAGATAATTAGTTACTTAATAATTGTTAGCCAATCCTTCCATGATTGTAATATACAATACTTGAATAGTAAATAAGTATCTACGATAACGGCAGATTTTTTAAAAATAGTTTTGTGAGTTATCCTTTATCATATTTACCGTGTATTGATTGTATTTCTAAAATGAACTTTATAATAAACAAACTATTTTAATTTTCGAAACACATTCGCAAACCAAAACAAAACACTGTTAAAACACCCCAAGTAACACAAAAGAATCGGCCGTAATAATTTTTTTCCGCCACAAAAATGCTGAACAGAAATATTAATTACGATCCATTAAAAAATACACGTCAAGATTATGAAGGGGGGTAAAATTTACCTACCCACTATGATTTTTAAAAAATCAATAGGTCTCGCCGCCATTCCACATTACACGTTCGAAATGAAAGCTTTAAAATACGCATTAAAACACCATAGAGAATAAATCAAAGCGATAACGGGTATCGAAAAGTCCTTGAACTTTATGCCTCCACCGCTGCACATAGTTCTAGTACAATCCATGCGCTTCGTTTCTTTGTTTGGCCGCCGATTTTTTCTTACATTTCCCGCCACTTTCCCAAACGTTTTCATGAACAAATTACCCGTTGCATTTCTAACCATAAATACGATGTTTCCAAATTCAAAAAAAAACTTATCTTTTAAAACGTCATCTCTTACAATATATCTCGGATTCAAATTTAATGAAATGGAAAGAACTTTCGGAACGAGAATTAATCATTTTCTTTCTTTTGTTCTCGCATTACGGGAACGAGCAGTTTTATTTGACTAATATTTATTTGAATTATACTTATCATATAAATAAAATAATCAGATTTTCTAATTTATTTTAATATTTAGTACTTTTGCAAGCGTTAAAATAAAACACTAATTTCCATTTTTTTACTACTTTCAAATTGTTTTATAATGATCAGGACAGGTTTTGTTCATCGCGAGATTTATTAACCGATCAACTCAGTTTGATAATTTAAAAAAAAAATGGAAATAGTACAAAACAAGTCGTGTTTTAAATATTTTTAAAAATATAATGCCTGTCCAGTAACAATATGCAATGATTTTTTCATTTAGTTTTTTTTATTGACCCATTTATAAGTTAGAGAAAGCTATCTTGAAAATACTAGTCGAGGTTCAAGTGATGTGTTGTAAAAATTTGTAGTAGTTTTGTTTTTCAAAAAAAACTTTTTTTAATGTTTAAAATTATAATATACGTCAAGTTGAAGGATCCATTTTCTAATAAAATTCTTTCCCTCTCAAAAAACTATCAACCTACCCCTCCCCCCCCCCCCCTGCAGCCGTATCAATCCAATTATTAAATACTCAAATAAGGTTTGATCGAACGAAAAAACTTTTACAGACAAAAAACAACGTATAAAAAAACTTTGAGATTCAGTTTCTCAAGCCGAATGACATGCAATAGCTGTGGGGGTAAAAGATGGGGGTCGATGGAAAGTTGGGGGGGGGGGCTGTGATTATCGAGCACGCTATTTCAATCATTAAACCATACATACATACACATTATTGTTATGTAGACGGACGGTAGTTCCTCCGCGAACGCCACTGTGGGCATAAGGGGGGGCCAAGGAAATTTGCATAAATCAATATCTTCATCGCGAGGACAATAGGTGTACAAACCAATACGCTACGAATGTTTTCCACCCCAATGCGCTAAACAAATGAAAAACTAGTCTAGAAAAAATCGATACCAGCCGTGACTTGAATTAAATCGGTTTTCTCCATAGCATTACTTAGTTAGTTTTACTCAATATTTTAGTAATGTGGCCACACCAACTTCCTAGATATTATAATCATTCCAATACTAGACATCGTACTTGACTATCGTGAACTATTTTTAATGTAATATCTGAATACCCAATTTGACGTCATTTGGGTTCGGTCTTTTATAATTTTAAACACAATATATATACCTACACCCACCAAATGAATAATCAGTTCGAAACAAAAACTATCGTAAGTCAATGAATAGTCAATTTTTTGTAAATATATTTTTGATGGATTCAGCGGTAACTTTGTGAAAATTAATTTTTAATACAAAATTAATGTTGTTAACTTTGTTATTCCACTGACTGTATTACTAAATATGAAACATGTTTCACTTCTTTAATAACCATCTTCAGACTGAGTTAATCTGAAGATGCATATAAAGTTATCAACTCTGACAGATTTAAAGTTTTTTTTATTCATATTTGCGATAGATTCGGCAGTAATTTCGTGGACATTTATTATTAATATTATATCGTCGCTATTCTGGAAGAAAATACTAAATCGAAAAAATGATATATGCAATTAGCTATACCAAAATGTTCTTTATTTCAAACTCTACCGTATGAAACAACACTTATTTTTATAAATTATAGTTATACCTAAAAACAGTTTTTTACAAACACACAAAATGAAAAAGGTATAGCATTTCAAACATTTGACTCAATTACTCAAAACTAGTATTTTTCAGTTAGTGTCTTTCCGGAAGAACGACGATATATGCAAGCGTGAAGAATTTATCTGCTTCTAGTAAAAATCCCATAAAAAAAATTAATCATCTTCATTTTCGCTTTACGTCATATATTTGGAAAATTTATTGTAAATGGTGGATACATATCGATGCTTATTGTATATTTATTATCAATGAATGTTTTTAAGCACCCAAAGTTCTTTCACGTGTCTAAATCGAGAATAATGCAGCTTTAATACTAAACCGTGGTCAAATTCGCACAATAATTTTGTCTTCGGTTGGAATCTTTGCAGTCATTTCGAGCGATTAAAGTAATCACGGAACTCTCTTTGCACTTATGCGAGAGAATTAGAAAAAACTTATACCACGCTTCTATTACAAAACCGTCCTGTTTGCAAATCCCCATCGTTTTTTCCGGCGCCAAAATAATAGACAATTTCCTGCTTGCGTAGTTAATCAAAATGATTAAATTTTTATGTAATCCAGTGTGAGAGGTGACTAATGCAGAAAATATTATTTTGACAGCAGAATTCTTCATATTTAAGATAATTTAAACGCATTCACAGAGCTTTTGATTGGGTACGATTTAATTGTGTCGCCCCAAATTTTTTTCTTTGTGTGTCATACTGTAAACTGCGAGTCACTACATAAATATCGCACTCCCATAGCACGACTGTTACAATAACACGTTTAAAATAAATCGAATAACTTGCCTGATTCATTTTCTAGTGGTCAATTCATTTGGGCTTTCGTACCTCCAAGCGTCCCCAAATGGATTGATTTATGTATTTTATTCCAAAGGCGTGACTCTATGTAATGTTTTCATTTCTCGCCACCAATTCACTATCTATCTTATACTGAAAACGGAGCGTAGAAAGCGAATCTTTTACCTTATTATTTCTTTCCCAACCTATTACATATGCGTTTATGTCCACGAATAGAGAGATTAAGCTACTAAAATATTTTAAGGCGATCAATTATGAGTCCAAATGATCCTTTTGAGAGCGATAGTTTTAATAGCTTTCTATATATTTCTATAAGAAGCTTTCTATAAGAGTGCATTTCAAAGATTCATAGCGCAATTCGCTATATAATGTTATCGATAAAAACAGTTTTTACTCTATCCTAAACAATTTCAATTTTTAGTGTTTCATCAATTGGCCAAAACACCGTCGATATTATATTGTTTAATAATATTTTATAAAAACCGAGAAAAGAAAGCTATTAACATTAATTATTATTAGCTATTTTCTGATCTTCCAATATGCTAGGCGATTGTTTATTCGTAATATTAATGATTTTAAAATGGAAACGTTGAAGTAATAGACGTAAACAATTTAAAATAAAGACCTACTCTACTTCGTAAAGCATTGTGTATCTTTAAAATATCCAAGACATTCCGTTGCAAGAAATGTTGTAAATTAAAATGATTATTAAATAGATCACCATAATAGACAACGTCATGTAAAACTACATCAATATTAATCCGGAGCGTTGTTACAGCGATGCCATCGTCGTCCGACATTTTGAAATTAGCCGACCGGATGTCATTAATAACGCGCCATCTCTGTTTCGAATCTTGCGTCATTCTATAATCCGTAGGTATATCTGAAACAATACTAAAAAACACATAATGTCCCCCTATCAATTTTTGCTTCCATCACCGTTTTTTTTTCACGCCGTGTTAATAATCTATTAATTTTAATGGCTTTCGAATTGTACAAAGTGAGCGGCCGGGCCACTGTGGTGTGTTAAGTAAATTACATTTTATCATTTTATGTCCGTCTTTTAAATGGCTCCAATTGACATTCCCGCGGATCATAGACAAGAAACTTTTTATCTATTCAAAATAGGAATGTAATAATTTATACTTCCTCTCGGCACACTTCGTTTTGATCTATGAATGTTCCGAATGGTGCACAGCATCCGGGCGGCAAATTATGATGAGCGGCATTTAATATTTTTTTAAATTACCATAGCATTTTAGATATTACAAAATGAATTAACTTTTCTTCCACATTTACAATAATTCAGTATAATCTTTTACTTTTAACATTTAAAAACTTAAAAGTTTTTAAATTTAACAATATTTTTTTTAAACCCTTGTCTGCTCCCAATGCGGAGCATATGGATTTCTAATTGAGGTATCTAAAGAGACTGCTTGTTACTCAGTTACTCAATAACACTTTTTTCGAAATGAGAAAGGATATAATTATAGGGTTTAGACGGGACTAGTAGTTAGCTAATCGCTCTCGCTATGCCCCGTTGTTAGGATCTGAATAGTGGGAGGGAATTTTAGTCATCACATATATACGAACAGATATCCATAAATCGGTTGAAAATTCAATTTATGAAACTGTCCATACTGGGACTCGAACCCGTGATATCCGTAAACGAAGCCAACAACGTCGACCACTGCACCACGGAACCGACAATATTTTTATTTTCCAGATACCTTTTATTCTAATATATCTTATTTAATACATATTTGAGTTTCGTACAAAGTATAGTGTTATTTTTTTATTATTATTATCATCTGAAAATCGGGATCGGTTTCGCATGTCAAGTCAACATCATCAATAATTATGATCTCGCTTACATACTAAGCGAATTTCGTAGGAGTGGGCTTAAAAAAAATTATGTGCAACGGGGGCTTTGCGCAAACGTTGCAGTATTTATTTTTGTCAACCAAAAGGACAACAATCGACTGTGTGTTTTGCGGAGAACAAACATACGCATATTTATCGCAAACTGGCACAAATCCGGGGAAATATGTTGCACTTTGCACCACCGCCAGCAAAATGATACTATCTTCGTTAATAATACATTATTGCTTATGTAACGCGCGCGGTATTAATCACCGGGCCGTTTAAATCTTCAAACCGGGGGGACAATAATGCGAAATATTTCAGAAATCTTCGTTTTCCACAATGCCATCTTGTTAATTCTCGCCCGTTTGAAGAAAACACATTTCTCACATGTCGCCTTTAATATATCATACGCACAATATTATTCAAATTCAAAATAAGAACACATAATTGCGAGATGAAAAACAAGATGACATCTACGTTCATTTGTTTTGTTTTGAGAGAATAATTTAAGGTTATCTAGTGGTTGACCAATACGCTATAGCATAATTTTTAGTCAATAAAACAACAGTAACTATGCTCAATTAATGAGGTATCAATACTGTTTTTATATATTTAATAATCTTCACTTTTGTCGATATAATAAAGTCATTTAGGCAGGCGTGGATTAAAAAAAGTCATTTTTGGCGACCCCTTATCGCATTATCATCATAATTACGAAGGAAGAAGCATTCATTAATATGTACAAGTAAAAACAATAATTAGGTTATGCTTTTGTTAAACGATCAAATTTAATTTAAGATGTCGACTGAGGGTTCTTGATGGAATTTCAATATTAAATTTGAATTGTTGTGATTTTGTACATTTTCATGTATTTCGTCCCTAACGATCCGGGTTTCTCCTTTCGGCATCTTCAGGCATTCGAACCCACGAATGAACTAGAACTGATAGGCAGTAAATAGTTTACATCATTAAATTGAAAATATGCATCTAAAAAAGTATTCAATGAATGTCTTTTTATTATTACAATATATTACAATTAGCTTGGGTTGTAGATGAAATGATATTTAAATAAATCTTTCGCATTTTTGGAAGACGTTTTTTGAATCGTACTTCGTTTCATCCGGAAAAACAAACGAAGGCTAATAAATACGTTGACTTCTCCAATTAATCGGCATCAAGTGAAAAGCTGCGTTAAGAAGATGCGCTCGCCGTCTATTTTGGAGTGCATAATGCGTCCAATGACAAAACAATGCACCGAGTGGGTGGAAAGAAAATAATTATTATTTCACTTGCTCTTCGAATACAGAATACAGACCTTACAAACTGAACAGCTGTAATAGAACGCCATTTTAATGCATGGAACGCGAAACGAATTCAAATTTACATTTCAGTATTCCTTTTTGATTTGTTCTTTTGTGGCTATTTAGTGGATTTAAATTGTGGACGTGTTTTAAATGTCTGTTTTGTATTTGATCAATTTAAGACATTTTGTAATTTATCTAACATATTCAAAATCGTCATTTAATATCAAATAAAAACTTATTCATTAAAAATACAAAATAACATTTTAAATATGCACTTCATAAAAACGCTGTTATGATATCTCGACGCGTAAAATTCTTGATTCTTGAAAAACCGTTTTTGTTTGTGATTAATTTGACAACCCAAGCCTCTGACAACTGACATCTATTGCCTGGATTATAAACTTGCGATTTAATTCGAAGTCA
Source organism: Himalopsyche phryganea (assembly GCA_022494535.1). Taxonomy (NCBI): domain Eukaryota; kingdom Metazoa; phylum Arthropoda; class Insecta; order Trichoptera; family Rhyacophilidae; genus Himalopsyche; species Himalopsyche phryganea. Next base: position 2,753,869 of record JAGVSL010000039.1, read on the forward strand.
TCCGATCAAACTGTCATCGATATGAACATCACCCGTCAACAATTGGACGATTTTATGTCTTTATCGCGTATTATGTACCCACTCTCGCTCTTCGCTCAATGCGAACCTAAATAAAGGAAGCTAATGATCATGATACAGAATCTTATTTTTGGAAATCGAGAACTGTGACTAACTTTAATTTGATGTAAACATTTAATCTGGCCGATTTGTTTCGATTGTATTCCAATTTTGAATGATTATTTATTATAACGTAAATCATAGACAACACTTCCATTTTTGATTTGTTTACTTATTTATTCTAATAGGTAGGTAAATGATTTTTTATAAACATTTTTGGATTGTGAAAATAATAATTCTTTTACAAAAACTCTTAGAAATTATTTGTACATTTTTTAGCATCGCAGTAAGAGCCGCTTTGAACTTTTTTTAAGCATATATTTGTGGGCGAATGATTACTGACCAAATCTTTTATTCTCTCTCAGCAGGTAAAGAAGGTGGAATGCCGCCTTTCGGAAGATCAGACTCCGCCGACATGAACGAGGAAAGGATCGCTCACATCCTCTCAGAAGCATCTCAGATGATGAGGACGCCAGCTCCGAACGAAGATTCACGAAGCAACGACGATTCCAAGTCGCCACATGGACAGTGTCTATCACCGTTCTCAAATAAGGCAAGTTTTCAACAAAGGCTTTTTTTTAAACATCAACTATAGTTATCTTAATCCAAGATTAAAGAATTACCACTTTAACCGTCATAAAGGTTTGGCTGAAATCCTTACATAGTCACATGATTTTCGGTGTCCATTTTCAAATAGTCACACATGGCCTCAAGTGAAGATGAAATTTAAATTAATTAACTTTTCTAATGATTGCACTGAAATTTATTTCCACAGGAATCCAGTCAAAATCGGAGACTCAAGAAGTACGAAAACGATGATATCCCCCAAGAGAAGGTAGTCAGGATCTACCAGGAAGAGCTTGCCAAGTTGATGGGTAGACGGATGGAAGATATGCGACAGCCTAGAGAAGGCTTCCCTGGGTAAATATTTATTTTTTTTATTCTCTGAAATATCTTAAAATAAAATATAAATTGTAAAAACCATTTTATATCGATTTTGAATTGATCGATGTAAATTAGTTTTTAACTGCTATAAACAATCATTTATTTACACTACTCTGTATATTTATGGTATAATATTGATCCCTTCAATTATAATAATAATTGTTCTTGTCTTATGAACACATCAAGGACTATCAGTATTTAATTTATGATCGCATATTTCTTTGCCTTTTTATAATAAGATCATCAAAACAACCTTTGTTTTTTACTTTTGAATATTATATCTATCTAAATATATCAAATATTTTAATAATTCTATACATAAACCTTCACTTGTATTGAGGACAGCAAACTAGAGCTAACAAAAAGTTTTTTCTTCCCTCAATATCTTAGCGGCGGGGGCCCCCCTCCCATGGAAAGACCGCCCGATGACAACATCCGAATGGCGCTGGAAGCCTACCACAGAGAGCTGGCGAAGTTGCAGCAGCAAGGAGCACCCATCGGACAAGTTCCCGGACTTCCACCAGGCATTCCCCCAGGTCTGCCTCCAAACCTACCGCCTGGTTTCCCAGGCCTTTTGGCATTACAACACCAGCACCAGAACCCGCACCTCAACGGCAGCGGAGTAGGAGTCCAAGACTTGTCCCTTCCTAAAGAAAAAATGATGAAGATGAACGGGATCACAGACTTGGAGAAGGAAAAAGCTATGGACGCAGAAGAGGCAATCAGACACGCCGGAAGCGCGTTCAGCCTTGTAAGACCCAAATTGGAACCAGGATCCCAACCCTCCACCGGCTCCTCCGCCTCTAGTCCTCTAGGAAATAATATCCTCCCTCCTGCCATCACTCCCGGAGAGGAATTCTCCGGAGCTGCGGCCGCAAGTCCTTTGCAGCGGATGGCGTCCATCACCAACAGCCTCATCTCTCAACCTACAAACCAATCGCATCACAGTCCATCCCAGCGCCCTTTGAAAGCCGTCCTTCCCCCAATCACCCAACAGCAGTTCGATCTCTTCAACAACCTGAACACTGAGGACATCGTCCGCCGCGTCAAGGAATCCTTGAGTCAGTATTCAATCAGTCAAAGATTGTTCGGAGAGTCTGTTCTCGGACTGTCTCAAGGGTCTGTAAGTGATCTTCTCGCCAGGCCGAAGCCTTGGCATATGCTGACGCAAAAAGGACGCGAGCCCTTCATCAGGATGAAGATGTTCTTGGAGGATGATAATGCTGTTCACAAGCTGGTAGCTTCGCAGTATAAAATCGCACCTGAAAAGCTCATGCGGACCGGCAGCTATGGCGGAATACCACGTAAGTATTTATTAGTTTTATCTTTCTTCTGCACGCTTTATAGTCTTATCTTTATAGAAACCTAACCACACTTTTGTAATATTAAAATTTAATTATTTAAAAATTGATTTATATCATTCGTATGAAATGGAATCACTCTTAATTGTACAGTATGTTTAATTAACTTTTTACGTAAATTCTTCTAAACATTGTGCCATTCGAAACAAAGTGTCATTCCTATAAAAACTTATTCAGACAGAAAGTTCAATATGCTTTTCTTTATTTTCAGAGAATCCAGCCAATCTGAGCAAGCCGATGCAGCCAACTCAGAAAATGATCTCCGATGCGTCGCAACTCCTCAGCAAAATGCAACACGAACAGCACGCTCTCATGAACTCTGGAATGGGTGGACCTCCGCCACTTCTTCTGACTCCTCCCGGATTCCCTCCGCATCCTGCGCTTCAACTCCGGCCTGACCTCACTCACGAGCAGCACAAGGTTGGCAAGCCTCCGCCACCTCCGACCATACATCATTCGCCGATGCAGCCTCACCAAGGCTCAGTCATGAGGGCCCTGCATCAACACATTTCACCGAGCGTGTACGAAATGGCAGCTCTCACCCAAGACTTGGACACGCAAACTATCACCACTAAAATTAAAGAAGCACTTCTTGCTAACAACATCGGTCAGAAAATCTTCGGCGAAGCGGTCCTTGGACTCTCCCAAGGGTCTGTCAGTGAACTTTTATCGAAACCCAAACCCTGGCACATGCTCAGTATAAAAGGCCGCGAGCCTTTCATTAGAATGCAGCTTTGGCTCAGCGACGCTCACAATATTGACAGATTACAAGCTCTGAAGAACGAACGACGAGAAGCAAACAAAAGGCGGCGATCCACCGGGACCGGGAGGGCAAGACAACAGTTCTGATACCTCCTCAAATGATACCGCTGAATTTTATCATTCCACATCTCCGAGCCCGCACCCCGGTGGTGTACCGTCAGCGAAAAAACAAAGAGTACTATTCAGCGAAGAGCAAAAAGAAGCCCTGCGCCTGGCTTTCGCTCTGGATCCCTACCCAAATATGGCGACGATAGAATTCCTAGCAACAGAGTTAGGATTATCTACAAGAACGATAACGAACTGGTTCCACAATCATCGAATGAGGCTGAAGCAGCAGGTGCCTCACGGTGGCGCCGGAGACATTCCTGCGAGGGACCAGTCCGGTAACCAAGCACCTTTTGACCCCGTTCAGTTCAGACTGCTGCTTAATCAGAGACTGTTAGAACTGCACAAAGAACGCATAGGATTAGCCGGCGTACCTCTACCTTACCCGCCTTACTTTGCCGCCAACTCGAACTTAGCTGCTCTCCTTGGGCGTGGACTGCTACCTCCAGGAGACGCCGAGCTTGCTCTGACTGCAGTGAAAGAGCAGATCAGCGGCTTGGATCTATCCATGCCGTTGAAACGGGAGCCGGACGGCGACGATTTTGAGGACGACGATGTCGAGAGTAATATGGGCTCAGACGACTCCATGGACGAGAGAAGTTTTGTCGAGGGAGATCACGACGGTGACGGAGAAGGAAAGACAGATTCCACTCCGCGAGCCGCCCCTCCCGGAGGCGCCCGCTCGAGTCGCAGAAAGCCCGCCGCCCCTCAGTGGGTGAACCCCGACTGGCAAGACGATAAAGAAAGACCGCCCAATCCTGATGAAGTGATCATCAACGGAGTGTGCGTAATGCAAACAGAAGACTACGGAAGAAGAGCAGCTGAAAGAACCGTCCGGATCGAACCGGCAGGAGCCGACGCTGAAGCGGAAGCGAATTCCGAAAATGCAACTCAACCCCGTGCATCAACGCCTCGTTCGCCTGTGGGTGCCCCTTCACCGGCGCCTGTTCCCAAAGCCCCCCACGACTTACCTTTAGACATTGTAAAATCAGAGGTGGACGCGGACCGATGGGAATATTAATCTTGTGAAAGTGTTGTGTTAAAAACAATGTATAAAAGTTTAAGTTAGACAAATCTAGTTAAAGTATCAAAGAGACATTGTTTTGTTTTATATCATAATTACCCTAGGCTAGCTAATGAATACTTCCCTCAGATACGTACTGATAAACGTAAATCGTACTCGCTTTATCTTATAAAACTGTAATATTTATAGAAGAAAAATTCCGTAGATGATTTAGTGCATTAAAGGGTGCCGCCGTTCGGCGGCACGGATAAGATGTTTCTCCAAATATACATAAATATATATGTGAATATTTTTAATCGAAGAAAATCAAAGATTCGGGAATCTCATAGTATTAGCGTATTCACTTAGATTTAGTTGAAACAAACAGCCAGTACATTTAATTATAATCATTTTGCATTTTCCGACTGTACCTATAATTAAAACCCAAATGTTTAATATAATTTTACACGTCATATTGAAATAGGGCGTGTTTTCTTCAAGCGAAAACACTGCCGTCTACGTGTTTCTAATCATTTTTTTGTTGTTTTAAATAGAAAGTGTCAAACATTTCTAGTGAAACACCTGACCGAATAATCTGTGATGTTTGTTTTGAGTAAATGCAGAACGGTCTCGCACCGGTCTGCCTAGTAGAGATCGCCCGCCAAAAAACGATTTTGTATTATTAGAAAAAGAAGACGTTCGATGCGTAGATGAAGCAAAATATTTAATATTAATAATAAACTGAAGTATTTAAATTAAGGCGATAATCGTGTTCCACAAGTGTTGGCCAAAGACTCTGTTAATTGATTAAACCAATAATAATTCGTGACTATATTTTGTTTTAGCATGGTATCGTTAAATCTAGTAGACTATTATTGCCTATGAGAATATTATAAAGTATGCTAAATTAAACTTAAGTAATAAAAGTGCAATCGTTCATCGAATAAATCGAAACCCCATTTATGTAATTCATTTCGTATGAGTTAGCGGAAAGGAGTAATGTGATTATTTTTTTAAATTTTAAATTATATCAGTTTCACCCTGTGTTTAAAACTAGTAAATATTATTTTATACTTTAATTCGGTACTTACTTATTAACGGATCTAACATTTTTCTGCAACACCGCGTAGCGAGTCCCCACCTAACCTTAAATAGCGTAACCTAACCTATCATGCTACATTTGAAACTACATATTAACTGTCGTCTGTTAGGTTAGTTTAAGTTAGGTTATGTCAGACTATATTAAAATTATCTAAGGATTTATGCACATTGTGTTGTATGTTAATATAGACTTGGTTAGGTTAATACGTAAGTACCTTTAATTTTTATCGATTTATGGCCTTTATATAAGGTCTTCTTTAATTTTAACGAAGACCTTTACTGTAATTATTAGCCTTATGAATATAATTTGTTATTATTTTATTTCTTGTCACAGTGAGTTTTATTCTTCATATCTACAATTTTATTATGATTTTTAATATTAGAAATAAATATTTTGCCTCAAACATTATTAGAAAAACAGTTGTTTTATTTATATTTTCTTCATTTGTGCACATTTTGTATTTATATGTTTATTTTTATTTTTTGCACGAAACTATAAAAAAGACTGCCTAGTCACTACATTTATCTTCTCCGATTAATTTAATTGTAAATATAATCATATATTTAATTATACAACAAAGTCTTTTATACGAGAACGACAACATGGTGAATAAGAAATATACATAAAACTTTGAAGGGAATGAAAAATATTTAAGAGAAATAATTTTATTTAGGAATATTGTCAAGGTTTGTAAACACACATTGACAGAACCATAGATTTTCGTATAAAAATGTTTTTAATGAGTTTTAAGTGGACAACCGGAGAAAAACAATGAAAAGTTTGTAAATATATAGGAGGAGAAGTGATATTACTCAACATTTAATATTAAAAAAACTAAACGAAAAAAGTTCTACAAGACACTTCCAAAGATGTCTTCAATAAGTGGCATCAATTTTAACAACTGCACAATACCCAAAAAAATTAAATCAGTAATTTATTAATTCGAAAGCATATCGGTAGATAATAAGAATTTTTGAAGCGTTATAAAATAATATGAATAATAATTAATAATATCAAAAATAATCCAGTGAATGGTTTAATTAATTAAAACAGAAGCTTAATTAGAGGTTATAAAAACATGTTAATGAATATTCATTGTAAATAAGGTGTAACGATAAAAAACTGTATCCACTGTCAAATAATACACATTTACACACTGTTTTCGTAATATTATACATAGATTTTTCATTGATTATTACATTTTATCCATTACGGTCAATCTGGGTAACTTTGGCCCAGTTCTGAGGGTTTTTTGTATTTTTATGGTTTGACATTGCGTTTATGTGTGGCTTTGTTCTACATAGAAATGAACTAATGTCTAAGGATGAAATTTAATCAACATAAACAGATTTATTGTTATAATTGATACATAAATGTAGATAAAATAAGGTGAGCCAAAGTTTACATCTAAATCGGGTAACTTTCCCTCACGATACAAATAATCACTGTTATTAATATAAATTCAGAGATTTTAAAATCTTGGAAACTTTTATTTATGCTTTCATATATTCTATACATAATTGAGATGGGAGAAAATATACAGCATTTGGTTTACAGATTAATAATACAAATTGAAAATTTGGGTAATTCAATCTATTTCAAGAAAAGTTTTTAAATTGTGTTTTATCATTCCAAGCTGACAGCTTACAAATTCAACAATAAAACAAATTATATTGGACATTAAGTCATATTTTTACCACCAAGGGCTCCTCAATACTTTTGCGTAACTAAAAAATATTTATATGTTATTAATATTATCATGGTATCATAACAACACCTTTTTCCATGTAGTAGGCCAATCTTAGACCGATGGGCAAACTTACCCAGATTGATGGTTCTACAAAGAGCATTTATTTATTGAAACTAAAAATGGCCATCTGGACCTATAGTGTCATATGTCAAAATATGCTATGTATTGACAATGAAAGAAGAAAGTCATTTAGAGATTTTAAGCAATATGCATAATTGAAAAATGCATATAAATTATAAAGATTTACTCAATGCATTCATTTTTGACATATGGCTTGTACAGAGCGTATTATTTTGTAGATAATTAAGGTTTTTAATGGAATTACACAAGAGACTAATTAAAAACTTTAATTTGACACGTGTATCCACTGGATCCATTTACTTAAATCTTGTGAAAGTATTTTACAAACTTCCTTTAAAGAATCTAACATCTAGATATAGAAAATGATTTAATTATAACGGTGTTCAATCAACACACATATGGTAAGATCTCATTGGGGAACCAAATTCCTTGCAAAAACTGTAATTTACTTAATTTTTAGGGATTACGACATTTTAGCTTCCTAATATGTAATATTTATATTATTATAAACCAAATTTTACCAAAAAAAATATATTTGCATGATAACTAAATTGTAAGATTTAATCACGGTATTCATTTTGATTTCTTATCATACATTCAGTATATAAAATAATTATATTGAAGTCTTTTATATTAAGACATTTCTCGAAGAGGTTATAAATCTTTATTCTGGAAACAATTCATTGATATAAAGCTGGGTGTTATTTAGATACAATTGTCATTGTATTTTGTTTTCATTTGAATTGAGAATTACTTATTTAACGAATCATTTTAATGAAGTAAAATTCTTAAAATGGCCACTTTCATAACATCTGATTGCTTTACCTAAAGTAAAGTTATATTGGGCGATAATTTAATAAATAATATCAACTTCACAGCATTACATATATGATCGGTTATTCTTTTAATATAATTATACTCGTAAAACAAGCAACCCAAAAATAGTAATTGGAAAGCTATCAGAGACTTAAAATTGACATGTCCCACGTAAAATACGCCACCTGAAACTATTCAATTTTGTTGGAAACATTACTGTAAATAGTTGTATCCATTATTCTATTTATTTTTTGATAAACTTTGACAAAACTTCAGTTGGATTATTTTGCATGGGTTCTCGTCGATTTGTCACTAAAGGAATCCATAGCATTTAAATATCCGTTTAGATCGAACTACACACTTTCCGTCACGAATAAATCAAAAATCATTAATACTGTTGATAAATTGTACACTATTACTGAGAAGATATTAGGTATTAATTTATTACAAATAAACATGTTTGTCAAATCTGTTTAGTTAGAACTATATTATAAATGATGATCATAAATGGCCTATGTTTTCCACATCGAAAATGTTCAATGCAGTGCTTTTTAGACATATGTCCATCAAACTGATCATTAACCTTTATCCGCCCGACAATTTTTTTTGCGTAATTATTGCACGACTCTAAGCTGTTATTAAAATAACTATATCTCTTAAACTAGTCAACTTATTTGGGTAAAGTAAAAAGCATTATCAAAACAAATGATTGCTTAAATTTTATGAAACCTTTATTCACTTTTTTTCACAATGAAAGTCAAAGAATTAAAACTATAAAAATTACACCAAAATCAAATTAAAAACTGTAAAATTACTAAAAAAATAGCGAATCACACTATAAAATTACAATTAAAACCTTAAAATTACACAGAGATAAACTATTTTTCGTATGCCAATTTTTAAAACATATGGACTATCTTAAAACATCTGGCATCTGAATATCGACGACTCCAAAACGCTGATGTTTGCATTACTTATTATGACAAAAATATTTATTGAATGTGAAAATAAAATTATGTTTCGGTATCTCAAAGTCATTATTTATGTTATGTAATATTTATATTTTGAATACTTTTATCATAAATCAGTGTATTCCGATCGCTAAATATGTCACTATCAACGATCCCGTACGGGACCGCTGGGCGGATAAAGGTTAAGGTGTAAATATCATCTCATCAGTAAATACTTCATTACAAAACCATTATGAGGGGTGCTGATGGGAAATATTGAACAGATCAAATTTTACTTTTATCATACAATGAAATAATTTCGTACACCAGAATGTCTTCAATTTCAAAAATTATTCTATTATTTAAGAATCCTTAAGACTTGTATTTTACTGCAAGTTTGTTGAACTATAGTGAATTTACTGAGTTCAATTAATACCAGTAAATTTACTAGCTTGTTTGCAATTGATATCATTAATATTTATCATAAAACATATTTTGAAAATAGCCATTAGGCCTGAAATTGAAACAATATCATAAATTAGCACGTCCGGCTTGCATTGGAATAAAGTCTTACAGGAAAATGGTTCAAACTAAAACTTCATTCAATATATTAGATTATGTCACTGTTGAGTTGAGTTACGCTGAAAACATCTTAGTGTCATGTTAGCGTATGATTACATAATTATTTTACTAAGAATATATATTTTCAATCTCAAATTCTTACAGCTTTTGTTTTAAAATAAACGGATTCTCTTTTTCTAAATTTAAACTGTCATTTTTAAAACGTAATTTAAACATTCGGAATGCATCGGGTATAGATATGAATTATGAAATATCAGATCTTTTCTAATTGATTACTCTTTAGGTTATGTGAAATTGTCACTGAATAATGTATAATTTTGTTTGTTTTTGTAGTATAAAACACACTAATATTACTCTATTCTTTATCAATGTGTCAAAATGTATCATTTTAAATGGAAACGTTTTTTACTTTATTTGGAGGTTATAATTTTAAATATTGATGATTGTCAATTAGGAAAAGATTATTTTAAGCATTTTTTTTGTATATGTAAGCATAAATATTGTTTTTATTATAATGTTGAACTCGTTTGCACATATTATAATGTTTCTGTTAATATAAAAAGCATCTCGACATAGTGAAACTGTATGCTTCCGTCATGAGGAGCGAAAATAATCTTAAAAAGGGAATTATAATGTTTTACCCTGTCTTCTAAGAACATCTCCAATTTTTTATGTAGTTAACGTTAATGATAAGTTATTTTAGTGTACATATTGATATTAGCGAGTATATAGTCTAAAGTATACAATAACTTTATTATTATTGTTCATATCATAATACAGTCTTCATTCTGAACAATTTCTAAAGCTATTAAATAAAGTAAAAGGATAAATATCTGTATTTAAAAATAAATTATTGTTTTATTTCATATATTCCCATGTGATTAAATTTCACAAACATATAATGGAAACTTGATCATTTGATCTTAACCAGTTTGCTGCCCATCACGTATACATACGGCATCAAGAGTTGGACACCACACACCTACCCTATATAATATTTTCGACAGTGTTTTGGCCTTTGGGTGTAACATTCAAAATTTAAATTATTCAGGCGAGAGTGAAAGCTGTTTTTATCGAAAACATTATGTGGTGAGTTGCATTATGAATCTTTGAAATGCACTCCTGTAAATTCTCATATTTGCAGATACGGGATTATACGTAGCGAGTGTCGATATAATAGTGGCTTACAGCAAGTGACCTGGTCAGAATTTACAAAAAATGGGGTTATATTTGTGACAGGGCCATAATATTTACCATAGTATTCTTAATAATTTGTAATGGAACACTTCACCAAATCGACGAAAGATCACATCAAATTTCTCCAGATTTCTACAACAATACCGAATACCCCAGGTAGGTATTGTTGTTGCTTTCACCAACTCGGGCGCTGTCAATACCTGATCGTAATAATTAAGTTTGATGAATGACTCGGGGGAGCTAAAAAAAAGCCTCTAAACATGCCGTAATTTCAGTAATTGAAGAAATACCGTAGTGGATTACTACTGACGCAGCTGAAAATTTTAAATATAGTACAATGGAATGTGTATTTATATAATGTTATGTTATTAATTATTCAAATCGAATGTTTAATAGTATTTTCATACTTCAGAAACTAATCGAATATTCGAATAGCTTCAGTTTTACTATTCGATATTCGAATAGTTGACAATGATGAATAGTTGGAATCCCTAATGTTTGGACATGACTATACAAAATGAACGATACATGCAGTAAAACAATGAATGCAAGAACGATAGATCGTGGTTCCACTATATTAAATATCTACCCACATTGAGTATGTAGCTCTTTCAGAAAAATATAATATATAGAATCTGCTAGATCAAATCTGTAATTTTTTACAGTTTTGGCAACGGTAATTAACACTGGTTTTGCAATGTGTAATGAGGAAGTGATAATACGGGCTTCAGACTAATCTAGGTTAAGCGCAAGAGTCATTAATTTTCATGCGTTATTAATTTCTTAAACTTTCAAATAAGTATCTTTTTTCTCAGTATAATCTACATCTATAAATAGCCGAATTGGATATAAGCGATTATTTCTTCTACATTTCTATCTTCAACTGGATCAAATACACGCAAATAAAGTTCCAAACAAGCAGTACTGTCCAAAATAGAGTGTGTCATTCAAATTGCAACTACATTAAGGACTCTTAATAGCTCTCCACAGGTGCAGAATTATCGTTGTTATTTATAACATTCGGTCGGGTCCGTGGTACAATGATCAACGTCGTTGCCTACGGCTATGTATCTCACAGGCTCAAATCCCTGCACGCACTGTTTCATAAATTAAATTTTCAATCAATTTATGGATTTCTGTTTGAAGGCATGTATGTCTAAAATTCTCTCCCACACATCCGATTCTAAAAACGGGATGTATCGAGAGCGATTAACTAACCGCTAGGCATGTCCTAGAGACCTATTTCTCTCCAAAAAAGAGAGGTTGAGCAGCTGAACGACAAACAGTTCTTCTCCATTAGAAGGCCATATGCTCCACATTTCGAGCGAACATGGTAAAAAATATATATAACATAATCAGTGGAAGTAGTACAAATGAATTGTGTTTTATTTTTTAAAATATAATGTCTTTCCACCAAGAGTTGACAGTTAACACCTTAAAAGTGATATATAGAATAATATGTAACACGAACAAAAAATTTCCTTTCTTAACATTCTGTCACTATTACATAATTTACTTTTAAGCCTGGAATGGCCTGCACAAACATTTCTAAGTACAACTAATTAAAGTTCCTTCAATTTTGTTTCCTTACAGATAATTCTTCTAATATGAAAAGGTTCTAGACCCCTTGGCTAGTTTTCAATTCAATTTTATTAACTCTATCTGCATAATAAGAAAACTTGTTTGATGAGAGAAGATTTGTATTTTTTTTTTATTCTTCAATAATGTTTTTTCTAGTTAACGAGAGATGACACTATGCGCATTATCCATTAAAACGGCGAACGTAATTGCTTAATATAAATACCGCTAGATGTCACTATCACATAAGAAGTTTTCTGCATCTAAAATTGATCTTGTAGAAAACACGTCACAATGTTTCCATTACTAATGCTATAGTAAACTATTTTATTATTTATCAAAAAACTATTTATATCAGAAATGATATAACATTACCATCAATGCTATGAATAGCTTTTTGTTACTTTGATAGATATTAAGAATACATCCTTTAATAATTCATTCGGCAATTTTTAATAAGAAATCTAAACATTTATTGAAGTCATTCTTATAAGGAAATCTTATAAGAAAATAATTTAATAAAGCATTATTTTGTTATGCTTTATTTTTGTTATTTTGTCGAGAAATATAAATAAAAGTATCTAGGCAACTTTACATTTTAAAATAATTACCAAATAAATTACATAACATACAACGTCAGTGGAATAATTTGTGGCAAATTTCACATTCCATTGCCTCTGATTTAATATTTACACTTAATTTGTAGCATAAACTAAGACAGATTTTTAGATACTGCTGGCTTACAATTTGTTGTTTGTAGTTAGAATAAATAATAAGAAAAAAAACATAATTTTTCTTGATATATTATGAAAAAAATAATACTGCTTAAAAGTGTTTTGATGACCCTACCCAAGGTTAAATAGTCCCAAATACCTCTTTCACCCCGCGGTACAACTTTGCATGGGGTATTTAAAACTCGATTTATTGAAATATTCTTATGCATTCTAATTGCCAATATATAATGAAATAGAGAGTCAAAATATCTATGCTGTATCTTTTGTATTTTTGGAAAATAAATTATGATTTTTCTAACTAACTTTCTAACTAATTGCATATGCACACACCATTTACAAAAGTAAAGTTTTAAATTACGTTACAGGAAATTCTAGACGTTTAAAAAGTTTGGTATGATCAACTGACTATTAAAAGTAATATCATAAACATATATTTTGTCTACCCGACTGTAAAAATAATTATGACCATATAAACAAAACAACTTTTGTTAGGCGGAATCGTATTTGGTAGGCGAAATAATTCCAATTCAAGGTATCTACTTTACCTATCCTATGTATTAAGTATCCCTATAAACTATATATTTTTAAGAAACAATTTGAGTAGTAGAAACACTTCGCATAGATGCAAATCGCAGCGCTCTCTATGGTTGTCCGCCATTATCGTTTCATTCGCCGAGTTGTGAAAAACATCTAACGTTCGATAATCGGCGGATATCGCGGTCATCTTACTTAATCTGTGAATCAAAACTACTTGGTTTCGTTGCTAAAAAATCAGTGAAATGGCGGAGAAAGATAAATTTAACATTGACAGCATAATTGCTAGATTACTCGAAGGTAAACTATTGTTGATATTGTCAAGGGTCGTATCTGTCACCGACTCTGCCAACGCCCGTTATAAATGGCGATTGTTTTTATCTGTGCTATTCAAAATTGTTAAATTTTCAAAATGGTTCAAAGTTTATGTGTAGTGCTTTATTAATCATATTTGTGGTTTGTTTTCAGTGCGCGGCCATAAACCCGGAAAGAATGTTCAATTAACGGAGCTGGAAATTAGAGGTCTTTGCCTCAAATCGAGAGAAATTTTTCTGTCACAGCCGATTCTCCTAGAATTGGAAGCTCCTCTTAAAATCTGTGGTGAGTGCTTAGCTTAATTAAGAATCTTTCGCAAGTCTCTATTACTCAATAAAAGTTAATCTTTTTATCAAGGGCATAGCATTTGTAGTTGGCAAGAATACATATGCCGCGAAATTTAGTACGTATATTTTTATGACGACGGAACAGTACATACATCTTCAAAATTCGACTGAATTAGATATTGAGAACGATCGTAATGTTTATGTGTGATATCCTTGTTTACAAAACATTGATCGGCTTCTGTAATCCCTCAAACAAACAATAAGTTAGTATTCAATGGCCCGAATAATAATTGTAGAAAACGTAATACTTCAGTCCGTGAATGTTGAAAGATAAATATACTTTATCTCCGCTTATCATTTGGAAATCATGTCTTTATTGCTTTCTTGTTATTTATGCTATTCTAATCGATCATTTTTCGTTTTTCTGACAATCGATAAAATCTATGTGTCAATTGTTTTACTTGTTTTTTTACCATCACGGTAAAGGAAATGAAATATTTCAACTGAATTCTAAATTTAAAATGTAACCATTGACAATATTCAATGAAATCATATCGCTTATGATCAAAAACTTGCATTATAGATAATTATATATTACAAAATAACCAATTTTCAACATTATATGGAAGATATTGTTTGAAAGAAAACAATTTGGTGGATTATGTCAGTATTGTATTTTTAACATTTATTGTAACATTTATTAGCCAAATACTAAGTTTCTCTGGTAAAGACATAAAACATAAGGGTGCTTGATGGAATTTCAATATCAAATTTGGATTATTGAGATTTTATACACTTCCATGTATTTTGTCACTAACGACCCGGGTTTCGCCTTTCGGTATCTTCAGGCATTCGAACGCACGAATGCCTGAAGATGCCGAAAGGCGAAACCCGGGTCGTTAGTGACAAAATACATGGAAGTGTACAAAATCTCAATAATCCACATAAGTATATGGTTGGCAGGACTAGTTATGCTATTTGATTGTTGTTATGCTAGTTGATTAACAGTATGTCTTGCTTGTGTTATAATTAACATACTCTAGTTTACATTATTATTTGCTGCCAGTGCAGTAAAGTATTCACCTCTCTTATCTGTAAATTATTCGGTTGCGGTGACCACAGCTTCGAATCACCAAATGAACCATCATAAATGTACTGTTCAATGGAAAGATGTCTGATGTTTACAATCTTCTCCGCCCATCCGATCCTTAAAACAGTATGTAGATTACTTCTAGTCCTTTCCCAGCCCTATCCTTCTATTCTTACTTACCTGAAGAGAAGAAGTGATTCCTTAAAAAACAGTTCTCGTATAAACAACTAACGTATAGATGCTCCATTAGGAGTCTGTATGCTGCACATTGGGTGTGGACATAATTAAAAACAATTAATTGCTGAAAATTTTTAAATTATATGAAATATGGTACTAGAGTACACGCCATATAACTTTGCAATTCAGCACTAAGGTCCGGCTCTTGGATTTACTGTGGATAGTGGCCAGTGGATACTCGTACACTGGTATGCTCTGTATAGTATACAGAAAGCGTATCAGTGTAGTAAAAAGTAACATTGAATTAAATATACTAACTTATTTCTGAAAGACAATCTTCTCTTTTTTTATCAATACAATAACAATTATTCACAGTTGACTGAATTATAAAAGTTACTACAAATGGGTTGAGCATTGAATTATTTTGGTATGAAATAATTTTTATAATAATTGGTCATTTCACATAAAAGCAAGCAATGATTCCACTGCTATGGAAAAAAATGCCACTGTGGTGGAAAGTGAGGGTTACTGGAATGGGCCTGTCGAATGGCAATATATTTATTGAAACATAAAAGTATTCAAAATGCAGGCTCGATACTCCAAATAAAATCACACCATTTGGACATAGAAAATTTAGCAGTTGACCAATTCGACTATTAATATTTCTCCATGTCCTCTCCAAAAGATGCATTCTTCTTTACAGCGCCAGTGTTCAATACTTACTGTTTAAAGTTCATTAACATCCATCATAATAGATTGATGGCAAATAATAACATTTCCTTTATAATGCATCCAAAGAGATATCTTGCCTTTTTGTAACCATGCCCACTTCCATATCTGCAGCATATGGACTCTTAATGTAGAATATCTCGACAGACTTTGTTACACTAGAACTGTTTAATACTTGTTTGCCAAACTCTTGTTTTTGGACAGAGTAAGGATGTAAGGATGCGGCGAAGACATGACTGGTTGTGGAAGGGAATTTATTCACCACATACATTCTGAGTTTCGATCCCGTGAACTCGATGACCAACTAATGTTGACCAGTCGTCTATAGGTCGTTATATTTTAGTTATTCAGAGTATAGTAAATATTTAAATTAAGTTATTTGTTTCAAATAGGTGAACAAGCCAAACAAAAATGCAAATTTTTAAGTAAATATGTATGTGAAGACATGAATAATCTGCATGATTGTCAATTACGGCTCACCAGTTTCTTCAAATTCTTCGATATCACAGTTTTGCGTTGCCTCTTTTTGTTATTTCATCTATCCAACAATTTTAAACACCGTTTTGTATCCTGGCGATACTTTATCTAATAATTAAATATTCTCATTTCAGTGATTTGGTCAACTTTCAATGCGTATTGGACTATTGACGAGGGCTGGTTTTATTGCCAGAATAAATAAAGTTCGAAAAACACCGTTAGCTACACTACACCCCATTTGAAACGATGTCGCTTTGCTAGTGTAGATTGAAAACATCACAAGACATTTATGATTTGAATACAAATAAATTGATCAATTGGCAAGTTAATCTATGCAAATAACCTTTCTAGGGTTCGAACCGCTGAATGTAACATTGATATCGACTATGGATGTTGGCAATTGTACTCAAATCCATATGATCATTTTTCTGCAAAACTTCTGAACTTTCAGCTAACAGTTCTAATTTTCCCTACATTTAACTTAATATTTTTGCTGACAATTCACTGTTTGAATACCCTCACTTGAAATATTAACGCAAGATTTCCCGGTAACAATACACAAGCAATTCAGCCTAAATGGTTTCTCACCACCTTCATAAATTCAATCCAGTCAGCAAATCTCAATGGCCTGCCTGTCTGACCGCCATCAGATTACCGGATATTACTAACTAGCCGGTTCATTATCGCATGTATAGTGGTCGATATGGCCCCACCAGCGGAGTCTACGAATCTTGATTAATAGCTCTGGTTTCATCGTATCCAGCTGTCCCATTGCACCCCTGCACAAATCCTTTCTCTGAATCATTTGGAAGAGATGGATCATATCATTATTCACTTGCTGTCAGTACCATACTTCACAGGTTTTGATTATTCTAACCAGAATTTGTTTAGTGATATCCGGAACTATGTTCATCATTTCATCATGCTTACATGAGTCTTGTTTGAATAAAGTTAATTCAGATTCCTAGTTAAAAGGAGTATTTAATAAGGTGTAGTTATGTGTTATGTTTTGACATATAACCTAACACTTCATAGAAAACCTATGTACTGGTTTCCAATCAACTTGAAGGTAACCCAGGTGAAATAATTCGATTCTGCATTGGTTATCAATACTGAACTGTTTATTACAGTGCATCAAATATTAAAGCTTTATTGTACCCATAATTTTTCCAGGCCTTTAGTCTGCCCAGTGTTCAACGACGTTGGCTTCGGTTATAGTGCTCACTGGTCAGGATCCAAATACGGACAGTTTCATTAATCGATTCATGGATTTGTTGTTTAAATCTGTTCCTAGAGGGAGTGATAGGATAACCACTAGTCCTGCCCTAGCCCTATCCTTACTCTCTTCGAAACAAAAGAAAGGTAGAGTAGAAGATTTATAACATTGCACTCCGGCTCTAGAAACACCGTTTTTTACAGAAAGCGTATCAGTGTAGTAAAAAGTGCAATGTTAGAAAGTGTATACTCTAACAAGCAGTTTTCATAGAAAAACTTTTGTTGAGATAAGCTCCATTACGAGTCCATACACTCCACGTTGGCTCTCAGTTACCTGGCTAATTTAATGCTACGATGAAACCGAGTCTTCAAAAACCTTTCACTCATTATTCTAGCTATGTATTGTTCAATTTAAGATCTGTCAGCTGGGGGCTTTACTTGGAAAGCAAAATTATGAAAAACCCCTTACGAATACTGACTTTGTTTATCAGGAATTAATCGTAATGTGATAATTAAGTTAAAGAGTTTACTTCAACTCCCTTAAGCTTTTGCACTGGTTTGTAATCTTGCAATGCTTGCATCTGGTAAATACTATAGAATTTTTTTTCGTTTGCCTCAGTCAAACATACTACTGGCCCATTACCTCTAAAACATGTGTAATCCCATTGTGGTAGATTTTTTTATTTTATTCTATTGAAATCGTTTTACCAAGATTAACAGGAAACAATATAACATCAATTGTATTTAATATAATGGCTAGTTAAAATAATTGAATGTAAATTTTATTGCTTTAAATTTAATTAAAGATGAGATTTAGCAGTTCAATACGGTCGTAGCGCATTGATATCTTTTTCATTGCAAATCGATCCATCGATTAATCTGACAATCTAATTGTTTGATATTATCACAACAGTTGTATGAAAAATTAAATGTCCACCGATTATGGACAAACGCGTCTCAGTAATTTAATCAAACGAGGATAAAACCTTGTTTGTAATTCTGTTTAAACAAAACAATACAGATGAGTAATGCTACCTTTGTTTACGTGTATTAAACTTCAAGTTGATTTGTGAATCATTTTTTATATATGAGATCATCCGTCAATATAATAAACAAAATGAAGATTTTGATTGTTTCAAACTGGTGTAGTAATTATTATTTTGTAATATATTTGAGATTGTGATAGATATTTGCTATTATTCGATACTACAAAGGTTCTGCTGTCCTGCTCATTTCACTGCCAGTTCACAGCGTCATCCAAATGTCAACATACTGCCAAAAACTAAACATTTTTTAAACCGCTTAACTACGGTCCATTTGAAGTGCTTTTATTTCATAATATATTTTTGGCATTACACCTAATAAATAGCCAGTCTAACAACTATTGCACCGAAAATTAAATATCTCAACCTTACACGGATACTGAAGAAAAAATCTTTAACGATTTTTAATCTGACTTTATGATTATCCAATTTTTTCACTTGCATACAAACCGCATCATGAAGCATGAGTTATTTTCCAAAAATCAGTCCTCGTAATGATATGATGACCTGTATTACTTTGCGTGTCAGTATGCAACAGTTAGCAATTAATTTATTATGATGATGTATTTGATAAAAACGAAACACATAAAAAAAATAATTCCATACTTTATTATTATTGATCTAATTTCGTGTTCTGTCGGATCCGTGGTGCGCAGTCGTCAACGTCGTTGGCTTCGATTTCGAATCTCCCGGGTTCGAATTCCAGTATTGACAGTTTCATAAATTGAATTTTCAATCGATTTATGGAGTCCTGTTCGAAGGCATAGATGTTTGTGATGACTAGAATCCAACAGATCGTAAAAACGGGGTTTAACGAAAGCGATTAGCTAATGACCAGTCCAGCCCTAGTCCTATCCTCCTAGCGCTACTCTTTTCGAATGATCCTTTTTAAAGAAAGGTTAGGCAACGGCGTAACGAGCAGTTCTCATAGAAACACTTCTGTTGAGATACTTCTTTAGGAGTCGTGTTCCTAGCTTGTATAGTTACAGTGATTTAATTTAAGAATCTGCGTCCGTGTCGCAGTTGGTAGCGTCGTTGGCTATGGCTACGGATGTCTCGGGCTCAATTCCCGGTGCGGACGGTTTTCATTAATTGATCTTTCAATCGATTTATGGATTTCTGTTTGTAGTATGTGAGTGTTTGTGATGTCCCACCCATCCGATCCTCACGAGTCGTAGCGAGATCGATTAGCTAACCACTAGTCCTGTCCAAACCCTATCCTTCTATCCCTACGTTCTTCGATAAAAAGTGATTGAGATACCTTCGTTGAGAGACCATATGCTCCACGTTGGGAGCGGACATGAAAAAAAAGTTGAGAGTAGATCGACCGTCGACTTGTTCAGAAGCACGGACGGCCAGTAAAGTAGTATTGTCGGCCGTCCGTGTGTAAGGTAATACGGCATTCCGTCCGTGTCTATATTTCTGTTGTAGTATTGCCATCTCGTCTGGGTTGCCATCTGTATTGATTCGTTCCCCGCACTTCCATTGGGAGCGGGATTGGTTTAAAAAATCTCATTCGATGACTTGTATAATATTGTATATTATTGGCGTTGCCATTCGTGACTCATATTTACATCATCGCTGTTGATTAATCAATTTATATAAATGTGTGTCGAACACAATTAAATAATAATCAATCACATTTTAATCATTATTCTCTTACCTCGATCTGGTGACCCCTTGGCACTGTGTTCTGTCCATAAAAATGATAATTTATTTATTATTTACATCCAGTCTGCCGAGCCAGAAGAAACAATCTGAAACTAAATGGAGCAAAATGGAAGTATTGATTTTGTTAGCGAATTTTTTTATTAGCAATTTTAGAGTCATTATATGATGAAGATTTGACGCAGTGGTATCCAAACTATGGCCGGCCATAGCTTATTTTGTTTACATTTAAAAATTTACAATGGAAGTAAATCACAAAAAATAATAGTCAGATTTTTTTATTTAACGACCGATTAAGAAACACTAACTGAAGAACATAATGAAAATTAACATTTTAACTGTAATTAACAATATGAGATTTATTCTAAAAACTTACAGTAAGTGACATGCATAGTTAATTCACATAATGAAATAAAGTTCTCGGGGAAAGGGTTTTTTAAAATATTGATATCGTTTGCGATTACATCAAAATTTGAAAAACGAGACTCGAAATTTAGATTGAAAATTTGCTCGTAATTCAAAACTACAGTAGTGGTCAGTGTGGCCCTTGGGCTAATAATTTTGGAGACCCCTGATCTAACATGTTATTTTTAGTGGCGTTAGATCACATTTAAAATTAATAACTTAACATTTTCCTTTAATCAAGATTAAAGAATCGGTCAGCGTGCATTGTTTCCAGGATTTACCGTCTGGCTCGTGATGAAACATCTCAACATAAGTTATGTTTATGAGAACTGGTTAATTCAATCACTATGACTAGGAAAGGAGTAGAAGTTAGCTGAAAGCGCTCTCTATACCTCGTTTTTAGGATCGAACGGAAGGCTTATGGGAAGGAATGCAAATAGCATAGATATATGAGGTGTTTAAAAGCAAAAACCGTTATGTCTTCTTATCAATATTAGTAGAGTATACGCCTTATATCTTTGCGCCTTTTGCTACACTGATACGCTATATGTATACTATATAAAGCGTGTATGGATCCCGTGATCCTAAATTCGGACCTTGAAGTCGCAGTGCAAAGTTATTCGGCGTGTACTCTAGTAAACGACGTTTTTGTGTTTCATGCAAAATATTTAGTTTTAGCGATATTTTATTTGTTCCACAACCAATTAAAAAAAGTTTGCATGTTATTATTGGACAGTCTACCGCCTATTGCAATAAATATAAACGAAATGAAATTGTGTATTCTTCGTGTCATTAAAAGTTTGAACATTTTTTTTTTGTATGATTTCGTCAGGGCTATTTTTCATTACGTGTTGTATCAAATAACTTATATTTAGTATATGTACATAGTTTTTGTTCGATTTTGGCAAATGTGTGGACTTGAAAAAACATGTTATTTCCTCATAGAGCTACTGTTGCAGATGCCCTAGTGAAGTATTAGTCCGTATCATAATCTAATCTTCTAAATGAGTACTTTTCGCTAACACATTATCATATTCAACCTAACTTGCCGAAAACCATTGTGTGTATAAGTTGTTATTGTCAAGTGGAATGTTTAAAAAAAAAGACCCGCTTCGACAGTGGTCCATTGTTAAATTTCAGGACGTGTACTTTGCGCCAAACCGCAGGTGTTTCGCACATAACCATACCGAAACAGTTTTGACACTCAACTTCGGCGTACAACAGTTCCGCCTTCATTGTCACCCCTAAAAAGGGTAGCGAATCGATTTTATTTATTACAAATTAATATTTATAGGGATCATTTAGACTCCATGTTGTGGGTTCCATGACTAAACAGAACAGGAAAAAACAAGAACAATTTGAAAATAATATTTTTGTCGTATATATTACTTATTGAACATATAAGAAATAATTTAAGACATCGACTGAGGGTGCTTGATGGAATTTCAATATCAAATTTGGATTATTGAGATTTTGTACACTTCCATGTATTTTGTCACTGTCAGTGGGTAAAACCACACGTACATTAGATATAAGGGTATCAGAACATTTAGCTGCCTTTAGATTAAAAAAAGAAACTTCGACATTCGCAAATCACTTGCTAATGGAGAACCATACGTTTAATGCGGATGATGGGGTTAAACTGTTACATAAAAACATGGGGGATCATAAATTATTTTATCAAGAAATTTTGGAAATTAATAGAGCCCAGTTAAACTCCTTGCCAATCTTGAATGAGCAGCTGAACCTTCCTAATTCTCCGCTATTATATCCGATACGTTGAAACACCTAACAGATGTCACTAAATGTGGAATGATTGTGTATATTTGCCCATTCGTCGAATTACATCCCGTCAAAACCCACAATACTATTATAATTGTAAAATCACTGGTATTTCTAAAAGAAGTTGAAAAGCGGCAATTCGCCACTCTGTTAATATGGTGTTTACAAAATAAGGATTAGGGAGATTCCCGAAATTTTAACTCGGGTATCAGTGTGGCTCTCAGACGTATAATATCTTACCTCATAAATAATATTTGTCGCATTTGTATCTTCTATATAAACGTTAGACACTGTTTACTGTCTCTCAGTTCGAGTCCATCCGTGTGCTCGAATGCCTGAAGATGCCGAAAGGCGAAACCCGGGTCGTTAGTGACAAAATACATGGAAGTGTACAAAATCTCAATAATCCAAATTTGATATAAGAAATAAATAATATATTTATTCATATATCTAATATGCAATTAGAATGTGTTTATTGCAGATATTAAACACAAATATTTGCAAATTTCTAAACTGTTTATTTCATTTAACACAATGCACTTTTTTTTAAGAAATTTAAAAATTGGAAAAAATATCTGATTCGCCAAAATTTTTGACAATCGGAAAATCATACGAGATAAACTCGATGAGAAGTCATTCATGTCTATAAACATATATGTTCAATAAATAATAGATAACACTAAAATATTCTCTTCAAATTGTTCTGTTTCGTCTATTAGCTGTTGTAGCTAAGAAGAAAGGCACAAGTCAACATTCTAAATAAAAATGTAATAAATAATAGATAATATTCTTTCCAAATTGACTATGAAGAAATTTAATTTAATTTTAACTGGCTAATCAAAGGGTATGCTATACAAAAATTTTGTGTCTAAAACTTAACCAAACACTTCTTATTAATTATTTTAAAACCTTATCAATGTAGTATGTGTTCTTCTGCGGTTTACAACGAAAATTGTTACCAGCGTTATTTGAATTGCGGTTAATTAGTCATATACTATAGTATGCGAGGAAAAGCTAATCGTGAAAATGTAGAAAGTTGAAAATCGCTAACGCAAGCCGTAGCTTGGTCGTTAGTCCTGCTGTAAAAACGTTATATTATATACATATCGATTGTTTAGTTACTATCTATACTGGATGAGAAAGAAAAAATGTATAATGGAAGTGGAAAAGTATTAGACCTTCGCTATAAAAATATTTACAAATAAGCGTAAGGCTCGTGTAAACAATATCAGCAACGTAAGTCCGTAAAATCGGAGTCAAAAAGCAGAATTGTATCCAGTAATTAAAAGCTATCAGAATCTTAATCGATATCACTGATTTTCTTATCGCACATGGGCACTGTTTATTTGTATATCGAGCATTATCATTATCCTGAGATTTGATAAGGGCTATATACGTTTTACTCCTGTTTAAAACTAGCAAAGTGCGAGATAATTAGTATGCAAAAGTATTTTATTCTGTAAGAAGTCAAATTAAATGACGTGTAAATTAACGTAAGAAGATCATTTAACTAAACCTTTCAATTAACATTTTTCACCACTCTTGTCACCTTTGCTCACTCCACTTCTCGAGGGCTAATTTCAAATGCCTAATCCTTCTGTAGTCTATTGAAATAATCCGATTCTTTCTTTATCAGGTGACATTCACGGGCAGTACTACGATCTCCTCCGTCTGTTCGAGTACGGTGGCTTCCCCCCCGAGTCGAACTACCTGTTCCTCGGTGACTACGTGGACCGCGGAAAGCAGTCGCTGGAGACGATATGCCTGCTTCTCGCCTACAAGATCAAGTACCCGGAGAATTTTTTCCTGCTGAGGGGCAACCACGAGTGCGCGAGCATCAACAGAATCTATGGGTGAGTGTTCTTTGTTTGTTGTAAGGCTATCGTGTAAGGGTTTGATAGTCCTGTGACATATACAAGCGCCAAGTTGCAACACTTATCAAGATTGCAGATTACGTGGACAGTGTCGACATTTGATGAATTGCTATGACGACGATAAGGGCTCGCTAGTTAATTCGTCGATGGCACTCTAGGGGTTAAATAAACACTTGAATCAATCCAAGAAAAAGACATGTGTGATATGCGATAAAAAAATTGAAGCCCATTCTATTCTAGTGTTAAAAAGTATCAGCATATATAAATAGTGAACGCTCCCCAGTAACCCTCCATCTCTGACCTGGGACAACTTTTTTGGATGAAGTGCCACATTAAGAATTCAATACGAGCGGGGGGTACGCAAGTAAAATTCTATTTTTTAAATACAAGGGAATGTCAACATAAAAAAATATTTTCCCTGGTCTGCTCTATTCGATTCCGAAAACGATGTGTAGAGACAACGCCTATGTCCTTTCGTAACGCTATCCATATTCCGTTGCACTCTCCGCATTAAGTTCGAGTGACTAGTTATAAAAAGATATATAATTGTCATCAGTAACCTTCGTGCGTTTAACAAACCTACGTTAAGCTCTTAACAATAATATAACTGCGTAAGTTTGCACTATTCATTTACCTCACTCCGATAATCAGTCGTTACGGAAAGTGACTGTGGACTCACATTTCCCTGAATCATCGCTACAATGAAACTAATACCCAGGGATTAGAACATTTTCATAAATTAAAATTTCCCGAATATGTCATCGCTTAGTGGGGGCGAGGCGGTGGTGCGTTGCGGAATAATTGCGGATATTATTAAAAGCAATTAATAATCTGCGTAATGGAAGAAAAATAAATTTCCTGTGACCTTTTCACTTTGTCAATGTTGTGTTGCTTGTGAAACTAATAATAGACAAATGGGCGGACATCTTCTACACACTATATATTTATATAAAAAAAATGGTATTTCAACACGCCTATTAGGATAATTGTTTTATCTTGTCGTAATTATGAAGGGTTTTTAAAGTGCTTCCTGGATTATTTCACAATAGCTATTGGCAAAGTATTTTTGGTGTAGGGATTGTAGACGCGCTTTGGTTAACGACCATGTGATGAAGATTACTAACATAACTCGATCACCTTTTATTATTGGGAATCGAAATTTCGTTATACTTGATTTTGACTCACAAAAATCACAAATCATACACGAATCAATTCACTTCACTACATAACGAAAACAAATGACTCGGCTAAATTCTCGTTAGATTCTCCACGGCTCATTTGCTTTCTCACTCTCCATGCTATTGGCAAAGCACTGGTACTACCGTTCTAGATTCAATTCTTGATCGGATTCTCCGCTTGTGTTTTCTTATCCTGCACAGCTATACACGTAGCAATTTTCAAGTGATAAAGCAGATTACTGTGGACGGTTGTTATATTATAAAGGTGAACGTAATTTTTTAATATATGTGCAAAAACTTAACTGCGTAAATATTAAACTGCCATCAGAAAGTTCAACACAGCAGTACAGCGAATGCCTCCAATATATTGACGACTGTGAGTCGTAGAGATTTTGGTTCGTAGGGCGTCAAGTATCGATTTATGTTTCTATCTGGTGTAAACAAACAATCAAGCAATCGTTTAATTTTAAACTCAAAAATGAAAAAGTGTAACAGGTACTGATGTTTCTAAGGATAAGGCTTGACATTCTATGTATAATAACTAATAGTATTAAATTATCTCCCAGACTATTTGATAGATAAAAAAGAATACCACACAATTCGTCATGTCACGGCGATGGCATTAACCCATTTTTGCGGACACCCTTTTTCCGTTTCAATTCTGCGCCCCGCCGCATGAGAGACACGCGACATTTCGCCCGCCACACTGCGAATATCTAACATGCTACATTATTCGCGAATTGACCCAATATCGCTACGTTTCAGGGACGGGCATTCTTTATTACCCCTGTGACATGTATTTATTCGCGTCGAAGGCCTTTGATTTTTTTAAATTCTTGGTTTGAAAATAGACCATTGTAGTAAGTATTATTATGGAGAATCCCGTTAGAAGAATATTATTCAGCTGCTCTACCTCTTTTTGAAGAGGCAACTCTCCTACTGTTACAGAAGGAAAGATTTTTAAGAATGGGCTGCATTACTATTAACCCCTCTACGTCCTGTTAAATGATAGGGTGGATCAAAGGGAATTTGGACATCACAGACTTCCCCTTCCATACGTATGAAAACAAATCCTTAAATCGATTGAAAAATCAATTAATGAAAGTGTCCGTTCGAGCGCTTTGCTGCCGCAGCCGGTTAAATAGGACGAACGCCTAAGAACGTTTACCGCTCGGCTACACGGCCGTCGTTGCCTTAGCATATTCCTGATATTAGAACTCGACTCATAGAAGCGCTTTTTCTCTTTTTACCATGTATGCTCCCAATTTGGAACATATTGCATCCTCATGAAGTTGTCTCAACAGACGCTTTCTATGAGAACTTCTTGGTACTCAGTTACTCAACCTCTCTTTCGGAGAGAGAATAGTGCATGCAACCAAGTCTTGAGAAATTTCTGCTCGAACATTCCTGGCAAAAATTTGAAATACGAATAACGTTATTACGCTGCTGAATACACCCACCCAGTAAGAAGAGTGTGCAGCCGTAGCGGTTGGTGCTAGGTATAACGTTGATTACCCTAAGGGATATGATCGTTATATCGTGATAAATTCAGCAAAATAGATCGCTGGTACAAATCCTTCGTCGACTGCGCATCTCCTCACGTATTAGCCTAAAATGCCATCGTTTTCTTGGAAAACAATATCAAATCGCAAAATATTTTATAGCTAGGTCTGGAGAAACGCCAAAAATACAGTTTTCAAGTGAAGGTTCGTAGAAAAGACATTTATAAAAGATTCATTTCAGAAAACTACTAAAGTCTTATATGTATCTGAAAAATCGTTTTGATCGGTCAATATGTATACGCAATTCTTCGAACAAACGGCCTGGGCACAGCTGTCAATAATATTCTTTTAGTTCGGATTATCGTCTACATCGTAATACTATCGATTTTGACAGAAGACACGGAATAATGTTCAGATAGGCCACAAATATGCCCGTCTAGGTACTTGAATATGCTGAGACGCATTTATTTTGTGATTTTGCCGTAGTGCTCCTAAGCGAAGTTGATCGATAATGTTTAATGATTAAATCTGAACCTTAGTATAAGACGTACCTATGTCGACTTGACATGTTTTCAACATAAGTACATACTTCTTAACGCACTGTTGTCGGGAAACGGCTTTTGCCGTTTATTGTGAACTGTCGGTTGAAGGCGGGACCCGGCAAATGCCTTCTTTCGCGGAAGGTCGGCTGTTTACGGGACACGACATATCACGGGTTTGCTTGTCGGCATGAAATTAAACACCGCAACTAATTATCATAAGAGTGATTTATACGTTGACGCTCAAGAGGTCCTTAACATTTTTGTTGTAGACTATTTAATTTCGTCTATATATAATTTGTTTGATTACCTGTAAATCTTTGTCATAGTTCTTGAACCAATTATTTGAAATACTTTGTAAAAGTTGATAATGCTCGCGATGAGCGAAACCGGTCCTGGTCATTCTAAAATTGTGGAAATAGTACATTAAAGGTGATGAATAAATAATTAATAACGAGATATTTGTGATTACAAACAGAGAATTTTATATACGTAATATTTAAATCTTGAATTAATTTTGTAATATTTCTTTATTATCCGATGGACAGTGGCTCTAAGTTTTATTGCGCCCGAGTGCTTAATCCACCACTGAATGCAAAAGTTTAAACGGTTTGAAAATTTTACACTTGGTCACTTTCTGCCCCTGTGTGACGAAGGCATTGACAAAAGAGTTATTTGTAAAAACAAGCAGCGCTCATCTTGCGTACACAAAATGCTATCAGAATTAAGCTTATTATACACTTCGTGAACTTGGCGAGTTTTGGCCGTGATAGGGGAGGGGAGGGATACGGCATTGGTAGTAAAAGTTTCATCCGATTAGCGAATAAATTAATCCTTCGGCGGCGGCCGCCGCCTGTGTCCGCCGCCGACCGCCATATCGAATTACATTATTTAACATTGACAATATTATGCTCTTCCGAATCTGCGGAAACGGGACTCAGCCTGTTATTGAATTATCCGATGTGGGTATTAGTGATATCGATTTTTGGAATGGGTTCGATGTAAAGCACCCCAGTTACATTTTGTCGCTGCCTCAATACAACGGCGCACTATTTGACAAAATCTGTTTTTGAATACTAATAAAAGAGTAATTATGCATATTTTTAAAAATATATGTATACACTCAGTCTTCTTTTTGCGCGATTATTTCTTTTAAAAAAATAAGAAGTGCGGAGCCTGAACAAAATCATGCGAACTTTTGAATCTCAATAACTATATTAAAAATTAACAAGGACCCGGCATGCGTTACAATGCAACTCAATGAAAGAAAGTGCTTTTTTTTAATTCTGTTTATTGAAGTGCTTTTGGATATACAATATTTTTTGTTTTCCGCCTGGTGCGTACACGAATAAATCGGAAGATTTTCCGAGATGTCGCTGTTAGTACGTATTTGATTCTTTTTTTTAGATTTTGTTTTTCAGAAACCTTCACGGGTTTGCGCGCAACAACTCACCAAAATTTCATCGAAATCGGATGAACGGTATAGAAACACATAAAGGACAAACAAATAGATGAAAAACTATTAACAATTTAATCACCCTAGACTAGTTTATCTCTTCCTTCCCCAAGCCACGTATCGTTGGCGACATATTGAGCAGTTATCTCCGGCGGAGCGAAATATTATAGTAAAATAAATTCCTAAAAAAACATGCAGCCTTGCCTATTAACTCATGAGGATTCTCCATCTTTGGTAATCGATAAGTCAAGACGACATTTTGTCAAATAGTTTATCTTTTTTACCGAGGCAGCGATGTGATATCCTTGATTTGAAAAGGCGCTTTTGAAGTTAGGTCAGGTTTCAATGGAAACAAATCTGTTCAGTCTTATGGTCGGTATTCATCTCAACATTTTGTGTTCAAATTATGACTCGCAAGCGTGCTGCGCGCGCACAAAATGCTCAGACGAATACCGACAATAATATACCTACTTGGGCATTTATCTGAAATAAAAAGTGAAATTGACCATTCAAATATTGATACATCCACGTTCTAATGTGTTTGGTAATCGGCGAATCATTTTTTAAACCGCGTGCCAGACGAATGATAATTTTATTTCTACCAATTTCCAGTTTTAGATAGGGTTAATAAGTTTTTTTTTTATCAACCGAAACAACTTGTTTTCGTCGAATTCTGTTGATATAAACAATGTTGGCAATAACGACGAAGTAAACGTGAATTTAGATGCATTGCCAGCCTGTTGGTTAAAGCATGCACATGATTAATGAATAATGTACTGGTGTGAAAATGAAATATATTTTAACAAATTTCTCGCAGAAGCCTAACATGTAGTTACGGTAACCGTGCTTAGCGCGCAGATATGTATTTGTCCAAAGCTTCTCAAACGATTCTGTGATAATTATTGGAATTCCCATGAGTCCCAAACCGGACCAGCTCCCTATCATTCCTAATACCTGAATCGAATGTTTGTATAACCTTACATTATCTAACGATACCTAATATGAATAGATGTATTTCTGGGAAATTAAATTATAGTTATGTAGAACATTCTGAATACATAATGGTAAGTAGGTCAGCGAAAAAGCCGGTAATGTCCGTTTTTAGCGTCGAATAGTCATCGCAATGTCGGGCGGATTAACTCGTGTCGCTCGTACGTAACCCGGGTATGATGGGATGGGTATGATACATCCAGAGGCAGTGGCGTGAACATTGGATTTATGACGCCCATTAATTCCGTCCATTGTATGAACATTGGATTATTAGTTCGCACATTTACTGCCGGACTGCTGCATTCGCGCGGCAAAAATTATGGAAAACGTTTACGCAGTTGCAGGGGAAGTGCACTGTTATCGAAACGAAATTTTCACCCCGATTATTTCGTTTTGTGATAATCTTTGGTAAATTAAACGAAGAAGTGTTATATTGCTTTATTCCGGTGTTTCTTAACCTTATTTTAAAGCCATCCCCTTGACCAAATTACAATTTCTCAACACCTCATGTAAAAACGAAATTTCATTATAACACTTTTATTTTTATCTATCGATATATATATATATTTATGTAATGATATCATTTTGGAGTATTCTGAGTAATGAATCAGATTGAACGATAAATGTTACATATAAGTGCATATTTAATAAATGTGGAGCTGTCTGACTTATGAACTGAACGATCGATATGTAGTATTCATGTTAAGGATTTCTTGAAATAAGAGAAAATATATATATCCAACTGGTTTTAATGCAGTAGATCTCTGACCGCGATTGGCAGTTAATAGTTTATTCTTATTTTACTTCTTAATCCTGTGGCTCTAGTAGAAGCTCTATCTGAACAGCTCAATCTAAAAAACCTTTTTTACTTTGTCTTCTTCGTTCGTGCTATCTAATATCGCTTCTTCCCTGGACATGTCAGCGTCTCGCAAGCCCGTCGAGAACATTACACAATTTTATTATATTTGATTATGTCGCAATGGTTTATGATATATGGGCATGAGCTATTTCAACGGCTTCACACACCCTAATGAAACCTTACTTGCCCTCCTCCACCCACCTTTCCTTTGCCATCCGCTAATTTTATACGGCAGTAGCCAGCGGCGTAACAAACGCCAAGCGCATCTACAGTTGTTTTCCTTAATTGGGAGTATCCTTGGATCAACTGCCCAAGATTTGATACGGTGCAGAAAAGCAATCCCTCCAGACAAATGTAAATCTTCTATGAGTTGAGGTCTGCTCACTCTCCGTATGACGCCAGCAAGTCATCGTGGCCAATCGATCCAATGGAATGTTGGACTGGCGTGTGCATATCTTTTTTTATGCATTAAATCAGTGCTCCGCAGTCGCTGTGCCGTCTGCTGATATCATAGGTATTGCGCGGCGCATTGCTTCATTGCAAATAACTCGAATAATTTTAAATTAAATTGTCTCTTATATCCAATACTCTGCCCACGCATGTAACTCGTATTCAGCAAATGAAAAACATAACATAACTTATTTGTACACCCGTTTTATATATATTTTTTACTTTTTGTGTGCCGCGGAAATGTAGAGATTTTGGTGTGTCGTGGAAGAGAAAGGATTGCGGAGCACTGCATTAAATAACACTTTCATAGGATGTGTTCAGTATCCTGCTCCATATCACCAGATTTGCACGTTAGCCTATCCACCAGCTGGCCAAGCTAGTTTTTGTTTGCCAGGGAAACCGCCGTGGCAAGTAATGAATGCGCCCTAATGAAACATTTGATACACCTCTGATCGCGATGGACGTGTAAGGCACAGCGCACCCTACACAAGTACATATATTTAAATGGGACAAAATGAGCCAGCGCCGCCTCGTCAAATTACCATTTTCGTTTAATATAATTTTGATACCCGGTAATTAAGTGCGGGCCTTATTGTATTTGCATAGTACGCGCCGTTCGCGTATTTATTTCGGCGTGCAGTGGTGTTTTTTAACATGTCCCAGCAGCCGATACGCGTACATATTCAAATTTCATTAGTGCCACGAACCCCGCACTTACTGATAATTAATTATGTAATACGCCTAATTGGCTCTAGCATGGGACTCGTTCATTGACTTTATACTCGTTACGAAGCGATTACTTCGTGTTTACGTGTACCGCAATGAAATGAGTCAATAGTGCTAAATTATTATATCGATGTTCCTTTCGCCAATTGCTGTAATCCTAAAAAAATACGAAAATGATTGGATCTCGTTTCTAAGACGACAGAGCAGCTTTTGGCCATATGATGTAAATTAGAAAATGAATTGACCACTTTTTGGAAGGAAAACATAATTTTATTTTAAAAGATCTGACCCGGCCACTTGATGTAAGCCACTATTATATCCACAATCCCTTCGTACAGGAGTACATTTCAAAGATTCATAAAGCAACTCACCATATACTGTTTTTGATAAAAACAGTTTTTACTCTCTTCTGATCAATTTCAATTTTTACGTCAATTAACCAAAACACCGTCGATATGCAACTATGGTATCTTAACAATTTTAGGCATTTCGATTTTCTGGCGAATTTATTTGCTTCGCTTCGGGGTGTAATCCTGAATTACCACACCCACATATCAAAATTATTATTACTGGGTAATAAGCGACATATACACCTTCAATAATTAATGTATCCTACAGTTGTAATCCACCGTATTTCCACGACTATATGATAGTTATTTTTAAATAGCAATAATAAAATACACCACCAAAAAATTGTTTTTCCACACGTCATATTTATATTGACAGCATAAAGCATTTAAAGCAGGTAAATTATAAACGTACTTTCTTAGCTAATTACTGTATTATAATTCAGTGTCTGAGTTTTGTGAATTATTGTTTCCAAGACTCCCCAAAAAATATCTTCTTTTGCATTTTTGACAGCGATTGTACGATTCCAAAAATGATAAAAACACACTCTTATAATCGAGGAATTACGGTAATAACATCGACAACTGAAATTTATCACCCGGTTACCAAGTGGCGTTTCGTTCGTTTCTCGCACTTACTTAATTGTAGACACTAGGAGATGAAGCGGGCCGAAATCAAAGACTTACAAGAGACGGGAGTTAGTGGAAGCATATCCAGTAATTTAACAATATCTCCTTCAACGTCCCTCCGCGGCTTTCTACTCATCCCGATTCATCTCATCAGTATTTCTTCATGTCCTCACCGAGTAACGAAAGACTTGCCCTCTAACTATTTTCCTCTTTTTTCACTGTTATCACGAGACTTCAGCAAGCCAAGTTTGGCCTTATATTTTATGAATACGCGGAAATAAACTTTTTGGTAAGATGAAACAATTATTGTCATAGGCTTAATTTTGTGATGGTATGGTCTTCTTTCAATCGCCTCGAGTTGAATGGATTACTTTTATCGGTCGTTTTCGAATCCGGCAATCTTAAGTGCATTCAAAAGTGAATTTATTATCAAAGATTTAATAAAATAAAACTTACTTTCTCAAACTTCATTCATTATAATGTCCCATGCTGTTTTTACTGTGGAGTTTTATTAAATAAAAATCTTTCGACGCGATCATATACATTGTTACTTGCGCGACGGAGTGAAAGTAGTTTACTCGGTCTTGTCCAAAAAATCTTTTTAATCTATCGCGTTCACAGATTTTTTCAAACATGATTTACAGATAATGTGGCTGTTTATAGTATGACCAAGGAAATGTTGAGTGTGAGTCAGAACTGTATGTAATTACGCGGATATGCTCTGTACGCTTCCCTCTCACGTGTGGCGTATGAGAAGGAATATATATAATAACGTTTTTCTTATGATATTTATCAAACAAAATGCCTTGAATCATGTTTCCTACATTTCATTCGTCGTCTTAAGTTGGTCAGACTTGAATCTGAAGAGCCGTGTCCGCTTCCGATAGGAATCTTTGTACGCTTGTTATATAGCAGCACTTAAGTCGGTGATATCTAGAGTCGCTCAGCCTCCTTTAAGATAAATATTATAAATAAGAATAGACTCAAATCGCTCTCTCTACTACTAAGATGAAAATCTATCACAGATTTCCATGATCCTTACAGAATCTGCTGGCATATCAAAAATATGCCATATACTGTTTATATCTTCCAAGCTGTTCTTGTTTTTAAGCGTGTATGTTTCAATATAATATGTAGTTCCGACGATGACATGATACCGAAAAGGCTATCTGACAATTCATGTTGGCCTTAACATTGATTGCTTTTTTTACTCGATTACAGTATTTATAGTAAAGCGAACTGTTGTCGATCTCGCATTTTTACATGCTCCGTAGCGTGACACGCGAGTAAGTTCGCACTTACGTTTCGCGGTCAAACTCGCTCGCGGGCAGATGAGATAACGCCGCGAAGGCCAGGTCCCCTCCGTGTTGCGGTTTCATTTGTTTGCATTATCTACCTATTTGTGGGCGCAATCCTTCATTGCGCATACAATTTGTTCACTATGCGCGGGTGCGCGCTTGCTTACACCGTATCACTTAAATATTTTGTTTGCCATGTAAGCAAGGCCGCGCCGGCCGCTGCCTGGATTTGGCTACATCGTGCACCAATTCGATTAATTACAAGTCGAAGGGAATCCAAATATATAAATTTTGTGGGTTATCAGTCAAATTCGATACAGTAAGACCTCGACAAAACTTACGTTCAAATTTGAAGATTGTTAAAAACACCCTTTCGATTTCATGTTGCACCCTCACTTGCAGAAGTTTTTACGCTTGTCAACCTATAATTTGACTTGTGCTAAACCACTCCCAGCCGTGATGTGTGCATTTTATTTGTTCGCTCGTGTAAACACATCGTCGTTGTCCTCCCTGGGACAGACATAAAAGAATGAATTTGTCTCATTATTGTTTTTACCTTGTCCGCTCCCAGTGTGGAGCATATGGCTTTATAATAAAGGTATCTCAATGTAAGCTTTTCTACGAGAACTGCTTGTTGCGCCGTTGCTCAACCTCCCTTTTTCTAAGAGAGAAGGGCTAGAGCAGGACTGGTGGTTAGCTAATCGCTCTCGCTATGCCACTTTTTAGGATCATATGGGTGGGAGGGAATTTTAGACATCACAAACATTCATAAATACGAACAGAAGTCGATTGAAAAATCAATTTGTGAATCTGTCTGTACCGGGACTTGATCCTGAGGCATCCGTAGACAACGACGTTTACCACTGCACCACTTAGCCGATTATTTACGTGAGCGATATGGCATAAAAGGTAAACTGGATCATTTTTCGCCTTTAGCTGTCACTGTCTTGTTATATCGAGTCTCCAATCACTACAGCGTGTGATAGAAAACGGTCCTTTTTATTTGAACCAATTTCATTTTTACTAAAAATCCTCTTTGACCATATTCGGTTCTATACCGGCGTTACTTCCTCCCATTACATGCTAGCATCCTTCCTACATCGTACGGCGGTCGTCCAGGACGCCGAAATCCCGCCGGTCGTAATAAGAGGCAAGCAGGGTTGAGGCTGAACGGACGCATCCGCAGCACGTGACCCATCCAATTCGAAAATCTTACATTAGAAATAAAAAATGTGACGGAGTATATATATATATTCGCTGCATATCCACCAGTTCATTGATTGTGTCCTTGACTTACATTAACTTCACTGCACTTTTTTAAAATAAAAATCGCTCTACAGAAGTGCATTGTACGATATTGTTTATGAAGTTAAATTTGTCCGCCTTTTCTGTGCCAAAGTTGATTTGTACGATAATTTCACGGCCATGCCAGCGATAATTGACAGGGCATTCACTTTTCAAGTGAAGATCTCGCCTCGCAGGCCTGACATTGATTCGAGTGCTGTCTCAAATGCCATCAGTGACGTACTAAAATATGTATCTTTTTTTTTGGCGTATCTCAGCGTTGTAAATCCAATTAAGGTGGGCGAGTGTCTCATTTAATCAGTCTTTCCACCATACCCGCTAGCCAAAATCGATTTGGCTCAAAAATATATCGACTTTAGAAATGATACACTCGCGACAAATAAATTAATATTTTCCTTCTGGAGAAATATCTGGTGCTTTGAACAGTATTTAAACTATCGGAAATCACTAGTAGCTAGCTATTTTCTCTCTATGTCCCGTTTTCAGGATCGGATGAAGTGACGAAAATATCTAAGATATACATTCAAACACACCTGGTTCGCTCCCATAGCATTCAACTGGGAAACTATATAACATTTTTTAGGCTTAACTTGCAAAATACGTATGTAAGCTTGATAAAATGTTTTAAGTCGGTGAGATTGTTTCTACTTATGCATTCCATTGAATTTCACACGCTAAACGTATTAGTAAATACATACTTCACGTTTTATCCAAAAACATTCAGATATATGTATTTCCTTATTCATACTCGCATCACATTTATTCTTTTTTAATAGTGTACTAAGACAATTCTTCACTGATCACCGATACAAATTTTGTTATGTTCAATGTTTGCTTATCTAAAGAGCTACACCAATCTAAAACTCGAAACGCAGCCCCAAATAAAATTTTGATGTGTTTTATTTCTTATATCAATGTGTAAATGTTGGCAAGTTGTCCAACAAAAAATGTTCGCTATCGCACTGCCTTCCAGGTATTAATTTGTTGAAAGTTTTCGTACGATTATAAGAATTTTTTAAACCCTAATTCAATCAGACGCGATATATAAATTTTATTGACTATTATTTTTCTTCCAAGTATTTCACTCGTACCTACAATATAACCATCTTATATTATGGCCCTCTTCGTTTGCGATGTCACTGTTGCGCCATGTGCTGAGGACGCCTGTGCGATAAATTCTTTCGAAAGTGTTTTCTAGATCAGAGGTCTCCACTTGGCATTGCCGGAGCGACTACGCTGTATTACGTGCTTTGTACGAAGCCGGTCTCGGATGTTGGGCTATCTAAGCGGGACGATTCCCCGCCGGATGGATGCTGGAACTGAATACTATTCACGTGAACATTGTCGTCAGGCAGCGGTGTCAGTTGTTGTGTAGGCGTTCTTAACAGGATTTTGCAATTGTTTCTATACTGCGTAGAGGTATAAACAATATTAAACAAACAATACACATAAAGTTGTTGGTTTATAGTGCCACCACTGTAACGGTCCTAGCGGAATCAAATACCATTAAGAAGAGCTTCATAAATTGATTTGTATTGAAAGGCTTGGATGTCTAAGTGGTCTAAATTACCGCCACCCACCCTATCCTAAAAACGGATCGACCGATTATCTCACCACTAATCCTGTCGGCTCCGTGGTGCAGTTACGGATGTCTCGGGCTTAAGTCTCGATACGGACAGTTTCATCGATTTATAGATTTCTGTTCGTAGGCATAAATTTTTGTGATGCCTGAAATTCCCTCACACCCTTCCGGTTCTAAAAACGGGGTGTAGCGAGAACGATTATCTAACCACTAGTCCCGTTCTTATATCCATACTTCTAAAAAGAGTAGCAAGCAGTTCCCGTAGAAAACTTCTGTTTATATACCTCCATTAGGAGGACATATGTTCCACGTTGGCAGCTGACATGGTAAAAAAATCCTTCGCTGCCTTATCCTTCTTTCCATACCCTTCGAAAAAGAGAGGGTGAGCAACTGAGTAACGACCAGTTCTCGAAAAACATCTGGTGAGATAAAATCCATTAGGAGCGGACATGGCTTAAAAAACTTCTTTTTTTTTTTTTTTACACATTGACAATGTATCAAATACTAATTTAGTTACTTTACTTTTAAGGTGTTAACTGTCAATTCTTGGTGGAAAGACATTATATTTAAAAAAAATAAAACACAATTAATTTGTACTACTTCCACATATTTATAATTTACACTGTGCTACGAATTCTAAATTGACTACTCAATGCAATTGTGTGGCCGAAGATAATAAAGTACCGAGAACAAATTCTCCTAACCTCCTTAGCGACTTGGTCGTGCATTATGAGTGCTCTCAATAATTTATTCTCCTCAATTGAACATCCGCTGACTCGCAGCTCCTGCCCTCTACCCGCCGATGCGTTCCGATACAATTCGGCTCGGTTCCCCATTGCCATTGTTATTCAAAATTAATCTGTTATATTGACTCAAGGTAATACAGGTACACTCTCCCCTTCAATGAATTTATTACGCAAATTTCTTACTCGTGAAATTGGTGCGATACTTATTCTAACCATTAGTGGTCAATTTTTAAGCTTTTTCGGATGACATGGAAGAAAGAAAAAGGGAGATTAAAATCGTCGATTGTTTTTGAAGGACGTTAGCAGTTGGGAAATATTATTTGGCCATTATTCCCACTAATAAATAATTGAAATATGGTCAACTCACAGTGTTTATTATTTATAAAATTATTCAATAAGCATAAACCGTCGTATCCGCAGATTTCACGCATGTAATTGTCCGCATCAAATCATGGTTAATCCTTGTAATAAGGCGTGAAATTCCATTCGTATCTGTGACGAGAAATGACAGTTGTAAAAAAACTTGATCGAATTTCAGGTGACATTTTTTACTGATTTAGTACAGGGTTTCGCAATCTTTTTTGCTCCATTCCATCTTTTACCAATGTTCAGAATATAATTCCCCCTTTCCCAAAATAACCTAACTAACTCAATAAGTGCTTTCCAAATATGCATGTGTGTAATATTGAAAATCTATTATAAATGGCAGTAATACCCCTCCTGGAACTCTAAA
Source organism: Himalopsyche phryganea (assembly GCA_022494535.1). Taxonomy (NCBI): domain Eukaryota; kingdom Metazoa; phylum Arthropoda; class Insecta; order Trichoptera; family Rhyacophilidae; genus Himalopsyche; species Himalopsyche phryganea. Next base: position 2,792,889 of record JAGVSL010000039.1, read on the forward strand.
ATTCACCCCTAGGGGAACCGCCTATTTAATACTTAATCTTGCACAGTGTGAAAGTCAACAAATACCATACATCAATTTTTATATTCCTATATTAAAGATAAACGATGGATATAAGCTTGACCTTCTAACTTTCTTTTATTTAGCACAAATCTTACTTTGAACACTAAATTAAACCCCAATTTCATCTATAAATTATTCATAACTAAATTTCTATCAAAATCGATCTTTCAATTGTCGATTGTATCTATATAATTCGATATGGCACTGCGTGCTCTGACTTCAACAATTAATAGCCAAGTCGATATACCATAATTTGAGCAGGGCGCTACTAGACATTTCAATTCTCATACCATTTCTATAGCTGTTCCCGTGCTGCGGGTACAAAACGCTCATGATCATAAATTCTAATTTGTATCTACGTTATGGCTGTTTTATGTGAGATTGCGTGTTTATTTTCCTTCATAATTGGCGAAATTAAGTATCAAAAATGGCTGCTTAAATACTGTGTGACCCAGTGCCAATCAAGCATGGATGTGTACAGAGAATATAGACTCGAGATTATAGCGAATACAGTTTTTAATAGCAATACGCCTAATTGAGCGATGCCTATTGATCACGCCGTGTGTGCTCTCTGATTATTTGGCACATTTTTATGAAGCCATTTTTTCTTAAAGAAAAAAGAGAAAAAAAACTGATATTTCGACAACTACCCACCACTTAAAATCAGTTCGTGATTTTATTATTACTAAAGTTAACGCGCGGATAATATGGATGGCTTGAATTTTACTTAGGAATTTACTTTGTTTATGATAGATGTACATACAAAATTACTTCTCGCAAGAGGTAATCCGTTATGGTTTTGGGCGCATTTCACGGGTACGTCTTGTATGACACGATTGGGTCGTGTCAAGTAATACATTACATAAAGTGCTACATCTTGAGAGCTGACTATATTCTGTTGCGTTTATAAGGTTTGAAAACCCGTTTTATTAGCGAATATACGAGATAGACCCAACAGCAATGACAAGACAGTTTTCGATGAATTAAAAACAAAGTGTCAATTTGGTACTAATGATCTGAATAACTTGACGTATTATACAAATTAATATTAATTGACTGACTTTCGTATCCTAATCAAAATTCACCTGCTACAGAATATTGTTTTACCATAGTAGTCAGTTCCCGTACGAAATCAATTTGTGGGAAATAGCAGAACCGCCGCCCATTGTATATTGTCTTGTCCGTCATTGTAAATATTGAAAATTTATAGCGCCGTGTGCTTTTATTCATGCACGCATATCCATGGCGTAATTCTGCTTTTCCCAATCGGTGGTTCGTGGCACATTGCATTAACCGTTATCGCTTGTCTCGAGAACCCTCGCCACCGGTACACGTTTGCAACATGCTGTTCTGCAGAGGTATTCATTTAGTCAAGCAAGCTTCTCGATCCATAGCACCATCGAAAGTGGTATTGTGGCAAATAAAGTGATCGTTAATTTGACATGCCACAATTTTTTGTGTCAGCAGATTTAAAAGTTGTCGACGGCTCAAACGATACATCAAGGTGAGGAATAATAAAAATTAGTTCTTGAATTGACAGTGTATTCAGATATAATTTTCAATTGTATTACTACTCGCTAATTGACCTAATATTTGAATCAATTCAACAAGTAATAAGGAGCCATTTCTAGGGCCGTTTCCATCTTCTTGGTTTACAAAATGTCTCAATTGATCCAGTGATTTCATATAGCGACATGCTCACCTCGTTGCTATTCAAGTCCTTTTGACAATGCTTATCAATTGCGCACTTTTGAATGCTAGAATAACAAGTAGGCCCTGTCGTATTGTCGGTCGATTGTTGCACATTATTCCCGACACGACCTAGTTTCTGGTCCTATCTTGTATTGAAGTATACACTTCTCGCACGCGTACGAGAGCGTAGATGCACACGTGCATAGTATAAATTTAATTAACATTGCTTTTACTAGTATGTCCGCTCTTATACTGGACACGATTACATTTGGCAATTTTAAATATTTTGATTTATGCATTAATTAGAAAATGCCAGTTAAGTTAGTACCTAGTGATATTGTAAATTAAATTTAATTATCATTGTGTTATGGGGGGTAGTTATAGATCTCAAATATTGTTTAACATGCACACTTCTAGCGCATGAACAATTCTATCCTTGCTAAAAACACATGTGAAGTTGATGTGAAATTATTTTTGCTATTTGTATATGGTTTTGAGAAATCGTATCCATACTTGTTTGTAGAGTAATATACCTTTCTTTAAGGTCTAACTGTCAATTCTTGAGGAAAGGCATTATTTAAAAAATAAAACAATTCATTTGTACTACTTCCACATATTTATAATGATCAGGACCGGTTTCGCTCATCACGAGCATTATCAACTGACTATTGAGTAATATATACCGACGGTGTTGCTTTGCAGTTGCGAGTCATGCCACTTCACTAAAGCGCAGGCTAACCGTACAGTGATTCGAAAACAGATGCTTACGGCGTATAGTTTGACTTTGTCAGGAGTTCGGAGGTAAGATAGCGGACTCAACAGCACCTTATTACGTCCAAAATAAAAAGCGACGATGATCCTTGCTGTCTCTTCTGCCAACCCGATGGATTCCGTCGCCCTGGAAGGCCGCTGATGCCAATTTCATAGGATGTACTCGGTGGAGCTACTGGACGCTGGGAGGAAACAAGAAAACTGGCCAGGGACAGAATCTTGCAGGGACAGTGTGGTGTAAAAGTGTCTGCGCGTCACCCAGTCGAAATTCGTCTCGTTTTCAAGATATCATTATTGTGAAAATAAAAAGGAATTAAATTTGGATTATTGAGATTTTGTACACTTCCATGTATTTTGTCACTAACGACCCGGGTTTCGCCTTTCGGCATCTTCAGGCATTCGTGTGCTCGAATGCCTGAAGATGCCGAAAGGCGAAACCCGGGTCGTTAGTGACAAAATACATGGAAGTGTACAAAATCTCAATAATCCAAATTTAATATTGAAATTCCATCAAGCACCCTCAGTCGATGTCTTAAAAAAAGGAATTAAATTAATATGCCGCTGTGTAAGTTTGGGAAGCGCTGTTATCATAATTGGTTCACCCAGTCGTTAACTTTACTGCTAATGCAAATTATTATCTTTTTACTCTCCGTAACGCGTGTGAAATTTTTGTTACATTACTATAATCGCCGCTCGATAACCTGTTCTTGTTAGTCAAGGCCTATTTGCTTTTGTAGTGCCTGTTCGAGTATACATACATCAAGTGAATGATCAGGCGCTGAGCGACATTGCCTTGCATTTTATATATCTCCTCTTTGGTAGTGTATACGGTGAAGATAAATTATATGTACTAATCGACTCAAAGTCACCAGAAAGACTGGTAGAATTAGATGGCAAACCTGAATTCAGTATTTGAGTAGTTGCTTTGTGAAAATTCGTTGCCAATGTATTAAAAAAGTCAGATTATTTTGTTACTTCACTGGTGGCATCCTCTTGCTAAATGTATTGATTCAAATACCTAGTCATTGAATGTACAGACAGAGTGGTCGACGCTTTTTGCTCCAATTCTATTAATTTTAAATGGAAACAGTTATAAATTTACTTTTCAATCGACTTTTGCATTTGTATCCAAAGAAATAGATGTATCTTTTAAAGTGTCGTCAATTCATGACGGTAAGGCATTAATGTATGAAGAAAAAAAACCAATTTGAATTATAGCTATTTCCACTTTTGTATACCGATCAAGACCGGTTATGCTCGTCGCAAGTATTATCAGCTAAAGGTGCTTCTCAAAGAGACGAAACACTTTACATTTAGTAACACAACTAATGGAATAACAAAGTTATCAATTTTATATTCTTAACAAAGCTATTATATATTTCTCAATAATTACCAGGTATTCAAAACAATTGGTTTAATTAAAATGACGAGAATTTAAGGATAATATTACTATGATGTATGTCACAGTATGACTTATTTTTTCATACCTACCTACTGTCAAAAACGAGACGTAGAGAATAGCTAACTACTAGCCCTTTTATTACACCATCATCACCGTTTCTGAAGCGAACTATGAATGAATAGACTTCAGGTGATCTTAAGATGCTTCATTATGAGTCAATATTTAATCTAAAACATCCAGAAAAGGTTTATGAACATTGGATCAGCTACGTTTTGTATATCGGCAGCGGGTAAATGCAATGTAATTGAATACTTTTACATCACTTGAAGTGAAATCCGGCTACACTGCTAACATTGAACGTTGACTTTCGCACTAAACAATTGATCCCCGAGCGTCGTAAGGTCGCGCTGTGGAGCGTGAGATGCGGCAATGATAAAAATGGATGCATTTCAAACCCGATGTGAATTCAACAAACTCTTTCGCCGAATATACCTAGCATCAACACGGTTTCACTTTCCGCAACTTTCACTCGCAGCGCGCGTGTTGCTATTCTGTTCGAGTGGACCGAAGCTAATACAATATACGTGACCCGTCCAGCTTCAAAATATTCTGCTTAGCGCACTAGGGAATATTCATTGAAATGCGTAACTATGTTTTTTTAACCCTCCGGTTGCCGACATCCGATATATCGATGGTGTTTTGACCAATTAATGTAACCCTCAAAATTGAAATGGTTCAGGAGAGAGTAAAATCCGTTTTTATCGAAAACATTATATGGTGAGTTGCATTATGAATCTTTAAGATGCTCTCCTGTAATTCCTCATGTTTGCAGATACGGTATTATACGTAACGAGTGTCGATATAATAGTGGCTTGCATCAAGTGGCCAAATGTAAAATGACGTTTCCCTTCCGAAAAATAGTCAATTTATTTTTCTAATTTACATCATTCGGCCGAGACCTGCTCTGTCGTCTTTAAAACGAGATCCAATCATTAACTCATTTTTGTACTTTTTGAGGGTTACATCAATTGGCCAAAACACAATTGATATAGTCTTTTGCTACTAAAGCGAGAATTGACGTATCCGTCGAATCTGACGTCATTATTGAAAAAGTATCCGATACATCGCTGCCTCAGTACAGTACGAGGGTGCACTATTTGACGTAAACCGGTTTAGTGAAAATGACCACCAAAGTTTTGCCAATATGAGAGTTCTTAGACATTTTTAAAAAGTATTTATGTAATATTATTACGTATATATCCTAACAAATAATTTTTTATCTAAAATTAAATCAATTTATGTAATAAAGTCTAGTATTGCACTAAAACGATTATAATCCGTTAATATGCATGGTAGTGAAATACAATTTATCTTAAATATTATAGTAAAATAAATTTATAAAAAAACTTAACTGATTCTCAATCTATTGTAATTCATAATTCGAAGATGATATTTTGTTAATATTTTCGACAGTATGTAGGGTATTGTTTCAATTAAATTATACAACACATTTTAATCATTAATGTTAGAATCGTGGCACTTCTTGCGTAGTAATCTCCGAAAGGTTCGGCAACCAGAGGATTGATAATTCATGTCCGAGTTGTTCCGACATTGAAGACGAATTTTTGACTTCCCGGAGGGGGTAAGGAGCTGTTTTAAACTATCAATGCTTGTAAGCAAATATGTCAAGCTGTGAACTTGGCCTGAATGACATAAGTAATTAGAGCGTTACCGCCAAACTAGGGCATAATCTACGGTAGAATATATTATTGGAAGACATTTAAAAAAAATAAAAATAAAATCAGGTACTTGAGTATTATTCCACAATTTTAGAGGATGATCAGGACTGTTTAGTTTAGCGAAGGTACAACAATATTTCGGTAAAATATTTATTTGAATTTTCATAACCCACTCTAAATCTTATTATACGTATTTGAATCTATATTATAAACGCAGTTGCATCAGTTTTAACGCGTGCTGGTCGATGGTTTGCCGTCCGTTAAGCCACATGCCATCCACTCATTCTTAAAAATACTTCATATATTTTCTTCATACATAACGAGACGCATCTGGAACGCCTACTTTATAATACAACGCAATTTCGACTTACGTACGCCTCGCCAGCATATTAATCCGTTTTGCTGAGATTTTACTGTATTATAATAGTAGAATGAATAAGACTGCGGTCAAATAAAACCCTACTCCAATTTTTAGTGCTAGCAGCCCTTCTACCATCGAACGCTATATGAAAAAACATACCCACAACATAGAATACATTTCCATATCTCGAATATCTTAAGTTACACACTGATACCGTTTTTATGTATTCAACTAAATATTGTAAAGTGCCTTAATTGTTTTAAAATAAATTCACGCATCCGTACACCGACTCAATTTGATACTCCCACTACGATGACCATCCGCAGCTTGCAGCTCGGTCTGATCAACTTCCTTCCTCGAAATGATAATGGGGCAATCGGGAACGATTGGCTGCACTGTAATGTATTGTTCCAATTTTCTACACAACAATGTAGGTTATATAATCGTTTGCCCCATTTCGGGCCTGCACGAGGCATTATGCAATTGAATTTGATTAGAGCGGAAATGCATATCGTCGACCCAGAGTGCAAACTTCGTTACTCCCACTCTGGCGAGTTCACAGCGACACCGTGAAAAAAAAATGCCATCTAATACCCGCCCGACAAGAATAATAGACGAATGCTTTATAATATTATGTCGAATATTAAAAAACAACTTAATATAGATTATGCAATTCAAATATACTGGCAGAAGCTGGTAGGTAAGAAATTGACAGTTCTGAGTAAGCAGCTAATGATATAATAATTTGAGTTTTTTTTAAGCCTCTAGTCTCGATATTTTATGTTGCATAAAGATTTATTGTAAAATCAAAATATAGATGGAAGTATGCCGATCTGACGCAAATAATGTTAGGGATTTGTAGGCAGGGACACTTACCTGCATTAATATACTTACCGGTAAAATAAATTGCTCAAGTGATTGAATAGTCATTTACTTGGTAGAACTCCATTATAATAGGATAACATATCAAAGAATTCAGTTCCACTTTTTTTTTAATTTCATCCTATTAAATTGCTCTATTTTGCCAAACTGGTATAACAAATGCACCTATTGAGTTATTGTAGACAAATAATTGATACCTACACAAGAATCTCATTTTGCACTTATCAACTTTAACCATATTTCTAAAAAGAATTCATCCTAAAATTTCATTATATCGAAGGTATACTGACTTAAGACAGCGCCATTAAAATAAGCTCTGAGATAATCGCATTTAAAGCATTCTTTTCAAAGTACTCTCTCCCAGTTCAATGATTTATTGTCAATTATAAAGAATAATCTTTATGACATCGATCAGTTATAATAGTCGTATAATACTTTCTGCCAGAAAAAAAAATAGCGATATGACTTATATCCTGTGACATGCATTCTACCAGTGTTTAGAGCGTTAAATTGCATACATTTTGCCATTTAAAAAAAAACTGATCGTATGGATGAGAGGGAATTCTATTTACTATAATCTAATTACCACAGCTTATCTATTCATCCATAATTGCCGTAATGCAAGCAGCCGCAATATAAATAGCATCAATTGCCCCCCGGGTTATCGATTTTAAGGCAGAACCTTCCGTGTCTCATTGTCATTATTACATTTACTCTAACAAAACAGTTTACATGTAGGTGGGCACAGTACCGTATCTAAGCGAATCTACGCAAACAGAACTGGTTGCGTAGTCTGGCCTGGGCGGCGTGTATGTAAGTAAGGCAGGCGGGCGACAGAACGTCGTGTTTTGTCTGTCTGTGCAAACAAACATACATAATCGAGGCCGTATTCTTCAGTGTTCTCACACCGAGGGCGTGTAGAACCATTTGATTTTCTTGCCCATATTAATCTAAAATAGTAGTGAGTTGGCAAAGATAAAAATGCTTCCAGATTACGTTAAATCATAACTAGAGATTTTCCAACAATTATTGAAACTCTTTTTAGTAGCAAATTGCAAGTGCTCGATCAACGTACCTAAATACATACGTTATTTATATATACAGTTTTAAAAAAATTTCTGCATTATCACTATTTTAAAACGGTTTCATATACTAGCTTTTTTCTCATACTTTTACAGAAAGTATCCATGTACCCATTGTGTAGTGCTAAATAAAAAAGTACCAATGCCGTCATTTATTTCCACCCATCCTCTTTTTCATTTTTTTCATTCTCGTAATATCTGTCGGCTGCCCAAGTTTTGATATAAAATTCTACCCACAATATTTCATATTAAAATATATTTTTTAATATACTCGAAAAGTAAGTTCCAAGTCAAAAAAAAAGTGGCTTGAAAAGAAGTACCAGGGCAGCGAACTGGCACCACTGCATTGTACCCAACTACACCACAATACGAATGTTAAAATTAATGCAGTTCTTGATATCAATGACACAATTAATTTACATGGTCAAATCCTTTGCGGTAACTGTGGTCTTTTTAAACTAGTTTCTATGGGCCCGTAGCCGAGTGGTCCAACATCGTTGGCTTCGTCTGCGGTGTTTAAGGGTTGGAATCTTACTACGGACAGCTTCATTAATGGATGGAAGCTTGGATATATCAAATTCCTTCCAACCCTTCTGATCGAAAGGGCGTAGCGAGAGAGATTAGCAAACTACTAGTTATGCCCTAGCTCTATCCTTCTATTATTACTTTCTCTACTAAGGAAGGAGGTTGAACGACTGAGTAACAAGCAATTCTCGTAGAAAAACTTCTGTTGAGATATGTACATTCATAAGGAGCCCGTATGATTCACATTTGGAGCGGACATAGAAAAAAACCCCATTTTATAAAAATCAGTGATCCGCAAGATTTATAATGGTGTGTTAGAAAAGTGTACCGCTAGGTCCGAATGGTTGGCGACCGTTGCTCTTCAAAAGATAGAACGATTCCATTGTAAAAAAAATACCCACCGTAAAAAATAAATAAAAATATGTCGTCATATTTACACAAGTACTCTAGTCAGCCGTTTTCCAAAATATTGAAATCGTAAAAAAATATTACACAGCAGAGCAAAATATTTCAATGGTGCAATATTATTTGCCGTACGTATACGCTATACAGAATAATAGCCACCACGTACTGTATGGAGGAAGTATGTACCGAGCGAATATAAATAAATATAGAGTTTCTTCGGCTTTATTATTACACGCTCCATGTATCGTATTGGTATACATCGCCAACCAGTTCAATGTCAACGGTGTTGTGCGAATTTCGTCGATCCGCCCCCACCCGCATCTCCAACCCCGCCGCCGAAAATGTTTTCCTGTCTAAGAGGAAAGGAGGAAAACCCGCGCACCCACCGGCAGCTGGTCCTTGTTTGCGCCCGCCTTCTCCCCTACCCCCTATCGGTAAAGTTGCGACGTTTGAATGTCGAGATGTAATCGGCGCTGACGGAAAAGTTAGGCCGTGTTTTCCCTTTTTGCGCGCACGAGTTTTATTCATATGAGAAAAAGTATTTTGCTAGTTTTTCTTTTTTGTACAATATTGTTGCTTGAAACGTTTTTATAAACCTGACCGAAAATTACATAACGAGTCATTTACATCTAATAGTAAGTTTTGTAAAATTTGAATTGTTGAAATTTTGTAAGTTTTACCCTTTAATGTATTAAATACTATATTATCCAAATTGAATGAATAAATTTAAAAGGCATCCTCTCCATATAGAATATTTCTGTTTGCGAGAAAGAAAAAGGGCGTTATGTCTAAAACAGGTACATTTCAGGAGAGCTAAAACAAGAATTGCATGTGTATGAAATTTAATAAAAAGTTTGATGTTTAAACATGAATTTCACCAATTCCAATCATATTGTATGCATGTATGTATGTATTGTGGTTGTTTCAGAATATTTTAATCGTTTTTCAATTAACTCCCTTTTCCTCTGTCACGCAGATATATTATACTTGCTTTGGATTTAAGTATATACGAAAATTTTATTAAATCTTTTCTTGAATTTTACGCCGATTAGTTGGACATTATGTACTTACATCGTACGTCCAGTTCATTACTCATACATCTCCAAATAACCCATATTGAGATAATCAGAAAAGCAATGTTCAAGGCACAACCTTACATGAGATATTATTGGTTTGTACCCGAGTTTTATACACTTCTTAAACAGGTGTTTAGCAATTAGGTACTTTCCGAGTACAGTCAGAAGAATATTTAGAAAGTTATCTGCCTTAGCATTTTTGAGTTATCCTACGTATCCGCCTTAATTTCACTACCTATACAAAATGTACGATATAAAACACGACAACATCTTTTATTTTATATCGACAGTATTTTGGCCAGTTGATGTAACCATCAAAAATGAAATTGTTCAGGAAAGAGTAAAAACTTTTTTCACCGAAAACATTGTATGGTGAGTTGCGTTATGAATCTTTGAAATGCACTCCTGTAAATTCTCTTGTTTAAAGATACGCGGATATACGTAGAGTGTCGATATAATATTGACTTACATCAAGTGGCCGGGTCAGAATCTGTTAACCTAAAACCAATGTAAAATGTTTCCCTTGTTACCAAAAAGCGGTCAATTTGATTTTCTAATTTACATCATTTGACCGAGACCTGCTCTGTCGTCTTTAAAATGAGATCTAATCATTAATTAGTTAGAGTATTTTTTGAGGGTTACATCAATTAGTCAAAGCACAGTCGATACGTAATATGATGTAAATATCACTCAGTATGAAGTGTTATTTCTCGAGTTTCGAAATTGTCAAACATTTCTCAGTCGCTGACAATAAATTCTAAGAAATAATTTTTCATTTCTGCCAATGTAAACATTAGCGGAATAATAAATTGTTTTTTCGATATAATACTCTCACGACGCCGTAGTACATACCCGATAGTAATAAATGAAAAACCTTTCGCCCGTGTTATCATACACCTATGTGAACAATAGTAAGTCGAGACTGCCGGATATTTTATTACATCACATGGCGACTTGGGATTAACCGAGTCTTTTCACTCTCGGTGACTTCTCTCGATTCCGCCTCCCCCCTTCGCATCTCATAAGTGTGCCGTATTGGTAGGCAACCGCTGTTCTGCGAAGCCAAACTTGGCATTGCTCTGCTATTATGATTATCTGCGATAACTGTTGGAGTGTAGCACATTTCACAACCGCAGTGGCCTAGTAATAACGTTATTATATACCATTCATTCCACGGTGTAGATCTCATATCAACCCTTTCAACTATTACACAAATCTAGGGCAATCAAATCACGGTTATTATCAGATGTTTTGGAAGGATTTGGTTTTTAGAAATTAATTTTCAAATTTTAATTGTGTTCTTTTTTTATTCTTGTATAACAGTCTGGCGCTTATTTCCCGTCTACAAGTGATCTTTATTAAAACAATTATTATTTTTTAAATTTCGTATAAGAATAAAATACAATTTGGAGTGCTTTTTCTACTCTGTCAGTCTATGTGGTCTTTTTACCATATACAGTCGCTGTATATGGTAAAAATGATCATAATTTACATATGCAGTCACTGGTCTTACCTCACTTAACCGATTGATACTATCTCCCGTGACCTTGACAGCGAGCGCGTCCGACCTCGACTCCGTATTGACACCCGCAACCGACCGTCAGGGAAGAGATTCGTTCGGGATTCGGCTGGCATGTATAAACACCACCCCTTATCCCACACTAGTATATGACCCTTATCCACCCCGCCCACATTTACTATAGTCTCGGGGCTTCCCAACCAGACGGAAAGATACCCCCCTTAGTTTTATGGGGGGTTTACGGGATTCGGTTGTCATTGTTTTTGATCTTGATTCGACTTACAGACAGCGTGGGCTTTTCCTACAGAGAAGAATAAATTGTGTACCGCTTGAAAATAATACGCAATATACGAATATGGTGATTGTACTGCTTTGGTTATTACTTATATATTAATTCGTTGAAATGAATTCTTTTTAAATCTCCAATATGAAATAAAATGCAAAAATTAATAGATGTTATGTGAAATTAAAGATTACTTAATACTTTTCGCACTATTTTCAGTCAATTGATCTGTTCTCGCTGTGTAAACGCTCACTATGGCTAGAAATAGATCAATTTCAACAGTAAGAAATGGAGAATTATGTGAAATATATATTACATCGAGAAGTAAACTAAATTCGTCGCATTCTCACTAAAATAAATCGGAAGGAAATGAAGCTGAAAAATATTTAACCAAAGACTTTGCAAGCAAAAAGGCTACGGCCAGTGCCTGCATTCACCAATCACCAACACTCACACAAACAAGCACGTGGCCGCGTAAGTATATGGGTGACGTTTAATGCTGTGTATCGGCAGTCCAAGACTAAATATCGAGAGCTCTTTTCAAAAATATATTACCTTGTGTTCTACTACGTGACATTTTCATGATCTGTTGCCTAATTTCTCTACATACAGGTTTGAACTATTTTTTAAAACATATATCCACAAGTGTTACCTTCTAGTTTGACCGGAAATACGAGATAAAGTCTTGGGAATCACATTCTTGTAACCAGTTGCTGGTGATTAAGTTTTTACATTTTTGGCATTTAAACGATACGTTGTTTGATTGTACGTGGTGGTGGCAAGTAATGATTCTATGTTGATTTACGCCAAACTAATATTTCCGTCGATATTGCAAAACATTTATTAAATCTTAAACGACGTCAACTTAGACACAAGTCTTTCGCAACTTAGGGGCCCCTCCTTCTCCGCTTAGCTTATACTAATCAGAAAATGAATAAGCCGCAATAGTCGATTTTATATGTCGACATCATTAAGAAAAGAATCAACGTTTTCTTCAATTATTATCTAATATTGAACCTCCTGTTTTTTTTTGCAACATCTTAATTTCATGAAATCACCTTTAACGTTTTAACAGTCAATTCTTGGTGGAAATTCGTTTTTTACTTATATGTAGCAATTTAACTTGGCCGCTAGTTAGGGTGCCGCCGTCGCGTTAGGAACGTTACCATTCTCAACCAATACTGATAATTTAGCGACGGTTATTAAAAATAGACAATATATTTATTTTGCATAAAATAGCAATTGGAAAAATGTATTCTAGACTGACAATTCTAGTTCCAAATTCGACCGCGGCCAAGTAATGACTTCCTGATTAAAATTTGACAAGAAGTAGAAAACAGATTGTGTTGTATTTTTTAAATCTTTCTGAAACTCAATTCACTAAATCGTCAATCATCATTATTATACCATACAAATCTTTCCATGTTCATCAGCTCTGGACAGACAGTTAAAGCAATGTTTAAAATATTCGAATCTAATGCAATCGTTTCCATATGATACGATATCATTGTTATCATAATTTCGTGTATAAATAAATATCGTGCCCTCTTTGTACCTTGCTAATTGAAACAAAACCAAGTACAGAGTTTACCTTTGAACGCTGATAATAATTGTCGGATTTCCGCATACGCGTCTATCAAAGACACTCTGATAGCGATTATTATTATCATTCGATATCGATTATATTATACATTCTTCCATGATTTCTAGGAACTCTAAGGCGGCGAGAATATTATGTGACTAATCGCATTATCCGAAATAGGTGACGTGTAACATTTTTTTGCGACGCTAACAAATCTGATTAATTCTGATCAAAGCTAGAACGCAGTTTGTCGACTACTTTAACGCGCAATTGCGGTTAACAATACATTATATCAAAACACATTTATTACTTTTGCTGTTGAATAGGTTTTTTTCAATCATTTTTTTTTACCCTGATCTCACTCCCAATGTGGAGCGTATCAGTTTTTGATGATTTTTAGTTTTAAATGTAGGCAGTTTAAGTCGGCGTCCGTGGCGCAGTTGGTAGCGTCGTGGGCTACGGATTTCTCTGGTTCAATTCCCGGTGCGGGCAGTTTTCATAAATTTTTATTTCAATCGATTTATGGATTTCTGTTCATAGAGTGTTTGTGTTGCTTAAAAACTCCCTCCTCGCCCACCGATCACATCCTCACGGGGCGTAGCGAAAGCGATTAGCCAACCACTAGTCCTGTCCTAACCCTTTCCTTCTATCCCTACTTTATTCTATAAAGAGAGGTTGAGCAACAGTAATCATAGAAAAAAAAATCCTGAGACCATATGCTCCACATTGGGAGCGGACACGGAAAAAATACAACGCTGTACGTACTGGTACAAACGCATAAAGTCATAGGTTTTAATGGTTTAAAAAAAAACTTGATGTCTTATTGTTATTGTTTTATTCTGGCAGAAAGTATGACATGGCTATAACTATAAGAAGACATACATACTATCATCTCTTTTAATTCAATATCATAACTTTGATTTAAAATTTAAATTTAAAAAAAAAACCGCCACCATTTCTTTCCACCAAGAATTGACAGTTGACACCTTAAAAGTAAAATTAAAATATTTAAAGTACTAATTGTGTCTTTGGAAAAGGAACATTCGCGGTATTATAAATTAATCGTAGTAAGTATATGCACTGAAATTATACTGATTATTCGTTATCACGTGAGCTTCTTATAATGGTTTTAGTAAGGGTGATGAATTAATGTTTGTTTGGTCATTAAGGAGATCATTACGTTGATTATATCTATTAATTTCCAGTTGTTTTAAGAAATTAACCCTAAGGCTTTTATTACAGAAATGTAGGCATACCGGGTCAGAACAGAAGTTAAATATGTGATTCTTTCAAGAGATGGTTTGCGAATTGGCAATCTGTTACTCACTTAAATGAAATTACATCGGATTAGAATAATTCTCCACTATTTATTAAATGACACATAAGTATAAGCAAGATAAAACTAAAGCTGCCATCTCTGTTTTTTGTTACAATATTTTTTGTCTCTATAAAGCTTGAATTTAAAATACAGTCTTACACAGGAAAGCAACGATGTTTTCAAGTCTTTCCAGTCATCCGCCGCAGTCAATTCTGTTGGTTTGTTTTGCAAATTCATTTTCATATTTTCCGCCGCAATATAAAATTGAAGGAGTACTCGAAAAAGTGAAATAAATAAGCGGGTGTGCGCATGCATGAATCGGAATCGGGAAAGCCGAATTACTGCGTTATTTAAAGAACATTATTATTTATCCGTGAAGTTTTTCGTTTTTACTCCAATACTTTCGTTTGACATCGCACCAGTCCCCGTCTCGCGTTTTTACTGCCAGCTATTTTTAATATCGCATGGAATGAGCAGCGAAATGATTCGTGTAATTTAATATCGCGTCTCGGCGATATCAGGATGAACTCTTCAAATGTGAGGAGATATTTATCCAGCGTGTTAGATTGGAAAATTTCCGAGTCCTTCAACATACTTTATTGATGTACTATATATACTAGCGTCGTTGAAAGAAATTTCGTGAAACATTTAGTAATAGTGTTGAAAATAGCAACAGTCGACGCCGTTTATTGTAAACAAATTTCGGCTATTGGTATCTGTTCTGAAATTGCAACAAAATAGTCCTTCAAATCAACAAAGAAAAAGAAATTTCAGAAGCTCCTCCAGCTTATTAATACCCATATGAAAATTCTTCGTCGTGGTGTTCAATACAGAGCGACAAACATTGAAAAGCACTATATATATGAAGATTTTTGTCTACGCGAACTGCTTATTGCCCTGCACTCGCTACGCCCCATTTTTAGAATGGGGTGGGTATTCTAGACATCGCAAAAATCCATGCCTACGAACAGAAATCAATAAATCGATTGAAACATTGATTTATTTCATTTGAACTGTCCGTACCTGGATTTGAACCCGAGACATCCGCAACCGAAGCTAATGACGTTGACTTCTGCACCACAGACCAGACGGATTATATTCAGGTGTTTTACATTCAAACAAACGACAGACGGCAGTTGATGCAGCAAACATGATGAACAAATATAAGTACCTAGGTTGTATTATATTTTAATTGTGTTCACTAAAACGTGTGATTTTAACTGCTACTTAATGTTAGCATCAGGTTATTGCTATGAAAAGTTTTTAGTTCTATTGAATTGACATTTATTTGGTAGAACTCCGTCATAATAAGGTACAATAATTATAGGAATTGGTTAATAGCTATTTCGACTTCGCTCAGTCGCCAGACTTGATCGTTCTGACTGAAACCGGCAGTAATACATAAATGACAATTTCAGACATAGGCTGTATTTTTTTTTACTGCGGATACGATATATCATGTTCAGTATAAAAGTGGCGCTTTCATTATTCTCTATTTCTTATTTGTTTCCGGACCGACGTCAAAGGTCTAATCAAATCCGTCCCAGTCTTTAATTTAACCTCACTCGTTTTGTTGTTTTTCGGGCCAAACAAGTAGCGTTAGTAATTATTCCTGATTTACTTAAGTTGGTACTTTTTCGGCAGTGCGCAAACCCTCTGGGAATTCCGCTGATACATAGTGCCATACCCTTTTTTCCGTTCGGGCTCCCCACGCCGTAGACCCTCGCTTCCTCTACGCCGCGTAGACTACGGCTCGCCGTGATCAATTGTTTTGCAGCGTAGTCTCGAGTCTCGATAAACTTTACTGGTGATAAATACATACAGCATTTTGTTGAAGTCTTTATTGTAAATGTAAAACTCCAGTTTTGCAGTGTGACAAAACAATGCCTATAGTCGCCTTTGACCATGGCAATTTATTCGTAAAGGCATTGCCAAACTAATGTTATTCAATTAAACCTCATTCATATAACGCCCATCCAGTATAAAACAACCATAACTGCAAATCCATAATTTTGAGAAAATCGCGGTTGAAGTTTTTTATCGATTTAAAATACTCTTTTCAGATCAAATATCTCAGGTACGAAGATATATTTTTTTTGTTTTCCCAGTAAAATAGTGTGTTTCAAACTGATTTCAACAAAAATATCGCTACATGTGTTGTTTTTTATATTTTAAATTTGTTAAATATACTAAATATACTAAGCCTCAAACATGAATTGGAGTTACTAGCAGTGGTGATGTTTTTACACTTTAATTATATGAATTCTACGGAATTTTTTACATTCAAAACAGAACATCACAATTTAAGCGCTTATGGTCGTTTTATACTGGCTGGGCGATAATTCCTCGAAGTTAATTCAGTAATAATAAAATCACGGAACCTATTGTTGGGAGTAAACGTTTGAGATCAGTCCAGTCCCCTAAAATGCAAATAATTATAAATTCTATAATACACACTAACGGAACTGGTGTTTTTCTTGAAGATTGTCGTGGAAGGTGGGTCTACTTCAAGCAGCCCTGTCTGAACCGAAATTTTCTTTGCTTAAAAATAGAATGCATCATTTTTTTCACTCGCATACATATTTCCCTATGTTTTAGAATACTTATGAATTATACCTTCAACGTTTTCGTAACTTTGGAGGTTTGCCACCGACCAAAACACGAAGTTGCTTATAATACAGATACCGCGAAAGCCTTAAAACTTGTATTGTATTTTACACATGGTTTGCAGTCTCGACGAGCCCTTTGGGGTATGTTTTCATTCGCCCAGTTATGTAAATTGAAAACAGTCTCCCAAATTGACAATTGATGTAATATTCAGTTATGTAGTAGGTACTATAATTGATTTACTAAGTCATCGAAATTGCAAGTGGAGAGCTGTGGGGAACATACATATAAATAGTAGATTTTAAAAAATAAAACACAATTCATTTGTACTACTTCCACAAATGTGTGGAAGTAGTACAAATGAATTGTGTTTTATTTTTTAAAATATAATGTCTTTCCACCAAGAATTGACACATTAAAAGTAAATAGTAGAAAATTATTAAATAAATCGGGTCATCGTTCGTTCAGCATCATTATTTTTTTTACCATATCCGTTCCCAATGTAAAGGATATGGACTCCTTGAGGTATCTCAACAGAAATTTTGAAGATGTGCGAGAGAGAAAATCAATGTATGGAACCATCAGTATCGTAATTTGAGCCCGAGAAATCTGTAACCGAACCCAACGAAACCACTTTGAACACATTTCTTAGATAAACTAATCAACAGATTATGTCCAAAGGTCTAATTAACAGATTATATCCAAATTTGATTTCAATGTTGGACGTAAGCAAAACTCTGCTGATTTTAAGTGATTCTTTAGTAATGTTAATTTCACGGACTCGTCGGCGAATTGCGAATGTCTCGGTGATTTCCACGGAGGTCGATCGTAACACGCCCGTGATTACTATTATGTTAACGGAGATGTCATTTTCCGAAGCCGTCCGACCGATAAATATTTTGCACTTCGTCTGCAGACTACGTTCGTCATCTGTGTCGTAGGTGTTCCGCAATCCGGTCGGCGTCGCTGCCGTCACGTCCACGGAGCCACGTGGCCATTGCACGTGGATTTCGAAACGTGCACGTGAAATCGACGTCGACGCGCCGTCATTTGAATTATTTTTAAGCCACGGATTACAGTTTTTGGAACGTTTTTGTGCTGCTAATGCGAAGCGAGTATTATTTTTTCAATACTTAATTTAGTCAAAGGTACTTCGTTATTTTACGGAGGCACAAAAAACTAGATTTTACAATTTTCATCTGTCACGTCTCACCGTATTATTTCAATCTTCTATCGTGACGTATGTATAACTTCCTCGCTTTGAGACTACGCATTTGTATTTTGAAATAAAGGGGTTGAATAAAAAATTAAGAAAGCCTATATGCTGATAGTATTTAATTTTTTAACGTGTCATAAATCCTTATTATATTATACCATAAATGTCGACGTAACATCGTTGGCTTACGTTTACGGATGTCTCGGGACTTGACCCGGCTCGGACAGTTTCATAAATTGATATTTCAATCGATTTATGGATTTCTGTTTGTAGTCATGAATGTTTATGATGTCTAAAACTCCCTCTCACTCATCCGATCCTCAAAAAACGGGGCGTAGCGAGAGCGATTAGTTAACCACTAGTACTGTCCTAGCCCTATCCTTCTATCACTACTCTCTTCGTTCAGCAGTTCTCATAGAAAACTTCCGTTGAGATACCTCCATAAGGAGGCCGTATATGCTTCACGTTGGGAGTGGACATGGTAAAAAACTGAGAGTTATTATTTTACTGCTTTTTTAATCATTGACACATAATGGACTATTTCCATAGAAGATGTTTAACGGCAACTAATAATTACACACTAATCGGATGCTCGAACCCCCTTTACAGGTAGGAAAACGATAGCAGTATTGGCTAGGAAAGATGAACTGTAAGTTGGTCACTCTCACCTTCCTGTATTCAGGATCGGATAAGATTGACGTCTTTGAAAACAAATCACAGATGACGAGGTCAATTCTGTGGTTATTTGAGTTGATTTTGTGGTTGGAGTACCACACAAGTCCAACGAATTGTTTGTTTCATAGCATATATGCAAGATTACTTTTAAGGAGTTAACTGTCAATTCTTGGTGGAAAGACATTATATTTTAAAAAATAAAACACAATTTGTTTGTACTACTTCCACATATTTATAATGATCAGGACCGGTTTCGCTCATCACGAGCATTATCAACTGAGTTCAGTTGATAATGCTCGTGATGAGCGAAACCGGTCCTGATCATTATAAATATGTGGAAGTAGTACAAACAAATTGTGTTTTACTTTTTAAATATATGCAAGAGTCAATGAAAGGAGGCGCTAAATGATCCGTAAAAACGTTTTCACGTATTCAAAATTGAAAATAATCATTATTTCCAATTTTTCAACGACTTACCCACGACAAGCAACAAACCCTTGCAAACCCATTAATCATTACCGTCTTGTGCCGACCGAAGACTATTTATCATAAAATCAATATCGAATGGACTCGAGTCAGTTCGAGTCCATTCGTGTGCTCGAATGCCTGAAGATGCCGAAAAGTGAAACCCGGGTCGTTAGTAACAAAATACATGGAAGTGTACAAAATCTCAATAATCCAAATTTGATATTGAAATTCCATCAAGCACCCTCAGTCGATGTCTTAAATTATAGAATCAATAGTATTCTTGGTGCTATATCAAAATCTATATTCATTATTAGATCGCGCGTATGTAACGGGGCTTCGTTCTCGTATGTAAAATACGTGAATAAATTATCGGCAAGCAAAACAACTGACACTAGTCCACCGATGTTTTGTTCTAGCCGATATTGTCAACTAGCGCTTATCGAGTGACGGCTTTGTGGGGTTACACATGCAGTTGTATGTTGATTAATATTCTCGTATAACACGTTTTTCGACCTCGTTAATAAATTTGACAAAATCGGCATGCGCCTTTTTGTATTACAGCTTACAATTTTGCTAAAATATTACGCAACGATGTATATTAATTTATTAACCTTTATCCGCCCGAGCATTTTTTTTGCGCAATTAGTGCGTGACGCTAAGCTGTCATTAAAATAATTATATCTCTAAAACTAGTCAACTTATTTGGGTAAAGTAAAAAGCATTATCAAAAAAAAAGTTGTTTAAATTTTATAAAAGCTTTATTCACTACTTTTCACAATTAATATGATTTTAAATTAAAGTTCAAAAATTAAAACAATTAAAATTACTAAAAAAAATTCCGCATCAAAACTATATGATTACAATTAAAACCTTAAAATTGGACAAAGACGAAATATTTTTTTTGCCAATTTTTAAAACATTTGTTTATATATGGACCAACTTTAAACTTCTTACATGTGAATATCGCCGACCCCGAAACGCAGATGTTTGTATTGCTTATTATGACAAAAGTGTTTATTGAATGCGAAAATAAAATTATGATTCGGTATCTCAAAGTCGGCGGTCGGCGTCCACGGCGCAGTTGGTAGCGTCGATGGCTACAGTTACGCATGTCTCGGGCTCGATTCCCGGTGCGGACAGTTTTCATAGATTGATTCTTCAATCGATTTATGGATTTCTGTACGTAGTCTGAGCCCTCTCTCCCATCCTCACGGGGCGTAGCGAGAGCGATTAGCTAACCACTAGTTCTGTCATAGCCCTATCCTTCTATCCCTACTCTCTTCAAAAAAAGAGAGGTTTAGCAACTGACTAACAAGCAGTTAAGATACCTCTCTGTTAAGA
Source organism: Himalopsyche phryganea (assembly GCA_022494535.1). Taxonomy (NCBI): domain Eukaryota; kingdom Metazoa; phylum Arthropoda; class Insecta; order Trichoptera; family Rhyacophilidae; genus Himalopsyche; species Himalopsyche phryganea. The sequence goes on from JAGVSL010000039.1 coordinate 2,813,893, forward strand.
TACCTCCATTATGAGACCATATGCTCCACATTGGGAGCGGACATGGATTTAAAAAAAAATCATTATTTATCTCGGGTAATATTTATATTTTGAATACCTTTATCATAAATCAGTGTATTCCGATCGCGAAATGTGCCATATCAACGGTCCCGTAAGGGACCGCTAGGCAGCTTAAGTTTAAATTGAAACGTAATTTGTTGTTCTAATTTTACCTTGTGATCATTTGTTTTTTTGCTTAGCGAAGAAACATTTTGAACTATAATTTAAACATAAAATAATTAGGGTTTTTATCGAATATTACATATATAGAAATGTAATTAACTTAATTGTTGAACCTTTACGGACTATTAATCTAGTAGCAGTCGGTTTAAGCATAATTTAGACAAATAAAGTACACTAATTGGTAAACAATTATTGTAAATTGGCCGTCGATTTCAATATGGAATATTAAACGAATTATTTTTATGTTTTTTTTTTTTTTTTTAATAAAACACTACTACTTCCACATGTTTATAACAATGAGCGAAACCGGTTCTGATAGACATGTGGATTAGTACACACAGATTGTGTTTTATTTTTAAAATACAATGCATAATACAATACAGTTAACACCTTAAAAGGTATTCTTATAGTATCGAATTCCATATCTGAATTTCTAAATATTGATAATAATTCAACGGACTCTTCTCTACAGAACACGGGTAGGCACCCGTTGAATGGACGAGAAAGCAACGAATGAACTTCACAGCCAACTGCACAAACCCTTAATAATTAATTGAAAGATTAAAATGGTTTCACACTTACGCCAAATTGAGTAACTGCGACAGCGATGGACAGCATGGAAATTGTGCCATCAGTAAAAACACATGGAAGGGTGACTGATTCGACGAAATCTCGATATCGTACGTGTTGACAGACTATTTGTTAGACCTCGACGTATTTTCAAACACATTTAGCGTATCGGACCCACCTGGCGAATTCTTCCTTCCGCATAATCCGGCAGCCGATAAAATATTCATCGCTGAGGTAGTTGCGTATTCATTTTTGTTTTTATCTCGTTCAGGTAAGCGCGGATTTAATTTTTTGTTTGCAAATGAAACAAAAAAAAAAGCACACTCGAGCTCTCTCGGCCAACTTACGTTTTCGATGAACGCGATACATATTCGTATCACAAAGGAAAATTTATTCCGATACGGAAGTTTGACGGAATAAATTTTGAAATCAATTTTGAAATCAATTTTAAATAAAATAGAAAGGATTTTTTATGCTACATTGTGAGTCAATTTGTGTATTGAAATTAAAGCAAAATCGAAATTTAAATATTATTATTTTTTTTAACATTAAAAATGTTATGAGCCGCTAAACGGCCACTTTATGTCCTAAGCGTTATATGTCGATACTGTCCTTAAAAGGCGGGTTTATGTATCACATTGTTTTTGTTATACCTTGCGTTCAGTGAAGCAAATTGTTCCTTCCAAAACTATCACCTAATATTTTCTATGGATTCGGCGATAACTTAGTTATTTCACTTGGTTTATCACTAAAATTTTAACGCTTAACGTCACGTTAGTGATAAACCGAGTGGAATAACTAAGTTATCAATTTTAATTTTGTATCACCTAATATTTGTCCTATGTTCCAATTCTTTAATAGGATATGATATGCTTAGAATTGTGCGCGGACATGGTTGAGAAAAAATGACTTGCATTATTTAATATAAACTGTTATTATTGTAGTAGTTATTTAATTTTTTTTATACATATATAATGTATCTATAATTACATCTTCTTTTACAGTTTCTACGATGAATGTAAACGGCGATACAATATTAAATTGTGGAAGACATTTACAGACTGCTTTAACTGCTTACCGGTCGCCGCCATTGGTGAGTTAAACATTTATTGTATCTAGAAATTTTAATTTATTATAAAATCGTGTTAAGGTATTCTACTAAGCACTCCCCCCCCCCTAATAAAAATGAAATTTTAAAAGTAAACTGATTTTAATGCAGAAGAACACGCCTGCAGTAACGCACAGAAATGAACGCGCGTCTCACATGGAATCATCTCCCCCGAAATTTTAAATATAAAAACGTCTCCGTTAAGAACCGCTGTTCTATTTATAGCTGCACAAAAAAACCAACCCTTTCGACGCATCGTCTGGGCTTATCTGAACCAATCATTTCCGAGCTATTCGCCAGCTCCATTTGTCAAAGATGTCCTGAATAATCCAAATAAATTCTCAGGCGCGACAGTCGTATTTATCTATAGGCCTGCCTGCCTCCCTTTTTTTTTTCAAGTTGACACACAATGAATAATGAAATTACTCGGGAAAACTTTGAGACTTAGTTCCGATCTCATTTCGGTCGCTGGGTGCCGCTTTTGGCTAACTATTTAATTAGTTTTATAAAAAGCACAGAGTTAGTCGTACTGCGAGACAAAAAATTTTAATGGACACTTTGTATATTCGGTTAAAGGACAGGAAATTCTATCGCCTAAATTTAAATTCGCCTATTGTAGTCTAACGGTGAATACTTTGTTTAGCGATCAAGCATGTCCCAAGATCAATGTCATACATGACGTCACAAAATTTACCAAATCGATATTTGAAAGCCGGCTGGCTAGTGGCAAATTTTGCATCCTTCTAATTTCCGAACAAAAATACGACTTGTAGCGGTGGTTTGTCGAGTAAGCACTTTCCTCGTGCCTACAGAATGAGGAGGTTAATTAATAAGTTCAATATTTTTTTACAAGAGGCGAGAACTTGCCTAAAATGCATGTATACAGAATCAACGTAAGCCATATTCCATTCACCATGTTTTCATCAGTCTAATTTGTGACTCGCTAACAAAATATACTTTTTAAGGGGCGGCATTTTTGAAAATGAGTAGAATATGCCTTAGGTAATAAACAAAAACATTTTTATGCTTTGTGATTCGTTGACAAAATGTAATATTTCCTTTCTGAATGATCTAAGGATAATCGTGAAGGCTCAATGTCCAGTAAGTAAGATGAAATTGTTGCCTGGTGAACGATCACATGATACTAAATTATCATTCAAAGCTTAAATGGTGAGAGAAATTTTTTCTTCACTGGTGGACAGTGATTCATAAAATAACTGAGATATAAACAGCTTCATAATCTTGCTGAGCAATATGGTTTTCTTACTCCGTCAAATATTTGAAAGCTCGGGTGGGAGAAGAAGAGTGTCGGCTAAATCAAGTAAAAATGATATTGGTCGGAAAGAATTCAAAATTATGTTACTGTTGTGTGGAAGGATGGCGAATATTGAACTTTAGCAATTTATTCAAAAATTTAATTTTGGTAATTCCTTGATTTTTTTTGACTTATTTAAAAACCAAACCTGCTGAGAATTAAGTCCCTCAATACATTATTATCTGGACCGCGGACTCATATATGAGTCCTACGTCATACATTCCATTATATTGAAAAAAGTACTGGTTATAATCGAGTTTGATTTCAAATGTCAACGAGAGATGGTCGTATACACATCAACGCATTATTTAACAAATCGTAAACAATATTTATTTGTAAAATTACCTCTAGTTGGTACACGTTTACTTTTCTCTCTCTCGTAGTATTGGTTATTATTATTTACACATTGCGTAGTGATTTATTGAATGGCACGTATGGCATTTTTATGGTGCCTGAGTCATTATGATAACCGTGTCATGTCCCGGGGTGACTTGTAACATCTGCAACAGGGATGATATAGGAAGCAGGGATTTTTTAGTAGATTTAAGTTTTTTTCACTACACCACATAAGTATGCAACCCACAAATATAGAACCACTGCTCAAACGGCATTGATTTATGCGGCGAAGTATCTGGAAACCATCAAATAAAATTTGGTTAAGATATCTCAATTGGTTTACAAATTAGTGAATTTAGTGAAATGACAGTTTTTTTGCAAAAATGCGAATAAACATGCGGTCGTTAAGCTGTTAAGGCAGTAGATACACATGTATTCATTATCCTGTGACTCGGTTCTGAATTTAATATTTTCCCCGCATTATATCGCACGTAAATAATTATTATAATCACACTGTGTACTAGCACGATTCAGTTTTCGTTTATCTCGAATGACTTTCTCGATCGCTCTTAGGCCGTACTTTTTCTTTTACCTGAAACGATTTCGCAACAGATAATAATGTCGTGCACCAATGATACGGAGTATTCGCCCAACGTGGACGAAATAGATTAGCGGGGCGCGCAGCACGCCATCCGCGTCCCCACGACTCTGCGCCCACGAATCAGTATTATGCGAATATTTTAAATTACCTATTATTCGCCCAAACTAATAACTTTTAATGGCAACTTATGTGGTGATGCAAAACTAAACTAATTGTTCCTTAATAATTGCCCAGCACGACACAAACTAATATCACTTGAATTTTTAACTGTTATTTTTTTGTGTGGAACGGGACTACCTAATATTTTTGCCCAAGTCAAATGTCTAAAAGGTCGGGTCCGTGGTGCAGTGCTCAGAGTAGTTGGCTTGGTTTCAAGTCACGGTACGGACAGTTTCATAAATTGATTTTTAAATCGACCTATGTGTTTTCCCTGAAAACGGGGCGTAGCAAGAGAGATTAGCTAACCACTAGTCCTGTCCGAGCCCCGTCCTTCTATCCCTACTCTCTTCTAAAAGATAGGTTGAGTAACAAGAAGTTGTCGTAGAAAACTTCTGTTGATATACCCATATTAGGAGTTCATATGCTCCACATTGGGAGCGGACACGGCAAAGAAAATCAAAATGGCACTTGTGCAATACTTGAGTTTTGAGAATAAACACATTTTAGGTGACTGAAAAAATCGTTCACAAAATTGTGTCACGGTTACTTATATCTGCATTTTTATATACTCTTTCAATTTTGGATTTTTAAAAGGTTTTAAGTCACGTCTTACGATATAATTATTTTTTTTTCACCTACTCAGGCTTATTACATAAAAATCAAATTAAATATACTTAAATTGGTAGAAAGGTCTTAACCAGTGGCGGCCGGTGACAAGAATATTAGGGAGTGCAAGAAAATACTCATCTATTTATGCAAGAAATCCATTCTCCGATTCTTGGATTTTGAAAGCACTTCAATACCACAAACATTTAAGTCTGATATTGACGATACCAAGTGTTTCTCTACACTCAACGTCGCAAGAGCATTTAGTCTGTCTTGAGTCATGGTATTTCTCAAAAATGATTTAATCCTTTTTGATGTTTAGAAACAACGCTCACTTTCCACTGGAATCTGTAATAACTCACTTACGAACTATTTTTTTTTGTACAATTTCTACATTCAATTTCTGATTAAACACTTTATTATTAACCGTACACTAGGACGACCTGCTGCTTTAATTTCCAGCCTTTTCGAAAAATCCCGACGATTTTCTTTAATGTATGAGACGGAATATGCACTATTCTTTACTGAAGCACGTAAATATTAGAATTACGTTATTAGAAAGTAAATACATTTGATGGTATGCGTTTCTTTGTGGACAGGCCAATATACTACAGGTCCTTTCGACGTACTTACTAAACATATGCGACAGGTCTCTGCTTGTTTGAATACTTTCGGGAACGGTCGTCATAATTCGGCGAGAGGTGCAATGCTCCTGAATAACTAAAAACTTCGTATTTAAATCGAATATGCGACACAGGCGACGTCACAAAAAAACTAAAGTTTAGTACTAAATCCCTTCTACTCTGGGAGAGCTATACAGAAATTGAACCTCCTCGCCGCATGCAGCGTACATAAACAATAATTATTATTATTAGCATTTTGGTGCGGAATACGTTCGCTTAAGCATTGTTGTGAATAATCGCTTCGTGCAATATTTCCTTAAGGGGAACACGCGGGAAAATTTAAAATTAGTTTGTACAATATCGCCTATTACTTGAATAAATATGTTCATGGCAGTGCACTGCACCCTTTGCTCCTTTATAAGAGCCGTCCCTGGTCTTAACTCTTAATATATAAGCAAGAATATATAAATATATTTTGCCATACATGAATTGAAGATTAGTTTTCAAATACACCAATTACCGTTTTTCTTTTTCTAATTGTGATTTCATAGTTTTTTTTTATCGCAAATGTCCGTTTGCCTATCGTGTAGAGAAGAAAAATCCCAAAAAAACTGCATTCATAACTCCGAAGTGTCAAGCTGCATATAACGACCTTGAAAACCGCAGGTTACCCACCCCTGGATCAACCTATTACAGATAATGTGAAAACCGTTAGATCAAATATTGGTCTATCCGTTTCTTGCGCAAAGTTAAATACCGGAAGTTCCCGCGTATATGTTTTCATAGAATATCACATGAACATTCAAGGTAAAGCTACTTCACAACCCAACATAAAGGCGAAATCACAAATCTCCAGTGTGCTTTGGCAATGTATATAATTCCAGTGACGTTTTAATAGTGTACCTAATATCCAGATTTTTTTTTCAAATTTTCTGCGTATCATTCGGACATTATTCCGTGAGTAAAAATACTTAGTGAAACTTTTTTTTATTGGTTATGCTATGTTGTTTCTTTGTTTGTTACAAACTTACTTTGAAAACATAACGCGAGTCAGTCAGTGCCTAATTTTATTTTCTATATTTATTTATTTTTTAGTTTCTGTAATAACACTTCATATAACTCGATCGTACAGTTAAAATTTCAGTTAATATGTAAAATGGTGCGCTTTTTCTGTTTCAGTACTCGGATAAATCAAAAATGCCACAAAACATGATAAGGCAGATAACTTTCTAAAGAATCTACTGGCTATACTCGGAAATTACCCAATTGTCAAACCCCTGTTGTATAAAATGTATAAAACTCTGATACAAATCAATAATATTTAATGTATGGTGACCATTTGAATATTGCTTTTCCCATTATCTCAATATGGGCTATTTGGAGATGTCTGCGTAAATGAACTGGACAATCGAATTGTGTAATTCCGTGTTGAATGTAAATAATACTTTGACTGCCAATAGAGTAAGTATCAAACAAACAAAGTTTAACGTACATTTGTTTTAACTCGTTCGCTCTATATCTTTTCTCAGAGATTGTAGTTTTAAGAAACGGTACACCGCACCCCGTTCCGTTGTAATCTTACATCCAAAATTTTGACACATATATGTAAAATTTGAGCTGTTGACATTTTCTACATTTCCACGTATTTTGTCACTAACGACCCGGGTTTCTCCTTTCGGAATCTTCAGGCATTCGAGTACACGAATGGACTCGGACTGACTGACGTTAGTGACAAAATACATGTAAATGTACAAAATCTCAACAATTCAAATTTGATATTGAAATTCCATCGAACACCCTCAGTTCATGTCTTAAATTACACATACCTAAACCAATTGTCTAATATCAATGTAGGTTCTAGGACCGTTCTAGGTCTCGAATCTCTGAATTAGGATTAAAGTTTACTTTCATTCGCAGAGTCTGGTAAATTATTATTAGAAATTAACCATGTCTTGTATCTTCCAGGATATACTGACAGAACGCATGAAGACGTAGAATATAATGGGTTATAAAAAAACCCAGTTAAGTCATATTGCAATTTTTTTGTAGTAGCAAAAAGCATGATACGACGAAATATTATAATTTGTAAGATTATTCTTTGTAATGTACAAAAAATCTTTTTAAAAAAACAAACGATTGTACTTCGGATAGAGAGAGGGTACTTTGAGAAAAAATAATGCTCTAAATGCGATTATCTCTGGACTTTTTTGTACGACTTAGTGCCTTCTGTCTTGGTATACCCTCGATATAATACTCTGACCGGTTTCGCTTAGCGAGAAAGCAATTTTAATCTATATTATAATTTTTGATCGCTAAAAAAACCAGTTTAATACTTTGTTCGTTCTACGCATATATTGAAAAATACATAGACATACCATATCCATCACAGAAAATGAATATTAAATCCATCATCTTCTTCATGGCGATGTTTGAGAGAGAAAATTGTATTTCCGCTGTACAAAATCTTAATAACAATATTGCAATACGCTTAGATATTATGTATAAAAGTCTCGGAAAACTGTGTGCGTAGTTGTCGAAAGAAACGAAAACGTATCTGCAGTAGACGTGACGCAAGGCAGAAAGTATTACGCGTTATGAATTTCCCCGGAAATAGAATCAGTACTATTCTTGTTCGATTACTATTCTTAAATGTAGGGTGGTAATATTAAATCATAATGACTTGAAATGACAAATTTTGACGCGCTTGAAATAGTTTCTTTAGGCTCTGTCGTTTACGATCTTTGGTTTGTCTTTAGGTCGTCATATATTGATTACGTAAGTGTAAACACAAGGTAACCGTATACTGTGCTTCGAGAACGAATGCCTTCAGTGAATACTAAGGGGTATGGTGGTTTAGCTTTATCAGGAACTCGGAGGTAAGTTACGTACAGAATACAAAAGCGACAATTGCCGTGTCTTTGACATGTGCTGTGATGCCCCGGGAGAGGATGAATCCTTCCCGTCTACTAATTTCAAATTTCCAAGAAATTCCTAAGTAAGGGGATCGGGATATTCTCGAATCCTCTTTAGATTCGTCGTGGAATAGATTAAACTCTAGTAATACGCCGGATTCTTAGTATACTTAATATCGCTTAAACTATGTGGCTGAGGAAGGCATCTTTTCTTTTCTTACGCACAATAGTGCGTGGTTAAAAGATCAGTCCCGTGCAGCTCTTCATCGGGCAAGAACATAATGGTTAAATTCGTTTCTTTTCTTGGTCGTTATTGTGTTATGGAAGGCGACCGTGAAACACCGGCGCATAAACATAATAATTACTATTGACATCTGTACTTGTTTACGTTTTTAAGTTGACTTTGGAAGGACTGTTAATCGACCCTTGTAAATTCGCAAAATATCTTTAGTTCGAGTGGATTTTTGTGTCGATTCAGAGATTCGTGCTGCTTGATACTATTATCGGAGTGACATCTCAGTCAGGGTTAGGGTTGTGTTATTGAAATGCCGGTTGCATGTGCGCGCCTGTTGGGTCAACTTTTTGCGTTGGCCCACCGGCGTTCACGCAATATCGATTATGATTAAACATTTCGCGTGAGTCGATGAATCAATTGTATATTTTTGGCATGGTTCTGCTCGCCGGTAATAATATGCTTCGGTTAAATGGCAACCCTCGCAAAACAATACGCCTATTGTGCGTTGTTAAGCTTGAATAAAGTAAGTGACGAATTAAGTTATTTTATTATATTGTATTTGAATTTGGCATTTTTTTCCATTGTATGGATTAATTTATAACTTTCAAATAATATTAATAATGCACCCAATCCTAGATTTACATATAAACGTTCAATTTCTTTCAAATGTAACAAAAAATACAAGATTTTTTTGTTGAAAACGAATGTTGAGTGTGGTTTGAACGAGGCTTCGCGTACATTGCGAATTTTCAGGTACTCTGTATTAAGTCATCATATATTTATTTATACGTAGTGATCTTGGTAATATAAACAGACAAAACAAGACATCGGTAACCGAAGCCAACGGCGTTGACCATTCCACCACAGACCCGACAATTGTTTTATTGGGCAGTGAATATTTGACTGATGAAAAACATCCGTGACTAAACCACCTTTTAAATTCTGATTTTCTTCCACGTCGACTTCGCCTACAAAAAATGAAATAAACTCTTCGTAGAATCGTACTGTACAATTTTCAGTAGGTAACGAAAACACAATGTATTGAGTTTTCTATTCCGCGTCACACCCATCCGATATTAATGCCGTAGCCATTATTCGCAGACTACCGCCTACCTGTAGGACGGGCACAGCAGAGCCAAAACGTAATTAATCGATTAACCTACGTCGACTATTAGATTATCGAGTCGGCGGTCAAACCGTTTGCGTTTCGTCGGAAGCGAGAGGACGTTCTTCGGGAAGAACGGGATAAACGGACGAATTGATCATATCAGTGTTTCTCAAAATTACTTCGTTTCCTACCGGATTTTATGTGTTCAACCATCTTATACCGCATTCGCTCCCAAAGCTTATGGCCTCTTCCAATGTTTCCTCTAAGACAGGGGTCTGCAAACTACGTCCTGCGACCCCCACCTCAGTTTTTTCACACATATAAGTAGTGCCGAAAGCTGAAAAAAACTTCGAGCAAATTTATGCAACTGAGCGACCAAATTTTTTATCGAAAGGACTTAATATGAGTGTACAAATCAGGCAGAAGCTGGTCTTCTCCTTGTCGGCTATCTCCACCGCAATGAAATGTCCTCGAATCTTGCCCGTAAGTACAGTATGTTGGTATGATGAGCTAGTCGGTGTGGCCCTTAGTATTCTCTGCGCGGAAAATCCATAGGCTGAGCAGACTGAACCATCAAATGCGCGGAATAATTTAAACCTTTTGAACAAATTGTTTTTACGGTGTATTCCGATCCTAAAAAACTGGATGTAACAAAATCGATTAGCTTACCATTATTCCTATCCAAACTCTCTCCCCCTCAATCGGTTCTAAAAAGAGAGGTTGGGCGACATGTTTCTTCAAAAATAAATTTTGCACACTAAGTGTGCGGGGGTTCTAAACGGGGAGCAAAGGTTTTGCTACTTTCATATATAATAGTAGACAAAGTTGGTCTAATTGTTATTCTAAGAACTATCTGTGCTTGAAGAAACTGATTATAAATGATAATAAACCGGAACAAAAAGAAACATTACCACGAAAAATGACCGGGCGGGGAATCGGACTCGAAACTGTCTTTTTGCTACCAGAATTGTTACACGCGTAATTAAATACTTTGTATGTAATTATTCATGTAGCAGTATTAAAGGTGATATAATATTTGATACCTGTTCGCGTAGGTGTCCAACTTTGGGAGCCACTGAAATAGATAATAAATATATACCATCTTTCTAGATGGGTTTCTGATCGATCTACTGCGGTTTTCCAATGGCCTCTCAAGATGGGACCGCTGATTAGATTTCGCTTCAAAGTCACCCTCGTCTAAATAGTCGATCTGATCTTCAACTTTACTTTTTATAAACGGTAATATGTATTAGAGTTACAATATTAATAAGGTATATATTGGCGTTTCGTAACGTAGGAGTTAGTCCTCTATTTACCTTACATTCATTCCCCGACTGATATGCGATTTTAGGACATAACGAATGATACTAAATTACTTCTCTAACTCTGCAATGATATAGAAAAAAAATAAGCCACCTTCAACGTTAACGCCGCTAACTGTAGCGGCTTTAAAACGAGAAAGAGTGTGTGTAACGTAACGTCCTCTTTTAAAATCATACACAAACACCCAATCGCTCATTAGATCGCCTGTATGCCTGGTATTTTCTATCCTTAGATGCCCGGCAGTAAATAATATTATTAAACCCCTTGTATATGCTTTAATATGTCAAGATGCGGTTGGCGAATAATTTGCATCGAGTTAATCATTTCGCCTTATTTACCCTATCAAGCTTATCTAGCGATCTTGTCAAATTTAGTTCGTAAATATATATCTATTGAATTTCCCCGATGGCTGTTGGGTTGTTGTTTTCGCAAATCTGTTGTACAGAGATAAGCGAATGATGCTGGTACAACGTGAGTTAGTTGTCTGGTCACCTTGCGCAAGGTCAAAGGGTCAACCTATATCGCGTATTGTTTGTGCGCAATCAATAATATGCATTTGATAGCGTCTGGCAATAATCAAATTAGTTCTATTTTTCGACGAATTGTTCGATAACTATGAAAATTCACTTTCAATGTGAAATATAAATTGGTAACTTTGCTAGGCCACATGCTGACTAATTTTCTCGTAAGACTTTTTTTTTATCTACGACGCAGACTTTGATTCTAATTCTTTAATTGTCCTGGATGTCAGGAATTAAGAGGCGCTAGCAGGAGGAAGATAAATAATACGAACTAATAATTCTGTCTGCGAAAGGAGAAGGGCGTTATATCTACTTTTCGCGAGAACCAAAACAAGATTTGCATTTGAATGAGATATGATGAAAAATTTGATGTTTATTTATTTATTTATTTCCATGTCCGCTCCCAATGTGTGGCATATGGTCTCCTAATGGAGGTATCTCAACAGATTTTTTTCAACGAAAACTGTTTGTTACTCAGTTGCTCAACCTTTCCTTATCGAAGAGAGTAGCGATAGGATAGGGCTATGACAGGACTAGTGGTTAGCTAATCGTTCTCACTATACCCCGTGAGGATGGGATGGGTGGGTGAGGAGGGAGTTTGTAGACAAGACAAACACTCAGACTACGAACAGAAATCGATTGATATATCAATTGATTTATGGATTTTATGCATGTGTTTATGCATGAATTACACCAATTTAGTCCAGTCCAGTCAGTGCGAGTACATTCGTGTACTCGAATGTCTGAAGATGCCGAAAGGCGAAACCCGGGTCGTTAGTGACAAAACACATGAAAATGTCAACACAAAATCTCAACAATTCAAATCAGCAGCATTGATTCGACTCCTCCTTTTTTATATTATATGCATGTATGTATTGTTATTTTAGAATATTTAACTCATTTTTCAATTAACTCTACTTAACTCCCTTTTCCTTTCGCACACAGAATTGTTTGGGAAGGGGAAAGATTTTCTTATGTAAATCATAAGAGCCCTCCGTTTTTTTTAAATTCTATAAAATATGCTTCCGTGTCGTCCTCACCATAAGAGATGTCAAGTCTCAATTAAGGATTACAATTCCAGGATTTTAGAATGTTAAATGTTGGATTTTCGTCGGTTGTGTTATTTCCCATGCACTTAAAAGAGGTTTTTGCAATATTAATTAAATAAAAAGTCGGAAACGCATATATGCAATTTTGCAATGGAAACGGCGTTATATTCCTTCAATCAAGAGGGAATGATTTTCTGCACATTTAAGTGTACGCCACCGAGTCTTGGGCAGTTGCTCCAAAGACGCTCCCAATTAAGGAAAAAGAAAACTCTAGATGCGCTTTACGTTTGTTACGCCACTGCCGTATAAAATTAACGGATATTAAAGCAGTGCTGGGTGGAGGAGCGCAAGGTAGTTGAAATACTCCTTCCTGTCTGTGCAATGTATAGCGATCGCGCAGACCGCAGGAGATTTTGTAAATTCCGCTTCTGCGCGGCTTATTAATTTTATCTTTGATATTTTTAATATGCTTACCAAGATTATTATGTACTTTAAATGCTGCAATAACAGAGTTTTCTATGAGTAGGTTTAAGGTAAATAAGTTGTCTTCAGAGTTATCTGCATTCTCGGGATTCCTTGAGTTTATAATAAGTTACATCTATAAAATTGTAATAAATGTAGAAGTTGCATGCACCGTAATTTGCGGAAATTTTTAGAAGTTATCCAATAGCCTTTATGAGTTGATATCTATTCGCTAACCATACAACGACGTGAAGTATTTGAATTCCTAGTAATTTACTCGAGTTGCAACCAAGTCGACATAACCGACGGTTACTGACAAATCCGACTCATTCGTATTTTCTTGAGCAATTTTCATTATATTCCATCCAAAAAACTGAACTTTGAATAACGTCGTAACGCTGCGGAACACGTCCCTGAAGTGAAGCCCTAGCTGGTGATTGTTGGTATAACGATTAGTGCCATAGGCAATATCTTTACCTTCAAATCAAAAAAAAATTTTAAAAAAAAACTAGCCATTTGCGAAGTAAGTTGTATAGTGTATGAAAGTCTTAGTTTGATGAGCACTGTAAAGAAACGAAACGCGTCTCACTTTTATAAGTAGAAATACAATATATTAGCTATTTTAGACGATATAAAATTCCTATATAGAAAACATGCTGATTATTTATGTCAGCGTGTGCCAGACAGTCGAAAGCTTTTAAACAATAATGTCTGAAAACTATAATAATATAATAGATGCACTCTGTTTCGCTTCCGAATGCATTAGTTTCTCGAAGAAGCGAGCATAATGTTAAACTTATATGAAAGAATAGAGAAACGGAGTGACGGGCGGCCGATCCCTTTCCACGGTGGCCGTGCGTCACGACGCCGTCTCTTGGCGTCGTATCAAACGGCCGACGATTTTTTTATACATCACACATCAGCGTCACGGGATTGATTCTTGTTAAACTGTGCTTGGAGATGTTAGTCAGAAGCATTACAAGATATGTATATATTCTTTTTCGCAGAAAAATCCGCAAAATGGTGAAAACCGAAGTATATGATTTGTATTTTTCCGAATCGATCGCACGCATCTTACGTTGGTCCCACAGAACCCTAGAATACCCCGACAGACCATCCTTGTTTTCATTGTTATCTGGCCGTCTTATTTTGATGCTCCGCAATATTTTCTTATAATCAAAAGTGTACTGTGGCTCCGAAAAGCTTAAGAACGACTGCTATAAGCTATGTAATGCTGTTATGCGTAGAGTCATAAAATATGTAGAATAATTACTCAATTCAAACAAAACTGTGTAGCATTTAAAATTGTAAAGACTTTTCCACATTTAAAACCTTTTTCTTTCTCTCCCCGCGAATGATTTTCCAATATCTTAAATACATTCTCGGTAAGTGCCGTTCCTATCTCAAATGAAATAATAAATCAATGGCTGTGGTTTTGATTTTACTAATCCGTAAAACATTCACCGCCGTGTACGCAAAAGCGTAGTGCCGAATTTAATATAAACATACATACGTGCGAATTTCGGAATTGCATAGTAAATATTTTACCTCGCAGACTGCTGCCGAATGTGCGCGCCGACTGCCTGCCTGCCTGCTTACCACGTTCAATATCATTCTTTTTCCAGCCCATTACTCAAGTTTTCCGCACTTTCACGCCAGTAATAATATTCACACAGCTTAGCGTACAGAACATTATGTCTGCGTATACGGGCTTAGTGCGGACGGGCGTACGTCATGCCAACTGAATGGATCATTCCTTGTACACACAATATACACAGACATTTCCCGGTATGCCCAACAATCATTGTGGTGTTGTTTCTTTTTTAGAACTGTGCGTCTATTTTTAACAGACTCTTTTTCGATTGTTGCGAGACATGAGGATTGGCAGCGTATTTTTAGGCAAACGGAGAAAATAACGAGTAGTAGGGAGGCATCGGAAGCAGCCCTTTAATATGTATTATTAGCACCCTTATTTTCAAGCAGGGCTGCGGTGACATCTTGACTTTGTTTTAATTAATTTGTATTCTGATACGAATATAACATCATCCTAATCAATTAATTGTTTTTCGTAAAGATCGTAAAAGATCAACAGCTTTATTTTCATAACTGGTACAATATTAAACATAGTAATTTAACGAATATTGTTATTTGGCTGCCAGGGATCTCATCACGGAATGCCACCTGTTAATTCATTCTACCGGATTTTTTAAACCATTTTAAACCGCTCCCAATGTGGATCATATGGCCACCTAATTGAGGTATCTCAACAGACTTTTTCTACGAGAACTGCGTGTTCCTCAGTTGCTCAACCTCTATCGAAAAGAGTAGGGATAGAAAATATCTACTTACAATCGCTGTCAATACCTTCATCATAAGGTAAAAATAACAAAAGTATTTAGTTCTATATGATTTAGTTGATAGTTATTTCGGGTTCACAGAACTATAGAACGTAGAAACATTTTTCGAATCCATGTCCGCTCCCAATGCGCGGAATATGGTCTCCTAATAGAGGTATCTCGGCAGAAGTTTTTCTACGAGAAAGCGTGTTACGTAGTTGCTCAGCCTCTCTTCATCGAAAATATTAGGGACAGAAGGATTGAGCTGGGGCAGGGCTAGTGGTTAGCTCATCGCTCTCGCTACGACCCGATTTTAGGATTGGGTGGGAGGGAATATTATACATCACAAACATCCATGTCTTCGAGCAGAAATCCGTAAATCGATTGAAAAATCATGTTATGAAACTGTCCGTAATGAATGGAACCCGTGAGATCTGTAACCGAAGTCAACGACGTTGACCCCTACACCACGACCTGGACCTGAACCGTAGTACCTTTAAACCGAAAAACTTTAAATGCGTCATAAAGTCCTTTTATTTACATGATATTTTCGCGTGCTCGTAATGTCAAACGTTGACCTTTTTCCCTTTTCCCGTTGCACCTGGGAATTAGCTGGAATACATAACATCAATTTAATTAACACCTCTATTCGATATAATATATCACTCTCGCATTCAAAACCCCCCACCCGACGCGTGAAGGGTTGAAGGTCGCACGAACGTTGAACTCTCACTTCCGCATTGTCGCCCCCTCCCCGTCTATCCGCCCCCAGATGTGTACAACAAGAAGGGGCTCCCATCCCTCGATAACATCTCGACACTGCAGATTCATGGCGGACCTGAAATCTGCGGTCGGCATACATTTACGCCGCTCGACATGTGCGGGCTCTGGTGCTTATTAGAGCCCCCATTCTCAAGGGGTTGCTGGCGCTTAGTCAAATGTTATAAATTACCCAAAAGTAAGATGTGGGCAGCAGTGAGATAAATTATTACTAAAACGTTACCTGTCGAAATATCAATCAAATTAATAAATGTTCTCATTGTAAGCAATACGTAATGGTAATAAAATAAAACCTGCCTTTTTGTCGTATGCGCACCACTCTTGGGCATTCGTCCTGTTCGTTTGCGGTATTGATGGGGTCGAATCTCCGCAAATACAATTTCAAAAATTTCCTACGGAAAAGAGGCTGAGCGACTCGATAACACCCAATTCTCGGAAAAACGACTTCTGCTGGGTTGCTCCATGATAGCGAATATGATTAAGGAAAAAATGTAGCGACCTAAACATAAAGCTATATACAATACATAAATTATTTTTTATAACTGTATACTACATATTACACAGTCATCTAATTTGCATACATTTTTAACCTCTCCATGTCATTAATGTCCTTGAATTATTTTAAAACAAAGTTTGAGTCACTAATAGTTGTATGTAAATAAAAAAAGCATTTTTTTTTTGTGCGAGGACTAGTTTTAAATCGATCACCTAATATGTATTATTCCCTCTTTCTGGTAGATGGAACTGTACGTCAACCTTGTTTTTTTATCCGCTCAAGATATATTACCATGGTGTTGGTCGAGTTGTCAACGCCTTTTTGGTTGCGATGTTCTCAGGCTTTGATCTCGATACGGATTTATGGATGTCTGTCTGTGATGTCATAAATTTCCTCCAACCCAGCCGATCCTTTAAGAAGGGCGTAGCGAGAGAGATTACCTCATTATAATCCTTCTATCCCTATTCTTCGATAAATAAGTCGAACACCTAAGTAACTAACAGTTCTCGCAGAAAGACTATTGTTGAGATAAGTTCCAATAGGAGTGCATATGCTCCACGTTGGGAGCAGAAAAAAAACCTTGATGAGATAATAGTGGATACTACCCATGCTTTATTTAATTGACTTTCTATTGATTGTAAGCTCGCAGACAAATTTTTCGACTTTTTTTTTCATGTTCCGCTCCCAACGGTGGAACATATGGTCTCCTAATGGAGGTATCTCAACAGAATTTTTCTATGAGTACCTTTATCGGAGAGCGTAGGGGTAGAAGGTTAGGGCTAGGACAGGACTAGTGATAAGCTAATCGCTCTCGCTACGCCCCGTGAGGATGGATGGCTGAGTGAAGAAGGAATTTGTGACAACACCAACACTCGACTACAAACATAAGTCCATGAGAACTGTCTGCATCGGGAATTGAACCCGAGACATCCGTAGCCGTACCAACTGCGCCACTGACGCCGACTTTCGACTTTTCGACGATACGAGGCCGAAATGAGAATTTCACTTGGACATGATTTGTTTGCTCTTCCAAAGTGTACAACCAGCCTGCCAATGGTGATGCCACTGGGAAAAGCTTTAACAGTGTACAACAGTATTGCTTCGGATGTAGACATTCCGCGTGGACCTGAGTGAGTTCAGACCGGCACTATTTTTTAATGTATTAAAGTAAATTTTGTCTGAACTTGAGTTTTAAACGAACCACTTATAATTTGGTGATTGTCACCCATTGACTTTGGGTGTATGTGATAGAATAGGGGTTCGTTTAATGAAGTAAATATCGACTCTGCTGTTACTAATAACTATGTCACCGACATAAACTATTAAAATCGTTGACGATCGCTGTGGGTACGGCTCGTTTTTTTTTTTATCTCTTCGGGGTACACCCGCGATTATTTTTTCATCCGATGTGTCATAAAAGTTGGCCAAATAAATAAAAGCGAGAGGGCGGAACTTTTGTCCGTATTGATTTAGGCCACTTGATTAGGCAGATTAGTCGCGGATTTTATTTGTCTTCTTATTCTTTTCGATGCTCCGTTTTAACGCCGGCTGTATAATTTTTGCCTCGCCCATTTATTATTTCCCTTCGGTAGTGTTCACTTACACGCCCCGAGGCTGCTATCGAGAAATTGCTGATTTTTTTCCGCGAAATTTCAAGACTCGCTTTTAATTTATTTCTCCGTGAGATTTTACGCAACGTGTCATGTTTTTTTGTCCTCTGTAGTCGAGTGGTAATAGATACACTGGCTCCGTGGTGCAGTGGTCAACGTCGCTTGCTTCGGTTGCGGATGTCTCGGACTCAAATTCCGGTACAGACACACTTACATAAATTGATTTATGGATTTCTGTTCCTAGGGATGGTTGTTTGCAATGTCTTAAAATTCCCTTCCACTAATTCTGCCCTATCCTTTTATCCCTACTCTATTTAAAAAAAGAGAGGTTGAGCAACTGGATAACAAGCAGTTTTCGTAGCAAACCTTCTGTTGAGCTACCTCCATTAGAAGTCCACACGCTCCACATTAGTAGCGAACGCAGAAAAAATCGATTCTATATGCCAATATCACCCAGTTCGCTGTGCTTAAATCGTTATTACATTATAGAGCAATTGCTAACCACTAGTCGTGCCCTAGACCTATCTTTCTATCCATACTCTCTTCAACAAAGAGAGCAACTTCTGTTAAGATACTCTATTAGAAAGAGTCCATGTCGTCCACCTCGGGAGCGGGCATGGTAAAACAAAAACCGATCGGGTGAATCAAGGTCTTCCAATTTAAATTTTAGCCTTTGTTGTTTGTAACTTCATTTCTCCTCTAGTTAATCTCGGGTGAACAAAAAAAAATTGAGTTTATTAGCTATATTGCCAAATATGTATTTTAATTATTATAACAAAATGAAAATGTGATTTTTCTAAATTGGTATTGTCCATTCGCTACCAACGTGGAGCATATGGCTTCCTAATGGAAGTTTTCTATGAGAACTGCTTGTTACTCAGTTGCTCAATCCCTCTTTTTTTCGAAGATAGGGATAGAAGGATGGGGCTAGAACAGGACTATTGGTTAGCTAATCGCTTTCGCTACATCAAAAACATTCATGACTACGAACAGAAGTCGTTTGAAAGATCAATTTATGAAACTGTCCGCGCCGGGACTTCAACCGGAGACATCCGTAGCCGTAACCAACTGCGCCACGGAGCCGACTATTCGACGGGTTATAAATTACCAATTTAATATTAAACAAATAACTGCACCCTAACCTCGTACTTCTTTCCTTATTTTTACCGAAAAATAAAATGACGACCACTGGCTGACAAACATCTAACGAAGTCCACAATTTGACGCATATTTACGAGTGGAATAACCACAGGAATAAAAATCGGGCTACTTTATTTTTAATTACCTTTTATTCACTCGAAATACTCTGAGCAAAAATAATTCCGAGCTCTGGAATATCGCGGACAAAAAGACACTGCGCCCACCGATACCAATTTAATTAAGACAGAAGCGGATTCGGTGGAATGAAATATCTACTTTTAGTTCGGCCCTGCTTTTTGTTTTGCTTTGCTTATTGTTCGGGGCTTTCTTTTAATTAAGGTGACTAATGTATTGTACTAATTTTGTTAAATTAAAAGTGTACCTGCTGTGGCGTTATTTTTACATTTTTTTTTGCTGTGGATATGTGCGTTGTCGGCTTTTTTAGTTCGCGTGAACTTTGATATTGTACATTTCAGAAATCATTCGGCCTTTACGCTTTTTTTTCTGTTCGATGTGATTCATAATATTAACCGTGTTTTGGCCAATTGATTGACTCAAAATTGAAATTGTTCAGGAGAGATTAAAAACTGTTTTTATCGAAAACATTACGTGGTGAGTTGCGTTATGAATCTTTGAAGTGCACTCCTGCACATTCTCGTGTTTGTGTCGATATAATAATGTGGCCGGGTCAGAATTTTTAAACCTAAAACAAATGTAAAATGATGTAACCCTTCCAAAAAGTGGTCAATTTATTTTTCTAATTTGCATAATTTGGCTGAGACCTGCTCTGTCGTCTTTAAAATGAGGTCCAATCTATAACTAATTTTAACGTATTTTTTGTTGGTTACATCAATTGGCCAAAACACCGTCGATATGAAATGTTTCGTTCGGAGACCGAGTAGAGCGAAATCTGTCGAATCCGTGGGGCAGTGTTCAACGTCATTGGCTACGGTTATGGATGTCTCGGGTTCAAGTCCCGGTGCGAACAGTTTGTGGTGTCTAGAATTCCCTCCCACCCTTCCTACGCTATAAACGGGTCGTATATCTATAACAGAGTTGAGAAACTAAGTAACAAACAAAGGAGTCCATATGCTCCGTATTGGGAGTGGACATGGAAAAAAGGAAAAATCGAAAAACCCTAATGAAGATTTATAGACTAAGAATTTCTAGAAGAACTATGTTTGATACTATACGATTTCCGCGGGACATGTGGCCTGTTATTTAAATACAGTCAATTAATTAAGAGACTTTTGACGGGGAAATTAATACTAAAGAATAAACCTAGTGTTTAACTTCATTACGACATAAAACAAATCACTCGAATGAATATTGCATTGAAACTATAAAACACCCGCCTAGAAATTGGATCGACGTCGGCGGATTATTATATCGTCGGCAATAATTACATATTATGAATGTGTACAGGAACATATTTATTACGATATCGAACAAAATCTGTAATATTGTCTTTATTGTATCCAATTTGTTTTCCGGTGTGTACCGGTGCGAGCCACCGCGTGCGAGTTCCAATCTAAATCGTATGCCATGTGTACATGTGAAATACTACATGCTTCGATGCTAATTATTATTGATATTCTCTCCTTCGATGACCCGACGAGCCGTATCTCGAAATATATAAATGGGAAATATGGCAAAGAACATTTTTATTCGTAGTGAATATTTTTGTTGAAAAATTTGAATAATTTCAAAAAGTACTTGATCGCTTGTTTCGCCGTTCGACATCTTCGGTGATGTCATAATGAGAAATCCGTCATTATTGAGAATGTCAAGCTTTATGTTCCTGATCGTTTTTTAGGAATCGTCGACATGAATAATTAAGCCCTCGAGAAGTGAAGTGAGCCAAGTGATAAAATGGTGAAACTTGTTTATTGAATGTTTTAGTTTAATGCTCTTCTTAATTACTTAGCTCACTTCACTTGTCATTGGCTCATTTTTTTGTTCTTCCAAAGTGGAGAACCATCAATGACATTGCTTCGGATATCGAAATATTCTGCATCGGACGTGAGCGAGTTCAGACGAGCACTATTTTTTTAATGAATTAAAGTAAATTTTGTCTGAACTTACCAGATTGACTTCCTTGCTAGCTTTCCAATATTTGCTATATTTTCATCGTTTTTTAACATCGCAAAATCATTAAGAGGAATTAGTAGGTTTTTCTCACATTTCTCTCAAAGTATTTGTTTACACTATTGCATTTTTATTTAACCTTTCTGGGAGTATGGGCGGACATGTACGTCAGTATAGTAATATGTATGTGTGAACATTTCTCTTTCTCTAATTTTGAAAACGAACTAAACATTATTAAACAAATTGCCATTAATAATGGCTATGAGGCGTCTCTTATAGATAGTCTTGTATCAAAAAAACAACGTAAATTAGCAGAAAAGATGCTATATTTCGGGAACTTGTCTAAAGACATAGACCGCCCTAGAATCTGGCATAGAATAAGTTATTTAGGTTGCACAAGCTTTAAAATTAAAAAACAACTCGCTGATAGTGTTAGACCGGCGTTCTATTGCAAAAACTCTCTAGGCAAATTACTTATTAACAATAAAGATAGAGTAAACTTTAAGAACAAATCTGGTATTTATAAATTACAATGCAATGATTGCCAACATTTCTATGTGGGTAAAACCACACGTACATTAGATATAAGGGTATCAGAACATTTAGCTGCCTTTAGATTAAAAAAGAAACTTCGACATTCGCAAATCACTTGCTAATGGAGAACCATAAGTTTAATGCGGATGATGGGGTTAAACTGTTGCATAAAAACATGGGGGATCATAAATTATTTTATCAGGAAATTTTAGAAATTAATAGAGGCCAGTTAAACTCCTTACCAATCTTGAATGAGCAGCTGAACCTTCCTAATTCTCCGCTATTATATCCGATACGTTGAAACACCTAACAGATGTCACTAAATGTGGAATGATTGTATATATTTACCCATTCGTCGAATTACATCCCGTCAAAACCCACAATACTATTATAATTGTAAAATCACTGGTATTTCTAAAAGAAGTTGAAAAGCGGCAATTCGCCTTCGGCAATCGCCACTCTGTTAATATGGTGTTTACAAAATAAGGATTAGGGCGATTTCCGAAATTTTAACTCAGGTATCGGTGTGGCTCTCAGGCGTATAATGTATTGCCTCGTAAATGATATTTGTCGCATTTGTATCTTCTATATAAGCGTTAGACACTGTTTACTGTCTCTCAGTTCGAGTCCATTCGTGTGCTCGAATGCCTGAAGATGCCGAAAGGCGAAACCCGGGTCGTTAGTGACAAAATACATGGAAGTGTACAAAATCTCAATAATCCAAATTTCTCTTTCCATTACATCGATTTGATAAAAGAAAATGTTTCAAAAAATAAAACACAATTAATTTGTACTACTTTCACATGTTTATAATGATCAGGGCCGGTTTCGCTCATCACGAGCATTATTAACTGAGAAAAAAAAATTAATTTTTATGTAAAAAAACTCACTCCACACAGCCATAATTAATTAATTACTCCTGGAAAGGTTAAATGAAAATTGTAATGTTTTCAACCCTGTCTAGCAAAGAGTTGACACATGTTTCTCAGAAATGCTTTTATTTTATATAAAATTAATTTTATATTAAAAATGAACTTCCACAAAGGTATACAGCCGAATTCATAGAAAATGCTTTTATTTGCTTTACGCCTTGACCAGATTAGGGTTTATTGTAGGTTATCGAAGTTTGATTTCATAGTGATTGAGACAAAATTTGTTGAATACAACGATTCTATCAAGATTTTTGAAATGTACCAAAGAGTTCGTTTTCTCGCCCTTTTAAAGTAGAATTAAAACTTTTTTCGTGATAATTGAAAAATTGATAATTTAGAGTCATAAATAATATTTCGTTGGCAACTGATCTTTTCTTTCTTGGTAATATTTTTTTATCATAACTTCGCAAATTAATAAAGGCGATCACACTTTTGCGACACTTCTCGGAAATTAATTTCCCTCCATCTTTCGGTACTTCACATTTCCATTGTTCTAAAAATTAAAAAAATAAATCGCGGAGGAGAATTTTTCTCAGACTATACAGAGGGCGATTGGTCTGTTCCGAGGGTTAGTCATAGTGTATAATATATATAGTTGACGAGAAAACGAGTCACTTTTGTAAGGGAAGCACTTCACTGAACTGGGGTTACATGTTGGTAAACTTTTTTGGCTCGGATCTCGTTTTTGATATGGTTGATTAATTATGGTTAGTTCAATGACTCTACGCCGGCCACACAAATAGAGCAGTGATTCTCAAATGTTTTGTAAAAAAGCAAAACCTTATTTGATTGCAACTTGCAATTGTTCGAACTGAAATTTATTTCGTCACTAACGACCCTGGTTTTGCCTTTCGACATTTTCATGCATTCACTGACAGTAACTAGTTTATATCATTTAAAAAAATATTCTCACCAAGTCTAAGGTACTACATTGATATTTGAATACTGTTTCGATAATGACTTTTAACCTTAATTGCGAAAATTTTCGCATAAACAATTACAACTCATAGGCAATTGGGAATTGCTGGCAACTAAGAATCAGTTTTCTATTTTATATTATTGATCAGGTCTAGTTTCACCCAGAAGTTGATACTGCTGAAATAAATACCTACTATGAATTTTGTTGTATATTCATAACAAAAATATCACTTGGTGTTAATCTCTCAATTCTTAGTGGAAAGGTATTATATTTAAAAAAATAAAACACATTTTTGTCTGTTTTAAATATAAAGATTTCATCAATCTCAATGTTATTAAATTTTAGTGGCGGATTCACCAAAGAAGTAAAGATTATCAATAAATAGCCCATTAGAACCAATGCTGGTTATTAATGATAGAAGTATTTCATTATGCCATGTCACTTTGTCACGAAGACCATATGTTTACGTATTTTTACATTTGATGGGAACTATTTTATAAGACTGCACAAAATAAAAACTTTACAATGTTGAAAGTCGTCTTGCTTATAATATTGTTTTTCTTTTTTTACAGTTGACGAAAAGATCTTCTGCTGTCACGGTGGACTGTCACCAGACCTTCAGTCAATGGAACAGATCAGACGTATCATGAGGCCCACAGACGTTCCCGACCAAGGTCTTTTATGTGATCTCTTATGGTCAGACCCCGACAAGGACACAATGGGATGGGGAGAGAATGACCGTGGTGTCAGTTTTACCTTTGGAATTGAGGTTAGTTCACATATATCGGAAAAGAGTCTTCACTGGGTAGTTTTGTATATCTTACAAACAAAATCTCATAAAAGTTATCTTACCTCATTGACTCCCAATTGAATTTAATTGAGCTTTATAGAGGTATCTTAACGGAAGTCTTACTTAATCTTACTTAGTCTCTCAACCTCTCTTTTTTTCGAAGAGAGTAGGGATAGATGGCTAGGACAGGACTAGTGGTTAGCTACGCCTACGCCCCGTGAGGATTGGATGGGTGGGAGGGAGTAGCTTTAGACATGACAAACACTCAGACCACGAACAGAAATCAATAAATCGATTGAGAGATCAATTTATGAAACTGTCCGCACCGGGAATTGAACCCGAGACATCCGTAACTATAGCCAACGACGCTACCAACTGTGCCACGGACGCTGACAATTGTGTAATTAGCAAAAACCAAATATTTTGCAGATTCTTTCTTATTTAACACAACAATACAAAAAAATACATTTAAAAAAAACAACCACCAGAGACAAAAAATTTGAAATTTTCAGTATACATTATTAGACTTACCAAGTCATTTTTGAGACTGTGATATTTGGTTACACACACACCTGCATGCAGAGGAACACCTGCAAAACCACCTGCTTTTTTTCTTGCAAACGAAACAAAAATATAGCCAGATACTGATTAGAATTATCTAAATATTAGAATCACTCGTTTCGGAATTATACAAATCTCTTTGATTTTCATCATCACCGTCAACTATACGCTCAGCCGTGCGATTGGGTGGTGTGTATGCTTTATATCGAGAACCTTACACACAATCTTACTCTTAAAGCACACCCAATCGATCGTGACGGCGCCTGTGTGTAAAGCAATAGATAGTTCATCCGCAAACTTTGCACACAGGCCCTGCCCAGCTACGACCGCTCTGGTGAATAATGTATGCCAAATGCTTCAAATATGTATAGGGACAGTTATCTCTCCATAATATATATAAATTATTATTTCTTGTTATCTCATATCTGTGTTTATGGTTCTATCATATGATCCTAACCGAACAATTCATTATCAGTATTTTCCTGTTGTTTTGTATTTCCCCACAGCTGTACAAAAGGGTTTATGAATGCGCTATTCTATTTATTTGCCGGTCCTGTATATGATTTGTCAATACTCAAATATTTGATTTGTCAATAGAATTTAATTGATGGTTTTTTCACACTTCATACAATCCTGAAAAAAAGGTTGTAGAAATAGTAATTAGCCAACATTCCTTATTTGCTCCGAAGAGAGAAGTTAAGGGACTGACTGGTATCTTTGAGATGCTCCATCATTAGTCCATATTCTTCACATTGGGTGGGGATATTTTTTATAGTATATACTTCAGTGGTCAGGTAGCAAAACCTGATATGTCTACATTTGTTCAGTAATTGTGCAGGAGAGCCATCTTCAATTTAGAGATTGTTTGATTCTTTTTGGCAAATATCTGTTGAAATAATAGTGCAGTAATTGTGTATTTTAAATGAATTTTGGATTTATACTAAATATGTCAAACCTTTGTTAGTTCATGCTGGATAGGAATATGGTAATACCATCTGAAATATAACCTAATATTTTTTATGTTTTAGATTGTCGGCAAGTTCCTGAATAAGCACGACTTTGACCTGATCTGCCGGGCGCATCAAGTAGTCGAAGACGGTTATGAATTCTTTGCCAAGCGACAGCTGGTCACGCTTTTCTCTGCGCCAAACTACTGCGGGGAATTCGATAATGCCGGTAATATTCCTCTTACAGTTTACCCTATCAATAGCGTTGACTGCTTTCCAGATGGATTCCTAATTTACTGTATTCATAATTCTCGGCAAGAGATATTTATATGACATTAAAATATTTGTAGGATAATTTTTGATGTATCATATATTATTAATATAAAACATTTATTATACCATATTTAGGTCATTACTATGTCATCGTTTGAAAACTGTGAAGTCATCTAATAGTGCTGAAATCATTACTGATTTCAAATATTTTAATCATTTGAGTGGTATTGCAGCACAGTTGCGGCCAAGCATTGTATTGTCTGTTATCTATTGCTAATCACATAATTTTTTTGTTGAATCATCAATATTTCTTCACATATGTATTATATATTGTTTTTATTATTGTGTCAAATGATGTTGAATATTTGAAAACAAATATGTAGCCATATAATATTGACCATAGGCCTGATTACTTTTCTACCGACCGATAGATACAATTTTATTTTTGCATGAACGCGAGGCTTTGTTTAGTTTGTCTACACATTCAAATTCACACATTTTTTGGATTTTTCCATGTTTTTTTTGTATCTGTCATCACTTGTATACGACAGAAAACGTTGATAGTATTAATTACCATGCACTATCATCAATTAGTACTATCATCATTTATGTCTTACCCCATCCCCACGTCCAGTAGAACGAAACAATACCACCCTTCATTTTTAATTTAAGAATTAGAATCATTGTTAACATTAGAAATAAATAACGTTGTGCTATCGTCACCTCAGGTAAACAAGGTTCCATCTGCTGTTTTTTTTCCACTTTTAAACGCAGCTTTATTCGCATTAAAAATACGGTTCTATCTGAAAAACATACAAATGTTACAGTGCATCAAGGTTCTTTCTGAATATATAATTACAAATACCGCGTGTAGGAAATCAAAAGTGGTTGTCTCTTTCAATCACGTATGTGAATGCATAAGTATATTTCATTCAAAAAGTAAAATTTTCTGAAATCTAAAATTGCTTCTGAACAGTTTTAGTTTTTGCAGATAGAACCTTTTTCACCCAAGGCGACAATAAAGTTAGTCTGAAGATGCTTCTTAATGAATCAAAACGAGTAACATTTAGTAACACAGCCAGTGGATTTACCAAGTTATCAATTTGAATTTTATATTAAAAATGAATTTCCACGTTACACCGCCGAATCCATCGAAGATATTTAAAATGAGTGTTCAGTGAAAATGCATACAATTATTTAACACGCCACCTCCTGCATTTCAGGTGCCATGATGTCAGTGGACGACACGCTGATGTGCTCCTTCCAGATCCTGAAGCCAGCCGACAAGCGCCACCTGCCCTACGTGCAGCTCAACCCCAACCGGCCCGTAACGCCGCCCCGTGGCGCCACCCTCAAGAACAAGAAGAAGTAAAACTAACAATCACATACAGCTTACCATCCGTCAGTCTAAAATAGAGTACTCTAACCGTTTTTTATATATATTTATTGTGTGTGTACATTGGGCATTTCCAGCGCAGCGAGAGACTGTTATCTTATTCCGACGAGAGCCCTCAATTCAAATAGCCTAGTCGCCTTAGTTAACATGTTCTGTGTTAGTATTCCGCAATCAATTTGTAAAAAATATCGATTTTATAATGTGCAATTGAATTGTCTTATCATTTATGAAGGGACCATAGGGTTCCAAGTGACATACGAACGGAAAATACACTTCTGATGTCGATTTTCACTAAACTAGGTTAGGTTGAAAGGAGCTCGCTGCTTTTCGACTGGTATTAGATTTTGTATCCAAAGCTATAGAATTATACAAACTGACATAATATTTCTTATCGGCTATCTTACCAGTCCTCAAAAGTATACCTACTGCTGAAATACACCATATGCCTTATAAATAAACGATGTTCGCTGCCAGTGTGTAGCATGCGAACTCTGATGGAATTACTTACTTCAATAGTGGGCATTTCAACGAGGAGTCTCTAAGAAAACTGGTATTAAGACAATCATATCGTTCACAATTTTCCAGGATCTTTACAGTAAGTAGTCTTGTTTTAAATATCTTTGGATACAAATTCATATATTGTTTGAATAATCTTTATATTTAGCTATTAAAATATCACTTGATGATAATGATATCAATATACCTCTAAAAAGATAAAAGAGAATATTTTAATTGTTATGCTTTCATTTTTTATTTATTTCAGCTTGGAAAAATTAAAAATATATCACGTGTGGTCTATTATGACAAGTCTCTCGCTGCGTTTTATAAATAATCGCACGATCCTACTCCTTCACGTGAACGTAAAAATTAATTACTCCATCGATCTCCCGTTTTGGACAATCCTTATCTGGCCACCGCAACCCAATTGTCACTAACCAAATTTTAAAAGCGTTTTATTCATGTACTCTCAACTCTGACTAGCGTTTGTTATACGGATTCAATAGTTCACGCATAGAAACAGCGTTGGGCTCACCACTAACCACATCAACACCTATTGGGCAGTGCATTTACAACAATATTGTAAGGATATCTTCTACGTATTTTCATGCACGAAAAATTCGATGACTAATTTATGGCTAATGACCAAAATACGTAAAAAAATGTGGCATGTAAGAGATTGATATTCTCTGATGAAATACTCCGTACGAAATTCATATCGTCGCTGTTCCTGCAAAAAAGGTCATAATATTAGTTTTGAGTAAGTTCATTTTGAAAACTATTCTAAACATTTCCAAAAGAAAATAAATAACTGGCACATTTTAGTTATTTTGACATTGAATTAACTTTCATTAGACACTCGTATCTCGCAAAACGAGCAATTTTTCTATTTAACGTTTTTTGTGGTGATATGCTCCAGTTCATCTTGGAGAAATGTTCGTAAAGATTGTCATATAGATCTCTATTGCTGTGTTCAAAATATGTTACTTACAACCTTGTTACACTGCCAGCTATTCTCTGTGAATGTGGAAGAATTAACAATGCACTGTTTCTCAAAACATGGTAAATTCAATTGTAAATATTAAAATATTGCTACTTATAATTACTTTAGTTTATATTATTGTATCAGCGATTCGAGCCGTTCAGACTCAAAGACATCGCTCTCCATATAAATTAATTTCATTCAATTGAAATAATACAAATGTGTTAATTTTTATGCGCTTTTCATCGAATCAATGTTTTTGATTGATTTGTTTTGGAGAGAAGTGTTTTTAGGTCTTTACGATTCATTAATTGTAATTGTTTATTAAAAAAAAATATCCACAATGAATTCGTCAGTAGAGAATTAATGACTTTTTTTTATCGCTTTATGTTTGTAACATGATTCTATTTATTTTGAAAATTAGGGCGTGTCGTCGAAGCAATCAACATAGGTTTTTGTATTTTTTTTTATTAACATATAACTAAGTAGCAAATCTTAGCTTTAAATTTTACTAGTGTATATCCAGGTGAAGGATTTGTTAAAAGAATGAATCATTTTTATTTCCTTATTTTTTTCTTTTAGAATTCCTTTCTATCGATAGTTTAGTGATAGTAAATATCGAGATAGTCTTGGATTTATCGTTAATCTGAGTACCTGATAGATATTGTCAAATATTTGATAAGTAAATATTTTATTATAGCGTATAGTTTCCACTTTTTCTTATATAACCCTCATTATTTTGAGACTTAATTTTAATGTTAACATTTGTTTTTTTTTTATATATATATATCCTGCTTATTTATATGCTATAACTGAGTACTCGAATATGCGTCAAGGACAAAAAGATCTATCTAGTCAAAATGAAAACTCCTTGTAACTACGTATTTTGGAATAATTTACTAGTTATAATAATCATAAAGAGAGTATCTGCTAAACATGGTTTGATTCTTTGTATATTTTCTTCACAATTCATTGTAGAATCAACAGATTTTTCAAGTACTGGAATACTTGAGGATGTTGAATGTCCCCAAAGAAGATACAGTTAAAAGGGTTAGAAGTCGGCATATAAAAAAGTGTAATCAAGTAATATAGATACCCCCTTGATGCTTAGTAGCAAAAGGTAATGTGTATCATAATGATAAGCAGCAACCCCATAATATATTACACAACATCTTGAGAAAATCGTAAACCACTCTACAACTATTGTCGCAGATAGACCTTTGTAACGTTCGATCCAAAAATTGTACCCCTTATAAAGTTTTCAGAACTATATTGATATGAATAGGCAGGATTAATGACTCAGTGCTACGATTTGCGCTACAGATTTCTTTTTTTTATTATAATATTCTTTTATACAATTTTTTGAATAAACTTTGTTTCAAATACTTATGCAAAGAGATCGTCAAATAGAAATCCACCAATAAAACAGTGCCACATTGTCTTTTATTTCTTGTATTTACACTCACTGATATCTGTTTAACAAATAATATAGACAGAAATTAAAGAAACTCATCGCTACAAAAATTTTATTTGGTGTCTTTCGATAAGCTTTTGTAGTTAGATCTTTGTTGATTTATTATTAAGCCAGTTCGGCTTAAAGTCAACATATTTGGATGTAGACCTTTCAATACATATTCTCAATTTAGTTGTACTAAATTAATAGAGTAATTTATTTCCTTTATGCTTTTACAACCTATTCTTTAAAATCACATAAATACACCTGTATATGTTGTAATATGCTTTTCTCCTCATAACTGTCAAATTTATAACTAACATTTTCATTACATGAAATAACTAGTTTTGTCAATAAAAACATTTTCATCCTATCATACTCAATTGCTTTTTTTATTTATTATTTTATATCATTATTGTGTTTTTTTAATTTATGTTGTTTTTTTTACTTTATATCACTCCACATAAATTCAAACTCTCCGATCGCTTAGATCGTTGTAAGTGATCTCGTGATTGTAAGTGAACATAGTAAATATTTATTTGAAGTGAGAGATAGACATTCCACTTTTTTTTATCTATAACAATGAAATAATTAAGCAATTCGCTAATTTAACAAATGCATTATACATAGGAAATATTTTCGTTGCCTAAAATTACATTTTTTTTTAAATGCAATATTTTATGACATTGAATGCAATTTTTACTGAGGCATAGATTACTTATCCGTAATTATTTAGCAATAAAATTTAGTCATCTACTTCAAATTGCAAATTTTCGGTTGGATGGACTTAAAAGAACCAACCGCATTACTTATTATTTCGAGATTTGAATCTTATATTATCGAAAAATGCTGTTAGATCTCTTTGATACAAGTCTATTCAATGTCCAGACTTACTTACAAATCAATAGGAGGCCAAATTTATATACAAATCCTTATTAGTGGACGCGAATCAAACTTGTAAATTGCGACATAAAATTTATAGTCTGACAATTTGGAGTAGATGACTATTAGATTTAAACTCCTTCCGTAAGCAGCTGATAAAATCACTCACGATATTCCCTCTTTTTTCTTTCATTTGCGTCACGTCTCTCACGTTGCTCCGTGCGTCCTCGAATCCGGCGTTGACTCGTCACCAGTTGAAAACGAGTTGCGATCGCGACGACGATGAAGTGTCCCAAACCTCAAGACCGACACCGCTAACCCGCCAATCTACTTCACCACGGACGTTATCTACAAAAGTGACCGACTGTTACAGTTAGATCCTTGTGCGTGTGTGAAAACTTTTTTTTCTCTTCAATGTGACAAGAATCATCATTTTTTTTTATTTTACCTTTTAATGTTTATTTTCTTCATTCTGGCATTGTAACATTTCATAGCGCACTGTTGTCGATATTGTGTCTAGTAATTTATGCAAAACGGTCCTAACACGCCGAATTAGATCTATTTACGTGTTTGCTTTGTGTACAATCAAGCAACCATTTGAATTTTTCTACAGAGCGGTAAATGGGATTATTCCACCCAATTATTTTATGTGACTTAGTACCTTTTTACATAAACACACACTGATCTATTATTGAGATAATTCATTCATCGCTTTCATCACTTGTAAATGTAGATATTATTTGCAGCTTGGATTTTTGAGTCTTCGTCTGGTGTATTTAGATATCTTGAAAATCCTATCGTTGAATGATTTCCACATATGAACAATTGGAGGAATAATGTTTCAGTACTACACATGACCATGATATAGATCCATCTGATTGAAGATGAATCCAGGCAACTGTCTGTCTTGTGATATATATACTTAATATGATTCCTCCAAGTTCATTGAATATAGAACCAATCACAACAGTGCGGTGTGATGCTATAATTTTCAATTTAATTTATATTAGCAGTAATGAGAAAGTTATATTTATTTCAAATACAAAAGAGGCTGTATCATGCAGCTATTAATAATCTTTCACATATGTGTTTTTTAAATGATGCATCAGTCGATTCTGGATAACGTGGTATACTTTCAAGAATATTTTATTCCTTCCAATACTGCTAATATAATAAAAATACATTGAATCACTGAATGTATAGTCCAATAAATATATCAAATAGTGAATGCCGTTTAGAACCAGGATAAATATTTCAAAATATGAGATACACCCATTTGTCATTTACATGTTATAAAGGATATTTTTGTATTTTTTTTTAATCAATAATTTCTAATAATACATTTTACTAGTTTGTGTTCAAATGCTTTTGAATTCAGTAAATGTTTGGTTTAACAGTAAAAACATATTCATACGATTTGTGTAATACCAGTGAAATGGCATTATACGTTAACATTAAAAAAGTAGCTACTTCTTTCATTTGCTTGTTTTGAAAAAAATAAATAAATAAGACATTTCTGTCATTCTAGGTATTTTATTCATACATAATTGCGTGTTTACTTATGCAAAACGGAACCAACTGTAATTTTGTTTCGAATGTTGGTTCCTTTATGCATAAGTCCAAATGTCGATGGCAATTTTCGTGGCGAAAATGACTTATTTATTCATGTTAATATTTTTTTTCAACTTCATTTGCGATATAAACTAAACGTCTACAGTTTAAGGTCACCCTATTGTCAAAAAGCCCATTTTGAATGGTTTTTTTTTTTTTGTAATGATTATTTATTGAATGAATTTTTACTTTTTTATACAAATCATTGTATTGATACTGTAAAAAGTGGCAAGAGATATTAATAAATATTAATTTTAAATTGTTATATTGTTAACTTGGCCTAAAATGGAATGAAACCCATTCATTGCTCATTGATTTCTCATTGAGAACATTTAAAACTGTAATAAATTCGTTTTACGATCCTGAAAAACTTGATGGCTAAACGAAACATCACAATAAATCTTTTATGCACGGAAGTCGATACGGGATATTCTGCTTTTCTGTTGAGCAACTGCTCAAGTACTGTTGTTGCTAAAATCTAGAAAGATGCCGTTTTCACGATAATTTGTCAGTATGGCCAACTATTCCAATTGACTTAAGCAATTATACGTGTTCAAAAGACATTAAAGTACAATCCCGAAAGGTGATTGATATGTTAGGTCTATCTACCATTTGGTTGGTAAATAGACCTAACATACTGACAGCAAATATACAGTATTCTGCCCGCAAGAACTGCCACATTTTAGTTGTGTAGTCTATCAATGTTCCATACCAGTGATGTTCACGAATTGCACTATTGAATCGTGAATCTAAACAAAATACGGCTATAACTTCAAGACATCTTCTTTTTAGCGCTATGAAGTCTTCATGTGCATATTTGCTCTCTATTTACCTGCTCAATCTACATTTTAGTTTGCCTCCATCATATCACACTGCATGTAACATACGTGCGACTGTGGATGGATCTTATTGTCTGCATAATTTGATTTCAATATATATTGCAAATTTATTTTTAATTTTTGATTACTTGTAGAAATGAATATCCAAATACAGGTGATTTTTAAAACATACTAAAAGAGTTTTTTTTTTTATTTTTATTTAAATTTTACCTATTTATTGACTTAAATATTTATTTGCGATTCATCTTTGGCACATACGTTTTTGGAAATGTAAATTATCCACTAGACATTCAAACATTTTTCAGATGTAAATTTAAAAGGGTTTATCTGCCTAAATTTTGTAAAATAAATGCCTGATAGCTACATTTTTGTTGGTCAATGATTATATCGTAATATACCAGTGAATATGAAACTTGATATTTGTTAGATATACCCTTTTAACATTTTGTACATTTTTTTCTACAGCATAGAGTTTATTTTATTTGTGACAAACATATACAGTTTGTAGTAATGTCCCTTATTCAAACATAAAAATGTAAAATTCAATTTAATATGTGTAAAAAATTAAAAATTTTAGTAATAATAAAATGGCGGGTCGTCTGGATGAGAATTTTTTTCCTGCAATATAGACATCTATCCATCAAAGTCAAAAGTGCACATTTTGGCTTACCAATTGAGGAAACAACTGTGCTTTGCAATCAATTGTTAATTAAAATCGATAACTATGATTATATATACATACTTTGTAATCAAAAATACTAAATTTGTGTACTTTAAAATCTAATTTTTTTCTGTTGGTCTTGTTGGTTCTTGAGAAATAATTTTATCATAAGTTTTTTTAGAGTAAGTTTATTAACGTTGGATTCATTCGGTCAGTATTTCCAACGAAAATTAAACATTTTAATTATTTATACTGACCGTTTTATCACTTGAACAACAGCTTTTGTCTAAAAATACTGACCGAATGAATAAAAGACATAAGTTAAGAGTGGAGTTAATAATTATTATTAGATTATTGTATTAGACGTCCCAGTGAAATGAATTTGAAAGAATATTCAGAGGTTTGAATAACGGTAAGTATGATTATCATTTGTAAGGATGAACATTTTGGATGGTTGATCTTTTTTATAAACATAGAAATCTTATTTTTGTCATATATTATCTAAAGCTTTCATTGTTTGTTATATGATTAGCTGATAACTGTAGAGATTCAATTACCAGAAGACGATTTCTTTATCTTCTGTTACTGTTATCCTTACTTGAAATCAGGACTGTGGATTTATGCCATTTGGGTGGATTCTTCAAAAATTAGCCGCTCTTTTTTTTAATATTCCCTATTTTTATTGATTTATAAA
Organism: Himalopsyche phryganea; assembly: GCA_022494535.1. Taxonomy (NCBI): domain Eukaryota; kingdom Metazoa; phylum Arthropoda; class Insecta; order Trichoptera; family Rhyacophilidae; genus Himalopsyche; species Himalopsyche phryganea. The sequence continues at coordinate 2,849,465 of JAGVSL010000039.1, forward strand.
TGCTAGCAAAAAAATACTTGAGTACTGCCTGTAATACATTAAAAATGGCCTATACACCGCCGAAAGAAAATCAGTTGGATTGGTGTCGGAAGATTTTTAATGACTCCACAGTCCTGCTTTACATAAGTTATTAATTTGTTAAAAATTATGGTCTTTTGATCTATAAAATAAATTTAATTCATTTAAAAAACACAGATCCAAGTGATTATTATCTAGCATTGTACTCTGTGAACCATACAAGAGGCATTTCACAAAAAAGTACTAAGTTACTTTTACATGTGTAACATACACATTGAAATTATTTTCATTTGTTTGTTTATATAAATTTGATTATTAAAGAAAATGAATTTGAACATAGTTTGCCATCTGTCAAAATAGAACACTGCTGTATTTTAAACATAATTTTTCATTGATACATTTTTTTTAGCTTTAGATATAACGTCATCTTTAAATTTTATTCAAAGATCAATAAATAACTTTTATTTTCTTTTTTGTCGATAATTCAATAACACATTTCATTGTATAAAATCGCATTTAGGCAGTATAAGTAAAGCTAAATATTATATAATATTATGTATTAATCTTTTAAAAATAATATGTTATTTTGAATTATGTAAAGTTAGGTCCGTATGTCAATAATGCAATATTACGAGTCCAAACACTACTCAATTTTATGTAGAAATGGTATTAGGAATTAGGCGTATTTGACAGACATATTTTCACGTATTCATAACCAATAAACATCTCATAATAAATGAAAATTTAAAATAACGGCTAGGGATATACAATAGTTCAGTACCTTTCAGCCCACTTATTTGGGGTATGCATCTAATCAATCACCATTCATATGTGGGGTCTATCTGGTGGATGTTAATTAAGATATCTATGGTCACCTCTCGATAGCTGGATTTTATAAATAAATAAAATTAACCAAATGTCAATACAAATAATATCTATAATTTAGATCAGCAAAATTAGATTGTAGATAGATCCATTACAGAAAGAAGTTGTGATTAACCTGCCATAGGTATAAACACAGAGCGTCCGGAAATGTTGCAAATAGCTGTTGACTGACAAACAAATTTTCTTTGATTAACGTTGTCTGTTGAATGGTCTTTCGTAATACCATGCCGCATAAACGTACGACGTAGATTTTGACATAGACCTCAATGTGTTTTATTTAATTTTGTATAAAAATGATACTTTCGATGATTTTCACAATGGCTATAAAAAGAATATGTACGAAGAATTAACGATGGAAAGGTGATCATGTCATTTTTTCATTAGTATTTATATAAAACTATGTAACAATATCTTCATTGTAAAATAATCACTAATTTAGCGCACGGAAAACTAAATAAAAGATATACACCAGTGTTTCTCAATGATAGGCCACTGTGAACCCTCAACATGTGTTTTATTTCTATTTTATAATAACCTACCTTTGACAACAATAATATATTTATCAGACTAAAACCCTCTCAACACCATGTCGGTAGTAGATCAATTCATTACATTTAGTCAGGGTTGACTCTTTGGAGACTTCCACAGCAAATATCTCAGAAATTTTAACTTCTCTCCACGACCATTGAAATAGCCTGGTCAGTTAACCAATCTCAGAATTTCTCACGAAGCCAGACCGCCAGGCATCTATTCTCGAAGCCTAGTATATGTCTTGGAATGCAGTGTTGAATAAATGACAGATTCGGGAAATAGTCATTTCTCACAAAGCCTTCGAGCTAATAGGATTTTCAGGATTTCAAAATAATACGAAAAAGCAATTTGGAATGAATATATTTTTAAAAAGCGAATTATTATTTAACTAAAAATTACACAATCGTCAATAACTTGTAAATACATTTTAATATCACTGAAAATAGAGTTATATTTTTGTTAAGTATTCATCAAAATTAATAACATTAATTAATATCAAAAATAAGTTTGGACGTTAGTGAAACACCTAATCCTTATTGATAAATTTTCTACCCATCGTTGACATATTGTAGCAAAGAATGTCAAAGGTGATTCTATGCCGACATGAAAAATTGCACCCGACCGACAAGATTTCGGGATCTATGATGCGGCAAAATTTTCGACAATATTGTTGCGATAATAGCGGTGTCCACACTATGTTTCTATCGCGCACGTTTAGGTGAGTCGAAGGAGAACGGACGCGTCATAACTGATGCGCACGCCATCCTGCCATCCACTACACCGTAATTCCCACGTGACCGAAACGTGCGACTCGCATCGCCTCCTATACTTACACTCTAAATATAACCTAAAAAAATAGTTATCAAAATTAGTTATATTTAAAATATGGATATCAAAATGTGACCCAGAGACCTGATAACGGATTTTATAAACTTGTATTAATGGTTTCCATGTTTATGGAAAGTGAAGAGCTCTGACAAAAACAGAAATCTACGCGATGTCGCGTATGACAAAATAACCGATATATGTATCCAAATTTTCACAGCCAGACATATGAAAATATTATTGATTAATATCTTTGACTTATTGCATGATTCATTAATATATTTTATTAATCATTCAATGAATAAGTATAACTTTTATAATAAAGTAACATTAAAAATTCATATACCTTTGAATTGTTACGTTTTACAGTTCGGTAGTAGAAATATTGGCAGTTTATATTATAATGTAATCTGAATAAAGTGTTGTTTTCAAAAACCTAGAACTCACTATTCATCAAATTAATTGTTTTATTTTATCCACCCGATTATTTCTTTTGTTCCCTATTATTTTCCATCCTAAACATATACAATAAGTGGTATGTGAAAATTATGTCTCAATACTCACTAAGTAGACTAACTAAAATTTATATTTTTAATAGATTTTCCCACTCGAAGATTGTCTGGCTACAGGTTTGCCTTGATTGACGAAATTAAGAGTCTTGTAAAGCCTCTGGTTACATCAATTAAATCTCTACGAGAGGTTTATACCGAAGATAGTTTTCGAAACCATCGTGATAATTTTCTCTCAATTCATTGATTAAGGGTGAGTGAGAGTAGGGCGTCGCCTATACTCTTTTACCCAAATACTTCGTTTAATTCTTTTTCTATTGATAAACATTTCGCTTGAGACAGCGCAAGACACCGCTAAAATGTAAATCTTTGTTGACATTACATTGAGATATTTTAAATTCAGGTTAGAATTGCACACTCCAAAAAGTGCCTAACATGAAGACGTTCCACGCGCCTCGGTTACGCGCTGTTTTGAGTGTTCATTTATTCCCTCACTCCTGCATGTTTACAGTCTGTCGCGAGCGAAGAAACGTTCATGAATTTTAGCGACAAATTTTGGTCACGCGCGATAGCTTCTCACAGTCCAGACCTCGCTAAATATCGCGCGTTCCTAAACGTCCGCGACGGAAGCATTGTGTGGAGGCCGCTAATGGCCAACATTCTTCGGATGTTTGACAGCTGTAAATGTTTCCGCATTGTGTGAAACTTTAAATTAAGGTCCACAGAATTCACGTATTCCCGCTATTGGGAGTGGAATTTCGACAGTCTCGTTTCATTTCGAGTACATTTAATACTGACACATACGTTTTTATTTCCCGCAATTCGGGTCTGAAATATGCAAAATTCACTTTAAATTACGTAAATTTTATTATGACTTATGATACTTACACACGATTTTCAGGTTACAATTATAATGCAATTAAATAATGTTGACATTATAAAACTGCTAAGGGCCAATCTTATGTTCGTATTGGTGGACGTGGCCTAAAAATGTTATTTTTTCACCAAAAAGCACGCGAAATGAAATGTTTTAGGGTTGAATGGTCATTCACCAAGCTAAATATATTCAATAACGTCGAAAGGAAACATTAGAACAATGGTTTATCGATGTCTTGTCACATAATAGCTGTGTATGTCACAAACTTAATTATGTTGGCCGCCATATTAGATAACTCGGAAGTGTCAATCTAAAATACATTCATGTTTGTATGAAAGGAATAAGAGACTAAATAAAGATTCCTACAAATTCAACTATCTTTATTTTACGTACCGCGTTTTAGTCTGCCGACGAGTCTCCTACTTCCTGAGGGTTGTATAATTTGACATTATAATATGATAAAATATCCTATTACAATGGAGTTCTACCAAGTAAATGGCAATAAAACTTTATCCCGAAAATTTTTATATTGGTGCCTCAAAATCACTTTGTCATGTTAGTTAATTTTTTTTCGTGTTCCCCAAACATCATTTATAAACTACTAATTTTACATTTTTAATAAATAGTAATTGTATTACTTATGTATTATTAACAAAATCATATATTTTCCTATAAATATAGTTATATTAAACGGTATTATATAAAAATATTTTGGTTAAATTGTCACTTGATTTAAAAACATTATTTCATGACAGATGATAGATTTTAATACAATGAAAATAATTATTTAGCATATAATCATCTTCCTTAAAAAATGTGATACACTTTGAAATGTTGTCAGTTACGTAAAGTGGACAAAGCAAAAGATGGAAACTCAAAGAACCTAACAAATCTTCAGCAATTTACATATTTGTATTTAACACACAAATCGCCATTATTGAATTCCCTTACAAAATTACACTTTAAATAATTCCCCTTGCAATGTTTTTCGATGAGCATGGATACGGAAAAATACAGAAAAAGTCGCCATTAGCAAAAAAATATGACTAGTACAATAGTATGTAGTAGACATGCTTCATTTGCAAACAAACGAGTCCAAGCAACCTAATCTTTGAAATGAAGGAAAGTCGCGAACGGATCATGAATTGGAATAACAGTCGTCATACTAGACATGTGTCACATCACGAAATGAACGATTATAAATCATGACAATTAGATTAAGTTTTGCAGTGTATTTTCACAACAATAGCAATAAAGTCTTATATTTCAATACATAATATCTCGTTTCCTTATTAACATTGATTTTAATTTGAATCATTCAAATTTAAATTATTATGGATTTGGCTGAACAAATATTATATTTGATAAACACACTTTCATATTCATACATATTACCCACATTCGGCAATATGGGAGGCGGCAAAACAAAAAAGTTAGTTCGCACAGAATATTGAATTGTAGATTTAAAACTAATTAAACATCTGGCACATACCATTTTGTTCAGAGTGTTACGTCTCTTAAATTTTGATCTTACACAATTACGTTTGTAATGGGCAAAACATATTAGTATTTTTAGGACATTATAGCTTGCGATAATTTATGTAGGATGTCGCTAGCTAGTTTTAATAATATTATTTAATTTACCACCTTTTAACTGTAAATAATAGATGGCGCCTCTGTCGTATATTTAAAGGCATATGAACTTCGTTCTTGAAATTATATATATATCCTATCTCTTCAAACAAACGTCACTCTGCCTTGAGGCGACTCACGAATAGAGTCTCTCTGATTATCATCAGTTGATAATGCTTGTGATGAGCAAAACCGGTCCTGATCATTATAAACATGTGGAAGTAATACAAAAAAATTGTGTTTTATTTTTTAAAAAACATAAGTTACAGTCCTAAATTGGAATGTAGCCAAGATCTTTTTAACATTAAATGTAGTTTAGTTGCCAATAGAAAATACCAAATAACCAAAAGCTTTAGTCGACAGATTTTAGACAAACAGAAATTCATCAAATTGAAAAATCAATTTATGAAACTGTCTGTGCTGGGATTCGAGCCCGTGAGATCCAAACCGTGCTCTAACATACAAAATTTTAGATTGAATTAGCATTCATTAGGTAGAACTCCGTTATAATAGGATAAAATATCAAAGTATTTATCATTTAGAACTACAGTTCTGACGATGGTATTAAGCCGAAATAGATATCAACTAACTAACAAAATTCTGTACACCTAAATACGTTGATATTTTATGTCAATACAAAATTTATATAAAAATCAACTAAAATCAGTTAAAACGTAATTCTAAAGATGGCGTGAAACGGAAACAACTATCAACGCATTTATATAAATCTTGTGAAACTAAATGCATTGATATTTATACCTTATTCTACCAAGTAAAAGTCAATTCAATCAATTTATACACCGCCGTAAGTTTTGTCACTAAAGATCCGGGTTTCACCTTTCGGCATCTGGTGCACGGATGAACGGATGGGCTGACAGTTAGTAGACAGTTTGTATCGCTTATTTATAAAAAAGAAAAATGGTCAGCCTGCCGTCAAATAAAAGGTTAGAAAATTACAGTTTTCTAAAACAACATTGTTAGTTTCAAAAAACTCAACCACGCAATGTTTCTTAACCGACACGGATGATTCAGGATTCGCGCTTTCGCGATCGTTGCCAACATTCTACCGAGTCTGTGAGTAGGTGACAGCTTCCTTTGGACGTGTCTCTCCCGCAGCCGACGGTCATGCATCACTGTGGAGGCTCGCCGAAGACATGTCCTGGCCGATCTTCCCCTCGCTCATTTCGTCGCCCAACGCCTGGATGATGTCAACCAGGAGTTCTTTGTTCAGCTTCGTCAACTCCGGGAGCTTCGCCACCTGCAATATACAATTCATATTAGTAAAACTTCTTAGAAGGTAAGGTAATTAATTTATGGTTTTGTGTTCTAAGGCATGGATGTTTGTGATGTTTAAATCCTCTTCTATCCATCCGATCCTAACACGGGGCTAAGGAGAGCAGTTAGCTAATCACTAGTCATGTTCAAACCACATCATTCTATCCTTACTCTCTTTCGAAAAGAGAAGTTGAGCGACTGAATAACAATTTCTGTTAAGATAATCTCCAGTGGTCCACATTGGGAGCTGACTTGGATGATAATTCCGCAATTCAATAGTTAAAATGAGCCCTTGAGAAGTGAAGTGAGCCAACTGATAAAATGGTGCAACTTGTTTATTGAAAGTTTTAATTGAACGACCTTTTGAAATTAATTTACACGTGTAGCGTTCGATAATTACATATAGATGTCGCTAGTTGATTTTAAAATATATTATTATATAACAACCAAATTTGAATAATTAAGATTTTGTACATTTCCATGTATTTTGTCACTAATGACCCTTTCTACATTTTATCTTGTAAATAATATTTCGTCATGTTTGTATCTTGTATATAAACGTTAGAGACTGTTTACTGTCTGTCAATTCGAGTCCATTCATGTGCTTGAATACCTGAAAATGCCGAAAGGCGTAACCCGGGTCGTTAGTGACAAATTACATGGAAATGTACAAAATTTCAATAATTTAAATTCGATATTGAAATTCCATCAAGCACCCTCAGTCGATGTCTTAAATTATATAATAACCATTTATCACCATTTCGCTGCAAATAATAGATGGCGCTTGTTACATATTAAAAAGCGCCTGTGGTACGTTCACTCAAAGCTTTATAAGTCCCTCCTTTTCTTACATTCGTGACCTTAAAGATTTGAAACTATCTAGCCGTCGGAGCTCTGCCTCCACTGTTTGATCAGTTCTCACCTTCTATGGTTCTACGGATTCCAGCCTATTGAAGCTATCTTTCCGGTAAAGCCTGCCTCCACTGTCAGATCGGTTCTCAATTGATATGGCTCTACGAATTCGAGCCTCCGAACATCTGATACATTGTCAGATACCTACATATTCGATCGCTACAAGGGTTAACCGCTACGGTTTAACCCTTTGTCAACTTCACTCATATTCTACGTTTCATGTTTTAGTGTGTTTATCTACTTTGCTTGAACCTACAAAATGTGTTAAAAGACTTTACTATAAACGATTATCATCTGAGCCTTGAGAAGACTTCTTATTTTAATTGTGACCTATGTGATATAACTGGCTTCTAACCTACAGGGTATGTGTAATAAAACTATTCTATACACATTATTTAATTTAACTTCTTACAAAATAAAATACTTTTGCAGCCTGTATTTACTCACTTTTATAATACTGCATGACACGCAGATTACCAAAACGCATGTAACCCATTTTTTTATAAAATATCAGTTGGCTCACTTCATTTCTCATTGGCTCAAATAGTCTTTACCCCTCGTTTTCCAAGTCAGTTGGTTTGTGTCAAACGATAGATGAAAAAATTATACAAATTGATAAATCAATTGAAAAACCAATATTATGGACGAAAACCCGAGAGCAGAGGTTGATGAACCTATTTGGTATTCCACGAAAAAATATATTTTTATTGTTGAAAGCAAGAAAAAAGATTTTATTTAATGAATTTCGACAGCTCTTTAGAATGTCTGCCGACTTAATATTATACTAATATCATTATATTATGTAAGACAAAAGCCATGAGTAATATTTGTACCTTAGCAAAGTTGTGCACAACCATGTTGAGGGCGTAGTTTTTAATTTCCGAAGCTTTCATCTCGTCGGCCGCCTGCAATATTGGGATCACGTTTTCGTAGTTCACATTGTTCTCCAGATTTTGCTTGCAGAACACCTGCAGTCTGTTATTCGTGAAGCCTAAAATACAAACAAATAAAATTAAACAAGGTCTGCAAAATATTTCTTCTATTTTTGGTAGTTCACAGGTTTAAAAACGTTGAGAAACACTGGTTTATAGCACGAAGGAAAATATACACGATTCAATGTGTAGCCTTTCAATTTGATTTTGAATTTAAAGCTTTTTGCCAAGCCATGAACGTGTTGCCAAGAAAAGAGTTAAGTAATAATTAACCCGATGAAAACGCTGGACATGTCCAAGACTTTATCTCGTATTTCCGGCCAAACTAGAAATAAACACTTGTGGATATAAGCTTTAAAAAATAGTTCAAACGTTTAGGTAGAGAAATTAGACATGAAACAGATCATGAAAATGTCAAGTAGAACACAAGGAATTTAATTTTTGAAAAGAGCTCTCGATATTCATTCTTTCGAATTTCAGTTTTGAACTGCCGATACGCAGCATTAATCACCAGCCCTATGTATTACACAGATAATATGTTGGCGGTGTATATGAAGACTGGCCGCAGCCATTTTGCTTGCAAAGTCGTAAATTAAATATTTTTCAGCTTCTTCATTTTCTCCGATTTATTTTAGCGAGAATGCGACGAGTTAAGTTTACTTCTTGTATTTGGGATAACTAATATATATTTCACATAATTTTCCATTTTTTACTGTAGAAATTGATCTATTTTTAGCCATAGTCAGCGTTTTAACAGATCAATTGACTGAAAATAAATTCATGCAAAAACGGCTTAAGCTGTACGGGTTAATTAGATTTTGAATTCAAAGCTTTTTGCCAAGCCATGAAACGTGTCGCCAAGAATAGACTTAAGTAATAAAATTAATACCAGCTGTGTGAGAAACAGCAAATCTTACCATAAAAGAATGGAGCCTGGAACAGATAGAGAGAATCTTCGGGTGGCATCTTGGTTTCTCCGTAGTAAATGTATCTCATCAGCGAATCAAATGAATCACGAGACGGGCATATATCACAGATTTGAATCTGAAAATGAATAAACATATATAAAAATAATTTAAGACATCGACTGAGGGTGCTTGATGGAATTTCAATATTAAATTTGGATTATTGAGATTTTGTACACTTCCATGTATTTTGTCACTAACGACCCGGGTTTCGCCTTTCGGCATCTTCAGGCATTCGTGTGCCCGGGTCGTTAGTGACAAAATACATGGAAGTGTACAAAATCTCAATAATCCAAATTTAATAAAAATAATTGTTTGAAAGCATATTCAAAGATGCAATGTATTTTAAAGTTACAATGTTTTACTACTATGTTAAGATAATGCAGAGATCTTTTGCATCATTCAATTTGATCAAACAATGATTGTAGTTTGTCGACTGCAACAGCCGAAACCCTTTAACACGCAATTGTGATAAAGAGTGCATTATATCGACACCTCCACATATAATCACGTAAGTGCCAAATGTGTGACTATATTTCTTTTGTATTTTCATTGTCTATGCACTCAGTTCTATAGGTAGGCATCAAGCAACATATAAAACTAAATTTAAAATAGTAGCACTGTCCCAATTTTAAAGAAGATACATGCTGTTGATTTGCAATTGCGTTATGAATCTTTGAAATGCTCTACTGTAAAATATCATGTTTGCAGATACTATATTATTTTGTCTAAAATTATATCATTAGAACTGCTTCCTAATCAGTCGCTCAGACTTCTCTTTTTCAGAGAGAAAGAATAGAAGAATGAAGCTAAGAAAGGATTAGTGGTTAGCTAGTTATACATATCAAACATTAAAAAAACCTGATATCATCAATGAAGACAGGATGGACCTTACGTTAAAAATACTCACGTTAACAGTATTATCAGGAGGCATGAAGGATCGGAAGAGAGCTTCGAAATAATCGCAGCGGGCTGCCAGAACGGATTTGTGTGCGGGCACCCTAGCCCCTGCGACCACCAGCAAGATATCGCACAAATCCTGCCCTCCACTCTGCAGGAACACCGCCATGTCTTGCTCTAACGTTGTGCCTGGAAATAAAAACACTATTAAGTCTTCTGGATGAGCTGAGTGGTTAACGCTCTTGGGCATTTGTTCTATCTGATTGCACTGTCAACGGGTTAAAATCCCAGAATTAATTTATGGATAACTGTCCAAAGCTTATATTGATATAATATTTTACAATTATAAAAAAATTGCTGAATAAAACTAATAAATAGGAAATACCTTCGCTGACTTCATCGGCAGGATCAGGAACGCACCTCGGGGCTGGCAGCTGACGTCTCCTGATCACTTCTACCATCAGTGACTGTTGCAAACTCTCAAACTCCGAAGACATCACTATCTGATTGTAGTTCGAATCCTTCACAATGAATCTAAATACAAGACAAAAAAAATATTTCAAAGCATTCAATGTTTACTTTTATTTTCACAATTCTGTTGAAAAACAATAAAAAAAGAATCTGTTTTTATAATATCACCGCCGAAAATCTTGTACAGTTGAATAAGAATATACCTAAGACAGTATTCCTTGACAGCTGGAAGGTCCCTGGTATCGGCAGCAGCAAATGCGTGCAACACGGTGTCGGGTCCGATACCGGCCCTCAAATATTTAGCGCACAGCTTCTGGAGACGAGGAATCAAAAGCCGTACCCCTGCACCGTACACCTCCATCACCAGCTCAACCATCCAAGGGCAGAAGGGTTCCGAAACTGTATGGAGAATTAGCATCAATTGAATAAAACATTCTGGTATAAGTTTTAACTTCTTACGTCACACATGTAGCGAGAGCAGCTTTTTATGGACAATAACACTCTTTTTATCTTCAACAAAATCTTGGATGAAAAAATGAGTTCATACCAAAGGCAAAATGACACTTATGCAATAATCATGTTTTGATACTAATGCATTCTATGTGTTAAAAACACATAAACTCTAAAGAGTGAAAAAAAATCATTCACATAATTTGATCACAGGTGAGTCATTACCAAGCCCTCCTCGTCCATATGCACTGCGGAACTGCAGTACCCCCAAAGCAAGTAGAGAAAAATGTAATATTATAATATATATAAATTTATGTATATTTTATGAAAATATCACTATTATTTAAGCGTTCATTAAGCTCGCCCGCGCAACGATACATTCAATAATTATCATAATCCACAGTACTAATATCAGAAAGTTAGGCATCTTCATGATTTTGTGCAGTACGGTTTTCGATGGAATATGTTCGAGTGGGCGAAGGAAGGGCACGGGGAGGAGGGACGCCAATGATCTGAACTACCAATTTGACAGTATTTCGTGTTCTGCGTGCAGGTGCGCGTGTGTCTAAATAAGCGATATTTTTCAAGGAAAAAAGACAGAAGAATCAATTATATATTGAAATAAAAATACATGTAATGTTTAATTTTAATAATTTTGATGTCAATAGTTAAATATAATCCCAATAACCATTTTTTTATTTTTAATCAACCGCAGCACCACCAGATATCTTATCCACGAGCCGCCACTGCTTATTACTCTAAATTTGAATTGCAATGTGTTCTTACAATCTTTCAATTTTGGATTTTTAAATGGTTTGAAGTCTAATCTTTTTTCATCTACTTAGGGCTGATTACTTAAAAATCAAATTAAATATACTTAAATTGATATATAGGTATTAACTTATAATATTTAAGTTAAAACAAATATATTTTGCCATACATCAATTGTGATTGATTTCATTTAGGTTTTTTTTGCCTATCATGTAGAGAAAAAAGTTACAAACAAAACTGCATTCATAACTCCAAACTGCCAAAAAGTCACAAGTGTGCTTTTTCTTTTGGGGTCAGAATATTTTCTTTATCAAAAATGTTTCCTATTATAAGTATCTTATATATATAATATTGGTGGTCAATGGTTGGTGGATCCCATGTGAGCACATCGATGTCAGTGGATGTGCACATAGTAAATGATGGGAAATGTTCAACCCAGCAAGTCCATCTGCTGGCCTCCCCGCGGCGACCATCGGGCAATGCAGCTTTGGCTGTAGCTAATAGCAGTGGGCAAAAGGCGAACCTTCCGGCGCCTTAAAACCGGTCTTCTGGCTAAGGGAAGGAAATCCCTGACAGAAAAACCGGGTTGAGCCAACCTATAGAGCCCTTGTGACTCAGGCCTCGGAAGCGCAGGGCTAATCACCCGGTCTTCTTAAATGAATAGATTACGACACCATCAATGCGAAAGCCTCGGACGCTTAGGCCTGCTAATGGACGACCCAGCAACGAAAAGGACATGATACTCTCCAACAACTACTCTATGAACATAGGCGCATACAATGTGCGTACTATGCGTACCCCAGGAAAGGACCTACACGCCACTCGCATCATGCAAACCTATAAGCTTGATGTTTTAGGGCTGAGCGAGGTGCGTTGGAAAGGCGCCGGGAAAAAGTTGTTGGAGGGCGGATTCACAGTTTTATACTCAGGTCAGGAGCAATACCATCGCCAAGGGGTGGCAGTATTGATGTCGGGGAGGGCAGCCCGCTGCCTTGTCAAATGGGAACCCATCTCAGAACGACTAATACGAGCCACCTTCAGGACGACTGATAGCTCGGTAACTGTCCTTCAGTGCTATGCGCCTACCGAGGAAGCCGACACACAGGCAAAGGATACTTTCTATGACTCTCTCCACGCGGCCATCTCCACAATCCCCCGTGAGAGACCGGCGTGATAGTAATGGGGACCTCAATGCGAGAGTGGGAACGGATCCTTTGCTTGGCCCCACGGTGATGGGAAGGCATGGCCTCGGTGAAGCCAACGACAACGGTGAGAGACTCATCGAGTTTGCAACTATGAATGAGCTCGCCGTTGGCGGTACAATCTTCCCCCACAGAGACATCCACAAATACACGTGGACTTCTCCTGATGGTTGCACAAAAGCACAAATTGACCACTTTCTCTACAGCGCGACTCACCGAAGGGAACTTCTCGATGTTCGAACCTATAGGGGTGCCGACATATACAGCGATCATGAGCTGCTTGTCGGCAAAATCCGTCTCAGACTCAGACGTACAGTACGGCCCCCCGACTCGAAAGAGGATCGACATCGAGAGACTGCAATTTCCTCGAACTCGGCTGAATTTCGACATCGCTGTGAGAAAGAACGTCACCAACTGTGTGCATGACGGGGGAAAACCCCCGACGCGACACCATTGAATCGGAATGGTCCAGCATCAAAGATGCAGTTGCGTTAGCCGCTCATGAGGTGCTAGGAGTCAGAAGGAGTGGGCAGCCAAAGTGGATGTCCGACGACACGTGGGGGAAAATTGAAGAAAGAGCGAGGTTTAAAGCACTGAGGGACAGTGAGACAGACCCAGACCGGATCGAGGACCGCCGGATAGACTATCGGTACCAAGATAAGATAGTAAAAAAATCTGTGCGACTCGATAAACGCCGATTCATGGACAACCAGATTGAAGCAGCAGAGACGGCAGCGCGCAGAAATGATACAAGAAAACTATTTAGAATCACGCGCGAAATTTGCGGTAGACGACCACCGACCCCGGGCCCATCCGTAGTCCCAGCGGGCAACAGAGTCAAGCACGGAGCGTGTTAGAAAGATTTGGAGAGATCATTTCTGCGGGTTGCTAAACCGTTCTCCTCCCTCGAACCCCTTTGACATACCCAGCGAAGCCACACTTGTAGATATCCCCCGAGCGCCAAACATTCCCGACCATGCACCGACGCACGCTGAGATCACCTCAGCTGTGCAGCGGTTAAAAGAATGGGAAGGCGCCGGGCGTGGACGGTATACACCCAGAGTTTCTCAAGTACGGCCTGGAGGCACTCTTGCAACCCTTGCACCTACTTCTCAGTAAGGTGTGGGAGCAGGAGCGTTGTCCGAGGGACTGGGTAAACGGTGAGGTCATCACCATTCACAAAAAAGGTGACCCACTCTGCTGCGACAATTACCGGGGCATAACGCTGCTCAGCGTGCCTGGCAAGGTTTTGGCGCAGATAGTCTTGGCGAGAATAAGGATTCCAATAATGTGTATCCTCAGGGAAAACCAGGCCGGTTTCTTACCTGGCCGATCCTGTGCGGACCAGATTCATAATCTCAGATGCCTTCTCCAGCAAAGCAACGAATTCAACAGCTCGCTGGCATGTTGCTTCGTTGATTACGAGAAGGCCTTTGATAGTCCGCACCGGCCTTCCCTATGGGACATATTAAAACTGTACGGAATCCCAACCAAGATTGTCGCCATCATCAAATGCATGCACGAGGGCAGTGAATGCTGTGTCAGAATCGGCGACGTAACGACAGAATGGTTTGGGGTCTCAACCGGTGTCAGACAGGGCTGTGTTCTGGCGCCGTTCCTCTTTATAATAATCTTCGACTTCATCCTGAGGAAGTCAATTCCACCGACCGAGGGTTTAACCGTTGCCTCCAATCTGAGGCTATGCGACCTCGAGTATGCTGACGACGCTGTAATATTTGATAAATCTGTCGAGGGTATTCAGGAAACAATGGACAGGCTGCAGAGCAACTCGTATCGCATTGGTCTCAAAGTCAATGCGAGTAAAACCAATGTGCTCTGCAACAGTTTCTGTCCAGACCCAGACTACCCTCTGACGAGCGCGGGGCAAGACATCGAGAGAGTCGACGGCTTTAGGTACTTGGGGGTACACATCACGGGAGATGGCAATCCGCGTAAAGAGCTCGCAATCCGATTAGGGATAGCTGGAGCAACTTTTAACTCAATGCGGAAAGTCTGGGACTCACGGTTGTACTCGGTCAGAACTAAGTGCCACTTATTCAACGCATGCATCCTGACAGTGTTGCTTTACGGTTGCGAGTCATGGCACCTCACCAAGGCACAGGGTAACCGTATACTGTGCTTTGAAAACAGATGTTTGCGGCGAATACTAGGGGTACGGTGGTTTGATTTTGTCAGGAACTCGGAGGTAAGAGAGCGGACGGACCAGCCTCTTATTACGTCCAAAATAAAAAAGCGACGATGGACCTGGCTAGGACACGTGCTGCGGATGCCCCAGGGGAGCCTGAATCCTGCCTGTCTCTTCTACCAACCAGGTGGATTCCGTCGCCCTGGAAGGCCGCTGATGACCATCCATAGGATGTATTCGGCGGAGCTACGGGACGCTGGGATGACCTGGGAGGAGGCGAGGAGGCTGGCGGGAGACAGAGTAGCTTGGAGGAACCGCGTGATGGCCATATGCTCCGAATAGGGAGCGGATATGGTTAAAAAAAAAAAAAAAAAATATATATAAAAATGAATGTATGTTTGTTTGTTTGTCCTGTATGCGTTCCTTTACCATTCATCCGATTTCGATCAAACTTTGGTGAATTGTTGTGCACAGACCGAGAAGGTTTCTGAAGAAAAAAAATTTAAATCTAAAAATAAAAGAATCAAATTCTGACTCTGAAAAACCTTCTGATTTATTCGTGTATGCACAAGACTATGTTCGGGACATGAGTCAGCCATAAGACAATAGTATTCATAACTCAAATAATTTATTTCACTTGAGCTATAAATATCATTGGAAATATGAAAACAATCACATATATTGTTTGAAAAGTATAAATGAATCACTACATTTAAAAAAATCGGGCTTTTTTCGGGGCTGAGAAAAATAAATTCGGACCGGGTAATTTTATGAAATTTCAGCCCGTGCAGACCTCTAATCCAAAAGCACTTCAATAAACAGAATTAAAACACAAACCCTTTCTTTCTTTGAGTGGCATTGCACACATGCCGGGTACTCACTAGTATTAAATATTTTTAGTAGTGTTTCAGAGTGACATCTATGGACGAAACATTCATGTTATTCATGAAATGTAGCTAACAAAATTTTTAAAAATATCTCAGTTGATTAAAGCATTCCTATATATACTAATCCACTAAACTTTTACTGTATAGGACGGATAGGGCGCCAGTGGTGTGCTAACAGTGACCTAATATTTTGTTTCAGTAAATTTATTCACGACATATATAATAAATCAAAATTGAACTAAATACGTTACGAGTTAATTAGTCGGTTGATATAGTAAATTGTTTCTAATTAACTTATATACAAGCAAACAAAAATATGTTTCAACACAGTTCTGACGATGGCATATTCTTTACCTTTTTCAGTTGGATCAATCCTATCGGTGTAAATATAATTGAGCACCATTCGGAAGGCTTCAGGTTCCGTCTCCGGAAGTTTCACTTGTAGCATGTGTTTATCACCCACCAAAGCGACAGCCCAGTTTGAATCTTTCTCGCGCAGGTCTCTCGCAGCCCTGAAAGACCACATTGAACTAATTCGAAAAACTGACAATACATCGCAGTCGTAATTCTTCATAGTCTAATAACACCAGCGGCAGCCAATACATATCCCATTAAGTAATAAATAAAAATCTTATGATGGCGTTTGTCTGATGATGCTTCTCAAAGAGGAGAAACACTTAGTAATAGAATAACAACTAACAGTAAGTGAACTGCTGTTCATTTCTTATTCAGGCTCTATTGATCAATCATCCAGTTCATTACTCAGACATCTCCAAATAATCCATACTGAGAAAATGGGGTATTGTCAGTAGAATAATATTTAGAAATATCAACATTTTGTTTAATGCAATAGGTTATCTACCTTACCATGTTTTTGTGGCATTTTTGAATTATCTAAGTACTGAATCAGATAGAGCGCAAAATTGTACATATTATAACTAAATATTTAATTCAAATATATTTTTTTTGGAGTTGACTGACAAATGAACCGGACAATCGAAGTGCTTGTTTGATTTGCACCAATTTTTTCAATCCGAGTAAATTATGAATGATTTAAAATTACAACCTATCATGTCAAAAAAAATTTTAAATTTAGCTGAATACAAATTTGTTTAATGTGCCAAAAAAGGCAGTGTTTTAATTTTTAAAAAATGCACAAAACAATCATGTAAATCAAATAAAAATGTAGCATTGCTCAAACATAGATGATGTAAATGGTGTAACTCCATAGCCCCAGATTTGTACGCGAAAGTTGTGTTATGTGTTTATATCTTCGGAATTGTCAGAGCAGTTTACGAATGTTTAACTTGCCTTATATCTTCCATTTTATTTAAATATATATTATTATCATAACTAGAATGTTTATTGTTACACCATTTTCTGATTAAAACATACGTGTGGGGCATTTTCGAATATTTATTAATATTAAAAAAATAATAAAAACGGTGTTAAGCATGCCAGGTACAGCTAAGTATTATGTAAATACTTTCTTTCAAGACAATCAAGTCTAGTGGTTTCATTGATCAATCCTTACTTGATTTTATTCTTGAGGAAAACAGAGCGGGCTGCCACGATGGCCAGATGGCACGCCACGGGTGTCTCGTCAGTGCCGACCAGGAACTCGACATCGCAGAACTGCCGCGAAGACAACAACTTACCAAAGTCATCGTGGAGAGTGCATTTTGGATATGACGAAAACTGAAAAACAACAGAAAATTTTCTACTGGAGTTACACTATGATCACTCTAAGAGATACATATTTTACTGTATGTGTGTAATGGACTTCTAGTGTACATGTCAATTGTTCAGTTCATTAGTCAGACAACTTGAAAAATTGTAACTTTAAATATGCAGTTATATGTAAAATTTTGCGCTTTATCTGATTCAGTATTCGGATAACTCAAAATGCCATCAAGAAAATGCTAAGGCAGATCGTCTTATAAAGAATTAAACAAAATGTTGATACTTCTGGGTCAGTAAAACAATATTTCTAAATATTCTTCCACCGACTATGCTAGGAAAGTACATAAATGTAAAACACCTGTTTATAAAATGTATAAAACTTCGATTGAGGGTGCTTGATGGAGTTTCAATATCAAATTTGAATTGTTGAAATTTTGTACATTTCCATATATTTTGTCACTTACTACCCGGGGTCAATTCGAGTCCATTCGTGTGCTCGAGTGCCTGAAGATGCCGAAAGGCGAAACCTGGGTCGTTAGTGACAAAATACATGGAAATTTACAAAATCTCAACAATTGAAATTTAAGACATCGACTGAGGGTGCTTGATGGAATTTCAATATTAAATTTGGATTATTGAGATTTTGTACACTTCCATGTATTTTGTCACTAACTACCCGGGTTTCGCCTTTCGGCATCTTCAGGCATTCGAGCACACGAATGGACTCGAACTGAGAGACAGTAAACAGTGTCTAACGCTTATATAGAAGATACAAATGCATTTGTATATAAGCGTTAGACACTGTTTACTGTCTCTCAGTTCGAGTCCATTCGTGTGCTCGAATGCCTGAAGATGCCGAAAGGCGAAACCCGGGTAGTTAGTGACAAAATACATGGAAGTGTACAAAATCTCAATAATCCAAATTTAATTGAAATTTAATAATATTTGATTTATGATGACCGTTTAAATATTGCTTTTCCCATTATCTCAATATGAGTTATTTGGAGATGTCCGAGTAATGAACTGGACAATCGATGTATACATTCAATGCTAACGTAGTGTGCATACGTCAGAAGCTATTGTCGCATTAAAGCATACCTGAAAACTGAACATCTCCCCACTTCTAACATTGTTGTCAACGGTGCCTCCAAAGATGAACATGGCGTCTCCCACGACAGCGCCAGCGTGGAACAGTCTGCCGGAAGGTTTCGATGAGTCCGAAGCTGGATGTATCACGGACCTGAATATTACAAAATACCATATAACAAAGTAATATTCATTTATAAGACTATGAAAGACTGCAAACAGATATTGCCTGATGTAGCTTAATGATTGGATTATGTAAAAAACAAAAATAATAATAATGATTGTAAACTCAAAAGACAAAAAATATATTTGAGGGGACACCCGGGTTTGAACCGGGGACCTCTCGATCTGCAGTCGAATGCTCTACCACTGAGCTATATCCCCTTGTGACAATGGCAAGATAATTACTCTTTAAATTCCAATGATAACAATAAAAAAATAATGTATGCTGATTAGGTAAATTAAAGGCAGTTTTCAAAATTTTTTTTATTTTGCTGACATCTGTTTTATATTTGGATAGGTAATGATTATAATAACAATAAAATGGTTTGTTTCTTGGCTATTGTTCAAAATTGTTATAATTTGAATCATGATAGTAGATTTGGCATTCCACAATTTGTGTCGTTTGTTTTTTAATTTTTTTCTTTATCATACTTAAGATCGGCAGACGAATAGTTTTCATTTCGAAGAATTCGATTTATGTAAAAATCTATGGGAGCATAGCGATCCTTCATCAGGTTGATTGCAATTACGGACTCAACGTTCTCATTGATCATTAAAAGCTTAAAAATCGAATAGCATCCCAGGAGACAAGAGCAGAAACCAAGCCGAGACGTTTGCAAACGATAAAGATACACATTTTCTTACATTAAAAATAAAGGGTTAGGTGGGTTTCATTCCATTTTACTGGACGTGGGGAGGGGGGTAAGAGATAAACACTGATAAACTAATCCCAAGGTAAATAAATTTAATAGTGGTGAGCAGCCTGTTCTATTTAAAATGTTATTTACCAATACTTGATTACTGTTAATGGTTTTATTCATTTCTAAAAACTGTAAGCTATTCATTTTAATACCTTTTTTATTTACTCGATGGAGTATTTCCACGTTATTATTTTTATTAAAATTATGAAAATTTTATATCGATAAAGATACAATTTGAACATGACACTTTACCAAGTTTGCGTATCTAGATCATAAGCATGAAGATCGTTGGGCAGAGTACTGTCAGCAGATCCACCAAAAACATATAGATGCCTTCCGTGTGGCAGCATTGTGTGGCCGTAGCGCCGCGCCGGAGCCGGTGGAGCCCCTCTCAGAATATGTTCTGTCGATATGCGAGTCCACCTGAAACAGATACACAACATAACAAATAAAATATAGTTTAGTTTCTATGATGTGTAACTAGTATATACTGGAATTAACATCAGGATTTGTCAAGCACCTGAACTGTGTAAATTTTATGTCACCAGGGTTTACCGTTTGATAGTTTTTGTATAGTGGACAGATTTGCATTATTTTTCAGAAAATTTTCGTGAATTTTGCAATTAAATTATCATTGTCAATTTTTGTAGCTTAAAAGATAGTCTTATAATTGCGTTTCTTTTGCAAGAATATAAACAACACTAAATTCACAAAAAGTCTGTATCCGAGTCAAACTAATCACTTCTGTAAAAACATATTATTGCCATTCTTATCAACTCTTTTAATCCAACAGGGTCGATCCATCGGCCCCACCTGATACCATTCTAATTAGGCAGGGATTAAAAGGTCTAAGAAAATGGAAATACATTTTGTTTAGTAAAGACAACTAACAAAAAATGTATGAATTTGTTTAAAATTAGACATTCCTCTCTTGATCTGTGTCTAATGTTGTAAAAAAACTTTGGGAATTTCGAAATGGGGGAGAAAAAACAGTGGGATACAATTTTGGCAAACGTCAAAAATGCCACGCTTTTAAAATAAGTGTTGCGGAATGCTAAAATTGATATACATACAATTATCATTAGCGTTATAATTTTTTTTTCACAATTTTCTCATGCCAGTTTTTTCCCGGCCTCACATCACTATTTGTATCCAAAAAAAATATGTCCAACATTCAGGCTTATATGATAACTTATTTTTCTCTTACATCCTTTCGGCAAAGTTGAACATAAACAAGTTATTGGTGATCTTGGCGCCGCTCTGACCGCTGAAAACGAACATGTGACCCCGCGCCACTGCCGCCGGGAAGTTGCAGCACGTAGGCGGACATTGCCCTCTCTGCTCCACCTCCTCCCACTGCCTGTTCCCACTTTCAGACTGAAAATAAAAATCAATAATAAATAATTCATAAGATCGTGATGAGTGAAACCGGTCCTGATCATTATAAATATGTGGAAGTAGTACAAATGAATTGTGTTTTATTTTTTAAAATACAATATCTTTCCACCAAGAATTGACAGTTAACACCTTAAAAAAAAAAAATTCATAAGATATATTTTTATAAGGTTTCATGTAATGTAAACTCACAGCGAGGTCAATTGTCCACATGTCATTGAGTCGGGCGTTACCATCGTAGCCAGCGTAAATCCAAAGTTTGTTGTCGTAGACGGCAGCCCCGTGAGCAGACCTGGCACCAGGAGTCCTAAAATGACACAATACATTACATTATAATATTTTCCTTAAACGTATCTAGCGGGATCTCAATTTTATTTATTTTTTACAAAACCTTCAGTACGGTGTATTCCATTGACATGACCGAAACTCGATGCAGACAAAAAAATGACTAGTGAATAGTGTGTGTCCAATAATAACCCTCGCTAAATTTAATAATCATATGTTGTGATTGGATGTCCATATCCTTAACTATCACATCAACAAAAGAATTAATCAGTGATTTATATACCACTTGACACCGCCCCGTACTTATGGGGCGGACAGGGTCTTCAAAACCAATCTGCAGACTCTTTCTATTAATGCAAATTTAAAATGTAATATCTCTCCTGATATGACAAACTACTCTTGAGCGAGTAGTTTGTCATATTTATTTAGTTGCCGCTGTTTGTTTACAGTTGGAAGTAAACAAAAAGCGTGCGCTGTTTAAAAAAAGGAGGAGTCGCTTCTCGACCTTTCCCAGGGGGAGTCGTCGGCCGACGAAGCGGCGATTTAGTCCACCGCTTGCTAGTAAACCCACTTACAGAGTTTAAATTAAAAATGTGTAAATCTGTTTGTGTAACTGTCTTCAAGAAAATTATAGAAACTAATTGCAATAAACGAGAAAGAGTATACGGATTACGACCGGGTTTTAATAAGAGACGAAGGAACCTGTGGCTCATCCTTTGTTTTGTCCTGGCCCAGGACGCGGGCCTTGAAGCTTGTTGACTCACCGCGCCCCGCTTCTCCCCGCTCTCCACCTTCCTCCATCGAGCGGCGAGACAGACGTTCGTTGTTTTTTTTCCTACTCTCTCACACTGTTCAGAATGGTCTCTAAATTTTTCACTCTTCCTTTACAATTAATTTCCCAGTAGCGAACACTAACTACATTCAAGCTTTGTTAGTATCATAATATAATAAGTATTGTACTAATTACATTTAGGTTGTACAATTATGTCTAATTTTCACAGAATGAGATTTCTATACCATTGTTTTGCTAGACAATCTTTTTCAATTTAAAAAAGGGGCAACAAAGGATAACAACTAAATTTACTCACTTTCCAACGAATTTCCATTCGACCCACTGCCCATTTTGAAACTTATATTCAAATAGATCGTTCTTGTTAGTCAAATTAGAATTTGCAAGAATGTCTCCAGTGTATCCACCGAAAACAAACATAGACGATCCAAACACCTAGAATATAAAGGTCAAAATGATATATATATCGGTATGATACAATGAAATATGTTTTGAAATCAAGCATAAGAAAATAAACATAGTATTAAGAAAGTTAATTTCAAATAGTCAAATGAATCCAAGAGAGATGATTATATATCTTATCAAGTTATTTATGCCAATCTAAATCAATTTCATGGACACACATTAAGTTTACAATGGTTATTTGACACCGAATTTGTTGTAAAAGTTCAATTGAAGGTAACATAATCATCAGCGTTACAACCCTTTGTGGTTCATGATCACCTCAAAGAAGCACCCGACCCATGTCTATTCCACGCCTATCTCTCCAAATCCACAGCCTGAGGATGTGTCAGTTTCAAAACAGTTCAACAATACATCATTCCTCCAGCTGGGTATCAAAGTCTTTTGGTGATTGGACATTATAAATAGCCTACAAAGTGGTTGTGTCCCAAATTGGTTTACCAGGTGTCCATTAAATAACATGAGCAGTTATTTAACTACATTACATGATTTGCATAAACAGATCTATACATATTTTCAATGGATTCGGCGGTAACTTTGTAGAGTTCATTTTTAATATAAAATTATAATTGATAGCTTAGTTATTCCACTTGGTTTATCACTAAAGTGACGCGTTTCGCTTCTTTAAGAAGCATCTTCAGACTAACCATATCGCAAGATTATTCATTTATAAGGTAAAAAATGATTCTAATTCTTACATTAAATAAAGGGTGGAGGTGGGTTTTATTCGTAAAGAATAAAACATAAATTAACAATCAAAGTAATGAATTTCCCTTATTAATACATCGGTCGATGGTCACCCTAACTTGAAATAGGGTTTCTTGGAATTGCATTTAAAAAACCCTCCTCACCTCTCTGTTCAGTCGTAAGGTGGTCACTAGTCCAGATGTTAATTTCTTAGACACAGCGATAGGATTTGTCCTATTTTATTTTGTATATAATCGTTATAAACTATTTGTTTGAATTAGTTTGAGTCCACTCATGTGCTCAAATACCTGAAGATGCCGAAAGGCGAAACCCGGGTCGTTAGTGACAAAAAACATCAAAATGTACAAAATCTCAATAATTCAAATTTGATATTGAAATCCATCAAACACACTCAGTCGATGTCTTAAATTATAAGTATAATAAAATTAACAATGAATATTTGTTCAACACTTACGACTGCCGAATGATGATACCGCGGAGCCGGCGGATTTCCGAGATTTATAGCTCTAACCCATGATTTTTCCTTCACGTCGAATCTTATCATGTCATTGAGCATAGACTTCCTGTTATCTCCTCCAAACACATAGATGGAATCATTGTATGCGACGACAGTATGTTTGCTCCGTCTGCAAAAATAGAATGATACAGTTAACTGATTATCATATACATGGAAGACTCTTACAATCCTGAGGCAAGTCAATATCTGGAATGTCAATAAATAAAACATTGAGAAGTAATTAGAATGTAATTCAAGTGTTCTAAGGTTCTGTTGCATAAATGATGCAGATATTGTTCTCTAGCATAATAGAAAAATTATAAAATTAATTTTGATGTCTTCAATGGTAAATGGTGATGTAAAAATAAAATATAAATAAAATATTTTGATATTTAAATTATGATGAGGTTCATAACTGCACTAAATCCACGTTCTACTAAAGAAAGACGAGAAATCAATCAGCAGTAGTGACCCATAACGCAAGATATAAAATTGGTATGTCTTTGTAACCAGAATTTATGGTATCCTTGTTCAAACATTGATATCCGCTCCTCATTTGTGGATAATACAATAAATTGTTTCTATATTAGTATGGATTGATCCGAGTTTGTGGATCTGCTTGCAAAAGGGTCTAACACCCAACAAATCGCTACCAATTTATTTCAACTTTCATAATAATGAAAATGTTTCACAAATATTTTTTTATATTAAGCCTTTCGCGGACCCCCAAACGTTGCCCACGCGCCCCCAAATTATTTTTAATTTGCCACAGACCCCTCAACAGTCACAAGTACCCCCGGGGGTCCATAGGAACCACTTTGGGAACCACAGCAGTAGAGGAAGAATGATGCAAAACAAGAAGATATTATTAATTGCATTGATCACAATACAGCACTGGCTTTTGTTGACATTATTGGAATATTTCAACCTACAGAGAGGAATATAATGATAGAAAAACTTTTAAAAAAATCTTTTTTTTTTACTCAAGTCGTTAATTTAATTTGGAAAATAAACCTCTAAAGCCCCAACAGCTTCAAACTGACGTGGTAATAAATACTGCATTCTTCATTAAAATTCATTTCAGTGGAAAAATTATCTAAAGATATCTACCAACTGATCATCATTACGTCAGTTGACAATGCTCGTGATCAGCGAAACCGGTCCTGAATCATTATTAACACGTGGAAGTAGTACAAAAGAAATTGTGTTTTATTTTTAAAATATAATGGCTTTCCACCAAGAATTGGCAGTTAGCACTTTAAAAGCGATTAAAGATACATTATTTGGACACATGCTTTATGAGGTTAGTTTCTAATCTATAAACAAAACTGTATAATATCTTAATACTTTTGTAAAACAATCCAGAACGCAACGGGTTAATGTCGTTAAAAGAACCACAAAATCTGACAAAAATCACAGATTTTCTGAAATCAAATCTCTAATTATGTATTTATAACAGTACCCGTCATAGATGGTGGTATGGAAATTGAAATACTGAATGTCTAAAGCAGCTAGTATGTCGAAACTGTGTGTGCATTGCATAACATTTTATTTTATAAACATACCACAAACGCTTAGCTCATGAGAAAATTTCATACCTACATGTGAAATGTGATAATAATAAAAAGTCTACAGAGCGGTCTGGGATATTACATATAATATGTACATAAAAAAATTATTTAGGATACTTGAGAGTTTACTGAAATTAAAAACAGCAAGCTGCTTAAAAACAAAAAACAGTTACCTAAGCACTAGTTCTGCCCTAGAGCTATTCTTCTATCCCTACTCTCTTCGAAAAAGAGAGGTTGAGCAACTGAGTAACAAGCAGTTCTCGTAGAAAACTTCTCTTGAGATACCTCCATTTTTTTTTAAACTATATCCGCTCCCTATTCGGAACATATGGCCATCACGCGGTTCCTCCAAGCTTCTCTGTCCCCTGCCAGTCTCCTTGCCAGGTCATCCCAGCGTCCTGTAGCTACGCCGAATACATCCTTTGGACGGTCATCAGCGGCTTTCCAGGGCGACGGGATCCATCTGATTGGTAGAAGAGACAGGCAGGATTCAGGCTCCCCTGGGGCATCCGCAGCACGTGTCACACCTCCATTAGGAGGCCATAAACTGCACACTAGGAGCGGACATGGTATAAAAAAAAACAAAAAAGTAAATAGATATTCTCAGATATATGTGCGCCAGTTGTCTCAGGCTCAGTGGTAAGAAACTATTTTCTGCAAACTTCGCCTCATACCGGAGAATGTATACCTGGCCCCGACAAACTCATCACACTCTAGCATTCGTTTCCATCTGTGGACCGTCTCAAATGGGCCAAACTCCAAAGTCAGACCCGTGTCAAGATCTGATTTATTAATAGATCCTTCAGTCATGCTGAGTGACGATTAAGATCTGAAATCACAATTCATTTACGTTAATCGCTTGAAATAAATGTCACATATCACAATTCCATCACAGCAACACAAAATATGTTGTCTATATTTTTAATAATGTAAACTAAGACAGGTTTCTCTAACATTAATTCTTTTTTAAATTGATTGCCGGCCTAGTATTAATTGCCTTCACGCACTTCAGTTACAGACACTTTGTAAATTAATTTATAAATTTGCGCCGAAAGGCACGGATGTCTGCAATTCCCTTCAAACCATCCGATCCTAGCAAACGGAGTACAACGAAAGCGATTATCTAACCACTAGTACTGTCCTACCTCTGTCCTCTATGCTTTCTTCCTAAGAAACGTGAAGGTTTAAACAATTGAATAACTTCTTCACTTGATACTGCTCGCGATGAGCGAAACTATCCTGATCATTGTAAAACTGTGGAAGTAGTACAAAACAAATCGTATTTTTTTGGCTCGAACTGAGTCAGTTCCGAGTCAATTCGTGCGCTCGATTACCTGATGATGCTGAAAGGCGAAACCCGGGTCGTTAGTGACAAAATACATGGAAGTGTACAAATTCTCAATAATCCAAATTTGATATTGAAATTCCATCAAGCACCCTCAGTCGATGTCTTAAATTATATTTTAAACTGTGTTTACATACAAATATATTTTGTTTATGAACTAAGTACAATTTTACAATACCCCTCTACATATTCCAAACACCTCAACAAGCTCTACGGGACTTAATTAATGGGAAACGCTGTTGTAAAGATATACCAACTATTTACCTGACAACAGTTGAAAGACTTATTTATAAAAGTTGCTAGCAATTTAAGTAATGTACTGCATTAATTAGTTAGCTTACTATGTGACTTTACAATACATACGTTTAATATTGAGTGGTACATAAGCACGGAGATTTAAAATATCTTAAATGCTCAACTTATTATATTTACATCACACCATTATCCATTTTAATTCCAATTTCACAACATTATTGTTACCAGACAATGAAAAATTTAAACGTCAAATAATTAGTATTGTTGAATGTTTATTTATATAGCAGCCCATAACAAGACCAACTAATTTATTTTAGTATAATTGTTTAATGACATAAACATACATACATACGATTTTTATATTTTATTTATTTTGAAAACTGGATGATTGAACACCGTGTTTTGACAATTTAATTGGGCGAGTTTCTGCTTCTTATTACATTCTTTATGTAGGGCTGTCTAATGAATATATGAAGTGGCCACATAAGTATACTTTAGTTCAATGTAAACATTAACCTATTTAATAAATTAATTTATGTTCTACCAAGCTCTTATGCTTTCTTTTTTGTAAAAAATATTTTCATTAGATTTAAACCAAAAATACAATTATTTAAAATCTTTTTAGTTACGTCGATTTAAGCAATAAATTGGGTTCCCAGCTGAATAGCAATTGCTTATTTTGGATTTCGGCAACCTTATAACCGTGAAGATTGTGCTAGATACCTACATGATTTAATAAATTTAGTACCTACCTATTTTATACTGCTCATATAATTGATGAAAAAAAAATTAAAAGCAATAAACTTTATCATATTTCTTGTATTTTAAAATAATGGTACGATATATGACTCGCTGAGACGCTAAACACGCTCCTGAAGGTTTTTAGAGTTTTTAGTAGGTAAATCACGAAAAACTTTTATGGACAGTATGATAGTTTTCAGTATAATATAAATTATTTAATGTCTTTCGGTGTATAAATATTCTTTTACATTGTCGTTTTCTCGGAGCGCGTCAACCGCATAACACAAGGTTCGAGATCGTGTAAAAAACGATCTTTTTAAGTTTGGAATTTTTTTTAATTTTGAACCTGGACGAAATAGTACAGAATTTTAGACTTGCAACTGAAAAAAAATGATAGATCTATCGATAGAGCACATACTTACAGGAAAAACTTATTGTATTGAAAAATCGCCAGGTGCGTGTTTAGCGCCTTAGCGAGTCATATTACACACATGAAGAATTCTTATGGTGCTTTAATAATTTTGTCTGAAAATGAATGTCAGTGGTTCAATCAAAGTAAGTAGGTAGGTAATTGATTTCAATATCATCATAAATGAAATTTTCTTATCTTAGAAAATTTATTATATTAATCAAAAATAACATTTGAATATGAATTGGTTCTGCAGGCACCGTATCATCAATTTGATCAAACAAGTAGATAGTTATGATCTAGTTACGAAATTCCACTATACAAAAAATGATGATGAAACAGCTATTTCTAGTGTTCTAAAAAATTTTAATTCACTTTAATTATATCTTATGAATTTATAAATATACTGCATTATATATTATTATTACAATGAAATATTTAATTACAAGAAATCTAATATTTTCACAGAAAGCTTGCTTTATTGTTAGTTTTATATTTGTTGTTGAATTATATTTTGTTAACAAAAATCAGTTGAAGGAAATCCAAATAGTAATTCTTAATTGTAATCCATAGTAGAAAATAAACGATTTAATTGTTAATAGTAACTACGTACCTACCTAGTTAACGAAACACTTCATAAATAGGCACCAAATTCAAAATTTTCAAATATACTTTTTTTGCATATTCAGTTGAAGCAATTCGTAAGTTGCTCTTGGATGAAAATCTGATTAAAGTAATATTGACGACTTCAATTGTTCACAGAAGACATAATATTAATCAGTATTGAAGTTTATAACATATTAATTACATATTTTACATGCAATTTGAACTATTCAAGTATACCCAACATGATATCTTTTTGAGCACTTCATGCTACAAAACTACCAACAGAAATATTTCAAAGCGGAAGTTGGTAGCAGGATTTACGTCACAGCCAGGGCTGAGTAGTAAAGATCGAACTATTCTTGTGTTGGCGGGCGCGGCCATCTTGGTAAAATCGTGAGCTGGCGATTTAGTGCAGTTGGTGACAAATCGTAAAACATCAAAAATGTCGGAAAGGGAGGATAATGTTTATAAGGCAAAGCTGGCTGAACAAGCCGAGCGCTACGATGGTATGTACATATTTCTATATTTGTGTAATTATTTACTGAGATATACATCCCCAAAATTTGCCGACAGTTGAAGGGCGATTTGACGCTTTTTACTATGGCTGGTGATAATGCTAAGCACCGACACCCATATTTACCCAATATAAATGGTTATAATGCTCTCCAGTGAATCTGCTGTGTTGTAATTTGTTACTTTACGCGTTTTTCCAATGATATAGTTTACTTAGCGGTTAAGTCCTAGGTTGGGTCGGCGATCGATGCGTCATCGCCCGGTTCGCTACGATTTCCAATATTCTTATTGTACTCATATCTATCAATGTTTTGGGCCTAAAATGCTCCATTTGATGTGTTTTACTCTCAGAATTATTATTTATGTATTAATATTCGGTTAACTATCGTAATGGATCGATTTGCAATCCCTAAATTATCATCTGTCAACTATACATCTGATGTTAGGTGTGCACTTGATTTTGATAAGTGACCCCTCCTTGAAATAAACAATAAAAACCATTTAAATACCTATCCAAGTATTGCAAAATGTAATTTTTTAAATAAAACCGTTGTAAAAAGTGTTTTTTTGAAAATACTGTGTCCAATGGCGAATATCGTAATCAACCGCTTGTATTTCATATTGATCTGGAATGTCTCGCTCGAAAGTTTTTTTCGGTTTTTTTTTCACTACCGATTCATTTATAAATCATGTTTGCCTGGAAAATATATGTTGTAATTATTTAATTTCGTGTAAAATAGTTATTTTATTCCATGCGTTCTTATTAATTTTGCTTAATTCTAAGCTCGATTCTGCTATTTTTATTTACCTTTCTGTCTATCAATTTCCGTGGCGTACTTGTGTTTTATTACGAATTATTTATTTTATATTCACATTTAATATTCGTTTGTTTGTAAGGCTCCGTTAAATAATAGTTTTTTTATGTCAAGGTTTTTTGATCTTTGGCCTTGAAATTCGCCGTTTCAATGTTGAATAATGTTGCCATGTCTAGAATGCACCAAATCCCGCTTTTGTGCGCCCAGACAACTCGAGATCATTCGAGATCCTACTCGCACTTCTATCGCATTGTATTGATTTTCTGCGATATTTCTCTATTTAATTCATTATAATTTACTCGGTAACTATAAAATTTACACAATGTTCTTTAAAGCTACGAA
This sequence comes from Himalopsyche phryganea, assembly GCA_022494535.1. Lineage (NCBI taxonomy): Eukaryota > Metazoa > Arthropoda > Insecta > Trichoptera > Rhyacophilidae > Himalopsyche > Himalopsyche phryganea. Next base: position 2,880,078 of record JAGVSL010000039.1, read on the forward strand.
TGTTAGTTAATTTACCTTAAATATATATGGTACGTTAACTTTTTACTGCTAGGAATAATAATTATGAGTCAGATATTTGAAAATGGAATGCCCGTTTTTTGGCTATAAGGAAGGATGCTTTAATTAATGGAATGCGGTTTTTTTGTATTGTATTATAGCGTCTTCCGAGGAGAACTTTTATGTTTTATTTTACGATTTCCCTATATTACTGATAATCATAATCTGATGTAGATTTTAACAATTTTCTTTGATACTTTTACGATAAATTACAAGGTTGAGAAAATTTCAACGGTGAACCTGTATAGAGACCTTCACAACGTGGGTTTTCATTGCCAAATATGACTTATTCAACTGTTCCATAACAAAAACATACAATGGACAGGCGAATAAATGCATATTATAAATGACTGTATGTACATTCTGTGATTCCGAAAAAGCTTAATCACGAGACAAGAATTTGTTAATATATAATTATACCACGTCCTCCTATTATAGGTTTCATGATATTACGGTATTTAACGAGGTCTGATAGTAAGCTTAGCGCTCTAATGCGCGATTTTAACGCAACTAGAAAACGTCGCTGGTACGTATTATCATGCACATGCTTTGAAAAAATCAATGCCCGCAATGCCGACTCCGGCTCGTATAACGGAAGCGAACAGCAACCACTCGGCCACCACGGTATATATCTGTCTCACTGTATTACTATTTTTACAATAGATATTATAGCGTTCGAAGTAAAGCTCGAATTTATTTATGTTATCTCAGTTTTTTTTTTATATACTTGAAGAAGTTATGAGATAAAAATTATGATATTAAATTTTGCGGCTAAAGACACGATTCGTGACTCACGGATCAGCTGATCGATGTTTTTTTGTTGCGTAACATTTTTTTCTGTTATCGCTCTGCAGTGCGCTTCCGATGAAACACATTTTGTGATTGTGCACGTTCCAATATTATTTAATTACTAACAGCGCATTCATCAAAACGCTATGCATTGAAGGAGATGGCCGCCGCTAAATGGGGCTTAAAGTAAACATGATTCATCACTGAATTAGCACGTAATTGAATAGAATTTCTAACGCAAACCCACCCATTCCCCGCAGCAACGTTTCTAAAACACCGGAACGAATCCCGCAAACTGTCTTACTAAAGCTTTAAAATATATTTTTTTTTGGTAAACCCTCCACCATCCATTATGCATGTACGTACACGCGTCGCCTCAGTCAGAATAAATAAAACGAGGTTACCTCACACAAGATATTTCAATGTGACAAAAATTCATCCAAATCCTACTATAGTACATCCGTCCTGTCTAGTCTAATTTTCCTTCAGGGCAAAATTTTAATCATAAATAACGTTTATACGCTGCGGAAAATACTAAACTCTGAGGAAGATGTGAAATCAAAGCGATTCGTGGTTGGCACGGCGAGTACTTATAAAACTGTAATAAATAGTAAAACCAAATAGCTGGCTGATTAATTGTTTTCTTTACTAAAATTTGCATATTACGTTGCCCTTTGCAGTTAATATAACGATCGCATCAAAAGGCGTGGTTTTAAATATTACAGTCCACGGTGGGAGATCTGATTATAATTACTTACTGCTCCCCCCTGGTAAAAACAAAATATTGATTCGAAGTCATCGTTAATTCACATTGCGAATGTCTCGTAAAAATATTTGATGCTTTTCATTCCGTCGACGAGCTCCACCATCGCGTGGGTGTTATTTTTTTTTATTAAAATCGGTAAATATTTTCCGTCTCGCCAATTAGGGTATTGAAATCGTCACACCGAAGTGATTCAGAATAGATAATTCTGTGTAAGAAAATTCAACGGCCTCGCCGTAATTGTAATTATTCTCAATTTTCGTGCCTGTTCGGTCAGGTGTTGATGCTTGGTACTCGCGATGCGAGATAACAGTAAAATTAATTACCGGCGAATGATTATCGTTCACTGCTTATAAAAAAGTGACCAACTGTGGTAAGGTTATGTCATCAACCACATGGTCGGCTTAGATTCACTATCGTCTTTGACGTCATGCCTTCAATCGATGGCTTCATTTCGCCTCAAGGCTGAAAATCTTATACCCCCGCGAAAATTACAACGAGATTCGTTTTTCTAAGGAAGATAGAACTGGGAAAGTTTTAATTTGGTACTTGGGCATGCCTTTATCAATCATCACACAGAGGTATGGTGATTACAAAATTGACTGGTTTTTTTGAAAAGATTTGTAGGTAATTAGCGGCGTCGCTACTGGATGAAAGCCTCCCCAGTCATATTCGTTCTTAGCGTACCTTTATATTTTTGTCGATCCAGCAGTTGATTTCAACGAGTAAATTTTTTTATCAATGAATTATAATTACTGTTAAAGTTTATGTACTGATGATAATAATAAGTATAATTGAAACTCAAGTGTATAATTTTTTTTGTCATCTAAGGGGGCAGGGCGTTCATACAACCAGCAATGACTGGAATGATGATTACATTAGCTGCTGCCTTCAGTAATTGAACACTTAATTCTTCTTAATATAATATAATTTAAGACATCGACTGAGGGTGCTTGATGGAATTTCAGTCAGTTCGAGTCCATTCGTGTGCTCGAATGCCTGAAGATGCCGAAAGGCGAAACCCGGGTCGTTAGTGACAAAATACATGGAAGTGTACAAAATCTCAATAATCCAAATTCTTAATATAAGCTCTTGTTACCTAAGATTTTCTTGTTATCTACATTGGAAATATGCTTCAGATTGTATTTCCAGTATTAGAACCCAATCTGGTATTGTAGAAATATTTTCCATATTTGAATGTACTTATCTTTACATTATTTACTTTATGTATTTATTAGTCACGCTTAGCTCCAAGAGAACCGGGGCTATTTGGCCAATAGGATAAAAAGGATTATGTAATTTACGACTTTTTTCCAAACATATTATGTTTGAATAACAATTTAACAGATATCGGAAGTCTCAATAATTCGCCGTAGCGTTAAGAGGGTTGAATTAAAATAAGTTTGCACATTCTGTCCAGTTGTTATTGGATTAACCTCATATGTGTGTATAACCGTTTTAATTTGTCAAAATTAATCCCCGCGTTATACCAATCCAAGGTAATTAATTACACCAGCAAAGAGAGCATAACGTTTTTTTAAATGTATTTTTGTTTTCGGCGGTCATACGGTAATGTAATAATTTATCGTCTCTTTCACGCCGAAATAAGCGGAGAGAGGTGACTCGGCAGCTTTTCGAGTGAACTGTTGAATTCGCGGACCAATGTTTGCGAATTTATTATTTAAAAAAAAGTGCAGAGTGTTGTAAATCAATCAGCTTTTCATTTTGGCGGGATTTATTTTCAGTTCGCAAAAGAATTCGGGCGATAAATTTTGGGCTCTAAAATAATGTCATAGTTTGGTTCGCCTTATTTTGACTGGTTTAGACCGATCATTATAAGTTATCCGCTTAGAGATAGCGCTACTGTCACCGGAGTAGTCATGTTTTCATACTACTTTATCTGTCATGGCCGCCACGCGATCCGCAGCGGTATTGATTGTATTTACTTCCACAGTCAATGTTTTTACACAAAAAAAACAAATTTCATAACACTCGTCAGCTTACGTTTGATATGTACAAGCTCTAGATTTGCTATTTTAGTCCCGATGTCTCCCGGCGGCCACGTCATAATGGTAGATCAATAGTTCAGAGCACCGCTGTGATAGTGGCTCGTCGGATGTGCTGCTCTCAAGAAATTTGCAGAAAACAATCCCAGCTCTTCTGTATAATGCTGTTCTACCGGGTACTATGTGTTAATTATGTTATGAGCGTGCTTAGCCATTGTGTGTCAGACATGGATGAATCTAGTCTAAGATCGTAAACACTGGACATCCATGCCAACTTGTCATAATAAAGATGGTTCCATGACTAAACAGAACAATTTGAAAATAATAGTATCGTATCTATTATTTATTGAACATGTAAGAAATAAATTATATATTTAATCCCCGTATTATTATTATAAAATTTCTGTAAATTCATTTTAAAAAGATCTTGCGTCACAATCGAGATTTTTTCAATTTAAATTTATGATTATAGACATGAGTGACTTCTCATCGAGTTTATATCGTATGATTTTCCGATTTTTAAAATTTTTGACCAATCATATTTTTTTCCGAATAAATTTTAAAATATTTAAAACAAATTGCCTTGTATTATATGAAATAAATAGTTTGATCATTTTCAAATATTTGTGTTTAATATCTACAATAAACGCATTCTAATTGCATATTATAGTTTGTTATACTTTTTTGTTTTTATAAATCACAAAACATTACTTTACCGTTCAAAATTCGCTTATAAGCAAATTGTTGCCGCCAATGTTTGCATGAATGGTTTGATAATGTGTCGAATCGACATCAATTGTGCGTGTAATGGTAATACCGTCATACATATTTAAGTCTAGTAATTTTAGCTTGAAAAAATCAATTTGACACAACCTGAACGCGTCGATACAATAATATGTCGAAAGGTCAACGCTTTGAAAAGCGATACACGATTTCGCATTTGTGCGCGACACTTGTCAAGTCGGTTAATTGAAAATGTTCTCAGGCCAATCGATAGAATTGATTGACTCTTCGTCAGTTGAATTGTGTCGAACTGCGTTTCGACACCCGAAAGTCAGTCAGCCGTCAACTGCGACGACCTGCGACCTGTCTCACGTTTCAGTGGATGGAGCCTGCTCAGGCTACTTTATTTTATCAAAACTACGTAGTTAATACTTATTTTTAAACAATCTAGGCTATTTTTTGGCTGGCCACGAGCAACTCAAGCGATCAAGTCGGTTTCCTTGAAACCTTTAAAGAACCTGCAAAAAAATGATAGATTTGATGAATGTACATTCTTCGTTGCAGCCATATTTGCAAATGCGGCAGAAATTTTTTAATATTTCGAGATCAATTGAACGTTATGTTTTAATCAAGTAAGTAGATGAAAAAAGACAACGCCCCATGCCCAAGATTTAATTTAAAAATAACCATTCGTTTTTCGACCCAGTCTTGACGTCAACTCGGAATTTTTCGATGCCGAATGGAGATCTTTTGTCTTGATTAATTAAAGCCTATATGGAAACCGCTTCCAGATTTTTATAGAAAGATACGGACTTTGCCATCGTCTTTGGTTTTAAAATATATATCATTTTCCTTAAATGACACTTCAGCTCTAATCGAAAGCAGAGGTCGCCTTAATTTTCCATTTTTACGATACAAGATTTTATGCTGCGCACCCCTAGTCTTTCGCCGATGCAATTCCTTTGCATCATTATCCGCTAACTTGTTTTTCCAACATTCCTATAATCCAGAAGTTCCTAACTAGTGAGGAATTTCCCCTAGGAATGAATTTTAGAATTCCAGCGAGGGGGAGATATGCTGCCGTTTATCAAAGATTTCAATATAACATATGCATATTTGGAAAGCACATTTTGAATTAGAGTTAGATTAAGGTTGGTAAACCCTGTCCTAATTGACGAAAACTGACTTTGTTAACTTTTCCAAGAGGGGGGCTCGTGTATTTTATATAATTTAATTTATTAGTCCAATTTTTCATATTCTGTACGTACTAATGTTAAATTATAAGCGATGTCAATTCGGTTTAAAACGTTGGTACTTAACGTTCACTCGTTTCAGCGTTGTATCGGCGTCGCTTTCCCTGTTCTCGCAAAACAAATTAGATTGAAAAATATGGCCGTATTTTTTTAATTGTTCTGTCCCGCCGTTGTCATTAATGCCTCAAAGCGTTGCCAAAATTATTACCCTCCACGCCCTCCTCCGCCATTAGTGAATTACATTGCGACTGGCTGGAAACAATGGCAGTGCTTAAAACATTTTAACTTGCCTCGGAACGGAGTTTCGTTTCGTCCGTATCGATCCGAAGGCACTTCACTTAATTTCTTCTCGGATACGTCATGCCGCAGTCACTGTCTGTTTTGCCACCCTTTTTTCACGCGAATGTAATCAGTTGGCAGCGTATGACTGACTTGACTATCAATGGGTTGTCGTGTCTTTTATAGCGAACTCTGTCCGCTCCCAATGGACTCGTGGAATACAGATAACTCGGAAGAGAATTGTACCCAGGTTACTTTTATCCGAAGACTATTGTAGGGATGGGGATCCTGAGGCTTTTTGACTGAAATCAAATTTGTTGTTTTCACTCATTTACAAAGTAGTGTAAGCGCATTTTTATTTTTGATTCCGACATGAAAAGGCTCCCCACTAACTGCAACTAGTGTATGATGTTGTCGATCCTCCTTAACCATGTCCGCTCCTAATGTGAAACATGTGGAGCTTTTATATCTACAGAAGTTGTTCTACGAGAACTACTTGTTTCCCTTTTCTACACCTGTATTCTTTACGTTGGCCGATTGACTGACGAACAGTCTTCTGAATGACTTTAAAGCGTAAATTTAATAAGTAAAGGAATTACATTTTTTTGTGAGCCGGTGGATGAATGACGATTTTTATTTCTGATGTTTGCATTTCCGGCGCGGTCCTGGACCACAGATACAATTCTCCAGCTGATCTAGTCCGCGTAGCCAAGTGAAAATGCGTCGTGAATATTTCACAGCTCGAACCCAAGTGTGGGTTCTGCAGTATGCAGGTCGGGTTACGAACAATATCTTATCTAGTGGTCAACCGCTTCCCGGGTTTTGTTTGTGTTCCGCCTTCCCAGTCGCCAGGTCGCCGCCCACCAATGTAGTGCACGTTCTCTCCTTGGAGATTTCAATTGCCAATTATCTAGAGCCTTTACCCGGAATTATTTTGACTGTTATCGATATACTCGAATTCATTTCCGTGACATATCTTACCGAAAATCGTTCAGCGTTAAGTCCACCTTGGGCTGATAATTATAGAGGCAATTGATAAGACGATGGCTCTTTCTATCGTGACACATTTCAAATTATCACCAAACTTCGCCGTTCTGGACGAGTAGTCATAAATTAATTTCAATTATCATAGTAATAAGTGATTGTTTACAATGTTAAGCAAAAAAATTTATTTCAAATTTGATAAATAAATTTGAATTTTCTCTTACATATATAGGATTTTCGTATTTTCCAAGATTACCGACGTCGCTAGATTGAAATAGTATCCGTGAATTAAAAGGCATCTGCCACGAAGCTGCAGTATATCTCACTCACCACTAGGGGAAGATGAGCCTTGCGAGTACTAATCTATTTAACAGCCATGCATATTGAACGAGACAGATCAACCGAACTTCGTTGAAAATGATCTTGTCTCATCGAAGCGGATGAAATATGCAAATCGGCGAGATGGCTGTTTTATTAATCGTTTGAATTTAATATTGCCCCCTCAACTCGTATTTCAAGTAGGAAATTCTGTTGGATTCATTTTACACTGACCCAAGTTAACGATTCCGCGAAACCTGTTAACTCTTGAATTCTTGTAAAGTATGCATATTGCCCACATTAACGCTGGCCAAGAAACTGGTCATCCATGTTTTTTCTACTTACTCTTACTTTCTCTTACTTAAATATACGATACAAATACGTTTTTTTAAATCAAAGTACGGTGTTAATCTGAAGAAAAGAGTTATCGAAACCCCTTACGAATACTGACATTGAAATGTTTTTGTTTTTTTTTTAACCTTTATACCATTTCGATGTTTCGAAGTAGATCATTGAAAATATGATTGCAATCGAATTACACACTCCGATTATGTACTCACAACTGCTCATTGCCGTTGTTTCTTACGCGCATAACAAATTGGGTTACGTGGTCAAGAATCAATATGTGGTACACTTTCAAGGGAGGCCGTGACACTGAGGTATCGATCAAACTACATACGAACTTAAAAATTAATTGATGACGTTATTGAGGCGTATGTAAATGACCCTTTACTTATTATCTCTTGCCTATCTCAGAAATCTCTCGTGACCGAGCCAAGCTCTTATCAAACTGTTGTCTTTTGTGCAAATGTGGGTTTTCCAATCCACATATATAATATATTATATCGTCGGCATAACGTGTGTTAAAAAAACACCAATGGAATATCATGATGATCTATTTTAGCTATGCAATTATAAGTTCATATTAGATGTGCAATTTACAGTTTGATTGCCTTCTCTGCTGTTTATAACAACTATACAATTAAAAATGAATCAATCATTTTTGCGCTAATAATAATGACTCGTGTTCTCATTAATTTCTGACACAAGTGAGTAATGATAAATTTGAAGCAAATCTATCTCGGTATGTCGTATATTTCCCAAAAGTAGCGTTTTTTTTTTTTTATTATTAATACTGTCGATAAATTACCACAAATTAACCTTCGAATCCATCGGTGGGGAAAACAGAAATATATTTGCGAAATTGCGTGGGTCGGGCTGGGGGTTATATTTCTGAATATGGTTCCTGAGTGGGAAAACTATCCACACACTACTCAGGTGAAATCCTTTTGATGACCTGCGGAAAGCGGCCTAAATGCTTCTATAAATAGGCAAACTTTCTTCGCAGCACATTAACGCGTCGGCTTGTGGAATCGTAGCTTACGTTGAGGGGGATGATTTCAACGGCCTTTCTTCCCCATTACGCACGCCTAATTTATATTAATAATTCTGATGAAACTTGGCAGTTTATTCACTTTATTTTACTATTATCGTACTTTGCTATTAACGGTGTTCACCTGCACCTTGTGTTTTATAATAGTTTTTAAAATAAAAAATGTTTTGCGCGCAATACTGATTTGAAATGTTATGCCAAACATCCGAGCCGGGCACAGGATAGCAAATGAATATTTTAAATTGTACTATCTTATGTTTCGGGGTCGGGTCAAATTTCAGATATTGTTTTTATCTTTTGCGATCTTCAAGTATAGGGAAAATATAAATGCTCAAATATTGCGAGGAGGAATTCAAATTCATAACATTGTTCATTCTAGAAGAAAATACAGTACCAGTATCTGCGCACATACTGCACAAGTATCCCAAATAAAAATATTAAATTACAAGTTTTGATTTCTTTCGTCTGTTTCAAATCGTCGATTTACATTCATCTGATGTACGTTGCCATATTTTTCATCGCAATACCTACGTTGAAAATCTCCCAGCTCCTAGTATAGGACGCACATGAAAACGGTCAAATACTGTTCAGGCTAATTCAAATTAATAAAACTGGACTTTCTAGGAGGTGTTTCTTCTGTAAAAATTGAACTTTTAATCGAATAAACGTGCCTGTTTGTAGACTATCTTCCCATCCACGCCTAGTCACATAAACAGTATTGATGAGTCTGGGTAGTTACTTGTATAATATCATTTACTAATAGTTCTGTGAAAACAATAACAATTATCACTGACTATTAAAACTTCTCTACTACATACTATTTCTGATTCAACATTTATTAGCATTATTGTAAATAATTATATTATGAATCGTGGCAATTAAAATTAATGAAGTACGATTATGAATAAAATCCCATTCATTGATATTTGTAATAGTAATCCCATTCATTATAATTCCGTAGAAAATCTTAGTTTTTATATCATACAATGTATTCTAAAGTAATCATCGAAGTCGTAGATAATTTTAGTTTTTATTTTTTTATCTCATACAAGTAATACTTCGGTATTAAAATAAAGAATAAAGTCAAATACTTGCCTGCAGCACATATTCCGTGTTTATTTTACAAGTCAATACTTCAGTCAATACCGATCTTACAAACGAACGATTTAAGAAGAGATAATCATTTCGTATTATTGTACAATGGTTAGTTGCCAACCCTTATAATTCATTGTGTGTCGTTTATTATTAAATTTAATACCGTATCATTTTCTATCGTAGGCATTGAATTATATGCGAGAGTTATCTTTTTCCCTAGTTCTAAGACACTAAATAACGTACTAATGTAATTGGAAAATTTGCGACATTATTGGAAAACTGTTCGGCGGACGCTCTTTTTTACCGGAAATTGCGTTTCTCTACGTCTCGTTATACGTCATTATATTTTTATTACTTCATTGAGAGCGCGTTTCACCCTCAATCGTATGAATTTAAAATAAAATTGATGATCGTTTGTTGAGGCGTTATTTATTACCCCTGAGTACTTTTCGATAAATCAATTTAGTAAATTCACTTTCGTTGTCGGGGAAATAGCTTAATTCCATTATATTTTCCGCTAATGTTTACCCCCGGTCAGCTGTGATTGGTTTGTTAATTTTAAGTTCACGCCCGAAATTTATTTTGATAGAACATAATTAACACTTCATAAAATCGCTATATTGCCTATTCGAGAAAGCTTTATTCCACAAAAACATGACGTTTTAGTTTCAATTGAAATGTATTCGTTTATCATTCCGAATATAGTGTTTTTTAATTGATACCCGCGTAGTCCAACTTGAAATTGTGACGTGGTATCGGATCTTGTGCGAACATTCCGTCACAACCAGGAAACTTTCGCTGCGATCGACTTCAAATCCATTAATGCTATCGCGAATTCGATAGGAAATAGCATGAGGGAAAATCCTTCAAGCATGACGTTGGGTTGGGTTAGGTTATAGGAGCTTTGTGGGTGGATAGAGCTATTTGCACAGTACGATCCCATTGTATAATTTTAATACGGGAATTCCGACATATCTATGGAAGTTTTTCACCGTTTTAGCTACGATCGAATATATTTAGTGAATATTAATATACGTGCGATGCTACAATGTAAAGAAATAAATTGTTTACACTAAACTTCATTCATATCCTACGGAATATATTCTGGATTTCCAATCTTGTTTGAAGTGGAACATCTTCGCTTATCTCTCGCTGTGTTTGTTTGCTTTGGGTTATATAACACACGACGATAAGAGATCGTATCCTAAGCGAGGATTTTCGGCGGCAGCTGCGTGCTTTTTAATGGCGCTATCATTTATTCACATGCGTTTTCTTTCGGGTCGCTCACAATTTGGGTCATATCCCGCTGCCCCCTTTCCCGAACCGAGGCGCCGGCAGAAACATGTCAAAATGCGGAACTGCGATAAGGTTGGATTTTTGTGTGAGTTTATGTGCACCACTAAATTATAGCAATTTATTACTTCAGAGAACACCGGCATTATATTACTACCATTTTATTATAAATGAATATGAGCTCATAACATTTATGTCGCAAATCAATATACTATTATAGTGATTTAAATCGTACGATGGAATTATACAGCCCACACTTTGGTGATACGAAATTTTACTTTATTTTTCGTCCATTTCTTAACAACTCGTAAGTTCTGAAAATACAGCTTCGTTATTACTTATTTAAATATTCAATTGTCAATGTAATTTAGGTCGATTTAATTTATATGACAAATCTTTATCAAGTACTCACTTGGATCTTTTAATTAAAGTTTGAATTATTGAGATTTTGTACACTTCCATGTATTTTGTCACTAACGACCCGAGTTTCGCCTTTCTGCATCTTCGAGGCATTATAGCGCACGGATGGACTCGAATTGATGTCTTAAATTATACTCGATTCGAGTCCATCCGTGCGCTCGAATGCCTGAAGATGATGCCGAAAGACGAAACCCTGGTCGTTAGTGACAAAATACATGGAAGTGTACAAAATCTCAATAATTCAAATTTGATATTGAAATTCCATAAAGCATCCTCAGTCGATGTCTTCAATTATTTTAATTAAAAAATTTCGAGTTTTTGCAACAATAATGATATGCTTTCGAAAGTTGCAGTTGGTGAATTTAATTTAATAAAATTATTGCGGGGCATATGGCATAGTAATAATAACTCCCTTTAATGACATACAATTATTTTGCTTGGTGCTTCAATAAAATAAATTGCACGTCGAAATTCTATATATTTATGGACGTATCCTACAATAGCGTCGCTGGATTTATTATTCTCTGTTTCACCTGTCTGTTCTCGGCCACTATTATTTTATTATATAATATACACTAGCGTAAGAAAAAGTTATTGTGATATTTTATTGTGTACATAAATAAGTAATGTTATATTTAGAGTATTTCAGGCTTGTATAGCCGGACTAAACGGAACAATTTGAAGATAGTATTTTTGTCTTGTCTATTATTTATCGAACATATTTGATCATAGTCATGAGCGACTTCTCATCGAGTATATCTCGTATAATTATCCGATTTTAAAAAATTTTAGCGGATCAGATATTTTTCCAAACATTAAAAAATATTTAAAAAAAAAAGTGCCTTGTATTATATGAAATAAATAGTTTGGTCATTTGCAAATATTCGTGTTTAATATCTACAATAAACACATTCTATTGTAAATTTATAGATATGTTATTTATTTCTTATATGATCAATAAGTAATAGTTACGACAATAATGTTATTTTCAAATTGTTCTGTTTCGTCATGGGACGGACCCTGCATAATATATCTACACCCTTTTGCTCATTTGCCACACTTTTGATTTGGTCGTAATATATAGCCCACGGTATTTTTGTTCAAATCGATTTCATGTTATAATAATTTTAAGTACATCGTCGCCGAATATATACTAATCAGACAGTCTTTACACGCGCATTATATCGAACAGAAACAGAGTGTGCCGAACAACAGTAATGTTCGATTTGAGAGGTTTTTTTTATTGATAATAATGTGTTTGCTTATCAAATTTGATAAGGCGGAAGATACACACTTTTTATTGCGTGGACCGTTTTCTCTGCTTGCCCCAGCCAAACACACTTATACCCGGCCGTGTTGAATTTAGGCGCACGCGTCGTTCCGTTATGTATACGGATTATTTTTCAAGTTTATGTATACGTAACGCTGTAAACTGCTCTGATAATTAATTCGAAAAGCAATATTATTGCATCGATATGAACGAATGCCGTAATACCACGCCATCGGCACGAGCTTCAATTACTTATTTGGTAGAAGATTTGTCATATTGAAATGTTCGATTGTCCGAACTATCTGGATCAGGGCTTTTTATGCGTTGAACCGTTCTTGTTATCGACCTATAACTGCAGCCGAGCCTTTATTCGCATGTTGCCATGAATGTGAACTTGAGTTATAAATTGGTAGCATTTTCCCCTCTGGAAAATCATTAGTCAGGTGTTCTACTGTCAGTTCTTGTTAAGCCTTTTAATTGTAATAATTAAACCCAATTTGTCGCGCAAGTATTCACTCAGCGGTTTACATGGCATATTTTATTTACTAATAATGTTCCGTCATTTTTCCTGTTCGTTTTCTTTGTATGAATTATCGTTGTTCTGATTAAACGTCCGTAATGAAAAAAAATATGAAATCTTGGTAGATCGTATAAATTCGCTTTGCTTTTTCGCTGTCCCGAGTTCAGATTTTCGAAAACGAATTCAGTTAAACATAAAACAAATGGTCATTCGGAGATCTTTTTTATGCAATAATTGCAGTGACAGCTTTTTGACGAGATAACATTATTGCGATGGTAACATATCCTGAGCGATAAAATAATTTCTTTAGGCGCAATCGATCGCACGCCCATCGCGTTGCGGCGGTAATCGAATAGCCCGACACCCGTTCGACGCTATGTATCGTGCTCCGCTCGGCGAACGGTAGCCGGGCAGGCCGGTATGGCAAGTAATTGGACACGCGACGTAATACCACACTGCCCACTTGGTGCGATCGCCGTTTTTTCGTTGGCCACTTTGTTCTCGAAACGCAACACCCGACATGCGAGGCGATCCTCAATTTTCTCTTTGTGCAGGCGCTACCTATCGTATCTATGGCCGCTGTCTATACCACAATACACGTTCGTATTTTTTTTTACTAGAGTATCCATGAATGATGCGCGTTTTCGAGTAAAAAACATCTTGAATACAGGAACATAGAAAACAACTCCACTATAGTAATTCATTAAAAATAATGTATACTATTAATCATAGTATGTATACCTGTTATCAATACTAAATTTTACTGCAGTATTTTAATTGGCAATTGCAGATAAAACAACTTGTTTAATCAATCCTCGCTGGCAAATATTGACATTCAGTTCAATTCATAAAAGCGAAGTTAGCAGCGTGGCTTTGAAAGGCATACATTTTGCCGCTCGCCTGATGGGTGCTACTATGGTATGGAGATGTGAATAATTGAAAACGTTTCGTAATTTGCTACTTGGTTAATTGTACACTTTTTGACAGACGAGTTTAAATGCTAAAACAATATTGACACACCGTCTTTTATGTTTGAAATAGTTTCAAATGAATGAATCGCAGTAGCATGTTGATAATTATACTAATTGGTTTTTATTTTATTTGTATTTTTAGTAATAAATAATTGCCATTGTCAATCATCGTAATTTAACCTTTATTGAAGTGATATTATGTCTGCGACTAATGATGCTAATGTTTTCTCGTCATTGAGTAATACAATTAACAAGTACTATACAATCTTTTCCCCCGTATTCATCGGCAACTGAGTTGTGCTCAGCCAACAAACTATCTATTGAAGTTTGTTGTCGTTCCCTCAGGCTACATGAACAACTTATCGTTTGATCATGGATGTATCGCTTTCATTGATATCCGATCAGGCTAGTGAGCGTTGCCTGTCTACGTAAATACTGGTCCCGTCTAACAGTAATCGAATGACTGGTTAATTATGGTATTTTGCGATGGAAACTCGAGTGGATTTGTGTACCGCTCGCCCAATAATTTTATTCTTTAATTTGCAGGTAGTTTTTTTTTGTGTATTATTTATCAATATATATTACAAAATTAATTAGACATTGCATTTGCCTATACATATACCTTTCGATCATAATAATCAAGGCTTTACAGTAGAAAGACCATTGTCACAGTGTTCTTGTAAAATGATGAATGTCTTCAGCCAACGATCTTTGTTTGTTGAATGTGTGTGACAACGATCTTCACTGATTTAAAATCTTTTCTTTCTGAGTTCGGATAGCCATTTTTATTATTCTTTTCTCATGCTGTTTTTATAGCATTCAAAATTGCTCGGTATCATAACGTTTTGCGATTTCGGTGGATAATGATCTTTCTTTCCGCCCGTCGTTCATATTATAGTGTACGAGACGTGGAAACGAAGACAAACACGTATTGAAGATTTGCAGTTTTTTAGTGTAGCGTGCTGATATTGCTAATCGTAGCTAAACGCTTGCATGTGTTGAATTAGAAACTCGGAACTGACTGACCGCGATTTTATAAAAAGTCACGTGTATCATTTGGCAATTATTACGTCACAAACAATTTACATTATTCGCGATCTCGGCTTAGATTATAATGAAAATCATTACGGATGATTCATTTATTGTTCGTGGAACGATGCTCTACTAAGGTTTTCAGTTCAGGGAAGGAAAGCCCCCTCTTCCATAAAGCATCGGATGACATCGCCATCTTCGTCCTGCCCGTGTCTCACGGTATCGTCAGATTACGAGTAACTGAGCACTTGCCTAACGATGCGCCGGATCTCTCGTGATGCATTGTTTTTCCTCTTCCCTCGTCCCGCGCGTCATCCATCGCCGCCCACAGAACACCGGTAGTGGTTCTGATTCAACCATACACGCCTTTTTAGGTTGCTTACTAGCATTTTTACCAAATGGTATTGTTATTTTTTTGATTGCGTAACGTCGTTAGGACCCAGAAACACGTACCACAGTCATGGTAGTGAATTTTTCACCGAGTACATATTACGTGAACTTCGTTATTAGGTATAATTCGAACGGGCGCAGTGTGATGATACCATTAACATATATTGCATTGTCTGAAATATAATTACTAAGCGAACGGTGCAACATTATTGCAAGTTTTTAGATTTCATCACACAATAATATGCTATGGATTCTACGATGAAACACTCGTTTTGCGCAAGATATAATCTAAAAACCATAGTAAATAGCATTTTATCTGATTGTACTTGAATCGTCTAAGAAAGTAGGTGATGTCAGTACGGCTCCATGACTTACACGCACTAGACAACTGCACACGTGCCGCATTGATAAATGTTCACCATTAGCATTTTTCTATGTGCGCATCTGTCAGTTGTGCACTTCTTTCGTCCTGGCGTGCATGCTTAATCAATGGAGGCGATCGAAACAATGAGAAAACGTCTATGTACAAACAACCTGGAGGCTTTGGCTAATTTGTACTAAACTCGAGTTGTTCTCTATTCAAGTACTGCATTACATCTTATTGAATCTTGCACACTAGATTATGCAGTATTATGCAAAGAAATTTAATGTTGGCCACATTAATGGATTATTAAAAATCGCATGACATTATTTCAGTTAAGTCAAATTTTGGTAACGTGGCACGAACGGAGAGAATGGTGAATGAACCGGAATTTAAAATAATTGACCACAACACCAGTCGCACGTACGCCCAAATTAGTGGCGATATCTGAACTGTATGCCCCGGAATGGCATCGCTACGAAGTCATTTATTTCGGTTTTTACAATTTATTATTATCACCATTGTTCGTATTGATAACACGGCAACAGCTGACTTATCAATGTTGTTACATGAATAAACTGCCGACCTCTGAACTTTGGAACTGTTATACTATTTTTGTCTGGACGCGTTATATTTGTCTGGGCACCAATTGAGAAACAAGTTATGTATGCGAAAATTAATTCCAATATTTCGCGTGACTGAATTTATAATAGATATTGTTGCTTTTTTTTTATCGATTTGCACAGTCGGTCTTTTTTAGTTCATTCTTCGTAAACAGTGGGTGACGCACACGTGCATTTTTGCATTCCGAATTTTGTACACTTTGAACGTGACGACTCTTTCGGACGATGACTTCATTATCGGTCTGTTAATCACTTCGACGTGCATTTTTGTGACTAATAATTTTTTACGATTGGAAATGTATTGGTTAAATAATTCTAAAAAAAATACGCCCACTGTACTTCCACGTTTGAAATAAAACCGTATTTGGACACGCGAATTTTTTCGAAACAAAATTTATTACTTATATTAAATGTTTCACGTTCACCTGGTTTCAATAAATTATTATGCTTCGTTTTCACTTGTACCCCATTCTTAACGATGTTTTCTGTTGTAATAGGATTATGGACTCCTAAAAGAGGTATCTCAACAGATTTTTTTTACGGGAATTGCTTGTCGCCTAATCTTTTTTTTTTCAAATAAAGAAGGTATTCAAAGGTAGGTTTAGGACAGGTCTAGTGGTTAGCTTAATGACTCTCGCGACGCCCAGTTTTAGAGTCAGATTGGTGTGAGGTAATTGTAGTCATCGCAAACAGAAATCTATAAATCAATTTATGAAACTGTTCGTACCGGTATTTGAATCTGAGACCTTCGTAACCGAAGCCAACGACTATGACCACTGCACCATGGACCCGACAATGTTTTTAATATGTGAAAACAACCATCCTTACAAGTTAAATGTCTAAAAAATTACAAATTAAATGTTCAAATAATTAATCTAGTTTTTAGAATTGTAAAAGATTTACATTTATGATCCTCTCGAAACTAAGATGGATAAGCAATCATTTCTTGGGAAAGGCAACCGCCAACTTGGAAGCCTACACCTGTTTCCGATTATATTATTTTCAGCTACAAAATAAATTTCGAAACAAATCACCGCCTTGTTTCCAGAGATTCCCCGGGGAAAAATTAGATATTTCACGAAGCCGAGATAATGGATGTAGCTTTCTAAAACGTGGGAGACGATATATACCGGGTGGCGTTGACGCCTCCGCCACTTTCTACATTTATTGCTCTCGCGGGGGGTGCCTGCTGGATTTCATAAATTCTCCCGGAACGTCCTAATATCCTGCAACATGTGATGGCAGCGGTTTCTGTGGGATGGGGTCCTACGTCACGGTACTTTTTGCCGAAAGCGTTACGATTTCCGGATTATATTACTTAAATCGCGAAAAGATTTCGGCATCGGGGTAGTTTGGGACTTTTATTACTTTACGTTTATGTTTTACTGCCGAGTTTGAGCAATTCCGAATTTTTTATGCGTGTCTTTTGAAGAGTTATATAATAACAATTTAAGCACAGCAAACAGTTGGATATTTGCGTGTAGAATGGTGCAATAATTATGAATGTTTTTTTTTTATTTTTACCGTGTCCGCTCCCAGCGTATGGACTCATAAATACTCCAAGAGGTATCTCAACATAAGTTTTTCTACAAGAGCTGCTTGTTACTTAACCTCTCTTTTCCGAAGAGAGTAGGGATAGAAGAATATGGCTAAGACAGGACTAATGGTTAGCTAATTGGACTCGCTACGCCGCGTTTTTAGTATCGGATGGTTGGGACAGTTTTTATTTGTTAACACGCTTTTCACCAATAGATCGTTTTGTATTCAAAATATGCTTTTTATCGAAAACGTCTCGAGTGGGTTGCGGTAGGCACATAGGAAAAAAGGCTCGACTGGTAAAGGTTAATAACTGATAAGTCAAGGAGTTACCCATTCATAAGTCTGCTTCATTTTTATACGACGATTCTAACACTCACCCGAATATTGAGACACAGATTTATCCAACTCCCTTTCATTACGCGGTATTATTTTCGTTCAATAGCTTCATCTGTTAAAACGGTAGTTTTTATATTCCGCAAAATAAACATGATTAATATTATTTGCAAGTGTAAATAAAATATCAATTGACGATTCCTCATCTTTTGTTGTCGCTCGTTTATGTCTACTAGTTTCAATGTATCACTTCTTCATTCATAACTGAATTTCACCACCGCTTTTTATTTTTTTATATGTATATTTTTAGTAAGGTAAATAATGCATAACGTGTTATCTTTTCGTCGAGCTGTTCGATACACTCTTTATCGGCGATGTGTTCTTATCAACGCAAACAAAATATCTGTACATGGCAACAATTTTGCCAAAATATTTATCTCTTTATCAATTATTTTATCACTGTGCTGCTTTTCTATTGGAACACATTTTCCTACTATAATTGCATCAATTTCATATTTGTTGAGATTCTTTTTTATTGTATGCAAAATTTGGGTTGTTTATGCACGGTATACCGCTTAAAACCAGTTACTCGACGCCTCAAACAATATCCACGGTGTACTTACATAATACAAATCAAAATTAGTAATACATTTAATAAAGTTTTCAATGAAATTTCCATTACAATCTTGATATCTATTTAAAGTGTTTTTTTTTCTTTTACATAACCTGAGTCACTAATAAATATTACTTATCTAAGCCTGGTGGGGCAATCTCGGTTTCGAAATGTAACAACTCAAAAGGTGAAAATTCTGAGATAATTAGGAAAGAATATTTTCGGCAGTCTTAATCTTCCATTGCACACCTATTTTTTTTGTAGATAATGAATTTCTGGGATTATTATCCAAAAAGATATTTCTTTGTTTCAAGATTTGCGTTTGTATGAAATTTGATGAAAAATGTGATGTTTAAATTTTACTAATTCAGCAGCATTGATTCGACTCATCCCCTTTTCTCTTATGTATGCATTGAAGTTTTTTTTTTACATATTCAACGTTTTAAACTTAACTCCCTTTGCCTTTCGCACACAGATGTATACTAATAGTAGTTTCCTGAGGTTTTCTTATGATTTGTCTAGTTACAGTTCGGATCCAAAGTAATAGTTCATGTCATTTTAAAATATCCACAGATTATCACTTGCTACATTTTGGAACAGGTAGATATCGGTATTCTTAGCATTTCTCCATTCAATGTTGAACATTTTTGACTTGTTGCATGTATTGAATTATTTTCATCAATTTACAAAATAATGTGCACTTTTAAGTATAAATATCTAATTGCATTTTCTTGATTAGGCCTTCCGACATGTAATGATCCACTACTCCTTATCTATAAGCAAACCTTCCTTATACTTATTTACCGAGTTAACCCAACTATTATGTTTATTGGCATACGCTTTTAATACATACCAAATAATTATAAAGTATCACAAACTCCTTTATGTTATGGACCTATTTCGCTATATTGTAATCACTCACATAATTTATGCATGTTGTGTACATAGTATTTATACACCCGGTCGCGCATCGGACAGACGGCGTTAGGCAAACACCCCTATACCTTGTGCATAGCGTGCACCCAGCACCCATAATCCCGTCGTAGCTACTCGTGAAATTTTAATTCCGTAATTTACTATGCGGGGCCGTGAAGTAAATCCTAGCGGCAATACTTCCTGCATGCCATGTTTATAGTATTAAACTTTGCCAACAACTTCAACGTTATGATAAAACAATTTTCCAGTTTTTGTTTTTAACCTCGTAGCAATTTGTTGGCAGCTTTAAACTGGTTCGTAAACAAATTGTGTTGTTTAATCAAAACAGTAGGGCAAATTGGTATTGAATTTTGTATCAACGACTTTTTTGAGGCAACTGAAAAGGGAGGGGCCCGTCTTATAGTTTTTCGCACATTTTTATTTTAATAATTATTTTTTACAATTTTCGTTCCCAGTGTAGATCATATCGATACTCCCTACGTATAATCATGCAAGTGGCAAATACTTGATAATACTCTTGCATTTTCGTTGTCTACGCACCCAGCTCTATCAGAGAACATTGGGAAATCTAGATTTAAAATAATAGCACGGTCTCAATTTTGAAGAAAATACAAGGAGCCGTTAGTTTGCAAAATTGCGTTTTGAATTTTTAAGACGCTTTCCTTTTAAATTTCACGTTTGCAGATGCAGCTTTATGCCTAGGAAGTGGCGATATGGCCTCCGAATGCATGCAACATTAGTTTTTCTACGAGAAATGCTTGTTTCAGCTTTTCAACCTCTCATTTAAGATATGGGATAGTAAGAAAGACCCCGTTTTTAGAGTCGAATGGATGAGAGGGATTTTAGACATTTCAAACATCCACACTTTCGAACAGAAATTTATGAAACTCCGTACGAACCCGTGAGATCCGTAACCGAAGCCAACGACGCTGACCACTGCACCACTGACCTGGCAGATAATTGCGTACATTCTATCAATTATTATTTACAGAAATCCTCTTCTATTACACGCACGATTACACCGTAAACATAAAGTAATATCTTGATATTACTTGTACAAAGCTGTATAATGGATTATCATACAACACGTTAAGTGTACTCTTGTTCTAACCGAGCATGCAAATTTTAATTTACAAATGCACACGGAAACCATTAATGATTTTACAACTGTATTTTATTCTGTTATCCTTGTACCTGCTAACTATGACTTATACGTTACGTGCATTGCATACTGATTTGCATAATCTATAGATATTCACATATTCGTAACACTTAAAATGAAACCTTAATTTTTTCTTCCATATCGTCTAATAAATTCTTCAAGTATGCAATCCTTCCAAATATCTAAACCAAAGAAGTTAAATGAGTCGGTTTGATTCGAGTATTCCATGGTTTTTGAATGTTTGCATTTGATCTACACGAAAATTTAATAGAATTGATGTTGAACACCGGTTTCATATCATTTACCCAAGTTATCTCGACAGATGTATTCCGCGAAAAAGATTCACCGAACAGTGAAACATTGTCATTATGAACATTATAGATATTATTTTCAGTTTGATTTTTGCGTAATTGCGCCACTCCCAGTCCTGATGTGTGTTCGTTGGTTTGGCTTCGTCTCTTACGTATTGACGGGAACGGCATAGTAACTATGATAATCTTATGGTGAGCGAAGAAACCGGTCGTTGTCGCTCGCCATTCTTTTGCGGTCTATCGGCGACGAACGATACACTACTGATTTTATTCGCCAAGCTTCTCTCACAGACTTGTACAAAGCGAAGCATTCTGTTTTATATTTTTAGCCTTAGTGCTATTTTCAGCTATCAGTTTTTTGCGTCATGTCCAACGTCGGTTTCGCGGTTAAGTTAAAGATAATTTGAAACTGAAGAGCGTAGGCCAGGGCTTGCCAAACTTTACCTACATTGGAACACTTGCAAATCCTTAAATTTTTGGGGAACGCTTCGTTTATTTTGTTGAGTAGGTTATATAGATATGAAGTCAAACATTTTAGACATTGTTGCAACCGTAGCAGCATGTAAAACAATTTCGTGCCTTCGCGGAACATCTATTCACAGTACATAGTTTGGGAAACTTAGTGTAGGCAATCGACGTTCATTTTCGCCTCAGCGCTTATTTCCAACAATATTTTTTTTTGGCTTTTTAGTGACCATTCTCGATGCTTATTATTCTTTATATTTTTTTTGTTCTGAAACATACCAGATGTATTAAAGTTGGTAAAATTATAAAGAAATCCTATTGCCTGTAGTATATCTGTGCGTACAGGAAGTAAAGGTTTAATTCAGCTCTATTATAATCATAGATTATGTGTTGCATTGATATTATATAAAAATATTAGTGTTAAATTGCTATAACGAACATTGCATATTAATGACACCTGAAAGTTTATATATACATACCTCGTGTGTTTTGTTTTGATCAATACGGGCAGATACAGTTGGCGTACCCCAATTCTCACCTCGGACTGTTCAAAATGTCACCGAGTTCCATTCGACGCGACCCGATCCAATTAGTACCACCATCAAAGTCCTATTCAATATTGTTACCCGGGGTACGTTTCGTTAATATTCAAGTCACGTTGCTCGCGAGACGGGTGGGGCGTGTCGCCAACCCGTTGCCTGTATATAAATTTCCAAATCCGGAACGCCTTGATCCATTCGTTATCGGGAGGGCGGATTGTATGGATTAATTTCCTTTATATAAAGATGAGGTGGATGGATGGATGGTCAGCGCTCGTGGGGCGAAAACGTTTTGATACTTGGCAACTCTCGGATGTTTGTTAGGTGTGTAGCATTGCATGAAGGACAGCACTCGTACGATTTGAAGATGTGCGGGTATATTTTTTCCACGAAATGATTCCACTGATTCTTAACGACTGCTACGTCACATTCATTTAAATTATTAGCTCTTATTTAATTGATCACTGTCCACTTGTAAGCTTCCGTTCGCTCGCCTATCCATCCTTTAAAAGAGTAATTTCATATACATATTGGTACTTTTTCTTCTAATTATTAAACCACCTACCCCGGATTTGATCGGAGCACGAAATGATGCGTTGCTTATTTTAAATTATTCATTTTTCTCATTTTATATTATTGGAAGAACTTTAGATTAACATAATGTCAATTTAATGAAAATATTTCAAGAATTTAAAGCTCAGTGGGCTATTCCTCGTTAATGTCATCGTCTACTTTCTTTGACCTGATTGCATATTTGTATTACGCCAAACAACCTTGTGTTGAGATAATCGACTTACGAGAAGATCATGAAACTTAAACCTTTCTATTTACATATGTTAACCATTATTTATTATAGGATAAATAACAAAGTATTTAGTTCTACAATTTTTTTTATCAGGTAGTTGATAGCTATTTCGGCTTAACGCCATCGCCAGAACTACTTTATTTATTAAACTAAACCCTTTATAAGATCATTTACTAATTATTAGTAATTATTTTTTATAGTTTTTTTTGCCGCTAATACTGTGAACGAAATTGACTTAATTCATAACTCAAAACAGCCGATTTTCGACTTATCGCCTTCTGCCACTTTGCCAACGATATGATATTCGTTATTATTGACCGGCTTTAAAATTTGTGCTCTATTAAATTATGAACTATCTTAGAGTATGAGTATCTACGGTAACCCTTGCGGCTCATTCCAGAAACTCGGCAATAATCCGATCTTTTATGCGTCCCGCTGACCCGATTCCTTGGACTGTACCCTCGCCATTAGCACCAATGCTTTATCTGTCCGGCGGGCGTCCTTCACATTTTACTACTGCCGTTAAATATTATACTGCCCGGCCATAACCCAATGCCATCGGTGCAGTAATCCATTAAACGTTCGTATGCAGAGTAATGTTTATTCATAAACGCTTTCCAATTAATTAAAACAATTTGATCATCTTTTATGGCTTGCAATTTGCATGACATTCTGGTATCCTCGTACAGTTTTGTACTGTTAATTTCATACATATTACATATCACTACCTTTGTAGTTTTCCGATTTTTGTTATGTTTGCGACGGCTTATTTGTTTTCCAGTTTTCTTGCTCCCTCCCAAGTCATGCCAACCTCCCGTAGCTGCGTCGAGTACACTCTATGAATGATCATCAGCGGTCTTCCAGGGCGACGATTCAGGCTCCCTGCGGCATAACGCAGCACATGTCCAAACCTGGTCCATCGTTGCTATTGTATAAATAGACAGACCCTTTTTAAGGAGATCATATTTGAACACTTTTTATGTATAGCAAATGATAAATAATTATTGTAACGACGGGATACATAAAGTAACTCGTAGTTGTTAATATTACTACATTTAGGATTATCAGTAATATAATACGATCACAAAACAAGATCTCTCGTTATTTTAATAGCTATTCATTATGCACCAGATTCGTAATCTATCTTATTTTAAGATTGAACAAAGACTTCCGAATTATTATGTTTTTTTTATTTATAAACCTAAATTGGTTTACTTATCGCCGGGCAATTGAATATTCATAACCATAGCGTTGAGCCGAACACCTGGAAACCGTTGACCAAACATTAAAATCCCTATTAGTCCGATATTGTCACGGAATAGCGCTCGGGGCACGTTCTCGCCGGCGTTTCCATCTCGAAACGACTTGTGGACTCGAGCTCGACCGCGCTTGGGTCAACATTATATAACTCCTGCGGTAATAATACGATATCTTCATATCAGCGTTTATAGTGAGTGGTCCATATGACGATGGCGTTCAGTATTGATCGCCCTCTTACGATTTTTCTATGCGGTGCTTTCTGAAAAACGCTATCATTTTGGTCCAGTATTAATATAAAAATCAGTAATACATGTTTGCAAATTCTAGATATAGTAAAGCCGGGTGTTAATGACCATTGTTTTGATTTATGTTCCATAATAATTTAGTAAAATATACAATATTTTTTTTATATCTATAGCAAATGAATTAGCTAACATTGCAGGAATCTGAAAAGACATTTATATTATATATGTCAATAACATTGGAGTATTTTTCATTTTTGTTTAAAACTTTAGTGTCGATATTACTGGAGAGACCTGCCAAGTCTTTCAAGGCATCATCGATCTATTTAAGTCTTGAATAAATTGATAACTCACCCTTTTTGTTCGAGGGCTTTGTCCTGTGATCACGCAAATTTTCGCAAAACAAACCACTCCCTGACTAACCTTTCATCTGACCAATTACTTTTCGAGTTAATTATGCTAATTCCTGTTTTTGGACCTGTCCTTCCTCAAAAAGTAACCGCCCAACCCCGCGCTCGCCGGATCGATTCCACTGCATCTAGCAACAGCGAACCACCACCGCCCCACATTTACCCTCCCACCGCGGGGGAAGTACCCTTGCGAAATAAATCCTCCGGCTCTCCCTCGCTTCCCGTTCCAGCGGCGCCGCGTTGTACAACCGCCTCGTGACGCACAGACGTTTGCTTACGCACGCCTCTGGGTCTCCGCGCGATCGATGCCCAGTTTCCGTATCGCCGGCTCTATGTGTGGGACGCGGCCTTACTTTCGCGACGCCCTCCTACCCTTATGGATGGGCAAGCGCTAATGAAGGTTTTTACCTGGTCAGATAATCGGTTTAAGAGGCCCTTTTTTATACGACGGAAATAATTCGCTATTTTGCGCGGTTCTACTGAAGATACTGGGCAGGGAGTTCTTTATTGACTTTATCTCTCGTTGGATCAGACTATTTGGGTGTCAAAAAATTATATTTGACAGTTCTCCCCTCATTACCCCGCCTATTAGCGGTAAAATTATTGTTTTTAATGTGAACGATAACGTCAATGATAAATATTTAAGAAGAAAATTGCGATCTCATTAGTAATATTGTATTTCAATATTAGATAGCTTAATTATATGGCATCAAATGTTTTTTTTTGTTAATTGATTCTAGTAATTGATTAACAGTGTCATTTCGGTAAGTGCTATGATTAGATAAAATTATTAATCACTATTCACCGTATAATCATGCTACCGAACTAATTAAATTACATCAGTTTTTATTATATAGGTATCATTGTTGCGAGATGATCGAACAAATCACCAGTCTCATCTCTTAAAAATATATTAATTTAATACGTTTAATGTGCCGTTTTGTAACAAAAGGTTGATGTACGCATTTGTGCAGTGAAGTAAGGTTTCGATTACCAAAGTAGTGGGCACCCCTGCTTTAAAGGTAACATTGAAAACCCTCTCTGGATAACCTTTTCCAACTCAGCATGCGGACTGTCGTCACTGGGGTGTCCCCTTCCTACCTCTATCGCCACACACCCTCCCACCTGTTATGCAATGTCAAACTGACTATTTACTTTCAATATCCGGCGGCCCAGGTTAATTTCCTCCCATGTAAATATTGTCAATGCCTGGGAAATAAATCTTGGCGTATCTCGCGACCAGTGTTTAGAAAAATCATATTTCGTCGTAGTATTCGGATATAAAAGTGTCTACGTGGCAAATGCAAATAGCGAAGCAGCGAACGAAACTGATGAAACGCAGAACTTTCACTCTTATATGTATCGACTGCATATGATGATGAATATGCATAATCTGAACAATGGTTTGAACACCAATATATGTTTATTAAAAACTACTGAAATTAAATTCACTCAAGCAGTACGAGTATTACAAACAATCGTTAAATACTCACGTTAAAATTTCATCCCATTATTATACCCCTGGCGACAATGAGACAGGGCGTTAGTATTTAAAAACCGTGTCTTGCATGACGATGACGCTCGACCACGTATGTAGAAATTGAGGCAGTCCTTTGCATATACCATCTCGCTAAATTATACGAGGTGATTCATGTTAGCTAATCCAAATATGGTAAATCTTCAGCAATGGCATTCTTGGTATGAGAAAAATTCGGTTTACATTCAGCACGTTATTATATAATTTAAACTGGTTTCACGCGTATAATTAATTTCTGAACACAGCGAAAATAAATAGGACGTTTCGTCATATTTCAGGAACTGTAATTTATTTTTTCAAAGCATACAAACTTCGCTTCTTTGCGAGTTGGTTAAAAAAAAACTTCATTCAACGAAAGCTTCAGACGCAGCCAATTATAATAAATATAACCCTACTGTTTATGCATGTGTCTACTTATTGCAATTTTTGTACGCCAGACGGCTATCTTTATTCCGAGTTGAAAACGCTGACTAGCATAGCGAACATTTTTTCTTTTATGCTAAGCTTCAGAAGCCTCATTATTATGGTATTAAAAAAATCTTACTTTTAAATTTATTTTGAAATTCATTTGTATCGTAATAGTTTTATTTGGCATTATATTGAAAGTGTGTGTAAGTCAAAATGAGATACTGTTTCTTCAATGCAAATATTAGTGTCGTTAAATATATAAATGCTGAGATTTTTAATAAGCTAAACCGAATATAATTTCAATTCACACGGGAATATTATATAGTAAGATAAGTATAAGTTTTTGATGGGGTTTTTATATAGTAATATGGAACACACGCGGGAATATTATATAGTAAGATAAGTATAGTTTTTGATGAAACTTCAATTAACTCGCTCCTCGTTCTATTCAAAACGTATAAGCAAACAGTGTATGTATTAGGTGCCGAATCAATAATAAAATTATTCAATATAATAATTTACATGTATAAACTAAGCTGCCTATCGCACGAAAGTAAAGTTATTCCATCGACAAAAATACCGTTCATATTCCTATATTCGTTGCAAGATTAACTTCGCTTATCTCATGATATGTTTGCGGTTTAATTTTTGGGAATGGCTACTGTTCAATCACGCGCCCATTTCGCGGATACGTGTCATGTTGAATCGACAAAATACAAGTTGAATAATTCTAGAAAATATCGGAAGATGATGAAATATCCGAACGAATGATATTATTATTGACTTATCGAATGGTTTTGATTTTTATATAAGTAACTGAGCCGTCCTTATCTGTTATCTGCTATCAGATATTGATATTTTTTTTATATAATTATAAAAAGTAAGGACTGACTGCGTATTATTTGAATATTAAAAATCACTCGTAAGTACAAAAAAGGTAAACTTCAAACTATTTTTTCTTCCCTGATAAATTTTCCAATCCCATTATTGAAGATTGAGTTATATAGTTCATTGGAATACATGGATTATTATATAGTTCGTGGCTGGTTAAATTTTAAAAGAAATACTCATTTTCAATGTTCGGCGTGAACAATAACCGGCTTTATGCACAGATCCTTCAACACGCTATCGGGGGTGGTTTGTGTGCTTTAAAACAAAAACTCACTTTAAAGCTTGAATATCACACAAACTATTTCTTGTTTTAAAGCACACAAACCACCCTATACCGCCGATGTCTATAACACCGGGTATTATTTGTTTTTAGCGAACTGATACTAGTTTATCTGAAATAAATTCATTTTGCGAAACGCTCCGTATGCTGTGAACGAAATCGCAATAATCGTATCTCACACATGGCTCTGGGGAAATGTTTCGCCAATAGTGACATTTAAATACAACGTGGGACGATTGGTTTATCCACATATTGCTTAACATCCACGTATTGCCGTTTTAAGATCGGTTATAGGTCTCGGAATATAACTTCACTTTATTACAACTAATGTATCAGCGATTTAACGCTGTGGTTGAAATACGATTAGGGTATCAACATTGGCAACCTGAATATTGTCAAGTTGAACGTCTTTCCGAGACACTCATTTCGTGCCAATACTTACGACAGTTTTTTTTTACATTAAGTCTTCAGTTCTAGATGGTATAATTTTATTGTGGATCATTAGCAAAACGTTATTGTCACGTAAATATGTACGTGTTTGCAATTTATATGCTCTGTTTTGTATTGCACTGCTTTTTAAAGTAAATTAAAAATAGTTATCGAGTAATTGTTTCCAAGGTCAAAAGAGTTCCAGACTACACATGCAAAACGATCCGAATTTCATATCAAAATTCTACAATGCACGCTTAGTAGAAAGTATTGATTCAATACAAACATTGTATAATCCCAACTCATTCTCTGTATTAAATGTCCAAGATAAGTACTAGAGGTCTGCACCGGCCGAAATTTCATAAAATTACCCGGTCCGAGCCCGTCATCTCCAGGCCCGGCCCGGCCTGAGTCTCAATGTCCTACTTGTTACCGGAACCCGACCCGATTTTTTTATTTTTCTCAGCGCGAAAAAATTTGAAGTTGAATTCCATTTCTATGAAACAGATCATTTCATTCGAGAAGTATTGCAAACGTCTTTGAATCCATGTTAAAATATTACTTGTCAAAATACCTCAATTATTTAACATCCCTTAACGCAATATAGAAAAGCTCGTCAGTATTGCCTATGGGTATTCTAAGGGTACATAACCAAAGCAAGACACTGTCAAAATAATAATATGTGAAATTTTCATAGCCAATAACTTAATGAAGTCTCGCAGGATTCGCAAAACCCACGCTCGAGTATATGAGAGTATGACGCGATGTGAGATGTGGGGTGTCGGGTGTGCTAGGAAGGGTAGTAAATGTTGGATACCACCCTCCCCACGCTCTTCTAGACTGCGGTAGTAAAACAGATGGAAAAGAATAAAAGGATTCTCGAAGTAAATTTGAATGAAAATTCTTGGAAATTTTATAGGTTTGTTAAAGTGTTCCATAATTTTGTTTTTATTTAATCTTGTTTCTTTAGTTTAATACATAATATTATAAATTATGAAACAGTAAGCAACAGTAAGATTTGCGAATAAAAGTAAGAATTTCTACTGAACATCTAATCGTGTTCTATCTTGTAGTACAAATAAGTTTGTTCCACATTGAATCTTTTTAGTGTGCTTCGTTGTGAACGGCTTAGTCGAATGGATATCAATTTGCAATTGTTCTAGCTGATCCTCGGATTCTTCTACATCCTGGTTTCTTTTCAGAAATTTTCCGCTTGCTAGAGAATTCTTTCTATGACTTCTGATAAATTAATTGTTCTTGGCAATATATCCCTTCATCTACGCATTTGCCAATGTTATGTTTCAAACCAAGAAATCAATTTCGTAAGAAACATCGTGTTAATTCCTAGCACATGTATGTGAAATGTTCTTCTTTGAATAAGTAAATTATGACATTTAATTATAACTATCCGTTCACACTCCTTTTTTGGTATGAATGTGAGGGCCTTGGGAAGCCTTATTCTAGAATATATTTTACAGTTTTTTTGCCAGGTTTATGTAGGTGGAGACTGGGGAGGCATATTACATACATACATCTTATTTGTGTCGGCTGCGATATTACTTTCAACCCTGTCGGACGTAATAATTTCTTATCGGCAGTTATTCCAGCATTTTATTTTCTCCTTATTTGTATTTATCTGAAATTGCCTTTCGGAGGAATGTCTCGCATGTGACAATATGATTTAATATCTTCATCATTCGCCTCGATATAAACAGCTCTTTTATTACCATTTCGACTAACGGCGCTATTTACGCTGATTCTGTGCTTTTTCTTCGATAAGAGTTACGATTTGGCGATGTATCGTAAATGCTTCGTTTCATCATTGAGGTGTATTTTTTTAAAAACATCGAATTTCTTATTAACTTACGCGCTAAAAAAAATCTTTCAATTTATTTTTTCCCATGTGGAGCATTTGGTCTCCTAATAGAGGTATCTAAACAGATTTTTTTTGAAGAGAGTATGTATAGAAGGATAGGACTAGTGGTTGGTTAATCGCTCTCGCTTACGCCCCGTGAGGATCGGATGGATGGGCGAGGTGGGAGTTTTAGACATCACGTACACTCGACTACGAGCAGAAATCCATAAATCGATTGAAAGATCAATTTAATTAACTTTGAATAGAGCTGCTGCTAAATCAAAAATATTTATTCGACTAAGACAAACATCTTTATTATTTAATAATGCGAAACTATCCAGATGTTTTTTTTAAACAGCGCTTGGATTTTATTATAAACGATTTTGTTTAACTTAATTGTCATTCGACTGTCTATGCTGCTGATTTTTACCTAAAATAAATATAACAAATAAACACTATGTTCCTAAATAAGGAAATCTTCAAGCAATATTCCAGCACAGTTTCAGCTTTAAAACCATTTATAAATAATGTATTTATTGATTAATTTATTAATGGTGTGTTTTTATTTATTTTCAGGTAAGTTTCGATTTGCTCTTTCTACCCTCGACTAAAAATAATGTGCCGCCGGGGTAAGTGATGTGAAATAAAATAAAATAAACCGCTCTTCTAAAGATGCTAAGTAAAGAAACGGCTTTTCATTTATAGCCGCTTTGTTGATGAACACAGCATAGCAGACCGCAAGCACTTATACTTTCATAATTTCAAATAGGTTTTGTCTAGCGGCCTAGTAAACTAACACCTACATCGTTTGCCGAAATCGATGCCCTTTATGTAGCCTTATCAAATGAATACACACTCGTCAAATTGTATTAATTGATTATCCTGTTCATTGGACCCAGACTCAGCCAGATCACTTGCAAAACAGTATCGTTTATTAAATGAGTGTTTTTAAGCAAAGGCTACGCTCATAAACGACGTGGGAAGCTTCTTTGAAATAACTTAACAATTTTGCTATTTTATTATTGGTGACATATTCAGATAATCATATATTACTGTCACTAACGACCCGGGTTTCGCCTTTCGGCATCTTCAGGCATTTGAGCACACGGATGGACTCGAACTGACTCAGTTCGAGTCCATCCGTGTGCTCAAATGCCTGAAGATGCCGAAAGGCGAAACCCGGGTCGTTAGTGACAAAATACATGGAAGTGTACAAAATCTCAATAATCCAAATTTGATATTGAAATTCCATCAAGCACCCTCAGTCGATGTCTTAAATTATATATTACTGTGTTTTTGATACTACAGAAAAAAGATATTAGTGGTGTTATTTGAGTCAGGCTTGATAATAAATTTGATTAGTTCTATTATGTGTACAATTAAGTGTTTTATTATATTAGTATTGAAGTTTCAATTCAGTGTTTGTTATTTTAATCAAAAAATATCCACATTGCAATTCGAATGGAATTATCGATAAGGTATTTAAATGTTCGATTCGTTTGATTGTACGTTTACTAATTCATACTAGATTTTATCATTTCATTAAGCTTATAAGTAGCGATATCCGTCTATTCAGATGCCTAGTTACTCATTTCTTGCCAACCATTAATGGCTGCCGGAACATATTTCTTGTTTTTTTTTTTCAGTTGTAATATTATTAAATTTATTGTTTTAACCATCTAAATGTAGCCGTTGCTCACCGAAAGCGTAGGTATTACTCGGTCCGTTTGCCAAGACGATTCAAGAATCTGGTCATTTTTCGATTCGGTGCAATGTTTTTATGAACCCAGTACACGATTCGCTCCCCCCCACCCTATGCGGCTAATCCCGCGGCAGATTATTTTTTCTCAACTATTTCTGTTGTGCGAGTTGGATCGGATGTACTTTTGTATTTACAAAAGGAACACGTTACAGCTGTTTTATCAATCCCTCTTTTTGGATCGGATAACTGTTGACATTTGATGTGTTGTAATTTCTACTGACAATTTATTACTTACAGACATTCGAAATACATTTCATTTAACCATGGAATATAATCCTTCATAAGCTTCGGAAATATTTTTCTCAAACAATGTTAAATGTAATTTAAGACATCGACTGAGGGTGCTTGATGGAATTTCAATATCAAATTTGGATTATTGAGATTTTGTACACTTTCATGTATTTTGTCACTAACGACCCGGGTTTCGCCTTTCGGCATCTTCAGGCATTCGAGCACACGAATGGACTCGAACTGGCAGACAGTGAACAGTGTCTAACGTTTATATAGAAGATACAAATACGACAAATATTATTTACGAGGTAAGATATTATACGTCTGAGAGCCACACTGATACCTGAGTTAAAATTTCGAGAATTGCCTTAATCCTAATTTTGTAAACACCACATTTACAGAGTAGCGAATTGTCGCTTTCCAACTTCTTATGGAATTACCAGTGATTTTACAATTATAATAGCATTGTGGGTTTCGACGGGATGCAATTCGAATTTCGCCACTCTGTAAATGTGGTGTTTACAAAATAAGGATTAAGGCAATTCTCGAAATTTTAACTCAGGTATCAGTGTGGCTCTCAGACGTATAATATCTTACCTCGTAAATAATATTTGTCGTATTTGTATCTTCTATATAAACGTTAGACACTGTTTACTGTCTGTCAGTTCGAGTCCATTCGTGTGCTCGAATGCCTGCCGATGAAGATGCCGAAAGGCGAAACCCGGGTCGTTAGTGACAAAATACATGGAAGTGTACAAAATCTCAATAATCCAAATTTGATATTAAATGTATTGATTGAATTGGCATATTTACTTGGTAGAAGTCCATTATAATAGGATAAAGTAACAAAGTATTTAGCTTTACTAGAAATCGCAGCTGATTTGATTTGGATGTCATTTTATAGAATTATGATAAATTTGAATTGCTTAAATTATGTACATTTCCAAGTATTTCGTCATTAACAACTCGGGTTCCGCCTTTCGACATCTTCAGTCATTCGAGTACACGAATGAACTCAAACTGATAGTAAATAGTTTATATATATGACAAATTAAGAAACAATATTCTACTTAGTTTATCAAAAACTACATTGATTAACTCATATGTCAGTTGATATCTTGAAGTATCTAATGAAGTTTCAGGTTTGTCCTCGTACAATTATATAGGGAAAAGACTGCTGTGTGGTATATTGTGTGGTTTTTTTTTTTTTAATGCTTGTTGATTCAACAACAACAAGGTGTCTCATCTAATTTCATTATACTATTGCAAACGACAAATTTTGAAAATCTCTGCAACGAAAAAAAACATTTAGCTATGTTTTTCATTTCATCAAAGCGTACTTCATGAAAGTAAAAAATTGATATTATTTATTTGCATACTTTGTTTGGCAAGACATTACCCGGGTCAAATAATTTCGTGTTGACATTCATTTGCGGAAAGGCCATGTTTGCCTGCCCATCCTCTTCGGAGAAGAGAGATAACCCAAAACCTTAAATTGTTTGCCCGTTTTATATTAGTTTTTTTTTTAACAATCTACGAATGAATTATTTATTTTTAAATGTAGATTCATGAAAAGCTGAATGTATTGGAACACAAGCTTCACAAAAACTGAATAAATAAATCTAGGAGTACCAAAATTTTTCAAATAATATGATTACAAATCACTAGGATAGTATCCTAGTAAGCAAGTACACCCGATTCTCTTTTTGCACGGGGATGCACTCCAGAGACTACCGTGCACAAAAAACGTGTAAACAAAGAAAAGGAAGGTACACATAAAAATGCGAGATGGTTCCAATACTTTAAATACCCTCAAAACATAAAATTCTCGAACTCTCAAATGTGTCAGAAGATGAGTGGTTTAAAATTTAAATCACTCATTAGACAGTAATAATTAAAAACCAGAGGGAAAATAAAATCTAAACATAGAAGAGCAAACTTAATTGTGCCAAAACAATAACAAGACATGTATGAGTCATGGACACCTGCTTCATAAAATTCGCCAAATGACAAAAATTATGAATCCAATATTCACAAAAAGCCGAAGTGTATTTAAATATGTAAATATACTGTATTCAACAATACTTTTCGTTTTTTTAACCGTGTAAAAGCAAAAAAAAAACTGAAAAAAAATAATTGGTCCGTTTTCTAAGACCGCGTAAAAAGAGTATCAGGTGTGCATAGTTGCATGCTTAGTATTATTAAGCTTGCAAATTTTATCTCAATTCATCTAATGAATTAATAAAAATCAATTCGTTTCGAAATCGTCTGCGACTAGAACGGTGGTTCTCATGTGCGGCCACCAGAGGATTTGTCTGTGGCCACCAACGGTTCTATAGTAATATATATTGTTATTAAAAGAATTAGTGATTAAAAATGAGTACGACATTTGTTTATTCGTATTGCGTACGTATGCGTTTCGAAAACGTATCTGTAATGAATGTTTTTTTTCAGTAAAATAGGGATCCTTTTTTAATTAAAAATTTATCGGGATCAGTACGGTAACCCCATCGGGTTAATTTGTGCTACAGTGCACCAAGTAATTCGGTCTGTTGTACGATAACCAACGCTGTTCATCTTGCAATCGTGTAATTATCATTGACGAGAGATCTTCCAAGTACATAGAGTGTAACAGTGATTATCTTATGATTTTTTTTATCAATTTGAAAGCATCTGTATATTATGTTATCTTTATTTTTCTAAATTTGAAGGGAATTTGATACAATTCCCGAGTTAAAATGGATATGAGAAATTATCTATGAACAAACCTTCAGAAGGATGCAAGTGTAAAAATCTAATGACATAGATTTTTAGACATTTGAAAAACAAACCTGCAGGTCTCTATAATATTAATATTAAATATAACATTTGTAAATGACACGATTGTAAAAATATGTTTCATATTTTAACACAAATTAATGCATAAAAATGTCTGTGTCGTGATGGTTTATGGTTAAAATAAAATTCAAGTAGGTAATGAGTCCCTTTAGTAAATACATCGATCGGGCTAATATTTTAAATCACGATTGAAGAATTTGTTGCGGCCACGAGACATTTCCAAAAGACCACTGATCTTCATTATGCGGCCACGGAGAAATTTTCCCTGAGAACCACTGGACTAGAAGGGTTAACGGTGACAGACTCGCCCATTCATCATTTCATTTCTTCCGACTAGAAGAATTCTCTCCGAATATAGATAGATACATCCGTGCAAGTACCTCTCATCTGTCAGATTTCTCGAACAGACGATCGCGTAATAAATGATCGCCGAAGTGGATTGGCCAGGTTCTACCTACTGCAAACATACGTATGCGTGTATTACATTTGTAGCGGCGTGGGATGGTGTGTGATTGATTGTGGGCGTTATTTATGCAATCCTATCTTCCGCTTCCATGTTCCTTTTGTAACGGCGTCAATCTCGAGGGCTCGAATCAATGTTGATATTTGTCGTTAACCTTTTAATTGCCGGCAGTTGAATTACGCCGCACATCACCGGCGTGCTAGTGTGTGTCGCGTGCGTATCAGAATTTTAACAGGCAACTGTTTTATCTAGCTATTCAATACAGCTTGCACACGAATTCCTTTTATACCAGAATCAGTTTCGATTATCGCGTACTAACTTCACTAGTCTTTTATATTATATCGACACTCCCTACGTATAATCCCGTATCTGCTAACATGATATTTTACAGGAGAGCGTCAGATTGAAAACGCAGCTGCAACGTAACGGCTGCATCTATCTTTTTTAAAATTGGGAGTTTTAAATCTATTTTCTTATTTTACATTCAATTTTGCTCACAAGTTTATAGTTTTTGAGATATTACCGATACGCCATAGTACTTCGGATTTTAGGTAAAGATCCTTCGGACAAGTGGGTAGTTACGTATTTATACTTTACGAAAAAATGGTGAAGTAGGTACTTTTCCCAATGTCGTTTGATACTTACCTATAGAGCTGAGTGTAGACAACGAAAATGCTAAAGATGTGTATTTATGTATGTGGCACTTACGTGAGTTGATATAACAGAATAGATTATACATAATTTTTATGAATACGTGAATCTTTATTATGAAAAGTTATGATATTCACGGCACGTTGGAAAAAACTTACTACCTAAAAATACCAATCATTTCTATTTGGGTTTTTTATGCAACGTTTTTTGTCGCACACCTATCAAATGGAAACATTAAAATATCTAGCAATATAGTATGATGGAAATATTCAAATACCAAATGATGATCAGTTCGAAATATACAGTATAGGATAAACCATGCTCACGTGTAATGTGTGAAAATTGGGCGGAAAATATACTGTCCTAGCATTTTCTCGAATATTTGCCTCGGTTCAAAAGTGCTAAAGTGCTTTTCGATGTTTAAAAATATCTTTGGTGCCAAACCACCGGCTTTATATTCGATACATGTTGTTCAATCTCAAACACTTGATTGAATGTCGCCTTTTGGCTTTGCACTGTTTTATTATTATCGAATAACTTTTATGCTTCAATCGCGATTACTGATTTTACTTATTGCAGTCGTTCAACTCGCCAACCGAATATCAACATATATACAATTAGGTTTTATAAAGATTGAATTCGCATCTAAATCTCATAAACTCCATTCGGGGTGAATATTTTCTCCATTGTTGGCTTATTATGGCCACGGCCGTGAAAATTAAATTCCGCCCCCCGCCCCTTAGCTCGTTGTCTTATTAATATTATATCCGTGACAGCTTTCTAAATTATATTGAATGTAATTTTAAAGTAAAAACTTAATCTTACATTTCATTTCAACTTTATAATGATGGGCTAAAGTTTTTCAAAAACTTTAAATTCATTATAAATTCGTTTATGAAATGCTCATTAAATAAAATGTTTTGCTACATTAGTCGTAGAGCAACAATCAGAAGTTTAAAAGTAATATACCGAAAAAGTATTTTATAGCCATCAATCTCGACGCGAAAGCGAAGCAATCCATTTATCTACAACTGGTAAGTTTCCTCCGCTACTCTATTATCGCCTAGTCTTTTTTTTTTGTTCACCTTGACGAAAATATTCAAATCCTCTTGTCAGCGACGACTGGCCGTATCTGATCTAATCGGCTTACGTCGGGCCGCGCTACGGCGTAGGCATCAACTCGAGTCGGATACGCACGTAGAGGCCGCGGGGAGAAATGCCGGATAGCACGGGGAAATTCCTAAGTGTGTGTCGTGTTGTAATTCAAGGCAATTCCCACGACGTCTTCCAGACAACCTTTTCAGGGTGAATGTAACGAAGGAAAGAACACTTGAGAGATTCAGTTCCGGTGCAGATTGAATGTAGGGATTTTATTTGACCAAGTTTTTGGCGCATTATATACAGGAGGTTCTCGACCATGCGAAACAAGTGACTTTGTTTATAGCAATACTAGTTTTGAAATGAATGTATTCTTATATATTAAAATAAATAATCAACTCAGTCTAGCTAAGTGTATAGTTTCGCGAGAATTGTCATTGTCAGCTGTTTTTACCTTACCACTTTCCTTTGAAGTAAATGACAACTAAATCAATTACGATAATTATATACAGATAACGATATTAAATGAAAATAATACAAAGATTTGCGATCTTTTTTTTCGTCTGATAAAATCGACGATTCTTTCAGTAGGATTAAAAGTGCTTAGAAACTGTACTATGGCTCAAACTAAATTGATAATATTTTTGCGACACGTTGTAGACATTTTCTTGATTTGTTTGTGTTATCAAAACAACAGAACGTAAATGTTAATCACTATTTTTCAATTTCGTAAATAATATTACTATTCATTTGTACCTGTATGTAGTGCGATTAGCTTACTGATTCTCCTTTCCTTACTCACCCTTACAAGGTAAGTTACAGATAATTATCTCCGAAAAGATAAGTAACAACCCTTAATATTGTTACACACCTTACTTTGCAAAACCGTTATGAGTACAATTCCTCACATTAGTTAAAAATGTATTGATTTGTGAAGCAACAAGTGGCTCAGTATGGTTAACTGTCGTTCTGTTTCATTGGCAATGCCAAATTGATGTAGATTAAAATTATACATCACCGTCTTTACCACCCGTAGTCGCCAAATCAAACGCCTTTGATACGCCGAAGAATAGTTCACCGTGAATCGATTTATACGTTTATATTGCGTCAGATCCTCCGCATTCGTCCACCGTAAAAAGTTTTCCGCAAAGTGGCCCGAATCATACTCGCTTGGAGTGGACACGTCGAAGCGATCGTTACGCGCGCTCCATCCTCTTGCCTACCCGCGCCTCACTGAAGAATTCCTTCTCAATTCGTGTAGTAGCTATACCGCAAAGAAGAAAATCGCTTTCTCTCGTGATGTGATACTATTTTTAATGCGGTGTCGATTCGAGTTATGGAGCTGACACGTAGTTTATTGCGACATCTGATGCGGAAGAACTTCGGTTGTGGGACACAGCAATATTTGAGATTATGTTTTCATTCTTCTGTTCGTTTTTCACCTTGGTATGATACTGCGAATTCTTTTTGAAATAACGTTTCATTTTACTTAAAAATATTATGCACTCAACGAGTGCGTAATATTCAACCTGTGGTATAGAAAAATCCTCATTTTTATTTCATCCGCTGTTGCTTATGATCGGTATAGCGAAACCTGTACACTTTCTCGATGTTGTTTTATATGTGTATTTAGGACAGTAAAACATCGCGATTTTTTTTTAATCCGAGCTATAATACATCTCTTATCCATTCCTTATTTATTATGATGTATTATTATTCGCCTCAGACCACTTCGGTAAAATAATGAGCTTAACACTTATCAACAATAAATTGGACGATTTTATTATTTTCAAGCCTGAACATTATCTTCAAATTTCACTGTCTCGATTATTATCGTTATTACGAAACAAGTACAGACTCTTACTTTGTTTTGAATTTGATAAGCCAATGAATGAATTTCCGTCCAATAATCAGTTGGTACTCCCAAAACTTTTATTCATTCAAATTACGGCAGGGCTCGATATTTCCAACTTGTAATATTGTAACAAAACTCTTTGTCGAAACCTTAGTTGGCGATATATCCTGCTGAGTAAATTTGTCGGAATCTGTGTCACCTTAGCGTCTTGACCGAAATTCATATTTGCTTATTAATTAAAAATTCCGAGAAAATGTTTCATAATATATTATACTGTTTTTTTTTTACACGGTTTTTTCTGACCAATTGCGGTTGCGAATAATTTATTTTTTATTTGGATGAATGCGTTCAGGCATTACTCGCAATAATCGTTGATTATTCACTATTTATACAGTATGCTGACCGTGACAAAATAAAATGTTCCGGGTTCGATATTTATAGCCGGCGTATACACATTGGGACTGTGCTGTCGCCACTAAGTGGGAATATAGATAACGATGAACTGTGTAAGCTGCGATTTTAATTAAAGTATTGTTTTTTTTTTTTTTAATAATTCTAATAATTTTGACCTGTTTATCATCTCCGTATCTCCCAATTTTCTCAATTTTTTTCCGGAGCGCAGATATCTAAGATCTAGAAATATTCCCAAAACAATATATCAATCTGTATTTTTGTTTGTATTTTTATTAGTTGATAATGCTCGTGATGAGCGAAACCGGTCCTGATCATTATAAATATGTGGAAGTAGTACAAATGAATTGTGTTTTATTTTTTAAAATATAATGTCTTTCCACCAAGAATTGACAGTTAACACTTTAAAAGGTATTAATTAGGTTTGCAATAGAGATAGTGGCAAGTCCACTGCACGTCGATGCTCTATACGAGCCCATTCAATAAAGTCACGTATTTTCTGAAAGATAGGTATCCAATTATTCAATACCGACGTATGATTTGTAAAACACTTGCCAATATAAAATTAAAATTGATAACTTTTTATTCCACTGTTTGGACAATCACTCAAACCAATTTATGAACAGTAGACAAAACAAAAAAACGTATTAACTTGCAATTTTCATCCATTCGGTTACGCTAACGGCGTATTTCCATAATAAAATTCGTTTATCTCCAAATGATACCCATTTGCTTCTCGTGTTGAGTGTCGGTAAATATTATTTTCATACTTCTGTTTGAAATTACCCATCGCCCCCCCCCCCCCCCAACGCTTCGCCCATTATACAGCAAACACTTGCTTTTCTACGTGAGTACCACCATCCATCCGAACGGCGTTGCCAAATTTAAACTTTAACCGCGTGTAATTTTTTTCAATTGGCTGAATCGTCCCGAAAAAAAATACCTAGCCCAGAGAAAAGCTTTTTGCGCAAATAATTTTATTATTATTAGGTACTTGACGTTGTAAAAAACGCTGCCTTTACGTCACGACGTGAATAATAGAATAATACGAATGAAAATGATTTGTATGGAACGTTTTTGCATAGTGAAATAAATATATCTCTCCTTTTTATATTTCTGTATTCATTTGCATACTATACTATCGATATTCCGTGTCACGGATGGTGTGACGAATGAACATTATCTCTACCCGAGAGCCAACATATCGTATTTACTAATTAAATTCATGAAGGAAGTGTTTTTCAATATTTTCTTTAATTCTATTGCACACGACTGGTATCGATTCATCTTTTCAACACTGATAACAGTAAAAAATATTTCAAGAATGTACGTTTAAAAATCGTCGAAAGTCGACTCTAAAAGCAATTCACAATCTATGTATAAAATAATTCAATCTTCAGACGTTTTCTTAATTCATACAAAAACATTTTCTTAGTTAATTTATAACAATTAGCGCAACAGTGTCTCAGCGTAATTCCGCTTCCTCGGAAACTGCTATGAGCAGAGGGCCATTTACTTTCTTCCCTGTGTGATGACAGTTTGCCAACTTTTCTTGGTGGAAAGGAAGGGAGCGCTGTTTTAAAAGTTTGAATATGCGCAGCTTTGTCTGGCTCCCCTGCGAAAGTTTGCGAGGAAATGTTTTATTCCACGCGAAATTATGTAGCGATTGTCTCTGAGTCTTGCTAGGTATTTTACTAAAGATCTTTGTCATAATAGTGGTTAAGTGTTTATTTAAACATTTAATTTATTATTGGAATTTTAAGTTTTCCCATTGTCCTAATATTTTAACAATACAAAGCGTAGACATGTCATTTATGCAAGCATGCATTGTTATTGTAAGAGTTTAAAATAGTGCTACCAATTGTTAGAAGCAGATATTTTACCCTTTTGCGCTTAGTGAAGCAAATGAGCCAATATATTGCTGCCTCAATACGAGGGTGAAAAAAACCTGTTGAAAGAAAATGGCCGCCGCAGTTTTTTGAATACCAATAAGAGAGTAATTAGATATTTTTGAAAAGTAATTATATAGTATCATGTAAATAAACATTGTATCAAAATGTATAAAGAACCGCCTTAAAATCCCTCCCATATTTAAATTAAATCAATTTATGTTGTTATGTTTATAGTATTACCAACATTACTTGGCCACCGCCGAATTTGAAACTAGAATTGTCAGTCTAGAATAAATTTCTCCAATTGCAATTTTATGCAAAATAAATATCTCGTCTATTTTTAATAACCGTCGCTAAAATATCAGTTTTGGAATTTATTGAAATTTGGTTGAGTTTGGCAAACAGTTTTGGTTGAGTATGGCAACATTCTTAACGCGATGGTGGCACCCTCACTAGCGGCCAAGTTAAATTGGTATATCTATAGTACTGCACTGAAACATTTAAACTCCTTTGATATTCATGGTAGTGTAATTCAATTAATCTGAAATATTATAGTAAAATAACTTCCTAAAAAAATCGCGCAGCCATGCTCAGAA
The DNA here is from genome assembly GCA_022494535.1 of Himalopsyche phryganea. Classification (NCBI taxonomy): domain Eukaryota; kingdom Metazoa; phylum Arthropoda; class Insecta; order Trichoptera; family Rhyacophilidae; genus Himalopsyche; species Himalopsyche phryganea. The sequence continues at coordinate 2,922,430 of JAGVSL010000039.1, forward strand.
ACTTCAACTGATTCTCCATCTTTTTTAGTTCTTCTGGTAATAGTGAAATTAGGAATAGGAGCACAAATACGTGCAAAATTGAACTGTCTTCTACCAGAAGATTAAATAAATCGTTTGTATGATTTTATTTTGAAACATGGAAGAACCTTCTAAAAGCTCATTAACAATTCCAGAGAAAATATTTATTAGGACAACGTAAACGTTGCTGTGCGTAATATTTTTAAATATGCGGGAGGGAACTGTTGTCTCACGTTGTACCATGTTGTACCATAAAACGGATAAGATGTGTGATTGTAACTGTACAGACTGTTCCAACATTCATATTTTATCCCGTAATTCTGTTTGCAATGATTCGCATGTCGTCCGTCTGTTTTAGGTTGTGATTAGACTCAAAAACTTTGCACACGTCGGCGAATTAACGTATCAAATGTTAAATACATTCCACAGGAAAAATATTTACTTTTCCGCTGGTACAGAATTTGTTCCGAGAGACCTTTCTTTGGACATAGGTGTTTTACTCTCTTGAACCGAATACATAATTATAACAAGAATTAGCGAGTAATGATGAATATTATTCTAACATACCCTTTATATTAACGTATTTTTTAATCGTATAACAAATCCGATTGTTCCGTCAAAATGAACTTTCTTTTCAGATTTTACGTTATTTTATTTGTATATCTATCTAAAATGTGGTTTGTGTGTAATTTAATTATATATATGTTGATTCTCCCACGGACCTCAGTTATATAAGCTTTCATTAACCCTCCAAGTTTTGACCGTTTTTCTGACTTGTTTTCTCTCACAATGTTGACTGTGTTGATATAAGCCATATGCTAGAAAAAGATATGCATACGGGGATAATTAGACAAGTATTTAAATTATATTGTGTTTAAGGACTATTTACTTGCGAAATTTATACACTAAAACACGTCAGCAAGAACATACCGTACCAGCGTTAGGTTATTTCTGTAGCTGAATTTAACTTATTTAAAAAAATATTGGTGAAGATACTCTTGCACTTGGAAAATAAAGAAATAGTTTTTTTTTTCAATATAGCTGAATATATTGCACAGAACCAATACGGGTCAATCAAAATCGTATCTCCGTGACGAGGCTGATATCGATCATGCCAACTAAAAAGTAACATCGGTATTCAGCGTAAGTTTTCTCATTAGGTCTCGGAAAGAGGCACGAAGGAGACTGTTGTGCCCCTTTGGTTTTAAAGCCAAGCACCACGGTCGTTGGAGAGGTGGTTTGGGGGTGGAATGGTATTCTAGTCTGACGGGGTATAACACGATCCCTCGTGCGCCACGTTTTTAAGATGCAACGTCGAAATATTGCGAAAGATTTTTATGTGCGTTTTTATTATTATACTCCAGTGTCGGGATTCGCTCTTTCATCATTACTTCTATTCATTAAGTACACTGATGACCTCAAATTAGATCACGCAAATAACAAAAAAATGTTGATGACGATTAGATTCTGACTGTGGAAGATTGAAGGTCTATAATAGTAGTTAATCATATATGAGTGTATGTTGAAGGATGCCTTCAGAGGCCGGAGAAACACTTTATGTTTCATTAAATCCCTTAACTGTATTCCGTATACCATTGTCTCTCTTGCACAATATAGTGCGCTTTGTGACATTCGCGCGTGTGGCACAATCTGTAGTACGGCGGACGCCGAAACCCTCCTGTTGCGGGGGAGGAAAATTCACGAGAGGGCGCAAGGGGAGTCACGCCGCCGTATTGATCGCGTTCGCCTAGCCGTCGCGCACACCCCGCTTTCCCTCACACCATTCGCAGTCCACGCCGCCCGCTACTCCTCGCTCGCTGGTTTTCTCCTCATTGAAAATTGATAAAATACGCAGGGAATCTCTTCGTTCTACTCAATGCAATGGACGAATTGACGACTGCAGTTTATTATTGCAATTTATGATTGGCATGGCTTCGAGTTACTTGTCTGGAGACTTTGTTTTTGCTTTACAACTATTTAGTTAACAAGCTTTAATTGTGAGAAGCCTCATATTTTTGACAACCGAAAGATCGTAGATTACATTCGCTTACGGTGAACTAAATTATAACCCGTACTAATTCGATTTTAAACTAATGCTTCGAATTTGATTAAACCATAACCGCTTTCAATGTGGCGGCACACATGTACTCCTGTTTGAGCATATCTCAACATGACACGCTCGACCTCTCTTCAGAGAAAGGGAAAGTGTACATTTTATCCAATTCCCGATCTCAACACTTATTTGCCTATTGATACCAATGCATAAATTGCAAAATAAGTGTATGAAAGTTTCCAATCGGGTAAGCAAGTAGAGCGAAAGTTTCCACGATACCTTCAGCCTTTAAAGTAAAGAATGAAACAACTGACTGGTGGCAACGGTGGTGGAAACGAAATGCTTCCCTCCAGAGAGATCACAAGCAACTTATCAGCATCACTTGAATTAAATATTGACTTCAAGCAGTTGTATTTCATATCATAGGATCTTACAACCTATTAAATGTAATACTTTTCGCGGAATTTCCCCTAACAGGCGTAGCGGCGTGTCGAAATCGCTAGGTCTCAATGCTTACGTTGACTTGAGTGGGATTTGTGTACGTACGATTTTTCACTTCAGCACACTAATATTTTTCTATCATATGTTCATTAGGAATGTACGTGGGCGGGTGGCAGTGGGTATCATCGCGTTATAAATTGCACATAGGAGCGCGTGAAAAGAAACCAGAAGAGAAGTTTGGATAACGACCCGAGTCGTTGGCTCATTATTGGGACGGATGGAAAGTCATGGAAACCCATTACGGATACATATTTCGATATCGTATTGTGATAAAAGGCGCATATGATAGAAATAGTACAATGGCATCGAAGAAGGCCGTCGGTGAATGCAAAAATTATATTTCTTCAGTAGGTAGCTACTTCACATCTATTTTCGACCTTGTCCGCTCACTAAGCGAAAGATCCGTGGAGCCTTTCGAATTATTACGTGTGGTATAATAGCCTATGGCCCATTTTAATGGACCGATCTATACGGTAATCCTGAAAACGAGTTGGCTTCAAATCCACTCTCTGTGGATCAATATGGCCACAACGCGACTTTTCGCGTATACATTTATTACATTTGCTTCTTTCCATTGTGTACCCGGCGTGTCGATAATCGAGGTATTGTCGAATAATCGTAATTTTATCTTCCTGGAATCGGCATTATCCATTATTGCAAAACAATTGTGACATGTAAATAAGATCGTCACTTGTTAGTGAAATTTTTTTGCATCAATTAAATAGCTTCATCAGCAAGGAAAAGACACGACTAGAAGACGAATAATTTTACCGTTTTGCACGACGCAATCTTTGTTATATTTCGCAAAACACTTTCGGTGTTCTGTAGTATCTAAAAATTATAAAATACTAGCTCTGGATACATCGATTCTTTAAAATATATTTATATAGATAATGTCACCTTTCCGGAAAAAATCGTGAAGACAAATGGAAGAAATGGCGAGAGATATTAGACTTTTCTTATTTCGAAACAAAGAGCTTCGCCGTACGTATTATTTGGAGTATCGTTAGGCCACTCAGCGAGGCGAAGTTGGCGACACAATGGGGGCTGCAATTCAAACACGGAATCAGGTAGGCGATAAGAGGACCCTTTCGATCCCAATGGAATCGTGCGAAAGTCACCCACCTATCTTATGTTTTGTCAAAGCCGGTGTTTACTTGACATCTTACTGGTCCAGGTCTTATTGTAGATTCTCATTTCGATATAATGGATTTTATGATGAAACATAAAATATTCCGATATGTTTAACCACCATTTTGAGTTTTATTTAGTAACCAACTTTTTCAAAACGGGAGGCATTTTTAAGATTTGGAGGCGTTGCTAAAATCCAAATAAGCGACTGCATCATGCATGTTGCCATTGTACAATATGGTTAAGACGGGCGCATTCATTTCTTTGTGTCAGTGTATCCTAGTTCTACATTTCAAAAAATACATGCGACTAATTCTGTTATTACGATTTGCATTGAATAATTTCGGCGATGACTTCAATAACATTTAAAAGTACTGTATTAAACGATATATTCTGCACACCTATTGGTGAATAGCATTGGGTATCGACACCTTTGATAGCTTGGTAAATTCTACCATCTTCAAATAAATTACGCATGTTGGACCGATTCTCGAAAAACGGCATTTCACACGCGTCATCTGGTGTAGGCAGCGAAAGCATTCACAATTAATTCTACTTAAATATTTCTCCGTCGTTGTTTAACTTACCTGTCTGATTTGGGGGGTTATTAATATCTCACGATACACCTAGTTCGCGAACCTGCCTCAATAGAGATGTATTGTTACAACAGTTCGAACAGTCCAGCGACTGTAGCTTTGAGCTTTGGCTAGGATTCATACGTACTGATTTTTCAATAAAAATATTCGGAAAATCGAATTTTTTGTGTAATACCATCAATGATTCTTCTGCGTTTTCTACTACCGCTCCTGTAAACAGGCATTGACTTTCGGTCAACGATTAGTCCTCTTTAAGATATTACGGTAAGGACTCCATTCAAATAAGTTTAATGCCACGCAGTTAATTCCTTATGCGGTATACTTGTTTTAATTGTGCGAATTATAAATAATTGGTGCCAATTAACCGGTGCATGAAAAACTGGACTGCCTCAATGGAGTTCTCTTGCCTCGAAATATTGTTATTACCGACATCGCTAATTTGCATAATTTTATTTTTCGCCAACGAGCGGCGGGTCAATGTCATCATGACTTTACTACTATGTAAAATTTAGGCTTTTATTTTGCTTACAAGATTTGGTACAGCAGGCTAGACACAGTATTGAAATCCTGCAGAAATATTATACTTGATTCCAAATGTAAAATTCATTTTTCTTCATATGGTTCTTCGTTGATTCTGTATACATAGTCAAAACGCAACCGCTAACCGCAAGTGCATTAGTATTTTAGTGCTGTCTAATTGTTTGGTCAGTAACTAATTCTATAAATAGTCGGTAAGAAATAATAAATGGTCAGTTAATAAGTATATTCAGTAAATAATTGCCAAAAAATAATGGTTAGGTTTAATTATAAAAACTGACCATTTCATATAAATATCTGACTGTTTAATTTAAAAACCGACCATTTTATATCAATTGCTAGCCGATTAGTTTATTAACTGACCATTTATTATTTCTTACTGACCAAAAATTGAAATAGTTTTTTTTTCCATATCGCTCCCAATTTGGAGCATATGGTCTAATGGAGGTATCTCAACAGATTTTTTCTATGAGAACTGTTTCTTACTCAGTCACTCAACCTCTTATCGAAGAGAGTAGGGATAGGGCTAGGACAGGAATAGTGGTTTGTTAATCGCTCTCGCTACGCCCCGTGAGGATGGGATGGGTGGGTGAGGAGGGAGGTTTAGACAACACAAACACCCAGACTACGAACAGATATCTATAAATGGATTGAAATATCAATTTATGAAAACTGTCAGCACCGGGAATTGAAACCGAGACATCCGTAGCCGTAGCCCACGACGCTACCATCTGCGTCACGGACGCTGACGGGGGAAATAGTTACTGACCCAACAAATGCAGGCCATTATTTTATACGAAAGATTTTATAAGTTGATTGCTTTCATGGTTCCTAATTCTATATTCCTCCGGTAGTCTATTCTGGTACGGTATGTGTTGAACGCTATAAATTATCAGTCTGTCTTTTCGTAAATCAGACTATTTTAAAACTGAGAATTAAAACGAGCGGGCGGCCGGCGTCATCGACTTGTCTCGCTGCATCATAATGCATTCCCGGCGGAGTGCATCGGCACTTTTGCATCGTGTTTCGTCGGGAGTGCGGCTGCGCGGCCGCATCTCATCCCCGGGATATGCGAAGGCCGCCCTGCGGCCCCCTGTCTATTGACAACGGACGATGGGTAAACTCGATAATAGTGGAACTTTCCAGATTGTCTGGCGCGCTCCATTTCAAGGCTCCGACTGTCTTATTCTGTCATTCTGAATTGTTTTCAACTATCTCTGCGGATGCTGAGTGTTTTCAATATGTACTCAGCAATGCAATCTTTGTTGCATTTTTCTTGTGCAACATTTGAATTTTGTAATTAAAAATTATTTGAAACTACGGTAATTTTTGAAATTCAAAAAAGATGACTTATTTCTAAAATCACTTGCCAATAGTGTTCCTTCCTGTGTTACCCATTATTTTTTTTGTTTGTTACCGGTAGAGAATGATCCTAAATTCCAATTTATACTCTTATTTAAATTAAGTGTAGCATTGGAATGAGGAAACATAAGAAAATATTCATTTATATGCTTGTAACTTTTAAGGTGTTGACTGTCAATGGCATCGGCATTGGTGGAAAGGCATTATATTTTAAAAAATAAAACACAATTTTTTTGTACTACTTCCACATGTTTATAACAATCAGGAACGGTTTCGCTCACCACGAGCATTATCAACTGATCAACATTAGTTGATAATAATAAGCGACACCGGTCCTGATCATTATAAACATGTGGAGTAGTACAAACAAATTGTGTTTAATTTTTTTAAATATATGCTTGTATATTTGAATATATTGTGTAGCCCTTATGTTAATTTATAGTCATTTTTCTTAGAATTTTTCGACCGATTCGGTTTTAATCAAAATAAATTTCACGCAATCTACCACCGATAAATCTTACAATCAAAAGCGGTTTTGAATAAAAGTGCCTTATTCATTTAAATAAAAATCTTCCTTATCGAGATACTTTCATCGCGGGTGTTCCTGAAATGTGTTGCTTTCACAAAAAATACGTGATCCCCGCCACCTTATATGCCGCAGTATCGGGACGCAGTTTCGAGAGTTTTTCCGTTGAAATAATTTCACGTTTCGACTGCTCGCCGCGTAATCCCATTGTCACGCCGTCGCCCGCCTAACTTGTTGCCCCCGGGCGACCCTCGCCCTGCTGGCTAGTGTCAAGGTGAGATCCACGCTCGCTGCGTGGATTGATTTTGCACGGGACACGTGGACCGGCGGCACCGCCACAAACCGAATCCCTATATCGCGACCAGATCGTAGAGATAATGCCGAGTGAATATTGTGTTGATCCACTCATCTCCGAAACTTACTACTGTTTTAAAATTTCAACTTTGATAGGAAGATAATGTTATATACATAGAAATTAAACATATTTTGTAGTACCTCTTTTTTTTGTTACTTGTACGGATTTACCTAACAATGGAGTTAAAATTAAATTCTCGTTGGTTTATAATGCGCCCACGTTTCGGAGGAGGTTTTACGGAGACAGTTTTGGTTATTTAATAAAATTGAGATTTTATAACAACTCTAACATGGTTTTATTTACAACTTTCAAACGAAGGAAGATCATTGCTCAATCAAGTTAGCATTTTAAAAAAAATATTGCAAGAGTAAAACTAGTTTTCAGTGTCTATTTTTAACATGGACTATAACGGTTCGATTCAAAATTAAAAATAAACCTTTTCGTATTACGCAAAAATAGAAATGTGAATTAATATAAATACATAGCTTTTGCCGTAACAATGAGATGCCATCAAACCGGCTCGCGTCGACTACTGGACCCATGGGACAATTTCGAAGTGTACTCGCCTTCAAATTCAATTCCAATCAATTTTTACGGAAACTGGCCATGTAGTCAGGTTACTCACCAATTTCTAGTGCGCTATCAAATCGTTTCATTTCGCTTCATAACACCCGAACACTCCGTAAACACTTTATTTGGAAACGATTGTTAAATAAAAACGTCCTAAGTATTTGATTTAAAAATATAGCTGGAAAATTATATTATAATAAGTTGTACATGTTTTAGTAAAATAATGAATAGGGAACTACGTCAATAGCTCGATTCACTAATATTATTTTAATAATTAACTTTACGAGTTGGCTGTATCGTCACGATTCCGTTTGTTGACGTTTCTAGCATGTTTTCTTGTATTGGTCATTAATAATTGATAATGTTACTAATTACTATAGCGATGTGAATATATGATATTCGAATGTATTAAGTCTAGATATATAGACTTCGATCTAATTGAATAATTGTTATATTAAATTCAGCTAAGAATATATTCTGAAATTATCGTAATATATCGTAATATATGCTGCTAATGTCATCACGTCGATGTTGATGCCTCTGCCAACTGTTAATGAAATGGAAGGTTTGTTAAGAAAAATCCACAGCTAATAATATTTGAAAGTCGCCGCGAATCCGCTTAAATCGCTAAAAATAAACGGTATTGATTGATTCGGTTGAAAAGATGGAAAAAAAACTGTTTGAAATGAATTCTGACAAATTTGGCGGAAAATTCTTTTGACACCTCGCCTGACGGAGGAGTCGCCGGCGCGCTTCTGCCACAAACTGATTATTTTTTCGCGAATTATATTTAGCAATATTGAGGTAGTCCACAGCTAAAAATACCCTTTCATTCCTTCTTTCTCTAGTAACTAGTAAAAATTGACGACTCTCACGTGGCGCGGAAGTGAGCTTAGACATATTGTAGTTTTCTTTTTAAGACTCAGCCAACAAAAAAATAAAAAGATTAAATATGTCGCAGAAAAACTCGTTCCTTTAATTTAATTTTATTATCCATAATTGCTACGCGAAGTTATAGCATTCTTCGTAGAGAAATTTTTCATGTGGGATTGATTCTGATACTAAGCGCTTGTGTAAATTTGGAAATTTACAATTGAACAAACTATCAGCTGAGTTTGCTTTATGAAACTCGTATTATGTATAATTGAAAATATTCGTATGTAGGTACATTATAAAATTCATTACGCTAGCGAATTTCTTGCGTTTGTTTTTATATTTGTCATTCATGAATTTATAATAATAGCTACTCTGAATGAAAAATACGCTAATTAATTATTAGTCATCGGTAAATAAATCATAATTAACATCAATGGTCACATGTTTATCAAATTAAAATTAAATTCACTCTTCTATTTCGATAACTTCATGATGTTATCAATAGCAATGATAGGGTTGTACATTTTTTTTATTTATTCACACTCCACTACTGTATTTTAAATGATGACATTACTTTTGATGTATTTTTTTTTTTTTTTAGATAAAACATGATTCTTTCACCACCAATCTTACACGACATGAATAAACCAGCCTCTCGGCTTCAGCGAAGAATACTTGAAGGAACAGAGATACATAGTAGCTTTCGGTGTCACTTGTAAATTCTTCAAGCATATTTATTTCATCTCTCCGATCCGCCCGCGCGGTATATTTAGGCTATCCGAAATAGTGATGGGAATTTACACCGATATTTTAACTCTCAAGTATGTAGCCGATTGTTTATTTCAATAATCACTTTTTGTAAACAACTGCGGATATGCGTGTTTACGCTTGTAAACAGGGGTGATTTTTAAGCAAATAATTTACACAAAAGGTCACTATTTTATTTTAGATTCCTTCCTTTTGGTTTACGGCTGTCTTTTAACGAACGGAACGGTTTTTTAAAAATGGATTCGGCGGTAACTTTATTGAAGTTCATTTTTAATATAAAAATAGCATTAGTCCTATGATGAAGTCTTTGTTTTATTTATAATATCAAGGTTTATAACATTGTTATCCTACTGGTTGTAACACGAGTTTAACCTCTTGGAGGAGGAGCATTTTCAGACTAACTCTTTCGATGATAAATAACAAAAAATGAAGGAACTTAATTAATTCTTTAATAGATGGTTCAAAAGGTATAGCTTATGTCTCTTAATAGCATTGAATACAGTATATCATTCACGTCAGTTCATATTTCACAAAAAGGATGAAAGGCGGTACCAGCTGACTACGATACTGTTTCCTCAAGTATATGTCTGATCGATATTCTTAATGATTCTCGACAAATTTAACTGTTACTCGACCATATTCATTATACATCCCTAATCCTAAAGCAACAGGCAGGCGTCGAACGAGCGGCGTGCGACATTACTGATTCCATTGCTTCCACTCCCGCATAGGAACAGGAGGATGTGCCAGCGTCGCTAGCTATTAATCATGTTGATGATGACCATACCACGGGATTTGTGGATGCTCTATAATAGCTCTCCGGCTGGATTGGCTGCGTCGCTATGTCTCTCAATATTATGTTGGAGATCTCATTTATTTTCGTACTAGTCATTCATCGTTTTTGCGATGCCAAATATCAAGGGAATTCAATGCCACTAATTTAAACTCGTGAAGGTCTATTTTATTTACATTTTTTTTTTGTTTTCCAACTAAAATTGATTATTCTCAACAAGTTGACCTTACTTGCCAAATGAAAAGTAATGCCAGAGCAATTTATTATTGCTACCACCCAACCAGATGGATTTCGTCTACCTGGAAGGCCGCTGACGACCATCCATAGGATGTATTCAGCGTAGCTAGGGACGCTGGGATGACCTGGGAGGAAGCAAAAAGACTGGCGGGGGATAGAGAAGCTTGTAGGAACCGCGTGATGGCCATATGCTCCGAATAGACAGCGGATATTGTTTAAAAAAAAAACACATAATACGGAATATTTGTGGTGTGAAGCTTTTCACAGTGAACCAAGAGTGTCGCCAAATACTGATATCCCTGATCGGGATGTATAATTTCCATATAATTATTACAAATTTTAATTCTCGTTTAATTGCTTAAATTATCTGACTGACTAATTCCATTAATTCAACAAGTGGAATTGACACTACAAGACCTGTGCTGGTATTATAATCCTATTTACCCATCTTTTTCACAATACATACATCTGTATTTCGAAGGCGTCTCGGTAAATCTCTAGCAATAAATTTTCACGACTATGGATGGGTGGATAGATCTCTTCCTAAGTTCAATACAATTTTACAGTCAATTTCCTCCGTCCTATTTGTGTTGCGGTCCTTTCGCTGACTTGTTGTATTAGCGGATTTATCCGTATCGCCGACCGGACAGAATATTGCCGTGCCGGCGCGCAATGAATATTTTACCTTCGCCGAAGATATCGGGGGCTGCTATTTACATATTTATCCAGCGGAATACACATCCTAAAAAAATAAATCCGAAAACCCTAAAAATTTATCATAAATTCAAGGATTTTCTGCCCGCATCATTCAATTATGTTTATATGTTGAGGTTTGTTTACTCGCTTGTCAAATGTCATGTGGTTTTGATAGTGCCAATGCGTCGTATAGATTAACATAGATCTTGTCCATACGATAATTTATTCCTCTTGGAAATTAAAAGTGAACGATTATTAACAGAATCTAATGTACGTATTTTCCAAGCGACGATTTTAATTGGACAATTACGCTTATGTATGATTTTTAGTTGTTATCCAAGTTATTTGTCATTTTTTTCAGTGATCACTTAATTAATAATAGGATTGAATAACAAAGTATTTAGTTCTCTAGATATATAGTTCTGACGATGGCGTAAAGCCGAAATAGCTATCAACTACCTGTTAAAAATTTTGTAGAGCTAAATACTGTTATTTAATCCTCTTATAATGGAGTTCTACCAAGTAAATGTCAATTCAATCAATATATCACTTAATTATTTTGATAAGCAATATATTTAAAAAAGAAACGACCAAACAATGTGTCAGTTGTGAGAAATTTGATAGTATGGTAAAAATACATTCTTCTCTCGATTTCGTCTTCTATTGAAGATTGTGGTTGTGTTTATTTATAATTCTTTATTATTCTTAGCTTTTGGGTAACTTTAATTTATATTAGCTCCTATCTTTGATTCATCTCAGATAAAACAACGCCAGTTTGTATGTCATAAGTAATTATTGGAGTTAAATAAACCTTCGGCGTATTAACGTCAATACATTACGCCAGCGTAAAACACAACCACCCGGGAGTCCCAACGGCGTGACAGACGAATGTCATCGGCACTGACGGATGTGTTGACAAGACAATATAACATTTCGGCGACGCTATGTCAAATAATTTGTTGTATTCGCAAAGAATTGATCGCCGTCCACGCACGCCGTGGGCGAATCTTTTCATTGCCAAGTGACGCAGTTTGTTTGCACAGGTTGTCGCGGCGCTCTCGTCCACCGTCTCGTCCACCGTCTCGTCTGGTTCGCGTTGTGACATCCCTAATTACATATTACTTACCGAGTAGAACATTTTGCGGTTGTATGATAACTTAACCTGTATATTCGCAAGGAAATTGTCTTTCAACACTGAAATTGATTCTATATTGACATCGGTGAATTAATGACTCGTTTAGACCAAATTAAAAGGAAAGATTTACCGGTAGCGTTATTAAAATATAATGTTGACACTTATCAAACAAAAAGCCTTATTTTTAACATGTCCGCTCCCATATGGGTTCCTAATGCAGGTATCTCAACGGAAGTTTCTCTATGAGAACTGGTGGTTTCGCAGTTGCTCAGCCTCCTATTTTCTAAAAGAGTAGTGATAAAAGGCTAGGATGGTATGGATGGGAGGGAATTCTAGACATCACAAACATGCATGTCAACGAACAGAAATTCATAAATTGATTGAAAAATCAATATATTTAACTCCGTACCGGGATTTGAAGCCGAGTCATCCGTAACCGAAGTCAACGAATTTTGATGACTGCACCACGGGCCGGATCCGAAAGAGCTTTAATAGCAGTAAACTATTCCGGTAAAATGTAACAATTGTTTGTTTTTTTAAATAATCATTCATTTTACTGCATTTCGAATAGAGGCGCCTAAAATGGCGCTTTGTATTTCTCGCTCGCTTACCACGTTGTGATGCACGAATGGCGATAAGTGATAATTCACACTAAACGGTGGCTCTTGTAATCCTTTCAGGCTGGTTCTCTATTGTTTCTTGATTTGTATATAATAATTATATACTCTGGGGACTGGCTACACGGTCACGTGCCTGCCTCCGCATCTTTGTGGCCCTCGTTTGAAAACCACTTCGTATAAGTTTTGGTTTTTCATGAACAGCCCGGCAAACAGTTATCCAAATTACATGTAACTATATTGGTATGCGTTGTTGCTTTCTATACTATTCAATTTCCCGAACCATACGTAAGTCCAAAAATCTAAAATTGTTATTCGGGAAGACTTTAGTCACTCCCAACATTTTCCATGTTCCAATAATTTTAATTATATGAAATTTGAATAGTATATAATATTGGACAGCGAGACGTTCACGTTTAGTCACATACGATTATTATTTACGTTTCCAATTTGTGAGCGCGCATGAGCTGGCTTCATTAGCTTGGATATTTATAGCCAAGGCTTGTGTATCTATACTAGTGGTCTGTACGGGTAGAAATTTCTTAAAATTACCCGGTCCGAACCGGTCATCTTCAGACCCGGCCCGAGGCTCGATATCACACTTGTTACCCGAACCCGACTTGAAGCCCAGATTTAATTTCCTCAGCCCGAAAAAGCCTGATTTTTTAAAAGTATAGTAATTCAGTTATACTTTTCTAACAATATATGTTATTGTTTCCATATTTCCAACGATATTCGTAGCACATGTGAAATAAATTATTTGAGTTATGAATACTAGTGCCTTATGGCTGACTCCGTCCCAAGAGCCAGGCCGGGTGAAATCTCGGAGCCGTGCAGACCTCTAATACATACTAAGCGTTCCAAATCATCTCTGCGCATACTATTTTGACGTCCAATTTGTGTTATTAAAACATTACTTACACCACGTAAATGGCTTCAAACAATGCGAGAAGTATTCGAATATTTATAAAGCAGCTCTTTATCTTGGGCGTAAAATAGATCTTCTGATTTAACTAATTGATTCGTGAAGAGGCGGGTATCTTATGTTTTTACAGACTTTGCTAATGATACGCCGCATGTCTTTGTATCAATTATTTTTTGTAATATTGAAAGATTGATAAAATCACAAAGATTCAGTTTCGTTAAAAACATTTTATCACCCCTAGTTCTATCTCATGCTAGTGCTACACCCGATTTTTATCAATTTTCTTAATCTGTTTGCATGACTTGTAATGTTGAGCTTTCGTATTTCTCTTCCATTGCTGCAGTCGTGCTTTTATATCAGTGGCCATATCGTCGTAAGTATTATTAAAATCTAACCTCGCGTGATATAAATTCGTTAAAAAGTAAGTAAAAATACCCATATACAAGTTAACTAGTGTAGAATGTGAAAGCCGCACGACAAAATATGGTATCAGATTTATTATCAAATAATTTCGTAAAACATTATTTGCAGATGTGACTTTATCATTGGTGTGACAATATTTTAAATTGATAATAATATGATGTATCCACGAATTTCATAGAATAATTAAAATTCATTCTTGTCTTTTAGTAGGCATTATTGCTATGAACAGCCCGTAATGCATAATTGTGTATGAGAAATGTTTTAATTTAAAAATTGTGTATTATTGGCTGATAAGTTCTTAAAGCCTCTTCTTTTCTGACTGCTCTCTCATAAAAGATGAAGTGTTATGCCTATGTGGGATAGTAATCAATAAATATTGAGTCACCCAGCAGATAAAAAAGAATGTCAAGCAACTGAAGAAATCCATAAATGAAGCTAGGTTTTTTTTTTAAATATTATTCACCAGAAACACTCGTTTGTTGTTCGGATTACTTTTAGAATTTGAAATTCATCAAGGTATATCACGAATGTAAATTTTTAAAAAATAATGTCGCAAGTCTTTTAACCTGTTTTTTTAATGGGCCATCTTACTCGATGTGACAGTGTCATACTTTCCGCAGAAAATCTAGATCTCTTGACATGACAGTTCGTCAGGGGCAGCACGTCACTCCAACCTAGAATAGATCACAGTGTGCCTAGCATTATGTTTTGTCGAATATAAGTAAACACGCATTCCACACACAGCGTGGAATGCGACACGGACCGTTGGAAAGTTTTTGGCGTTGAATCCGTGTTTTATTTTCTATTTGCATTGTTTGATTTGCACTCTTGAATGGACGGTTAAAATTTACTCACGCTCTCGTTAGCCTGTTTAGCTAAGCGTGCCACTTTTGTGACACATATCTGTGCGATGGTTTTTTTCATGCAAAACCAAACCCACTCGCATGTCGACCGAGCGAAAATATAATTTTGATTTAATGTGGCAGCGCTCATCTGTCGTGACTGAATTGCTATTTATTTGCCATTCCTGCGAGGCCGAAAATCCTAAAATAAACTGATTTTAAGAGACTTGAAAAAACTAGCGATATTTAAAGCAATCTTAAAGATACTAAGTATGTTTATGGTACCAGAGAAATCGTTTATTCCTTCATTCGATCATAATTATTGGTTTCGCGAAGAACGTCAATCCTGAACAAGTGGATCTGGTATTTTCGTCATGTCAGCAACTCGTTGAAGCTTTGATTGGATAGTCATTATACCTCTTCGATCACTACAAATTGCCGAACTGTCGAAGTTGCCCGATCGAGATTTGGCTTGGGTTTATTAGTATGGTCATAACTTCACTAGCAATGTTTTATTTTGTAGACTTTTCTGAGTCATTTTGCTTTATTAATCTGTATTAATCAACACTGCAAACAAATCGAAGAAGTCCTACCTTTTGCTACATATTAAATATCTTAACGTGGATACAAACCATTCAATCCAGGTCAAAAACACAGTTTTCACGCTACCTGTGTCTTATTCGTAGAGCTTTTTAATGTTTAGAAAATGTGGTAATGCCACCGAAACACGAATGTGCAGAGAATCACTTAGTAGAGACGATTATGCTGTATGTTGCATTGTCAAATGTCACGAGCAATTTGTCAAACGCTCCAGAAACCACACACAGTCAAGATGCCATAGATAACATTTTATTCGATGTTGTGGAAAATAGTAAAAGTGTTATGTCATATCAAATGCCATATAAAAAAGACAAAGACAGTGGAGCGGAAATGGATTTATTGGAAAGCAGACGGAATTAGTTGATGTCATATTTTTGTTATTGTTTTGGTACAATATTCATACCAACTATTATTTGACCATTATTTTGTTCAGTGATTTTTAACTAATTTCAATATTTAACCAAAAAGATAGTTTGATGAAATAAACTAATTCCAAAAATATTGGAGACGTCTTGAGCAGGCATTTTTAAATAATTTAAAATTTTAAAATAAATGATATCGCCAAACGTACCTTTCTAACAAGATGCATTGTCTTTGCGGATCGACAATGGGGGTTTTATAGTATATGTGTACTTATTAACTTCCGCCGCCGTCACCTCGCGTCCGGTCCACGAGCGCGCTCGGCTTGCGCCACATATTAGGTAAAATAATTGGAAGTTGGCGCGATGCCGAACCTTTTATGGCAGCACACTCCTGTCACTAAATCGAATTGAATAATTATTACTAATAGTGCGTGTGGGCAGGTTTTTTTGTACAGTCGCATTCGTGATCGAATTTTATCAAGCACATGCGCAAGCCTATTGACAACGTATAATCGATCAATACAACCAAGACGAAGAGCAATGTTTGGAACGAATTTAATTTACAACGTTGTGGTATACTCTATTGAAAATCTTTTTCAAGATGATTTTGTAATTAGCTCTTCTAATAAGATTTTCGGATATTTTAATTTGCAATGTGACGTGAAACTGTGCAAATGCATTTTACTAATTAATTTTGATTTTTTCTGATTTACACCGATTTTTTTCTATTTGACGATAATATTTCAGAAGAATCCTATTCCGAGATTAATAATTTTCGTTTAAATTGCATGTTTTCAGTGAAAATTGATAATTTTGCTATTTGAGTTGTCTAACCAATTACACAAGTAAGCATTATTGAGGCATGAGGGAAGGTTATTCCAATACCACAACTAACTGTCTGTCAAATAAATTGTCATTCCAACATTGTATTAAATATCCCAAAATAGCAACATTATCCATTGTTTATGAATGAGGGTGAGTAAAAACATCTGCCCGTGATAAGACTCTCTTTATCAGTTCAGTCGGCCCCCCAGTTACATGCTATAAATAAGTGCATTCACCGTAACCTATTCTCGTATCGGCATTTCGTTATATTCATGTAAAAGTAGGCGTAAAAATATTAATACGATCACAATAATAAATCCCGTAGTCTAATAATCATAATGACTTATGATTAAAAGGAAATGCAAATTTCGCTTCACGTACGGTCACGGTCTCTTATTTTTTATTCTTAGGTCACCCATGATTTTTTATTTTTTGGTGGTCGGGTTTTAATTAATCTATTCTGGCGTGAGAAATGCAAGAATCACATGCATGAATTGTTAATTTACTGAATAGTTAATGCGCTCGTTTTTAAACTAAGCATGTTTATTTTTTCGTATTGTTTTTCATCTTTCGATTTCTCGATACCGAATAATTTCCGTAGGGAATTCAAGGAATGCTGGAAATTT
The DNA here is from genome assembly GCA_022494535.1 of Himalopsyche phryganea. NCBI lineage: Eukaryota > Metazoa > Arthropoda > Insecta > Trichoptera > Rhyacophilidae > Himalopsyche > Himalopsyche phryganea. The sequence continues at coordinate 2,939,804 of JAGVSL010000039.1, forward strand.
ATTTTCTGACCACTATCAATTGGCGATTTGAACTATTGAACGTGATTTATCGGCTTTGACGCCGTCGCCATTATGAATCAACTTCATATTGCTTTAAACAATGATTTTGATTTGTATTTGTCAACATCTGCCAACTTTTTCGAGTTGTGTCTTTTTTTGCAATGTTCGAATCTTGGACTGTTCTTACAGATTTAGAAACTGTATTGAGCTTTATGAGTTTGGACAGGGTTCCTAGTTCCGTTGTATAATTGTGATTTCACTTTTATTCCTGATGAGTCTATTGCTGGATCCGACATCTTTTTGCAATGCGTCTTAATTAATATATTTTTTAAATTAGGATAGGGGTCCATTCGCATCACGTTAGAATTGGTATTACGAAATACCTACGCTCGGAATTGGGAACAGATAGCTCTAGTAACGCCGAAATGAACACAGCTAACTGTCAGTTGCAATGCGAAAGCATTTAGCCACGCTCCGAGTGCATCCTGAAACGCGGGTCGTTCTGGTGGACCGTTATTGCGCAATAAATCGTTGAGCTACCAGTGACTGCCACCCGCACCTTCTTGAATTATAACGCGAATGATTAAGTGCCCTTTAGCTATAAGCTTTACTTTCGGCATTTTCTCCCGTCCAGAATGCACGCCTTTTTGACTTTATTCGCTCTCGTCCCTTGGGCTAACTCAACATAATTAGAGTATTGAAGTGTTGTATGAGTCATGTTGAAGGAAAGTAAACGCCGCGCTTTTTTTTTTTAATCATATAATTCAGCGGCTCGCAACCCGCGGCACTCGTGCGATTTTAGAAAATCGAAAAATTTTGTAAATCTTAATATTTTTTTTATAGCACTTGTGTGATCCATGTTTTGATCGTAAACCATGCCGAAAATAAAATAATTCTAGGGTTGATTTTAAAGAAAAAATCAAATATACAAAGGGTGTTGCCACTCTCAAATTAACTGCAAACAGATTTTTCATGGTAAATAAATATTTCTTTTTCACATTCTTTTTTTTTGGGAATATTTTGAACAAATCTGGCTATGAAAATATATTTTTTTAAATGTTTTATAATGTTAATGAATAAATTATACTTCTTAATACATATTGAGGTTCAGGTCCTAGTTTTAGTATATGATGGGATATAGTGTTTTTGTACATTGATTTTAACATTGTTATTTCTTTGTCATTACAGAGATGGTGGAGGCGATGAAGAAGGTGGCGTCCTTGGACGTGGAGCTCACAGTAGAGGAGAGGAATCTCCTCTCAGTGGCTTACAAAAATGTGATCGGAGCACGCAGGGCCTCCTGGCGGATCATATCTTCCATCGAGCAAAAGGAGGAAAATAAGGTAAACTTTTATTATATTATATGTATACTGTCCACATTGCTAGGTATTAACGCTTATTTCTGTAATTATCAAAGGAAGGGAAATTTATCATTAATATTGAGGCATCTTATATTTTTTCTAATTCAAAGGTGTACTTTTTTTTAATTAGTGTAATTTTTCCTTTTTTGAAATTTACCTGTTTTAAACAATGCCAGGGAAAAAAATAATATCTAAATTTTTTCATAACTTTTAGTTATGATATGATTTATTTGTGGGTCTCTAACATAACAAATATTATATTTTGCTCATTTACTGACAAATATGAAATAGTCTATGACAGCTTCTATGTGGGTGTATTGGAATCCAAACGTACTTCATACTACTATAATCCCCTGAATGATAAATTGCTTCCTCGCCCATGGCTTCGTGCTATGTGTGTTATCAATTATTTTGATTTTAAAGTTGGATTTATTTTCCTGTACCCGAATGGCAACGTTGAGCTAGTTTAATTTGAAATGGCAACTACCCGTGTGTCTTCATGCGGCTAATAGTATGCTGTCTTTAAGCATGTCCTATTCTGCCAAAAAGTTATTTAGATTAAAGTTTCTTTCTAAAGATCTTTTATCTCTAAGGGAAGATCGTCTGGTTTGATAGTAAATTGAGTGAAACCTCGAGGGATTTTTTTGAAAGGCCTTTCTTTAGCCAAAAGAAAAATACAAAACGGAAGGAAGTAATCTTTTCAGATATTTATCTTGCCTATACAGAGAAACTAATTATTTAGTTGGATTCTGTTCTTTAAGAAGGCATCTCTATATTTTGTTTCTACAATATTCTATTAGGAAAAGCTTAAAGTAACTCATCACAAGCCAAATTTTTTGTGGTCTCTGAACGTTTTTCATATTGCCATACATTTTATTATTTTTTTCTGTCAATTGTATAATAGCATTCCGATTTTGGTTCAGAAATGCTCTTAAATATTCTTCCGACTGTAAATCCTTTACTATTTTTATATGGAGGGTTGAGATTTCTTATCACACAATGACCACATAACTGAAACCAACACCCACCTGTTCACAGGTCTGAAGATGATTTGCGACTGTGACTCAAACTCTAGCATTTAAAATATGACATTACTTTTAGCTTTACGTAATACGATAATTGATATTTTGAAATACGACTAAAATATAAGTTTGCCCATTACCCTGGGCAACCTTTATAATAGGCAAGACACTACATGCCATTGTATTTTATCCCACTTCTTTTCTGCAAATCAACTAACATTGCCTGTCTATAACATGGCGTTGGCTTAATCAAATATTTGATCAACACAAATTCACTATGCTGCTTCATTTTGAAGTATCAACTGCTGTAAGCTAGCTTATTACTATTGATCGATCCAATTAATGTTTGCAAATATATTTATGAACTGAATTATCACTATGTATATACTTTTATCAAATTAAAGGCTATTTGTTTTGACTGGTTTTTCTCAGCCCATCAGCATTTTCACTATAATATTGCATTGTGGATATGAAAATTAAAGCAAAAAAAAATTATATGTCATCGCTATGTTATGGCGATTCTGGTTGCAGATGTTAATTTGAAAGTGGTTTTGTGTGTTTCTCGTGATATGTTGTTTAACATTGTGATTTCATGTTTCAGGGAGCGGAAGATAAACTAACGATGATCCGTGCGTACCGTAGTCAGGTAGAAAAAGAACTAAGGGACATTTGCTCAGATATTCTTAATGTATTGGACAAGCACCTTATCCCCTGCGCCACAAGCGGAGAATCCAAAGTGTTCTATTTTAAAATGAAGGTAATGACCAACCCTTGTATTTATAGTATATTTTATTATCTTACGTGACAAAAAAATATTATTCTTAAATGATGTACAAAAAAATAATTTATATAGTTTGAGAGTGAAATAAATTAAGAGTATCGATAGTAGTATGATAAAACACTAATGAAGCGTTGAATAAATGTATGTCATGTGGAATAAACATTATCAAAGCAAGCTTTATATGGACGAAGGAATATGGAAGAGTTCTTCTCGGTCCAGTAATATTTGATACATGCAAACAATTATTCTCTCACACATTCACTTTTCAAGGGGTATATAATACAATTAATTTTAAAAAATAAAACACAATTTGTTTGTACTACTTCCACATGGTCAGGACCTGATCATTATATAAACATGTGGAGTAGTACAAACAAATTGTGTTTTATTTTTTAAAATATAATGCCTCCACCACGAATTGACAGTTAATACATTAAAAGTTACAATTATTTTTATTTAAAAATTATGGAATTGGAAATTTTCATGCATGTTCATCAGATTTATAAAACTTTCATTTTATCTCATTTTAAAGTCTGATAATAAATGCAGTTTCCAATATTAATTGCTATTAGGTAAATTGTCCTTCCCCGTATATATAAGAGAAGAGACATAACTAATTTTGTGTCGATATATAAAATAAGAATTAGTCTACACAGGATATTTTCAACAATTATTTGATGAGTTACTCTGCCTATATTTTCAGAGTTGATGTGTTTAGATAAATGAACTCGAATGAAGACTGCTTAGGTGATGGATCCTAAGCCAGTTTTCAGGATTGTTTATGGAATAAAGTTGAAATATCATGAACATATGCATCTGCGTAAAAAATCATACTGTTAGAATACCAGAGTAGTTATCTCCATTCGGGGATAAGAAATATCATCTTATTACTAATAAATGCTTTCATTAATTTCCAGGGTGACTACCACCGTTATTTAGCAGAGTTCGCGACAGGCAATGACCGAAAGGAAGCAGCAGAAAACTCCTTAGTGGCATACAAAGCCGCCAGTGAGATCGCCATGACCGAATTGCCTCCCACACACCCCATCAGACTTGGACTCGCCCTTAATTTCTCTGTAAGTTATATCATTCTATGTTTTACTGCTTTAACCATTAGAAGAGTACTGAGGAGTGCGATGGACACTAATAAATAAAAATTATCAGCACTCGTGTGGTTAGCCAAGCTGCAGTTACCTGAGTCAGATCATTCATTTTTAATAATCTTACCAATAAAGTTATCAATGTTTCTTGTACGTTCAATATAAAATATTAATATACGCAGTGATGAATAACAGCCAAAGGATAAATTTTGCCATTCCAAAAACAAGTTAATTTTTATAAATTGAACCATTTTACTCCTGGAATTTTTGCATAGTATATGACTAAGCCCTAATATCATGTATAATTAGTTTAGATTAGATTAAAAATTGAATTTTCTCTTCAAATCAAACAACCTTTTGCTATTGTAACCGAAATAAGAAATCAAATTAAATTTCATAACTCAAATGCGTGCTTGAACAAACTTTGGAGGTCAACTTTACAATTAGAATTCTTATTTGTTGATAACCCTTTATTGAATTCTGGCTTTTAATAAACTGCCATGACGTGTGTTTATAGTGATGAATGTTCTTATTCTGTTTAATTAATCTTTTTAAATTCATGAAGTGCGACACTACCAAAATTTTATAATAACTCTATTTTTGACAATTATTAACAGTTATTTTTATAAATGTTAAACCTTTTTTTGTACATTTTCAATGATACATGTGTTTTTCTTTTAAAAACTGTCTTCGGCTTACGTTTGAGATTATTGATTATGATTACAATATAACTTTTTTTTTCATTGAATGCACGTACAACACAATCGGCAATTAATATTCAACTAATTATTTTCTATTGTCATGTATTACAGGTGTTCTACTATGAGATCTTAAACAGCCCCGACCGAGCATGCCGGCTGGCGAAGGCGGCGTTTGACGATGCCATCGCCGAGCTGGACACCCTCTCCGAAGAGAGCTACAAAGACTCCACCCTCATCATGCAGCTGCTCAGAGACAACCTCACCCTTTGGACCTCCGACATGCAGGGAGATGGTAACTGATCTCTCCTTAGCTTACTCCCGCTCGATTACATTAGAAAAGTCCACAGAATACTGTTGTACTTGAATTCTTTCTTAGCTACCTAAAGAAGTTATTTAATTGTTACTGATATGGAAGAACACCATACTATTTTCAAAATGATGAATATTTCATTTATTATGTTTATCAATTTTGTTTCATCGTAAAAAGATGATTTAATTTCTTCCTTATGGGCTAAACGAGGCCTGGGTAATCATTTCTGCTAAATGGCCACATTAACAATTCAAAATGAGCCGCAGGCCGAAAGTAAAAGATTATTTTTAGATAGACATTATTTATTGTCACAGTAACGAAATTTCAATATGAAGCTAGTCAAATCTTTAATACCCAACAATTTAGTGAGGTAAGTGAGCCATATGTGGCCCGCAGGCTGTAGTTTGCTCAATGAATGGTTAATATATTTACTGAATTGACAAACCAGAAAGTTCTTGGCAGATACATCCATGTCAAGGGTGGGAAGGATTAATCCCTAGTAGGAATTTCAGATACCTTCAACTGTGAAGTGATGACTAATGAGTGATGAAAATTAATTCCATCATTAAGGTTTTAATCATTGAGAATTATGTTTCTATGAAGATATTTCAAGATAAATAGATACATCAGGGGTTTCTTTAACTTAGTTCTAGAAGCATTCTAACTAAACAAGAAAAAATCCCCCCGAGTTGATTGTATTAATATTTTGTAGTTTTGTAAATATTTTGAAATGAACAGCTGCGTTTTAAATGATTATTTCTATTGAGTGGGCTACACCTCAAAGCAATCACTGATTTAATGGTTTCATTCAGTCTTGAAATTGTCTTGTGGAGAGAACTTTTCTCAAGATAATGTAATTTTATGAATAAAATTAACCTTTTCATAACTCTGTATAAAAAAATATGTTGTTTTGGCAGATACTAGCACGGGGTAATATTATCCCAGTAACACAACCAGTAGCCAGCTTTTCAAATAACAAGCAGTGTTGCTTTTTCATTTTAGGAATGAGAGTTGACTCTTGTTTCATTGTTGAGGTAAATTATATGGGTAATTGTGTGGAAGTGAATATTCATATGTGAATGTTTGATTTTTCAGGCGAGACAGAACAAAAAGAGCAAGCACAAGATGCGGAAGACCAGGACGTGTCGTAATGTCGTAAAGCGAATGCAAAAGCAAACGAATCATTACTTTTTAAAGAAAACAAACACGTAGCTTAAGGCCCAGCCCTCAGTGCCAGTGTAAAGATATCACATCACGGACTTTACCTCTCCGAGGCAAACAAAAAAATAAAACAAAGAGAAAACTCGGAAAAAGAATAAAAACATGCAAGCAAAAAACCATAGTTATATAAAAATACATAACAAAAATATATAATAATAATTATGTATTATTATTACTGTAATAATTATTATTATTAAAAATAATATGTATTATTGTTCGTACGTTTCTCGGTGGCGTGTCACGCGGCGGCGTCAAAATATATTTGCGCCCCTCGCGGCACGCAAAACAAAACTTAAATAAAAAACCACCACTCGCATCTAAAATATAAAACCGTAAATACCGAAAGCAGATGATTTATTCTTTTCTCCCCTCACCGCGGCCGTCGCGGCCCCGGCGAGGTTAACTTTTCTTTTTTGTTTTGTGAAGACCTAAGAACTTCCGCCTGTTCAGTGAAAAAAAATAAAGGTTCAAAGGGGAGAGTGCGCCGCCGGTCGATCACCTTAGTAAATTATTGTTAAAACCGTCTGTCGTAAGCAAAACTAAACAGAATTAAAAAAGAATGTTCTTATAAATTTTCTACATAGATCGTCATCTTGTACGAAATGATTTTCAGTATGTAATATTATTATTGTAATTAAAAACGGCTTGGTTGTCTTTTTCTTTCTTTTGAAAGAACAAATATGTATCGCAAGCGAGCTTTCCATTTTAAGAAAAAAAAAGCATTAAAAAAAATATATTTATAACAATGTATCAATTTTTCCAGTATTATGATATAGATTAAACGATTTGCATTGTAATGTTTAAATGTTAGAGTTATCTGATTATTTTTACATGGAATTTTATTTTATAAAATTTTCACTTTATTAATGGTATATTTATATGTTGCTGTTTTTTATTGCCGCATTGTAATTTTGAAGATCTTCCAAAGTCCATTCGTTCGGATTCCGTCTTGCCGAATCAAACGCGCGTCCGCCATTCATATAATACATCCTACCGTCATTATCTCCGGCGGGCGGAACGACAAACGCCGACATCTTTTGTTTACCTTTCCGAGGACCCGAAACGATTTGGCAAGACGAAAACCGAAATACTCATATTGCATAATGTTATAGAGCTTATTTTGTGCTATATTATACATGTGTGTAGATATCTAGTATATCGACTCATATTTTTATTGATTAAAATCATTCCCTGTAGAATATGTGGACTAATGTATACTGAAATTTAATAAAAAAAAAAATACATGTGTGAATTGAATTGATAGTGTTAAACTTAATAATAAAATATGATTTTTTTTTTTACATATTGAAAACGTTTATTTCATGTCCGGGGCGAGGTGCAGCGGTCTCCGAATTTTATCCCTTTTGAACTCTCAGAACGATCTCGGAAGGGGCAGTGTGTTTTTTCTCCCGAGAACAAAAAAGAGACGTGATCTCGAAGCGCAAATCGCCTGACCGATCGCATTTCTTACATTCCAAAAGCCGCAGTCATTTTTTTTTTTTTTACATTAACATCGGTCCGACTGCATTTAAATAAATAAACACTCGCCGTGGTGCCGCAGACTTGCGGCAATTTCGCTCGATCGGCTGACAGGTCGACGTCGAACACTCGGTGAGTTAGACTTTTTAGAAAGATTAAACTTTAGGTGCATTTAGATCCGTTTTGCTTTGCGGGTGCCATCTTATGTTCATTGGAGAGATCCTCAGTTCCCGTTTTCATCTTGTCTGCAAAACATTAACAACGTTTTGATAATTAACACTTATTGTTGTCGTTGGGCGAAGGCAAAACTAAACTACGTCTCCGAAGGAAGAGGAAGATGCGCGCAAATTTTTTGTAGTCGCTGACGTTATGCAATAACAAAAATAAAACAAAATGGAAAAGTCGTCGCGTTTAGCAGACTGTCTCGTTCAGCCTGCGAATTCACACTATCAAATATATCACAAATTGGGGAATAATTAAAATGATTATTTGTGAAACTTAATTATAAGTACTGATGTACACTGTATTGTTATTAGCTTTACTATATGATGGTGTCGCTTGCATCTCTTCGTTTGTATGTGTACGTGTACGTGTGCAAGTGTTCAGCCAGGCCAGAGGTCGGCTCAGGCCGGGATGTGATGCCGTTCGTCAAATACTGTTTCTCTTTTGCCTGAATTGACAGCCAGTTCAGTCATCTCGACTTGCAAGACCATCTTATTGACAAACGAATTATTCTATATTAATATCCAAGTTGTAGAGATTGTTTCCTATTTTTCAGAATGAAAACCTAGAAGGCATGTTTATGTATCGTAAATTAAATTCGTAACATTCTTGTTTCCTGGACAGTTTACTTCTGAAATAGTTACATAAGATTCTGTAATATATATTTCGGGGTGAGTTTGAATATGTAGTTCACGGGGGGTTCCCAAAGGAGAGTCTTAAAGGGTGACCGCCCGTAAGGCAGGAGCCCCCTTTGACATGAAACTGGCCCGGCGTTAGCCCCCCTCTGCGTATTAATCCAAGCGACCGTGCATTTCTTTATGTGGCAATATTTTCAGAAAAATAAATAAGATATAACAGTATAATTGAGATTCACCATCCATCACACACGAAAAAAAGACAACTTTGGTGGTCCTCAACATGTCATCGTCACTATTCAATGGTCTCATAATTAATTTATAAATGGACATTTGTTACGTTGCTGTAAATGGTAGAATACAGTATTTTCCTTTACCTCTGTTCTGAAATTCGCACTTAAATTAATAAATAAAATACAAACAAATCAATGTCTCCTTATTTATAGTTGTATATTTCAAATGTTACCTTAACAGAATTTCTGTTTAAATAATAAATTACTGGATAAAACTTTAAAAGTTTAGCGCATCAATAACTGTCTACGCAATTAGTGCAAGCAGTGACAGCTTAGCACGAAGGGCCCTACTTCACTCTGGGGCAAAATTGACTTGCATTTCAATAGTATCCTGCATTCTCAGTCCTTGGATTACAAAAGTGTACTCCAAAAATATCCAAGTCCATGAAATAGGCCGCACGAAAATGGTTTTATCCATCGGTGCATTTTGTATTAAGAACTCGCTGTGAGGTACGATTTATAGGAACTGTTCTATAAATTGTATTAAATATAAGAAAATGGTATTATTTGGGGAATACTCCTCTTCAAAAACACTAAGTAAAGTTATTCTTTATATTTAAAATATGTAGTCATTTATTTTTTATGAATACAGGAGAGTTGGCGCCTTTGAAAAACAGTAACGTTAGCAGTGACAAGAACAATTCAAATGGATTCATTTAATTTCAGATGTTTATATTTTTAATTTTTATGTCGTGGATATCATGAGGAAACGATATGGATATGGCATTGAATAATACTACAGCAATAATTAATGATTAATTTATTTATTGATGATGGCATTAATTTACATCTGAAGCAATTTCTATCAGGATTGTACAATACTCAAAATGAACAAGATAGGATTCTCAGTCTACTATTCAACACATTACCTTCAGAAATCCAACACCCGGTTTTGATTATATCTTTCTCACTGTTCTTGAAAATTTTATTAATCATGAAGATGATAATTTTATTGCATTGGTAGCATATCGTCGTTCTGAAAGAAGACACTAACCGAAATATACTGGTTTTGGACATAGAAGTTTGTCAAATGTTTGAAATGCTATACATTTTTCATTTCGTTTGTAGAAAACTGCTTAGATGTAAGTATAATTTATAAAAATAAGTGTGTACTTCCAAACGGTATAGTTCGAAATAAGGATCATTTTGGCATAGCTAACTCAATATGTAATTTTTTCGATTTAGTGTTTTCTTCCAGAAGCATCGATATTTACTGAATTCCGATTTACTATTGATGAAGTGAAACACTACCAAAAATAATTAAAAAAACGATGCTAGGTTGTATGTGGGGTCATAATTCCAATAGGTATATATAAATAAAGAGAAAAGGGCATGTAAATGTCAAATTTTGATAATTTTGCTTGATAGAATATTGCTGTGTAATATTGTAGACAGCATTAAACAATAACTCGTAAGGAGGCAAAACACTAGAACAGGATTTACGCTGAAAAGAGAATAAGTAAATAAAACAAACTATAAAAGGGTTGGGAGAACTGCAGCAGAAACTTCTAAAAAAATGCACTTTGAAACCATACAAGCAATGGGGTTAAGAATTATGCTATGCTTGTAGGTTGCTGTACTCAGAAACGGGAAACTGTATGCAGTCATGCTCCATGATCAGGTAAGGCAGCAACACCAGGCATCTAGTGGGTTTTTAAATTAATAAGATACTGATACATACTAACTGAACACAGGTTTCCATAGTAATTGCTAGTATACATTGATATCAAAATGGAACAAGAAAAGAGCTGTGATCATAAAACAATAAGGTTTTTATTTTATATGAAATTGCTGACAATAATGCTCTTTAGAAGTAATCGAAGTCTTTTTGCAATATTATTTGCGCGATTAGCATACTGAGTTAGCAACACAGTAATGTATATCAATCAGGTTTGTCGTAAGTGAATATTGAAATAAAGTGGTCTCTCATATGCACAAAGTGATTTCATTTATATATTGATTGTTCGGAAATGGACAATAAAAATAATTGCTTTGTTACTCATATTTTTTACACATTTATCAAACATACTATATGGTTATTTTTATTACAATATGTTTATACTTTTAATATAATGTACAGCCCTTTATCAAATGCATATTGCAGTAATAATTATGTTTGTATAATATTTGGCTAAAATAAAAATCAAAAGGTTGGTACATTGCTGTATAAAAATACAAATAATATTATTTTACTAAGAATGCTAGTCCATGTCACTAATTTACTCTAATTAATCCAAACATCATGAACGAACATGAATAAATTAATATACCTATCTACAAATCTAATAAATTTACAAGCGCTAAAAAACATTGATTTTATAAATCTCTACTAGATGGCGATACTTTGAATAATAAATGTTAACCATAAATATTGCCATTACAAAATTTATGGTTTTAAAAATTATATCTAGTCAATCATACTTGAATGAAATGAGGATTTTATGAGAAAATTATTTAAAATTAAAAGGCTTACCCAAAAATTTGTTCAACCAATAAAACACAGCGTTGCCTTGAAAACTTAGGGACACCATTTTAAGTATCGTTTTGTCTTTAGAAAATCGCTTGATTATGACATTATGACAATGAAGCTACTTTGTGTTGGTTTTTTTCCCCCAAGACATTTAACTTGCACATTATTTCTTTCACTGATATAGTAAGTATGAAGTATGAGGTTGACTCTAATCATTTTTTGTTCTATTTCATAAATAGATATTTTATTTAATCAGAGAAAAAAATATTTTTTTCACTGGCACGCGTTTACAATGTTCCGTATTTCGTGTGTCAATAAATTAGCAACACTACAATTCATTTAATTAAATATGGCCACCGCGTATCCGTCAAGAACGGCACCGACTGTGAAGTGTTTTTATTTATAAGCTCCCTTTTGAATGTGCTCAAATAAAAGTTGCAGGACAATAAATAGTGATTCAAAATGAAGTCACACGGATGACGACCCTTCTTTTTAGGGGACAGTCTCGATATTCCAGGTAAGCTTATTTTGTAAACATTGAGTCAGGTGCATCGAAAATGGTATTTTTTTGTGGACTAGTTTCGCGAAACACCAGTTTTACAATCATTTCCGTGCGTTATTATTTCGTGCCCTTCGCAGTCAATTCGGACGTCTCAATTCGCTTCGAGTGCATGCATTCCCAGGTTTGTAAATCGTAACCATGACGCTTACCTTTCACTTTATTGTTCTGCCCGACGTTAGTATATCATTTTTCCCGAAGCCCCGCTGCTAATTTTTCCATTGCTATGATTTTATCGCACGCGAATTTCTCAATAACTGCGCAAAGTTTTTATGTAACGTGCTACAGATGTAAGAATTTGGTTTTTTGTCACTAACTGCTGAAATAATAATAACCGATATCGTTCTCTCGGACGTGTTTACATTTTTGTTTTATCTTATCTTTCAGTTATGATATTGTAAATTACAGTTATTAATTTTAAACTTATTATTGATATCGCCGTCGCGTTTGACAGTAACACTTTCTTTATGGCGATATTCTCCCTGCTCGAACAATATAATTTTACGCTTTGTGACCACTGATTTCTCCAGTCGTAGTTTGAAAGAAAATTCCTTATAAAATACTGTTGTCAGACACCGTTGATAAATTATTTTCGTTTCTATAAAAATATCTATCACAGTTATTTAGAAATAGTGCAATTTAAATGAAAACCATTGCATTTCCTGCAACCCATTTTTACTGTAAGTATGATTTATTATACTTACTTTAAATGAAAAATCGTGTAAAATTAAACATAATTGAAATATGTTCACCTTTTTCGTGTAGCGTGTAGGAAAATTCTCTCGCAAATTCGTTTACTCAATGGCATAGCTAAGTGGTGCATACACTTTGGAAGTCTGCAAAACTTATTAGTGTTTTTTTATTATTACCATTAACTTAAAGTTGAATACAGTTTCGCCCGTTTGAAGCCCTGAATGATTGTATTGTGAGATAGTTAAAAACTGTAACATAAGAATTGATTCTAATCCTTTATTATTGTTTGTATCCCCCCCAAACCCTTAAAAAGAAAAATCCTACTTCACTGCTCTTAATTTCTGATGTGTAGAATAATCAAAGAATTAAAATCAATTCAAAGATGCTTCTCATGAAGGCAAAACAAGTTACACTACCGGTCGAAGTTCAGTTTTATTTTTAAATTATATAGATTATTTAAATATTGATCGAAACAAAATATTTACAATGGTAATGGGTATACTAGAAAATGTGCAGAGAGAGGCCTCCGCATTATTCCTTATACATTTATTTCCAAACCATTTCTGCTTCTTAATTTAAACAATTGAAATCCTACCCAAGTTGAATTTGTTTGTATTCTGCCATATCTTGTTTTGAGTTTAGAATGAATTGAGATCTTCTAGTTGAATTTGGAATACGTGTGGTGGCAAAAATAAAACTGACAGGTGTATTTTATTCTATAACAGGAATTGTTTTTTGCAGGCTAATAATAATACAAGCCATCTTGTGGCATGTGTAATGCATTACATAGACTAGACAGGAAAAAATATTTCAACATGATTTATTGAATGTATTCAATCATTTCATACTAACATATTTGAATTCAGCACCCTAGTGGTAATATTTTTGCTTCAATACCCTCGAGTAACTGGAAATGTAAGAGTCAACAACATCAGCTAAAGCAAGATTTGAAAGTTACTAATCTGCCAAAACCACTCTTTTCGTAGTTACCCATTTACCCTTAAGATTGCATAATTGTCATTTGGAACAAACAGATCACACAAAAAATCCAAAAAAGTAATTTTTTGTTTGAAGACGCTTTACCAGTGTGTTCGTAGGTTTGGTACTTGTCAACAAACACTGGTAATCATGGGAAAAGTGTCCTTTTTTGTTTAGTGACCTTTTTAGTTTAGTGCCATTGTTTTGTTTAGACAAAAAGTTTGGAGACTTGAGACTATGAAATCGAAAATTATAGCTATGTTAAGTTTATTTTAATATGGTTCTAAAAATAAAATATGGAAAAATTTGAAATCCAGTGCTCACACTAATAAAGTGCAATTGTTGGATATTGTCACTAAATTTTCATCTTATAGTAAACATTAAAATAAAGTTATGAAACCTTCAAAAAATACAATGTTATAATGATATATATTTCCTAAAGTAAACCACCTTTCAAGTTAATAATAACGTACTGTGATAGTTATTATTTCATGACTAGAAATGAATCTTATCAAAATAATATGAGAGGATTGCATTCGTATTTATACTCTCTGTTAAATGTATTGCATTTTAAATGACAAGATTGTATATTATACCAATGAAGTGATAATTTATGTTGTATATTGTTGGCTTAATTTAGAAAATACACATAAGGGAATTGAGGTTGAGGTGAAACAAAGGTTACTTATTATATTTCATGGAAGTTTACTCGATGAAGGCTCGGAAAAGTTTGAAACAGTGAACAGCTTTTTTCTGCTTCGGTTCCCTTGTGCATAGGCGGATTGAGGTCAGGATGATATGCACTTCAGGCATTTTAAGAGTCTGATACTCTCTATGAAAGTATTTCCTAACACTTCTAAGTCAGTACTCACGAATACCGTAGAAACCTTTTCTGCCATAGAAAAATTCTCTGTCGAATTCGTGAGCCCATCCGAGATGATCACAAGTGGAGAAAAATACATAACGCTGAGGTCTGCAGGTTGTACTACAATACCAGCGCTTTTCAATCAATTGATATTGAAACACTGCATTGGGAGAGTATTGCTAAAGTTACAAAATAATTTTAATATGCTTTGCCCACCTGTTGTTTGTCAGACGTGGTTGGAACAACAAACTGTACCACCCGGTACCTGGAGCAACCAATTTGGTACCCATTCTATCGCATCTCCACCAGTGATAAAGATACACAAGCTGTTTACCCATCCATTGTTATAATTGAATTATTTTTAATTATATACCAGATAATATGTTGCAAATGGATTTTTAAAAATTGTTTATAACGGTTTGTAAATAGATTAGAATTTGTAAAATTAAAATGTTATCATTGGAAATCATAACGGATAGTTCAGAGGTACACTTTTTGATTGAACGTTTTGAATAACGGTAATTTTTGTTTCAGTTGTCGCCAGCTGCGGTAAAAATTAGCGGGCTCTTGAGCAGGGCGGCCGGCCTGAAGGTGGGAAGACGATCGCATTGTCATCATGTCGCAACCGCCTGGCAACATCGAATACAGAGAGTACCAGTGGGCTTACTCAATCATGGATTCGTCAAGGTATTGTACATAATTTTGCGCGATATCGGCAGTGGATTTATGAATATGGAAGGGATTGGTGGAAATACACTTCATGTGTGCTGACGTGATTGTCTTACTGGCCTAAAACTGAGTCCTATTTGAATAATCGATCTCAGAGAAGATATTTTAATACCTAATGCAGTGCTCTTTAAACTGCAGATCAAGTTCTTATCATAGTTCACAAATTGATTGTTCTGTGTAGCTAGCAGATGAAAATTTGATTTTTTAGGATAAAACCACTAGCCTCGATATTTGATAGATAATCATAACATCAAAATATAGATTGATTTATACCAATCTGACACGAATAAAGTAAGGGATTAATCGACACTGACAATAATTGCCTGCTTACAAATCTGCATTATTAATTATTATTGATAAAATAAATCGCAGGGTTTTGCCAAACTGATTTAATAAATGCACATGCTCAGCTATTCAAGAATGTTATTGTGCACTTGCCTCACTTTTGAAAATTTAGTATGGTGACGAAGTATGGCAGGCACTTTCCATATCGATATTACTTTGTGAATACACATTATATATTATAAAAATAAAACAAAATTTGTTTGTACTACTTCCACATGTTTATAATGATCAGAAATAATGGAAGTAGTAGTGAGAATTGGCAGTTAACACATTAAAAGTGATATATTATATAACCTAAACAAATATATGCTGAGAATAAGGGGGATAATCATGAAATGTATTCAAATTAATAATTTATTGCAATATTGTCTCATTCAAGTTTTATTCATGTGATATCTTTTGCCAGGGTGTCCACATTTCTGATATCTATGCTGCTGATTGTGTACGGCAGTTTTCGCTCCCTTAACATGGAGAGGGAGGCTCGCGAGCGCCAGGAGAAAGAGAGGGAGGCGGCTGGGCTGTTAGGCACCCCGCCACCCAACGCCCAACACGCTTCAAACAGTCAGTATTGAAAGTACCTTTAATTTTTTTGTAGAACTAGAAAAATTCATTTAACTATTTTTTTTTGTACCCATGTATTTTGGACATTTTCTAGTCAAAACTAACGCCACTTAAAGACTGCTCTTGACTACATATTTATTATTTGAACAATATTTTCTTCTCCGGTAACCTATATTTTCTAACACTTTCATGTGTTGATATTTCAATTGATTTATGTATTGAAAGGCGACAGATGTTTGTGATGTTTCCTCACACCCATCCAATCAGAAGAACGGTGTTGAGACCGATTAACCAGCTAATAGTCCTTTTCTAGCCCCATCTTTCTATCCTTACCTTCGAAAATAGAGTATTAGAAACTGAATAGTAAGCAGTGCTATTACTATTTCTAGAGTTCATTACGAATTAGAGGTCTGCATGTGCTCAGGCGGGTAAAGACAATTCAGGTTCGGTCCGGGCCTGGGTAAGAAATTTAATTTCCAAAAAATATTTCGGACTATGTTCGAGTCATGAATCAGCCATAAGGCAATACTATTCATAACTTAAATAATATCTTGCTTTAAAAGCTAAAAAGTAATCTGGCTTTTTTCGGGCTGAAGAAAATAAATCTGGGCTTCGGGTTGGGTCCAGGTAACAAGTGTGATATTGAGACTCTGTCCGGGTCTGAAGATTTCAGGCTCGAACCGTTTAATTTTAGAAATTTTCGGCTCGTGCTGACCTCGTATTAGGAGTACATATCCACTCATCCAATGAATAAAGCTGTAACTCACTTTTGATCATTTTGCATGGGCGAAAAAAATGGCATTTACTTAACACGGTGACTGCTGAATTATATCATGAACATTGCTGAGATGCTGCAAATATTCGCAATTTTTAAAACCCAAAAACTTTATCAAAATTATGAAACATTTAGAAGTGTTGAATTGAAAACGTCAGTTTACTGTTCGACTTGAAAGATAACTTCATATAATGATACATGACTCACAACACGTGATCAAAGAAGTGATGTCAAGGAAATGCAAAATGACCAAAAGTGAGTTACTGCTTTATTCTTTTGGGTTTAGTCCATATGCTCCAAATTGAAAGCGGACATGGTTGAATAAATCTTTCATTTACTTTTGACAATACATTTCTACAGTGAGCGAAGCTGTTATCGCTTCTGTATCACGTTTAATATTCTGTGACGGATTGTACAACTGTGTCCAAGCATTGTGTTCTAGTAATCAGCCCAACTTTGGTCCATATCAGAGCTACTTTAATATGTACAGTTATATTTGCTCAGGGTTCAAGTCTTCCATTAGCCAGGCCTATTGTGATCGATTTCATGGGTAGACGATTGATTGCTCCGCGGTATTGGCCGATAAGTGTTTTTAACTGTATTTTTATTGACGTAAATTTAAATTGAAACCATTGCACCGGCTGAAACAAATTAATTTTGGATGCCAGCTTTTTACAGCAACGCCGATTAAGGGCACTGCTCTAAATTTTGTCTTAAAATTGGATTTTTAATCGATTTTTGTTCGAAGGCATAGATTTCTGCAAAGTCTAAATTAACTCACGTCCATTTAATAACAGAGTGTAGTCATGTCTTTGCTATATCGTTACATCCTCGTATCTTCAAATTCTAGCGGTTGAGCGACTGAGTAAAGGGAATTTCTCCTGATCAATTTCAGTTGAGATAAGCCTCCAATAGAAGTCCATATTATGCTCCACATTGGGAACGGACATGATACCATATCCCTGTGTTTACACTTTTGTTCTTTACTGCTACTCAGGTGGTCAAGTACTCAAATCCCTCGATTGTTTAACTTTCATGTATTAATATTTTCTATGGATTTGGCTGTAACTTTGTGGAAGTTCATTTGTAATATAAAATTAAAATTGATAACTAAGCTAATTGATAAATAAGCTTCCTATGTAGGACAGACGTATAGAAGCTTTAATATTAGAGTTAAAAAACATATAAGATGTCTCAAAAGCAATAATTTTTCAAAGTTGGTGAATCATTTAATTGAAAATGATCATAATTTAAATAAAAATAATATTGTAGAAATACTCCATCTAGTAAATAAAAAAGGTATTAAAATGAATAGCTTAGAGTTTTTAGAAATTAATAAAACCATTAACAGTAATGGAGGATTAGTAAATAACATCTTAAATGGAACAGACAGCTCACGATTATTAAATTTATTTCCCTTGGGTTTTTCACCTACAAGTACTACTAATTGATTTGTAAATAGTCTTTCAGTATTTATGTCTTACTCTTCCCCACTTCCAGTAGAATGGAATAAAACCCAACCCACCCTTTATTTTTTATGTAAGAATTAGAATCATTATTTACCTTAGAGATGAATAACCTTGCGATACGGTTAGTCTGAAGATGCTTCTTAAAGAGGCGAAACACGTCACGTTAGTGATAAACTAAGTTATCAATTTTAATTTTATATTATTCATATATTATGTTTTGATAACTTTTTTATTCATTACTTATGCAACTTGTTGCTTATTTTTTTCATGCTTATCCTTAAAAGTTGACTTTTTCTTTTTTTCCATGTCCGTTCCCAATGTGGAGCATATGGTCTCCTAATGGAGGTATCTTAACAGAATATTTCTACGAGAACTACTTGTTACTCAGTTGCTCAACCTCTTTTTTTTTTCGAAGAGAGTAGGGATAGAAGGATAGGGCTAGGACAGGACTAGTGATTAGCTGGTCACTCTCGCTACGCCCCGCAAGGATGGGATGGGTGGGAGGGAGGACTCAGACTATGAACAGAAATCCATAAATCGATTGGAAGGTCAATTTATGAAAACCGTCCGCACCGGGAATTGAACCCGAGACATCTGTAACCGTAGCCAGCGACGCTACCAACTGCGCCACGGACGCTGACAAATTTTTCTAGTGGCAGTCAAAGAAGTGCAGTAGAATGCGACAGCAATATTATTAGCAATCAAAGCGCTAAGTGTCGGGTCCGTGGTGCAGTGGGCAACGTCGTTAGTTTCAGTTACGCATCCTACCGGCTCAAATTCCAGTACGGAGAGTTTCACTAATTGCTTTTTCAATCGATTTATGGATTTCCGTTCGAAGACATGGATGTTTGTGATGTCTGAAATTCTCTCCCATCCTCCTTATCCTAATAATGTGACATAACGAAAGTGATTAGCTAACCAATAATCCAGTCCTAGCCCTATCCTATCCTTTTACTCTCATCAAAAAATAGAGATTGGGCAATTGAGTATCAAGCAGCTCTCACAGTAAAACTTCTGTTGAGTGGAGGATTAGCAAGTGAAATGCTTCACATTGGGAGTGGATGTGTTTAAAATAAAAACCGCCACACTAGTGCCCCCGGGTCAATTTGAGTCCGGGTGATAATATTATATTATATCCTCCACCTTATATTAGGGCACGATGTAATAAATGAACCATATGCCCAATTTAGGTGTAATTGAAAATTATTATTATTGAGTTTATTAAGAATGGTAGAACAAAATTGTGTCATTAGTTGAACTCGCTTGATTTTGTTTTACAGTTAAAACCATAAAAGACTTTTGTACATTACTCCACTACTAGTAGGGAAAGTTTTTAACAAAAGTCATTTATTATCAAAAAGTTTTCATAATTATTGTCATTGTATAATAAGTATGGACCATTGTCATGATGTAATTTACTTCCGAGACTGCCGTTGAACTTATAAAGACTATTTTGACCCTAATGTAGCTTTTTTTAATGCCGAGATAACAGCTATGCCTAAATTTAGTACAGCTAAATGATAGTTAAATATGCTTATTTTTAAACATATATACTTATCAACGATTCATTCATTAGGAAATGTATTTAAAAGTTCATTTAAAATTTTTGAATTGTGTGATATAAATTACATGGTATAGATCAGTGCTATACAACCTATTTGACAGAAGGGCCAATTTATCCATTTTATAATTGTTCACAGGCCCCAGTCGGTAAAAAATTTGCAAAATATTGGCGTATAAACTAAACATTCATTTTATTATTTTAAATTTATTAGATCACTCATCACATGTAGGTATGAAATTTTCTCAAGCGTAAGCGTTCGCGGTGTAAACAATGCACACACAGTTCTGACATACTAGCTACTTTAGACATTCAGTATTTTAATTTCAATACCGTCATCGACGGCTACTGTTATACTAGTTTTATATAAATAGCCCTGTTATGCTTTTACTTTTATCGGTTGAAAATGCTCATGATGAGCAAAACCGGTCCTGATAATTGTAAACATGCGGAAGTAGTACAGACAAAAAATATAATACTTTTCCACCAAGAATTGACAGTTAACATCTTAAAAATGATTTTTTTTAAGTTATGAAAAGAATTCTTTTTTCAATAATTTCAATTTGTTTGTAAGTTATGTATTTTTTTTTTCTTTCAATTAATGTTAAATATAAGAACTAATAGTTCTGACCATGATGTGAAACCGAAATAGCTGTCAACAAACTGATCTTGTTGATTAAATACTTTGCTGTTTTTCTCCTATTATGATTGAGCTCTACCAAAATGTTTGTAATGTTTCAATTGTTGTGTCTAATAACCGACCCAAATATTTCATGTAATCATTGAATGCATTTCAGTAGTCAATTGTTTGTTACCCAATGAAGTAGGTCTCCGAGAGAAAGTGTCAAATGATATCAAATCAAAATGTCTCTAAGATTAACAATTGTACAGGGAAATTGGAGCAGTGGTCGCATGCGACAGAAGCCCTCCATTATTCACCGGCTCGAAGAATAGCCCAATTTGAAAACGTCTCGATGGTATAATAAATGAACGCAAAATAAACAAGAATCTGGGCTGAGTGGTAAGAATGTCAGGCTTGAACGGGCAGCCCGACGCGCATGAGCGGCCGCTAATCTGTCGGTTTTAAACTTGTTGCTTGCAGAAAAAAATGACATAGACAGTTTTTTGTCCAGTTACATTCAAATGCTGACATTTCAGGAAAAATTTCAACTAGAATTGTTTTTATGTAAAGAAATTATATTGTTACTTTTTCGGCTTCCAGTGTGGAGCATTCCATCAGCTGAATGCAGAACTAGGTTAACTGACATTTCTTAAATTGTACAGGAGAGCCATTTCATGATTTGACTTTTCTATATCTCCCTATTAGGAATTCTTCGGTTCAATAGTGAAATTCAATTGAAATATTGAAATTATAGTGAAACTCTTTCGACAAGGGTTGCCAGGTTTCCAAAATCACAGATCGGGACATTCATTATTTCGAATAACCAAAGAAAAAAAGGTCAACAGGTTCAAATTTTATTCATAAAGGGTGTACGTACGCCTGTCTACAAAAAATAAACGAGCCTATTTTTCTATATACGTACATTTTTTTACAAGTCAGGGTTTTCATTGGTATTGCGGTACTCGGGTTTGTCTGTTGAACTTGGGACAATCCCGCTCTGATAGAAATGCCTGGAAAACCTACTTTTGACACATTATAAATTAAAACCTTATCTAATCAATAAATAGAAGGTTAGGTCAGGTTGATCGAGGCCATCACAAACATCATGCCTACAAACAGAAATCAATTTATGAATCTGTCTGTACTGGGATTTGAACCCGTGAGATCCGTAACCAAAGCCAACGACGGACCCAACGGAGCATATGGACTCCTAGTGGACTTATCTCAATGGTTGTTGTTACAGAAAAACCAATTGTTATTCGGTCACTTAAATTTTCTTTTTCTGACACAGGATAGAGAGATGTGGCTAGTAATGGACTTGTAGTTAGGTGACGTCTCTCTCTGCCCCATTTTTTAGGTTCAGTTCGGCGAGAGAGAATGTCAACGTTACAGACATCCATTACCTTTAAATACAAATTCACGAATTGATTGGAAAACCAATGTCCATTCGAGGATTCGAACCTGTGTTCACCACAAACGAATGGGATTAACGTCCAAGACTGTTGACCACTCGGCAAGAGAATAGATGATAACATTTTTATTGTAACATTATGTGACAAGTGATGTTTTGTATCGGAGCTGTGTAGAAAATCATGATTTACGGTGCTTTAGGCGGGCTTGTCAGAAATCCGGCAACTCCAATAAATACATAAGAATTTATTTGTGGTAAAAATAAATATACTGAACTAGTACAAAAACCAATGAGTGATGGAAATGAATATTATTAATTTCCTTTTCTTTCAATGTTGCATCCATTCTTAAAAATGACCAGCTTAGATTGACTCCCGAGTCTTATAATAAAACTGTCAAAACTTTCACCAAATCTTGTATTTTTCCTTACATGTGATCCCACGAATTGTCAGAGCCCGTTGATTGTTTTGAATGTTACTCTTACAGATGTCCAGACGCTGGACACGATGCAGGCTCTGTGCCTTCCCCTCGGAGCCTCCGTCTCGCTGCTCGTCATGTTTTTCTTCTTCGACTCCATGCAGATGCTCTTCGCCATTTGCACGGCCAGTGAGTATATTTTTTTATACCTGATTTCTACGTTGATCTGTGGGTAATAAATTATTTAACGCAAAATTAAAACTGATAGCTTTGTTTTTCCACTGGTTGTGTTAATAGATGTTACATTTGTTTAGTTTTTTTGAGATGTCAATCTCCAGACTAAGTTTCGTAAGATTTTTAATCGTAACTTAGACATTGATCGAATACAATTTTTTCTTTTCCTGGACAGTATAGGGCAAGATACGAGCAATAACAACATTAATTACTTTTTTGTGGAAGGGAAAAATCTTGATTTTAACGAGTAATAAATAAATTACATTCATCGACTTCTTGCCTTAGCAGTGGCATTCGAGTAATAAGAGAAAAATCAATGGCAGCATTATATTGCAAGGGTTTATGCAATTATATTTAAATATTTTTTGTCCGTTTGAAACAAATAATAAAAATAATGGTGAAATACACACCTGGCAAAAGGTAATAGATGATGTCACATTTGATTGTATTCGTGCGGCGATACCTGTTCAAAAGGGTTAAAAGAGCGTTGAGTGTATATGGAATTGAAAAGGCTTTCTCGTTATATAAAATCGGTTTGCTTAGCCATGTATGAAGAATGCAATGTAACAGTCAACGAAAGGGAAGTGAAAAAAACTGTTTAAGCCGGCAAGCCACATTACCTGTACATTTGTGGTCAGGCCAGTAATAAGGCAAACAAACCGGTCTTAACGTTCAATATTGTTGTAAAACCAATTTCTTTACGTTAATAAATAGGAATTACTGTTAGAAACATTGTATATTTTGCTTTTATTAGTTAGCGTGGATGTTAGTGAATGTAGTGGTTGGAAACTGATGGCTTATACAAAAACCATTGAGTGTCATTGTCAATTTGTTTCTCGATATAATATGTGATTTGATTGAGCTTCACAGCATGAATATATTGCACCACCAGTAAAATACAGTCGCAAGTCTGAATTTGTCATTCTGCAGGAGAGCCATGTTTCCGAATCGCCAAGTTTTATCTTTATTTTATGAATGCCATTACAACAGCAATATAGTGAAGATAAATCGCTGTCACTCACACATTAGGTACAGATCAGGCGCGACTCGTGCCATTCTCTCTTTCTCGCTCAATCAAATGTAAAGTGCCAGGTGTGAGTGAGATACAAGGGCCTGCGGGCGCATGCCCCTGTATCCTACTTGCTCATATACAAGTGAGGTTGTGCGATAGAGATAACTTCACTACACGCCGCTGATACAGATACTTCTTACAATATAGAAACTTCTTAGGATAAGGAAACTAGTGCACAATTAAGTATTCTTATTTATGAAAGGTAAGGTGTCGGGTCCGTGGTGTAGTATTCAACGTTGTTGGCTTCGGTTACGAATGTCTCGGGTTCAAATTCCAGTACGGAATCGATTTACGAATTTCTGTTAGTAGGCATGGATGCTTGTAATGTCTATGATTCCCTCATTCCTGCCCCAGTCCTATCCTTCTATCCCTACTCTCTTCGTAAACAGAGGTTGAGTAACAAGCAGTTCTTCTGTTGATATACTTCCCTTAGGAGTCAATATGCTTCACATTGGGTGCGGACGTGGTATAAAAGAAATGATATTGAGAAAAATAATTTGTGTTTTCAGTAATTGCGTGCGTGGCGCTTGCATTCCTCCTGACACCGCTGTGTCAGTACATCTGTGGTGGGGGCGGAGCCAATGCTGCTCGAGTGTCTTGCGGGTGCTGCGGGCGGTACAGTGCCGCTGAGCTTGCCGCATTCGGACTCAGTCTCGCCATCGTAACCGTCTGGATACTCACCGGGCATTGGTTACTCATGGACGGTGAGTTGAAGCTTTGGTTTTTTAGTAGGAATGCCCAAGATTAGATCTTTTTGTTAAAACAATTGTGCATATAATCTGAGTCAATATTAATACTGTGTTCCATCAGTTCGGTGTTGTTTGGGCATAACCTGTTGAATTTACAGGAGAGCTATTTTAAACTTTGGTAAATTCCCCATGTTCGTTCATATAGCAACATATTTTATAACAATTGCGTTTTGAACATTTTCAAATTAAATACGGTCTGTAGGCTTTTTATTATTGTCACATATCACATGTAGCTATACATTTTGATTATATATTTTTTTAAGCAGTTTGATTATGATTATAATAAAAAAAAAATGAAGATTAACGTTGCAAACGTTTTTTCAACTAAATGATTCCATTCAAAGATTTATTCCAATTTACAATATAAAAATTGGTATGCAAACATGTTTTTGCCATAAAGTTCTTTAAACATTTAGATTGAACACACACAACAATACATTTATTTATTACTAGCTACTTTAGACATTCAGTATTTCAATTTCAATTTCGTTATCTATGACGGGCGTCCCACTAGTTACTAAATGAAAGATAATACCTAAGTGACCCAATTTTCACTCTCATGACCAAAAAAGCAATTATCACGTTATATCCAAACACCACCGAATTATAAGACAATGTTTTTTCCTGTTGAATTGGGGTGCATCTTATTACCGGTGGCGTCTTATGCAGTGAATTATTTGTTATTCGAGATCGCCCGAATGGCCAATTGCTATCCTGTGACATTCCAGCAAACAAACCATATAAGCGAACCTGTTCTCAAATTTACTATAGTTCGAACACTAATAGAGCCCGGTCAGTAATGCTCAACACCTTTACGCGGAACATAATACTTTCTGTATTTGCTTTACACATTTTTATTAGGTTGGTATTAAACATAGTAAATACTGTAATACAGGAAGGAGGTCTGTGGTAACAGACGGTATTAAGTGATATAATAGATGAAAGATATTTATAAGGTTCATAAATAATTGCACTTTGGGTTGGATAGTATTAACTAAGTACACTCAAACTTTGATTTTAAGAGTTTCCATTTAGTCACGGATTCTTTTAACAAAGTGAGTTAAGTTGTAGTAGGTTATGTTAGGGTTGGTCTGGTTTGGTTTGTGTAATGTGTTCTAATGCGTGGAGCAAAGACAATATAGGCAGCCTTATATAGGGTAGAAGAACAAGTGACATTTCATTACAGCTCCGTGCACCTATCGATTTCAATGTTGAGTATTTATATTGAGGGAAAACTATTTTAGCTACGTGAAAATATTTTTTCGTAAGTCTTTAAGTAAGATTAGTATTTAAGATTAATATTTCTTCAATGTTAAAATATATTTTATTATGTGGGATCAATTAATTTTTAGTGAAAGTGAATATGATCTAAACAAAAGTGCATTTAATTGTAAGCCTATTAATAATATATTGCTCATTAGTGTCATTAGTGGCTCTACATTGAGAGCAGACATGGTCAAGATCGAATGTTCAAAATTTCGATCAACCCCATGCAACTCGAATCGCAATCATCAATTTAAAATCTTTTATTGTTTATTGTTGTACCAAAAAAATCTTTTGACATTTTCAGCAATGGGCATGGGCCTCTGTGTGACGTTCATTGCCTTTGTGAGATTGCCATCATTGAAGGTGTCCACACTTCTGCTGACGGGGCTGCTGCTCTATGACGTCTTCTGGGTGTTTTTCTCATCGTACATCTTCACCACCAATGTCATGGTGAAGGTAGCCACAAGGTACGATTCAACTTTTATTTTTAAAAGCAGAGTGGTGATTTGAAAGTATTACAAAGCTGAAATATACTTTGTTGTATCTGGGGCTTCTGAAAGTGTTAACAGCTCAATGGCCGCATGTTTTTCTATTGAATTTCACCTGGCTGCCGGGCGATTTTGCAAAGAATTCTCAAAAAACTGTCATTTCACTACATTCACTATAATTTGTAAACTATTTGAGATATCTTAACCAAATTTGATTTGATGGCTTCCAGCTACTTTGCCGCATAAATCAATGTCATTTGAGCAGTGGCTCTATATTTGTAGGTTGCATGCTTACATGGTGTAGGGAAAAAAACTTAAATCTACTAAAACGTTTTTTTTTTAAACATGTAAAATCTTCTTTTTCAAATGGTTTTCTTTGCTTTCATGTTCATATGTGTGAGAATTAAATTGGATGAACTCTTTAAATAGTACCTGTATTTTAGAAAATCGTAAAAAAATATATCATGGATAATAACAAATTCCACTTATCATTTATGGGTTGATGGTAAATAACACAATTGCAACTTGTTAAAGTAGTTTAATTTTTGTTAAATAATGCGTTGATGTGTATACCACCATTTCTCATTGACATTTGAAATCAAACTGATTATAACCCAGTACTTTTTCAATAGAATGGAATGTATGACATAGGACTCATATATGAGTCCACGGACAGCTACCAAAGTTCTTCAAGGACTCAAATACGAGTCCGCGGCCATTAAGCTGTTAATATATAAATAAAAGTATTAATTTTCTGTTCAACTAAATAAGCTGATAATGTTGTCATATTGTCGCCTAGGTGGTGAATTAACTAATTCCATGTTCAAAAATTTTGTCGTACTTTAGTATTTAACGATAACTTCCCCGCCATATTCCATTATCTTTTCATAACTGACAATTAAATGAACAGTACTTAACAGATTTAACTCAGGTGAACAGTTCTAAGCTACATGGATATTTTTACAAATGTATTTGTGTTGAGTTGGATCCTGTAGTGAATATGAGAAAAAACATTTTACATAAAAACATATCACATATTTCTTTTCACCACCATACAATTTAGTTTGAATTATTTGAAATTCCATCAAGCACCCTCAGTCGATGTCTTAAATTATACAATTTAGTGTTAAAAATACTTGTGACAGGTCCAAGACGACAGTATTCGAATCTGTCAGCGATAAATTACTCCTATTATCCAAGAACCTAAGATAGGATTCAAATAGATTATATCTTTTTAAAAATCTTGTATCTACAAATCATTTATTTATTATTGTAAAAAAGCGAACATTACAAGTGAACGAACAGAGGACGAGTGTTAATGAAATCAGAATAAAATTATTGTATGATATAGCGTGCGATAATTTTATATAGATGCCGCTAGCTAGTTGTAATAATATTATTTA
Source organism: Himalopsyche phryganea (assembly GCA_022494535.1). NCBI lineage: Eukaryota > Metazoa > Arthropoda > Insecta > Trichoptera > Rhyacophilidae > Himalopsyche > Himalopsyche phryganea. Next base: position 2,967,595 of record JAGVSL010000039.1, read on the forward strand.
ATTAACACCTTTTCGCTGTAAATAATAGATGGCGCCTTTGTCGTGTATTAAAAGGCGCATGTAGTGTGTTCTTGAAATTATATATATACTCTATCTCTTCAAACAGATGTCAATCTTGGAAGTTACTGAATTATAGAGTTCCTCTATTGTCTAAGCTTTCTAGCTACTTTGGTAATCCTCCGGATTCATTCTTATCGAAACCATCTCTGCTGGACACTGCATCCTCAGTTAGATCAGTTCTCACCTGATACGGCTCTACGGATTCAACATCCTCCGAACATCTGATACATTGTTAGATACCTTCATCTTTGTTTCCCAGGAGGGTTAACCGGTACAGTTTAACCCTTTGTCAACTTTACTCATATTCTACGTTTCATATTTTACTATGTTCATCTACTTTGCTCGAACGTACAAAGTGTGTTAAAAGACTTCACTATAAACGATTATCATTTCAGCCTTGAGAAGACTTCTTATTTTAATTGTGACGTGCGATATACCTGACTCCTGACCTACGGGACCTGTGTAAGAAAACTATTCTATAATTTTTATTTTTAGGCCTGCCGAAAATCCTGTGAACGTTGTGGCCCGCCGTTTGCAGCTGGGCGGGGCAGCTGGCCGAGGCGGAGAGGTTGTTCCAAAACTATCTCTGCCTGCCAAACTCGTCTTCCCTTCCATGCATCATCAGGGTCACTTTAGCATGCTTGGTAAGCATTTTATTCTTTCTTTATCGATTTTCATTTGAATGCATGCGGTTCTATTCTCAGATTTACTGTGCCCGCTTAGTAACTCAGAAACTTATATTTTTATATTTGCCCTGTGTGTGTTCGTTAGGTTGGTACTGAACCTAGTTAATATAATAATACAGGAACGAGGCATACTTGGGTCATTTTTCCTGCAGTGAAAAATACAAATCCTTTAACTTACAATGCAAGGCATATAGTGGTCAGCATAGGTGTATGTAGAAAAATATTCTCTTGGCTACCGAGCCTATGTTATTTGCTCATTGTCTAAGGCCGCGGTCACCAAACTACGGCCCGCCAAAAATTCCCGTTTTTCATACATAGATTATTCATATAGGTAATATTAATTTTATAAAATTTCATGATTTGGTTGTGAATTCACGACAACCATTTATTTCAATTCATCAATTGGGATGATTCGATTCAATTGACACTATTAGGTAGTGGACCCAAAGTGAAAGAAGTTAGGTATACTTATGTATTGTTGGAGGCAACCGGATATTCGTTTACTCGAAAATTTCTCGTATATTCTCATTTATTAATTTCCAAGAATGTAGTGCAGGCAAAATAGAACAATATAAATGTCGAAATAATAACCCCAATCGAAAATATTCACTTGTATTTCTAAGTTTGCGGCGTACACAACTCTCAATTTTTGTGCTTGATATGTAAGTATCGTCCGGCCCGTTTCTCATAAAGTATGGTTACCATCGGCGATCTGATACCATTGGCTCAGGACAGATCAACTGCAATTTTCCCTTCATTAAGAAAAGAAGAAGTATACAATTTATAACTGACTCTTGGGCACTCCTTGAGAATGCTGCACTGCATAAAAACGGAGCAAAGCATTTATCAAACCACTTGTATTAACCTCATCTTTATATGTCCTTTAATCTCATCTTTCTCCCTCTGAAAAAGAGGTTGGGCGACTAAATTTAAAAACTTTAAAAATATATATTTATATTTACACAGTGAAACAACCATATTCATTCGCAATATTGCATAAGACCATATCATGTTTTATCATTTCAGGTCTAGGTGATATAGTGGTACCTGGCCTCCTGCTGTGCTTCGTGTTACGGTACGACGCTTACAAGAAGGCGTCTTTGGTCTGCGAAGTAGGCAGTATACCAAGACCGCGTTCCATGGTAATCATTTGTGTCAATTTGATTCGACATTTGTACATTTCATTCTGGTTGCCATTTCTACATCAATTGTACTATTTTCAACTTTTAATATAATAAAACACAATTTGTTTGTACTACTTCCACATGTTCATAATGCTGGTCCTGATCATGTGGAAATTGTACAAATACTGCTTTATTTTAAAAATATAATGCCTTTCCACCAAGAATTGACACCATGAATAACGCCAACGTCTATATGACATAATGCTAGCACTATAAGAACACAGATGCAAATATTTGTATTTCAGTTGTCTACGTTTGTAAGATCAATTACGACCAGGGCGAAGCCGGGTAGTACATCTACCTATTCTATTTATAGAACACAAGGTATATAAACTGATGCTGTCAAGAGTTACATGTCTGTGCTTTGGTAGAAAGTGAGGGTGGTGTCTACCCGTAATGAATAAGGAATGAGTTTTAATCTTTCTCGGGCGAAGCTGGGTTATAAATTAAATAAATAAGTATATTGTATTTTGAAAAATGAACATGTCGATTGATTGTAAGAAATCTTAAAACAGTATTATTTAACTATCTTTTTAGCCCCAGAGCGCCTGGTTTGTGATGGCCAATTGATGTAACCCTCAGAAAATGAGTTAACGATTGGATCTCATTTTAAAGACGACAGAGCAGGTCTCTCTCAGCCAAATGATATAAATAAAAAAAATAAATGTACCACTTTTTGGAAGGGGAACATCATTGTACATTGGTTTTAGAATTAAAAATTCTGACCCGTCCTCTTGATGTATGCCACTATTATATCGACACTTCCTACGTATAATCCCGCGTCTGCAAACATGAGAATTTACAGGAGTGCAGTTCAAATATTCATAACGCAACTCACTATAAACAGTTTTTACTCTCTCCTGAACAATTTCAATTTTGAGGGTTACATTAATTGGCCAAAACACTGTCGATATGATGAAGTTTGTACTTGTAGCACAGTATAGAAGAACCTGGATTGATTGATTCATAAATGCTGCACGGTGTTAATTTACTTTTGAAATTGTCAACATATATTTGTGTGACTTTCAGGGTTCTCGGCTGACTTACTTCCACTGTTCGTTACTCGGCTACTTTTTGGGTCTCCTCACGGCGACCGTCAGTTCAGAGATATTCAAGGCCGCTCAACCGGCGCTCCTGTACCTTGTGCCCTTCACGCTGCTACCGTTGCTCACTATGGCTTATGTAAAGGTGGGTTTATTTAATCTACCACATGTTTCACTTTGTTTTCCTTCTTTGCCCACCTTCACCAATATTTATCCCGACACCTTACCTTAGTCACTGATTCATTCATTCAAGATTGTCGTGATTTCATTTCTACTGGTGCCCGAATCTTCGTAAATCATAAATATTAATCAATTGTACTTGCTTGATCTCCTTAGTCAATTCGTGCTTTTTCTCCTGGTCATTATGTAGCTATTTATAAGTGTCCTATGTCATACATTCCATTGAAAAAGTACTGGGTTATAATTGAGTTTGATTTCAAATGTCAACGAGAGATGGTGGTATACACATCAACACATTATTCAACAAAAATTAAACTATTATTTTTACTAAATAGTTTTGTAAAACTACCCCTAGATGGTACATGTTTACTTTTTTCTCACTCTCAAAGTATTGGTTATTATTATTTACACATCGCGTAGTGATTTATTGAATGGGCCATATGGCATTTTTCACCGTGTCTTGTCCCGGGGTGACCTGTATCATCTGTAAGATTTTACATATTTAAAAAAAACCTCTTAGTAGATTTAAATTTTTTTCACTACACCACATAAGTATGGAATCACTGCTGAAATGGTATTGATTTATGCGGCGAAGTACCTGGAAGCCATCAAATGAAATTTGGTTAATATATCTCAATTGGTTTACAAATTATCGTGAATTTAGTGAAATGACAGTTTTTTGCTAATTTTTTGCAAAATCGCCCGGCCGCCAGGTGAAATTCAATAAAAGAACATGCGTCCATTAAGCTGTTGAGAATAAATAACAAATATAGCGTCCGATAATTACGTATAGATGTCACTAGCTAATTTAAAAATACATTATTTTATAATTCACCATTTATCACCTTTTTGCTGTAAATAATAGAGGGCGCCTCATTGTATATTACAAGGCGTCCGAACTACGTTCTTGCGCGGCCAATAACTACACCCCCTTCTCATTCATTCAGTGCTCTGCTTTGAAACAACAGACTAGCTGAGTTGTACCTTGTCCAGAAAGGGAAGAGCTGCACAAGTTTATCCAACGACTATTTCAGTCGATGGTCCGTCCTAAAATGTATCGTACTCCATTCATAACTCAAAACAGCCAATTTTCGACTTATCACCTTTTACACCATTAGGAAATGTTGCGGTGGGTGGAGGAGTTCAAGTATTATGATTTTACTCTGTGCAACCAAATTGTCGTCTTAATATAAATAACGCTGTGTGCCAAGTTCAGGTATAAATTGTTTCAATCGTGATTTCAGGGTGACCTCAGAAGAATGTGGAGCGAACCCTTCATAACGCCTAACCCCAAAACGGGCTGCAACTTTGACGTGTGATCTATCTGCCGAGTGATTCGCGGTTAAAGGAAAATTGTCACAAGTGAACATTAATAGAAAGACTCCAGCGTGAGAGTATTGACCTTCGTGCTCCGACTCGCGGAGAGTGCGTGGGAAATTATAATATATTACAATTTAATATAAAAAAATATATATACATAATTATATGCCTGAGTGACAAATTTATTGCCACTTTTTTGTTGGTGCCCATTGGATGTCGATACATTGTTTATATAAAAATGATAACATACAGAATATTTGATTTGGATGATGTTATACCTTATCCATCATCGTTAGGTCAAAATTCCTGTGGTCGGTTGCAAACCGTGCTATTTTTATGGAAACCACTTGTTTGTAATTCGCCCGAAAAGAATTATTAGCCAATTATTTGATTGTATGTTCCAGAAAAGAAATATAATCATCCAATGAATGCCAGATAACTATGTTTAATCTCATTAAACTTTTGATTTCCTATTTTATTCTATTTCTTTAAAGCTCCGCTGCGTATGTATGTTTGAAGATTTGTCTTGCGCAGCTCTGAATCATATTTTAATGCATTATGAAAGGTTGCTATGAAATTGCACACTGAATCTATGTGATGGTTGGCGTGGGGACAATTGACTTGGAACAGTAATCTGAATGTAAAAAAATGTATAAAAACTAAAAAAACGCACCGAATATTTCGATGTTTGAAACACTTGAAACTATACAGGGGTCTCAAATGCTGAGGTGGTTTGGGCACGCTCTCATGATCACGTTGGTGATTGTTAAAATGATGTATCGATACCTCACGACGCGTTCGTGATGTGACTATAGACGTTGGGTTCATTTCTAAAGTGTTAACTTATTATATTTTTTAACGTCATCTCTATGTGATAAATATTGGTGTTTAGGTATTACGTGCTGACGATTACTATTATTATGGATACAACTTTCTAAATGCGTATATTTTTCGAGATTACTAAATGGACGTGCGTGTGATAGTTGCGTGTGCGTAGTAAAAAATGAAAGATGTGTCAGCGCAAGGGCTCCGAGTGGCGAACGAGTGTTTAGTTCTTTAAGGTGACAAATATGATTAGGTAAATTAATTCTCTTAGCGTCTACTAACTATAATAGATGTTATGTTTAAAAACAAATACTATACAAATAATATATATATATATTTACATTTATAAATGTGTACAGATTCCTTCTCGGGTTGTCTGCGGTGTGGCTGCTGTTCAAATAAACAAATACGGCATCGACCCTCTCTTCGGCCTGCTTCAAACTTAAGCTTTATACAAACAGCCCCAATAAATGTTATATATTCGTGTCAGTATTCCGTACGGTCAATCTGGGCAACTTAGGCTCAGTTCTGAGGGTTTTTGTATTTTTACGGTTTGCCATTGCATTTATGTGTGATATCGTTCTACACAGAAATGTCTTAAGATGAAATTTAATTAACATAAATAGATTTATTGTTATAATTGACTTATAATTATAGATAAAATAAGGTGGGCCAAAGTTTGCATCTATATCGGGTAACTTTGGCACACGATTCAAATAATCATTGTAATTACTGTAAATTCAGTAATTTTAAAGTCTTGGCAACTTTTCTTCATACTTTCATATATTCTATATGTGATTGAGATGGGAAAAAATATACTTGGTTTACAGATTAGTATCACAAATTGAAAATATGGCTAATCCGATTTATTTCGAGAAAAGTTTTAAATCGTGTTTTATCATTCCAAGGTGACAATAAAACAAACTATGTTGCACATTAATTCATATTTTTACCACCAGGGGCTACTCAATACCTTTGCTTAAATAAAAAATATTCATATGGCATTGGTATTATCATGGTGTTATAACAGCACCTTTTTCCATGTAGTGAGCCAATCTTAGACCGATGGGCGAACTTACCGAAATTGACGGTACTTGATTTGTCGATTGTTTTCATCCCGTGGAGTGTTTTTAAAATGGCGGCCACACGGCATACGGACCCGTTATATTAATGTGTGTCAAGAGACACCAAAATTTGTTTAGTTAATTATGTAATAATTAATTATGTAACTGATTTCTTGTGAGGAAATGAGAAAAAAAACATGCAATTATTAGGATATTTATAATTTTTAATGTAAAGGTTATGAAACTGAATGGTTTTTTTTATGTGTAAATTATGTTGTTTATTTCAGTGGAAAATGTTAGATAGTTAATATTTTTTTACATATCGACGGTGTCTTGGCCATTTGACAAAACTCTCAAAATTGAAATTGTTCAGAGAGTAAAAACTGTTTTTATCGAAAACATTATATGGCGAGTTGTGTTACGATTCTTTGAAATGCACTCCGGTAAATTCTCACGTTTGCAGATACGGGATTATACGTAGGGATTGTCGATATAATTAGTGGCTTACATCAAGTGGCCGGGTCAAAATTTTTAAACCTAAAACCATTGTAAAGTGATTTTTCCCTTCCAAAAAGTGGTCAATTTATTTTTCTAATTTACATCATTTGGCCGAGCCGTGCTCTTGTCATTTTTAATACGATCCAATCATTAACTCTTTTCGTTTTAAATTTGGATTATTGAGATTTTGTACACTTCCATGTATTTTGTCACTAACGACCCGGGTTTCGCCTTTTGGCATCTTCAAGCATTCGTGCGCTCAAATGCCTGAAGATGCCGAAAGGCGAAACCCAGGTCGTTAGTGACAAAATACATGGAAGTGTACGAAATCTCAATAATCCAAATTTGATATTGAAATTCCATCAAGCACCCTTGGTCGATGTGTTTAAAAAAAAACATTTTTCGTATTTTTTTGAGGGTTACATCAATTGGCCAAAACACTGTTAATATAAAATATCACAGAATAACGAGCTAATTTGACACTCGAGATAATATATTATATACTAAGTTAAAGAAGCAACTATAAAATACTCTGTAGTGTTTTGTTCAATACTTGTTTGTAGAGTTGGCAGTGCCCACTTGTAATTGTGGTAAAGTGCCAGTGGGAACAGGGCTCAAATTGAAGCTGGGTAAAAAATTTCATTTTAAAGTCTTGGGTTTGAATCCATGGCTCACTATTTCGACCCCTCGTCTTTATTCTCCTACCCTATTCTATAATAATAAGTTGTGTTTATTGAATTAATTGGCATTTAGTTGTACAAGAACTATTGGATACAGTTGATGGCTGTTTCGGCTGGCACCGTCAGAACAAGCCGTGAAGGCATTGAAAGGCATTTGAAAATTTAGTGATTCATCTGGAAAAGGTTGTAACCAACAAAACGGTCCAAGTTTACTTTTCAATGGAAAATCGTTTCTCTGGAGTGTTGTTCAACATTTTTCTTTTGACAGTATAACTTTTAGCGGTAGTGATGCCAGGAATAACAAAGAACTATAGCTCAAACTGTCCAGTAAAGCAATATACGTTGAAAAGTCAACTTGGGTCATTTTGTTGGTTACCTTTGTTGGTTGTCCTTTTGCAGATGACCCATTCAATTTGACTCTCTCAGGTGTCAATCAATTGCATAGGTGTTTGTAATGTCTTTTTTATTTTTTTTTTAAATCACAATTTGTTTGTACTACTTCCACATGATTATAATGATAATGCTCGTGATGAGCGAAACCGCTCCTGTATGTGGAAATAGTACAAAGTGTGTTTTATTTTTTAAAATATAATGCCTTTCCACCAAGAATTGACAGTTAACACCTTTTCAAAGACTATTTAAAAAAAAAAAAAAATTGCTTCGGATTCAAAGCTAAAAAAAAAATGAAATTTTGTACGTTCCGAAACTTGGTCTCGACGCTGCTCCGTTTTGCTCTTTGCTACGACGAAATATTTGCACAGCATTTAATCGAGTGTGCTTCTTTGCATGTGCTGATTCTCGTCAACCAAATGCCCAATAATAGTGACGTACTGGTGTATTGGGTAAATCGGCATTAGGTAATTGGTTATTGTTTTCCTTACGGGTTCCATACCATGACAGCTAGTAAACTAGAAATACTTTCAACCGTTTTCCACTGTTTTCCGAATCGACAAAATATTATTTTTATTGTGTACCCAGGTGAAATTAATTTTTTTATTTAGTCAGCTACAGATTTTCTAATGAAACATTTAGAAAATCGAACTTGGTTATAACGGACATATTTCCCAATTATATCTTAAATGTTTAGTTAGGTGTCCCTATGAGTAACAAGTCTCATTATTTTGAAGGCAATATAAGATATCGACAGTATTTTGGCCAATTGATGTAACCTTTAAAATTGAAATTTTTTAGGAGAGAGTTAAAACTGTTTTTATCGAAAACATTGTATAGTGAGTTGTGTTCCACCTCTGTAAATTTTCATGTTTGCAGATACGGGATTATACGTAGGGAGTGTGTGGTTTACATCAATTGGCCAGGTCAGAATTTTTAAATCTAAAACCAATGTAAAATGATGTTTCCCTTCCAAAAACTGGTCAATTTATATTTCTTATTTACATCATTTGACCGAGACCTGCTCTGTCGTCTTTAAAATGAGATCCAATCATTAACTCATTTTCGTATTTTTTGAGGGTTACATCAATTGACCAAAACACAGTCGATATATTAAAGAGAAAACAATAGGGGGAAATGAGGTTGGTTGCTACATTTTCGATTTACATTCGAATTTTTTTTGCTTTCAAAATTAAATACTTCATGGTAGAATTAAAGTCAATATTTATTGTAAAGACTATAAATTTTGGGCTTATTTTACAGAGGGAATTAAACAGTGGATGTTACACTTTAAAGAATGATTCGAAAGCCAATCAATTTCTATTTTGTAAACTATGAATTTTCACGAAACAACAAATGATATTGATTTATTTCTCTTGCAAGCACCTCCTTTTTCTCGTAAGGCAAAAGTCATCTCAACAATGCCTTTGTTCAAAATGATTTGATTTTGAATGCAATGCAATGTCAAAGAAATAAGCTTAGTTTAGTTGACTCTACTTGACAGTATGGACAGTTTCATAAATTAATTTATGGATTCGTGTTCGACGCCATGGATGTCTGTGATGCCTAGAATTCTCTCCCACACGTTCAATCCTTAAACAAGGCGTTGCGAGAGCGTTTAGCTTACCACTAGTCCTGTCTGAGCATCATTCTTCAATCCTTATCAGTGGTCGTCATAACCAAGTTTGACTGTTATATGTAATATTTTTAAAAGTTGAAATATCATTTGTTTCCCAATAATAGTTAAAACGTACGAATTACCTGTTGTAACTTTTGTTTTTCTCTATAGCCAAGTACTTATAATCATCGTGATAATACTACCAACTGTCATATTTTATTGTAGAGGTTTTTTTTTTGTTTATTGTTCAAGCCGATGGGATAGTTTATTCTTTGTACAGGCAACGTCTGTGTTATTATTATTTTTTTTTTTGCCTAGTAACATAATGATTTCATTCTTAATTCAAAATATCTGATAATTTAGTGCATGCCCTATGGTTTATCCGTACAAATCAAACAAGGATGAAGATGTGATTTATTTATAGGCCCTAATCTCGATGAAGTCTGTGCATCTAATGTACTGCAACCAACAGTGTTTAGAAGTACATTTCGATGACAAACACCACTAGACAAAATTAAAAAATTCTTGCTGTTTTTACAAAATATGACACGGAATCTTAACCAAGATTTTGTCAACCATACTGGCAGAATTTGCTAGGTGACAAATTGATAGTTCTGAGGAAACAGCAAATGAAAATTTGAGCTTATAGGATAAAGCTTCTAGACTTGATATTTTATGTTACATTGCTGATTATAATATCAAAACATGATGGATTTATAACGGTCATGACACAAATTAAGTTAGGGATTAATAAATAGGCCGGGACAATTGCTTGCCTATACATTTGCATTAATTTACTAACTGATTAAATAATATTGCTGTTTTTTCCCAACTAATGCCGAAATAAACTAAGTTATTCCAGACAGTTTTTTGTTATTCAAAAATCTCTCTGTGCCCTTACCTCATGTTTATTAGTAAGAGAAGAAATTGAGCACAAGTAACTGTTGAATTTTGCAAATATCTGATGAAATATAGCCTATTGGTGGCGAGTAGGGCCTATAAGGTTTAGTAATGTCTCCTAAAACATCGTGTTTTGAATGAATCACCTGATCCATTCCGTAATTATTGCAATATTGGAATTTTACATCTGCGATGATTTAGAAACATCTGTTTATTTCTGATCAATGAGCACACGGTGTTCCCAGTAAAACGTTTTTTATCTGTCTGTCTGTCTTCATTGATATTTTCGTTTGAAGATGATATATTGAGATTATTTTTTACTTTTTAAATTTCTTTAATGTAAAAATGTAAACAGGTTACTTTTATGATAACTTTTGCCAATTTAAAGCAATATTATTATAATTTCTACATATGAAAAGGGAAAAGTTCACGGAACGTACATGTTATATTTTTAATGAAAGAGTTTAGAAGTACAATTGAATTCTCTCACATAAAACTAAAAATTATTTGCTGAATACAATTCAGAAATCAATTTTATAATGTATGTTACTTGTGTAACTATAAATTTGATCCCTTTCTAGCTTTTTTAAGACTTTTTCTTTATTAAAAGTCACAAATTATAATGCTATGGTATAATACACATGAATATAAAGCAATATATTTTGCTGAAAAAAGATATACCACCATGAAACCTTGATCTATTGTTCCTTGCATAACAATGATTTATTTATCATTATTTATTTAAATCATGGACGCTGAAATATTGACAGTTGGAAGAAGATACGTCCAGTCATGTCCACAGAATTTTGATTGTGAATGTTTTTCATCGAGTCCCAGATATAAAGCATTGTGTTTAAGTATACTATCTCTTTTAAACTAACCAAGTAACCTAAATCTCTCTTCTTCCGACCGGATGCATTCTGTTGCTCCATTGGACCGCTGGTAACTGTCCATAAGTTGCATTCAGCGGAGATTTGAAGCGCTGGGATAAGTTGGGAGGAAGCAAAGAGACTTAATAAATTGCCTTATATTCTGTGTTACATACGCATTACCTCTATTGGTCACACCACTGTTCTACTAATATAAGATACGATCAAAAGTAATATCAATTTCTTGCCCGTCACAATATTGATCGACGTATTTACTTCTGTTAGTAATATTTAATGTTATTATACTTAATTTTTAACTACTTTGACTGCCAACTTTAATAATTTTTTACATATGTGATCTAACACAAATAATTTACTAGGTTTTATTTTCATTGTCTCTTACTAAGTGAAAATGTATTTAGTCAAATAGAATGCACATTTTTTATTGTTAAGTTGAATTGTGAAACTGAAAATCTTTGATAGTCTCATATAAATACAGTGGAACCCCGATCCATCGTTTTCTTGCTTATATTGATTATTTTCTTTAGTTCTGATTAAACACAATGCTAAATAATCGGATTTTTTGGTTAAGAATTACGGTCCCTTCACAAATATTACCCTGATTGATCGTTTTTTGTCATTTTGTTATCCCTCTCATAAGCACGTGCCACCCTATTCAACCACAAATAATTCAAGTTCCTTTGAAAAACGAAGAATCAGGGTTCCACCGTTTTGTCAACGTCGTCCTGGAAAAAATCGAGATTGAGCAATTGAATGCCACTTATTTTTCTGCTCAATCACAAGCATTGTGTCATTCAAATATTGTATCAATATAGACTGTTCATAAATGAGTGCATGTAGCTCTTAATTCCTCTTGCATTATAATCGTTTATTGTATGGTTTTCGAAAGAATTTCAATTAATGTATGCTTTTCTGGACTACAGAACATTTACATATAACACGAAACAAGACTTTTTGTAATAGCTAGGACAATATGTTTTCAACTTTTTAAGCGTATAAGTTGTTCAAAATTGTGTATTTTCTTCCATTGTATGTACATTTTAATTAACTGCTTTATGTATCTCTGTATGCGTTCATCTATCACGATAAATCTTACTACTTTTATTATTTAATTTATATGTTTCAATAGTAAATCAAATATTATACTAACAAATCACATCAGATACAAATAATATGAATGATTTAATTTATAAAGAGAAATGCTGCATTTGGCATCCCCTTTGACTGTTTGAATTTTATGCTTACAATGCTAATGACATTTTCCATTCAAAATATGATATTAACCTTCAATTCAAATTCAACAGTGACAAATGTAGAATAGTGTTCTAGTAATCTTTAAATTCCTCGTTAAGTAAAAATACCATCATCAATATTTGAGCGTCTGTTTTCTAATCGGTATATTGTTTTTCCTGTGTAATTGCGGTATCCTGACAAGGTGACAAGGAGGCCCTGCATTAAGTAGCCAACAGATTTGCTTGCAATGTTGTATATACTACGCTCAATTTTTCTTATTTTTTCATAACACTCGTCTTTAATAATTCCAACAATTATTTGTATCTGTTATTTAGACATGTGGGAAAAAGTTGTTACGAGTGGCAACATTTCTGTAACTTGTTTGAATGGTTGTGGGGTGTTTTCATATCCACTTAGTTCATCTGTTAATAATAATGGCATATCTCTTGGTTTGTATTTACTTATTTCCGTGCAATTGTAAATAATATATATCTATTTTTAGGGTCTTTTTTTTCATACAAAGATGCAAAATAATTTGATTGTTACATATGCATGTTTGGGTAAAACATAAATATTATTTCCCCTGCAAAAAAATTTGGAAAGTATCTCGATTTTGTGAACAGTAAATAAATTTTAGTGTATTTTTTTATTTTAAAATACTGATTCGAATATATTGGAGGAGTTTTATTCTGAATCTCAAACAACACCCAAGTGACAGTGTAATGTTTAGTAATACTGTTAATTTTGTGATAACTTATAGATTTTATTTAAAATTGCTTTCCATTTATTTGATACTTGATGTACCTATCATTTTCCTATGATGCAAGTTCAAGACATTATGAATGGTCACTTGTAGACCTGCATTGAAATGGTTTCAAAATAATTTTCAATGAAGAGCATCCAGTGGTGTGATGGATGCTGCAATTGAATTACTAGGTTAACGCTTTTTTCCAACACCAAGTGCAACTTAACATTTTAAAACATTCCACATTTAAGAGCTTTTACACTTAATGAGTCCCAAGGACTTAAATATTTGCTCGTCATTGATTCACATTCAAAGAGTTTTGAATTAAATTTCCTTTCTATTTGTTTTTCCTATCTATTAGATGTGGTTCTCTAATGTATATTAGATGATACAGTAAAACTTCGATACAACGGATCTTTTATTTAACAGACAAATTTTAAAATTGTTAAATCATCCTTTTATTGATTTACATGCCTTAAACCGAGAGCCACAACCCATAAACAATATTCTGCGTTAGATAAACATCTGATCGCACAGCTCTGGCAATTTAAATGCATGTCGGCCAATTATTGACCGGATGTCACTTTGTCAATGTCTCTAATTTTGTCAATAAATAAATCTACCTTATTATTTAATGGATACCTACATCCCTGCATTTGTCTTTTATATTGATGTTTTACTGTACTATATTTAGCTAACATTTTTAGAAACTTTAAGAGAGGTTTGATCTTTAAATTTAAAATAGTCTTAAACAATTTTAATTAGCACCATTACACCACTGGATCATTTCAATATAAACTTTTGAAACTACTTAAATAAAAATAACTCATTAGTTTTCTATTGTGACCGAATGACATAAAATAAAATTGTAAAATAAAAATCAAAGCATTGAAATAATTTTACATGAAGCGGACCTGACTGAAGTAATGCATAATGTTCAATTATTTGACGCGTTTTTTGTGTGCTCATAATTATGACATCATTCCCCCATATCCAATAAAAGCGCTGGTGATATATTTGTATTTTTTCGTCGACATTTTTTTGTTTTTATTATTCTATTCAAAAAGTTATCTGGAATGAAATATTTTAATTGATATGTTTAGTTTATAGTCCATAGAATTTGTATTTTAGCGAAAATGATTAGCGACGAAGCACTCATTAAGAATATAGGTGATGTTTTAGGGGTTAGGTAATGATTTTTTTTAAATTTCTTTCCTATGTTGTAAAAGAATTACATTTATTGTACAAAAAAAAATGTGTTTTATTTCATCTATTTGCCATCCAATACGAATTATGTCTACCTTTTTTTCACATCTGGCTGTAAGATGTATCTAAAGCTATTCATAATATTATTGATTAGACATTTACATAATCAGATTTAAGATAGTTTCAGTAAAATGGTTGGTTTTTTTATATCTTTCCGATGAACCGAGAAACCAGACCCGTGATGGCACAATAGACTGAGCGACTTATTAGTGATAAGCCAAGTGGAATAACTATGTTATAAAGTTTTAATTTAATTTTATATATTAACTTTTGGCAGGATTACTCAAAACATAAAGAATTCAAATGTACACATAATGTTGTGTTTTAAAGTAAATATTATAACCATCTAGAAAGTCGACTTGAAATTACAACAAAATAAATTGAAATACGACTATCATTAAAAATCCTTAAAACGTTGGTTGTTCATGTTATATCCTGGGTCAGACATGAATGGAGCATTTCTACACAATCAAGTGAGCATAGTCAGTCATTTAATAGCGATACATCTAATTCTCACACCAACAATTGAAATTCATTCACTTGAGTGTATCCATATTTTTGTCACTAGATGGCTTCGCCTTTCGGCATCTTCAGGCATTCGAGCAAGATGCCGAAAAGGGGCTAATATAGGTGACAAAATACATGGAAGTGTACAAAATCTCAATAATCCAAATTTAATATTGAAATTCCATCAAGCACCCTCAGTCGATGTTTTAAATTGAAATTCATTCACTTGAGTGTATACATATTTTTGCAACAAGATGGCTTACTATAGTTGTTAACGGAAAAAGGGACTAATATGGTGTTCAAATACTAAGAAAAATTGAACCATACTCTGTGTTGAGAACAAGCTCCGCATGTCCATGCAAGCATTCACCCCATGCAGAAAAAACGCCTAACCACGTATGGTGTTCAAATACTACAAAAAATTACCATACTCCCGTTAGTTTGCTTCAGTTCAGCACACCACATTTTTCAGTCTCTCGGACGATCGGTAAGGTTCAGTTGTTTTCAGACATTTCAAAGTAATATACAGTGTAAACCATTATCAATTCATGCACCACTATACCATTTTTAGTACAATAATCGACTGGGTTGCTTAGTGAAAAGAGTACTTGATTTAACAGTCTTTTAATGGGTTTCATAACATTTACATACATAAAATTCTTATTTTGATACTTTTGTTGTGTCCCTCTTTTCAATAAACCTCAATTGTTTCTTCTTCATTCGCTTAACTTTGGCAGAATTTGAAATGACTTGAACGATTTCTGATTTCAATCTATTTTCTTCAGTCCTCTTGATATTTATCCGCCTCCTCTCTTTATTTGCTTCCTTTTCAACTTTCTTTTGTTCTTGTATCGCCTTAGATGTTTCTTTGATCACTTTTAAAGTGGTCCGTAGTGCCTGTTTCTCTGCAAATGTTTTATGCGCGCCTTTTGTTTTTTTGATTGTTGAAAACCTGTAAAAGGATATATTTATCAATTATCTGTTATTTCATGGCCAGCATAGGACTGAGTAAATTAGATAAGATGGAAGTAGGAATTCTTTTTGCTAAGCAATGTTCGCAAGTTGATCGATGTAAAAATGCTGATAATCTAATGCGAATTATAAAACTAAAATAAAGTCACCAGCCACAGATATAAAATGGGGTAAATATGCTTTAAACATGCTACTTTTTTTCAACCAGAAAAATTACTAACTAAACTCATTCACTGGAGAACTAATTACCTAGTAATTAATGCAATACCAGTTGCTAATTACCTTCAACGAGCGTCGCGCGTGCTCCACACTGAGTGAGTTAATCATGCTGAAAACAGTGCAATTCTTTGGGAAATTTAATTGCGTATCGGAAAGTGACAAAAAATCATTGGAATCAAGGAAATCAATTAATTATGCGAAATACTACTAGCATGTTGTAAAGTGTATTTACCTAAAACGGCACCAACAATAGAAGATTCGGTGTACAACCCGCTCATCGGCTCGTAATAAAAAAAAAACTAACCTAAAATAATACAATTGACGAACTTATCATTATAAAGTTAAGATAGTTGGAAGTCAAGATGCATAGGTTTCATTTAAACGTTAGCTTAAAACTAACTAATCGATAATGAGCGTTCTGCGTAGCATTTATATGTAAGAAATTGAAATATGAGCGCGGTCTATGGCCTATGTTTACAATCAAGGATTTTGTTTACGGGCGTAATTTTTATTTATAATGATTTTATCAAATGCTAAATAATATCTCTAGATAACTTATATTAATATTAAGACTTACCTTGTTTTCGTGGTTTTCCATATTTTACCAGACTTGGGTCGGCCTCTGGGAATCTGTTGCAAGACTACCTTTTCAACAATGTCATCTTCTACAGCGTTGGGTTTATCGTCTGATTTCTTTAGGTTTTTAAGGATATCATTGAGCTTAGCTGACACTTTGGTATTAGACATTATTAATATATTTATATAAATTAATATTGACACGTGAAAAGAAAACACTAAAGTTTTGAAAGCAAGAAATGTCAAACTTCACGTGTTCGTCGTTGTAAACTCGAGTGAAGTTCTCTTCATGGCTGTGGAAAATAAAACATATTTGTGGCTGTAAAATGTAATCTAGAAGGTATTTTAGTTATGCATGAAATTAATAATTTTATTTTGAAGTTTGATGGTGTTCATTTATTCTGTAAGGATTATTTGAAGAATGAATCATCTATTTCTTGATACTTCCATTAGAAAATAATTCTATTGTCAAAATACTTTTGTCCCGAATTTCAATGTTCAGATGTAGGTAGGTAGGCATAAGATTTTTGATAAATAATTTAAACTTAAAAATAAAAACTAATAAACACCTAATTAGGTAGGTAGACAACTCGTTACATACATAGGTCACACATAAAAATATTTGACTTCAAGGAAATGAAGTATGCTGAAGTCTAATGAAAAATTAAATAACAGCATTTATCAAAAAAATATATATTTTACCCTGAAACAAAATTCTATATTCTAAATGTTAATTATTGAAAACGAAGAGCTGTTACTTTCTAACTGTAGTAAAATACCTATTCAACAATAATTTATAGATAGGAAAACTTAAAATCGTACTTAAATAAATAGTAACTACAGTGCCACCATCATAAAAATACACACGTCATCACGGTCGTTCCTGGAAGTAACACCCACCCCTCGCATTTACTCGCCCTGCTACTACATTCCCCGCGCCTTGTCAGTCATTCCGTTCTCATTATCGGTGCGGTTTCTTTTACATTAAAATGTCTAAAATTTTACGGAAGCAGACACAGGGCATTATTTATAATGTATTGAAGTATTGTGAGGTTGAGGAACAGAAGGGAAAGCTTTTAATTCCACTCAATAGTGCCAGAAATAAAGTATTTGCTATGACAAGTAAGAAACGAAGGAATTTAACAGTGTGACCAGAGTTGAAAAATTTCTCCAGTTATAGGAGAAATATTATCGCATGCCATTCAACGGAAAATAGTGTATTGAATCAGTAGTTCTTAAGTTAATTGCCTTCGGTAAATTATTTTCGAAATCATATTCTTTATTATGTTTTTAATATCCATTAATTTTACTAATTTTTGAATCTTGCCATTTTTCTTGCTAATACCTTATTACTATATGTACTTATTTTAAAGTAAGGTTGTGAAGTGTTTATCAATGAAAAATAAGAGAAAATAAGTTTTAAAAAAAAAACTTATTTGGGGATCAACAATATTTAACATTCTATTAGTCCTTAGTTTTTATTTATTTTTGGTTACAGATGTATCACTAAGCACCACTCAACGTATTTGTGTATAAATAAATACTGGTGAATTCGCCCAAGAAAACAAAAAATAGGCCGAAAAAATATATATTAGATTCTTTTGATCTGTGTGCCCCATACGACAGAAAGTGGTTGTTTTTTACGAGACGAAGAAAGAAATCCCGGAACACTCAATATCACTTTACTGACCTTAAAACCCGATATGGATTATCAAGGGGGAGAGAGCATTTAAAAAAAGTCTTACGTACGATGGGCTTTGAGTTTAAAAAATCCCGCTTAAAAAGGACTTATTTAATGGAAAGATATGATATCATAGTATGGAGAAATAGATTCCTTAACTTAATGAAAAATAACGGAGACAATTAAAAACGTCCTGTTATATATTTTGATGAAACATTCATTCATCCTTCATATGTTATGAAAAATATTGGCAAGACGAAAAATAAATCAAGGCGTAATGACTTCCGATTCCATAGGCCAAAGATTTATTATTGTTCATGCTGGCGGAGAAAGCGAATTCATTCAAAATAGCTTGTTAATTTTCAAATCGAAAAGTAAATCATCCCCTGATTTACTTTTCGATTTGATAATATGAATGCGGTTAATTTTACGAAATGTATGCAGATGCAGCTGATACCGAATTTACCAAAGAACTCCATAGTTGTTATGGACAATGCACCATACCACAACAAGCAAATAAATAAATGGTGGATATATACTTCCATAGTGAGCGAATATGGTTAAGAAAAAGAATCATTTTTTTTTTAAATATATTTTTTAAATACTATTGTTTAGGAATATTTTATTTAAAAGTATTATTTATAATGTATTACTATAATTATTTTGTAGCATTTTTTTAATATATTACTATAATTATTTTAAAGTATTATTTAGGATATAATATTTTTGGGATAGAACGCAACACAGGCGGAGCGAAAAAAGCATTTGACGTAATAATCTCGGCGTTCGCAGCGCTGTGACGTGTAATTCTAGATAGAGCGGTTGGACACTACCGACTTATCTTTATGACATTCCTAATGTAGGCAAAGTAACCCCAGAACTTAATTCAATTTCGTTTTCGTGTCTGGTGACTTATGTACTATCAAAATCAATCCAATTTAACTAAATAAATGTTTAAATTATTCCCAAGATATCAATAAGATACGTGATAGATTATCTCATGTAATTTTTTAGATACAACGTAAAGTTTGGAGAAATCACTCTCCAATCTTGATTTTCGAAGTTCACTAAAATGGCGCAAAACTGATGTGAAATGAGGTTAGACACAGTTTGCAGTATTACGTGGTTCCAGCGTAGAACTCTTTATAATATCATACATGAATCATTGATATACGCATTAAAATAAGTACTTTGTGAGCAGTTTTATAAAAATAAGTTTATAAAAAGAGGACTGGGAAAAACACCCATCGGTAGGCAAAGTAGGTGACCCTATTTGACGGTACGTAAGAAGCTTGACAGTGAAATTGTTACAAGACAGGCGGTATATGCCACACTGAAAATATTATTTTACCTGATCGATATTATCAAGACTTTTTTAGAGAAAAAAATACTGGAACTCACTTCTTGTCAAGCTTTTTTCTAAAGAAAGTTTTATACGAATATCATTTAAATAAAATTTAAGGCAACTTTTCCTATGCTACGAAGCACATGGAAAACATTTTTTTTTGCTTTAGAAATGTAAAGTTAATTTTGACGACGAATTATATGTAGGCGGGAAAACTGTTTCATCTAACTTCTTAAATTAATAATACCGTGAAAAAAGGTGCCGGAACGCCTTTCCACCGCGTTACATGGCAAAAAAGCCCTCGTTATTATTCAATAAGATTTTAGCTAATTTATTATCTCTATAAAAAGCCGATTGTTAGCTATCCGATAACAACTTTGACAATCCTTGTTGATTTTTTTCCTACCTCTTCTTTCCTACTGAAACTATTAATTTTATAAAATTACCCGTTTTGCTAAAGTTATTGCTAGGGTGGGTACAGACTAAGTCTTTATAATTTTCCGCATGTAAGCTAGCTACGTAATGCTGTCTAAAAGATTCTGTTTCGAAGGCTTTGTGTGGGGAAAACATTTAAGAAAAAACCCCATACGAGAATGATATCTTTGAATCATTTATACTTTTCAACAATATAATATGTTATTATTTCCATATTTGAAACTATATTAAGACTTGAATAACATACATGGGTAGTGAAGGTCTGCACGGACTGCAATTTTATAAAATTACGTTTTATTACGTATCTATTGTCGGCGTCCGTGGCGCAGTTTCAATATCACACTTGTTAGCTGAAGCCCAGATTTATTTTTCGCAGCCCGCAAAAACCCTGCCTTTTTTAAATATACTAATTAAATGATATAATTAATTCATTTATACTTTTCAAACAATATAATATGTTATTATTTCCATATTTTAAACGATATTCATAGGACATGTAAAATAAATTATTTAAATCATGAATACTATTGCCTTTATTATGTTATTACGTACTATTGTCGGCGTCAAAAGCGCAGTTTGTAGCGTAACTGGCTACCGTTAAGGATTTCCCGGGTTAAATTCTTGGTGTGGACGGTTTTCATAGATTGATGGAAAAATAGTTTTCATAGAGGATATGGAAAAAATTGCCTTTTGGCTGACTCATGACCCGAATATAGTACGAAATATTTTTCTTAAATTTGAATTCCTTACCCGGGCCCGAGCCCGTGCATACCTCTAATAGGTAGTAAAGGTAGGTACATAACAAATGAATTTATATTTACAGGTTAAATGGAACCGTTGAAAAGTGTACAGGTGATGTAAAAATTGCACTTCAACCACTTTTAAGAGTATTTTCTCATTACATCAAAAATAAAGATTTATTACTTGAAGTAATTTTGCGGGTACCTACTGCGAATTATTTTGTCTATTCCTCTATTCAGGCAGGAAGGCATCGGACAGCTGCTATTATCACATCTATAGTATAACTGTATAGTTTTAGTTTCACGTGCTCAGCATGCAGTAACAGTGTAACGAGTTGATCGTTCCGCCCTGCTGGTTACTACCTACTCCTTTCTCTCTTTATCTATCAAAGCTAAATGCACATCTCTTTCGCACAGGGCGGGAGAATAATAACACTCGACAGTGCTGTACTTGAATGAAAACAAAAATAAAAGATATTTTAAAATTTAGTTGCCATAAGTGAATGGAATATTTTCAAATCAAAATTATCCCAATCAATGACTAAGTAAAAAAATGGATATCGAATAATTAAAACGAAGTTGAATTTTTTGTAATAATTCCACAACTTTATGAAATGATCAGAACTAACATAATCAGCACGATTATTTTCAACTAATTAAAATCGAAGTTTTATTGAATGTAGGAAATCCTCCATTGTAAGCGTGACCGAATATTTCAAAATTTTGTTTATTTAAATTATAGTACAGTAAATTAAATATGTGCGCTTTTTGATGTAGTGGTGAAATAACGGGAGTGAAGAAAAAACATTTCAGGGATGAAAAAAGGCAATTAACGTTTGACATAAAAACCGTGCATTATGGTTTTCGTCACATAATTTTGCAAATCTTGTTTAGTTATATGTCGTAAATATTTTGTCTCTACAACTAAGTAAATTATTAAAATTGAAAAGCGGAAAAGTTGCATATTAAAATTTAGCAATGCGAATCGTGACAGTGAAAACACTACTGAAACCCAGAATTGTGATAAACGACTAACTACCGCAGACATTTATATTTCGGGTCATCACTAGTGACTGCAATTTACTGGTAAATGAAAAAAATAACGTGGATGTAATATATCATTACCCTACAGATGTAATATAACATTAGGCGTATGAATTCCTACTTTGTGTACACCAAATACAAATTCTTAAATAAAATAATATTGGGGAATTGAATGTCTTTCTTGAATTTGTTGAAACAAAAACTATTTTGAGGAGATTAAATAATTTTTCTGAATTAAAATAGGATCTCAGAAAACAAAGTACATTTTAAACTTTCATCTTTAAGACGTGAAGAAAGTTTTGTACATATTCATGCTGCAGGTAAAAACACTCGTTCAGATGCAACACTAGTTAGTCGGCAAGTCATCAAATGTTTAAGTGCAAGATTTAAATATATTTCTCGATTTATCTCAAATTCAAAATTTGCCATTTCACTTTCAATAACATTGTATACATTATTTTACGATCTAACTACTTCATTTTTATCATTTTTTAAATATTTATATTATTAATTGTAAACTGAAACTTTTCCTCTAATGTTAATATTAGGTATGTTTCTATTTCATTTTCATCTATACTATCTTCTATAGAAATAATACCAATCTTATTCTCATTCTTATCATATGAAAAATAATGCTTATATTAAATAATTTTCGCCATGATCACCATGATTTTTAATGGAATCAGTAATTATCACTCAATTGCAATTGATATGATATGAACTTTTGTTACTCATGAGTTTTTAAAAGTCTCCGAAAGTCAAAATTTCTTTTTACTTTCGAATGAAAATTGATTTTAAGTTATGAAAATATAGTTTAATTATTAAAGATCAATAATGATTTTTGAATAACACTAGGGTATTGCCATAATCAAAACAGGTATATATAAAAACAGTCACATGGAACTTAGGGTTCGATGTGTAGTTTTACCAATAATTACTGTACTTTAAATTTACTAAATCTGTCTATAAATTCAATTATTTATGTAATAATTGAAAATGTGGCCCTGCCATAGGGACTATGGGTTACATAAATTACTACTACAACCACATTCTTGAAAAATATTTTTTTACTCCCGTTTCCCAGTGAGTACTTTTCTGTTTTCCTAGTCTCCCGCGCGAACGGTCGTCCAAGCAATAGAGAGGTCTGCATTGCCGACCGATCGTAATTTATAATTTTTTTCACGTTTTCCGTTACTTCATGCGCATGCTTCGAACGGGTACTCCTATAATCACCAGTATTAGGTTTTTTAAAGTGAGCTCCTACGAAAAATATGAAATAATAAATAATATATAGATTGAATAGAACTATTTTGTAAATAATTCATTTAAACAACATACATACTAGTTTTATTATTATGTCCATCGTTTGAAATATGCTTCTAATATTTCATCATCCTCCTGCACTTCAAATCTGTACACGTAAATATAATATATAATACATATTGTCAAAATACTAACAACAAATAAAGAATTGTTTACTGAACGGTTAACAAGGAAGCCTTTCAGCGTCAACACATTGCGTACTTCTAACAACTCACTAACAAATTCTGTAATTAAACGTATTTTTCTTTAGCATTATAATATCTTAAAAGTAAAAATACTGATAATTTATGTAAATGTTTTCTCATTTATATTTAAAGTGTGATGCATTTATTTATTACGTTGCTTTAAAATAGTTAAATAAAACCATGCAAAGACGGGAAGAAGCAGAAGGGGCGTTATATCATCGAATTTACATACATTTTTATTAGCTAACTATTTTGTGATATTATTAACTTTTGTTGGTGCTTTTATTATTGAAGTATATGTTTTCTTCTTCGTAGCTTAGAAATTTTAAATGTGGAGTCCTCAAAAAATCCTTCCCTGGGACTGACATTTTCTCTGAGAGGTCCTGGATACAACAGTTCAACAACCGAAAAAAAATTGGTAAACTCCGACTCCGATTACGACTTCGGTTGCGGCTCCGACTCAGATTATGACTAAAGAAAGTCTAATTTTGTGAAGTTTTTTTTCCTACCTTTCCTATGTAAGTGTAATTGATCATCAAAATAAACACCAACCAACCAATCTGACAAATAGCCAAATTTTTCATATTGCACATATAATATATACATATATATGTATATTGCAGGACAAGAAGATGTTATAGGCATAGATAAAAATGAAACAAGTACACGCAATAATGAAAAAATGCATTTTCTAGAAAAAGTAGTCGGAGTCGCGTTTTTTACAACTCCGACTCCGCAGCCCTGAATTTAACCCTACAGATAATAGAAAATTTTCGAACACTTTTTTTGATTGCCGTTGAGTGGATTTCAAGAACTCTACCGTAGTGACAATAGCACTCCCGCTTCGAGCCTCCGCAACGTGCGCTGCTGCGGGTTCGTTTTTTGAATTTTGTTTACAGTTTCCCAGTGACAAGACTTCACCCTATTCTATTGAATGTGGCGCGGCAAGTAAATCTACTTCTAGTCCGACGGAAGATTAATTTAAATAACGCAGTTAAGTGCAATTAAACAAGTGCAGTGAACTTAACAAACACAGTGAGTGTATTTAATATACAATAGGTGAGATATTTAATTAAAACTGTGGTGTTAACATCGAAAATTTTCAATAATAATATGAGTTTTTTACCAACCAATCATAGGGGTTTTGCGTTATAAATACGCTTATAGATCGTCACAGCACCAAAAGATACTGTGTATATACAATACATATAATGAAATAAGTGTATTTAATCGATTTTTATTAATTGTATAGCTTAAAAACGTATTGTCAACAGTGTTTTGTTAGGTTATGTATTTAGGGGTGTATGCGCTTTAGCTGCAATGCAGTTGTAGGGGGTTGGGTTAACATTCCACATTATACAGGATTACAAACGGTTCGGTATCGATTGGCCGTTCTTAGAGTGGAGGTTTGTACGGAATAAAAATAATTATAAACTCGTTGCTATTTATATCTCAAGATAATATGTTTTAATAGGAATTAAGTAATGTTACATTTTATTAATACAATTATGAACCTCGTGTTTCAAGAAAAAAACCGCCTTTGTTTACGTTTCTTCAAAAAGGGGGCGGCGGCTTTTCGATTGATTAGTTAAGTTAAATAATTTTAATTAATGTATCTTTAAAAACGAACAGGTTACTTGATATTGTTTTTATTTAGATAATTTGTAAAGTTTAGTAAAGTAAAGTATTGATTGCAAATCACTAGATGAGCCAATTTATTACTGGCCACAGTGGTTTCGCTGCCAAGTTTTTTGAGCTTGTTAGGTTAGTGGAAAGGCCAATATGCAAAATTTGCATTTACTGTGGTATGTATCCTACCTATGTATGGCAACGTATCCTGCGGAAGTGTCGTTTAATGATGAAGGGGAAGTTCTGCGGAAGTCGGTTCAACCGTCCGTTGGACCGATCGGCCTTGGTGGCGTCATACGTAGAGCGAGTACACCTAATCTCATATAAGCTTTTCGTTTATCTGGTAGGAATGATTTTCTGCACACATAAGTGTACGCCGTCAAGTATTTGGCAGTTACTCCTAAGACACTCCTAAATAAAGAAAATACTGTAGGTCGTTTGATACGTCACTGCTGGATACTGTCGTATAAAATGAATGGATGGGAAACCAGTGGTGGGTGGAGGAAGGCAAAAGTTACTTGATTTGATATAGTAAAAAATCAGTGATAAAAATACAAATAGTTAGATATTTATTTCTAGAGGTGTCGTTCTTTCATAAAGAACTTCACATGTGTTGATTTTTTTATCAATTCAGGGGCCCCTGTCATACAAAATCTTCAGAGTAATAACGATTGACATAATTTGTCCAAATGTTACCGACATTATCGTGCACGCGAGCACATGTCCATATGTGGAAATAGCCATTTCCAAAGTTGTATAAATAAACCATGACTATAGAAATTATTTTTAAATCTAGCATGTATTTTTCCCGATAGAAGATAATCTTTAATATAAAATTTTCGTTCAAAAAAGTTTGTTATTTCACTGGCTGTGTAATTAGGGTTGACACGTGTTTCGCCTCTTTGAGAAACATCTTTGGATTCGGACTTATTCTTTTAATGGGGTGGAAAACGGAAAGATAAAAACACTCACTCATGTCCTCGCATAATATGTTGACATCCGAAAGCAGTACCGTTGACCAATTTTAAAGCTGCTCCCAGTGGCATCATCATTGACAGGCTGGTTCTTCGTACATGTAATAAAAGTAATGAATTAGAATCGATGTCTGCGCTATAATGAAAAATCTTAAGAGCTTATAGTAGTTTCTTTTCCCATTTCACGAAAATCGTAAATCGCTTACGGTCGCCCAAATCTCATGAAACTGTGTTGCTCACGGGAGAGACGAAACATGTGCCACATCTAATAACAAAACCAGTGGAATGACAAAGCGAAACATCTTTATTTAAAATTATGCATTTTCAAAACTATTTATGTACACTTAATTTTCTTAAAGAGGACTTATTTTAAAATTGATTTTTGCTAAGTTCATTGCAAATTTTCTTTCTATGTCATCTTTTAATTATGTTAATTCTATTCTGTGGCAACAAGAAATTGGTTAAAAACTGATAAATTCAAATCCATTGTACGATAAAATAAATTAGCATCGACATTAATTTACTTACACGTGTTTCTATCTCACTAAGGCTATCGTCAGATAACATTACTTTAATATTTAGTGAGACAAGGTATCAATATAAAATTTATATCGACAGACGTCAGTGAGAAATTTCAATTCACACAATAAAGCAGCACAAGTGCCAAATATATCATTAGAATTCAATTCTTTATTTAATAAATTGAAACGATTTAAGCTGTGTGCCTCGGAGCCATTTTTATGTAGGTTATTATACATGTGTTATTATTTGCCATTCTTTGCCTATTACGAAATTCCTCAATAGAATGCCTTGCATCCTCATAGACACGAAAAGTTTTGTAAAAAAAAATATTTAAGAATTCGATAGTCGATTAACCGGTTTGTTTATCTCATCTCAGGCGATTATTTATTACATCTTGCAGGTAAGTGAGGTAACAGGTAGATGTTTACAAACAACGATTTCAAATTACTATTGTTAAATAGGTTTTTTATTTTGCAATTAAATACAAATTTACTTTCGATTTGATCTGTATCCGTCTTAAATCACTCTCCTTCAATTTGACAGTTGCATATTAATTCTGTGTTTTTGAAATCGGAATGCTTAAGGTAATTAAAAGTGTTGCCACACTGACTAATAAAAGTTGGCTTGAGTATACCTTGATTACAAGGAGAAAGGGATTCGTCATAAATAAAAAAGTGGTCCGTTGTGGAACGGTCCACGTCGTTGGCGTCGGTTACGAGCTCCAGTTCGGAGAGTTTTATAAATAATTTTTTTCGATCGATTTATGAACTTCTGTTCGAGGGCATGAATGTTAGTTTGTGATTTCTAAAAAATTCTTTCTTACCCATCCGATCATAAAAGCGAGAGCGATAAGCTAACCGCTAGTCCTGTCCTAGCCCTCGAAAGAAGGAGGTTCAGCTACTGATTAACAAGCAGTTCTCGTTGAAAAGCATCTGTTGAGATACATTCATTAGGAATCCATATGCTCCACATTGGGAGCGAAAAAGGTTATGAAAAAAATACCTCTTTATGCCAAGCTTGGAAAGTATGGGTCTCCCAATATTTTCGATGGATTCGGCGGTAGCTTTGTGGAACTTCATTTATAATATCAGATTAAAATTGAAAACTTTGTTACTGGTCAATCGATCAATATCATAAATTTTAATTTTATATTAGAAAGGCATTACAGTTGTCATTGATCAGTCATCAAACCAGTCCTGATCATTTGATAAACTCATGAAAATCGTACAAAAAAAAAAACATTGGTCGCTGTTACTTGTTACACATCGTTCCTAAAATGAATTTTCTTCCCTGAGCTTTGCAGTTATTTTATGGTTATCCATTTTTGGTATGTCGATGGTTTCCAAGAAATACTACACAAGTAACTAGTAGGAACGCAAAATATGTGATATATATAATATGTTTACTACTACCAAGATGGCGTTTTTTTAATCTGCATTCGCCATAATTACAAAGGCAACGTCTCGCTTTGCTTCTTTGATTTTACCTTTTTTCACATAGTGTATGAGACGTTTCTGTAGCAATTTCTACCGGTAACTTTCTTTCTTTGTTAACCAGCTGTTAAATATGGAAATGTTGTCAAAAAATAAATATACACCTATTATAATGTTGCCATGTTACTTATGAGCTAGTTTTAAATTACATTGTCTCTGTCGATTTCTCAGCACATTATCTTACTCAGAATGCGTTCATGTCGTCAAGAATATTTATGAACGAATAATTTTACCATGTTAGTTGTTCGTACATTGTTATCTTTATAGAATTTAAATATCTACATATTGTTATGCGCTAATTTCTCAGCCGATATTAAATTTAATAATAATGAAAGTCGTAAATAATTTATACCTAAGCCGTAAGGTTTATTTCGTATTACATTTATAAATTATATCGTCACTGTTCTGAAAGAAAACACTAAATCAAAAAAAATGACATATTGATTTAGATATAACAAAATGTTCCTTATTTCAAACTCTACTGTACAAAATAACACACTTATTTTTATAAATTATACTTTTATTTAAAAACAGTTTTGTACAAATAATTTCAAACATTTGACAAACTTCAAAGTCCAATAACTCAAAAGTAGTATTTTTCAGTTAATGTCTTCTTCCTAAATAACTACGATATAATTATATATTTTTTACCATCTCATCTCTCAATGAGAAGCACATGAATTCCTAATGTAATATATCTCGACAGACGTGTTTCTACGAGAACTAATTGTTACTCGACCTCGTTACTCGATTAGGATCGGATACTGTGGGAAAGAATTTAAGATATCACAAACATCTATGTCTACGAACAGAAATCCTTAAATCGTTTGAAAAATCAATTTATAAAACTGTCCGTACCGGGATTTGAACGATGCTGACCAGACAGACCCGGTAAACGAAAAAAAGCTTATATGAACGATGCTGACCACTGCACCGAATGGACGAACTGAGTGTGCCTGAAGATGCCGAAAGGCGAAGTGACAAAAATGTCAAAATCTCAATAATCCAAATTTAATATGTTTATTTTAAATAAAACACATTTTGTTTGCACTTATTTCACATGAACATTACATATTATATTTTGTTCGCCGTTACTATATCCGTTTCGTTTCGTATCTATGCATATTTTTCAACACAAATTGTATTTTTGTAAATATAATGCCTTTCCAATACAAACTCTTAAAAAAAACTCTGATGATAGATAAAATTTCGTCGCAATTTTTGCAAGGGAATATTTGTAAAAAATTAAAGATTTGTGCAAGAATAATATATATTTATTTGTTATGTTAACTGAGTTATTGTTGTAAGTTTTTTTACACATTATTAGCAACACACGATTTCTACAAATAATATTTTATAAAAAAATCAATAAAATTTAATAATATAAAATAGCTCGAGGTATTTTATTGACCTTTTTCTCACAGAAATAAATGATCACGATTTGTAATTAGTAATTTTTTCTGCAACATTAGAAGTTCACTATATTTAAATTTAAATTTCATTTTTTTTCCATACATTCCATAAAAATATCAGGAAATAAATACAATGTTTTGCAATACTGGTATATAAAATTCTTTAAGGAAGAGTTAAATTGTTGCACGTATCTATATAAAAAAATCTTACCGCCAATTTACTTCTCACCTTTGATTTGAATCTATTGTATTTTTACTTCCTACTGTATAAACACTATTAACCCTTTAGCCACCCCTGTCGAGAGGTATTATACGTTATGGACGTTCCACAAACACGAGCCAAAGACCCACTGTTTTAAAGCTATTCAATAAAACTAATTTTAATATTAGAAAACATCTATGTGTTGAATATTCATCATGAATAAAAATATTGACCTTTATACTTATTCAGGTATACCACACTATATTTAGTTTTTGAATGTATTTTGTATTAATCTTAACTGGGAATTACATTTATGTCCGTATTTATACAGATTATTGTATTTGAAAAATCCGCAGGAATGTGGCTATTTTCAGCACATCACGTCGTTGCCTTCCCGAGCTGTAAAGATAACATCTCAATTTAAATTGGCACTTTTGATTAGATGATATTCACTTTCGTAAAGATAGTTTTCACTTATTACAAATACATTCCACAAAAAAAAAAATATTTCACTAAAAATAAAGTGATGCCACATAATAAAATATATTTAAACATTGAAGAAATATGTTGCACTGACGAAAAAATATTATCACAGACAAAATAGTTTTCACTCAATATAAATACTCACACTTTGAAATCGATAGTTTCACAACACTGTAATGAAATGTCACTTATTCTTTACTACTTGCAACATAGGATTTTCCACCATATACTAGTTTACTTGTCGCAACTCTATGTTAGGCCGCCTGTATTGTCTTTGCTCCACGCATTAGAATTTATTCACTAGTATATTATATGAGTGGTATTTATGAAGAAACAGGGTTCTAAGTGGACATGCAATATATTAATATAATTTATTTCAATGTCCATAACATACAAAATTAAATAATCAGTTTCAAAGTCAAGCTATCAAAATTAGTCTGTGGTACTTTGTTAAAAGAATCCGTTTGTAAGTGAAAACTATTAAAATTAAAGTTTGAGTGTACGAAGTTAATACTATTTTATACAAAGTGCAAACTATCGAAATAAAAGTTCAAGTGTACCAAGTGAATACTAGTTTACACAAAGTGCAAACTATCGAAACAAAAATTCAAGTGTACCAAGTGAATACTACCTAACACAAAATGCAATTACTTATAACCCATTTAAATTTCGGGCGATTTTTATGATTATATTGTTCCGTTAATTACAACACGCCGTACGTTTACCGTGTAATAGCATGACACCGCCCCGTACTTATGGGGCGGACAGGGTCTTCAAAACCAATCTGCAGACTCTTCCTATTAATGAAAATTTAAGAATGTAATACCCCTCCTGAGGCGTTAAGGGTGGGGTCGTATTTGTTGGTGGATGTTGTTGATTTGCAGTTTGAAGTGGGGGGAAGCGCCTGCGATCCTGCCAGAGTCAGTGGGGTCCCGACCGTTCCCGGAGAAGGTCGCCGGGAGCGGCTTCTTCCAGCGTTTACTATAAACCACTTACACAGTTTAAATTAAAAGTATGTAATTCTGTTGTGTCTAATGTCTTGTGAAACTGTAGCTAATTGCAATAAACCAGATGAGTACACGGATAAACGACCGGGGTTTTAATGGAGGACGAAGGAACTGTTGTTTTCTCCTTGGTTTGTCCTTATCCCAGGACGCGGGCCTTGAAGTGTGTTGAAGCCCTCACCCCGCTTCTCCCCGCTCCTACACCGTCATCCCTCGAGCGGCGAGCGAGACAGATGTGATTTGTGTTGTTTTTTTTTTCTCATACTCTCTCAAGCAATGTACAAACAATTTCGAGCAGTTGTTAGTTACTATTGACGGTTTAAAGCAGTTGCCAGCGCGTGAAGGATAGCGAGTACGTATAGTTGTATTGCCTGGTTGAAGAAGAGTAAAACCTCGATATAACGGACTAATTAGGACATGACAAAAAAAAACTGGGCGTGGCTTACCTCATGTCAGATCATCGACAAGCGTTAAAACTTCTGCAGTTGTGTGACCACGTTCGTGAAAATTCATCATTGACCCACTAACTGCTGACGTCTCAGCTGTTGAGACGGCAGATTTCAGTGTGTTGATAGCTGATAATCAAAAATATAAAACTTTTGTGTACAAGCTAATTATTGTATTAAGATATAGCCTTATTTGTCCTGATAATCTCCATAAGTTTGGTTACCACCAACACTGCTGAATTTATTCTTGAAATATCCTTTAAACGGGTCATCAGAGCGGGTTAATAAACAAAATTGATTCGTTATAAATGAATTTCAAGATTGAGGAAAAGCGGACTTTTTACGGCTGCGAAAATTAATCTTCGGGTCTGGTTTGGGTAACAAGTGTGATATTGAGACTCGGGCTCGTGCCCGGCCTGAAGATAGACTCGGACCGGGCAACTTTGTAATACTTACCCGTTTAGACTTGTATTGTGCGTCGAGTATTATAATTTTAGATTAGGTGACGGAGACATTGCACATACGTTTATTATCTTTAAAGTTTATCTAGCTGTATTAATAATGAAATGTATGTCGTAATAATGTCATGGTTATATTAATATTTAAATTTATTATTCCGTATTCACAGCGAAACTGGTTTTTATCGCAAATTATTATTGTTAACATTTCGGAAACCATAACGATCATAATAGGTTTGGTTTTTTTTACATTTCGAATCTAAATATTACATTTTTTTAACATCGCAAGTGATGTAACTGTAGAAACATTCGAAAATAGTCGTGACTGTAAATTCGTTTATTGTTTTATTGCTGATAATCTGACGGCTTTGTGGATCAGCGTGTAGAGTGTTTGTCTGTCATGCAGAGGTATGCTTAATCGTATCCACTCCTTAATCTATCGGTGGACAAAAATGGATTTTTTTTTATCAAACCGAATGCAAAAGAACAAATTTTGAAAATTACTATTCAAATATGCAATAAACTTTGTAACAATAAAGTGGATGTAGCGATTATTACATAGATGACGGTATTGAAATTGAAATAATGAATGTCTAAAGTAGCTAGTAGGTCGAAACTGTTTGTGCAATGCACGCTTACGCCATGAGAAAATTTCATATCTACAAGTGATGCGTGATAATAATAAAAAAACGTCAATAGAGCGGTCTGGGCCATTATATATATAATATTTTAAAAAATAAAACACAATTCATTTGTACTACTTTCACATATTTATAATGATCAGGACCGGTTTCGGTCATCACGAGAATTATCAACTGATAAAAATACAAACATAACAGGCTTATTTATATATAATTGAGTGTATATGATGAAGTATATATTTTTATCAGTTGATAATGTTCGTGATGAGCGAAACCGGTCCTGATCATTTTAAATATGTGGAAGTAGTACAAATGAATTGTGTTTTATTTTTTAAAATATAATGTCTTTCCACCAAGAATTGACATATTTTTTTTTTGTTCCATGTCCGCTCCCAATGTGGAGCATATGGTCTCCTAATGGAGGTATCTTAACAGAATTTTTCTACGAGAACTACTTGTTACTCAGTTGCTCAACCTCTCTTTTTCGAAGAGAGTAGGGATAGAAGGATAGGGCTAGGACAGGACTAGTGATTAGCTAATCGCTCTCGCTACGCCCCGTGAGGATGGGATGGGTTCGAGGGAGGACTCAGACTACGAACAGAAATCCATAAATCGATTGAAAGGTCAATCTATGAAAGCCGCCCGCACCGGGAATCGAACCCGAGACATCCGTAGCCGTAGCCAGCGACGCTACCAACTGCGCCACGGACGCCAACACCTTAAAAGTGATATATATAATAGCCCAGGCCGCGCTATTATTATATATATAAGATGAATTTTGTTCAACGCTTGAATTCTACCTGTGCTGCTTTATGGTAGTGAGTCATAGATGCTATGATAACCTGACGAAGACTCAGAAAAACCGTATACTGAGCTTCGAGAATAGATGTTTGCGTCAGATACTCGGGGTGATGTGGTTTGAATTCGTGAGGAACTCGGAGATTATGTTACGCCAGTGGTCACGGAGAGACATTGGAACAGACTGGGTCATGTGCTGCGGATGCCTGCGGGGAACCTCAATCCTGCTTGGATAGTCCTGGACGACCGTCAAGTACTATCCGCAGAATGTATTCGACGGAAATCAGGGACGTTCGCATGTCATGAAAATGATTGGCGTGTGACAGGGAATCATGGTCGACAAAGAAGATTACTTAGCAGTATCACACCGGGAGATAGAACAAATTGTTAAGTCCCAACTTGTGGGGAATTACAGCCTAGGGGTGAATTTTAGAGTTTCAGTGAATAAAAGATTTTCCATATCGCATATATGCATTTTTGAAAAGCACCTTTTGATTTAGATTATATCGGGAAGGGGGGAATTATATTCTGAACATTCGTGAAAGCGGGAATGGAGGAAAAGATATTGGGAACTCCTATTCTAATCAATATCATTAATACGTCGAACCTGTATGAAATACTGTAAATCTATACGCTTCCACCTGTGATTATTACTAAAACCCGGAACCCTTTAAGCGTCAACCGCGTCTCCCACCGGTTTCACCGGCTATCAAGCCTGCCCGGCTGTTTCCTCACGTTCGCCAAGATATACATCGCAAAGCTGTCTCACGCAAGCGAACCTCATATCTCAGAAATAAACCGTTCAACTCCATGCGCACGAATTTTCGATAACTCTTAAATCAGGGGTTCTTAACCCTACGCCCACGGGACCATGTGCGCCCGTGGAGCTATTTTCATGCGCCCGCTACAAAGTATGTAAAAACCCAAATTTTATCTGAATAGTATTTTTTAATAATATTTTTATCAGACATTACTGAAATTCCTAAAGAAGAACATCAAAAGTTGAAGAGATTTTGCATTTTAAAAATGACATATTAAAATCTCACGGTCCGAATAAAAATTTGTGGAAACTAGCTGACCTCAAAAAGTACCCTATTTTGAAAGAAGGAGCTTACAAAATTAAATCCTGTTTTATTTTCACATATTTGTATGAATCTTTATTTTCCAACATAATAAAATCAAAGAGCATATCTCGACTTAACAATGCAAGCCTTGATGATTGTTTACGATTGAGTTTAGCATCTTACATTCCCAGCTATGAGAAATAAGTAAGGAAAATACAATGTCAAAGATCAAAAAAAAATAATAATAAATGAAACATATTATTCTTAAATCCTGCTCTATAGTAGTCAGGAGTGCGCCCGTCACTGTTATCCTAAATCTTAAATGCGCCCGCTACCGTAATAAGAACCCCTGTCTTAAATCAATCGAATGAGAAAATGTTGTTTACTTCGGTACACTTCGTTTATAATGATCGCTGTCCCGAAAATTCTTTTTTAAATCACCATCTTTTGCCCCTACAACGAGAGCCGTTTTTGTATGAATTTATTTTCAATCAATTGATCTGTTATTAAAACACTGACTATGGTTAAAAATAGATCAATTTCAACAGTAAAAAATGGTGAATAATGTGAAATATGTATATTAGTTATCCCAAATACATCAAGAAATAAACTAAACTCGTCGCATTCTCGCTAAAATAAATCGAAGAAAATGAAGAAGTTGAAAAATATTTAGGACTATATATCAAGGACTTGACAAGCAAAATGGCTGCGGCCAGTCTTCATATACACTACCAACACCCACACAAACACAAGTAAACGCGTAGCCGCATGGGTATGTGTAATACATAGAACCAATGATTAATGCTGCGCATCGGCAGTTCAAAGCTGGAACTCGAAAGACTGAATATAGGGCTCTTTTCAAAAATATATTTTCTTGTGTTATTTTTTATTTATTGTAAATTAAAAAAAAATGAAATGCATGGCATTACAGCTAACGCCAATGCGCCATGCATTTCACAAACATAATAACAGTAACAACAATAATAATAATTATTGAAAACAGTACTACTAATAAAAACAATAATGAAAATAAAAACATTTTTTTAAATTACTAAATAAAAAAAAGACATTATTAATTTAAAAGGAAAAAATATTTAGTGAACAATACCCATAGTTTAGTGTTGAAAATATCCAGCTCTCTAGGCAGTGCATTAATCATCCGAACGGCTCTGGCAACTGGTGACTCGAATGACCGACGCGAAGAACAAGTTTTAAGAATAAAAATTGTCTGGATATGGTTTCGGCCACGTAGATAACAATTAGGAGCATGTAAATTAATAGACATGAGAATTTCAGGATTATAAACTCGTCCCTGAAGAAGAAGAGAGAAATGCTTTAGAATCGAAAACGATCTTCGTGTTTCAAGAGAGTGAAAAGATAGCATTCCTAAAAGAAATTTAGTTGGGTAGTACTCTTTTAGGGAACTATTAAAAGGAAAATATTTAAATTTTTTGAAATAGAAATATCGTAGAAATTTCTTATGAACTCGCTCCAATTTCAACTTGTAGGAATTTTCATATGGTCTCCAGATAATAGATCCATATTCAAGCGTACTGAGAACCAAGGAAATGTATAGAGTGCGAAACACAGTTGGGTTTTCGAATGGTTTACTTTGCCTAACTATAAACCCAAGAAGTTTGCTAGCACGCATAGCAACAGAATTAATATGTGAATGAAATGTGAAAGAAGAGAAGTGTTCTACTCGACATAGTTGTCTAATTTCTCTATCTTAAGGCTTGAACTATTTTTTAAAGCATACTTCCACAAGTGTTCCTTCTAGTTTGGCCGGAAATACGAGATAAAGTTTTGGAGCGCGTGCATTGAGCTAAGGGTTATAGCAAAGCTTCGTGTTGTATTATAGAGAAAAAAATTCGTCTTATTAATAAAATCTAGTTAGATAGATAGCATCTCAGTTGATTGGCGGAACAAAGAAGTTAAAAATAATATTTTTGTCGTTTTATAAAATAAAACACAATTCATTTGTACTACTTCCACATATTTATAATAATTCGGGCCGGTTTCGCTCATCATGAGAATTTTCAACTGATAAAAATACAAACGTAACAAGCTTATTTATATAAAATGGAGTGTAAAAATGAAGGTATATAAAACTGATAGTTCATGAAAAATTATACATAAATCAAATAAAAGGTCTACAATTAAAATGTTATGGACCTCTTACAAATCAATAACTACTAATCTGAAATCACAAATATAGCTACATTAAAAGTCCATTACCTGAGCAAAAATTTTTGATGACATTACTAATGCAGTAAGCAATAGTGGATCGGGAAAATTATAAGAAAAAAATAGTGAACCATTTAAAAACAAACAAATATTAAGTATGTAATTAATATTAACAATAAACATATCCGGGTTACAAGAAATATGTTTTTAGCTATTTAGGCACGTTGTATGATAGATACATAGGCATTCGACTAATTTACCAAACAACGTGGCAAAAAATTTGCGAAGCGAACGGTTTTCATAGATTGACATTCCAATCGATTTATGGATTTCTGTTCGTAGTCTCGAGTCCTCCCTCCCACCCATCCCATCCCTAGCGATTAGCTAACCACTAGTCCTGTCCTAGCCCTATCCGTACTCTCTTCGAAAAAGAGAGGTTAAGCAACTGAGTAACAAGCAGTTGTAGAAAATTCTGTTAAGATACCTCCATTAGGAGACCATATGCTCATAGGCGTTGTATATTAATCACCTCGGAACCCACGTTTTAGTGATTTTGGGTTATGATGATTCCTCATCTCATGTTTTCTGCCACGTTACTTAGCGAATTCGTCGTATGCCTATGTGTCATACAAGTGCGTGAATAACTAAAAACCTATTTCTCGTAACCCCGATATGTTTTAAATGTGGATCAATACGTCGTATCCCGCGCCAGGAAATCAAGTGTCAAAACAACTTCCGACGACAACGTTTTTAGAGGAAAATAAAGAAATTAAATGAAAAGCGAACACGTTTAAGGGTTTCCAAGGTATTGCATTTTCACAGTCGATATAGTAAATTGTTAAAAAGCGGGTAATTAACACTTTTGAGATTTTTTTTGAATGAGTGTAAAATTTGGGGGGTGGGGTAAATTAATTCAAATAATTAAAAAACCGGTACATGTATGAATTTCTAGAAATTTTTTAATAATCTTCTGCAGTGATTAAATATATTTAAGAATCGTGTTCCTAACTTGTATTATTACCGAGATTTAATTTAAGAATAGAGCAAATGAAGCAGTATTGTTGTCCGTCTGTGTGTAAGGTAGTGCGCCTTATGCCATCTGTCGTGATTCGTCCCAAACATATATTATTTATGTTTAATTAATAAATAGATACGGTATGATAGTTCGCGACATGTCATAGCTAAAACATTTACTTTCGTCATTCACGAATATTTTCCAAACATTTTGCTCCAATAAAAATTGTTCTATTCTAAAACATTTCATTTTGGGTATTTTTCGTTGGAAAAAGTGCACTTAATAAAATTGAGCTGCCTTTTAAATTACGATGAATCAGCGATTTATTTTCAATTCACAAATTAAGTATCAATCTATATTTCGTTCGGGTATAACAAAGCTAGTTTTAGTGAAGTCGATTTAGTATGCGGACCGCGCTATTAGCCGGTTTTGTATCACGAAATATAAAAATAATTATTGAGAATATGGCGTCGCAGTCGCGTGCCACATGGTGCTTGAATGTATTATAGTCATGCGATAAACCCGTTCCTCTCATCATCCTGTCACTTCCTACAGAGTCAGTCGTCTATATTTAGAAAAAAATCGGTTACGACAGCTCACAACCCTAACTTTAGGAATTACCAAAACGCGTGATGTTGTGTTCGTTAACACAATAAAACGTTTTAGTTAACTTGTATTGTGTTAACTGTTAATTCTTGGTAGAAAGACGTTGGTATACTGGTATATTTTGATGGTATACTGACCGAACGCAGTTAGTTTTTGATGATTTTCTGTTTCAAATGTCAAAATGTATGCAATTTAACGCTTTATATACTGGTAGAACTAGAGTTGCAATAAGCTTGGGAATTTTGAAATGCCAGAAAAAACCCCGGTAAATTGGGAATAAACTGCTAAATATGATATTTTTCATTGTTTTTTCGACGTATTGAGTCCAGGTGCACATATTCATGTGTGCTTAACACCGAGTATAACTTCATATATAAAAACAGGAGCGTTTCCCTAAACATTTTATGTTGGCTTCAAGTATACACAGATGTCATACGTGTTCCGATATTGAATAAAGTTCCTACTTCCATCCATACTTTCTCAAAGCTTCCATCTATATCACCAAACTAATAACTTAAACCATAACCTAAATTTGGGGATACGATGTGTGAATACGTCAAAAATGAAACGCTTTTGAAATAAGTGTTACTTACCGAATGCTAAAAATGATTTGGATTATTGAGATTTTGTACACTTCCATGTATTTTGTCACTAACGACCCGGGTTTCGCCTTTCGGTATCTTTCAGGCATTCTGACAGACAGTAAACAGTGTCTAACGTTTAATGGACAAATATTATTTACGAGATAAAATATTATACGTCTGGGAGCCACTGATACCTGAGTTAACATTTAATCCTTATTTTGTAAACACATTAACAGAGTGGCGAATTGCCCCTTCCTAACTACTTTTAAAATTACCAGTGATTTTACAATTATAATAGCATTGTGGGTTTCGACGGGATGCAATTCGACGAAAGGGTAAATATATGGCTCCCAGACGTATAATATTTTATCTCGTAAATACTATTTGTCGTATTTGTATCTTCTATATAAACGTTAGAAACTGTTTACTGTCAGTTCTTATCTTATCTACTTATCGTAAAATCCATTTTCGAATGCCTCAAAAACGAAACCCGGGTCGTTAGTGACAAAATACATGGAAGTGTACAAAGTCTCAATAATCCAAATTTGATTGAAATTCCATCGACCCTTATCTTAAAAATGATTGTTTTTTCCTCAATTTTCCAACGCGAGTTTATTCCCGGGTTTAAACCCAGTTTTTTCCCAGCCTAGCGTCACTAGGTAGAGCGCATTAAGTCATAGGATATAATGGCTTTGAATAAAAAACAGTATTAAGTCATATTGCTATTTTTTTATTCTGGAAAAAATGTGCTATTACTCATCGATATGTACCAAATCTTATTATTTGTATAACAGAAAGAGTAATTTACGTAAAATCTTTTTAAAAAACAAACAATTGTACATTTGAGATAGAGTACTTTGAAAAAAAAAT
The DNA here is from genome assembly GCA_022494535.1 of Himalopsyche phryganea. NCBI lineage: Eukaryota > Metazoa > Arthropoda > Insecta > Trichoptera > Rhyacophilidae > Himalopsyche > Himalopsyche phryganea. The sequence continues at coordinate 3,007,592 of JAGVSL010000039.1, forward strand.
AATGATTTAAATGCGATTATCTTAGAACTTGTTTTTATGACTAAATGCCTTCTGTCAGTATACTCTAGATTTAATAACTCGTGTTAAGTCTTGAATGAAGAATTAGTTGAATATTCCAAAATAACTAAAATGCATATAGGAGATATGAGACCTGTCGAATCAATGCTGCTGAATTAGTAAACTTCACGTTCAAACATAACATTTTTCATCAATGTGCACGCAAATCTAGTTTTGGCTTTACTGAAAAGTATCAGTTACAGACTGAACGCCCATTTTCTTTCGCACACAGTTATATCAACGTAGTAATGGTGAAGAAAAATAATGAATTGTTCGTTCAAAAGTTGGAGGTGATATTTAGTTTATGAAAGTATTTGCTAACATCGAAAGTAAGAAGAGTAAAAGGACCGTGGTCGAGTGATCAGTGTCCTTCAATTCCGTTACGCTGCTCACGGGTTCGAATCCCAGAACCAACAGTTATCTAAACTGATTTTTCAATCGCTTTATGGATTTCTGTTCGAAGTTTTTCAATGTCTGTAATGTTCACAATTCCCTCATATCTGATCTGATCTGACCCTAAAAACGGTAGCGAAAGCTATTATATAACCGCTAGTCCGATCCCAACCCTATACTTCTATCCCTTCACATTGGGAACAGATATAGAAACAAATACTGAATAATAGATGTTGACCGAATAATTTCATGTCATCAAAATAAACGTATTAATTTTATGTTTTTGTTTCGTTTCAGGATTCCGTTTAGTGCAAGTTTCTATGATTAACGTCGTTATTGTGAAGTGCTGTGAACTGTGAATGATTAAAAGTTGTAAATTATTCCATTAATAGTGTAACTGTGAAGTGCATTGTTGAACACATACCGAGAAAGGATATCTTCATTTGATTTCACTCCATAGCCACCAAAATGGGTAAGTTTATTGTTTTTAATTAAATAATTTATATTTATTCCCATGAAAAAATATTATTTGTGATATTTATGTTATAACATGTTTATGGTCGCATTTAGCAAATTAAAAACGGTCATTGTTATGACGACATGACGGATTATTTTAGTATGGAGCGGTTGCTAAGCAGCTATTTGCTATTATTTTATCTGTTGCTTTTCATGGAGACGTCAAAAATGTAGCGTTTTCAGCTTAAAGTTAAAAGTTGAAAATAGCACAGTTGATCTAGAAATGGCAGATGTGAAAATTTTACGTCTCTTACTGTACACCGTTTGGGAAGAGTTCTTGTAACCGACAGACATACAAAAATACAGATTTCTACATGTATTTTGTGCTATACAATAGAGATACTTTTACCTGAAAACAGTTTTGTACAAACAAACTAAATCAAAATGTTATAGCTTTTCAAATGTTTGAAAAACTTCAATGTTCAATTACTCAAAACCAATATTTTTTAGGTAGTGCCTTCTTCCAGAACAACGGCGATATTATGTAGAAGTAAATGGAAGTAAAACTCAAATGGCAAATCATGAGTGATGCATAGCGCACAAGAATTGAGTCAGCAAATTATCATGAAATACGTTGTGTCAGGGAATAGTCACACATTACACAGATCCAAGAATTCATCCAGAAAAAATGAAAAATAATCTATACGACCAAAAATGTACCTACTTGTATATACAGCGCGACATTAAATTGGTTCAACAGATAGGGATTGTATTATCGGTATTATCGAAACCGGGATCCCGGTTTTACAATCCATTACGATACAATTATTAAATGAAGGTAATATTTTAATTAAAATAAACAATTAATTTAACCCCTTTAGTCCAAAGCGCCGAGATATCTCTGCGTCGCACTTGTGCTAAAACGAATCGATAAGGGGATCTAACGGCGCAAATTTACTTGTCAATTTAAGTTGTTGTTAATTTAATTGGGAGTCTTGGTGGCATTCACCTAAGTCTGCAGAAAATCAATCACTCCAGATGTTTCTATCGGCTGAGGTCTACTCACTCATACAATTTTTTTAAAGGCTTTGTAATTTGGTTGGACCGACTTGCGCAACTCTTCCATTTCGTATTGCATTAAATGACACTCCCATAGGATGTGTTGAGAATCCTGCCTTATAGCACCACATTTGCACGTTGGCCTATCCACTAAACAGCCAAGTTCAAACAGCTTGCCAGTGAAACCACCGTCGTCAGTAATGAATTGGTTCGTCCAGTGATTCGAAATCAAGACTTTTGGTTATCTCCATTCGCCATTTCGCCGTATTGCGACCCTAAATAAATTGACCATGATGATTATTTTTCCATATCGACTGTGGAAAGGAAAAAGGACGTAACACAGACAAAAAATATTGTGTATAGCTCACACAAAACATGTTAATAGACTATATTTTTTTTCCAAGTCCGCTCCCAATGTGGAGCATATGGTCTCATAATGGAGATATCTTAACAGAATTTTTCTACGAGAACTGCTTGTTACTCAGTTGCTCAACCTCTCTTTTTTTCGAAGAGAGTAGGGATAGAAGCATAGGGCTATGACAGGACTCGTGGTTAGCTAATCGCTCTCGCTACACCCCGTGAGGATGGGATGGGTGGGAGGGAGAACTCAGACTACGAACAGAAATCCATAAACCGATTGAAAGATCAATCTATGAAAACCGTCCGCCCGGGAATTGAACCCGAGATATCCGTAACCGTAGCCAGCGATGCTACCAGCTGCGCCACGGACGCCGACATTTATATACATATATAATATATCGAATGTAGAAAGGCAAAAGGACGTATCCCTCCGTCTTTTCAAAATGCTTTTTTTTCGATAATCACACTGTAAAAAATTTTATACACGCTTCGTTTGAGTTATGCACAATATTTTTTTGAATGTGGGTTACATCCTTTTCCCTTTCACAGTCAATATTTATAATAACGGGTTTGTAATATGTGATGAAGAAATACCGGTATTTATATTATCTTCATCCGGTATTGCAAACCCTACCAACACGGTTAATTATCGGTCAGTCGCTTTCCACGCCAGTCCACTGTTATTAGAGGGGAAAAAAGTAACTAAACGCTCTGAGCGCATACAAAAAGTTACATTATTTCCTCGCGCAAATTGACAATTTCCGTACTTTATGTATATCACATACGTTCATATCGAGGGTATACTGACAGAAGGCATTAAAGTCATAAAAAACAACTCGCTGATAGTGTTAGACCGGCGTTCTATTGCAAAAATTCTCTAGGCAAATTACTTATTAACAATAAAGATAGAGTCCATTTTAAGAACAAATCTGGTATTTATAAATTACAATGCAGTGATTGCCAACATTTCTATGTGGGTAAAACCACACGTACATTAGATATAAGGGTATCAGAACATTTAGCTGCCTTTAGATTAAAAAAAGAAACTTCGACATTCGCAAATCACTTGGAGAACCATATTTAATGCGGATGATGAGGTTAAACTGTTGCATAAAAACATGGGGGATCATAAATTATTTTATCAAGAAATTTTGGAAATCAATAAAAGGAGTTAAACCTTGCCGTCTTTTCAGCTGAAAATTCTCCTTTATTATATCATACGTTGAAACACCTAACAGATGTCACTAAATGTGGAATGATTTTAATTTATAATTTATTGTTCTAAAAGAAGTTGGAAAGCAATTTACTTTTCCTGTTTACAAAATAAGGATTAAGGCGATTCTCGAAATGTTAACAGATATCAGTGTGGCTCTGACGTATAATATTTTACGTAAATAAATTTGTAGTATTTGTTTTTAATATAAACGTTAGACACTGTTAAATTCTTTATTCGAGTCCATTCGTGTGCTCGAATGCCTGAAGATGCCGAAAGGCGAAACCCGGGTCGTTAGTGACAAAATACATGTAAGTGTACAACATCTCAATAATCCAAATTTGATATTGAAATTTCATCAAGCACCCTCAGTCGATGTCTTAAATTATTGAATTATAAAAAAAAAACGTTCCGAGATAATCGCTTTTAAAACATTTTTTTTTTAAAAGTACTCTACCAAGTACAAAAGATTTTTTGTACATTATAAAGAATATTCTATCTATTTGGCATACAAATTTTAACATTTGGTATCGACGAGTTATATTTATATCACACTTTTTGCTAGAAATATTGATTAATATTGATATAAATATCGACTATATGACACAATATTGTTTTTTTTTTCAAAGCCATTTTATCCAATGACTTCACGTTTCCTACCGGTATTCAGAGCGTTAAATTGCATAAATTTTGACATTTAAAACAGTAAATGACCAAGAAGCATTATTAACGCAATTGATTTAACCCTCAAAAAAGACGACAAAGCAGGTCTCGGCCAAATGATGTAAATTAGAAAAATAAATTAAACACTTTTTGGAAGGGAAACATCATTTTACATTGGTTTTATGTTTAAAAATTCTGACCCGGATTCTTGATGTAAGCCACTATTGTATCGACACCCCTTACGTATTATCCCGTATCTGCAAACATGAGAGTGCATTTCAAAGATTCATAACGCAACTCACCATAATATAATGTTTTCGATAAAAACAGTTTTTACTCTCTCTTGAACAATTTCAATTTTGAGGGTTACATCAATTGGCCAAAATATCGTTGAATTACTATATCGAAAGCGGAAAGGGAAAAGGACGTAACCCACACCAAAATATTGTGTATAACTCACACAAAACGTGCTAATACACTATATATATACATATAAATATATCGAGTATAGAAAGACAAAAGGACTTAACCTTCCGTCTTTTCAAAATATTTTTTTTCTATAATCACAATGTACACAATTTAATACAGGTTTTTTGGACTATACACAATATTTTTTTGTTTGGGTTACGTCCTTTTTCCTTTCCACAGTCGATATGTATAATATTTTTATAGATAGTCTGACGAAGTACTTAAGTACAATAAATTTGTAGAAATTCGTTTTTAATATAAATTTAAAATTGATAAATTATTTATTCCTCTGGCTATAGTAACGCGTTTCGCTTCTTTGAGAAGCATCTATAATCCTTCTCAAACTCAATACTTTGATATTTTTACGTCATGACTGAATTGTTTTTAATCATTTCATTTCAATAACTTGTAACTCTTTGTTTACAAAAGTTAATGACTCTATTTTTTTATTTGTGAACAAAACAATCACCGAAGGTTAAATTTAGTACACAATTTATACGTAATAAGAACTTAAATTTTGGTCTTTTTAGTGTCAAATTTATAATGGTTGTCACTGGAGCGTATTAAAATTCTTTCATGTGTCACATTATTAACGAAATCCAAAGATTTCTTACTAAATAAACTATTTTTTATTTGGATACCTGAGACACAAAGTTATGTTGGCATAATTATTATTATATAATTTAAGACATCGACTGAGGGTGCTTGATGGAATTTCAATATCAAATTTGAATTATTGAGATTTTGTACACTGGTACCACTTTGTACATGGAAGTGTATTGTTGTTATTAATTAGTAATTCCGCCAATGCCATATCCATCGTCCAGTTCATTACTCAGCCATCTCTAATTTCCAAGTATTGTTAGTAGAAGTATATATTATTAAGAAAAATCCTTTTACTGATCCAGAAATATCAACATTTTGTTCAGTTCTTTATAATAGTGTTCCCCAATCTTTTTACACCCGCGGACCGGTAAAAAAAATTAAAAAAAATTCGCGGACCGCTAATACTGAAATAAAAATAGTTTTTTATGTAACATTATTTTAATCTTACATTGTGACAGATGGACATAACTATAAGTAATAAATATACTGTTCGCGGCCCAGCGGAAAGTCTCTGAGGCCCGGCATTGGACCGCGGTCTATCGATTGGGGAACACTTCTTTAGAAGGTTATCTGCCTGAGCATATTTTTGGTGTCATCTTATTAGTTATCTGAGTATTGCACCAGATATAGCGCAACATTTTACACATAACTGCATATATAACTCAAATTTCATTTTTTTGGAGTTATCTGACTAACGAGTTAGACATTTGATATTCTCAATAACGTCTCGGGGTGGCTAGAAAATCAGGACATTTTAAAGGGTGCTAGATTTTGAGGGGCGACACATTAGTGACATAATATAAATAATTATTGACCGAATTGCCATGTATTTAGGAGAACTCATTTATATTATGGTACATAAATAGCAATAGTATTTAGTTCCACAAGAATTATGTAGTCTAGATTATTGCTATTACGTCATTTCCGAATTATTAGGTAAAGAATTTATATAGAATTTCCTTTAAATACCGTTATATTGAATTCCCATTTCTGATTTAGTTTTTTGACTTCTGTGGGTATAGCTAGGGTTGCCAACAGGTCTCTTTTTAAGAGAACGTGTTCTCTTTTTTAACACAATTCTTTTGTTCTCTATCTTTTTGATATTATGACCAGAATATCCTCTTTTTTAATTTTGAAAATTTACACTGTCTGGAGTACTTTGAGCGTAGTTTATATTTCATGTTTAGAATTTTATAAAGAAATTAGAAGAAAATAAGAAACTCTCGCATCAAATTAGCTGTATAGATAAATACAGCAACAGAGAAGATGAAATTGAGAATAAGAATGAAGACGATTAAATTCGACAATAGATTTTTAAGCGCACTTTCCATGTTCCTAACTATTGTTATGTACATATGTATGTGCCGGTTATTGTGAAAGTGAAATAAGTCGTATAATATTTCGTTTGAGATAATTGGACCTTTGCGTAAATTTGTTTAAAAAAATATGTTGGTACTGCATAAAAATATGTATGCATTATGATTCTTAGCCTTATAGATATAATCTTTCCTGTATTGGTTGAGTTTTACGATTAGCTAGTAAAATAATGGTATTTTTCGGGACTTAAATGACTTATTCCACTTTAATAATAACCGGCACAATTATAAAGAAAATTGTACAAAATAAACATTTCTTTTTGTTAAATGTTCTCTTTTTTTGTCCATAATACTTGAAAACCCTAAATATAGCTATATTACGTTGGGACAATTTTCCCAGGTAAATATTCCACGCCCCATTGTTCCCGGCCCAATCGCCCCGCAGACAGACAGTTCGACCCAAATGTTCGAAAATCAATCACATTTTATTATTTCTATCATTTCCGTGCGTATATCATTTGAGTGCATCGAACCGTGGTCTATCGAGTACTTACGTAACTGCCTTCTCAACTCCACACTGTCATTCCGCTTTTGTCTCACTGACTGTGTTCATAAAATAATATATGAAATAATGGCGCGTTGACACGGTGTCATTCACTAAATCAATGGAAAGCGACTAGCCAAAGCCAGATGTTTACTTACTTTGAAAGACTGTCATTATGAAAATACATACATAAAATCATCGAATTTGCGAATATTGAATTTAAAAAATTAGACAAGAGGGTAAAATATTTGTGACACAAATAACAATAGGCTTGGCAAATGTTTTTTTAGAAACAAATGGTATTACAGTTAGTAATAACCAAAGAGCCAGATATTAAGAAAAATTTATGTCCCTCGAGATCAACTCAAGAAAAAATAATACATAAAAATGCATGCCCAATACCTCAAATAGTGAATTCAAAAAAACTAAATTTATATGGACATTGCCGGGACTTGAACGCAGACCTTTTTGATCACTATGGTAAAACTCTTAATACGTGAGATGCAGACCAGAGTGAATTTATTATCCCAAATTATACGTTGTCAATTTGAACTTTGCGATTCTGTAGGTTTATGTTCTTGTTCATGTTTTCGAGCAATCGTAGGATTGAATTGTTTTTTATTAAGCAATAAACTTATAATTTTTTGAATGCATACAATATATTTAATATAAAATAAGTAAAACTGTCGGTGATCGAGTGTTTCAATTTAGCTACTGTCTTTAGTCACTAATACTGTAGACTCGTGTCTTTATTTTCAATAAAATTATGATATTATATACACTTCATTACGCAAGAGTGACAGCTAGTGATAAAAGAGTTTAGAAAAAAAGTGTTTTGTATGGGCCGCGATGCGTGACTGACTGATCAATGAATGCCTCACTGGGGACAAACAAAACGCTCATACTTCCGGCACGCTGTTTTTTTATGAAGCTTCGATTGTGAATGTGTTTCCATTTTGTAATTCTTTTGTTTAATGTTATGCTATTATAATATTTACTGTCGCAAGATGGAGTGCTATTAATTTCACTATGGAGACATATCACGTGTTGCTATGTTTAATATATGACAATATTAAACTGTAGATACGCGGTTGAGACACCATGTATTAGAGGTCTGCACGGCCCGGGTTTCGCCCGCGGACAATGTCCCAGCCCGGTCCGTGGGCCGGGTTCAAGCGGGGAAAGACGATTCGGGCTCGGGCAGGACCCGGGTAAGGAATTTAATTTTCGGAAATAAGCCATAAGGCAATACTATTCATAACTTAAATAATTTATTTCACATTTGTTATGAATATACTTGGGGATATGGAAACAATAACATATATTGTTTAATATGTATAAATGAATTTCTATATGAATAAAAAAGTCGGGCTTATTTCGGGGTGAGAAAAATAAATCTGGGCTTCGGGTCGGGTTTTAGTAACAAGTGTGATATTGAGACTCAAGTTCGGACCGTGCAGACCTCTACCATATATATTAACTTTTTAGGTGTTCCAGTTAACCCTTTAGGTGCCTGCCTAAATCAGGTGAAACTAGCCCGTGTACCCGGCTTTTTTTGAAGAATAGTGTTTTGTCTTAAGGGCTTTCTGAAAGTGTTTGAAAGACTTATAGTTTAATTTGTCGGATCTGTGGTGCAATGGTCAATGTCGGATTTAGATTTAGCCAGTACGGACAGTCGATATTTCAATCGATTAATGGATTTCTGTTCGAATGCATGGCTGCTTGTGATGTCTAAAATTCCCTCCCAACCATCCAATCCTAAAAAACGCGGCGTAGCGTGAGCGGTTAGCTTACCACTAGTTCTGTCCTAGCCCAATCTTTCTATCCCTACGCCTTTCGAAAGAGAGAGGCTTAGTAATTGAGTAACAAGCAGTTATTGTAGAAAAGCTGTTGAGGTACCTCCATTAGGAGTCCATATGACGATGTTTCCACATGTACTGAGTGTTGCTTACACCCTTTTGTTGCTTACACCCTTTTGTTGCTTACACCCTTTTGTTGCTTGCCCTTACATATTGGGTAACTGTCGTAGACTTTTTTTTTTTTTTGATTTTGACAACAGAATATTTTATTATTTTTGCATTATTGCATGAAAAAATCAATTTCAACTATTCAACTAAAACAATTCGATCAAATTCTCAATAATTAAAAAAAAACATTCCCATGCCCAAAAAATTCATATCGTCGTTGTTATGGAAGAAGACACTAACTCAAAAATACTAATTTTGAGTAATTGGACTTTGAAGTCTGACAAATTTTTGAAATGCTGAACCTTTTTCATTTTGTGTGTTTGTACAAAACGTGTTTTAAGTGAAAGTATAATATATAAAAATAAATGTGTTCTTCCGTACTGTAGAGTTTGAAATAAGGAACATTTCAGTACAACTAACTCATTATGTCATTTTTTCGATTTAGTGTTTTCTTCCAGAACAGCTACGATATATTCATTTCAGTTGAAGCAATAATGGACACAGATTTAATTTTGAATATCCAATTTAAAACATGTAATTACGCTTAACTGTGACTCCCTAAATCCCGGGATTATAAAAAGGGTCCGGATTGAATACCTTAGTGAGCTTGTAACGTGGAAACACGGTTTCGGGAAACAGCATATTTTATGAAGCGAGCTTTGTCAAACCGATCCTTGTGTACTTAAATCTTCTGAGACACTTTTTGTGTATAATTTATTGCATCTCGCAACTGGCATTATTTAATGAGTTAGAAAATTTATCATTTAAGCAAATTCTGCTGTGCGTTAGATTAAAATTAAATTTTCTTTATTGCCCGAGACTGCAACTGCTGTGACAGATACGGTTCTCTCGAGATGTGTCTGGCGCTCGCACAGAGCAAAACAGTGGCATTTGAAATTTTAATATAAATTTTATTTTCTGAACGATTTAGTTAATATCGTCGTGTTTCTGGAAGAATACACTAACTGAAAAATACTGGTTTTGAGTAATAGGGCATTGAAGATTTTCAAATGTTTGAAATGCAATACCTTTTTCATTTAGTTTGTTTGTACAAAACTGTTTATTTAGTAATTTAAGACATCGACTGAGGGTGCTTGATGGAATTTCAATATTAAATTTGGATTATTTAGTATTATAAAAATAAGTGTGTTCTTTCATACGTTAGACTTGGAAATAAGTAACATTTTGGCATACTTAGCTAACCCAATATGTCATTTTTTCGATTTAGTGCTTTCTTCTAGAATAGCGGCGATGTATTTGATTTCAATTCTATAGAGATTTAATATAATAAATACGAATACATACAAAGCATTTAAGATATTGACTGAGTGCGCTTGGCGGAATTATTGTTGAGATAAAAGTTCGAGTTCATTCGTGTGCTCAAATGCCTGAAGATGCCGAAAGGCGAAACCCGGGTCGTTAGTGACGAAATTCATGGAAATGTACAAAATCTCAAAATTTCAAATATTACATACATAACAGACAAGGCGTCAAGACTGTTCATCATTATATATTTTTTAAATCACACAAGGTAACCAAAGCAATCTTAAAGGGAATAGTCGGTTTTATTCCCACTTAATGAACATCGTTAATCATTTAGCGTCTGATCACTTATTAATTATAATTTTAAAAAAAATGTCAAGTGTGATGGCCAGGCAGACGATGAACTCCGACTCAGTCACAATGGAAGGTAATAAAAACATGTCCGTTTGTTTGCATTCAATAATTTGTTACCTACAGATTCATATTGAAAGCATGGTTGTGAGTGTGGGGGTATCAACAAAATATACGTACGGCCTCTGTGGTCTAGTGGTCAGAGCTTTGATCAGGTGAGGTTGGGTTCAAGACCCGGCAAGGTCAATGTCTAATTTAGATCTTTTATATTTAAATTTGCAATCTTGGACATGGGTGTTTGTGATGTGTCTTCTTATCGAGCTGATCTTGAGTGAATTATAAAAATTCTCATCGAGTTTATGTCGTATGATTTTCCAATTTAAAAATCTTGGCGTTTTGGCTGTTAGCTGTAATGACAGATTTTTATAATTATTTTAAAATCGTGGTTATAATTTATACGAGAAACGAGACGAGTGCTTCTTAAAGAGACTAAACACGTGTCACATTTAGTAACACTACCAGCGGAATAACAAAGTTATCAACTTTATTTTATAAAAATAAAACACATTTTTTTGTACTACTTCCACATATTTACTACGTCCAAAATAAAAAAGCAACGATGAACCTTGCTTGGACACGTGCTGCGGATGCCCCAGGAGAGCCTGAATCTTGCCTGTCTTCTACCAACCTGATGGATTCCGTCGTCCCGGAAGGCCGCTGATGACCATCCATAGAATGTATTGGGTGAAGCTACGGGACGCTGGGAGGAAGCGAGGAGACTGGCGGGGGACAGAGAAGCTTGGAAGAACCGCGTGATGGCCATATGCTTCGAATAGGAAGCGGATATGGTTTAAAATAAAAGTATTTATAATTATCAGGACCGGTTTCGCTCATCCCAAGCATTATCAACTTATACAAATACAATCAAAACAGGGCTATTTGTATAAAATCTGTCCTGACCATTATAAACAGGTGGAAGTAGTAAAAACAAATTGTGTTTTATTTTCAAATAGAATGCATTTCCACTAAGAATTGATAGCCAACACCTTACAAGTGATTATCAACTTTAATTTTATATTTACACTTTTTGTATCAAAATTTTTTCATAAAGATATTTGGGTTATAATGATTTGGTGAATTGAAGAGAGTCATTACTGATGATGAAATAGAGCAGCTGGTAACGCACGGACAAGCATTCCTTCCAATTATGATCATTTTGAAATTGTGAAAGTTATATTGAAAAAAAAACACAGTTTAAAGTAATGTTGTTTTTGTTGTAAAACGAGATACTGTACATTATTGCTGTTTTAATGATCACTAAAGAAAGTCGATGAATCAACAGTTGTTTTCAAATGCGGTTGTTTATTATTGCAATATCTACTTGTTTCATGCTTAATGCCTTTGTCTTCTTGGTGATAAGCAACAAATATATTTTCTTGTCTTTAAGACGGCAGCATTGCTGTAGTCTTTGTAACACGACATCCATTAAATATTGAAAAAAAAAATTTAAACAAATTTTCGTGAAATTGATTAATTCCACAACTTAAAAACGTTGACATCGTCTTATTATTTCGAGTTATACTAACAGAATGTATTTAGTCATAAAAAGATCGCATTTAAAGATTTTTTTGTCGAAGTACTCTCTCCCAAGTATTACTGTTTGTTTTTTAAAAAGATTTTTGTATATTGTAAAGAATAATCTTTCTGGCATACACATTGATGAGTTATAAGTAGTCATATATTATGCGAAATGTGACACGTGACACGTGACACGTGTTTCGCTTCTTTAAGAAACATCTTCACACTAACTATATTGCAAGGTTATTTATTTCTAAGGTAAACGATGATTCTAATTCTCAATTTAAACATGAAGGGTAGGGGTGGGCTTATTTACTTCTACTAGACGTCGGGAGGCGGTAAGACACAAACGGCAATACTAAAAATAGCAGAAATATTCCATCGAGTAAATATAAAAGGTAATAAAATGAATAGTTTTTAGAAATTAATAAAACCGTCAACAGTAATCGATTATTATAAATAACATTTTTAAACAGGACAGGTGGCCTACCACTATTAAATTTATTTTCCTTGGGATTTTCACCACTAGACACTAGTAATTAATTTTGTAATTAGTACTATTATCGTTTTTATGTTACCTCCTCCCCACGTCCAGTAGAAGTAAAAAAACCGACCACTACCCTTCATGTTTAAATTGAGAATTAGAATCATCCTTAACCTTAGAAATAAATAGCCTTGCAATATAATTTTTTTCTTAATACTCGTTCTTCGCGTCGGTCATTCGAGTCATCAGTAGCAATAACCGTTCAGATGATCAATGCACTGCCTAGAGAACTGGATATTTTCAGCACTTAACTCTGGGTATTGTTCACCAAGTATTTGTTCCTTGTAAATTAATAATGTCTTGTTTTTTTTGTATTTAATAATTAAAAAAAAAAAATGTTTTTATTTTCATTATTGTTTCCAATAATTATTGTTACTGTTGTTATGCTTGTGTAATGCATGGCGCATTAGCGTCAGCTGTAATGCCATACATTTCAATTTTTTAAATTTACAATAAATAAATAAATAATTTAGCTGAAGATTTAGTAACTCAGCCAGAGGAATAGCTAAGTTATCAATTTTAATTTTGTACTAAAAATGAACTTCCTCAAAATTACCGCCGAATCCATTTAAAGTATAAACATGCGTTTTATTATCTGAGAAATAGGTAGATATCTTCAAAATCTCAAGTATGGAAATCTATTCCATCACGTATTCGACCTGCCGCAAGTATACATGTATTTTTTTAATATTCTATTTTGGATAAGTCGTGAGTTTGCAGAATTGGAAATATAAAAAATCGATCGAATCTGTCTTTTTGAGGTGCCGCACTAAAATTGTTGTGATATAACCTTTTCTAATAGCAAGTTACGATTGCGTGGACTTATGGCAAAAAGATCTAACTGCGATACATACTTTAAAACTAAATATTAATTTCTAAAAATTCTAAGATATTCATTTTAATACCTATTTTATTTACGTGATACGAGTATTTCTACGTTATTATTTTTATCAAAATTATCATCACCTTCAATTAAATGATTCGCAAACTATGAAAAATTATTTCTTTTGAAAATAACATAGAAATACTCCATCGAGTAACTAAAGATGTATTAAAATGAATAACTTAGTGTTTTTATAAATTAATAAAACCATTAACAGTAATCAAGTATTAGTAAAAAACATTTTAAATAGAACAGGTGGTGAGCCACTATTAAATATATTTCCCTTGTGATTTTCACCTTCAGACACTAGTGATTAATTTGTAATTATCATCAGTGTTTATGTCTAACCACCTTCCCCACGTCCAATAGAATGGAATAAAACCCACCCTAACTTTAATTTTTATTTAAGAATTATAATCGTTGTTTATCTTTGAAATAAATAACCTTGTGAAATGGTTAATCTGAAGCTGCTTCTTAAAGAGGCGAAACGTGTCACGTTAATGATAAAAGCAGTGGAATAAAAAAGTTATCAATTTTAATTTTATATTAAAAATGAATTTCTACAAAGTTACCGCCGAATCCATTGAAAAAATGTGTTTTTTTTTTAAATTAATATAAGGCTTGAATCTTCGATAGTAGACCGAAAAAGTTGTGGACTGACACCATAAAGATGACATAATGAAGATGAGTCTAAATAAAAGTTATTTTTGAATTAAACAATAATTTCTATTCATGTTTTTCGAGTGTCTCGCTGATCACAGGTTCTATTCCAATGTAATATACTGAGTCGATACAATTACATCATGTTTTTACTGCCTAGATACGTAATATAGGCTGTATAAACCTAGCTTATTTGCGGTCAATATCAAATTTCCGAAACCATATTTTTTTATTGCTTTGCTGCTATTGCCAAGGCAACCGACGAAAGGTCGGCTCACACGGAATTGATATCACTCTTCTGCGGTATCCTAACAGAGTTTTGTGAAGGTTTATCTACAGAGTGGCTGGAGAGTAACGAATAAAAAATGCGTCTATTAATACAGTTCAAAACGGAAGCAAAACGTAGCTTAGCGTGTAGTGAACGAGAATTCACACGTTTGCGTGAAAATATTAGAATCATCGCAAATCACTTGCTTTCCTTCTTTAACCTTTAACCGCCCAGCGGTCCCATACGTTGATAATGACACATCAATACACTGATTTATGATAAAATTATTCAAAATATAATTCTTACCTTATATAAATAATGACTGAGATACCGAATCATAATTTTATTTTCGTGTTCAATACATATTTTTGTCATTATAAGTAATGCAAACATCTGCGTTTCGGGGTCGTCGATATTCACATGCAAGAAGTTTAAAGAAGAAGTTTAAAGAAGAAATGCAAGATGTCCATGTGGACAAATAGACAAATGTTTTAAAAAATGGCATATGAAAAAAAATATATAATCTTTGTGTAATTTTAAGGTTTTAATTGTAATTTTTATAGTTTTACTTATTGAACTTTAAAATTTAAAAGTATTTAAATTGTGAAATTTTTTTTTTGATAATGCTTTTCACTTTACCCAAATAAGTTATAGATATAAATATTTTAATGACAGCTTAGGTTCACTCAATAACTGTGAAAAAAAATGCTTTGGCGGATAAAGGTAAAAAATGATTTATGAATAGCAGGCTGAGTGAAGGAGAACAAATCAGTCACGAATAATGCAATTAGAATTAATCCGTGTTAATCGTTTCCCTATTCTAACACAGCTTTGCCGATAGAAGGCAGAGTATGAAAAGACTGTCGGAGAATCTCATTATAATCGAATCATGAGTCTTTTTTTTTGTTACACAGTGATACGAATCGAAAGGGCGATCGATTTAAAGTGTTCAATTGGTTTCTTAGTTAATCATTTCCCATGGCTAGATTTCAGCAAAGTGCTTTACGTGGTAAAAATTAAAGTTAAGACAAGAATGAGATAGTTACTGACCCAATAAATGCAGGCCTTAAGTACTAATTTTTTTACCCGGTTTCACCCAAGATAAACGACGCATGTATTAGGTAATTTAGACGTCGGTTTTGTCAGCCAGCCTCCGTCTCAATTTTGGCATACAACTTGTAACGAAATATTGATGCGAAAGTCTCGTATAGTTCAGCAAAATGTTCTCTTCCGATCGCACCATCAAGCGATATTGCAGACACCATGTTGTTAATTTAATTCGAAGTTCCTGGCTGGATTTGATCGATATTAATTGCATTTCAATCCTTGTCATGTAGATATGAGTGGATATTGTTAGGGGTCTAGGAAACGTTACTACGCATTGTCAAAAGATTATCACGCAACTTCATTTACTACCGGTGCGTTAAAGACACGAAATGAGGATTTCACTGTTTTAAGTTTTATAATGTTAAGTGATGGATAACTTTCCGCTAACTCTTTTTATTTTATTTACGCTAAGTTATTATTTGTGACATTTATAATATAACACATTTACAGTCACTAAGCAAATTCAACACAGATTGAATTGTTATGATTATTTTAGTATGGAGCGGTTGCTAAGTAACTATTTGCTATTATTTTTCCTGTTGCTTTTCATTGGGACTTCAAAAATATAGCGTTTTCAGTTTAAAGTTAAAAATTGAAAATAGTACAGTTGACCTAGAAATGGCAGCCAGAATGACATGTGAAAATTTCACTGCGCTACTGTACACCGTTTGGGAAGAGTTCTTGTGACTGACAGACATACAAACATACAGATTCCTACATGTAATTTGTGCTATATAGTTGAGATATAGGTTGATCAACTCAGTAACAAGCAGTTCTTGTAGATAACGTTATGTATTTGAATAACAGATAGTTATTTTAAACGTATGAAATGAAAGATAATAATAAACAGGAACGGAGTAAGAATGCAACCTTGTCTCACTCCGGTTGTGACCCCGAGCCATTCGGAAGTTGAGTCACCGATTCTTACACAGCATGCACTACTCTCATGGAGGGACTTGATGACTGCTGCAGACTAGGGCACGGA
This sequence comes from Himalopsyche phryganea, assembly GCA_022494535.1. Classification (NCBI taxonomy): domain Eukaryota; kingdom Metazoa; phylum Arthropoda; class Insecta; order Trichoptera; family Rhyacophilidae; genus Himalopsyche; species Himalopsyche phryganea. Next base: position 3,024,333 of record JAGVSL010000039.1, read on the forward strand.
ACGGGCAACGCCCGTTCACATCGGCGGTTATAGAGAGACGTTGGAACTGGCTGGATCACGTGCTGCGGATGCCTCCGGAGAGCCTCAATCCTGCTTGCCTCTTCTTCCGACCTATGGGATTCCGGCGTCCTGGAAGATGTACTTGGCGGAGCCGAGGGACGCTGGCATGTCATGGGAGGAAGTAAAGCTTTTGGTGGGTGACAAGGAATCATGGAGACGCCGCGCGGTAGCCATATGCTCCATATAGGAGTGACTATGAAAGAAGAAGATGAATTAAAAAAAAATAACTTACGTTAACACCCTCCATTTTGACTGCTTACGTTCTTTATTCGGAGCGGACATGGTCTGAAAATGTTACGTCAATTTGAAACTAAACTCTGTTCCGCTTACAATATCTAGAACAGCTGAATTTTTTTTCTTTCCTATTGGCTAACACGTCAAACCGCTGCTCAGCATCCGTGGAAACAATGTGTTTTTTTTACGAAACTATGGTAAAACATGTATATCCGGAATTTCTAGATTTTTGTCAATGTTGGCTGTATTACCGTGACAAGCCTATTATGCTCAGTTTCATTGTGGTGTGCAAACAGTTACACTGGAGCCATATCGTAACGGGGCAGAACTGTAAAATCGACAGTCGTATAATGTAAAACAATAAAACAGTGGAACACTAAATTTCATATTGAAAATACGGTTTACTGCTAGTACACAGAAGAGGCAGATTTATCACTTTATATTCGAGTTATTTTGATTGGCAATTACGCGGTAAAATTGTAACGCGAAATAAGTTTTTAAATTTTATTTAATACAGTTAAGTAATAAATTATAGCAAATTATTAAAGTTAACCGTTAGAACGGAGCTAGACTCGACATTTTATAATACACTTTTAAAGTTAATTTACAATTATTTTATTGCGTTTTTTCCTTTCAATTACCATTTATTGGTATTGCACAGGATGTGTTTTGTCCGATTGCGACATTAGGTATAAGAAAACATTATTATTATAATAGTAATAAATAAGAAAATTTATGGAGCATTATATACCTCAGCGACTTTCTACAGGTGACACTGACCAGTGCTTGAATGGACGCATCAATTTCATATTTTCACAAAAAGAAAACATTAGGACTGTATGATATGTTCCAACAGGAAGGTTCCAGGAGGAAGAAAAGACACTACTATTGTGAGAGGAAACCTGGCCTTTACCAAGGGGAATGCTAGCGGTCATGTAGAGTCGTTGAAACTGTCTGAATTTAAAATGTTATTTAGTAGTAATAGAGCACTGTTAATGGTTTTATTAATCTCTAAAAAAAATATGCTTTTTAATACCTTTTTTATTTACTCGATGGAGTATTTCTACGTTATTATTTTTATTAAAATTATGATCGTTTTCAATTAAATGATTCGCAAACTCTGAAATATTATTACTTTTGAGACACTTATATGTTCCTTAATTATAATATGTAAATTTCTACATACTTGCCAGGTTGGTCATCACTATTTAATTTATTTCTCTTGGGATTTTCACCTCAAAACACTAGTAATTAATTATGTAATTAGTAATGTTATGGTAATTAGTACTATCATAGTTTGTGTGTTACCCCCTCCACATTTCCAGCAGAAGGAAACAAACACACCCTACCCTTCATTTTTAATTGAAGGATTAGAATCATTGTTTTAAAAATAAATAACCTTGCGATATAGTTGGTCTGAAGATACTTCTTAAAGAGTCGAAACACGTGTCACATTCAGTAATACAGCCAGTCAACTTTAATTTTATATTAAAAATGAATTTCCGCAATGTTACTGCCGAATCGATCGAAAGTATTACTTTAAGTTTCTCTGAAGATAATAAAATATTCACAAACAGGTATAATGGATATCTCCCAAGAACTGATTTACGGTAAACACTATTCAAGCTAATAATAGATATGTTTTGTATTGTATTTAATTCCAATATCAATTATGTATAATATATGGTTAGCCAATCAATTTCATGCCAGAGATTCCCTGGCGCCTACATCGAACAATGAATACTAAAAGTTCTATTTTATCGGAAAAATAAAACTATACAATGTAGCTCACGCATTTTACAAGTTACTTTGCTATTATTGTACTGTACAGTTTTAAGCAAACGATCGGACTGCGTATGTAAAAATAAACATTATTATTTTGAACGTCGTTCTGGTGAATCAAAAAAGTATAACCGTATAAGGCAGTTACGTTTAAATTTAGGTCATTTCCCCTCTAATATACTGTACAGTTTTATGTGTACGGTCAACTGCACGAAAGAACGGCGATTTTTGTATGCAATTTGCGTGAATAAAGAATTACTATTCCGAACGCACAGATGTCGCACCTTACACGTCAAGTTGATTGACCACCAATCAGGCGGAAGAGTGAATTCTTTTTTTAAATATTATATTGCTTTATATTGGTATCTTTTCGTGAGAAATGGATAACTTTACTGTTCCGTAATTTTAGGAACACGTGCATTATTTTGTTGCAGCATATAAATAAACACGACATTTTTTTAAAATTTATTTTGAATAAATACCGATATTTACTTTCATAATCGCCGTCTGTCAATAAAGAATGATACTTTTTACATTGTCACATGAAGTTTAAATATATTGTAGAAAAGATTGTCGTGACGTGTGTAAGAAAACAAAAGCCTTTTATTTAATTACTAGTGGAACGCTCGTCGTAGATGACGTTATTGAAATTGAAATACTGAACGTCTAAAGTAGATCTTCTTTAGTTTCCATACTGACGGACTGATTGTTGTTTGTTTGCCTCGGTTTTGCGTCACGTCGGAACTTTGTGTATTGTTTATATACACCGCGGACGTTTAGTTCATAAGAAAATTTCATACCTACATGTGATAATAATAAAACGTCTTCATCTACGCCTACAGACCGGCCTAGGCTATTACATATAAGATTTAATATTTATGCGTTTACCTATTCTGCAATGGTGGCAAATGTTCTTGCTTATTTATGCGTCTTTTCAAATGATATCAAATTCTATTTAAAAAAAAAACGACACTAGACTTTTATCTAAACTGAGTTTTTAAAATTATCATAATGTTTATACTAGTTGTTTATAAAATTATTAGTATCAATTTAGTTAATTATGAATGTATAAAAAGGCTTTTATAACTACGACAGTTAGACAATCGATGAAACCACTCGTTTTTAAAGCTACTGTTGTTACAGCTTCGATTTTCAAAAAAACCGTAGATGAAGATTGTTTTTGCTGGGTAGTAAATATCAGTTATTTATAAAACTAGATGAAGATTGTTTTGCTGGGTAGTGCCATTAGTTATTTATGTAAAACTGAATGGCATACGTTAAGTGAAACGCTGCTATTAGAAACACTCGTATATGAGAGTTTTGTAAATAACTTATATTTATTACCCAGCTCCGCCTGGGATAGAACGCGTTAACGTTGAGACGTTGGCGTTATTTTGGTGCAAGGTAATTTTGAGTTGTGAAAATATCACCATAAACCGTACCTCATGTAAAACTCGCAAATAAAGTCCATCAATTGATAATAATGTTAAAAGTTGAAAAAAGTACAATTGACATAGAAATGCCAGCCAGAATGACATGTAAAAATTTCACGTCGCTACTGTGCACCGTATGGGAGGAGGTCTTGAGACAGGCAGACAGACAGATTTATACGTGTATTTTCTGTTATATACTATAGATTAAAAAATACGAATCAATGTCTGCGTTAGAACTACAAATCTATTTAAAATAATTATTCTGGAGTAATATATCGGTTATTTTTTTTTACCTTTTTATAATAAAATAAAAGTCGCAATTCGTTTTTCATCTTGTGTTCGTTTTAATTAGATTGTCCTCTTTTGTGGGGTATGGCTTAAAAAGGCTGAAATGCTACACCCTGATGTGATTAATTATAGGTTATAAATAATTACACTTTGTGTTAGATAGTATTCACTTGAACTTTTATTTCGATAGTTTGCACTTTGGATTAGATAGTATTAACTTACAGTATATAGTAGATAGTACACTCAAACTGTCGTAGGTTATGTTAGGGTTGGTCTGGTTTCGTTTGTGTAATGTATTATAATGCATGGAGCAAAGACAATATAGGCGGCCTAATATAGGGTAGAAGAATAAGTGACATTTCATTACAGCTTCGTGCAATTATCGATTTCAAAGTGGGAGTATTTGTATTGAGTGAACATTATTTATCTATGTGCAAAATATTTTTTCGTAAGTGTAAAATATTTCTTCAATGTTATAATATATTTTATTATGTGGGATCACTTTATTTTTAGTGAAAGAATTTGTTTTTTGTGGCATGTATTTGTACAGTGTTAAAAGTGAAAACTATTTTTATGAAAGTGAATATGATCTATACAAAGGTGCATTTAATTGTAAGCCATTAATTAACTTACGATAACTTATAGTACTCAAAGGAAAGTATACCTCACTTGGTCAATAGGTCCCACGTCCAATAAACGCGTCGTGTCTCTCTCAAACACAGACAACGATCCGCCAATATCGTTTCTAATTCACAACAGAATAATTCAATGTTTTAATATCGACATGATTGTATTTGGCAAGGACTTGCCTCTGCGTCGTGACTTGGAATTATTGGCACATCACCTGGACGAGTTTTCTTCGGGATGGTGGGCTACTCAGGCAGTGAACAGAGGTCGACAACTGAGCACCTTGGCATCAAAGTCGGACGAACGCCACATCCCACGAAAGTGATCATGTTTCATTGGCTGTAGTAGTACAAGTGAAGTTCTTTTCAAAAAAACTCAGAAAGTATCAAAATCCGACGGTTTCCATATAGATTTTTTAGATTAATGTTCGTATATAGTTTCAAACGCGGACACTTATCGTTTATTTGTGACTACCCGGCATGCGTTGCAATGCCACTATAAGAAAAAAGTGTATTTTTTGTGTTCCGTCTGGTGCGATTCATTTTTTTAGATTTCAGATTTTTTTATTCAGAAACCTTCACGGGTGTGCGCACAACAACTTACCAAAGTTTCGTTGAAATCGGATGAATGGTATAGGAACGCATAAGGGACAAACAGACAAACAAATAAAAAAATAAACCATTTTTATATACATAGATTATTTGCCGATTTATTTATCTGTACAAAGACATGGATGAAATTCACTCCCACATATCCAATCCTACCATGTAGTCCTGCTCTAGCCCTAAGCTTACTCTTGAGAAGTAAAGCGATTGAGCAACAAACAATTCTCGTACAACAACTTCAGTTGATATAAGCTCCATTAGGAGTCCATATGATCCACATTGGTAGCGGTCAGACTTACAAAAAAATGATTGAATTAAAACGGTTTAAAAAAAATTACACTATACATCTGTCTATCTGTCACCTCATGCGCAAAGAGAGAGAGTGTGTGTTCTAGTATCAGTGATTTTTAGCGCACAGTTCTCTTTCTCCCGTTCTGTCTGTGTATTGTACGTGTCAAGTATATTCATCGGATGTTGACAGGTGGCACTGCTAACTGGTAATACTTATTATAAAAGAATATTTGTAGACTATCCCACGATGGGTTACACAAAAACGAACTTTCTTTTCCAAAAGGGTTGCAAAATAAATATGGGGCTAGGAAAAGACTAGTTGTTATCTAAGCGCTCTAGCTAGACCTCATCTTTAGTGATTGGACAGAAGGTGGCTGAGAAATAAAACAACACAGACATCCATGTCTTTTGAACACAAACAAATTAATTAATTTGTCCGTACGGGGGTAAGAACTCGTGGTCACCGCAACCGAATCGTATAACGATGATCAGTCTGTCGACCTACATGCCCAGAATGGTACATGGGGGTACACATCACGGGGGAGATGGCAATCCGCGCAAAGAGCTCGCAATCCAATTAGGGATAGCTTGAGAAACATTCAACTCAATGTGGAAAGTCTGGGACTCAAGGAACTAAATGCCGCCTATTCAACGCGTGCATTCTGACGGTGCTGCTTTATGGCTGCGAGTCATGACACCTCACTAAAGCACAGAGTAACCGTATTCTGTGCTTCGAAAACAGATGTTTGCGGCGAATACTTGGGTTACGGTGGTTTGACTTTGTCAGAAGCTCGGAGGTAAGAGAGAGGACGGACTAGCTCATTATTACGTACTAAATAAAAAAGCGACGATGGACCTGGCTTGGACATGTGCTGCCTGTCTCTTCTACCAAGCGTATGTATCCCGTCGCCCTGGAAGGCCGCTGATGACCATCCATAGGATGTACTCGGCGGAGCTCAGGTAAGCTGGGATAATCTGGGAGGCAGCAAGAAGACTGGCGGGGGACAGAGAATCTTAGATGAACCGTGTGATGGCCTTGTCCTACAAACAGGGAGCGGATATGGTTACAAAATTTAAAAAATGGTACATAATGTGCTGTTTTTCTAAATTGTATGACGTGTCTGCATCGTAGTTCTTCTATGCCACTATTGCAATACACCTGAACCGGTGTATTTGAAATGCCGTTTTTGCAACGCCCGTCGTCATAAATATCGCTCTAATAATAGCAGTGATACCCGCCCGCCCACTGCGGCACGGATACCTCGGGCCGCGCCCTTCCGCCTCATCTAGGGCGGCAGCGCGGTTTCGAACCCAAATACCCTGCGCCTACTAGCGCAAAACAAAACGTCGCGTGGAGATATCATATATTATTTTCTACATCGCTAAACGAATATATTATTATCATTGCAGTTATACTAGGGAAAGAAACTTGATTCAAGTTAGTTCAAGTCGTCGGGAAACAAACATATTAACTACTCTTTTATTCCACTGGCTGCGTTACTAAATGTGGCACGTGTTTCGCCTCTTTGACAACCATCAAAAGTCGGCCTCTGTGGTCATGGCGTAAAAAGTATAGATGAGCTGGATAAATGATTTCAGTCGCCATTTTTGCATTTATTGTCATTGTATGCTTATTGAATTACAATCTACTATGTTAACAGTTATTAGGTGACAGCAAAAATTTGTTTCGTCAAAGTGACGTCACATATTTTACAAAAATAACGACTATCCAGCTCACCTATAATTCTTACACTATGCTGTGTGGTCTAGAGTTAACTCTATCAGCTCCGGCCAAAATCAGGTAAAACCAACCCCTGTGCCCGGCCCATTTTTGAAGAAATATAATTTTTCTTAAGCGTTTACTAAAAGTGTTATAACTATGGAAATAGTGGATGAAATCAAATGAAACTTTTTAGAATTGTTTAAAACATTTTAATAATTATTTTTTGTATGGTAAAATTGCCAATATTTCTCTTTGTGAAGAGTCACACGACAATGTTTACACATGTGCCGAGTCTCAATCGTTTTCTTGTGCTTTTCACACACCTTGCATGTTCTACAGGGCTTATTTTTTTCTGTTGACGGTATTGATATCAATATGTTGTTAGACATATCCCCCGACAACCTGTCTTGTAGATCTTGGGAAAGTCTAGCTCGGAGTGGACTCAGTGTCACCGCAATATCGTCTCCAGAAGGGGGAGAACTAATATTCGATTAATATTTTAAGTCGATGAAAGCCTATTTTGGCAATAACACAAATTAAATGACGGTTTTGGAAAGTTGACTATAATTAAAACCAGGATTACGTTGCAATACGTATCGTTTAATGACTCAGACATAACTGTTTTTGATAGAATGGTCTATCATGTGAAAACATGGTTCGGGGACTCAATGTGTTAAGAGCTATGCCCTAGCGATCAGATGGGTCCTGGTTCCCAAGTTCAAGGAAGGTCAATATCAAGCTTAGATTTATTTTGAATTGAAATTTGTGACATGAGTGACTTATAAAAAATCTCGTCGAGCTTATCGCGTATGATTTTCTGATTTTCAAAATATTTGGCGCATCGGCTGTCAGCTGTAATGCCAAATATTTTCATTACAATGTTAAAACTATTAAAAAATTAGATTAACTAGGTACAATATATTGCAAGGTAAACAATAATTAATTTAATTTTTTTAAATTTACAAATAAATAAACAAACAATGATTCTAATTCTTAACTTAAAATTGAAAAGTGGGCTGGGATTATTTCCTACTAGAATTATTGTTTACATTAGAAATATATAAGCTTGCAATGTAGTTAGTCTGATAATGCTTCTTAAAGATGCGAAACACGTGCCACATTTAGTAAAACAGTCAGTAAACTTTAATTTTATATTCAAAATGAATATCCACAAAGCTGCCATCGAATCCATCGAAAATAGTAACTATTCAATCGTATAGAAATACCCATTTTTTGATTTTAGCAGTTTCAGCAATTTCCAATTCAGATAACTTGTGTAACTGAATAAAGACCAATTCTCTTAAAACAACTTCCGTTGAGGTGTTAAATTAAGAGTCTATATACTCCACATTGGAAGCGGACATGGTTACCAAAAATTCTAAACAAAAAAAACTTTTTGAAAAAATTGAAAGTGTCTGTTACAACTATTCAAGTTGCTTGATCCATTTAAATGCGGCATAACAGTTAAACAGGTTCATCAAGTTGTGCAGTTATTACGATATGCAAATATTTATATTGCATTGAATTTGTGAAGCAAAATAATGCTAGTTGTACTATGTACCACCAATAGAAATGTGGCTATAGAACACATACATTTAAAACTCGTAAATTTTTTTGGCTTTACCTAGCGCGAGATATCAAATAAAGTTAATTTATCATATCTTTAAAAGTGGTCGAATGTCGTCGTTTTTAATATAAAATTAAAATTGATAACTTCATTATTTCACTAGTTGTGACACGTGTTTCGATTATTTAAAATGCATCTTCAGACCAACTATATCGCAACTATATAGTAGAGATAGAATGACGTTAGGGCTAAGACATGACTAGCGGCTAACTAATCGCTCTTGCTATGCCCCGTTTTTAGGATCGGATGGGTGAGAGGAAATTTTAGACATCACAAACATTTATGATGACGTACAGAAATTCATAAATCGATTTAAAAATCAATTTATGAAACTGTCCTCACCGGGACTTGAACGCGAGACATCCGTAATCGTAGCCAACGACTTAAGCTACTGCACCACGGAGCCGACAGTTAAATTGTAAACATTGTGACTATCGAATCAAAAATATTTTGAAAAACGGAGGAATACGTCCTTTTGCCTTTCTAAAGTCAATATGGACTTTTATTGGAGATATCTCAACAGAAGTTTTTTTTTGCAATAACTGCTTGTTACTGAGTTGCTCAATCTCTATTTTTCGAAGAGAGTAGGGATAGAAGGACAAGGTTAGGACCGGGATAGTGGTTAGCTAATCGCGATTTTTAGGATCAGATGGGTGGGAGGGAATTCTAGACATTTTAAACATCCATATCTATGAACAGAAATCCATAGATCGATTGAATTATTACATCCCATAAGTACCTTCAATTATTGATTTTTAATAAGCTCAGTGACGTTTAATACTGCCATTTGCCAAATAATAGTTTTTGTTTTCTCTCTCCTGTAAAATTTACCTTTCGACTTACTACACTTTTCTTCAGGATGTGCGATATGGCACGCCTTGATAATAGAAACAAATTTAATTTTAATTCAACCGCAAAGAAACGTTATTCTGCGCAGATTATGTTATAAACAGAAAGCACTCAAAAAATATTATTAATATGATGTGATGAAGATTGTATTTTCGGTTCCCAGTAGTAAACTCAATTCCCAAAGGTGTTCATACTTCTCAGCAATCTTGACTTTGATCAATGCGTGAAAATGTTCACACGAGAAAAAATAAAACGGGGCGGATAATTGACTATTTTGTGTAAACAATGTGTTAAACGGCCTACGATATTGAATCTTTTTAATGCTCAATTCAATGGTTCATATTATGCTTATCAAATACTGTCATCAGCGATAGCAAATGGAATATATAAAAATAGGTTGCTCATCTCTAACCTCCACTAGATGCTAAACGTCATGTGCATTATCTTTATTATACTGAAACTTTGTTTTAAAACTCGGACATTAAAGTGACATGCGAGAATTTGGCCATTTCCGCGTGCTACATATTCACAAAAAACATTGTTTTTAAATTTTGTTGCATTATAAAGCGATACATTATACTTATCATTATTTGTCAGCAATATAGACGAGGCTAATTGTCAAATAATATTTTATTTTTTAATGAACTTGAAATTGCAGTCAACGGAATCAAGCAGTGACCGATGTACGATGTGGATTCTGGTGAAACCTCATGATGAAAGTCATGATGACTAAAGCAGAACACAGATAGCCAATGACAGTATATATGAACAAAGAAGAAAGGACTGGATTCATACTGTCGTCACCCGTCGAACTGAAAACATCTCCTCTGAACTGCATAATCGTCATTATCATCGTCATCTATACATACGGCTTAATCGCGTCACGCATTCAACAATTGGAATTATATTCCTAAATATGGATGAATTATTAGAATCTATTCATATATCGTCGACATTGCGCCATCTTCAAATAGCTATTTATAAATAACGATGAACATAATGCTTGTGGAAATATTAAATACCTCTGTGTTTTTTATAACCATATTATAACCGTCTAATATGGTATATTAATTTACTTTTACTGTGGTTTAAATTTTGCAGTATTTTCATTTCAGTCATTAACATTTTCTTTGCGAATAATTTCATTTCATTTGTCTATAATTCGTATGACAATCTGTAGATTCTTTTCATAATCATAAAACAACATATCGTAAATGAGAATTTCATTCGAGATAAACTCAAGAAAAAAAGGAACCAAGAGCTCATAATTTAGGTAAACGCACAGCACCACACTGCGTTTACGCAAGATACGCTACAGAAAGGGAGTGTCCGCAATCGTGAGCTTAGAACGAATGTTCACAGGTTGAACTGCTAACTGGTATTTAATATTTATTTATCAATTGACTGGTGTTGTTCACTAAAAGACGATAAAAAAAATGAAAACAATTTGTAGTACTTATTCTACAATAATCAGCAATCCACCGTAGCTGGTGAGTGTTGAATGCTTATTTCCTGTTACCTGTATGTAAAGATGTACCAATTTAACTTGGCCGCTAGTGAGGGTGCCACCGTCACATTACGAATGTTGTCATACTCCATAACCAGAATTCAATAAATTTCAAAACTTTTATTTTAGCGACGGTTGTTAAAAGTAGACAAGATATTTATTTTGCATAAAATGGCTATTGGGGAAATTTATTCTAGTTCCAAATTCAACGGTGGCCAAGTAATGTTGGTAATACTATAGACGTGGACGTCCTTATTCAGGCGTCGAATTGCCTGGTTTAATCTGATGCCCACGTGGATAAATCATGCGATTGTCATAGACTAAAAGCGAGTCGCTTAGATGGGCGCGAGTGATGTATAATATAGCGAAATGACATGGCATGTCTGTGAGTCGTCGGGGCGGACGGGCCATATATCTCGCGTCGATCACGCGTCAACACGGCACAGGGAAGGTTAATGTTAAATATTTTATCGCTTTAATAAATTTTGAAACTGTTGTTATTTCTATCCGTGTTCGGTACCTTTCGTGATGAAGCATCCCAATCGAAGTTTTATAACAGTATTTACGTCCATTTTTATTAAATGAACACGGCTCGTTTTACTCCAATTTCCAAGTTATCAGTTGAAGTTTACCATGTTATGAGTTATTCTAACGATTAAAGAAATCGGTCCTTGACTATTAGACAAAAATCGCAATTAGCAGCAAAAATCATGTTGTTCGACTTTTCTTTTACGACAGAGTAAGTTGTTGGTCAGTGGTGCAGTGGGCAACGTCGTTGGCTTCGATTACGGATCTCACGGGTCGGAATCCCTACGAAGTTTTTCTGCGAGAACTGCTTGTTACTCAGTTTCTAAAACTCTCTTCATCAGAAAGCGTAGTGATAAGATCGGGGTAGGACAAGACGAGTGCTAATCTAATCGCTCTCGCTACATCCAGTTTTTTGGGATCGAATGTTTGGGAGGGAATTTCAGAGAACACGAACGATTTAAAAATTAATGTTTGAAACTGTTGACGACTACACCACGGACCCGGCGAATGTTATATAGATTTATCATTTTTCAGTTGTTAACTGTCAATTCTTGATCCAAAGAATACTATTTTACAAACAAAACACAATTTGTTTTGTACTACATAACTCATCACGAGCATTATCAACTGGCTCTGATCGTCATAAAAATTTAGAAGTATTACAAAACAAATAGTGTTTTATTTTTTAAGTTTAGATTTATATAATTTAAGACATCGACTGAGGGTGCTTGATGGAATTTCAATATCAAATTTGGATTATCGAGATTTTGCACACTTCCATGTATTTTGTCACTAACGACCCGGGTTTCGCCTTTCGGCATCTTCAGGCACTCGAGCTCACGAATGATGTCAATTCGAGAACATTCGTCCGCTAGTGACAAAATACATGGAATTGTACAAAATCTCAATAATTCAAATTTGTATAGATTTATATTTATACAAAAATATAACAAAAGCAGTTATTTTACGGTTGAATTCATATGATTGTTTTTGTTGGTAACCACTGATATCTCCAGTCAAATTCATGTAACACAAAAGCTATATGAGTAAATGTTTTTTCTTTTTTTATTTATTAATAGATACACTTTTATTTGGTCTCGTTTCAAATCAACTTTTGACAGGTGTGTTAGAAGCGACCTGGGGTGACCCTGATTTTGCATATTAACGTTTTTAAAACATCGGTGCGAATTGAGGACAAAAATCAATGCTATTAATAGTGAACGATATTTGAATGCTGACCAACAGTTAACACCAAACACGTGAAATCACCCTTGAATATAATTCGATGGTGTTCTGGCCAACTGATGTAACCCTCAAAAAATACGAAAATGAGTCAATGATAGGATCTCATTTTAAAGAAGACAGAGCAGGTTCCCGCCAAATGATATAAATTAGAAAAATAAATTGACCGTTTTTTGGAAGGGAAACATCATTTTACATCGGTTTTAGGTTTAAAAATTCTGACCCGGTGACTTGACGTAAGTCACTATTATATCGACACTCCCTACGTATAATCACGTATCCACAAACATGAGAATCGTGTGTATTTCAAAGGTCCATAACTCAAGTTACCATATAATGTTTTCGATAAAAGCACTTACTACTCTCTCCTGAACTATTTCAATTTTGAGGGTTACATTAATTGGCGAAAACACCGTCGATTATTGTGACTTTAAGCATGAATAGTCTTCAAGAAATTATTTCTTTGTTTATCATTTTAGATCTTTCCCCTTAAAAATACACTCCCACCCACCCATTTGATTCTAAAAAAGAGTGAAATGATTCTAAAAAAGAGTTCACAGTGAAATCAATTAGATAACCACTAGTTATATCCTAGCTCTAGAGAGTAGTTACTTAAAAAAAAGAGAGATTGAATAACAAGCAGTTCTGTTAGAAAAAAATTTCCGTTGATATACCTCCATTAGGAGGCTATATGATGCACGTTGGGAGTGGACACAGAAAAGCGCTTAGTTTCTTAAGCCACGGACACCCTGCTTCGCATCTTATATGTTGCGCAAACTAACTAACTAAACATCTTTTGCCGCCCACTAGCTAATAACATTATTAATTCACATTGTTTTTACAACACCCGAATAACAAAGCAACTTTTAACCAATCCGATGCCGACACGTTGAACTATACTGTACGAAATCTGACAGTGGAATATGGTTTCACGACGTATAAGATATTTATTATTAGAAACGCGTGATTATTTGTATGATTCAAATTGAACTTCTTGAATAGGGTAAAATATCAAAGTATTTAGTTCTACAAAATTTTATTAAGTAGTTGATAGCTATTTCGGCTTAACGCCATCGTCAGAACTATATACTCAATTTTATTTTAATGTTATGATGTTGGACTACGTCTGATTACATGATATTGTCTATATCTTCAAAACTTTATAAATAGCTAAGCTAAAATAAATATGAATTGTTGGGATTTTGTACATTTCCTTGTATTTCGTCACCAACGCGGCATATTCAGGCATTCGTTCAGTCCGAGCCCGATCCGAGTCAGTTCGACTTCATTCGCGTACTCGAATAAACGAATGTCTGAAACCCGGGTCGTTAGTGACGAAATACATGGAGATGTCCAAAATCTCAACAATTCAAATTCAAGTTTGATATTGAAATTCCATCAAGCACCCTCAGTCAATATATTAAATTTGAAAAAGTTAAAATAAGTTTAACTATAGTTCTGACGGTGGCGTCAAGGCAAAATAGCTATCAATCAACTAATAAAATTTTGTAGAACTAAACGGATTGATATGTTATCCTATTATAATGGAGTTCTACCAAATAAATTCCAATTCAGTCAATGGATTATTTGAGTTCTAATATTCCAATTTTTGAAATAAAATCTTTTTTTATTAATTCTGCGAATCCCTTTTTCTTAATATTTCATCTATCCGCACAAATGTACCGACGTACAAGCTCCCATCAAATTCGGGAGAACCTTCTGCCTTTGGCGTGCCTATCCATAATACAAGTAGCATTGTAGAACATATATGTTTGTACAACGGTAAACACGTGATTGTTATGTTTCGTCGACGGCAATAAAGGGGTTATTAAAATTTTATCTTGCAAAGTACGTAAACCTCCAAACTCCATATTCAATTTAAGCGATGATCATTCTCGTAAAAATAAAACTGAGCTTATTTCCCAGAATCACTTAATTCACAATAATTATCTTATGTTTTAATAAAATTTATACGACGCCGTGCCCAAGACAGCCTTTGTACTTTCATTGAAACGTCATGTGGGTATGTCTGGAGTTAATAAAATTTGATAGTGACATTAAAAGATAATTTTCTTTTTCCGAGAAATTATAGTTTGACATTGACTTGTTACGAAAGTACTAAATTAATGTACCGCACAGTTGAAATACGATTAATATTTTAGAATATTCGGCGGTAACTGTGTGCAAATTCATTTTCAATATGAAATTAAAATTGATAAATTAGTTATTCCACTGGCTGTGTTACTAAATGTAACGCGTTCCGCTCCTTTAAACAGCACCTTCAGACCAATTATATCGCAAAGATATATATTTCTTAGGTAAACAGTGATTCTAATTCTTAAATTAAAAATGAAGGGCGTATTTGTTTCCTTCTACTGGACTTGGGGAGGGGGTAAGACACAAACGGTAATAGTACTAATTACCATTGTTTACCTTAGAAATAAATAACCTTGCAATATTGTCAACCTGAAGATGTTTCTTAATGAAGCGAAACGCCTTGTATTTAGTAACACAGCCCGTGGAATTACCAAGTTATTTATTTTTATTTCATATTAAAATACGATTTTTTTAGCCAAGCTCGCAAATTGCGTTTTTTAACGGACTAACAAAACGTTACTGAAAGGAAGTCGAGACGATTGATTGGTTTGATTAAAAATTGATAAAATTCAAAATGAATTTCCACACACTGGAAATTGTGATAACTGCAAGTGTTGGGATTTTTCCTCCGTACCACAAGGGTCACACCGTGAGTTAAAATTGTGACACTAACGAAGAGTGTTTTAGTTTGAAGTAGGCTTGATAGTGGGTCAATTGTGTGGGTCTCAAGAAATTTGAAATATGCCCTTATAGTGATGAAGGTTCATAAGGGCCTATTTGAGGGCGTATGGATACTACCCATGACTTGATGGAACGTTAAATAGTTTGAACGCTTGAAAACAAGTGGATTTGGTCACATATTTCTTTTGGCAATACGAGGCCAAAATGGGAATTTGACCATTTGTGAAAGTGTCATGTTTAATGTTCCTGATATTTTTTTTAGGAATCGTGGACATTAATTGTTTGTTATTCCAAAGTGTAGAACTTGCATCTAGTGGCATCCTCATATTTTTTTAATGTGCCTTATTATGTGGTATTTTAAAATAAAACTTTGGGAAGCTGTGTAAACAGACTATTTTTCATACATGGACGGATAAACTTTGGAATCAATACGAAGACCTAATCCGTCAATGTTTTGAATTAATACTTACATTTGAAAGTTTCATCAAGAACCTAAAGAGTTGATAAAGTCATAACTTCTATTATCGATATTAAGGTAAAAATATCTATTACATGAGTATTTAGTTCTGCAAGAATTACATGAATCTGTTGATAACTATTTCGGATATAAAATTAAAATTGATAACTTTTTAATGACAATGGTTAATATACTAACTGTCACAAGTGTTTCACCACTTTGAGAAGCTTCTTCAGACTAAAGCGAAACACGTGTCATAGTTAGCTACACAACTAGTGGAATAACAAAGTCATCGATTTTAATTTTATTTTAAAAATTAATTTCAACAAAAGCAGTTGAATTCATGGAAGCTTTTCCTGCTTTACGACATTGGCAGAACTATGGTTAAACTGATTTAAATGGAATTACAACTATATCATCTTACTTACTCTAATATTTCAAATTTTATTAAAAAAATAATTATTCAATGAGATCTTCTTACATTAATTTACACGTTATTTAATTTAACTTCTTACAGAATAAAATACTTTTTGCAGTCTATATTTACTTAGCTCACTTCAGTTTTATTATTATACTTCAAGACATACTATCCTTCAAGACATATAAAACACAATGCTCCTAACTCATTTTTTTTCGAAAACAGATGATTCACTTCACGTCTATACCTTCTTTCGTGTTTGTTGATTTTATTTTCAGAACTTAGCTACTCTGGGGAACAAGTTCTCCAAAACGTCTGTCAGTGTATGCTTTAACTGTAATTAAATCAATGCATTCAGCGAATGTCAAACGATGTGGTGGTTACAGAATATTAGCTGCGTATAAAATATTCAGGTAATTAAACGTCTATTCCTCCAATGATTTAAATTAAATTTAATATTCCATATACGATCAAGAATAAAGATTAAGTATTGTTAAAACTCCGATCGCCCATTAAAGTTATAATTAATATGAATCTGGAACTATCCATCACACTACATTCCATAGCCGGGAGACGGTTCTCAAAATTATTGTGTTTATTGTTTGCTCTGTGAGAGTTTAATTGACGAGTTTCTACTGCCGTCCCAGAGGCCAATTTACTCAGCAGAATTGGAAACCACTGAATGCAATCATAATAAAAAAGCCTTAAGGTTTTTAAAATCGATAAATTGACCGAGTCGTAATAAATGCAAATTCACGCGTTATTTTGGTCGCTTGACCTCGTGTTAATTTGGTTGTGATTTGATTTTTTAATGTTTTTTTAGCTCGCTTAATTGACCGTAATTAGTGATTTAATCATTGTAACGAAAGCGATCGACATTTTATGGTAGTTGTAACGATTTTTAAAATACAATTTGTAGAATTATGCACGAGTAAAATATCTCTAGAATTCATGTTGTCAATGATGAAAATTATATTTAATTCGGGGGATTTTCGTTAGATGTCACTGGTATGTTTTTAACCGATGTCACTGATGTCAAAACGGAGCATTAATAAATACGTTTTATTTTGATGTTTCTATCTGCCTCTCTTAGAATTTGATTAACACTAACCAAAGATAAAGCATAATTCACTCATGTTGGAAAGAACTGCCAAACGTATCTATGATATCGACGGTGTTTTGACCAATTGATATAACCCTCAAAATTGAAATTGTTCAGGAGAGAGTAAAACCTGTTTTTATCGAAAACATTATATGGTGAGTTACGTTATGAATATTTGAAAAAAAACTCCTGTAAATTCTGCAGATACGGGATTATACGTAGGGAGTGTCGATATAATAGTGGCTTACATTAAGTGGCAAAGTTTTTAAACCTAAAACCAATGTAAAATCATGTTTTTCTTCCAAAAAGTAGTCAATTTATTTTTTCTAATTTACATCATTTGGAGGAGGGTGACCTGCTCTGTCGTCTTTAAAATGAGTTCCAATTATTAACTCATTTTTGTATTTTTTTAGTGTTGCATAAATTGGCCAAAACACCGTCGAATATGATCAATTTTGAGCTTCCCCATTACATTTTCATATTTAATTTTGTTTTATATATCGTCGCTGTTCTGGAAAATGACACTAACTGAAAAATACAGGTATTGAACAATTAGACTTTGAAGTTTTTCAAATAATTGAAATGCTATACTTTCTTCATTTAGTTGTTTGTACAAAACTGTATATGAGTAAAAGTATAATTTATAAAAATAAGTGTGTTCTTCCATACGGTAGAGTTCAAAATAAGTATCATTTTTGCATACTTTACTAATTCAATTTGTAATTTTATCGATTTAGTGTTTTCTTCCAGAACAGCGACGATATACCTAATAGTTCTAATATGAACACTTTATATTTTTTTGGTTGTTCAGTTTTAAATTATTAACCCTTGGTTGAAAGACATTCTAAGATACAGTGAAAATACAATATATTTGGCATATTTTCCATATTTTTTTTATTTAAAAAATATTACTGGTTTGTCGCCTCTTGTGAGTATTTTTTTGAACAATTTCCTCTCTCGAAGTGGAGCATATGGTCTCTTAATAGAGGTATCTCAACATAAGTTTTTCTACAACAACTGCTCGTTACTGAGTCGCTCAACCTCGATGACAGTAGGGATAGAAGGATAGAGCGAGAAGAGAACTAGTGGTTAGATAATTGCTCTAGTTACTCCCCGTTTATTTTTACGATCGGATGGGTGGGAGGGAATTCTAGACATCACAAAAATCCATGCCCACAAACGGAAATCCATATATAGATTGAAAAATCAATTTACAAAACTGTCCGTACTAGGATTGAACCCGTGAGATCCTTAATCGAACCACGGACTTGAATTATTGAGTGTTTTCAAATAATAAAATTGTGCAACACGCATGATGACTTAGTATAAACTGACTTAGTATAAATCTGACGATTGCATGAAGCCTAAATAGCTATGAACTTATTCCCATATTTGTAGAACTAAAGACATTGATATTTTTGCCTTATTATAAATGGCGATTTGTGGACAATTTAAATATTACTTAGTCATTTTTCATTTTTTTGTGGTTTGAAATGACAAAAAACTAACACACTGTTGAGTCACAAAGGCGACAATTTATCGTTTTTATCAAGTAAACAAACCATTGTCGGCGCCCTTGGCGCAGTAGTCGGTAACGTCGTTGGCTACGGTTACGGATGTCTCGGGTTCAATTACCAGTTTTCATAAATTGATCTTTCAATCGATTTATGGATTTCTGTTCGTAGTCTACGTGTTTTCTATGTCTAAAAACTCCCTCCCACCCATCCGATCCTCACGGAGCGTAGCGAGAGCGATTATCTAACCACTAGTCCTGTCCTAGCCCTATCCTTGTATCCCTACTCTCTGACGAACTGTCAGTTCGAGTCCATTCGTGTGCTCGAATGCCTGAAGATGCCGAAAGGCGAAACCCGGGTCGTTAGTGACAAAATACATGGAAGTGTACAAAATCTCAATAATCCAAATTTGATATTAAAATTCCTTCAAGCACCCTCAGACGATGTCTCAAATTATATCTTAAATTATAAAATATATATATATATATATATATGTTTTCCCTGCAAAAAGCGTATAATTTTTAATTAATTTTGTAGTTGAAATTTCGTGTAACTAATGATTCCTTTGCCTTTCCAAAGTCGCATTTAATTTGTTTTACCGTGTAATTTATTACACTATATTTAATAGATATTAATTTAATTTAGAAAATTTGCGTGTGTGTACGATTGTGTATATTTGTACACCATATGACTGATTGCTCCAAATTTTGATTAATTTTCTTTTCATTGCGAATTTAACAATCGTGTGTGGGATGCTTTATTGCACTGCCACTCCGTAATTAATCTGCCTTGATTGCAATTTCAAGTTAGATCGTCAAATAATACTTTTGCTAGTACAGCTAGGTCGACTGAACTCTACAGTAAATTAGTATATAATTGGTATAAACTGTTTACTTGTGTGAGTCAGAGTTAACTCATATTCTCGAATGCCTGAAGATACCGAAAGGCGAAAACCGGGTCGTTAGTGACAAAATACTTTTGAAAATTTATTGGAACATATTATGAAACTTACTGAAATTATCACGGAGGGTTTTTTCTTCTTTTTGGCTGAATGTCATCATCAGTGCCTTCATCATTTCCTTCGATTATATTCCCGCCATTTTCCGTCGGCCGTATCAGAAAATCTGTAATCTTTGATTGTCTATCTGTTATGATATCCGTGTAAATCTCTTCATATCTAGCAATGCATCGTTTCATTTTCCCTTGACATTTTTAAGCTCGATCCATATCCGAATCATTATCCGGAAAATGAATTTCTATATTTATTGCCATTTGTAATCCATCTTTTATTGTTTTTGTAGTAATAGTTGAAATGCAAGACACTACAATGCAAGATTTAACTATTAATAATAACCGTTTTAAACCGAAATCGTGTAAAGCGAAGGATGGGTGTTTAAAATCTTTCCACCAAGAATTGAGGCAGTTTTTGTAACCATATCCGATCTCTACTAGGTGCATATGGCCACCACACAGTGCCTCCAAGATTCTCTGTCCCACGCCAGTCTTCTTGCATCGGCCGAGTACAACCTATATCCTCCTTCAGGGTGACGGAATCCCTCCGGATGCTAGAAGAGACTGGCATGGTTGAGGCTATCCTGAAGGCATTCGCAGCGCAAGATCGTCGCTTTTCAATCGCATTGAGAATATACAGTCAGCACATTGAAAGTGATTGTGAGAATGATACTTGTTTGCGAAATATATTCGCTTCCTTACTTACTTCTAATATCCACAACGCTTAAAATCTTTTCTCGTTTGACTATAATATACATGGAAATGCGATGGAGATGCTGCAGAACTTCTTAAATAAACTTCATTCCGATCTGGGCCCTGTTTAAGGCAAGACTACTTGTCAGCATTATACCAAGTATTCTGTTTTGATTAGGCGAATAACGATTTACCTACCGTAATTCTGTGGGTGTTCAATAAGTAAGAAATATTTCAATTCTCAACACATTGTAGCCCGCGTTTGGAAGGTTCATTAAAAATTGGTTGCGATTTTTTTCCATTCCCAGTATAGAGCGTATGGCCTCCTAATGGAGGTATCTCGACAAGAGTTTTCTACGAGAACGGCTTGTTACTCAATTGCTCAACCTCTCTTTCTTCGAACAGAGTAGAGATATAAGGATAGTGCTAGGACATGACTAGAGTTAGTTAATCGCTCTCGCTACGCCCCGTTTTTGATGATCGGATGGGTCGGGAGGGAGTTTTAGATATCACAAAAATTCATGAAAAATCAATTTATGAAACTGTCTGCACCAGGAATTGAACCCGAGACATCCGTAACCATAGCCAACGATGTTAACCACTGCACCACGGAGCCGACATTTCGACTTTTATCAAATATTAATTCGTCGAAGAAGATCCAGCTTACGTTCACATGTCAAATCTGTTGTGCAGTTTCCAATTCGTTGGCTCAGTTACGTATCTCACGGGCTTGAATCCCAGTACACATTTCAATACCGTTCCATTGTATTACAATATTTAAAATTTGCAGCTGCGTCGGATTACTACAGCGGTAGTATAAACTCAAGTATGTTTTGATTTTAATTGTTGAGTTTTTGTACATTTCCATATATTTCGTCACTAACGACCCAGGTTTCGCCTTTCGGCATCTTCAAGCATTCGATCACACGAATAAACTTGATATAAACTTATGATAAAAAACCACTCCATGGGATATTCATTATTGTTCTTGAAGTCTGGAGAAATTGTGATGTGCTCGTTCGTTGATTTTGTAAAATATTTCATAAAAAAATATTACGAATGATATTCGAATAGTGAAATCGTCGGCGTCCGTGGCGCAGTTGGTAGCGTCGCTGGCTACGGTTACGGATGTCTCGGGTTCAATTCCCGGTGCGGACGGTTTTCATAGATTGATCATTCAATCGATTTATGGATTTCTGTACGTAGTCTGAGGCCCCCCTCCCACCCATCCCATCCTCACGGGGCGTAACGAGAGCGAATAGCTAACCACCAGTCCTGTCCTAGCCCTATCCTTCTATCCCTACTGTCTTCGAAAAAAAAGAGAGGTTGAGAAACTGATTAACAAGCAGTTCTCGTAGAAAAATTCTGTTAATATACCTCCATTAGGAGACCATATGCTCCACATTGGGAGCGGACATGGAAAAAATTCTAATAGTTGTCAAATATTAGGATATTGCATATTCGAATATTCAAATTGGAATCCCTTGTACGGACCAGGGTATCATTCGCAAAAATTGACCGGGCGTCAAAGTGTTTGATCGAAATCGCTTTCGATCAAGTTGTATGTCTTATGATGACAGTCGGATTATTAATTTAATATGTATATCCGTCCGACAGATTACCGGCGACAAAGGTAGTCATTAGGCTTAAAGTGAGATATGTATCGGGTTAGTTAAATTATTTGGACGATTTGGGCATGCCCTTACGCGGATGTTTTGGCATTAATTTGATTCAATAGCAATCTATTGGCTAATTTTTTTATTATGTATTTTTGTTTACTGTTTTTTAAACGATACGCATAAGTTATGTTGCTGGACACATTAAAAGGGCACACAATAGCAATATATTTTCTAGGAATTCGGCGGTAACTTTGTGGAAGTTCATTATTAATATAAAATTTAAATTGATAACTTGTTATTCCATTTAGTTTATCACTAACGTGACGTGTTTCGCCTCTTTAAGAAGCATCTTCAGACTAACCGTATCGCAAGGTTATTTATTTCTAAGGTAAACCATGATTCTAATTCTTATATTAAAAATAAAGAGTTGCGGGGGGGGGGTTGGACGTTTAATGTAAGAATTAGAATCATTGCTTACCTTAGAAATAAATAACCTTACGATATGGTTAGTCTTCAGATGCTTATTAAAGAGGTGAAACGCGTCACGCTACTGATAAACGAAGTGGAATGACTAAGTTATCAATTTTAATTTTATATTTGCAATATATTTAGTTCTACAAGAATTTAAAGATATTAATACCAGGGCTGCGGAGTCGGAGTTGTAAAAAACGAGCAACTCCGACTATTTTTTCTATAAAGTGCATTTTTGCATTTCTGCGTATATTAATTTATTTTATTTATTTATTGTAAATTTTAAAAAATTTAAATGCATGGCATTACAGCTGACGCCAATGCGCCATGTATTTCACAAACATAATAACAGTAACAACAATAATTATTGAAAACAGTACTACTAATAAAAACAATAATGAAAATAAAAACATTTTTTTAAATTATCAAATAAAAAAAAAGACATTATTAATTTAAAAAGAAAAAATATTTAGTGAACAATACCCATAGTTTAGTATTGAAAATATCCAGCTCTCTAGGCAGTGCATTAACATCCGAACGGCTCTTGCAACTGGTGAGTCGAATGACCGACGCGAAGAACAAGTTTTAAGAATAAAAATTGTCTGCATATGGTTTCGGCCACGTAGATAACAATTAGGATACTTAATGTACATGTTTCATTTTTATTAACGCCTATAACATATTCTTGTTGTACACTATACATATTTACGTGTATATTATATCGTCGTCGTTCTGGAAGAAAACACTAACTGAAAAATAATATAATTTAAGACATCGACTGAGGGTGCTTGATGGAATTTCAAAATCAAATTTGGATTATTGAGATTTTGTACACTTCCATGTATTTTGTCACTAACGACCTGGGTTTCGCGTTTCGGCATCTTCAGGCATTCGAGCACACGAATGGACTCGAACTCGAACTGAGACGAACTCAGTTAGAACTCGAACGAGTTAAACTCCTTGCCAATCTTGAATGAGCAGCTGAACCTTCCTAATTCTCCGCTATTATATCCGATACGTTGAAACACCTTACAGATGTCACTAAATGTGGAATGATTGTATATATTTACCCATTCGTCGAATTACATCCCGTCAAAACCCACAATACTATTATAATTGTAAAATCACTGGTATTTCTAAAAGAAGTTGAAAAGCGGCAATTCGCTACTCTGTTAATATGGTGTTTACAAAATAAGGATTAGGGAAATTCCCGAAATTTTAACTCAGGTATCAGTGTGGCTCTCAGACGTATAATATCTTACCTCGTAAATAATATTTGTCGCATTTGTATCTTCTATATAAACGTTAGACACTGTTTACTGTCTCTCAGTTCGAGTCCATCCGTGTGCTCGAATGCCTGAAGATGCCGAAAGACGAAACCCAGGTCGTTAGTGACAAAATACATGGAAGTGTACAAAATCTCAATAATCCAAATTTAAAGTTATTTAATATAAAATGACTTTATGCGTTTATTTATGGCACCCAATGGCCGTTTGCGATAAATTTAATTGATACATAGTCAATTCAAATTAAAACAACGCCTTTGATGTAACAAAAAAGTGTTTTATTTGCTGAGTGTTGTTGATTTACGACCAACTGTTTTTTGTAATATCTTTATTGTCATCGGCGGAGGTGATTGTCTAACGCAGGACTTAACCCACTGTCTTTTGTTCAACAGGAAAGTAGGCGATTGATATGTACAAATATTGTGGCGCTAGAGTTTCCCTTTCAACAGTTGCAAGGCAAGGGTAGACAAAAGTTACAACATTTTACCAAACTTTTCAGTAATTTAGTTTTAACATCGTGAAACCCTGGTCTTGCGAAATTTGATAATTTGCAAATGCTCCGTGAATACCAGCTTTTTTATCAATTTTTATTTACATCCAGCAATTGATATCATGCATAATCAAATCACATCGAAATTATTAAGATTGTAATCATGAAGCTTGTCTTGTATTTGTGTCCTACGTAATTCGATGTTTTTTTAGTATTACAATTTTTGTTCGAGTAATCTAATAAAAATGCAGGGTGTGTCAAACATGGTGATCTTATCGCGTTATTGTTTATTTTGAGCATGCCGGTCAGTTGATCCATAACTGTTCGCCATTAATTTGTAGCCAGGCATTAGCGTTGGTATAACAAGCTATCAAACAAACCTTATAATTTTATACCTTGTTTAACATAAAAAAAAAACAGGGATAGGTAAACAGCGCGCCACAAAAATAATAACTTTACAAATTTGGATTAACTGACGGTCAGTTCGAGTCCATTTGTGTGCTCGAATGCCTGAAGATGCCGAAAGGCGAAACCCAGGTCGTTAGTGACAAAATACATGGAAGTGTACAAAATCTCAATAATCCAAATTTGATATTGAAATTCCATCAAGCACCCTCAGTCGATGTCTTAAATTAATAACTTTACTATTACCAAAGTAGTAAAATAAAATCTTCTCAAGTAAATCTAATTTTGATAGATTTTGATGAAATTCTAGGATTATCTAAAAATATGTTTATACTATAATATAAATAGCATAGTTGAATTATTGAGATTTTGTACATTTTCATGTATTTTGTCACTAACGACGCGGGTTTCGCCTTTCGGCATCTTCAGGTATTCGAGCACACGAGTGGACTCAAACTCAGTCGATGTCTTAAATTATATAAACAACGTAATTAAATTTTTTTCTAATATTAATAATAGGTGTTTTTCTGTGTACTCACACAATTTTCGTAGTTGTTACAGTTTGGATCTAAAGTAATAATACCCACTGTCATTCTAAAATAACCACATATTACCACTTGTTACATTTTGGAACTGCTAGGTACTAGTATTTTAAGCATTTCCTCATTCTCAACTCAAAACTTCAAACTTTTGACATGAAAGAGTGCATACATAAAATTTATTAAAAAAAAGTTCTTTTGCATTCGATTTGGCAAAAAGTGTCACTTTTGCCCACCCTTTTTATAAACAGGACCTTAGTGAAATGATTAACGATGAAATTACCCACAATTTAACACTTTGACTACCGTGGGTATGAATTTAATCTTCAACCAGTAGTGATAATATTTTTTATTGGTGTAGGAATGCGAATAAAAAATATTTATTGAGATTGTTCAATAGATAACCATTAACTTATTACCTGTGTACCATTTCCGTCACCTGCTGTTTTCTAGTGAGCGATTTTCATACGATGTTTTCGGCCCACTCGGATCTCAATGGACACCCACGTGTACCTACGTGAAACTTAGCGGTGTTATTTCAATCATCATTAACAGACACTTTCGCTGCCATGCGAAGGCCTCTCCAGTAATGGATACACACTGATTAAATTTTCCTCTGGATTCTTTCACAGCCTTCTTTCTAGGTATCTTGACAGAATTTTTTCTACGACAACTGCTTGTCACTCAGTTGCTCAACCTCTCTTTTATTTTTCAAAGAGAGTAGGGTTAGAGGGATAGGGCTTTGACAGGACTAGTGGTTAGCTAATCGCTCTCTTTACGCCCCGTGAGGATGGGATTGGTGGAAGGGAGGACTCAGACTACGAACAGAAATCCAGAAATCGATTGAAAGATCAATCTATGAAAACCGTCCGCACCGGGAATCGAACCCGAGACATCCGTAACCGTAGCCAGCGACGAAACCAACTGCGCCACGGACGCCGACGCATCTAATACCGGACCCTTTTTATGATCCCGGGATTTTGGGATTCAGAATTTTTCAATGAATTGTGAAAATTGTGTCCATTATTGCTTTGATTGGAATGCATATCTCATTTAATAATTTTTTGGGGATTGGAATTGTTTGTTTTTTATTGAGAATCAGACAGTCATTTACAAAAAAATAAACGAACAATAGTTTGGATTATTGAGATTTTGTACACTTCCATGTATTTTGTCACTAACGACTCGGGTTTCGCCTTTCGGCATCTTGATATTGAAATTCAATCAAGCACCCTCAGTCGATGTCTTAAATTATATTTTAGTTTTTATTAGTTTTATATTTATTTTATTTATTGCATTTTTAAGGTAGGTTTTACCAGATGGTATCAGAAAGAAAGACCTCAATTTGACTTGTCAATAATATTGTCCTTCATCCATTCAAGAAGCGGTCTTTGTCCCCTTCATTTCAAATTGGTTAAAAAAGGCTGTTATGAAATATGAGGAGTGAGACCACAATACATTTATAAGTATTA
Source organism: Himalopsyche phryganea (assembly GCA_022494535.1). NCBI lineage: Eukaryota > Metazoa > Arthropoda > Insecta > Trichoptera > Rhyacophilidae > Himalopsyche > Himalopsyche phryganea. The sequence goes on from JAGVSL010000039.1 coordinate 3,051,384, forward strand.
TAAAAAACTACGTACATGAACAAACGGAGGTACACGTTGTAGTTAATCAGGAAGTATTAATTTGATATATAAATTATTTTTTAGCATTTACAGTGAATCCCGAAATCCCGAGAATACGAAATTGAAAAATTGACCGGGATCCCAGGATTGGAAACCCTAGTCCTTATGAGATGTTTAATATCTTTATTATTTATTATTGATTCTTGGGTTTTGGCCCTACTCAGTCGCGTGGTTAAGGGCTCGAACATGCGAATATACTTTTATAATTTAAGACATCGACTGAGGGTGCTTGATGGAATTTCAATATCAAATTTGGATTATTGAGACTTTGTACACTTCCATGTATTTTGTCACTAACGACTCGGGTTTCGCCTTTCGGCATCTTCAGGCATTCGAGCACACCGTGTGCTCGAATGCCTGAAGTCTCAATAATCCAAATTTGATGCGAATATACACTTACGATGTATCGATTTTGTCCAATGGTTAGTGATGTTTTCATTCTCTCTCAGATATTTTCTATCTGATTCTAAAACCGGGGCGAACAAAGAGCGATTGATGAAAGACTATTCCTAACCCTCTTGAGAGATAAGAGAGATTGAGTGACTGAATAAAATCCAGGTCTTGTAAAAACGAATCTGCTCTACTCGAGAAGAGGACATTATTTTAAACAATGTCCCTTTTCTTCAGATGATTTGTTCGTCCTTATAATTTAAAATCATAAACGATTTATGACAAAACTCAAACATGAAAGTATACATAATTTAAAAGTAATATTGATGTGTAACTTCAGATTATAGTAATAATTGATCATAAATCATTTTAAAACACGATTTATCCCACACATTTTGTTAGTAGCAGAATGCATAAAGTAAACTAGAGGTGGGCAACCTTTTTACTAAGTCGGCCACCACAAATGACTTGCTTATGAAAATGGGCTATATATATATTAATTTTACTGTGTGAGAGGGGAGTTGAAAGCGTTATGTAAAATTTAAACACTTAATAATCGATTTATTAAAATAAATTATACGTTTTTCCTGTGTCATGAGTAGCAAATTGGTCACTTGTTGGTAAAGTGTTTATTTGTACTGATTTTTTAGGTTTTGAGATCATCGTGAGATGTAACTATTTAGTATGGTTTAAGATTACACAATTAAAAACAAACAAAAGATCCGAGTCAGTTCGAGGTCATTTGTGTGCTCGAATGCCTGAAGATGCCGAAAGGCGAAACCCGTGTCGTTAGTGATGATATACATGGAAGTGTGCAAAATTTCAACAATTCAAATTTTTTATTGAAATTTCATTAAGCACCGTCAGTCGATATCTTGAATTATAAAAAATCAACAAGATAGTTTGTAAACGCCATATGTATAAATTTCACGTGATTTGTCAAAACACTGTTGTATTCTTATACCATTGATAGACGTCGCGCGGTTACGAATTATAAAAAAGACTTTTTATAAACGAGGACCTCTTGAAGTTCTCATCCACCGGTTGCCGATTACTGGAAAAGACGTCGATTCTCAACTATTTATATAGTAAGTGACGCAATCCCTCTTCCATGGGTTCATTTTCTGAGTAGATTATTAATAAAATGTTTATCATTGCACACCAAGTTAACAACACTAATAATATAAACGAATCCATGTTTTACTCGTTATTTTATTATTATGGCAAGGTTTACTGCTGTGAATAATAGATTATGAAATAAGATGTTAAACCATCCACACCTTTTTGATATTAGGAATAACTGTCTGATGTAACAATAATAAAGAAAGGCGTAATTGGAAAGTGATAGATACTTTGTAGCAGGGGTGTATAGAATGTTTATGTTGGGTAATTTACGATATATTATTTATATATCGATTGTATAATGTCAGAAGGTATTCAGTCATAAATACAAGAGGTCTGATATTTTTGATAACATTTATTTGTTTTTTGGAAGGTTGGAGTGATCCAAGAACGGCATTCGAACACTTTTAATACAGCAATGCTCTGAATGATTCTAACTAATGTTAGCTAGCCGAGCCGGTTTAGGGCCATTCAAAAGCCATCGGTTGCTAACCGACGAGGGCCTATAGCTGAAATAAGAAAGCAGACGCTGTTAAGGGGCACGTCCACTGGACGAGTCGATTTTTGACGAAAAGGGGAGGAGCCGACAGTTTCTGTAGTTGAATTTTTGATTTTGCAGACAGCTGACTGAGAGTTTTTGCTGGCCAAGGTGAGCCAGCCGGTGTTACCAGCATCGCCCATTATAAAATTGTTTTTGTTTGTTTTTAAATTGGACTTAATGTTAACTTCAAATCGTTTGTAGTATCACTTGTATCATAACTTAAATGTGAATTCATGTGTTAAGTAAATGTAAATGTAGACTCAATTTTATGTGTTAGTTATATTTTTGTGTACTAAACCACTGCATCTTCGTTAATTAAATAAGAGATGAACTGGATTTGAAATTTTAAAAAGATTGCTTGTTTTTTAAAAAGATTTTTCGTATATTATAAAGTTTTTTTTTTACATATTTACAAATCATAAGATTTGGTATAGATATGTGTTTTATGTAACCATTGTCCTGAATTGTCACTGTTCTGTTATATTTTATCGCGTTCTGTTTAGTTACTGAAACGATTGAATTCACAAAAAGGTAAGACAAACATATTATGTGTTTTATTATTATCTTTTTCTGAATTGCCACTGTTTGAAAAGACCCGGATCGAAGAGAGGCAAATCTCTGGTTATCGAACGTCCTGGAAGAGCTAGGATCTCAGACAAACACTATTTCAAATCCGGTTCAACACTTATTTATTTTTCATCGAAGATGCAGTGGTTTACAATACACAAAAATACTATTCTTAACACATAAAATTGATTCTACATTTACTTAACAACTGAATTTACTTTAAGTTATAATACAAATGACACGACAAACGATTTTAAATTAAGTCCAATGCAAAACAAACACAACCAATTCACATCGCCACTTGCACCGCTACGAGGCCGGCAACTCGCCCGGCTCGACAGACCGTAATCGACTGTGCACACATACAATTAAAAAAACTCCCTGCATCGTCGGAGCTACCCCTTTCCGTCAAAAATGGACTCTTCCAGCGGTCGTGCCCGCCAGCTATTGAACGAGCGCGTTGGCAACAAGATCGGGCCGAGTCTCCGAATTATTGTCGTTACCGCTGGGCGATTTCAGTTCTGGACCCTAATGAAACTTAAACTTAACAAAAAAAACCAGGGTGTGTCATGTTCTGTTTCGTGACTGTTCCTTTTTATCGTGTCCGGTTTTTTCACCGAACAGATTCAATTCACAAATAGATACGATTTGTTTTGTCATCGAAACGTCTCTATCGTTTCCCGATGCGTTTTTCTAGGTTGCAGAATTGTTTCAACCATTTGAAATGCGATGACTCTATAATCTAACATAAACGAAATTGTCTATTCAAAAATAATAAGGTGTTGTCCCACGCACCGCTCTCAGTTTCTCGCTCATTCCTAATTGGAATTAAATAAGTCAGATTGTTTGAGTTACACTACACCTCCTCGATTTGATGAATTGCATTTTTTCGTATGTGACCTAATAAGTTAATTAAAAAAAACAGATATTCATGCATAGACCACGCCAAGAAATGGTGCCTATCTGTTTTTGAAAATCATTCCGATCCACGAACGTGATAAATTTTATTATAATGCAAACTACATTTCTCGACGTAGACGCAGCACGTGGCAGCTCCAATTTTACACCATTTACTACTAATTCTATACTAATTCTCTTCCAAAACTTACGAATACACCCAGTCCTCTTTTTACGCGATTTCGTATACATATATTCATTCAAAAATATATTACAAGATGTGATGAGCCTGTAAAAAATCATGGGATTTTTTGAATCTCTAACTTTATTAAAAATCAAAAATTATTAACAATTTGATCACGATAGATTAGTTTATTTGTTCACTTCCCCAAAAAATGTATCTTTGGCGACGTATCCTAACCAGTGACACCGCCCCGTACTTATAGGGCGGACAGGGGTCTTCAAAACCTGTCTGCAGACTCTTTTTATTCATGCAAATTTAATATGTATTATCTCCTAAGGCATTCAAAAATAATTTGTCATATTTGTTTGTTACCGTTAGAAGTAAACAAAAAGTGGGCGATGGTTAGAAAAAAGAGCGTCACTCGGCCTTCCCCGGGAGGAGTCGTTCGCCGACGAAGCGGCGACTTAGTCCGAGATTTACGACCCTATCATAAAATCACTTACTGAGTTTTAAATTGAAATTGTATATTTTAAATCTGTTTGTGTTTGTGTAACTGTCTTCGAGGAATTTATAAGTGTAAACTAACTGCAATTAAAGAGAAAGTATACTGAATACGACCGGGTTTTAATGGAAGACGAAGGAACCTGTGAATGATCCTTTGTCGCCACGCCGGACTCGGGGCTGTCGAAGTGTATTGACGCTCCTCCACCTTCACCATCGAGAGAAGAAGCGAATTTTACACTCTCACCAGATGACGTAATTTGAGAAATTACACCCGGTGGCAAAACCAGCGGAGCGAACTTAAGGCTAGTTCAAACCGCACTCTTATTTTGTATTTCACACGAATTTAAAAAGCCAATTTTAGTTTCCACAGGATGCCCTCGACGTAACTGAGGGACTCTGGCATATCACAGGAGGAAGCAAAGCGATTGTCGGATGACAGGGAATCATTGACGCGCCGCGTAGTGAACATACAGATGGCCTAGTTACATAGTGATACAACTAGAAATTGGAAGCTTTGAGATATGGCCGATCAAAGTATTGACTCATCTAAACTGACTCGTAAAAAGTTCTCTTTTATTCAAATAGGTGGTCAATAGTTTATAGTTTTAGGATTAAATGTTGTTTTTTTATGGAAACGCCACGATTCACAAAAATGTATTTTCACAATACGATATTTCGATATGGATGTATATGTAACTGAGAAATTATTTAATTTCGCTGATTTCCATATGCAAATATCTGTCTTTTGAGAGAAAACCTGTACATTTTACAAGCTGTACTTTTGTGGAACTGTAGAAGAGCAGTGTTAGAATATTATGGCTAACTTAACTGGACCTGGGACATCGATATGCTCAACATAGCGAGCGAATGTGATCAAAGAAGTATTAAAATATGGCGATAAGAAATACGTTTCACGCTTCTCTTAACAAAGGACAACTTAATTAATAATATGTTGCAAGTTGCAACCTGTTGCGCTGCATTGGTTTGCCAATCCACCGTCTGACAGTTGGGTAATCAATACATATTATCTCAATAATATCGATTTGTAGCACAAAACATGCAACGAAGTGCGACAAAAAAATCATAACTCGTTTTAAATGCACTCGTATTGATAATAATATGTAATATCTACGATAATTACTGAGGTTTTGTCATATTGCATATTAATCTATGATATTTTTGCTGTCATAAATTAATCTTGTATCAAGATATCAATTTTCATTTGGCAAACAAGTTGTACGCCTCTCTCGTTTAATGTAATTATAATTGCGACATTTATAAATGCATAAATAGATCCTTATATATCGATGGCGTCTTGGCAAATTAGTGTAACCCTAAAAATTGAAATAGTTCAGGGTAAAAAGTGTTTTTATCGATGGCCTAATGATGGAGTGTCGGATAATAGTGACTTCCATCAAGTGGGGGTCAGAGTTTTTGAACCTGAAACCAATGTAAAATGATGTTCCCTACCAAAAAGTGGTCAATTTATTTTTCTAATTTAAATCATTTGGCCGAGACTTTAAAATGAGATCTAATCATTAACTCATTTTCGTTTTTTATGAGGGTTACATCAATTGTTCAAAACACCGTCGATATTACTTATCACTTTAAATCTCTTATTATATCCTTCCTTAAATATTGTAGATAGATAATTTAATTATGAGTTGGAGGAACCCATCCTTAAAAGAATGCGATAATATTTTTAATTAAATTGAAATCAATATGTAAACTTTAGTGTAAAATTAATGTTCATAACTTTGTTATTCCACTGGTTGTGTTACTAAATGTGACTTGTGTTTTGCCTCTTTAATAATCATCTTCAGACAACTGTACCGCAAGGTTCATCAGGTCATCAGCGGGCTTCCAGAGCAACGGAGTCCATCCGTTTGGAAAAAGAACTCCCTTAGATTATCCGCAGCATATGCTGAAGACAGTATTGTAACCACAAATTGAAACTCAACCTATAATCACTATAATCCCGTGCATGTAACCATGACATCTTACAGGAGAGCGTCTCAAAGATTCAAAACCCGGTTGTAAAGTAACGTATGCATTCATCTTCTTCAAAATTGAGACAATGCTATTATTTTTAATTTAGTTTCATATTTTATATAAAGTTTTACTCAAAAATTAATAGTGTTTGAGATATTATAGATACGACATTGTATTTTGGATTTTAGGTAAAGATATTTCGTATAAGTTGCTAGTTATGTGTTTATATTTTACGAAAAAACGGTGAAGTAGGTACTATTTCCTATGCTGTTTGAAGCGTACCTATATAACTAAGTGCGTAGACAACGAAAACGCAAAAGGCGTATAATCACGCACTTACGTGATTGTACGTAGGGAGTGTCGAAACAATCTATTTTGTGCGCAACTTTCTATGGGTACATAATATTTATACATGCGAATTTGTGTGAGTGCGCACCTGTCTTTTATGTAATTGACGTATGCACATAAGTGATGGAAAGTTTTGTTGAAGTATTTTGTCAAACTTTGGATTTTTATGTTTTCCTCACTTGGTCGCAATTTCGACTTATTGTCCATTCAAATAATCATAGATATCGAATGTGGAAAGTAAAAAGGACGTAACCCACACAAAATTGTGTATATACCACACAAAACGTGTATTAAATTGTATACATTGGATACGTCTTTTTACCTTTCTACTGTCGATATATTGTAAATATATGTGTAAATAAATGTAGTGTATTAACACTTTTGTGTGAGTTATACACAATATTGTTTGGTGTGTGTTACGTCCTTTTTCCTTTCTGAAGTCGATATGTAATAATTATTTTGATAGATAATTAATTTTAAGATATCGCGTTCATTCGATTAACGTTTTTTTACTTTTACCTATACAATCGATTCAGCAATTGTCGCATGTAAGTTTGTAAAACACCGACGTACACGTATAGAAATCTTCTATTGAATTTATCGTGCTATAAAAACATATCAATTTGCCATAAACTAATACAAAGATGCAAATTTAATGATCTATGTCATCGCCTTTTTTTGTTTTATTGCGATAGCTAATAAAATAAATTAGTTTGGGATAAATAGCTTACAATCGAGAAAGTGTGGGAAAATCTGCCATGTCCATTTTCAACGCAATCTTATTATAATTATGCCGTTTTTAAAGCGACTGTCAATTAATTGATCGTTTTAATGGCTTCCGCCAAAAAACATGCAACTCATCGTCGTATTAGCATTAAAATGGGTGATAGATGAAGTTTTATAATAATATGAAAGAATTTTTATCAAATAAATGAAAGTGTATTTTTGGGAGACGATTTGAACATTCAAACCACAACATTTAAGGGAGATGGCACACCGACTGTAGTGCGTGGAACTTAAGAGCGCCACCCATAGCGCGCCGACATTTGCTTTTTTGACTTTAGCGCGCCGACTTTTGCGCGCAATATAATATTATTTTGTATTATTGACTGCTCATCTAAAGAAATTTACTTACATAAATGAGAACTTGTATGTTAAAATTACATCTTATTTAAAATTAATTAGTACCTAAGATACAAAGTCTTACAACTCAAAATGCATAGTTCTGAAAGGGTTTAATCTGAGAAGACCCCGGATCAGAAAATCTGCCTGAAATTATCATTCAAGATGCCGTTTTTAAAAAAACACGACATTTACATTTATTGATTGTTTTAATACAAATGGAATTTTTAAATCAAAACACAAAACAAAACAAACAGTTCACATCGCAACTCACCTCGTCGTCCGACTGAGCATTAAAATGGGAGCTACCCTTTTCCGATAGATGGGGCTTCTTAAAGAAGAGCGTTTCTTATTATACTTAAGAAAACCAGGGTGTGTCAAAGCAATAATCACAGAAAAACAAGATACAATATACAATGAACACAAAAAATCAAATTTAGCGCGTCGAGATGCCACAACCGACTTCATGTGCGATTTTAACGGGCGGTGGTATAAATTTTCCTACGCCAACAGGCGTCCTGTCGGCAGCATCTCCCTCCGACTTTTCGCTCGGCGGGGCAGGTGTGTCGGCAGCATCTCCTCTTCACAGGCAGACGGCCTCATCTTCTCCCGAGAAGGCATCCGCAGCATCCTCGCTCGGCAGGGCAGGTGTGTCGGCAGCATCTCCTCTTCACAGGCAGACGGCCTCATCTTCTCCCGAGAAGGCATCCGCAGCATCCTCGCTCGGCAGGGCAGGTGTGTCGGCGGCATCTCCTCTTCACAGGCAGACGGCCTCATCTTCTCCCGAGAAGGCATCCGCAGCATCTCGCTCGGCAGGGCAGGTTATTAGCGTCTTCTCGTCTTAACAGGCAGCTTGAGTCGCAAATCTACCAGCCACAGTAGGCCTCACTCGTTGAAGACAAAACAGGCACAGCAGGCCTCACAGGTTGCAAATATAACAGGCACAGCGGGCCTCACGGATTGCAAACAAACAGCCACAGTAGGCGTCACTCGTTGACAACAAAACAGACACAGCAGGCCTCACAGGCTGCAACTCTACAGGCACAGCGGGCCTCACGGATTGCAAACAAACAGCCACAGTAGGCCTCACTGGTTGAAAACACAACAGGCCCAGCAGGCCTCCTAGGTCAGCACGAACGACGTCAAGAGCGGCCAGTCGAGAAATAGGGCTTCGTGAAAGTAACAGAGGCCAGGCACCTTTCACCGACGACTCCCGCCAGTTTCGCCTTTGAAGCTGGGGTTTCGTAGTAAGACGCCGGGAAGCTGACTGGTTGTCTGGTCCCGATCTTGAAGTCCACCTTCAGGGCAGGGTCCGGATTCTTAGTGTGCGTTCGGCGATTTGAAATTCTTGAAGTTACGTTAAAATTCGGTTGGGCGCCATGAACCACAGTTCAAAGCCACTGCATCTTCAGAGCATGAGTCCTCAGGGGTGAATCCTGAGGTGTCACAAACCATCAATGGCCACTAAGTTGGGCGACAAAAATGAGAAGACCCCGGATCGAAGAGAGGCGAGCGGCTGGTTATCCGTAGTCCTGGAAGGGCTGATCTCAGACAAACACCATTTCAGATCCGGTTTAGAAAACTTATTTATTATCCATTAAAGATGCAGTGGTTTAACATTACACAAATATATAAATCTTAACACATAAAATAGATTCTACATTTACATTTACTTAGCAACTGGATTTACTTTAAGTTTTAATACAAATGACACAACGAATTTAAATTAAATCCAACGCAAATCAAAACACAAAAACAAACAAACAGTTCACATCGTCACATCACTTTCGTCGCGACGAGACCTCGTCCGTCCGACTCGGCAGCTCGTCATCGACTGTCTACAAAAATTCAAAAAAACTCCGTGCCAAGTTGGAGCTACCCTTTTCCGTAAAAATGGACTCGAAGCCCGGGGGCTTCTTAAATGCCTGACAACAAGAAAGAGCGTTTTCTGCGAATTATTGCTCTTTGCCGCAGGCCGATTTCAGTTCGGGACATTAATGACACTTATACTTAAGAAAAACCAGGGTGTGTCAAATCCTATACTGAACATCTATTTTTTTGTAGATTTTAATCAAATTCTAGGATTATCTAAAACATATATTTATAATACTATATGCTCAATTTTACTTTTAATAAAATTAAAATTGATAACATAGTTATTCCACTGGTTGTGTTACTAAATGTGACACGTGTTTCGCTTCTTTGAGAAGCATCTTCAGACTAACTATATCGTAAGGCTATTTATTTATAAGGTGAAATGAAGAGTACGGTGGGTTTGTTTCCTTCTACTGGGACTGGAGAGGGGGTAATACACAAACGGTAATAGTACTAATTAAAAATTAGTTACTAGTGTTTGGAGGTGAAAATTCCAAAGGAAATAAATTTAATAGTAATTTTAATAAGTATTGAGCCACCTACCCTATTCAAAATGTTATTTACTTATAATCAATTACTGTTGATGGTTTTATTAATTTCTAAAAACTCTAAACTATTCATTTTAAAACATTTTTTATTTAGTCGGTATTTCCACGTTATTATTTTTATTAAAATTATTATCATTTTCAATTAAATGATTCGGAAACTCTGGTTTATTATTACTTTTGAGACATCTTATATAATGTTCTTTAATTCTAATATTAAAATGTCTACCTGTTTGCCTTACGTAAGAAGCTTGACAGTAAGTTGTCACAAGAGATATATGTATATGTCACACTGAGACAATGATTTTACTAGATCTTTATTATTCAATTTACCTAAATTATTAAATGTATAAAAAACCGGTTGTAAGGTATCCGGCAACAACTTTAATGACCATTTTAATGATAATATACCGCTGAATTCATCGAAAATATCAATTTTATTGTCTTATAATTATTAATAATAGAAGTTTTCGGAGGTTTTCACAAGATTTTCGTAGTTGTTACAGTTTGGATAGTAATAAATAACCACTTGCTGCATTTTGAATCTTGTAGATATCGGTGTTCTAAGCATTTTCTCGTACTAAACACAAAACTGCAAATTTTTGACTTGTTACACTTTGGTATCGAATATTTCTTAATTATATTGCAGGACTGGGTAGTCGGAGCCTCAGTCATGTCGACGGTGTCCAATTGATGTAACACTCTAAATTGAAATTGTTCAGGAGAGAGTAAAAACTATTTTTATCGAAAACATAATATGATAAGTTGCGTTACGAATCTTTGAAATCCTGTAAATTATCATATTTGCAGATAAAGGACTATACGTAGGGAGTGTTGATATACTAGTGACTTACATCAAGTGGTCGGGTCAGAATTTTTAAACCTAAAGCCAATGTAAAATGATGTTATTCATCCAAAAAGTGGTCAATTTATTTTTCTAATTTACATCATTTGTACTAGACCTGCTCTGTCGTCTTTAACTTTTCATTTTCTGTGATGTGTATCTAGTGCACATAGCATGTAATGATTAAAATATATCTATACATATAATAAATACTGCGTTTAGATTTTAGGTATTCCTCCGTTGTACATTTACGCATTCAATAACATAATAATAATTTAAGACATCAACTGAGGGTGCTTGATGGAATTTCAATATCAAATTTGGATTATTGAGATTTTGTACACTTCCATGTATTTTGTCACTAACGACCCGGGTTTCGCCTTTCGGCATCTTCAGGCATTCGAGCACACGAATGGACTCGAACTCAGTTTATTTTTTTATTTTTCTGTTCTTGGTATGTTTTTCAATAATATGTTTCATAGATGTCGCAATATATGGTGACTCTATGATTCATAGCAGATATTCTCATTAGTTTATCATAAACTTAATCTTCGTTCAAGATTAGATAGCAGGTTCTTGTGACAGAGGTTGGTTTTGATTGTGTAATATTTGTGTTCAATAACTAATATATAATTGATATCATAGATAAAAAATCGTAAGTTGAATGAAGGTAGGGCTTTCTATCGCGGGATCCCGGTTAATTAGTTAATGGCCTTAATTTATTGGGTCAGTAACCATTTCGATTTTTGGTAAGTAAGAAATAATAAGGGGTCAGTAATTAATCAATAAGACATCGAGAGAGTCGACGGGTTTAGGAAATTGGGGGTACACATTACGGCAGATGGCTATCCGTGTAAAGAGCTAGCAATCCGATGAGGGATAGCTGGAGCAACCTTCAACTCAATGCGGGAAATCTGCGACTCACGCTTTAACTCGGTCAGAACCAAGTGCCACTTGTTCAACGCGTGAATTATGAACTGCTTTTCGGTTGCGAGTCATAGTACCTCACCAAAGCACAGGGTAACCGTAAAATATTGTGCTTTGAAAACAGATGGTTGCGGCGAATACTAGGAGTACGGTGGTTTGACTTTGTCAGGAACCTGAAGGTAAGAGAGAGGACGAACCAGCTCCTTATAAGGTCCAAAATAAAAAGCGACGATGGAACTGGCTTGGACATTCGCTGCGTTTGGCCCAGGGGAGGCTGAATCCTGCCGGTCTCTTTTACCAACCGGATGGACTCCGTCGTCCTGGAAAGCCGTTGATGACCATCCATAGTATGTACTCCGAGGAGCTACGGCAGCTGACTTGGGACGAAGCATGAAGACTAGCGAAGGACAGAGAATCTTGGAAGAGAAGTGTGATGGCCATATGGTCCGAATAGGGAGTTTAGTTTAAAATATATAGTTTAATATAAATATAATATATAGTTTAAAAAAGATGGTTAATAATTTATTCAATAAATTGTCAGTACACACTGTTGATAAAATAAACAGTCAGTAATTCATATAAAATATTTCATATATTTGTATAAAACGGTCAGTGGTTTTAATTAAACCTAACCTATTTATTTGGCAATTATCTACTGACCAAATTATTAACTGAGATCAGTCAGAAAAAACTAATTCCATAAATGTTAATTCCATAAGGAATTAGTTTTTTTTACCATGTCCGCTCCCAACGTGGCTCCCAACATATGACCTCCTAATGGATGTATCTCAACATAAGTTTTCTATGATAACTGCTCGTTACTCAGTTTCTGAACCTCTCTTTTTTCTAAGAGAGTAGAGATAGAAGGATAGGGCTATGGCGGGACTAGTGGTTAGCTAATCGCTCTCGCTACCCCCCGTTTTTGAGAATCGGAAGGGAGGGAGGGAGTTTTAGACATCGCAAACATTCATGACTCGATGAACCCGAGATATCCGTAACCGTAGCCAACGACTTTACCAACTGCGCCACTGAAAGTGGTTAGTGACCAAATAATTCATTGCTTTAGTTAATTTTGGTATTGTCAAAATATCAATCACGGATTTCAGTATTCACTGTTAATATTAAAAAATAGTTAATATTTCAATTTAACTACGTACTATGTACGTATTTTTTTATTAATTACTATATATATCGCATATCTGGTAGTATAGCATTTAAAAATCTCGATTCTACCTTCGATACTTGTTCAAATTATCCTTTATGTTGGTAGTAACACTAACTGTACGTTGATTGAAATGAGGGGAAGTTGATTTATTATGATAGGGAAGTCCCACGCGTAAACCTGCCAACTGTAAACGGCGGTATTTTCCGCGTTAAAAGTTAACTGCGCTTTTGCACTTCGGTTCAAATGGTGCCATAAAGCGAGCAGAATGGGTGCCAAGTTAGCGTTAAGTGCCGAACCGGGATGTGGGAACAGGACCGCCGGGTATGCGAGTGGGCAGCGTCCCACGGTTGACAGGCGGCGTTCGGTGATTGCAATTCGTTTTGCCAGAATGAACGATAATTATAAATAATATCCAAAATAATACTTCAATATTATATTTTATTGTAACTCCTGGGGTTATGGTCACTTTGCTTCCAAGCTCTTCCAGTTTGGCCGCTTGCTAGATAGTACAATATGTTTCAGGATGCTGATCACATCCTTTGGAAATGTCCAGACATGGAAAATGAACGGAAAAATTACTCGAGAAGCAACGACTGTACCTAGACCCTGGATCTAGCCCATCATTACTCGAACGATACGGCGCTTTATTGCGTATAAAAGAATACAAGGGAAACGCCATTTACATATCGGTGCAGCAGTATAATCAGAAATATTTCCTAAATATTAAATATCCCAGAATGAGGCACAACAGTAATGCTCCATAAGAGTCTCGAATCTGAATTGGAAGGGATTCCTTTACTGTCTCCTCCTCGACTAGATCGTTACATTCATAATGTTCATTAAATTGCATCTCGTAGTGTAGCAATGGATGCTGCTTTGGCAGAACCGATCGGATAATTCTTCTTAGGGCAGGCATGCTTGTATTTTTTTTCCGAAAATAAAGTGACGAATGGAGATAACCAAAGTATTGACTCCTGATTTCTGGACCAGCCAATTGATATCTGGCCATGTTCACTTCGCTGCCAAGCTCTTCCAGCTTGGCCGGTTACTAGATAGTCCACTATGTAAATGTGGCAATATGATCACATCCTTTGGGAAAGTCCAGACATGGACAACGAACGGGGAAAATTGCTCAAGACGATACGACTGTCAGTCGGATCTATCGGCCCCATCGATCATGACTACTTGGTTGTATCTCTGACAGATAATAAAACTTTCAAAGAGTTTACGGCGTCGTTTGGAAAGCGATTGGAATACAATTCGTAAATAAATTAAACATTAGACCGTTTTTTAAGATTATTATTTGTAACTTAACTTCCTGCACACTAGACTGCATTCATCCAGGTGTTGAGGAATTTATCCTCGGACATTCCTACCAAACATTTGAAACGTGTTTACGCTCGGTCAGTAATTTTTGTTACGCCAAACGTAATGATGTTTGTATTTGCTCTATATATGTTCATTAAGTTGGTACTTCATCACAGAGACTAAATGAGTAACAAAATTGTTTTCACGAAATAAACGTCCTTCGTCCTGGAAGGCCGCTGATGGATATCCATAGGATGTAATCGCCGAAGCTACGGGACGCTTGGGATGACCCGGTAGAAAGCTAGGGACAAAAAACCTTGGAGCCACCGTGTGGCGGTTGTATACTCTGAGTAGGAAGCGGACATGGTTAAAAAAAACATTAATTCGATCGTAAAGTTAGTGGCTACCTCTTCTAAACCAGTGATAAACTAAAATGTATTTAAATATATTATTCTGACGGGTCGGTTGCGGATGTTTCGGGTTCAAATCCCGGTACAGACAGTTTCATAAATTGATTTTTAATCGATTTATGGGTTTCTGTTCGTAGGCATGAATGTTTGTGATGTCTAGAATTTCTTCCCACCCATACATACAATCCTGAAAACGGGGCATAGCGAGAGCGATTGGCTGACCACTAGTCCTAGTCTCTTCGAAAAAGAGAAGTTGAGCAACTGAGTAACAAGCAGTTCTCGTAGAATAACTTATGTTTGGATACCTCCATTGGGAGGCCATATGCTCCAAATTAGAAGCGGAAATGTTAAAAAAACAAGTTCTGACAATGGCGTGAAGCCGAAAAAGCTTTCAACCAATGCAAATAATTATTTCCTGTTGAACCAAATACTTTGATATAATTTAAGATATCGACCGACGGTGCTTGTTGGAATTTCAATATCAAATTTGAATTGCTGAAATTTTGTACATTTCCATTTATTTTGTCACTACCGACTAGGTTTTACATTTCGCTACCTTCAGTTGACATTCGTTATTCGTTGACATGACGTCAGTTCGATCATTCGTGTACTCAAATGCCTGAGGATGGTGAAAGACGAAATCCGTCATTCCGAATTAAAATTTAAATACTTTTGATTTTTTACCTTTTTTTTGTTTATCTCCCTTTCACTTGAATATTTGGATATAGTATGGATGAAATAGATCGATAAATAAATCGACAACACCAAAACATGGAATCGTAAAACAATGACTTACGATATGTTAAAATTAAGCCGACGATATCTAATTTCAAGAAGAGGAATAAATAACAATTGCTTTCCGAGCGGTCGCTGATTAACTGCATAATTTATGGTCTCACTCCTTGAGATGGACCGCCGTAAATTTTAATTCTTTTTGAATTTCCCGGACACTTCAATTAATTTCGCTCCGTTCCGTATGGATCTCCAGTAGGGATTCCAACTATTCGAATATCGAATAGTAAAACTGAAGCGAGTAAGAAAACAATATTAAAAATTCTATTTGCTTAATTTGTAACATAAAATTATATACACGAAAATAAAATTTGCAGCTGCGTCGGATTAGTCGAACGGTTTTTTTTATAATTACTAAAATTACGACATGTTTAAAGGGGGTTTTTTTTTATCCACGAGTCATTCGTTCAACTCAAGTATTATGATTTATGATAAGATACTTGGAGTTGAAAAAAGACTAAAAAAACCACTACCGAACTGTGATGTGATCTCTCGTCGACTTTGTAAAATATTTTATTATTATTTTTGAGTTTTTACCATGTCCGCTCCCATCGTGGAGCATTTGCCCTTTTTCTACGAGAACTGTTTGTTACTCAGTTGATCAACCCCCTCTGTTACGAAGAGAGTAGCGATAGAAGGAACTATCCCAGCACTAGCTTGCACAGGGATGGTGGTTAGCTAATCGCTCTCGCTATGTCCCAGTGTTAGGATCGGATCGGTGGGAGGGAATTTTAGAAATCACAAATATTCATGACTACGAACAGAAATCCATAAATCGATTGACAAATCAATTTATGAGACTGTCCGCACTGTGAGTTGAACCCGAGACATCCGTTACCATAGCCATCTTCCTTACCAACTACGCCACGGAGCCGACATGGAATTAGTTACTGACCAAATAATTAATTGCTTTAGTTAATTCCGGTATTGTCAAAATATCAATCGCTGGATTTCAGTACTCACTGTAATTCATCTTCATCCGTCAACGTCGTTAGCTACTGCACCACGGAGCCGACATTAGTAGTAGCCGACGGTTGCCCTAATATTCGAATAGTTAAAAAATGACCTAATGTATTCGGATATCGTATTTATATTCGAATATTCGAATTGGTATCCCTAATCTCAAGCCAAAATGGGCGAATTAAATCATTTTTTTGGTGTGCACTGTGTGTTACAGCCCGTATAGAATTAATATTTAGTGCCGATCGATCATGACATGCTCGCCAGCTGTGCCAACTCCAAATTTGGACCGTCCAATAATTTAATCTTCGCGTGGGTCGCTCTCATTGATGAAAAAAACAAATATTGTAGTAGGTACAAACCGTTTTTTGGGCGTGTGCTCAAATAACTATGTAATTGTGTTTAATTGATATGTCTGTAATAATTACCTTTTTTTTCGATTCAGATAGACACAATCACTTATACTAATGGCTGGTTCTGTGACTGAATGGTCAACGGTCTAGTTGCGTTCTACACGGACTCCAATCCAACTGATCATCGGATTTGTTGGTCCAGTCGGTCATTCCGACATGGTTGAATATCTTACAAATTACAAGGCTTTCGAAGAGTCATATGGAACTCAACAATTCATAAGTGAGTTGTATAAAAACAAACAATTAAACCAACAGCAAATCGGTCAGAGCCTATTCAACGCGTGTATTCTGACTGTGCTGCTTTTCCGTTGTGTGTCATGGAACCTCACTAAGGCACAGAGTAACCGTATACTGTGCTTCTACAACTTCTTGGGGGTACGGTGGTTTGATTATGTCAGTAAATCGGAGGTAAGAGGAAGGACGGACCAGCCTCTTATTACGTCCATAATAAAAAAGCTCCCTATTCAGAGCACATGACCATCACACGGTTCCTCGAAAGTTTTCTGTCCCCCGCCAATCGTCTTACTATCTGCCGGGTCATTCCAGCGTTCCTTAGTTACACCGAGTACATCCTATGGATGGTCATCAGTGGCCTTCCAGGGTGACGGAATCCATCCGGTCGGTAGGAGGGACAGGCAGGATTCAGGCAACCCTGAGGCATCCACAGCACATGTTCAAGCCATGCCCATCGCCGCTTTTTTTGTTTTGGACATTATATTATAAGTTTTGGGATTAAAACATATTTTACTTTATTTTTTACAAAATTGGTTACCTAAATGGCATTCAAATCGTATCCATTTTTATTATTTTGGGAGTTACGAGTTTTGTACCATAATATACTGAAGATAATAAAATTTTGTATACAATAACACTTCTAATAACTATGTAATTTGTTTACACATGATAAGCAAAGACAGATAGTATTATTTTGTAATGAAATTCAGCAATTTCTGCATGACATAGAAGGAAACTTTTCTGTTTTTGATTTGACCATATTTTACTTATCGTGCCATGGTGTCGTAAATTTTATCTTTGAAGATATTTTCGCAATTTTATTTTTAATAGATATAATTAATAATCATAAATTATTCTATTCTGCAAAAAATAATACAAAATTCGAAAAATAAAACACAATTTGTAAAACATAAAAACGTCAACATAACAGACTTCCGGTCAAATGTGAAAATTGTTTACACATTCTGTTATTGATACTCAAATCCACAGTCCGTAAACAATTTTCTGCGTATGTTAAGCCCATGAACACACAGCTGAGAGAGTTTTAACGCGTGCCAGCTAATGATTTGATGAGTACTAAGCCACATCCTATGCTCTTAATTATATTACAATTTTATAGCACAATCAGTTGAAAGTAGACATCGGTTAATGAGTGATTATAATTTCCGATACATCCAACTCTTATCGGATTCACCGCGAGTCATTTGTTTTTTCACTCTGCCAAATATTGAAAAAGCAAACAATTTCAATATTTACATAGAAGTGAATGAGTGACTGAAAGTTTGTGAACGACTTTTCCAGTTGAAAGTGCCGAGCGAAACTGGGCCTGACCTTGTTAAATTGCCTGGGCCTTAAATTGCGTTAAATGCACATTTTAACTAAATCCATTTCCAATGTGGAGCAAACGGACTTCTAATCGTGAATCTTAACAGACGTTATTTGATGACAACTGAAGTCTTTTATATTTTCGGTGTATTCGGTGGTAACTTTGTGGAAATTCAATTAAAATATAAAATAAAATTGATAACTCACTTATTCCACTGGTTGTGCTTCTAAATGTGACACGTGTTTCATCACACACATCCATGCCTACGAACAGAAATACATAAATCAATAAAAAAAATCAATTTATGAAACTGTCCATACTGGGATTCGAACCCGTGGGATTCGCAACCGAAGCCAACGACGTTGACCACTGCACCAACGGATCCAGAAATGATTAAAAGAATCACTTAATTTGAAGCATATAATCACCAATATAGTTCCTATACTTAGTGATAATATATGCCTATGTTTTATATAAGAAGAATTAACTACATATTAATTATTTGTCAATTGAGATTATTTATGTACTAGAATGAAGGTACAGAAAGGCGATACCCGGGTCGTCTGTGACAAAATTTATGGAAAAATTCGAACGGCTCGTCGATATCTTTAAAGAAATCGCCAAAATGTAGCCAAAGTTTATAGCTTCCGCAAAATTTGAATTCGAAATGTGTTGCCATTATTCAAAAATGCAATTAAAAAAAAACACGTCTTTCGCTTGTTTATTTTATGTAAGCGAGATACAAAAAGAAGCGGAACTAGTAAACAGAAGACTATGCTAATTATACTGCCGTTCCAAGACTTTAAGATGGCCAAAAAATGCAAATTCTAATTTCGGGTCATGCCTTGAACCGAAACTTAAGCCCGATGTCTACAGAAACATTGTGGCCGTCAAGTTTATTTGCCGTAGTACTTGCAAAATCTATGTCTGTGTGAGATTGGTCAACGTTGCTGTCTTCAGTTGCGATGTTCATGGGTTTGAATTCCGGTTCAATCGATTTATGGATGTGTATTCGAAGGTAAAGTTGTGATGTATAACATGTCTATAATGGTCGGCATTCATCTGAGTATATTGTGCCCGCACAGAACGCTGTGAGTCATAATTTGCTCAGGTGTTGACGCTTAATGACTTGTTAAAGCGCTTAAGCGTGCTCGCAAATAATTCATTAAACTTAAATTAGTGTCGATATAATAAAAATTATAATAACTTATTCATCTATGCAATTCAGTAAATAAAAAAAGTCAATAAGTGAGAATGCCCGGTCGAAAGGTGGCGAATGATTGGTTACAGGCGTCCAGGATGAAATGGAGGGTCTCAATCCAAACGCCACTTCCGTTCGGTTAATCTCTTTTTTTTAAGATGAAGTGGTTTAATACACAATAATTATTAAATTACAACATACATTTACACTTAACACATGAATTTACATTTAAATTTGAATATAATTGACACAAACAAACGATTTTAAATTTAAATTAAATACAATCTCAAACAAAACAAAACAACGAGCAAAGCATCACCGCGGCTGACGCCATCTTCGTTGACCGCCGGATCCTCGTGACAGACTGCCAAAATCAAAATTAAAAATTCCATAAAGCCCCCCTTCTCTTTGACGATGGTTGTCGACTGATGCCAGCCAGACAGGAGCAATTAGAAAGCGGATAGCCGCCGCTTTCTAATTTCAGCTTATCGCAACTCAGGTAAATGTCTACAGAGAATCCATTGCATTATTAAAAGTGTCCAAACGGCTGTTCTGGATCATTCTAAACCTTCCAAGAAAACAAACAAATGTTCACAAAAATATCAGGGCGCGTCATAAGCTTATTTTAAATCTTCATTAAAATTTTAACACACGCATGCAAATACCTATAAACATGCATAATTAAATTTAAAAATAATAATTAAATTTGCATAGTTTGTATTGGAGTGCGCGCAAACCTGAGCTGAGTGCACGTGGGCTCTAAAATTGATACGTAGACGCGCAAGCACGCTCGCAGCTCAGATAGAATATTGCACAGGTCATGAGTGTTGAATTTTTTCTCCAATTCATCCTCTACGTTTTCCCTATATTTACATTTGTTTTGTTTGTTCCTTCAATAACGTAAGCTTTTCAATGTATAGCATATTAATAGACTTACCAACTGAAGTGGTGTTATTGGTTTATTTTGTAGGTCACATGTGTTTTTTAAATATTGTTTTCAATTTATAAATAATAAGTCTCGTATACCGTGGCAATCGTGCTTAAGGTTTCGTTTTCATTTTCCGACTGATAAAATATATTTTTTTAATCAGTCCGCCGGATAGCAGTGCCTGGCAGTTGGTCTACGTCGGCCGCCCGCGCCCAACATGCCGCACGCAGCGTCGAATTCGCGCCCGGTACACCACGCTGTTTACGACACGATCGAGTAATAATAATAAACACACCATTACCTCGTGTGATAATAATAAAATACCAGTCAAAAAAAATTCGGAACCTGTGGCTAAAGGGCAGATTTTGGACACAAGTTGTGTCCATATTATGCCTCGAGTGTTTTTGTGCTAAATATTCATTATTATATAATTATATTATAAAAATGCATAAACCTTTAAAGGATGTGTCAACTGACAATTCTTGATGAAAAGTCAATGCATTTAAAAAATAAAACACACTTTGATATAATCAGTCAGTTCGGTTCGAGTCCATTCGTGTGCTCGAATGCCTGAAGATGCCGAAAGGCGAAACCCGGGTCGTTAGTGACAAAATACATGGAAGTGTACAAAATCTCAATAATCCAAATTTGAAACACACTCGTGACTATTATGCCTCGAGTGTTTTTGTGCTAAATATTCTTTATTATATAATTATATTATAAAAATGCATAAACCTTTAAAGGACGTGTCAACTGACAATTCTTGATGAAAAGTCAATGCATTTAAAAAATAAAACACACTTTGATATAATCAGTCAGTTCGGTTCGAGTCCATTCGTGTGCTCGAATGCCTGAAGATGCCGAAAGGCGAAACCCGGGTCGTTAGTGACAAAATACATGGAAGTGTACAAAATCTCAATAATCCAAATTTGAAACACACTTTGTTTGTACTACTTCCACATCTTCTGTCCACAATCTGAACCGGTTCCACTTTTCGCGAGCATTATCATCTGAATTTAATTGATAATGCTCGCGATGAGCGAAACTGGTTCTGATCAGAATAAACACGCGAAAGTACTACAAACAAATTGTGTTTTATTTCAAACTAAATACACCTCTTGAAAGGTGTTAACCGTTGAGTTGTTTGTTGATTCACCTTGTAGCTAGCACCATCCGCTACTCACTTTCTTCTTACACCGTGTATTCAGTATCGTAACAAATTTATACGTGTTTCAAATTTTGTACTCCTCTATAAGTTTTATCAGTAACGACCTTGGTTTCGCCTTTCAACATCAATATATCTTTTTCTAGACGAAGTGATAATAATAATTTACTTAATTCTTTATTACATATAAACAATATTTACTCACCGTCAGTTTGAGTTCATCCGTGCACTCGAATGCCTGAAGATACCGATAGAACGAAACCTGTCATCAGTGACAAAGCGTATGGAAGTGTACGATATTTGAAATATTCAAAATTTATTAGCGGTGTATTTATGTCAACAATGTTCGAAGTCGACATGTTAGTTTAAAAAATTTTAGTACCTACCAAATAAAATGCTTTTTTCCAAACTTTGAGAAGCAACCCTGTTAAGTAAATGACAATAGATTTTAAAAAATAAAACACAATTCATTTGTAGTACTTCCACATATTTATAATGATCAGGACCGGTTTCGCTCATCACGAGCATTATCAACTGATGTTGTGGTGATATCATCAGTTGATAATGCTTGTGATGAGCGAAACCGGTCCTGATCATTATAAATATGTGGAAGTAGTACAAATGAATTGTGTTTTATTTTTTAAAATATAATGTCTTTACACCAAGAATTGACAGTTAACACCTTAAATCTGACAATAGAGTAAAATAAGAAAAGTATTCAGCTCTATAAGGTTTTTATCACTTTGTTGATTCGGCTTCACGCCATCATTAGCAATATGGTTAAACTTGATCGACTTGCACAACTATTGCCTTCCGTCGTTCATTAAATGACTCCATCAGGACAAGACTCTTATTTTCTCTTGTCCACCAACCACTGCTTTCCCATCCTTTTATTATACGGCAGTGTCCAGCGGCGAGACAAACGTTAAGCGTATATACAGTTTTGTTTTCCCTTAATTGGGAGCGTCTTAGGTACAACTGCTCAAGACTTGGTGGTGTGCATAAAATCGATCCCTCCACATAAACGAAAAGCTTCTATGGTTTGAGTTCTACTCGGTATCAGAATGACGTCACAAGTTTTTTAAAGGCTGTGTAACTAGCCTTTTTCGCCACCAAGTAAGCGCGACCGATCGGTCCAATTGCAGGTTGGATCGTCTTGTGCAGCTCTCCTTTTTTTCCTCCTTTTGTTCATTAAATCTGCCCTTTCCAAACTATGGGTCGTGGGCGTAGGACTTCTGTGGGTTGCCTCGAAAATTTCCAGTACAGCTTTACTTTATTTTTAAGTGTTTATTTTATACTCTTTTCGCTTAATATAAGTATATATTTGTTTTATATTATATAAGAACACATTATTCGTGATTTTATTAAAATTTTGTCTTTGATACGATTGCAGAATGCAGGTGCATGTAATTTTCTTTTTGCTCCTCTCAATGTGGAGCATATTGCTTCGTAATAGAGGTATCTCAATAGAATTTTTTCCAGGAAAACTACCAGTTATCAGTCGCCCAATCTCTCTTTTTCGAAGAGAGTATGGATAGACGGACTAAGACACGACTAGTGGTTTGCTAATCACTCTCGCTACGTCCCGTTGAAACTGTCGGTATCGGAACTTGAACCCGATACATCCGTAACCGTAGCCAACAACGACGTTGACCACTCCACCACGGACGCAACATAAAAATATATTTATATACTTACTGGATTTCAGTTTTAAGCCGACGATATATATATATATATATATAATAAATTCCAAATAAAGCTTTTGGTAACTGAATTAATTAATTTTGAGAGGTAGGGGGCCGTGGAATGAAATAGTTTGGCGAGCACTGCATTAAATGACTCTCCCTCATGATGAGAATCAATTTAATTCCACATGAAATTTTCGTCAAACTAACGTCCGTACGTGTTTTGAAAGTTAAGCCGACGCTATATGGTTTCGCAGGCCGCCGGGTCAGAACCTCTGTTCAGTGATATTTATGATTTATCTTTACTCATAGTATCATTTCAAATACACCTCCATTCATGTTGCTATAATCGCATCGCCATGTCAGTGATCCGCCGACTGTGTCTGCATAAATAATATTTCCGAGTCGCTAAGTATTTTCGCAAACAAGTACAGCCTTCCTGGTTGCGTGGGGGGTAAATCTAGGCTTTACAAATTCGCGAAATGCTCTGTCTATGGGTGGGTGAAATGGATGCACTTATTTTTAGTTCATGACCACAGCTGCAATCATCATCATCGTCGTCCACGGTCGGCTCTTGATGTAATTGATGTTACTATAAAAAAATACGAAATTAATTATCGATTGGATCTCATACTGAAGACGAGAGCAGGTCTCAACCAAATGATGTAAATTAGAGAAATAAATTGACCACTTTTTGGAAGGGAAACATCATTTAACATAGGTTTTAGGTTGAAAAATTCTGACAACATGATTTACTGGATTTACTTACTTATTCATTCATTATTAAGTCGACTAAGTCATTATTATATCGACACTAAGTCATTATCGACACTAAGTCACTAAGTCATTATTATATCGACACTACCTTCGTATAATTCCGCATCTGCAAACATGAGATTTACATGAGTGGTTTTCAAAGATTCATAATGCAACTCACCATATAATATTTTCGGTAAAAACAGTTATTATTCTCTCCTGAACAATTTCAATTTTGAGGGTTACATCAATTGGCCAAACCATTAGCAGATTTAGTACCCGGCATCGACCGAAGTTTAGTGTGTAATTGTATTTGTTGTAAAAATGAGAAAAATATGGCATAACAGCTTACAGCTGATGCCAAAGCATTATGCGTTTGACAACTATTATATGAGGATGTTAACAGCAAAAACGCCACCTTCAATCAAAGCCATATCGTGCCTACTAACGGATGTATTTCAACAGAATTTTTTTCCAAAAAACCACTTGCTACTCAGTTGCTCAACCTCTCTTTTTCGAAGTGGTTAGATAATCGCTCTTGCTATGCCTCGTTTTTAAGATCGAATGGATGGGATATACTAGTGACTCACATCAAGTGGCAAAATGACGTTTCCGCTCCAAAAAGTGGTCAATTTATTTTTCTAATTTATATCATTTGGCCGAGACCGGCTCTATAAAATCAGACCCAATCATTAATTCATTTTCGTATTTTTTTTCGGCTTACATCAATTGGGAGTTGATATATCGTATCGTATCGTATCGTAAAGATTGTCTCAACTCAATGTTAATAATTTTCGATATTCTGTTTGATAAAATGATCGATGCCTTGTTTCAGACGAAATTTCATGAGCTATAGATATATTTTATCGATTTAGTATGCTCCTACAAGATAAGTGGGAATAAACCAAGATAATATTAATTTTCGCTTATCTATCGATTCTAACGTAATTAGATATGTTACTTTTACTCTATAATTGAGTACATTTTATTGATATCATTATATCGCATAACTTGCTACTATAGCAGGAGCTGTCAAATTGTTAGTTAATATAAACTAGGTTACTCAACGTAAAAAATAAAAAAAGTGACGATGAACATGGCTTGGATATTAGATTCTGAAACCCTAGGGGTGTCTATAACTTATATTCAGCCCGATATGTCTTAATTTTTGTAATAAAGTCCGTAGGCTTAATTTCAAAGAACAATTGATCAATCGATAGATATAATCGAGGTAATTACTTCCTCAGTGACCTAACAAACATTAATTCATCACCCTTACTTGGGCCATTGCAAGAAGATGTAATTACGTATAATCAAATAAATTTCAAAGTATTTATTTTAACAATTAATTAATAATACCATGTATGTTCATTTTCTAGAACAACTCAAAAATACTATTTGTACATTAAGTAAAAGTTATGTAAGATGTTGGCATAAGTGGGACCATATTATGTATTTTGCACTTAGTATGCGCAAGGAAAAGGGTGTTAAGTCTTAAAAATTGAAAAATAAGTTGAATATTCTAAAATAACTACAATCCATATATGCATATAAGAGAAAAGGGACCAGTCGAATTAATGGTGCTTAATTAGTAAAATTCAAGTTGAAACATCACATTTTTCTTCATGTTTCACACAAATGCAAATCTTGTTTTGGCTTTCCTGAAAAGTACAAATTTTGACACAGATATTGTCTATCTCTGCTAAAACAGTATATAAAACTAAGCTGAAATAAGTTTAAACATAGTTCTGACGATGGCGTGAAGTCGAAATAACTGATCAAGAAACTGATTTTTTTAGCACTGAGTACTCTGTTTTTTATCATTTATGCTTCCAGTGTGGAGCATTATGGCCTCCTAATGGAGGTACATCAACAGAAAAGAGTGGGGATAGAAAGATAAGGCTAGGACAGGACTAGTAGTTAGCTAATCGCTTTTGCCATGTTTTTAGGATCGTTTGGGTGGGAGAATGTTTTAGACCAATCAATTTGTGAAACTGTCTGCACCACAGAGCCGACGTTATTTTTACCCTACTGTAACGAAGTTTAATAAAGGAAATGCTATTTCAATCAATATACTGTGAACCAGGATTTCCCAAACTATGTTCCGCGAAAACTTGGAATGGTTATATATGTTATGCTGCTTCAGCTGCAACAAATTGGAACATGTTTGACTACCTATTGATTAAACACCCAACAAAATAAACAAGGCGTTCCGTTAAACTTACATGGTTTGCAAAGTGTTCCAACGCAAGAAGCGTTTGGGAAACCCTGCTGTAAACGGTTTACAATAAATCATTTAAATTAACTCTCTTTGCCACTGGTGTTCACCATCTTGAAGTCTTCCGACACAATGTAAAATGTTGGGTAACTGGTGCTCCATTGTGATGATAAATCGGAATAAATATAATTGAACGTCTCTTTACTCCGAGATGTAAATTCCCACCGTCTGATGTAACCCGAACAACATGTGGCTCAATAGCAGTTGTCGATAACCTTTGACACGGCGAGCCAGCTAGATATTCTCGCGTAAATATAGCGCTGATTAAATACGCGCGAAATTTAAAAAAAATACGTTATTTTGTGTCTTTGATTGATACGTCGGTTATTTTGCGGATGTTTTGTTTAATTTCATTTTTAAATAAAAATTGTAATTGATAACTTAGTTATTCCACTGGCTGTGTCACTAAATGTATCGTGTTTCGCTTCATTAAGAAGCATCTTCAGACTAATTATATCGCAAAGTCATTAATTTCTAAGGTTAACAATGATTCTAATTCTTAAATTAAAAATGAAGGGTAGAGTGGGTTTGTTTCCTTCTACTGGACAATTTTTAGTGGTTAAAATTAACTGGAAATTTAATAGTGGTGAGCCATATGTCCCATTCGAAAACCTATGAAAACTTATTCCATGAAAAAAAGTAGCTATGTCTGCTCCAATGTGGAGCATATGGACTCGTAATGGATCGTATCTCAATATAAGTTTCTCTACGAAAACTGCGTGTTACTCAGTTACTAAAGTCCTCTTTTTGAGAAAGTAATGATGACTGCCTCCAAAGTAAAGTGTAGATGATATAGTCTTCTAACGGAGGTATCTCAAGAGAAGTTGTTCTATGAGAACTGCTTGTTACTCAGTTGATAAATCTCTCTTTTTCGAAAAGAGTAGGGATATAAGGCTAGGTCAGGACAAGTGGTTGGGTAATCGCTCTCGCTTTGCCCCGTTTTTAGGATCGAATGGATGGGAGGGAATTGTAAACATCACAAACATTCATGCCCACGGATAAAAAACCATGAATCTATTGAAAAATCAAATGATGAAACTGTCCGCAACGAGACTTGAACCCAAGACATGCGTAACTGTAGCCAACGACGTTAACCACTGCACCACGGAGACGACTTCTTGCTTAATATCGAACAATTCCTGATAAATTACAAACTTTTGTTTCTTGAGTCCCACAATCAGTATTCGTAAAGGGTTTGTCTTAATTTAAGCTTCGATGGATAGAATCATTAGTAAAAGAATATTCAGCTAGAGTACGTCTATTTTGTTTCAGTAGTTAAATACCGCCAGTATTAAATAGTATCACTGGATAAACGTCGACGGAGATTCGTGATTCATAATGAACGATTCATTCAAGCGATGAGTCATTTTTTATGGTTATTTTCAACTGCATGTGTGTACATAATTAGATAATACAAAATAAACACTACTACACACTTAGCAGAATAATAAATAGTTCAGCGAGTTAAAACCCATAGCAGATGTCTCTATATAAACATTCACAATGTTTCTACAACAATTTAGATTTTAAAACTCGCACTCACAACCTTACGTAACTGACAGTTTCCTCAGTGAAGATTCTCATTAAAAACCAGGCAATTGACAGTATTAAGGTGGTAGTGTAATCACTGTTCTTTCTAAACTGCGCTCTTGCGCGGCCGCTCAGCAGTTTTAAAGTTAAATTTAATTTTTGAAGAAATATTATACACATATTAAAAATAAATGGAGTTTTAACCCTTTGCACTCCTTAAAAAAAAAGCTTGTAGCTACTCCTTAATTAATGTAAAGATTGTAATAATATTAGAAAGTTATTGAATCAAAAGGGCGACATATATCCAATAATTAATTAATAACATATTTTATAATAACATCGTGATTACTAAGTTGTAAGGTATCAAATAAAAAAAATGTGTTGTATTTAAAACATTTCAAAGTGTGATGTCTTTCAAAACCATTCCTCTGGGTAAAGGCCAGGTTTCCTCTCACAAATGTCTCTTTTCTTCCTCCTGGAACCTTCCTGTTGGAACATACCATACTGTCCATATGTTTTTTTTTTTAATATGAAATGGATGCGTCCATTCAAGCACTGGTCAGTGTCACCTGTAGAAAGTTGTGGTATATAATGCTCCATAAATTTAATTATTTATTACTACAATACTAATAATGTTTTTTTAAACCTAATGTCGCAATCGGACAAAACACATCCTGTGCAATACCAATAAATGGTACTTGAAAGTAAAAAAAGGCAGTAAAATAATCGTAAATTATACAAATATAAAATTAAAATTGATAGATTAGTTACTCCACTTGGTTTATCACTAACGTGACACATTGTCACAGTGTAGCATATACCGCCTGGCTTGTGAAGACTGTCAAGCTTCCTATGTAGGACAGGTTTTCTTTTTGTTTACTGAAAGATTTTTCACAAAATGTACTCCACATACGTACATTTTGTGGAAAATCGCCAAGATCGTGTTTAGCGACTCAGCGACCCATATGACACCTGGTAATATGTAATATATTTAGGCTTCATGTTTCACATGCAAAATACAATGAGTGATTTTTGATTTAAGTTTGAGTTTTTTAACTAAGTGCCGTGTTTTAAAAATTTATTTCAGATGAAAACGAATTAAAATATGAATTCAAACGAATGAAACGAAAAGTGTGAAATGTAAAATGTGTTTGATAAATCGATCAAATCGCTTCATATTATAATTCTAATAGTATTTAAATAATCTGAAAATAAATGACATTGTTGACACACTACGATAATGCAGTGATTCTTTATAAAAGTGTTGAATCAATTAAACATAAGTGCCGAGTGTAAGTGATTCATTGATTTGAATCAATTCTACGACTCGTCAATTATACGATTCAGTTGGTAGTGAGCAAAACCGAATTATAAAATTACGGTTTGCAAATGAAAAAAGCATTTTATTCTCTTTTCAATTGGCAGCACTATTCTGTGGAGAATAGGGAGGTATGTATTACATATATATTTTAAGTTTTTAACAGTTTTTGATTGGTATTTTTATTCCAGTTGTAAGTAGGGCTTCGAATCTCGTAATCCCGGGGATATTTAGACAGTACCGGGATTCACTGTAAATGTAGGGCTGCCAGATTTATTGACAAGCAACCCGAGACATTTAATTTAAATTGACTCCTCCTCCCATGTATTATCCGAAATCATATTTCATAATTTGCTTGTAGGACTATTTTTTCACTTTTTTTTATTTTAGACAAAATTATTTAGATTTTACAAATAATTTAGTAGCTGATTTTGTGATCATAATTAATTAAGAGATATAGAGAAGAATTACAATATTATGAGAATTAAGAGTACACTTATACGAATGAAAGTCCTTCCTTATGTAAATTAGTATTTCAGTATTATAGTCGTTTGTAGGAAGTAAACGAAAATTTTTCCCACGTTTTAAAGTGACCGTTGATGACTACGTTTTTACAGAAGATTTGTTTTATTTTTGCATTGTTACAACTTCGTAACTGCGGGGACTCTCCCGAAAGCGATTCCGGACGCCGGGACAAGAGACTCGAAACCGTGACAATCCCGGAATACCAGGACGCCTGGCAGCCCTATGTAAATGACAAAAAATAGTTGATATTTAAAATTAAATATTTCTTGATTAACTACAACGTGTACCTCGGTTTGTTCATGTGTATAGTTTTTATAATCTTATGTATGATAGCCCAGACCGGTCTGTAGGCGCAGATGTAGGCGTTTAATAATTATCACATATACATGTAGGTGTGAAATTTTCCCATGACCTAAGCGTCCGTGGTGTATATAAACAATACACACAATTCCGACGTGACGCAAATGCTGAGGCAAACAAACAACAATCAGTCCGTCAGTATGAAAACTAAAGAACAGGTATTTTACTTCAGACATCCAGTATTTCAATTTCAATACCGTCACCTATGACACGAGTTCCCACTAGTACTTATATAATTAAAATATGTAAATGTATTGCCGTCTCCCTCCTTCTCATATTTTGTTACAGCCGTTTTTTACCAATTTGAAATGGTGGTCAAAGGAGGACCGCTCCTTAAATGGGTGGAAGAGAATATTTTGCTATGGAATTGAAGGACATGGCATGTCCTTCAATCCAAAATGACGACATTGTAGCTAACTATATCGCTAGGTTATTTATTTCTAAGGTAAACAATGATTCTAATTCTTAAATCAAAAATGCGGTAGGGTGGGTTTGTTTCAATACAAAATTAAATACTAGTGTTTGGACGTGAAAATCCCAAGGGAAATAAATTTAATACTGGTAGGCCATCTGTCCCCAGTTACGGTTGTACTCGGTCAGAACCAAGTGCCAATTATTCAACGCATGCATCCTGGCGGTGTTGCTTTACGGTTGCGAGTCATGGCACCTCACCAAGGCACAGGGTAATCGTATACTGTGCTTTGAAAACAGATGCTTGCGGCGAATACTAGGGTACGGTGGTTTGATTTTGTCAGGAACTCGGAGGTAAGAGAGCGGACGGACCAGCCTCTTATTACGCCCAAAATAAAAGAGCGACGATGGACCTGGCTTGGACACGTGCTGCGGATGCCCCAGGGCAACGGATATGGTTTTAAAAAAAGCCATCTGTCCTATTTAGTAAAAAACATTTCTGAAATCTCGCATATACAATTCTGTCCGTACCATTATCTCTAAGCATTGTTTTGCATAATTTACATACATGGTTTTAATTTTTTTTATTTTTCTGTTGTTTCAGCGTCGGAAAGAAATGCAGGATGGGAGCGCCCAAACTGGCGCTAGATCCAGGCTAGGGTAAGAAAGAATCAAATTAAATTTCTGAATTAATTAATCTAAATTTTAGTATTAGTAATTTCTAAAAATCAATCCACCTCAAAATATCGAAGATTATTTGTACGATTAGCCAAGACGCAAACCATATTATGATATCTTAAAAACTTGTCAATGCTTGTCATAGATGGCAGTATAAAAAATATTTTTTTTACCTGATCAACATTTTTTTAAATATTTATAACACATTTAAAAGTATATTTTCTTGCCATTACCATATGGGGATATAGCTCAGTGGTAGAGCATTCGACTGCAGATCGAGAGGTCCCCGGTTCAAACCCGGGTGTCCCCTCACAAAATACATTTTGATACATTTTAATAATAATTACATATATTATTGAATATTATTATAATTAAGTCGTCGTGGGCGTGTTTTACAAGGCTGCTAAGATTTATTATCCATAATCATTCTTAATTTAAAAGTGCTAATTGTTTTAAAACATACAATGTAATAAGTTATTGTTAAAGTATTTATAATAGCTTCTATGATTGTAAAAACTATAGTCTATGGATTTGGAAATTGGATTACATTGGATTATTTAGTGTTGTCCTGGATTGTAAACAAGAAATAAAAATTATTACTGAATCTTAGGAAATTATACAATGTGCTAATTTTGAAGCTACGGTTGTAAGGAAGTTACCAGCATACCCATTTATGGTAGAGGTTTCTTTTCTTATGATTTAAAGATATTGCCAAACTTCAATTGGATTAATTTCCATTTATTAAAAGCTTATAATTATATGTGAAAGGAAAAGTAACAAAATACAAAGAAATGAAGATGGATCCGGTATTTCAGAGGACTGAATACATCTTAGGCTACAAGTGCCTATGTCAGATTTTGACCATTTTGACTTAAGAAATCAGAAAGTATTTTTTCAATTTTCATTCCTTTTAATGGTAGAAATCCCTATTTCAACCGATTTAAAATGAATAAAATACGAGAAAATTTTTAGTGTATGTCAAAATAATGTGTCGATATATGTTACACAAAGAAATGTCAATGTTGACATAAGTAACTCATATTTTGGGATTTACTAGTATATGAAGTGTCTATCTTCACATAGGCAGCTCTAGCACAAAAAATCACCACAGTATTTGGCAACAATAATTTGAAAGATAAAGATAAATATTTTTATTGAGAAATATACAATCGCATGTACTGAACAATTTATAAATATGACATATGCACTCGAAGCATTAGGTCCCATATATAAAAGAAATTATCGAAAACACAATTGTAATATAAGATTGATTTCTTTGTTAATATAAAAATATATTGCAATTATCCAAGTTATCTTTGCTTTTTAAAATGGTATTCCAGGTGTAATTTCCATAAATGTTAATTTTTTTAAACCATGTCACCTAATGCGGAGTATATGGCCTTCTAATGGAGTATCTTAACAATGGCTTTCCTACAAGAACTGCTTGTGTCAAGTTGCTCAATCTCTCTTTTTTAATAGAGTAGGGATGGGTGAATTGGGCTAAGGCAAGACTAAGGTTAGCTAATCGTTCCCACTGTGCCCCGAGTTTTGAAATATTTATGTACAATTAACAAAGGGTCTTATCAACAAAATGTCATGAAACAAAAATGAAATTATAGTAATTTATTTCCAATATTCGAATTATATTATTTAAGAATATTTAATTTTTCAAAGAATTTTTGTGTTGTGAAATTCTGATCTGAAGGATTGTTGTTAGATGTTACAGCCATTTTAAAATGGGCAAAAAGGGGACAATTTCTGTGTACTGATAGTTGGGAAACACTGCTCTAGGCTTCCGGTATACAATCCAGCATTTATCCACTATACAATCCAGTAATTCTTTCCATGACGTTTCAATACATTTTGTAGCCATTGCTGATTGGCTATGAAGCAATAAATTTTTACTTTACCTAATCAGCAGATTTTTAATAGTGTCATTATTTAAAAAAAAAATAATTACCCAGCCATTGTCACAAGGGGATATAGCTCAGTGGTAGAGCATTCGACTGCAGATCGAGAGGTCCCCGGTTCAAACCTGGGTGTCCCCTGACAACTGCATTTTGATTTGCATTACTAACAATATTATTAATGTTATGGAATTATTGTTTTTGAATGGCTTACTAATCAGTTATTTCCTTATCAAATATTTCTTTTTTTCATCCTTTTTAAATACTGTTACGTGACTTCCTCGTCTTCGTTGCATTTATTCATTTCTGCGGATCGTGTCCCCTCTGGAACACTTGACTTAACTCTGGATGAAGATCTCTATTTCGCTCTAACGTCTGCCAGAGTTGAGTGTGGATACCAGTCGCTTTCGTCCACCTCTTTTACCTATCACACTACTTAGCAATATGAGCCTTTCAAGACTTTCTGGTCCACAACGGACAGTATGCCCAAAGAATTGCCTAATATGTTTCTTGCACACTAAAGAAGTTTTTTCTTTATGTCTGCTTATCACTGTTAAGAAGAATTATTTTAAAAAATAAAACACAATTCATTTGTACTACTTTCACATATTTATAATGATCAGGACCGGTTTCGCTCATCACGAGCAATCAGTTGATAATGCGAAACCGGTCCTGATCATTATAAATATGTGGAAGTAGTACAAATGAATTGTGTTTTATTTTTTACAATATGTCTTTCCACCAAGAATTGACAGTTAACACCTTAAACGTAAGAAGAATTATATTTTAATAAAAAAATATCTGGCATTACAGCTGACAACCAATGCGCCAAATATTTTGAAAATTAGGAAATCATACGAGATAAGCTCGGTGTGATTTTCATTAGTCACTCATGTCAAAGATCACAAATTTAAATTGAAAAGAACCTAAATTTGATATTCATTGACGTTGATGGCACTTGAATCAGGACTCACCTGATCACTAAGGCAAAGTTCTTAACACTAGACCACAGAGGCCGACAAACATCTGTTCCATGATCCGTGTACGATATATGCCTCAGCATTTGCAAACAAACATTAACATTCTAACTTTTAACGTAGTATCAAAGCTTCTACATTCCAAGCTGTCACTCCCGCGGTGTAGTGTTCAACATCGTTGGCTTCGGTTAAGGGTTCAAATCCCAGTACGGATAATTTAATAAATTGATTTTTCACTTGATTTATGGCTTACTGTTTGTAGGCATGGATTTTTGTGATATGCTGGAATTCCCTTCTACCCATCTGAACCTAAAAAAAGGGTGTAGCAAGAGCGATTAGCTGACGACTAGTCCTGTCCTAGCCCTATCCGTCAATTCTCACTATTTTCGAAGAAAAGAAAGGTTGAGCAATTGAGTAACAAGCAGTTTTGGTAGAAAAACTTATGGTGAGATACCTACATTAGAGGGCATATCCTCCATCTTGGGAGCAGACATGTTTAAATTTCATGATTATCTCAAAACAAGGTTTTTTGACATAATACCTTCTGCCACCATACCGATGAAATAAGACCTTTATTGTGTCAGTATGCAATACACTAGATTAATTTATTATGTATAGTAATTTGTCATGTTTATGGATATCAGCGCATTTATCAATAAATAATTACACTTATTATGAATTATGATTCAGTATATTTGTGTTCAAGCTAAATCATTATTATAATTTACTCTGTTGTTTTGAATAATACAATATTATTACTGATGTAGTAGGCGTTATGAATTTATTTCATATGATAAGAAGAAACATTATATCGATGGTGTATTGGCCAATTGATGTAACCCTTAAAGACGACAGAGCAGGTCTCGGTCAAATGGTGTAAATTAGAAAAATAAATTAACCACTTTTTGAAAAGGAACTAAAACCAATGTAAAATGATGTTCACATTGGTTTTAGGTTTAAAAATTCTGACCAGACCAATTGATGTAAGCCACTATTATATCTACACTCCCTAGGTATAATCCTGTATCTGTAAACATGAGAATTTCCAGGAGTGCATTTGAAAGATTCATAACGTAACTCACCATATAATGTTTTCGATAAAAACAGTTTTAACCTTTTCCTGAACAATTTCAATTTTGAGCGTTACATCAATTGGCCAAAACACCCTCGATGTATTCCTCAGCTGATTATGTAGAATTGACTTGAGAATTTTTATTGCATAAAATACAGTGGGAATTTACTGTTTTACTGGATTCGTAATTCAAACACAATCAGTCAATAATTGTTCTTGTCAGAGTAAGACAAATGAAGCAGACGGTGTTCACATCTGGAAGTTTAAGGGAATTCCATGTGCAGTTATCGGTGACCACTGTTTTCTCCCAGTTCCGTCAGTTATTAAGTGCTTAGCATAAATACATATCGATACCTCATTTTCAAAGTGTAGCAAGTCAAATATTTGCAGTTTTGAGTTAAATATGAGGAAATGTTTAAAATACCGATATCTATCAGTTCCAAAATGCAACAAGTGGTTACCTGTGGTTATTGTAAAATGACAGTAGTTATTATTACTTAAGATCCAAATTGTAACAACTAACAAAAATCCCTTGAAAACCTTTGAACACTCGTATTGTTATTTTATGCTTTTTATTTATGTTTGCTCCCAATGTGGTTTATATGGACTCCATATGGAGGTATCTCAATAGAAGTTTATCTACATGAACGTCTTGTTAATCAGTTGCTCAACCTCTCTTTTTCGAAGATAGTAGTGGTACAGGGATAGGGCTAGCACATAAGTAGTGGTTAACTAATCTGACTAATAGGATGGGTGGATGTATTATTAATATAAGAAGAAAATGAAACTATGTGTATAATCATAGAATTTCATTAAAATCTACAAAAATTAATACACAGTAGAAAATTAAACCTGTCCAAAAACTTGTTTCCTCATTATCTCTGAATTATGCCTTTTGAGTTGTTACACTTTGTAATTATTTTACATTATATCGTCGTTGTTCTGGAAGAAAACACTAAATCGAAACGAGGAAATATTGATATATTCAAGTTCATTCATGTGCTCGAATGCTTGAAGATGCCAAAAGACGAAACCCGGGTCGTTAGTGACGAAATACATGGAAATGTACAAAATTTCAACAATTCAAAAGTTTTAAAAAATTGACTGAGTTTTGTACAAACAAACTCCATGAAGAAGTTATAGCATCTTAAAAATTTGAAAAACTTCCAAGTTTAATAACTTAAAACTAATAATTTAGTTAGTGTCTTCTTTCAGAACAACGACGATATTTAGTCTGAGGATATTTATCAA
The DNA here is from genome assembly GCA_022494535.1 of Himalopsyche phryganea. NCBI lineage: Eukaryota > Metazoa > Arthropoda > Insecta > Trichoptera > Rhyacophilidae > Himalopsyche > Himalopsyche phryganea. Next base: position 3,087,953 of record JAGVSL010000039.1, read on the forward strand.
AGAAGTGAAACATGTGATAACAAAGTTAATGCCATTAAATATCAGTCTGGAAAAAAATCTTCAGTGAATTATATAAATTTCATACAACTCCTAAAGAAACTATAATTAGCTTGTAATATTATCAAATTGTATACAAAATTAAACCATTAGGGATTTAGATATGTTTGTTATTTATATATTTTAGTGTTTATTTTACAATCAATTTTTGGTTGCAATTTTATTGTGCGCATTATTGTATTAATTCAATTTTCATTCATTTGACTGACATCTGTCAACGGTTTACCGAATCTACGATTAAATGTTGCTTGCTATTTATTTTGATAGATATCACTGCTCGTATTACATTATATTGATAAAATTATTCTATATTCAAATAATAATGAATTTAATTATTCAGAAGAGAAGTTTATGTATTGAAACTATTGTTCATGACATTTCAATTTTTCTCGTAGAATTTAATTTACTGACAATTATTGATTATGAGAAAAAATCGTATTGTAAATATTTTATTTTTCATTGTTAACATGCAGAACCGATTTGCTCAGCTGTAATTTTGTAAAAGTTAAAAATGCTAACTGGCTGAACGAAACCAGTCCGATTTTCTAAAACTGAAATAATCGAATTTAGTTTTTTTTCATTAAAATGTTTTTAAATTTACTTGAAATTATGTGTAACAAACAATATATAATTATTATCACTTCAATAAAGATGAATTTTTTTTATCTTACTCTTGATTAAAGTGACACTACTCGATGCATAGCTGCACGGGAGTGATATTTCAAAATAAACCTTTGAAGCCCTCTTCAATCCACTGCTAATCAAAATCGTAAATTAAGAAAAAAAATTAAGTTAATCAAGTTTTTTGTTACTCAAAACTCTTCGTCCATTTCAGCATTTTATCGTGTGTTAAAATGTTTAACACGATGAAGACTTTATTTCGTATTTCCGGCCAAACTAGAAGGAAACACTTGCGGATTTATATGCTTTGAAAATAGTTCAAACCTTTAAAAAATTAGCCAACAAATCATGAAAATGTCAAGTAGAACACAAGAAAAAATGTTTTTGAAAAGAGCTCTCGATATTCAATCATTCGAATTTCAGCTTTCAACTGCCGATACGCAGCATTAATCGTCAGCTCTGTGTATTGCAAATACTTATGAGGCTACGCTCATGCTTGTGTGCGTGTTGGCAATGTATATGAATAAAGATTACATATTTTTCAGCTTCTTGATTTCACATAATTGTCCATTTTTTTACTGTTGAATTCGATCTATTTTTAGCCATAGTGAGCGTTTTAGCAGATCGATTGACTTAAAATAAATTCGTGCGAAAACGACTCGCGCTGTAAGGGTTCACATGCAGACAGTAGTGGCGTGGCGAAAATAATCTAATCTAATCTAGTGTTATGTGTTTGTTGCAGAGCCGGCGCCAGGTCTCTTCCATCTCTCCACAAAGGAACACCCCCAAACACATCCGGACGACCAGTTTCTGGAATACCTTCCACGACCGCCTACAACGAAACAATCAGCTCAAAATCCAAAGCAATACCAATCCCCAGCCCCATTTATTCTCGCATAAAAAAGCCGCAACCTTCCAATACTCCCCCAAAAAAAGCATCCCTTTCCAAAGAAACAAAATCACAAACAGACGAAGTCGTTGCCATAGATACGAATTCGGCAGATAAAGAACGTAAATCAAATAGTTTTGGGTTTACTAGTAAGCAAACAAGAAAAATAGCCAAACAAACATCTGTCAATTTATCAGGTGATAGAGAAAAAACGCAACCTATTAAAGAAGTCAAATCATCTCCAAATATAAAAGTGTTGGACTCAACTGCTCCAAAAACGCTAAAGACCCCTGAAATAATCATTCCAGCTCGCAAAACGTCGCGATTATCCTTACTTCCCTTTGTCAGGACAAGTCCTACAGAAGATAAGGAACAAAAATATAAAACAGGCGGCTTTTTGAGAGGTTTCAGAGGAAGCAGTCCAAAGTCCGATGTTAAAGCGAGTGAAAATTTCAACAAGTCCACTTCCAATTTGAGAATTGTCAAGAACATTAACAACAACGATGTGCTGTCAGAGAATAATGTTGGGACTAAGGAGAAGAAAAATTGGCAGGTTGTGAAGAGGAACGTCTTGAAGGCCGCGACTTCTTCAACTCCGGTCAAGTGAGTTTCATTCCTATTCATAATATTATTTTCAGAAATATTCTGTTTCAAGTCAATACTAGGGATTCCAACTCGAATATTCAACATCGAATATATTCTGCCCTTTTTTAACTATTCGATATTTGAATATTTGGTTCACTATTCCGATAGTATTCGTAAAATTTTTTAATGAAATATTTTACAAAAACGACGAAATACCACATCTCAATTTCTCCAAATTTCAATAAAAATAAATCACTATAATATTGACGTTGTTTTGACCAATTGATGTAATCCTGAAAAAATACGAAAATGAGTTAATGATTGGATGTAATTTTTAAGGCGACAGATGTAAATCTCGGCCAAATGATGAAAATTAAAAAAATAAATTTACCACTTTTTGGAAGGGAAAATTCAGACCCCCTCAATTAATGTAAGCCACTATTATATCGACAATCCCTACGTATAATCCCGTATCTGCAAACATGTGAATTTAAAGGAGTGCATTTCAAAGATTCATTACACAACTCACCATATAATATAATTTAAGACATCGACTGAGGGTGCTTGATGGAATTTCAATATCAAATTTGGATTATTGAGATTTTGTACACTTCCATGTATTTTGTCACTAACGACCCGGGTTTCGCCTTTCGGCATCTTGAGGCATTCGAACACACGAATGAACTCGAACTGAGGTCAGTTCGTATTTGTATCTTGTATATAAACATTAGACACTGTTTATTGTCTGTCAATTTGAGTTCATTCGTGTGCTCGAATGCCTGAAGATGCCGAAAGGCGAAACCCGGGTCGTTAGTGACAAAATACATAGAAGTGTACAAAATCTCAATAATCTAAATTTCACCATATAATGTTCTAGATAAAAACAGTTTTTACTCTCTCCTGAACAATTTCAATTTTGAGCATTCCATCAATTGGTCAAAACGCCGTAGATATCAAATAACGTGAAATGAGTCAGTTTTTAATCTACATTCCTGTTCATTATTAGTCAATATGGTGTACAAGAAAAAAAAAATGACCATTCAGTTCAACCCAACTTCTCACAATCTGCAAAATAATATATATCCACACATCTCCCTATTACTCTATTTGGTAAAATGATATGTACTCAGCTTGGAGTAAATTAGATAATAATATGTGTCGATATTTTCGGATGATTCATGTTTTTTTTTTAAATATTAAATACAAAAGATAATATATATTTCGTAGTTTATTTACAAAGTTTGGATACGAAACAGCTGGTTTTGATTATAGTATTGTCGATACCTTAGTTCCAAAGTGTAACAATTCAAAAAGTATAGTTCTGAGCTAATTAGAAAACAAGATTTTGGACAGGTTTAATGTATATTTGTTTAAAAATATTACCTGTAAATATTCATGCTTACTCGAATACCCAGTTCAAGCCTTCAGATGAGCGATATTTATATATACGACATTTACTGTCATATTAGAAGATATTGCCGAATTTTGGACGTTTATGGAGAGTCAAAATCGCGGTGACTGACGAACGTTGGTAGCGTTGGAGTGGGGCATGGAAGCGGGGGGTGGGAGCAAACATAACTATACGCATGCATACATGATTGCAGCTATAGTTTTTGTGAGTTATGTGACGTGTCATATGTCATTTTATGGATGGCTGAAACGCACGGATCATTTCGTGTCTTCCGCCCGGGGGTATAAAAGGAAGTACCGGATTTCACTAAAGACTGCTTTTTTTTTACTTATTACACTTTGGAATTGAGGTATCGTTATTTACCAAATAATTAGCGTACGTACGTTGCTGTAGAACGGTATTAACTGGGTAAGAATAATTAACAGTAATTACCCTCTCCCAAAAACACTCTTGTAATCCCATACCACCTGTTAACTGGTCTACCGTTTCTAATTCGCATTGTATGATACCTTTTAAACTTTTTGTTCCGTCTTGTTTACCAACATAATTTTTCCCATCAATGGCTCGCTTATCCGCTTTGAAGATCTCGGATCGTGCATGAGAGTAAATTACGTTCTTTTATTCAATAACACGGCAAGTGCACCGCGTCCTGTAATTTCTGGGTCCATGCGGCACATTAAAAAAAACAATAAACAATCAAAAATTTACTTAAAATCGCCTTCAAAGCTAGTATAATAACAAACTTCGGAGGAAGCTTAAAAATAATAAAGAAAAACATTATAAACACGAAGAAGCGGTGTTTATAAACTGTCTTGTGGAACGTGCAATGCACTGTATATAGGAAATACTGACAGTAGTATTTCAAATCGATTAAAGCAGTGCTCCGCAACCGGTGTGCCGCGAGACGATGCACGGTGTGTCGTGGCGTAACGCGTCCGAATAGAGAAAAAATCAACATTAACTTTTAACAAAAAAATAAGCGATGTCACATAATATTACTAAAATCAGCAAAACCCGATAAGCTCAGGTGACGTCCCTGTAACAATTATTTTTTTTATATATTATGTAGTCTAGTTTAGTTAATTTTCTTTAGTTACAGCTCCTAACAATGTATTTTTTGATTTTTTTTTAATTTGAAAATTAAATCAAATGTGTTTCATCACCTCGAAAAAGTTAATAATCACCTAGCTAGGTTTAAAAGGGTTTAATTGGTTATACTTTATAAAAAAATACTAGCTATTTTAAATTTTTTAAATAAAAAAACAATACGTGTTAATTCTGTTTATGGAAATTACATGATTCTTGGTCTTGCAATGTGAGATAATCGCAAATGCAGCATTATTTTTATTTCAAAGTGTCCTATCTCTCATGTACAAAAAACGTTAATTTAAAATCGAAATTGCTAACTTAGTTATTTCACTGGCTGCGTTGCTAAATGTAACGCGTTTCGCTTCTTCAAGATGCATCTTCAGACTAACTATATCGCAAGGTTATTTATTTCAAATGTAAACAATGATTTTAACTCTTAAATTAAATATTATGGGTAGGGTGGGTTTGTTTTCTTCTACTGGACGTGGTGAGGTGCACCTACATAGACGAGACGGAGATTATATCATAACAAACTCACTAAGCTAATTTTGTAAATTAAATAAATTACAATTTCCTGGACATCTTGTTTTATTAGTCTTGTAGGTATATCGGAACGAGAAAATAAAAAAAAGCTTAAGTCAATGCACCCGCGGTCAAACGTTTTATTTTCGATTTGAGCAAAAAAATATTGGCTGACGCAAGTGCAATGTTGCATTTGTGGGTTTATTTATTATTCGTTCTCAGGCTCGCTCCCCAAGGCCATGGCCTCACGCCGTTGTAACGAATAACATTGTTGTCGCGTGAATAATACGTTTCGAATTAATTTTTCTGCTATTAATAATATTTCCGCGTGTGAAAAGTGAGCGGAAAATGAGATATTCGATATTCAAAATTGAATTGATGATGTAATCGATACACCTCAGTTCCAAAGTCTATTAGTAAAAAATTTGCAGTTTTGACTTAAGTATGATGAAATGCTTAGAAGACGGATATCTGCCAGTTACAAAATGTAACAAGTGGTAATCTGTGGTTGTTTTAGAATGACAGTGGGATTCCTGTGAAAACCTCTGAATACTTCTGTTATTCATATAATAAGATAATATTGAAGAACAGTGAATATAAAGAAGGATTAAAAATTAAAATACATATTTTATATGAATTATTTTCGATGGCTTCCGCAGTAAATTTGTGAAAATTCATTTTTAATATAAAATTAATGTTGATAACGTTGGCACTATATTTTAAAAATAAAACACAATTTGTTTGTCCTAATTCCGCATTTTTATTTTTATAATGATGACCCCACGTCCAATAGAAGGAAATAAACCCACCCCACCCTTAATTTTAGAAGTTGAGAATTAGAATCATTGTTTACCTTAGTAAAAAATAAAATTGCGATATAGTTAATCTGAAGATGCTTCTTAAAGAAGCGAAACACGTGTCACACTTAGTAACACAGCCAGTTGAACAACTAAGTTTTCAATTTTAATTTTATACTAAATGTTACAGCATTACTGACCGGGCTCAATTAGTGAAATTGAGAATTGGACCGACGGCCACCGTGTGCATATCAGACGATAGAGCTTGAAAAAAGCAACGTTTTGCAATGAAATACGAAGACAAAACTCAAAGTCTAAGAGACTAGTGTTTCCCAAACTGTGGACCGCGGACACCTGGGGGGGGGGCTTCTGCGGGGAGCCGTAAAATATTCATGTAGAGCTACAAGTATTTAATTATGAATTCTGTCCTTTGAAATATCTACATATTCTTTATATTATATGAACACACTATTCGTGATTTTTTTAAAACTTTGCCTCTGAAGCGATTGTAGAATGCAAGCGTATGTATAATTATGTGTGTGAAAAAAAGGCAGTTAAATCCAGTTAATTGAAAAACGAGTTAACTATTCTAAATAACTATAATACATACATCCATATACTAGAAAAAGGACGAGTTGAATCAATGCCGCTGAATAAGTAAAATTCACGTTTAAACATCACAGTTACCATCAAATTTCATACAAATGCAAATCTTGTTTTCGCTCTCCTGAAAAATACCATTTTTAGACTTTCCCACTCATTCCCTTTCGCACACGGAATTATATTATAAATGTATAACGTCAAATAAAGCTTTTCATAACTAAATTAGTTTCATTTTTAGGATAGTGGTGGTGTAGCCGTGGTTAGTTTTTTTTTTTCAAATTTTGTGGGCCGTGGAATGAAAAAGTTTGGGAAGCACCGTTGTAGAAGATATATACAGAATTATTTTGAGATTTAGGTAGAGATCCGAGCTTAATTTTGGCTGAATCAAGTGTGAGAAAATCGTTTGCTTTTATGCTCACGATAAAGCCGTTTGGCCGTGCGTACCATCTTTTCGATGCAATTGTTTGTTTACTTTTCTTTTTGCACACATTGAAACAGGATACAGAAAGTTTTAAAGTATTTCAGTTATTCTTAAAAACGATTTTTTTGTTTTGATTATCATTATTTAGTCATTTAGTGGTAGAGGTGAATTCTACGAAAGTTAAAAATCAATGCTATTAGTTCTATTAGAATCTTTCCAATAACTCCTGTAGAAATAGATACATCGGTCTATTTCTTTAATCCCCCTTTTTTAACGATATTCGCTCCCAATGTCGATCATATCAATGCAGCGTATCTCAACTAGGGCTGCCAGTTGTCCCGGTTTTGAGCCTTTTGTCTCGGTGCTTTAGGGACAGCCGAAAATCCCGGTTTTAGATAAACTCGTATTGGTCAAAAATACCGAGTCCCCGCAGTTACGGAATTGCAAAAAAAGTGCAAAAATAAAACAAAACTTGCGAAGTAATCATCAACGTAGTCAGTAGTCATCAACGGTCACTTTAAAATACGAAATAAACGAAGGGAATACTAATTTATATAAGGGAGAAAGTTTAAATATAGTTCGGTATAAGTAAGTGTTTTCTTTATTATTCTCCTACGAGAATTTCCGAGAATTGCCTTAATCCTTGTTGTGTAAACAAACGCATTAACAGAGTGGCGAATTGCCGCTTTCCCACTCGGATCCCGGGTCGTTAGTGACAAAATACATGGAAGTGTACGAAATCTCAATAATTCAAATAGTTTATTTTATTGGTCTTTATTGCGTCAAGGCGGTAGTGAAACAGCGGATGCATTCACATGACGGTTGATGGTGGGACAACCAACGTGTATGCCTTCGAGGACGAATCCGAAAGAGAAGACGAAAAAATATATAAAGACAATGGATGGCATTACAGTTGACGCCAATGCGCCATGCACTTCGAATGTATAATTGGATTAATGGGAAGGAATTAAGATATCACATATATTGAAAAATCAATATATGAAACAGTGCAGGAATTCGAACCGGTGCATACGGCAAACGAAGCCTAGCTACGTCTAGCGGATGCTTATTGTGGCGAAATATAAAATGAACATCAAACAATTCCAATAGACAATGATGTATTTATTCGTTTATTGTAGTATTCGGAACCGCAGCGTGTAAGCACGGCCGTCCGGCCACAGGTTCGGCGAGTGAATCGCAGGATCGCCAGAATGCGGCCGGTGACGCGCTGACCGGCCTTCCTACGACATTGGGCTCGAATCTCGTTTTGGTTTTGTTTCATTCTTACATCCAGGCGAAAGTGCGCAGACTATCGGCTGGAGAGTAAAAAAAACAAAAACAAAAACGCACTTCCACGACTGTCGCACTGCCGGTGTACGTGCGTCACAGCTGTGTTTGTTTTCTAGATATTTTATTGACGGCATATGAAAAATAATAGCTTTTTACTTTAAGTGTAAACGGAATTATAAATAGACAGACTTTGATCATTTATATGATGTTTACTGTTGGGATCAAATTTTATTCCAGGATTTATTAATATTTTCGATTAATTCCACGATAAAACTGGTTTTATTGAGATAATTTGTACACCTGTTTCTCTTTTTGCACAAGGGATACGTTCCAGAGACTACCGTGCAAAAAAACGCGTGAACAAAGTAAGGTAATCATATTAAAATGGAAGATAGGTTCCATTCATTAAAATATCTCGAATTCAGTTGCTGCAAACAATTTTTATGTCATGAAAAACAATACTGTGGAGAAATGGATTTTGTTAAATTTGGTAAACAGACATTGAAGAATAAAAACCAGAGGGAATATAATCGAAACATAGAAGAGTAAAATAAATGTGTCAAAAAAATAACAAGCCATGCATGAGTCAAGAACACCTGCATCTTAAAGGTCACTAAACGTCAAAATTGAAGATTTCAATATTCAGTAAGGGCTGAAGTAATTTTAAATTTATACATATTATAGTGCATAATACTTTTCGTCTTTTATAATAGTTTAACGTAACTAAAAATTCACTGTAAAATAATAGTTTATAAAAAATTATTGACCGCGCCTAAAGAGAATCGAGTGTATTTGCATTTATTGATTGAATTGGCATTTGCTCCATTATGTTAGGATAAAATAACAAAGTATTTAGCTCTACAAAATTTGTATCAGGTAGTTGATAGCTATTTACTTTAGCTAAATTAGCTAAATACTTTGTTATTTTATCCTATTAGTATTTGCATTTGTCCGCTCCGTTAGAGTCTTAGTTCGAACAGTTTCACAAATCGATTTTTAATAATAATTCGATGATAATCAAATTTCATATATTATTCAAAAACACTTATTGACATTGTGAAACGGTTAAAATTATTCCACGCATTTAATGATGTGGCCTGCTCAGCCTTTGGTTTTCCGCGCAGAGAACCTTTCGTCTGAGTGAATATGGCACTTAAAGCAGCCGTGTAAAAAAATATCGAGTGAAAGATAGGTTCCATTTCATTGGACCATGCAATTTTAAAACCGTGTAAAAATAAACCGTACAAGAGGAGTCGGTGTATTATTTTTGCTTACTGTTTTTAGATGAAATCGGCGGTAACTTTGTGGAAATTCATTATAAATATTAAATTAAATTTGATAACTATGTTACTCCACTGGTTGTGTTGCTAATGTTGACACGTGTTTTGCCTCTTTGAGAAGCATCTTCAGAATAAAAGTATCGCAAGATAATTTTTTACAAACATTGATTCCAATAAATTACAAAAATGAAGGGTGTAATGGTATAATTTCTTTCTACTAGACGTGACGAGTTATTAGCTATGTAGTGAAGTTGTTTATTGCATGCGGACTTCGCTTATAAAATAAACTAAAATTTCAGCTGGTGCCTTCATATGTTTGTGGTCAGATTTCCCAATTCTTATCCATTTCGGGAAAACGGCACTGAATTAATTCGCTCCCCGTTCGAATGACTGTCTACACTTATTATTCAAAACTTTAAACACATGCGCATATTTAGAAGTGACTTTTTCCTCCAACCTCAATGAAATTCAATTTATTTACTTCAAACGACATTGAAACGTCTGGGTACATAGGGTTAGGATGAGGAATTTGGGCATTCCAATAATTGTAATGTTGCCATAGTTATTTTGTGAGCGTGGTGTAGTTTCAAACATAATTCATTTTACGTTCGCAAATAAAGATAGAGTGAACACGGAAAAATTATAGATAGACTCCATTACTTAAATATCGCATAGTGAGTGTATAAACATAGGTACTATATGTGCAAATTTTTCGGTTTTGAGATTTCAATTTAAAACAACTGCATACCCAGGTTACGATCTTGATAATGCAAAAATAAAGCAAATGCGAACTCGATAATTTGGTGTTGCCATCAGTGAGCTGTAGCACTTTTAGAACAGTACCCCCGTGAAATCATGTCGGTTTGGCGCACGCTCCAATATTCAAAATTAATTTTGAAATATTTATTTATATTTGTTTTTTACCAAATCCGCTCTCGATATGTACCATATGGTCTCCTAATGAAGCTATAATAACATAAGTTCTTTTTGCAAAAAACTGATTAGTTACTCAATAGTTGAATGTCTCTTTTTCGAAGACAGTAGGGGTACAGCGGTAGAGAGATAGGGTTAGTTCAGGACTCGCTATGTCCCGTTTTTTAAGATCGGAACACTCCATAGAAATATAGTGGAATGGCATTATATTAAAAAAATAGCCCTCATTTTCTTTTGTATTAATTCCAAATTTATTTATGAACTGAACATTAAACAGGTACTGATCTTTATAAAAACTGGAATTAATATAGTACTTGTCACCGAACTTATTTATCACTTTTAAGGTGTTCACTTTCATTTCTTGGTGGAATGGCATTATGTTAACACTCCCTTCATATAGGGTCATTTCGCCAGTGGTCGGCCAGTTAAGCAACAGGTTTACTTTCAAAAAGGATTTTGAGTCAATGAATGATAAGTACATATTTTTTTCGCTGTTACTCCATTAAACAGGGATTAAGTAATGTAACCAACTAAAAATAAAATACTTAATATTGTACCAAGCATAAAATAATAGAAATTTACAAAAAAATGCCAATTCTCCCAGTGGTCGGCCCCCAAAATCCAATGGTCGGCCTTTCGTTGCACAGTGTTCGGCCATCACTATGAAACTTCATAAATATCGCGAACGAATTTACTGAAAGTAGACAGAACACTAAAAAACATAATGATTCAAAGCATGACAATATAAAGTATATTTTGTTAGCGATCCCCATACAACATGCATTTGTCGAAACTTGCAAAGTAAAAATGTGCTTTTTTTAAATTGCGTATTGCATCATATAGGTCAGTATAGTACATATAAACATTGGCAAGAGGCAAGACTACGTACACGAATCAAAAAAAAATCTGTTTTTTAAATGTATCCACTATTATTTAAGTTTTAAGCTCAAAAGGCCGACCATTGTCGACGGCTGACTTTAGGAACACTCGCCCTACCTAATCCCGTATCTGCAAACATAAGATTTTGCAGGAGAGCATTTGAGTTGCTGAGTCACTAAACACGCTCCCAAAGGTTTTTAGAGTTTTGAGTAAATCACGATTGTAGTATATTAATTCACGTAAATCAATATTTTGTGTCCAGCTTATAAGGAAAAGTAAAAATTCTTTTACACTGTCGTGTTTTGGAGCGCGTCGACCGTGTAAAACGAGGAAAATTTATTATTTCGAACAGGGGACGAAATAGGAAGACATTTTCGACTTGCAACTGGAAAAATGGATAGATCTATCGATAGAGCACATATGTACATTAAAAACGTATTTATTTGAAAAATCGCCATGAGCGTGTTTAACGACTCAGCGACTCATTCCAAAGATTCATAACGCATTTGCAAAGTAACGACTCCATGCATATTCTTAAAAATTGGGACAGTGCTTCTATTTTAAATCTAATTTGCCCTATTGTTTGTTGCCTACCCATAGAACTGGACGCGTAGACATCGAAAATGCAAAAGATATAATAATCACATATTTTTGCACGTACGTGATTATTATACGCGGGGAGTATTTATATTTCAAAAGTAAAACACATTTATTGTAATGCTTCCAATTTTTGTGGCGATCTGTTGAAAATGCTCAGTTTGTTTATGATAATAATTTTTTTTTTTAAGGGAACGGTTGAAAATTAAACCTACAACATCTAGGGTATTATTACCAATCAAAACACAATATTCAAAAGATAACAACCTTAATGACAATCTGTAAATTCCTTAGTTATTTCGTTTCTCGGTAATTATTAAATTTCCAGCGAAATTAATGGCGAATCAATTACGCAGAGCTGTCGTTGTTTACGGGCGTAACCGGTTTCGGCGAGTGCGGCCCTCGAAATAAATAATCTATCGGAATTCTCGATTCCGGGCCAGTGGGCGATCGCGCGGAATGAAAAATAGAGACGCGAAAAAAAGTGCAACCGACGTGGAATGCAATTCGCCGAAAATGTCTCGAATTCGAGCATCGTGCCATATATATCTTATTGAAAATCTCAGGTTGTACCGTGAATTGAGGAATTAAATGGAATCGCCAAAATCGGCTTGTCGTGCAGAGGCAAGAAGGTCGATCGGCGGTTTGAAAGATTTCCGGATAAATCTGCCACTGGTTAAATGAATATGAATCATAGAATAACAGAGTGCTCCGCATCCGGTGTACCGAGAGACGGTCCCAGGTGTGTCGCGGCGCAGAGCGTCCGAAATGAGAAAAAATCACGTATCTTTATATGTATCAGAAACACATTAAAGCTACTCGGTTGCTAAAATCTCCGTTTAAAATATTATTATTGAAACAAATATTACATTATTTTCATATTTAATGGAATAATTTTATAAGTGTTTGCACGGATAATGTAATTTCAATGATGGGGAATAAATTGGCACGAGACTATTATTGAAAACGGAAAAACTATTTGGGATTTGACCAAGCAAAAAAATGGGACATTCTTTTATCCACTCAACTTAGGTTAAATAATGTTTAGTAGTGAAGCAAAGTTAATTTTTTTAGTTATACTTTTACAATGCTTTTTTTCTAATTTGTAAATGTTTTATCACTTTGAAAGGGTTACATAGTTTAATTGGCTTTTATTAAAATATATAATTAGCCACTATTTCAAATTCATCAAATAAAAACTAATTAAAAAAAAAATATTTTGTTTTTGAATTTACATATTTTGGCCTGTAGTGTGCTGCGAAATATTTATGAGCACTTAAGTGTGCCGTGGGTTAAAAAAGGTTTCGGATCACTGGGATAACATATCAAAGCATTTAATTATGCAAACTTTAATTAGTAAGTCGCTAGCTGTTTCGGTTACATGCCGAGTTCTGCCATCGAAGCCGAAATAGCTATCAAATAAATAATACAATTTAGTAAAACTGAATACTTGATATTTTATTCTAGTGTAATGGAGTTCTACAAATATATGCCAATTCAATCGTTCAAAGTTTGTACACGCTATGTCACCAACGACTATCGACCTAGGTTTCGCCTTTGGGCATTTTAAGGCATTCAAGTGCATGGGTGAACTTGAACCGATACTAAGTAAATAGTTAATATGGCTTATACTCTCAATTCTTTTTATATGTAAACTGTTTACAAGAGGTGTGGAGTCGTTAAAAAAAAACGCGACTCCAACTCCGACATTAACCAACAACCGGGCTCCGACTCAGATTACGACTGAAATAAGTCTAATTTTGTCAGTTTTTTTTCCTACCTTTCCTATTTATGTGTAATTGGTCTTCAGATTAAACACCAACCAACCAATCTGGCAAATAGCCAAATTTTTCGTATTATATATATATATATATTGCAGGACAAGAAGATGTTATAGGCATAAATTAAAACGAAACAAGTACACGCCGAAATGCAAAAATGCACTTTATAGAAAAAATAGTCGGAGTCGCTCGTTTTTTACAACTCCGACTCCGCAGCCCTGCTATTTACTGACAGTCAGCTCTAGTTAATCAGTGAAAAACGATATATTATCTTAAATTAGGATAAATGAATAATTGAAAATAAAAGGCCATGTCCGCTCCTATGTGGAGCATATGTGGTCCTATTATCAGATTTATTAGAACGTAATGATTTTGATAGATTAATTTCAAGTGTGTAAAATAAATTACCTCACAATAATATTAAACCTCACACCCCTCCGATCCTAAAAACGGGACATAGCGAGAGCGATTAGCTAACCACTAGTCTTGTCCTAGCCCTATTCTTCTATCCCTACTCTCTTCGAAAAAAGAGAGGTTGAGCAACTGAGTAGCAAACAGATCTCGTTGAAAAATTATGTTAAGATATCTCCATTAGGAGACCATATGCTCCACATTGGGAGCGGACATGGAAATAAATAAATATATGTAGGGTCCGTAGTGCAGTGGCCGACGTCGTTGGTTTCGATGGCGGATCTCACGGGTTCGAATCTCATTACGGACAGTTTCATAGATTGATTTTGCAGTCGATTTACAGATTTCAACGCATGGATGTTTGTGATATCTAGAATTCCTCGCACCCATTCTGTCCTAAAAAGGGGGCGTATCCCTACTCTCTTAGAAAAAGAGAGGTTAAGCAACTTCTGGTGATATACCTCCATTTTTAGACCATATGCTCCACATTGGTAGAGTACATGGTAAAAAACCTTATAAAAATGTATTAAGCAAATACAAAAATCATTGCGTTTGGCGTAGTGGTGTGGAGCATTACAAACTGGGCTCTATTAGTGTCCAGGCTCTAATGAGAATAGGATATAAAATGTGGAAATAGGTCTTTGCACCAAGGCTTAACAGATTGATCAGAATTGACCTAAACAAGAAAAACAACTCACTATTTCTAGCACAGGGTGGCGTTTTATTTTTCCCCACAGGCGGCCGTAACCCTCGCGGCGGCCCTGGTCGCGCCATTTCACCGCAGATACTAAACTCGAATGCACAAGGCTTGCTTTGTTGGAGCATCCACTCGCCCATCTAGTCTGCACTCGAAGGTCCTTAATCGGCGCCGATCGCGATTTCCATAAGCTTCTCAGCATGTGGGTCACCGCTTTTTACACTGCCCCCTAAATTATTTTACATGAATACTTTTACGGTGACTCCAAATTACTGGACTATCCACAATTCACAAGCTCTTTAATAGGCCAACATGCAAATGTGTTTCTATAAAGCACTTTTATCAAATTAAAAGTTGATTTAATTTCTGTGGATAACCCTTTGTTGTAAATGTTTATATTTACTTCTGGTGTGCCACAGAAATCTAGGGATACTTTTGGTGCATCGTGGGGTAAAAAAAGACTTCAGAGCACTGATTTAATGCACGAAAAGAGCTGCACAAGTCGGTCAACCTTCCATTGGACCGATCGGTCACGCTTACTTGTTGACGAATAATACACTGTACAACGTCATAAAAAGAGCGAGTCGGGTTCGTGGTGCAGTGGTCAACGTTGTTGGTTTCGGTTTCCGGTACGGACAGTTTCAAAAATTGATTTTTCAATCGATTATTGGATTTCTGTTCGTAGACATGGATGTTTGTGATGTCTAAAATTCCCTCCCACCCATGTGATCCTAAAAACGGGGCGTTGTGAAAACGATTAGCTGACCACTAATCCTGTCCTAGCCCTATTCTTATATCTCTACTCTTTTCGAAATAGAGAGTTTTATCAACTGAGTGACAAACAGTTCTCGCAGAAAACGAAAAAAAGAAGTATCACTAATTCTATTGAGATAACCTCGGTTAGGAGTCCACGTAATCAGCATCGGGAGTGGAGATCGTTAGAATTTTTTATTTCCAATGATGCTTCAATATTTTGAGAAGCGCTGGCGCAGTTGTGTGCAAGTAACGTCTGGCGAAGTAAGAGACTGATATCTCACTGATGCCAGCCTAGAGTCCCGGCCATTAAATGTTTATTAAACAGCTCGAAGACAGACGCCGATTCAATATGGGCAGCATGAACCTCGGCCATTATCCATCAACACTGTACTAGAACGGCTGGCGAGGTTCAACAGACTGATTAGAATACTGTCTTTGTTTTAATGTTCTGCTTCAAGTAGCTCCCTTATCAAGACTTCAAATTTGTACTGGTTATGTTTGTTTTGGATCGACATTTATGATTAAAAATATCTTTTCGTGAAAGGAAAACAATCGCGCATTGTACTGTATTTGTCTCAAGTCGGTTGATCCTCGGCCATCTGTCATTTGCCATTTGAGGTAGGGCTGCCAGGCGTCCCGGTTTCGAGCCTCTTGTTCCGAAGGGAGTTTTCGGGACAGCCAAAAATCTCTGTTTTAAATAAAATCGGATTGTTCACAAATACCTAGTTCTCGCAGTTACAAAGTTGCAAACAATGCAAAAATAAAACAAAACTTGTGTAATAGCGTAGCCATCAATGGCTTCTTTAAAACGTGGGAGCATTCTTCTTCTTTTACTTCTTAAAAACTACTATAATACGGAATAAACGACGAGAATATCATTCTCATAATACTGTAATTCTTGTTTATATCTCTTAATTTATTATTATTTATTTGATCACAAAACCAGCGTCTAAATCATTTGTAAAATTTAAATAATCTGTGTAAAATAAAAAAGTTAAAAAATAGTCTGGCATGGAAATCATCAAATACGGTTTCGGATGATATATGGGGAAGGAGTCAATATAAATTTAATGTCACAGTTTGGTGTCAATAAATCTGGCAGCCCTAATTAGAGGTCTACACGGGCCGGGGATTGACCCGTGAACTGGGTTCGGGTAGTTAAAGAAAAATGAGATTTGGGTCCGCAATAAAAAATCGTGCACATTAAGTCATCAGCTATTTATATTATAAAGCTACATTCATCCGAAATTCAAATGACTTGTTGGCTTAAGGGCTTGCTAAAGGATGGGATTGTCGCCATTTTAAGTTAATTTGAAGTCTTATAAGTGTGTTGCGACTAATCCCAATGGAAAGTTTAAACAGATTTTTACGATAACTGGTTGTTATTCAGTTGCAATTATCTCTCTTACCAGAAAAGCTAATGATATCACGATCAGGATAAAGAAGTAGTAAATAGCTCATCACTCTTTCTATGCCGCGTTGTTAAAATTTATTTTGAATTTTTGTCCCATTTGTAATATTACGAGTATATTTTATTAAAAATGTTAAAACTCGGCCTTTTCCGGACTGAGAAAAATAAATTTAGTTTTCGGGTAAGGTTCGGGTGTCCCGGCCCAGGTATCAGGCCCGGGCCTGGTCGGGTCTGATCGATCCTTGCTCGGACCGGATAATTTGAAAAAAAATGTCTTTCACACTTCCCTATTCGGCAAATTGATGGTATATGATTTTTTTTTAATGTAGGGTTTCCCAAACTATGATCCGTGTAACGCTAAGTGAATGGGTGTTCTGCAAAAACCTGGAATGGTTGTATAATGTTTATGCTGATAAAAAAAATTAAAAAAACGTTTGAATTCGTATTGATATTACGTATCCAACAACATAAACAGTGTTTCGTTAAAACTTATTTGATTTGTGAAATGTTCCGTCGCAGTAAAAGTTTGGGAAACCCGTAATTTATGTATAGAAATTCTCTATAATCGAGAACAAATTCAATATATTTGTTACCAATCGTATTTGTATGGGTTTGTGGAAATTGTTTGGTGTAAAATTAAAATTGATGACTTTGTTACTTAACTAGTTACGTCACACCTTGTAACACAAATATTGGAATAACAAAAGTTATCAATCATAACGTAGTCATGTAATTAATACCCACATGAGATGGCAAACGTAACTGAGGGAGAAAGAGTGATAATTACATTTATTTGAAACCCCATGTGTAATTGTATTCTACCTCATTCAGGAGAAAATAATTTATTTAAAATCCCTAGGTGTGCCATATCGCCCTATTTACCGCACCTACCCTTTCCTGAACGACGAGATGAGTCATCGACATTTTTTTATAACCCTCTTTCCCCTTTGGATGACGTCTATTTGTTTATCTATGACAAAACACCCTTATCATCTGTGAGTGGCCCGTCTATTCCCGTAATTGTCTATGGATGTTATCTGTTTTTATTATCATACTGTTGATCTGACATTACATTTTCAATTCTCTTGAGAGAAATTAGGCATGTTTTATCAATCTTATCGGAAGATTAATGCTAACCACCAAGGCGTAGAGTTTTTGGCTTACAACTACCCTTATAATCCAGAGTTTCTCAAATATTGTATAATGAAATAAAATTAAAATATCTAGCATAATGTACAACAGCCAATTCTTAACTGGCCATGGTCACTTCGCTGCCAAGCTCTTCCAGCTTGGCCGGTTGGTAGGTAGTCCACTATGTCAATGCGGCAATATAATTCAGGACACTGATCACATCCTTTGGGAATGTCCGGGAATGAACGGGAAGAATTGTCCCTGAATTTAACCTGTCGGCCACGTCGGTCATACCGACTTGGTTACGTGTCTCACAAATTACAAAGCATTCAGAGAGTTCACGGTGTCCTATGGAAAGCGATTGGAACGCAATTCCTAAAAACCGTTAGCCATTTTTTAACGTTCATATTATTATTTAACTTCCTGCACGCTAGAGTGCATGCAACCAAGTCTTGAGGAATTTCACCACAAATATTCCTGGCAAAAATTTGAAATACGCATAACGTTGCTTCGCTGCGGAATAAACCCTGTAAGAGTGTAAAGTACAACATTCAGTACCCTAGGGCACTTAAAATATACAATGTGAATTTTTCGCCTGCGACACATTTTACTGTTCATCGCTGCAAGGGATTCCGTGATTTAATTCAATTGGGTAACACTGTTTTAATTGCGCCTCATATTATTTCGTATCAATTTATTGCAAGTAATGATATATGGAAGGGCTTATGGAACATCCGACAATAAAACTTTCACGCGCTTTATATCTATACAAGGTTAAAAAAATTGAATTAGTATTTTATATGGTTTCAATTGATTTGCGTAAGAAATTGAAAACTTTGAAAAAACAATTACCAGAAACCGCGATCGATTAATTGGTATTACAATAATGCAATTTAACGTTCTGGTTTATTGATTAATATGGGCAACATTTTCTTTTTTCCAATATAAAGGCATCGTCGCATACAAACTTGTTAGAAAGTAAAAAATAAGCGCTGCATTTAAAAAACGAACAAATCGTTTACCCACGAAGCGATGCACTGCGAGCTCGGCGTATATGTTGCCGCTTTATAAATTTTCCCTGTGGTGGGGGAAATCTTTAATTAATTTAAAATCATTTTTCTTTCCTAAAATTACAACATTCAACTACTCATGCTTAAATTTATGTACAATTCAATGGACAAATGGTCTTTAATTAATAGATTTATACTTATCGATGATCAATTAAATTTTATTATTTATAAAATCCTTTTAAAATTAAATACTCATTCAATTCTGTTTGCATTGAAAATGTAATACCAAATTTCACTTTAGAGAGCTTTCTATGAGTTGACCTTTGCTGCTATGTCACCTTAAAATATTGTTATAAATTTTACCACTTTCACGATTACAACATTATAAAAAAAAGTTATTTTCAGAGTTCCCCAATAGCTTGGCTGTATAGCAGGCGTGTACACTCACAACTCTCAAGTTATCTCAATGTAGACATAGTAAATCTGTTTTATCAATTAAAAATTCTGGTGAGTAAAATCGGTCTTGATCATTACATAAAGTTCATTTTGTGAAACTTAATCATTTTCTGCTTATATCTTTAATTTGAGGATTTATAGTTAACAATATTAAATTTAGAGCCTCAATAGTATCAGCGTAGTAATCAGCGTACTCCTTTGACTAAAAAATATTACGAAAACAAATATAAATTACATATTCCACATCATTTTACATATGATATCAAATTTAGCTAAGCGAATACTATAGTTTTAAACTGATAAAATACTTTTAATGCTTTTTTGAATTAGACTTCGTATCAAATAACGATCTCTAAAATTATTTTCGAAAAGCCATAATCATCAATATTTCGTTTTATTTTTCATGTATATTTTATATTTTAAAAAATAAAACACAATTCATTTGTACTACTTCCACATATTTATAATGATCAAGACCGGTTTCGCTCATCACGAGCATTGTCAACTGATGAATTTTATATATATTTTAGATATATTTTATATCGTTTCCAAATTAATATGCACCTTTAGATAGTAATAATAGTATATTTAGTTATGCACGAGTTTACAAAGTGACTCCATCAATAGTAAAAATAGTTAAAATTAATGTAGGGAAAAAAATGCGGTAACATGGGAACTCCGCGAACGGCGCATCAGTTCACTTCTTGCATCCACAGTCTGTGGACGTGAGCATATCGTTGCGATCTATGGTCATATTTAGTAACCAACAGTATCGGTAAAACAGCGACCTGTTGTCGGTCACGTGATGTTTATGTTGTGTTGCCTCCCCCCGCAACTGACAGTTTGCTCAACGTAAGTTTTTCGAAATTCGAACGTCAACCGCATTACAGATACGCGAAAAAGTTCCTAGAAATCATAAAAACGCCATGAATTGTGATATTTAAGTGAGTTTACAGTGAAATCGACGCCGCGCGCCATTGCTTCCCAGTGTAAATATCAGATAACGACGTCTGCAGCACGATTCACTAATCATTTTTCTTCAGACTCCGCCGTGTTGTGTCTGGCAGTGCGCGTACCTTCGGCTAGATTTATTTCCTACAGTTCGATGACGGTGTTCAGTAATTGTGTAATATCGACCATTCGTACGGAATATTTCGTGCATATTTCAATAACACCTTAAACTGCATTCTTCGTTACTTGTGCTGTATCCATACATTCGTCATAACACCCAGTGAATTTACGTCTAGGAATGCAATAGAAAAAAAAACATAATCAACTCCTTCATACTACAGGTGTTGTGTTTAGATTTAGAATGTATGAAAGAGTCCACGATTGCACATTAATGGTAAACGGTGAATAGTGAGATTTGTGTATTGTTTCGATGAGTGTTCATAAAATTACTAATATAAAATATCCATGTGCTGTGATTCGACGAATATCTATGATTATTTTTAATAATGTGTACAATTTATGCATACACATTACGTGTGTCGCTGGTAAACAAAATCATGTGATATTTTTTTATTTAATGCCATTTAACATCTGTTGTGTTTTTATATGAATTATGTTTCCATAATTAACGTTATTTTTTTTATGTCGGTTAGTTGTTATATTTATTTACATTACCTAACCGAATATTTTATGAATATTTTTCCTGCGGTTGAACGTCGGTTGGCTAATGTTTGTGACGATGATTAAATCGTTGGTTTTTGAATATTCTTATTCGTTTCAAAATGGAAATGAGTTAATTTTATGTAAATAATCATTTTATAAATCATAACTAACGCACGGCTATTTCGAATGTAAGAAAACAAACTATAATTGCAGTGGCGTATCGGATTCTTAGTACCGAAATGTTTTTTGACAAATAAATAACATCGATCTACTCTTATCTAAGAGATGTTATTTCTAGTTCTTCTTCTACAGGGTGTATTCCGCAGCGTAGTAACGTTATGCGTGTTTCATTTTTTTCCAGAAATATCCTAGGAGAAATTCCTCTAGACTTGGTTGCATGCACTCTAGTGTGCAGATGTTAAATAATAATAAGTTAAAAAATTATCGTAACGGTTGGTGGTGGGTGTAACGTTGAGTAGCATAGGGAATATAAAAAAAACTTTATACAGATAGATTCTTAAGGACAATTCTGTGTGCGAAAGAAAATGGGAGTTAAGTCATAAAAATTGAAAAATGAGTTAAATATACCAAAATAAATACCTACGATACATAAAATATAAATAAGACGAGTCAATGCGGTTGAATTAGTAAAATTCACGTTAAAACATCACATTTTTCATCAAATTTCATACAAACGCAAATCTTGTTTTGGCTGTCCTGAAAAGCACCAATTTTCAACTTAATTCCCCTTTTCTTTCGCGCACGGAATTATTCTTCCATGCTGAGTAAAAAAGTGTTTCAAAAAAATTCTAAATTTCCTGGATATGAAGAAGCTTGTCTAAATTGTTGAGAATCAATTCCTCATTGTATTTTTGTTTTGTTTATTGATTTTCGTTTTACCAAGCAGTGCTGTATTCAGTTAAATATTATATATCCTTAACGCGACATCTACTATGTAAAATCGTTGATGGCTATTTCGCCATCACTTTATTGTCAAAACAATTCTATGAATATTATAGTGTATGTTTTTTTGACATGTTTGGTGTTACTAATGATACCTACCGTTAATTTAACTACATTGTGAGATTAGTTAGAAGCTAGTTATAATATATATAAAAGCAAAACACAACCTGATCAGTTGGAAAATGCTCGCGACTAACGAAACCGGTCCTGAACATTTGGTCAAATCTTACAATTAGTAGGTATTAAAAATGTGTTTATTTTTTTATAAATAGATACTTATAATGATTTTCCACAAAGAATTGCTAGTTTATGGTGTTAACACACCTCGAAAGTGATCAGACTGCAGTTTTTGAAAAAATGGACTTTTGTATAAATAATTTAAAATTCGACGTGTTTTATCAACACGAAAGCGATCTTCTTTCGGTATCACTGGTCGACATTGAAAGGGTATCATTTTTATTTTTATCTACAATAGCGCAAGTAACTTCGGCGATAAGATATGCTTTACAGGAATCGATCTCTTTGCTGTGGGGATGTAAAATAAGTGCATAATTGGATAAATGAAAAGCTTGTAGATTTTTTTATTCTTATTGTATTGAGTTTCGAAGCAGAAAGGGAGTAAAATACACTTTGCAAGGCTTTGGAACGAAATAATTTTCTGTATAATGACACCAGGAAATTTTCATGGAATCCCTTTTGTATATTCTCCCCTGGACAAATCCTTTCTCCCTCAGGGGGAATTCTCCACTAGTTGGGAACCGCTGACGTAATTGGAGTAACCTCTTTCGCAATCATTATAGTTAGGCAGTCAATATCATAACACATTTTTTCAATATGCGTCGAAACAACAGCTTGTGTGCCAATATCGCAATTTATTATTGGGTAGGTAATAATACATCATCAAAAAATATGAGACAAAACGAATATGTTCAGAAGATAGTTTGAAAACAAAAAAAGTGTGAGTTAATACTTAAAGTTCATTAAATTTAAGATACCGACTGAGGGCGCTTGATGGAATTTCAATATCAAATTTGAATAAAAATTTTGATGACTTAGATCTTTTGCGTGGGTCCTTGATATGCAAATCTTCTTGCTATCAGGTACAATATAAGAAAGGTTAATTGTTATCTGGATTGGCATCAAACCTGTTCCTTGACTGCAGAGTAATACGTAATAAGCAAGATTCGCATAAATAGCGATGTCCGTTCGTCAGACAACTCAAAAAGATGAAATTTGAGTTAAATATGCAGTTATATGTAAAATTGTGCGCTCTATCTGATTCATTACTCAGATAATTCAAAAATGCCACCAAAACAATGCTATGGCAGATAACCGTGTAAAGAATTAAGCGAAATGTTGATATTTCCGGATCAGTAAAAAGATATTTCTAATTATACTCGAAAGGTTTTTTAAAATGTTTAAAACTCTGATACAAATCAGTAATCTTTACGGTAGTAGTACGGTGACCATTTGAATATTGCTTTCCCATTATCTCAATATAAGTTATTTGGAAATGTCCGGTGTAGTTTAATTATTTGTAAATTAAAAAATACATGGTATTACAGCTGACGCCAATGCGTCATACATTTATACAGTATAATAATAACAACAATAATAATAAAAACAATATTTGTACGAAGCAGGATTTTTATATTCTTCCTTGGAAGTAATTCTCCCTTGGATCTCTAAAAATCCCTCCTCCAGAGTGAATTCTCCACTAGTTGGCAACCTGTGACGTAATGGGAGTAAACTTTTTCGAAATCATTATAGTTAGGCAGTCAATTTCATAAAACACAATTTCCACATGTCCCCTTTTCAATATTCGTTGAAACAACGACTTGTGTGCTTATACCCCAATTCTAGGCAGACATATAATCTATGTAAAGTTTCCATGACAACATGTCTAATTTGTTTTCAATTTGAAAGGAAGCAATGCACAAATAATCTGACAAGGAATTTGATTCTCTTATCAATTGTGACATGTTTGATTAGGGAATAGATAAAATTAGATATCTACATACCTAGTTTGTAATGTTTGCGCTAGACTTCGCGACTGTGGAAAGTTCGTCAGACATGCGATGTTTGACATTCAAATTAACTATTATTAATATATTGTATATTTAGCCAAATCAGAAGGGAAACTCGTTTCTACATACGAATTCTAACATCTTTTTTAATTCCACAACCAGTTTTAGTGACATGTTTTGCGGTTTTATGCAAACGGCGATAGTTAGCAAGTGAATAATTATGTACGCTCAAATTATCAGATACCAATATTTTTCGGTAATATTTTACGATGTAAAATAAAAACTAAAATAATTGTGTTCTGGTATCAACAATGATCAAATCCCTTTTTATATAAAATGAGATAAACAAAAAAAACGTTTTACAAATTAATACAAGTTTTATTTCTGTATTATTCAACATTTTAAGTAAAACAACCATTATTTATACGTAAAATGAGTTATAATATTAGGTAATTTTTGTATTATGAATGATTTAATTTTGGATTTGACCATTTATGACATGAAAGTGAGGACTTGACAAAAAGTCGAGAGGATTTGTCTACCTTTAATACAAAGTTTTTTTCGCCTACTAAAAGTCGTCAAACATTACTGTTGATATTCCTATTAACTATAGCTAGGTCATGTGACACTGTTGGTGAGTGTAGTTGACCGATTCAGATTTTAAATGAAATACATATTTAACTTGCGTTTTTGATTGAATAATGTTGGATTTGTTAAAGATTATTAAATTATTTCTGTAGATAGTTTACCAGAGATTCATATTGCATACTCAGTTGAAAAAAAACTAAATATGGATTTGACCAATTATGATACCAGACAACACATATTTGGCATTACTAAATGTTTCCCCGATTCATATCTGTGATAATTTGGCATTTTCCTATTCGTAATTAAATTTCTTACAGGACTGAAGTGTTATTAGCGGCAATTCGAAAAAAAGTAGCACATTTTAAAGTATATTTACTTGGAATATTTCCACCATTAAGCACGGCATAATTCTATAGAATTGCTGGTTTTTTTTATAAAATATATATTTAAGGAATCGTGTTCCTAACAGAGATTTAATTTAAGAATAGAGTGGCCGTCGACCTGTGCGGTCAACGGTCATTAAACCAGTATTGTTGTCCGACTTTGTGATACGTAATGCGCCTTCTTCCCGTCTCTACGCTTCTGTTATAGTATTGCCATCTAGTTTGGGTTGCCATCCGTATTGATTCGTCCCCCACAATAGCAATTAAATTTTCGATATAATCTGATAAAATTGAATCATTAAATTCAAAAATTGTCAGTAATAAATACATTTATATTGATCATGTCGGCTACCAATGTGGAGCATATGGGCTCCTAATAGAGGCATATCAACATAATTTTTTCTACGAGAACTGGTTGTTAATCACTCTCTCAGCCTCTCTTTTTTCGAAGATAGTAGGATAGAATGATCCGGTTAGTACTGGATTAGTGGTTAAACTAATCGCTCTCGCTGCACTTCGTTTTTAGGATCGGATGGGTGGCATTTTTCATGGAAATTTTAGACATCACAAGCATCCAAACCTTCAAAAAAAATCCATAAATCAATTTATGAAACTTTCCATACTGATTCAAACCTGTGAGATCCGTAACCAAAGCCAACGACGTTGACCACTGCACCCGGAATTCCATTACACAAAATAGTTATATTTCTAGTGTTATTTGTCATTTCGGTAGTGATATACTGATTTGGAGTGAACCAATTCGATGTTAACAGCAAGAGCCTTTTAAATGCGTAATGAACGGCTCGATTGACGTATAAACTCGGAAATCACAAACGTCAAAAAACCAAGTAACGTGACCGTAGCAAAATTATCCAAACCGTCAAAAGTGCGCAGAAGAACGTGACTATGGAAAAAATAAACGGATATTATTTTATGCAAATGTTGCCATAGTAAAAAAATAACGTTTTCAAGGTCCTTTTCCGAACACGTGAATTCGAATTGTAAAATCAGCTGAAATCATTTTGTATGAAGACCACTTTTTTTATTATGAACATGTTTGAACAAAATTAAGTGCTCTCCTTTTTTATAAGTCTAACTTGTTGGCTTTATTTTAGAGTTCATAGAACTTCAGCGAGAGATCGCATAATAGCTTTTATGATTGGACAGGTTAAAGATTTTTTTAAATGAACACCAAAAAGCTACGAGAATTCGTTAAACGAATTGAAAGTTAAAGTCTAGTAAAATATAAAAACATAAAATTTATATGAAATTAGTATTTTTTACCCGACTTCTCCCAAGATGATAGTCGAACCGCCTTACCGCAAGCATATGTTCCCGAAGCGCAGTATAGATTACCCTGTGCTTTAGTAAGAGGCCATGACCCGCGACCGTGAAGCAGTACTGTCAGGATTCATGCAGTTGACAAGTGACTCGGTTTTGACCGAGTACAGTCGTGAGTCCCAGTGTCTGGGATATACTTTTAATTAGCATTAATATGTTTTCGTTGTGCTATGGCTTTCGGAACCACATAAATTCATTTTAAATGGAAAACTGATTAATTCTGAGTTTTGCCCACTACGCTGTTTGTACAGCTGTAATCGCAATATTCGACCAAAACGATTGAGGAGCTTGGGATCAAAAATGACCAAATCCACTTTGTCAAAACAAAAAAAAAACTTTTCCTATAAAAAATTATCCTCTTCACAAACTATTCATGTTACTGTTTAATTTCATGTATTTCTTCTTATTTATTCATTTGGCATTGAAGAAGGCTCTAAATATGCAGTATCTTTAGCAATATAAAAAACACACACACACAGCAACATCGCAATACGTAGGATTTGGTCATCTATGATACAAAAACTTATATTTTGACATTAAATTCCATGGAAACTACGAGGATTTGAGCGACGTTGAAAATGTAATTCTGTTCTTTTGAATTTGTCCTGTAATATTTCATCGTTATCTCGTTTTTTTTTCTAAACTGGATTTGAGCATGTTTCATCCCAAGCTCCTCAATTGTTTGTTACATATTTCATTCACTTCTTCGTGTATGCGAACGGATAACTGTCGAAATAATTGCATTTTATGATATATTGAGAATTAAACTAAATTGTAATGTATAAATAAAAATATGATCTTTAAAATCCATATTTATTTGCTGATAATTAATACGTGGCTCTTGGTATTCTGATTAATTTATTACAAGGTGTGTATTTTAATAATATTGCACGTGTTGTATTTAGGGTATCCGATCCCGAACTCTATTTACAATCCCGGGATTCTCCATTTTTTTAAAATCCCGGATCAGTCACTGAGCGCTACTTCATGTCTTAAATTGTTTATTTAAAATTCAATTTCTGTCCATTATGGCTTCAATTGGAATGACTGAATCGAAACACGTATTGCAATTAGCTTCACAACCAGTGCAATATCAAAGTTATCAATTTTAGTTTTATATTGTACTATACTTTTTGTCGACTCCGTGGTGCAATGGTTAACGTCGTTGGCTACTGTTACGAATGTCTCGGGTTCGAGTCCCGGTGCGGACCTTTTAATAAATCGATATATGGATTTCTGTTCGTAAGCATGAATGAGATCGATTAGTAAACCAGTAGTCCTGTCCTTTTGTCTCTACTGTCTTAGAAACATAGAGGTTGCGCAACTGCGTAACTAGCAGCTCTCGTAGCACAACTTCTGTAGAGATACATTCATTAGGAGGCCAAATGCTCCACAATGGGAGCGGACATGGTAAAAAAAATATTTATAATATTCAAGAACTTTTTTTTAATCCACACCTGCTCATTTTCGACTTAACGTCTTTTGGCAGTGTACCGTTTGTAATCGTAATCGCGCGTGGTCAAAAATCGTTCTTCCGAGCTTCTAAAAAGTAAGCCGACAGTTTACAAGTCTCCGTTTGACTGGGTCGTCGATCTACTTTCGGCCTGTTTGTTGCCGTGCCCGCCTCGCATCTCACCGATGCGACGGTCACATCTCGGCCAGAGAAAGTGGACCAAGGCACCGTGCGGCCTCCAACCAGCTGCCGTCTTACGGTTGGTTTCCAGTCTCGTAATCCATAAAAAACGAAATATTCACGTGCTGTTCCGTTGCCTTTTCACCTCTTTCGTTTCAATCACGAAAAAAGACAAAACTGACTCCGTGAATGACGAAATTGAATCGTCATTCATGCAGTCTGAAGATGCTTTTTAAAGAGTCGAAACACGTGTCACAACTATTAACACAGCCAGTGTAATAACAAAGTTAACTTTTTACTTTCGGTGGATGCGGCGGTAACTTTGTATAAATTCATGTTTAATATAAAATTAAAATTGATAACTTAGGTATTCCACTGGCTTAGTTTGTCTGAAGATGTCTTTTCAAGAAGCGAACCACGTGTCACAACTATTTACATAGCCAGTGGAATAACAAAGTTACTTATCAATTATAATTTTATATTAAAAAGTAATTTCAACAAGTTACAGCCGAACAATCGATGTGAGATATGTACATAGAAACTAATATCGTAGGCTTCATATCTACATTCCAGCAAAATTTTCGTGTTTGAGTGAGTTTAAAAACTGAATAAATTCGGTTTTAACCATTGCTATTCTATAAATTTTACATATCGAAGGTGATTTGACTAATTGATGTAACCCTAAAAAAATACGACAATGAGTTAATGATTGGATCTCATTTTAAAGACAACAGAGCAGTTCTCGGCCAAATGATGTAAATTAGAAAAATAAATTGACCACTTTTTGAAAGAGAAACATCATTTTACATTGGTTTTAGGTTTAAAAAATCAGACCCGGCCACTTTATGTAAGCCACTGTTATTTCGACAATCCTTACGTATAATCCCGCATCAGCATACATGAGAGTTTACAGGAGTGCATTTCAAAGAGCATAACGCGGCTCGTCATAATGTTTTTGATAAAAACAGTTTCTACTCTCTCCTGAACAATTTCAATTTTGAAGGTTAAATCAATTGACCAAAACACCGTCGAATGTTATGTTATTTAAGTAATGATAAATCATTATTCATATAACATAAATAAATATGTGAAATTCAAAAAAAAAAACATTGGTTAAAACTGAATTTATTCTTTACATTTGTTTCGCTTCTTTAAGAAAGGTTACTTAAAGTCGATGTTAGTCTGAGGATGCTTCTTGAAGCGAAACACGTGTCACATAATAACACAGCCAGCCGAATAACTAAGTTATCAATTTTAATTTTATATTAAAGCAGTTTGCTAGTTAAGCCGAAGATATAATAAACCAGTCAACGTGCTGAGTCGAGTTTAGTATGACCGGCATATCTAAAATTAATTCATTTGCAATAATGTGTCATTATGCTCCGAAATGAATCGCCCCCTGAACAAATAGAGCCATTTCTTAAAAGCGCAATTCAGCATCTGAGAAAAAATGCGATCAACATCCGGTTCGCGATCGAGCGCTGCATCGAAAAAAAGCTCGCTGCGAAAAGGTCAAAGCTCTCGGTTACCATCCTTCGCAAGAATTGTGCGCTTTGTAAAATTAAAATAAGATAACTTTGTTATTCCAATAATGGTTGGGTTTTAAAGGGTTACACGTAGTGATATGGTTAAAAAGACTTCACAAAAGTTCACTCTTCGATAATCTAGTACTTGGAATCTTTTTGTACAACATTGACTTTGGCCCTTCTTTTCTATGCATATGAATGATAATAATATTAGTTTGAATTATTCAAAAGAATACTCTGATAGCGCGAGACAGTTGTCTACAACATTTTGATGTCATGTAACTATTCTCATTTGTGTCTTACCCCGTCCCCACGTTCAGTAGAAGGAAATAAACCCAACCCGCCCTTTAATTTTTATGTTGAGAATTAGAATCATTGTTTACCTTGGTAATAAATAAAATTGCGATATATTTAATCTGAAGACGCTTCTTAACCCTTTTTATGACAAATTAGCATTTTTCCAAAATCAACTGCGAACGATATTATTTTGAATTATATATTGTGTATTGATCAATAATTTTTCCATAAAAATAAAAAATACTTAATTTGTGGTGGTTTATTTACTAAAAAAAATACTGTAAATTGATAAATAAATGCATATTAAATAATCATATAAATAGCCTTTCCCTCAACACACAATATAACCATAAAAAATATGATCCAATGTTATACACAGATTCTGTTCCAGCTGTGGCCGCGAATACGCAATGGTCGATTTACCAACCATTTACTTATAATAATTGTTTGCGAATGATTGGTGCACATTTTAAGTTAGATGGTCGATAAATTAATACACTAAAGAACATTCTCGATATCGTTTTTAGGTATTAAGGTTGACATTTGTATGTACACCGTATGAATTAGAACACTTGAAGGAGGTGGTCGTATATATCGACCGTTTTCGCGCTTTGCCCTATAAAGGGTTAAAGAAGCGAACCATGTGTCACATTTAGTAACACAACCTGTGGAATAATGAAGTTATCAATTTTAATTTTATATTAAAAATCGAAACCATCGAAAAAATAAGCACATAGCTACTTTTACCCGATTATAATTGAGTTCTATCAATTACAATTTGTCTGTTCGGGGATTCCCACCCGTACACGCCGCAACCAATGAAAACGACATTGACAATTCGATGACAGGCCCGGGTTTATAATTTGTTCGACAATATTTATCAAGTCTGTCTTATCGTGTTATTTTTGCGACCGATCGCACGTTGCCGTCGGTTACAGACGGCTGACTATAGGCTATATCCAATTTAAATTCCGTCGGTGTCAATTCTATTGTTTGAGTTACATCTCGCTAAGCGGTGTGAACGCTGCTGACACAACCGAGTCCAGAGTTATGTGACAATCCTTAATGTCGCATAATAACGACTTAGAGTTTCCATCTAGTTGTTTCTAAGATCTTCGCGTGGGATCGCACATCGTGAGCATCCTATTCAAGTGTTACGCCTAATGAGGTCTTCTGCCTCTAGTCCAGCGGTTCTTCAAATGACGCCATCTCTGCAAGCCCGTCGTCAGGTATATCCAAGCAACACCGTTGTTCGTACATTCTCTAGGCCCTCTTGGGTACTCAAAGTTTTACCCTGAGAATACCCTCTACGGTTTCTAATCCAATCTTGTCGGGTGTATTCCGTATTAAACGTGTTGCCAGGAATGTTTGAGAAAAGACTTGCTTGCATGCATTAATGATATGCAGCAAGTAAAGACAATATATGGATAATGATAGAGTTTTATGAGTTGAGATCCACTCCATAGAGCACTGTTTGCAAATTGAAACATCTGTACAATTACATCTTACTTGCGCCTGTCACTTTATATGTGAGCGAGCGAGAAAGAGAATGATTCACTGCACTGCCACAGAGATATTAAAATGTCATTGATTTGAGATAAAATTGTCTCGTGATGGAATCCCCGTTCGAACATTTTTATACGTAAATTCTGTGTGCGAAGGTAAAAGGGAATTAATTCGAGTTGATTGAAAAAACGAGTTAAATATTCTAAAATAACTACGATACGAAAAAATAAGAGTTGAATCAATGCCGCTGAATTAGTACAATTCATATTTTTCATCAAATTTCATACAAATGCAAATCTTGCTTTGGCTCTCCTGAAAAGTACCTATTTTAGACTTAACGCCCTTTTCCTTTCACACACAGAATTATTCAAAATTCAAAGGTATGGATGCCTGTGATATTTACAATCAATCCTCCCAGTCAACCGATTCTACAAACGGGTCTTAACGAAAGCAATTAGTTAACTCTTAGTGCCATCCCTCTAATTACTTTCTCCAGTAAGAGTTTGAACAACATCATCATCTGTTGAGCTATCAAAGTATACTCAGTATGAAAACTAAAGTACAGCTACTTAAGACATTCAGTGTTTCAATTTCAATACCGTAATCTATGAGGGCGTTCCCACTAGTTTTACATACCACAAAGGACCTGCGTTTTCAGATTATCTTAGTTGTATCATCACTTCTGTTCACTTGTAAAAATCCGCACTAATCTGCGGAGTGACAATTAAATTTTAATTGAATATAATTTATAAATTAAACCCGCCCCACATTTTCGACATCCTTGGGATGCGCGCCTGTGGCCTGCTTGTTCGTGAACGATTGTTCCAATTCTATTAATTCGGGGGCGTGCGAAGCGATCAACCGTACGAGAAAATACAATACAGCGCTAATTCTGTTTCATTCAGGCAGTGTTTTTCTAACACATGAGCGTTGCTCATTGGATTACCGTGATGAGATTTTCATGTTTTACGAACACAAATAATGTAATAACTTTCGCAATTCTCTATGAATGGCAACTGCAAAATTATAATTGAGGCAATTATTTTTTTGTTAATTAAATAATTTCAAATTTTCACTGTGAAACGATAAACGGTTTTGGTAAATTGCTCATTGAAATCTGATTCTGTTCGATATTTAAAATGATGAAAAGATTATTTATGTATATATTTTTTTTTTTAATATGCAAATGGTTAATGCAAAACATGTGGACTACTGCAGATCGTATTTTACGAGAATTGTTGTTGGTAAATTGCTCATCCGCTTGTTTCAAGAGAGTGTAATGGCTACAACACTGGTTGAAATAAGTTGTATACACGTATTCTATGATATTGTATTAAGGTTTATTTGATATGTTAATTGATTTTTCAATCGATTTATGGACTTACAGTGCTCATGGATGTCTGTGATGTCTAAAATTCCCTCCCACCTTAAAACGGGATGTAGCGAGAGCGATTAGCTAATCACTGTCTTGTCCACATTGTCGGATCTGTGGTGCAGCGTTCAACGTCGTTGGCTTCGGCTACGGATCTCACGGGTGCGAATCCCAGCACGGACAGTTTTATAAATTGATTTTTTAATCGATGTATGGATTTATGTTGTTATTAGGCACGGATGTTTGTGATGTCTAAAATTCCCTATCACCCATCCGATCCTACAAACGAGACGTAGCGAGAGGGATTAGCTAACCACTATTCCTGTCCTAGCCGTACCCTTCTATCCCTACTCTTTTCAAAAAAGAGAGATTGAGCAACACGCAGTTCTTGTAGAAAACTTCTGTTGAGATACCTCCATTGGGAGGTCATATGCTCCACATTGGGAGCGGACATGGTTTAAAAAACATTGTAATTTGTAATATCAAATAATATTTTTTCAAGTTACTTCTCCAGTTTCAAAATTTTAAGGAACTGACGTTTTTCCATCAATTATCAATATTTAATGTATCAGAATTTTCTAGATGGAACTCCATTACAATAAGTATTTAAATAAACACAGTATTTTTTATAATAGGAATAGCCTTTCGGCATCTTCAGGCATTAGTGTTAAGTGTCGGTGTTGGGATCAATCCAGGTGCTAATGTAGTTCCTAGACTTAGTGATAATAATTTGTCGTAGCTTATCTTATATATATATATATATTTTATACCATATCCACTAGGGAGTGGATATGGTATAAAAAAACCCTGTCACTTCAGGAGATCAACGGAACCATTGATCTACAACCAGAGGTGCGACAAAAATATATGCTTAACTACATCGTGCACATCATTTTAGTTACAAGTTAAAAGGTTAATTATTTTTTGTGAATTTTTTAAGCCCACAGCTTTACTAGTTATAAAACTGATGTTTGCTTATACAGTGGAATCCCAATTCTTCATTCCTCACGGGAACATTTTTTTAAAACCATATCCACCACCTACATGGAACATATGGCCATCACGCAGTTCCTTCAAGCTTCTCTGTCCTCCGCCAGTCTCTTCGCTTCCTCCCAGGTCATCCCAGCGTCCCGTAGCACCGCCGAATACATCCTATGGATGGTCATCAGCTGCCTTCCAGGGCGACGGAATCCATCTGGTTGGTAGAAGAGACAGGCAGGATTCAGCCTCCCTTGGGGCATCCGCAGCACGTGTCCAAGCTAGGTCCATCATCCCTTTTTCCTTTGGATGTAATAAGAGGCTGGTCCGTCCGCTCTCTTACCTCCGAGTTCCTGACAAAATCAAACCACCGTACCCCTATTATTCGCCGCAAGCATCTGTTTTCAAAGCACAGTATACGATTACCCTGTGCCTTGGTCAGGTGCCATGCTCGCAAATCATATATATAAACTATTTACTGTCTGTCAGTTCGGATTCATTCGCGTGTTCGAATGCCTGAAGATGCCGAAAGGCGAAACCCGAGTCGTTAGTGACGAAATACAACGAAATGTACAAAATTTCAACAGTTCAAATTTGATATTGAAATTCCATCAAGAACCATCAGTCGATATCTAAAATGTAAATAATTATTTGATAGCTATTTCGGCTTCACATCATCGTCAGAGAATTTTTTCCTTATTATAATATTAAATGTAAATATTTTTTAGATCATAAAGCTGAACGTACGACTTTTTGATTTAAACTGAAACGCCATTACCTAAACCGAAGAAAATACGAACGTCAGATCGAATGAGTCACGCATTTTATACGAATTGATAAAGTATTCAATCAATGATTGGCAATTGCTAACAAATGACCAATTAAGGGGATTCGATCCGGTGACGGCCCGCCCGACGGTCAATCACTGTCGCCGATCGGCGCTGACTTTAACGGTCGGCCTGCGGTCTTAAACCGCTAAGTGGCGATTGATGCTTTTGCCCTCGGGAACTCGGCCTAATCGCCGCGCATCGAAGAATGGAGATGCCCATTATTGCTCGCCATGTAAAGTACATCGGACAATTGAGCCAATGAGAAGTGAAGTGAGCCAACTGATATTTTCAAAAAAAAAAATTAGGTGTGCGTTTTGGTATTCTACATGCCATAAAGTATCATAAAAGTGAAGTCAGCTAAGTAGATACAGACCACAAAAGTATTTTATTCTGTAAGTAGTTAAATTCAATCAACAAGTTACACCATTTTATTGTCCAACAACAATTTTTTGGTGACAATAAAAATTTGGTTCGTCAAAGTGACGTCACATATTTTCTTTTTTTTCCATGTTCGCTCCCAATGTGGAGCATATGGTCTCCTAATGGAGATATCTCAACAGAATTTTTCTATGAGAACTCCTTGTTACTCAGTTTGCTCAACCTCGCTTTTGTCGAAGATAGTAGAGATAGAAGGATAGGGCTAGGATAGGACTAGTTAGCTAATCGCTCTCGCTAAGGATCGGATGGGTGGGAGGTAGTTTTTAGATATCACATATTAGATGTCAATTTATGAAAACCGTCCGCACCGGGAATTGAACCCGAGACATCCGTCACTGTAGCCATCGACGCTACCAACTGCGCCACGGACGCCGACGGCCCGGCTAGCTTAGTCGGTAGGGCGTGAGACTCTTTGGTATTCTACATTTCATGAAATATCATAAAAGCGAAGTGAGCTAAGTAAACACAGGCTGCAAAAGTATTTTATTCACTAAGAAGTTAAATTCAATAAAGTGTAAATTAATATAAGAAGTTCATTCAACTAAAACTTTCAATAAACAATTTTCACCATTTTATCACTTGGCACACTTAATTTTCGAGGCTCAATTTCAATTTACCATGTTTACAACAGTGCTTTGTTGAAAATAAAACTTTGCCTCGTCAAAGTAGCGTCACATATTTTACAAAAAGAACAATTCAGTTCACCTATACTTCTTTCATCGTAGGGCTAATAGTCCATTCTGGCTTGACAAAACTTAGCAACCAAGGCTAACTTCACGGCATTTGAAGAAGTGGGCGTAGCGAGAGTGATTAGTTAATCACTAGTCCTATCCTCGCCATGTCATTCTATCGCTTCTCTGTTCGAAAACGAGAGGCCGAGCTTCTGAATAACAAACAGTTATCATAGAAAAACCGCTGTTAAGATAATTGGGAGTCCGTTTGCTCCACATTGGGAGCAGACATGGTTAAAAAAGATAAAATGTATGAACATGCTTGTAAAAATGTAAAAAAAATATATTTAAGAACAGGTTACGTTCCTTTTCATAGAACAACTCAAACAGAAATTATCACACTGAATAATTTATTTTTAGATAATAAAATTAGGATATTACAGTATGTAAGATGATAATAATAATAAGTGTCTATCTCTTCTACGCCAGTATGTACATGTAGATAAACTAAAATCTGTTTAATCATAATTCATATAATTCTTGTATAACTAAATACTTTGATATGTACATTCTTCACTATTTATTGATGATGAAAGCATCGCCGCCCACTGGTGTTTCGTTACCCGTGGAGTGGATAGAACCATAGATAATATAGTTGGTGTTTTGGCCAATTGATGTAACCCTCCAAATTGAAATTGTTCGGGAGAGAGTAAAGACTCTTTTTACCGAAAACATTATATGGTGAGTTGCGTTGTGAATCTTTGAAAAAGACTCCTGTAAATTCTCATGTTTGCAGATACGGGATTATACGTTGGTATTTTCGAAATAACAGTACAACCAATGTAAAATGATTCCCTAATCACTTTTAAGGTGTTAACTGTCAATTATTGGTGGAAAGACATTATATTTTAAAAAATAAAACACAATTCACTTGTAATACTTCCACACATTTATAATGATCAGGACCGGTTTCGCTCATCACGAGCATTATCAACTGACTAAAAAAAATGATTCCCTTCAACAAAGTGGTAAATTTAATTTTTTTAATTCACATCATTTGTCCGAGACTTGCTCTGTCGTCTTTAAAATGAGATCCAATCATTAACTTGTGTACCTTTTGAAGGTTATATGAATTGGCCAAAACACCGTCGATATATACGTATCATTGGCGTGCGATGGAGCTATCTCTATCGCACAACCTCACTTGTGTATGAGCAAGTAGGATACAAGAGGATGCACCCGCATCTCTCTCTATCTCACTCGTACCATTCACTTCACATGTGATTGAGCGAGAAAGAGAGAACAACACGACACGCACTTGACACGCACTACGTATGTACTCTCTTCCCTTCCGCCGCACTATGTACAGAAACCATCAATCTCGTCTATGTCTATGATTCCGCTCCCGCCCAATTCCTATTCTTGACGTGTTCACTGTTTGTATATATTTTTTTTAATTTGGAATTTATTTACATATTAATTATTGTCAAACGTAAGGCGTGTTTTTTATGTGGGTGATAAGGCTGCAGTTATTTGGAGGCCGCCGAATCCTATTTACAAAGTTTTGGCGTAATTGTTCTTCGTTTGTCCCACTCGACGAAAATGAAAGGCGAATAAAGAAGCATAATTGCATATCGGCACTTCCTGAGAGAGGCATACGGATGCAAGTCAAAAATTTTAGGAAATGAGAATGTTTATTACATATTTAATTTATAGTTATTAAACTATTCGTGGTTCGCAATTTTTTTGCAAAATTTTGCCATTTGCTATTTCTGATAATGAATAATTCTGTGGCATGATGGTAGAAGTTGATGTGTCAGTTTCACCTTACTTTACGTGTCCGGTCTGTGGTGCAGTGGTCAATGTCGTCGTTGGCTACGGTTACGGGATGTCTCGGGTTCAAGTCCTAGTGTGGACATTTTTATAAATTGATTTTTGACGCAGCGAGAGCGATTAGCGAACCACTAGTTCTGTCGTGCCCTATTCTTCTATCCTTACTCTCTTCGAAAAAGAGAGGTTGAGGAACTGAGTAACAAGCAGCTCTCGTTGAAAGAACTTCTGTTGAGATATCTTCATTAGGAGGCCATATACTCCACATTGGTAGCCGACATGATCAATAAAAAAAATTCATGAAAAAAGTATTAATTTTGAATATGATATAATATACTCACAGCGTTTCAAAAATGTTGCCACCCTATAGTAGTAAAACGGATGCTGCATTCGTGTGATGCATTTTTTGCCTTTTCGTTTTTTTTAAATTAACATATTTTTTCAAACTGAATATCTTTTG
The DNA here is from genome assembly GCA_022494535.1 of Himalopsyche phryganea. Classification (NCBI taxonomy): domain Eukaryota; kingdom Metazoa; phylum Arthropoda; class Insecta; order Trichoptera; family Rhyacophilidae; genus Himalopsyche; species Himalopsyche phryganea. Next base: position 3,126,037 of record JAGVSL010000039.1, read on the forward strand.
AATGGGTTACGGCTGACATATCAAGTGTTACCACCACATTTAGAGAAATATGTTCTATAAACCGTGAGAATAAACTCAAAATGAACATATCAACTTATGTCATGATTTATGAATTATTTAAAAACCGTAAGCAGAGCGTTAAAGTGCATACATTTCGACATTAGAAACAGAAAACAGCCAAAAACTGGCTTAATGCGTTCTGTCAGTCGATCTTCGTTACCCTCAGTATTTTCATGTTAACTTCACTTAAGGGTGAATCTACCCAGTCCCCGAGTGTCGAACACGTTGGTCGTAATATCTACTTGAATACTTTGCAGTTGACTTGACGTTCTCGGTACGTAACCTTGCATGTACGCAAGCATAATTCATTCAATTGCAATCCTTTGGAAGAGACATCTTAACCCCTTAGGCACGAACGTACTATATTCCTCTACTCCCGCTTTCTTGTGTATTTTTTTTAGTACATCGTTGTAATAATGATCAAATAATATTACAAGTATATTTAGACTTACACTTTGGTGCACAGCAACCAACTAAAAAGTTACTGCTTCGAAGACACCCCTGGCAACAATTTGAAAGCGCTTAAGGCTGCTGTGTTAAGGGATACGCCCAGCAAGGACTGCGAATACTCGATAGTTTTTATTACGTATCGTCGGTGTAACTAACAAATTGTGTATCCATAAATTAATTCAGTTTTAACCATTGTTCTACTAATTTTATGTATAGTTTAAGACATCGCCTGAGGGGACGTGATGGAATTTCAATGTTAAACTTGAATTGTTGTGATTTTGTACATTTCCATGTATTTTGTCACTAACAGCCAGGGTTTCGCTTTTCGGCATCTGCAGGCATTCGAGCACACGAATGAATTCGAACTGACTAGACTTTGTCAGTTCGAGTTCTTCCAATGCTCGAATGCGTGAATGCGTGAACAATTCAAATGTAATTTTATATATGTTATCATTATTCATGTACGTAACATATGTGAAATTAAAAAAAAACGTTTGTTAAAACTGAATTTATCGTTAAAAATATATGATGGAAATCAATTGTAAAGTGAAGAAGTTAAAATATATTATTTGAAATTATAAAAAAATACAGTACATGCAAAATAATTTTTTAAAAAACTTTTGTACCTCATACTGGAAAACTGACTTTTTCGGATAGTTTCTCTTTTCTTTTTCATCTGCGATATTTAACAATTAAATGCGCATCTCCCGTGATTAAAGGGTTGAAGGTATGGTGTGGCCATGTCTCAAATTGGTCCTTTAATTAAGTGACTTGTCCGGGTGTCGCTTGCCTCTTTCTATTGACTCGAATCGTGACTCGTGAATATCGCATTTGGATTGTACTGTCCTCGCTCCGAGCCATATATGGCCGAGACGTGATTTGGAAATGGGATGTGCCCCTCGCACGTATGCACGACGTCGGCTACCACTGTCTAAATATACATATCGACGGTGTTTTGACCACTTGATGCAACCCTCAAAAAAAACGAAAATGAGTTAATGGTTGGATCTCATTTTAAAGATGACAGAGCAGGTCTCGACCAAATTACGCAAATTAGAAAAATAAAATTATCACTTTTTGGAGGGGAAACATCATTTTACATTGGTTTTAGGATTACACATTCTGACCTGGCCAATTGATTAAATTAGAATTAAATCAAATGTATAATTAACTCATTTATACGGCAAAATTTCTATAATATAATAATACACTTTGCATTACGTACCTTGTCACTTTGACGGCGAGATTATGATTTGGCGTGAAACGGTACGACGTTTGAAGCGTAACGGGCCGTCGTAGGTGGACGAAGTCTGCGAACGTGAAGCGGCGCGGTGTATCTTGAAAATGTCAATCGTTCTCCACCAATGGGAGTGTCCTACGTGATAGTGACGAAAAGATGCGGCGCGCCGATACTACGGCAAGCGCGCCAACGTCGCACCGCATCACGCTCGCAAAGACTTCGTCGAACTAATTTGCCGTGATAGTCTTTTTTGAACGCATTTGAAGTGTTTCGCACCCGTTTGTCGCAGAAAAACGGAACCCAAATTAAAGAAAATCCACAAATTGACAGAAGTGCACAGAAGGACTTAACTACATAACCCAACTTTTGTGTCTTTTAACCCCTAGAGAGCTATGGGCGAGTTAACTCGCCAAAGCCTGTATAAACTCGCGAGCTCTTATTATCATCATAGCCATCAAGTATTTATTTTGACTTTTGTAGTGCAAAATTGTATAGTAGTCAAATATTCATATTGTCGACGTTGCAACTTGATGTATATACCACATATATACCACAGGGCTTCGTTCACAAGTTCTCTTGCACAAAAGGTACACATGCAAACAATTTAACGTGGCATTGTGTGTGGAACGTCGCTTTGAAATTTACCATTCGTTAGAAAAATATAGTGTGTAAAATGTGAAAGTGATTAGTTCGGTAAAGTGATTTAAATTCTGAGGTTGTGACAACCCTATTTATGTATATTTTTGAAACAATATTTTTAGCGTGAAAATATTTACGAAAATCTCGAAAAATGTGTTGATTTGGTGAATGTTTTCAAATGTACATAATTTTTTAAGCAATTTATTTTATTCCAAAAATAGCTGGACTACGGGTGTCCACCTAGTAAAATATGCCTGGCTCTAAAAAGGTTATAGGGCGCTCTCGGCCGTGATAAATTTATAATGCGTTCGCACATATGCGGCATGCCGATAGTTACTAAATCAAGTGCCTTGCGTTAGTCACACGCCGTATATAATTTATGCCGTGATATTGCATTTTTGTAGGTTGCGGTTATCATATTAACACTTTGGGTCCCAGCACAAATAGGGAAAATTATCGTTGTGCCCTACCTATTCAAAAAAAACATTTTTTTAAGGCTCAATTGAAGCGCTATAACATTGTAAAAATAGTTTGATCAAATAAACATTTTTTTAGTTGTTTGAAATACCTTCATAACTCATCATCGTGTATTTCAATGTATTGCCAGCATTTTCTTTTATGGTGAACCGTATGACAATGTTTACTTACCTACCACGTCTCACACCTTGCTCGTTATATAGGACTCATTTACCTTTGGTTGTTATTGGTATCAAAATAATTTTGTTTAGTCATATCCCTTGACAATCTCCTTTGTGTATATTACAAATGTGTAATTCGGAGTGGACTTAGCCTCCAATGTAAACTCGTTTGATGAAATGTTTTGTTGATAAAAGCGGTAACTTTTTTGATGAAAATACTTTTTAAAATGATTCGAATATCTGCTATTATGTCAGGCATATTTTTTTCAAATACGTGTCTCTAAATTCAACTACTACAGAGCGACCGTTATAATTTGGCAGTTTAGCGAGGGCGCCAGTGTCACGGAAGAAATTTTATTATACATCTGTCATGGCCGCCCCGCGATCCACAGTATTATTTGAATTATCATTTATTTTTGAGACTGTTCGTCTTCACAGAACTGACAAAATCTAAGTATAATCTCCTGCACATTGCTTTGTGTTTAATGTACTTTTTTTTCTCACTGTTACTAATAAAATGAACTCTCATAAAACTCGTGAGCTTTCGTTTGATATCTACCAGTTCTTGATTCATTACTGAAGTTCCGGAATCGACCGGCGGCCACGATAAAATGGTCGTCGTTCAGTAACGGACTGTCTTAGGTGGACGAAGTCATCGGGAACGTGAGGCGGCTCGGCGTAGCTCGAAAATATCAATCGTTCTCCGTCAATGGGAGTCTACTACGTGAGAGATTATGAAGAAATGGGGCACACAGCTTCGGCTGCGCGATCAGTTGGTTTGATATTTTCATGCGAAGCTAGTGCGGATACATGTGTTTTGCATTAGAGAAATGCCAAAAAAGACACGATGTAAAACTTTATTTGAAATGCTAGAACTTCGTGTGATTGGGATTCTACGTACCAGTGTGATGAAAACGCGGTCCAGGGGCTCAACGTGTAAAGAATGCGTTCCGTTTTTCTGGTTTAAAGCAATTGCTACACAATTAGTATCAAAATTCCAAAGAACAGAATTTATTAGCACACTTAAGTATTACATAATTAATCACACACGTATATAAGTTACGACACTGATTCATTTTAGAATATTAATTTGATTGAGTCGGATCCGTGGTGTAGTGATTAACGTCGTTGGCTTGGATTACAAATCCCGGTACGGGCAGTTTAATAAATTGATTTTTTCAATCGAATAGGTATCCCGGAATGTGCAACATTTGGTCCGTTACCCACAACACCAACTCGCATATAAAACCACGCAGATCTTTTCATTCTTGGATATTAAATATTTGCATAATATTTCTGAATATACCGCTGCACCGATATGTAAATGGCGCTCCCTTTGCATTGTTTTATACGCAATAAAGCGCCCTATCGTTCGCGTAATGATGGGGTAGGTCCAGGGCCTAGGGACAGTCGCTCGGAGGGGCTGTCGAGAGGCCCTCGGTGCTCTTTAGTCCAGTACTCACTTACTCATTCACCAGCCGCTGTGAGGGCCGACTGCCATTTCGTTGAATCCCCTTAGGGAGGTGCCATTTAAACGATATTTAACTAGGGTGACAATGTCTTACTAAAGATTTTATTATATCTATGTTTAGAATTTTCAACAGTAGTACCTAGTTGTTCAAAGAGAACTGGTATTCATTTGCTCAATCTTCGGGTTTTTTACCGTGTTCTTTAAGTCGCTTTTCTGGAAGAAAACACTAAATCAAAAGAATGACATACTGAGTTATATATAACAAAATGTTCCTTATTTCAAACTCTACAGTATGGAAGAACACACACAAACAATGAAAAGTGTATAACATTTCAAACATTTGACACACTTCAAAGTCCAATCACTCAAAACTGGTATTTTTTAGTCGGTGCCTTCTTCCAGAACAACGACGATATGGTAAGTTGCGTTATGAATATTTGAAATGAACTCCTGTAGATTCTTATGTTTGCAGATACGGGATTATACGTAGGAATGGTCAAAATAATAGTGGCTTACATCAAGTGGGTGGGTCAGAATTTTTAAACCTAAAACCATCGTAAAATGATGTTTCCCTTCCAAAAAGTGGTCAATTTATTTTTCTCAATTTATATCATTTGGCCGAGACCTGCTCTGTCGTCTTTAAAATGAGATCCAACCATTAACTCATTTTCGTGTTTTTTGATAGTTACATCAATTGTTCAAAACACCGTCGATATATATTTTTTTCCCATAATAAAAAATAAACTATTAAAAAATCCCGTATAATTTACCTTTAAAACTGTTACTGCTAGATGATAACAACTTTTAAAAGGACAGTTTAATAATCTGGGTTAACACGTCCGTATGCAATGGTCACCCCCAGTGTTTAAGGGAGGGTCCGGCGTGTAACATTCTTTTGTTTCTAAATGCCGGAAACGGAATACACTACCACTGTAATTTATTTTGCTTGATGCATTTTGTTTATAACCCCCCTCCCGTCTTTACCACCCACCCGCTTTATAATATTCGTAATTCTCTTGTAATCCACCGTATAAATGTACCTTAAGTATAGCGTATTATTTTTTATTGCATTGTACCAGCGTTTCCCAAAATGGGTTGCGCGATGATAAAAATATTGCAGGTTCGGTTGTATCGATAGGCGAGTGAAATATGGTTTTGGCACACAAATATAGGTACAAAGGAATATTTGCTCATAGGAAAGTTGAGAATATTAACTGTATCAATGTTTATATGAATACCCTCATAATACGTTGGGCTATGGCGCTAAAATATTTTCGATGGTGTCTTTTTGGAAATTAATTTTTAATATAGCATTTAAATTTTTCTTCCGCTGGTTGTGTAACTGGGAAATTAATAATGGGATCAAATTTCAACAAGTCAAATTTGATATTGAAATTCCATCAGGCACCCTCAGTCGATATCTTAAATTATGTCAATATTGCTGGGACAGCAAATTGACTGAACCCTACAGTAAATTGTGAAAGAATAATTTATCAAATATTTGTATATCAAAAATGAGCCGAATATATTCAAATATCGAATATTCGATTGGAATCCCTATATAAGAGGGTTCCGCAACTAAAATACATTTGAGAAATGCTGGACTATACATATTATATAAAAAAAAATACATATGCTAATACAAAAAAAGATTCTCCGAATTCGTTATAAAAAAATCTCATCGATTTGGGTGTCCAGATAGAATTGTTTTTTTCATTGGCAGAGAACCGGTATTTTGTACTGACATATCAATTATTATTGTTTTTTTTTTGTTTCGCATTCCTGCGAGAGCGGTCGAGTGGTAATTTATTGCGTCCATGTGCGGAATCCTTGTCGTTTTAATTAGCATTCACTCGGCATAATTCGCTTACCGAATAGTTGCATAGAATAATAGAAGACGTAATTACTTATTTATTTTTTTGTGATTCCATTCCACCCCTCTTCATCAAATACTCGTACTGTTTCAGTCAGTGATGTTTTTTTTTTATCCTGATTCGCTTCCAATGTGGAAAATATGGACTCGTAATGGAAGTATGTCAACGGGAGTTTTATCTACGAGAACTGCTGTTGCTCAACCTCTCATTTTCAAAGAGAGTAAGGATAGAAAGGAAAGGACTAGGATGGGTGTTTAGCCAATCGCTCTCAATCTAGACATCACAAACATCCATGCCTTTGAACAGAAATTCATAAATCGATTGAAAAATCAATGTCCGTACCGGGACTTGAAACCGAGACATCCGTAACTTAAACCAACGACTTTGACCACTGCACTGCTCCACGGAACTGACTGAATTTTTTTTATTGTACGTGTTCAAAAACATATTTGATAATATCGTGTTTTCCAGTTTTCGTTTGTAATCAAAAAACCAAAAATAAATAAATGCGGTTTTTCGAATTTTTAAAAAAAACAAACTGAAAAACCGAAGTTGTTTAGTTATTAATTAATTCTTTAGTTTTGTTGCTCTGTATTCTTATACATTTACTTAATGCTTGTTGGTAATGTAAACAAAAACTATTTTTATCTCATTAGCATAGAACCGTAAAAAAACAATTAGGGGTAATTAGCTGATAACGCTTTATTATCGTTTGTTTGCTTTTGCCTGTTCAATAATATTATTTTATTCATTCTCATTTGATTTAAAGCTGACTGTAGTTTACACATTCCTGTAAAGCATAGGTTCCCAACCAGTGGGGAATTCCCTCATAAGGATGAATTTTAAAGTTGGGGAGGGAATTGCTGCCGTTTATTAAAGATTTATCAATATTACATATCGTCGATTGTCTGGAAGGAAAAACACTTAATCATCGAAAAATGACATATTGAGTTAGTTATATCAAAATGTTTCTTATTTCGAACCTCTACCCTATGAAAGAAAACACTTATTTTTATAAATTATACTATTACTTAAAAACAGTTTTGCACAAACAAACAAAATGAAAAAGCTATAGCATTTTAAACATTTGCAAAAATTGAAATTACAATCACTTAAAACTAGTATTTTTCAGTTAGTGTCTTCTTACAGAACAGCGACGATATATGCATATTTGGAAACCACGTTTTTAGTTACCGTAAGATTTTCTTAAAAAGGGTGGAATTATATTCTGAACATTGGTTAAAGGGGGAATGGAGCAAAAAGGTTTGGAATCTCTGCTGCAAAGAATATCAACTACCCAACCACAGGTACGTGGTCGAGTGGTCAACGTCGTTGGTATCGGTTACGCTGCTCACTGGTTCGAATCCCACTATGGACAGTTTCATTTTTCAATCGATTTATGGAGTTCTATTCAAAGACATTTATGTCTGTGATTTCTAGAATTCCCGTCCACTCATCCAATCCTGGAAACCGGGCGTAGTCTGTCTTAGACCTATACTTCTATCCCTACGTTCGTCGAAAAGGGAGGTGTACCAATTTAGTAAAAAAATAAAGAAAAACTTCTATTAAGATACCTCCATTAGGATGTCATATGCTCCACATTGGGAGTGGACGTGATAACAAAATTATGTTATTACTATAAAATTAAAACACTTTTTGTATTAATTCCCCAATTTTATTAATTGATCAGAGCCAATTTTAAGCAAAATTTTCAACTGATGAAAGAGAAACCGGTCCTGATAGTTTCCTAAAATTATAAAATTAATAAAAAAATGAGTTTTATTTCTATAAATACAATGTCAAGAATCGACAGTTAGCACCTTAAAAGCGACCAACAGATGAATTAGCGAATCTCCGTCTTATCATAATATTCCTTGCAGTATGTATCCCGTAACACAACATCGTTGGGTTAAATTGGGAGTGTCTCAGGAGTAGTAACCCAAGAACAGGGACGTCATTTCAGCCCTTTTCCAGTGGGAGCAAAAGTTGTCAGCTTTTTAATTTTTAGTTTCGTTTGCACGTGGAAGCCACCAGTGCAGCAAAAGATATATTCAGAGGGGGCAAATGATTTCATTATTTTACCAGTCCGCAGGTGTGGAAAGGTACACTGAATTAAAAAATGTAACAATATTTATTTATTTTATTTACTTATTTATTATTGTAGGATAATAACAATAATTTATTACTAAGTGACATAACAAAGTGAATTTAAAAGAAATGTTCCAATGCGAATTTTTAAAAAAAAATCAAAAACATGAATCAGCCTTATCAAATCAAAGTGATTTTACAAAGATAAATGCCGCGTGACACCGTTAAAGTAAAAAGTAGTTCTAAACCCATTTCCAAAATGATGAAAATCAAGTCGCTGTTCCGCAGGGGGCACCACAACTCCCCCCAAACACCCACCAAGGGCCAGGACGGAGCACCGCCCCTCAAGGGGGCCACGTCCGTGTCGAGCTTGGACTCGAAACACCACAAGGTGGCCCCGACGCAGCGGGACAAGCCGTCAAAGGTCTTCGGCTCCAAGGACAAGCTGCACAAGGACAAGGCCAAGAAGAGGGAGGAGAGGGCGGCGCAGAACGATGACAGTATCAACGAGGACGCCGCCGAGATGGATACCGTAGAGTTCCGGAGGCCGGATGTCGCCAGTCTGAGGGGGTCACGGAATAATAACAAGGTATGTTCATGCAGTCTTTAGCCAAGTAACTATATATAGTTATGACGATGACGTTAAGCCAAAATAGCTATCAATTTTGTAGAACTAAATACTTTGATATTTTATCCTATTATGATGGAGTTCTACCAAGTAAATGCCAATTCAATCAAAAATATTTTCAAAATCCTCAATCGTAATAATTATTGACCGAAATTCGACCCTTACCAATCCTTAAAACTGGTAGAGACTGTGATTAGTTAACTACTGGTTTTATCCTTACTCTTCCTACTATCATGACACTCTAATAGGAGTGGTTTGGAGTTTTCGTCAGTGCTATTCTTCGCTATCGTGAAATGCAAGCATTGAACAGAAGGCATTTGGGCCGAAAATAACTACAATTCAAAGTTTTACATTAATCACTTTTTAACATGCTAACTTTTAACTTCCAGGTTGAATACAGCTCAGCTGACGAGCTGTCATCCTTAGGTCCTCGCGGAGCCGTTTTCGAACTGTCAGTCCCCTGTGTCAGAATACCATCCGTCAGTATACCGAGCAGTCTACCCGTCTCGAATACAGAGCAGGCTTGTGCCAGTTTGCCGCCGATGCTGGTTGGGATTCCCCCGTCACTTCAGGAGATCAACGGAACCATTGATCTACAACCAGAGGTGAGATAAAAATATATGCTTAACTACATCGTGCACATCATTTTAGTTACAAGTTAAAAGGTTAATTATTTTTTGTGAATTTTTTAAGCCCACAGCTGTACTAGTTATAAAACTGATGTTTGCTTATACAGTGGAATCCCAACTCTTCATTTCTCACGGGAACATTTTTTTAAAACCATATTCCCTTCTTACATGGAGAATATGGCCATCACACGGTTCCTCCAAGATTCTCTGTCCCCCGCAAGCCTCTTTGCTTCCTCCCAGGTCATCCCAGCATCCAGTAGCTCCGCCGAATATATCTTATGTATGGTCATCAGCGGCACTCCAGGACGACGAAATCCATCCGATTGGTAGAAGAGACAGGCAGGATTCAGCCTCCCAGGGGGCATCCACAGCACATGTCAAAGCCAGGTCGCTTTTTTATTTTGGACGTAATATGAGGCTGGTCCTCTCTCTTACCTCTGGTTTCTTTGACAAAATTAAACCACCATACCCCTAGTATTCGCCGCAAGCATCTGTTTACAGTTACCCTGTGCTTTGGTGAGGTGCCATGACTCGCGACAGTAAAGCAGCACCGTTGAATAGGTGGCAGTCGGTTCTGACTGAGTACAACTGCGAGTCTGAGACTTTCCGCATTGAATTGAAGGTGGCTCCAGCTATCCCTAATCGGATTGCGAGTTCTTTACGCGGATTGCTATTTCCCATGATGTGTATACGCAGGTACCTGAAGCCGTCAACTCTCTTGATGTCTTGCCCCGCGCTCGTCAGTGAGTAGTTTGGGTTCGGACAGAAACTGTTGCAGAACACATTCGTTTTACTCGAATTGATCTTGAAACCAATGTTACTCTGCAGCCTGTCCATTGTTTCTTGAAGATCAGCATTCTCGAGGTTGCATAGCCTCAGACTGGGGCAACAACCACATCTTGGTCAAGTGGGATTGACTTCCTCAGGATGAAGTTGAATTGATACATGTGAGAAAACGTTGAATGACAGATCGGGGTTCCATTAAACTTGGAAGATTTTTATGGATTTATTGTATGATGGATAAGTCCTTCCATCATAGATGTATGGACCTTACTGTTTATAGACTGAGTTGAATATTTGCTTCTAATAGTACATTTATCGTACACTTATTTCAGATTTATCATTTACATATCATCGACCGTGTTTTGGCTAATTGACATAACTCTAAAAAAATACGAAAACGAGTTAATGATTGGATCTCATTTTAAAGACGATAGAGCAGGTCTCGACCAAATGATGTAAATTAAAAAAATAAATTGACCACTTTTTGGAAGGAAAACATCATTTTACATTGGTTTAAGGTTTACAAATTCTGACGCAGTCACTTGATGTAAGCCACTATTATGTATAATCCCGTATGTGCAAACATGAAATTTTACAGGAGAGTATTTCAAAGATTCATAACGGAACTCACCATATACTGTTTTTGATCAAAATAGTTTTTACTCTCTCCTGAACAATTTCAATTTTGAGGGTTACATCAATTGGCCAAAACACCTTCGATATCATCCCGTTAGTGCAGAACTAGCCTAACTGATTTTTTGACAGAACCAGTTTAACGTCAGTTAGGTTAATTTTGTTGGACAATGTTTTTAAGATTGAAGTTAAGCTTGGAATGATATAAGTTGATAACCGTTTTTAGATTGATAATTCAGATGTGCCTTTTCTGACTTCAAACAGAGAACCACAAAAGGGATGTTTCAGTGCAATATAAGTATTTTCACAAAAATCACTTAGGCTAGTTCTGCATTAAAGGTGTGATATTTTAGCTAGTTAGCAACTCATCAAAAAAACGTCAATAAACTTGTTCTCTGTTTACAGCCAGAAACAGCGGAAACACTGGCAGGCGCCCAGCAGACGTTTGAAGAGCTGGAGGAAGTGCGGAGGAAGTTGGAGGGCGTTGAGAAACAGAGAGAGGAGTTGGAGAAGAAAGTCGCAGCTCTGATGGCGCAGACCCAAGATATGGCTGATTTACGAAAGGAACTTGCCGACGTTAAGGTTAATGATTATTCATTACTAATCAATGTTGCCTGATAAAACAAAACTGGAAAATTTAAATACAAAAGTGGAATAGCAAATTGGCACTACAGGATAATGAATGTACATATCCAACAACAGGTATCCCATCTCATTAGAGATATGACTGCCGGAAAATCAGGGAAGAGTAGGGACACTACTGGTCAAGATATATTGTCACTTTTCTAGGAGAAGAAAACACTAAATCGAAATAATGACATATTGAGTTAGTTATAACAAAAGTTCCTTATTTCGAACTCTACTGTATGAAGGAACACACTTATTTTTATTAACTATACTTTTATTCAAAAACAGTTTAGTACAAACAAACCAAATGAAAAAGATGTAGCATTTCAAACATTTGAAAAACTTCAAAGTCCAATTACTCAAAACTAGTATTTTTTAGTTATTGTCTTCCTCCAGAACAACGACGATATGTATCTTTGAAAGTAAACTATAGCTTTTTCTTTTTGTAACTTTATAAATTGTCTAGTGTACAGAATATAATTAGAAATATCTTATATATAATAGCCCAGACCGGTCTGTAGGTGTAGATGTAGATGTTTTATTATTATCACATACTCATGTAGGTATGAAATTTTCTCATGACTTAAGCTTCCGCTGTGTACATAAACAATACACGCAGTTCTGAAGTGACGCAAATTCCGAGACAAACAAACAACAATCAGTCCGTCAGTATAGAAACTAAAGAACAGCTATTTTAGACATTCAGTATTTTAATTTAAATACTGTCATCTATGACGGGCGTTCGGACTAGTTAGCTATTAAAGGGTTAGCACTAACCAAGAAGTACCAAACGATTTTAAAAAATGACTGGATGAGAATAATTGTAGATCGGTGTTACAAAGCGGCCATTATATTGTCTGAGAAAGTAGGAAAGGAGAACGTCCTCTTGCTACTCGAGGGGAAGGTGAAGAGCGGAGAAGCGAGGCGTCAACACACTTCGACAGCCCCGAGTCCGGCGTGGGAACAAAGGATAATTCACAGCTTCCTTCATCTTCCATTAAAACCCGGTCGTATTCAGTATACTTTCTCTTTAACTGCAGTTAGTTTACACTTATAAATTCCTCGAAGACAGTTACACAAACACAAACAGATTTAAAATACACAATTTCAATTTAAAACTCTGTAAGTGGTTTTATGATAGGATCGTAAATCTCGGAATAAGTCGCCGCTTCGTCGGCCAAGACTCTCCCGGAGAAGGCCGAGAGGCAAGTCCTTCTTTCCCTAAGCAGCGCAAGCTTTTTGTTTACTTCTAACGGTAAACAAATAACGGTAACCAAACAAATATGAAAAATTATTTTTGAATGCCTTAGGAGATATATTACATATTAAATTTGCATTAATGCAAAGAGTCTGCAGATTGGTTTTGAAGACCCCTGTCCGCCCCATAAGTACGGGGCGGTGTCATGTCTTAATGCTGATTCATAAATTTGGTTAAATATTTTCTCAGGCGGCAGGTGAACGAGCATCAGCGGAGAATGTGTCACTGCGTGCAAGGTTAAGCGGCGTGGCACACTCTCCCCTCAGCGATAACGAAAAGCGGCAACTGCTGCAGGACGCCGGACACAGCTCGGCTCCGTGCTCCATGCCAACGGTATGTCAAGACTATTTCAATTACCCTAGTATTATTTGTGCTGTCTTCTGCCATGTGATGAATCATCAATTGAGACCTTAAGTCCTTTAAATATTCGGGACTTATCCACTTGAATGGTGCCAACATTCAATTGTTGTTGTGAAGATGTGATATTCATATAGTAAATCATATTTAAGGTAAACGTACCACTACTTGACCGCTTAAGAGAAAAATTCAACAAAAATAACGATTAACGTTTAGCATTAGACCGAATGATGACAAAGCGAGTGGGTTCATAATGGATCAAATGTCTTACAAGACAAAAATTAGGAAAGGGTCTGTTACAAAAAAATTGTATACAATTTTTAACAACCATGTTAATGTTTCAGTAGTTGACCATCTAAAAAATTGAAAGTTCCAGTATTTTTTTTTCCAGTAGTTGACCATGTCTGGTTCAGTAGATGGTTTCATGCCGACCTTTCATCAGAGTGCCTCAGAGCTTCTTGTAAGACCTCTATTGGTTGCATCAAGTGGTATATGCTTACATTCACTGATATCCTGTGTTATTTATTAGTACAAATGACCGCTATGACACGCCAATGACATATGGTGATGTGTTAGTTCCTCAATCCGAACTCTACAATTTAGAGTAATCCTGCGTCTACGTTTCTCATGTTGGGCACTTTTATTGAAAAGGGGTCAACTACTGGTACATTTACCTTACTTGTTTCACAATTTTGTACTATGGTCAGAACTAGTTTCAGCAATTGGTTGGTGCTCAGCAAAAGGAGTATTTAATTGAGTATAAAATTGATCACTTTGTTGAAATAAAAATCATAATAGCTTGCCAGTCAAGGCGCGTTTGACAGTTCAGAGAACTAGTGTACTAAGCTTTGAAAACAGATACTTTGTGCGAATATTAGAGATGCGGTGGCTTAATTTTGTATTGGATTCAGAGATAATAAAGCAGAATTAGCCACCCGTTATAATGTCCAAAATTAAAAAGTGGCGATGGATCTGTGCTGTGAATTCCAGAAGGGGCTTAAATCCCACCTATTATCTTCTGATCAGATGGATGACTTCTGATCCATAGGCTGTATTCCGTGGAGATATGGACAAACGCTGACATATCTTGTGATAAGTAAAAGCATTGTTTTTTGCCTAAGTAAAAGCATGCCAATTCAGTCAAAGTCATCTTTAGTGCAGTTTATTGTTAGATTATTATCAGTATTGTAAAATTTACGACAAATTTAATTTTACAATAAACATCCTACGGTAGGAGTCACGCAGGCAAAAATGGTTAAGTTTAGGCGTTGCGCAGCGCACACACGCTTTTGCGCTTTCGCTCTCAGCAGTAGACTGCCCAAAAATCATTAAACTCCAGCGCCCCTTCAAAGGAATCGGAATGCGACAGACTATCAGGCGAGAGTTGTAACTGGCGGCTTTCGAAAAACCAGGCGTTGTTGCCAAAATGAAACAACATTTACAAATGGAAATAATGTTGTCATTTATTATCTCTGCTAAACTTGTCTTAGTGAGATGATTCGGGTAGAGTTCTGGCACAGTTTGCGGCTGGGCCGCATCAAACAAGATCGGGCCGTGTCACTTGGAAGCAAGCAAAGAGATTGGCGGGAGAAAGAGAGGCGTATACTCTGAATAAAAGATTTATTTTGTACAGAAGCTTGCATCTGAATTTTGTTTCTAATTGTTTTCATACCTTTTTCCAGGACTCTGATGGTGAAGCAATGACTCCAGAATGGGATAAACATTCTTCGAGTTCTCTTAGTGAAGTCTCCGTTGCTTGTCTTCAAGATAGAATATTGCAAATGGAAGAAAATCATTACAGGTTCGTTAATCTCATTTCCGTGATGAAACATTTTCTATGAAATCTTTCTTGACACACAATTTTTGTTGCACCATCTGTCTCTGTCAATCTAGAGTCTAATTCTGTCCCTCAACACTGCTACAGCTTTCAAGAATGTCGAAATTGTTGTTAAGCACTTCAACTCTGAATAAATCCTTCAGTTACAAACCATTTTTGTACTACTAATAAAATTACTTTTAAGGTGTTAACTGTCAATTCTTGGTGGAAAGACATTATATTTTAAAAAATAAAACACAATTTGTTTGTACTACTTCCATTTATTAATATATGATCAGGACCGGTTTCGCTCATCACAGGCATTATCAACTGATGAATGATGAACTGATCAGTTGATAATGCACAAGGTTATTTATTTGAGATAAACGATGGTCCTGATTCATTATAAATATGTGGAAGTAGGCTTCAAACAAACTGTGTTTTATTTTTTAAAATACTAATAAAATATCAAAGTATTTAGTTCTACAAAATTTTATTTATTAGTTGATAGCTATTTCGGCTTAACGCCATCTATTTTAGCTTAGCTATAAATACTGTTAGAAAAGATAAACAATATTATGTCATCTCATAATGATAATACGTTACACTATATCACTTCTAAGTATTTTACCATGATTCCAAGAGATGTCACTGTGCATACAATATTATTTTGCCTGTTGTAATTCATGCTTTAAAAAACAGCTGAATCTTGTATCCCTTGATTACTTTAACCCTCAGCACAGAACTGTTTTGTAATCATAAACATTATCTTGATAGGTTTCTTTTATAGTGCATTTTAGTGCATCATTAGTATACTGTGAACAGTGAATGTGTTAAAATGTTTTTGTAAATTTCTTTTCTTTCAGTACAAATGAAGAACTACAAGCTACTCTGCAAGAGTTATCAGATCTTCAGAATCAACTGTTGGAAGTGCAAGTGGAAAATGAACGATTGTCTGATGAAAAGTCGGTACTTCTCGAGTCACTCTGTCGACAAACGGAGAAACTTGAGGACTCCAGAACAAAGGTAAAGATCGATTGAATACAAAGCAGCCATCGATTATAAAATAGAGCCATTGATTGTAAATATGCTTTATTTGTTATTTGTGTGAAAAATAGATTTATACTTAACGTGAAACCATGGTTTACAGAATTCCCCCGCTATTTTCGTGTCTTTTTTTTTTGCGGTCCCATTTCGTGTTATGTATTCTTTGTTTTATTATTATGCAATTTAAATTGTTCAGTTCAGTGGTGGTTAACTTATGACACGTGTGTCAGTGGTGACACACCAAGATATGTTGGGTGACGCGCATTGTTTGTAGAATGAAGAATAGTATTACTACGAACAAGAAATTTGCGGTGTTTGCAACAGTTTATTGAACAAATTTTGTTAAAAAGTCACTATAGATGTACCAATTTAACTTGGCCGCTAGTGAGGGTGCCACCGTCACGTTAGGAATGTTGTCATACTCAACCAGAACTGAAATTTGAAAAAAATTCCAAAACTGATATTTTAGGGATGGTTATTAAAAGTAGACAAGATATTTATGTTGCATAACATGGGAATTGGAGAAATTTTTCTAGATTGACAATTCTAGTTCCAAATTTGACGGTGACCAAGTAATGTTGATAATACTGTGATATAAATCATTATTTTCTTTTAGTTTTTAAAAATAATAAATAATTACAAAACAAGTCTTTCAGTTACTAGGGTTACAAAATTATTGATATCCCTAAATGTGACATGGCACCCGAGTTAAGCTAGGTTTTTTTAGAAAAAGTTTAGCAATCCCTGGTCTAGTTCATTAGTCAGACAAATCCAAATGAATGAAATTTTAGTTAATATGCAGTCATGTGTAAAATTTTGCGCTCTATCTGATAGTTCTCATAAAACTCAATAATACCACAAAAAAATAAAGCAGATGTCCAAAGAATAAAAAAAATGTTGATATGAGTGGCTGCATACACATAACAAGTGGAGGTGGGGCATCCGCCTTGTAGATGGATGTATCTGAATTGAGTGAAATACTATACAGTGATAGGCGTCAGTTGACTCACGTAAAAAGAGCGTGAAATAAGATTTGTGAGACACACAGTCTTAGCTTATGCCATGAATTATGTATTTTTACATTATTGTTTTTTGCTAGTCAAACATAGAATTTTAAAATGTCATAGTGCAGCTTCAAGTTGATTATATCAATGGTGTTTTGGCCAATTGATGTAACCTTCAAAAAATATGCGAAAATGAGTTAATGATTGGATCTCATTTTAAAAACGACAGATGAGGTTTCGGTTGAATGATATGAATTAGAAAAATAATTTTTCAACTTTTTGGAAGGGATATTACATTGGTTTTGGTTTAAAAATTCTGACCTGGCCACTTTCTGTAAGCCACTGTTATATCAACAATCCCTACGTGTAATCCCGTATCTGCAAATGTGAGAATTTACAGGAGTGTATTTGAAAGATTCATAACGCAACTCACCATATAAGTTTTTCGATAAAAACCGTTTTTACTCTCTCCTGAACAATTTCAATTTTGAAGGTTACATCAATTGGCCAAAACACAGTCGATATGTTCCATTATGAACGTCCCATAATGAATATAGCATTATCAATCTCGTAATCATTAAAAATCATTTTGCCTCCCGCTGGGCTGATCCTTGTTTTCATTCCCCTGTACATAAAATCAATGTCTATCTTACTTTCCGAGCTACCATGTGAATGCTTATGTTGGCTAGTGTGTAACGCTTAGTTGTTGGTTATTTTCGTATAGGTGGACACACTGCAAGAACTTCTGTTGAGGGAAGGCGAACAAGAGGCATGCTCCACCGAACGGGAGCAAAAATTAGTCTTAATATTGAAGGTAAAAAAATTGATTATTTTGTGACCGAATTATAATTTTTGATCGGCCATCAAAGAAGGCTTTAGTTGACTCCCATTCATCCGATCCTAAAAATGGGGCGTAGCGAAAGCGATTAGCTGACCACTAATCCTGTCCTAGCTGTATCCTTCTATCGCTACTCTCTTCGAAAAAGAATAGTTGAACAACTTGAATAACAAGCAGTTCTTGTAGAACACTTCTGTTAAGATACGTCCATTAGGAGGCCATATACTCCACATTGGGAGGGTACATGTTAAGAAAAAAAAATGATGAAGAAGGCGCAGAAGAAATTTTTGAGACTTCTCTGTTTAAGGGTGTATGGACTTTACCCATGTATTTTTCCAACTGGCTTTCTATTAGACATGCTTACGTTTAATAGTTTGGACCACCGAAGAGTACCTGGCTGCATATTGCTTTCGGCTTATACAAGGTCAAAATGTAAATTCCGCCATTCTTGAGAATGTCAAACTTTTTTCTGTTATCATTTTTTTTAGGAATCGTGTACACAAAGTGTTTGTTTCTTCCATGACTTTCTTCGTGGACATGAAGTATATAGACAGCCTGCCAAAGGTGATGTCAAACTTTTTCTCCATTATCATTTTTTGAGGACTCATGGACACGAATTGTTTGTTCTTCCATGACCTACTTCGTAGATATGAAGTGTGTAAACAGTCTGCCAATAGTGATGCCACTGGGATGAGCTTTGACACTGTTAAACAATATCGTGTATGTGCGAATTTTTTGTTAGATTTTGACAAAATGTGGACTAATTGGTGTTTGTTTTTCAACATCTCATGTACAATATTTTTGCTTTTTAGAGTGGTCAAGATGAGCGGGAAGTCCTCCTCATCAAGCAAGAGGAGTTAAAGTCCGAGAATCTCGAACTCAGAGAGACGCTGGAGTCCACAGTCGAAAGAGAATGAACGATTGCACGAGAGGGTTATGTAAGTGATTTGCTTTTATTTTTAAAATTTTGCTGCTGGCTGAAATCCAAGTGGGCCATGTTAGTTGGCCACATTAATTTCATTGCGTTAGTGTATCCAAGTTCTAACCACTAGTCCTGTCCTAGCCCTATCCTTCTATACCCACTCTCTTTGAAAAAAGAGAGGTTGAACAACTGAGTAGCGAGCAGTTCTCGTAGAAAAATTCTGTTAAGATACCTCCATTAAGAGACCTATGTTCCACATTGGGAGCGGACATGGGAAAAAAAAGTCATTAAAGAATTCGTTTTGATTTATTAGTAATTCTTTTTTATTGTAATATTAATTATAGTTTTTTGTTACCAATAAATAACTCTGATCAAAATTGACTTCATTTTGATTTTTTCAAATTATGTAAAAAATACATGGAATAGTGACTGAGCTTGTTTCTTCAGACGATAGACCATCCAAATCGTACTGCATTCATAACTCAAAACAGTTGATTTTCGACTTTCACCTTTCTCCACTATGCCACGATATAACAATGTGTAATTTTGAAATTTCGCTTTTACTTTGCTAAAAGATGGCTCAAAAAAGTTTAAGAAACACTGTTGAATTAATGAATATAAGTATACAATTATTTATCTATCAATTTGATAAGGGTTCCTGAATAAAACCAATTTGAACAACAGCGGAACATTTCCTTGGAAAGTTTCAGTACCTTAGTTTTAGTTTTTATTTTAATCATAACTTTCAAGCTTTCAATTGTAGGCCTCTCAATGTACTCTTTAAATGATTCATGCCTTTAAATGTTTTTCACATATTAGCAAATTAGCAAGATAAGTTTACTTAAATTGAATTTTAAATTTGTTCGCAATTGACACATGATTACCTGTTACTTGAGAGCCAAGTCAAGTTGATATTTACAAATAAGATTTACTGTTCCCTTTTTCAGGTCGATGGAATGTACGATGGAAACAAATAGCCAAGAGTTAAAGCAAATGCACCAGGAGTTGGTCGGTGCAAGAGACTTAGCTGATGCACGACAGACGCAGTTGCAGCACGTTTCTGAACTCCTAGACACTGCCAATGCCAAGGTATTAATTTTGTTCTTGTACGGTCAATCTGGGTAACTTTGGCCCAGTTCTTAGGAGTTTTTTGTATTATTATGGATCGCCATTGCATTTATGTGTGGTATTCTACACAAAAATGTACAAAAATAAAATTTGATTAACATAAATAGATTTATTGTTATAATTGATAGATAAATATAGATAAAACAAGGTGGGTTCCATGTAGTGGGCCAATCTTAGACCTATGGGCAAACTTACCCAAATTTATGGTATTGCTTTGACCACGCTTCTGTCACCAACGGCACCTTTAATTTATTCTTCCTATAATTAATTTAGTTTTGAGCATACTAGATAATTAAATTATTATCATCTTGTGAAAATAATTAATTTATAAATAAAATGGGAATGTTCTTTCAGATATCCATGTTCGAAAGCAGTAATTCTGGAGCGGCCAGTGGTCAGCAGGCGGTGGCACTGCAGCGGCAGACAGAGCTTCTGCAGGAGCAATTGGCTGGAGCCCGACGTCAGCAAGACAGACTCGCTCACCTCTGTTCACAGCTGCAAGAGGAAATTGCGGTAAATATATTTATTTATTATTTTCAATGTGTTCAGCGATGTGGAAATTCATTTTTTTTTTTTAACCATGTCTGCTCCCTATTTGGAGCATATGGCCATCACGCGGTTCCTCCAAGCTTCTCTGTCCCCCGCCAGTCTCCTCGCTTCCTCCCAGGTCATCCCAGCGTCCCGTAGCTCCGCCGAATACATCCTATGGACGGTCATCAGCGGCCTTCCAGGGCGACAGAATCCATCTGGTTGGTAGAAGAGATAGACAGGATTCAGCCTACCCTGGGGCATCTGCAGCACGTCCAAGCCAGGTCCATCGCCGCTTTTTTATTTTGGACGTAATAAAGAGGCTGGTCCGTCCGCTCTCTTACCTCCAAGTTCCTGACAAAATCAAACCACCGTACCCCTATTATTCGCCGCAAACATCTGTTTTCAAAGCACAGTATACGATTGTCCTGTGCCTTGGCCAGGTGCCATGACTCGCAACCCTAAAGCAACACCGTCAGGATGCATGCGTTGAATAAGTGGCACTTGGTTCTGACCGAGTACAACCGTCAGTCCTAGACTTTCCGCATTGAGTTAAAGGTTGCTTCAGCTATCCCTAATCGGATTGCAAGCTCTTTACGCGGATTGCCATCTCCCGTGATGTGTACCCCCCAAGTACCTGAAACCGTTGACTCTCTCGATGTCTTGCTCCGCGCTCGTGCAGAGCACATTGGTTTTACTCGAATTGACATTGAGGCCAATGCGATACGAGTTGCCCTGCAGCCTGTCTATTGTTTCCTGAATACCCTCAACAAATTTGTCAAATATGACAGCGTCGTCAGCATACTCGAGGTCGCATAGTCTCAGATTGGGGGCAACGGCCACACCTTTGTCGGTTGGAATTGACTTCCTCAGGATGAGTTCGAAGATAATTATAAAGATTATTATATTATAATTCATTTTTAATATAAAATTAAAAACTTTGTTATTACACTGCTTTTGATACTAGGTGTGACGCATGTTTCGTCTGTTTGAGAAGCATCTTCAGACTAAATCTATCGTTTTTGTTTCTTCTATGGATTCGGCGGTAACTTTGTAGAAATTCATTTTTAATTAGTCTATCGGTGTGATCGGAATAAAACTCACCCTACCCTTTATTTTTAATGTAAGAATTAGCATCAATGTTTACCTTTGAAATAAATAACTGTGATATTGTTAGTCTCAAGATGCTTCTTAACAGATTGACAGCGGGAAACGGCAAATGCCGTTTTTCGCGGATTATCGGTCGAAGGCGGGACACGGCAAAAGTCGTTTTTGTTGACTATCGGTTGTTGGCGGGAGACGGCATTTCACGGGTTTGTATATCGGCGTGAAATAAAACGCCGCAACTAATTATCATTAGTTCTACTACTTTGCTAGATTATAAGGGGTGAAAATCAACAGTCGTATAGATTTGTTTCGATATCTCAATCTCTAGTTCAGTTTGAGTCGTTTCAAGTGTCGGACTATTTTTCATATCGCTCGCGCTGTTTTGTTTACATACTGTTTCGTATTTTATTATTCGAATATAATATTACCATTGTATAAGACGTTATCCCTACAAAAATGTCTTCACAAGCCAATGATAGTGACGATGAAGTGTATGCCGACAATTTATCTGATTGCTCATGGAATAATGATATTGAAGAGTTGTCAGACAACGAATCGAGTGATGATGAGCAAATACCAAGACCTAGAACGTTTCACCGTCGCACTATTCCAAGTGATTCTGATTCGGAGACGAGCTCAGACGAGTATGTGGATGAGTGGTCATCGTTAGATAATCCTCCAGTTTTGGAATCATTTTTAGGCCGCCGCGGTTTGAATTCAAATTCCGATTGTCCTCAAACTGTAAGTGATGCGGTAAATTTATATATCGGTGATGATTTGTTTGAATTTTTTGTAAACGAATCTAATAGATATTACCACCAAAACTCCCATAATTATAAATTATGTAAAAAATCGGCAAAGTGGAAAAATATTACTTTGAAAGAAATGAAAAAGTTTCTGGGGCTTATTCTTTTGATGGGACAAGTTCGCAAGGATATAAGGGGCGAGTATAGGTCTACAGAACCAACAACTGAAACTACTTATTTTGCTAAAACGATGTCCAGAGAGTTCTTGAAAATTTCAATCGAAAATATTGTTTCGTTTAGAAGTTGTGTCAATTTTAAAAAGCAATATATTTTTGCGCTAATCACGAAAAACGCCCGCCACAGGATAGAGTCTATTGTTTCGGGCGCCCGCTCAAGAAGTGTTAAAGAGGCGAAACGCATCACGTTGTGATAAAACAAGTGGAATAACAAAGTTATGAATTTCAATTTTATATTAAATGTATTCTTAACTATAATGTAGACCAGTGGCTCCGAACCTATGGGTCGATAAGTGCGAAATACTATTTTCTGAGACTTCCCAGAAAATATCTTATTTTGCTTTTTTGAAAGCTACTGTAAGACACACACTCTGAATTCAGAGATTACAAAATATGTACAAACTTATGTCCTATAACCGAGGAAATACATTGTGTAGAAAAGAAAATTAATACTATAAAATGAAAAAGAAGGCATTGGCGATCTTATACAAATGGCTCCAGATTGTGAGACTCACAGCAATTTGCTCGCCAACTTTCGATATATACACCAACAGAAGAAGAAGTTGTGAAGAGTGTATCATTAGCATATTTTAACCTTTTTAGTGCCAGGCAAATTTTACTAGGTGGACAAGCCAGCATTATCTATGGAATAAAATAAATTGCTTAAAAAATATGAAATAGGCATAAAATGATGTATATTTGTGAACATTTACCAAATCAATACGTTTCTCGAGATTTTCGTAAATATTTTCACACTATAACAAATACTTTTTCAAAGATATACATATACAGGATTGTCACAACCTCAGAATTAAAGTCACTTTACCAAACTAATCATAGTTTTACACACTATAATTTTCTAACAAATCGTATATTTTAGAGCAAGGTTCCACACACAATGCCACATTAGTTGTTTGCATGTGTACCTTTTGTGCAAACAAATTTGTGGTGTCCTGTGGCATATACAAGCGTCAAGCTGCAACACTTTTCAAGATTGCATAGTATATTTGACCTGAGGAAAAATAAATCACTACTCAATAGATGGCACTGTACAATTTTACATTACATAAGTCAAAATAAATATTTGATGGCTAGCTATAATGACGATAAGATCTTACGAGTAAACTCGTCGATGGCCCAACGCCACATAAAGGCTAGGGCTGGTGAGTTAACTCCCTCATGGCACTCTGGAGGTTAATTCGTATTTAATATCTCCATGTAAATTGAACACACATTTTCTATGTTATTAGGTGACCAAAAGCAACGCGAAATCAACCGTCGCAGATATAGAAACGCAGTGCGATCAACTTAAGCAGGAGAAAACATTATTACTGACCGAGGTGCAGAGTCTGCAAGAGTCCAACAGCGACTTGCAAATTCAGGTTAGTCTTTTTTTCAACGTATATGAATAAAGTTTAAATATGTATATACACCCAGTCCTCTTTTTATATGATTATTTCTAGTAAAAACATTATTACAAGAATTGCTGACTCTGTACAAAATAATCTGAATTTTCGAATCTCTATAATTATTAACAATTCAATCACCCTTGACTAGTCTATTTCTTCACTTTTCTAAAGCGTGTGTCGCTGGTGACGTATCCTAACCAAATGGCGTAACTTGAGCAGTTATCCCCAGCGGAGCGAACTAAAAGCGAGCCCAAACCACACTCTTATTTTGCATTTATCCACATATATTGTCAACAAAAAAATCTTACCCTTTTTTCGTTTCATTTTAAGGAAATTAAACGTTTATATTAAATAAAAGACTTTATTTCACAAATTTAAAGAACCAATTTTAGTTTTCCATACATTCTACGTAAGGTATTGTTTTTGTGTTTTTTTTATGCGTCAATATCTGGAACCATTGTATCGCGTAAAAAAAGGATTGGGTATATATATATATAAATATGTATATCAACTACCTGAGAAGCATACGAATAGTCTCCAAAATATGAAATGTTCAGGAGTTATTCTATTTTTTGGAGTAATCAAAATTTAGTGGTATTCCATTGCTATTATATTGTTATTCATCTGGAATAGTACCTCAGGAAAGTCAACACACTCCTTTCTGTGGTGTGCGTTACGGACAGATAAACCAAAAATAAATATGGTTTTGAAATAGAAACAGTATTCTCATATACCAATTTTTTTATTCTGGCAGAAAGCATGGTATGACTATGAATCGTCGATACCAAATCTCATGATTTGTATGCCAAAAGAATATTCTTTATAATGTACAAAAAATCACAGAAAATTGCACTTGGGGGAGAGATACTTTGGAAAAGAAATAATGCTTTAAATGTGATTATCTCAGAACTTGTTTTTATGGCACAATGCCTTCTGTCAGTATATTGTAATTGAATTCATTACCCCGTCTCTGCTTAATACGACACAGTATTTTGGTGACTAATAACATAACACGTGTGAAATGAGTGTGAAGAAGAAAACGTAATTTGTGTATTCCTACGTTATTTGTGGCTGATTGAATCAATTCTTCCAGTGTCAGTGCTTATTGGAGGAAAGACGATCTTCTCAAAGTGCGCTTTCGGAGGCCCAGCGAGCCACCACTGCTGCCGAGCAACGAAACCGAGAAACGCAGGCTAGACTTACCATTGAAATATCGGAGCGGGAAAGAGACGTAAGTACACTTCTAATAATCACAAAAGTTACAAAATTTGATTCCCAATTTAGCAAATCATTTCAATGGGTTATTAATAACACAAAAAAGTATCTACAAAAAATGAGTGTTTTTGTTTAGTATGCAGAAATATTTACTATATATGAGTACATTGGTATCAAAGACGGACATAAGCCATCTATGAAAATGTACAGGGAGATGATTTTTCATTTCATCTATATTCCACACTTCGTCAAGCCCGGCAGCCATGACACTTTAAAGTAAATTCTAGCTCTGTGATTGGTCAATGTGTGGATCGAAATCAGTGGACATATATCCACTGATTTCGCGAAAATGGATGTTTAGTGTCCGCTTTTGAAACTATTTACGAACTTTAAACTCAAAAATATGAAACCGTTGGATTCTGATATTTTTAATGAGTTTTTTGAAAAGATCATCACTTGCACTACCACAAACAATAAAAACATGACTTTCGTGGGATGTGGCGGTTGACCGACTTTGATACCAAGGTACTCATATATGGTATGCCTTTCGACAAACTAAAAAAAGTCAAACCATGTGTGTAAAATTTTGTGTTCATTATAATAAATCATGTGTTCAAGTTTTTTTCCAATACTCTTATTAACCCTTTGAGTATTACAGTAACGTATTGCGTCATCTATTATCTATTGCCGTTCTCATATTTTTTATTGAGTTATCAGTGTTTTTTGGCTGTCACATTATGTTTTATTATGTGTTTCAAACGTACAAAAGAATTTTGTTAAAAGGTTAATATTTGGAAACAAATCTGTAGCCATATAATATTGAGAGTAAACAATTCATTTCGGTTTGACTTCATTCCTGGAATCACCTTCAATAGAGAACCACATGCTGACATATGAACGCAATAAAGATCTAGAGCCAAATTTGAAGTATAAGCTTCTAGATAATTGTGTCATAGTAATAATGAATTATTCCATTTAATATTTTTAAATATGCGTTTTAAGATTCTAAAAAATTATTCACTACTTGAAATTATGAATGATATTCTTCCCAGATTGACCCATAACAATTTTTAGTAAAAATAATCAAGATCCACAAAAACACCTTATTTAATTAAGAATAACTCATTAATCAAAGGACATGTTTGATTTTCATGAAATAAATCAATTGGTCTTACGCCTACTCGTGAATGCATGCTAATTAGATTCGAATCCCAGAATGAAAACATTGATTTATGAATTTGTATACAAAACACCGCATGATACTCACGATGAGCGAAACCGGTCCTGATAAAAAAATTGCGGAATAAGTACAATAAAAAAATGTGTTTTTTAATTTATAAATAATAATATATTCTTTCCGTCTGTGAAAAGGAATATTGAAAAAACAACCATTTGTTCAAATGGTCCATTAGGTGCCCATATGCTCCACTTAGGTAGTCTAAGGTAGGTAGACTAAAAATACATAACGTCGGGCGAGCACTTGATTGTTCCAACAGCATTTTGTAGGTTTTTTTCATGTTTTTCGATTTTTGGTGAGTTCAGTGTTTAATTGTTCTATCCAAGTATATTGTGACTAAATAAAGTACTACGCACAATTATAAAGGTTATGATACACCATAAAAGTAAAAAGTACCAAGACTTGAAGATGCGTCATCGTTAACCTTATTTTACCTTAGAAATAAATAACCTTACGATACGGTTAGTCTGAAGATGCTCCTTAAAGAGGCGAAACGCGTCACGTTAGTGATAAACCAAGAGGAATAACTAAGTTATCAATTTTAATTTAATACTTAAAAATGCTCTAGTGGAAAGTTATGAAATTACTGTTTGAACAATCATGCTTAGGCCGATATAATATATCTATCTTCTTTTTAAAAAATAAAACACAATTTGTTTGTACTACTTCCACATATTTTTGATATGTGGAAGTAGTACAAACAACAACAAAAATATATTTGTATTTAAATATGTGGAAGTAGTACAAACAAATTGTGTTTTATTTTTTAAAATATAATGTCTTTCCACCAAGAATTGACAGTTAACTCCTTAAAAGTAATATCTATCTTCTTATATAATCTACAGGCTCCTATAGCAGAATCTTTTTACATAATAAAGTATTTGGGTCAATCGCTTGTGTGCCCAGAAGAGTAAGTGCAGAATACACGCCCATCAAATTTAAATTAATTTGATTATTTTAATAATGTGATGATATCATCACGGGAAATCCCCACCAATTATCGTGGCTGCCTAATCTAAATTCAATAGCAGCACAGTCGGCATAGAAAGCGTTTTGTTTACAATCATATTTTTTACAACGAATCATTCATAATATTATAAGAACAATGTCAACCTTATTTAATTTCCTTACAAAAAAAATATGAAGTAATTTTCAGTTGTACTTGTGCCTTTGGCTTTGTATTTCATTCGTTGTTCCCTCGTCCACGACTACACTTGAGACATGTTCAGAATAATAAAATCATATTTGCAAATCTAATTTTATCAATGGTTTTGACAATCCCGATGTCATCGGGAAACACTTGTGTATATATGCTTCAAAAAATAGTTCAAACCTTTAGGTAGATAAATTAAGCAACAGATCATGAAAGTGTCAAGCAGAACACGAGAAAATATACTTTTGAAAATAGCTCTCGATATTCAGTCTTTCGAATTTCAGCTTTGAAATTCTGATACACAGCATTAATTGTCAGCCCTATGTACTTATGCGGCTACGCGCTTGCTTGTGTGCGTGTTGGCGGTGTATATGAAGACTGCATTTCGCTTGCAAAGTCGTAGATTAAATATTTTTCTGGTTCATTTTTTTCGATTTATTTTAGCGACAATGCAACGAGTTTAGTTTTTACTTCTTGGTGTATTTGGGATAACTTATATTTTTTTTACTGTTAAAATTGAACTATTTATAGCCATAGTGAGCGTTTTAACAGATCAATTGACTGAAAATATATTTGTGCGAAATAGGCTCGCGCTGTAAGGGTTAATAGGTACATAGTTTTTTATAATACCTGCATAATTATTTACTTTTATATCGTCGTTGGTCTGGAAAAAGACACTAACTGGAAAATACTAAATAATTGGGCTTTGAAGTTTGTCAAATGTTTGAAATGCTATACCCTTTTTATTTTGTTTGCACAAAACATCGCTCAAAGGTTTAACAAGCCTTTTGGCTTTGATGTCACAACATGTCCAATCAAGCTTGAGGGTATGGTAAACAAAAATGAATATATTATGTGGTTTTTTTAATTTCGATAGTGATAATGAAATAATAATAATGATTCACCAGCATTGCTGCATCTTATTATTTTCTAGTGAGGCACCTTGCATTCACTTATGCACCTATATAGTGAGTCATTGACTGGTCAGTGTTATCATGGTCTTGTCACATAGAAATATCTTCTATCTTTCAAAAACTTTAAGGCAGAGGTCGCCAAATGGTGGTTCATTAGAAAATTTTGGTGGTCTGCAAAATTTTCTGGTGTAGTAATATTAGAGCCAAGAATAAAAAATCATTGTACGAATGCTGAATTCGGGAAGATTGAAAACCTACTCAGCTACAAAGGCCTGTGATTAGCCTTAGGACCTTAGATTGTTAATATATATTTTTGATCAAAACAATTCTGTGTCAAGTCACGATGGTGTGGACACAGTTTTTGTATGAATACGAACAGTGAGCGCTACAATGAATCAAAAATTCATCGCTTTAGTTCAGCACAGCGTAGCACTACCCTTAATAAGAATTGTTTTTTAGTTAATAAATAGTTTTTTGTGTTGGCTCTGTGGTGCAGTGGTGAATGTCGCTGGCTATGGTTACGGATCTCACGGGTTTGAATACCAGTACGGACAGTTTTATAAATTGATTTTTATGGATTTCTATTTGAAGACATGTATGCTTGTGATGTCTAAAATTCCCTCCCGCCATCCATCTTATATGGCTAAGAGAGAGCGATTAGCTAAACACTAGTCCTGTCTTAGCGTTGTCCTTCTATCCCTACTCTCTCTTGAAAAAAAGAGGTTGAACAACTGAGTAACAAGCAGTTATTGTAGAAAAACTTCCGTTGAGAAAACCTCCATTAGAAAGCCATATGCCTCACACTGAGAGCGAAAATGGTTATAAAAAAATGATATCCTCTATTGCATCGGTTCTCAAACTTTTGAAAATTTACTGCGTGCGGTCCCTTAAAAAATTATTCAATGACTCGCAGACCTATTTAATAAAAAATGATAATCTATATTATTTTAAAGAAATCGGGAGCGCCAAATACTTTGCACAGAAGTACGACACCCTAGTTTGAGAACCACTGCTCTATTAGGTAGGAGTCGGACATAGTAAAAGAGGTTAATTTTTAGTTGTAGTGTCCATTGTTGAGAATCACCGGTTTTCCCAATCTTTTTCAGTAAAGATTTTAAATGTTTTTATACCGGCTCTGTTGGGAAGCACTGGTGTATACAACAAAGAACTTGTCATTTGACACATTGGAGGTATTCACAACCGGATGACCTAAAGAGTGATGTGACGCGATGGCTTTTTAATTCATTGAAAGTGTTTTCCTCAATGAACTAATCTTCAGTCATGTATTCATTATCTCCTAAACGCAATAGTCACAGGGTTATTACAAAATAATGGTTAACATTATTTTTGAATCAAATTATAAAGTAAAGCAAATTCCAAATTCTATATCAATATTTGGCGATCTATTTGTGGAAAGTCATAATCAATACAAAATCCAACTCAATTTTTTTTTTAACCATGTCCGCTACCAATGTGGAGCTTATGGATTCCTAATAGAGCATCTCAGCACAAAGTTGTTTTTATTTGGAGAGGATAAGGATAAAAAGATGGGAGGTGGAGTAGTTACCTAATCTCTCTCTCAATGTGCTGTAATTATAAACCAGGGGTCTCCAAACTTTTTAGCCTAAGGGCCACACTGACTCCTCCACTAAGTCACAAGGGCCGTGATACCAACATACTGTAGTTTTGAAGTATGCGCAAATTTCAAGTCAAGGACATTTCATTGTGCCGAAGATAGCCGATAGCTGACATGATTTATACACTCATATTAAGTCCTTTCGACAAAAAATTTGGTTGATCAATTGCATATATTTGCTTGTGGCAAAAAAGAACAGAAGAAGAAAATTTTGAATAGCTGAGTAACAAGCAGTTCTCGCAGAATGTTGAGATACTTCCAGTCCATATGCTCCACACTGGAAGCGAATCCAAATGGCTTTACATTACACATTTACCTTATACAAGGTCAAAATTTAAATTCTGACATTCTTGAGAATGTCAATCTTTATGTCCTTGATCATTTTTTAAGGAATCGTGGACATGAATTGTTTGTTCTTCCATGATAATCATTGTCATGGAGTTCTGTCAATTCAACAAAGTAAATGGCAATTCATAATTCGATGGTGTTTTGGCCAATTGATGTAACCCTCAAAAAATACGAAAGTGAGTTAATAATTAGATCTCATTTTAAAGATGACAGAATAGGTCTTGGCCAAATGATCTAAATTAGAAAAATAAATTGACAACTTTTTGGAAGGGAAACATCATTTTACAACAATGGTTTTAGGTTTAATATTTCTGACCTGGCCACTTGCTGTAAGCCACTGTTATATCGACAATCCCTATGTATAATTCCGTATCTGCAAATGTGAGAATTTCCAGGAATGCATTTCAAAGGTTCATAACGCAACTCACCATAAAATGTTTTCGATAAAAATAGTTTTTACCCTCTCTCGAACAATTTCAATGTGGAGAGTTACATCAATTGGCCAAAACACCGTCAATATAATTTTCCTCCTTAACCTCGAGTTACTTTGCAACCATGCTGTGAATAATTGATTAGTCATTTGCGTACGTGTGTGTGCGCCTTTTTTCATTTGCATGTTTTGTTTTATTGTGGTGATATCACACTATTATAATATTAATTTTTAATCCTAATATTATTATATTCTTCATCAGTCAATGTTTGGACACTGACCTGATTGGTTGTGCCTTATTGAAAATAAATTAATTACGTTCAAATTTGAATTGTTAAGTAAATATTAAAATTAAAACTTACTAAATTAAAAATAAAAAAAATTGAATTTTTGAAAAAT
Source organism: Himalopsyche phryganea (assembly GCA_022494535.1). Lineage (NCBI taxonomy): Eukaryota > Metazoa > Arthropoda > Insecta > Trichoptera > Rhyacophilidae > Himalopsyche > Himalopsyche phryganea. The sequence goes on from JAGVSL010000039.1 coordinate 3,157,525, forward strand.
TGAAATTTGGAGTGAAAAATCAAGGTTAGCGACGTTGTTGACATTAATTGATCCGTCATGTGCAGTCCTGCATAATCTTGTCGGACTAAATAATTTTCTTTTTTTATGTTATTTGGAGTTCTACCAAGTAAATACAGTAGGCAGAACAGGAGTTTTAACAGAAATTTTTACTGCTTGTTTACCCAGATGCTCAACTTCTCTTCTTCTCTTTTATGAAAAGAATAGGGATACGAGAATAGGGCTAAGACAGGACTGGTTTTGATGGGTGGAAGGAAATTTCAGACATTAAAAACATCCATACCTTCAAACAGAATTCAATTTTTATGAAACTGTCCATACTGGAATCCGAGAACCCGTGAGCATCATAAACGACGCTAATCATTGCACCACGAACCCGGCTTATTAAATACTTAGTGTTTTAATATGAAGTTTCAGTCATTCTCTTGCCTTTGTTAAGTCACGTGCAGTTCTCTGCATTGGGTCAATTTTTAATTATACTTTCTTTTTCGAAATAACCGTGAGGGACTCGATATTTGTATTGCTATTTTTCTACTAGTATAACTGTACCCGTCATAGATGACGGTATTGAAATTGAAATACTGATTGTTTACACCGCGAACGCTTACGTCATGAGAAAATTTCATACCTACGTGATTATAATAAGTCGTCTACAGAGCAGTCTGGGCTATTATGTTATAGTAACTTCTAAGTTCTCCCAAGTGAATACAGCAGGCAATTTTTGCTCTGTTTTTAATTTGCTGTAAAGTGCATAAGTTATTTATTTGTGAAAACTTTGTTAGCGGAAACTGTACAATTCTGAAAAAAAGTACCTTTTAGTGATTGGCTATCGATTATCGCATTTCGGTGAAGCAAATATTTTCAGTTTTATCACAAGAAGTGACATTAGCTTTGATCTTAACAGCTTAATGGCTCGCATGTTTTTTTATTGAATTTCACCTGGCGAACGGGCGATTTTGCAATAAATTCGCGAAAAACTGTCATTTCACTAAATTCACTATAATTTGTAAACCAATTGAGTTATCTTAACCAAATTTGTTTTGATGGCTTTCAGGTACTTCGCCGCATAAATCAATGTAAATATAGAACCACTGCTCAACCATTTGAGCAGGTTGCATACTTATGTGGTGTAGTGAAAAAAACTTAAATCTACTAAAAGGTCTTTTTTTAAATAGGTAAAATCTTGCAGATGTTACAGGTCACCCCGGTACAGCACACTGTTATCATAATGAATCGAGCACCATAAAAAATGCCATATGCTATCAACAAATCACTACGCAATGTGTAAATAATAATAACCAATACTACGAGTGAGAAATAAGTAAACGTGTACCATCTAGGGGTAGTTTTACAAAACTATTTAGTATAAATAATAGTTGGTGTGTATACCACCATCTCTCGTTGACATTTGAAATCAAACTCGATTATAACCCAGTACTTTTTCAATAGAATAGAATGTATGACGTAGGACTCATATATGAGTCCACGAACAGCAACCAAAATTCTTCAAGTACTCAAATATGAACCCGCAGCCGTTGAGCTGTTAATGTGGAATCGAGGGTTTTTTTGTGTTCTTACTGTAGTGAATTATTGCATGGTCTTTTCTCCCTCGCAGGCGGTGGAATGGAAGCAGTTCCAGTCTGATCTGCTGATGACAGTGAGGGTCGCCAACGATTTCAAGACTGAAGCGCAGAGGGAGCTTGAGAAGTTGGTGCTTGAGAATAAGGTCCACAGAGAACGGGTGCGGTCGCTCGAGAGTCAAATCGATCAGCTGAAAGGTAAAAATAAAAATCATATCCATCTATAATTGCATTTATGTTTGAAGTGTCCCGGTTAAAAACTATCCCTGACATTAAAATCATAATGTATTTGTAATACTCAAAGAAAATATACTGTAATGATTGGATCGCTGCGAAACTGCGAACCCGTTTGCCTCTATAGTAATATTGGAATCATCGCAAATCAGTTGCGTTCCCACTCCTAACAGTGCTATGTCAATAGTAGACAGAGCGAGAAAATGAACAAGTCATGAATAATCGAATAAGAATTGAATCGCGAATCACTGTAGTTTTGATTTGTCAAAAGCAGATCAAGTGAGAAATAAAAAAAATCATGAAGAATCGAATAATAATATATTTAGTTATTTGTTTTGCCACTTTAATACTGCTTTGTCAATAGCAGGCAGAGTAAGAAAATAAATGGCCGAGTAGAATCCAATAAGAATCGAATCACTTGTTTTTCCACTCTTGACACTGCCTTGTCGATAGTAGGCAGAATGGGAAAACAAAAAGTTACGGATAATCCAATTAGAATTGAACTGGGAAGTTTTTGTTTCGGCTGAGATTTGTTTTCATTGTGAGCTTTCGAATGATACGACTCAATGAATGAATCAGTAACAATGAATCGTAGAAAACAGTCAATTCGTGTGATTATATTTTGCTATTGAAGTTTTCATTTTCAAAGGTTCAATGTTCATTAGAATATGCTGGTAATTTTATTGAAATGAAAATATTGTTATAATTTTTCTACACTGCATGTCCCTATAGTAAAGCTTTGCATGTAGCGTTTTATTGATTGGAGTGATTCAGTTAATGCAAGTCGATTTTTTTTCTATGACACCATTTTGTAGTACAATAAAATTCGTCCAAATAGCACGGCATATAGTTTGGGATCATTTGAACATGCTATATTTGACACCCCACCATACGGCGTACGCAGCACGTTCGAGCAGGAACGGACTACTGAGGATTCATATTCGGCTCTTGTGAGCCTTCAATATCCAAGCACTCTTTGCAACTAACGAAGAGACCATTGTTTATACCATGCTCTTCAAAATTTGCTTCTTTGTTTATCGGGGCTTAGTATTGTATTTTTATTATCAGTTTGGTTTGGTTTCTTTCCTGGTTGTTATTTATTTTTGAGATTCCTTTTTTTAAAGTAATAATAACAAATCAGAACATCCAAATTTATTGAAATACAATAATGGTCTAAATTTGACATAACATTACAATATATCGACGGTGTTTTGGCTAATGTAACCTTCAAAATTGAAAATTGAGAAAGTATAAACTGTTTTTATCGAAAACATTATGGTGAGTTGTTGCGTTATGAATCTTTGAAATGCACTTCTGTAAATTCATGTTTGAGGATATGAGATTATGCGTAGGAAGTGTCGATATAATAGTAGCTTACATCAAGTGGGGGGGGGGGGGGGGGTCAGAATTTTTAAACCTAAAACCAATGTAAAATGATGTTTCCCTTCCAAAAAGTGTTCTATTTTACATCATTTGGCCGATACCTGCTCTGTCGTCTTTAAAGCAAGATCCAATCATTAACTCATTTTCGTATTTTTTGAGGGTTACATAGTTTTGTCAAAACAAAAAAAATTGTTAGAAAAGCAAAAAAATCACCACCAAGTACTATAACTTTTTGCATCCCGGTCCTGAAAGGTTTAATCAACGTTGGGCATTTTTTTCAAAGCTTGATTGCACAAGACTGTTTTTTTGTTGATGTCTATTTAATTGCAATAAACTTTGTTCACGATAAATTGGATTTTAGGGTAATTTTTGTACTGTGTATGCATTTTTGTCTTATATTTCTAATTTTTGCACAAACCAGGTGAAACGTCAAACGGTTTTGTAACAATAAAAGACAGAAGCGAACGTGACTCTATTACAGAAAAATCGGCAGTAGTTAAATTTTCGAAAGAATGCTTCGATGTCGATATAAACAGCTCGATGGACTGCGGTTTACCGGTGTTCGAGGACGAATACGAGTTCATTAGAAATAGATACCTGAGCAGGATGTCGGTCATGTCTGACTCAACGGATACAAGTTATCAGGAGTCTGTCGATTTACCGAGGATCATCAAAGCCAATTATCACGGAGACGATCTGACGTACCGCGATACTCTGCAGACGAGTAAAACTAATTCCTCCACCAACCTCGACGTCGAGATTATCATCGGTCAGGATTTTCCGTATAGCCCCAAAGTAGACGTTACTAATTCGCCTAGTTATCTGTTTGAAAAGCGTAAAATGGCCAAACAGAAACCGTTTGCTTTGTGGGCATCGAAAAATGAAGAAAATTTTAAGTTCAGCGGGCGAGCTTTGAAACGAGGACGTACAATATTCAGCAAGAGCTCGTTGGATTACTTCAAAGGAAAACCGAAAGCGTTCAGCCACGAGCATCTGAACCGATTGGCATCGTTCAATGACAATATAAACGCGGCGAAGAGTCAGAGTGATTTGAATAAAAATTCATCTGGATGGATGAGTGATATGGGATTTATGGATAGTTCTTGCACTCTTGTTGGTTCTGATAATGTGTTTATTACTGATTTAACAAATAAAGAGATCAGTTTACCAAAATATTCATTAAAAAGATTCATTGAGAACGATCCGAAGATCGAGAATGAAGCGCTAAAGAATAACTCAACCATACAGAGTGATGTTAATAAAGAATTCGTTGAACGAAATTCTTTTAATGGTCCGTATTCTGATGAATCAGTCAAAAGTGAAACGATCGCAAACACGGATAATAAGATTAATAAATTCCCTGTACCAATACCAAGAAATATTTCTGTTAAATTGAAACCGGACGTCCCAAAGAGGCAGCTTGCGATACCGGTATCAGTAGAAAAACATCTGTCAATTAGTCCGGGAAAATTATCAATCACTTCATCTGCATCGAAAGACTTTGTGTATTCTGATTTGAGAAATATTGACATCGCTATCAGTTCGAATGGTCCGGAAGTATGTTCGCCAAATGATTCGTCGAATTATGACAGCAACGTGGAGAGTTCGATGACTATTTCCGAGTTTTCATCGAGCCCTTTCGAAGTCTACGGAAGTGCGAGTATTGATTCGAGCGAATTGAGTGATCTGTCCAGAGATGTGAGCTTGGTAACTACTGATCTAAATAACTTGCAGGACAGTGTAAAATCGATCAAACATGAAGTCGAAAGTATTTGTATTGAAACGTCCAATTCATCAGATGATCAAAATCCGATCAACAAATCATCAGTTAATAAAAAAAATGATTCTAAACTGTCCGATACTGAAGTATTCACACGTAAATCTGTACTAAAATTGGCTAGAAGCTCGAGTGCGACATCTGACACTGCAGTCGATTCTATAAATTTCCGGCCAGTCAGTGATAATATATCTCTACGGCGATCCAGTCAAAAAGATTCAGTTAATAAAAGAATCGTTTCGGAACCGCAAATGATTTTCAACTTTAAAACGGTCAGTTTCGATTTGCGTAAGAGTTACAGTGATAAAACAGAGAAATTGAATACTGCTTTAAATGAATCGATGCCTGCGGTGAAGATTGAAGAGAGTGATGCGATTCAAGATTCGAATCTTGTAGATTTAACCGATTCCTCCGGTAGAAGATCGTCGATTCCTGGTAGACGAAGAGTCTCTGTACCGACTCGTTCGATGATACAAGAGCTGGTGAAAACAAATTCAAGCAATAGTAGTAAGTTGAACTTACTTACGGGATAAATATTTTAGCTTTTGTCAGCGTCCTTTGGAACGAAATTTTGTTTTTGATTCTCTGTGTTACACGTGTTTGTTATGTGTATGTTACAAATACATTAAAATAATACATAGATGTTAAAATTATGTATATATACCATCGTAACAGCGTGTTGCCTCGTCATAAAATAACACTATGCATCTGTTTGTGATGTGTGTGAAGGGAAATGGGCGTTGTCTTAAAAATTGAAAAAGGAGTTGAATATGCCAATAACTACAATACATATAAAGGAGAAAAGGGACTTGTCGAAACAATGCTGTTGAAATAGTAAATTTTTCATCAATGTTTATACAAATGTAAACCTTGTTTTGGCCCTACTGAAAAGTACTGATTTAAGACTAAACATCCTTTTCCTTTCGCACACAGATATATAGCTTATTTCGTGGTTCACTATTTGTGTTCTAGAGCAGCGTTCGTCAACCTTTCGCAATCCTGGTGACCGCTAACATATCGTCGGGATAGTGGCAGAACACTTATAAGTCGAAAATCGGATGTTTTGAGTTATGAATGAAATACAATAGATTTTTGGACCATCTATCATCTGAAAAAAACAAGCTCAGCCTTATTCCATGTATTTTTTCCGTAATTTGAAGAAATACGTATGAATTAAGTAAATTTCGTTCAAACTATAATTAATATTACTATAAAAAATAATTACTAATAATTAATTTAGATTCGTAAATGATTAATGAATCTCATAATAAGGTAGGTTTCTTAATAGAAAGACTTAAATTCCATCATTTTCTTTAAAGTTGATTATATCACAAAGCAAGGTTTTTTTTACTTAACGCCTTCTGCCACTTTATAGTGTATGTTTATACATATAAGATAACGTTACATTTTATATTATGAAATGGTAATATAACACCGCTTGTTTCATTGCGACAATTGAATTAGTGTTATATATTTGTTGCCGCATGTTTGAAATAAGCTTATGGATTCTTGGCTCCAGTGATTACTACGTTTTTTCTCACGGATCATCGGTTGGAAAACACTGTTCTAGAGCTTACGTTCTACTCAGTTTTATGGTCAAGGGTTTGAAACCTCGAACGGAAATATTTAATACGTTAATTCATGTGTTCATACCGTCACAACTGTTTTGTCTTATCCTAAATACGTTTTTGTTATGTCTTATTTTAGTGAATTTTTGTGTGTTGTCCTTTTTTTGGGTGTGAATTTGCACTATGGGGCCGAATTTCTTCTTTATGTTTTATGATCATATTTAAGCATGAATTTTTTAATTTTTTTTGTTTGTAGGTTTCCTGATGCTTTTCATTATTTGCATTTATGTTTTATGTTATCCTAAGCAGAAATTTAAAGATATCGCCGGCATAGTGGCAGAAGGCGATAAGTCGAAAATCGACTGTTTTCAGATATGAATGCAGCATGATAGATTTTAGGATGGTCTATCGTCTGAAAAAACAACCTCATCCATAATTCCATGTATTTTTTACGAAATTTGAAGAAATCCATATATGAATTAAGTCAATTTCGTTCACAGTTATTATTGGCAAAAAACTATAAAGACATTACAATAAAAAAGAATTACGAATTGACTTTGTAAATGATTAATGAATCTCATAAAGTGGTTAGTTAAATAAATAATGGTTAAAGTTTGTAAATAGAGGTTTTCTCAAAACAATGTTATTTGACTTAATGCCTTCTGTCATTATACCGACGATATTAATACCTGGTCTGTGGCCGAATGGTTAACGCTCTTTGGTGTTTGTCCTCTTCGGTTGCAGTTGCCACTCGTTCAAATCCCCAACCAAACATTTTATAATGTTTTTAATTTACAATACAACTGACAGACAAAGATTAAGGCCATTCTCGGAATTTTTAACTCAGGTATCAGTGTGTGTCATAGACTTATAATATTTTATCTTACAAATAATATTTGGTCATATTTGTATATAAGCGTTGGCCACTGTTTACTGTCTGTCAGTTCGAGTTTATTCGTGTGCTCGAGTGCCGAAAGGCGAAACCCGGGTCGTTAGTGACGAAATACAACATGGAAATATACAAAATCTCAACAATTCAAATTTAAAATTTATATATTTTGATATTGACCGTGCCGGGGCTCAGACCACAGAACCTTTACAGTTTATAATCTTCCCTTTCTATTAAATACATTCAAAATCAGTTTATCTTTAATATAAAATAAAGATTGATAACTTTGTTATTCCATTGATTGTGTTACTATTAGTGACATGTGTGTCCTCTCTGTGAGAAGCATCTTCAGACTGGTTCCAGAGAGGTGAAACACATGTCGCAATTAGTGACACAACCAGTGAAGTAACAAAGTCGTCAATTGGAATACTATATTGAATATGAATTTTCAAAAAGTTACCACTGAATCTATCGAAAATATGCTTCATCATTCATTCATTGTCTCCAATGATCTATGACAAGGGTGCGCGACCAGTCGATTGTGAAGCAAAATTTGGTTGAAAAAAATAATATCCTGGTCATCATACAAATTTATTCGTGATAATCTGTTAATTAGGCAGATTGCTGGTAAAGAGGCATCCTTTTTTGTGGTATTGTTTGACAAAGGGTCTCGGGAAATTTCGTTAGTAAATTTCTTATACGATTTTTGTCTGAAGTCAGTCGAAATTGAATATTAATAATTGAAAATAGCTCCCAATCTCAAAAAGATTGCGCACCCTTGTTCTATGATAAGGTCCAATTGGAGATATTTCACCAAGGAATATTTTTTATGTGTTTGACAAAATGTGTGTGTTTTATAATTTATTGCATGGGAAGGTTCAGCTGTTGTTTTCAAATTATTTGTTTGAATGTTATTGTATTAGTGGGCGTATATATCATATATAACTTTAAATGTCATCAGCAAGATGATATTTCGCATTTTTATATCACATATCCTAGTTGAAATTATAACCTTTTGAGATGTCCTTCTTTCCAGGAAGAGAATTAATGATAAAAGAATGTTCACCGCGCAGAAGGTTAAAATTTACTTTAAAAACCAATAAATTGTTTTTTTTCTACCGTTTTTTTGTTTTTTTTAATTACATGGGACTCTTCTTGTTAACACTAATGTGCCTAATGGCATGGGTGATCCTGCGCACTTTTTACTACACTACTACGTGCAAATAACACACCACTACATTAGTTATCATAATTATGTTAATTTTCATTCCACTACATTCGTCACTGTATATCGACATTGTTTTGGCCAATTGTTGTAACCCTCAAAATTGAAATTGTTCAGGAGAGTTCTGTTTTTATCGAAAACATTATATAGCGAGTTGTGTTATGAATCTTTGAAATGCGCACCTGTAAATTCTCATGTTTGCAGATACGGGATTATACATAGAGATTGTTGATTATAATTAATGGCTTACATCAAGTGGCCGGGTCAGAATTTTTAAATCTAAAAACCAATGAAAAATGATGTTGTATTTACTACTTTCACATGTTTATAATGATCAGGACTGGTTTCGCTCATCACGAGCATTATCAACCGATAATGCTCATTTGACAATGCTCGTGGTGAGCGAAACCGGTCCTGGTCATTATAAATGTGTGGAAGTAGTACAAACAAATCGTGTTTTATTTTTAAAATAACCCACCTTTTCATCAACAATTGACAGTTAACACTTTAAAAGTGATAAATGCCTTTCTACCAAGAATTGACAATTATTATAACGCCTTAAAAGTGATGAATAAATATTATACTTGACTTTTTCAAAACAATTGAAGTCTATTTATGGCCACCCTTTTTGTCCCTTCAGTTAATCTTTTTTTGTGAATATGACTTAATTTGATCCTCATAATATATAGATAAAGTAAAATATTATACAAAACAACAGATATGATAATTTTATCACAAAAATGATTTCGTCAGTGGTCGACGTGTTAACACCTTTCCCATGCATAATGTGTTAACAGAAGAATGGTATGAAAAAAATCCTCTTAAAATGTATCCCGTTAATGTGCTGCTTACTACCACTTCAGTTGTCACTCTCGGCTAATTTTACTGTGATTGAATTACAGCTGGCAGCTCGATAGGCCAGGTGCCGGCGTCGCCCAATCTGCGCTCTCCCTCGTCTGAAGAGATCACAACCCCTCCTCAGCCGCCTCCCACGCCTCCAATTTTACCACCGTCGCCCACTCCCTCGCCCCTGCCCCTGCTGACCAGCGCATCCATCCAGGACATGATGTCGTCGCAGACGGCGCAGCGGAGAAATAAAGGTATGTGCAAGCATATTTAAGTATTTTTTTAACAAAATATTGCAACCTCCAATAAAATAGTCATTTTCAGTAGATCCAAAAAAACTATCTTTGTGTACGAAAGAAAAAGGGAGTTAGGTCGAATTAAAAAGCGAGTTAAATATTCTAAAATAACCACAATACATACATGTGATACACCCCCGTTTTGCAAAATGCCAAAACCTTACGTAAAATCGTTGCACTCGTCAGTTATACAATTCTTTTTTCATATAATTTAAGACATCGACTGAGGGTGCTTGATGGAATTTCAATATCAAATTTAGATTATTGTGATTTTGTACACTTCCAGGTATTTTGTCACTAATGACCCGGGTTTCGCCTTTCGGCATCTTCAGGCATTGGCGCACACGAATGGACTCGAACCGACGTTCTTGTCAACTTGTCAGTTTGAGTCCATTCGTGTGCTCGAATGCCTGAAGATGCCGAAAGGCGAAAGCCGGGTCGTTAGTGACGAAATACATGGAAGTTTACAAAATCTCAATAATCCAAATTTTTTTTTCGCCCTATCGAACAGGACAATCGATGTTTTACGTTTTTTTTGCCATCGTGACGTTCATTTTTCATTTGTCTTATGTAAAATGTGTTTTTGTATGTTTCCTAATTTTGGAACCGTAAATATAACCCCGATGTTCTAATTGTATAAACGACTGCATCTTACTAAAAGGAGATTAACCGGATTGAAGTGGCGTTTTGTCTTGAGATCTACTGCACATCCTGGATGGTGATGACCTAGCATTCGCCCCTCTTCGACCGGGCATTCTCACATGCTTATAATATAAAAAGGAAGAGTCGAATCAATGCTGTGGAATTAGTAAAATTCATGTTTTAACATCACATTTTTCATCAAATCTTGTTTTGGCTCTCCTGAAAAGTACCAATTTTAGACTTAACACCCTTTTCCTTTCGCACACAGATCTGACTATGGTTATAACTTACAAAACATTTATAAAAATCTGAAGAAACAGTTTGTGCCCAAGTATTTTGTGAATAATTCTTATTTGTTCCGTTTCGAGACTGTCTAGGGAGTTTCTCATTAAGGAAGGCTGAAGTGTTTAAATTCTTAGTATTTACTTTTTTCACTTCTTAATTCCTGGTTATTGTTTTGTAATTATAAAAAAAAACATAATCTGGCTTACTTTCCTTATCACGAAAAAATATGTTCTGATAATGAATAAAATCTCATGTTGGCTGGACCGCTCCAAAAAATCCTGTGCGCACCCCTGTAACAACTAATCCAACAGCGCAGACAGGACAGTGTGACCCGAGAAATATAACCACATCAAAATAAAACACTAGCGTTTCCATTGGGATAATCAATGATTCTACATTTAAATGGTTTGTTATTTAAATTTGTAGGCGGAGTCAGCCGGCAAGATTCAAGACTGAGTGTCAAATCTCTCATTGAGAGTATCGAAAATGCCGCCAAGCAGGCCAAGGCCAGCGGTGGAGGTTCTCTGACTTCATCCACGTCCAGCTTGAGCAGTCTGGTGGCTGCTGAGAATCTGGAAGCCCAGCAGAATGCTCAGGTAAAGTGTTTGGATTCCCCTTAAATGTATTTTCTTCGGCGCTCTGGCTATTTATAGAGAAATACTATGTCCATAATATATTATATTCGGGCTTAGCGCTCAACATGTTAAATATATGTACATGGGAGCACAGTGCACTCTTTGCTCCTAAAGCCGTCCCTGATGAAAACATAAATTTTTTTAAAGCATTTAAATTAAACATCAGACACTGATAAGCTCGAAATGAGTGATTCAAACAATCAAAACACGCCAGTTCGGTCGAAGTTATCTTTATTGCAGTTAGTTAATTCAATACAAAGAATTTACAATTACAAATTACACAAAGCACAAATTAAAGATAATAAAACAGCGTGCAGCAGGCAAACAGTTAACTTTCGGTCAGTGCGGGGGCGGATTCACAACGCATTGCATCGCCCAGCCCAGGCATCGCTCAACGACCGAAAACAAATGACGATGTATTTCAAAAGGACAGGCTTTTTGTAAAAACTGCCGAGTACTGAGAGGGGGGTCGATCAATATACCATATATGGGGTTGTGTTATTATTATTGAATTTAAATGAACGACTTTACAAAATGAAGCTATGTTGCCATATAACTAACTGTCTATATTTCTTGCTAATTGCCTTGGTGAGAGATGGATGATTCAAGGAGAGTTCTGGGCACAATTCGCGACTGGGCTGTACCAAACACGATCGGGTCATGTCAATACTTACATTCTTACCATTACATCACCTTGGGTAAACAAGGGTCTATCTGCAAAAACTAAAACTGTTCTGGAGAAGCAATTTAAGATTTCAGAAAATGTAGCTTTCTGAATGAAATACTGTAGACTCTCCAATAACACGATTGCTGAAAACTCGTTTTTCATAAAAATTGATTTACGTTTGATTACATGTTTAAAAACTCTTGCACAGCATGCATACTCTTGCACCGCATGCGTATCCTCCGATTTAATATGAGTTTAGTATTCCCGATATCCCTCTCCTCGATAGTTCGGATGTCGGGGAGTCTACTGTACACGTATGCATCCACATATGTGAATAAATGTGATAACCGTTTTAGAGACTGTGATTTCCTTCACGAGATATTTCTAATTATGTATGCAAATGTTACCTTGATGCACTGTAAAATTTTTATGTTTTTCAGATATAACATTTTTCTAATTTGAATTTTGATGGATTTACAAACTATTGTAAGGTTCTTTAAATGCAGATAGAACCGTATTAAACTGCAAGTGATGTTGTGAAAAAACAGTAGATGCAAATGTCTACCCAAGGCGACGATTAACCTGAAACTTCATTGTATTTTAGTATCCGGCTTATTTCAACCACAATTTTCCCCGAGTCTTCCTAGAAAATAACTTTCTTCCATCTTTGACAGCGATTGTAAAACATCATCGATTATGAAATCCAATTTCAGAATCTGAAGAGTCCACTGGGAGACCAACCGCCATCCCCGAGTCCGAACGGCGGCCCTACGAGCAACGGAGGAATGAATCACAACTCGATGCCTGGCACTCCAACCGCCAACGCTTATAATGGAGCGTCTCCTCTCAGTAAACCTCCGGCGTCTGCCAGGAGTCCACGTGGAATTATTATTAGTAACGGTAAATACTTGAAGTTTATTTTGTAGTAACCAAAGTTTTCAATTTTGATTTTATATTTAAAATGAATTTCCACAATCTATATTATATATAGTGCATGTCTTATTTTGATATTGTTGAAATAGCTATCAACTACCTAATAAAATCTTGTAGAACTTAAATACTTTCAATTTCAATACCTGTCATAGATGAAGGTATTAAAATTGAAATACTGAATGTCTAAAGTAGTTAGAACGTCAGAACTGTGTCCATTGCATAACTTTTTATTTTATATTTTTATACACCGTGAACAGTGACGCTTAGGTCATAAGAAAATTTCATACCTGCATGTGATAATAATAAGTCTTCGGCCAGAGTCAATGCGCGACGGTGGGGTGGTCGTGGCACTTAAAACTGAATTGCATAGCAATGCTTTTGCGATGTCAGTAGTTAATGCGCAGGGATTGGAAGTCCGCGTGTCTTGTCTTTTGCAGTTTACTTTCAAACGCCGCGACCGTCGCGCGTTGAATCTGGCCGAGCACTAAAGCTTCTACAGAGTTCTCTGGGCTATTATGTATTTCTATTATAATGAAGTAAAGTCAATTCAAATAATAATATATACTGCAATGAAAAAGGAATAACAGCATAAAAAAATGAGTGATTCTGTATTATCAAAAAAAATTATTGACCCCATAGTGGGCCACACAATAATACGTGATGAGCCACAGTTTGCCCAGGCCTGCTATAGCATGACAGACATCGCCATATAAGCCACTTATCTTATGTTCTGCTGTATCAAATTGTTCAATCACGTGTGGGGAGGCCTTCTTGCTGTTTAGCTTTCTTTTGCTTTTTACAATTGCATAGTCAGTATCAGCATGATGATAATATTATATCTGTGATAATTTCAACTAACTAATTTATATAACATAATTATATTTCATATTCCAGGCATGTTTTATTTATTGTGTTTTTTAATCGGTGGGTGTTAATTACATGATCATATCGATGGCCCAGTTCCATAGAACGATAAGTCAAAAATTTGCTGTTTTGAGATATTCGAACACCGATCTTCTATAGTTCCACAAAATACAGCTCGTACAATATACAAGTTTTCTCTCAAAAGGTTTTTTGCATATGGAAATCAGCAAAATTAAATAATTTCTCAGTTCCACATACATGCATATCGAAATATCGTATTGTGGAAATACATTTTTGTGAATCGTGGCGTTCCATAAAGAAATAACATTTAATCCTAAAACTATTTATTGACCACATATTTGAATAAAAAAGTGATACAAATAAAATAAGCCATGACTTTTTATGAGTCAAAACTTTGATTTGCCATATCTCAAAACTACCAATTTCTACTTGTATTTCTATGGAACTAGGCCATCGATATTTGTATGTCATATATCATTGATGAATGATATTTCTTTCAACAAAGGTTTTACGGCATCATATTATTATGTCATAAATCAGGGGTGGCGAACCATTTATATATTACGCGTGCCAAAAATTCCCAAATGTAATGCATCGACTGTGGTGTGCCGAGCAATTTTTGATAAAAAAATATCAGAATTTTATTGTATGAATGCGATTTTACTATTTAATAATTATTATTTATAGTAATGCTAAATAAAGTTTTTTTACCACTAATAATAACTGAATGAAATTGACTTAATTCATATTGATTTCTTCGAATTACGTAAAAAATGTATTTTTCAGAAAATAGAGCGTCCCAAAATCTATCTTACTGCAATCATAACTCAAAACAGCCGATTTTCGACTTATCGCCTTCCGGCCACTATGCAAACGATATGGTGGCAAGGGCACCAGTGGCGTGCTCAAATGGGGACTTTTTATTTTTTTTTAGTTAATTCATCTCAACCAAAATGCCAAAATGAAAAAAAAAGATTGATATCACTGTTTTCTAAATTTAACAGTAAGTTGCTATGTCAACACTTATTAGCTAGAAATGTCTTAATGAAAGCTTATAAAATAAAAAAAGATTTGGTGATTTTGTTTTTCTATTTAAAATAAATCAATATTTGTTCTGTACCATTTTCACATTGTTGCCCTGGTATTACTGATGTCCAGGTCTTGATATTTGGGGTTCTAAATTGTAGTTAAGTTCTGCCAAGCATCCTCATTCAAATCCTACGTTTAAAATCTCGGAAAAAGTTAAAAATGCAGTTATTTATTTTGTAGGCATCTGCGTCAGGTATTTACATTTTTTTCTTTTCTTCCTTTCCATCGCACGCTACCCTTTCCCGCACCTGCTTGCAAAATAAATTCGCCCCCCTCGGAAGACCAATCGAAGGGCGACTATAGCGCGGGCATGATGATGTCGCCCGGGATGAAGATGTCTTCTCTGGCGGCCGCTTCCAAGATCCAAACGACGGCTAACCTCACCGACGATCAGACGTCCAGCGTACACTCGCTGATGCAGCACAATAAGGCCATGGAGACGTTTGTCCGAAGAAATAGCTATGGAGATCTTAGTTAGTCTCTTTTTATTTCACTTTCGGATAGGGCTGTTTTAAATCTTTCACAACAGACAGAACCCTGTTTTGACTATCCAAATTTTATGCAAAGTAACAATTGATAATGAATCCTTAATTTAAAAACAATTAAGCGCTTTTTAAGGTGTTGACTGTCAATTCTTGGTGGAAAGATAATATTATATTTTAAAAAATAAAACACAATTCATTTGTACTACTTCCACATATTTATAATGATCAGGACTGGTTTCGCTCATCACGAGCATTATCAACTGATGTTGTGGTGATATCATTTTATTTTTTAAAATTAAGCACCAGTCAAAATGTATACCCAATTGAACCCAATCACATATCAAGTGCAAGTGAAATATAAGGGTGTTTTACTCTTTTATCATACTTGCTTATCCGCATGTGAGGTTGTGTGATAGAGATACACTCACCGCACACCGATAATGCAAACATGTGTTTCCCATATTGCAATTTAGTTTTATTTCATACTTTTTAGATAGTGGTAAATCGGTATTTTATTCCATGCACGCACTATGCGTATTAAAATGTTTATATTGACGTGCATGTGTCTTATGGACCTGTTAAATGTCTGACATCGAAAAAAAATTTTTGTTGCCAACGTGAATTAACCTTTTCTGTGCCGCCGATATTTGATACAAACTTTTTATCACAAATCATAAAAAAATGTCATCGGAGTTAGCTGAGATTGTAAAAGTAACACCGTGTCTTGTGTGGACGAAGTCAGTGTGCGTCGTTGTCGGCGAGATTTGAATCGATATATGGCGAAAAGGCAATGCTGTCCTACGTGCAAGCATGCCTCTAGATAAATTACTATAATGGTCAATCTATAGTTAGGTTATATTTAAATTAGCAATTTTTTTATTTAGCGATTGTGTTTTGTAGTGTTTGTATGATTATTTTTTCATTAGATATACCAATAAATAGTGCATCTCATAAGTACAGTTTGAAAAAGTGTTTTTTTTAGAGCTTTGTATCACTTGCTGCTTTTTCTTTGCTTTTCCTTTACATCTTTTAAAACAAGATATCCTATTCTATAATAGTTATATTGTATGAAAATTTTTATTGCCGTAATTAAAAATATGACTTATTGTCTACTTGGAAGACAATGTGAACAATATTGAGGGTGATATCAAATATTAACATGTGATTGTTTTGTGTTTCAGGTGAACGCAAGGATCCTCTGAACGGGCTCGTGAAGAACGGAGGCTCTAAAAGAAATGCCCTCCTCAAATGGTGCCAGAACAAAACTGTTGGGTACAGAAATATCGACATCACAAATTTCAGGTGAGAATCTATTGTGTGCATACGTTGAATGTGGAAAGGTTAAAGCATGAATCCAGCACATTATTATTGCTAAGTGGATAAAACTGTTGGACTACAGGAGTGGAAAAAGATTGAAACCGTATTTATTCATTTGCTGAGTGCTTAACGGCTGTCGGGGTTGCGTGAGTCTCTGTTTCCGAATCCTCAAACGAACACTTCTAGATATTGATTTTTCGATGTATGAAATTCTTCCTGCCCACTCTATCCGATGAGTGTGAAGAGAGCGATTTGCTAACTAATTGTCTTTTCCGAATCTAATACTTTCATACATACTCTCTCTAAAAAGGAAGGTTGAGCGACTTCCAAATGATTTAAATTTTTCTGTAACCATGTCCGATCAACTTTCAATGGAGCTTCTTATCTCAACAGAAGTTGTTCTACAAGAACTGCTTCCTTAATTAAAGATATCGATTGAAGGTGCTTGTTGGAATTTTGTACATTGCCATGTATTTCCATACGAATCTTTGAGTTCATTCGTGTGCCCGAATGTCTGAAGATGCCGATAGGCGCAAGACAAAATACATGGAAATGCACAAAATTTCAACAATTCAAATTTGAGCTTGTTACTAAGTCGCTTAACGTCCATTTTTGAGGGGAGTAAGGATCGAAGGATGGGGCTAAGACTGGATTAGTTTAGTAGTACGCCAGTCACCCTCACGGATCCGATGGGTGATCCATAAATCAATTTATGAAACTTTCTGTACTGAGATTCAAACCTGTGAACACTGCAACGAAACGTTGACCATTCCTGCAAATCGTATTGAAGATATATTTTGGATGTGTACTAAATCAATTTTGCTATATTATTTAACAGTTCCTCGTGGAACGACGGGCTGGCACTGTGCGCCTTACTTCACACATATCTGCCGTCCCGCGTGCCGTACGACTCGCTCCCCACTTCGGACAAGAAGCATAATTTTTCAACAGCGTTTGCCGCAGCAGAAAGCGTCGGCATTCCCACGACTCTCGTAAGTAATCGACTCATGCGGCAGAAATGTCGCATACAAAAAATTGGTTTGTTTAGAAATATTTTCTCTGTAAAAATATTTTATTTAGAGAAAAGACGTTTTTACATAGGTATCGCAGGTGCAGGCGCATGTGCACAGGTGTCAAAAAAGTATACAGAAATAATCACAATATTCTAACTGGCTAAAAAAATTATCATACTAATTAGCACTGTAGCACGAACATGTGAAGCTGAAATAGCTATCGACAACCATATTTTCTCAACTGTAAGTTTCACGTAAACTTTGTTGACAAAGAAGTCACCAACTCCGATTGTAAGACAGACTCCGAATTCAGAGATTTCAAAATTGGTAAAAACATGTGTCTTATAATCGAGTAAATGCAGTATTTATAATTCTTGTGGAACTCAATAATTAATCTTTTTTTCAATATAAAGTTAAAATTGATAACTATGCTATTCCACTGGATGTGTTACTAAATGTGAAACATGTTTATCGCAATGTTATCTATTTGGTTATAAAGGTGAACAGTGATTCTAATTCTCAACTTAAAAATTAAGGGTGGGGAAATTATACCTAGTGAATACCATTTCAATCAATAAACGGTATTCAATAATTTAATCCTGACCTTACGATTGGTTGGCGTGTATACCGATGAGTTTCCACATTATTTATTCAGAAAAAAACTGAAGCTTTAAATATTCCCTAGGAGGGTACACAAGGTTGTACAGCTGACAGTCGTGGCTTGCCTGATTTTGTTAGTTTGTGACCAATTATTTCAACAATGTTTACTTCGTCCACAGAATATTCAGGACATGATCCAACTGGAGAGGCCGGACTGGCAGCAGGTTATGGCATACGTCACCGCTATCTACAAGCATTTCGAGACCTGAGAAATCACACAATTCACGCAATTGTCGGAGACTTCATTTGAGAAAATAATCGCGGGAGATTTCAATTTGCATCAATGCCAGTGAATTGTTTTTGACTTACACAATTTGTATTTATTTATTGTTACATTACGTTGTTGGTGGTGAATAATCTTTAGGAATATAGTAATTGCATTATTGTCATAAATAAGTCATAATAATATCGACGGTGGTTTGGCCAATTGATTTAACCCTCTAAATTGAAATTGTTCGTCGTGTTCAAAAGTAAAATCTGTTTTTATCGAAGACATTATATGGTGAGTTGCCACATGAATCTTTGAAATGCACTCCTCTTAATTCTCATGTTTGCAGATACGGGATTACATGTTGGTATTGTCGATATAATTAGTGGCTTTAGATATCAAGTGGCCGGGTCAGAATTTTTAAACCTAAAACCAATGTAAAATGATGTTTCCCTTCCAAAAAGTGGTGAATATATTTTTCTAATTTACATCATTTGGCCGAGATCTGCTCTGTCGTCTTTAAAATGTGATCCAATCAATTAATTCATTTTTGTATCTTTTGAGGGTTACATATATCAATTGGCCAAAACACAGTCGATATAATAAATAACTTTATATTTTGCGGCGAGTATTGCTACAGACTTTGGCGGTAAATCTATTCAGTTTTATAAGTCATGGCACGATTATGGACTCAAAATCTTAACGTGGTATTCATATACTGTATAAAAGTGTAAAAATAAAAAACATTATGGTGGGGTTGACAATAACTTAGTATTGCGCAGAAATGATGTGTAACTTTAAACACGCGTTTTCACCGATGCCGACAGAACGTAACATAACGGAAGCTGTTGAGGGTTGAAAGTATACAATAAGAAAATTGAACAATGCTTTTCATTCCAAAGAATATGTATTCAGTGATTTGACAGTGGCTTACTTTGATCGATTGATAATAATGAGTTGTTTTAATAATTATTAATTTAATTAATTGTATTTATTTAGTTTATTTTTTTAATATCTTATTGCGACTGATTTAAAAATAATTATTAATCTTTATCGAGTTTCGGGGGGGTGGATTTTGTTTTTATTTTCATTTTCATTTTCATTCTGTTGGTGCGTCCATAATAGGGGTACTAGAAAAGAATGGCATTTTTAAAATGAGACTAGCTGATACATACAAAAATAAGATTGACATGTTTCCACCAATTTTTTTAATCCCAATTTCGTAAAATTCAGCTTGTTTTGTGGCAAAATATTCGGTCTGAGTTTTTACCTCATCATAACTTTTATATTATTTGCCATGCAAAGCATTGACCGCGAAATAAATGATAATCGGATAGAGCAATATCCTGTGAATATGGCGGATGACATATCGTCTTCACATCGCAGGTCATTGATTTTTTCTTTTGTGATTTTTGCAGAGTTTTGTCGTGCGTTATCTTGCTGCAAAAACATTTGTTATTTCTGTATCTAAAGTGGACTAGTTGATCGCAAAAAACTTGTTTGTCCAGACGTATTTGAGTGTTTCAAAATAAATTATGCCCTTGCAGTCTCATCAAATAGACAAAAGGACTTTATTGCTGGGGGTAGGTTTTGGTCAATTCCACTCGAGAGTAGTAACAATAAAAATGACATTTTTTTTCTAGTACACCTATTATTTAAGCATTCGGATTTGTCCAACGTAAAAATAACCCAAATAGAAAGACTTTGCTAAGATTTCCCATTAAAATACAAATGAAGTTACGGTACAGTTTATACAGTACTTTTTGCCTTTCTATTATGTCCATTGGCTGATTGTAACAATAAGTGTATTTTTGCAAAGTCTTATAATTACAATTTGCGGTTGGTTAATATATTATGTAATGTACAGTTAGTTTATTGGCGAGACCAGCTTACTGATATATTGGAATACAAAAGATTTCATATCTTTTTGCGAATAAAAAATTAAAACGGCTCAAGTCCATGATAAGAATTAAAAATTATAGTCCATTTGCTTTGTCATGCAACTACCCAGGTCAACTATTGACATCTTTAGGCTTTGAATAACACAAGTAAGCTCAAAAAGTCAACATTGCGTGCGAGGAGCTGGGATCAAACATGTTCAAATTCAGTTTTAAAAAAAACGAGATATTAAAGGACATATTCCAAAGAACAGAATTGTATTTTCAACATCGCTCAAATCCTAAATCAGATAGTAGCGTGTTTGCGTCTGTCGGCCATGACTGTTCAGCCAGCTGTCAGTCAGCCTACCCAAGTGAAGTATTATGCTGTTAATGTGTGGTTTTGAGAGCTTCCTTTTAAATATCGCTAAAAATACTGCATATTTAGAGCCCTTCTTCAATGTCAAATAAATAAACAAAAAGAAATACATAAAATTAAACAGTTACATGAATAGTTTGTGAAGAGGATAAGTTTTTATACGGCACGTGTGTTTGTGTTAAGGAAAAGGTGGATTTGATCATTTTTGATCCCAAGAGCACCATATATACGCAAGGATTTGTACTAATTTGGTAATATCATTACATCAGGTATAAGAAGGATAATAATGTCATAACTCTCTTGGCCGCAAATCTCAATTATTTGTGTGTCTGTTAAGACTTTGCTGATTTTCTATTTATGTTTCAATTATAAATTGCAATGTGACATTTTTTTTATTATTATATCTGATCGGACTTAGGCTCTGTTCATATTGCACTTTCAAATATGTATATAAGAGAAACTTTGACTGTACATTGCCTTATTTTATATATATATATATATTATGTATTATTAATATCAAGCCAATGAACAAAATAAAATTAATACTGTAGAATTAGATTTAAAAAAATATTTTTTATAATATTTGTATAGAGAACACGCCGCGGGTGATTCTTTCCTTTAATTTATTTTTGTGTTAGAAGAGTTGAACTTTTTAAAATATTCCTTTTGTTTAACTTTTTCATTAATTTCAACTGAAATTTTTTATTTTTTTTAATGTAAAAACTGTTGTTTTTTGTACATATAACATAAGGTTTCTAGTTATTTTATAATCTACACTTCTTTTTTCTCTAAATTTACAATACGCGTTTGTATAAACATAATAAATATCATTGACTTATGACTTGTTTCATTATCACATAAGTCATCAAACCATAATCAGCTTAATAATA
The DNA here is from genome assembly GCA_022494535.1 of Himalopsyche phryganea. Classification (NCBI taxonomy): domain Eukaryota; kingdom Metazoa; phylum Arthropoda; class Insecta; order Trichoptera; family Rhyacophilidae; genus Himalopsyche; species Himalopsyche phryganea. Next base: position 3,179,306 of record JAGVSL010000039.1, read on the forward strand.
ATATCTTTAAAATAACTAAGCACGTTTCATGTGATAATTACTATCGTAAAAAGTTTGTATAAATTTTGATCCTTTTTCAATGGGTAATATATCCTAAAAATATCAATGCATAAATATTATCTATCTAAATGTATTTTGTAATCGAAACTTTTTCTACATTTTACAATTAAATTTCTCAATTAAATGTATTACTCTGAGATATTTATTACAATATTATACGATATATGAAACGCCTTAAAAATAGATTTTAGGCAAATACGGGTGGGATTTATTAAATGGAGGTCAGAAAGCGTTCATTTAATTAATATTTTTATGCTTTAACAACCTTGTGAATGAAAATTCTTAATTTTGACTTAAGTCACTGTTGCCGAAAAAGAATAATTCAGTAGCGACAAAAGTTTTTAAGCCTATTATGGTGGATAAAATAGCCAAGTCAGTTCGGGCAAAACAGTATAAGTCAACACTGATTGGTTAATTGTATGAATCAAAATTGTTCATTTTGACTTAAGTCCATTCTGGTGAATAAAATAGCCAAGTCGGTTCGGGCATAACGGTATAAGTCAACATTGATTGATTGGTCAATTTTATTAATGAAAATTGTTCATTTTGACTTAATTTAATGTTGCCGAAAAAGAATAAATCAGTAGCGACAAAAGTTCTTAACCCGAGGGCAGAACAGTATAAGTCAACATTGATTGATTGGTCAATTTTATTAATGAAAATTGTTCATTTTGACTTAATTTAATGTTGCCGAAAAAGAATAAATCAGTAGCGACAAAAGTTCTTAACCCGAGGGCAGAACAGTATAAGTCAACATTGATTGATAGGTCAATTTTTTCGAAATTCCTCTTTGGCCAGATTATTTTTGTGAATATATAATTATGATAATAGTAATTATTATTTTGTACCTAATAATATTGTTTAGTGGTTAAAAGATGTTGAGTTGTGAAAAGTCCTCATTGATGTTATTACTTATAAGAACATTTGAAATAAAGTTCCTATATATCAAAAGAAAAATGCTGTTTTGTTTTCAAGTTTTAACACACGTAGGTGTGAGCAATGAAGCGTAGAAGTTGACAAAGGGTTAAACCGTAGCAGTGAACCCTCGTAGCAATCGAAGAGGTCTTGAATCTGTAGTGCCGTATTAGGTGAGAACCGATCTAACGGGCTGTCATACGTGGACGAAATCTTCGCGACGTGAGGCGGCACGGCTTAGCTCGAAAATATCAATCAGTTTCCGCCAATAGGAGTTTCCTACGTGAGAGGTGATGAAGAGATGCGACGCGCCGCTTCTGGGACGCGATCAGTTCATATGATATTTTCACGCAAAGTGAGCGCGGCGGTATGTTTTGTATTAGTTAGCGTGGTGGCGCGCTTGCACTTAGGACAGTGTTGCAGTTTCGCCACTTTTCATCAGATATCGATTCAAATCGCACTGACTTCGTCCAGGCAATACAAGGTGTAACTGTATTAGAGGCAGAGCTTCACTAGAAAGATAGTTTCAATAGGCGGGAATCCGTAAAACCGTATCAGGTGAGAACTGATCAAACAAAAAGTGGAAGGTTCACTAGGCTGGTATCCGTAGGACTTTATTAAACAAGAAATCTAACAGATGAGGCAGTGCTCCAGCAGATAGTTTCAATAAGATGGAATTCGAAGTATTACCTAAGTGGCTAGGAAACTAGGACGAAAGAGAAAACAATTAGCCAGTTGCTTCTAAGCAGAGTGAAATATATTTGAAGAAGTAAGGCTCCTATAGCGCTTCAAAGAGCTTAGTAAATGCGCCTTTTAATATACAACAAGGCGCCATCTATTATTTACAGCGAAAAGATGATAAATGGGAATTAAATAATATTATTAACCCTTACAACGCGAACCGTTTTCGGTCAATTGATCTGTTAAAATGTTTACTATGGCTAAAAATAGATCAATTTAACAGTAAAAAATGGAGAATTATGTGAAATATATATTAGTTAACCCAAATACATCAAGAAGTAAACTAAACTCATCGCATTTTCGCTAAAATAAATCGAAAAAAATGAAGAAGCTGAAAAATATTTAATCTATGACTTTGCAAGCAAAATGGCCGAGGCCAGTCTTCATATACACCGTCAACACGCACGCAAGCAAGCGAGTAACCGCATAAGTGGGCTGACGATTAATGCTGCGTATCGGCAGTTCAAAACTGAAATTCTAAAAACTGAATATCGAGAGATCTTTTCAAAAATATATTTCCTTGTGTTCTTGATATTTTCTTGATCTGTTGCCTAATTTCTCTACCTAAAGGTTTCAACTAATTTTTAAAGCATATATCCATAAGTGTTCCTTCTAGTTTGGCCAAAAATGTCAACATGTTCATCGGGTTAAGAGTAGCTAGCAACATCTATATGAAATTAGCGCACGCTATTATTAAAATTATTATTAATAAGATTTATTTAGCAGTAACTTTCCACTGACCATTCTTTGCTGTGTGGATCAAGTTTAGTAGTGGAAATTATCAGCAGCGACTCCAAATGCTCATCAGTTAATTTGGATCTGTAAACATTTTTTGTATATTTTATTTTGGGGAATGTTTTTTCACACAGACAAGAAGTGTCAAACTGATCAAACGGAGTGAGTGGAAGACTATAAGTTAAGTAAAATACCAGCAATGCTGACTTTAAATATGTTTCTTTAAAAATATCACTACACTGCAAATCGATCATTAATCCATTTGAGGTTCTGGGGCAAGGGTTTCTATATCTGCGTTAACTCTTTATAGGGAAAATTAGTTGTTTCCGAAATCAACTGTGAAATATATTATTTCGAATTATATATTGTGTATTGAACAATAATTTTGCCATAAAAATTAAAAATACTTGGAGAAACTCTAATATGTGATAGTTTATTTATTGAAAAAAATACTGTAAATCATAAATGGATATTGAATAATTTAAGATAATTTAAGACATCGACTGAGGGTGCTTGATGGAATTTCAATATGAGGGAGAACGGACAGTTTGAGTCCATTCGTGTGCTCGAATGCCTGAAGATGCCGAAAGGCGAAACCCGGGTCGTTAGTGACAAAATACATGGAAGTGTACAAAATCTCAATAATCCAAATTTGAAATTATAATAGTATTGTGGGTTTTGACGGGATGTAATTTGACGAATGGGTAAATATATACAATCATTCCACATTTAGTGACATCTGTTAGGCGTTTCAACGTATAGGATATAATAGCGGAGAATTAGGAAGGTTCAGCTGCTCATTCAAAATTGGCAAGGAATTTAACTGGGCTCTATTAATTTCCAAAATTTCTTGATAAAATAATTTATGATCCCCCATGTTTTTATGCAACAGTTTAACCCCATCATCTGCATTAAACGTATGGTTCTCCATTAGCAAGTGATTTGCGAATGTCGAAGTTTCTTTTTTTAATCTAAAGGCAGCTAAATGTTCTGATACCCTTATATCTAATGTACGTGTGGTTTTACCCACATAGAAATGTTGGCAATCACTGCATTGTAATTTATAAATACCAGATTTGTTCTTAAAATGGACTCTATCTTTATTGTTAATAAGTAATTTGCCTAGAGAGTTTTTGCAATAGAACGCCGGTCTAACACTACCAGCGAGTTGTTTTTTAATTTTAAAGCTTGTGCAACCTAAATAACTAATTCTATGCCAGATTCTAGGTTGGTCTATGTCTTTAGACAAGTTCCCGAAATATAGCATCTTTTCTGCTAATTTACGTTGTTTTTTTTGATACAAGACTATCTATAAGAGACGCCTCATAGCCATTATTAATGGCAATTTGTTTAATAATGTTTAGTTTGCATATTGAATAATTCTACAAATAGCTTTTCCCGCTACACACAATATTGCCATAAAAAATATGATTTGCAAAATCAAATGTTATCCACAAATCCTTCAAGCTGAAGACTCACGGGCAATGCGCAATGGTTGATTTATCAACCACTTACGTATAATATTTGTTGCAAGTGATTGGTGCACACTTCATGTTAGATGGTCGATAAATACACCAAAGAACTTTATCTATATTGTCTTTAGGTATTAAGGTTGATATTTCTATGGCCATCGTATAAATTATAGCCTTTAAAGGCGGTAGTCAATATATCGAACACTTTCGTGCATATGAAAGGTTTTAAAGATTTTTCGAACAGCACGTTTAAATTCCAAAAACAAAATTTTCGACACTTTTAAAATTTTTATTCAAAACTACAGTATGTTGAGTGTTGACCCTTGGGACTTAGTGGGGGAGTCAGTGTGGCCCATAGGCTAAAAACTTTAGAGAACCATGGTCCAGTTCATTACTCTGACAACTCCAAAAAATGAATTTTGAGTTAAATAATAACATCAAAAATTTGGTACAAACCTTCTTGTGATATTGCTGTTTCCAATGACTATTGCCGTTCTGCCACCGATAGACCATATTTGGGTGAATTATTTGTATGTTTGTCTGCGGTAACAACTTCTTGAAGGTCTATAAGGCATACATTCATATTTAGAATATCTTAGTTCAAAACTAAAAGAATAGTTAGAAGAAGGGTTAAATTGGCTTTTATTACAAAATATATTATCTACTATTGAAAATTCGTCAAATTAATAAATTGTAAATTTTGTTTATGTAATTGACATATTTTGGCTTGTAGTGTGCTTAGGTGTGCCATGAGAGAGAAAAACTTGCAGAGCACTAAGTTAATTGATAGCTATTTCGGCTTCACGGGTGTAAAACCGAAATTTAATGAAAATATGAACATGTTTGTTTTTTAGGTTGGTACTTCCGAGATTGCGGACTGACATTAAAGTTTGTGATAAACACAGCTTATATCTGACATGTCATTGATAAACTACTATTGCAACGATTCCTTTCATCGTTATTGATTATTTTCCATACATTCAGCTTGATAAAAGACTGTTCTACACTAAAACATTTTATTTCGCGTGCTTTTGGCGAAAAAATAGCATTTTTAGGCAACGTGCGCCAATATGAACATTTACCAAAGATTTAAGACATTGACTGAGGGTGCTTGATGGAATTTCAATATCAAATTTGGATTATTGAGATTTTGTACACTTCCATGCATTTTGTCACTTACGACCCAGGTTTCGCCTTTCGGCATCTTCAGGCATTCGAGCACATGAATGGACTCTAACTGACAGACAGTTAACAGTGTCTAACGTTTATATAGAATATACAAATACGACAAATATTATTTACGAGGTAAAATATTATACATCTGAGAGCCACACTGATACCTGAGTTAACATTTCGAGAATCGCCTTAATCCTTATTTTGTAAACAACACATTAACAGAGTGGTGAATTGCCGCTTTCCAACTTCTTTTAGAATTACCAGTGATTTTACAATTATAATAGCATTGTGGGTTTCGACGGGATGCAATTCGACGAAAGGGTAAATATATACAATCTTTCCACATTTAGTGACATCTGTTAGGTGTTTCAACGTATAAGATATAATAACGGAGAATTAGGAAGGTTCAGCTGCTCATTCAGAATTGGCAAAGAATTTACCTGGGCTCTATTGATTTCCAAAATTTCTTGATAAAATAATTTATGATCCCCCATGTTTTTATGCAACAGTTTAACCCCATCATCCGCATTAAACGTATGGTTCTCCATTAGCAAGTGATTTGCGAATGTCGAAGTTTCTTTTTTTAATCTAAAGGCAGCTAAATGTTCTGATACCCTAATATCTAATGAACGTGTGGTTTTACCCACATAGAAATGTTGGCAATCACTGCATTGTAATTTATAAATACCAGATTTGTTCTTAAAATGGACTCTATCTTTATTGTTAATAAGTAATTTGCCTAGAGAATTTTTGCAATAGAACGCCGGTCTAACACTATCAGCGAGTTGTTTTTTAATTTTAAAAAACTTGTGCAACCTAAATAACTAAAACTAGACAAGTTGTCTAAAGACATAGACAAACCTAAGAACTGGCATAGATGTCACTAAATGTGGAAAGATTGTATATATTTACCCTTTCGTCGAATTGCATCCCGTCGAAACCCACAATGCTATTATAATTGTAAAATCACTGGTAATTCTAAAAGAAGTTGGAAAGCGGCAATTCACCACTCTGTTAATGTGTTGTTTACAAAATAAGGATTAAGGCGATTCTCGAAATGTTAACTCAGGTATCAGTGTGGATCTCAGATGTATAATATTTTACCTCGTAAATAATATTTGTCATATTTGTATATTCTATATAAACGTTAGACACTGTTTAGTGTCTGTCAGTTCGAGTCCATTCGTGTGCTCGAATGCCTGAAGATGCCGAAAGGCGAAACCCGGGTCGTTAGTGACAAAATGCATGGAAGTGTACAAAATCTCAATAATCCAAATTTACCAAAGAATTTAAGAAATAATATCGATAAATTGCGGATAGTCGGGAGAAGGCCTAAAAATGATATTTTTCTTCAAAAAATACACAAAATGATATGTTGTAGGGTAGAATAATCTTTTTTTAACCTAAATACACGGGAAATATTCGTAAATGACGAAACGTTGGAATATCGGTTTAACGATGATATGTCGCAAACTTGCATGTATCTTAAGTACCAACCTAACAAAACCCCACATATCGTATGAAGAAAAAATGATGGCTGACATGACAGCTTACGATCGCTTCAGAAAGTATGCGAAGGTATGCGAAATTAAATGTTTTAGGGTAGAAAAAACCAAACCAGACCAACCCTAACATAACTTACTACAGCTAACATTTTGTGTTGTTTTCGGTAAAAAATATCAGTTTTAGTACACGTCCACCACTACGAACAGTTACCAAAGAATATAAGAAATAATATCAACGAACATTAAAAGATTTAAAGCGGCACAATTACCATAATAATGTAGAATCAATAATTGCGTACCTTTAATAATTAAACTTCTAGTTTTCATTTTTGGCTCACTTGATATCGATAATCCATTGATTAGTATATTATTTCTACACTCTTATGTAATACTAGCATCTTGAAGTCCTAGAAGCACGAAAATGTAATTATACTTCAAACAAAACAAAAAGAATCGCACATGAGGAACTCTAGCCTCAAAATTATTGTATTAAATGTAAGTAATTCATATTTAAAATATAGGTAGTCAAGAACCAATTATTTCTAAATCACTTAATTAATTGCCTTTCAGCATGATTTGTTACCATTTCCACAAGCTTCCGACCTCTTGAATACATTTTTATCGATCTATTCAATTGAGATTGACAATAACAGTGTGACACTTCACAATAGCCAGACCCGGCAAGTATAATAGTCTATGGCCGGCATTATCTATGGAGTCGGCGGAACTACCATAGATAATATACTATAAACTACTGAACGTAGATAATATACTAATACTACTGAATAACCACAAATAATAAAGACACAAGGCATCATAACAACCCATACGTCAGCGTCGTCCTAATAATATTGTTTTTGTTTACGTTCACAAAAGAACAACAGGTAACGACAACTGGGGCTATTTCGCGTACCAAGTACAATTTCGCATAATAAAAGTTGTTTTGTTTATACGGCTACAACTTATTTTTACACTCGGGTAGACAAAATATTTATTTATGACATTATTCTTAGTACCTAGTCAGTTGATCACACTGAACTTTTTACGCATATAGAATTTCTCGTAAGTTATTTTAAAACTTTACTTTTGCAAATGGTGTGTGTATATGCACTTAGATACCTACCTCAACTGTCGAAAAATCATGATTTATCTCCCAGAAATATAAAAGTTACGATATGTACCTATTGATATTTTTACTCTATATTCCTTCATATGTTAACAATTATAATGCGTAAAAATAATAAAATAAATACATTTGTACCTAAGAGCGAAAGAGTTGTTTTGGGGTTATACTTCCATGAGTAGGGTCATCAAATACTTTTGAAAAGTATTATTTTTTGATATCAAGAAAAAATATAAATTTTCCCTATTAGTTTAGCTAGAAACAAAAGATTGTAAGACAGCAGCATCAAAGAAATGTGTTTTAAATGTATGCTTCAAATGTAGTGTGAATATTAAATCAGACGCAATGTAATGTAAAATTTGGCACAAATTATTTCACTTGTGTTGTATGGTGATATAATTATGTAGGTAGATATTTTTTTAAATTATAAGTTGGCTAGATACTTTTTTATATTTATCGACCATATAAAATAAAAAAAGTAAAACATGAAAAAGCAATCGTTTCATAAATTATTTTCTTACCTAATTAATATGAACATTACCTTATCGAAACATCCAAACATAGGTACTTTTTGTACAAAAATGTATTAAACATGTCGCTCGAACAAACGTAAGCTAACTTTTCAAAATGTATGCAATCGCTAGTGAACCAAGGGTTATTCCGCCTATTAAATTTTGACGTGGCAAAATCACACAAAAACGATGAACGTAAATGGTTTATGGTGTTTAACATGTTTGTGGCACATGTTATGAGTATTAATCTACCTCATTGCCGTTATAGCGTAATAGTGATAAGGAATTACTCAAACATTTTAAAAAATGGGCGGAATAACCCCGAGCCAGTGTTATTTCGCCTACATGTTTATACCAATGAAATCAATATGTTGAATTTGTGTTTCAAACATCATATTTTCATTTGTAGATAATATGTCCAACCGTATCTCGTAAACCATTATATACATGAGATAGAACTTTGTGTCACTAATAAATATGATTATGGTATTACTGAAACGGGGCTTAACTCAAAACATGCATGTTTGTAGTTAAGCCCCTGTGATCCTAAGCCCGGATATGTAAAATGTTGCATTCTATCTGATACAGTTCTGAGATAATTCAAAAATGACACCAAACAAATGCTAAGGCAGATAACCTTCCGAATAATTAAACAGTGTTGACATTTCTGAGTCAGTAAAAGGATACTTCTAAATATCATTCTACTGACTATGTTAACTGTTAAACAACTGTTTATAAAATGTATGAAACTATTGTGAATCGTTATTTTGCAGACACCAGACATTACGGTAAGCCTTTGTGGTAGTGGTAGAGATTTACCCTAGCGATTAGGTGGGTCTGTGTTCAAGTCCCCTAGGTCTATATAAAGTTAATTTTTATTCCATTTAAATTTTAGATCTTGGACATGGGTGTTTGTGATGTTTCTTTTCCTCGAGTTGATTTGAGCGGCTTTAAAAAAACAATTCTCATAAGAGTCTATCTCATGTGATTTAAAGATTTAAAAAATATCATTGTCATTTTACAAATAAATGAAAATCCCTTATCCCTGGTTTAATTGACAGAACATTTCTATCTGTGAAAGGAAAAGGGTGTTAAATCTTAAAAATTGAATATTTCAAAATAACTACCATGCATATTTGCATAAAGCAGAAAACAGGCCAGTCGAAACAATGCTGCTAAATTAGTATATTTCGTGTTGAAACATCACATTTTTCAACAAGGTTCATATTATATGTTTTGGCCAATTGATGTAACCATCAAAAAATACAAAAATGTGTTAATGATTGGATTTCATTTTAAAGACGACAGGTCATCAAATGATGTAAATTAGAAAAATAAATTGACCACTTTTTGGAAGGTAAACATCACTTTACATTGGTTTAAGGTTTAAAAATTCAGACCTCCCAATTGATGTAAGCCATTATTATATCGACACTCTCTACGTATAATACCGTATCTGCAAACATGAGAATTTACAGGAGTGCATTTCAATGATTCATAATACAACTCACCATATAATGTTTTCAATGAAAACAGATTTTACTCGCTCATGAACAATTTCGATTTTGAGGGTCACATCAATTAGCCAAAACACTGTTGAATTATAAACGTAAATCTTGTTTTGGCTCTCCTGAAAAGTACTAATTTTGGACTTAATGCTCTTTTCCTTTTGCAAACAGATTTAGTCATATAATCTTGATATTGAAATGAAACAAATATTTTAGGCACATCAAAATAAATCTATTTTATTAGTAATAAATGTTAACTAATATAAAACAAAATTAATTATTCGTATTCTTAAATAACGCTATATTACAATTCGTTATTTGTGTATTTTAGTAAACTACTCATAAACCATAGGTTAAACAACATATCACTTATAATAAAAGACGGAAAACTTTTTGTTCTGGACCTATTATTTTCTAATGAAAGTAATAGGCCATATTATTTTCAAATAAATCTTTTTGGAAAACTGTAGTTTTTAGGTCGTTGATTAAAAAAGCCACAGTTTTCCATTTTAGTCTTTATTTCACTAAATACTAATAAGGGCATGCAGGTACAAGATATTAATAAATAGCGTATGCGGTACTTATTCTATAAGATTGTTATTCCCGTTGGGTGAAGTATCACCATTCTAAGACTCCTGGCATATATTTGTCAATCAGGCTTTCATAATATGGCCAAAGGGCTTCAATGTCGGGGATATGTTCGCTTTTTGTGTATAAATCGTATTTGCTGGAAGAAAAAAACCAATATTTAGATTAAGCCAATCAAGTCTAAGAATTAGATCTCTCAGAAATAATTTAAATTATAATGACACAATCGTTTTTTGTAAAATATTCTGCAGTATAAAATGTAAAGTTCATAAATCTAAGATTAAAATCACTTTTAAGATGTTAACTATCAATTATTGGTGGAAAGACATTATATTTTAAAAAAATAAGTCACAATTCGTTTGTACTACTTCCACATGTTTATAATGATCAGAACCGGTTTCGCTCATCGCGAGCATTATTATAAGATCAAAATCCTTTCATTTTTATCGATTTGTACTTTATGGTATTACAAAATCACCTGAAATTCAATGGACCAGTTGAATTTTATCAACATTAATTAACAAAGCGGATTACATCCAAGTTTATTCATCTTTTAATTAAAACTCCTACAAAATAAATTAGTTTTCATCTTGTTGCTCTGGTTACAGTTCTCACGGGTTCAAATTCCAGTACAGACAGTTTTTTCAAGACAAATTGATCTTTTAATCGATTTCTGTTCGAAGGCATGAATGTTTGTGATGTCAAAAATTCCCTCCCACCCATCTAATCCTAAAAACGAGGCATGACAAGAGCGATTAGTTAACCACTAGCCCTATCCTATCCCTACTCTGTTAGAAAAAAGAGAAGCTGAGCAACTGATCAACAAGTAATTCTCCACAGAGATACCTCCATTAAGAGGTCATATGCTCTACATTGGAAGTGGACTGAAAAAAGGTGATAAAAAAGCAATCATAGCTGGAGCATTTGGCAACAGCCAAAAGTGGATTACCACTTGTGAGGCATGTCTGAAAAAATTATCTACAAACCGTTCAAAAAATCTTTGGGATTGACATACACAATAGCATGAGGATGTCTTCATATTTTTTTCACAGTGGCTCATGGGAAATCGTAAAAAATCGTAAACTAGTAGGTAAAGGTGCAGTCTGGTCGGATAGCGAACACTAGACTTGCTTTACTAGAAAAGAAACAGGTTCTTGGTTCTAATTTGCTGATAGGGTATCAAAAGAAAACTTACTTGAATTCAAGAACCCATGCTAACGTATCTTCGTCATTTTCTGTTGTCAAGTGTCTGTAGTCGCCTCCAGCATGCCATGGATAAAATGAGTGATATCTGAAAACGATAAATTGTTAAAATAGCTGAAACATTCTAATAAAGCTTGAAGAGAATTGTTTAAGCATACTTAATACTGGACCACAGGAAAGTTTGTTATGGTATACAGTCTTAGTATTTATGTATTTTGTCTGGATGATTTTGTTAAAAAGAGGTTATAATGGTATGTACTAGAAGGTTATAGTGAGTATGTGTTTGTGTTATGCGTTAAAAATTCACACACATTCTCTCTCCACGTATATGCTGATACACAGAAAGAGGGTGAGGATACATATGGGTGCTGTGTAAAGATAGACATACATGTAATGTAATTAGTAATGTTACCTGATCATATGTAAAGCAGCATCGGGGAGTTTGGTGCCATTGTGTTTCAGCACTCTGTATAAGTACTCATCGTGTCCCCACGAGATCATTAGGTTATCTAGGCCGCAGTGTGGTTGGTATACTCCATATTTTGAGCTGAAAAGATGCATTTTACGTTAGAGAGGTTGTATGATTTCACGAGTTCAAAACCATTCGTTTCATTTCAGACCTCGATTAAATGCACTGTGGATAAAGGAAAGACTATTATTCAAACATGATTTTAATAAACTTTTTAACTATAGAATGGAATGCTTAATTTTATTTCAAATAGCAATTAGCTGTCATAGACAATAAGACATGAAATCTACTGTATTATATACAATAAAAATTAGATGCATTACCAACCTATGCATTAGAGATTAGAAAAATCTGTGTGAGTATTTCTCAACCTTTCTCTTTAGAATAAATAGAGAGATGGGGCTCAGAAAGGATTAACAATTAGCTATTTGTTACATCTACACCCCAATTCTGAATTGCTTAAAGCAGCGATTGACAAACATTCGGGGTGAGAAGTTAAACCTTTTAATTATTTATTGCTTCGTATATTCAATTTCCTGTAACCATTTAAAGCAATCAAAGTTGTCTGTAAAAATAAAAACAGTGCCAAAATTTTTTCTTCTAAATATGGGGTATATGGAAACCACTGGCTTGAAGGGTGAAATATTACTGAAATCCACATCTATGGATACATATTTGTTCATAGTCCTCTGATCATAATCAGTTTCAATCTACCCAGATTTTATTTAACATACTTAATATAAAATTATAATTGATAACTTTGTTATTCCATCGATATTTTTGATATCCCAACCAGTAGAATAATCAATGATAACAATTTTTTTTTGGATTATTGAGATTTTGTACACTTCCATGTATTTTGTCACTAAGTGGCAATTCACCACTCTGTTAATGTGTTGTCTACAAAATAAGGATTAAGTCGATTCTCGAAATGTTGACTCAGGTATCAGTGTGGATCCTAGACGTATAATATTTTATCTCGTAAATAATATTTGTCGTATTTGTATCTTCTATATAAACGTTAGACACTTTTTACTGTCTGTCAGTTCGAGTCCATTCGTGCGCTCGAATGCCTGAAGATGCCGAAAGGCGAAACCCGGGTCGTTAGTGACAAAATACATGGAAGTGTACAAAATTTCAATAATCCAAATTTAATATTGAAATTCCATCAAGCGACCTCAGTCGATGTCTTAAATGATAACGATTTTACTTTTACATTCAAAATTAATTTCCACAAAGTTGCAACAAAAATATTTAACATGTTTTGTAACAATTTCATGAACACAGAACATTCACATATTTACATTGATATTGTAGCTTTGATTTACGTAGTATTGTATTGAATTAATTGCAATAGAATAAATAATGTCTCAAATCACCTGTATTTTGCATCGTTTCCATCGGGGTTGTCGGTGAAACTGTCTTTTCGGTAAACGATAGATGGAGCCCAGGCGCAGCCAACTACAAACGTGTCACCAACAACGCACCATTGAGGTTCATCATAAAACGCCATAACCTAAAAAATTGAAAAAGAACATGTTTCATATTTGGGGGACTGGAAAGACAATAATTATTGCTTCAATTCAGTTTGTACATACTTTGGAATATATGTTTTTAATTTATAGCATGTCCGCTCCTAATTTGTCAATTTGAAAGAATAGCTAGCAATTATCTCTATGACACATGGTAATAAATTTAAACCATAATTATATTTGAGTCATCAGAAATGATTAGATTTTTTTTTTCAACCGTGTTCCTAATGTATGAACTCTTTATTGATTTATGACAACTGGTTGTATTTCAATAGATAAACCTCTGTTTTGCAGATTACTTAAGGAGAGAATAATGAGGCCTAGATAAGCGTTTAGTACCTAATCACTCTGCCTCATTCTTTATGCCCTGTTTTCTTAAGTTTGTATGAGAGGTGAATGAGAATGAATTAAAACATAGCACATATCCATGTATTTGTAGATAAATCCATTGTATTGATTCGAACCTGTGACCCCACAACTGAGAGCGACGGACACCCAAGAGCATTGACCACTCAGCTACTGTTTATTTAGCACTGTTGTTGAACTTTGTGCAATAAATTTCTATTAATTGTTTATTTTATCGCGAAAAAATAGAAATTGAATACTATACGTCTGCATCGATATTAATTATTCAAAGAATGAATGGCGATTTTTGTTTGTACTTTCGTATATTTTTAATATTTAGTATATTATAGCCCAGACCGGTCTGTAGGCGTTTTATTATTATCACATATCACATGTAGGTATGTCATGCAATACATTTATTTATTACTAGCTACTTTAGACATTCAGTATTTCAATTTCCATACCGTCATCTATAACGGGTGTCCTACTATTATAATACACACATATTTGTCAAAGAAGTAAGGGCCTAATTTACCAATTCATTCATTTTAATTTTCAGTAATTCACTGTCCTGTTTTTATTATTAAGTTTTAGAGTTGCCACTTTATAACTTTGCACTTCGGCTCTAAGGTCTGGTTCTAGGATCTAGGATCACAGGATCCATACATACTAATACACTGACACACTCTATGCATTATACACAAAGTCTATCAGTGTAGTAAAAAGTGCAAAGTTATAAAGCATATAATTATGTAATATATAACCTAACCTACCTATAATGTACTTAACTACCTATAATGTATCTTTTGTATTGTATTTGAATTCCTATATTTAATAACTATTTCTTAAATGAAAAACACGTCATATCTTATTCTCTGTGCTCTTTCATTTTTAAACAACTGTCAAAAATTACATTTTTTAAGAAAAATTATCTACAACAAATATTATGAAAGCTTTCACATAATATAATATGTTGCTGTGAGATCTTCTTCAAAAAAGTATGGTCATATCTTTCATCAAATAGTTATGACATTATTCTGTTTAACTATGAGTTATGTAATTTGGACATCACTTGTGATCTACTTTAAATTAAACCATCTTATAATCTACGTTTTGACAGCTCCAGTATGTATATATATTATCAATTAGTTAGATTAAATAATACCTAATTAATAATGACCTACTATGTAATTCTATTTGCTCTATATTTGTAATCTCTTTATTAAAAAAACGTTAATTATTATATAATCAAATTTATGGTAATTAGTTAAGATAAAAGAATGTCTTAATAAAGGTTTATTTGTGTTATTCCAGTTTTATTGGTTGAAAAAGGGGTCAAACACCATATTTATGTTTTAACTTACTGTCAAATTGCATATCAAGGGTCATTCATCATCTCTTAAAGTTTAAATAGATAGTGAGAGGAATAATAGCATTAATATTTTCTTATCTGTTATAGAAATGCGTCACAGACATATAGTATATTAATGAAGTTTTGATAAAAGAGTGATTAGAAAATTAATTAGCAAAGAGTTTTCTCAATTTTAATTAGCTGATGATCACTAATTAAAATGAACTACATTTACGCGTAGAAATACAAATACAAATGAGTAATCTTACTTCAAGACACATTTTTAGTAACTTAAACAAGTAGCTAATATTGGGTTGTGTAAACAGCTTCAATTATTGCTAAGGAGAAGTATTTTAGGTTAATTAAATATTGAAAATTTACATTAAAGTAATTTTATTCAGATAACCTAAGTTTTTTGCATTAAAACACAAAGTTTTTACTTGTTAAAACATAAAACAATCTTCTTATCATAATAAAAAAGAATATTATTGTTAAGTTTTATGAACAATTTTGCATCTTGTGATATCATGAAAAATTTATTCATTCTGTCTCCATTCTGGCAAAAATTTTTAAGTTAGAAATACTTGTTTTGAGTAATTCCATGTTGAATATTTATGTGTCAATCACATACAATTTAAAAATGCATTGGAATAAGTGTTGAGCAATGAATCCATGTGAATATTTAAGATATATAAAAAAATACTTTACTTAAATTAACATGTGGGTTTTATAAAAGAATTTTAACTATATTAAATCTGTATTTTTTACATGTGATCACTGCTTTAAATATTTTATTAGAATTTGAGTAACTATTTGTCACAGAACCAATGGAATAACGAAGCAATTATTTTTTATAATGTTAGAAGTTACAGCCGAATCCATCAGAAAATCCAATCTAATGAATTCTTCAATCTAAAATCAATTGAAATTTGAATGACAACTATTGTGTAATGAACTATGCGTTAGGCTTGAAGCCCGACACTCTATTCATACATTTTCAAGTTAAGAGATTGAAACATCAAAGTCATTAACTATTCTCAAACAATATAAACTTTTTCAACTTCTACAACCGATAAATACCTAACAAATTAGATTTTTCTATGGATAATAATATTCCATATGGCTCTAGATTGTATTTGAGTTATATAGGGATGAAAATGTTACAAACCTTTCCTAGATCATGGATAAGTCCTGTAAGATGGAACCAGTCTTGATTCGGGTGCTCGCGCCGGATTTTCTCAGCCGTTTGAAATGCGTGTACAATATTTGGGATGTCGGTGTCAGGGTCTGACTCATCGACGAGGTCGTTCAATTTAATCAGAGCATCCTTTATTGTGCTTTTGACGTGATTGAATCTCAGCCATTTTTCCATTTTGCCTAAGTAATTGTAATAGAAGAAGTATTAATTGAATTAAGCATTAGTTCACAGTAAATTTTTAGAAATTTCAAATGAATCAAATACAAAATGACAAATACAGTCTTACAACTGTATTTTGACGGGATGAATAAGCACATAAGCACATAAGTTAAGTTATTCAATTTTTTTTTCTCTCATTTTTGAGTATTTACTCATCATTCACCCAGTATTCACATGTGTGCCAAATACAATAGTCAAATATTCTGAAAATTTCTAGTAAATGACGTTGTTCATAAACACAAAATAATGTTCTCCAAACAGAGGGGGAAATAACCACATAAGTCAGATTTATGTGATCATATACAAAACATATTTTTATTTCTAGCAATATTCTGTGACTTATTTAACGTTCATTGAAAATTTTGAGTTAAAAATAAAAGAAAAAAATTCTCCCTGAAAACCTTGCAATATTTAATTATGTGATTGTTCATCCATATATGGGAGACTTTTTTATTTTGCCTACACCACAACCCCCAATTTTTTGGCCTCATGACGAGACAGAGGTCTCGAAGTAGACACATTCATACTAGGTCAATTTATGATATCAAATAATTGAAAGTGCTACAGAATTTGTCAACCGGATGCTTTGCATAAACTTATATACCAAATAACATGAAACGGGTTCGTAATGAAGGCGAAGCTTTGTGTCAGTTGTGATCTTCCGTAATGAGGTCACATAATATGTCATAAAATGGTCGACGGACGATGAAACAATATTGTCCGTCGGTATTTAAGGTAGCACACCTTCTTCCCGTGTCTATGCTTCTGTTTCATCTAGTCTGGGCTGCCATCTGAATTGATTTGTTCCCCACATACCTATTTTGCTAAGATTATTATCCACATGTCACATACCTTTGACGAAGTCCACTGTCTGATGAGTGTGCATGAGTTTGTATGTCTTCTGCACCCGCGCTTTGATTGGATCGTTGTCATCGACGGAATAATCTCTGAAGGCATCGAGAGGCTTGTCATTGAACACCGGTTCAGGGCGGAAGAGCTGAGACGGATCTATAAGGGACACAGGGTATTTCTGCAGAAACAATTTTGTATTAGTACATGTCTCTAAATGGTGGCGAATCAGTAAATAAGAAAAGAATAAATCTAAAAGATATTTAGCAATGGAATCTCAATCTACTCTCGCACGATCCATCATGTAAAGAGCTGAAAAAAACATATTAAAGTAAAAATATCCTCACAGAGTCAGCCACAATTTATTATGGATACCATGTATGGATTTCCTCAGGTCCTTAGGCGGGAATTGCATGATCATATTTGTGTGTCGAATCTTTGACCAACAATTCATAATAGATCTTAAATTTTACATTTTGTCAATGTTTTCATCACATCTATCATTGAAAATATCATTTGTTCTACATAATTGACGACAGCTTTTTGAAAATGAAAGAGCACACAATAGACAATATCCATCGTTGTAATATTGGTATGTATTTAAACTAAGGAAAATTGAAACTATTTTAGGTTAGGTCTTGACATCAACAATGCCATACAATAATTTATAATGTGAGTATTGTTGCAAGTTCCAGCACTGCCTCGGTTATCCGCGGGCTACCTATTTTGGGCAGAAGCAGGATTGTTGTAACAAGATTATTTTCGTCATTCGCTTCTTGGGTGGTGCCTTCATAAATGATTAAGATTCCAATGAGTTAATGTTTGTTAATTTTAAGCAGAGACTTATTTGTATGTGATTGCATATTAGTTGTTATATTTCTACTAGTTACCTATGAAGCTCACTCTATTTACCAGACGTAGAAGTGCATCATTAAGGAGACCCTGTGTCCTTTAGTGGGATGCGTCTTGAGAGTCGAAGTGGGAAAAAAACGTAGGTTATAACAGGTGTATCGTAAACTGGATGTTCCAGGCCAAATACAATTCTTAATTAAACACAGTATAAATGTACATTATTATTAGATACTTTTGGATTCTCAGTTTTGTATCTTGTCGTTGGCCATTGATGTATAAATATATAAAAGATTTGAGTAGAAAGAAAACTTGTCCGACTAAAACGCACGCTAAAATCAAATTTGTAATAAACGTTGTTCTCTTTCTTTTATAATTAGTAGTAAATCCGATAACGATTAATAATAATTCTTGGTTGAATGACATTTTAAAGTACATAGTTTACTATACCTAATTGAAAAGGTACAATTTACTAACTTTAACAAGAAACAGGATTCTTTCAATAGTTTATTAAATTAGACATTGAGTTGAAAATTGGAGTCCAACACCTATTCGTGGAATATGCACTGTTTAAGCGTTGTTTGTTAGAATCTAATAATTAAGTTCAACATTATTATTTGCATAAGCTAATGGCAGGGGTCATCAAACTGAACCTCTAAGAGCACACGCATGCTTCACTTCAATAAAATGTTAGATCAAAATGAAGTTAGAATATTTTCTGTATCATATGCCAAAAATATGTATAGAAACATTACTTTAAAGCACAGATCATAGCCAATTGATGTAACCCTAAAAAATTTAAATTGTTCAGGAGAGAGTAAAACTATTTTTAACGAAAACATAATACGGTGAGTTACGTTATGAATCTTTGAAATGCACACCTGTAAATTCTCATGTTTGCAGACATGGGATTATACGTAGAGAGAGTCGATATAATAGTGGCTTACATCAAGTGGGGGTGGGTGTCAGAATTTTTAAACCTAATACCTATGTAAAATGATGTTTCCCTTCCAAAAAGTAGTCAATTTATTTTTCTAATTTAAATAATTTGGCCGAGACCTGCTCTGTCATCTTTAAAATGAGACCCAATCATTAACTCATTTTTGTATTTTTTGAGGGTTACATCAATTGGCCAAAACACAGTCGAATACAGAGTATATAAAAAAGCCAAATAACCGATGGTCCGGAGCCGTGCCTAAAATTATAAACTGCAGATGACAATACAAATGAATGAATAGCAACTCCACAAAAAGATAACAATAACTTATTATCAATTCACTTGAATTAACCATACTAATAATATTTAAAACATTGACTATTTTCGATGGACAGAGTTTGAGGACACCTGGAAACGTATTCTTCGTGCGTGGTAATAAGTTGAAGTGATCCAGACTTTTAGATCTTGATTTGTATTCATAGACTATTTCTTTGTGAGAGGAAAGTCTTGAAAACTGAGAAGACATTGGTTTGGTGTATCGGTGTCACCTTGTCTATATAATTATAAGTCAATGACCTAAGCGAATTGAATGACTGAATACTGACTTATTTTAGGTTATGTACAATATTGACAGGGTTTTGGCCAATTCATGTCACCATGAAAAATGATTAAACATTTGAATAATATTAAGGACACAAACAAACTTACTTAGACTTAACAGACTTTAATAAAACATTTAATGGAACGTCCATAAATAACACCACACGATTTTAGCAACTTATTTACCACCCATCGCCACAATAGGTTACAAAAACTTTAACCCCCCCATTTGAAAAACACCCCTAATACTTTTTAAGCGGTATGCCTTAAAAAATCTTGACAGAAGAAAATGATCGATTTAATTCTCAATGTATTTGTATTATGTTGGTTTTTTGATGTCACAAGTCTTACTAACCCACCCCCCCAATACCTCTTCTTCGAAAATTGAAAAAAAAACTTTGGCCCTCTCCCCCCTATAGTGTGATGTCATATTTGGACGGTCCCTAACAATATTATAAGATGTATTGTATGTGTATATGAAATATTTTCTAGATAATTTGGTGGGAGATATATCAACTATATCATTGTATTACTGGTAAAAAAATATTAAGTCGAAATATTATTTCTGAGTCAATCGATGTCGAATACTTGTATGTTCAATAATATACAACAATAATTATTCAAATATTTTACACGTAATAAGCGACAGTTCAAAATTGATTATCAGTTATAAAGAATTTGATTAAATTTATTTATGTATTTTATACACAATAAATCATGGACAAAGAAATATTTTGACACAGTTTTTGATTTGTGTCACAGGGTTGATTTATTTGAATTTAGGAAATAATAATATAGTATTTAGGAGTCACAACAATAAATTGGTCAAAACACAGTCAATTTGATGCAAGCAATGGATGAGTATGGGTGTGTCACGTAACAAGTGTTAAGCAAACAATATGCATCCAAAATGTATAATTTTTTAAATATTTTAAAGATATTTTCATAAAATAATGACATCCGAAATGAACTATGAATAATCATGACTAAAAGACAAGTTTAAAGGAATCTTGTGGCAATATTTTTGCATATTTTGCAATATCATGCATATTTTGAAAGAGAGATTCATCAAGTTTTTAAAAGACATACAATGTATTTAAGTGGTATAATCATTATAAATAAAAAACATTTTAAAAATAACAATTTCAATTAGATATTTAAATGAAATTAATAATGTTAGCAACTAATTCTGGTCTTCGTTATTAATGAAAGCAGAAAACGTGATGAAAATTTTCCTCGGTTAATTAAAAAATATGGTTGGAATGGGTTTATGAGAGATATTAAAGAAACAGAATTTAAGTGCCACCTGATAGAAGCTATATTAAGAAGAGGAATTGTTCAAATAAAAATTGATTTATATTTGGCATTCTAAATAATTTTACAAATCATTTATTATAGTTTCAATGTAAGTTTTGTTCAAGGTATTATCGATTTCCTCGTAAAATAAACGAATTTAAGACGAAATATCATAAAAAATTGTATTTCAAATATTATACATACCATTTCTGCAAATAATTTGACAGATGTGGTGTCACAGAATGTTTTATATAATAGCTAATTTTGTCTTTATATTCCAAGAGTCAAAAATTTACTGTTCAGATATGTCAGAGTGAGATGTTTAAATAGGAATTTGCCCGGAGTTAAGCGCTGACTTATTCACAATGATTGCTTCTGAGATAAGAAGCAGAGGTCAAGATATCATGTAATACTTAATAAACATTATCAATAAATAAAAAAAGAATATTGAATGAGTTAACAAACAATGATGCCAATTTTTTTTATTATTATTGTGAAATTGACCTGCTTTTCAAAACGTTCAACATAATCGAAAGTGCGTTTTGAGTACACTCATTTTTGTATAATTTCTGATATAACATGTAGAAATTAACTTTAAGAGGATTTAGTATTTTTTTCTGTCATTTCGCGAAAATCGTTCATCATTTCCGTCGCCTAAAAAATATAATGTCGAAATATTTTTTTTTCTTTTAAAAATTGGACTCTTAAAGTATTTGTTTACACTATTGCACTTTTATTTAAATGAAAATAGTAAAGTTTTCAAGCCTGTCTAACAAAGAGTTGACACCTGTTTTTCAGAAATGCTTTTATTTGCTTTACGCCGTGACTAGATTAGAGTTTATTGTAGGATATCGAGATTTAATGTCTGAGACAAAATCGTAGAACAATGTATTTTTAAGAAAATGATCGTGACGGAATTTACAATTTATTGAAAATAACGATTCTTTAAAGATTTTTGAAGACTCTTTGTCAGCAGGCTTGAAAACTGTACTATTTTCATTTAAATAAAAGTGTAATAGCGTAAACAAATACTTTGAGAGTCCAATTATAAAAGAAAAAAAAATAGTTTGACGTTTCATATTTTTTGGGTGACGGAAAATGATGAATGATTTTCACTAAATGACAGAAAAACCTACTTATTCGCCTTAAATATAAATGATAAAATGGTGATAAAAAATCAAAATGTTTCTTTAGTTCAAATTTCATGTTTTTATCAATCATACCAGGACCGTATTTGCTTGGAAAACATTAGCTGCTGATAAAATACAATATCGATTTTACTGGATGTTGATTGTGCTACAAAAATATATTAAATATGAAAAAAAACCTTGGAAATCTGCAGTGGTCAACGTCGTTGGCTTCGGTTACGGCTATCCCGGGTTCAAATTCTGGCATGGATAGTTTGTGATGTCTAGAATACCCTCACATGCATCTGATCTTAAAAGGTGGGGCGCAACGAGTAACCTAACTGTATCCTTCTATTTTTACTCTCATTGAAAACAGAAGAGGAAGTAACAAGAAGTTCGTATACTTCTGTTCAGATAAGCTTCGTTAGAAATCCATATTCTCCACATTGGGAGTGGATATTGTTACATATAGTATATAACTTAACTAAAACAATCTAACCATATGCGGTCACAAACAATTTGATACCAGGTAAAACTTATGTTCCACTATATACGAGACAGGTTTTTTTTTGCTCATGTCTGGTCCCAATGTGAAGCATATGGACACCTAATGGAGGTATTTTAACAGAAGTTTTTATACGAGAACCGCTTGTTACTCAGTTGCTCAACCCCTATTTTTTGGAGAGTGGCGATAGAAATATAGAGCTAGGACAGAATATATATATAGAGAGAGTATTCCATATTGAATTACAATTGGATTCCCTCCTCAATGAGAGTTTGGAGCTAGCATCAAAACAATATTAAAACAACTGGCGAAAACGTTTTTTAGCAGAGCATCGAATAATAGGGTATTACAGTAGTCAGTAATGGAAAATAGCCATACATTTCTTATGCCACACAATTGATTATTGAGTAAAATAACCGCTATTTCATCTCTGGTATGCTTACATTTGTGCGATAAAAGCCTCAGGTTTAATCTTTTAGAACAACTTGAAATTAATATAATTTAAGACATCGACTGAGGGTGCTTGATGGAATTTCAATATTAAATTTGGATTATTGAGATTTTGTACACTTCCATGTATTTTGTCACTAACGACCCGGGTTTCGCCTTTCGGCATCTTCAGGCATTCGAGCACACGAATGGACTCGAACTGAGTTCTCTCAGTTCTCTCTCTCTCAGTTCGAGTCCATTCGTGTGCTCGAATGCCTGAAGATGCCGAAAGGCGAAACCCGGGTCGTTAGTGACAAAATACATGGAAGTGTACAAAATCTCAATAATCCAAATTTGAAATTAATAGATACAATCATGACAATCATCTCCTTAATGACCAAACAAACATTAATCCATCACTATTTTCTATGGATTCAATGGTAACTTTGTAGAAGTTCATTTTTAACATAAAATTAAATTAAAAATTGATAACTTAGTTATTCCACTTGGTTTATTACTAATGTGACGCGTTTCACCTCTTTAAGAAGCATCTTCAGACTAACCGTATCACAAGGTTATTTATTTCTAAGGTAAACGATGATTTTAATTCTTAAAAGGGTGGGGCAATAAATATAATAATGGCGAGCCGCCTGTTCTGTTTAAAATGTTATTTACTAATCCTCCATTACTGTTAATGGTTTTATTGGAATTTTTAGAAATCAATAAAACCATTAACAGTAATGGAGGATTAGTAAATAAGATTTTAAACAGGACAGGTGGCTCGCCATTATTAATTTTATTCCCCTTGAGTTTTTCACATCTAGGTGCCAGTAATTGATTTGTATATAGTGTAACAGTGTTTATACCTTACCCCCCTCCACACGTCCAGTAGAATGTAATAAAACCCACCCCCACCCGTTTAAGAATTAAAATGATGCTTCAGGTTAGTGATAAACCAAGTGGAATAACTAAATTATCAATTTTAAATTTAATTTTATATTAATCCATCACCCTTACTTAAATGGTTTAATTTATATAGACATTATGATGTTTGAATATGTGAGATGACTTAACATTGTCTATCTCTTCTAAGCAGTATATATAACAAAGCTAAAATAAGTTTAAGTATAGTTCTGACGACAGCATCAAGCCGAAATAGCTATATACTTCCTAATAAAATTTTGTAGAACTAAATGCTTTGTTATTTTATCCTATTAGTAAAATAACCATTAACCATAACAATAAAGATTACTGTTTTTAAAAACCAGAAATAACGTGATCTGTCAATCATGTAGATAACATAATTATATTGACATAATATGCTTGATTATTAAACTTAATATTTTGTTTATAAGCGTTGGTGTATTGAAAAAGTTTCAGATAAAATTAGAGTAAATATGTTGATCGCTGTATTCATTTTAAAGATTAAAGACGTAGTAATTTTTTTGAATTTTCGGAAGGTCAATTGGATGACGTCTGTAAAGTGAATCGTTCTCATAACGACCTAAGTATTGTAACCAACAATAATAATTGGCCGAATTATTAATTTGATTAGCTACTCTCTCCATTAACCAACAAATTTATAAAAGTATCTGTACTGGGATTTAAGCTCTGTGGACACCGCAACCAAAGAGGGGGATGTTGACCACTAAGCATAAAAAACAGAGTATGGTGAGAGCAATTAGTCAATTACTAGTCCTGTTCTAAGCAAATCTTTCTATTCTTTGTTGAAATATTCCATCGGTTAAAGCTGAATTTATTGATATAATTTAAGATATTGACTAAAGGTGCTTGATGAAATTTGAATTGTTGAAATTTTGTACGTTTCCATGTATTTCATCACTAACGACCCAGATTTCGCCATCTTCTGGCATTCGAGCACACAGATGAACTCAAACTGACAGACAGTAAATAGTTTATATCGCTTATTTATAAGATAAAATATGACAAATTATTATTAAAACCACAATGACACCTGGATTGATAACAACAATGACCCTCAATACCAGTTGAGAAAACAAACGCATTATGGGTGGAATGAAGGGCTATAAAATGTAATTCGAAGAACTATATACTTATACCAAATTAATATGTTTTGTCAGGGCGACCATGGAATGATGTATTAATATAGGAATTTCATTATTTTGTTTGTTAAATTATGTTTATTTTTGCGAAACTCATCTCACGTAAAGGATACAATAAAGGGGAGTTTGGACGATTGAGTTGTTTGTTCAAAATTGGTAAGGAATTTAACTGGGCTCTATTGATTTCCAAAATTTCTTGATAAAATAATTTATGATCCCCATGCCTGAAGATGGCGAAAGGCGAAACATGTGTCGTTAGTAACGAAATACTTGGAAATATACAAAATTTCAACACTTCAAATTTGAATTTATAGTTTTAAAACTTTCCTGAAATGTAGATACGCAGTATGTTAGTAAAATTGATGACATTCGGCGTAAAGGTGTTGAGCGTTACTGGCTGGGTTCTGTTAGTGTCAGGATTCTAATAAATTTGAAAATACGACTGGACTGTGATAACCCAAAGTATCGAGAGGGGTTACTTAAAAAGTTGGTCATTTCCAACCTCCTTTTATTCATACTCTAAATGTAAATATAGGTTGATTGACATACCGACACTCCCTACGTATAATCATGTAAGTGCCAAATACGTGATTATCGTCTTTTGCATTTCCGTCGTCTACGCACTCAGTTCTATAGGTAGGCATAAAAAAACATTGCGAAAAGTACCTACTTCACCATTTTTTTAAACACATAACTAGCCAATTATACGAAAATCTATACCTAAAATCCGAAATCGAATGTCATATCTGTAATATCTACAAAACTATAAACTTTTCAGCAAAACTTTATATAAAATAAGAAACTAGATTTATAATAATAACACTGTCCCAATTTTGAAGAAGACAGATGCAGCCGTTACTTTGTAACTGCGTTTTGAACTTTAGAGACTCTCTCTTGTAAAATGTCATGTTTCCAGATACGGAATTATACGCGGGATATGTCGATAGTTTCAAACAGTTCTTTTTGATACACACCATGGTCATGGCTCCGGTATACATGGTTAAATAACTACTAAACCGCGGAATATAGTATTAGCAGAAGTAAAATACTTTTAAGGTGTTAACTGTCAATTCTTGGTGGAAAGACATTATATTTTAAAAAATAAAACGCAATTTGTTTGTACTACTTCCACATGATCCTGATCATTATAAATATGTGGAAGTAGTACAAACAAATTGTGTTTTAATTTCTAAAATAGAAGTAAAATAATCATAAATAATAAATCAGTTAAATTTACAGTTTTTTATTTTAAAAGGCAAATACAGTCATTTCTTGAACATAATTTTAAAATATGCTTCCATGCATAAAAATATACGTTTTTTGATCAAACAAACATATCGACGGTATTTTGGCCAATTATTGTAACCCTCAAAATTGAAATTGTTTAGCAGACAGTAAAAACTGCTTAAAACATTATACGATGAGTTGCGTTATGAATCTTTGAAATGCACTCCTGTAAATTCTCATGTTTGCAAATACGGAATTTTACGTAAGGAGTGTCGATATAATAGTGGCTTGCATCAATTGGCCAGGTCATAATTTTGACGTTTAAAAATGACGTTTCCCTTCCAAAAAGTGGTAAATTTATTTTTCTAATTTACATCATTTGGCCGAGACTGGCTCTGTCGTCTTTAAAATGAGACCCAATCATTAACTCATTTTCGTGTTTGTTGAGGGTTACATCAATTGGCTTAAGCACCGTTGATATTATAAAACACACATCTATTACAATATTTCATGAATAGTAAAAATACAACAATGTTTTACTAAAGTAAATCAATTTTGTTTTTCAACTTATATAAATAGTGATTTGCGTTTCATTTCTTTGAGAGGCATCCTCAAGACTTAAATCATTGTAAAACTTATCTACATCTCCCATGGTTTTCGAAATCAATTTTATCAATCAAAGCAGTAATTTTCAATATTAATTCATAATTGACTGTTCTTAATGTCCAGAGAACCTCAATCTTGCTTGCCTCTTCTTCCGACCGGTGTAATTCCGGCATTCTGGAAGACCATCGAGTACTATCCAGAGGATGTACTCGGTGGAGCTGAGGGACTCTGACATGACATGGGTGGAAGCAAAGCGGGTGACAGGGAATTATGGAGGTGAATTTAACATTTTTGTGTAACGAGTTAATATGCTGCAGGAAGGTGTTTAGCTGTCTATCCGTGCCAATCCTTCCAAATGCAAAAGATATCGTCCACATAACGATACCATATTTAAATGTTTTTAGGTAAGGGATATTTTGATTTAAATTGATTATTTAGATCTATAGACCAGGCTTTCCCAGCATTTTTTACTCTGTTCTCACTTACACTTGTGTTCAGAATATAATTCCCCCCTTCCAAGATAATCTAACTCTAACTCAAAAGATACTTTTCAAATATGCATATATTTATTATCAAAAATCTTTAATAAACGGCAGCAATTCTCTCCCTGGAACTCTAAAATTCACTCCTAGAGGGGAATTCCCTACTGGTTGGGAGCCTTTGATATACAGTGACAGATGTAGCGGTAGTAAATAATGCGCAGAAACACCAGTGTTTAATGTGTTAACAAAGAGTCTCAAGGAGAATTAAAAAACACAAAAAACTGCAAAAAAAACGTTTTTTGACATAAAACCTTTGTGGTTTTTAAATTCCCCTTTGATTGGAAACCCCTGCTTTAGTCTAAATTTTACCGTTGAATTGAAAATAGTTTTGATCTAAACAAAGCAATTTTTTAACTATGTTGCTATTAATATCTGAAAAAAGTTAAAAAAAACACTTTAACTACCGGGCGTAATTAGATGAAACTATGACTTAATACTGGCTATGTTTTTGCAATCATGAAAAATATCGCGCTTTTTATAAAGATCGCTATATCTCTTAAACGCGTTGAAATATTGACATGAAATTTCCAGGAATCGTCAAAAATGTATTGATAATTATATAAATTAATTTATTTATTATTGATTTAACGTTTTTCAAACTGTAGTTTATGGTTTCCCAAGAGTACATATGATTTTGAGTCAGTACTTATAATTTATTTTTTTACAATTGTTTCTATTTTTATATTTACCTGATATATTATTTTTTTATATAACTAGTTTTCTTTAAAATATATATGTGACAAAATTATATTTATTATAAACATATTACACGCTACCTATTACACCAGCCGTTGTCAAATATTCATACAAAAAAAATGTTTCCAGCCCCAGCAGTTATTTTAGATAATTGATAAATAGAAATAGATATGCTTCAAACTGACCATTAGATTTAAAACATGTTTCATTCATACCTTTTTAAAGAAACAAAGTACACTTCAGACGCCTCGTAAAAATGTCAAATATCTACAAGTCACATTTAAAGGCGATGATTAATAGTTTACAGAAGAAACAAAGGTTCTCAATCCGTAGAAATAAGAGTTTTTACTTACCACAATTAAATGTTGTGTAGTTTGAAGAGCAGACACACAACACATATTTTTTTTCAATTCCAGTCATAAAAAATAAGCAAGCTGATCTATTCAAAAAATAAATTTGAATTCAAGCACTATTATAATATATATTTTTTTATATGCACATACACTTAACACACTATTAATTTTTATAGTCTATAGTAAAGTTTAATATTTTTTTTTGTATGTTAGGTTGAAAAAAAAATGTGTAAAGGCACTTTACAATGCTTGCACATATACATTGTATCCAATCTTATTTTATGAGAGGCACAAACTCGAAACCTTTTTCAGACACGCTTATCACTACTTGATATTTTTACTATCCGGTGTTGCTTCAAATTTACAGAGTCTTGCAAGTGCAACGGCGAAGATACCGATGTAGATGGTGCGGTAAATGTGGATGGAATTGTAGTTACCCGATATTTCAACTTCTGTTTCTTTGTCTTCTATCCATACTTTGGCAAGATTTAGTAGAAATCCATAAAACTTTATTTTACGGCCAGAATTTAGGTTTTCGTAAACTCTGAAGGAATTAAAAAGTCCACAATTTATTAAATAGAGTACGACCTTTTTTGTCCATTTTCGTGTTATTCTATAAATAGGGTAGTATGAAAGGTACTGGTCGGCACGATCAACCCCTTTCATACAAATATTATAATCCATAATGCTTTTTGGTTTTTGAATCAAACGTCCAGTTTTCCTGCATGTCTTCCCTGTCGTGACGATATAAGCATTATGGATATCATCCTAATGTCTCTATTTTTTACAGTTTTCCACAGTTGCAGCAAAATCTCGTCTTTTCGCAGATACTTAGACTCAAATATTTTCAGTTTCGCTTTTTTCAGTAAATCTGGGAGTCCATGATTAGGCCTTATAGTGTCACAAAGCCTAATTTTTTTTAATAACATGTCTTTTGCAACTTGAATACTGTTGTAGAAATTATCTATATAAACGTTGTGCCACATATTTATAAACGGTTCAAGAAGCTCTGATATCGTATTTCGTAGTGGTATCCCAAAACCTTCATACAATTTAAAACTGCATATGTACCCACTAACTGAATCACAGACCATTCTAACTTATTTACCTATTTTATAATTTTACTGGGGTTGTACACTTTTATATTTAATCTCTTACGTCACGGTATCATCCCCTCATCAAGTGAAATATTTTGATTCGGTTTATATGAGTACATTGGTATCAAAGACGGACATAAGCCATCTATGAAAATGTACAGCAGAGGCAATTTTTCATTTCATATATATTCCACACTTCATCAAGCCCGGCAGCCATGACACTTTAAAGTAAATTCTAGCTCTGTGATTGGTCAATGTGTGGACGATGTGTCAATGTATATGTCCACAGTTTTCGCGGAAATGGATGTATAGTGTCTGCTTTTGCACTACGAACTTTAAAATCAAAAATTGAAAAGATCATCACTTGCACTACCACAAACAATAAAAACATGACTTTCGTGGGATGTGGCGTTTGTCTGAGTTTAATACCAAGATACTCATATACCTCTTTGAAACGGGTTGTAAAATAATCTATAATATATTGCACTTTAAATAATCGGTTTGCATCGGGGGGAATTTCGTTATAATTTCGGAGTTAAATAAATCGCAAGATTTGCTGAAAACGATTTCAACTCATCGTCTTCGAAAATATTGGTGTCTATTAGGGGGTTGGTTGACCAGTAATCAATCAATTTCCCTTTTCTCAATAAACCCATAATAATCACTAAAGCCAACCATTTTTTTAATTCGCATACGGTTACATCAAACCATTTTTTTTGTATTTTTGATAATTTGTAGCTTTCGAAATTTTGATACTAGTAACGATTTGTTTCAACAGCAATTGTTTCACCAGCAACATTTTCTATGCCTATTTTATCAGGAATAAATGTTGGTCCTGGTACACCTTGAAACGTTTTATTATTTCATGGTGGATCTTCGTCAGCCCAATCAACCTCAATATCTACCTCATGGAATCTTTATGGAATAACACACAATGATTTTCAGCGCT
Source organism: Himalopsyche phryganea (assembly GCA_022494535.1). Classification (NCBI taxonomy): domain Eukaryota; kingdom Metazoa; phylum Arthropoda; class Insecta; order Trichoptera; family Rhyacophilidae; genus Himalopsyche; species Himalopsyche phryganea. The sequence goes on from JAGVSL010000039.1 coordinate 3,210,104, forward strand.
ATCTGTATATATAAAACCAAACTTGGATCGAGTAAATAATTGAAATTGGCGACAACTCAACCACAGTCTATCAAATGTAATTTTCACGATAGTCCAAGACAAACTATGTAACTTAGGATGAATTTTCAGAAATATTATCTTGTTATATTGGTGCATACTTATTATTTAGTATTTTACAGAACTTTTAAAAAAAAATAAAGCTTATATTCATTCCTTCCAACCTTTTTAAAATCCTTTCATTAGCGAGGATCCTGAATTGCCATTGTTATGTATCCGGAGTAGACTTATTTTTGTCAATATTATCTAAATTAGGACTTAACGTAATCGGTCAGACCTATTGTTTATTTACAAAGCGCAAAAAAATTAAAATATAATATAAATTAATTCGCACCATTAATCCGCCTCTCCTTACAAGAGAATATGCATTATGTTAGACATAAAGCACTAAAAGTCATAAAAAAATATTCAAAAACATATTACTACCAATATATTATATAAATTGACATGACCCATTATTATGCAGTGTGAATCGTGCCCAGAACTTTCATCGAATCATCTTTCCAACGCAAAGTCAAAGAAAGAAATACGTTGTAATGTGGCATTGTAAGCGCATCAGTTTTTGGCAACGTCGCATGAGTTTTTTAGAAAGCTGCGAGGACCTAGGTCCCATTTCTGGACCCTTCCCAGAGACGCAATGTAGTAATAGTTTTTTTTGTCAGTGAACCGCCGACAGCGAAGAAGTAAGTATGTACGCGCCAGCCGTTAACCTATAGAAGCCGTTACTTTGGGGCGACTAGAAATATTAATTATTTGGGTAATAATTTTTTCACAGGCTTAATTGTTTTTTAAATTGTAAAGTACTAACTGAAATAAATCATGAGTTATGACCAAGAAACCCCAGCTTGTTTGAGTGTATCTGAGAGACCTCCCCATCATCATAAGCTCCAGAGTCAAAGTCTTACTCACAAAATGTGTACATGTTTTAAAATAAATGTAAATTTCGACTTTCCAAAATGACCAATATCTGTGAAATTCACCGTAAACATTTGATTTTAAATTACGAATATGGTATTTCATATATATACTCTGCCATCTGTTAAAAAATTTGATACCCGATATTAGAGCATCATATTTTTGTATGCAAAGTAGACGTGTGCTGTATGACGCCAAATGGCGCTCCCGATAACTAAGGAGTTAAGATGCATTCATCTGTGGGTACGTTGGTAAATAAATTTGTTACGTCAAACTATACTAATTTGCAATTTCTCTCCCACATCCAGTTGAAGGAAATAATCCCACCCCACTCTTGATTTTTAAGTTGAGAATTTGAATCATTGTTTACCTTAGAAACAAATAACCTTGCGATATGGTTGGTCTGAAGAAGCACGTGTTACATTTAGTAACATAGCGAGTGAAATAACAAAGTTATCAACTTTAATTTTATATTAAAAATGAATTTCCACAAAGTTACCCCCGAATCCATCGAAAATGTTATCAATGTTTGTTATAAACTCTATTACAATTACTAACTATGTGGTCTCTTTAACCATATCCGCAATCTATGTAGAATATGGTCAGCATGTGATGCCCAAAATTCTGTCACCCTACCCTTTCGCTTTGCTCCCTCCTTTTACATGCTAGTACATAACAGTTGCCCAGGGGGCCGGAATCCCACCTGTCTGAATAAGAGGCAAACAGAGATGAGTCTCTTCAAAGACATGTGCATTACATGATCCAGTCAGTTCCAACGTTGATGCAGATCATTTAAATAATTTATTTAGTCTGGGAATATTTCACAAAGACGTAAAACACGCGTGAAATTTAAGTGAATGTCATTTATATTAAGTAAAATTGATTGGATCTACGTGTTTTCGATATAAACAGCATTAAAAAAAATGTAAGAAAATAAATCGGACAACCTTTGTTAAGTTCTAAGTTACTCTAAAGTAGACAAAATATAAAATCTTTCATTCCGAATTAGATGAAACGTCTGTCGAAGCGGAAGACTCGTCCCCGCTTCCAGATTTCTTCTCATCTTCATCATCACCGCTGACTTTCTCCGAATCTTCGTCGCCTTGCGCCGACCTAGTGCTCCTTTCACTCGGAGCACTTTTATCGCTACAGGAGTCATTCGAAAATATATCTAAGGCCATTTTAATCGGTGTGCAGGTTATTAAATCTTTTTTGGTCTCCCGCACGAGGTCTTTCAGCGAAGATGTGAGGAGTTTGTCTTGCTTACGAGACGTTTTGTAGTCCTCTTCTATTTTGTCAAGTTTTATTTTTTCCTCGGCTAGTCTTCTCTCCTTCGATGAAGATTTGGCTGCATTTCTGTGTAGACAAAGGGACAAATAAAAGTAACTCGGAGAAAAAACGAAAAAAACGTTTTAAGGTAAAAACATGTGAATACATTATTTCGATCATACAGTTCATTACTCAGACACCTTCAAATAACCCATATTGAGATAATGGGAAAAGCAATATTCAAATTGTCACCATAAATCAAATAGTATTGATTTGTACCCTAGCTGTATAAATTTTATAAACAGGTGTTTAACAATTAGGTACTTTCCGAGTATAGTCAGTAGAAGGATATTTAGAAATATCCTTTTACTGATCCGAAAATATTAACATTTTGTTTAATTCTTTAGAAGATTATCTGTCATAGCGTCATGTGGTGGGATTTTTGAATTATCTGAGTACTGAATCAGATAGAATGCAAAATTTTACATATAACTGTATATTTACCAATGAACTGGATGATTGATGAGTAAATCAATTTTGAATTTTTCTGTGTCAATCACATACAATTAATCAATGTACTGAAGATTTTAATTGAAATGTGTTTTCAAAAGGTATTAAAATTTCAATGAATTCGAAATTTTAATTCCTTGCTGTTCACAAATTATCATCGGGCATCATTTCTCCCTATGCCTTTAGCTTCCAGCACAGAACTATAAGTCATGTGATCAGATTTGTAGTGCAACATCAATTATTTACTCCAAGATTATTTTATGCAGCGAATGTGTAAACTCCAAGATTCTATTGGACAGTCACCCTATGATCCAGAGCCAATTGACGCCAATTTGAAGAGAAAACCATTACCAACAGCTCAGTTCAATTGATTTGGACCTTGCAAGGACTCCGAACCGAAATCTTCCAGTTTAACCTCTAACAGATGCTAATTTTATGCTTTTTTTTTTCTATGTCCACTCCCAATGTGGTGCATATGGTCTCCTAATGGAGGTATCTTAACAGAATTTTTTCTACGAGAACTTCTTGTTACTCAGTTGCCCAACCTCCCTTTTTTCGAAGAGAGTAGGGATAGAAGAATAGGGCTATGACAGGACTAGTGGTTAGCTAATCGCTCTCGCTACGCCCCGTGAGGATGGGATGGGTGGGAGGGAGGACTCAGACTACAAACGGAAATCCATAAATCGATTGAAAGATCAATCTATGAAAACCGTCAGAAACGGGAATTGAACCCGAGACATCCGTAACTGTAGCCAGCGACACTACCAACTGCGCCACGGACGCTGACAATTTTATGTTATATACACTCAATTTTTATATTAGATAAAGCAATTCCAATATAATAACTTACCCTAAATTTATTTTTCTACTATCATCTTTGCGGGATTTACTTTTACTGCTAGTTGGCGACCTAAAGACACAAAAACGAACATTTAATTTTTGGCGAGGGTTAACACGTCGTGTGCGTACGACACACCTGTTGTGTCCATACAAACATTGCAGCCGCGTGTCAGACCATACTTGTGTATTCAAGATAATTAAAGACTTTTCCGCATTTGTCATTTTTTCATTAGGGTCCCTTGAATCGGGGTTTTACTGTGTATCTAAAAAATACTCGATGCAAAGAGAAATCACAGTTATAAAATTCACAGACAGACATGCACTATAGATACCTTTTGTCTCTCGAATGTTTCCTCTTGGACTTCTTGGAATATTTGCTACGACTCAAGTTGTGGTGTTTTCTTGAACGATGCGAAGTTCTCTCTCTGGATCCGTCGTTCCACGCATTTTCTGCACCACTACCTTCACTCCCTGAAAGATTTTAGGAATACAATAAAGAGATGTTGATGTCATTTTTTTACTTGAGGATTTCAATACTGTATGTATGGTAACAGAGGTAAAAGCAGACTAACAACCGCTTGCTACGTCCAAAATAAAAAAAAGTTTTTGGATGCCCTACTCCAGATGTCCAAAATCGTGCTTGCGTCTTGTACCAAACGGAGACATTCCATCGCCCTGGAAGGAAGGAAAGGAAGGAGCTATGGGATGCTGGGGTGACCTGGGGGACGATGGGAATACTGTTCGGATACAGCTTAACCCTTACAGCACGAGCTGTTTTTGCACGAATTTATTTTCAGTCTATTGATCGGTTAAAACGCCCACTATGGTTAAAAATACGTCAATTTCAGTAGTAAAAAAATGGAGAATTATGTGAAATATATATTAGTTATCCCAAATACATGAAGAAGTAAACTAAACTCGTCGTATTCTCGCTAAAGCTTAAATCTAAGAAAATAAAGCTGAAAAATATTTAATCTACAACTTTGCAAAAATTGGCTGCGGGCCTGTCTTGATATACACCGCTAACACGCACACAACGCAAGTGCGGAGCCGCATAATTATATGTAATACATAAGGCTGAGATTCGAAAGACTGAATACGAGAGCTCTTTTCAAAAATATATTTCCTTGTGTTCTACTCGAAATTTTCATGATCTGTTGCCTAATTTCTCTACCTTAAGGTTTGAACTATTTTTTAAAGTATACATCCAAAAGTGTTCCTTTTAGTTCGACCGGAAATACGAGATGAAGTCTTGGATATGTAAACATGCCCAGCGCATTCATTGGGTTAAAAAGGGACAAAATAAAATCGTAAGTACCTGAAGAGTGTGAGTACTCCCACATTTCATTCTTGTCACGTTTGCTTTTTTTAGAAATCCATCCAGTGCGGTGTCTGTCTCTCCTTCTATACTTATCCTTGTCTGCCTCCTTTTTACTTTGAAGAGTGTTCAATGTCTTGACCTAGAATTATAATCAAAATAAATTATATAATGCCCAAAACTACAACGGTAACTGATTATTTTGTCAGTGAATAATTAAAACCTTTTACTCCCATTGGGCCAATACATCGACTAGGGCATCCAATCCCAGACCGTTTTTACGATCCCAGGATTTGTCATCAGTTTAAAATCAGACAGTCATTTACAAAAAGAGCAAAATATTTTTGAAAAAAATGATCAAAATAATTTTATGTTTTATTTTATTTATTGGATTATTATGATAGGTTTTACGAAATGGTATCCAAAAGAGGAAATATCCTTCAACTTAACTTTAAAATATTGTCCTCAATTCATTTAAGAAGCAGTCCTAATTTGTAATAAATTTCAAATTGGTTAAGAATGGCTATTACGAAATATGAGAAGGAGGGAGACTACAATAAATTTATATTAACTTTATTAACTATTAATATAAATGTATTATAAAAAAACTATGCACATGAACAAACGGAGGTACAAATTAATCAGAAAGTTTTAATTTGATATATGAATTATTTCTCATCATTTACAGTGAATTGTCTTATATCAACCCCGGGATCGAATAATTGACCAGGATTTCAGAATTGGAAGTCTTAATATCGACCCAACCTACCTATGCGACAACTCCCACTGACAGTTTTGAATCAAATTTACGACTTGTGGTGGACTTGGTGTCTATAAAGCACGATATTTCTCGTGTTATTTTTTTTTCGCTATGTCCGCTCCCAATGTGGAACATATGGTCTCCTAATGGAGGTATCTTAACAGAATTTTTTCTATGAGAAATGTTTGTTACTCAGTTGCTCAACCTCTCTTTTTTCGAAGAGAGTTGTGATAGAAGGATAGGGCTAGGACAGGGCTAGTGGTTGGCTAATCGCTCTCGTTACGCCCCGTGAGGATCGGATGGGTGGGAGGGAGTTTTAGACATCACAAACACTCGTTAATAATAAATCGTTAGAAATAAATCGATTGAAAGATCAATTTATGAAAACCGGCCGCACTGGGAATCGAACCGGAGATATTCGTAACCGTAGCCAACGACGCTACCAACTGCGCCGACGATAATATATAAAACTTGTCATATATAAAAATATGTCTTCACAGATGTTTTGTAGTCCAAGTTCCTTATACTGATTTTTCAATTGATTGATGAAGTTGTATCGAAAGCCATGTTTGCGATGTTTCCATACCACCCCACCCAGCAGCATTCGATCCTGATAATAAGGCATTACATTTGTCTAGCTGTACTTCTGAAGCAAATGATAATATGTGAATATTTACCATAGCACTAGCCAGAGTGTAATGTTGTTTGACGGGAGCGGCAGGCGTGTCTTTGAGCGACGACAGAAACGCAGCAGCCCTTTTCTTCCTCTCGGTTTGAATTCTGTTCTTGTCCGAGTGCTCGCTGCTGTGTTTATCTGTAACGTAAAATTAATTGGATTCAAAGTTACTCGCGTTAGCAGCGTAAAACGGGAAATTATTTACTAATATACATAATATGCATATCATACTAGAGCATTGGGTTACATTTAGTCATTATGATTTTTAAAATATTCAAGCTGTTTTTGTGTTTTTTAACTATGCTACCAATATACATATACTCAATTCCTGGTACACAATTCTGTGAGCGAAAGGAAAAGGACGTTAAATCTAAAATTCGTATTTTTCAGGAGAGTCAAAACAAGATTTCTGTTCACTTTTAAGGTGTTAACTGTCAATTCTTGGTGGAAAGACATTTTATTTTAAAAAATTGTGTTTTATTTAAGATTTCTGTTATTGTAGACGTTTCAATGTGAAATGTACTCACTTCTTGTTGGCAATGCAGTAGCATTGATTAGACTGGTCTCTTTTTACTCCTTTACATGTGTACATGCGTCGTAGTTATTTTAGTGTAGTTATTTTAGCATATTCAACCCATTTTTGAATTTCTAAGACTTAACGCCCTTTTCCTTTCCTGTCTGCTCCCAATGGAGGTATCTCAACAGAAGTTTTCTACGAGAACTGCTTGTTACTCAGTTGCTCAAACTCAGTTTTTCAAAGACAATAGGGATAGAAAGAAAGGGCTTGGACAGGACTAGTGGTTAGCTAATCGCTCTCACTACTTTAGGATCGGATGGGTGGGATAGAATTTTAAACATCGATTGAAAAATCGATTGAAAAATCATTTTATAAAACTGTCTGTACCGGGATTTGAGCCCAAGACATTCGTAACCGAAGCCAACAACGTTGTCCACTGCACCACGGACCAGACATCGAAAATGTCCATGCCTTAAAATTCTCAAATTGCTGTGATAGGTAAAGTTCGCTAGAAATTGTAAAGTATATTCCCTCACCTCGTCTCCCGCCGGTATATTTCTCATCCTCCATGTCTTCCGTGAGATCGATATAGTCACTGTAACCCGCCGGATCAAAGTCCTCGATCGTTATCACATCCGACACGTCTTCCTCGAACTTCTTCTCGTTGCGTGACCTCCTCCGCTTCCTGCGATGCCTGTGCTCGTCGGAATCGTCAGAATTACGCAGAGTAGAATCCCTTTTCTCGGGAGTCTTCCGTTTTGCGTAGGTTTGAAGATTCGCGCTCGGCGATTCCTTGGCTATGGAGTGGACCGAAGACATTTCTTTGGTAATCTGATACACTTCATGATTGTCAGTAATTAAATTCGTAACAATCTTTTCTGTTTTAGTAACTTGAATAACAGGTTCATTTTTATATTGGTGTGTTTTATTATTCTCTTGCGCTTTTTCTGGTTTATTCTCATTTTGTGCGGCAACTTCTGCTGTTGAATTTTTTGTGTTTTCAGCGGTGATATCTGTGGTTGTCTCTTCGTCTGAACTCGACTCGTACGGTAAAGCAGGTTTCGGTAATATCGGTTCAGGCTCTTTGATCTTTTTAATCGAGAATGATACAGGTGCTGAAATGATAAAAGAAACTAATGAATTAAAATTTATGATATTGAAACAGGTTTAGGTTGAATTAAATGCAGTCATTGCAACTAGCCGGTTTTCATGTTATGAATGATTTGAATTTAGTAATGAGAAACACATTGATTCTCACAGGGTTCACCAGTTGCCAGCACATGATTTACATGACAATTAAAGTGTTAAAAAAATCTTTTTTGGCGTGTGCATACTATTTATATTTGTTTTGCACAGGAGAAACGAACTTTGGAAAAGAAAAGCCACTTAAAAAAATATTCAATTAACATAGAATCCGAGCCTGATTATTATAATACGATGGTGTTTTAAAAAATTGATGTATCCCTCAAAAAATACGAAAATGAGTTAATGATTGAATCTCATTTTAAAGACGCCAGAGCAGGTCTCGACCGAATGATGTAAATTAGAAAAATAAATTGACAACTTTTTGGGAGGGAAACATCATTCTACATTGGTTTTAAGTTTAAAAATTCTGACCCGGTACTTGATGTAAGCCACTATTACATCAACATGGTATCTGCAAACATGAGAATTTAAAGGAGTGCATTTCAAAGATTCATAACGCAACTCAGCGTATGTTTTCGATAAAAACAGTTTTTACTCTCTCCTGAACAATTTCCATTTTGAGGGTTACATCAATTGGCCAAAACACTATCGAATTATCACGATTGATGGTCATTACTTACCGATAATTTTCGGCTTCATCTCCACTTTAGGCACTGTATTCTCAGAAGTAAGACTCTTCGATGATTCATCGCCGTCTATGTGTGACACGTTGGGTCTGTTCGCCCTCTCGTAGAAAGCCCTCTTGTGTCTGTAGTATGGATGAAACTGATGCACCGACTCTAGAAAAGAAAACCTCGGATCGCCTTTGATCTTTACGATGCGTTCGAAATCGTCTCCATTCTTGGCGACATACGACGCCATCTTGTCGATGATCATTTGCTGATCGGCTGGCGGGAGCGCCAGGGGACGGCTCTGGGATGACAGCGTTGTAGAGTTGGAACCTGGATGAAAAATGGATAAGTTATTTTCTAAAATAAACTATTATTAGAACATCGACGTCACAAACACATTAGTTGCAAAATATATGTTTAATATTCGAGAAAAGTATCGAGGGAATTGGTAGTGAATAGGGATTCCAGCTATTTGTCATTATCAACTATTTGGATATCGAATCGTTTCTAAAGTATGAAAATGATATTAAAAATTCGATTTGAATAATTAATAATATAACATTATATAGACTAATTTGCAGCTGCGTCGGATTACTACGGTATTTTTTCAATAACAGAAATTACGGCATGTATTATGATTAAGATACTGAAAGCGCCCAATTTGGGGAAAGACAAAAAAAAACCACTACCTGGGATATTCTATATTGTTCTTGAAATCTGGAAAAATTGTGATGTGATCTCTCGTCCATTTTGTCAAAATATTTCAAAGTTGTATTATACTTCATAAAATATTATGACAAATAATATTTGGGCAAATATTCGAGTTCGTATTCCTAATAGTAAACGAAATTCATTGAATATTATATACCGTATTCTCTCAATTATAAGATGCATGTTTTTTCTTATTTATGTGTCTCTGACTACAGGGTGTGTCTACAGTCACTGTCAAAAATGTAGCATCAAAAATGAATTTGAAATAATGGTTAATATATTTGTTAATGAAAGCCAATTAAACTCCTTAACTCTTCCACTTGGCACAAGAAAAAGATTTTTTTTTGAAAATTGTAAATTATAAAAAAACATTTATAAAAAATGTAACAAGAGAAATAACTAAGCTTCACTACTAAAAATTATTTAAGCCAAGTTGAGTGGGTAAAAGTACTGCCCATTTTTTTTGCTGGCCAAATCCAAAATAATCTTTCTGTTTTCAATAATGGTCTCGTGCGAAACAACAAAAAAAAAATGTGTAATTTGTGAGGTAGGATTTTTTCGTTTTACACACGAGACAACCCCCAATTTATTCCCCATCACTGGAGTTGCACTATCCGCGCAAACACTAATACAATTATTCTGTTAAATGTGAGCAGATTTAATTTTCTCTAATTTAAAAATACTCGATTTTTTCTCATTTTGGTCGCATAGCCCTGCGGCACACCTGGGATCATCTCCCTCGGCACACAGGTTACGGAGCACTGCTATAAGGAAAAGTTTAATGAAAATAATTATTCAATGGAATTAAAAAAAAGCACTTGCCTACACTCGAATCAGAATCTTCTTCACTATCAGAATTATAGTAATGTGACAAAAGTCCTTTGGTACTCCTCGCCTTCTCAGGCCTCGGAGAATTAGTATTCGAATCCCAACCGGCTACCGGAGTTTGCGAATCCCGCTCAGCAATATCAGCCTTCATTTCGCTGTCGTACAAATCAGGTACGACTACGTCAACAGCAGGAACTGCCACTATGGGGGGCACATCAACGTCTTTAATCTCTTCTTGAGACTTCTGCACGTATAAAACCGGCCCTTTAGCAATTTCTGCATGCGCCGGCACAGTATTGTAATAATCGGTTTGCTTAGCTTCGAAGAACGCCACGAGGTTCGGTTTATATTTTGACGGCACGGGAAGAGGCAGGGTTTCAGTTCCCGGAGGCGCTAGATCGGTCTCAGGCAGTGTGGAGTCTTCATTGTCGGTCGATTGCGGCTTCGTGCCTTTTATTTGGCTGACCAGCATCGAATAGGCGCAGTCGGCAGACGGTTTGTAAGTAATGCTGGGGATCGACGGAGCCTGCAAAAAGAAATAACACACCGGATATAAGCGATTGTTTATTTCGTTATTGTCGATAATGTAGGTGAAAAATGGATTTTATAATATAAATTACAATTTTTAAAGTTGTATTATATATTACTATTTATATTTAAATATAAAAGTTATCTTGTCAATTGAGTATTTAATAGATGAATCAATAATATTCAAACGGGTTAAGGGTTACGAACCCTTCATAAAAAATATATTTAGAAGGGATAGCAACTCTGTTGTTTATGCTATAGTGACATCTATTAAAGAGAATAATTGTTTATTGAATTTTGTATATCAGTGTTTTTTTCTTAAATCCAGCTCACTGGAGTGTTGGCAATGTGACAGTTCAAGCGTCAACCAACTACATAGAGGAATGGCGCTCTAGGAAAGTAATGTATCATTTAATTTTGGAAAATTAAACTAATGATAAAAGAAACTTTAACTAATTAGATGTTGGAAATATTATAGTGAGTTGGATTTTAGCAATTACAGTAAAATTCATTTAAATTTCAATAAATAAGTACTTCCATACCAATGGGTAAATCTTTGATAAAGTCAAACCATAAAAAATGTTGTATGATTAATGTTGACAGATTTATCAAGTATCCACTGAATTATGCAGATATATGAGTTGGGGAATTTTAATTTATCAATATGGCAATAAATTTTTGTCTGTCCATTAAATAACACTGCAGTGTCGGATTACAAAAAAAAAAGAACAAAATTTAAATCAGTTCCGATCCAACATGGCCGAACTCTGTGTGAGTGTTGCAAGTGAGATAATAATAAAAAATCAAATTATCGAGAGAGGATTGTTATTCTTTTCTTTAAAAATCTTCTTGGGAGTTAAATTACCCTAAAGTAAATTCGAGAAATATCAAACTGTAGAATGGTAGAATCAAATTCATTCAAACGAATGAAGTGTATCACGAGACGAGATTTATCCAATTAACAACTGGCCCTGTAAAAAATAAGGAAATATAAGTAACACACAATGAAATAACAAAATATGCTGTTTTGCGATATATGATATTTATTTCGAGAGTAGATTGCACAGTATTCATATGGCAACTTCACATCAATATTTTGTGTACTGTACTGGCGTTGCGGTGAATCATCCTCATTCGTGTGTGACCGAATTTATATGGCTCACACCAATCAGTTTATATGTGAGCGAGCGAGAAAGATTCACCGCACACACATGCGTTTCTATTCTCAGATTTTCGAGTGTCTGGACACTAACAGGGCACGTTCAATAATGCTCAACACCTTGAGCGTAATGATTTTTTTTATTTGCTCTATACATGTTTATTAGTTGGTACTAAATATAGCTAATATTGTAATACAGGAAGGTGGTCAGTGATAATTCACAAGTACTAAAGAGTAACAACATTTTTTTGTGTAGAGCGTATCGATCTTGAAAAGGAAAAAGGATGTAACCCACATCAAAAGATATTGTGTATAACTCACACAAAACGTGCTAATACACTATATTTGTATATAAAAATATAATATATCAACTTTGAAAGACAAAAGGACTTATCCCTTCGTCTTTTCAAAATTTTTTTATTCAATAATCACAATGCATTCAATTTTAAACACGTTTTGTTTGGGCTATACAATATTTTTTGTGTGTGGGTGACGTCCTTTTTCCTTTCCACAGTCGATATGGACTCTTAATTAGAGTTTATCTCAACATATGATTGTCTACAAGAGCTGTTTGTTATTTAGTTGCTCAATCCCTCTTTTGAAGAAAGAAAGTAGTGATAGAAGGATTATGATTATTACAGAATTAGTAGTTGACTAATCGCTCTCGCTACGATCGATTTTTAGAATCGGATCGGTGGGAGGGAATTTTTGACATGATACACATCCATGTCTTCGAACAGAAATCCATAATTGATTGAAAAGTCAACTTATAAAACTGTACGTACTGGGATTCGAGCCTGTAACTCGAGCCAACAACGTTGACCGCCCAACTACGGACCGGACAACATGACTTACACACTTGAAATTAATCAATAAAAATTATTATGTTTGGTGTGAGTGTCGAGCCTTTCAGACCGGACACTGTTAGTATCCGGACCCTAAAAAATCTGAGAATAGGACCGCTGGAAGTTTATATCGGTTATGAAAAAAATGTCTCAAATGAAGGCTTTTAATGTAACTTCAATTCGTCATTCGATATGTTTAAAATACAAACCCAAATGATGATCGACTTATATAATAGTTTGACCCATTAGCCTGAGTCGGCCAGCCAAGACTGTGCTGAAGAGTCGCCTCACAGAGCCAATCTATAGGCGCAAACATTTACATTTCACTATTGTTTTTCATAAAGTTGTTTTTATTACTGCAAAAATCACCTTTGAGTGCGTGCAAAGTAACACAACTGACAAAACTATGGTTAAGTATCAACGGTGTTTTGACCAATTGATGTAACCATTGAAATTGTTCAGGAGAGAGTAAAAACTGTTTTTATCGAAAACATTTTATGGTGAGTTGCGTTATGAATCTTTGAAGTGCTCTCTGTAAATTCTCATGTTTGCCGACACGGGATTATACGTAAGGATTGTCGATATAATAGTGACTTACATCAAGTGGCCGGGTCAGAATTTTTAACCTAAAATCAATGTAAAATAATGTTTCCCTTCCAAAAAGTTATCAATTTATTTTCCTAATTCACGCCATTTGACCGAGACCTGCTCTGTCATCATCGGCAAAAACACCATCGATACATATAATATTAATTACGTGATTTTATTTTTGTTTTGATTCGATAGGTAATTAAGTTCGTTTTTTAATTGTTTTTATGCTCCCTGAAAAATTGAGATTTTACAATGGAAACAATAATACCATCAAAGTTTCCATTGATACATCGGCTCTGTGAGGCTTTTCAGCTCATTCTAGGTCGGCTGATAGATCGACTCTCTGAGAGTAAAAGGGTTAAATATATTATGTAACAATGAGTTTTGGTAAATATACTAATGTCAGTATTAAAACGACAAGCTCTCAGTTAGATGGTGTCATAATATATTATATTGGTTGCTTGGATTCATTATTTTTACTCTATTTTTTGTAAAATACATTCATATCTTGAATGCAAATAGTATCATAGAAAAAGGACTTTCAGTTACATTATAACAGTAAAAAGGAATTCATACAATACCACTGGTGAAATCGACGTCGGGCCATCTAGCGTTTAGAAAAAAGAATACACATTGCTAAAACATGATTACGAGACATAAAAACACAGGGATTACGAAAGAATTGTAATTATTATAATAATCTTTGGGATCTTAAGCACGAACTGAGGTTCGGATACCTACCGATTCGACGGACACCGGTGCCAAACTCGGGTGAAGGTAATGGTCGCCTTCCTCGTGCTTTTCTGAAAGGAAGAAATAAGATATAGTGAGCTTTATTGAGTAAATATCAGTTGGAGTCGTGTTCTTATTGAATGACTCCACAAACCTGGCTTTAACCCGATGAACGCGCTGCTGGACATGTTTACAAGACTCTATCTCGTATTTAACTAGAAGGACACTTGTGGATATGTGCTTTAAAAAATAGTTCAAACCTTTAGGTAGAGAAATTAGGCAACAGGTCATGAAAATGTCAAGTAGAACGAACACAAGGAAATATATTTTTGAAAAGAGCTCTCGATATTCAATATTCCAAATTTCAGCTTTGAACTGGCGATACGAAGCATTAATCGTCAGCCTTATGTTTTACGCATACTTATGCGGCTACGCGCTTGCCTGTGTGCGTGTTGACGGTGTGTACGAAGACTGGGCACAGCCATTTTGCTTGCAAATTCGTAGATTAAATATTTTTCAGCTTCTTGGATTTATTTTAGTGAGACTGCGACGAGTTTAGTTTACTTCTTGATGTATTTGGGATAACTAATATATATTAGATGTACCCGAAATTAATGTCGCTTTAAAAATGAAAAATACAAATATTCGTATTTTCTTTATTTTACCAGTTTAATTACAATATATATTTTCCTTCATTTTCAATGACCTTCTTCCACCTTTTTGGTAAGGTTTTAAAGCATTTATCAAAAAATTTAATGGGTTTTGATTCAAAATATTCATTTATTCCTTTTTTCACATCATCATAGTTAGCGTAATTTTTTCCTTCTAAGAAATGTTACATTGAACGAAACAGGTGGTAGTCAGAAAGAGTAATGCCAGAGAGTATGGCGGATGTCTAACAATTTTCCATCGAAGACTATTTAATTTTTTAATTCAACGGACTATTAAAAAAATCGGCAAAGTGTGGAGACAGGCCAGCGAAAACAGCTTGTGCTGTAAGGGTTAACTAACATTATATTCATCATTCTTCAGCAGTTTGACTGGTTGATTAATAGGCATGGCTAATACAATGCAGACATACCTTCTTCTTTTGAAGGTTCCTCTTCGGATCTGAACCTTCCCTCTCGAATAGCGGAGAGGACAAGACTGTAGTAAGCGTGCAGCGGACACTCCAACGAGAGAAAATCAAACTGAGCATTTCCCGCTTGCTTCGCCTTCAGCAATATCTCCATCTGAGTACCTTGCCCCGAGATAAACAGGGCCGTCTTCTCTATGATGGCGTTGAGTTTCTTTGTTTGAGGCTGTAATGGAGAAAATAATACATGAGACATCTACTATGCTATGTGGTAACGCAGAATACCTTTATAACATATAATTTTAACAAAATGCTTTAATACATCTCTGGTGGGAAACGAGAATCACAGTCCTCAGTCCGCCAATCGCCGTTTGGGGAGACTGTAATTACAATTACCAAAAAAATTACCGCGGTAGCGGGAGACTACAATCACAGTCCTGATTATTATATTGCGATATTTATGGTTTAAACTAACATATGTTGAATTTTTCTTGAAAATTTATCATACGAGTATAAATCGGGACTGTCCCCACTCATACATGTGTTCAGGTAAAGATTGAAACTACATGTCAAAACATATGATCCCGATTTATTCCATTTTTTTATGTATCTATAAGTTCTTCGAACGCTAGTTTAGTTCAAATATATTAGTTGTGCTTTGGAAGGTTTCGTGTGTGGACTTTATATTCAATCTCGTTTTTTATTTTGCTGATTTTTCGAAACCCATACGATAACGGGTTTGAATAATGGTAATTCGGATGAAGACAATATTGAATTTAAAGATTTAACATATGTTTTAATGGTTTGCGAATAATTCGCGACAGCATATATCGCGAATACTTACGCAAGCGGATACGCCCACGTCGCTAATTAACTTACGCTCAATCGGGGCCACTGGTGATGTGTTAATATACAATTGAATTGGACAAAAAAGTTATAAATATTTATCAATAAAGTCATTTAACTTAACTATGCAATGTTTTGAGTTAAAATGTGTGTACTATTTATCCCTCCCAGGAGTAGTATTCTGGTTATAGCCAGCCCCGTTTGGCGAGTTAGGGTAAAGTGACAGCCCACAGTTGCCTTCTTGTTGCCATTTGGATTTACTATTGATGGTATGGACAACGAAGCAAGAAGCTGAAACAACACTTTCATATTGTACTAGTGAGTACCCGGCATGCGCTGCAATGCCACTCAAAGAAGGAAAGGCTGACTCATGACCCGAACATAGTAGGAAATATTTATCTTAAATTTGAGTTTCTTACCTTACTTAGTTTTGAATACAATTTCGAGATGTCGTTATTTGTACGTATTTGATTATTTTTCTTTAGATTTTTTTTTAATTTCAAATTTTTCTCTTCAGAAACCTTCACGCCTGTGCGCACAACAACTCAACAAAGTTTCATCGAAATCGGATGAATGGTAAAGGAATGCATATAGGACAAACAAGCAAACAAATCTTCATTTTTATATACAGAGATAGATTTGAATTTTTCATTTCAATCTGAATAAACAGATAGCATTATATTCGAGCTAATGCGAATACCTTTGCATGAATACAGAAGACTGATTAAAAGGTTTGAAGCCTTTCTTTGAGAGAAAAACTGCCAAAGATTAACAGATCTTACCAACGGCATTCCGTCTGGAACCTCAATTCTGACTGGTATGAAGGGTTCGTCTTCTTCGTCTTTGGCTGCGCTGTTTTCGGTTTCTTCCACGGCACTCTTGACTGGATTGTTATCCCCATCGTAGTTGAATCCGACTTGACCGTAAGATGCACCTCTTGCCATGTGAAGTCTTTTGAGCTCCTCCTCTGGAACGACAAGGGAACAAAATATTTGAATATGAGGTGTCTAAAAACAACAACCGGTATTATGTCCATGTTGCAATGTTAGTAGTAACCATTTACAGAATACTTTTGGTTCACAGGCCCCGTAAGTTAGGAGCCAGGTATTAAAACAAGAAGTCTTTTCAAGGCTTTATTGCAAAGTCTTTCAACACATTTTGTAGGTTCGAGCAAAGTAGAAAAACACAGTAGAACATGAAGTGTAGAATATAAGTGAAGTTGATAAAGGGTTAAACCATAGCAATTGAAGATGTAGGTATTTGACAATGTATCAGTTGTTTGGAGGCTCAAATCCGTAGAGCCGTATCAGGTGAGAAACGATCTAACAAAGGAGGCAGCGCTCCATCAGGAAGATAGTTTCAATTGGCAAGAATCCGTAGAGTCGTAACCAAATTGAGAACTAATCCAACAGCGGAGACAGTGCGTCACCGGGAAGATAGTTTTAATAGGCTGGAACCTGTAGAACCGTAGCAGGTGAGAACTGAACAAACAGTGAAGGCAGTGCCCCATCAGAATATAGTTTCAAATTGCTGAGTAACAAATGTTTCAAAGTGGGGGGGGGCTTATAAAGCCCTGAGTGGACATATCACAGGCGCTTTTTAATATGTAGCAAAGCGCCATCTATTATTTACACCAAAAGGGTGATAAATGGTGAAGTATTTAATATACTAGTGAGTAACCGGCACGCATTGCAATGCCACTAAAAGAAAGAAAGGTTTTGTGTTTTAATTCTGTAAATTAAGTGCTTTTGGATTTTTGTTTTGTGAGGTTTACTCCCTTTTGCCTAAACAGGGTCGATTTTGTATAAAATTACTTATTGCATATGTGTGTATTGATTGTTTTATTATGAAAAAATGTGGCCTTTTTGCATTTAGAAGCCTCATACGTATTTTCCATGAATTCGGGGGTTTGGTTTAAGCTGGCGGGGTTTGAGATTATGATGATTCATTTTAAACATAAAATTGGCAGATATTGCACACCGGCATAAAGTTAACAGTGTTAAAAGAAACAATCGGTAACTAACCCCTATACATTTCTTCCTCATCCTCATCGCAGTGCAGCGCTCGATAGCGCTCTTCATCGCAGAGACGCTCAGCACGTAACTCTTCTGATGTGAGGTTTTGCCAGCCGATGGTGCAGTGGGCGCCTGCCTCGGCCGCCGCCAAATCTCGTGCCACTAGTGCTCCACGGCCGTCATACCTATCACCGCACAATACAAAAAAAAATGGTCAGAAAAATCTTGTAGCTAGGATGTGTTTTATCGAGGTGGATGTAAAATTAACAAGTACCTTATTCTATCAACATAATGCCATTTGTCGGGAATTTACACATGAGATTTGTGCATTGGAGAGTTGCCGTTATGAAAAGGTATTTGAGGGATGAAGATTAAGGGAAATTATAATTATTTCGGGGAACATGAAAATCGGACAGCAGAAATTGAAAAGTCTGGAACCTGATAAGAACAGATGAATGTGATATTTTTCTCTTCAATCGATAATTATTAAAATACAAATTATTTAAAATTTGCAAAAGAGTTTTCTAATTATTAAAATTCCAAAAAGTGAATATTAACAAATCAGTAAAAATGTAAAGATAAGTCTTTTCAACCATTGACTGAATTTCAAACTAGGAATAGTTTAAGATTTCAACCAGATATGATATTAAACTTTCAGCATGCTTAGTTTACACAGAGCTAGTGACTAAAGCAAGTGACTTTAACCGTATATGTGGTTGCGTATTATCGACACAGTTAAATATTTTTAAATAGCAATTAGGACCTGTGGGTATCTGCTCTATGTGGAAAATTTTGATGTCACATACTGAAACTGGTTTAGCAGAAACAGTGGACCATTAGTTTCTAGTAGGGGAATTGATTTATGTTTGATATAAAATTAAAATGGATAACTTTGTTGTTAAATAACCAGGTTATCTATTTCGAGTTCATGATAAAACTCAATGCTTCAGCTGTTTATTTATCTTAATGTGCTTTAACATTAGATAATGATGTATCAGTTATACTATTATGTCAGGTCTGTAGCGCAGTGGTCAACGTGGTTGGCTACGGTTACGGATGCCTCGGGCTCAAGTCCCGGTGCGGACAGATTCATCAACTGATTTGATGAGACTGAGGCATGGATATTTGTGATGTTTAAAATTCCCTCCCACCCATTCGATCCTAAAAAAATGTGGCATAGCACGAGCGATTAGCTAACCACTAGTCCTGACTTAGGCCTATCCTTTTATCCCTACTCTCTTCGAAAAAGAGAGGTTGAGCAACTGTGTAACAAGCAGTTCTCCTACAAAACTTTTGTTGAGATAGCTCAATTAGGAGATCATATGGTCCACATTGGGAGCGGAGATGGTTAAAAAAAATTACACACATTATTAACATAAATGGATTCAGGGAGAAGGAAGGGATTTTGGTAAATATCAGTTGTACCGGGCAGGGCCTAACAAAGTTATTTTTACAATGAAAAATATCCGAAATGAAATGTTTTATAACTGAAGACATCGACTGAGGGTGCTTGATGGAATTTCACATATGAAGTCAGTTCGAGTTCATTTGCGTGTTCGAATACCTGAAGATGCCGAAAGGCGAAACCCGGGTCGTTAGTGACGAAATATATGGAAATGCACAAAATTTCAACAATTCAAATTTAAATGTTTAAGTGTAGAAAAATAATGGATTAACGATTACATTTAACAATTAAAATGTTTCCTTTTGTCATTCACGACTATTTCCCATATATTATGCTTCATGCAAGATTTTTCTAGTCTTAAGCATTTCATTTTCGGTATTTTTCATTGTAAAAATAGCATTTTTAGGCTGTATAGTATATAACTGATAATTACCGGGATGTTTTATAACGATTT
The DNA here is from genome assembly GCA_022494535.1 of Himalopsyche phryganea. NCBI lineage: Eukaryota > Metazoa > Arthropoda > Insecta > Trichoptera > Rhyacophilidae > Himalopsyche > Himalopsyche phryganea. Next base: position 3,229,972 of record JAGVSL010000039.1, read on the forward strand.
TATTATTGTTTCTAGCTGCTTGCTTTAGTCGCTCGCCCAATGTAAACGGCGCTGTCATAATAGTGTTATATTCAAAAAGTAACCACTTATTCTTTTGTTGGCAAGTGATGTGAGTCAACTTAGAAGTTCATTCTTCTCTGAAACAAAACAAATGAGTTGTGTTTCTTTGCATACATACAAACCTGGTGAAAATATCATACTTGTCGTGCGTATGCTCGTCGAGCCGATGATGCGAGCGGCGCCCAGCCTTGTAACACAATCCATGACAAATTAACGCATTTGCAATCTGTGAAAATCTCAAGCAAACTTATTTCTCATTACAACGAATAACCAATGTCAATTTTGCACTTTAGAATCGCCCCGCAGCATTAGAAATCGACAGTTATCATATAGAAATAATCATAGTTGTCGCACCTGTCTATTTTCAACGTTTCATCCCCCATCCATGGTATGAGGTGTTTGCCTTGATCGATTGACAAGGCTTTTTCGTCGTCCCTAAACAATTTGCACGAATATCCAAACACCAGGAGGTCCTCTATTTTTTCCGGCACGTCATTTCTGCGTAATATTCCCGACTCACTGCTGCCAGTGCCCCATTTTAAAGACATTTTTACTATTTTTATGTACCGCGGATTCACACACGACTCCGGCTCAACATGACAACTACTAGTGTTGTCATATGATTATTCTGCAAATAATAATAATTTGCGCCATAATACAATAAAAAATATTTAGCTATGAAGGTTAATTGAATATACGTCTTCACATGTTACTTTGAACCGTTGTGTTATTGCGTTGTAACTATTTAAATTAAGTCTTAAAGTATTAGATATTTTATACAATAAATCGAAAGCAAAGAATTATTAAAACATGTTTTTCTACCTCAGTGGAAGCTGAAATTGATCCGTATTATGAATGAAATCGAAAAGTATTTTCATCGATTTATAAAGTGAATAAAGTTTCAATATTTATTCTGTTATTAATTAATTTAAAATAAATAATAATGAAAGTTTGTTGATAGCGTCTAGAAAAACAAACCGAAATTAGCCATCCGCGGGCAACCCTGTGTTCTGTTCTACATGATCTCAAAAGGCATATGGCGACGTTTTATATTTTTGCATTAGAAAGAAAGTACCTAATTGTTTTAGTTATGTGTCTAGTAATGTAAATGTTTGAGTGGAATTATTGTATTTTGTAATTGGTCGTCCGTTTTTAATGTTTCTATGAGTTCATCATTTCTACATTACCTGTAAATACGAATCATTTTCTGTGTGGCTGTGTATACGTGTGTTGATTTAAATTGTTTGCTGAAAACGAAAAATCTGTGATATAAACAGTTAATAGAAGGATACTGGACCTACATTTGTCGACTGTTTTAAAATAATTTATTAATTAGATATTAAATAGTAATTTAATTTGTATTCAAAGACTGAAAGTTGAAATGTCAGCTGCGAACCCGTCGATCCCGTCTGCAAAAGACAAACCAGGGGAAATTGTCAGTGCCACTGACAATTCAGAAGACTCCAACAAAGCAGGTATGTCCTCGCTTATCGCCTTTATAACCCATTCAATCGTTTAAGACACAGTTAGTTTCATATAAGCTTGTCTTATTTTACAATATGTACTAATGTTTTTCATGCAAAAAAACCTTTTTAAGATTTGGGTATCAAATTTTTGAAACACAAATTCTACTTGTCATATTCATTGTTTCTCTTTTGTTTTTCAATAAACAGTTTAAATGTTCTTTGTTTTTTATAGAACACGTAAGAATAAATTTCATTTGAAATAAGAAAATCCAGTTTCTCTCTATTGTCCATCTAGTGTTTACAAAGCCACAGCTACTCAAAAATATGTGCAAGCAGTCCTATTGTTATTTTGGACGATGCGATAAAATTTATCGCTTTAATTCGGCAAACATTAATATGTTGCAATGAAATAATTACGACCCTTTAATTCCTCGGAATCCATAATCCGATGAAGTTAGAAAATAATTATTTATCTCAAACATAATAATTTCTTTCAACCATATTTGAAAAAAAACAATATCGTAGGTACCCAAAGTGAAAATATTGTCTATTACATACTGTTATAAAATATAGGTAGGTAATTAGATTAGTGTTTATTTATTTTTTGTTGATGAAGTTTTCATTTAATTTTAGAACCTAATAGGTACAGAAATCAAACGTATTTTCGAGACTGCCGGTTTCTGCTTTCGGCATCAGCGCTTCAAAAAAAAGGGTTCAATAGAATTGTATGGAATATGCCACACATATTTAAGGAACGTGAAACCTTTTTAATCTGTATAAGGACTGCTTGTTAGCCACATTCTCTATATATTTTACTTATGCCGATAATGATGAAGTAAAATGCGTGATAAATAAATTTTAAATAATTCTTTAAAAATAACACAGCAATGACCTAGTTTCATGGTGAATAATAACGTTTTCTAATTAGTTTTCGAAATCTAGGGTACAAGGCCTCATCCGCGATTTGACCATTTGTGCACTATAAATTTATAGAAATGACATTTATCCTGACAATGCAAGTATGCAATTAATTATAATAAAATTTATTTAAATGAATATATCTATACAATAAATTATTTTTGTCGATATTATTAAAACTTTAAAATGTCTCAAAATTCGATCTGGGTGTAAATGTGGTTTTCAAACGTTACTGCGACCCATATTTAGAAAAAAAATGACACCGTTGGTTTCAGTATGTTACAAATTTAGTACAAGAAACGATAAAACGTTTTTTTCAACCATGTCCGCTCCCAATGTGAAGCATATGGCCTCTTATGTCAACGCGAGCACTATTAACTGATGATCAGTTGGTAATGCTCGCGATGAGCGAAACTGGTCCTGGTCATTATAAACATGTGGAAGTAGTACAAACATATTGTGTTTTATTTTTAAAATAATGCCTTTCCACTAAGAATTGACAGTTAACATCTTAAAAGTGAGGTATCTCAACATTTATTTTTCTACGAAAACTGCTTGTTACTCAGTTGCTCAACCTCTTTTGTCGAAGAAAGTAGGGTCAGAATGATAGGGCTATGAGAGGATTAGTGGTAAGCTAATCGCTCTCGCTACGCCCAGTTTTTAGGATCGGATGGGTGGAGAGAATTTCACATCACAAGCATCCATGCCTTCAAACAGAAATCGATTTAAAAGTCAACGTATGAAACGTACTCGGATTCGAACCCGTGAGATCTCGTATGATTTTCTAATTTTCAAAATAGTTGACGAATAGTTGACGCATTGGCTGTCAGCTGTAATGCCAGATATTAAAATAATATTGTTATCATTTCTTTCGTTACTAAAAAAGACTGTGCAATGTGAAAATCCTTTTTCACGTTTAAGGTGTTGACTGTCAATTCTTGGTGGAAATGCATTATATTTGTAAAAATAAAACACAATTTGTTTTTACTAATCCATATTTTTCTCATTGCGAGCATTTTCATCAGTTGAACATGATGAGAGAAACCGATCCTGTTCGTTGTATAAAATTGTGGAATTAATACAAACATATTGTCTTATATAAATTTAAAAAAATATATTGTAATAATTTTTAGTTAGTTTACATTTACCATTTTACATCTCAAAATGTAAAATTGTTAGCTAATGAAAACACATATTGTAAACAAGATGGCAATACTAGAGATTTTAAAATTTATACTGTATTATCTACGATAATATGACCATTGATGAACTCTACATGTGAATTGAATCAAGATAATTTCTACTGTAAGGGCTTCTGAGATACATCCGAGAATGTTAACAGGGGGCACTACCACCTGGTTATTTGTTATGTAAACTACCTATGTCGTTAAATATGAATACTCCTTAACTTGAACCAGACATGTGCAAAAGTGGCATTTTTTGTCAGAGCGAATGCAAAAGAAAGATTTCGTGCAGGCTCCTATTCAAACTCGACATCTATTAAAATAACGCTTTTATATTGCTCTCTCATTTTTTATCATACAATACAGATCTCATACAACGGACAAACGGCATTTTAAGATTTCGTCTGTAAACAATTAATCTCATTATTATTATCTTCCTTTCAGTAATTATTTATCTATGGCAACTTTGCCCTAGTGTGCCATAAACGGCAGAAACCATCGGGCGGTGTATCGGGACTTGAAAAAATTAAGTACAGTAAACTCTGGATTATCCGTGAATGGATTAAATACGTCACTCGGTTTTCTTCATTTGAGGGGTATAAATGAAAACATGACACTTTTCACCATTTTTTAGTAACGGCAAAAAATGTTTTAACCCTTACAGCGCGAGCCGTTTTCGCACGAATTTATTTTCAGTCAATTGATCTATTAAAACGCTCCCTATGGCAAAAAATAGGTAATTTTTGACCGTAATAAATGGAGAATCATGTCAAATGTATATTAATTATCCCAAATACATCAAGAAGTAAACTAATCTCGTCGCATTCTCGCTAAAATAAATCGAAGAAGTTGAAAAATATTTAATCTAAGACTTTGCAAGCAAAATGGCTGTGCCCAGTCTTCGTACACACCGCCAACACGCACACAGGCAAGCGCGTAGCAGCATAAGTATGTGTAATACATAAGGCTGACGATTAATGCTTCGTATCGGCAGTTCAAAGCTGAAATTTGGAATATTGAATATCGAGAGCTCTTTTCAAAAATATATTTCCTTGTGTTCTATCTACTTGACATTTTCATGATTTGTTGCCTAATTTCTCTACCTAAAGGTTTGAACTATTTTTTAAAACACATATCCACAAGTGTTCCTTCTAGTTTAGCCGGAAATACAAGATAAATTCTTGGACTTATGAACATGTCCAGCGCGTTCATCGGGTTAAAGTTGTATTGTACCTAGGTACTAGTGGAACGGTGGCGGGATTAAATTTCACTTGACTTTTCGCAGTCATTTTTCTATGGTAAAGAGTCACTTTTACATAGTTATAATATTTGTACGCTATACCGTTTGAAAAGGAGAATAATAATCAATAGCTAACTCAATTTCCGTCAAATATGCAAAGTGGCATGTTTGCAGTTACACCTCTTGTTTTGATTATTACAGACAGAACAGAGCATGGATGGATGGCAGAATCTTTGAAAATTGTTTCAAAACTAAACGGGTTGTTCTACAAGTGAGAGATTTTTTGAAAAGCGAGGGGTTGCTACAAAAAGCAGTGCCGTTATTAGGCAATGCTCATTCTCATAAAAATGACAGCATATCAAAAACGGATGATGCAATTATGTTTGCAATTTTTATCACCCAATAATTTCATAGTACTATCATTTACTCGGCCCACAGATGAAGGGGCTATTTCATGAATGAAACGACATTATCGTACTGGCCTTCGTAAAACTGACGATACTGAATGCGATACACGGAGTAACTCAATCTGAAATAATCGACTGCTTTATAAATGTGTAACAGTATTTTAAAACGAAATAAAAATTAATTGTCCGGATTATCCGTGCGGACCCTACCCACCGTTCGCCCGGATAAACGGGGCTGTACTGACAGGCATTAAGTTATAAAAATAAGTTTTGAGATAATCGCATTTAAAGCAATATTTTAAAGTACATACCCTCTCAAAAGTACAATCTTTTGTGACATAAAAAAAATTTTCGTACATTATAAAGAATAATCTTTTTGGCATACAAATCGTAAGATTTGGTATCGATGACTTATAGTTATATCAGATTTTCTGCCAGAATAAAAAAATAACAATACGAATTAATAAGGTTTCCTTTTCAAATCCATTATATCCTACGACTTCACGCGTTTTATCAGTACCTAGGGCGTTAAATTGCATATATTTTGACATTTAATGCGTTCTGTCAGTCAGTATACTCTCGCAATAGACGGTGACAATGCAGTCTTCCAAGCTTAAAGTAAGCAGATATTCATGTGAGACCGCAATAGCATATACTTAAATTATAGCATATATGTAATGAGATATATTTATTAATATATTATAGGATATCCTAATCAACGGACATGCATTTCTTTGCATTTTGTTGTTATCTGGACTGATATGTATTTATAATTTCTATTGTGTTATTTATTCCAGCAATAAAGACGATAATAAAATTTATCCATATAGCGCTATTCGAGCACAAAAGGCCTACGGTACAATTCTGTGTGCCGAAGGAAAAGGGCGTTATGTCTAAAACTGGTGTTTCTCAGGAGAGTCAAAACATTATATGTATGATTTTTTTGAACTAATTTAACACTTATTTACCTTGCCTATGGTTTGAACCCGTTACCTTCTGATCACTACGTGGAGCTTTCACTGCTCAGCCACGAAACCCTATTAAAGCTCTACGATATGTACTTATTATTTTAGTTCTGCTGTACTATGAAGGTAAAATTTTTTTTTTCTGCAAAACTTCAAAATACGGCTACGAGACAAACTATTAAGCTTTTTAATTTTTCATCCGGCTGTATCCGGAGCGCGACGCGTATGTTGGGAACCAGTGATAAACATTAAAGTTCTTTTTCGTTAGACTATTTAATAAACTAAGACTTTGTCGTTAAATTAATACAAATTGAGTAAGTATTCTGCGCTAAGTACTTCAGGTATGCATTCAACCTATCAAATTTATATATTTAGTTTTTCTTTATACCGCAGTCCACGAGAGGTGCTGTACAAAATGAATTACTGATTTATATCAATAAACTTTCATACAATTCTGCTTGCAATTTTATCACTAAGTAATATGTTGTAGATGAAGTCAAGGGTACTTTCCCAAGAGATGGTATCCCGAAAATTAGCGGCCCAGTTCATGGTGAAAGAAATATTTATAGGTGTGCATGATTGTTGTGTTTGTAAAATGTGTCACCAAACATTCACACTTTTATCGTCACTTAAAACGCTTGTAAACATAGTATATCGTAATCAGGGTTTCCAATCCCGGGATTTCGGGATTCACTGTAAATGCTAAAAAATAATTCGTATATCAAATTAAAACTTCCTGATTAACTACAGACATACCTACATAGTTTTTTTTACTACCTATAAAATTAATATAAATTTATTGTAGTCTCCCTTCTCATATATCGTAACAGACGTTCTTAACCAATTTGAAAAAAATATTGTATACAATTGGAATGTATATATGAAAAAAATATTTAATCATATATGCATCCCAATTGAAGTAATAATAAGCACAAATTAAATTTTAAATGTACAATTTAACACGTGGAACTACACTTAATGACCAATCCCGGGATTGAGAAATTCTGAATCCCGAAATTTTTATCCAATAAGCACACAACTACCTCAACAAATGCAAAAATGAACACTCGTTTTTCAGCATTGATTCGACTTGTTCTTTTTATCTTATACTATGCATATAGACAATATATATTGAACATGCAATATCTCGCAACCCCGAAGACTAGTTTGTTCAGGAGACACCAAAAACTAAATTCACCTTTTGTGTTCATTCTTGATGTACGAAGAATGTATTCACTTTTAATTTAATTACTTCAAAGTCCTCTAAAAACATGGTCAGATGACGTAAGTTGTTTTGACACTTGATTTGCTGACGTGGGATACGATGTATTGCTCCCAATAGTAAACATCGGGGTTACGAGAAATATGTTTTTTAATTATTTACGCACGTTGTATGATACATGGGCATTCGACAAATTAGTAAAAATATGGAATCAGGAATCATCATAACCCCAAAATCACAAAAACGTGGGTTCCGAAGGTATTGCATGTTCAACGTCGCAGTGTAGTTATTCAACTACTTTTTCATTTTTTAAGTCTTAGCGCACTTTTCTTTTCGCACACAGATATATAATATTATAATCTGATATGAGTTTTATTTCATAAAACAATGATCTTGTTGTAACACCTTCGTCGTTAATTATTATCGTAAAACAAATCTGACCAATCGCTCACCTCATGCGGGACGATCCATGTTTGACTTTCTCGATTTAATTTTGACGTGCGAATGCGTTTGCCCGTTTTCAACATTCCGATGCTTTCTTTTATTTTTCAATAAATTTTATTTTTATGGGGACAGTAGGACACCTGTTGTCTGTGCATTTGTTTTTCGTGACAACGCACACTAAATATTGTGGCTCGACTGTCGAGATTTTTTCTATTCAATCTTATAATCGTAAGTGACATGTACGAGATAATGGCTTATTTAGTGTGATCATGCTCTTCACCAGTGCTCGAGCCTTTAACTTCGCCGAGGGTATACGGCCGAAATTTTCTGCCAGTATACCTACAAAAACATTTGCAATTCAACTGTTATATCTTTTTACCGGTCCGCATCAGCAAAAATATTGGAAAGCATTTATTAAATGACATAATATTTTAAAAGCGATAACGTCAAAACCTTTTACTACCGAAATCTGAATTAAACTCATCGCGTTTGTAAAATGTTTTAATTACTGAAATCTAAATCGATTACCTATTATTGGTGTTAGCCGACTGTAGCCGAGTGGTCAACGACGTTGTCTTTGATTGTGGTGTTCACGGATTTGAATCCCAGTGTCGATAATTTTAAACTCGTAAAATAAAAAAATCAACATTTTTCTGTCACCTTCAACAAAGTTTCATGTAAGAGAGCAAATCGAACCACGGGATAAGCAAATGACGTGAATGGTAGCTAAATAGTCCACAAATCGTTGTAAGTGCGGAGGAATACATACATTTGTATGATCGACTCAGTCCGATTGGTCAGTTTTACCATTCGCCGACATTTTGATCCAAATAGTATTGTTACCTAAACTAGTCGTCCTGAATTTCATCTTTCTGCTTCTATACGCGATCGGTGACGCATCGTTTCTTCCGCGACCTTTTGCGTGTAGTAGTGATTTCCAAAAATTCAAACATCGAACATAATAATTGTTTTCCGTAAAATCGACGTTTTGTTTTGTTTTGTTTTGTGTTCCTTTTTAAAAGTATTCAATATATCGGCGTTGCTGGTTAAGTGTAAAGAAAAAATAATAGCCACGCATATCGACAGCCATTACGCACCGGCTTGAAATTGCGTTTCTTTTTTTTTTTGCCGCGGCGGTATTTGCCGATTTTTTTTAATTGCATGTTTAATCTGTTACTGTCCTGTGAAAGTCTACTAAATATAGCTAATGTGCTATTATATTTTATTAAAAAAAAACTGAATAACTATTTTAACAATCGACAGTGTTGCGGACATTTTCTTTGTGTCGGCGGCGGTTGACCTATCACTGAAAACATAATAATATAAAGCGATTTAACGTTCACACTTAATTTAAAATTCGTGAAATAAACCTAATTGAAGGAAATGTCTATATAAACAAGTGAACAAATAAATATTTAATTCTTTTTATTAATAATCATCATCAACCGAGTTTTTCTACCTACTTTATTAGCTGACAATAACATTTCCTTCGCACTATAACAAGATCGATAAAATAAATAAATTAAAAATAAAAGTGGTTACACATTTGGAGAGCTTGCGACTTTTTGAACGCTCGCGATAATTTTCAGCCGTTTCCAAACTGTGAATTTAATTTTATCAATAATAAAAAAAGTGAATGTAAATTATAACAATTTATCTAGTGTTCTATTGTACCCGGTGTACGCTGGCATATAATATAGTATTTGAAATATTTTGACGACAATAGTAAATACTGATTTTACATTTTATTATATACTTTTTGAATGTTCGAATAAAATTAATAATACACTTGATAGTAAATATCAATAAAAGTCGTTCCGGAATATCCTCGGCGATATATCCCTGGATACTGGATAAAATTTACTGTCAATTCAGGATTTAAAAATAATCTATACAACTTGGACATTGAAGTACGTTTTGTGTATTGATATAATTTGTGAATCTGAGTGCTTAAAAGCGTTTGAAAGTTTTCAATTCTTGTGTCACTTAAAAATCTAAAATTCATCTATAATTTTTGCTTTGTGAATTTGGTAAGAGTGATATTTAAATTTGCCGTTATTTTGTTGTTCCAACTGTTATCAAATAAATATTATCCCACATGTGATATCGACGGGCCCTAAAACGGAAAATTCAATTAAAAACAATCAACCGCGGTGGGGGTGCGCGTCCAAATTGCTTTGTGCCATTTTAGCTGTCATATCTTTCTTAGCGTTAATATACACTCGATTGCAAGTGTTGTTGCGTAAGCTATCTCTGGAACGCCAATCGCAGGCCGGTAGCTCCATTCCATCGCCGGGCGAAAGAGATTCGGCCATGGGTAAGGCCGGGGTCGCGGTCGAAGAGCCCGCCTCGAAGCTGAGAAGCTGCAGCGTTGTATTCAAAGTCCCGGCAGCCAGTAAGAAAAGCATATCGGCGAACTGGGAGTCGCGCGCCAAAAGGTCCTGCGAGGGGTCGTGGAGGACCGTGAAAAAGAACGCCACGGGTGCACCTATCAAGAGGATACGGTGGTGTGAGTCTATCTTTGATCTGCAAATAGAGTGAAATACTCTTTTATTTATAATAATCTTTTATAGTCATAAAATGAGCTTGATTCTTACAAAGTAACATGTTTTCAATTTTCTATTTAATTTACCACAAACCAACCGCTTCGTCCATCGTAAATGTTAGTGACAAAATACATGGAAGTGTACAAAATCTCAATAATCCAAATTTAATATTGAAATTCCATCAAGCACCCTCAGTCGATGTCTTAAATTATAAAAAAAGATGTTATTATTTCTAATTGGCTCTTAGTTAAGGGTGATAAGGTAGCAGTGGCTTAGAATAAATTTACACCCTTGTAATTGAAGCATTTTTAAACAGAAAAATTATTTCCGAATATATACTGTGTCTTGATGGGTGGCAAATCACCCAGCGTTCTGACCCCGCTGAAAGTTTCATTTTTGAAGGTTTGCTGATATACCATTCATAACCCCTGCCTGACAACCTGCAACAGTTTTAAAACGTCGGATGATAACCATCAATCAAAACAGTGTCTTCCCAAAACAATATTTCTACCAACGGCGTGCGGTGGACTTATCACTATTTCTACCGCACAACCTAATTTGGGTATGAGCAAGAAGGATACAAGAGCATGCGCCGCATGCCCTTGCATCTCACTTGCACCTTCACTTTTCATATGATTGAGCAAGAAAGAGATAAAGCCACGGCACGTTGCTAATTTCTACATATCGACACTCCCTAAGTATAATCACACAACTGCCAAATATGTGAATAAAAAAATATTTGGCATTTTCGTTGTCTACGTACTCAGTTCTATGGGTAGGCATCAAACATCAAGGAAAATTAGATTTAAAATAGTAGCACTGTCCCACTTTTGAAGAATATACATGGAGTCGTTACTTTGCAATTGCGTTATGAATCTTTGAAAAGCTCTCCTGTAAAATCTCAAGTTTGCAGATACAGAATTATACGTAGGGAGTGTCAATATAAAAACTGTGAAAGCCGGAAAACTACACTTTTAAATTCAACGAAATAAACCTAGAATGATTGTGTACTAACGGGGTAGTAAAGAAGCATATTGTAGACATCCATACTCTTGATCAAAGGTCTCGAAACTACGGCCCGCAGTCGTAAGTAGTCGTAAAAATCTGTAACATACAGCACACTCACATCGACTATCTTCGCCGCAATGAAATGTCCTTAACACTTGTTCGTAAGTACCAACCAAAATTGCGAACAAAGCAGAGTCATAGATATCTCACTCGCCGGCTTGTCCCAATACTACAGTATGTTGCTTTTAGGGCTTTCAATCCCGGTATCCCAGTCAATTATTCGATTCCGGGATTGTCTAAGTATTAACACATGTACCTCGGTTTGTTCATATGCGTATTTTTTAATAATACCTAAATAATTAATATAAATGTATTGTGGTGTCCCTCCTTCTCATATTTTGTAACAGCCGATATTATCCAATCTTTTCAAATCTGATAAGATCTTGGCCCTTGCGACTTAGTGGAGGCATCAGTGTGGCTCTTCGGCTAAAAAGTTTCGAGACCACTGCTCTTAATTAAAGTTCAGAAATATTTGCAGGGTAGATGTTTCATCCCACTGTGTCGGCATCGATCGTGAATTCAGATCATTTTTCTATCTAGCTTACTGTACAAATGACCCCTTATACGCGTTTTTATATTTTAGCATTTGGGGGGAGCTGCTGAAATCTGAGTAAGCGATCATATACTCTAATGATGCACATTCTCATCATCTCTTTTAATTCTTGTGAGACGGGAGAGTTCATTTCTTTGCGCCAGTGTATCTCAGATCTGCATTAAAATCAGCTATGTGTATATGGTCCTTTATTTTAAAATTAATTTTTTTTTTACCTGGGCGAAGGGGTGTTGAATAATTTTAATGCACTAATGGTGGTCATATGTGGGAAATTTTTATTTATTTTGCGATTTTGTGTATTTTCAGGCGACGAGCTGCCTTCGGAGGCGGCCGTGGCAGCAGCACGACGTCACTCGTCCTCCGGCGTGGGGGGGGAGGGTGACGCCGACGACGAAGAGGGAAGCGGAGGTGGCGGGGGCGGCGGTGAAGGCGGCGGAGAGTGCGGCGATGGTGACTCTTCTCCTGTGAGGCGATATTCGCGGGAGGAGCTGATGGATATGAGGGCTCTGCCATTGTCCAGGAGACGGCCAGATTGTCTCCATGAAATTTACAGCAGGTGGGTTTGTGAGGGCAGTGATATATCTTTACGTAATAATCTAAGCATCGGATATTAGTTCAAACAGTACCAGACTTTATCATGACTTGGATGGAAGCAAAGAGAATCGCATTTTATGGACAATCCTCAGGCAAATTCCAAACATGCAAAACTGCTTAATATGAAACCCCGACTTAATTGGAGGCAAAGCTAAATTTATGCTATTTAAAATATTGCTAATCTAGTTGAGAGTCACCATAAGAGTTCACTTCTTGGCCAGATTAAATAAAATCATCTGGTTGGCTCTTAATATCTCAATTTGTCGGCCTCTGCAGTCTAGTGGTAAGAGCTTTACGCTAGCGATCAGTTTGGTCTAGGTTCAAGTCCTGGAAAGGTCAATATTGAGATCTTAGATGGACACGGGCTTAAGAAATCGAGTAAGGGTGGTTGATGGAATTTCAATATCAAACTTGAATTGTTCAAAATCGGACAAGGGTGTTTGTTATTTATATCTTTTCTCCTCGATTTGATCTTGAGTGACTTCTCTAATTCACATTTTTGTCCATCTCATGGAATTTAAAAATATCTGGCGCCTTGGCTGTTGGGTGTATTGCAGAAATTGTGTTTTGGCCAATTGATGTAATCCTCAAAATTGAAATTGTGCTCAAGAGAGGAAAAAGTTTTTTTATCGAAAACATTATGCGGTGAGTTGCGTAATGAATCTTTGAAATGTACCCTTGTAAATTGTCATGTTTGCAGATACGGGATTTTACGTAGGGAGTGTCGATATAATTAGTGGCTTACATCAAGGTCAGAATTTTTAAATCTAAAACCAATGTAAAATGACCTTTCCCTTCCAAAAAGTGATCAATTTATTTCTCTAATTTACATTGTTTGGCCGAGAACTGCTCTGTCGTCTTTAAAATGAGATCCAATCATTAAATCATTTTCGTATTTTTTGAGAGTCACATCAATTGGCCAAAACACTGTCGATATATCAAAAAATAAAAAATTAAAGATAATACTCACGCTACTTCTTCAATTTGACTTGTTGACTAGTTGTCAAAAGCTCCAATACATTATTTTTTTAACTATTAAATAGAATTATATCAGGTAAATGCCAAATCAATCAATTTATAGCTATTTTGTGATGTTTACGCTACTTGCAAGGCACGTCCAGTAGCATAATTAATTCCACAAGTAGTAGAACAATCAATGTGAAATAACACTAGTGTTTCACTGTGCGAATTTATTGCACTTAGAACTAAAAGTCCTTTGTCTGAAATCTGAAGGTAAACGAACGACCTTATAGCAAATATCTCACAGATTAAATAAAATTATGAAAATCGCAGAAAAATATATTTATCGAAATCGACATATTATTTTCTGGCATTGTAAAATATTTTTTGACAAATGACTGATGTGATTTGTGACGCAGCTGTACACGATTTAAACCAAATGCCATTTTTTAAACGCTTGCAGTCTACCTGTGCTGCTTCACGGTAGCGAATCATGGCGCCTGACGAAGAACCTTATACTAAGTTTTGAGAATAGATGCTTGCGTGGTATACTGGAGGTGAAGTGGTTTGATTATATGAAGAACTCGGAGATTAGGTAACGGACCGAGTAACGCCCTGTTATATTGGCGGTCATGGAGAGATATTGGATCTGGCTGGGTCACGTGCTGTGAATGCCTCTGGAGAGCCTCAATCCTGCATGCCTCTTCCGGCGTCCTGGAAGACCATCGAGTACTATCCATAGGATGTACTCGGCGGAGCTGAGAGACTCTCACATGTCATGGGAGGAAGCAAAGCGATTAGTGGGTGACAGGGAATCATGGAGCCATTTGCTCCACTTCGGGAGTGAATCTGGAAGAAGAGAATGACCACAGTATTTGTTGACAAATATTCCTTTTTACTTTCAGCGCGATCAGCATTTGGGATGTCAATAAGAAACGGAGCGAGACCCCCAACGATGACGATCGCGGTGGAAGAGAAGGTCCAGGAGATAAGGTGAAGATTTACTGATTTGAAGTTCCATTATTGCCGTTTAGTTTTTACTATATATTCAGTCTGAAAGGTCATTCTACTCTATTCAGTTTCTTAAAGAAGCGAAAAGTTTTATTTAAACAGTTGTTAAGCTAAAATACTAAATGATTTTTTTTACAAACATGTCGGTGATCCTGTAGTCAAGTGGCAACGTTGTGGGCTCTTGTCCACTCGGGTGGAAACTTCCATACATTGATTATTGATTTTTATCGAAAGGTCCGGGTGACAGTGGTGTTTTAAGACTTCCCAACAAATCTCCTATCTTGAAAACAGAGGGTAGAGAGAGTAACTAGCTAACTTCCTAGGTCTTTTTCTTAGCCCATCCTTCTTTTCCTAAACTCTGAGAGGCTAAATAACTAACTTACGCCCATTTTTTCCTCATTCTAAGTAAAAAAGGTTTAACACAGATTCCAGAAAGAATCACTGAACTTATTGAGTGTAATGTCTACAAACGGAAAGGAAAAACATTTGTAAATCAATTTTGTCTGTTTGTGCAGCGCCGATCTGGTGATCCGAGAGAGCGCATCCGCAAAGAGAGCGAAGGCATAGTGCTGTCACCGTGCCGTCGCAGTTTCAACTCGGGCTGCTTTGTGGGGACCGGTGGAGGTTTAGGAACGGGAGCCTTGGGCGCATCCGGCGGCGCAGGGAGACACCGAGCCGAGAGCCCCGTCTTCTCTCAGCCGGGTGATGGACTGCAGAAATCTGATTTGGGTAAGAATTGGCTCATTGTGTATCTTGTTTGTTCATTTTTAACCCATTGACTGCGGACCACGTCTCGTTAACATACAAAATAATTCTGTCAGCAGCCAACTTCTTCAACACGTCTATTGATTTTGAGTGACTAAAAATTCACATCGTTCTAATTATCTATTTTTTTTATAGCTTATCTCAAAAAATTAAGAGTATGTTGAAATACCTATAATCGTAGCTATAATTTTTTTAAATAAGTAGCATCTTTCAATGTGTTCATAATGGTGGTCATTAAAAATACTATGATAGTGTGCGTGATCATTGCAGGTTCACGTGATTCAGCCCGTCGAATCGGCTCAGGGCGCATAATTGCTAGAGACATGGTTCCTTGGGAGAGAGGGGGTGATGCTGCGGGCGATTCCAACCCGACACCCGAATATGCACCTTATCGACCACCCGCTGCTGCCAGGGAAAGAGATGAAAGGTAAATGAATGAAAAAAGGGCACAATAATTTGCCAGATCCTCGGTCCTTACACTACTTTGTTTCTTTTGTTTTCTTATAAATAACTCGCTGCGACCTCATATCGCATCTTTATTTTTCGGTGCAGATCCAATGTGGATTTATGTTATGAGTAAAGAATGTTCTCTTTTTTGATTGATTTATGAATTCAAATAAAATATCCTTATAATTCATTGTAATTTTCAATTTCAAAAAACAAAATCCAGTTGATTGCAACTAATTAACAAAGTGTGCAAAATTAAATCAGTTCATTGAACATATTTGCTGCTGTAGAGGTGCAATAAGAGCTCTTAATGTTCGGAAGGATGCAGTTTTAAGTCTACAACCCCAATACCCATTATTATCAATTTAACATTTTAGATCTTGGACATAGATACTTCTTTCCAAAGTACTCAACTCTGAATAATTAAACAAGTCGAGTGACATTTGTGATAATGTTGTGACAGCCATTTTGACATGGTTATAAGATGAGAATAGTTCAACATTTCCAAACGTACTGTTCATTCAAAAGAGGACTCAAAATTAAATTAAATCATCAGTTGGACGCAGAACTAGTTAACTAGCATTTTTTCAGTAAAAACGGGTTATTTGGCTTACTTTTAAGATAAGGCAGGCGGCAATTTACAATGTCTCAGAAAGGTTTCTCTATAATTTTCACTATTAAACCAAAGTATTTCTAATAGGGAGATACAGAAAAGTTAAATCTTGAAATAGCTCTCTTGCACAATTTTTTAACAAGATCTGTCAATCTTGCATTCATCGTTTCCCGCATTTAATGTTATTTATATCATTGGCTTAAAGACTTTCTCAAATTCATTTAACTATTTTTAGTGGTCCATAAAAAATGATGAATTGTGACTCCACTCAAATGCCTTTCAACTAAGAATTGACGAACATACATGTGATTATTTTACGTTTATTCTTTAAGACATCGACTGAGGGTGCTTGATGGAATTTCAATATCAAATTTGAATTATTGAGATTTTGTACACTTCTTTTTTTTTAAAAAGAAGTGTACAAATCTCAATAATTCAAATTTGTTTATTCTTTATTTTTCTTTGTCACCTTTATTGTGTAACACTGTTCTCAAGTATTTTATTGTGTCAGATACGAGAGACGGTCATTTGGACGTGATCTGTACGGCGGTGGCCCCGCTGACAAGAACCGAAACGATCGAGACCGTGACCTAGCCGACAACCGATTTTCTGACCGGAGAGACAGGTAAAGTATTCTATAACGTTGAAATAAGAAAGATTCCAATCATTGAAACCCATCCATATCACACTGGTGCCATAATATGTGTGACAAATTGAATCTTTTGTTTCTTTCAGAGAAGACACGGGTCGCAATCGGTATAACAATAGGCGAAGTAGGATGCATCAAGGCTATGACAAGGACGAAGAACCCGAGTGGTAAGTCCTTTTGAATACATTTATAAATAAGTATATCGAGAGTGTCTATGTCGTCACATTAGAAAAAAAACAAATAACCCTTATAGCGTGCGATAATTACAGATAGATGTCGCTTGCTAATTTCAAAATATATTATTATATTTGCAATAACCATTTATCACCTTAATAGATAGCTGTGAATAATAGATGGTGCTATGTTACATATAAAAAAGCGCCTGTGGTACGTCCACTCACGACGTTATAAAATCCTCCCACTTTGATACATTTTTTACCCAGCAATTCAAAACTGTCTAGCAGTTGGAGCTCTGCCTTCACTATTCGATCAATTCGGCGTCCGAGCACCTGATACATTGTCAGATACCTACATCCTCAATGGCTACGAGGGCTAACTGCTACAGTTTAACGCTTTATCAATTTCACTCATATTCTACGCTTCATGTTCTAGTGTGTTTTTATACTTTGCTCGAACCTACAAAATGTGTTAAAAGATTTTGCAATAAACGATTATCATTTATTTTAATTGTGACATGTGTGATATAATTGGCGCATAACCTACAGGGCCTGTGTACCAAAAGTATTCTATACCCTGCATTTACAATTCCAAATAACTAAAGTACTGTCTGAATTTTTTTGAATCCTAGGTTCAGTAGCGGACCGACCTCTCAGCATGACACAATTGAACTGAGAGGATTCGACGATCCCGTCCCTACCCCCACCGCCGCCTCCACCACCACCAATTCCAACAGTACCAACACTAACGCTACCTCGCAAGCTCCATCTCATAATAATCAGAATACGACGGCTAACAATAATGCAAACGCCGAAGCGACTGCTGCTCGGACGAGACCGACCAGGAAATCTGCGGGCAGTGGTCGGACGCCCAGCGCAATGGCGGCCAACCAGGCCAAGGATCAACCTCAAGTAATTATAATATGACATTATGAATTGTAACTGTACACTGTGTTTTGTCTGGATCTAATTCAGGTGCATATTTTTCCGTTTTTTTAAGTGAAAGGTCAAAGAAAAGCATTTGTTTCAAAAAATGATTAATATGCCATCTCTTTCTTGGAGTACATAAAATTTAACAGGTTGCAAACATTTTAGCCCTTAAACTAAAGCACGCATACATACTTATCAAAGTATTTTTATAATAATATTACCGTGTAAGGGTTTTCAACACATGCAGTACTATTCTCAGATTTATTAATTTACTGACAAAAACAATATCCGGTCAGTAAGGCTGAACACCTCTACACCAAATGTAATGTTTTTATACATTAATTTCAGATATATAATATCTGGAAGAAAACACTAAATTGAAAAAATTTATTTCGAACTCTACCGTAAGGAAGAACACACTTTATTTTTATAAATTATAATTATGCTTAAAAACAGTTCCCTGCAGAGTTTTCCTGCAGCGTCATGGGAGGTTAGAAAAAATCAAAAGTAAATCCAATCATTCTCGAAAATGCTGCGAAATTCGTCTTCGTATCCTAGAGTCGGACCTAGGGTTGTCAAGTGCTATGAACAAAAAAAGAACATTTAACAAAAAAATGTTTATTTTGTACAATTTTCTTTATAATTGTGAGGTTATTATTATAGTGGAATAGTCATTTAAGGTACCAAAAATAACATTATTTTACAAGGTTATCGTAAAATTCCACCAGTACAGGAAAGATTATGTCTCTAAGGCTAAGAATCATAATGTATAGACTTATTCTACATTCATAAGAACCGGCACATACATATGTACATAATAATAGTCAGGAACATGAAGTGTGCTTTAAAATCAATCGTTGAATTTCATCATCTTTATTCTTATTGATTGAATTGACATTTACTTGGTAGAACTCCATTATAATAGGATAAAATATTTAGTTCTAGAAATTTTATGAAGTATTTTGGTTTTACGCCATCGTCATTATTGCCTGAGTAGACATATCGGCTACCTTCAATTTATTGATTAAATTGGCATTTACTTGGTAGAACTCCATTATGATAGGATAAAATAACAAAATATTTAGACTAAATACTCTGGCAATACTGGCGATGGCGTAAAGACGAAATACCTGATAATAATCTGTAGAACTAAATGCTTTGTTATTTTATCCTATTATAATGGAGTTCTACCAAGTAAATGCCAATTTAATCAATAAATTGAAGGTAGCCGATATGGCCACACAGGCAATACTGACGATGGCGTAAAACCGAAATACCTGATAAAAATTTGTAGAACTAAATATGTTGTTATTTTATCCTATCTTTATTCTTATTCTCAATTTCATCATGTCTGCTGCTACATTTATCTACACAGTTTATTTGGCGCAAAAGTTTCTAATTTTCTGTTATTTCTTTATAAAATTCTAGACATGAAATATTTTTGTAATTATGTACTACGCTGACAGTGAATATTTTCAAAATTGAAAAAGAGGACATTCTGGTTATAATATGAAAAAGATAGAGGACAAAAGAATTGTGTTAAAAAAGAGAACATGTTCTCTTAAAAAGAGACCTGTTGGCAACCCTAGTTGGACCGATACTTGATTAGTTCTTTCCTTTCACTGTTAATCCGGACATTCCTATTGGATGTGGCTGAATAGTTTACTCTAACCTTTTTTTATCTTTACAGAAAATTTTAGACAAATTCGAGGAAGAAAAAGATGATAAACGCTCAAGTTCACCACAGTCAGTCGATGCAAAGGTAAATGACATAAATATTATCAAACTGGTAATTTATCGTAACTAATTAACTACCTGTCAACTTTCTCTTAACACTAATGCTCACTCACAGTGTTGTGCTGTACTTTTCAGACAGACATGCATACAGATAAATATTATATACATTGGCAATTTCTACCTTTTGTAAATTGGTCTGACGATTGTATTATTTTCAGAATAACCAGAAAAACGATAATTCCAATAAGAATACCTCCTCGGAAAATGGCGGCTTGAACACTGACGCTTCCCTCGATTTCAATTTAGAAGAATTCCTCAAGCCCGGGACAATATCTGACTTATTATCGGTTTGTTATCTTTTTAATATTATCCCCGTGTCCCTCAGCAAAATAGTGTTGTGATTTCATATTTTTATTAAAAATCGCCGGAATGAATTAAGACATCTTATGATGATTTAATTGACAAAATGTATACAGTTTAACGCTCTACATGCTGATTAGAACACATGAAGTCATATGATGTAATGGCTGTGAAAAAAAACACTATTAATTCATATTGTTATTTTTTTACTACGGCCAAAAATATGATGCGACTATAACTCATCGATACCAAATATTATGATTTGCTTGCCAAAAAGATTATTCTTTATAGTGTACAAAAAATCTTTTCAATAAACACACAATTTTGATTAGGAGAGAGAGTACTAGAGAGTAAAATAATGCTTTAAATGCTATTATCTCTGAACTTGTTTTTACCCTCGATATGTTCATATCGATAACTCAATTCCAAAGTGCAACAAGTCAAAGAAATTCAGTTTTGACTTAAGTATAAAGAAATGCTTAGAATACCGATATCTGCCAGTTCCAAAATGTAACAAGTGCTAATCTGTGGTTATTTTAGATTAACAGTGGTCATAGTACTTTGGATTCAAACTGTTACAACTACGAAAATCATGTGTAAAAACTTTTGAAAAAAAATAAAATTATGTTTATGATATCATAAATATAAGTATATTTTAAGGTAATCCTATAATTTCATTAAAATCTACAAAAATAGATTAAGCCTGCCCAAAATCTGGTTTCCTTATTATCTCAGAACTATGCTTTTTGAGTTGTTACACTATGGAACTGAGGTATCGATATCTTCCACTCGAGTAGTGTCGGTGAAATTGATTGTAAAACATCTCTTTTTTATCTTTTTTAAATATAAACTAAAATTACAGTTTTAAAGAGATCATGTTTTACTTATAAAAACAAACTATAATTTATGCATTAAGAAATTTTTGGTATTTACAACAAATTTTTAAAAACTTCAAATGGCTCCTGTTAAATGACACATACAAATTCTCAACTGTGTTTTACTGGGGGATGCATCTTTTGTTTTGGCATAAAAGCTAAAAGCTGATCTTTTGTTTTGCAGCGTTGTTCCACCATGCCGACCATTCGCAACATGTTAACGAGCTTTATGTGTTTCAGAATGGTGGCTCAGACGAAGGCAGCAGTCGTTTCAGTCGGTGGTTCCGAAGGGAAAGTTCCCCGCCAGCCGCTAACAACACGGCGACCGCCGGCGGTGACTCTGCTCAAGACAAAGCAATCGGAGACCAGCTCGCTAGTATAATGAATGGTGAGAAATGTGTATTGTAATATTGACTTTGGATAAGTAAAAAAAATGTATATTAAACATGAAAATATTGAGGATATGTTTTTAATTGTATAACACGTAAAAATCTCATTTATTGCCGAGAACCTGGAGAAATGGCAATTTTCAGGAGACCTTAAAATGTTGGAAACTACACAATGTCCATTTATGTTTGGTTTTTATCAACCATGTCCACTTCCAATGTAAAGCATATGGACTCCTAATACAGGTATATCAGCAGAAGTTTTTCTAAAAGAACTGCTTGGTACTCAGTTGCTCGACCCCTCTTTTTTGAAGAGAATTTGAGAGAGAGAAGAAGAGATAGGACTAGCGGTTGGATTATTGCTCTCATTTCATGATAGGATGGGTTGGAGGTAGTTATAGACATCACACACATCCATATCTTCGAAGAGAAATCGATAAATCTATTAATGAAACATAAACCTGTCGGTACTGGGATTCGAATTCGAAGTCGGCGTGGACGCGGCGTTTTATGTTACTTAACCCTTTGCACCCGAATGCCGACATTGATTTTTCTCTTATAACTCAAATGCTATAGAATGTCGTCAAGTCGATAAAATTCATTTTTTTGATATACTGTTATGATTGGGCTTTCATTTTTTAATCCTTTGCAATAGATAGTGCTACTTCTCTACTGACGAGAAGATTGTGTGTTGTCTATTTGAACATTCTTATATACTTTTTTGGTGAATTTTTCAGAGATGGAGACATCCATCTCCATTCCGAGTAATGATTCCCAACACCTGTTCGCTCCAATCTCCCCTGCGGCAAGTACTGCGCCTGAATCGAATATACTCTTGGAAATGCTGAGAAGAGGTCAGCAGCAGTACACTCAACCTCAACAGCAGTTTCACCACGGCAAACCAGCTAGTGGTAAAACTATTTTTTTATGTGTTTGCTTCTTCATTCGTATATTAATAATACAATAAACTACAGTCTCAACACATTCTTTACGGATGACTCGCCAGTGAGTCTTTGCATAAATCACATTTTGGGCTTGAAATACGTGCATCCAACGCGATAAATGTTTTAGAATCTTTTCGGAGATGTCACGGCAAATGTTTAACTCATTATTAAAAATATAAAACATTTCAAAATGTTAACGAATTCCTTTTTTAATCTGCAATTTACGTTAGAATATCTTTTAAAAATTTCACCGACTGAGTAGATAAATATTTTTTTTTGTTTGCCTGATTTCCATTGAATAATAAATAAAGAATATTTCGAAGGTTTAGTTCTGCGATGAAAACGATATGTCAGCATACATATAATCATAGTTGTAAATTTTTCTCAGATTCGATGACCGGCAAAGTTGTCAGCTTGGAAGAGCTGGAAGCGAGGATGCGCGGAGGGAATCACAATCATGTAAACATGACTCACCAGCATCAACAGCAACAGCAGCAGCAACATTTGCAACAGCAGCAGCAGCAGATGCAGCAGTTCCAGCAATTGCAGCAACTGCAGCAGCAGCAGCAGCAACATCAGCAGCAGATTCACCGTGTGCCGCAGCAGATTCATCATCAGCCACAGACTGAGGAGGTCAACGCCTTCAAGCGAATGGTAAATGTTTCTCGAATTATTCTTCTCTTCTCTTATTCTTCTTGCTATCTTACAAGTATTTTGCAGCGTATCTACATTTGTATGAGAAATAAATGCAAGGATTCATGTGGTAATTTCTGGCTGCCTAAAACGTACCATAAACTTAAATTTCTATATAATTTATTGATAATATTTTCCTATTTTTTATTGTAATAAATATAGACACGCAATTCTCGTTATGCACGGTGGATACGTTCCAGTGTCTTATTGTGCAGAAAAAAACTGTAAAAAAAGATATGGTTGGCCTATTTTCAATGTAATAAGTAAGGCATAATGAGGTGTTTCTTTTTCTTGCAGATGGAGCAAGTCGGCCATGCCGTACCGGCCAGCAACGGTCCCGCGTCCTCGAAATCACAGCCAATGAGCATCCTCCAAGTAAATATATACATTCCAAAAACGTCCATTGTATAGATACTCATTCTCATCCAACTATTCTTTACTAAATTGTTCTAATTTGCAAATAGCGGCTGTCCATGTTATATTTTTTTTCTTTTTTAAAATACTAACTTTAAAGACTGTTAGTTGAGATCAGGGTTGCCATTCCTCGGGATTTGTCTGTTGAACTTGGGACAATCCCGCTCAAATAGGGACGCCTGACAACCCTGGTTGAGACACATCACATCTGCGCCAACAAGAATTCAAATCCCCCCATGCGAGCATTCAAATAATCTTTTTTTAACCTTCCCGTATTGATGCTAAAAAATCCCTTCGGGCCTCATGCAGTCACATTGCGTTACCGTGAGGGTTTTCTCATATAAACACATTTATAAAGCGAAATGACAATTTTAAAAAGTGAAATATGGTTTTTTGTTAATTAAGTAATTATTTTGTGTGTAAAACCTGAAATACATATAAAACTATGCGAAATTATCGAAAGACGCATGAATCGAAATTATTCGTAGCAGAACAGTGCCGTTTGAAACAAAACGGTTGCATACGGTACGGTGATGCATCTCGGATCATAACTATGTTATACTAATTGTTACTAAACTATATTTAATACTACATTATATGTTGCCTTTTTCTATGGTAAAATTGACGAGGTTTTCAAATTATGATTAATTATACAAAGAAGACGTAAACTCTAGTGTATTTTTAATTATACGTAGAACTATTTTATTTACAAATAACAAACTTTTCAATTTGTTATATGTCCTATTTCACGGATAATTTATAGGATTAAAAGCCGAAGTAACGCATTGTTACACCATGAGTACGGAATGGTTAAATAAAACACAATTTGCTTTGCACTACTTCCACATTTTAATAATGATAAGGGGTTTCGCTCATTGTGAACATTATCAACTGACAACAAAACAGTACTGAGTATAAAACGAATTGTCTTTTATTTTTAACACAATGTCTCGTATTTACTGTTAACACATTATAAGTGATTTCAAACATTTATTTAAGGACATAATTATCTGTGATGTTTTCATCACTCTCCATCAATTTTCTATCTGATCCTGAAAAATCTAGCGTGAGAATGTCAATTACCTCACCTCTAGTCACTTCCTTGCTGCGTGAAGAGTGAGGTTTAGAGACTGACTTACCATCAGTTCCCTTGAAATAATCTTGCTGTTGAGTTGCTCCATTATAAGTCCATTGCACCACATCGCGAGCGGTCATGTTTAAATAAAAAAAAGGTTTCATTTTATAATAGAGTCTTTCACTTAATGCAATGTCTTCAAATTAAAGTTTCCATTCTATTTACAGATGCTGAACAAATCGCAGCAGGCGGATCAGGCCGCTATGGAAGCGACTGTGCCCCAAGATGTCTTATTCAAATTGTTGCAGGTAAATACAATACTATCCTCTCATGCTCTCACCCTGCTTGATAGCAAATTGATTAAAACGCAATTCGATTGATTCACACATTTTTGTACCCAATAGGGTCCTTAAGATGAATAATAATGTCATGTAGCGAAGTGTTAAAAACACTTTTGGGCGTTTGTCCTTCCGATCCTGATCCTGCAATATGATTTTTCAATCAGTTAATAGATTTGTGTAAAGGTGTGGATAGCAGTTACGTCTGCATTCCATCCCACCCCCCTCTTATCATATTCCAAAAACGAAGCGTAGATAGAGTGGTTAGATAGTCCTTTCCATGCCATATCCTATCCTTTTTTTTTTTGCTATGTCTGCTCCCAACGTGAAACATATGGCCTCCTACTGGAGGTATCTCGGTGGTTAATGTCGTTGGCTATGGATGTCTCGAGTTCAAGTCCTGGTGCAGACAGTTTCATAAATATATTTTTCAATCAATGTATGAATTTTTTTGATGTGTAAAATTCCCATCCGATCCTAAAACGGGGCATATTGTGTGCGATTAGCTAACCACTAGTCCTGTCCTAGCCCTATCCTTCTATCCTTACATCCTTACTCTCTTCACGTTAAAAAGAGAGGTTGAGCAGCTGAATGCATGGCAGCCCTCTTAGAAAACTTTTCTTAAGATACCTCCATTAGGAGGCCATATGCTCCACACTGGGAGTAGACATAGTAAAAAAAAACTGTTCACTACTCCCATTTTTACGAACAGGGGATGGGAAGGCAATTTAGACATCACAGAAATCCATGCTTACAAACTCAACTGTCTTATCGAAGCCAACGACTTTTGGGGATTTAAAACCCTGACCTTGCAACCGAGCAGGACAAAAACCCCAGTGTATTAAAAGTATGGTGATATATCTGCTCTAGGATTTTAAATGATACATTGAGAATCTACTGTGCATGGTTAGCTTCAAACAATTCCCATCGCTTCCACCAGTCTCAATTTTCCCAAATCAGTAGTGAAGTCAGTAGACGGTAGTCTTTGGATGGTGGTATTATTGATGGAGTACGTTTGTATTGTTTTTAGACTCAGCAGCAACAAGAGCAAGCCTCCAAGATGATGCAAGGAGTAAATCATAACAATCGGCATTATCAGGTTTGCCAGCATTTCATATTTAAAATATGATTCAATTGCTTGATTATAGTAGATACATATAGACGTGAAATGCGCATAACGTGCAGTAGGAAATTTCACCGTGCTTTTCTTTACATATGAGGCATCTAAAAGCAGTAACCGATATGTGTTGTCTGGTATCATAAGTGGTCAAATCCATATTTAACTTTGTGTGCAGAGTGTGAAACTCTGGTATGACGTTACAGATATAATTTAACAAACTTGAACAACTCCAACGTCTGTATATATAAAAATGAATGTTTGTTTATCTTCTATGCGTTCCTTTACCATTCATCCGATGTCGATGAAACTTTAGTGAGTTGTGCGCAAACCCGTGAAGTTTTATACCTAAAAAAACATCTTGGAAAAACATGATTTATTCGTGTATGCACCAGAAGAAAAAACAAAAAATATTGTGTATCCAAAATAGACGTCTGCACGGGCCCGGGCCCATGGCCTGGGCTCAGGCTGGTAAAGACAATTCAACCAGGTAATTTTGCGAAACTTCAGCCCGTGCAGACCTCTAATCCAAAAGCACTTCAATAAACAGAATTAAAACACAAACCCTTTTTATCTTTGAGTGGCATTGTAACGCATGCGGGTACTCACTAGTTATTCAATAAAAAAAATGCAAGTTAAACTTTTTTCATATCGAATCTAGTCAAATCTGAATCGGCTAACCACACTCACCAACAGTGTCACATGACCTATGATTAATTCATAGTAATCACCAGTAATGGCTGACGACTTATAGTGGGCGAGTATAATCTTCATATGAAAGGTAAACAAATCCTTATGATTTTGTTTGAAATGTGATCAAATCCTCAATTTCACATATCAGAAATAGCCAAATCCAAAATTAAATCATTTATAATATAAAAAGTACTTAATATTATAATAATAGTTGCTTTACTTAAAATGTTGAAGACTGCATAAATAAAACTTGTATCAATTCATAAAACGTTTTTTTTATTTATCTCATTTTCTATAAAAAGTGATTTGACCACTTTTCATACTAGTCAACACATATGTCCACTT
This sequence comes from Himalopsyche phryganea, assembly GCA_022494535.1. Taxonomy (NCBI): domain Eukaryota; kingdom Metazoa; phylum Arthropoda; class Insecta; order Trichoptera; family Rhyacophilidae; genus Himalopsyche; species Himalopsyche phryganea. The sequence continues at coordinate 3,257,167 of JAGVSL010000039.1, forward strand.
TGCTATGTTAGTTATACGACATTTTTGTGACCGATAATACGATTGCCGACAACTCGTTTTTCATTAAAATTTACGACAGTTTCTTGATTAGACGTTGAAATACTCCTGCACTGCATGCGTATTTTCTGATTTTTTATGAGTATTGTGGCTCTAATAATCCGCTTCCAGATAGCGCGCCTCCTATCTACCGTGTTATCGGGGAGTCTATCGTATCATTAAATACTGTGTGAAATTGCTTATAGTATATATATATACATATTTTTTTGTTTGATTTTGACAAAATTGGTTTTATTGGACACATTGGTTTTTACTTTAGATGCCACATATCCGTGATGTTACATTTTCATTGTATGTTTCTTTTATATCATTATTTTTTTTAAACCATGTCTTATGTGCTGCCATTGTAGAGCAAATGAACCCCCAATGAAACTTGTTTTTAGGACAACGATCGTAAGTCAGCCACTCGTCTCTCTCACCGGAAAGGTGTAAGGAGAGAAGGAAAAAGTCAGTAAAGAACCGGTAACAAATCTGTAAATCAATTGAAAAGTAATGTTTCCATTCCGTGATTCAAACTCATAATCGCGCAATAGAGTGGAAGAAAGTCCAACAACATTGGCCACTCGACCACAGGTACGACATTGAAGCAAGAATCGTGTTGAATGTTATGATTGACATAAAGTTGACTTTAACCAAAACTTGGCCACGTATTTTGAAGCTCGTTGCTCAAATTCAAGCTTTGAATTCTGTTTGGGAAAATTCACATTTAATATGTTTTTTATTCACTTTATTAAAATTGTATTATAATGCAAACTCAGGGGGGGAAGCGCGTTATCATGCAAAAGAGCCACAACCTGAAATACAAGAAAGTGTGTGTTTGATTGTTTCATACAGTTTTGCTATATGGAAATATAGTTAACCCTTTGCACTCCTTATTTAATTTTAAGATTTCAAAAATATTCAAACGTTATTGAATCAAATGTGTGCGATAAACATCCAGCAATTAATTAATAACATATTTCATTTCAAAGTGTGATATTTTTCAAAACATCCTCTCTCAAGAGTCTCCTTTCTTCCTCCCAAAACCCTCCTGTTGGAACATAGCATATAGTCCTTATGTTTTTTTTTTGTAATATGAAATGACTGCGTCCATTGAAGCGCTGGTCAGTGTCACCTGTAGAAAGTCGCTGAGGTATATAATGCTCCATAAATTTGCTTAGTTATTACTGTTATAATAATAATGTGAGAAGACCCGAAGAGAGGCGAGTGGCTGGTTATCAACGTTCTGGAAGGGCTGGGATCTCAAACAAACACCATTTCAAATCCGGTTCAACACTTATTTATTTTTAATCAAAGATGCAGTGGTTTAAAATACACAAAAATAATCTTAACACATAAAATTGAATCTACATCTACATTTACTTAACACATGAATTTACTTTTAAGTTATAATGCAAGTGACACGACAACGATTTTAAATTACATCCAATTTCAAAACAAACAAAAACAATTTATAATTATTTGCGATGCCGGCCGGCTCCCTAGCCCAAGGGCCCCGACAGCCGACTGTCACCAAAAATAAAATTTCAGTCACTCTAGGTTCTCCCCTTTTTGTCAAAAATGGATCCGTCTGGACACTTTCTAATTTCAATAGGCCATCGGCAGTTAGAAAGAGACGGCTTTCAACGACAGCAATCGGTTGGAATACCCCGGATCATGGCCATTAACGCTGGGCGCTTTCAGTTATGGACCCTAATGAAACTTAAGCTTAACAAAAAAACTAGGGTGTGTCAAATGTTTTCTTATACCTAATGTCGCAATCGGACAAAACACATCCTGTGCAATACCAATGAATGGTACTTGAAAGAAAATAAAGGCAACAAAATAATCGTAAATTCATTTTCAAAGTGTGTTGTAAAATGTTGAGTCCAGCTCGACATAGGAGTTCTAAGGGTTAATAGTTTCAATAATTTTTCATGCTATATTTATTCATGACGTTGTTTACGCCAATATATCAGTGTAAAAAATAATTCTTGGGCCGTGTTATTTCATAACAATGATTGAAAGGAAATTAAACATAATTTTGGGATCGCCCAATGAACTCAAAAGTACTTAAGTCAGTGTACCGTCATTCCAAGAGGCAGTGAACGTATAAATTATCACACATAAAAATTGTTGCTTATTTTGTGCTTTTCAGGTGTCGCCGATTCCCACAGATGTGCAGGCCTACATGAACAATCTGCAACCGTCACGGGAGCTTCTGCAGCGCCCTGAAGCACAGGCTATAATGACGAGTGAGAACGGTTTATTATTTCAGTTGTCGATTGGTGCGCCAGTGTTTTAGTAGAAGTAATTATCCTTAGTTTTATTAGACTTAGTTTCTCCTCAAAAATAAAAGTTTATGCAGTTGACACATCTTATGACGATGGATTTAAGCTATTTTCCCAAGAAAAACATCTGAAAATACAGGATCCTCATAAAAAGACATAACATTTTTGGAAAGTACCAATTTTAGACTTAACGCCCTCTTCCCTTTGCACCCAGAATTGTGGTTTTCAAATGTCACCATAAATTGTCTACCAGAAACAATTTCATTATATATTATTGCCTCCGTGTTGAACTAACCTTGCAAATTACTGAGATATGGGCATTTAAGTCTTAGGCACAGACATTTTTAACAATGACTTCCTTGCGATTTTCCATCGTCGTTTCATTATTGACAATAAAATGAACAACACTTACCGATTGAGTGTACGTGAACAGCTCTTAGCTGCATAGATCTCTTTGCAAACGTATGAAGTGTGAAAATAATAAAGAGTGTCTATTGTTGCTATTGTATTGGCTAATGTAATGACATGCTTAGCAAATTATTGCCCGTTTTAAACCTCTAGGAGTGGGCGCGATCTCCCATGTTTTTAGTGTCAATACGTTTCCCTTGTATAATGCATTTCATTTAATTTTACACACTGATGATTTGAGAAAACAAGATTCAGTCGAATGGGTAGGATCAATTTCGTTGACTTTTATTTCACTGAAACACTTTTCTCCGATGTAAATGCAAATTTTGCAAGCTAACTCAATATTTTTAATTTTTAATTTTAGCTGCATATGTGAAATGGTTTTAATAGTTATTTGGATACCTCTGCCATCTAGACACTGTCATTGGTGTTAATCCTCAAATTCATTCTCATCGATTGCATTGCAGGCTTGAAACAGGGCGAGATAACACCGCAGCTATTGATACAGCAAATGGGCAATCCCGGCTTGCACAACAGGCAACGGGAGGTGATCGGATCCATCCTGAAGGTCTATCACCAGAACCAGCATCAGCAGAACTCATCGCCCAGAAACAACAGACTACTCTTGCCGCAGCAGCAGCAGCTGAGGGTCAGCCCACTGCCCCCCAATGGTATTGTAACTTGTTCACGTTTGTTTTTAGACATGTCCAATCGTTAAGCCAATTTAGTATATAAAATAAACTACTGACCCACAAGTGCTTAAAATGGAGCAAAAGTTCACTTTTTTCTAAACCATGCCTCTTTACATTGTGAAGCGAGCGATATGAACATCTAATGGAATATTTCAGCAGTCAAATCAAGCTTATCAAAAATATAAAATATCTTAAAGTATTGAATTGAAAACTACAGTTCACTGTTTGTTTCGAATGATAGGAGCAACTTACGCCGCATATAATGGATATGTGACTCACGACACGAGGCGACTAAAGCTGCGTTCACACGTGACGCATATCTTATGATTTATTATTTTTTGAACAGAATCATTTTCTCTAATTTTTAATGGGTCATAATGATCATAAAAAAAAACTTTATTTCAATGTTATAAGCTTGAAAAATATTTTCTTATTCTTTACATGCAGCTTATTGTGTTTCGCCTATCATGGCGACGAGCCCAAACACTTTGGCAGTTCACCATCCAGGTAACTATCGATCTACGAAATGTATTCTGTAAATTATATTTTCAATCTTTACTTGAAACTTACACAAGGGTTTGCAACCTATGAATCTTTAACCCTCTTGGCCCCAAAGTGTCGATCTATTGGCGCAAACTTCATTCTCTTATATTATAGACAAATGACATGCTAACGCTGAAACAAAAAAATACCTGAGATTAACCTATTAAATTCAAGTAAAAAAATCTTTCATCACCTATCTTTAATTATAGAATGTTTTGAGTTTTTGCGTGTTGCATAAATATCCATAATCTAATTTTAAAACTACTTTTGTTTTCAGGTACGTATATTATATAGGCAAAATAAAATCGAAGATTTAATATTTTGACTTATTATTATTTGGGTATATAGTTATATTTTGAAATTGAAATTTTTTTCTGTATACATGATAGTTTTTAGAGTTTCATTTAAAGTAATGAAACATTATTGTTATTGTAAAAAGGTACCTCAGCATGTAATGATCATGCCTGGAGTTGTTGTACACAATTTTTTTTTCCCTCAGTAAGCAGTATTTTATATGCAAAAAGCTTAGGGGTTTTTGGCACGTACCATCCAAAAATGACTGGGGCCAAAAGGGTTAATCTAAGAATCTTCATTTAGCTATTTTAAGCTGTTTAAGCTAATATTTTATGGCTTATCAAAGTTCTATAATTATGCATTGATCTATGGAGCATTTACCGCAATCTTTTGTAATTGTAAATAATTAAAATATTTTCATCTTTTTGCTTGCGGGGTACAGTGATCTCCCAACGCATTCCCTCCCCGCGCGAGCTCCAAGTGCACACGCAGAATATCATGCAGTCCGCTCTCATCAAAAAGAAGCTAGAGGAGCAGAGGGAGAACTTCAGGCGGCGGCAGGAGCAGTCTGGCGTGCCGAGATCGCTCACCCCCGCCAACAACGCCAACCCCGCCATGGCCAGCCCCAGCAAGCATCAGCAAGCGACCATCGCGTTCACGCCCACTTCTGTAAGTCTCTTCATTAACTTTTGCAGTGCTAATACACTGATATATTGACGTAACTGAATTTAACCCTTATAACTTTGTCGAAACCAGCTTTATTATTACACAGTTTAATTCATTTAAGCTTTTTAATAAATAATTTTTAGGAACAAATGACTCCTGGTGGGAGTTACAACTGTGATTTCTCTTCTACATAAAGTTATTGATATTTTACATTGGAAGTCGTCAAGTCAAAAACGTTGTTTTTGAGATATTCGACTTTTAAGAATACCCATGAAATTTAAGTCTTTCTATTTACATACCTTAACCATTGTTTATTAAACTGACCACTTTATGATATTCGTTAATCATTTACGAATTTGATTTAATTATTAGTAAATCTTTTTTATCGTAATATTAATTATAGTTTTTTTCCACTAATAACTGTGAACGAAATTGACTTAATTCATATTGATTTATTGAAAAAATACAAGTAATATGACTGTCCTAAAATCTATCGTACTGCATTCATAACACAAAAATAACGCAAACCAATAATATTGCATGTGGATGATAATGAGTTTGAACAAACATTGTTTTATTAATTTTGACATTGTTAAATTCGATCAGTCCTCTGTAAATTATGTGATTTATGAAGGTAAGTGGATGACAAACTGAAATTTTGCCAATCACCCTCTGGAATTGAGATAAATAAATTTGTTTTCATGCTCTAGGTCCTCCGTAAGATGACAGCCGAAAAGGAATCTGATCAAGTTTCGATGGTGCTGTCGGGTGCCAAAGCAGGCGTTGCCCCTTGGGGAGCACCGCCGCTGCACGTACCCAAACACGGCAGGCCCATTGTCAAGGTTTGTTCCTTCAACCGTATAACTAGAATATAAATACAAAAGTCTTTTATCACGCGTCAGCGACTCTAAAAGTATCCGGGCACTTCCATGCTGAACATAATAATTTTTTTGTTTGCTCTGAACATCTTGTTTGAATGAAATCAACGCATGAAACAACAGTCGGAAAATAGTTGCTCCAGAACCAGATAGATCTGTGTGAGTGCTCAAAAATACACAATTTATATTTGTTACTAAGATTTTATATGTGACAAGGAGAGTGAATAGTCAGAAGTTTTACTTGACTCTTCACATTGAATCGTAAACACAAAGGTATCCGCTCTGTGAAGATTTTATGTACCTGTATGTACTGAAACTACGCATTTCAATATTTAAAAATATTCACTTGAAAGTTTGCTCTTCCTGGTAAATTGTTAAAAATATAGTGTTACATGACGCTGCAGATTTAAAAAACATTATGTTTGTCATATTCGTCAGCAATATAGACTAGGCCAATTGGCAAATAATGTTACATTTTTTACCGCACTTGAAAATGCAGCCAGCGAAATCAAGCGGTGACCGATATACAACACAGGTTTTGCATATGCTTCAATAAAGGTGAACTTTCTGAAAAGAAGTCATGATGACTAAAGCAGAACACAGACAGTTGACGACAGTATATATGACCAAAGTAGGAAGCACGTAAAGTTAAGTAACACCGATGTAATTGTTTGTCAATAATATAATCATGGTAATAATTATTGCAGGGCAATGCTGGGGGGATGCCCGTTCAGCAGAGCTACCAACCTACTCCGACCGACTTCTCGTCAGCCCAATACATCAACCACCACCAGGTAAAGATCGTTACCTTGTATTGTATTGACGTGTACTACACATCATCCATTTATCACTATAGTGAATCATGCCCCATATTTGAGGGTCACAAATTTAAATTTTTCGCTTTAGAGGAACAATATAATACCTAAAATACCTTGTTTAGAATATTATTGTATCTAGTTCCATATTGTTGCCATTTTGGCATCATGACTCGCAAGCGTGATACTGGGTTTCTCATTTATACCTGATAAAATGTTTCAGATGCAACAACAGCAGCAACAACAGCAGCAGCGCCAGCAGCAAGAAGCGGCAGCCAGAGCCAAGATGGCCGGCCACCAATCTCATCACCAATTGAACGCAATGGTGATGCAAATGCACCGCCAGCAACACCAACAGCAGGCACCCCAGACCATGCCGCAGGTACTTTAACTTGACACACCTTCCTGTTATAACACATTCCGTAATTTTAGCATATGATATTTATATGCCGCTTGCTGCTCTTTGGTTTTTACATTAATATTGAAAGAGACAATATAACTCGCATATCTTAAATATATATCAGGCGCATGCTGTGAACATATCTCTTTCTCGCTTAATCCGATATTAAGTGAAGGATGTGAGCAAGATGTAAAAGCATATTTACGTTTGATTGTTTACCCTACTCCTACGCAAGTGAGGCTGTGTGATGGAACCAAATAGCTTACTTGTCGTATTGAATATTTTGGGAATATAATTATGATAATCTCAATTAAATATTATACTTTCACAATTAAGAACAATAATTGAAACCTGATTCTTCAAAAGGGACTATTTCAATAAAAATTAAGATTATTTTTAATTTTTTTGTGCCACTGGAATTTTTCAACATTGTGTAGTTGATTCCATCAAAATGTGCTTCAAATATGGGAAAATGGAAATAAGCCCTTTATACCACTCCTTATAAACTTTTACTTAGAAACTTCTACATGCAAAAAAATCCTTTGAATAAATAGCATTAATGTCAACTGTTTGAATTCCTGTGCTAAAGTGTATTTTATTTTGCAGGCTAACAGTAGGATTGGACCGATGGGGGGAAATAGCACTCCAAACGCCATTCGCCAGCTTCTGATGCAGTCGCAGAGGAGTCTAAACGGTTAGTCTTCGATAACTCTGTCATCTTAAGTGTTTATGGATCAGTGGTCATTATCTGAGGCCTACTCCTCCTAAAACATAAATTTGATCAAACGATCGGCTCTGGTTTTTGCAATGCATTTATATATACGGATTCCAGCCTATTGAAACTATCTTTCTGGTGAAGCACTGCCTCCATTGTTTGATCGGTTCTCACCGGAACCTGCTTTACAGAATCGACCCTTCGTACATCTGATACATTGTCAGATACCTACATTTTTGATGGCTACAGTTTAACGTTTTGTCAACTTCACTCACATTCTACGCTTCATGTTTTACTGTGTTTTTCTACTTTGCTCGAACCTAGAAAATGTGTTGAAAGACTTTGCAATAAACGATTATCATCTGAGCCTTGAGAAGACTTCTTATTTTAATTGTGACCTATGTGATATAACTGGCTTCTAACCAACAGGGCCTGTGTACCAAAAGTATTCTATAAATGCTTTCAAATTCATTAAATCATCAAATCCACATTAAGCCTTGTAATAACGAGTAACTCAAGAAAAGTGATAGTTTTTAGGTTTGAGAGTTCATTTTTGGAGTGCTAGACGTAACATGAAAAAGTATATTTGTTGCAGAGGTTCCGTTTGTAATGAAACGATTCCCACTTCAAACTCTTGTGTTGTTGAAAATTTATCATTATTTCTTGTTTTTCATATGCAGAAAGTGGCGGGCGTGTACCTGGCCCGGCCCTCAGCCCCACGTCCAATCAGCTGGCCCGCTGGTTCAGCCCCGAGCTCCTCGCCCAGGCCACCGCCGGCAAGCTGCCGTCCGTGAACATGGCCCACAACGTCGTGTCTCTGGAGGAACTCGAGCGGATGCAGCACAACGAGGCCATCGTTCACAACTGAAAACGGACGAACAGACAGAAGACAAAAATATCGTGACTGCATACTCGACGGAGAGAGACATACTTTTGATGCGTTACGTATCTCAAAAGGGTCAATTATCTTTAGGTTGGCTTAGAAGGGTGCGGAGTGTAAAGTTTGCGTTTTAAAAATATACGGGTAATTGATATAGGTCTTGGCAATATATATTATTCACATTTCATTTGAACTAAATATTTCTTTTACGATTTTCCATAACTCACACCTGTGCCAACTAATCTTACTGTATTTCTACAGATTCTAAATAACGCAGGTATTTTTTTAAATTTACGATTGTACGAACAAAGCGTGATAAAGTTACTATCAAAATGCCGTTTTTCATCCTTCAGAATGCTTAGAAAGGTGGTTAGATTATTTTGGCATTATTTCACTCAATTATTGTTGCCAATAACTGTATCGTTCACTCGACATTATATATGTGTCGATCATATTGAAAATCACAATCTCGGAAAATTATGGTATCTCTTTTAATATAGTCTCCGTCTCTCTCCATCAATGTAATAAAAATAAATACATGCCTCACTCTTAAGACTTCAGGTATATTTTCTCCGATATTTCGAGTATATACCTACAAATTGGCTCCCATCTTTTCAAACTGTACGTATTTGACGGCTTGCAAGAAGCCAGAATCCCCCGGATAGGAGAATCAGCTGAGATTGCATTCTCAGAAATTCTGCATTAAAATACTGTTAAAATTCTACACACTGTCAGTGAACTTTGAAAAATTATTTCCCTTTTTTACAGTTTATAAATTTCTCATCAGTTTCAGTTTCTCATCTGATAGTAATTGATATTTTTTGTTAATTTGGATCATAATATTGTTTTAGTATTTTCACAGTGAGGCGTGCAAACATGAAGTTCAATTGTCAGATAGTCCCTTTTTTCATAATAATCCTGTTTTATCATGGTTGTGGAGATTTATTATTTGGATCTGATCGATGCGTATGTAGAGTTATGTAACTTTTAATGGAGTCCTGCATTTAATTTGCGGGCATTCCCCTTTTTATTTATCTCACATGTTTTAATGTTGGATAATAATTATATAGTCGATACAATAATACCCTGCAATTGGTTCACAATCCAAAAATCATTTTTGAGCTATTAATGATGATATTAAAACGACGCCGCCAGCAAATGGCAGTGGTGAATTGTCGGCTTGAATACGAACACGGATACAAAATTGAATTACCCGGAGTGAACTGCAAGTTTTGAGGTTATAATATATCTCTCGTAAGATATATTTCGTTCTGTTAAGATGGTGGGGCAATTGAAATATTTATTTGAAACTAAACTCATTGCCCCCGCCGGGATTTAGCATTGAAATTAATTGGATGTCGATACATCTCGCTGGCATGTACTTAAATGTGTAGAGCATTTTAAAAATGTATACTCAAGTCGTTCCAAAGATAATGTGGTTGGGTCTATTTGAAAATGACAGTTGGGTCTGTTTGAAAGCGAGAATAAAAAACTTGTTATTTTGACATTTTGAGATACGTACTGAACGCATTCCCCATTTTGATTTCTTCCTTTTTATTGAAAGTTGTGTTTTATGAAAATTTCCAACTCGTTTTTACCGTATATGACCATGAATAATGTCCAATATTACTCTGAATCTCAATGATTAATATAAGCAAGAGAAAGCGACCAACTGTTATGTTGGTTGAATCAAGTATTCAATATCAAATCGACAATTATGTAACGACACACTGGTCCTACATCTATTTTAACTGTCAAGAAGGTCCATCTGCAAGATAGCATCCATTAATCGACCTAAAGTGTGAAAATGTGCATCCACCCATCTTACGATTTTAATTTAAATATGTCTACCAATCGGTTAGCCACTTTCTGTCCTATTATATGGAATGATTATTAAAAATACCTTCCTTTTCTAGGTATTAAATACTAAACTTATTTAAAACTCTTTAGTAAATTTGAATAAATATGTAATCAGTGTTGCTATTGAAATGAAATATCCCATCAATTAATTTAGTCATTCTTGAGTAAGTTATTTTATTTTGTCCTAACGACACAACGCTGGCAACATTGAATATTCAAAAAATAAAAAAATTGCTGCTCAACATTAACGTTTACTTGAACGGTGTTCGACTGGAGACAGATAATGGTACTGTGAAATAAGTTTTTGATGATGAGCGATTGCGGCTAGGCGAGTGACCGTTTGCTGAAGCTGCAAAATGATATGTCATTATATTCATATATCTTTAGTTAAGTCATTCTGAATCAATTAAGTTGCAATGTCTTCCTCTTCCAGATTCGATAAACTGTTAAATCAAAGTATAATTTAAAGAAATAAATATTTATATCCCAATTTCTAGTATCCTTTTGAAGTATTAGAATTCTGCCAGTCGTTCATTTAAACCTTTGTTTATTTCAAATTCTTTCTTAAAAGGTTACATCTTATATTCCCACGTGGCTCAGTATTATAAAACCACTTGAATTTAAATAGTTTGTAAAGCATAACTAATAAAGAATAAATGTGACTTGGGTCTTTGTGGTTTGGACACCTTTTGTTGTAGGCCTAAATCATGCACCCTTCCTCGATTTCAATGTCCATAAATTTCTCACACAAATATTTTTTTAGTAGAGATAAATCAGGGTATATTAATGGTAGAATTAAAATATAAAATACCTGCAAAGAATGAAACCCATTATTGTGTGAAAAGATCAGTCAATATTGAGACGGCGATATACTGACAAAATTATATTCCATCTCTTTCTTACTGAAAATATGGTAGATCAAAATGCAGCTATAATTTGTCTTATTTTTATACAAGTCATCTTCTAAACCGCTTCTGTTAATCAGATAAGCATAATAACAAAGCTTTGCTTAATTAGTATCGTGGTTATTGATTCAATTTGTTTTAATCCTGATTTTCTAAAACATATTGTACGTTGGGTCTGTATGGATATATCTATCCTAGACTAGGAGCCGGGTCACATCAAGCAACCCTGGTTCGGTGCGACCGTGTTCTCAGGCAATTTACTCAAGCGAATCGCTCACTTTTCAGAGTGATTGCGCAGGAACGAGATTTTACTCATCGCCAGACTGAATTGGATTCGCGGCAACCAGGTGTGTCAATCTCCATATATAATAACTGCGTTATCTGGTCAAGCAACCAGAGTTGGCTGGTGTGTCCCAGTTCTTAGTGTGTGCATAATTTAATTTTCTTAAATTATTTTTTTTGTCATATTAAAATATACATTATGAGGTCGCTGCTAAAAGTTGACTACCGAAAACATCTTGTGGAAGTTTGACACCGATTCAAAAATATTCCATTCATATTCCGTATCGGTTCATTGTGAACTTTAAAGATAAGCTAGTGGAAATTTTCATAAAACGTCATCGCAGGAGGTTGCCAACGGAAATAACGAAACAAACATTGTCTGCCAATTGGGCTGCGTAGACGTTATTGTTGGGAAAATAACTTCTTCATAAAATGTACAAATGATAATATTATATTGTATTGTAATGCATTAAGTAACAAAGATACTTTGATTAAGTAAGGTTGTATGAATAATAAAAAAAAATGTTTGATGGATATGATTTGTATCCGTTCTTATAATTATTATTACTGTCAATCTATCCGCTCTTTGTGAATTATGAAAGTAATTTAGAGTTACAACCCTCTCGCACGCTAAGAATAATAACGTGACTTTTTCAAAAAGAATTTGTTATCAGTTAGTTCCTTATTCCCTACTTTATATACAGTTGGTTCCTTTCAATTCTGCCGTACGAAAATTGTTTGATTCATTGAGACATTCAACCCTGTTAACGTATTATTATCTCTTATTATTTTGTAAATATTATATTGAAACATTTTGTCCGAACATATAGTTAGGTCTGCAAAACCATGTGGAAAATTCTTGATTAAAATCTCCATTGCTCATATGTGTCAAAATCTTCAAATCATAAAAATGAAAAGCCAGCTACAGTGTGAAACGTTAAGAATTCATATCTCAGTTATATCTGAATTCTGATGTTATGTCAGCTATTATACCAGAAAAGGGCCCTCCTCGTAAAAATCTAACATTTTTTTTTTTCATCTGTTATAGAGACTAATATGTGGCTAACAATTTTGTCTATATTTTGCTAAAATTGATATTCAATTTTAAAACATGTCAATTGCAGAAACGGCAGCTGCTTTTCGTTTTCGCTTATTGTTATAAATCTTAGTGTGCGTCAGGGACCTTAAATAAACTTTGTACAGCATCACATATTAAGATTGTTAAGCAAATATTTGACTTTATTATTGAAATAAATGCTTTAAACGCAGTAAAAATGTTCCATCACATTCCTATGGAGCCCGATCAAGTTATTCTTTTTGTGTTGGATAACTTTTAAGATAGACCTCTTTATGATTATTTCTACCATAGGATACTAGGAAATATTTGAAAACAAAAAAAAAAACAATTTCTTCCATCTGGTTAATAAGCCTTATTATTTATGTAATTCTTCATTCTATTATACTAATTATTTTGATACTTCTTTTGTCAACAATTAAAGCAACACAAAATATTTTTTTTTGTTTATATGGAAATGTTGGCTTTTCACTGCATGAAAAATTTCTCGCAGAATACTGGCAATAGAAATTTCGAACAGAATAGCAATACGTCATTCACATGGTCGTGGTGGACTTCTGACGTAAAAACAAACCAGTTAACTGAGAGTGTTAAATAATTAAAATTTTATGTTTATTTTAGATCACTTAAATGGCAGCATCATAAACTGTGAGTTGGTGCCCTTTTCCGTTGATTTTTTTTGTAGATTGTCAGCTCAAAGCGTTCCTTTAAATAAAGCAATAACTTTATAGATAACATTTAGACTAATTTACCCACTTTTAATAGAGGAGGGGAAAGAATTTTCCTTAGTAAATGAAAAGCTTAGATGTCAATAGTTTTGCCACGTAAGATTATTAACAATTGGAGAGTTAAAAAAGAAAATGTTAGTTGGTTCTCTTTTGCGCTGATGGTAATTTTTATTGAAAGATATTGTGATGTTGTGCAGAATTTATTATTATTTATATCAAAGTGATCTAAATCCTTGTGAGAAATTATATTTCAGTCATTACTATTATTAGTTGTAAGCCTCCGAGAGAGAACTTGCAATCCCATCGATAAGTTTAATAGAACCGTGATTATGATCATAATTCCGTAATCGATTCCCTGTTTTAAAAATGGCGAAGCTTTCGTATTTTGATCACGGTAAAAGTAAACAAGAAAAAAACTTGCAGTTCCTGAGAAAATGTGTTTTATTTCTGGCTTACTTATTTCTGTATTTGTACTTTACTCGCCTGTCTGTTGGGAAATGGAATTGTAAATTTGAGGTTGTGAGTCGCGGGTGGAGAGGGCAGGTATGCGAAGCGTATTGGCAAAGTGAACGAACAATTACTTAGCAGTTTATCCGAGTATGTATTAATTTGGAACCATTTTTGATTCGCCGCTGTGTTTTTGAGCTCTGGTTGTAATCAAAATGTTGACATATGCCGGCTTTTGACTGTACACAAAACAATGTCCATTGTTTTTGAAATACAAGGATAAATATAATATGTTGCCTTTTATTTTCCACCTCAAAAAAAACTTCTTTTTCCTTCCAGCAGGGGAAGGCTTGGTACCAAATAATTTCTCTTGACTGCAGCTAAATAGTGATCATAATAATCTGACAAGAAATTTGATCGAAGGGTGAGGTAAAAGCTTGTGACATCAATGAATGAGGAAAAAAAATGATAAATAATTTTTATTCAAACATTTTAGACAGTGAATTTTTCCATATTGGCTTCATTAACCCCCTCTACAGCTATTTGGGAGGTATTGTCATAAAATACCACAACATTTTTTATGTGTTACACAAATAATATTTTGATTGAAACAAAATATTATTCCTGTATTTTATTCGTAAAAAAAAAATAAAGATGTTATACTGAACACAAGGTAATATATATTTAAATTTGGATTATTGAGATTTTGTACACTTCCATGTATTTTGTCACTAACGACCCGGGTTTCGCCTTTCGGCATCTTCAGGCATTCGAATGACAAAATACATGGAAGTGTACAAAATCTCAATAATTCAAATTTAATATTGAAATTCCATCAAGCACCCTCAGTCAATGTCTTAAATTATATAATATATATTTATTAGCATAATGGACAAAAAAAACAATCGCGCAACGCCGCATGTATTCATACCCATTACTCGAGTGGTAAAATAATAACATTTGTTGCTCGTACTTGGATTTATCAGTATATCCACATTTATTCCAAACAGTAACGTCTTGTGAAAATAATAAACATGGCCAACAAAATAATTTAGATAAATGAGCACATTTTTTTCATACGTTTCACAACTAAAATATCTAGTGAATGTTTTTGTTTTAGACTGAATATTCAATCGAGAAGTGGATTTCGGGTTTTTAATAATTCCCTTTTCAATAAATGCAAGCGAACCAAAAGATGCAATTAAGCAATTGCAGTTATTATTTTCCATATTATAAAATTCACTTTCATTGCTGAGCGGCTTATTCATATTGAAGGTAGGTAGTGACAACCCAAACTTCTTTTATCTGACAATCTGAGCATATACTAACGAAAAAATGACATAGAAATGCAGAAATCTAAACGCATGCAGTTTCATAATATATTGTCTATGAGTTTCATACACAGCTGGCGTAGAGTAATATACTATTCAATACTATTGTAGAGGCAACACACCTATACTAAGAAGTTAGAGTTTGGTTGGAAGTGTCGCTAACTTCTACTTGGAACAGCATATAGATATTTTTATTGTGTTTTCTTCAAATTATAGCTCGAAAAAGCTAGGGTCTATTTTTAGGAAAGAAAAATGACAGTTGTTAACACAATATATTTTATTGACGAAAAATTCTCACATAACAATAAATACAGCAAATAACCAAACAATGTTGTAATATACACAAAGATATGAGTTTTAATAATTGAATATGTAACATATATTTGTTTGCTTCCTTTATTAAGTAAATGTTAATAACCTTTATGGTTTGTTTTACAGTAAGTAAAATAAATTTAAATAAAGTTAATATTTGAACTGAAGAGTATAAAAAGGTAGTCATTGAAGACGGATTGCAATATAATTTTAAAGCTAATGAAAGGTCAATTGTGAATACATGTAATACATAAAAAAACAATATTGTTTCAACGTAGGAATGTGCCTTTTTGATTCTGATTCGAAGTGCATGGCCAGGCTAAAAATTTACCAAATTCCTTCTAAATGTGCCTAGCTTTAGAAATGACCAAAATAATGACCTTGTTTATTACGGAACTGCGTAAATACTGAATACAAATTAGCTAAAGGCACTATAATATGGCATATTCATGTAAGAAAAATAAACATCTGTACTTGTCGGTGTGCCCAGACATTAAAGAAACACATTTGCAATTTTTGCATAATTCTCCCACACCATTTCCCATTTGTTTGTTTCGCCAAAGAGACACATAAGTAACTTGGTTTTTGTCACATGAATAAAATTTTTGAGGTGTTCACTGTCAATTCTTCGTGGAAGGAACTACATTTTAAAAAATAAAACACAATTCATTTGTACTACTCCACATGTTTATAATGATCAGGACCGATTTCGCTCATCACAATCATTATCAACTGAGCAGTTGATAATGCTTGTCATCATGATCATTATAAACAGGTGAAAGTAGTACAAATGAATTGTGTTTTATAATTTTAATTATGAATAAAATTAGTTAAATTGAAGTATTTGAACAAATAAGTGAAAATTTTTAACAGAGAAATTTTATTAAATATACACCAGTATGATAATAATGATTTCATTATGTAACCATTAATTATCGTGAAGAAACATTGTATTTAGCCAGTTAAGCAATTATACGAAAGTAAAATTAAAGCTTTCGAGTAAAAAATATTCGTATAGATAATCAGTTGAAAGAATTTCATTGACACAAGTCGTCCAATGTTACCTTCTCTGTATAAAATGAAATCCATACATCGCCGTTACCTTATAACTGAATTTACTTTTAAGGTGTTAACTGTCAATTCTTGGTGGAAAGACATTATATTTTAAAAAATAAAACACAATTTGTTTGTACTACTTCCACATATTTATAATGATCAGGACCGGTTTCGCTCATCACGAGCATTATCAACTGATGATAATGACAACTGATGATATCATCAGTTGATAATGCTTGTGATGAGCGAAACCGGTCCTGATCATTATAAATATGTGGAAGTAGTACAAACAAATTGTGTTTTATTTAAAAAAAAAAAAATTATAACTGAATGCTGAAGATTAGAAATAGATTATTATTTATGGAAACTTTCTTCCATTGATGAAGGACAATAATTTATATTTAATCATATTGCTGGAAAATCAATAAAAAAAATTTTTAGAGGCATAACTAATTCTTTTGGATTTATTAAGTATTTTTTCACTTAGAAAACAATGAAATTGAAGTGTATCATGACTTACTATGCAATAGTTAGAAGCAGTCATAAAAATGCGATTGACAATAAATTGACGTTGATAATTCTTAGAGATTTATCAAGAGACTACAGAGATAGACACACTGCATTCCTCACAATAAGAGGATTTGAAACTGAGGAGGATTTGATTAAAAAGCATATTTTTTTCATTAGCCGAGTCGCATTATTGTAGACAACAATCTCGACGTAAATTTTTGGATACTCACTGAAAATGATTATAATGCTATAGATGTCCGAAACGGAATACGAGAAAAATAATGTTAGGACGTGTTCGTTTGTCGAAACATAAAACAAGTGTTCAACATTTTCACCCTACGCTTTCATGACCCCGAAAGAGACTAGTATTAAAAATGTACGATTTACTTTACATTAGATCACTCAAGATGAGAAGACAAGAAAAAATGAAATACACGAATAAAGCTTGCCCAGAAACGAATCATGAAAAATGAAAATTCAAATGTAATGTGTTAATTTTGATCTGCAAGCAGTGCTGAATACAGCTACATATCGTAAACTTGTAAAACTCCGAAGTCCACATTCACCAAAAATTACTTTTTGATGCAAATCGTCATAATTTTGTAAAATAAATCATGTGTAAATATTTTATTTGTATCACAACGAGAACGGCATCTTACAAGCCACCAAATTCCTTTCCCAAATATATCCAAAACATGTTAACCTCCAATCTCTACTTTATATGACCATTTGTGTACAAACTCTCAGACATGTTGCAATTGTTGATCTATCAATTACTTTTAAGGTGTTAATTGTCAATTCTTGGTGGAAAGACATTACATTTTTAAAATAAAACACAACTTGTTTTCACTACTTCTACATAACTATTTCCACTATGAGGAAGTATTACAAACAAATTGTGTTTACAAGCGCTGTATTACTGGATTAAACTACATCCTCTCTAGTTAATTGAAAAGGTATGTTTTTTTTATTACATATTTATGTTTTCTTTGTAATAAACTTATGTTATATCATACAAAAATGATGTTGGAGAAATGTTTTTAACAATCGTTGGGATCTCCACTAAATGTTGAATATGTCAATAAAAATGACTCATTGTGTTATTCAGAAATATTTAAATATGCTGCTATGCCACCATCATTCTTTGAAAACATTATTTTATTGATGAGCAGTGTTCTACTCAGGATGTAGAAATTTCAACACTTCAAAAAAGACTGGTGAAACTGTGCACGGCTTTGGGAGACACATTAAAAATGCTCAGAAATAACGAATATCGCTGGAAAAGTAAACTGCAAAATTCTAGAAGTTAAGCTGTACAAATAAAAGAATATCTATTGATAGCATCGTACAGTTATTGCTGATAAAAAATAAAGGAGATCAAAATGGTGCTGGATTATCAAGGAGGGGTGGCACATTCGTTTATTTTCTTCTATTATTATTATTATGTCGAGTTCTTAACTGAATCTTGCAATGCTGTACAACATTGCGATTGGACAAAAGTTTTTAGAGATGGTGCCCACCTAAATGGGAGTCGACTCCATAGACTCAACGAGTGAAATGCATTTAAAGAAAAGATAAATACATGTCCCCGCAGAATAAATTGTAATATGTCGAACTGCTAGAAAGAATCCTAAGCCCTATAATGATGGGTATGAACATTAGTCACACAGACTTTAAAAAATTAGGCTCAGTGCAATTCTACAAGTGAATGCAGCCCGAAAAAAGAAGGTGGGAGAAACTGTGGTGAAAGATATTCAGACTATTCAGTATAATCCAAATGGTTACGTTGATTATAAATTACGGTTTATATATACGCTTCCCTTCCCAGCGAAAAGAAATAGGCACAGTTACAGGAACATTCGACAGTCTACTTCCTTTACATTCAAATCAAGTTATTAAATGGCGGTTAACAATTGGATTACTGCTATGAAAAGTAACTTAAGTACTTTCGAATGGATATTTGAGCCAAGTTTTATGGACATACTCGTGAGCATATTCCTTTGAAGCTTTGTTCCTGTTCCGTGGAGTATCCTCGCCTTGGCGAGAGTAGATGGACGTGTGTCAAACGTAAACTAGCCAATATGCTTTTATTTTTCTTATCTGTAACAAAACGAACACAGAAAAAGTATTATTTATTAGTTGTCTATTTGCAAAAAATATAAAATTATCGTGTGCGTTACAACAACATGAACAATATATTTATTAATTGTAAGCCTGTGAGCACTGTAACCGAAGCCAATGACATTTACTACTCGGCTACAGGTCCCGTAATTTTTTACACATACATATCAAAATACCAATTAAAATGCCCAATAGAAATCTATAAGAGATAATTGAAGAGGAGTTGGCTAATATGGTTTGTTCTGAAATTAAAAGTGAACCCAGAGATTCTGAAGAACCAGATTCGTTTACTGCCAAAGAGTTTGAGCAATTTAGTTACAAGCAGTTAAACAATTTTTCTTGAGATATGTCCATTAGGAGTCAATATGATCCACATCGGTAAGCAGACATGGTTTAAAACTTTGAGGGAAGTTATTCAGTTGGTTGACTAGAAAATACAGAAATGATACCAAAATCCAATATTGGAAAAACTGTAAAAATTACACGAGACAATAAATATTTATATGCAATATGAAGAAATTCATAAATAAATGACTAAAAATAAAAGGCTAAGTTTAGTTCCAGAAATCTTAACAAAGTATCCAGGGGGTGTTGTTTTCCAACTGAACCGAGAATTTTAAATATTATTTCGATTGCGAAAAAGACAACAGTGAAAATTCCCACACTTTTTAAGAGCTCCATATCGTCAAAGAGGATTTTCTTGGATATTTCAATCAGTTTCAGTTAGTTGTGTTGATTTAACAAAAGAATGAATAACTGAGGAATGATTAAAAGTTGTCCACATCTGACTGTAGTGTAGGTTAAAATTGTTACATACACTTAGGTTACTGTGGCGTTTTAAGTGGGTTGATTGGAGACAACGCAAGCCGCTGCAAGTTCTATCAGCGGCAACAGAGATGACAGGATATCTGGAATGATAAGACAACTCTAAGAAGTTAATCCATTTCAGTGAAAAATTACTCAGCAAAAAACACAACACATACTGTGAATCTATAAATACAAAAAATTAATAATAATTTCTTCTTGCTGAAATCAATCTATATTAATAAAATTAGACAAATAGTGGCAATAAAATACAACTTACTCGGTCGTGGAGGAGATGAAAGACACGGATGCAATGAAGGTCTTGCAAGGTTAAAAGCTGTCCCAGGCTATACTGAAATGAATTAACATTTTTCGTTATATAAATATAGTCGAAGGAGCATATTTAGTGGTTGTATTTGTTAATCACATTAATGCTCGGTGGAACGACAGAGTTTGCCAGAAGTGGCCACATTTATCCATGTTTGACAAATAAGAGTATTTTGGGTAAATATCGGATGCACGGGCCTAAAAATGATATTCGTACAAGAAAGAATACCCAAAATGATGAGTTAAGTTAGTTTAGGTTTGAGGTATAAATAATTGCACTTTGTGTTAGATAGTATTCACTTAGTACACATGAACTTTTATTTCGATAGTTTGCACTTTGGATTAGATAGCATTAACTTATTTCACTCAAACTTTGATTTTAATAGTTACCACTTAGTCACGGATACTTTAAGCAAAGTGAGTTAAGTTGTAGTAGGTTATGTTAGGGTTGGTCTGGTTTGGTTTGTGTAATGTATTCTAATGCGTGGAGCAAAGACAATATAGGCGGCCTAATATAGGGTAGAAGAAAAAGTGACATTTCATTATAGCTTCGTGCAACTATCGATTTCAAAGTGTGTATTTATATTCAGTGAAAACTATTATTTCAGTGTTTTATATTTCTTCAGTGTTAAAATATATTTTAATATGTGGGATCACTTTATTTTAAGTGAAAAAATTTGTTTTTTGTCGAATGTATTTGTTATAAGTGAAAACTATTTTTTATGAAAGTGAATATGATCTAAACAAAAGTGCATTTAATTGTAAGCCGTTTAGGTTTGTTCTACCCTTAAACATTTCATGACCTTCATATGGTTTCGCTATTTTTCCTTACATATAAATTATTGCGTAATTTTGTTTTTGAGTTTGACATATGATAGATATGATGAAATCTAATACAGTATATTGCTGTAAGAAATTTCAAAATTACTTAGCATATACAGCCAACAACGCAAACTAAATCTATCTTCAAAATGCTTGGTGTAAATTCTTCAACAATAAACACATTGTGCATCAAGTATTTTCACACTAGACCCACTGGCCTGTGCCCATACCAAGTACCACTATTTGAATTTTAGTGGCTGTGGAAATAAATATGAATACTATATGATTGTCACAATCAAACATATTTGTTAGATTACGAACATGCATGTAATGTTATACTAACAAAGTAAATAACTCACGATTTCCACTGCACTCATACCTCGTAAAACACATTCGATTTGACACCTCGTAAAACACATTTGCTGTTTAATGAGAAGTCATAACAATATCAAAACTACATAACGACGAACGAGTATTTTGAAAAGTTTGTTGCGGCCATTTCGCGTATGTTTACGTCATAGACATTTTACTGTTTGGACCATAAACATTTCACATTTAAAAGAAGAGTCATTTTCGAGTTTCAAATCTGGAAATTTACAAGCAAAAAAATGTTCAGACTTCTTGACCAGTATTTTGGCTAAAAAAAAATAATTGGGTCATTTTTTCTGAATTTATCGAAAAAAATTAAATTCAACATTCCATATCCATAATTATTTCTATTCGCTCATTTTCTACATCTGTTTGATTCCAGCCGGTTCCTTTCTGTTTCCTCCAATAATATCATAAAGTAATATACTATTAAATAATATAGTTCCATCTGACAGTATTGAAGTTGCATGAATAAGGTTGCTGTCACGGAACAGCAAGCGCGATTTAAGTAAGGATATAAATAATTGCACTTCGTGTTAGATAGTATTCACTTGGTACACTTGAACTTTTATTTCGATAGTTTGCACTTTGTGTTAGATAGTATTCACTTGGTACACTTAAACTTTGATTTTAATAGTTTCCACTTAGCACGGATTCTTTTAACAAAGTGAGTTAAGTTGTAATAGATTATGTTAGGGTTGGTCTGTGTAATGTATTCTAATGCATTGAGCAAAGACAATATAGATGGCCTAATATAGGCTAGAAAAAAAGGTGACATTTCATTACAACTTCTTGCAACTATCGTATTTATATTGAGTGAAAACTGTGAAAATATTTTTTCGTAAGTGTTATACATTTCCGCAGTGTTAAAATATATTTTATTATGTGAGATCACTTTATTTTTAGTGTAAGAATTTGTTTTTTGTGGAATGCATTTGTTGTAAGTGAACACTATTTTTTATGAAAGTGAATATAATCTAAACAAACGTGCATATAATTGTAAATCTGCGAACGCATCTATAAGGGAGCTTCAAACGAATTTCGCTAGACGCCGTAATACACATTTTATACTAGCGCCATAGATAATATACTACTAGCGCCCGCGACTGAATAGAGCGAAGAATACGTCAGTCAGGACCATAGATAATATACTATGTCAGAACGCGCAAACTGTTTGAATAATATATTAAATCTATAAATGCAGATTTTTGGAGCAGTTTCTTACAAACATGATAAAAAAAAACATTTTATTTAAAAATATTAAGGAATGAGCCGTATTTTCCGCATGTATGGACGACATGCAATTGCAGCAGATGTGTTTTTGACTTATTGTATAATTAAAACTAACAAAAATCGGCCTCAAGTGGATGCAAAACAATTTACAAAAATTATGGCTTAGTGTATATATTTAATACTAATTACGGGTTTTTTTATTTTTGTTTTAATTCAAGTTAAAGTATTTCTTTACTGTTATACGATATTTACATTGATTGTTATGTTTTTAAAAATTGTATTACAAAAAAGTTATATCGTAAAGCTAATATATCATATCGGCTCTGTAATAGTCAAAATGTTTATCACTTTTAAGGTGTTACTTTGACACTTTGACAACTGTCACTTTGACACTTTGAAATCAATCGGTCAAGAATATTTTTGTCGAAGAAATTCAAATAAAACTCAATACTTCGGATGCAACATTTATTTGACAACAATATATTTTAATAAATAAACATCATTATTTCTACTAGTGCGTTAAATTAATGAAAGCATAAACAATTATAATTGTTTTATTTTTATATTTAATTTAACAAAATAAACATATATAATATACAATATACATGTTATGCCTAAACAAATAATCAATGACTGACTTTGATGAAACAACAAATTTGACACAAACCTATGCTATCAACACAATATAACTTATTTTAACTTATATCTGTTACCAGAAAGCGTAGGACGTCATGTCGACATCTCAGTTCCATAGTGTAGCAAGTCAAAAAAACAGTTATGAGTTAAGTATGAGGAAATGCTTGGAATACCGATATCTACCAGTCAGAAAATGTAACAATTGGTAATATGTGATTATTTCAGATTGTAAGTGATTATAGTACTTTGGATTCAAACTGTTACAACTACGAAAATCATGTGAAAACTTTCGAAAAAAAATTAAATTATGTTTATCTTATCATATATATAAGTATATTTATAGGTAATCCTAGAATTTCATCAAAATCTACAAAAATAGATGTAGGTAAAATAAAATATTAAGCCTGCCCAAAATCTTATTTCCTTATAATCTCAGAACTATGCTTTTTGAGTTGTTACACTATGGAACTGAGGTATCGATATGATGCTTAAAATGTGAAATATTGTAATACTGTCATAATTTCTTGACATAGTGTCATATCTCTGGGCAAAAAAGACACTTAATATGTGGGACATTACTGTGATATTGAGAAAAAATGTGTAAAGGCTGTGAATTAGTTAATGTTTATTATTGAAGTTCCCTAGTAAAGAAGATATAGATCACAGTGGTTTGAAAGAAGGGCCAGTTTATCCATTTTTCAAGGGAAGCAGAAGTGTTGAAAAATAATGATTCATTATACTAGACGAGATATGCATTTTATTTAATGAAGTACTTGTTATTCTGGGCTGCAACAGATGCCATTTTGGATCGCATGGGCCGTAGTTTGTGCATCACTGATATGTATCATAAATAATGACTTTTTTCCAAATCGAATGTAAAATAACAATTTCTTTTTGATTCCTATTCTATTTTATTTTAAAATTTGATAATATCTCAGACAAGATATTAAATATTCTTTAAAAGCGGCTAAATAATATGTTCTGGGTATTTAGTCGTCTTCAACGTCGTTGTCTTCGGTTACCGTTACGGTCATAACTACAAAAACACAAACTTACGATGATTCAAAAACAATTTTTTCAATAATTTGTTCATGCTAATTCCTCATTAATATTGTTTTGCTCGTTTTGAATTCTAAAGATAATATATATATTATCCAATTAAATTAGAGTTCCTTAGACAGAATTATTATGGACTAATATATTTTCGTAGTGTAAAAGGACGGGAAAAGTCGGAGGTTCCCTTTTGGATGTTCGGGCACGGATAGAAATTTGGGGCATGACAGTAGTTAGAACTATATGACCCCTAATCTTTTATAAACCTATATGATCATTGTTATTTAGTTGGTGATAACGTCTTATGCTACCTGATAGAGAAAACAGAATATAACAATACCACTTTGCTGTCATAAACATTGAAAAATGATATCCTACACCTTCTGGATACAGATAAGGAATAGTGACTTATCGACAGAAAATACGCACAGTAATATTTTATTCTTCAAGACACATCGAATACTTTTTACCATGGCAAAAAAAAAAAAGTTTTAAAATCCATAATTGTTATGACCCAAATGTTTATTATAAGGTTGGCCGAGTGCTTAATTGTTCTATCAGCAATTTCATAACTTTTCCCTAGAGCATTTTGAATCTTGGTACTTTGTACTGGTATCATTCCCATAACCACGAATTTTGTGCGTAGTACTTTATTTAATCACAATATACTTAAATGGCATATACAAATAGAACAATTTGAAAATACCCACAGAACGCTGTTGGAATAATCAAGTACTCGGACAACGATAATACAAAAAGTTGAAAGTCACAAGGGTCCAAGTGACAAACTCACATCTCTCACCGCAAAAATTTTCTCGTGAAAGTGTTTTTTTTGAACATGTACGCTTCGAATGTGGTACGTATAGTATTTACCAAAGAAATACTTCAAACATTGATATTTTTAAGATGTATTTAAAGCATTGTCCGCATCAAAAGTTGTAGAGGAAACGGCTGAATTTTTTGCAGATTTGTTGCTGCTTTATAATTCCTATTTACATCTTTTAAATAATAATTCCTGTAGCTCCAGCTATATTTTTTGCCTTCTAATAACAGCTGCAATAGGACCTTGTATCTCTGTACAGTATTCGTGACTTGTATAGCAGTGATCCACAGATAAAAGGTTAAGATTGCTGCTTCATTCTCCATTATCAAAAAAAGGAAGAACACAGAGAATATATTTTGAGAGCACTGTTATCAAATCGCTCTAAATTTATTTCTTAATTTTCCAGAATATATCTGGCGTTCTAACATAACTTCGCCTTGGGTAAACAAGGTTCTATCTGCAAAAACTAAAACTGTTCAGGAGAATCAATTTTAGATTTCAGAAAATGTAACTTTTTGAATAAAAGAGACGACCACTTTTGAGACTGTGATTTCCTGCATTTAAGTGATTTTGTAAAAAAACGGCAGATGGAACCTTGTTTACCTGATGCGACGATAAGTTGATGTCAGTTTTACCTCAGCTTACAGGAGAAGAAGTACGAACCTTGGTAAGTTCAAATTTGGTGGATAATTACTGATAAATAATACATTTATTCAATGGATAATGATCTGGATATGGAATTTTGCCACCACTGACAAATAATTTACTGTGAGAATGAACTCAATGTGACAAAAACTGGCATATCAACTTTTGCTAAAACGCTACCGATATTATTTTTGAGAGATGTGAGTTTGTTTAAGGACAATATAATACAAAGTGGAACCCGGTCTATCGTTTTTCCGTGTTTATCATTACTTTTGTACAGTCCAAGCAAATAGAACAGTGTTAAATGTCCAACATTCATTTTTTTGTTGTAGGGCAGTTAAAAAAACGATAAATTAGGGTCCCATCGTAGTTTGACATCATAATATATAATTATTTTTTTAAAAATTATTATAAGAATATTATGAGACAAGTTTAGTATTAGAATTCCTTCACGGTTTACTAGAACAGAGCGTCATTCAAATTTTACGCTTTCTTACATAATATGAAGGAAATCATAGACAATTTCAAATTGATTCTTAATTTTACAGTAAAGCCTCGATACAACGGTCTAACGAGTGAGGAGGCATCTATTAAAACATTTTCTTTATCTGATTTTTCATACACTGGCGAAATAAACGACACAATTCATCTATTGACAAAGCCGTATCCTGCCAATAATCAGTCGACACGCGTCTAAACTGTCGAAATTGTGTGACACATGTTTATCATTTTTTACGGGCTGCAGTTCTTGTTTTGAAGCATGCAAACCAATAGCAGAATGATTTAACAATGATCAAATTTGTCCGTTAATTCCGAAGTCTGTTGTATCAAGGTTTTACTGTACCACATAGTTTTTTTCACGATAAGTCATAACTCAAGATAATAAAGAATTTTAAAAAATTACTCAAAATTTCAAAAATGTTGCTATAGAAAAAATATAAGTGCTTCATTTTTCAAGTGAAATTCTTTTCACTTATTTCCCTCTTGCTAAGGCCGATATAATTTTTATATATTTAAAATACTTCATCCTCATACACAATAGGCCATTGTAATAGAGTAATTTTGCAAAAAAAAACATCTGCTATTAAAGAACACACCACAGACAAAAATGCAATGGTACCATAGATCAGCCTGCTGTTTTCAATATCTTTGAATTGATTCAAAATATTATAAATATGTTTCTCTCCCAAGACCTTTACAATGTTATCAATAATTTTGTTAAAAAATCCGCTCCAGTAAATTTTACAGGATTAAAAAATAGCACC
Organism: Himalopsyche phryganea; assembly: GCA_022494535.1. Taxonomy (NCBI): domain Eukaryota; kingdom Metazoa; phylum Arthropoda; class Insecta; order Trichoptera; family Rhyacophilidae; genus Himalopsyche; species Himalopsyche phryganea. The sequence goes on from JAGVSL010000039.1 coordinate 3,284,389, forward strand.
CTCATTTTTAGTTACGTTATACAATCGTAAAAGAATCCAAAATCCTTCCATACACAGACAGAAACATTAAAATTTGTGTGTTCAACAGACAACAATCAATATTTTAATATAAAAAGATTATTATAGTTTCTGTCTTTATATATAATATATATATCATATATTTTTATACATACACTTTACCCCGCTATCTCTACACAATGTAATATCTAAATCCTAGGATATATAATCAATAAATTTCATTGAATAAATATGCCTTAAATATATTTAAAAAAAAAAATGGAAATTTGGTATTATCTATGACACATAAGCTCAGTATGATAGGATTAAATTTAAGGCTATACACCTATATTTAATATAAATAATACTTCACAGCAGAATATTATAGAATATTTTTTGTAACGCCTTCTTCCACATTCGTGAATGCTTGCCACACTTGTGAATACGTGAAACATTTTGTGTTTTATTATCATGCTCGCAAAACCAATGATTATCAATGAGTGTGAAATCTGGACCCTGGCGAAGAGATGAAAAAATATATTCCAAAAATATTAGGGAGTTTAAAACAATTTAAGACAGATATAATTAAACTCTTTTCGAAGCGATGATTCAAATGAGCATTACAAGTTGTTAAATGCAAGGGATATAGAGGTACAAAGCATAATTATGAAGTAATCACAGTAAGCTTTTGAACACTATACTGCCATGCAAAGGGGTTGAGTTTGACCGACTGGAGACGGTTTTGCAATCAGTCACAGACCTCAATGGTTCGTAATGTCATTTAATTAAACAACAAACAAGACCTCAATACTTGTGTCCAGCAGAGCTGTGGAGTAGTTAAATAATCACCCGACTATGATTTTAACAATTTAAAAAGTTTAGCCTATTGTCACAAACAACGACAGTCTTAATTTCACCAACGAATAAACTTTCTTAATGAATTACAGGCTGTTGACTATATTGACATATCGCAACCCGAAAACTACAAAGTCGATTTTTGGCAAAACAAAAGTAACACTGAGGCAGTCTTCCAAGTATCATTCACGGTACTCGGAGCGTATGGCCATCACACGATTCTTCCAAGTTTCTCTGTCCCCCGCCAGTCTTCTTACTTCCTCCTAGGTCATCCCAGCATCCCGTAGCTCTGCCGAGTACATCCTATGGATGGTCATCAGCAGCCTTCCAGGGCGACGGAATCCATCCGGTTGGTAGAAGAGACAGGCGGGATTCAGGCTCCTCTGGGACACTCACTCACCTCACTTTTTTATCTTAGACGTAATAAGGGGTTGGTCCGTCCGCTCTCTTAACTCCGAGTTCCTGACAAAATCAAACCACCGTACCACTAATATTCGCAACAAGCATCTGTTGTCGAAGCACAGTATTCGGTTATCCTGTGCTTTAGTGAGGTGCCATGAAAGCAACCGAAAAGCAGCACCGTCAAAATGCTTGCGTCGAGTAGGTGGCACTTGGTTCTGACCGAGTACAATTGTGGGGCCCAGACTTTCCCCGCATTGAGTTGAAGGTTGCTCCAGCTATCGCTGATCGGATTGTGAGTTCTTTACATTACTTTTGCTCTGCTAAAAATTGACACTTAGAACCTTGTAGTTCTCGTATTGCGATATGTCTTTTTTGTCGGCATTTATTTAATAATTAAAACAAATATGATTATACAAAAAAGTAGTGAGAGTCAGGTGGTTTTTGAAAGCTCTGACTTACATCTAGAGAAGAGTTGGGTTAGTGAAAAGTAGGAATGCTACGTTGGTTCACAGTGACTCTAGAATATCTCGATGTGTACTTACTTTTGCCATAGAACAAGGTCAGATAATCAGGGTACATTTCATCACAATACTTGTAAAGATTACTAGAGAATTTTTAAAATTCGTACCAACTCATCAAAGAGCCTTAACATAAATTACAATTAAGTTTTGTGTAAGTGAGTTGAGACTGTATTTTACAAAGGACGGGATATTTTATAAAAAATACTTTGTCGAATTGGATTTGACAAAATTTTAGCAAATACAAAAAAATATGTTACCCGTTTGGCAAGCAAATAGTAGGAGAACAATTGGTCAACAATAATTCCATACCGATGAACAGAAATAGATGAATAATATTGTTCTATTAAATTAACATCGCCCGAATTCATCGAAACATCAAACTGTTTTAATACAAGATAGAAAGTTAGCCAAAACATATATCTGGCATACAATATGTACAGTTTTAGAAAAAATACACATTTTGTTGTAAAAAAGTCATAATAGCCTAAAACAAAACTACTAATGATGTAATACAAACCACTTTTGTTCTAATGCAAAGTTAAGCAAATTTATTCTATTATACAATGACAATAAATTATTTATGACAAGCCCTTCTGGAATCAATATAACAACAAAAATACATTGTGATACATTTTTCTTTTCCTTCCTTGCTTGCTCGAATACTTGCCCTCTTTTAGCGTTGATTTTTTTGCCCTATATAATTATGTCATAAAAATCAAAAGGAATATCTATTTTATTGACAAGAACTTTCAACATAAATAAGATACTTTGTTAACAGTTAAAAATTTTGAAAAAGAACAATTGGAATGTGATTTCAAATTGGGTTTTTACTTAATGTGACTGAAATATGTGATTTTGGTATCCCGGAAACGCAAAACAATATTATAGGATAAAATATCAAAGTATTTAGTTTCACAAAATTTCACTAGTTAACTGATAGCTATTTCGGCTTAACACCAGAGCGAGAAAGAGAGAAGTTCACTGGATGTGCCTGGTAAACATCGGTGTTGCAAATATCTAAGAATCATTAGTAAAAAAGATGTTGAGCAGCTGTAAAATTTGTTTTCTGTGGGTTACAAACCTTTTGCAATACTTAAGTCGATGTTAATAAGTGACAAAGAATTTTCGATTTTTCTAAATGTTTTGGATATGGTATTAAAAGACGAATAAGATAAAACATTGATTTTACATCAATTTTGTGAGAATATCCATCTGATATGGTGAATAACTATTAAATATACCTAGATTTACCTTACTGAATTGGTTTGAATTTCTTGTACCTTACCCCTTTCTGACTTTATATATAAAGAATGTTAGATACTAAAACTGATTGGTTATTTCAGCAAACCCTTTATTAATGTTTGGGTGTATGACGGTTCAATTGCACATAAAAGTAATTTTCAAGCAAATAATCAATCACATAAAATACAAATTCAACGTAACACTCAGCTTACTTGGTCAGTATAAAAAGCTGTACTGTATAAATACATTACGAACTGTTAACTTCCACAGCACTGTAACCAAAACAGAATCACTTCTAAATAATACTTACATATTATATCTCTAATAAGCATCTCTTTAATGGTAACTAGAATGGTCTAGTTACAAAACGTGTTTACCTCGTCAATTTCAGTCAGTTTATATGCCTTTAAAGGGACAGTTATTACTTCTATAAAATAAAAACGGTAGCAATAATCAAGTGATAACTTTGTTATTTCAGTGGTGGAATAACAAAGTTATCTATTTAAATATTATATAAAAAATGAATTTTCACAAAGATACTGCTGAATGCATCATAAATGTTATAGAAGAATCTATAAATTAAATTGAATAAAACTTCAAAACTTGGCAAAATAGAACTCTATATTAACCAGGTACAAATTATCAATGCATAAATTCAATGATTTTCACTTTATGGTGGAGGGAAAGAATTGAGAAGAATGAAGAGAATTTGATTTTTTCTTGCGTTATGAATTGATCATATCGATGGTGTTTTGATCAATTGATGTAACCCTCAAAATTGAAATTGTTCAGGAGAGAGTAAAATCTGTTTTTATCGAAAACATTATATGGTGAGTTGCATAATGAATCTTTGAAATGCACTCCTGTAAATTCTCATGTTTACAGATACAGGATTATACGTAGAGAGTGTCGATATAACAGTAGGTTACATCAAGTGGCTAGGTCAGAATTTTCAAGCCTAAAACCAATGTAAAATGATATTTCCCTTCCAGAAAGTGTTCAATTTATTTTTTCTAATTTACATAATTTGGCCGAGACCTGCTCTGTCGTCTTTAAAATGAGATCCAATCATTAACTCACTTTCGTATTTTTTTAAGGTTACATCAATTGATCAAAAGCACAGTCGATATAATTCCAAGCTAAATGTCATTCATAACTAAAAAATGATAAATTTCGTATATTGTCATTATTTATTTTCGTGTGCGGTATTTATAGTGGTAGAGGTACGGGATTGATTCGAAAACTGATAAACAAAAATAAAATTAAAAACAAAATATTTAATAACCAAATAAATAATTAGAATTACATAACACTGATAAATATGGTGGTAATGTTAGGATTCTGTAATGAATGAGACATTGTAATATCTATGTTATTGTTACATGTATGTTAGTAAAATAAATTGTTGTGTTAGGTGGTTATTACATGATCATGTTTGTGCAATACAACTTTGATCAAAGATATGATCGTATTTCATTTGATAAAGAACTTATCTTCAATATGTTACATAATGTTAAAGTTTTAATCATATTTGTCGAAGATTATTTCATCAATACGACGTTATTATTGACAGTTGTTTGAAAATGAAAAAAAAACCGAATAATATAAATATACAATATATGAACATAGAAAAGGTGAACCCTCTGGCTGCCGGGCCTTTTGGGATTTCTATCGCGCGATTCAAACATTGACAATTAATAAGTAAAACGTGTTCTATAATTAATTGGAGTGAGATAAACATAAAGGACCCAACTAACATTTTCGGGTATTTTGAGTTATGAATGGAAACTAGTCCAAAATATTCCAAACGTCAATTTGCTTAAGAGATCCAAGCATAATTATATCTAGTTTCCGTTTTATTTACATTACTTTCTTTTTGCTTAGCGAACAAATCTGTGCACAAAAGGAAACGGTTCTTAAGTCTAAAATTGGTACTTTTTAGGAGAGCCAAAACAACATTGTATGAAATTTAATGAAAAATGTGTTATTTCAATGTGAATTTTACTAATTCAGCAGCATTGATTCGACTTCTCCCTTTTTTGTCTCATATGCATTGTCGTTACTTTGGCATATTCGGCATTTTTTTTAATTTTTAAGACTAAACTTCCTTTTCCTTTTGCACACAGAAATATTCATAAAGTCTAATTTTCTGTTATGAAAACGAACCAACTGTGAAGTATCTGTTATGTGTAACAGATGAACCACAATATTTTTGACGCAATAACAAAAGTAGACAATACAAATATGTTGTTGAAGACCCTGCTAGATTATCTTCTAACTAGAAGTACTAATATTTTTATACTGAATTCAGGTTAAAAAGAAAAACAACAAAAAAAGACACGTGCAACCTACAGACTAAAATAAAATGTTGCTAAAGATAACCAACTGTCGGTTCCTTTATGCAAAATAGTTTCAGGCGATTGTTTGTATGGAAAATGCCATAAAGTAAAAAGGAACCAAATGTATTATTGATTATCTTAAGATAGATTAAAGTTTTTTATATTTAACTGATAGTATGTTCAGGACATCTACATAAAATATATAAAAACATGGAAAAACTTTGAAGCTCAACATCTCCACTTAGCCAATTTTCAGTTGGTTCGTTTATATTTATCTCAATGCAATGTTAAGGACTGTACTCCTGAAAGAATACCCTACAGACTATTTATTGAAAACATATCGGATACTTTTTCAATGATGACGTCAGATCCGATGGATCTGGCAATTCTCGCCAAAATAACAAAAAGCGATATATCGTATTTTAGCAGCCAACGGGTTAAAACAATAATTATAGGTTAGTTCTTGACAGCAACAATGTCATTATGAAGAATGTAAGAGAATATATTATAATGCGAGTTCAGTTACGGGGGGCTTAAGAATTGATTTAAATGAGAAATTTTGAATTTATATATAATTCTATATTAGCATTTTTAATAACTGTCGTTAAGGCTGGCGAATGACAGGATTTTTTGGAGACACCACATAATGGCTATATGCTCTGTTCGAGAAGCGGACATGGACAAAGAAGAAGAATTGGAAGATTCTGTATGTCTCAAAGAAGTTGAGAGAAGACAAGACCAAGTTTATAAAAAATCACCTCAAAAACAGTCCTAGGTTCCAAGGGTAATGTTTTCATATTGAATGTTGCATTTTTCCAAATGAAGGTTCTGCAGTTCTGAGGAATTTCCAGTAGCGCAGATCAACACATTCAAACGCAGGATCTTGGAATAGATTGCGTGCTCTAGAATATGTTATGTTACTATATTTAGGTATTGAATTCAATAGATTTTTCAGATTTTGCTATCATATGAGGTTTTCTTGCGACAGAAGTCGCCGCGGTCTTGGGAAGGTTCACCAAACCCAAAGATAACTAAATTACTTTTTGGCATGTGTAAATGAACGTCGCAACACAGACTTGATTCCTTTTGTCATGTTTATATCGAGGGCTTCTGTCATGTTTATAACCAGAACGAAGTAACATGAAATTTGGACCAAAATTCTAAGCTAGTATATAAAACAAAACAGATACATAGTTATTGTAATGAAATGATTGAACTACGATTCGTATGATTTGAATAAATATAATAGTTCGTAATTAAGTCACAGAAAAAATAAATAGACAAGATTTCTATCGTTTTTTGCCTCTCCTGCAAAACTATAGTTTTCTTGTTACGTAATGACGTTGTTACTTAATGGTCTTGTTACTTAATGGTTTTAAGCCCTCGATATTCTCATAGCAACAGAGGATTAAACTGTAAACTGGTTAATTGCCGAGTATGTGACATTTAATCTAATATAAATGTTCAAATTAAATTTACAATGTTTTATAGAGGAAAATTTAAGCTATTTGGATGTAAAACAAAATTTCAAATGTGTATAAACATTGGCAATCTTATTAATGCTATTCTCTATTGACATACAATGTTGCCGCATAACAATAATATTTTTTTGTATATTAAAATCATCTGGTATACTTGGCATTTTGTTTTACAACTACATATATATATATATATTGATATACATTATTCGTGCTTTACTAATGTTTTAAAAATATCTTTATTCCGTTTCCGTTATCATTTCGCATTCAAAGTTACGGGAGTTAAACTCCATTTATACAAAAAAGTCCCATTCTACTTCTTTATAAGACCAAACGAATAAATATGTTTTATCCTCTAAATAAACTCAATAGGCAAACAAATATACCACCCATGTACAAAATTTTATCATGAAATGGCTGAAATTAACATGAAGTTTGTTGCGTTTGTTTCAGCATAATATTTAAGTGTCGATATGTCAGAAGGGTTTATATGACAATTTTCGAACATACACCCTTTTGACACTTTGATTTACATAATATTTTTATTATATAAATGCGCAGTTCTGTAAATTGTTGCGTTAATTGGGTTACAGTATTGGTCAGATTCAGTGCCACGAAAGTATATCTTCAAAGACACTCAATCATGTGAACCGTATTTTTAAGACACAACTCACTAAAGCGACACTAGCTGCCGTGGATATTATGGATTTAGTATGGGAAAGCTGTGACTAAAAAATACGATTTTTTTTATATAGAAATCTGTAATACAAACTATGTTTAAATATTATTTTTAAAGAGTAATTCCATTGCTGAAATAAATAAAGAGAAGTACATTTCAGTACAATATTTTGAAGTTTCGTGTAAGAAAGTTGTATCTCAATAAAACCTAATTTTAAGAAGACATTATTTATTGTAGTTAAGTTCTTTTTACATGGTGGTGTCAAAACTGTGGTTTATTAAAATACATCTTTCTGACATTTGAACTTATTTATTACAAAAAAAATGATAAATTTATAATTATTTATAAGATTAAACAAAACAGTTAGTTATGCTGTTTTTACCTTGGCCGGAAAAATTACACAATCACCCTGCTAAATTTTACATTTTCATAAACTTTTCTTGAACGCCTAAACACAAATCAATGCAATAACTGAAGAATTTGACACATTCCCGGACACATAATTGAAAGAGGTCTGTTATATGACACACATGATGCGTCATACACACATGACACCGTTGAATGCCAATTGAAATACAACTTACAACTTCTGGAAACGTGTCAACGTTTGAAAAACATAACATCAGCAATTAAGCTAAGATATAAAACGATTAATTTGAGAAGACACCGTATTACAATTGACTTAAAGTTTTGAAACAGACGCAAGTTTCTTTCCTAAGGGCCTTCCTTGTTGAAACAATGACAAACTAATATCGACTGTGGAAAAGCAGAAGGACGCAACCCACACCAAAAAATATTATGTATAACTCACATACAGCGTAATATTTTTTTTCGATATCACAATGTATACAATTTAATATGCGTTTTGTGTGGGTAACGTCCTTTTGCCTTTCCACAGTCGATACGAATGAGACCTATACTGTAACTACGTATTGCTTTTAGAAAAAATGTGACGGACTATCCCTGTTAATGTTTTGAGGGTTACCCTGAATTTCTAGAGCATCCTTCACTTAACATTTCATTTGTCCAGTCCAGTATTTCTCCACTACCAATTGCAACATGCCGTTTTCTCAAAATAACAATTTTATCAATACAAACCGTGAAAGCCTAAAAAAAATTATAAGTATAAACTATGTTAATATATAATTTCTAACATTAAATAAACTAGAAGAAGAAGAAAACAACGTTTCGTATCACACTTCAATTCATTCGTATTCTAAATGCACATAAACAAGCGGGTTTCAAAGCTTATTAGTAGAATCAAACGACAATGTCGCCACATAAAAAATTACTAATACCCACAGGGGTATTTTACAGTATAATAATATTTTTTAATATACATTATAAAGCTATTCTAACAGTAATTATTAATACATGAATATGGATACAATAAATATTTTTTTATTTTCTCAACAATTATATTATGTTCACATAGCCCTAGCAAAAAGCACTCTATATAGTATATATAATTTTTTTTTGTTATTTACCCGAGGGCCCGTTTCGCCCCGTCGTAATTTTTATCGTATAAAAAATATTCAATTTGATTTCATCAAATATTGTCAGTCAAAAACTTCATTTTATCTCTAAAGCTATCGTTAGCAGTACATTTATTAGAATTTTTAATGGTTATTTTGTTTAAATTTAAACTCATAACATTTTACATTCAACGTAATCAACGTAAAGTAGAGTAACAACAAATTTTACATCCAACGATAATAAAGAAAATAATATTGTTAGTTAGGTTCATTTGGAAGCAAAATAAAGACACATCCATGCAATACTGCAATAAATCAAAGGAATTTCTTCTAGTGCAATAATAATCAACCAAACCTAAATATAGGTTTACTAGGGTTAAAAGGATGGAACTACTAAAATACCGAAAATGGGAATACAATGCCAATTTAGCTGTCAGTAAAAAATCATAAAGTCGGATAACAATTATTTTTTCATAAGGTTAGGTTATATTTTTTTAAATTACTGACAATATCATCTTAATACTGACCGCATCCAAAGGGAACAGTGTAGACTTGACTAGTTGTATAATTTACTGATCAAATAAATACATACCGATTTTTTAAAAATCCATTAATCCAATTAGGTTGCCATTGCTTTGATTGAATTTTTACAAAGTAATAAGTTTAAGATTTAAAATTTCAAAAGGACAAGATAACTTTGATATTATACGGCTTGTGAAATAACAAAAAAACAACAAAATAACAAAGTTATCAATTAATATTTTAATCTGATTCTTGAAGCGTACTATCTTTATTTGGTTTCCAAACCTCCGTGATCATTTTTTGAATTCCGCATCATTCTAAATCCTCAAATTTTTATTTAGCGTCTTCAATATCGGCAAGAATTTAAATTTACCATGCAGTAAATTGCTTATTTAAATAAACCCATTCGACCGTGAACAGTTCACTCAGTTGTAAACATTTTCAGGCATGACTGATCAAGTGAGGAATTCAAAAAATTTACAAACTTCAATAGAACACAACAAAACAGAAACAATAATGATTTTTGCTAATGATAATTATAAAGACCAATGGTTTGGAAATTGAGTTAGTGAAACAGCATCTTACATATTTTTAAAATCTTATTTAAAAAGCTGAAAGTTTATTTGTTTTTGGCTTTCCTAACTTTGGGCTCAAAAAATATGGCTCGGCTAATTTTCAGCTGGCTTCATTCTTCTCTCCCCAAGTTACGAGTAATGCAAGATAAAATTAGAATTTAAATTCCGGCAAAGGCAAGTAGAATAACAAATATGAAAATTTCGAAGATTTTTTCCTCGGACATTCTAAACACAAATAACGTTGTAGAATACACCCTGTGGGAAGGGAGTGAAGCTGTATTAAGTAGTGGAGGGTACAGCGTTGAATACCCTGGAGAATATTAAAAAAATATTTAGTGCCATGAGTATTGTATAATACGGTTGATAGCGATTCGTGATAAAAATGCTAAAGACGCTGTTTCCATAACAAAAATACCCCATCACAACACTCTGCCTTTAGGGTTCTATATTTAAACACGACTTTTGTTTAAAATTCTCTATTTAAAAAAATAATCAAAATAAAAACAAAATCACATCAAAGATTTCATTCGAAACTGAAATTGTGATGTTAAAATCTATCTCATCAATACGACTAGGTCGGTTGACTTTACCATTTCTATATAAAGTTCACTGTGGTATATCCAGTGTGGATATTCATCGTTACAATATGGAAAACTTACATTGACGGCTGGCCCTGAGCCGTATTCTGCTTACTGGCGAGCGAACCGTGCATTTTTGATATAGCCTCCGAGGCCACAGCGAAAAACTAATTAACTCGGCGAATATTCACATCATTCACCGGGCTATATTATATAAAACGATAAATAAATGTAAACAGTGAAACCTCGATTGTACGTGCCCAGAAGTCACGCTTTTATGCAACGGGAAAGCGTGACTTGACTTGAAAGCGAGAGCTGCACAATTTTTGCGGGCTCGTTTCATTTTAGTACAAATTTGAATTGTTGAAATTTTGTACATTTCCATGTATTTCATCACTAACGAGCCGGGTTTTGCTTTTCGGCATCTTCAGGTATTCGAGTACACGAATGAACTCGAACTGTCATTCATCATTTGCAATGAACGCGAAATGACATTCGCCATTCGCAATGAACTCAAACTGCGATTTGTGGACATGACGTCAGTTCAAGTTCATTCGTGTATTAGAATCTGAATACGAAACCCGGGTTGTTAGTGACGAAATACATAGAAATGTAGAAAATTTTAAAAATTCAAATTGCATTATGCGTCCTCAGTCAATATCTTAAATCATTTTATTACATTTAATACGTCTGCAATATTTAAAATCCGATTCAATTCGAAAACACATTAAAATAAATTCATGACAACCTTTGATATGAAACGAAGTCTGTCTGATGAAGAACTCTCCTGGCGAAGAAGAGTTAAATTCGATCCTACCAATTCCAATAAAACATGATGCTATGAGGTACAATAAGGACCTAAATAACTATGACATACAAAATAGAACCTTCATTTCAAAAATTTTATATAATAAACAACCCAACTGTATGTACCAAACCAATTTGATTGATTTTTTGTCAGTCCCTTCCAAGGCGTAAAATCAGGGTCTCACTGTATGTTTGGCGTGTTATGAAATCTTATGAAATTATACCATTCAAAGTTTAGTGTCAGAAAGGTGTATCTGCAGGGACACAGTTTATATATAATAAGCAAACGATGCAACATGCGAACGTGGTGTAAATTTGCAAAATGTTAAACACATTAATTAACAGTGTATGTTAACCTTTTACGCTTCTATGCCATGGTAGAGGAATTGAATTTTTTCTTATTACTCGAGTACCGCGACAAGATAATTGAGTGTAATTTATAATGTCATTTTTAATTGTCAAATTTGTATAATGATTGTTTATAAACATATGTGGTCCTATTCTCAGATTTCCATGCTTAATTTTAATTTGTTTACTATTTTTCATTCAAAATTCCTGTTTTCGTCTATATATTTTATTGTTATATCTTGAAGTAGATTTGCATATCGACATTCCCTACGTACTAATTTTCCCTGTTGTTTGATGCCTACCCATAGAACTGAGAAAATCCAAAAGACATATAATAACATATTTTGCACATATGCGATTATACCTAGGTAGTGTCGATGTGATAAATGTATTAAAATGTACTGAAATTGATAATTATTTGAAATGTTTGTTTCATAAAAATAGATCCTACATTTTCTATTTTGTGCCAAAGCCGTATTCCATTTTACCATTAAATAAAAATATTGAGCTGTACCTTTCGAATTACACCCTTCTGTCACTCGAAACAAAAAAATGAACGAGTTCATTTTAATTTAATTCAACCATCATATTATAAAAAATAATAATACTGTATGATTCAGAACTATGAATGATTTCTTTATAAAATCAAAATACTCTTAAGAGTGCGAATAACATTTTAAGGGATGAAACAAATAATCTCTACAGTGTCTTTGTTCAACAACTAAACCTAAAAATACATCAATCAATCAAAATGCACGGTCCGACATTTAAATAACAATTAAAACCCGGTTAGGTTACCTATGTAAATCATAAAAATTACTTGAGATTCCTCTTTGGCTTACGAGCTTTTCTCCTTAATCAGCTGGAGTGCGAGGACGATCCGTTGGTATGGTGCTGGTGGGTCCTGCCGGTGTCCACGGTCGTTGCGGTGTCGTCAGGCGATGCGGGCGCCGCAGACTTCGATTTCGGCACGCAGAACACCTTCATCGCGCCCGCCATCATCAGGTAGAACCAATAGAACTGGGGGAAGAGCAGAATGCAAATGGAGATCTTGCAGCCGGTCGGAAGACCTTTGATTGCCTGAAATGAGAAGGAAACGATACAACAATTTAATTAACAAGCTGATTTCATTCTGAATACATCTGAGTCTTTAGTTTAAAAATGTAGGACAGACAGGTAGGAACTTTCATATTAGAGTTAAAGAACATATAAGACGTCTCAAAAGTAATAATTTTTCAGAGTTTGCGAAACATTTAATTGAAAATGATCATAATATTAATATACAATAACGTAGAAATACTCCATCAAGTAAATAAAAAAGGTATTCAAATGAATAGCTTAGAGTTTTTAGAAATTAATAAAACCGTTAACAGTAATCGAGTATTAGTAAATAACATTTTATTTTTCATAGAATAGGCCGCCCACCACCATTAAATTTATTTCACTTGGGATTTTCACCTCCAAACAGTAGTAATTGAATTTGGATTATTGAGATTTTGTACACTTCCATGTATTTTGTCACTAACGACCCGGGTTTCGCCTTTCGGCATCTTCAGGCATTCGAGCTCACGAATGGACTCAAACTGTCCATTCGTGGGACCCGGGTCGTTAGTGACAAAATACATGGAAGTGTACAAAATCTCAATAATCCAAATTTGATATTGAAATTCCATCAAGCACCCTCAGTCGATGTCTTAAATTATAATAGTAATTGATTTGTAATTAGTAGTGTTATGGTAATTAGTCTATCAGTGTTTATGTCTCACCCCCCTCCCCACGTCCATTAGAATGGAATAAAACCCACCCTACCCTTTATTTTTAATGTAAGAATTATAATCATTGTAATAAATAACCTTGCGATATAGTTAGTCTGAAGATGCTTCTTAAAGACTCTTCCGATTGGCATTTCATTCGCGATTCTTGTTTTAATTCAAGGATTAAAATAATAACTAAAAATGCAGGAAAACGATGAATACTAGAAACATAGATCGGGGTTACACTTTATCTATGGCACAAAACTCACCTCCCAATAGGGCAGGCCAATATTTTGGCTGTAAAGCAGACACAGATACGGCATGAGAAGAATTCGGCACACGAAAAATGTGACGAGCATGGCGACGCCATTGAAGACGTACAGCTGGGTCGCCTTCAACTTCATGCGGCTCAGAATGGAGCGCAGCGAGACAAACGGCGTAGACAGCTCCATCAGATAGACGAATCCGAATACACAGTCGCCTAGCCCACCGCGCAGATACTGAAAACATATCATAATCACAATGGGTTATTGTTTGAGATTATAATACATGTATATGTTTTTCATTTGGACTCTCATGCTGTTATGAACAGGCCTGCATTTATTGGTTCAGTAACTATTTAAATTTTTGGTCACTAAATTTAATAAATGGTTAGTTATCGGCCTCTGTGGTCTAGCTTTGCCCTAGCGATCATGTGGGTCCTGATTCAAATCTCAGCAAGGTCAATATCAAATTTAGATATTTTCAATTTAAATTCGGTTGTTGGACATCATGTGATTTATAAAAATTCTTATCGAGTTTATCTCGTATGATTTTCCAATTTTCAAAATATTTGGCGCATTGACTGTCAGCTATAAGGCCAGATATTTTTTTTTAAATTAAAGAAAAAAATTTAAAAATGGTCATTAACTAAATCGTGATCAGTTAACAAAATAAACGGTCAGTAATTTATATAAAATGGTCAGTTATTAAATTAAATGGTCAGATGTTTATATAAAACAGTCAGTTTTTTAATTGAACCTAACCTATTCTTACCTAGCCATTATTTATTGGCTTACAATGAAATGCACTTTTATTTAGAACATATTCACTTTCATAAAAATAGTTTTCAATAATAACAAATACATTCCACAAAAAGTTTGAGAGTACTAAGTTAATACTAATCTAATCCACAGTGCAAACTATCGAAATAAAAGTTCAAGTGTACAAGTGAATACCATCTAACACAAAGTGCAATTATTTATAACATTTATTTATTTAAGAAGAAAATCTGGTTTTAATGTTGAAATGTTGTATAATGACTAACAAATGTATTGTAGCATGTTTTTTAGGTGTAGTAGTAAATCATTTAAACAAACAGCTATAGCCGCTCTAGTTATATGATAGTTAAACCTGTTTATTATGAAACTGTGACGTTTCTCCTAGCGCTAGAAACAAGTCATGTTCTGAAGAAAAAATCATCAAAATACTCACCACAATAACGAGGAATCCAAAACCTCCAATGAACAAATGATGCATGATGATGATGGGTTGATCCTTGCAGTATGAAAAGAATGATATCCCAGTCTCTCCGTCAGTCTTATTAACCATTGAGTAATCCCCCGCGACTCGGTCACCGGAAGACACACCATTCCGGCTGTCGGAACCCTGGTTGACGGGCTCGTAGCCCTGGGAGTTTTTCGCGGCGATCTTCTTGAGGGTCTTCTCGTTCGTGTGGAGGGACGCGACGCCCGACAACATGCTGATGTGGACTTTGTACATCGACCAGATGTCGTAGAAGAAGTAGGCCGCTCCGAACCAGGCGTAGGCCTCTGACATGAAATGAGAGGAGTGCAGGAAGCTCCTGGTGCATGACCACATGCACACTATTGCGCCTGTCACGCATGATAATGCCGCTTGGACAGCAGATACCACTCTGGAATAAAAAAAAACTTGTTTACTGAAACATGTTACAGTGTTGTTTTCGATGCCTGCTGTGCCAAGGTTCCCAAACTTTTTTGGGTCGTGGCTACTTTTATTAATGGCCACATAACCTGTAACCCAATGACAGATTTTCATAAATAAGTATGAAGAAAAAAGAAATGACTTTTTTGAAATTTGTTGAAAGAGTAGGTGGGTTAGCTTGCTTGAGTCCAGGACTTTGAAGAGCTTGAAAGTATGACTTTATTTTCGGTCTTTGTGGTCTAGCGGTAACTGCTATACCCTAGCGATCAGATGGTTCCGGATTCTTTCCAATTTAACATTTAATATCTTAGACATGAGTGTTTATGACTTCAAATTTCAAAAAATATTTGGCGCATTGGCAACCATGCAAATTATTATAAACTGTGGGTTGTCAACGTTTTAATAATGCTCGCTTTTGTGGCTACGTTGATGGTGTGAAAATTGTAAATTCATTTTTACTTGGGGTTTTAGAGTTTGTAAAAAAAATGTACTTAAATTATAA
The DNA here is from genome assembly GCA_022494535.1 of Himalopsyche phryganea. Classification (NCBI taxonomy): domain Eukaryota; kingdom Metazoa; phylum Arthropoda; class Insecta; order Trichoptera; family Rhyacophilidae; genus Himalopsyche; species Himalopsyche phryganea. The sequence goes on from JAGVSL010000039.1 coordinate 3,300,407, forward strand.
AAACTGAACTAGTGCCTTTGGCTATCGGACTCATTCGTTGCTCCCTCGTCCACAAGTTTACTTCGAAAAATGTCTGGTGAATAATTATCTATGTTAGATGTTTTGAGAACTTGTGAAGTTTTTAACAGTGCATTCTATATTTAGAGAAATACCAAAATTTGCAACATTGGACAAACTAGAGTGCGATAGGAACAAGGCTGATGACCAGTATCCTAAACATTCTATTTTCTAGACATATGAAAAACTAGTTATTTGAAATGAATATTGAAATATATGGATATGTAAATGTAAATAATTATAATAAATGTCCTGGTACATCAAAGAATGAAAATAATACTAAAAAGTGCCCCAAATACTAAAAATAACATAAATTATGATAAACTCTGCAAAGCTTATCTTAATGAATAAAGATAAGAAATATTGCTTCAACAACTTAACTAACCACTTAAAGCTGGCAGCTATTTTGCCATTCAGAAAGTATATCGTTGGCTTAACTTAGAGATTATATCTATAAGGCTAAGAATCATAATGTATAGACATATTTTTATGTAGGATCAAAATATTTTTTAAAACAAGTTTATGAAAAAGTTCAATTATCTCAAACGGAATATTATATGAATATTATATAGCACTTTTATAACACCTGGCACATACATATGTACATAATAATAGTAATAACATCATCTTCATTCTTATTCTCGATTTCATCATCTCTGTTGCTATATTTATCTACACAGCTAATTTGGTGCAAAAGTTTCTTATTTTCCGTTATTTCTTTATAAAATTCTAAACATGAAATATTTCTGTAATTATATACTACGCTCAAAATACCCCGGGACAGTGGAAATTTTCAAAATTGAAAAAGAGGACATTCTGGTTATAATATAAAAACGATAGAGAACAAAAAAATTGTGTTAAAAAAGAGAACATGTTCTCTTAAAAAGAAACCTGTTGGCAACCCTAAACTAAGGTATCGTTATATTCGGGGAATTCTTTTTTCTTGGAAATGATTTTGTGATTGTTCGATCGAACCCATGGATGTCAGTGAAGTTTTCACAGTTCAACCAACAGTCGGAAGTGCGCAGGAGTAAACAACTGATAACTCACTTATTGCTGATGTCCAAGACGTCTGACATGGTGAGCTGGTACTTCTTTCGAATTTTGAGTCCCGAATTGGTCTTGAGGGCGACATGATTCAAAAAGTCGAATAGCGAGAGGAAGAAAATCAGTCCAAGAATTGTAAGGAAGACACCTCTGGTCACGGATATTCTGAAATAAAAACAAACATAGTAATTACAACACGATAAGATTTACGCAGATATTTTATACATCGTCGTTGTTGATACTGCAAAAGGTCGTATGTCAAAACAATAAAAAAAGACAACAAATAAAATGGTCAGAATTTAAATCAATTTTTGATCAGAATTCGAATAAACTTTTGGTCAGAATGAAATTCAATTTTTGGTCAGAGTAAAATTATTGATGGTCTGAATAAAATTATTATACGGTCAGAATAAAAGGTTACGTTAGAAATACTGACCATAAATTATTTATTCTGCCCTCTGTAATTATGACCATTTAATATAAATTCTGAGCAATGTATTAAAAATTATGACCGAAACTGAATTAAAATTCGAGCCATCAAAAAATGGTATTATATCAAAATATATATATCTTCACAACAAAGAATCACATGTTCGCAAGTGGTGTGAAATCAGTATAAGCAATCTCAAGAACAGTGGCGGACTGCCCATACAAGCCAGGTTGCCTGATGGCAAGTGGGCCCCGCCGTATGTTAGGGGCCCTCAGTAAAATCAAATGACTTTTTAACTGTTTCATTTTACGTGTTTAAAAATATGCTATGGTTATTTCATCAATACAAATAAACACACAGTAGATTCTAGTCTAAAATAGAAACTCATGATTTTTAGCGTGATGGAAAAAAGAAAAAAAAAATTTTTTTAGAGACAGTCCGTTCTACACTTCTCTTGAGATACGACCTATTGTATTATTAACGACGATATACCATATTAGATTTTAAAAATAATGCCCTTTTTAGTAACACAACCAGTGGAATAAAAACGTTATCAATTAATTTTTTATTGGGAATATCTGTGGTTGAAAAGCAGCAACAATTTAAACCCAGAAGTGCTATTGTTTTTCAACTGCCGTCACTTTACCTGACCGAAACGGACAGATCTTTCTATAAATATAACACGACATGGAGGGGAGTGAAATGAATTTCCACAAAGTTACCGCTGAATCCATTAAAAATACAGTCACGCCCATCCATTGCAAATCATAACTGGTTTCTTACATTTTATACTTCCGGCAAATTAAAGCAACGTAATTGTACAGTTTGAAAACTAAGGAAAAAATATTCATACTTGTAATATATTTTTAGACATTAATAAACAAAGGACACAGCCAAACAAAGTATTTTGGTAATCGTCATATCAAAAGATGAGTCAAGCAAAACAGTGTGTAATATAAGACAAAAGGATAATAAACTTTACGCTGCAGAATTGAATCAATCTTCATCATTTCTCATGTGACCCGTTTAACTGTACTGTCATTTTGAAGTGTTCTCCGACATACTTCAAAATGACATTGTTGAAAATGATGTTACAGAGAAAGCATATTTTGAGTTTTAATATATTTTTACTTGCATTTCGGTGAAATCATAACCAAGCACATTTTTACGAGAGAAAATATATTTTAACAGATACTCAACGGTGAAATTATAATAGGGTAAAAATATCTATCAGCAGAGACAAAGTCTAAAAATGATATTTTTCTTCAAAAACTAGACAAAATGATACGTTTTAGGGTAGAATAATCTTTTATAAACCTAAATATATGGAAAGTATTCGTGAATGACGAAAGGAAACGTTACAATATAGGTTTAACAATGATATGTCGCAAATTTTCATGTCACTTAAGTACCAACCTAACAAAATCGCACAGTTTGTATGAAGAAAAAATGGTGGGCATGACAGCTTCCGATCGCTTCAGAAAGCTAACATAACCTACTAAAACTTAACACATCATTTTGCGTAGTTTTCGGTGTAAAATATCAGTTTTAGGCCATGTTACGACTATCCGATAATCACCTATAATAGTTTTTGAACTGTCATTGAAATGAAATTCGACATTTGTGAAAGGACCAATCGAATCATAGATAAATTATATCAAACTTGGATCATTGAGATTCTGTACACTTCCATGTATTTTGTCACTAACGACCCGGGTTTCGCCTTTCGGCATCTTCAGGCTGAGTCAGTTTGAGTCCATTCGTGTGCTCGAATGCCTGAAGATGCCGAAAGGCGAAACCCGGGTCGTTAGTGACAAAATACATGGAAGTGTACAGAATCTCAATGATCCAAGTTTGATATTGAGATTCCATCAAGCACCCTCAGTCGATGTCTTAAATTATAGATAAATTATATGTTTTACAACAAGCTACTCTTCCCGAATATTTACTAAATGTCATTAATAACATTGCAGTTCTGTAAGAAATTTAATTACAAATAGGAAAATGTCACCTTACCAGTGGGGAATCAGGGAATTTATGGTAAATATTGATACATTATCTATGGTTAATAATATTAGTACATTATCTATTGACCAACTATATCAACAAGTCACCAACACGTACGCGGCTTAAAACCATATGCGTGTACCTGTCAAATATAGTTTTACCAATAATGGGCAGTAAAATTGTAAAGTCATTGTTTGATACATCTTCACTGTCTGTATAGGTAAAATATATTTTTTCTAGTGAAAATATGATTTAACCAGAAACACGCTTTCCCTGTAACATCAACACCTAACCTATAGTTAATTCAATCTTTCCTTTGTATATTAGTCTCTTACTTTAAAAAAATATCATAACTTTAGATATTATTAATCCTATTCTTTCAATTTCAAGACTTATGTAAAGAAATTATTTACGACAGACATTATGAAAACTTTTGATGGAATGTAATATGCCAATGACATGCAATGCAAGTCTGCAAGTGTCGTCTTGTTGCTATAATGCCGGCTGATAATGTTTTCGCTGGTGACTCACCTACTCAGCACCTATGCACAGACTATTCAGTAGGTCAGTGGTCATTTTTACCTCGTATTTAGCATCGTGAAATATTCTGACTTACAACTAAAATGCCCCCTATGAAGACTCTAAAATAAAGACTAAAAAGACTTTCCCGCATTCATCGTCTACACTTGAAACACGACAAATGTATTATTTTCTATATTGTATAAATTTCATAACAATTACACAAAAACTATACGTTTAGGTGCAACTGTACCGAAGTATAAAACATACGTTTTTTTAGCTTTGTTATTAAAAAATATTGATAAGAATATAAAAGATGTTGTAATTGAATCGAAAATTATCAAATATTTTTAATTTCGACATACTTATTTGATATATTGTAAATACTAATAAAGAAAAAAGTCATTTGTTATCAATCAAAACATATCTGTGTCGTTGTGGGCAAAAAAATTATAAAATAAATACTAGCCTTGAATAAATCTTTGTTCGATAGTCCAGATCATTAGTCAGACAATTCCAAGAAAATGAAATTTCAGTTAAATATGCAGTTATATGTAAAATTTTGCGCTTTATTTGATTCTATACTCAGATAACTTAAAAATTCCACAAAAAAATGCTAAGGCAGATAACCTTCTAAAGAATTAGACAAAATGTTTACATTTCTGGTTCTTCTTCTTCCATATTCACTCGCTATATGGAGCATATGGCTACCACGCGGCGTTTCCATGAATCTCTGTCTAACTCCGAATTCCTCACGAAGTCAAACCACTTCACCCCCAATATCCGACGCAAACATCTATTCTCGAAGCTCAGTGTATACAGTGTTTTTGAGACTTCTTCAGGTGCCATGTTTTTCGTTACCGTAAAGCAGCACAGGTAGAATGCAAATGTTGGCATTTGGTTTTGATCGTGTACAGCTGCGTATCCCAGACGGTCTGTATTGAGTTGAATGCAGCTCCGGTTATTTTTCATCGGATAGCGAGCTCCTTTTTTGTGTTTTGTGTCTTCCGGGATGTATACACCGAGGTATCTGAAGCTGTCAATCCTCTCGATGGTCTGTCCCGTGCTAGTCAGGGTCCTATCAGAGTCATGACAGGCATGGTTACACATCACATTGGTCTTACTTGCGTTTATTTTCAGACCAATGCGACCTGAGTTAACTCCAAACCTGTCAATAGTCTCCTGGATACCCTTCACAGATTTGTCGAATATGACAGAGTCATCGTCGTATTCAAGGTCACACTGGCTCAGACCAGGAGCAACAGCTATACCTCGATCGGGTGGGAATCCCATCCGATTCTGGCTCAGCGAAAGGATATTTCTAAATATCCTTCTTATCTATCCTTCTACTGACTATGATCAGAAAGTACCTATTTGATTTAAAATATTTGATTTTTGGCGACCATTTGAATATTGCTTTTCCCATTATCTCGATATGGATTATTTGGATATGTATGAGTAATGAATTGGACGATCGATTTGTTTGCTCAATCGCAATGACAATTAAACAATGTACAGTTCACATATAGGCGAGTCTGCGGTGCAGTAGTCAACGTCGTTGGCTTCGGCTACAGATCTCACAGGTTCGAATTTTCTGTACGAAGGCACGGATGTTTGTGATGTCTAAAATTCCCTCCAATTCATCCGTTCCTAAAAACGTGGCGTAGCGAAAGTGTTCAGCTAACTAATACTCTTGTCCTAACCCTATCCTTCTATCCCTAGTCTCTTCGAAAAAGGAAGGTTGAGCAACTTAGAGGAAACATTGGTCCTGTTCAATATGGAATATAATACTGTATTTAAAAAGCATATAATTGATGATGAAATTAATTAAGATGTATCGAGGGTATACTGACAGAAGAGGCATTATGTCATAAAAACTAGTTCCGAGATAATCGCATCTAAAGTACAATTGTTTGTGATTTAAAAAGAGTTTTTGTACATTATAAAGAACTCTTTCAATCTTTCAATCTTCAGCGTCCGTGGTGTAGTTGGAAGCGTCGTTAGCTACAGTTACGGATGTCTCGCGTTCAATTCCCGGTGCGGATGGTTTTCATAAATTGATCTTTCAATCGATTTATGGATTTCTGAGTGTGGTGACTAAAACCCCCCTCCCACCCATCCGATCCTCACGGGGCGTAGCGAGAGCGATTAGCTAACAACTAGTCCTGTCCCAGCCCTATCCTTCTATCTCTAATCTCTTCGAAAAAAAAAGAGGTTGAGCAACTGAGTAACAAGCAGTTCTCATGGAAAAAAAACTGTTAAGATACCTCCATTAGGAGACCATATGCTCCACAGAGGGAGCGAACATGGATTAAAAAAAATTAGTATAACCGTATCCGTCAAATACTGAATGTCTAAAGTAGCTAGTACGTCGGAACTGCGTGTGCATTACATAGCATTTTATTTTATATATATAAACACCGCGAACGCCTACATGTGATATGTGATAATAATAAAACGTCTACAGAGCGGTCTGGACTATTATATATAAGATAATCCATTTGGCATATAAATCAGAAGATTTGGTATCGATGAATTATAGTCATATCATATTTTCTGCCAGAATAAACAAATAGCAATGTGACAATACTGTTTCTATTTCAAAGGCATTATATCGTATGACTTCATAGACCCAGTACGTAGAGCATTAAATTGCCTAAATTTTGACATGTAAAACAGAAAGTCATCAAAAACTGACTCAACGCGTTATATGTCAGTATAACCTTGATATATGGGTGTGAAAGAACATTGATCTAAAGCTATAATAATAATTCCTTGGTAATAAAAGTTTATCAGTAACCAAGTTTAAGTCATGCTTTGATATTATATCATATCTGATATATCACAAAAGATGGTTTATCAAAAAATTAACATAAACATTAATATGATTGCAGATAACGTATCGTGTGCAATTATTGTAGTCAGAGAATGACATCATCATATCGACGGTGTTTTGGCCAATTGATGTAACCCTCAAAAACGAAATTATTCAGGAAAGAGTAAAAACTTCTTTTATCGAAAACATTATATTGTGAGTTGCGTTACGACTCTTTGAAATGCACTCCTGTAAATTCTCATGTTTGCAGATACGGGATTATACGTAGGGAGCGTCAATATAAAAGTGGCTTACATCAAGTGGCCGGGTCAGAATTTTTAAACCTAAAGCCAATGTGAAATGATGTTTACCTTCCACAAAATGGTCAATTTATTTTTCTGATTTACATCATTTCGGGCGAGACGAGACCTGCTGTGTCGTCTTTAAAATGAGATCCAATCATTTTCGTATTTTTCAATTGGCCAAAACACCGTCGATGCCATCAAATTATCGATTTAATTGTCAAAAAGTTTTCATTTTATTGAATGTATGTTTTCTTTTTAACCTTACGAGGAGTAACTAATTAATTATGGCTGTGCTATGAGGAGTGAGTTTTTTTTTTACATAAAAATTAAATAAATTTTCTTTCTCAGTTGATAATGCTCGTGATGAGCGAAACCAGTCCTGATCATTATAAACATGTGAAAGTGGTTTAAATGAATTGTGTTTTATTTTTTAAACATCTTTTTTTATCAAATCAATGTAATGGAAAGAGAAATGTTCACATACACATATTAGTATACTGACGTACATGTACGTCCATACTCCCAGAAAGGTTAAATGAAAGGAATAATAAAATCTAATATTTTCGATAGATTCAGTGGTAACTCTAATATAAAATTAATGTTGATAACTTTGTTATTTGACTAGCTGTGTTTCAAATAGGACACATGACTCACCACTATTAAGTTTATTTCCCTTGGTATTTTCACCTCCAAACAGGAGTAATTAATTTTGTAATTAGCAGTGCTTTGTTAATTAGCACTATTATCATTTATACATCCAGTAGAAGTAAATAAACCAACCCCACCCTTCATTTTAAATTGAGAATTAGAATCACTGTTTACCTTAGAAATAAATAACCTTGCGATAGAAGATGCTTTGCAGTGTTGCAGAATTAACACAGCCAGTGGAATAATGAAGTTTAATTTTATGTTAATTTAGTTATGACTTCCACACTATTTCTAGTTACAACATCCACATATTTTAAAATTGGTAAGAGTCAATGTTAATTATTAACTGTTTAATATTTCAGTAATTGTCATTCAATTATTATAGTGGTATGCAATTTTAATGCAAAAATTTCCCATTTGCTATTTCCTGTTGAATATTTATGAATTATTTTTAAACTCATCATATTTTTCTGACATAATTGACCTTTGATGTATTTTAATCTAGATGTTTTGTGGAGTGCGAAATAAATACCTTATTTCACTGATTATAAGACGGACCCTTATTTACTTATTTATTACTGATAATTAGCAAAAAAAGACATATGAGGAACTTGGGATCAAACATGCTCACATCCAGTTTTGAGAAATGGCGAGATATCACAGTAGTATGAAAGAATAAATTCAAAAGAACAGAATTGCATTTGCAACGTCTCTCAAATCCTCGTAGTTTCCATACAAATTGAGTTTTTGGATCATAATTGACAAAATCCTAAATCAGCCAATATTGTGCTTGCATTTGTCGACCATGACAGCTCAGTCAGCCGTCACTAAGCCTACCCAAATGAAGTATTGCACTGTTAATGTGTGGTTTTAAGTATTTTTTTTAATATTGCTAAAAATACTGCATATTTAGAAGATACTTCAATGTCAAATGAATAAATAAGAAGAAATACATCAAATTAAACAGTTGGATGAATAGTTTGTAAAGAGGACAAGTTTTTATATGAAAAGTGTGTTTATCTCTGTTAAGGAAAATGTGGATTTGTCATTTTTGATCCCAAGCTCCTCATAGAGGTAATGATTATTAACATGTTCCCTGCTGAGAGGTTTAAAGGATATTCCAATACCAAATATTTCAAACATTAATTTAGTAGTGTTGGTGGTAACCAAACTTATGGAGATTATCAGGACAAATCAGGCTATATCTTAATACAATAATTAGCTTGTACACAAAAGTTTTAGCACTCTGATATTTTTGGGTATCAGCTATCAACACACTGAAATCTGCCGTGTCCACAGTTAGCAGTCAGCGGGTTAAGTATTCCACTATTTTATTCCAAGAAGCTGACACCCTTCCACTATTTTCTACATCCGGGAATCGTCACGATTGTCACATTTTTGACAGCTATTACAAGACACCATCAATTATAAGACAAGCTCAGAATTCAGATACACAAAAATATGAAAGAACACGTCTAATAATTGAGGAAATACGGTAGTATCAACCACTGTCCTGTGGCGGTCATTCAGCAATTGTAAATCATTCAGGAACTGTATGTGTGAATGTTTGAAATTAGATTGGTAACAATGCATGTCGCATGTCATTGTTGAATGATAATTTTCCGCGCGGCTGTTTTTATACCCATTAACATCAATCAGCGATAATTATGATCACTTACCTACATCATGAACATAGATTTATGTTAATGGCATAAGGCAGAAAAAAACACGTACCTATTTATATATTTATTTACTTGAGACAAAATACATGGAAGTGTACAAAATCTCAATAACTCAAATTTCTTATACTTGTCTTGAGGTAACACTTATTTTAAAAGCATGGCATTTTTGACATATGCCAACGTTGTATCCACAAATTTGAGATTACGGTGAGTTATTAGTTTGATGATATAGAGAAAGTAAGGACAATATCGGATCACGTATGACATCTATGTATACTTGAAGCACAACATATTTACGGAAACATTCCTGTTTTTATGTATGAAGTCAACCTCGGTGTTAAACACATGTGCACCTGGACTCAATATGTTAAAAATATCGTATTTATTAGTTTATTCCTAACCTTATAGGTTTTTTAACCGCCATTTCTAAATTCCCGGGTTTTTTGCAACACTACTTGAGATGTTTCATTATTTATTTCAACAAAAAATTAAATAAACGATATGCAAAGCTCATTGCTGAATATTTATATTTCTAAGCACTGCATTGATCAACCAAAAAGCCCTTGCAACTGGCGTCTCATATGACCAACAAAGAAAAAAGTAAGTTATGGTTTCAACCGAGTAGATCGTAACTGGGAGCATAGATGTTTATACTCATGAGAACTTGAAACTGAAAAGAGTGAAACAAGTGCATGCCCAGAAATTTGGTGGGTAATAACACAAAGGAAATTTCATATTATGACTTCCGAATAATAAATTAATCCATATTCCAATAACGCATATTGTTCTTTTTTACACTACTATAATGGAGTTCTATCAAGTAAGTGCCAATTCAACCATCAATAAAATCCTCTGATTTTAACAAAAATGCTTTACAGCATGCTACTCATTTCCAGCGAGAAAAATTACTTGATGCTGCTAAAACAATGCCATTCCCTAGGTAACTTAATTGCGGATAGGATGTTAGCGAAAATCGATCATTGGAGTCAAGGAAACAAAAAAATTACACGAAATATTATTGCGAAAATTCATCACTATATTTCAAATTTGCTTTACGTTTATGCTAAGAAGTTCCATTTGACATATCGACAGTGTTCTGGCCAATTGGTGTAACCTTCAAAATTGAAATTGTTCAGGAGAGAGTAAAACCTATTTTTATCGAAAACAGTATGTGATGAGTTGCGTTATGAATCTTTGAAATAAACTCCTGTAAATTCTCATGTTTGCAGATACGGGATCGTTCGTAGGGATTGTCGATATAATAGTGGCTTACATCTTACTAAAACCAATGTAAAATGATGTTTGCCTTCCAAAAAGTGGTCTATCTATTTTTCTTACTCACATCATTTGGCCGAGACCTGCTCTGTCGTCTTTAAAATGAGATAAAATCATTAACTCATTTTCGTTCTTTTTGAGGGTTACATCTATTGGCCAAAATACAGTAGATATTATTTTAAAATTTAAGATATTGCCTGAGGGTGCTTGATGTAATCTCAATATCAAATTCGAATTGTTCAGATTTTGTACATTTCCATGTATTTCGTCACTAACAAACCGGGTTTCGCCTTTGTCGAGTCAGTTTGAGTTCATTCGTGTGCTCGAATGCCTGAAGATGCCGAAAGGCGAAACCCGGGTCGTTAGTAACGAAATACATAGAAATGTACAAAATCTCAACAATTCGAATTTGACAGTCGATATTATGACTTTTTCATACGGATATTATAATCGTATTTCGCGTAAATTATCGGTTTCCCTGATTCCCATGTGTGATAATTTAGCATTTTCCTATTCTTAATTAAATTTCCTACAGAACTGCATTGTTGTTAACGGGATGTAGTCAATTTTCGGGTATAAAAGAGTAGCATATTGTAAAGCATATTTATTTACCTTATTCCATTGCAGAATATATATGGTTATAATCTCGACTTGTTTTTATTTTCATACATGCTTCTATTTAAAAATAGACAAATCCACTATAATTTTATTACGATTTATATAATAGAGATATGAATCAGAAGTATGTCATAAAAATAAATATAACCATTACACATATTCCAGATTAAATATTTCAATTATTTTGTCGCGCAGATATTCTGGAAACAACTACGGTAAAATTGCACAGCACGCAAAATTTGTAAATCAACTTTCACAATATTTACCTGTCTTCGGGTCCCAAAACTAGCACAGATCCTGTAGCTACACTCAAAGATCCGACCGTCGACAGAGCTAGTAACGAAAACACACCCCTCTGCTTCATCTAAAAACATAGATCATCGATTTATATGGATAACTTTTTAAAAAATATATATCAAGATTGTGCAATGTTGACACAAAGTTGAATTAACTCACGTTTATTGTTTAGCCGCACGCTTTTATTGTGGTAATCTTAAATCACGAAATCATAAATGCGAGTGTTGTAAAAATGTTTTATAGAGATGAGTTAAAAGCGGTGACGTTTGACACAACAAAAAATCTTTTGCTTCTTGCGGCGGTCGTACGTTTCGCCTATTCAACCAATAACCTGATGATGAATTACTTGGTATTGCCCTCGCTTATGAAATGTCATCTGATTTTCATGATAGATTTGTCTAAATAAATGCACAATAATAAATCCGACACTAATTAGTATTTAAATTTCATTTGATAAGAACGAGCAATTTTCTTCTTTCGCGTACTGTATATTATTCAGTTTTACATACATTCACTAAAAAAATTATAGTAAATCTTACAAGGAAAAAAACATGCCTTCATGACTAGGTAGTAAATTTTTACAGTTTTAAATATGGCTTATTATAATCATATTGCTTATATTATGTACCTAGACATTGCATCTATAATTTATTAATGAAGTATGTTGGTTATTTCGTCTACCAAGTACAATTTCGCCTAATAAAAGTTGTTTTGTTTATACTGCCACAACTTATTTTTATACTCAGGCAGACAAAATGTTTGTTTATGAGATTATTCTCAATAGTCAAATGATCACACTGACTGTTAAACATCCAAAAATTGTCGTAGGTAAGTTATTTTAAAACATTACTCTTAACGGGTTAGGTACCTCAACTGTCGAAAAACTTTTTATTTCATTATATGTTAGCAATTAGAATGCACGAAAATATTTCTAAAAAATCGAGTTTTAAATACTTTAAATAGTTGTACCTACTGCAGAGTGAAAGAGGTGTTTTAGAATTATTCTTCCTTGGGTAAGGTCATCAAAACACTGCTAAAAAGTCTTATTTTTTCCTATTATTTATTTTAGCTAGAAAGAAAAGATTGTAAGCCAGCAGCATCAAAGGAATTTGTTTTAAATTTATGCTACCTATAAATTTAGTGTAAATATTAAATCAGAGGCAATGAACTATGAAATTTGCCAAAAATTATTTCACTGGCGTTTTGTGGTGATATAATTATTTTGAAATTCCAGGTTACCTATATACCTACTTTTTTATACTGTCTTTTTCCGAAAATAAGACATCCTCCGAACATAAGCCATAGCGTGATTTTCAGGATTTTTTGGAATATAAGCCCTCTTTTAAGGTGTTAACTGTCAATTCTTGGTGGAAAGACATTATATTTTAAAAAATAAAACACAATTCGTTTGTACTACTTCCACATATTTATAATGATCAGGACCGGTTTCGCTCATCACGAGCATTATCAACTGATAATGCTCGTGATGAGCGAAACCGGTCCTGATCATTATAAATATGTGGAAGTAGTACAAACGAATTGTGTTTTATTTTTTAAAATATAAGCTTTCTCCAAACATAAGCCCTAGTTAAAAACATGTGAAAAATTATAATTAGTTTAAAAATGCTGTCAAGCATAGTACTTCTAGCTTGCCTAATATTTCCAAGAATTGCTCAGCTTGGAACAAAAAAATTCGAGAAATACCTTGTTTACGTCTACAGTTCGTTGCAAGCAATGCACTCGCAGATGGCGAAATTAATTCCTGGAATCTAGAGTGTAGAATTTACCTATCTAACAATATAAGGCAGCAATCCATATACAGTAACCATGCAGGTACAACGTTTGTGCATTTCAGTCTTGTAAGTCTAAAATATAAATAAAACTAGTGCAAAAAGAAAGAGCTATTCCATCGAGTACAAAAAGGGAAGCGTCGAGGACTCCTTGGACTTAAATCTTGTAGCCTTCTGCAAAGAGATGATGTTGGATCTCCGTATGGTTCGAAAATGGCGAGCAGATTATGATAACATGTGTCAACTGGTGGACCAGGGAACTGAGAAGAAACGCAGGGTTGGATCAGGTCGGCAGCCGTTATTTTCTGAGCTGGAAGAAAGCATCTGGGAATTTATTGCTGACGGGAGAGCAATGGCTTTGGTTGTGCGCAGGGCTGATATCCAAAATTTTCCCTCGAAATGGAAATAAAATTCGATATATCCACATAAGAATTTAGAGCGTCATTACACTGGTTGGATAACTTCCTTTAATTATATGAACTGTCTCTAAGGTATGTTATCTAAATTAAAAGTACCTAGTAAATGTAAAATTCCTATGTAAAAATAAATATTAAACAAACATACATAAATGTACTTCTTGTACTTGAAAAGTAAGCCCTCCCCCGATAATAAGCCCTAGCACGTATTTTGGACCAAAAAAGAAAGTAAGACAGTGTCTTATTTTCGGAAAAAGACGGTACCTACCTATAAATATTGGAAATTATTTTATTGCTTATGGTTTTATTCTTCCATAAACAGTGATATAAATATTCATGCCTAAATTGAACTGTCAACTCAACTTAAACGTTTCAAAACCAAAAATCCTTATTGAAACATTGAAAATTGTACAAATTTCATGTAAGAATCTCTCACCCTCAATAATAATTCTTCAGAATATATGGAATGGCCGACCAGACGACTCAGGCGAGCAGTTACGACCCCGCCGTGCGCGCCCTCAACGAATTTACAGCGGGAAAATATGAAGATTGTATCAAACACTTGACCGAACTGTCATCGCTCGTGAACCTGGACAAACAATTGATGTTCAACAAGGCCGTGGCCGATTTCTATCTGAGCAATTTCAAAAACGACGACGCTTTTCGGAAGGAATTGATACAGATAACAGGTCAAATCTGGCCGACTGTAAACGCCGCAGAGATCAAATCCCTATCAGATATTGCCATATATTACAGTTATGCCGTTCTATTGTACCATACGAGGCATTACGCTCAAGCTTATAACATTCTAGAGAAGTTATTCTCTTTCAAGGATCAAATAAAAGACGCTAATTTGTGTTGCAGTATAGTTCTTTTATTAATGGAAGTTTGCCTGTGTCGACGCATGCCAGATAAAGTCACATATTTCAGTGAACGATCTACCAATCTATTTTACAATGTCCCGCTCGAGGTGCTTGACCTGGTGCAAAGGCTCAGGCTCAGATCTACGCTTATGAGCAGAGAGCAGATGCGCACGCCCCTGATTCTGCCTTCCGTCGCGTGGCTTCTGTTGATAGCCCACCAGCAATATGTCAACGGTGATTTCAAAGGAGCCATGGAAACGCTCGGTCGTCACAGAAAACTTCCAGACGTAATCAATAAGAAACCGGACGCTGACGAATTATGGGGTCCGATCAACAACAATCTTGGCATTTTATACTCCGCAATGAACAAACATAATTTATCAGTCAAGTATATACAGCAAGCCCTTAAAGAACATATAAAATCGGTGGATGGAGACAACGCTGTTAAATTAACATCGCCGAGAGACCGACCGGTTTATGTTTTTAACCTCGGAATAGCGCTTCTTAAAGCTAACAGACCCGAAGACGCCTTTGAATGTTTAGTAGAGGCTGCGCGGCATTTCCCGAATAACCCGCGAATCTGGTTGCGTTTAGCCGAATGCTGCGTCAGCAATTACAGTAAAATAAACCGCGAAGACACTGTATTAAAAAAAATTGGTTCAGGACCTCACGCCAAATTGCTACCGAGTAATATAAACAACGATAGGTATACAATTTCAGGAGAGTCGTACGCCATTCCTACGTTATCGTTGGAATTCGCCGCATTATGCCTGATGAATTCCGTCACTCTTCTTCCTTCGATAGACTCTCCGAAAGACACAGATCAATTAATATTTCAAGCCGCTCCCAGCTCTCCAATGAACTTTAAACAATACTGCAATTTACGAACATCTGTACTTTTACTATACAGTTTCGTCTCATTACGATTGAGTGATCCTGTGACTGCATTGCAGCATTGCAATTCACTACTGTCTCGTCCAGTGGGCCTGGTCCAACGAGCGTTAGCTCACTTATATGCCGCCGAATCGCTCATTTCTCTGGATAGAATATCGGAAGCCATCGACCATCTAAATCCGACGACCGTTCATCATTTGACTAAGACAAATGTGGCGACTCAAGAAGCTATTCATGTCGCCTTCTGCATGAACGGTGCCGTGTGTTACGCCTTGCGGGGCGATCTCAACACAGCCCGTGATATAGTCCTCCAGACAGACTCTCCGAAGGCCCTTCCCCTGCGCCTGTATCTGGAAACGTGCGCCGGAAAAGTAGATAATTGCCGAATGATATTGAGAAAATTTACGCAAGTGCCGTATCAATGATTTGAAGACGACCTTTTCGAATGTATTCTGCCAATCTTATATCATTATTAAGACATCCATGGCCTAGTTCCATAGTGATACAACTAGAAATTGGTTGTTTTGAAATATGACCGATCAAAGTTTGGACTCATTTAAACTGACTCGTAAAAAGTGATGGCTTATTATTTGTATTACTTTTTTATTCAAATAGGTGGTCAATAGTTGATAGTTTTAGGATTAAAGGTTGTTTCTTTATAGAACACCACGATTCACAAAAATATATTTCCACTATACGATGTATGTATATGGAACTGAGAAATTATTTAATTTTGTTGATTTCCATAAAGAAATATCTGTCTTTTGAGAGAAAACCTGTACATTTTATAAGCTGTACTTGTGTGGAACTGTAGAAGGGCGGTGTTCGAATATAATGGCAACTTAACTCAAAACATAAAATTTTTGACTAGTCGTCTTATGGAACTGGGCCATCGATAATAAAGAGCTATGTATAATAGTTATTCCACTCAACTAGTACTAACGATCCAGATCTTGCTTTTGGCATCTATCAAGTGTATGGATGAATCCAACCTGATTGTTAGTTTGAGTTCATTACTGCCAAAACTTAAACAGTTCTAACTTAATATTGAAGTTCCATCAAGCAACCTCAGTCAGTATCGTTAATTAATGTTCAATTTGTTTATCAAAATCTTCATATCGTCGGCATAGTGGCAAAAGTTCGAATATCAGCAGTTTTGAGCTATGAATGCAGTACGATAGATTTTATGATTGTCTATTGTCTTAAAAAACAAGCAATTTGGAGAGATCAGTATGAATTAAGTCAATTTCATTCACTTCTATTAGTGGCAAAAAGCTGTAATTAATATTACTAATAAGTAAATCAAATTCAAATATGATTAACGAATCTCATGAAGTGGGTGGTTAGTTTAATAAATGGTTAAGGTATGTAAGTAGAATGACTTAAATTTCATGATTTTCTTAAAAGTCGATTATCTTAATACAAGGTTTTTTGACTTAACGCCTTCTGCCACTATACGGTTGATATAGCGACTACAGTCGTAATTAAATGAAAATCAAAAGATTCAAATGAAGAAAATCAATTTATTAATGCAATTAATGTACTGAAATTATTACGTTTATTGTGAAGGTGTTGTGCCTTACTGAAAGGTTTCTTTTAGTAGCCGGACACTAATAAATATGGGAAGAGGACCGCATATCGACAGTATTTTGGCCAATTGATTCCCCAAAAAATACAAAAATGATTGAATCTCATTTTAAAGATGACAGAGCAGGTCTCGGCCAAATGATGTAAGAAAAATAAATTATCCACTTTTTGGAAGGGAAATATCATTTTATGTTGGTTTTAGGTTTAAAAATACTGACCAGGCTACTTGATGTAAGCCACTATTGTATCGACAATCCCTACGTATAATCCTGTATATAGATTCATAACGCAACTCGCCATATAATGTTTTCGATAAAAACTGTTTTTACTCTCCTGAACAATTTCAATTTTGAGGGTTACATCAATTGGCCAAAATACTTTCGATATCACTGTTGCAATTACGCTAGTAAAGGTTTGTAATTTGTAAATATGAGTTGCTTTATGTGTAATATAATACTTCCATTGTAACATCAATTGTTAGGAATGATTTATCGTTTTTATGTGTATATTTTGGTTTACTCTTTATTATTTTAATTAATATTACTGTAATAGAAAAATTGTTTATTTTTACGAGCCAAAATGTTATGAAATCATGTTATGTTTGAGTTTGTAACTCAAAACTGTGTAAAATTTGCAATAAATTGAATACAACAATAGAACTAACATTCTTTAATCAAAAATAAACAGTGAAAAATTCATTCAATTGGATAAATAAATATTAGTCAATTGTTATCGATAACTAATTTGGTATTAAGTCATCATCAGCATATCCTTTCAACCAGGTATTGCAAGTTTTTTTGACAGTGTCCGCCCCTAATCCTTATCTTAAGAGATGTTTCACTACGAGAACTGCCCCTTGCTGCAACTGTTACTCAGTTTTCAGGCATCGACGCTTTCGACCAGAAATCCATAAATCAATTGAAAATCAAATCTATTTAACTATCCATACTGGATTTCGAACCTGTGAGCATCATCACAACTCGAAACTAATGACGTTTACCACTTGACCACGCATTAGGTTTTTTTAAATTATCTTGTAAAATTGAATACTATTTTTTTATATATTCGTTGGATTCGGCTGTAATTTTTATGGAAATTAAAATTAAATATAAAATTAAAATTGACAACTTTGTTATTCCATTTGTTATGTTACTAATTGTGACACGTCAAAGAGGTGAAACACGTGTCTTAATTTTTTATTTAAAGTGTAATAAGTGATATTGTAGTGTGCTCAGTCCTGAAAATGGTGAGATGCCAAAATAGCTATCGATATTTCTGAACAGGTTACTTCCACATTTTTCTTGTACTAATACCAAAATTTGTCATATAATGAACACCTTTTTGTTTTGTTGGAATGGCAGGTTGAATAAACGAAAGCATAATAATCAGAGTATCCATTATTTTTCTTTAAGATATTGTTGAAATGAAATAATTTGTGTAAAATTTCATAATACATAGCTACATTTATTCTGTTTAAAGTTTTCAATAAAATATTTAAACATTTATTTATCTGTGTCTCTTATTAAAAACACCCCGAATATTATTTTACCATCTGGGAATTGGGTACAAAACAGAAGGAACACTAGGCAGAAGGCGACAAGTCAAAAATCAGCTGTTTTGAGTTATGAATGCAGTATGATAGATTTTCGGACGGTCTATCGTCTGAAAAAAAAAAGTTTAGCCATATTCCATGTATTTTTTACATTATTTGAAGAAATTAGTTTCATTCACAGTTATTAGCGGCAAAAAGCTTTAATTAATATTACTATAAAAAAGAAGTACTAAAAATCGAATTCGTGAATGATTAACGAATCTCAAAGTTTTTAGTTGAATAATTAATGACTTTTAAGGTGTTAACTGTCAATTCTTGGTGGGAAGACATTATATTTTAAAAGTTAAAACACAATTCATCTGTACTACTTCCACATGATTAGGACCGGTTTCGCTCATCAAGAGCATTATCAACTGATAAAAATACAAACATAACAATCCTATTTATATATAATTGATTGTAAAAATGAAGGTGTACAAAACTGATGGTTCATGAACTAAGACAAGAAATTACTGATTAGCAAAACAATTATACATAAATCAAATAAAATAGTCTACAATTAAAATTTTAATTGTCGATAATGCTCGTAATGAGCGAAACCGTATTATAAATATGTGGAAGTAGTACAAATGAATTGTGTTTTATTTTTTAAAAAATAATAATTAATGGTTGAGATATGTAAATAGAAAAACGTAAATTCAATGATTTTCTTAAAAGTCAATTATCTCTAAACAAGGTTTTTTGACTTAACGCCTTCTGCCGCTATTTAAATTATGACCCTTGTAAATAGCTTCAGTGACATGGGGAAACAACATGCCAAACTTTTAAAGTGATAACTGCCAATTCTTGGTGGAAAGGCATTAAATTTTTTAAATAAAACACAATTTGTTTTGTACTACTTCCACATTTTTTATAATGATCAAGACTATTTTCAATTAATGCTCAATGAGAATCTTTTAAATATTAATGACTTTGCAAACTATTAATCAGTCACACTTTTCTCAATGTGTGAATTTGTCAGATTTAAAACCAATATTCAGAAATGATATTTCAATATGAGAGGTCCTGGTTATATGATAGTGGGATCGCTATATATTTAATTGATTCATAAATGAGACAACATAATATATTCAACTGGATTTATTTGATGATTACAAACATACAACAGAGTAATTCAAACACACAAAATATAATATAAAACATATTTAAATACAATCAAAATAAATATTTATTGCAGCGATTTTGCAATGATTATTCGGTAAAAATAATAAGACTAACGAAACTATACGTACTATACAAATTATATACAAATCTGAGATTACCTAAACTTATAAAAGAGACTTAAAATTCAAATCATTTGCGTTTACCATTTTAAAAAGCAGTAGTCAAAACCTTTCTGGCCGTGTATAATGTATAATAGAACAATTAATTATTATTCAACTGGCAACACTACAGAAGAAGATCAGATATTTAAAATAAGAGGAATATTAGGAAATTGATTAATTTTTTGAATGATTGTAGTGGTAGTAGATTATTTGCTTGCTCTCATAACGGTGCGATCGGAGAATGTGATGGTGACTTCCTGCATGGCCATGTTGCCGGTGAGGAATTCGGCCAGAGTATCGGCTCCTTCCCTAGGCATCCTGTCGAAGGGATATCCCATGGACCTCCTGTCAGGGTAAAGTCTATCCCTGATGCCGCAATAACTGTCGGCGTCGTTACAAGTGCCGACCAGATCTTGTTCAACCTGAAAACGGGTTAAAAGAAATTTATATTTATCATATTATAACAACATTTACTACAGGCCGCCCAATGTTTCATTAGACAATCAACGGTATTCTTTTGAAATTCAATATCTATGTTCATAATCTTATTCTTTCCAATGCCAAATTTAGTGGAGATATTAAGTTTGTTGAATATTTTCAGAACAGCTGTTTAGTTGACATTTATTCAGTTTAGCGCTCAACATCGCTATTACATAAATACATAATACATCTGCGTGTGAAAGGAAAAGGGAGTTACAATTGGTACTTTTCAGGAGAGCCAAATCAAGATTTGCATTTTTATAAAATTTGATGAAAAATGTGATGTTTAAGCATGAATTTGACCAATTCAGCAGCATTGATTTGACTCTCCCTGTTTATATTATATGGATGTATGTATTGTAGTTATTTTAGAATGTTTAACTCGTTTTTCACTTAACTCTCTTTTCCTTTCGCACACAGATATAAAGAACCGATTTGGATATCGTTTCTAATACATCTGACCAGTCAGATCATTCAAATTTCTAACATTCTTTGAAATACCAACTGACATGTCGCAGATATCATTTAATTCTCCTGTATTTGTCTTCTTTATTTTAATTATCAGTGAAAAAGTTTTAAATTACTTTATCACTTGCTAGAGAAAAAAACATAAGTTCCAAATTCATCTAATTAGCCAAATTAGTAATCTATCCTTTTGCACTAAAATGGAAAACCTCAACATTTTGGTAAGTAATCAGTTACGGTATTAATATATCATTTAACAAAGAATATGTAATTACCCTATCATCAGTGTAGTTGGAAACCATGACGAATAATTCGGCGGCCATTCCTTGGGGAGTTCCCTTAGGGATGAGCATGTGGTTGGGCCAGCCGCATCCACAGAAGTTGAACTGTGCCTCTGCGGCGGTGTCGGCGGCGGGGCGGTTCGCGTCCAGGTTTCTGAACGACCTCTCGAAGGGGATGGTTACTGAGGACTCATCCGAACGACGGGTGACCATGTTGGCGCCGGGTTGGACTGCAATGAAAGTAAATGCTCTCAATTTGTGCGCAAATTGACGATTTATTTTGATTTCTTAACTATCAAAAGACAGTACTTTGCAAAGAAAACTTTGAGTAGATAAATATTAGAAATAACAAAACAAAGTATGTATATATCTAATCTGTACATTAATAAGTGCAAGCGATGTGATTTGTAAATTAAATACGTACGTGTGGTAGCGAACTTGTCAAGTTCAATCATAAGATGGCGCTGGTCACGGAGTTGCATTGGGGTGCCCCTCTCATCGAATTTGGGTGCCATAAAGATACGGACAGTTCCTCTTACTTCTGCTCCACTACCGTTGTTCACGTTGATGCTACGGGAATAACAGTCAAATAAAAATCAAAATTACACAATTTAAATTGTCAATCCTCACTGTATGCAAATTAATGTATATTTAAGGACTCAAGGCCCTATCCATAAAATGACATTGGGATGGAGACTTTAAATAAGACCTGTCCACGAGAGAGAACAGGCAAACAACATTATTCGTTTCATTCAGAGATTATTGTCTATAACAGTGGTTCCCAAACTTATTATGCACATGGACCCCTTCTTATAGAAAAAACCTGACCATGAGCCCCCTAAGTGAAATAACTCTACGTAACTGCATAATAAAAAATATGTATATTTAAATTTGATAAATTGAATGGTAAATGGTGATGTAAAAATAAAATACAAATAAAACATTTTGATATTTAAAGTATGATGAGGTTCATAACTGTCCTAAATCCACGTTCTACTGAATAGGAAGACGGGAAAGCAACAACAGCCTCTGTACAGTGACCCATAATGCAGGATATAAAATTGGGATCTGGTTTTGTAACCAAAATTTGTGGTATCTTGTTCAGATATTGGTTTCCGCTCCTCATTTTTGGATTATTCAAAAAATTGCTCCCGTAGTAGTATACATTTAGGTTTTTGGGTATGCTTGCAAAAGGGTCCAACACCTAACAAATCACTAATAATTTATTTATTGCTTTTATTTCAACTTTCATAATAATGAAAATGTGTCATATATATTTTTCTATATTAAACCTCTCGCGGACC
The DNA here is from genome assembly GCA_022494535.1 of Himalopsyche phryganea. Classification (NCBI taxonomy): domain Eukaryota; kingdom Metazoa; phylum Arthropoda; class Insecta; order Trichoptera; family Rhyacophilidae; genus Himalopsyche; species Himalopsyche phryganea. The sequence continues at coordinate 3,323,064 of JAGVSL010000039.1, forward strand.
CCCCAACATTGTCCACGCGCCCCCAAATTATTTTTAATTTACCACAGACCCCCTCAGCGGTCACACGGGGGTCCGTAGGAACCACTTTGGGAATCACTGGTCTATAGTCACATTGCCCATATGTGTTTTAGATTGTCGCGACCCTTCCACATTGATTTGTGACTAATCGTATTTTTTGTCATTAAACAACTTACTTGTATGAGAATGGTTGATGTTGCAAATGCGTGAATCGGGCGAATACAGCTCCTCTTGGCACAAAGTCCATTCCTCGAGATAGATCAATGTCACTCTGCTGCCAGAATGTCTGCAGTTGGTTTGAAGCGCCTCCATTTACGCTGACTTCTACTCCACCGACTGTGATTCCGGGGTAATCCAACTGTTTCCAAAATTAGTATTACCAATCAATATTAATTTGTCTATTTTCCATATTTTGAATGTAAGCAAAGTTCAATAAATTAATATACAACAGACATAGACATATAATAGACAACTCTTTATTTAACGATAATAGTTATTACTAATATAAACTTAATTAATCTTACCCTTGCGACGGTATATCTTGGCAAAGATCCCTTGTGCAATTGGAAAAGATCATCGATAAATGCGTGCCATCTGTAGAAGATAGGATCTCTCATAGCTGTTGCAGAGTCTCCCATCACACTGAAAGTTTCCTGTAATAAAAGAATTACGACATCAGATATTAACTTATTTCATTCTGAAAGGTAAACTCTGTTTTTAACTAATTCGATGCGTAAACCCTAATCATTGTGTTGGTCTTTCATTGTAGCCTTAAATTAATAATCTCTTCAATAATGGATTAGTCGAAATCCTCATTAGAAATAACAAATAATGAAATGTTTAGCATATTCTTGTATCTTGTCATATTTAGGAATAGACAGAGATATAAATATAGAAAAAACATGGGTATATAAAACATTATAAAAATACATAATCCAAACTATTCCATAAATATATATATAATTTGTAACGTGCAACATTACAATCTGTGAAAGATAACTTACAAGATGTCTATGGTCAGGATCGTGAGAAAGAGCAATGAAGACATGTCCCATGTTGTGGAAGTCTCCGTAGAATCCTCGGTTGGGGCTCAAGCTTGATGCCTCCATCATATCACCGAGGATGTCGATACCTCTCTCCTCTGTTAATTGGATGCGACGGTTGTTACTCTGCAATGAAACAAGATATGATATCATCATAATAAATGACATTTGAATGGCGGTTATCTAAACAACTATTTTTTTATTGTTATCAATGAAAAAAATATAACAAATTTACTCGTGGAAGCTTAAAAATGTCTGCAAACAATCTTTATGTGGGCGTTAAAAACTCCAATAATGTTTTTTAAGGTAGAAAGCACCCAGTAATCTATAGAACAAACTAAAATGTTAGCCGTACATTATTCTTAAGAGTGCGACTGGTCTTATTCAGTTTGATTTGTTTTCTACACGTATTACTGTTTTAAATATAATATTTAACAATCCACTATCTATTGGATTTTCAAAAAAGCTCAGTTTTCTTAAATTTTAAATCAGCCATTGTATCTCTGTAAGAGCAACTCAAAAACGTTAAATAATGAGGTATATTTGAATGCCAATCAGTCGAAATAGAAAGCAAGACTTATCTAATTCATCCTTAATAAAAAATAAAAATAAATAATTCTTACATCCGTGACAAATCCTTGTTCTACGGCAGCACGGAATCTGTCCCTCCATTGTTCCATATCGGTCAAATCAATTCTGATCTGGTCAACGGATCGGTTAAGATCAGTCAGGCGAGTGTTGACGAACCTAGTAAAAAAATTAATTAATTGAAGGCATTCAAAATTTCCAGCTTTTTTTCAATTGACATGAAAAATAAATAATGTTGTCAAATATCAAACAGTTGAGAGGATAATAAAAATGTATAACACACAATGAGGCCCTTGAAGTAATAACAAATGATCTCATTAAAACCTTGCAGTGTAAAAAGAGGTTATCTATCCCAGTTTTTTGGACATCTTTCAAGAGTTTATTGTAGAATGTCAAAAGTAGATGAAAAATAAATGTGTGAATTTCTATTATCATTCACACAATATTTGATTGAATTTACCTTGGTGGCCAAGCCCTGCTGGCAATGAGGGAGTCCATCTTGGGGAAGTAACCTTCCTTGATTGGGTCACGGAGGTTGTTGAAACGCTTAACGCGAGCAAGGTTGTTACTCAAGCGTTCAAAGTTGTACCTGTAAATAAAATTGTCATATTTATAATCATAATATGAGTTATAAAACATTTCTAAATATACAACTCTTGTAATATTGTTGAAAACATGATAAAGTAATCATTTTACTGAAAACATCTTTTTCTTAATTATTGTTAAAAAGACTGAATGGAATTTAAATTATATTGTCTTTATCAAAGATTGTTAAATTGTTCAAATAATCCATTTTTTAATACCTGGATACAATCTGTTGATGCATGTAATAGAACAGTTCTCCTCTCCTATCCTTTGCAACGATGGCGCGGTTGGTTGCCTCGAAGGGATAAACCAAATGCCAATGCCAATGGTGAAGGTTGATGCCCATATCCTCACGGAAATAGGCAACGCGGTGCTCCTCATCTAAATCTGAAGCAGTGTAATCCTTGGGGATGATGATTGGAGTCTGCAATGATGGAAATAAATTATATTGTTTTATTAGATTTCAATCCTGCAATAGAAAAGAATGTACTAAACTTTTATATCATCTGCCTAGAATTTAAGCCGTGTAACCCCACAAACAAGAATATTGCACTTAACCCTATTTAAAGCTAGTTTTATAAAAACACTTATCAAATTAGAACCTTATGATTGTTGATCAGAACTCTTACAGCTAGGAAACAGATACTGAAGTTTTTATAACCATCAGAAATGAAATTAATATTATTGTTTACAGAGTTAGACAGTTGGGTAGGGGTGGCTCACGCAAAACATCAGAATGTTTCTATATATTAATCCGTCCACTGGTTCATTGTCTGATGATCACTGGTATTTCGGACATCATTTTAAAGAGTATGGGTGTGCGGTAAGAGAGTATGAAGAGAAATTAAGAAGCAATAAGAACTCATATTTACTGTTTTACTATTTCAGAACAGTTGAAAATGTTATCGTTATTTCTTCCTGTGTTGTTCACGCAATTAAATATATCTTGTATCAACTGTGTGAATATGAATTGCTTTATTTCGTTTCCTGCGTGAATTAATATGATAAGATTTATTAATATAACCAATACAACATGTGCATATTGATCTGATAATGCTAGGTATTATAATATGTTTGTGGAGTCATTTGAAATAAGCTAAGCTAGGGCAAATAAATGATTTTTAACATATAATAAAACAGCCCAAAAACGAAACATATTTTAAAAAATTAAACACAATTCATTTGTACTACTTCCACATATTTATAATGATCAGGACCGGTTTCGCTCATCACGAGCATTATCAACTGATGATCGCTCGTGATGTGCGAAACCGGTCCTGATCACTATAAATATGTGGAAGTAGTACAAATTAATTGTGTTTTATTTTTTAAAATATAATTTCTTTCCACCAAGAGTTGACAGTTAACACCTTAAAAGTGAACGAAACATATCTTAAATATAAGACCTATCATTTTCCACCATCAACTGCAGCTGCAGTGCAGACATATTATTTTGAATAACAAATAGTCTATTTTCTAAACCAAAACAATATATGGTTACGCATATTTTTTCAAAACACAAAACCACAAAAGAATCTCAGATGTAAGCATTATTTCCTTTGAGGAATTTCCTTCTTAATAACGACTTGTTCTAACCACAGGAAGCAAAACAGGATATGGATACCAGATAAAGATATATTATCAGGTTGATTTTATGATAATTAACCTGTTTCTTTTTACCTACAGGATAAATTTTAGAATAATACTTATTCGACCACGTACAAACGTTTTTATAAAAGAATAATCACTTATCAACTAATTGACTAATAGTTAGGATATTTTAAGCAATTGTCAAAACTGTATTTGTGTAAGAACTCAGAAATGAAGAGATTTGTATTATTATGTATTAATAATACATCAATATCGATTGATTTGATATTCAAAAATATTTGTCATAAAGCATTGATTGATGCCTAATGATTTAATCTTATTCGTTTTAAAATAGTTAAATAATATTAAACCCTTGATCCTTCCGGAACAACAGTAGCTTCTTCACGAGCCCTCGAGAAGACAGCGCTGTCCACATATTTGTCAGGGAACGACTGGATGAAGCTCGGTAAAGGCAGATCCTTGGTATCTTCCCTGTAAACGATGAGTTATTTATCAGACTATGTTCAGTTTATTCTCCAGTCATTATTTGGTAAACATCCAGTCTTCTCCAAAGATTATTACATCTGAATCATCTTGAATTGTATCATTGAAATCATTGTGAAATCATAATAGAATTATTGACAGCTGGAAATCCCAGCTGTGTTTATTAAATTTTTATATCATTATATCATATTTGCATATCATTTGGCAATACAAAACAAATAAAATATTTATGCCACACATACATGCGTTGACATATAATTTTGACTCGAAAATACAAAAATTTTCAAGGTTTGTAAAAACTTGGATTCTATCATGTCTGTTTCACAATAAGTAAATACACACGCACTAAAAGAAAAAATCCTACAAATATATTGGTGTTTTCTTGTCACTTTTACTTCATTCAAAAGTTTACAACAATCATTGCTTAAACCACTGAATTTTGATTGATTAAAATGAATGGCCCAATTAAAATAGAGTATAAAACGTTTATTATAGCTCACAGGTGGAATTAAGTAAACACTACTTTATAGAAGATGTCAAACAATTTACTGACTATCATTTGACATGAAAAATATGACACTTTTCTAATCTTTGCCTAATTATTGCAATATTAGTTAATAATGTTTCAATGTTTTCTCACCTATGCAAAAGTGCCACAGACAAGCAGTAGTTGAACATGTAAGGGTTGATACGATCGCGGCAGTACACTGCAATTGACTGGAGATCATCCACATTACGCATACCTGAGCAGAAACAGAAGGGTCATTAAGAACAAGAAAATATCGCAACATATTTTTACTAATGGTCATAAAAATATATAATTATTCAGTTGTACCATGATTATATTTTGCAGCAATGATAAGTGAAGAAATAAAAACATCATAGATTCTTTGTAAATGTTAGAATATTTTACCCAATATCTGAAGAGAGCCCATATCAATGATTAACAACTATACCATGATTAAATACCGCAAAATATAGCTGTTGAACAAACAATTGGTTTTAATCGAGAACAATTGGGTGTCCTAAACAGTTCACATTGAATTAACTGATTCAAGTTATTGCTAGATGAATCGTTTAACTATTAGAGTATGCAAACAATATCTAATACTAGCACGAAGGTGTAAATAAATTTGTCTTGGCTTACCCATGAAGACATCGATCAGCCTGCCAGCCATCTTCCTGTGCTTCGGGATGAAGAGCGAGAAGATGTCCCTTCTCTTGAGTTGAAGGGGCAAATCCAAGTTGGGGATGGAAATGTTCTGAACGGGAATTCGTTCTCCCACATCATCTCCGAACCTGTTCGATAACTGTGTACCGATTGGGCGGTACCTGTCAGGCTGTAAACAACATTAATAAAAATATGACTATTAATACATAAAACCATAATTATCAGAAGTACAATAAAACTCTCTTCCCTCTAGTTTCTCATTTTTTCCCTCTAATTATTTTATCTATTTTTTTAGAATTTTTTTTATTTTTACTTGATAATATTATGACACTATAAAAAGTGTCAAGAAAAGCTACAGATATAACTGAGAGGAAGTCCACTCAGCAATTATCAATAACTGAAGCAATGTTCTTGGATAATGTTAATCCACAAAGCCCTAGCAACATAAGGAACTCAGTTCCTTGCATTGGTTTCTGGAGAAATGTTCAATATTACAGATTTTCGACTCACCAAGAACATTTCAGGTACATCAAAGACAGCTTTTTTGTCGCCCTTCGGTACGAAGACCGGTTCGGTGGGGCGATCGAACAGCAGGAGAAGATTGTTCTTGTCGGCCATTTTAATTTAATGGATTTTCTGAAAGAAAAACAGTAAATCTCTTAAACCGTCTGTCAGTTGTTCAAAAAGCGTTAAGCCAAAGTCGTGTTTTGAGTTTTCTACCAAATTGTTCATTTTTTTCAAGGTTTAATGTCTGATAAAATACTAGCTGAAATTTAAATTCTTCTCTTAATAAACACTTATGTTTAAACAAAGTTAAATCATTGTACAATGAACACCCATGGTGTAAGAAGTATTTGTTGACGTCATTCTGTGCTTATTTAATTACAATCTACTGTGTTTACAGTCAATGTTTACAACAGTGTTTTGGTGACAATAAAAATTTGGCTCGTTAAAGTGACGTCACATACTTTGCTTTAAAAGAACTTAAATTATTGCACAATGTATTCATTGATTGCCAGTTATTGTTTTTGTAAAGCTTAAACAGTACCTATATTGTTTAAATGTTTGAAGTGAGCACAAAATATACTACATTAATTTGTTCAAAACTAAAATTTCTAATAATTTCAATGTTATTTTTTTATACTAATAAGTGATTACTAAAGTTGCTAAAACTTTATTTTTAGTTTTGAATATAATTTTTTTCCACCATGTATGACAGTTGGCACCATAAAAGTGATTATTTGTTACGCTCCTTGTGCCCAATACACAGTTTAGATTGAATCAATTTTCAAGTTACTTTACAAATAAATAAGATTGTTGTTTGAATAATAATTAATAATTGAAGTTCATTCAATACAAACAAATAAGCAGAATAAACACTTACCTATTGGTTTGTTGTAATGGTGATTTAGTGAAAGTTCACTTGACAATGATATTTGAGGATAAAATCCGTTCTTATAAATGAAATTAAAAACACATAGTGAAGTGTGCATGACTTCATCCAAACAGTTCAGTCGAGGTAAAGTAGTGTGCAAAACCAATTCGGAATCATTTTATTATTGTAACGTAACATTATCAAACGCTCAAAGTTTGTGGTTTGTTTTATAAGGTAAATAAAAATCTTCAAATAGATGCGGTTTTTTAATAATACTTCTCTTATCAGCTGTGACAAATATGATATTTTAATAATAGGTAATGCAGAAAATTGCACCTTGAGAAAGAAAAGGCTTTGAGCTTTACTGTGGAGTCAATATAATGCCCAAATTGCATCGGTATGTGCTGCAGATGCACCAAAGGAGCCTAAATCCTGCCTGTATCTTCTAGACTTGTGAAAAAGCAAAGAGATTGGCAGGGTGCAGAGAATCTTGGAGGCATTGTGTGCTGTCTAAAGGTAGAGGACATGGCTTAAAAAGAGAAAACCGTAGTCATTCACAAATCTACCGACACCAATATCAACAAGTTTAGCTTAATTTTTGTATATGCATAATTCCATTGTCCAGTACATACAGGTATAATTTCTTGGAAAAAAGATAAATATTAGGAAGTAAAACTCCATTGCTAGCTATGAGCATTAAACTTGTATTTGATTCTCTTCTGGAATGTCTAAATGTAAAACCAGAAACACGGATAATTTCAATAAATATTTAGGTCCCGATTGGAAGTATAAGCATCATAATAATTATTGAAAATTGAAATGTTGTATTAAGTTTATTTTTATTTATTTATTGTCGGCTCCCTGGTGCTGTGGTCAACGTTGTTGGCTACGGTTACGGATGTCTCGGGCTCAAGTCGGACAGTTTCATAAGTTGATATTTAAATCGATTTATGAATTTCTGTTCGTAGGTGTGTAGGTTTGTGATGTCTAAAACTCCCTCACACCTATCCGATCCTAAAAACGGAGAACAATTGGCTAACCACTAGTCCTGTCCTAGCCCTATCATTCTATCCCTACTCTCTTCGAAAAAGGGAGGTTGAGCAACTGAGTAACGAGCAGTTCTCGTCGAAAACTACATATCGCACACCCCGAAGAAAAGTGTAGTAAATTTTACAGGAGAGCAAAAACAAAATTCAAAAAACTTAAAATCTTCAAACAAACGGCCTGTAGAAAAGAAAAACTGGTGACTCCTCACGGTGAATTAGTGAACTGACCATTATACGGTTTTCATGGGGTGTAGATTATCATGTTTACGATCTATTCCGATATAAAACGTAAATCAGAAATTTTTAATTTACCACACTGTTACTGTTCTTCGGGATGTGCGATATGCTACACATTGGGAGCAGACATGGTAAAAAAAATCATAACAGTATGAGAGTCATTACATAAAATGACACTCTGCGCCAATATCCCTATGGCACAAGCTCAAAATGACAAAAAAAAAATACACATATTATAATCTCAAACAATAACCCATTGTGATTATTATCATATGTTTTCAGTATCTGCAAAGTGGGCTAGGCGACTGTGGATTCGTCTAGCTGATGGAGCTCTCTACGCTATGACATAGTATACTCAACTATTTTACTATGAATTTAAAATTTTCCTTCCTATATTTACTGATAACAAAACAAAAATGATTCTCTTTAATATACTATTGTTTTGTACCAACAATATAAATATTCAACAAACCTAACTCTATATAATTTAAGACATCGACTGAGGATGCTTGATGGAATTTCAATATCAAATTTGAATTGTTGAGATTTTGTACATCCATGTACAGCTTGAAGAGTAGAATTGACCATTCGTGTGCTCGAATGCCTGAAGATGCCGAAAGGCGAAACCCGGGTCGTTAGTGACAAAATACATAGAAGTGTACAAAATCTCAATAATCCAAATTTGATATTGAAATTCCATCAAGCACCCTCAGTCGATGTCTTAAATTAATTCAAATTTTAAACCTAACTCTATTAAAAATAGCTTGCCACTCAGATAACTATTCAAATCATTGTCAATTTATTTGAACATGTCCACTCTGAATGTGGTTTATATGGACTCTTAATGAAGTTTATCTCAAAAGAAGTTTTTTATGTAACAACTGCATGTTCAGTTGCTTAACCTCTCTTTGTTTTCGAAGGGAGTAGGGATAGAAGAGTAGAGCTAGGGTAGGCTTAGCTATTCGTTAATTTTTTTGCATCAGATGGGTGGGAGGGAATTTTAGACATCTATGCCTTCAAATACAAATCCATAAATCAATTTTTCAAACTGTCTGTACTGGGATTCGAACCTGTCAGCACTGCAACTGAAACATAATTCGATGGTATTTTGGCCAATTAATGTAAGCCTCAAAATTGAAATTGTTCAGGAGAGAGAAAAAACTGTTTTTATCGAAAAAATTATATGGTGAGTTGCGTTATGAGTATTTGGATTGCACTCCTGTAAATTATCATGTTTGAAGATACGAGATTATACGTAGGGAATTTCAATACAATAGTGGCTTACATCAAGTGCCAGGGAAAGAATTTTTAAACCTAAATCCAATGTAAAATGATGTTTCCCTTCCAATAAGTGGTCAATTTATTTTATATATATTTTAAAATTGCATTCTTAATTTCTTCAATGTAGTTGACTCCTTGGACTAGAAATTCTTTTATATAATTTTGATATATTTTCATTTCACACTATTCACGGTCTGGGAAACGCTGTTCTAGGTCTGAGCTCCAACTTTCCAACATTTTTAATTTCTTGTCATTGTAAAAGTGCCATTATCTCAGTTTTAAATTATTGTGACTTGGCTACATTCAATTAATTGATCGAATTAGCATTAGCTTGGTAGAGCTCCAGTAACATATAAGGTAAAAGAAAATTTTAAGATAAGTTTGATGCCAAAGTAGCTATCAACCATATCTTAGCAATCATTCTGGTGGAATTATTATTTTAATTCTTTATGTAGTATGTTTTTCCAAAAGCATTAATTATTCCTAGTAGATTCAATTATAAAAGATTAGAATCAATCAATTATTTACCATCCTTTAAATACATTTATCAATTTTAATCCTGTTTATCTATTCATGGCTTACCATAATGAGAGGCCTTGAAAGAATAGCGGCAAACTCCATACAAGGTTGTTTTGTATAAATGAGATAAAACGTTTACAGGATAAAATACTGCTAAAATGATTTTATTACTTTAAACTATGATGAAAACCCTCTATATCTATTTCTAAATTAAAATAGTTTCGACAGATAGAGTTGTCTGCTTTTGTTTTAAAACTTAATTCTTTAATCTCCATAACAAATGCGGACATATCAGCTTACGCCATAATGCTACATCGTCGTTGTTCTGGAAAAAGACACTAACTAAAAAATACTAGTTTTGACTTGGTAGTTTGTCAAATGTTTGAAATACTATACCTTTTTCATTTTAGTTGTACACAACTCTTTTTTAGTAAAAGTATGATTTATAAAAATAAGTTTGTTCTTCCATACGGTAGACTTCGAAATAAGGAACATTTTGGTATAACTAACTCAACATTCATTTTTCAGTCATTTTTTCGATTTAGTGTTTTCTTTCAGAACAGCGACAATATATGCTTCAAAAACCATTTTATTCCAACACACATTACTGATCATACTTGTCGTGGAACACTTTTCGACATACGTCTGTTTCTGTTACAGTGTTCATGGGCTCGATCTCACAAATTGACTGATGGATTTGTGTTTTAAGGCACTGATGTCTGTAATGATTACATTCCTACTCATAAATCCGATCCTAAAAACGGAGCGTTGCGAAAACAATTAGCTAACTACAAGTAATTTCTTAGCTTTATCCATCTATTCTTACCCTCCCCAAAAAAAAGAGGTTGACCAACTGAATAACATGCAGTTTTTGTAAAACACCTTGTGTTAAGATGCTTCATTAGGAATCAATATGCTCCAAATTGAGAGCGGACATAGGTTTAAAAAGAAATACTTTTTAAATTATCATATTTTAAAAATATCACACCATGCCATAAATTGTGTCCTCAATGACATTTGAAGCAATAATTAACTTATCTATGATAAAAGTTAACAAACACATAAAAAATATTTCTTAAACCTCAGTGTGGTAGATATATCTATCTGAAATGTATTTTTGACAGTTTGCTGGATAAATTAAAAGTCGGGAATGAAAACATGTATTTGTGGTCAAAATCGTTTCAAATTTAATTTGTCGATTTGGTTATTAAATTTATGTCTGCTATAATGACGATAGTTCTGTTGTCTAGTGGTTAACGCTGCTGTGCTTTTGTTCACTCGATTGCAGGGGGTCATGTGATCGATTCCAGGAATGTAAACTTTCATCGATCACGTTTTCCATAAAAACAAATGACAGTTAATGCATCCAGATTTTTTTTGTACTTACAGAAAAGTTTTAAAAACTTTGTATGGTTCTCCTGCAAAATGATTCAGACTTACGAGCCAGGGCACACCGGAAAACTGGTATCTCGGGTTATTTACTCAGGCGACAAGTGGCAGCCAGGTGTGACAAGGTCTATATAACTGCATACATTAATTTGGTCTGATTGCACAGGGTTTATGGATGCATCAATTATTTTAATAAGTCTAGCATAGCTAAGTATTTAGTAGCTTAAAAAGCTAACATTTTTTCTACAATATATAGCAGAAAATAATGTATCAATATGTCTGTCCTATACAAAAACTACTCAACTATTAACAGAAGCAACGTGGAATTTGCTAATTCTGGCTACCATTTCTTGGTTGACTGTGCTATTTTCTACTTCTTTCAATATTATTATCGACCAATGGACTATGTTGTATGTTAACTGACATTAACTAGCACCAAAATAACGCTAACATCTAAGTGACCTGATGTTAGTGCCCTCTATCCCGTGCGAAATCGGGTAATAAATACTAGTACTATATCGAGGGCTTAATGTCAAACAACACTATCTACAAAAGTGTAACTATACAGGAAAGCCAAGAATCGTTTTTAGTTTCTTGTAACTCAAAACAGGTGTTTATTTAAAAACTAGTGTTCATATTTTTTAAATTTATTGTGTATTGTACATTTGATTTTTCTGGTTGCAAGAACGTTAAAAGTTTATACAATCTTTCGATATTAGACAAGGTCAACTTTGTGTAATTAACGTTAAACTTTATTGACGATTTACGAAGAAACTAAAAAAGATTGACATAACGTTGTTAGACTATCAAGTAACCGAGAATGTAAAATAACGTTATTATGATAAGCATTATTTTTTTTACAAAGTACTCTCTCTCCCAGTTACAATTGTTTGTGATGTAAAAAGAGTTTTTGTACATTATAAAGAACTCTTTCAATCATCAGCGTCTGTGGCGCAGTTGACTACGGTTACGGATGTCTCAGGTTCAATTCCCGGTGCGGACGGTTTTCATAAATTGATCTTTCGATCGATTTCTGAGTGTTTGTGATGTATAAAAAACTCCCTCCCACCCATCTGATCCTCACGGGGCGTAGCGAGAGCGAATAGTTAACCACTTGTCCTGTCCTAGCTCTATCCTTCTGTCCCCCATTCTGTTCAAGAAAAAAGAGTTTGAGCAACTGAGGGACAAGCAGTTCTCATAGAAAAATTATGTTAAGACACCTCCATTAGGAGACCATATGCTCCACATTAGGAGCGGACGTGGAAAAAAAAACACTTTTTTGCAGATAACAGTTGATTTTAAGCCCTGGAAATAATTCTTGAACAACCAAATACTTACAATTTACTTTTATCTTATCATACCTGTCTGTGATGCTTTCATTTCTCCAGTTATCCTTAATCAGATGGCAAGCTCTTTGCGCTAATCGCTATCTATTATGAGTATACCAAAGGACAGGCACTGCCGCAGATCGTTGACTTTGCTAATGAATTCTACTATATAATATGAATGGGTGAAAAAGCAGTGGAAGGTGTAGGAGGGCGAGTTTGTCTTATCTTATGCGAGATCCGGAGTTGATGTTGTACTAAAATGAGGATTGATTTTTCATAAACCCCATTTCCATATTAAATGTCTTTGTCAATAATTGAAATCAAACTGCAGTGCCAATGTTTATTTATAAGCCATTTTGTACGAAACATGAGTTTTAAAATTAACAAACTAAATTTATTTAGGTAAAAATACCAAAGTATTTAGTACTGCAAGAATTATATCGACTGTGTTTTGGCCAATTGATGTGACCATCAAGAATAAATTGGATCTCATTTTAAAGACGACAGATTAAGTCTCAGCAAAATGATGTAACTTAGAAAAATAAATTGATCACTTTTTGGAAGGGAAAGATCATTTTACATTGGTTTAAAAATTCAGACCTCCCACTTGATGTAAGCCACTAATTATATCGACACTCACTACGTATAATCCCGTATCTGCAAACATTTTCCAAAACACGGTCGATATGAATTGGTTGATAGCTATTTCGGCTTCGCGCCATCGTCAGAACTATGTTTAAACAGAGTTTAGTTTATGTGACGTAGATGGTTTTAGATAACGTAAAGCCAAAATTGCCATCAACCAATATAATTCTTATAGAACTAAATACTTTGATATTTTTATGTTATTATAATGGAGCTCTATTTGCCAATTTAATCAATAATTATTAATGGAAGAATATGAGAGCAAAATATAATTCGAGCAAAGTATGGTTCATTCAAAAATAGTCCCTTTTAAAAAATCAGTTCTCAAATAATTTAAAATAAAACAATTTTGATATCGAAAAAAGAGTTTTTATTATCCATGCCGAATTTACACTCCGTGAAATTAATATATAATGATTAATGTGATGATAAGCTGAAAAGTAAAATACAGTTATCAAAATACACTAAATCCACCAAAGTCTACAATATTAAAGTTAATACCAATTTCGGTTATAGGAAAACACAGATCGTAAAATACCTGTAATTAATTAATTAGGAAACCGTCGAGGCATGAACTGCCTTTCATACCTTGCCGGAGAAGAGTGAAACAGACGTCCACCGATTGGTAGAATAACTCATAAAAATATCTATAGGCAATGTTATGATCTAGGTTAAATTGAATTATATTTCATCATTCAGGAACTAAGCCGAACCTAAGCTGGAGACGCAGAAAGATACTGGATACATATTCTGATAATACAGATAAATGTATTTGATTGCTGGAATATCTTTTTAACTCCAATAATTGGGACAGTGTAAAATTAATTGTGTTGTAACGGTTTTGTGTCTACCTGTGTAAATATTCAAGTGATTTCACTATTTCTGCAATTCATATTTTCCTGGGAAGTAGAAAGACAAGTTTATTCATTCCTGAGGGACTGATACCGGATGCATCACCAGGGACATTGGCAAATTTTTAATTTTGCTAAAAGAATCAAATTGGTTGAATCTACGTCCGAAAGGAAAAGGGAGTTAAATCTTAAACATTTAAAATGAGTTGAATATGCCAAAATAACTATGATGCATATATATGTAAAGGAGTGGAGACCTGTCAAGTCAATGCTGCTGCATGTGTAAATTTCAATTCTTTATTTCTTATTTTTTTTCTCCATAAAATAGTGGAACTAATACAAATTAAATGTATATTATTTTCATACATATCGATGGTGTTTTGGCCAATTGATGTATCCCTCAAAAAATACGAAAATGAGTTAATGATCGCATCTCACTTTAAAGACGACAGAGCAGGTCTCGGCCAAATGATGTAAATTAGAAAAATTAATTATCCTCTTTTTGGAAGAGAAACATTGTTTTACATTGGTTTTAGGTTTAAAAATTCTGATCTGGCCACTTGATGTAAGCCACTATTATATCGACAATCCCTACGTATAATACAGTATCTGCAAACATGATAATTTACAGGAGTGCATTTCAAAGATTCATAGCGCAGCGCAACTCACCATATAATGTTTTCGATAAAAACAGTTTTTACTCTCTCCTAAACAATTTCAATGGTTACATTAATCGGCCAAAACACCATCGATATAAAGCATGCCAACAAGAATTGACAGTTAAAACCAAAAAAGTGAGTAAACTTCACTTTGAAACTTTCATCTTATTTTTTAGAAAATTCTCAATTGCGAAAATCTTGTTTTGGTTCTCTTGAAAAGTATCAATTTTAGACATAACACCCTTTTCCTTTCGCACACAGAAATAGTCGATTCTGTAAACTGACTTCTCAATTTTCATACAAGCCTGAAAAATGGGTTACCAATTGCAGCTCTATAGTATTAAAAATAGTCAATTATGCTGTTCAGCTAAACAGGTCAAATTTATTCAACTCTACTCACCCTAGAGACTTTAGTTTGGGACAACAGTTTAACTTATTAAATATTTAGGATAAAATACGTTAAAACCCTTGATTCGAGAATTTCTGTCTCTGAAAGATACTCTAAGCTAGATGGAAAGAGCTCAAGTCTTCTAAATAATAAATACATCTAGACACACTTTATTAATTATTAAGGATTAGATGTTCGTAGGGTTTTGTGGCTTATTCAATAGTTCCGAACATGACTAAGCGATGGGTGGGGTCGAAGTGTCGTAGCCTTAGTTATACCAATATAATTCATTGAGTGAATGGGTCTACGCAAAAAAAGTGAGGAATAAACAATGTTCTTTTTTTAGGTATGGCAATCTTTTGAAAGATTCGAATGTATTTGTTGTGGTACTCTTGGGTCGTTCCATTACGGAAGAGTTCTTTTGTTTATTTTATTAATTTGCATGCGTCTTAAGATTATGATTATATATATGAATCACTACGTGCATTGATAAGGTCAAAAGTAAAATTATTATTGAAAGGCTAGTGTATTAAAGGTCAACTTTCCCGTTACAGGCTTCGATAAATTATCAACGAAATTGCAACTGACATTACAAAGAGTTTAAAGAAGTCATTGAGTTACTTTATAATAGAGACGCCCAAAGCTTGATCTAGTGTTATGAGGCCATGTCATGTTTGAACATAGATGAAGTTAGGTACACATACCATATCATTGTGAAATGAGTCGACAAATATCAGATAAGCAATTTTGAAAATATTATGGCTTTTGAGTTTATGCAAGAAAGGGAATAACTGTGTGCAGAACAAAAAATTAACCAGTCTATGTCTATTTAATAAAAATCATTTTTTTTCTTCTGCAGAACACAAATATTCCTTTCATTTGGAATCAAAAGCTACAAAAATCTTCAAATTACAAAGTGGACCCAATTTGATATTGATAGCTGAGATACAGCTGAATCAAAATAACAAGACAGATTTTATTCACAATTCTCTGTGGCAAGATAAACAGTAAATATTTATAAACAGTTTGAATTGTGGTAAGGTAAAATGGTTAAGATTTTTTAATGAAAAATATGCAGTGTAAGAGACAATATTAACAAAAATATATAATTTCATTTGACCACAAAACAAACGAATTACGAGATCTAGAAGTGATCCTTCGACAAACTTTGTTGAACTGTTTATTTGTTTGTAGCAGGAAAGTTGACGAATGTTCATGGATGATAATGAAATTATGCTCACCGTCCGGTGTCCATTATCCACTATCCAAAGAGAAGAATTTAAAAGTGTTCCGGTGGTTCGCAGTATAGAGAAAAATTGCCGCCGAACTCTTCATGATTTCGCCGAAATAAACTGAATTAATAATTGTCAAAAGTGATCCTTTCAAGGCTCAACGAATGCGAATCGACAGTGTCACTGAAAAGCGGTCCCACGTCGATCCGGTCCGAATCGAAATATCATCCAGAGTACTAGCTCGTCGGGCAAGTTAATTTAATTTCACTTTTATTTTAAAGTTTTAAGCTCTGGCAACACATGTCGGCAGTTTAAAAAAGGAACGGATCTGTCCGAGCGTTTTGAATCTATCGACCGCCCGCTTACTGCGGCCGGTCCGATACACTTGTGAAACGGGGCCTGCCAATTTTCCCGCCGCAGCGGTGAAAAGTTTTTAACGTTCGGGAATCCATCCTCGGTGGCTCACGACAACGGTCCTCTGATTACTATTTATTCCTATCCTTCCGAGCGGAATCCCGTGAGAGGTCCTTTTAAATCCCGGGGCAATCCATCACGAATGTCCCTGGATCCTGACAATCCCGAAGGTCCTCCGAGCGTCCGTGCAAAGTAACAAAACAATCCGTATCCTTCCGCGCAGTGTCCCGAGCGGGAGGCAAAGAGGGAGAGAGTCCACATCGTAATGGGCATTAACATCCTAATTCAATTTCTCCAGATTAATCCAGAAAGACAAATCCCTTCGGTCAATCGGTATCCTTAAATATCCATTCCTTATTCCTTCCTTCCGGACGTATCATACATATGAACAGAAAAAAATACATTAGTCATATTCAGAGATTGGTTTTCTTTTTTATGTTTTTAATCAGAAAGTTACAATACATTCTTAGTTTACAAATAAAGACAATTCGGATGCTCCAAAAAGTAATGTAGTTTCATCATGTCGGTGGGTTCATCAAGCTAACAATCATATTTTGAAGAAAGTATCACCATATTTGATTTACTGTTAAAATCAGTCAAAAAGGGCATGTCAAAATTGAATCATTTCTATTCAAGATGCTTTGGTAAGAAAATAGTTCCTTTGACAACCACTTCTATCTTTGGAACATCCGAACGTTTTAAACTTATGTTTCACTTAAAAAAAAACATTAATTATTATTAAAAAAGAAACGAAAATTAAAAACAAAATAATTTGAAAATAGATTATATCAATCAATTTATTTTTAGTATTAGATTAACAGATATTCCTTAACTTGTGGCAATTGTCAAAAAGTAAAAAAAAATCAATTATGGCAATAAGTATTAATATCTCTATATTACTTAATGCTCCAGATAAAAATTACATATAGATTAAAATGGTATGCATTAAACAAAAAAAAATATATCGATGGCCTAGTTCCATAGTTATACAACTAGAAATTGGTAGTTTTGAGATATGGCCGATCAAAGTTTTGACTCATCCAAACTGACACATGTAAAAAGTGATGGCTTATTATTTGTATTAAAGGTTGTTTCTTTATGGAACGCCACGATTCACAAAAATATATCTATACGATATTTCAATATGTATGTATATCGAAGTGAGAAATTTTTTAATTTTGCTAATTTCCATCTGCCTTTAGAGAGAACACCTGTACATTTTACAAGCTGTACTTTTGTGAAACTGTAGAAGAGCGGTGTTCGAGTATAATGGCTAACTTAATTCAAAACATCAAATTTATCGTCCTATGGGCCTATGGGCCTATGGGCCTATGGACCTATGGGCCATCGATATATTATAAGTTGAAAATGGCAATTCGCAGATAGTATAAAGTGTGTCAAAAGTCTAAACCCAGTTGCGTTGGTGAATATGCCTTATTGCAAAGTATGTACTTTATGGATTCAAATCAAACGTGGACAGACCCACGATAAAAGCAAATAGTATCTTTCCGAGTTGTAGAGACACGTTTTAAGGAATAACTGTATTGTTCAGTTAACATTATAAACAAAAAAAAAATAAACTTAAATTAATACAAATATTGACTTGCGATTATCGAGCCACTCAACGGTCACCCATTCGAACAATTAACAATATGACAAAATCATCTTTAAACACATTACATTTAGGCCTATTATTGCATTAAATACATTAGAAATTTACAACGCCAGTTTGTAAACAGGCTGACGGCGCGGCGCCACCGTCTATGCGGTGTTTGAAAAATCTCACATAAATCGTTTAGTTCAAAATTTCGCCACACGCCCAGTTACTGTGTATTGATGAAAATAAATTGATGCGAGGATAATTGCGTGATTTAGTGACTCAATCATCGGTTAAGTGCGTCAATTGATTTGGATAAATACAAAAATATTATTTATACTGTATTGTTTTACAACGAAAAAAAGCTGCAATGCGTTTCGATTAGCAATCAAGATCGATAGCAACTCAAC
The DNA here is from genome assembly GCA_022494535.1 of Himalopsyche phryganea. Lineage (NCBI taxonomy): Eukaryota > Metazoa > Arthropoda > Insecta > Trichoptera > Rhyacophilidae > Himalopsyche > Himalopsyche phryganea. The sequence continues at coordinate 3,341,934 of JAGVSL010000039.1, forward strand.
GATAATTATTTTTATTCAATCAACTGTTTTTGCTGTGAGTTTTTTTGTTTAGCATATTTATTTTTAAATATAACGAAACCACTTCAGAAGAATTATTACAATAAAGATTATTCATACAAATCAGTGAAACACTTAAATCTTACAAGCTATCAAAACGGTGAACAGAAAAAATAAACAGAGGAATGGTCAATAATGGTTACTTTACTCTCCAAAATATTTTCACACGCGTCAAACTACCCCATTTAAAAAAAAAAAATCCCCACCTACACCTAATTACAAAATGGCATAACTCCGATGCTACATAAACACATAAGAGGGAGTAATAATACATACCACCTGACAAGACGGTGTTTTCGTCTTAACTATATTAAGTTTAATTTTCATTCAGTAAATAAAAATTCACCTAAGCACGTCAAGGTTGATTGATGACTCTCATCCAAACACAAAATATCATCATTAGAAAGTGTCACCAATGGCCACTACGTAATTTATTATTGTATTTACATGAAACGTATGTTTTTAGACATTTAATAAGCCCTATCAGCATGAGATGGCCACACCTATGAGTTGAAACGCCCGACGGAGCCGATGTATCATATAGACACTTCTTACGTATAATCCCGTATCTGCAAACGTGACATTTTACAGGAGAGCATCTCAAAGTTTCAAAACGGGGTTGCAAAGTAGCGGCTGCAACTGTCTTCTTCAAAATTGGAACAGTGCTATTATTTTAAATCTAGTTTCTTATAATAAAGCTTTGCTGAAAAGTTTTTAGTTTTTGAAATATTACAAGTACAACATTCGACTTTGGATTTTAGGTAAAGGCTTTCGTATAAGTGGCTAGTTACGTATCTATATTTTATGAAAAAAACGGTAAACTAGGTACTTTTCTCAAAGTTTTTTTAAGCCTACCTATAGAACTGAGTAGATAACATAGGCAACGAAAATGCAAAAAACATTGATGTTTATTATTTAATTTTATTACAATATGATTCGTAAATGTTTGCAGCGATAGATCAGCTCTGTGAGGCTTTTGAACAAATCCTTCCGAGGCTTAAAAAGTAATTGAATCCGACTTTCCTGTGATTACCGATAACACTGAAGAATTAACTTGACAACCAGTTTAAAGCTCGTACTTAAAAATTCAGCAATTTGAATTGTAAGACATTGCATTTCTTTTGAAAAGCAGTTTTAACCTGCATCTAGTATTTATTGATGTATCGCATACGCCAAGGATGGGCAAACATTTGGTTGAAAAGCCACATAATAAATTAAAAATGAACAGCAGACCGTGAGTAAAATACTATTTATAGATATCGAATGCGTTGTGGACAATCGATGTAATCCTCAAAAAATACGAAAATTAGTTAATGATTGGATTTCATTTTAAAGACGACAGAGCAGGTCTCGGCCAAATGATATAAAGTAGAAAAATAAGTTTACCACTTTTTGGAAGGGAAACATCATTTTATATTAGTTTTAAGTTTAAAAATTCTGACCCGGCCACTTGATGTAAGCCAGTAATTATATCGACAATCCCTACGTATAATCCCGTATCTGCAAACGTGAGAATTTACCGGAGTGCATTTCAAAGAATCGTAACACAACTCGCCACATAATGTTTTCGGTAAAAACAGTTTTTACTCTCTCCTAAACAATTCCAACTTTGGAGGTTACATCAATTGGCCAAAACACAGTCGACATACATTATTTATTATCATGAAAAGGCAATTTCGACATAAAAAATAAGTGATTCTCTAATAATCAACATTTCAATGAGACGAATGGGCCGCACAAATGCTTCAGGCCATACAGTTTGCCCAGGCCTGGCGTACCCGGTATAATATACGCTACGTGACATCAATTTAGGTTTCCCGACATTCCATTACCAATCCCAATGGTACTTCGATGTACGATTCTTCGACATAAAGAAAAGGAATCGACGCCGGCTATCTAAACTATTTTGCAGAGACTTGTACGTAGCAGTGTTGGAGTTTGTAATACATACACTTGGCTGTTGGCATGTGACGGTGTGGGTGTGATGATGGTGTTGGTGGTTTAGAAATTGGAGCGGGAGCGAGAGCGCGATCGGCTGTAGACGCGGCGGACCGGCGTGTACCGTGGTGAGCTGCGACGCGACGAATACGACTGAGACCTCGATCGGGACCTGTCAAAAAAAAAAAAAACAAGAAAACGTTTATTACAATTCATTTTCTGATTTAATCCTCTCAGATATCCAAGTATTTGCTCTAAGTAAAAAGTTTTAAAATTACATATATAATATTTTGCATATGAAAACAAATTTAAAAAAAAATTGGAAACTACTTGAACCCTTCAAGCCTGGATTACATTCACAGCACGCGGATAATCAGCCACTCCTAGGAACGGGCACGGAAATCATGCCCTCTTCTATCATTTATAATAGCAAAAGTTCAGCGATTTCAAATAACTTAGGTTCTATGAAGATTAGATTAAAGTTTTATTTATGAATATTTTTTATCGTATTTCTTTTAATCCAAAATAAAACCGTTGAATGTTAAAATTATCATTTTTCTTAAAATATGTAATTTGGAAAGATACCAGTGTTTTCAAATTTGATACCGTTGATATATAACACAAATTATATCGGGGGATTGGTGAAAAAAAAAATGTATGCTGCATTAACGACATTTAGGGGAGCCACTGCCCAGGAGTAGTGCTTTGCACTTAAGTGTACAGACAAGCCATTCGTCTAGGTTGAAGTGTACTCACTCTATACCGCAAATTATTGTTTGCTTGGTATCGACCATTGGAATAAAGGGCAGTCAGATGATAGTTTACCTGTATTTATCTTTATCACCGCTGCCATAACGATTACTGCTGCTGCCGCCTCCGTAGTCTTCTTTAACCCTGATATATGACACCTCACCCTGGAGACAAAAAATTAAATTCGTTACAAATTGTATGATAAGAAAAACAGGGAATCAAATCAACCTGTAAAATCTATTTGCGCAAAGCATCAACAAAAAGCTCAAACAATTGCAATTATTTGGAAGGAATTGGAAAGCTTTGAAAAGGCGAAGATTTTTCAGTTTACAATTTAGTAGTTGGCGCCTTACGAAATTTACAGTATCGTTAAACTGAGCTTCGATAGCAAAGATAAGAGAACGGACTGACCAGCTCCTTTGGATATCCTAAGCTAAAATGGACGATGGATCTAGCTTGGGAAACCTGAATCCCGCCTGTCTCCTCTTCATACCGGAGGGCAACCAATGAACATAGATAAGATGTACTCAGTAAAGCTACGAAGCACTGGAATCACTCAAAGAGACGGACGGATGATAGAAAATCTTTGATCAGTACTTCCAATCATACTTAGTCCAAATAGGGTTCGAAAATGGCATAAAAGAAGAATAAAGACCATCTCGAAAACCCTTGAAACTTGTTGGGTGCTGAAGACTAAGGATGAAACGTGAAACAGAAACACCTGTTGCTGTTAACTAGGTGATGAAACTATTTATGTATAACGGTTAACGTAAATGAGTTGAAAGCCAACTTAGTTTAATTTTGAAAATGTTATTTATTCCTCATAAAAATAAATTTAGCGCGAAGAATTAAATAACCGCGGTAGCTAAAATAATATTACATCACAGGTGAATATTATCCATTGAAATCAACATGCAAACTTGCAAATGTCGCAAATCCTTAACAGAAAATATTTAAAAGAATAAACATCCATGCAGTAAATATATTTTTATTGAATTCAGTACAATGAAACCTCGATACAACGGACATCGAATATAACGAGATAAATTTCCAGTCAGATTTGAGCATTTTTAAAACATCTCATTATTGGTATTCACGCTTAAAGCCAAGAGTATTAGCATGTGATCGCTGCAGCAGTTTAACACGTGCCAGTCGACGGTCTTCTGTGAGCTTTTACTTCAGATTTTACACATAAATCTATATTGAGTTCATCTGTAGGCATATATGATACTATTGACATTGATTTCAAGAGAACAATTATAAATAGTATTTTTTGTTCATTATTTTATGGCTAAAGATTTTTCTAAATTACGTAGGTTTAAAAAAAATTGCCAAAAATCACTGATGGATATGTACTATATCGACAGTATATGTTTTAAAAACAAAACACAATTTGTTCTTCCAAATTTGTAAAAATAAAATGAGTTTAAAAAACAAAATTTCAGATATCTTTTGGATGCTCCTCGCCGATATTCATTCCCAATTTATCATGTACTGTTTATAATATTGATTACATATTTAATATTCCATAAATTGTAGATATATGTAGTTCACAACTTTCTTTTCATTTAATATTAAAAAGCTACTTTGACTAATGAATATTTATGAATTATTTTACTGATTTTAAATGTGGCTTAAATTTTGATTTCAGGTTAGTATTTATTGATTTGTAAGAGGTTCTTAACATTTTAATAATTGCAGAATATTTAATTTCGTTTATATATTATATTTTGTTTGATTACCTGTAAATTCTAATTATAGTTTGTAATTATTAATTAATTTTGTATAAATAACCATGTTATGATTTTTATCGATCAGTTGATAATGCTCGCAATGAGCGAAACCGATCCAGAAGTAGTAGTACAAACAAATTGTGTTTTATTTTTAGAACGTAATGCCTTTCCACCAAGAATTGACAGTTAACACCTTTACAGTACTACATACGTGATGAAATAGTGATATTTTAATCGAAATTATGAGTCTGGCAAAAGATAAATAGACAAATGGAAAGATAAATAGAAATGTCGATGAAAATATAAATAACACTTCGCAGGATTATCAAAAGATATACTTTTCAAAAAATGGGATTTATCGGCTTCACAAGAAAGTTGAAGATATATAATAATATCGTTTGATAGTGGTGCACATGGCAGAAATAAACTCATTTCTTTTTGGCACATGTTCAATTTTGTCGATGAAAATATATTAACGTTGACGTTTTGATGTTTTCACGATTCATTCATACTGCTATCTGTCCGTTATATCTACGTGATTACCTTTTGATGTTGGGAATAATTTATGAGTATCATATTTAAATCAGTTTGTTAACAAGATGATGTGGACAGAATACCATATATCAGCAATTCCCAACCCGGTGTATGCGAAAAATAAATCAATAATGGCGGACGCGCTGACAAGGCACAGTCTTCTGTCTTATAGTGAGGTAAATAGAGAAAATATTTAGAAAACAATACCCAGAGTTCGTCGCTGAAAATGTCCACCTCTCTAGGCAATGCATTGATCAGAAGAGCGGCCCTTGCAACTGGTGACTCAAATGACTGACGCGAAGAACAAGTTTTAAGTTTAAAAATTGTTTGGTTATGGTTTCGGCCACGTAGACAAAAATTGGGAGCATGTGAGTTGATAGTCTTGAGAATTTCAGGATTATAAACTCGTCCCCGAAGAAGAAGAGAGATCTTCAAGAGAGTGAAACAATAGCATTCCCAAAATAAATTTGGTTATATATCGGTTCAGTTCCGACTTTCGGTTCCGCTCCGAGTGATTAATTTTTAGATGTTTTTATTTGTATGACACATTTATTTTCTACCATAATTTAGAACGTTTTATGGTACTCGGTGATAACCCGGTGCCACGCTCCAAAACCAATGGTTATGCTGCACCTAGCGATGCGAGGCTGGGGAAAAAACTGGGTTTTTACCCGGGTAAAGACCCAGGTTTAAGCCCGGGAATAAACTCACATGTGAAAATTAGGAAAAAACAATTTTAATATTAATGAAAACTGTATATCATTTTTAGCATTCGGTAATGCTTATTTTAAAAGTGGGGCATTTTTTATGTATGCATATATTGTCGCCCCAAATTGAAGGTTATAGTAAGTTATTAGTTTGGTGTTTAAGATTGAAGTTTAGTTATCTATGGATGAAAGTAAGGAACTTTAGTCAATATCGGATCACGTATGACATCTATGTATACTTGATCCGAATATAACACAAAATATTTACAGAGACGCTCATGATTTTATGTATGAAGTTAAGATCGGTGTTAAACACATATTTATGTTTTAAGGTGTGAACCGTCAATTCTTGGTGGAAAGGCATTATATTTTAAAAAATAAAACACAACTGATCAGTTGATAATGCTCGTGATGAGCGAAACCGGTCCTGATCATTATAAACATGTGGAAGTAGTAAAAACGAATTGTGTTTAATTTTTTTTAAACATATTTATGTATATTGTGCACCTGGACTCAATATGTTGACAAAACGATGAAAAATATCATATTTAACAGTTTATTCCCACTCAGCTGCACCACATGGCTTAGGCCATAAACTTTAAAAATAATGTATCATAAATTATAAGAATTATGTGGAGATGGGCCTACAACAACTGGTGTGGGGAGTATGATCATTTTCACTCGCGTGTTTGAACATTTACCGAGCCAAAAAAAGACGATCTTTTTTTCAATTTCAGGTTGATAGCCAGAGTCATTGAGGCCATTTAAGAAACAACGCTTTCCTTTCGCTCCTTCACAAGCCACTCACAGTCTCCAGTTTCACAATGAGCAAAAACTGTAGCATAATGTTGATTACACACTAAAATAACAATGATATATAAACAATATTCAGTTGATATGAATAATTCTACCTCTTCTCCGTGACCGTCAACCGATGGATGAGATGGCCAATATTATTATAGGATGACATAACTTAATAGTCTTACCTCGTGTGATCTGAACCTCGAGTCGTCCAATTTTTTTACCGCGTACTTCATGTCTTCGAGGCGGAGAAATTCTACCACGCCGGTGCCGTCTTTGAAAGCGTCAGCGAAGCAAACGTCTCCGGCCTCACGCATATGATCCTTCAAGTCTTGCCACGAGCCGGAATTGGGGAGACCTTTGGACGAATGTGAGATTGAAATAAAAAAATATACAACATAAAGCATATTACTTAATCTGACATAACACTAAAGTAAACTCACATACAAAGTGTAATGACAATATTGTAAAATATAAAATTAATGTTATAAGGGAAATTACTCATGGTTTATAAGGTAAAGGGATGAAACATAAAGATTGGACTGGGGCAGGGATTGTAATATAAATATATATGAGCATTAATTAAAAGTGTGAATCATATAAAGAGTATAATTGTGAAGCCAAATAACTGAAGAGAACTTCTAAATTTGATTGCTTAAAATAACAAACTTTCCTAGAAATGTCCTTTCTTGTCACAATCAAGTGGGCAAAACTGTTTTACGACCAGCCAATACAAATTTATTATAACAATAATTTTACCTGTGACAAGTACTCTGAACTCGGATCGTTTAGCAGGGGGCCCTCTGCCGCCTCTCTGTCCTCCTGGGGTTCTCTCATTGCGTCCGCCTCCCCTTCCACCCGGTCCACCTCCACGAGGGAATTCCACTCGGAGGCGGTAGCCATCATAGTCGTAGCCGTCTCGGGCCCTGACTGCGTCATCAGCGTCCCTAAAATTCAGATAAATGTTAATCTTTAATATCATTTACAAGTGAAAATAAAGGTTAAGCTTTACTGTGGGTTTTCAAAAATGGCCATGATGAAACATTTCAAAAGACTTTTTTTAATGAAAACTGTTTGCTACTAATACTAAGTCTATTTCGAAAGACAATAACTAATAGTATGCGCTCTCTACTCCGAGTTATGAGGATCGTGTACGGTGTGGGTGTGGGTATGGTATGGAAAAAACGAAAATAATGTCAGTATGCTAAAAAAGGAAGTGTCGATACAACAGAGGCTTACATCAAGTGGCCGGGTCAGAATTTTTAAATCTGAAACCAATGTAAAATGATGTTTCTTTCCAAAAAGTGGTCAATTTATTTTTCTAATTTACATCATTTGGCCGAGACCTGCTCTGTCGTCTTTAAAATGAGATTCAATCATTAATGCATTTCCGTATTTTTTGAGGGTTACATTAATTGGCCAAAACACCGTCGATATGCTAAATAGAACTTCTTAAAATAAAGCATAGCCAATTTCCATAACCAATTTTCTATAAACTGCATTGTATTTCCTTTAAACTGTTGTTTCTTTCCGCAATTATCGTTTTTGGCAGCATTAAGTAATTTTTCAGCCAGAAAAAGAACAGCTTGTTGTAGGCATATTTACTATTTCAAACCATTAAATGGTTCGAGCGTGTTTTGAAAATGCTGTGTAAGAATGCAACTGCCATTTTCATTTGTGGCAAACGTCAGATATCATTGTGATCATCACCAGTTCACCATACAATTCTGTTTCAACAATCAGCATGTTTTAGTAATCCCGTTGCAGTGAACAGAGGGAAGTGGCGCGACCTTGTGTTTGGGTTATTCTTCAAAATTGGATCAAAGGTCAAGGGGAAGACGAAACCCGGGCCGTATATGACAAGATATGAAATGACATGGAACTAGGACATCCAATCCCGGACCCCTTTCCTGATCCCGGGATTGAAATTGTCAAAAAAAAAATTGTAGGTAATATGTACCACGATAAACCAAATAAATGAAGCCACGGAAAAACATAAAAATCCTCATACAAAATAAAAATAAAACCACATGAAAATGAATTTGCAGTTCATACAAAATAGGAGGATATGTAGGTATGTTCCTAAAAACGCATAAAAGAATACCTAGGTACCTATACGATGATTTTATTTATTAACTAGGTATCATAATATGAATACAAAATATAATTCAAAATTATAATAATTGTGAACACATGCGATCACACAAAAAATGTTTGTAAAATATGTTGGTACCTAGGTATCTTCATAATTATGCAAGAAGTATTTGCAAGCAGAATCTTGCGCGCTTATTTTCTTCGATTGTTTTGTATTTTATTAGTAACTAGCTGAACCCGGCATGTGTTGCAATGCCCCTTTTTTTGTTAATTGAAGAGCCTTCGCATATACATATTTTTTTTGGTTTTTACACGAATAAGTTTAAAAATAAAAAATAATTCAAAGTCACTATGTTTATTGAAGTGCTTTTGCATACACAATATTCTTTGTTTTTCCGTCTGGTGCGTACACGAATAAAGCAGAAGGTTTTCCAACGCGTGAGCAGGCCACATACAGCTGCCCATGTGAGAAACATGGATTTGCCAAGTTTAGTCCACACACTTGTAGCGATTGTCAGCTATAACAATCGCCACTTCATCAATTGTTGGTGCATTGTACTGTCTTTCGTGTTGGCCAACAGGTGTTTTGTTTGCTCTAACTTTGTAGTCATCACATGGCATTTGTTCAAGCGCAGTTCTTAACAATCGAATTAATTCGTTGTGTTGATCTAAAAAAAGTTTGTAAAGCAGCGACAATTTCTCGTTTAGTGCCCGTATTGAATTGACAACGTTGATCGATTTGTTCTTCAGCGTTTCCCATGAAATAAATATGGAGAAATTTGTGTTCTGCGTTTGGCAGTGGTAGAAGTGAGCCTGCACGATGATAAATTTGCCCTTGCACTTTAAAAGTTGGCATGTAATTATCACGCACGATATTTGTTGCACCGAAAGATGTCATTTGGAAACATGAATTATACTTGCGTATGCTATTTAAGAAATGTTTCGATTGGCTTGTGTCACCTGATACCAACATTGATAATGGTTCGGGTGGTGAATGTAATTCTGGCAATTTCACTTTTCCACCCACACAACATATTCCTGGTGGTTCATTTTTAAATTTGAGGGCACTGCAATACACGCATAATTTATCCATTTTTCCAATAAGCACACTTTTATGAAGACTATAATCATAATTAGCGTCGTAATGAAATGCACCAAGATTTAAATCAGCTTGGAGTGTTAGTCTGGATTGAGCATTGCGTACTCGATCGGTTTCCAATCTTGCATTCCGTTCATCATTTGCTTCACACGTACGTACTTGAGCTATGCGTACTCGTACAGTTTCCAGTCTTGCACTATGTTTATCATTGGATTCACACGCACGTACTTGCACTACGCGTACGCGTTCAGTTTCCAGTCTTACACTACGTTCACCATTTGATTCACACGTACGTACTTGAGCTATATGTACTCGTTCAGTTTCCAGTCTTGCACTACGTTCATTTGATTCAGATTTACGGGCTTGAGCTTTGCGTACTCGTTCAGTTTCCAGTCTTGCACTACGTTCATTTGATTCAGATTTACGGGCTTGAGGTTTGCGTACTCGTTGAGTTTCCAGTCTTGCACTATGTTCATCATTTGATTCAGATTTACGGGCTTGAGCTATGCGTACTCGTTCAGTTTCCAGTCTTGCACTACGTTCATCATTTGATTCAGATTTACGGGCTTGAGCTATGCGTACTCGTTCAGTTTCCAGTCTTGCACTACCTTCATCATTTGATTCAGATTTACGGGCTTGAGCTTTGTGTACTCGTTCAGTTTCCAGTCTTGCACTATGTTCATCGTTTGATTCACACGTACGGGCTTGAGCTATGCGTACTCGTTCAGTTTCCAGTCTTGCACTATGTTCATCATTTGATTCAGATTTACGGGCTTGAGCTATGCGTACTCGTTCAGTTTCCAGTCTTGCACTACCTTCATCATTTGATTCAGATTTACGGGCTTGAGCTTTGTGTACTCGTTCAGTTTCCAGTCTTGCACTATGTTCATCGTTTGATTCAGATTTACGGGCTTGAGCTTTGTGTACTCGTTCAGTTTCCAGTCTTGCATTATGTTCATCGTTTGATTCACACGTACGGGCTTGAGCTATGCGTACTCGTTCAGTTTCCAGTCTTGCACTACGTTCATCATTTGATGCAGATTTACGGGCTTGAGCTTTGCGTACTCGTTGAGTTTCCAGTCTTGCACTATGTTCATCATTTGATTCAGATTTACGGGCTTGAGCTTTGCGTACTCGTTCAGTTTCCAGTCTTGCACTATGTTCAGCGGTCAACTGTTTTTTGTATATAATGATACAAAAAAACAATAAATTGTCTGTTCCTGTCCGCTCGCGAAATATGAGTGTGAGAGAAGACAACACATATATAAATTATGTTAAAAATATATAAATCGAACATACCTAGACACTCTGCCGCCGGACACGATGTTATAATTTGCATTTTATATTTCATCGGAGATAAGAATAAGAAATTGCATTTTAATGGGATTCCGAAATCCCGGATCAATTAGTCAATACCGGGATTTCGGGATCCCGGATCCCGAGATTGGAAGCCCTACACGGAACCACCGAATTGGAAACGATTCGAAAGAGTGTGCACGTAAATAAAACATTTAGATAAAAATATCCAGTTTTCTGAATTACTATCTCATGCATTTAGTTCAAATCATTACTGAAACCTGTTTTATCACAATTTTGACGTAAAAATATTTCAGATAGGTATCAAAAGATAACGTAATTATGCTATCCGGTACAAAGTCCTATATCCGTAAAAAATACATATATGGGCATAAAAACGGTATTTAATTGTCATTTACATATAACTTACACATATTTTGCATTATATATATCAATTTAAATAGATCGGCAACCATCACAACAGTGTCTTTAATGAGCAACGGTTTCCATAACAATCTATAGGTAGCTAAAGCATATCAAAATATTACCCAGGATTCGGATATGACGATTCTGGGTGCCATTGAAATAAATAAATATAATGTGTCACTTACCGGGCGTCTTCGAATTCCACAAAGGCAAACGGTGGGCCTCTTCGGTTTTTCAGGTCGACAAAGGTAACTTTGCCAAACTTGTAGAACAGATCTTGGATGTCTTTGGTTCTGATATCGGGCGGCAAATTTCCAACGTAAATTCTACACTCATTTTTGCTACGGCTTCCTCCACCGTCGCCGCCGCCGCTTCGTTCACCGGACATTGTTTTAAAACAGAAAGAAAAGCCAATTTAATACACACAACACTTTCTACTGCAGGAATCCGGCCGCGATAAGATAACGTTGAAGAATTACAAAATGGCGTACACATGATGCCAATAATGTTTATGGCCAGCAAAATTTTAATAACTTCCCTAATATTTAGAAATGTAGGTATGGGAATAAAATTCTAAAATAAATTATTATTTCTTTTACGAATTCAGTAGTTTTTTATTATAATAGTTTTCTTCCAGAACAACCTCAATATTAACTTCATAATATATATATTTCAAAAACACATATTCACTGACATGTCAAACTGTAATCGTATTAATTGTAAGCTAAAGCAAAAGTAGTTGTTAACTTATTGCTCTCAATACATTCCATTTTAAGGATCATGTACGTGGAACTTTAGGCATCACAGGCATCATGCAACAGATATCTATAAATCAATTAAAAAGGCAATTTATGAAACTGTTCCGGACTGGGACTCAAGACTGTGAATGTCGTACGTCCGCAACCAAAACTAATAACGTTGACCACTCGTCTGTAGATCCATATTAGCCCCATATAGATCCATATTCAATCACAGTGTCTAATAGCTACATCAAGTTGTTTTATATAGGTATAAATATAAACATTTGTAGAAAGATCAGAAAAACAATGTTTTTTTAGGTCTTTTATTACAAAAGAAACAAGGTAAACAGTAGTCATTACTAAAGTTTTTTTTATTTAAAAAGCAATTTTTCACAATTGCTTTCAATTTTACTTGATTTATTTACATTTAAGTTAGGTATCAGAAATAGTTAAATTTTCGATCCATGTTTGTACAAGTAAGCCGTAGGTAAAAACACACTTAGTATCAAAGTGTTGCTAGTTTTTTGTCTTGAAAGACGCATCTGAAAGACGATTTACCGAACCCGACCAATGGTAGATTTGCAGTTATCAAAATTCATCTTATTGAAGATTGTCCGCGAAGTGAGGAGCCTTATAAATTTCAAGTCAAGTTTCACCGTACTTTTGCAGATTCCCCGTGTCGATCGAAAGATCTAGTGAATTTATACATTAATATCTCGAATTAGGGCGGTAAGTTGATTTCATATTACATTTTTATCCATTGCGGTCATCGTCGGCATTCAATATTCCTTCCAAAATTCTTCACATTCGTTCTAGAAATGAACACGATTTCAATGTATTTAGATATTGACAAAGCGTTGTCTAGGCGATAAAATACATCGGAGATCTGGATGGCGAAATTTGACCTAAAATAAAGGTGATTTTTGTCTTTCATCCCTAAAATTTTTCACCATTTCCCCGTGTTTTTTCTTTCAAAATATTTGATGACAGAATTGAACGTTAGCGCAACTGTCAGAATTCTCACGCGAAACAAAACTACGTGTGACATTAATAGGTAACAATTAAATAGGAGACATGTCGCTAATCCTGATGAATTAATTGGTTTTCGTTTTGTGTTATCATTTCATGTTGTTCAATCGGGCATTTTGTTTGAAGGTAGAATCCAGTCAGCGGCTGGGTCACATACATTTTTACCGCCTACTCATTATTCCCACTACCGGTAACGTGCACATTTTTTTTATTTCGAAAAAGAATTTTGCAATTTATTTAAACTGATTTACCTACAATATAAATCTTTTCACCGTTTTACAACCTATAAGATATATGACCTTATTTTTTTTCGAACTACGCAAATATAATATACACAAAATTGTGCAAATTTTGCAATTGTTTTAAATAACCCTTGTCTATTAACCCTGTTGTGTCCACGGAATTTTGCGATGTATTTGTGATAAAAATAGTTGATTTTTAGCGGATACTTCGCGACAATTTTTTTTTAAATCATATCCGCTCCCAATGTAGAAGCATGTAGCCTCCTTATGGAGGTATTTCAAAAAAAATTCTATTAAAACTGCTTGTTACTTAGAAGCTCAGTCTCTGTTTTTGTACAAGAGTAGGGGTAGAAGGATATAACTAGAACAGGACTAGTGATTGACTAATCGCTATTACTGTGCCCTATTTTTAGGACCAGATGGGTGGGATGGTGTCCATGCCTTGCAACAGACGTCCATAAATGAATTTATGAAAATCCTTTCTGGGATTCAAACCTGCGAGATCCGTAACCGAAGCCAGCGGCATTGAACAATGCACCACGGACCTGATTTTTTCTTTCTTAATAAATTAATTTATCAAAATTTTCGATGGATTCTGCAGTAACTTTGAAAAAATTCACCTTCATTATAAAATTAAAATTGATCGATAATTATTGTACTGTACCATTTCTATTTACAAATTATTGTTTTCTTCATATTTGATTGTTGGGGAGCTTTGAAAACTAAAAATCTATAGAAAATCTTAAATCTTTACCAAAAAATATTGGGATTCGCGATGTGGTGTATAAGTTCAATCAACGCATCTTTTGAATATGAATACATAGCAACATGACTACTGTTTTTTTTTCTAATAAAGAAGAAAGAACCTTTTTGAATATGGCGACGAATTTTCGTCATAATATTTAATTCGCATAAATTATCAGTTTCATTGATTCAAATGTTTGGTTTTTTTGCTATTTATATATTCGCAATTCAATTTCCTAGAAAATTGCATTCGTTTTCGCAGTGTTTAGTAAATTTTCTACTCGAAAACAGTAACTTCGAATTCACTATTACAACTATTTGCCTTTCAAGGATAATAGTGAATATAGTCATAACTACCAAAATTAGTCTATATAATGACAATATCTGCAAAATATAAATTCCAACAATATTTTATAGGCCTAGCCAAAAAATCTTTAATACCGGCTTATGAATCTTTGACAGTTATTTTTTCGACAAAATTTCGAAAAAACCAAGATATTCCTTGTTTCTATAGTATTGAAGACTATTCTTGTTTTGTTTTTATTTTCTGATTACTAAATGAAGATAATTTTAAATAGTTATCTGCACATTGCAAATAATGTTTTGCTGTATTCAACAAGAGGTCAAAATTGTCTTGAACCTTAAATGTAATAATAAACATACGCAGTCATGATCTTATGACTAAAATCGTTATTTTTCAATATAATAAGGTAATTTGGATTATTGAGATTTTGTACACTTCCATGTATTTTGTCACTAACGACCCGGGTTTCGCCTTTCGGCATCTTCAGGCATTCGAGCACACGAATGGACTCGAACTGAGAGACAGTAAACAGTGTCTAACGCTTATATAGAAGACACAAATGCGACAAATATCATTTACGAGGCAATACATTATACGCCTGAGAGAAAATTTCGAAATTTTAACTCAGGTATCGGTGTGGCTCTCAGACGTATAATGTATTGCCTCGTAAATGATATTTGTCGCATTTGTGTCTTCTATATAAGCGTTAGACACTGTTTACTGTCTCTCAGTTCGAGTCCATTCGTGTGCTCGAATGCCTGAAGATGCCGAAAGGCGAAACCCGGGTCGTTAGTGACAAAATACATGGAAGTGTACAAAATCTCAATAATCCAAATTTAATATTGAAATTCCATCAAGCACCCTCAGTCGATGTCTTAAATTATATAATAAGGTAAATTTAAAGCTCTTGCGGTGAAGCTAGACACTATGTTTGGTTAAAGTTTTCTACAGTCTACAAATACAGAATTTTTTCAATACTTTGACACTGAACTCGGGAAACAAGTCGCGTGCATTCAATAGCCCTCTCTAATTCGTTAGTTATATTCCTGCCTTATGAAAAAACAAATGAATCAATTTTAATTGGATTCATCGTGAGTCATTCATTTTACCACTCTGCCTGGTACTGACAAAGCAATGCCACAGTCCCCGATCGTCTGAAACACCCCACTTTTATTCAAACGCATATAAACGTGGTCATATCGCACTCCCGCATGTGGTGATTTAAACAAGTATGAAAAAATGTTACTAAACATAATGTGATTTTTTTTACGTACGTCCGGTATTAGTTTCACATACAAAGCTCCCGAAAAACCGTCACAGTGCAAAATTCGACACTATTTACGATTTCAGTGACGCCAAAATCACCACAATAGTGTCATTTCAGCTTTCCAGCGGTGAGTTGAGAAACTTAGAAATGACGTTTTTTTACAAGATAGATTTTAATATTTGGAATGCTGATTTTTAAATTGTGACACTTTTCTTGTGGGGAGTGATGGGTAAGTAAAGGACACGCAGAATTCTTTCGCAGTCTTATTTTCCAGAACTGCATAAAGCCTTGTAAGAACGGTGCAACTGAAGAGTGTTGTACTTTAAAATAAAGTGAACATTGATTAGCATTTGAAAAACGGTCAGACGGGGCTGCACCAAGATAGTCCACAATATTGATCATTTTAAAACTGAATCCATGTCTGCGTTTTTGACAACGATGTTGAAAGATTGCTGTCTGTAAAAAGACTTTCGGAGGATGGAGAGTTTATGCGGTTTTTGCAGGTCAAAGTGTTTACGTCAGAAGTCTGTAAAATTTTTTTGCAGCAAAAGTAATGTAAACATCTTAAATACATATGAATATATTTGTATTTGTACATATGTATGTACCAGCATAAAAACAGATTAAAGTTTTTAAATATTTTCACTGATACAAATAATACGTCATAGCGACAGTGTTTTTGGCCGATTGATGTAACCCTCTAAAAATACGAAAATTAGTTAATGATTGGATCTCATTTTAAAGACGACAGAGCAGGTCTCGGCCAAATTATGTAAATTAGAAAAATAAATTGACCATTTTTTGGAAGGGAAATGTCATTTTACATTGATTTTAGGTTAAAAAATTCTGACCCGGCCACTTGATGTAAGCCACTATTTATCGACACTCACTATGTATAATCCCGTATCTGCAAACAGGAGTTCCATTTACAGGAGTTCATTTCAAAGATTTATAACGCAACTCCTCATATAATGTTTTTGATAAAAACCGATTTTATTCTCTCCTACACAATTTCAATTTTAACAGTTACATCAATTAGCCAAAACACCGTCGATATAATGCAGGCTCTCAACATTATTAGTTTGGAATTTCCATTTTAAAATAGCTACATATTCTGCGACCTTCGTCAGATTTTTCTAACCATGTCCTCTTCCAATGAGGAGCTTATCTCAAACAAAATTATTCTACGAAAACCGCTTGTTACTCAACCCGTTTTCCGGAAAGTGTAAGAATAGAAAACGAGGGTGGTTATGGTTTGACAGTGTTTGTTTTTTTCTATTATTCTAATGTCCTCATTTGGTTTATCCAACAGAAAAGAAGAGAAAATGTGCGACAGAAAGGCAGTCATCAAGAATGCGGATATGGGAGATGAGATGCAGCAGGATGCCGTTGACTGCGCAACACAGGCGCTCGAAAAATTCAACATTGAAAAAGTAATACAATCGCTTATCCCTTTATTACCATCTCAATGACGTTTACCCCCTTGTAATGACTATTTATCTGAATTTTTATCGATGGAAATGATGTCTTGTGATTTTTGAAACCTCTACTATCTTATGAAAGAGTCATTAAATACTTACTATTAAAATATTCTACTAAGACTATTGTTGCAAAATACCTGAGAAGTTTGAAATGGCGGGAAAATGCCAGGAAATTGGGAATTGCCTGTTAATTTATTATATTTATATATTTGTCATTGTTTTTTCAAGATGACGAGTCCATGTGCAAATATAAATATTTGCGTATCGCCCAGCTTAACTTCCTAAATAAAAACGAATGTTTCCATAAATATTTTGTGTTGGCTTTAGGTATACATTGATGTCACTGGTGATCTTATATTGAATAAATTTCTGATTTACATCTATATCAGGGGTCTCCAAACATTTTAGCCTAATGACCACACTGATTCTTCCCAAGGGCCTAGACCTAACTAGTTCATCATACCAACATACTGTATTTTCAAATTACGAGCAAGTTTCGTTTTGTACTACCGGGCAATTGGCGAGGACACTTCATAGCGGCAGAGATAGTCGACAAGGAGAAAATCAACTTCTACCTGATTTATACACTCGTATCCTTTTGGCCAAAAATTTGGTTGATCAGTTGCATAAATTTGTTCGTGGCTTTTTTACACTTCCTGCAGTACTTATCTGTGTGAAAAAACTATGGCCTATGGATTGATGGTGTTTGCAGGCCAATTTATATTCAGAAAAAACATACTCCCGAGAGTAGAAAATTTACATGTGTTGTGTCCGTCTCAGAGGGCTTAATCATAATAGATGAACACAAACAGTTAATGTTGCTTAATTAATTTTCATCCTTGCAGGATATCGCAGCATATATCAAGAAGGAATTCGACAAGAAATACAACCCAACATGGCATTGCATAGTGGGACGCAACTTTGGCTCGTACGTGACGCACGAGACCCGCCACTTCATCTATTTCTATCTCGGCCAAGTCGCCATCTTACTCTTCAAGAGCGGTTAAGGGAGGGTGGGTCCCCCGCCCGCTCCTCTCCCCTCCGCGTTATTATTCCCACTTTCCATCCGATTTTAAAATTACCACATCTGGCGCGAGTCGGCGAATAAAATTTCCCCCAAATTCCAATGTTATAATAACTACTCGTATAATTGTAATAAACGACTGCGCATACTGGATCATTATGTTAATGAATGTGTGAAGATGGTGTGTGTACTATATATACTTGGGAAATCTATTCTATAAGGTCTGTAACATTTCATTTTGATGTTACTGTTGTATCTACTACGATGTACAATTTCGTCTGACTCCATTTGTAATGAGAAATGTCATAAAGAACCGAGAAAAAATCATGATTTACCACGTTTTCATACCAAAACCCAAATTGGAGTTGGCAAGTTTTCATTTTAAATACTATTGGTAGAATTCTGTCTTCATCTGACATTGGAGTTGGCGAGTTTTCATATTAATATTTTGTATGAAGTTAATATGCTAACTAATTTTATTTAGTCAAATTCATTCTCCCTTTCCTACACAAATAGTTAACGTAGTTTTGCGCTTTTGGATTCACCCTGCAAATGGAGTTAGATTAATTTGTGTTAGGCGGAGGACATTAAATAATTATATTATTATTATAATATTGATGTTATTATAATTTAAAATTATCTACGTTACATGTATGTATGTATATTATTTACTGAAGATGGATGCTTTGAATACATTTTACGATGTAGACACGAGTTTTTTTTTTATTTCTCTTCATCTGGCATATCTGCTTAGTGGATAAATTAACTATATACTTTGTATGCATGCACTAAATAAATTTTATCCAGTTTTTTATTCGTTTTGAAATAAACCTATTCAAAGTATTGAAGTCACTGAATATGTAAAATCGCCTAACGGTGTTTATTATACTAAAAAGTATCATAACTATCTAAATTGATTTAACCCACATGCGTGCACTGTGTGGGTTGTCTTTTATTCAATCTTTGTAGTTCAAATGCGTGTTGGGCTGTTTTGCGTGTTTAGTTGATTTTTCCGCTAATGCGGCTGACTTAATATATGCTCTCAAAATTAAGCATAGTTTTTAAAAACTTGGTAGCTATTCCTATCAACGCTGTATAGAAACGTTAAAAAAAAGACATTTTGTAACAAATTGGACTTGTATCTATTTTATGACAGATTTTTTTGGTTTAACCGAACTATCTTCATTTTGATTATTATGATGATTAAAGAAGTGAAATTATTAATACTGTTTTAATGTATCATTTATATTTGGATGACTGTTTACGATAATGTGTCAAACCACACAATGCAAGGAGGTATACCAAAGCAACTTTAAGATACAAGCAGTGCTATAAGAAAATTCGCAATTTACGAGTAGTCCTAGAAGTCACAGTCTCGACTAACAATTGCTATGGCGGTTGTATGTAGATCAACTCTCAACTCTGGTTTTCGCGCAATGTAACATATATTTGAAAAGATTTCTTTCGAGTTCATTCTGTGATTCATTATATAATTCACGATTCATCAAAGTAATAAACAATACATTTCATCCTATAGTCGTCATTATATATCAAGTGAATGGCACCAAATGCGATGAGTAGCAGGTTAGATTGATTAGAATCGTCATTTATCGCAAAAATCACTATTTGAATTCTTGTTCAATTACAGTCATTGATTACGACTAGGCTTCGTAATTATACTCTTTAATTAAGTTAAAATCTATATTCCTGTTAGTTAACATTCAATTATATTCCATATAAATTCATTGTAATTAACAAACAAAAATAGTGGTGATCGTCCATATTAACATCATATCAATGGCCTAATGTTATAAACCTGAATCTGATATTCTGACAAAAATGACTTTATAAACCGTATCTCGTTTATTTTAAATAATACAGTGTATTTAAACTTTTTAATGATTTACAAGTACCCTTAACATACATACATTTAGTACTTAGAAGAAAAAAAAGTCTAATATACATATTAACATAAATATTCAGTTTCTTTTAGCCTCCTCTAAAATTTGTAAAAAGTCACTTACGGGAATATAACATTAGGCCATCGATATATATATATTGTCTACTGTCGATTTAATGACTTCAAAGTAATATATGTAACGGACGACTCGCCTGTAAAAATACACACTGACAGGCCTTATAGCATGGCTTGTAAGTATAGATGGATTTGGGTATACAATAAAATTTATTTTCAGTTGAAAGAATTTCTGCTTAAAAAATGTGGGTTATGTCTTTATTGTAAAGCTTCATCCAAATTTACCAAATATTGACTAAAATATATCCAAGACGTATTTTCTGTAATCACTATTGAACATCGCCCCAAGGAATAAATTCGACTTCACATTGAGTGTGCGGCAAATATTTTTCAAGTATTTTTACTGACTTCTATCGTGTTTCTGTCTATTGTACATTTTTAAGTAAATCGTTCACTTCGGAATATTCGGCAATGTCACATCACCGGTTAGTTTATGCAGCTAAATATTAAATAAACAAAATGGCTGTATTTATTTGAATCATAATGAAAACTTCGTCAGATGTCTGGAAGTGGCTTTGTAAAGCGTTTAAGCCATCAAGATATCAAACCAGTCTTGCTTTTTGAACTTAAATAAACATTCTAACACATTGGTGTGTCGATAGCTTTTAGGTTAACTCTATAAGTAATGTTTTAACCGACTATTCGCTACTACTCCGGTAAAAAGGGTATAAGTTTGAACAATAAAGTAAAAACAGCATGCATTTATTCATCCAAAAAATTACAAGATACTTTATATTACATGGCAGTGCCCAACAAGCACTCACGTTCTCACAAACTACGTCGCGCAATTCTTTGCTTTTTACACCTACAGACGAATATAATATATATTGTAATAGTTGATAGCTATTTTGGCTCCACTCCATTGTCGAAACGATTATAAAACTTAGTTCTAATGACGGAATAATACCAACAAAGCTATGAACTGTATTTTATAAATGTTGCATTTTTACCTTATTTCTGTAGTAAGTACCAAGTAAATACTGATTTAACCAACATAATTTTGTCTTATTACATTAAAGAAACCATCGCGTGAATTAATAACTTATTATAAATATCTCGTAAGTCTTTTTGATTTCATGTTTCAATTAACTAGAGCAGGGTTTCCCAAACTTTTCCTGCGATAGAATACTTAGTAAATTCTGAAATTTATGCGAAACACCATGTTTATATTGTTGCGGTCGGTAATACCAATATGAATTTGAACATCTTTGAATTTTTGCAGCTGTGGAAGCATATAAAGTTATTCCAGGTTTTTACGGAACACCTAAACACCTATCGTGGAACACCAGTGTTCCACATAACATAGTTTGGGAAACCCTGAACTAGAGAATCGAGCAATGTTTCATATAGATGGTGAAATTTGTATGTTTAATTATTTTGGCATTTTAGTTTGCCATAAAGTATTTCATTTTATGATTCACAATTCAGCCTTTGTAAGTAATCAACTTTGTAAGTAATCAAAATCATTAACAAAAAAGGGTCTTTCATCTATAAAATATTGAACTATCTTGTATTGTTATATTATTCTACGTCCAATACTAAAAGGAACTCGAAATTGCTTTACATTGAGATACGTTTCTTTGGTCCTAAGGGGTCGAATTATTGTCTGGTTTCCAAACTATGGTCCACCCTTTTACCTGAGCTGTGGTGAATTAGCCGACGTAAACTTCCGGAGTGTGGCGTTTGTAAAATTACTTCACCCCTACTCCGATAATATGATCATAATTATTATCTATTTACCTCATATTTGATATCTATTAACTTAACTGATAAAAAGCAGTGGCAATTTAAAATTAATACTTGTATACTTGACAAACAATCATAATTTTTAAACGTAGCTGAAAATTAAGTCTTTGTACGTTCGGTATTGAAAAAATTGCACTCTGGCACCGTCTGTCGAATGTAAAGGATTGTGATTTTATAACCTAGAATGAATTTTTAGTATTAATGTGATTATTAAAATTAATAATTATTGTTAATGGAATCTTTCTTAGGGTAGTTTTTGAGAAATTGTCCGATTAAGAAGTCTTAATTCATAAATTGATTACGGAACTCCTTTTCGTTTCAATCAAATACGTAAAGTACGATTTCTTAATAACATATCTCGATGTTATGTTCATCAGGAAATGAACCACGTTTTTTTTGTCAGTTCGCAGTAGTAATGCAAATCGAATTGAAAAAATTACTGCGGTGAAAGAAGTTAACCCTCAGCTAATCTATTGCGTCTTTGGTGGTTATGTCAATTATTCTCTCCATGGGTTGTTTATTTCGTTGGTTTCATTGTGATTGTGTGTCCATTGGCAGAGACAACTATGTTGAAAATATTCTCCTCATATGGAAGGAAAGTGACCAAGTGTAAAATAGTAAAATGTTTTGAACCGTTTTATGTAATCCCTTATATTTTATTCACATTTAACATTTGTGGGTATAGATTTAGGTACTTCTCGAATACACTCTCATGACAAATACACTTGGTCCCTCGTACGATGACAATATAGACTTTAAATTATACGCATCAAGACAACCGTGGGTAAAAATGGTATTTTTTACCGGAACAAATTGAGCCAATGAAAAATGAAGTGAGCCAACTGATATTTTCGAAAAAAAAAGAAGTAGGTGCCTTGGTATTCTACATGTCATGAAGTATCATAAAAGTGAAGTTAACTAAGTAAATACAGGCTGCAAAAGTATTTTATTCTGTAAGAAGTTAAATTAATGTAAGGAGATCATTAACAACAAGTATCACTGTTTTATCACTTGGATCACTTCACTTTTCGAGGGCTCAATTATTGTTTGTTGGCTCCTTTTCAAATATGTTTGATCAATGAACATTTAATTCAAACACCGGCATTATGATGGTTCGCACAGGAAATAAGATTTATAGACGCGATGCACACTTTTGCCTGCTGTTAATTCTTAGGTTAGGTAATCTCGCCCATTTAAGACGACAATTTGATTAAATTGAGGGTTAACCCCTTGGTCCTCATCCCAGTCAAGATGTTTATTATTTCTACTGAAAAGCACAAACATTTAATGTATGAATCTTTGTAGTGAAACTATTTATGTGAGTTTAAATTAAGTTGGCTATGTAGACAAATCAAGGGTAGAAATGTATAGGATAATTATTACCAATATATATATGTAAATGTATACTTTCTCATTATTTAATATACCTCAACTAGTTATTCGGCACACATGTAGAAATCTCTCGCTCCTTATATTTTATATTCGTCTAATATTGATGTCTTTTAGATAAACTGACGATGAGATGTCGCAGTGCCGGAGAGAGATATGTTTGTAAAAGAAATCGAAACCATTTATTTCAGAGTACTTAAAGGACGAGGAAGAAAGAAATTCAATTATAATTATTATTGAAGAAAGCAGACATTTTTGTTTTGAAGGATTTTTTAAAAATATTTTGTCTTGTTTTAGTTATGTTTGAAAAAATATATCTATTTACTTAAAATTAAGGCAGAAATTTTCAAATTGTCACAATGTCTCAGCCACTTTATTCTGGTTTTTGATTTGTGGATATAAATCGGTTTTCTTTAAATAAAAACGTTTTGTTTTTCACCTTACCTAATATCCAATCCTCAACCGTGTACTGATGGAGAAGAAGATCATTAGAAAGACCTCCGCAAGCAGCAGTCATCATGGTGATTACATCGTTAGCCTCAGAGGGCCTATCTATTGGTGGAATCATATCGACAGTGTTTTGGCCAATTGATGTAACCCTCAAAATTGAAATTGTTCAGGAGAAAAAAAACTGTTTTTATCAAAATGCACTCCTGTAAATTCTCATGCAGATATCGGTTATAAGTAGGCAGTGTCGATATAATAGTGGCTTACATCAAGTGGCCGGGTCAGAATTTTTTAACCTAAAACCAATTTAAAATGATGTTTTCCTTCCAAAACGTAGTCAATATTTCTAATTTACATTTGGCTGAGACCTGCTCTGTCGTCTTTGAGATGAGATCCAATCATTAACTCATTTTCGTATTTTAATATGTAAAACAAAAATAAATGTATATTTTTTTTTCTTTTATAATATATGTCAATGTTTACACTGGTAGATCAGCCCTCTGAGACTTGAAGGTTAATATGCCGTGAGAGGTGACACAAGTGTGGGTGAATCAAAGTCAAATTGACAGTGGTAAAAACTTTTATTAGAAAGCAGCAAGACAAGGCTACAAAAGTGAAGTGGTGATCCAAACTTCAATGCATTATCATTTTTTTCTTGGTGGACATCAATAGCAAACGTGTCGACTAATGCCTGTATGTTCTTATATCTCACTCACGCCTTTCATTTCGCATATGATGAAGGATGAAAGAGAAAAATTCACAACACACGCCTTGTAACCTGTGATTTCCCTAATAGAAAAACCAAGACTCCGAACCGATAAAGAATCCTTTGAATATTAAATACACTTTGTAATCTGCTGCAAATATTCAGAGTTTGTAGCCTGAATGGATGGAGCATACTCCTAATGTAAGATTTTCATAGGTGACATGGCGGAAACCAGCATTCTGAATCATCTCTTTGAATGTTTCCTGCGTAAAAAAATAATTATTTATTAGTAACAGTTATTATCCCTGCCCAGTCAAAAGCATTTAAAATTTTGAAGTTTTCTACCATTCTCAATGTGGAGCAAATTATCTACACAGCAATTTTTCTACGAGACCTGCTTATCACTCAGTTGCTCAGCAGTACTTGGAAAAGAACTTCTTTTGAGATGCTCTATATCGAGAGCTGACATGTTAAAAAATAAATGTGCCACTTGTTCAATGCATACATTACGATTTGTCTGATTTACGGTTGAGTCATGGCATCTCAAAAAGGCTCAGAGGAATAGTAAGGGTATGGTAGTTAGATCTTGTGTTGATGGTGCGAAAACATATGGTGAGTTGCATTATGAATCTTTGAAATGCACTTCTGTAAATTCTCATGTTTACAGATATGGCATTATACGTAGGGAGTGTCGATATAAAAGTGGCCAGGTCAGAATTTTTAAACCTAAAACCAATGTAAAATGATGTTTCCCTTCCAAAAAGTGGTCAATTTATTTTTCTAATTTACATCATTTGGCCGAGACCTGCTCTGTCGTGTTTAAAATGAGATCCAATCGTTAACTCATTTTCGTATTTTTTGATGGCTGTGGCCAGTCTTCATATACACCGCCAACGCGCACACAAGCGTTTACCCGCATAAGTATGTGTTATACATATGGCTGACGATTAATGCTGCGTATCGGCAGTTCAAAGCTGAATATCGAGAGTTTTTTTCAAAAATATATTTACTTGTGTTCTACTTGAAATTTTCATGATTTGTTGCCTAATCTCTCTACCTAAAAGTTTGAACTATTTTTTAAAGCGTATATCTGCAAGTGTTCCTTCTAGTTCGGCCGGAAATACGAGATAAAGCCTTGGACATGTAAACGTGTCCATCGGGATCAAGATACTGCATTTTTCTCGTCCTGTAAGTTAACAGGATGCTGGCATGTTTTGTGAAGAAGCAAAACGATCGAAAGGGGAGAGATAAAATTTGAGGTTAATAAAATGCATTGCTTACTTGGTCTGGGAATTTTCTAATACTCTCGACAAGATATTTATAAGGTTTGTATTGTCCAGCTATCAATTGTCCCATAACCGGTATGATTTGAAAAGAATATTGGTCATAAATGCTGAAAAAATATACAATATTGTTAAAACATAAAATCTTGAAAAATGCTGGTCAATCGAATCTCTATTCATTCTTAGGGCTTGAGAAACAAGAGGAAACCTTTCCATGGTGTATTCCGCAGTGTAGTAAGATTAGACAGTAAAATACCATACACCTTTACTAACAGACGATTTTGGCATGATTTTTTTGTGTATTTTCAGCAATGTGTTAATTGATAACAAGTAAAAATATTTTGATTTTTCACCAATTTTTACCCATGAGAGTTTTAGCATACGTTGGGTGGGCAGATATACTGACCCCGTAGGAGTAAAAAGATTAAGTACATTTATAAGTTCCATTCTCAGTGCCTTTAAGAATAATTCAAATACCAAGGCTAATGATATTTTATATGATATAAAATATGATTGTATAGATCAGTGCTCCGCAACCTTTTCTCACTCACGACACACCTAAGCACTCGTTAATATTTCGTGGCATACCACAAGCAGAAATATGTAAATTTCTTAAACAAAACGTACAATTCGTTAATTGTTTTTATTTGATGAATTTAAAATAGCAGCTTACATATTTTTTTAACAAAAGCTAAATAAACTCTTAAATTTTCAAAGTTATGAAACATTTAACAAAAGCCTCTTGATGTGATAATCTATATTATTTTGATATATTCGTTCATCGTATGTAATAATTCCATCTATGCTTCCTAATATATGCAGTAATGTGTAATTTGTTGTTTTACACACGAGATAAACCCCAATTTATTCCCCGTCATTGCAGTTGTACTATCAGTGTCAACACTTATTTCCGTTAAATATCAAAATAATATAACATTTGTTTCAACGAGAATAATTTAAACGGATATCTTAGCCACTAAATAGCTTTAATTTGTTTCTAAAATTGAAATAATCTATTTTTTCTCATTCTGGATGAAGTGCTGTAGCACACTTGGGATCGTCTCACGGCGCACCAGTGTGCCACGGCACACCAGTTGCGGAGCACTGGTATAGATTATAGTATGATATTCATGTATTATTTATATTGTTGAATAGTCGAAATCATGAGCTATCTGGTAATTGATATTCAGTGTGACCAGTCCATTTAATCGTTTGTGGTGACTTTTTGTACTGACTTTTGTAATTCAAATTTGACAATATGTTTCAATTGACGATAATGCTCGTGATGAGCGAAACCAGTCCTGATCATTATAAACATGTGGAAGTAGTACAAACAAATTGTGTTTTATTTTTTAAAATATTTTCTTTGTATAAATAAAATTCAGTTTCACCATGAATTGACAGTTAACCCTTAAATGTGACCATACTTACGATTGGAGTTGCTCAGACTCTAATTTACTGAATTCTAGACACATAAATCTACCGCCTGGCTGCAGTATCCTGTAAGCTTCATCCAAGACCTGTAAACAAATAATAAATCGATTGAATCGTAGGGTAAAACATTAACAAGATTGTGAAAGTTGGTGGACACAGAAACACCTCCAAAATATGACATTTACCTTATCGATATGTGTACAATTTCTGATTCCAAACGCTATGGTATACGCTGAATAGCTGTCATTGGGGATTTTTAAATCTTCTGCATCCCCGCAAACCCAATCGATGCTCAATTTTTCATCCGATACGTAACCTAATCTAAAAAAATATATATTAATTTGATATCAAAAACTTTTGGTATATATCGACACTCCCGACATATAATCTATCTGCAAACATGAGATTTTACAGGAGAGCATTTCAAAGATTTATAACGCAATTGCAAATTAACGACTGCATGTAAATTCTTCAAAAGTGGGACAGTGCTACTATTTTAAATCTAATTTTCCTTGTTGTTTGATGCTTACCCATAGAACTGAGTGTGTAGACAACGAAAATGCAATTAACATGATAATCGCATATTTGGCACTTACGTGATTATACATAGAGAGTATTGATATCTGTGTGTGAAAAGAAAATGACGTTTAGTCTATGATGAATTTTCAATATATTGAAAAAATACTTGAGTTAATGGGTTTTGAGACTTTCCCGCAATTCGGTTAAAAAACGCTGTATCAGGGTTCCACTGTATTCCTAATGCATTTTCACCAAGAATTGTTGGCAACATCAAAAAAATGATTACAAACCTTTCTGCTCTTTTCTTCCCAACATCTAGCATTGCTTGATTGATATCGAACACTGTAACATGACTCTGGGCAGTATTTTTCTTTGAATTATAGTTGGACGACTGCTTCAAAGAATTTATATATCGAAAGGTTATGTCCCCTATAAAAGAAAAACAAAAAATAGTAGTTTTGTTATTATATCATCCTTACCGGACTATATCTGCTCACTATGTAGAGATGTGGCCATCAACAGTACCTCAAGTTGTCTCTGTCACCCGCCAATCAATTTGCTACCTCCAATGACATGCAAGCATCCTTCAATTCCACCAGGTAGATTCTATGGATATTATAGATTCTCCGTTCGTCCAGGAGCTCGGAATCCCACCAGTCGGAAGAGTGGCAAGCAGGGTCTGACACTCTATGCAGCATATGACCCAGCCAATTCCAACGATTCTGGAATTCAGATCGGAGGGTACTATCCATGGGGTGTACTCAGCGACGCTGGCATGTAATGAGACGAAGCAAAACTGTTGGTGGGTGATTGGGAGGATTTTCCTGAAAGCACTGTGGTGGCAATTTGTTCCGTTATTTTGGAATTTGTTTTATAAATCTAGAGTGAAATATCGTTCAGCATTTGACTTGCATGTAAACAAAGCCAATGCTGGGTAAATATCAAATTGTTTACCTGTCCCTCCAGCCACGTCAAGTAACTTCGTTCCATGCATCGGAGATAATCTCTGGATGAAAATATCTTTCCAAATCCGATGGATTCCCATTGACATTGCGTCATTCATTATGTCATATTTATCGGCAACAGTTTCGAAAACTTCTTTCACTGAAATAAAGATTTAAGTAAACGTCATTAGTGACAGTTCATTTTTTCCTGTTTTGATCATAATTGAGGAGCTTGGTAGAAGAACCAGTTAACCCCTGAAATCGTGTTCTGAGATATTCAGTGTTAAATATTTCAAAACATTTTCTTACTACTTACTACGTCTACGTTATCGGCGTGCGGTGGACTTATCACTATCTCTATCGCACAACTTAATTTGGGTATGAGCACGAAGGATACAAGAGCATGCGCCACATGCCCTTGCATCTCGCTTGCACCTTCACTTTTCATGTGATTGAGCAAGAAAGAGATAAAGCCACCACTCGCGCCTGGTATACGTATGTTTTTGATATAATATTTTTCCACTATTCAGCTAGTAAAATAATGAAAAATATTGTTTTTATAAGCTTGTAAAAAAATTAAGACCTTGAAAATGACCCCATGTCTTAAATTGTTAAATAAAAATGCGTCTTTTTAAATAAAAACTAGGTATACTTTAAACCTTTCTCTATGGTTTGCTCTAAAAACAACCATACAACATCATTATGGTGGCTTTTTCATACTGATATTATGTTCGTATTTGGCATAAATTATCAATTCCCCGGATTCCCAAGAACGATAATTTGGCGTTTTCTTATTCGTAATTAATCTCCCACACAACTGCATTGTTATTAGTGGTAAAACATATTTACCGAAACATCTATGAAGGAGTTGTTTTAATTAGAAACAGTTGGATGTATTTCATGCAATCTTTCTCCTCGAAAGGGTACATTAATAATTCTTGGTGGAAACGCATTATATTTTATAAATAGAACACAATCTGTTTGTAATTTGTCAGTTGATAATACTCGCGATGAGCGAACCCGTTCCTGATAATTGTAAATAAGTAAAAGTAGTACAAACAGATTGTATTTTATTCATAAAAAAATCATGAAATAAACATAAACATACGAAAGAGTACAAATAATTATTATATTTTTATAGCTACAATTATTAATAGACATTCTTATAAGAAACCTTGAAATGGTAAAACCTGGAGGAGGCATCTAATTGAAGCTTTCCAACGTAATTCCAAATCCAAAATACGTGCACTATGTTTACCTTTTCCCGCTTTTTCACTTTCGTTGACAGTCTCGAATCCAAAATGAGTCTTTCCATCTTGTGACGTTTGTGTGTGCGTTCTATGATTTATTTTAATTGAGTTCAAATACGTAAAAAGACACCTGTGCATTTGACATTTCGAAAGACATTTTGTAAATGCCATTGCAAAGTAGTAATTTGATAGAGAAAAAGTGTTTAGGGTTAAATAATAAATGACAGCTGTCAAATAATTTGAAGTGTTACTAGAATTCGTAAGAGTTTCTTAACATTTTAATTGTGCACTATTCCATTGATTTATAATTTGCAAAAATATCTATTCTGCAAATCCTTGTCTAAGTTATTGTATCTTTCTACATATTATCAGTCAATTTCATATAAATAGTCTTTTTAAGATTTATTTTTTATTAGTCGATAATGTTGGCGATGAGTGAAACTCGTCCAGCTCAATGTAAATTTGTGGAAGTAGTATTATGTATGTATTTGCACTTATATAATATAAATATTATAATGTTTTAGGTTTTAGCTTATATTTATAGTGTCAAGTATAGGAGGCAATGCGAGTCGCACATTTGTTTCACATGGGAATAGTGGTTTGCGGGATGGCATGCGTATCAGCCGTTTGTCTTCAGGCACATGCGCTATTTCACCCCCTCTCTACCGAGGTGTGCGCGTAGAAGCATAGTGTGGAGGGCTCTTTTCAGTTTTTCACATCCGCTCAAACTTCATTGATTTTTTTCATCGATGCTTTCGACGCTCCCAGATGTCATTCCTGGTATCATGGCGTCAGTCGGGAAATGGTCGGAACTCGCTGCTTCCCGGTTGTCATAGTTCTTCTCAGCCTGTGTGGCTTGCAGCGGCTCCGGTGAAACCCAGAAGTTGCACTACATTCTTCAAATACTGTAACATGCCGAGAAGATCAAATTTATCTTTGATTTGAGTTCTACAGGCTATAGCGATGGACCAAAATTGTAAGTAGACATTTTTTTCATCTGCTTGTAAAATCGATAATTAACGAATGCCAAGCTTGTGCCTTAAAGCTGAATCTCCACTGCTAGCTAAGCTAAGTTAGTACTAACTTAGCTCACATAGCTGAGGATCTTTTTCATATTTACATCTCCACCGCGAGCGAAAAGCTTGTACCTATGATGATTTTACATCGCTTTGTTTATGCCTCTTCGTTTGTGGTGGAGATCCGGCGCAATGGCTGCAACCCTTATCTATGATACCTACTGTATTTATTGCTTTATTATTTGACCTGGCCATGTATATGATAATTTTATTATGGCCAAGTTTCTTAACGAGCTACCATTACGAATTGGATAAGCCAAACAATCTCACATAGCAATCAATTAAAGCGGAAGAAGGTGGAGTGGAGAGTATTATAACGAATCGCCACCATCATTAAACATTGTTTCAATGGGATATAATTTAAGACATCGACTGAGGGTGCTTGATGGAATTTCAATATCAAAAAACGACGTTAGTGACAAAATACATGGAAGTGTACAAAATCTCAATAATCCAAATTCAATGGGATATATTACTCGGTGACAAACGATTTAGGGTTGAAAACTTTACTTTATCATTTTCTGATTCAACTGCAGTAACGTATGTTTATTTGGCTTTCTTGTCAATATATAGCGAGTTTTCTTGTAAATGGCAGGAGTTCTAGGGGTATTTTGTGATGCTGTTGGTGAGAAACACGACAGCTTGTTTGCAATTTGAACGGAAGTTTACATTTTATGTGCAGTGTTATGGTGTTGCTGCCATTAAAAATGTTTCTATGGGATATATTACCCTGTGACGATTAGGTGTTGGAAACTATTTTATCAATGCTGATTCAATTACAGTTATGGAAATTGTTGATAGAACAGAAATTACCTTAAAATTAGAGTATACAAGAATGTAAGCTCATAAAACTACCAATTTCCAAAACTTGAAAGTGTTCTAGGGAAAATTTACAAAATTTCTATTAGAACAATCAAGTACTCGGCCCACGAACTATTGACAACTCATTTTAAGTGTTCCCAACTGGATCTGTGGCATAAGTTTAATAATTAATAATATTATTGAAAGAGGTTAATCAGTTTATTATCAAACACCGTTCAGAGAACATCCAACCTTACAGTCAAAGTCAGTTTCATTCTATTCTTTTTAAAAATCAATCATTAAATATGGATGAAGATATGTTTGTAGATGAAATTTAGGAGGACTCTATCCCTATTCGAAAATGCTGAATTTTTCTGGATTGGAATTTCATGACGAAAACAATCTTTGTCGCTAAGCCGCCAACATACTGTGGCTTATTAGAATGGGTAAGCCTAATTCGTTGGTAATAAATCTTTTTTTTGTGTTTTCTCTTTTCAGTAATTTGAGATTAAAACGAGCATACGAACACAAGAATGAGCAGGAAAATATTATTTGTCCAGCACGATATCGGTAACGCCATGGATGTATCGGGATTTCAATACGTTGACAGCTGAATACGGAATGATGCTTCATGAAAATTGGAGAAAATCGCAGATGCAATCCTGGAAGTCCGACATGTTCAAGAAACCTCCGCATCGCATGGGAGCAGTCTCGGAGGGGCCTCGATGGAATGTGGGATAGTCACTGCAGCTGATGAAGACGTCTGTTGAAGATGAGTACTGATTGATGTTGAATGAATTAACATTAAATTTGTTTCATGCTTTACTTTGTCAAATCGAGGAACTTGACATATAGGTTCGTCTGTTTATTTCTACCTACTAAAAATGGCTTTTTATTTGTTAGTTGGAAACTAAGCCAACCCCAGTTCCTGATGTTTACCGAATGTAAAAATTTCCAAGTTATTAATTCTAATAGAATATTTTGTGCTATTTTCTGTATAGGAATAAAGGATACTGGTTAACCTATTGCCTGCGTCACAAAGTATACAACAAAATGCAGGATTATGACCGATTTGTTGCTTCTTTATATATGTAGTATCAAAAATGCAAATCGCCATTATTAACCTGTAGTTTTAGTTCAATTTTCATATATGCGATTTTGATCCCTATTTCCGGAAATTACGGTATTCTTTATTCCTACCTGAATAAATTAATTTACTTTTTACATTTGGTTTTCTATGTCACTATTGTGATTTCCCAGTTTGCACATTATTGATTCAGGGCAATTTAACATATTCTTAGCGAGGATACTTATCTCTTAGAATAGTTTATTCATTATATTGTTGTCCTTGATTTATCCCCGGAACAGCGGGGGATATATTTTTAGGCTTGGACAAAATTTTGTAATTTATGTGGTATTTTAACAAAAATCAGTTTGAAACATGAAAGCTCTCGATACACTATTACAGCACTCTCGTAATCTTCATCTTTGCCATCATAAGATTCTATTCGCGAGGACCTTTCCATGAATTTGGAACATTTTTTGCGCTGCCGGTTTCTTAGGAAGTAATATGGCAGTCCTTGCTCTACAGCTTTTCATCATATAAGCCCTGCTGTGGTATTACGCGATAGCCTGATCATCACCTGAATCAAAAAATTCAATCCCACTGTAAATGGCTGCTTGACACAAAATTTTTGATAATTCAGATATCGTTTTCGCAATTTTTGTGCTTGTCATTTTCTGGGCAAATGTTCAACAAATTTATCCGGTTGGTTAGATTTTAATGTCGGTATTCTTCCCGAGTGTTAATTCGTTGTAGATATTTTGATAATTTGGTGGTGCTTTACGCGGCCAAAGTCCGCAATGAAGTGGATGTAGGTGATCTTGATGTTGAATGTGTATCGGAAGAAATTAACAGCGTGCATTTCGCCAAAATCATTGGGTTTGCATGGCTCTTTATCATAGAACTTCATTATTTTTACACCGGGCTGGCCACTGCAGTCCGCAATTGAAAAGATAAAGCGCAACGTTTTTTGTAATGCGGTAGATGGGATAGTATGAAAAATGTTGATCCGCCCGATCTATATCTTTCATAAATTTATGCATGTTGGTATTCTCAAGCAGTCCGGTTCTGTCATACATTTTTGTTGTATCTACTATATAGTTACGTTCTATCTGTTGAGAATTAGTGGTCGGCAGACCTTTATCCACAGGAATGATAACTACGTAAGAAGATCACTAAATTTTACATTTTCTTCTTTTTTACCCCATACAAATGCTACAGTCTGTTATGTCCCTCGTTGTATGGCGATAGTTCGGAGGTTTTCAAAACAGTATTAATTGATAGCTGGATGTTTTGCCACCTATTAAGAATCAAAGTCGATGGACTTATTTAGTTTCGGTAATTATGTCAGGCTTATTACCAGGACTAGGTTCAGTAGAGCAGGTGATGTGTGAAATTATATTACTCGACATTTATTTAAACTGTTTATTCAATTGAGAATAATGTTTGATTACAGATACAATATTTTGTATATTATTTCGGTAGGGTGATACAAAATAAGTGAAAAATAATACAAATTTGAGTGGGTTTCTTTATGATAACAATTATAGTTTAGAGCAGAGGTTCTAAAACTGGGGTCCGCGCACATTATCGTCATAATTTAAATAGAGATTTTCGTAACTTTCATTTTTGTCCCGATTGGCAAATTTCGCCTCGAACGTGCCTTTTACACCAAATGTCTTGAAAAAAAGTGACCGTCATAGATACAAATTCATTTGTTACGGTAATAGAAAATAGACGTTTTGAAGAATTTTACGGAATTATGTATTCTCCACATTCAATCTGCTGGAATCCCTCGGGAAACAAATGTCGTCACCATCGTAGATTGACCGTGTTCTAATAATATAATCATCTCGGATTAAAAAAGGTGAGCTATCTGATTCAAATATATAAAATCAAAATATGTGTCTGCTTCTGTAATTCCAATCCGATTGACTTTTTCAAAAAAAAAATGCAGATGAATGCACTCAAAGTCAATGCTCGAATTCATAGATCAGATGCGTTGTTTTAATGGTCGTTTTTGGCTGGGTGATTATATTATTAACGATGGTTCAATTGCTAACTGTTGCAGAGTAGTTCAATCACTACTCAATATTACATATAAAATAAAGTAGCTTAACAAGTCGAAAGAGAATTTTTGTATCACTTGATGATTTTTTTTATTTCGGTAACAATTGACTGACATGTGTCCAGTCCTACCACAAGTATTACAATTTAATTTTGGATTTATTGATACATCATAACTGTTACTAATTTTCCCTCGGCGACGGCAATTAGAAATGCACTCCATAGGCATTTAGGCATATCCACTTCTGGTTGAAATTTCTGGTTGTGTTCCTAATATGAACTGTTCCAAATATTGCTAAAGATCTATCTGAACTCATAGTAATATTGCCACGATTGCCACCTGATGTTTTTAGGCCGCTCTCTTACTTCGATGTATCGGCCGGTACACGTCAGCTAGGGGATGCCAAGTTGAAGGTTTTCTTCTAGGTTTCTGCACATTTATCTTGAGGAAGGTGCGATCCTGTAGAACTCTTGGGAATGTCAGGAAACGTCTGCTTGATGGTTGTTTTCCAAAATCCTGCTTCTGAACAAAGAATTCTGTCCAAATTACAAAATACAACAGTCGTCTTTCACTATACTGAAATCATGTTTTAGTGTTTTCATGTTTTGCTAATCATATTTTTTCTGTTTGGGTTCTAATTGCATAATTACCTAAGATATTAATTTCTTCTTAAGTTTTTGATTGTCGGTCTACAGTTCCTCACGGTTTTTTCGATTGTATGAGAAAAACCACCTGTTGTGAATTTTATGCTGAATACTTAGTTTACAGAATATTGTTTTTGTATTACTATCGGCTGGCATTTTTGTAAATTTTTTTTGTAAAAAGAAATATTGTTTTAAGCGGTTTCAGTCTACATTTTTTTAAAGCGTCTGATAGCCACGATTTTTTCTGATAGTACCGCAAACTCCGAATGTATCGTTAAACAAGTCTTTGGCCATTTTAAAGTTGTTGTAAAAATTGTCCATGTATATATGGTGCCATATACCTCGACAGTGTCTCACGAGGTTAGCCACTGTACCGAGTAAGGATGTGCCTTTTTCAGCATATATCATAAAATTGGATATATACCCGGATTGCGCTTCACACAACATTCTTGCGAGAATACCATATTTATTTATTTTGTTGGCCATGTAGACTCTGAATTTCAAATTTCCTCGCCACAGAATCATACTTTCGTCGAGTGAATCTGCATAGGAGTGTATACGGTTTTAAATTTTTCCACAAAATAATCGACTATAAATTTTACCTTACAAAGTCGTCCAGAAGTCGGGTGCATTCGTCGTTGTCCGAAAAGTGCAAGAACGTAAGCAATTGCAAAAATCTGTTTCTGGCCATTGTTTTTGAAAAGAAAGGTGTTTCAACCATTGGATTTTTCGACCAATAATCGGCAAGTTCTCTTCTCTTTCTCACCTGCCCCATAATTATTACTAGGCCAAAGAAAATTTTTAGCTCTAGTACCTTCGTGTCAATCCATTGTTTAGTTTTTATTACAGTTTTATATTTATTTTATTTTGGTGGTAATACCTATTTGTCTCTTCTGATATTTTTTCAAATAGATCATCACCCATAAATAAGGACGCTATTTGCCCGACATTTTGAGAATCTTGCGGGAAAATTTTCACTCCTGGATTCCCACAAAATGCTTCATTGGTTCTTGCAAAACATTCGATGTCCAGTTCATGTCCAGGTCATCATCACTATCAGAGTCGCTGGATAAAGTCCTGACTAGCGGATATCTATGGGGTGGGGGGACAATGTCATTTTCACTATCACATTCAATCTCATCAAAATCATCATTGAGATTATTTCCCTCAGCATCGCTCGGTGCATCAGACAAATTATCATTGTAAATTTCTCCGTCTAATGAATCCATTTTTATTATTTTAAAGGAAAAAATATCACTGAATTTCAGAACTATTTTTTTCCGTATAAATTGAAAAATATTTTATAATTATATTGTATGACACCACAAAAACAGTTTTTTTTAATTTATAAACACGTAATTACAGTGCAGGTAAGATAAGTGCCGAAAATAAATTGCGATCACGGAAAATAAGGATGTGTACTCTAAAAACGATATATCCACACTGAAATATATTTACATAATAATCCGGGATACGAAACAACCTAGAGTATCAGTTTTTTTTTTAATTTGTGACTGGTTAAAAAAATATTATCACAAATAATATTATAATGAGAAGTTTTCTGAAGCAATAAATATTATATTTCAAGGGTTATTTTCGACCGTAAATATAATAAAACCTCTACACAAAAAATCATAGCCTATAATCACACCCTCTTGAATAACATAACGAAAAAAATTATTCTCAAGCAGTCTGTCGAGTTAGCAGATTGCGATTCGTTGTGCACTGCGTAAAAACGCGCCAGCGCAGGGCCGGATTTTAACTTAATACGACAATTTCCGTGGCAGCGCGGGACCGGTTGCCTGAGTGTTAATGTGTGAACATTTTATAATAGGAGAAGGAAACCGTTGTGTTGGATATCTAACACCATTACCCAATTCCTTGAAGAGTGACATTGGTGTAATCAAAAAAGTATGGATGATGTGTTTTGCAAATAGAATTGTTTCAATAATTCATTGAAATAATTCATTAACGGATTCTTGCAATACATTAATATGTGATAAGAATAATACTTTAGCTTCTAACTTAACGGATTCATAGCTTAATCTATCAACTCTATGAAAAGACCCGAATCGAAGAGAGGCAAATGGTTGCAAACGTCCTGGAAGGTCTGGGATCTCAAGCAAACACCATTTGAAATCCAGTTCATCTCTTATTTATTTTAACGAAGATGCAGTGGTTTAGTACACAAAAATATTACTAACACATAAAATTGAGTCTACATTAACTTAACACATGAATTTACCTTCAAGTTATAATGCAATCGACACAACAACGATTTTAAATTAAGTCCAATTTCAAAACAAACAAAAACAACTTATAATTACTTCGACGCAGCGGCGACGCCTCTCAGTCGACTCTCCCAAAAACTGACAATCAAAACCCCCAATCACTATAGGTTGCACCCCTTTTTGTCTATAATAGACCTGTCCGGCTGGACACTTTCTAATTTCCGCTATAGGCCCTCGTCGGCTAGCAACCGATGGCTTTTTAATGGCCATAAACCGGTTCCGCTAGCTAACATTAGTTAGAAATTATCGGAGCATTGTAATATTTAAAAGTGTTCGAATGCTGTTCTCACAAATATTCCAAAATATGAAGTGGATATCACAAATTATGGAAAAATGGGATAGCTCAGCGGAGAAACAGGATAGAGTTATCACAGGGAAGTGGATAAGGTTGGCCAATCTCGGTACACTTTACTTTGTTCTGTAAGGAGAAATACATGGGGTAATTAAATTTTGGGCACCAGGCGTGAGGATACACGCCAAATGAAAAAATAATAATAATGAAAATACGGTTACCGTTAAAACCTTTAATAGGGATGTGGAAACCGTAGATGCACAGAATTTGAATTATAAACAAATAAAACAGAAATTACACGACGAAACAATATTTATGAACAAATGGTTACACTTAAACAAGAAAACTATTATAATATATATATATATATAAATAAAATTACGACCTTACGGATGATAAAACATCTCGGCGACGAACTCGGTCGCCGAGGCCAATCTCCAGCGTGTTACCAGCACGTCCTACTTGTTCCACATCCTGGCACGTAAGAAAGTTTTAACGCAATTTTTACTTAATCATTCTTGGCGAGGCTTCCCCTTGGTCTCCTACCAACGATGCAGCGATGTACTTATCGCCGATAGGTGACAACGTAATGTTGCGACGAAATCGTAACAGGGCGCCCGAACTTCGGAAAAAGAAATTCCATGTTCACGTAGAATTTCGTCTCCAGGCCTCCCAGAGGAGGGTAGAGAGATCTTTGCTTTTGGGGCTGGAACATACATCCAGACATGACGTTGGCAAGGGTGGAAAATGGACGGGACTTGATTATAGAGTTTGGCTCGGGTGCGCACAGCTAGGTCTGATGCTAATTGGTGTAGCCGCATCCTCAGTGCCTGCTGGACACACAGCGATCCTCTTCTGGCAAGGAGCAATCTTCAGTGACTTGGTTGCAGTGGGATCCAGTGATGAATTAAACAATTTTTTTTTTCAAGCTTAGGATGTTAATGAAGTTATACAAGTTTAATACGAAGTGTAAAAACAATATAGATACATGAAGACAAAAAAATATGGATATACATGAAGACATAAAATAAAATTAATAAACAAAAAAAAAAATGCAGCTCTATCTCCACATCTACGGGTTTCACGACATCAAAGTGCTAAACTTAACATATGCACTAACATGAGTTACACTAATTAAACATAGATACCGAAAAAAAAGGTTACAAGATAGATGTATTGAGACAAACAAAAAGAGACATTTAGACAAAATGAAGATAGGCGAGACATAAAAAAAATATTGATACATGAAAACAAAAAAAAAAATATAGATACATGAAAATATAAAAAAAATATGTGGATACATGAAAACATAAGCATAAGACAACCAGAATTTATTGTGTCCAACGGACAGCAAGAGAAAAAAAAATGAAGAATTGACAAGACTAATTGCATGAAAGTGTGTGATAAACCAAAGAGAATGGGACAGGTGTATTTCGCGATACTGCACTGCACCAATTAAGAGAAGAACAAAAATGCATTTTAATCATGCAAAAATAAGTGACAGTTTTGACACATGAAAGCTGGTCACCAACATAAGAATAGAGCAAAGATGCAAAAAAAAAAATTAAATATTTATCACAACTTAAACACAGCACAAAATTTATTATTAATATTACTTGAAGGATTAAATTACTCAATACATATATTAACCAAGTTAGAGGCATGTGGAGATGCTAAACGGCATTATCCTAAGAAAATAGACCTTAACATTTATAAACTAATAAAAAAAAATAATAAAAGATTGTAGAGTAATCGTCTACTGATCAATTTTCTTCTCGAGGAGGTGACTAACCTGTAAACCTCGGAGCTGTGTTTTCCTTCTGGCATAAACAAATTTATCGGGAGATGAGGGATAATCGTAACCATACCAGCCATTACGGGACTCTATCAAGTAGGCTACTTATAATTAATTTAAAATTTTACCTAACATAAGTATAGGAGGTATAAAAGTAAAAAAATAACATGAGTCTAACATTAACATCGTTATCTATTTCGTTGAAACTTATTCAAACCGGAGATAACAGTTCAACTTCGAGACTAAAATAAACTCAATACTTGCATTCTTCATTCATCACACACCCTTAAACTAGCTTAATTACCACACCGTCATACAGGCTTGAATCGAGTCAAGTGAAGTAAAGAGAAGTAAAAGTCGCAGATGTGAATTCTTCCTGCTACCACGGGCTTACTACTAAAATTGCTTAATCTTGTTGGACTGGAAGCATTCCAAAAACACGAAAATTGACTGAAAAAACAAGAAGCTAAAGAGTCAACGCAAGATCCGATATAGACAATTCAGAGCCTCACGACACACGTCCGAATCGAAAAGTAATTAACTATCGATACCAAGGCAGACATTCGCTCACCATTCCGGCACGATTTCAATAAAACAAAAACTGCTAATAACAAGGAAGGCAATGCATATCTCGCACACACAGAACGTTCCCATCAAGAACTTGTCTAGCTGAAGCCCTGCAAAGTTCCGGTTTCTCCCACAAAACATCCGTAGAAATTTGGCAAGTGAGGTCCTGTACTCTGTAAACGTAACAGTAAACCTACACTCCAAACTTTAAAATAGAGCTGAGGCACCCAAGAAAAAGAGCCTGGCAGTAGAAGACATCCACCTTTTCTCCGTGTTCCCATACCACCGGCAAAGAGTCGTTCCTTTAGTGGGTTGAAAATATCCTCACTAAGGAAACACGACAATAATAAAACAATAAACCAGGAATTTTACCTACACGTCTTCAGCTAAACATAAAACAGTACTAGAAGTACGTTGCTTGAGAATTATAAGCAATAGATAAACTATAGTAAAACAAATCTTCCACACATGCATAACTTTAAAAATAAAAAAATACCTTGACAATAAAAATAAATGGAAAACCATTTGAAATTAAGTTTTGACAATCCTAAAGCTCGGCGTACACGACCTCACAAAGGTTCTGACCACTGACCAGTGTATGGCTTTAAACATAACACTGCCAGAATGGACGTCAGGCTCCAAAACTCCTGATCTCGTTACTCGCCAGAAACTTCAGGTTCCTTCAAGTAACCAACTCAATGACCAGTTGAATTATCTTACAATTTTGAAATATTCTTTGGTATAATTTTGTATTCTTAAGAAAAAAAATCCTACAAAGAAAATAAATTTTAAAACCTATCCTTGTAGGATATTAAATGAAAGATAAATTTAAAACAGACATAGCGTGAATAAAAATAAGATTTTCAGTAAAAGTGAAATGAAAAAAATCCATCAGAAAAAATAATTACATGAAAAACGAGTGACAAAAGAATTTTAGTCGGATAGAAAAATAACGAAATAGGAGTATGAATTAAACTTTGAGGACGTCTTTAACGTGAAAATTACATAGTATCTCCAAGAAGATATACTAACGCTGATGTATTTTATCAACAAAACATTCTCTACCAAACGAAGAGATGAATTAAGTATTGAGAATGTTCTTGAGATGAATTGTCAGAGGCAATCCAATATATTATATGATGATGCCATTTGGATAAATAATGAATTTGATCATAGCAAGAATGGTACTCCATAAAGAAAATAACTAAGGAATTTAATGAAGACATCGAAAAAATGATAAAAATATACATTAAACCATCATTAGATTAAGGAAAGTAATTACGATCTAATGACAAAATCGGTATAGGTCCGTCGTCAACTTTTGGATGGGACGTATATCCTGTAAGAAGCTTAGGCATTATGATTATAGGTGAATTTACATGTGATAATAAAGTTTTTAAATCTTTATATAGAAAAGGCAAATTAGAGAAATGGTAAACGGAAGTTTGCCTGCATCGAAACAAAACTACAGTCCATTTTGAAGTGCAGTTATTAACATTAATTCTGTAAAGCAAAAATAGAGTTGGACTAAAAGTAAAATGAAATGATAGGACCTGATAATAGAAGGATATAGCTGCCACCAAATAACCTTATAATTTTGCGTCCAATCTTTCCAAATTTCACTATGTCACCATCAAATAATAATTGCAGAGCAGAACTGGTAATAACAAATCTGGAATCAGTTTGAAGGATTATGTAGCATTTATATTTATCGAATCTATAAGTTTAGAATTTAAAAGACTTGACTGCTCTTTTGTGTTTCAATAATTCTAGAAAAAAATAAAAATGTAATATTATCAGGTATATAATATTCAAAGTGAAAATTTTGAAATTAATAACCGTTAATTGTAGTCACTTTATTGCAATTAAAACAATGCAAAGAATAGAAAAAAGATTTTAATTTATTAAATGAAATAGTCTTAATTC
Organism: Himalopsyche phryganea; assembly: GCA_022494535.1. Classification (NCBI taxonomy): domain Eukaryota; kingdom Metazoa; phylum Arthropoda; class Insecta; order Trichoptera; family Rhyacophilidae; genus Himalopsyche; species Himalopsyche phryganea. Next base: position 3,384,476 of record JAGVSL010000039.1, read on the forward strand.
GGTTCAAATAAAAATATTAAAATGAACACAAAATTAATGTTTGAAATATCAACAGCAAAAACATAAGTAAGATCGAGTGAAGTCCGTCACAGAAAAAAAATATATGCAAAAAGTTTATTTCAAACCTAAATAATAAATATATTAATTTCGGAAATGAGCAGTTGAACCAATTTCACGAATGATTTAGTCCTAACATTTAAATAATATTTTCAAGTGGTAAAATTAAAATCTCAAATGTTAGGGTAAATAAAATAAACACATGTTATGGTTTCGACATATTCATAGTCATTCCCACACTAACAAATCATTTCTTTATTGAAAACTAATTAAAAATGCGTCTTAACAAGTTTGAAAATCTTAAAATTCACAAGGTGGATTAAAAAAAATGAACGCTTGATAGATTTCAAGAACCCAACAGCCCCAAAGCAATAAAGGACGAAAAAAAAAATCCCTTGAACAATTCAAACGTAAACAGTTGAGAAAGCCTCGCAAGTCTCCTCTATGCGAGAGAGAGACGGCCTCTACCTCAGAAGGAGATAGAGCTATAGGGAGGGGAAATGGAAGCAAGGGTCTTCATTCACAAAGTCGCGTTCGGTTTGTACGTGTATGCCCACCCGGGGTCTACAAATTTATTTGCACATTAATAAAAAAACAACACAAATGATTCCACAAATGATACGCAATTCCAATTAACAAGTCCCTCGACTACTATACGAGGGAACGGGCAACGCTTGGATCCTGATTGGAAGCCAGCCTAGGCCAGTGTCTCCGGTGTCTCCGCCTTATCTGTGAGCCGTTACGCGGCTTTGCTATTGAATTTACTGTTGCGTAATTTACAAACACTCACAGCACGTGCACGGCGCGACTACGAGACCGGTTTTCGGTGTAATGAATATCCGAAGGGCGGGAAAGCCACTTCTTGTAAAAAAAACTCTGGCCTATAGTCGGATCGCACACGTATACACGGAAATCTTGTTTCATGGACCGACTTCAGTACCGGGCGTCGAATACCCCAGCGAATGGTTATGTCACTGGCTGTTACACGTACTGAGGTCGCACAATAAATTCACGGTCGAGAACAGCACTCAAACTCGGCGGTGAGTCTACACTTTGTTTCGCGATTCAACTTTCGGATACAAAATGGCGTACAGTCGAAGGCGTGTCTACTAAATCACTTCTCAAGATCCTTAGACCACCCAGCGATTCCACGAAGAAGGTGTTTCCAGTTCGCCACTTAAATGTCGACTGACTCTCTTGCCAATTGTAGCTGTCTTTATACCTGTCACTGGACCAATGTAGCATGTTACTGTCTGATTGGTCCTGGGTCGCTGCCAGCAGGCGCGGATCTGGCTTTCGATAGGTTATATCTTGCCGTGAAGGTATTTTCGTTCAATAGAAGCGTGCGGGTGTCCATTCTGTGGTACATTGAAGAAATAAAACTGCATACCCCAAACACTGGGGTCGCGTCGCAGTATTGAAATACACATGCATAAAACAAAACCAAAAGATTAGGAACGCTACCTACTTCGCCGTAAAAAAAAATAATATTTAAAAATAACTGGAAATTACAATATGAATATGGCAATATTACACTTTAAAATTACAACTGTACCGATGAATAATTAGAAATATAACTATTAAAATTGTATACCCATCTGATCATAAACACATATATAATTCGCGAAATAAGGAAGAGAGAAAAGAATTTTTAGAAGTACTCACACATATATTTCTATACAGAACAAAGCAAATCGAGAAATCGAAACAGACAATTATCAATAAAAATATTAATCGCGTATAAAATGATTGAATGGCCCTGCACTGTTGTGTTTATAAAAAAAAAAAGGAATTGTAACTTGTTTTTGAAGCAATTGAATGGCATTTTAGCGAAGTACAAAGGAGAATTTGGAATAAGGCGACAGAAAGGATAGTATCACAAAATATGTAAAAATTGAAAGCTCAGCGGAGAAATAGGATAGAGTTATCACAGGGAAGTGGATAAGGTCTGCCAATCTCGGTACACTTTACTTTGTTCTGTAAGGAGAAATACATGGGGTAATTAAATTTTAGGCGCCAGGCGTGAAGGTACACACTGAATGAAAGATAATAATAATGAAAATACGGTTATCGTTAAACACATTTAATAGGGATGCGGAAACCGTAGATGCACATAATTTAAATTATAAACAAATAAAACAGAAATTACACGACGAAACAATATTTACGAACAGATGGTTACACTTGAACAAGAAAACTATTATAATATATTTATATAAAATTACGACCTTATGGATGATAAAACATCTCAGCGACAAACTCTGGTGTCCGAGGCCAATCTCCAGCGCATTACCAGCACGTCCTACTAGTTCCACATCCTGGCGCGTAAGCAAGTTTTAACGCAATTCATACTTAACTATTCTTGGCAACGCTTCCCCTTGGTCTCCTACCAACGACGCAGCGAGGTGCGTATCGCAGATAGGTGACGATTGTAATGTTGCGACGAAATCGTAACAAGAAAGATAAATAAAACGAAGTTCAATTATACTCTAACAGTGTTTTAAAAGAAAAAATAAGTGAAAGAAATCCCATGGATACGGTATACAAATATAGAAGAAGAAAAACAAAGGAAAATCCAGGTGTGTGATCAGACAGTTATATTAAAGTTTAACATAATTACCAACTAATTTGTTTCCTATCTTTATTGCGGCGATCTAATGTCACTCGGCGGACGCGCAACAGCATACCTCTGGCTGGGATGAAATTCTGTTTGTGTTTCAGTCTTTTCTATGTCTGTCGATGTCTTCCCACGAGTATGATGGCTTAGTCAGGGCTTAACCGAATTTGGAATGCCTGGGATGAACGCCTTCATGGGTTTGTCTTCTGGGAGGGCGTAGCTGTGGAAGCTTAGCTCTCTTCTTTAGGAATGCGGCGCTCTCCAGTAATTGTCTGCCTCCTCGAGTTGCAGAAGTATTCCTGTTTTCATGTTTGAGGCATCAGCAATAGTTACATTTACCGCCTTGAGTCAAGTGATGATGTTGATGAAATCGTTTTTATTGTTATTACTTATAAATTACAAAATATAATGGTGGGATTTTCCTTTCTATTGTAAAAGGGAGGGCATTAATAATTTTAATTACATATTAAATTATTAACGCCCTCTTATTTATTTCCTTAAGAACTGTTAATTTGTATTCCTTTTTTCTACATTTTTATTATCATGTGAATCATACTTTGTTAACTGTGTATTTATGAACATGTTTACAATATTAAATTTTATTGTGATGCAAAAAGCTTAAAGCTGTAAAAAATTTTAAAGCTGTAAAAAACTGTGTTTAATATTTAATTCAATTAATGCTTGTGCGGGATATGCGCGTCATATTTACATACCAAATGATTCTGTCAACAGCCAACGTGTTAACTATCATGCTTTCGTGATAACTTTGGTTTCTCAAAAGCTGCGCTGTAGAGAAATAAAATACTGATTATTGCATTCATGATCTGTTTCTGTGGTATATTTTTACTTTTGTAAATGTTTTAATGCCCTGAATGCGTGCGTATTAATAAATCATATATTTTTATCAGAATTATATTTTTTTATTTAGTCTGATGCCTTTCCGCTTTCATCCCGAGCGATCACCCATTCTGTCTCAACAACGGCAAATGAACAGGTCTCTGAAATGCAAAGAGTCAACCATATTATAGGTCGCCAACCAGTGATCCGCAGAGTTCTGTTGCAGTAACATCATTGAAGCCAAACATGCAGCAACAAATATCATACTAACAGTTGGTTATAATTAAACAAGTGCTGTTAACACTAATTACTGAAAAAAAAGTCAAAACTGCACATTTATCACACTCTGCAGTTTACACATTATGAGTGTTGATTATATTTCTTATCAACTTAGTGATATCAAGTTTCAAAGTTTTAATTTATTTGAAAGATTTGAATGAATAGGTCTTTTTAAGATAGCTTTATTAATTTTCTCTGCTATAAATAAATCAGTCATAATTGTTGGAATTGGTCACAGAAGCTTCCAGAAGTGTTTTCCTAGGCTGTATACACTTTCTACGACTTTTTTCCTGAATACATCCAATCTTTTTAATGAAACAGGTAATTATTTGGTCACTCAACTTTACTTTTTTGAAAGTATATAAGGATGGGGCTAGTACAGGGCTTGCGATTGGCTTTATTTATGGAAAATGAACCGAATTATAAGCACGTAAACTGATTGCTGCAGATCTACAACAAGATGCATTTAAGGGTTAAGACAGTAGGGATAGAAGGGTACGGATCTCGCTACCCCCTGTTTTTTGGGGTGATGGGTGGGAAGGAATTTTAGACGACAGGCATCCGTTCATCGATTGAAATATCAATTTATGATCAAAACTGAGATTTCAATCCGTCAATGTGAAATAATTTGGTGCTTATATCATAATATATTATCGTGTTTTCAAGATGAAAAGATGCCAAGCCGAAAATATTTTTGTTATTTGGTTTTATCAATATAATCCAATCAATCATAATATATGACTGAATGAAACCACAAAGTCGAAAAAATTAATAATTAAATGAATATTTTTATATGTTGATATGTCGTTTTTTTCATATACCTACTAATAATAGATTCGCTCGTTATCTGTTTGCTTAAATTAGCTATTGTAAGGTGGTCATCGTCGGTATTGTGGCAGAAGACGTTTAGTCGAGTTTTAGACTTTTTAAGAGTCTTTCTATTGACATACCTTAACCCAGTAGTTTCCAACCGGAGGCGCCAAAATTTTGTAATTAAATAATTTTCATACCCATGATATATAATATCTACAAATAATTAAAACTTCATATTGTAACATAACAGTAAAAGTTTAGTTATACATGATTATTTTACTCATTGACAAAATATATTCTTGGAAGCAGTATTTTTGAACAGAAAATTCCGTAGGTAATAAACAAACAAAAATAATCATGAAGCCTCAATGTCAAGGCAGAAAGAAGAAATTGTTGTGGACAGTCACAAGATGCTGAATTTTGTGATTGAAATTAATTTTAAATCGACAGTGAGCAATTTACAAATTTAATGTACCATGTATCGTACATGAATAATTTTGTATTTTTTTTTATAAATAATAAATATAAAAATTATTTTAATGATAGATTTTTTGACATATTTCAAAAACCAACCTGCGGGACTACAATATTGATATTAAATGTAACATTTGTAAATAACAAATTGTAAAAATAAATATCATATTTTTCAAGAAATTATATTTAGACATAAAAATTTTCTGAAATAATATTAAATCATTTTTGGAGGAAAAATGGTGGGGGGACAGCAAAACCCCTAGCTACGCAACAAAATCTTGTTATTCAATTAATTATATTTATCAGTTTTCTCTTTTAATAAAGTTTTTATTATTTAAAACGTGTCTATATTATAATATCGATTAAAAAAATTAACCGTGGGGAAATTTTTTTTTAGGTTGGCGTAGCATAAATTGTCTGATTAAATAAACTGATAAACTGAAACTAAAGTCATCTATTCGCATAAATTAGCACCTGCTCATCGCAAAATGCTCAAAATAGTGTCTGAAGTTTGGGGAAGGCTTTTTTACCATGTCCGCTCCCAATCTGGAGAATATGGCCTTCTAATAGTGGTATCTCAGCAGAAGTTTTTCTACAAGAACAGCTTGGTACTCAGTTGTTCAACCACTCTTTTTCGAAGAGAGTAGGGATAAAAGGATAGGGCTAGGAGAGGAATTGTGGTTGGTTAATCGCTCTCGCTACGCCCTGTTTTTAGGATCGCATCTATGGGAGTGAATTTTACATCACAACATCGATGTCTGCGAACAGAAATCCATAAATCGATTGAAAAATCAATTTATGAAAGGACTTGAACCCGAGACATCCGTAACCGTAGCCAACGACGTTGACCACTGCACCACGGACCTGACACATACGATAAGATAATAAGATAACCTACTATTTACAATTAAATTTCTTTTGTAAAATAATAATACATTAAACTAAACAATTGTTTCAATATTTTCTATGGATTCAGCGGTAACTTTGTGGAAGTTCATTTTTAATATAAAATTTAATTTGATAACTTAGTTATTCTAAATAAATTATATAAATAAATAAATATTCTAGATAAATTAGAAATAAATAACCTCGCAATATGGTTAGTCTGAACATGCTTCTTAAAGAAGTGAAACGCATCACGTTAGTGATAAACGAAATGGAATAACTAAGTTCTCAAATTTAATATTGATAGTTTAAATCATTGGAGACCATAGTCAATTTAATTGTAAAAGATTAACCGCCCACCACAAATTATTTGTTTTGATTAAAAACTAAACAGATAATAGTCTCGGATAGTCGTATATTAGACTAGAACTTGAGTCACAGCAACCAGTTGAATTCAGAATTATCTAATTGCTTGATTCTTTTGCCATTGACACTGGAATTGAACATTGTGAGTAGATTGACTAAACCAAAGACAATAATCCTCTAAAGTGAAATCTAAAACATGACTTCAGAGTAAGTGATTTCTTTATATATTTTGAATTCAGTTCCTGAGCTTTTTTACACTAAGCAAATAAAACTTTATTTTCGCAATGCTTTACTGGACACAACATCTATACTTTCCCCTCTTAGGAAAAGGTAGTAAAACGTAAAAGATGGCAGATTGAGTTATGAGAGCCATTTCTTGATATGGTTTTGTATTCTATCAGAATTTTGAAGCCAAAAAGCTGTACGCGTGATTTCTTTGCACGGTATAAGAAAAAAGACTATGTTTAATAGTCTGATTTTTTTCAACTTTTACACGGTTACAAAAAACATATCTTAACTGAAACTTAAAAAAAACCGTTTTCATGTAACCCCAAAAAAATACGAAAATGAGTTAATGATTAGATCTCATTTTAAAGACGACAGAGCAGGTCTCGCTCAAATGATGTAAATTAGAAAAATAAATAGACCACTTTTTGGAAAAGAAACATCATTTTACATTAGTTTTAGGTTTAAAAATTCTGTCCCTGCCGCTTGGTGTAAGCCATTATTATATCAACACTTCCTACGTATAATTCCGTATCTGCAAAAATGAAAATTTACAGGAGTGCATTTCAAAGATTCATAGCGAAACTAACCATATAATTTTTTCGATACAAACAGTTTTTACTCTCTCCTGAACAATTTCAATTTTGAGGGTTAAATCAATTGGCCAAAACACTTCACTTAGCATCACGCCATTGTCACAACTTTCTTAATACTTTGATGTTTTTACCTATTTATAATGGAGTTCTACTATGTTGCTAATTTAATCTATCTTGTAGGAAAGTTTACGATGTATTGGTCATCGGTTGTGGGGCGTCAGGCATCGCAGCTATCACGAGAGTCTTTCAGAATGGATCCTCGGTCTTGGGACTTGAAGCGTCGGATCGGATCGGAGGAAGAGTCAACACTATAGAATATGGAGACAATGTCGTCGACATGGGAGGTCAATGGTGAGATATTTGCTATCATTTGTTATCGTCACCGTGGGACGTAGACTGCCATTGTTCTTTTCTCACTTCGCAGCATCACCAATATATTACTGCAGGCGTCGGCAACCTTATTTAATGCGGGTTAAAGTCAACCAAAATGTGATTATTAAGAAGATTTAATGAAGAAGAACATTTTACAACAGTCTTTTAGTGAATATGTAATAAGATAAGTTTCTCACCATCGGTTTCTAACCGCCGAAGGCCTATAGCGGGAATTAGAAAGAGTCCATTTTTGACAAAAAGAGGTGCAACCTAGAGTGGTTGGGGTTTTGATTGTGAGTTTTGTGAAGGTCGACTGAGAGGCGTCGCCAGCTCAGGGCGGCCGGCGCAGCCACTGTATCGAAGTAATTATAAATTGTTTTTTGTTTGTTTTGAAATTGGACTTAATTTAAAATTGTTGTTGTGTCAATTGCATTATAACTTAAAGCTAAATTCACGTGTTAAGTAAATGTAGACTCAATTTTATTTGTTAGTAATATTTTTGTGTAATAAACCACTGCATCTTCGTTAAAATAAATATAAGAGATGGACCGGTTTTGAAATGGTATTTGCTTGAGATCCCAGACCTTCCAGGACGTTGATAACCAACCATTCGCCTCTCTTCGATTCGGGTCTTTTCAGACAATATATCGAAATCTGAAGCAATACCGTTGAACATTGTCAAAAGCTCCGCCCAATGCATCACAATTTATATCCACGATTCCTCAAAAAATGATCAGGAACATAATGTTTGATATTATTATTTATTTTAATCTGTTTTGCACTACTTCCACATTTTAATAGTGATTAAGACTGTATATGAATCGATTAATAACATACACACCTAAGTCCCCCGTCAAGATTTTTATGCCAATCGATTCTATGTAAGCAGGGCAATATTTTGAGTTCAGAAAAATCAAACAGAAGTCTATTATTTTCGTTAAAAGGTTAAGTTGAACTTTGAAGTTCTTTTCAAAAGTGCCAAAGTTCATATTAAAATCCTGCTTTATCTTTATATATAAAAATGAAGATTTGTTTGTCTGTTGTCCTCTATGCATTTCTTTACTATTCATCCAATTTCGATCAAACTTTGGAAAAAAATTTAAAATCTATAATCTAAAAAAAAGAATCAAATACGTACAACTAGCGACATCTATGAAGCAGACGGAAAACAAAAAAATATTTCATATCCAAAATAGAGGTCTGCATGGGCCTGGGCTTGGCCCGCGGACCTTTACTGTTATGAGTCAGCCATAAGGCAATAGTTTTCATAACTTAAATAATTTATTTCACATGTGCTATGAATATCGTTGGAAATATGGAAACAATAACATATATTGTTTGAATAGTATAAATGAATTACTATATTAAAAAATAAATCGGGTTTTTTTCGGGCTGAAAAAAATAAATCTGGGCTTCGGATTGGGTTTGGATAAATATTGTATGTAATATTGAGACTCGGACTCGGGTCGGGCCGGACCAGGTAATTTTATGAAATTTCGGCCCGTGCAGACCTCTAATCCAAAAGCACTTCAATAAACAGAATTAAAACACAAACCCTTTCATTCTTTGAGTGGCATTGCAATGCATGCCGGGTACTCACTAGTTTAAAATATAGCTCAAACATTTGTTGATTTATGGAGGACACTACATTTATCGACTTTTCTTTAAATTTAGGTGTCACGGAGAAGAAGGCAATATTGTGTATTCGTTGGCACATCCTTTAAATTTGCTCGGAGAACCAGCTAAGCCTTGGGTTGTAACGATGTCGCAATCTAATGGAGATGTTGTTCCGAAGGAAATCAGTGTAAAAATTGAAGAATTATACGCAAAGGTAGCAGAAGACGCAACTGAAACTATGAAGCATAGTTCTGAGCCAATGGGAGTGCACTACACGCGATTGTGAGTATATTTTTTGCTCAATACTAACAGGATCAACATAATCATTTTCCGGACTTCGAATATTTCAATCAATAAATATACAAGCCCTTCGTTAAACATGCTCCTGGCAATTTTTCAATAAAATAAGTTTATAACGTATATATATACTCAATCGATAGATCTATCAATTTTTCCAGTTGACAAGTCCAAAATTTCTTCCTATTTCTTCCCTTGTTCGAAATTCAAAAATTTTCCAAACTTATACATTAATGTCGTTTTTTTTACACGATCTCGATTCTCGTTTTACACTCCGAAAAACGATAGTGTAAGAGAATATTTTGCTTTTCCTTAGCACATCGGAAGACAACATAACTTAAATTATACTTTAAACTATCATACTGCCCATAACAGTTTTTGTAATTTACTCAAAACTCTAAAAACCTTCGGGAGAGTGTTTAGTGACTCAGCGACTCAAATATTTTATTGTAAATATAATCGTAGCAAGGTCAATTTTATCTAAAATGCCCAATATGAAGAATGTTCAAATAATTATTCAAGACTTTTCCGCATTTATTGTTCAGGGTTCCTTGAAAAACGAAGAATCAGGGTTCCGCTGTGTAAAGAATTGTGAAAAACTGAAATTAAGTTTTTATTTGAGGAGGGGGGAGGAGTGTCGATTGATTGGGTATTCAGATGAAAAATGGGCCGCTTCCCCATCTGACTACCCAATATTAATATGTTAAGGGGAGCGGTAGATGCAGTAAGACAAAGAAACACTAACATCTCAACGTCTGATTTGAATTTAAGATATTCCTGAATTGCAGGTATGATAAATATCTCAAGACCGCTGAGTTTTCGATGATCGATCCGACTATCGCAGCACAGGCTTTGCAGTTGCTTCAAAAGCAGGAAAATTCACTTGACGCAACCGACACATGGTTTGAGACGTCTCCAGAGGGTCAGTTAGCTTATTGGGATTGCCCCGGGGAAACTTCGCTCCATTGGAAAGGCAGGGGATATAAAACAATCTTTAGATGTTCTGTTGGTATGTATTTGTATTCAATTTTTGAGAAATTTCATGTACTGCAGAGCAGTGTTTCGCAAGCTTTTTACAGCTATGGACCGGCACACCATTAATTAGGGATTGCAATACCGTTATTACGTAATTCAAAATGATTTCATGGTTTGTAGGTTAAAAAATAAAATTTTGATTTTTCTCTGTTTTCGGACGCATTGTGCCGCGGCACACCTGTCATCGTCTCGCAGCACACCAGTGCGCCGCAGCACTGGTATAATTGATTAAACGTAAAAATTTTGGTTGAACATAAAAAGTTTTTCAATTAAATTATATGATATATCGCCCTCTACGGTCTAATGGTAAGAGCTTTACCCTAGCAATCGAGTGGGTCTGGGCTCAAGTCCTGGCAAAGTCAATATCAAATTTAGATCTCGGGCATGGGTATTTGTGATATCTTTTCTCCATGATATTACTATTTTAAGTTTCATAATATTTAATGATAGATGCATTTTCGGCTCAATCTTTTGATTTTCTACTTATTTTGTGAAAAACTATTATTTGTGACAGTTCTACTGTAACATATTTATAATCGCAAAGCGATATGACGCTATGAATATTTGGCTTGGAGCTGTTGTTAAGTGATTTGCCTCGGCTTTTGGTTGATCTTTTTATTTCGCATTGAGACGTCTGAAATATAGCGCTTTCAGTTTAAGGTTAAAAGTTGAGAGTTGAATGTTGAAAATATCATAGTTGACCTGGAAATGGCAGCCAGAATGACATGTGAAAATTTCACGTCACTACTATACAATGTTTGGGAGGAGTTATTGTGACCGATAGACATATAAACTGATGTTGTTTGGTGCGGCCCAGCCGTGAACTGTGATACCCGAGTCATCTCACACAAGTTTAGCATTGAAAATGAAAACGACAACATTCTTTCCATTTGTAAACGATGCTTCATTTTGGCACCAGCTTCTGGTTTTTCGCAAGCTTAGGGCTGTAATTTTTTTTTAAGTCAGTCGACCGCTGAGAGCGAAAACGCAAGAGCGTGTGTGCGCGCGATGCATCGCCTGAGCTGTTTATTCAAAACTTTTTTGTCGTGAACTTCGAAAATTTTGCAGTAATGTCGAAACTTAGATTTTCTATGAAGTGTGACACTTTTTTTTCAAATGTAATCGCTCTGGATAAGAAACAGGCTGTGGATGCATCTGGAGAGCCTCGCCCCTGCTTGTCTACTCACACATAGGGTACTCTGTATAGGGTTTACTTGATGGAAATAAATGATACTGGTATATCACAGGGGGAATGATTGAGGGGCCGCATGATGGCCAAAGAATCAAAGAAGAAATAAGAAAAATTCTTATCAAATAATTAATTTGAGTTATTGAGATTTTGTACACTTCCATGTATTTTGTCACTAACGACCCGGGTTTCACCTTTCGGCATCTTCAGGCATTCGAGCACACGAATAAACTCGAACTGACAGACAGTAAACAGTGTCTAACGTTTATATAGAAGATAAAAATACGACAAATATTATAAACATATTATAAACACAAATAGTGACAAAATACATGGAAGTGTACAAAATCTCAATAACTCAAATTTAATATTGAAATTCTATCAAGCACCCTCAGTCGATGTCTTAAATTATATAAATAATTAATTATTTTTTAATACTTACAGAAAAAAATTCCAAACCCAGAAGAAGAATTACCAGTCGATGTGTTATTAAACAAAGAAGTCATTAATATAAATATTGTTGATCGATCGAAAGATAATACGACCGTCCAAGTCAGATGCAAGGACGGCAGTCTATATACAGGAAAACATGTCATCGTTGCCGTGTCTGTTGGAGTTCTCCAAGAAAGGTAATTAGAAAGAAAAGTATTAGAAACCATGTGGCTTATGTCCAAAAGATGCCAAAGTAAATTTGACTTCCATACCTTTTCATACAGATCATTTGATTGATCTGACGTTTTAACACAGCAAATATTGTCTAAATTACTTTCATAAATTATTTACCTGTCTGTGGTTGAGTGGTGTACGTTTGTAGGCTTCGGTTGCCATGAAAAATCAATACTGGTCCATGGCATAAATTGACTTTTCAAACAATTTATTGAGTTCTGTTCAAACGCATGGATGTTTGTGTTGTCTGATATTCCATCTCACCCAACCGTACCGTGAGTAGTACGTCTTCATCGTTTTCCCGCATTTAGCGTTTTTTTTCATGGTCTCAAGGGTCAAAAATGAAGAATGGTATTTCCATTGTAATCAATGGCTTAATTGAGGCTTCCCTGGGGCATCAGGAAAATCCATCAGCATTGTTCTAGTAACATTCATATAAAATATTTATAATTATGCTTTCAGATATCTTGACCTGTTTTCTCAACCATTGCCAAAGCTAAATGTAATGTCAATACATGGCCTCCAGCTCGGAACAGTGGACAAAATATTCTTCCACTACGACCAGCCGTGGTGGCCAGCGGATTACGCCGGAATCGGATTCTTGTGGACTGATCAGGAGAAGGATGAGTTCTCCGGCGAAGACCGCTGGTTGAGGGAAGTGTTCGGGTTCAACGTAGTCGGCGAACAGAGCAGCATGCTGTGTTTCTGGATTGCCGGAATCGCGGCAAGGTACATGGAGACTCTGCCGCTTGCCACTGTGAAGGATGGAATCTGTCGTCTGGTACAACAGTTCCTCGGAAAGAAGTTTATTATACCTCCACCCAAAGGTGTCAAAAGGTTAGATATAGAGACTACGTTATTACTTAAACAAATTATCAATACAAATTAATGAAATAGTTTACTCTATAACCCTCATAAGACCAGTTCTGACATATGAGTCAGGCCTGGACGCTTGGCTCTAAGAACTCTCAGAAGCTACAAGTGAGCGAAAGATCTTGCGAGAGATTTTCGCCCCTGATTCCGAGGATGAGATTTGGTGAGGCCAGCACAACTATGAACTTAATAACCTCTACGGTGAGCCAGACATTGTTGGATTTGTTGAATGCGCTTGGCTCTAAGAACTCTCAGAAGCTACAAGTGAGCGAAAGATCTTGCGAGAGATTTTCGCCCCTGATTCCGAGGATGAGATTTGGTGACGTCAGCACAACCATGAACTTAATAACCTCTACGGTGAGCCAGACATTGTTGGATTTGTTGAATGTTGATAATAACACAATGACCTAGAAATGGCAGCCAGAATGACATGTGCAAATTTCACGTCGCTACTGTTCACTGTTTGGGAGGAGTTCTTGTGGCAGACAGATTTATATATGTATTTTCTGCTATATTATATATATTATGTGGTGTGTCCTTTATTTCAGGTCACAGTGGTACTCAAACAAATTAGTGAGAGGATCGTACACATTTCGCAGCTTGTCTTCTGAGATTCTCGGAGCTAACCAAGAGAACTTAGCAGCCCCCGTGTTGAATGATTCCGGTACACCAGTAATCTGTTTTGCCGGGGAAGCCACATCCACTCACTATTACGGCACCGTCCACGGGGCCATCGAGGCCGGTTTTAGGGAAGCAGATAGATTAAAAGACTGTATGAAAACAAAGACATAAGATTGTTTTTTGGAAATTAATGTAATGCCACTCACCTTTATCCTGGACTGATATAAGGTTTATATGATTTTCATCACGCTACTCTTTTTTTAAAATTTGCGAAACTCTGTAAAATACAATGCATTTAATTGCGAATAGGAAAATACTATACAAGGTAAATGTACCAGTAAATGACCTTTTTTTTAAATAAAAGTGTCCAAAATAAGAAACGTAGATGCGGGATTGCTCTAAATTGTAGAGTTAAGACTAGTGAAACCATTTTTTGTCGGATTAAGGAACTCACACATCACCATATTATAAGTCATACTGGCCATTTGAAAACAACACTTTATGTAGTAAATATTTGATTTTGACTTTCTTAAGGATATCAGTGAATGTAAGCATATTATGCTACTTGATTCGACCGAGAGTGGTCTTACAGGAAGCTCTGTTGAAAGGTTGTCATGAAACCCACTGATTAGACATGGTCAACTACTGAAACTTTCAATTTTTTAGAGGGCCAACTAGGTGCTGAAACATTCACATGGTTGTTAAAAATTGGACGCAATTTTTTTGTTACAGAGCTTAATCCTAATTTTTGTCTTATCATATTAATTAAGACATTTAATCCATTATAAACACACTTGCTTCATCATCATTCGGTCTAATGCTAAATGTTAATCGTTATTTTTATTGAATTTTTCTCTTAAGCGGTCAACAACTGGTACGTTTACCTTAATAATATATTTTTGTGTTGTAGAAATGTGATTTCAGGATGAAAAGATGTTTTTGTTATTTGGGATGCATTAATAGTGCAACTATCACAATACATGACATATTGAAACCACAATGTGTATTTTGTATTTTTTATGCACCTGCTAATAATAGATTCACTTGTAATCTTTTTGGTTTTAGATTGCGTGACAATTAACTAGTTATTTTTAAGGTGTGAACTGTCATTTTTTGGTGGAAAGGCATTATATTTCAAAAAATTAAAAACAATTAATTTGTTTAATTCTACTACTTTCACATTTTTTTTCAATGATCATTTTCGGTCTCATCGCGAGCATTGTCAACTGATCCGTTGATAATGCTCGCAATGAGCGAAACCACTCGTATGATCATTATAAAAATTTGTATTATAAAAAGTTCTCTCCTAACAAGTACATTTGTTTGTTTTTAAAATATATGCGATTTAAAAGGATTTTTTGTGTATTATAAAGAATACTTTTTGACATACAAGCCATAAGATTTAGTATTGGTGAGTTATAAGTTATATCATGGTTTTTGACAAAATAAAAAATTAACAATATGATTTTATACTGTTTTTTTCAAAGCCATTTTATCCTACGACTTCATCTATTCTACCAGTACGCAGAGTGTTAAATTGCATACATTTTGACATTTAAAACAGAAAACCATCTAAAAGATTAATATATATCGACTGTGTTTTGGCCAATTAATAAATAGTTTTCCCGCATTGTTCGTTCATTTTTTATAGTCCCGTCAAACACCCATAAGAACAATGTTAAATAATCCCGCATTAAAAGTTTCCCGATTTATCGATTTCCTCGATTGACCGTTTTTGTTGAATATTTCTCATTTTGTTCATAAGCACGCTCTACCACATCCAACCGGTATGTAAAAAAATAAGAGACTGCAAGGGTACAAGCTTCATGATCATAATGTTTGGTATTATGACTGCACCTGGGTTGACATAGCAAAACAACTGGGAGTAACATCATCAACTTTGAACACGATTGTTTCTACGAAGAGTGACATTCGCAAAACAATCGAAAAGTGCGGCAAGTCAGCGAGTAAAAGAGAGTTCGCTAAAGAGTCTACTTTAAGTGAGCTTAATGAGATTCTTCACACGTGATACCAGCAGGTGCGAGCTGAAAACATACATATTGATGTATCCATAGTTAGAGAAAAAGCTTTGCAAATAGCAAAACAATGGGATCACAAATTTCTCTGCATCGAACGGATGGATTAATAGGTTCAAATATCGGCATGGTCTTGTCTATAAAAAATTCTTCTTTTTTTTTATTTGAAGCTTTCCCGCATTTATCGTTTATTTTTAGGGTCCCTTGAAAAACGTAGAATCGGAGTTTCACTGTAAATTAGAAAAATGAAAACACTTTTTGGAAGAGAAACATCATTTTATATTGGTTTTAGGTTTAAAATTTTTGACCTGGCCACTTGATGTAAGCCACTATTGTATCGACACTTTCTACGTATAATCTCGTATCTGCAAACATGAGAGTTTATAGGGTGCATTTCAAAGATTCATTACGCAACTCGCTATATAATGTTTTTACTCTCTCCTGAAAAATTTCAATTTTGAGGGTTTCATCAATTGGCCAAAACACCGTCAAATGTAAAGATATTTTAACAACTCTGCAGAAAAAATAATTTCAAATTCATATCTGATGAATATTGTGAATTCGTGCATATATTCAGTATTTATCGCAAAATACGTAGTCAATAAGATGCACATAAGATTACCTACTATATACAATACCATTTCTTTGATAAAATAATAATAATACAAATCTAAACAACAATTTCAATCATTGTTAACCATACTCAATTTAAAAATTATTGACAACTATTAACCGCCCACCACAAATTATTTGTTTTGATTAAAAACTAAACAGATAATAGTCTCGGACAGTCGTATATTAGACTAGAACTTGAGTCACAGCAACCAGTTGAGTTCAGAATTATCTAATTGTTTGATTCTTTAGCCATTGACAAGAACATTGTGAATAGATTAACTACTGCAAAGTGAAATCTAAAACATGGCTTCAGAGTAAGTGTTTTTTTTTTTATATATTAAGTCATTAAAATTGAAAAACAAGATGAATATGCCAAAATAACTACAATTCATACAGCAGAAAAGAAACAAGTCGAATCAATGCTGCTGAATTAGTAAATTTCACGTTGAAACATGACATTTTTCATCAAGATATGAATTGGTTGATAGATATTTCGGGTTCACATCATCGTCGTAACTGATTTTAGTTTAAATGTGAACTGTTGAGATATTCAGTCATTTCATATTTCTAAACTGAATATAAAAACCAGTTATTAATTCAGTAAATTACACTCCACATGTTTTCAATATCTGAAATATTTATAATATCGACAGCGTTTTGGCCAATTGATGTAACCCTCAAAATTGAGATTGTTCGAAAACATTATATGGTGAGTTGTGTTATGAATCTTCGAAATGCACTCCTGTAAATTCTCATGTTTGAAGATATGGGATTATACGTAGGGAGTGTCGATATAATAGTGGCTTACATCAATTGGTCGGGAAAGAATTTTTTTTTCCATGTCCACTCCCAATGTGGAGCATATGGTCTCCTAATTGAGGTATCTTAACAGGATTTTTTTCTACGAGAACTGCTTGTTACTCAGTTGCTCAACCTCTCTTTATAGGGCTCTCATAGGGCTAGGACAGGACTAGTGGTTAGCTAATCGCTGTCGCTACGCCCCGTTGGGATGGGATGGGTGCCAGGGAGGACTCAGACTACAAACAGAAATCCATAAATCGATTGAAAGATCAATCTATGAAAACCGTCCGCACCGGGAATTGAACCCGAAACATCCGTAACCGCAGCCAGCTACGCTACCAACTGCGCCACGGACGCCGACATTTTAATTTTAAAACGCCGAGAATTTTAAAACCTAAAATCAATGTAAAATGATGCTTCTTTTCCAAATTTATTTTTCTAATTTACATTATTTGGCTGAGACCTGCTCTGTCGTCTTTATAATGAGATCCAATCGTTAACTTGTATTTTTATTCTCGTATTTCGTATTTTTTGAGGGTTACATAAATTGGCCAAAACACAGTAGATATTATATACTGTCAATGGAAAATTACACAAATTGGAACGCTTGATTATTTTTAAAAAATCGCTCATCACGAGCATTATCATCAGTTGATAATGGTCGTGATAAGCGAAACCGGTCCTGATTATTATAAACATGTGGAAGTAGTACAAATGAATTGTGTTTTATTTTTTAAAATGTAATGTCTTTCCACCACGAATTGACAGTGAACACCTTAAAAGTGGTTGATAGCTATTTTGACTTCATCCCATTGTTAAAACTAACTTAATACTTTGATATTTTTACCTATTCACAATGGAGTCAATTCAATCAATCTTTCAGAAAAGTATACGATGTATTGGTCGTCGGTTGTGGAGCGTCAGGCATCGCAGCTATCACGAGAGTCTTTCAGAATGGATCCTCGGTCTTGGGACTTGAAGCGTCGGATCGGATCGGAGGAAGAGTCAACACTGTAGAATGTGTAGACAATGTCGTCGACATGGGATGCCAATGGTGAGATATTTGCTATCATTTGTTATTGTCACCGTAGGGCGTATACTGTTAATGTTCTTTTCTTAATTCGCAGCGTCACTAACATACAACAGTTCTCATTCAGTTCCCTCTAAGACAAGAGATTTTCTGCGCCAAAAATTCAATGCTTTAAAACTGCAGTGCGGCCGCACACACAGTTTACAGAGGACATTTACCCTCACATCCCTTTAATAGGGTGTTCAAATACCCAATTATATTTTTTACACATCTGTGATGGGCAGAAAGTCTACTGATATCTACTGGTCTCCTATGAAGTCAGTTGGGCTGTCAAAGTTTTTGACTTTTTATCAACTTTTCTTTAAATTTTAGGTGTGACGGAGAAGAAGGTAATATTGTGTATTCGTTGGCACATCCTTTAAATTTGCTTGGAAAACCAGCTAGGCCTTGGCATGCAACGATGACGCAATCTAATGGAGATATTGTTCCGAAGGAAATCAGTGAAAAAATTGAACAATTATATGCAAAGGTAGAAGAAGACGCAACTGAAACTATGAAGCATAGTTCTGAGCCAATGGGAGTGCACTACACGCGATTGTGAGTATATTGTTTGCTCGATACTACCAGAATCAACATTATAATTAGGGACTATATTTCAATAAATAAATAGTTTATCGTATTATCGCATTTATCGTTGTGCCGCATATATAATTCATTTTTTATATTCCCGACTAAACAACTATAAGAACAATGTTAAATTATCATTCATCGTTCTCTGATCAATCGTTTTCTCGACTGATCGGTTATATATAAAGGGCCTGTCAGAAATATGATCCTAATCGATAGTTTTTTCGAACATTTGTCATCACTGACTCACCTACTGAGCACCTATGTACAGTCATCTCTTCAAGTCGGCAAGTGGTTTTCTTAGTATTCACATAATTTATTATTCCGATTTGCAAACAAAATATCCCCTATGAAGAAAATTAGGACTATAGCTGAGAGACTAAAAATAATTATTATTCAAGACTTCCTGCATTTATTGCTCAAGGTCCATTAAACAATGAAGAATCAGGGTTCCACTGTATAAGAATTGTGTCAAATTGAAATTCAGCTTTTACTTGGGGTGTGGGGAAGAGTGTTGATTAATTGGGAAGTTAAATGGCAAAAGGGCCCATCTGCATTTTAAATAAAAATGCAGATATAACATATAGCCATCTGACTACCCAATTTTAGTATGCTAAGGGGATGATCGATGCAATAAGATAAAGAAACACTGATATGAACTTTTGCTTCGTATTTAAGATATGACAAATTAATTGTATTCCTGTATTTCCAGGTATAATAAATATCTCGAGACTGCTGAGTTTTCGATGATCGATCCGGCAATCGCAGTTGTTTCAAAAGCAGGAAAATTCAGTTAACGCCACCGATACATGGTTTGAGGCGTCTTCGGAGGGTCAGTCAGCCTATTGGGACTGTCCGGGGGAAAGTTTGCTCCATTGGAAAGGCAGGGGATACAAGACAATTTTAGATGTTTTGCTAGTAAGTATTATTATTCAATATTTTGAGAAGTTTCATAATACTATAGAAAGTTGTCTTCT
The DNA here is from genome assembly GCA_022494535.1 of Himalopsyche phryganea. NCBI lineage: Eukaryota > Metazoa > Arthropoda > Insecta > Trichoptera > Rhyacophilidae > Himalopsyche > Himalopsyche phryganea. Next base: position 3,404,381 of record JAGVSL010000039.1, read on the forward strand.
ACTGTAGAATATAGGAGAACTATTTCGCAGACCGCTAACTAGGGATTGCAATACTGGTATTACTGAAACCAGGATCCCTGTTTTTTCAATATCGAAATGTTTGTATTGTATAATTGATTAAACATATCCCAGCACGGGACAGTTTCATAAATCGGTTTATGAATTAATATTTGAAAGCATGGATGTTTGTGGTGTCTAAAATTCCCTCCACCCATCCGATCCATAAAACATGATGTATCGAGAGCGATTAGTTAACCACTAGTCCTGATCTAGCCCTACTCTCTTCGAAAAAGAGATGTTGAACAACTGAGTAATAAGCAGTTATCGTAAAAAAACTTCAGTTGACATACTTCCATTAGGAGACCATATGAGGGGTCTAGTATCATAACTCATAATCTCCAGCATATGTCAAAAAATGTGTTATGAATGCAGTCTATCTCTTCGTGTTCACACCTACCATTTATATTATAAAATATCTTTCTAAACTTACAAACTCCCATCAAAACTCAATGTCAAAATTTTGTTCATTTTCAAAACTGTTATTCTATAATACATATCATGTATCTATTTGTTTACATATCATGGTATAAGCGTCTATTCCACAGTTTTACTTGTATCAAACTATGCATTTGTAACTTTGGCAGTTACCATGAAAACGGGTTTTCTTGATTTTCCAAAAACAAGCATTGGCGGAGATTCTGAGTTATGATAGGCCTCATAGGCTCCAGCATCAGTAGGATTGGGAGCGGACGTGGTTAAAAAAAATATTTAACTTCCCTGATCAAAGGATCCCTGATATAAGGATCCCTGTTTTTTCAATATCGAAATGTTTATATTGTATAATTGATTAAGCATATCCCAGCACGGGACAGTTTCATAAATCGGTTTATGAATTAATATTTGTGTTTGTGGTGTCTAAAATTCCCTCCACCCATCCGATCCATAAAACATGATGTATCGAAAGCGATTAGTTAACCACTAGTCCTGATCTAGCCCTACTCTCTTCGAAAAGAGATGTTGAACAACTGAGTAATAAGCAGTTATCGTAAAAAAACTTCAGTTGACATACTTCCATTAGGAGACCTTATGAGGGGTCTAGTATCATAACTCATAATCTCCAGCATATGTAAAAAATGTGTTATGAATGCAGTCTATCTCTTCGTGTTCACACCTACCATTTATATTATAAAATATCTTTCTAAACTTACAAACTCCCATCAAAACTCAATGTCAAAATTTTGTTCATTTTCAAAACTGTTATTCTATAATACATATCATGTATCTATTTGTTTACATATCATGGTATAAGCGTCTATTCCACAGTTTTACTTGTATCAAACTATGCATTTGTAACTTTACAGTTACCATGAAAACGGGTTTTCTTGATTTTCCAAAAACAAGCATTGGCGGAGATTCTGAGTTATGATAGGCCTCATAGGCTCCAGCATCAGTAGGATTGGGAGCGGACGTGGTTAAAAAAAATATTTAACTTAAAAGTTTATCAATTAAGTTATAACATAAGAATCTATCACGATAAATTGTATCTATGAATAGAGATTCAAAATTTTTACAGTAGTGTGGATTATTGTAGATTTATTGTCTATGAAGGATGACGTTTGATTTCGTTTGTACTGTAACCTCTCTTACTGGGAAATGTACTGTGGAACATCGGGAGAGCCTCGCCCCTGCTTGTCTTCTCATACATGGGGTACTATGCTCATGGTTTACTTGACTGAACTGAATGATACTGGTATATCATGGGAGGGAATGATTAAGGGGTCGTATGGTGGCCATCGGATCAAAGAAGAAATAAGAAAAATTCTTATCAAATAATTGATTATTTTTTTAATACTCATAGAAGAAAATTCCTAACCCAGAAGAAGAATTACCAGTCGATGTGTTATTAAACAAAGAAGTCATTAATATAAATATTGTTGATCGATCGAAAGATAACACCGACCGTCCAAGTCAGATGCAAGGACGGCAGTCTATATACAGGAAAACATGTCATCATTGCCGTGTCTGTTGGAGTTCTCCAAGAAAGGTAATTGTAAAGAAGTTATAAAGAGACCATTTGGCTTATGTCCAAAAGATGCAAAGCAAATTTGACTTCAATACCTTTTCATACAGATCATTTGATTGATCTAACGTTTTAACACAGCAAATATTGTCTAAATTACTTTCATAAATTATTTAGCCGTCTGTAGTTGAGTGGTGAATGTTTGTAGGCTTCGGTTGCCATGAAAAATCAATACTGGTATGGACATAAATTGACTTTTCAAACAATTTATTGAGTTCTGTTCAAACGCATGGATGTTTGTGTTGTCTGATATTCCATCTCACCCAACCGTACCGTGAGCAGAACGTCTTCATCGTTTTCCCGCATTTAGCGTTTTTTTTCATGGTCTCAAGGGCCAAAAATGAAGAATGGTGTTTCCATTGTAATCGATGGCTTAATTGAGGCTTCCCTGGGGCATCAGGAAAATCCATCGGCATTGTTCTAGTAACATTCTTTTTTTTTCCATGTCCGCTCCCAATGTGGAGCATATGGTCTCCTAATGGAGGTATCTTGACAGATTTTTTTCTACGAGAACTGCTTGTCACTCAGTTGCTCAACCTCTTTTTTCTTTTTCGAAGAGAGTAGGGATAGAAGGATAGGGCTATGAAAGGACTAGTGGTTAGCTAATCGCTCTCGTTACGCCCCGTGAGGATGGGATTGGTGGTAGGGAGGACTCAGACTACGAACAGAAATCCATAAATCGATTGAAGGATCAATCTGTCGCACGGGAATTGAACCCGAGACATCCGTAACCATAGCCAGCGACGAAAACCAATGTTAACATTCATATAAAATATTCATATAAAATATTCATAATTATGCTTTCAGATATCTTGACCTGTTTTCTCAACCATTGCCAAAGCTAAATGTAATGTCAATACATGGCCTCCAGCTCGGAACAGTGGACAAAATATTCTTCCACTACGACCAGCCGTGGTGGCCAGCGGATTACGCCGGTGTCGGATTCTTGTGGACGGATCAGGAGAAGGATGAGTTCTCCGGCGAAGACCGCTGGTTGAGGGAAGTGTTCGGGTTCAACGTGGTCGGCGAACAGAGCAGCATGCTGTGTTTCTGGATTGCCGGAATCGCGGCGAGGTACATGGAGACTCTGCCGCTTGACACTGTGAAGGATGGAATCTGTCGTCTGGTACAACAGTTCCTCGGAAAGAAGTTTATTATACCGCCACCCAAAGGTGTCAAAAGGTTAGATATAGAGACTATGTTATTATTTTATAGCTTTTGCACGCTAAAAACATTTTGTCAATACAAATTAATCAAATAGTTTACTCTACAACCTACAATCCTTCACGCCGCTTCTATTCACCGTTTGGGAGTTCTTGTGGCAGACAGATTTATGTATATATTTTCTGCCATATTGTATAGATTATGCGGTGTCTCCTTTATTTCAGGTCGCAGTGGTACTCAAACAAATTTGTGAGAGGATCGTACTCATTCCGCAGCTTGTCATCTGAGATTATCGGAGCCAATCAACAGAACTTAGCAGCCCCTGTGTTGAATGATTCCGGCACGCCAGTGATCTGCTTTGCCGGGGAAGCCACATCCACTCACCATAACGGCACCGTCCATGGGGCCATCGAGGCCGGTTTTAGGGAAGCAGATAGATTAAAAGACTATCTGAAAACAAAGGCTTAATTTTTTATTTTTGAGCATGTTCACTAAAAAGATGGCCGCCTTATCGAGTATTTAATTCTTTAACAGCTATCATTAATGTATCTAATTTTGTTCTGTACTCTTGCAAATCTGAAAACCAAAAAAGAAAAGCTTGAGTTTAATTACATGATTTGATCCAATTACAGTATGGTCAGTTTCATAAATCGATTTTTCAACCGTTTGGGTTTTCAAATGTTTGGGTTCATTCGTTTGTGCTTCGATACTACAGGTCTGCAACCACATTATGTTACACGTAATATGAATAAAACCATCTGTAGTTATTTCATTTTTTTTTTAAATTTATTTTATCTGTAAAAATTTATTGCATTGGGCTTGAAGTTACACTTTTATTTACTTTTTATGGCTTACAGTTTTATTAAGTCTCAGTTTTGAAAAATGTCAACATGCATAGACTAAAACGAAGAATGTTTTGGCTTGGAAAGCATATTGAACGCTTATGCGGATACCATTTCAGTGATTCAGTGACATTTATTACAGCTTATTAAATTTTAAAGACAAATTTACAATTTTGGCTGTGCAAGAAGTAAGCTTAACTTCGGTTATGGTTTTCAAGAACAAAACATTTATTTGTTATTTGATGGAGTGATTAATAGATGGCACTGTAATAACTTCGACCTTAAAGCAAAACAGCAGTTGTGCAAAAATTGAGTTTTGAGAAAAACGCATTTTAACCCCAAAAATCGTGTAGAGGTTATGTTTTAGTATCAATTGAAAATTGTGTCACAGGTGAGTGTCATGAATGAAATTCAATTTTTATTCTTTTATAATTTTTCAATATTGGATTGCTATACAAATTTTCTTTCACCTAATATGGTTTATTAAATAATTGCTCGAGAGGAGCATAACAGGTCTTGGTCATTATAAAAACCTGAAAGTAGTACAAAAAAAATTGTGTTTTATTTTTAAAATATCGCAGGTACACTGATAAAACACATTGAGTCAGTTTTTGATGATATTGTGTTTTGAATGTAAAAATGTACACTCTACATAATGGTAAAACGCATGACATAGAATATAATGGCTTTGAAAAAAAAACAGTATTAAGTCGTATTGCTATATTTTCATTCTGACAAAAAGCATGACATAACTATAACTCATCGATACCAAATGATTTGCATGTCAAAAAGGTTATTGCATGTGAAACCGCTACGTACTTACAGGGCGGACAAGGGTCTTCAAAACCCGTCTACAGACTCTTCTTATTCATGCAAATTTAATATGTAATGTATCTGATAAGACATTCAAAAATAATTTGTCATATTTGTTTGTTTACCGTTAGCAGTAAACAACTTACGACGCTTAGGGAAAGGGTCACTTATCACTCGGCGTACCCGACAGGCTGTCGATCACCGACAAAGCTACGGCTTAATTCGAAATTGCGACCATATCGTAAAACCACTTGCTGCGTTTTTAAATTGAAATTGTGTATTTTAAACTCTGTTTGTGTATCTGTTACTGCCTTCGAGGAATTTATTAGTATAAACTAACTGCAATTAAAGAGAAAGTAAACTGACGAGCGGGTTTCAATAAAAGACGAAGGAACGTGTGAATTATCCTTGTCACCATGCCGGACCTGGAGCAGTCAAAGTGACTTGACGCTCCACCTCCTCGTCGAGTAGACCCTTCAATTTCTCACATGTTTAAACGACTTAATGCCTTCTGTTAGTATACTCTCGATATAGTGTCTTTCCACCAAGAATTGACAGTTAAGTTAACACCTTAAAAGTGATTAAGGTTTATTACTTAAAATTCAAATTAAATATACTTAACTCACTAAGTGCTGAGCACGCGTGACGTTCATTGAATGTAATTAGCAACTGTATGGCAACCAGTACACCATTAATTACTAGGTAATTATTTCCGCAGTGAATGAGTTAAATTGGAATACACCTTCAACTCTTCATATTTAAGTTAAAACGAAAAAAAATCCGTACATGAATTGAAGGTTTGCTTACACATACAAAAGTTACATTTTTTCATTTGTGAATTCATAGGTTTTGTGTTATAAATGTCTTTTTGCCTATCATGTAAAGAAAAAAATATAGTCAAAACTACATTCATGACCAAACCCCCAAAATGTCACAAGTGCACTTTTGCTTTTGGGCCGACGATATGGAGCCGCAACATTTCTCTTTCCCTTAAGTAAATTATTTTAAATTAAATAAATATATCGGTCGATTAACTAAAGCAGTATTTTCTCCTTTATCCAATCAAGGAACTGCGCTAAGTCTGTGAATACCACGTAATGGTATGGATCGCATTTGTATTCATTTTGCTTTGCGACACTTATGGAGACAAGCCCTCGCAGTCTCCAGGTCGGATTGTAGCCATTGTTATCCGGGAACACCATACCTCCGCCAGAGTCACCGTTGCAAACTGAGGTCCCTGTAAACAGAAATGTGTGGTTATTGATACCACAGATGGGGGAGAAGTACACCCTCAGCCGCGCGCAATCATTAGCACACTAAACAGTGATTTACTAGTGCTGCAGGAGTAAACTTTGCATAGAGTACACAGTAAAGCACACATTGTGCGATATCATATACCTTATCTTTATACCCTCAAGATGCAACTAAAACAATGGCACTTTAATGCTGGCTACCTAGGCCCAAATCAACTATTAGTAAACAAAATTGCAGTTTGCATGACCAGAAGTGAGTTACGGGTATCGACATACCGTCGTTGTTCTGGAAGAAGACACTATCTAAAACAAACTAGTTTTGCGTAATTGGACTTTGAAGTTTGTCAAATGCTTGAAGTTCTATACATTTTTCATGTTTATGACTGTTTTTAAGTAAAAGTGTAATTTATAAAAAGTGTTCTTCTATGCGGTAGAGTTTTGAAATAAAGGCAATAAAAATAAAAATAAACATTTTGGTGTAACACAATATGTCATTTTTCAATTTAGTGGTTTCTTTTAGAACATTGACGATATAGTGTTACAAGCATGGACAGATTGAGTACGATGATCTAATATTTTTTTCTTATTGAAAATAGTGTTGCAAATACCTTGGGAATTTTGAAATGGCGGGGAAAAAACCCGGAAAATTAGGAATAAACTGTTAAATATGATATTTTTCATTGTTTTTCAACATATTGAGTCCAGGTGAACACATACATATGTGTTTAACGTCATACATAAAAACTGGAGCGTTTCCGTAAATATATTGTGTTGGCTTCAAGTATACCTGGATGTCATACGTGATCCGATATTGAATACATTGCCTTACTTCCGCCCATACTTTGTCTATGCTTTCATCTATATCACCAAAACTTACCATAACCTAAATTTGGAAATACAGTGTGTGCATACGACAAAAATGCAATTCTTTCAAAATACGTGTTACCGAATGCTAAAAATGATATACAGTTATCATTAATATTGAAATTATTTTTTCCCAATTCTCCCATGCGAGTTTGTTCGCGGCCTCGCATCGCTAATTGCAAATATTGAATGCTGTCCTGTATTCCTGTGCTGCACATGCCGTACACAGGTAAACAATTTCCTTATTCTTTTGTTGTAGTTCATATCTACCTAATATCAATAATTTTGGTAAAAATAATAGTTTTTTGCCAAACAATCTGGTTTTTGCTAATTGAATCATTCAATCTGCGCCAGAGTCCATGAGATGACATTTGTCTTTACAGCTATTTACCAGATACAGTTTTTTTTTATATAATGTAAGATGAATAGGGTTGCCAGGCGTCCCTATTAACCGAGACTGTCACCGTTTTTAAGCCTCGTGTCCCAGTGTCCTGAACGAGCTTTCCGGCGTACCCAAATGTCCCGTTTTCGAGCATATTAAAAAAAGATATGCAATCTCCCGATTGGAACAAAAAATTACTATCCGAAAAATGAGTCGTTGTTTTTTCTCAGATAGAAAAAGAATTTCGAAAACAATATAAGGATTTATATTGTATGTATAATGGTAGCGTCGAGAGAATATTTTTTACTAATCAATGGATGGATGAAAGAAATAAATAAATTTTCAGTAGAAATAGTTAGTAGTATCTTACAGCGCATTGAGAATTATGATTTTAATTGTGTGGAAATATATGATTATCTCCTAAAAAATAAAGTAGTTTTGCAAAAAGCCTAATCAAATTATAAATATTTGTAAAATTAGTTTTAAAAATTCGGTGTAGTTATTTTCATTGTCCTTTTTATTAATAGTATTCTTGTTATTCTTAGTTATGTGTATAATTTAATACTTGTTCAAATTTCTTGGTTTAATTTTCTAATTTAATGTAAATTGAAAATTAAATGAAGGCTACAAGCCATCCAATATCTCGGAGGAAGGAAAAATGAAGTGTTCTTGATTTTTTTTATTTTTCTCGGGCGGGAAGGGGGGTCCCGTTTCGACTTACGAAAAATTTGGAAACCCTAGAGATGAATACAATGAGAATCTCAATAAAGTCACTCGAAGAAAAGTTATCACATACACCTAAGATCTCAAATGTTGCAAATTGTCGGGTATGAATCTGAAACCATCTGATCGCTAGGGTAGAGCTCTTGCCGTTAGGTTTACAGTAGTATAAGTCATACATTACTCCAGCGTCATCAAACTACGGCCCGCGGGCTGGACCCGGCCCGACAAAGATTTTCATCCGGCCCTCCGAAAATTCCCGCTTTTTGTATATAAATTATTCATATGGGAAATATTAATTTTATAATATTTCACGATTTGGTTGTGAATTCACGACAATTATTTATTTCAATTAATCAATTGGGATAAAGCTATCAGGTAGTCAACCCAAAGTGAAAGAAGTTAGTTAATTCTAAGAATATAGTGTAGGCAAAATAGAACAATAGAAATGTCCAAATAATAACCCTTATCGAAAATATTCAGTCGCAATTCATAGTTTGCAGAGTAAACATCGCTTGATATGTAATTAATGTTCTGGTGTGATTTCAATAAGAATTTATTTGTTGTTCGGCCCACAAGCTTTGAAAAAATTCAATCCGGCCCGTTTCTCAAAACTTTTGGTGACCACTGGCTTAATCAATCAAGATATTTTGAGCATTGAAGCGACTTGGATTTAATTAATATTTTTGAATATTTCAATTGCTTTTTTAATAATTACATAAATTGTCACTAGTATCGAAACCTCAATGTTGACCATCTATTTAAAAAAAAGTTTCTTTTCTCACCATTGGAAAATCCGGCGCAGTACGTATGGTTGGATGTAAACTGCAGGAAGAATTCTTTGAATGACCATAGACAAGTAGCCTGCTCTACGACTGGCATCTTGGCCAACGCCAATTCCTCAGTCACATGACTCGTCTCGTCGAAGCCCCAACCTACGACCTAAAATAAAATAAAATATTTGTGAGGTGTTAGTGGCGTTTGAAAATGCATGTTATGCGTATTGTAACAATCCTAAAACATAATATTTTATATTGGCAAAGGAATGTTTAGCAGCAATTTTAACAGATATTGCAATCTGTGTCAGATTGTTGCAATGCATTTTCAATTTTGGGCCAAAGTCGTCTCACATTACGGTACTTGTATGTTTTTCTTCAACCATATTCGCTCATGACCATCACGCGGCGCCTCCATGATGACACGCTAGAGTCCCTCAGCTCCGCCGAGTACATCCTATGGATAGTACCCGTTGGTCTTCCAGGTTGCCGGAATTCCACAGGTCGGAGGAAGAGATAAGCAGGATTGAGGCTCTCTGGAGGCATCCTCAGTTCGTCACCCAGCCAGTTAAAACGTATCTCAATGACCGCTGACAGGGCGTTGCCTATTATGTAGAGATTAAACTAAAAATAATACAATGCATATCTCATCTAGTATAATAAATCATTATTCTTCAACACTTTTACCTTCTGCGGCCCGTGTAGAATTAGAAAATCGATAAACTGGCCCTTCTATCAAATAGGTTCTGCACCATTGGTTTATATGCTCAAATTATGAGGCTGTGCGGTTAATGGGTTAAACATATCATAGATTCCTGTATTTTACTCGATGGTGCTGTCGGTTTTTCATTTTCCTGCCAATTACATTCACACTGATAATGCTAACGATTAAATACATCTAAAGACTACTCACAGATCCTTCTTTACCAACGATATCAGAGAGATTGATTTCGTTATCATTCCATAAGCAGACGGGTCTGACGGTGTTAGTGTAGTCGGCGGTTTTCGTCAATTTTAACAACGCTACGTCAGCGTAGTAGCTTGTTGCGCTATATTCATCGTGGACGTATATTTTTCGAACCTAAGCAAACACAAACAATACAATAATCGATTAATCACTTTTAAGGTGCTAAATGTCAATTCTTGGTGGAAAGGCATTATATTTTTAAAAAATAAAACAAAATTTGTTTGTACTACTTTCACCGGTTTCGCTCATAACGAGCATTATCAACTGATACAAATAAAACCATAACGGGGCTATTTATATAAAATTGAATGATAACAAAATTACAAGGTATATAAAACAGTTGGTTCATCTCATTATATTTTGCTCAGATAGTGGATTTTTAATGTGGCTTTATTTATGATTTCAGATTAGTATTTATTGATTTGCAAGGGGTCCTTAACATTTTAATTGTATACTGTTTAATTTCGTGTATATATAATTTGTTTGATTACGTGTAAATTCTTTTCATAGTTCATGAACCAACTGTATAAGTAACTCTGTTATGTTTTTATTTTTATAATTTGATAATGCTCGTGATCACGAAAACTGGTCTTGATCATTATAAACATGTGGAAGCAGTACAGACAAATTGTGTTTTATTTAAAAAAACAACAATATATTTGTTTATTAGCCACGAGTTTCATATTTATCTCACTTAGTGCAGAGCACGCGCGACGCGCGTTCAAGCCGGTACGGCATTAATTACTAAGTAATTAGTTCCGCAGTGAATGAGTTAAAATAGGTCCAGAAATCCTTCATAACAATTAATTTTAATCCCTGACGACTTACCAACATGATCTGAACTCCATCTGTAGATTTTCTCAAGTTAAACTTCCCCAGGTAGACGGTGAGTGTCTGCACGTTGACAGCCTTTGCCGTGGTCCTGCGAGTGACGCAGTGGGCTGCCGTTATCACAAACCGCATGGATATCAGAGAGCCCCCACAAATATATTTGTTGTCCACTGTCTGTCAAAAATATCACATTGAGATTCATATGTATCATTCGGTACTATTTATTTGAAACATTAATTCAAACGTATTATTATATGCAATGAGATGACAGTTTTTAATTCTTAGTCCTTTTACACAAATATAACTAAATAATTACCTATAAAATGTGCAATAGATTGTTGATAATGAAGGATAATGCTGAAGGTGATAAGTCGAAAATCGGCTGTTCTGAGTTATGAATGCGGTGCGACAGGTTTTAAGACGGTATATCGCCTGAAAAAACAAGCTCAGCGATATTCCCTTTATTTTTTACGTAATTTGAAGAAATCAGTATGAATTTAGTCAATTCCGTTCACAGTTATTAGTAGCAAAAAGCTGTGGTTAATATAACTATAAAAAAGAATTACAAATAATTAAATCGAGTTCGTAAATGATTAACGAATCTTATAAAGTGTTTAGTTTAATAATTAATCGTTAAGGTGTGTAAATAGAAAAACTTAAATTTCATGTTGGAGCTAAATACTAGGCCAACTTAACCATACAAATAGAGTTCTAGCTAGTAGACCAGCCAAATCAATCAATAATATACTTAATACCATAAAACAGGACTGAATGAACTCTACGAGAAAAATCTATTCCTTCCATTATGGTTGCTATTTACCTGTGATTGATAAAGAGCTACATGCCATGGCCATTGCCCTGGTTTTGTCGCTTGACTGCCCACGATCAACGGAGTAGGTTGTAGAGCCACTTTGCCACATTCTTCTGACTGCTGAAAATTGATTAACATTGTTAATTAAGTGCATCTTTAGCGTATATTTAAAATCTCTTTCTATTAACCTATTGCTATCATCAAAGATTTTACAGGAAAATACCAAATTTTTGACTGATGCCACGGAAATCTGTGATGTCCAAATTCATTTCCTATAATCCAATCCTAAAAACAGGGCGCAGCGAGAGCGACAAGCTAACTACTTGTTCTGTTCTAACACTATCGTTCTATATTTACTCTGTGAAAAGAGAGAGATTGAGCAACTGAATAACAAACACAACTTCTGTTGACATGCCTACATTAGTGATCGTAGAAGGCTGTTACATAAAATATTACCTGTTCAGTATCCCGTTGACGAGAAGGTGGTCTAGTCTTAATTTTGGATTCCGGAGATAACCTGTGGTCGCCTTCAAAGTAGTCGGAGTCTGCTGCGTTGGCCCACAATGTTCTGCGAGTCGTGGAGCTGGCTTCTGTGCTGAGATTACAAGCAAGTCATGAGAATTTCAACAAACATGCAATATTCATTAAAAGATGTCGCTAGCTATCTTAAATTTTAATATAGTACTTAGCTAGCATATATGCGAGAAAGCGATATAAACAGTGGCGGACTGGCTCTAAAAGTATTGGTTATCAGGAGTCAATGGTGGCTCAATACAAAAATCTGAGGGGCCCCTACCCAGTATACTAATTCCTTTGTAGCTTTGTACTGTACTAATGATTAATTGATAATTACTAAAACTCACATGTTAGAAACGGCTAAAACAGACATAGAGAATAAGTTTGTAATATGATGAGGCATTAGTTCATCAAAACATATTTATTTGTATTGATGGAATACCTAAAGTGCTTTATCCAGTACATTTTTAAATGCGTACAATGAAATAGTTAAAAAGTTATTTGATTTTTATTGAAGGCCCCTAATATACAGCGTGGCCCAATTGCCATCGGGCAAACTGGGTTGTGTGGCCAGTCCGCCACCGGAAATAAAAACTCAGTCTGTACCTACCCTAGAAATGTAAATAGCTAGAAAGCTGAGAGTCCATTTTGCAGGCTACATATAGCTTCAGTAAGTGTCTAATGTCAAATGATTTTTTTAATAATCAGTATTGTATATACTTGAAATAATAATAACTCACTCGGCGTCCTCGTCTTCCGAATAATCGGCAGAATTGTATGTCTGCCGAGTGTTGGTAGGCTTTCTTGCAAATGTTGACCGGGACGTAGTTGTCGCTAGTGGCCGTGAATATACATTCGGAGAGTTTTGGGTGTATGAGTCTGGATTGCTATCTGCATTGCTGCAAAAATGAACATAAAATATTACATTACAGTCATTGTGCGATATGTTCATTTTGCAATGTTGTTGTAATAACAACCGCGAATGCCAAACAATTAATTACTTACTTATTGGAATAGTCATTTACAGATGAGCTCGGTCTGTTATTTTGTGGATACGTCTGACTACCCCGAGACTGCTGACCCACTGTTGATGTAGCCTCTTTGCTTGGTTGAGAATTTCTGTGAACAAATGTGATCAATCCTCATGATTACAGATAAATTGTTCGAATTCTCCTATTTTCCAATAAATTTTATATTGTATCATTATTTACATAGTTCTTAGATGTGCAAGAGGTTACAAATATTTTGTATACCCGAAGAGAAATGTGCCAGGCCACACATTTCATCCGATTTACACGAGGCCAAAATGAGAATTTCACCATTCTTGAGAATGTCAAGCTTTTATGTTCTTGATCATTTTTTGAGGAACCGTGTATATGAATTGTTTGTGTTTAGAAAGTGTAAAGCCGGCTTGCCTATGGGTGTCCCACTTTGAAGACCTTTACAAATGTTCAACACTATTGCTTCCATATTCCGCGCGGAAGTGAGTGACTGCAGAATAGTACTTTTTTTAATGTATTAAAGTAAGTTTTGTCTGAACTTACTTGGTTGACTTCTTTGCGTATTTCCAACGTTGACTATTTTTCTTACTGTTTTCATCGTTTTTTACATTGCAAAAGTAATAAACTTATAATTTGTAATCTTTGAAGAGCTATATGCCGTACAAATATAAAATAACTAAATATAAAAGTGGTTAGCCTATTCGCTCTCGCTTTGCTTTATCTTTTATGATCGATGGGTGGTGTGGTGAATTGTAAGTGCAGTGCTCTTGCGCAAGTGCACATCGCGCAAGTACCTGATTGTATTAGGCAGTTTTACACAGTCTCGTGTCAAATGTCGACGTTATAGTCCGGAAATAAAAGTGTGTTAAACAAATATTTATATCATTTAAATAATGAGCAGTGTCCCCAAGTCTACCCCCAAACCTAAAACATAATAGGTGGGAGGGAATTTAGATATCACAAAAATCAATATATGATCTGTCAATACTGTGATTTAAACCCGTCAGCTAGAGCTAAAATTTAAATATATCGAAATTATATTTTAAAAAATAAAACACAATTTGTTTGTACTACTTCCACATATTTATAATGATCAGGACCGGTTTCGCTCATCACGAGCATTACCAACTGATAAAAATACAAACATAACAGGCGTATTTATATAAAATTGAGTGAAAAAATGAAGGTATAAAAAACTGATGGTTCATGAACTGAGACAAGAAAATATTGATTAACAAACAAATTATACATAAATCAAATGAAAGAGTCTACAATTAAAATGTTATGGACCTCTTGCCAATCATTAAATACTAATCTACAATCACAAATATAGCTACATTAAAAGTCCATTTAGCTGAACAAAATTATTAATGACGATAATAATATAAAATGATGACTCAGGGAAATTATAAGTAAAAATTAATGAACCATTTAAAAATAATCAAATATTAAGTATGTAATAATAAACAGCCATCTTAAGTGGGAAAGCAGAGCAGCTATGAGTATCAATAAATTTTAATATCTGAAAAACAAAAAATTCAGATATTATTTATGATCTGTCAATACTTAATATTTGATTATTTTTAAATGGTTCATTAATTTTTACTTATAATTTCCTGAGTTCATTTTATAATTATCGTCATTAATAATTTTGTTCAGCTAAAGCTAAAACTCTTTAAATATATCAATATTTTCTTGTCTCAGTTCATGAACCATCAGTTTTTTATACCTTCATTTTTATTTTATATAAACATTTAATTTTTTTATAGAACAAGATCATTTAATTCCAAATATAATGTCTTTCCACCAAGAATTGACAGTTAACACCTTAAAAGTAATATCGAAATTACACATTTAATTTATAGAACAAGAATTAATTCCGTGACATTCTTGTATATTATTAAATTTTGAATCTCCTTTAACAGTTTTAACTTGCCGAATCATTGTCTTACATTGAATATTCATTCCCATAAGTGTTTCCGGTACTTTGGGGGCGACTTTGACTCTGGCTTCCGCTCAGGAATGTTGAAGTCGCTCGTACTGGCTGCTCATTCCTGAAAATAATAGACAATCATTATTACATAAACGAAGAAAACTAGGTCATTGGATCTCAATTCCAAACATTTATTTAACAAATCTAGTGTGTTTAGTTGAAGCAGATTAAATCTTTTACTGTCGTATTACCTCATTATTAAATAACACACCCGAATTGATTAAATTATATTCAATTGAACAACACAGATTTTTTTAAGGGGCGGTCTAGCTGATATGAGATTTTTATTACTTTCAGGGTTTATTTTGTGTTAAGAAAAGTAAATCCGCATTTTGTTTTTTTTTTATAATTTACTTAGTTACTCGGCAGTTTGTATTCGACAATTAAAACATCAAAAACTTCCTTATAATAAGAATCAAACTTATTTTCTAGGAAGTTTTATTCTACATATTCAAAACATAAGGAAGACGACCTTAAACAAATTACGTTGATTTCAAAATGTCTGTTAAACTTGATATAAAAAAAAGCTTCAATATTTTTTGTATTATTCTGACTTATGCAGTAGAAAAATATCTAAAAAACAATTCGATAACATTGATTTATAAATATGAATAAATGCACCTGCAAAACAAAGGAGGGGGGCATGTTTGATTTAACTGAATAATATTTTTGATCGATTTGGCAGAAGCTTTGTGAAGATTCATTTTTAGTACGAAATTAAAATTGATTACTCTGTTATTCCACTAGTCGACATGTGCTTTTTACTTTTTGAGAACCATCTTTAGACTAACTATCATATAATATTAAAAAAACTTTATTGTGTACGTTGCGTCCGTGGTGCAATGGTGAATGTCGTTGGCCTCGGTTGCGGATGTCTCGGATTCAAATTCCGGTACGGACAGTTTCATACAAACAATCACAATACTAATTACAGGATTAATTCATTTTAATTGGGGGATGGGAAAATCCATTGTTTTTTATTGTAATTATGTCCGCTTTCAAGGTGTAACATATGGACTCTTTATCTCAACAGAAGTTGTTTTGAAAACTGCTTGTTACTCAGTCGTTCAACCTGTCTTTTTTGGATAGATTAAGGAAAGAAGATTAAGGCTAGGATAGGGCCGTTAGTTAGCTTATCACTTCCACTATGCCCTATTTTTTAGGATCAAATGGTTGGGAGGAAATTTATACATCCATGTTTCGGGCACAAATCCATAAATCGATTGAAGGATCAATTTCTAAAAGTGTCCGCACTGGAATTTGAACTTGTGAACATCGCGACCAAAACCAATGACGTCGACCAGTCGGCTCGGCTATCTGTTGATAAGTTTATTTACTAATAATTGATTTCTATTCCGGCTTTATTAATTTCATCCCGCTTTTCCCCGAGGAAATGTGGTCAGCCTAACTATTGACACGCCCTACAATTTCGGAGCATGCCCGAATAACTTGATGCACCTCTGTCTCATTGCTTCGCGACGGAATATTGTTACCGCTTTTTAATTGTCACATGCAATTCGCGCGATGATCTAAATTTTGGAAGCGATACGGCTCGCGGGCATTCTGTGTTCCGCTTTCCTACCGTAAAGTCGTCAATAATAAATCATACCTGTAAACTTCACCCGAAAAATACAACAATAACGGTAATGTAACTACAAGTGTCTTATTAATTATTAAGAATTCATTGCCAACTGATAATTCGACGGAGACCTTAACGGCAACCATCAGCTTCTCAGCGCAAAGTGATTGATATACCCAAGCGGGGGAGTTTTCTGGACTCACACAAAAACTGAAGCAGTTAATTTACACTATAAACCTAGAGGTATCTGATATAAATGTATAAATCAAAACTATAAGGTCACAAATGTCCACACACAACTATGACATAACGTCGGTATGAAAATACATACTCCGGAGACATGCTGGCTTCCAGGCCGGACTGTAGAAGTCCCTTGTATGCGCTGACCATTACTGAAAATAATAGATATTTATCGAAGTTTACAAGATTGAAAACAACTATTAATTACTCAACTATCGTTATGTGTATTTTGTAGATGCATGTCTTGAGAACCAGAACTAGATGCAAAGTATTTCACGCAGGTGTATAATATTATCAATAGACAATGTAATATTATTAGAGGGATTGCATCGTTTTCTGACATATCATCAATCTTCCAACGCAAATCAATCACATCTGTATTTTTACAGTCGCGTTTTGAAGTTTATTAAAATAATATTTAAAGCTAAAAAACTGCATTTTGTAGCTTCTAAAATAAATGCAAAAGAATTGAAAATATTTTGTTATCATCAAACCAACATAACGACCAAATTGAATAACTTACAGATATTATGTTTTTACTTCTGTTGAGACTATTAGGAGTCCATATACTCCACGTTAGGATTGGACATGGTAAAAAAAACTCAAAAACTTGATTTCAGTACCTACTTGTGGTTGTTTTGCATTGGATGATCGATATGGTCCTTATTAAATCATCATTTGCGTTTTATAAGAAGTTTGACAATATTTTGTACAACGACTTTTACAGTTAGTAGTTGCTGTCTTACGAGAGCAGAATGATACTAGGGGAAACGTGTACAAAATTATCCCGTTGGAAGGTTCCAAACCCGGACGATACGATATGATATAAGCTTACAATATAACAAGTCTAGGATCGTTGATTAATCGGCGTTCTGAGGCATTCGATGCTGGTCATATGATTTAACATACGTATTTAACAAGGCCCTGTCAATCACTGGTTAAATAAGAAAATTCCAGTTTCGAATGTCAGCACGGTAATTCAATCGAATGTTATACATTTATAACCGTTTGAAAAAGTGATCTGGTCTATCGATTTTTTGTTCCTAGTGAAAAGATTTATGAATGCTAACTTACTAGTATCGATGGGATCATTTTTATCTCAAAGGGATCATTTAGTACCAATATTCCCCACGTTATTTTAAAGACTCGAACAATACTTACTCTGCGTTTGAATTAATTCGTGTGTTTGTGCTGCTTGGCCTTGAATGTGACACACTATCATTACTATTGACTCTCTGGCTACCTCGATCGCCCTTTGGATAAGTGCTACTAAAAGAATCAATCGTATCTCTGTCAGGATTGTAGTTTGACTCTCCGCTATTAACGACACTTGTCACTTTAAAGTTGTTATCTTGATTAACTTCTCGGCGGGGTGTGCTATTTTGTAGCGGGATCACTCTTCTGGTTGAGCTCGAAGACGACACACATATCTCGCGCCCGTTTAGACGAAGGTTTTGAAGCCGCGGTACCGTCTGGCCCGTGTTGTACTTCACAAAGAATCTCACAGGGTTCGGACTGTCTGAATTTAAGATATAATCCTTGTTCTCGATTTTAAATTCTTTGTTGTCCGATGAAGATACACTACCAAACCAGTTCTGAAACAAGGGATAAACAATCAACGAATTATTTTTTCCTTCTACTACACCCACAATTACTATTGAGCACAATTTTTCCAACAGAGCAGAAAGTATACGTCCTATTTTCAGACATAATGTGCTAGGGGTGGGTGGGAAGAAATGAAAACATTAATGCAAAGTGGTAAACGCTCTTCGGCTTTGACTCACATGGTTGCGCGGTGAAGAGCGAATCCCCATAATGGATATTTTTATACATTGTTTTATGGTTGAGAGACCCTCACTACAATAAATCTTTTATTACACGGTAAATTTACCACTGTGGTACCTGGAGCCTATATGACCAGAAAAAATAAGATACCATGTCACACTTCCTTCAAGAAAAGTGTCACAACTCAAAAAAGTAATTTTTCAGATATTAATGAGTTAGTGAAATCGGTTTCAGTATGTGTCACTTAACATAGTGGAATGGTTTTTTTACTTACGTTTGGTATTAGTTTCACATAAAAAGCTCTCGAAAAACTGTCACAGTGCAAAATGTGACACTATTCACGATTGCAGCGACGCTAAACCGTCACAAAGCTATAGAGTCATTTTAGCTTTACAGCGGTTATCCAGTTATCGAACTATAGAAATGACGTTTTTTAAAAGAGATATTTTGATATTTGTAATCTGTGATACTTTTCCTGCTGCGGTGCGATATGTAGAGAAAAAAAAATAATGGCCCGTTTTGATAACTCGTGTTATTTAAGAACTGTGTTGTAATCGCCGTGAAACCAAGGATCAAATTAATATATCTTGATATTTTGCTCACTCACCCCTATAGAATCAGCAGTTCTGTCCAAAACGACATCAATCCAAACTCCGTACAGCGTGACATCGCTGCTGATGGAGACAGACCCGTACCAACGCCCTGCCTCGTTGGTTGACGACTCATATGTGAAGATTTGAGGACACGGAGATTCAGACGGGCTCGTTCTTCTTCTGCTCGAGCTCGATTGTGCGTTAGAAACGTTTGAGAGACCGCATAATGTCAACAAATGGATGACCAAGAGACCAAGATATACAGCGCTTTTCTGAGGATTTGAAATACAAAATAGTCAGTTTTGGTAAGACTCCCATTGTTGTAGTATATTTCGAGGGTATACTGACAGAAGGCATTAAGTCATTAAAACCATTTCTGAGATAGAATAGCATTTAATGCAGTGCTCTTTTTATTTGTGAATTAAAAAGATTTTGTGTACATTATAAAGAATAATCTTCTTATCATAGTATCATAAGATTCGGTATCGATGAGTTAAAGTCATATCATGCTTTCTGACGGAATATAAAAATAACAATACGGTTTAATACTGTTCAATGACTATATGCGTTCTACCAATACGTAAAGTGTTAAATTGCATACATTTTGACATTTAAAACAGAAAACCATCAAAAATGACTTAATGCGTTCTGTCAGTATACCCTAGATAAAGTGTAATAAAAACTATCAAACATTGTAAAGTTTGATAACTAGTTTGGTATCACGATGGCGTCAGAGCTATTAAATTATTTGTGGAATAACTATATCAGAGGTAAAGAGTCTTTGGAAGTCGAAAGACCGCATCCATTTATGTGTGATATTATTTTCGGTGTCATAATTGAGGAAATTCGTTTTGAATATAAAATTAAACTTTATTTTCCACTTTGTTACTTCACTGACTGTGATACAAGGCGTGACGTGCGTTTCGCCTCTCCAGCCTAACTCTATCGCTCATCTAGATTGTTGTTAAGACCTAAGATAAAAATCAATTACATATTATTTATTATATAATTTAAGACATCGACTGAGGATGCTTGATGGAATTTCAATATCAAATTTGGATTATTGCGATTTTGTACACTTCCATGTATTTTGTCACTAACGACCCGGGCTTCGCCTTTCGGCATCTTCAGGCATTCGAGCACACGAATGGACTCGAACTGACGTCAGGTCGTTAGTAACAAAATACATGGAAGTGTACAAAATCTCAATAATACAAATTACATATTAGTAAATAACATTTTTAGCAAGACAGGTTTTCCCCTCAGGTAACAAGGTTCCATCAGCCGTTTTTTTACAAAATCACTTTTAAATTCAGTTTTACTTGCATTAAAAATACGGTTCTATCTGCATTTAAAAAAACCTTGCAATTGTCCGTCAATCCATCAAAGTTCTAATTGGAAAAATGTTCTATCTGAGAAACATACAAATTTACAGTGCATCAAGGTTTAATCTGAATATATAATTAGAAATACCGAGTGTAGGAAATCACAGAGTCAAAAGTGGTTGTCTCTTTCATTTGCGTATGTGAATACATAAGTGTATTTCATTAAAAAAGTTACATTTTCTGAAATCTAAAATTGCTTCTCCTGAACAGTTTTAGTTTTTGCAGATAGAACCTTGTTTACCCAAGATGACGAGGTGCCTCCGCGCTATTTAATTTATTTCTGATATGGTGTCTCTTTTCTAAACACGCAAAATCAATTAATATACTTTGTGTCTAACACTTCCCCTCGTCCAGGAAAGGTGGACTAGCCACATTCGTAACCGAAGCCAACGACGTTGACCACTGCGCCACGGACCTGACGCGTTATATGCGTGCATACGTATTAATATGTCTTTCATGCACAAGTAGTTGTCAGTAATAAGATATTATTATTCAAGTAGATAATTAAAACATACACTAATTAATTATAAACATGAATGCAAGCTCACCGCACTGTAGAAATTGTTTTATGATAAATAGAATTGCCATTGAAATCATGAGCGCACACAGGGGGGCGGTTCAGTAGGTCCAGACCGCCCATAGGATTTGAAAATATTTTTATCCATCTCAAACACGGTCAAAATATTGTGGTTTTGCTAATTTTTCATTGACTTTTGGTGCTAAAATCGTGGGTGACTCGTTCCACGGATACTGTTTATTTGACAATGTTACAAAACTCTCAAGAGTTTTGTAGGTTCCCAAGCCTTTTCAGAATCGGATTGGTATGCCTTAGAGCACAAATTCATAAATTTGATAGATCGGGAAACCAATTTATAACCAACTGTCTATAGTGGCATTCGAACCTGTGGACACCGCAGTTGTCCACTTGCCTACAGGCGGATGCGAAACTCGACTTTAGGGTTTAATTATTGATACTAAAATGTATCGAATCAACTACAAATTTAAAATAACATTTAAAATGGAGCGTACATAAATAACGAATGCAAAATTATACATTTATCGATGACTCCTTGTGATTTTATAATATAATATTGGTATTAATGTAAAATAATAATAACATGTTTTATTATGAATATATTTGTCTACAATTAACTGACATTTAAAACAATGATGTTTCTTATGTGAAAATAAGACAAGGGCACGAGATAATAGCGCTGCACATTAAGAGGGGACTCCGACTTGCAATAAATTGTATTTTGTAATATAGCAACACCTATTAGTGATATAGTTCTATTTTTAAATTCAAATCTCTTACATTCTTTCAATATAAGACCTACCTTTTAATGAGCTTTTCCTATTCTATCAGTGATGGATAGGGCACTCTTTTTATAATCCTGGGATTTTCATTCCATTGGTCATTGTGCGTAATTTCATATGTTAAATTGTAAATTCAAAATTAAATTGGACTCCTAATGGAGGTATCTCAACAGACGTTTTTCTATGACAAATTCATATTACTCAATTGTTCAACTTCTCTTTTTCGAAAAGAGTAGGGATATAAGCATAGGTCTAGGACAGGACTAATAGTTAGATAATCGCTCTCGCTACGCCCGTTTTTAGATTCGGATGGATGAAAGGGACTATTCCTCAATTAGAAACATCAATGCTTTCGAAAAGAATCCATAAATCGATTGAAGAATCAAATGAGAAAATGAAAAGTGAAGTGACAACTGATATTTTCGAAAAAACTGAGTTAGTACGTTTTGGTGTTATAAGATGTCATAGAGCATAATAAAAGTGAAGCGAGCTAAGTAAATATAGACTGCAAACGTATTTTATTCTATAATGATGAGTAAATTAATGTAAGGAGATCATTTAACTATTTCAATAAAAAGTTTCACCGTGACTCACTTTACTTCTCGAGGGCTCAACTGTCTATACTGGGATTCGAATGTATTATAAATGGCGTTGGGAAGACATCATAATTAAGTACATACTTACTTGTATACGTAGGTAATTATATTTTTTTAATTAATAGGCAATTAACTATCTATTGTGTACTTATCCAGTCGAAACAATCTTTATTTACGATTAACTAGAAGATTAACTGAAGGGCTTCCAGAAATATTAGTTAGTTGAAGTTATAATCTATATCTTATCATAATAGCATCACTTTTAAATAATTGAAATACTTGAATGAAAAGGCACTTTCTAATTTGCAGATAAATACAATACGAAGAGGCTCAAGTAAGTGAGGACATCGAATGGAGAATTTTAAGCAGTAATAGATGATGCTATGGATTGTACAAACAATTCCAATCAAAATTTCGCATTTACAAAGCTCTTACAAGAACAGTTCTAGCGTGTGGGTCAAAGGCTTGGACGATCAGTAATAAAGACTTTCAGAAGCTATAGCATTTGCAAAAATTTTTTGGCCACGTGTGTGATAATATTTTTAATCTTTTTTACGATGTGGAGCATACGTAGGGAGTTCTAATGGAGACATCTCAACAGCTATTTGTTAATTTGTCACTCAACCCTTCTTTTTTCGGAACTAGTAAAGAAATAAGGATGGGGCTAGGACAGGACGATTATTTAGATGATTATGCGTTCTCTCTTCGCCCTTTTTTAAGATGGGAGAGATGGTAGGAGGGAAAACTAGCCATCATAGGCTATCCATGCTGTCAAACACAAATCCGTAAATCGATTCAAAAATTAATTTGTAAAGTTAACCGTACTGGGTTTCATGCCTGTCAACACTGCAGCCAAAGAGCACGGCTTGACTTTTCAGGCTTGGCATTTCCTGAATATTTAAAGTCTTTGTCATAATGCAGTTTTCGTTTATTTTTCACAAAATAAATAATTAATAATATCGTCTCTAAACTATTTTCTAAGTTTTAAAAGTTATACCAGATGGAAATCAAAAAATCGTCGGAGGTTTTGCCGTTGCAAGTTGCAATTATGTCGAAACTGTGATTCGTCAATACAAGCGTTATTAATTTAATCGTGTATGTACATAACAATACAACAAAATATAATATCTAAACAAAACAGACCAGAAACTCACCATTTTATAAAAACGAAACACTTTTTTAAGCTCGCACTTATTAATTTTATGTTAATTTAAACATAAATATGAACGACAAGACTGTAGTATCACCACTAAAATGCACTATTAGTTACTTATAGATTCAATATCACAACAAAAACTGGAATTTTACAGGTCAATTAAGTGATAACATGGTCATTAGCTTGTAAACCGTTTCACAACAATGACATACGTAGATCTGTTTATCATCTTCCACGATTTCGTGTGAGAAAATGATATCCAAAATAGAGATATTTCTAATATCTTGGTCAGAGTGTGTTGAGTAAAATTATAAAATGTTTTCTGTCTCGTGAACTTGAGATATCGAAACAATTTTCAAGATCGTCACTGCATCTGCGGTAAATGAAGAATGGCTCAGAAATATTAGCTCTACTGTTATTGTAAAATACTCAATAATATTTTTTTACTACTCCAATAATCAAAACAAATAATTTGTTGTGAGCGGTTAATAGTTTACAATGAATTTTAATTGAATATGCTTAACAATGATTGAAATTGTTGTGAAATGTTAGGTAATGTTTTGTGTATCTTATGAGAATCTTATGTGTCGAGTCCGTGTTGCAGTGATCAACGCCGTTGGCTACGGTTACAGATTTCTCAGGTTCAAACCCGGTGCGAAAAGTTTCATAAATTGATTTTTCAATCGATTTGTGAATTTCTGTTCGTAGGCATGGATTTTTGTCATCCGATCGTAAACACGGGACGTATCTAGAGCGATTAGTCTAAGCACCAGTCCTGTCCTAGCCTTATTCAAATTAAATACTTCCTAATCAACTACAACATGTACCCTCGGGTTTGTTAATTAACATAGTTTTTTATAATACTATAATACAAAATTGAAACATATTATATTTTTACTATGGTCTCCCTCCGTCTCATATTTCGCAACTGCCGTTGACAGGAACCGATTCTCTTTTTGCATGGGGATACGTTCCAGAGACTACCGTGCAAAAAAACGGGTAAATAAGATAAGGTGGATATTTTAAAAATGGGAGATAGGTTCTATTACTTAAAATACCCCAAAAATATTAAATGATAAAAACACAAAAATAACTCGAGCATATTTTTATTTCTAAATAAAAATGATTTCATAAGATACATACATAACACATAATAAATTGACATTAAATTTTAATTTTGATTGTTAAAATTTTGTACATTTCCATGTATTTCGTCCTTAACAACCCAGATTTCACCTTTCGGCTCTTTCATGCATTCGAATACATGAATGAACTCGAACTGACAGTTCGTGGAAATGTACAAAATTGTAACAATTCAAATATGATATTAAAATTCCATCAAGCCCCCTCAGTCGAAATCTTAAATTATATTAATAAATTGGCATGATTTGCGATTTAAATTACACGTTAAACATTTAAAAAATAAAAACGAGCAAAAGCAATCTTAATTGTGCCAAAACAATAACATGTAATGCATGAGTCATGAGCAGCTGCATCTTAAAATTCGCTTAATTGCAAAAATGACGATACCAATATTCTCAAAGGGCCGTAGTGTTTTTAAATACATACATATCATCGTGTTTCTGGAAGAAGATACTAACTGAAAAATGCCAGTTTCGAGTAATTGGACTTTGAAGTGTCTCAAATGTTTGAAATGCTATACCCTTTTCATTAAGTTTGTTTGTACAAAGCTGTTTCTAATTAAAAGTGTAATTTATAAAAATAAGTGTGTACGGTACGTGATACGGTAGAGTTCGAAATGAGAAACATTTTGGTATAACTAACTATATATGTCATTTTTTCGATTTAGTGTTGTCTTCCAGAACAGCGAGGATATACTATATTTAATAATACTGTTCGTTTTTTGTTACCGTATAAAATATCAAAAATAATTGGTCCGTTGAGGATCAGATGTACTCATGTGTTACTGTTTCTGAGGCACCTTGTAGAAAAACGTCATTTTACGGGTCACTCACTATGGCATTCCGAGTTCTAAGTAGTTAGATACTTGATGAAATCAACATGAAGAAAATAGTGGATTTTCCAGTAGCTCATACATTTTCATTGCAACGGCGCAGCGTTTAGAGGTCAGATCACATTCAATTATAATTAATGCAGTAACTAAGATAAATGCTAATTCCGCAACTTCTTTGGTCGTTCGAAATGGCGAGTGGTCCGATCTTTGATTTTTGAAATTGGGCAAATCTTTATCTAGCGCATTATACTTAAATAATCCTGATGAATACGGATATTATCTTAGGTTGGCCGGTTAGTGGATAGGCCAACATGCAAATGTGGTTGCTATAAAGCAGGATGCTAAGCACATCCTGTGGGAGTGTCATTTAATGTTTGAAGGAAGTTCATTCAACCTTTCATTGGGCCGATCGGCCACGCTGACCTGGTGGCGAATAAGATAAACCAGTTGAACTCAACTCATAGAAGCTTTTCGTTTATCTGGATGATTGAGGGCTTGGGAATTTGCTCCTAAGACACTACCAATTAAGGAAGAAAGCTGTAGACACGCTTAACGTTTGTTACGCCACTAGATACTGATGTATATAACTAATGGACGGGAAAGCAGTGGTGGGTGGAAGAGGGCAAGTAAACTCGTAATGTCTTTGCCTTCCCGTCTATTTTTACTATGTTACCATATAAAAAGTGAAATGAGCCGACTGATATTTTCGAAAAAAATGAGTTAGGTCTGTTTTGGTATTCCAAATGTACTAAAGTATCATAAACGTGAAGTGAGCTATGTAGATACAGGCTGCAAAAGTATTTTATTGTGTAAGGACTAAAATTAAATACATTTTAAATTGATGTAAGAAGTTCATGAAACTACAACGTTCAATAAAGTTTCACCATTTTGTCACTTGGTCCACTTCACTTTTCGACGGCACATGTCTAGACGTTGCCGGATAGTTTGCCTAGAATCATTATGAATTGTGTATCCAAAAATCTTTTATTTGCTTCCTATAAACTAAATGAGTTGATGATTTGATCTCATTTCAAAGACGACAGAGCAGGTCTCGGTCAAATGAATTTACCACTTTTTGGAAGGAAAACATCATTTTACATTGGTTTTTGATTTAAAAATTCTGGCCCGGCCACTTGATATAAGCCACTATTATGTCGACACTCCTTGTGTAATATTCCCGTATCTGCAAACATGATAATTTACAGGGGTGCATTTTAAAGATTCATAACGCAACTCATCATATAATGTTTTCGATAAAGTTTTTACTCTCTCCTGAACAATTTCAATTTTAAGGGTTACATCAATTGGCCAAAACACCAGAGACATGAATGTGCCAGATTTAAAAAAAAACCAGAGATCGGCAGTCACTGTAATTTTGATAAATTATAATATGTATTATATATAAATAAGTAAATATCTATTTATTATTCCATTTTTGACCGCTCACCACATCACAAAATCTTCGACCTCCCTGTGTATGAATGACGTTCCATTTTTAAGCCACTAATTTTTTTAAGGGTGTGCCTTCCTGCGATATTTTTTTCTGATTTTATTTTATTATGTTAATTTTATGACGGGACCTTTTCTTATATACCTTTATGCGCATACAAGATTTTTGTTATATTTATGTGATTTTAGAATTGTGGCAGTTTACCTTCTGTCAGTTAAATTACCGAGTTTTATTAATTCAATTCTGGATAACGTCTAATAATAGTTTAATGGAATATATCAATTTTACTATGCGGTTTAAATTTTATGCTCTTACCGTGAATATTGTTATATATGGACGCCCCTAGACAAGTCTTCGTATTTTTCAAATTATTTTTTGCCGGGTCTGTGGTACAGTGGTCAACGTCGTCGGCTTCGGCTACGGGGCACGATGTTTCTTATTTATTGAAATTTTTAGTTTAATGATCTTCTTACTTTATATTTCTTACAGAATAAAATACTTTTGTAGCCTGCATTTAATAAGCTCACTTTATGTGTAGAATACCAATTTTTTGTGTATTAGCTTTTTTTTTAACAATAATTTTTATTGTCTGTGGTTTTGAGTGGTCAACGTCGTCGTATTTTTCGGCTTTTTGCCGATGGTCTTATTTATTGAAACGTAGTTTAAGGTCTTTTTGATTTTCTTAGGGGCATACTTCGATGTAAAGCTTATTTATTGAAATTTTTGATTTTGTGTAGGTAGCGTTTTTCGTTGTAACAATAATTTTTATTGTCACCCGTAAAAGTAGGTAGTTTGAAAAAAGGTATTTTGATTTTGCGTAGGTAGCTTTTTTCGTTGTAACAATAATTTTTATTGTCACCCGTAAAAGTAGGTAGTTTGAAAAAAGGTATTTTGATTTTGCGTAGGTAGCTTTTTTCGTTGTAACAATAATTTTTATTGTCACCCGTAAAAGTAGGTAGTTTGAAAAAAGGTATTTTGATTTTGTGTAGGTAGCTTTTTTCGTTGTAACAATAATTTTTATTGTCACCCGTAAAAGTAGGTAGTTTGAAAAAAGGTATTTTGATTTTGTGTAGGTAGCGTTTTTCGTTGTAACAATAATTTTTATTGTCACCCGTAAAAGTAGGTAGTTTGAAAAAAGGTATTTTGATTTTGTGTAGGTAGCTTTTTTCGTTGTAACAATAATTTTTATTGTCACCCGTAAAAGTAGGTAGTTTGAAAAAAGGTATTTTGATTTTGTGTAGGTAGCTTTTTTCGTTGTAACAATAATTTTTATTGTCACCCGTAAAAGTAGGTAGTTTGAAAAAGGTATTTTGATTTTGCGTAGGTAGCGTTTTTCGTTGTAACAATAATTTTTATTGTCACCCGTAAAAGTAGGTAGTTTGAAAAAAGGTATTTTGATTTTGTGTAGGTAGCTTTTTTCGTTGTAACAATAATTTTTATTGTCACCCGTAAAAGTAGGTAGTTTGAAAAAAGGTATTTTGATTTTTCAAACTACCTACTTTTACGGGTGACAATAAAATTATTATTGTCAACGAAAAAAAGTACCTACGCAAAATCAAAATAGGTATTTTCAAACTAGGTAGCTTTTTCGTTGTAACAATAATTTTTATTGTCACAACGTAAAAGTAGCTACACAAAATCAAAATCTTTTTTCAAACTACCTACTTTTACGGTTGACAATAAAAATTATTGTTACAACGAAAAAGGACCTACACAAAATCAAAATCTTTTTTCAAACTACCTAGCTTTTACGGGTGACAATAAAAATTAGTGTTACAACGAAAAGCTACCTACACAAAATCAAAATCTTTTTCAAACTACCTACTTTTACGGGTGACAATAAAAATTATTGTTACAACGAAAAACGCTACCTACGCAAAATCAAAATCTTTTTTCAAACTACCTACTTTTACGGGTGACAATAAAAATTATTGTTACAACGAAAAAGCTACCTACAC
Organism: Himalopsyche phryganea; assembly: GCA_022494535.1. Classification (NCBI taxonomy): domain Eukaryota; kingdom Metazoa; phylum Arthropoda; class Insecta; order Trichoptera; family Rhyacophilidae; genus Himalopsyche; species Himalopsyche phryganea. The sequence continues at coordinate 3,433,428 of JAGVSL010000039.1, forward strand.
AAAATCAAAATCTTTTTTCAAACTACCTACTTTTACGGGTGACAATAAAAATTATTGTTACAACGAAAAAAGCTACCTACACAAAATCAAAATCTTTTTTCAAACTACCTACTTTTACGGGTGACAATAAAAATTATTGTTACAACGAAAAAAGCTACCTACACAAAATCAAAATCTTTTTTCAAACTACCTACTTTTACGGGTGACAATAAAAATTATTGTTACAACGAAAAACGCTATCTACACAAAATCAAAATCTTTTTTCAAACTACCTACTTTTACGGGTGACAATAAAAATTATTGTTACAACGAAAAAAGCTACCTACACAAAATCAAAATCTTTTTTCAAACTACCTACTTTTACGGGTGACAATAAAAATTATTGTTACAACGAAAAAAGTTACCCACACAAAATCAAAATCTTTTTTCAAACTAGCTACTTTTACCGGTTACAATAAAAATTATTGTTGCATCAAAAATATCTACCTACACAAAATCAAAATACCTTTTTTCAAACTACCTACTTTTACGGGTAACAATAAAAATTATTGTTACAACGAAAAAAGTTACCTACACAAAATAAAAAAAAAACGGGAAAAATGAGGAGGATTCGGAGCTCATGCAAAATGTGTGGATATGTTCGAAAAAAAACGAACAAAAGATCATTTGATACTTATTTACTGTTGCATCAGAATATATTATATGTATAAAATACCTACCAAATAAGAATAATTATACACATGTGCAATCACAAAAAACAAAGTTCTTTTATTTGTCTCTCATTTGATTTTTGTAGGTGCTGAGGTGCTGAGATTTAATAGGATGTCAAATATTTGATTAAATTTATTACATTTACACACAAAAGATTTTGTAAATACGAAATGGTCTATAATAATGAATAGAGTTTGCATTGAATCAAATACTATATCACGAATATTGTTATTTATGTATAAAATTATTTTATGAAGTGAATACAAATATTTGGCATTCTGTCATTTTAAAATCACTTAATTATGTAGTAAAATTTGAAAAAGCCACATGATATTGTTGAATAAAATTAACGGATGATAACGCCATGTAAAACTGTCATCAATTATAAAAGGATTCATAATAAATCAGCTGATTATTGATGACTCCTGGCTTTGCCCGATATAAAATGAATCCACCATTCCATAATTCCACAGCACTGCTCTGAAGTAAGCATGTTTATCCGAGTTGATATAATTGTTTTTGAAAACTCTTATTTACCCTCATCCAACATGCGCTGTTCACTTCTTCACTTCCAACACATGTAAATAAGATAAGCATTTCAAATACAGCCACAATTTTTTATTAATTATAAATATCACACGCGTCTTTGTTAATTTGTACACCATCTTTCCTAATACATTTTTCATCAGACATCTTAAAAAAGTTATAAAAGATTAGTAGCACCTTAAACATTATATTAATAATACCAACTACTGACAATATAGTATTTTACAATATTATTTGGCTAAAACTCTATCGATATCATAACTTAATTTATTAGGAATTATTGCAATAAGTAAATAAATGTAAACATCAATAAATTGCACAAAGTCAAAACTGGCATGTCAACACGATATACTATTTTGACTTGGCACCTTTTACCAATACGTCAACAGGGTTTATTGATTCATCTGAGCTGCTGAATAAGATTAAAGGGATACATATATTGTAGGATTCAATTTATTAATTGAACGGGAAATATACTGGGTGCGAAAGCAAAAGAGAGCCAAGTCCAAAATAGGTATCTTTCAGGAGAGCCAAAGCAAGATTTGTACGAAATTTGATGAAAAACGTGATGTTCAAACGTGAATTTTACCAATTCAGCAGCATTGATTCGACTCTTCCTTTTAATATTATATGCATGTATGTATTTTAGAATATTTAACTCGTTTTTCAATTAACTTCCTTTTTCCTTTCGCACTCAAATATTCGGAAAAATTTCAAATTGAGCTCGAGCTACTGGTTGCATAAAAAGATTTTAAATAATACATCAAAAATATATTTTAAAATAAGTACTAGTGAAATTTCAATAAAAAATTACATTAGCAACCGAATTCGTAGGAAATAGAACGGGGAATTCGAAATTAAAAGGTGAACTATGTTCTATAAAGCACTATAGATAACAAATTCAGACTTCCAATACTAAGCTACCATAGTCAATGCGTTCATCAGAGGTGCTAAGTATACACAGAATTGTGAAGTCACCTATCTTTTTTTATCGAGGACAGGGATGAAAGGATGGGGTTAAGGAATGACTAGAGATAGCTTATTATTGCTCACCACCTGCACCAATTTTCAGGATCGGATAGGGGTTAGGGACATTAGTACCTTTTTACACAAATGTACAACAGTGTCCGTATGGGAATTAGAACCCTTGAATGCGCATTCGGTTAGGATGAAAGGGCCCACTATAAAAATAGCTGTCTTTTGGTGCGGAATAATTTAACATTCAATGTACTGTATGTAATATTTATATTGCTTTTAGATTGGTGCGCACTAAAACCGTGAAACAAAAATTCATACTGCAGAGAAGATGTAAGCACCTAAGCGAAAATATTCCTTGAGAATCACTGCAATAGATGTACATGGAGACGTTCGCCGTTATAAAATGCTCAAATATCAACTGCTTATTTTTTTAAAGCTTTTTTTTACAAGAACTTATCACTTGATTTCATTTTGAACACATTTAAAAATCACTAGCACTGTGAATATAATAAATAGATAAAGGAGTTTTAATGTTGGTTTTGGGGATCTTATAATGGCGAACCTAATCTACTAACCTCGGCACATACAATCACTATATTATATTATCTAGTTAGTGTTTTTTTATTCAATTTAGAATTAACTATTAAACATATTATATCTGTTCATAAAACATAATCCATGGTCTGGTAAGTCGAAAAGACTGTGTTTTGAACCATTTACAAATGTAAGTTATTCAAGCTCTGCGCTTCATAGAAATTAAAAATCTTTTTAGAAAGACCTAAGTCAAAAAACATGCTTTCATTGCAGATTACTTATTATTCGTATGATGTTTGAACAGTACATTGTTTAATTGTATGCGAGTGACACAATTATTCAATATTATGACTCAAACTAGTACTACCGACTTAACGTTTTTTTGCCAGAACAACAATATGATACACAATTTATGAAATATTACAACTTGAGAACAGAATATAGTGTTATACAAATTATTTATAATATTTAATAACATTATTTATATAAACATCACAATCTACAGTTATTATGTCACAATAAAATCACAGCAATTTTTTTAAAACCTTTTCGAGTTGTCTGTGCCTATTTAGAGACGAAGAGAACTAACCCACAATTTAAGATTCAATTGTCAATACTTGAATGTATTTGAACATTTGGAATTTTCTTTATAGTTCATTAAGTACTACAGAAATGAGATATTGATTGAAAGGTGTGAAAAGTGTATTTGACTCAAAATTAGGGGTCAATAAATTGCACATAGGACTTTTATACAATAAATTTTTAAAAGGCTAAATGTGCCGTTCTGACAAACTGATTTCAAATAAATCTGAAATAAAAAAATGTTTGAATACTGTTTGGCAAAAGCACATATTATTAAGTGGTGTGGAAATATAATATGGGTTTGAAGAAAAAAAAATGTATGGGTCTATTATTTCATATCATGTGCTAATAAGCTTTTAGATTTAATTGGTCAGTTAGCTCTCTTAATCTCTCAATTCTATCAGTACGTTAGAACTGAAAGTTTGGAAGTGACATTGATTTAAAAAATTTAATCAACGTAATATTATGAAACAATTTAATGATGCAAGTACGAACGCCGTACAGGCCAACAAAAGTCTGACAGCATCAAAAGCATATCACAGATTATTATAAAGCTTATCCTCAGCAACTCTAAACAATGTGACTTACGCCCTTTTAGTTCTGACGTGCAGATCAGAAAAAAAATGAAAACAATTTTATTACAATCACTTATCATAAATATTATTACTATATTTTGAGCTTTAAAGCCTCTGACAAGGCTAAGGAAACCACAATTCGTTATTAAAATAATTATTAGATCAACAAACTTTAGATTGTCTCAATAATTTTAATACTAAATTATTATAAAAATATGGAATGGCAAAGTGTGTTTTACCATGTTTGAAACAATATAAAAAAGCATAACAATAGAGCAGTACAGAATTGTATAAAGTTAGTGACAATTTGTATTTGACAGCACCAAGAGTCTAGTGTCAAAAAGATCTATCTACAAAAACGACAGTTTTAGAACCACAAGAACAATGTAAAACTGTATCTCTGCAGATATACCCTTTTGATGCTAGGACATCTAAGATATAATTCACAATTTTTGCAGGGTAACAAGACAGAATGTGCGTAATTTATTTTAGCATTGAATTACTTTATCAGCGTTCATGTGTTTTTGTTCATTTATTAAAGTCTGGTGCAATAGTGACACAAGCCAAAAAAGCTGTTTATTCGATAGTAATTCGACTATGTTATAACGACATATTAGAACAATCAACCAGTACAGCAAAATCGAATCTTAAAACGACAATAAATTAAGACTTCAATTGAACAGTGACATATTAAGAAATGTGTTTTGTGCCACGATTAAAATGAATAATACATTTCTTTCAAAGCGCCAGTAAAGAATTTTAAAATATTTGAACATATAACAGTTTTCACTTTTAAGGTGTTAACTGTCAATTCTTGGTGGAAATAGTACAAATGAATTGTGTTTTATTTTTTAAAATATAACAGTTTTGATTGATAACCAGTGAGACCAGTTTCGCTTAAATAGTTAATTTTAACCAATACTGATTTTTAATCAATTAAATATATACTCTGAATTTATATTTCGTTTTAATCATTTATCATTCCAGCCTTAAATAACATTAAATAATATAATGTAAACTTTAAAATTCCTCATTTGAATGACGTATGTGTCATATTGTTAACATAAATGTGCAAAAAAGATAAAATAAACCATGCTAAAGTTAACATATTGTGTGGAGGAACAGTTTTCTTATTAAAATCATTATTTAATAACGTTAATAAATTACTTATAGTAGATATTTTAACATATCTAGTTAAAACAAAACAAAAAAAAATGGTTAACACAGATTGACCTATAGAATTCATTTGACTAATATGCAGTTAGCTCGAGACATCATTGCGTGTGTTTTCCTTCGGACCATTTCGCTTTCGACTTCTGGAATGCCTCCGCGATGCACGACCTGCAAAAGTAATTATTTAACATTTAAAATCGAACTTGTCATACCACTACTCCTCAAAATTAACTTATCATTTCCTTTACTTAGAAATGCATATAATAAATTTATAGAACCATTAGTTGCATTTGTTTAATCGAAGCCTTCAGAAGCCCGTGACAAGAGGTAAACGCCGTGTGTATTCGATGCCCACACTCTAGTTCTTTTTCGACTTGTTTGTGTTTAATATTAAAAGTGACATCTGTGTGTGTCATCCATGCTTTGAACAGAAAACAACGATAATTCTAATAAATTGCGGGAATAAAGGGATTGTCATAGTGGTGTACTCATTAATATATACCAGGTAGTTAAAGGGTTAACAGATCTCGGAGAATTCCACTGTTTTCTGTGAAGCCCGTACTCATTTTGTAAAGTAAGCTTTTCGTTCTTGGAAGTCTTAAGCTTAAGAATCCCTGCTTTAGTTCATAGCGACCAAGTCTCCTCTGATGATTGCTCCCGAGACACACATGGCAATCATTTGAAATCGGCGCTGTCGTGTATCACCATACGCCCACAAAAACAGTCGGCCTCTGTGGTGTAGTGTTAAGAGCTATAATACTCTAGCGTTCAGATGTGTCTGTATTTAAGTCACGGCAAGTTCAATATCAAAATCAATTTATAAAACTGTCTACACTGGGATTCGATCATTTTGTTAGCTTCCGCACTCACATACTGTTTGCTTTAAACTTCTTTTAGTGGAGCGTCTGGCTGCCTAGTATAATTTTTGAAAAAATAATTACCTGAACATACTCTGGTGAAGAACGTAGGCGGACACGTGACCCGCATTGATGTATCGAACCTCCGCACCCGGCCACACCTCTTCCAGGGCACCGGTGTCGCCGCGGGGGACGTAGGCGTCGTTCTTTGCGCAAACGGCTACAAGTTACAAAATAAAACGTTACCAATTCCATTGTTCGTTCAAGCATAGAACACATCACATAGAGGACTCCAACAGTGCAAATTAATTAAAGCCATATTATTAATCTATTTAAATAAATAAAATACAATTTTTCTTTGTACTACTTCCACATTTTCGATCAGGATCGGTTTCGGAGCATTATCTGCTGATGAAATATAAATTTTAACAAGGCTATTTATATATAATTGAGAGTTAATAATTAGCAGGCATATAAAGCATACATTTTTATCAACGTGGCCGAAACGATAACCAAACAATTTGTGTTCCTATAACTCGCGTCGACCATATCGATGGCCTAGTTCCATAGTGATACAACTAGAAATTGGTAGTTTTGAGATATGGCTCATCTAAACTGACTCGTAAAAAGTGTTGGCTTATTCTTTGTATTACTTTTTTATTCAAATAGGTGAGTCAATAGTTTATAGTTTTAGGATTAAAGGTTGTTTCTTTATGGAACGCCACGATTCACAAAAATATATTTCTACAATATGATATTTCGATATGTATGTATATGGAAATGAGAAATTATTTCATTTCGTTGATCTGCCTTTTGAGAGAAATCCTGTACATTTTACAAGCTGTACTTTTGTGGAACTGTAGAAGAGCGGTGTTCGAATATGATGGCTAACTTGACTCAAAACATCAAATCTTTGACTTATCGTCCTATGGAACTGTGCCATCGATATTAGTCATCAGTTGCAAGGGCCGTTTGGTTGATCAATGCATTGCATAGACAGGTGGAAATTTTCAGCAACAAACTCTGGGAATTGTTTTATAGATATTTTTTTCTATTGCCTAATTTTTCATGGCGCATTGCCGTCAGCTGTCAGCTGGTGTGGCGCATGCCATGTATTGTAATTTTTATTTTATAAATAAAACAAATGGTTCAAGAACTATAACAATAATTTACAATTAATCTTACAAACTACACATAAATGAATATAAATAGTCTACAATTAAAATGTTAAAGAATTTTTACAAATAACCAACTACAATTCTGTAATCAAAATATTACATTTATATTAGATAGTAATAGTTCTTGAATCATTTTTGATTTTCATACATACCAATGATAAGTGACGTGTCGAAAGGGACTGAAAAGTTCCCTAAATGCGTACATTCGTCCATAACACCCCTCATGAACTGCAAAGCCTCGCGGTTTCTCACATTGACCTTTGTCACCTCCTTGCTCTTCGACAGGAAGGGAATAGCCGAAAGCAAATTTTTGGCCGCACCGCTCGGCTTTTTCTTTTCACCACCGATCGCCGCCTCTCCGTCACTGTCGATCATTATATTCGTAATGATCTTCGATTCCACAGAATTCGCACGGCCGCCACTCGAGTTCTTCTCAACAAACTTCCCGTCCTTATCTAGTCCCGTGTCACTGGTGATAATGTTTTTAGATTCACAAATATTATTGCTTTGGTCTGTAGAATTTGTACATTTAATATTATTAGATTCAGTTGTGATATTTTGAGCACAATTTTTTGCATTGGTTACGTTTGCACTATTTACAACGCTGGGCGTTAATTCAGTATTGTCCGTCTGCATAATTTTCGCGTTCAAAGCTTTATCGACGTTTTTAAACGCTATCCTGTTCAACTCGTCAATTTCACTAGGTTCCAATTCGAATCTTTCATCCGAAGTGATCTTCGTATACAAATTGTCACTAATTTTATTATCTGTCTTTAGACACTCCAAAGACGTGACATTGTTTGTAGTTTCCGCGACTTTACTATCATTATTAATGACGGAATATTTCTGATTCACTTCGGGAAACAGACCCTGACAGCTGGAGAGATTATTTGGATTCGTAATATCGAAAGTCTTAATACTTTGGTCAGTCGTGTTGAGTATATTAGGTAAATTGAACGAGTTAGTGTCGACGGATGACTTGGTTTCGTTCCTAGAGAATCTCTGCGCGAATTTTCTACCGGCCAGGAAGGCTTCATCGACGATTGTAACCATCTTCGCGAGCTTGTCGCGGTACTGCCCGTCGGAGAAGAACTGCGACTCCAGCAGTTCCCAGTTGATCGAATCGGACATGACACCCTGGAAAATACAATGTTCTATAATTTTTTTTGATTTCTAATAAACAAAGTATGATGTATAAATTAGAAAACACTTCACATGTTCAAGAGATGAATGCTTAGTAATTAATATTGATTTAAATTTTCATAAACCTCATACCTGTGTAAAAACGGCAGACGCTGTCGACCATGACAGGCATGGCACCAGCACCAGAGGTTTAGGCCAATTCGTGGCAGCCAATGACGCCATCTGTTATTGGAAAAATAAACCAAACAGTTATTTAGATTTCTAACTATATTATATACTAGTGAGTACCCGGCATGCGTTGCAATGCCAATCAAAGAAAAAAAAGGTTTGTGTTTCAATTCTGTTTATTAAAGTGCTTTTGGATTAGAGGTCTGCACGGGCCGAAATTTCATAAAATTACTCGGTTATAAAATTACTACTGAATTTTTGATAACTTACCAAGGTGTACAATCTTTCGTCTGACAAAAACAAGATCAATGTATATTTTTACGTAATTTGAAAAGGTATATGCATTAAGTCAATTAAGTTAAAAGTTATTCAACGCCATTATTCTGATGATATTTAGTAAACATTATTTCATAAAAAAATAGCTCACTACCTACTTCAAAGCAATCATTAATGATGTTTGATTATTTTTTAACTCAATGCGGACCACCTGGGACACTACTGTACACGATTGAAACAAAATGTCATTTGTTAGACGGTCGTATTCTACCAGTGCTGCTATATGGTAGCGAATCATGGCACCTGATGAAGACCTGAAAAAACTATAAACTGGGTTCCGAGAATAGATGCTTACGTCGGATATTGGGGGTGAAGTGGTTTGACTTTGTGAGGAACGTACCAAGCAGTGCCCTGTAACATCAGTGGTCACGGAGAGATGTTGGAACTGACTGAGTTAGTGCTGTGGATGCTTCCGAAGAGTCTTAATCCTGCTTGCCTCATCTTCCGACTGAAGGGATTTCAGTGTCCTGGATGAGCTGAAGGATTTTGACATGTCATGGAAGGAAGCGATGCAATTGACGGGTGACAGGGAATCGCGTAGGATGGAGCGAATATGATTAATGAAGAAGATTTTCGATTACTCACATGTCCACCCATCGACAGTCCGGTGACGCCCAGCGGCCCCAATCCGTTTCTCTCGCACCAGTGCAGCAGGACCAGAGTCTCCAGAATAAGGCAGCCTCCCATCACAAATATGTCCGATACATTATGGAGGGACGAACGCCTGCAATATTAGTTCGCAATCAACTCGAGTCACAAGTCATTTTTTTACAATGCAATCAAAAACATTCACTATTAAAGAAACCAATTGAATTTAATATACTTGCTATTGTCTCAGTTTAGAACTGAGATATCACCAAACTTTACATGACACATGCCAGATTTCAACATTGCAAAGTTTTTAAATCTGAATAATTATGCGTCAAGTGTTTGAATAAAATTTATTTAACACCGTTTACTCTAAAAAGAATGATTATACTAAATAACTATGTAAGGTAAATTCTAAATAATAATTAAATACAGTATATTTTTAACAAGTTTATTGCCTTTGAACCCTTTTATAAGACCGCCTAGACCGCACTTACAGCCTCAAAGAATCGCTGAATTAGCATATACGTGTTAATGTATTATGAATGAAAAACATTGACATAAATTTGGGCACTAGAGGGTTGATACAAAAAGGCTATAAATAAAATGATTCTTTAATAGTTGCACAAACCATAAAAAATATACCGGAAGAAAAGTGACACAAATCAAAATATTAAAAGATGTATAGATACATAAGCCATTACTGCGATAGTCACTGGTGCTCCAAATATTTGAATGATTCGAATCTATATGAGTATAAGATACATCAGTAGAATAAAAAATAAAAAATATTGCATTGAACTTTTAACTGGTTTACTGTTGAACTTAAGGGGAATGTGATTTTAAATTCATAAAGAAAACAAACACTCTTGCACCAGTATATCCTATCAGCAAACAATACAATTGTTTTTTATTCGGCATATATGACACATATATTTTGAGTTATGTCACTCTTCTTCCAAGCATATAAAAATACAAACCTAGAATTTATAAGAAACAAATAGTAAAGAGTTGATTTCTTTCACACTCATTGAGTCTGAATGAATACCTCCACCTTGAATACTGCGACAATGAAAAAATATATTTTTTCAATCGATAATGAAGCGGAATGGATGTGTCAACATAATTATACCATAATTACATAAGCCATATCGATTCTTACACTTGATCTTGGGGTTTCCGGAGACCGTAGAATGGGTTTTCTAAAATAACGGCTCCGATACCGGCCTCCTTCATCAGGGGTTTGGCCATGAGATTCCTTCTCCGCCAAAAATACTGTAAATAAAACACACAAAATAATCCAGTGTCTAATCCTCGGCCAGTTAACGAGATGTCGCATATCCAATACAACACGATATAATTTTGACTTGCGTCAGTCTTTCAATCAATTGAGTTTCACAAACTAAAATTTGTTCTTTTTTTTACGGCCGCTCTACAGTACAAAGAGTTATCAGGAGTTGGTATCCGATACTCTATTCGGAAACACAGGAGGCTGAAGGAATTTAAGGAAGGGGTTAGAAGGATTGTTTGAAACCTATTCATTTACATGGAGAAGGAAGGGTTAATAAAAATGTCAGTCACTCATGACCTTGGGTCCAAATTTATATTAATCGAAAAAGAAACAGCGTTTGCAATTGAACCGTTCAATTCAATAGTGGCACAAATAGAAAAATATTTTGGATTTGTGCCACTGTTGAATTGAAAGGGACACATTATCGTAAATTTATATTTAATAAGTGTTTATTTGAATTATTTTTGCCCTCAATTTGAAGCTTAATATATGGATTCTCAAAAGAGTATTTCAACAGTAGGTATTTGTTAACATTTTATCAATGACTCTGAATAGTGGCATATTTAAGACTGAAAACATGATAAGAGAAGTGTACGAAACAGATTTTAAGCAACCAGGAAACCTTTGTTTGCTGCAACTGTGATATACATTGCCCGAGTATGTTTTCAACCTCAAATTTAAGCGTTAATAATCACACTTTTGAAAAAATACTATTTTTTTACACTTACATGATCTCCAGTTCCGGCGAGATGAACACACATGGGTTTGGCGTCGCTGTCGGCCCACTTTGTTGGCATTATCACCTGGAAAAAAATTAACAGCTTGAACATCACTGCTGAATAATTATTTATTAAACTCACCAATTTATAACATTTGTTAATCATTACAAATTCGTTTTAATTGTTAGTAAGTCTTACTTAGAGCAATATTAATTACAGCTTTTTGCCACTAATAACTGTGAATGAAATTAACTTAATTGATATTGATGCCTTAAAAATTATGTAAAAAATAGATGGAATATGGCTGAGTTTGTTTTTTCAGACGATGGACCGCCCTAAAATCTAAAAGTAGCTAACCACCAGTCCAGCCCTTGCCCTATCCTTCTATACTTGCTCTCTTCGAAAAAGAGGGCATGGCATACAGTTCTCGTAGAAATACTTCTGTTGAGGTAAACTTCAAAGGACAAGCCGAATCAATATTGCTGAATTAATAGTATTCACATTGAAACATCACATTTTCATCAAATTTCATAAAAACACAAAGTTTGTTTTGGCAAAGTACCAATTTTAGACTAAACAACCTTGGTAGCGTCGTTGGCTACGGTTACGGATGTCTCGGGTTCAATTCCCGGGGCGGACGGTTTTCATAAATTGATCTTTCAATCGATTTACGGATCTGTTCGTAGTCTGAGTCCTCCCTCCGACCCATCCTTCTATCCCTACTCTCTTCGATAAAAGAGAGGTTGAGCAACTGAGTAACAAGCAGTTCTCGTAGAAAAATTCTGTTGAGATACCTCCATTAGGAAGCCATATGCTTCACGTTGGGAGCGGACATGGATAAAAAAAAATTCGTCTTATCATATTAATTAAGACATTTGATCCATTATCAACACACTTGCTTTGTCATCATTTGGTCAAATGCAAAATGTTAATCGTTATTTTTGTTGATTTTATCTCTTAAGCGGTCAACTACTGGTACGTTTACCTTATATTATCTATTGGCATATGACATAACTAAATTGCATATGGATCGTTTTTCATTTTTAGACGGTGCAGAACAAAAACATTCTTATCTTGAGTAAAAGTACGTCAATAGTCTAATAAAACATTAAATATTTTAATTCTACTTTTATCTTGCAGCACTTCATTTTGATTTCAAGGTTACAATGCATTCAAGTAGCGGAAGATAGATTTCTTTTTCTATCGAAAATCTATTCCAACAGTAAAATGATATCAAAAACACTCAACTGATTAATGGGAATTTGGTTAAGGTCAAAAATTTTGCCGTTCCGCAAGCCGTTTTCGCACGAATTTATTTTCAGTCAATTGATCTGTAAAACGCTCACTATGGCTAAAAATAGATCAATTTCAACAGTAAAAAATGGAGAATTATGTTAAATATATATTAGTTATCCCAAATACATCAAGAAGTAAACTAAACTAGTCGCATTCTTGCTAAAATAATTCGAAGGAAATGGAGAATCTGAAAATATTTAATCTACGACTCTGCAAGCAAAAATGGCTGCGGCCAGTCTTCATATACATATTGCCAACACGCACACAAGCAAGCACGTAGCTGCATAAATATGTGTAATACATAGGGATGACGATTAATGCTGTGTATCGGCAGTTCAAAGCTGAAATTCGAAAGCTCTTTTCAAAAATACATTTCCTTGTGTTCTACTTGACATTTTCATGATCTGTTGCCTAATTTCTCTACCTAAAGGTTTGAACTATTTTTTAAAGCTTATATCTAGTTTGAAACTGAACTTTACTGATCGAAAAATCAGTTTGAAACTGGGATTTGAGCTAGTGAAAAATATAATCTTACATTCAATGAACTGCTGTTATCTCTCAATTGTTAGGCTTAGCACCAGCATTAACATTTTTAATCTCTAACAAATCTCAAAAGTCATTTTTGACAGTATCTACGTTTATAAGAACTGTGATTGATTAACTGATATAAATTAATACATACTGTATTAATACATATCGACTATGGGAAGGCAAAAGGACATAAACCCACACCAAAAAATATTGTGCATAATTCACACAAAATGTGTTATCATACATCGACTGTAAAAAGGCAAAACCACGTATCCTTCCGTCTTTTCAAATATATAGATAAACTAAAATCAGTAAATTATAGCGTAAAGCCGAAATAGCTACAAACCAATTTAAATAATCCTTGCAGAATTAAACACTTTCATGTTTACCTTATTATACTGGAGTTCTACCAGGCCAATTTAATCAATGATTATTATTTCTGGATATAAAGAATAATACTTCATCAAATTTGAATTTGAATTATTGAAATTTTGTATATTTCCACGTATTTCGTCACTAGCGACCCAGGTTCCGCCTTTCGACATGTTCAGACATTCGAGCACACGAATGAACTTGAACTGATGTGTGCTTGAATGCCTGAAGATGTCGAAAGGCGAAACCTGGGTTGCTAGTGATGAAATACATGGAAATATACAAAATTTCAACGATTCAAATTTGATACTGGAATCCCACCAGGCCCCACAGTCGATATCTTCAATTATAGGAATTCATCGCTGGTTGAAATCTGACACCCCAAGCGATTGAAGTGTCTCACTGCATATCGCCGACGTACCTGAAAGTGGGCTCTGTGCGCGCATGGTGGAACGACTCCTGGCAGGAAAGTCTCCATCGGAGTCAAGAAGTGGCCCTCCAGGATGTGGCAATCGGACCCCTTCACCTCCTGTGTAAAGAAACATTTAGTCATGATTTTATCTAAAGAGCACGAAGTAATCACAGCTGCACCAATAAACTCTCAAACGGTAAGCCCCGGTGACATGAAATTTACATAGCTCGACAAACCCATTCTGGGGAACGTGGCGATATATTTAGCTCGCTACGTCCTTGCTTATACTCGCGTTTAAAAATGTTTGAACACCTTAAGAAAAGTGTACCCGGCCACATGTTTCTTTCAGCTTACACAACGCCAAAATGAGAGCGTCAAACATTATATTCCTGGTCATTTTTTGAGCATCTTTCGGCTTATACGAGGTCAAAATGAGAATTACACCATTCTTGAGAATGTCAAATTTTATGTTCCTTTTCATATTTTTAGGAATCTTGGACATGAATTGTTTGTTCTTCCAAAGTGTAGAAAGAGCTTGCCACTGGGAAGAGCTTGAACAATGTTCAAATGTACATCCGGGTGGACGTGACTGAGTTCAGATGAATACAATTTTTATGTATTTAACTTGTTAACTACCATGACCGTATTTATATGGTCTACAATTCGATGAGTGCAGTGCCATATACGGTCCACTTTGACACCTATTTTTGCTATGCAACGACAATAGTTTTAAGAATCGAAACATATGGTATAAGCAGGGTTTATTTTTTCAAATAAAATTGTGGCCCTTCATGCACGGCCATACTTAAACCCTCCCGGCATATAGCCAGTTAAGCAGATTTAATAGTAGGCCTTACTCGTTTGACTTCTTTGCCAATTTCCAATGCAAAGGTAATGAACTTATAATTTGTATTTTTTGTAAGATATAAATATATAAAATAAATCACATTTCTCTCTTCACCTTTGTGATTGTGACAGGATAGTCGGCAGGTACTAGTTTGTAGCATTCCTCCCTGTTAGAGACGACTTTGCGGAATTCAAATAACCTGAAAATATAAATAAGGATTTCAATCTTGGAATTTATTTTTGTTCTTCAGAGTTTTTGCAGAATGGCTATGTTTATTTTACTTTAAACTATTTAAATAAGAAGTTTTCAGGATATAGAGGGGTGGGTATAGATGTCTATGAAAACACCATAGACATCTATGCGGTTGGATACAAATCCACTAGGTTAAGGATGGCGAATCTTTCTGTATACTAAAAATTCTGAATATATTGCACGAGTCCAAAAATATTATTCATGAATTATTTCGAAATGACAATTGAATTGATCGTTTGTGCCAGCTAAATTTTCGTACGTCCCACCTCTGGCACGCGTACCCTAGGTTTTCCATCCATGCACTAGCTGATTGAATAAAAATCAATATGTGCACGTTTGTAGATTAAGACTTATAACCGTGCACAATAAATATTCAAGGGCATTGACCACTCGGCTATGTGACCGGTTTAAAACGTTGTAAAAAGAAAGATTCAGATAAGAAAACAATATATGACGAGTATCAACATGAGAAAGAGAATTACGAGTTAAATATGGCTACAACATCATAATTCTAAATTATCTGGGCAAATTTACAGCTGGCTAATTGGTCTACATCAATTGCCAAAAACGTTTGACATTAAGGCGAAGCAACGTGCGTTTTGTCTATGATGGGTCGGTCTCAATTAGCTATGAGTATATTAACTGCTTTACACTGAACGGGACTTGTTTGGGTAAATAATGGATAGTCGTAACATGGCCTAAAAATGATATTTTTCTCCGAAAACTACACAAAATGTAAACTTTAAGTAGAACAATCCTTTAAGAACCTAAATATATGGTAAATATTCATGAATGATGAAAGGAAACGTAGGAGTATAGGTTTAACGGTGATATGTCGCGAACATTCACGTCTTTTAACCTGTTCCTGCTGAGCCGTTTAAAGGATATTCCAATATCAAATATTTCAAAAATGAATTCAGTAGTGTTGGTGTTATTAACCAAACTTATGGAGATTATCAGGACAAATCAGGCTATATCGTAATACAATAATTAGCTTGTCCACAAAAGTTTTAACACTGTTAACACTCTTATGTTGTTGAGTATCAGCTATTAACACACTGAAATCTGCTGTCTCAACAGTTGAGATGCTAGCAGTAGGCGGGTTAAGTACCAACCTAACAAAATCCCACAGTTCGTATGAAGAAAAGATGGCGAATGACATGACAGCTTGCGATCGCTTCAGAAAGTACGAGAAATTAAAAGTTTTAGGGTATAGCAATCCAAACCGCACCAAACCTAGCATAACCTAACCCAACTTAACACATCATGTTCTGTAGTTTTCGGTGAAAAATATCATTTTTAGACCATGTTACGACTATACGATAATTATTCTTGTTTGTGAAAATAAACTAGTATATAATTTATATAACACTAGCGTAAACAGCCAAGTCTCTCTCAGACATTCCGACAAAAAATTTAAATATGAATAACGTTGTCAGATCTGTGGTCGAGTGGTCAATGTGGTTGGCTTCGGTTGTGGTACTTACGGGTTCGAATCCCAGTACTGACAGTTAAGATGGAGACACATTGCCAACACCCGACACCACGTCTGCTAGTTGCACCGTCAGCGTATTACCAATATGTCAGACCATTTAGATGTCCATAATATGGACGTGTCGGTTGAGTTTTGGCCAATTGATGCAACCCTCAAAGAATACGAAAATTAGTTAATGATTGGATCTCATTTTAAAGACGACAGAGCAAATGATGTAAATTAGAAAAATAAATTTACCACTTTTTGGACGGGAAACATCATTTTACGTTGGTTTTAGGTTTAAAAATTCTGACCCGGCCACTTGATTTAAGCCACTATTATATCGGCACTCTCTACGTATAATCCAATATCTGCAAACATGAGAATTTACAGGAGTGCATTTCAAAGATTCATAACGCAACCCAACATTTAATGTTTTCGATAAAAACAGTTTTTACTCTCTGCTGAACAATTTCAATTTTGAGGGTTATCAATTGGCCAAAATACCATCGATATGTCAAATGATCGTTCTTAGAACAAACAGAGCAAGTTTGAAATATGGCGACGAATTTTCATAAACTATCGATTTCCTTGATTTCGATGTTTGGTTTTTATGTATTTTCCTATTAGCAATTAAATTTTCTAGAGAATTGCACTGTTTTTTTGCGGCATTTGGTAAATTTTCAGGTAGAAAGAGAGAAACATGTTGTAAAGCATATTTGCCTTGTTTTGAAATAGGAACTACATTACATTTAATTGAAATGGATGGTTTTTAACATATTTAAATGAGCAAATGAAACTTGTCTAAAATGGAGGAATCATAATTTAACTATACTACCACTGCTATTAAGCATGTACTGTAATGTTTTTATTATTATTTTTAATTAAAATAGGAAGTAAGTTATATTGTCAATAGTAGAAATTAGTTTTTCTCATTTCCTCTATATGTAAATTTCATTGAATGACAGTTGCACAATTTTGTTTTTATTTTTTTTAATTTAGAATGTTTTTATAATTGTCACGTAGGGAAGAAAATGACATACAGTGCTATTTTTAACTTGCCATGTGTTCCAAAACAACTTTCAAATATCAATCTCAGATAAAAAAAACAAAACGTTTATTTATATAATATGGTTCACAGAATGAGCACTTTTTCTTGTCACGTATCACACCACCGAGTTATAAATAGACACGGTTATTCGATAATTTTCACTGCAATACGCTATATTATGGATCAGGATGTGATTGTGATGTCATAGCAGAACTCGCATTGAATCTGGCGACTTTCGTTCACTTTTCGTTCAAACATAACCAAAACACAATGTCAATTTACAGACCTTCGTAAATTGTCCGGCTTGCCCCATCCCTTCGTGAAAAACTTTGTAATTAGTATACTTCTGTATACCGCGTCTAGTTTGCTTGCGCTCATCTTCAAGATTACAAGATGAATGAAGCGAAATCAAAATATATACTAGAAACTACGTCGCCCAGAGACTTCATAAACAATGAAAATATGCGCCACAGACAAGAAAATTCATGTGACGTTTAACATCGTATGATTTTGAAGTTACCATAAATAAATTTGTAAACATGCCTAGTTGTCATTAACCCCTTCAGAATGAAAAATAAAATAAAAGTCGGATTGGAAACTTTTAGTTATTGTATTCATATTATGTAAGTACATTTAAACCTTTTTTTATGCGGTAAATGCGTTCCGCAGAAAATCGCACAAAAGAAAAATCTCACAAAGCTATCACTTACACAGGAAAAGTGGAAATGCGTTCCATGGATTTTTAAAACAGCACAACTTTGAACACCTATATAAAATATATCCAAAATCGCACAAAACAGTTAATAAAAAAAATTACGTAAACAATAAGACATAATTTTTTTTTAAATCTTCATTTACTTTATTTTATTAAAGAATATCATTTTTTGATAACATTTTAAGGATGTCTCGCATCATCGGTAAAATTTTAAGGGTGTCTGGCATCTGGCATCTCTAATGCCAGACATCCACTGGAGAAATAATAATTATTTTAATCACAAACGATAATAGCTGTATGATAATTTTTGTTGCGATTTGGGATATGGCTCAAAATCGTTTTCTTCCTTTGGAAAAAATATGGCGTTGTCCTGCTCACTGTTTGTAAACAATGTGCAGATCATTTTCGTGGAGGGGGAAAGCGATATCCACCGCATTCAGGAATGCCTAATCCCGCTGAGCGCGGGTTGCATTGTATTGGCACCAACCCGCTTCTTTAATGAAACGAAACCGTTTGAACTTCCCTACTACGCATAAATATGGGAACATAATACATATGTACCTACAAAGACTCACGTGTCAAAGTCACATTGTAATAAACATGTGAAACACTGAATTTTACACGTACCTACATTCAGTATGAGAACAACGCGCTGTTAATTACATTATATGTACGTTTATATAGTCCCAAAATATGTTTAAAAAAATCCATTAATAAAACCGCATAACTTTGAAATCGCACATAAGAAAGTAGCACAAAAAAAGATTCAAGGGTACATTTTTATTTAAATTGATTAAAAAAATTTCATAGCACTAAAATAAATTGTTTATATGTTATCTAATAAACAATATTCTTCTCATATTTTAGAACCACTTCTTTCAATAAAATTATTGAAAACTACTACTAGGTACCGTCAACTGGGATTGTTTTGCCTGCCAAGTATAATAATGCCGCCTAATAAAAAATATTTTGTTTATATGGCCTTAACGTATTTTAACACTCGGTAGGCAAGATTTTTGTCTATAACTTTATTAAAAATAATTAGTTGTTCATCCTGAATATTTTAAACATCTAGAATTTCTCGTAAGTTACTGTAAAACATTATTTTTGTTATTGGTGTTTGCATATGCACGCAAAAGTAAAGTTTTACAAATAACTAACGAAAAATTATAAAACTTCTATAAGTTTTTATATGATGTATTCGTATAATTTTATGATATCTGCCTGTCTTTTTGCTAATTGCCTTGGTGAGAGGTTATTCGCGGAGGGTTCTGGGCACAATTCACGGCTGAGCCATACCAAACGGGATTTGGGTAGTGTCACGTTAAACGATGATTATGTTAAATGGCTTATGACATAATATATGTATTTTTTATGAGAATTTGACCATATGTGGGTTTATCGATTTTTATCTTTAACCGCCCATGTGAAGTATTTCAAGCCTTTGTTTCCTTCCGAATTAGTAGTGATGTTAAAATTACGCATTAAAGTTACGTTAATCATTGACCAAGGTGTTTATCTACATTGGTTATTTTTTTAGTAAAAAAATATCAGTCAAAAATATCGCATTGGGTCTGAAAGGATTAAAATATACCTACCCATATTATATATTGCAGGTATTTTGTTTTTCATACTATAAAGATATCTATGAGTATTATTTTACGCATAAAAAAATGAAATAAAAATAAGTCGCCGATTTCACAACAGCTGGCAACATTCCAACATACTTAAACAACTGCCGGTCAAATGTGCCAATACTTATTTTTCTTTGCATTAAACTGCATTAGAATGTCTAGTAGTTGGTATAAATATTCCTATATATAAATATATATAAACGACATTTGTTGATACAATTAATTCAGTTGTTAATTTGTTCATCACTTTTAAGAGGTACACATAGTTTAGTTTTCATCAATGATAATATTATATTTTAAAAATAATAAGCTAGGACAGGACTAGCGGTTAGCTATCGCTTTCACAACACCCCGTTTTTAGGATCGGTTGGGAGTTCATTTTTAGACATTACAAACATCATATTAAAAACATTTTTCAAACTGTCCGTACTTGGATTCGAACCCGTGAGATCCGTAACAGAAGGTAACGACGTTGAGCACTGCATCACGGACCCGGATAGATGTCTCTATGCATAGCATAAACAATTAAAAATGTTTTCTATTGATTCGGCTGTTCATTTTTAATATAAAATCTGCTTATCACGAGACACAAAATTCTCCTCTACAAAGACCAGTTCTGGCGTATGGATCAGAAGAACTATGGGGTCATCCATATATGACGTCACGGGTGGGGTCTGATATAATGTGACGATTGGTGATTTGACGGTGGAGGGGGGGGGGGAGAGTTTCTAGTCAAAACATTTGATTAATATTTAAAAAAATAACTTCAAACCCCTGTTCGAATGTTTAGAACTAGTCAACAGTGATCAACCAGGGAAAGAGCTTTATTAGTCTTCAAATTAATAATGTATCCAAAATAACCCTTTCATAGAGTTTTCAAAACTTTCTTCCATTAACTGTAGAAAAAGATAACCCGGAAAATTGGGAATTAACTATGATATTTTTAATTTTTTCAACATTGAATAATTCGTACAAAAAAACAGGAATGTTTCCGTAAGTATTTTGTGTTGGCTTCGAGTACACATATTTAGATGTCACAGGTTATCCGATATTGAATAAAGTTCCTTACTTCCATCTATATCAAAGTGGATACAATGTTGGCATACGTAAAAATGCCATGCTTTTAAAATAAGTGTTACCGAATGCTAAATATAATATACGACATAAATATTTTTTCTATTTGGTGGTCCATGAATGACGACTTTAAGATTTTCAAAAAATGACGTTCCATAAATTATTGTTTACCTCATTGACATTATGTTGTTGATCTTTTAGCAAGTTGAAGGACTCAGTGGGGGCGCGGCCAGTATATAAATATATATAAATGCCAAAATATACTGATATATATGTTTTTATGACATACGAACAAAGTTTATTTGCTTGCTAAATCTATTTCGGCCAGACATTGTAAGGTCAACATTTGACGCTTTTGTACTGTGTTGCCCCAATTATAAACGTCACACAATTGGGTCATGTGGGATTAATAACCCCTATAATTGTACGGTTTTTATTCTGCAATTGGTAATAGATTTTGATGAATGGCGGAAACTAAGCAATCACCGCTCTACGATTTTCGGTTAGATTCATATTGGAACGTAACAAGGAATACTAATCTTTTTAAGAATAAAGGTATTGTCTACTTTTTTAACTTTCACACCTTTTCAGAATGCCATTGAAAATTTGAATACATAGAAAGAACTGTGACAGAGGGCGTCATAGTAGGGTTGATTGCCACTGGCCTGGTGTGATTTTAAAAGCAGTGGTGATCAACTAAAAGTTTTATCGTCGGAGCAATTTTCAGTTTGAATCTTTAACACCCCCTTTGTCGTGAACATAAATGAGGAAAAAATATTGATGCATGCATGTACACAATGTAGAGTATATATGTAATGTTGTAGTGCTAAATCAAAAGTACCATGACGGTCATTTGTTTCCACCAATCCTCTTTTTTCATTATTTTTCACGGTGCAAACTTTTTTGCATTCTCGTAATATCTGTTGGCTGCACAAGCTTTAATACAAAACAACAGAATTCAATCCACAATGTTTCATATCAAAATATTTTTTAATATACTCGAAAAGTAATTTCCAGGTTAAAAAAGTGGCAGGGCGGCGCCCTGGCTTGAAAAGAAGTACCAGAGCCTCGCCCTGGCCTCACTACATCACTGAGTATATGGCCTCCTAATGGAGGTATCTCTACAGAAGGTTTTTTATTGGAGAACTGCTTGTTACTCAGTTGCTCAACCTTTTCTTTTTCGAATAGAGTGGGGATAGAAGGCAAGAACAGGGCAAGTGGTTAACTAATCGCTCTCGCTACGCTCCGTTGTTAGGATTGGATGGGAGGGAGGGGATTCTAGACATCATAAACATCAATGCCTACGAACAGAAATATGTAAATCGAATGAAAAATCATTTTATGAAACTGTCCGTAGCGGGATATTCGTAACCGAAGAAAACGACGTTGACCACTACATCACGGACCTAACTAATACATTCACACACCTAATTTTCCATTTTCTTCTTTCTATCTTACTTGTGCTAAGCTTCTTGTAGGATTTATGTTTTGACTTACGATTCCTTTTCTTTTACTAGCCCACTTAAATTATTCAAATTTGGAATTGATACGTATTCATTAATCATTAGTATATTATAGTATGTAGGTGCTAAGAAATCTCAGATACAAATAACACGGTCAAGAAACAATAGCCAGCCAGACATGGGATTGTAACGTCATCTTGGCGTAATTTAGTTGACGCATTTTTAAACACGCGTTCTAAACTAAATATGGATGAGATCGACTTTATTTTATCGGTGTCGCATAATGATTGCCAACGAGGCAAAACATGTTGATGTTTATTTAGACTCGTAAGCTTGTTTATTCGTACAAGCTAACTAACTGTCAAATTAGCGACTTTGTTCCAAATTTAAATCATGCCATAGACTAGTACTATAATCATGCTATTGACTTAAGTAGAAGGGTTTATGTGAGAAATTGCTAACGACATCTTAAAAATTGTGACCAAAAATAAAATTCAAATAATTACAAAGTACGAATACAGGCTGTTAAATTTTTGCGGTTATTATTTGTGAGAATTTTGTCTTGGGAAGACACCGTGTTGTATGTATTACCCAACTTCGCCAGAAATAGACCGTGCTAACATTTGGACACTGGTGTTATTATAGCGTTATTTTGGTGTTTTAAGCTTATATTTAAAGTTGTAAGTTGAAGTTGAAAATATCACAGTGAACTGTATCTCATGTAGCACCCAGAAAATATAGTCCATCAATTAATATTAATCTTAAAAGTTTAATGATGAGAATATTACGATAGACTGCCCCTTATATAACACCCACATAATAATAAATAGTACATTTTTTATTAAAAATAAAACACTGTTTGTTTGTATACTTCCACATGTTTAAAATGATCAGGACCGGTTTTGCTCATCACGAGCATTATCAACTGATTTTATTTTTAAAATAGAATGCTTTCCCACCAAGAATTGACAGTGAAATAGTACATCATTTAATAATAACTTTAAAAGTTGAAAGTGTCATAGTTGACTTAGAAATGGCAGCCAGAATGACATGTGCAAATTTCACGTCGTTACTGTACACCATTTGGGAGAAGTTCTTCTTCTGACAGACAAATTTAAACATGCATTTTCTGGTATATAGTGGAGATGTATTAAAGAAATTATCGAAATTAATTCAGTTAAAATCAATTACGCTAAACGTTCAGATAAGAATAATTAGTTAGTCTCGAGGCTTTTGTTTCGTTAATCATGTTTTCTAGGTACTGATCACCTGAAACTGGATTCTGATTGCTGTCAGATGAAGCGATTTTTTAGTAAATCCAGTAGTACCACCATTCGGAGTCTGCAGTTAGTTTTCTAGAACGTATTTTGAAAAACGAATAATAAATGTAATTATGATACGTCGCGCAACAATTAGCGGAATTAATCCCGTCGAATCAATACTGAGAAACGACACACGTCGGTGCGACAGACTTTTTTAAACATGATTCTGTGAGTAAATACTTAAATCCACTTATTTGAAGTGTTTATTCAGATAACAAAACTCGAGTTAAGATAAATAACACATAAAAAATATTAAAAAACGGCTTCTTATAATAAATAAATGTAGGACTAACTTAAATCATTATTTTATTCAGAGTCATTACGTCTAGTTTTATATTTTTTAATATGTTTTCATCATCTTAACAAAAAGAATAATGAAATATATTGCGTCGCACATCTTGATTATTTAGTATTTGCTTTCCAAAAAGGTTTCCGAGGGAAACAGTAGTCATCAAAGATCATGCAACAATAATTAAGGCTTTTCATCTACTTAGTATTTTGAAACGTCTCAACTGTTTCAGGTATTAATTGAGGGCTCTAGTATCATAACTCCAAATTCTTATCCTAGTCTTCATCAATGCTTGTTTTTGGCAAACCCAAAATCGATTTCGCCCTACAGTTACAAATGCACAGTTTGATACAAATAAAACTGTCGAACAGACGCTTACACCATGATATGTAAACAAAAATTGGTGGCCATGACAGTACAATGCTCTACTCTCATTGGCTGGAATGAAGATTATTAACTAAAATTATAGGGCATTAGAAAATATGAGTTTTGAAAATTATCAACATTTTCACATGCTACAAAATCTACAAGAAATTTATCAGTTTATTGATAAATATTTCGGCTTCATGGTCTGAACACACGTCTGAACATGGTCGTCACAACTATGTTTATTAAATGATGAACTATGTTTAAAGTTAACGTTTAAGCTTAGCTATATAAACCTACAGTATTATATCATCTCACTTATTCCACATGATAACTTTTATTTTAAATAAAATATTTAAGGTACTAGTCGAAGAATTTTCGCTATTGTTCTCCTCTTTGAATACGCTCGTTTCAGAATGTTTTATTTAACCATTTCCGCTCCATTAAGGTATCCAAATAAAAGTTTTACTACAAGAGTTTTCTCAATCATTTGCTCAACCTTTATTGTTCGAACCAAAGAAGGGATAGAACGATAGAGGTCGGATAGGACTAATGGTTATCTCATCGCTCTTACTTCGGCTCCGTTTTTGGTATAGAATGGATGGAGGGAATTTTAGAAATCACAAACAATAGCAGTGTTCCTGTAAAGCTATAGCAGTTATTTCTCAATAAACCCTGTAAACAAAAACAAACTATTTACTGCTAATAATCAATGCGCGATGGATGGATATTATTATATTCTGGTGTCAACATTTTCAATAACACCATGTACAAAGATATTTGGCAAAATGTCAGGCTCACGTGGAATAAAAACAAATTCATTTATGATATTTCACTACACATCGAACGTCACTACAATACAATGCCAAGTCTGCAAGTTTGTCATATCACAATACAATTGAATAGTTGACAGAAGGCGTTAAGTCATAAAAAACAAGTTCTGAAATAATCGCATCTAAAACATTACTGTTTTTTCAAAGTATTCTCTCTCCCAAGTACAATTGTTTGCGATTTAAAAAGGTTTTTTGTAAATTGTTAAGAATAATCATGTTGTCATACAATTATAGGATTTGGTATCGATGAGTCATAGTTATATCATGCTTTTTGTCAGAATAAAAAAATAACAATGTCATAGCAATCTTCTTTTTCATAGCCATTATATCCTGTAACCCTCGATATTATAGAATTACTTTTCATCACGTTCGGGAATTTTCTGTGTAAGTTTTGTGACAACTCTGACACCTTGTAGAACATTTGGTTTTGATTTTTTTTTTATATAAATGGTGGCGCAAATGACACACCTTGTATTTATTTGGTACGTCTATATTAATTTATTGCAAAAGAATTTGTTTTATTAGGTTTTAGTTTTTCGAAGAAAATTGCGGCACTCCGTGCACGGCCATACTAAAACCTCCCGGCATATAGCCGGTTAAAACAATAAATTAGGGCTCCACTGTATTTGTGAGATTCTTTACTTGAGAAGACACCGTGGCGTGGTTGGTAGTAATCAACCGAAGTTGTGATTTCGATGAATGATGTAATGCCATTAAATCACACAGCATTAAGAGAGTGTCAATGAATTTGAATAATGATAAGAGATGTTAAGTATGCAATATAACCTTTTTGTGATGTATCATTCTCGAATACGTTGTCATTGGTTGTCAAAGAATTCGAATGACAAGGAGGCGCTTAAGTTATGTGATATTATATCACATAAAAACGACCTTATACCAAATAAGGATAATGGTATAAATTATATGAATGAATTTTATAGACAAAGTAAGTGGGAGATAATAATTGTGATTGTCAAATGGTTAATTGTTTTAGTAGTTTATTTAAAAATAAGCAATTATTGTTGGTTTATTCCTTTTGCGATGTTAGTAGATATAAAAAATCAGCATAAGGGAGTATACCGAGTGAGTTCCGGCAACATCTGTCGTAAAAACCTTTATGTATTCGTCTGAACTCACTACCTCCACGGGAATACATTGAAATCCGAACATATATAAGTAAATTTGAAATATTTAAAAAAGAAACTATGAGCACCAAGGGGCCTTTTAGAGAAATAATTTGAGGCCTTGTGCTAACGATCTTTTGGAGACCCCCAACTTATCATAAAATTATAGGCAAAAAATATGAATCAATCATTCGGTGGTTTATAATATGTAATCAATTATATTTTTAAATAAGGTTACTTCCACTGCCCTGGGAATTTTGAGCGTAATATATAATTACAAAAATATTTAAGAATAAGAAATAATAAATAAAAGAAAATAAGAAACATTTGTACCAAATCAACTGTATGAATATAGCAACAGAGATGATGAAATTGAGAATAAGAGTGAAGATGATTAAATTCAACAACTGATATTGAAGCGCACTTTTCATGTTCCTAACTATTATTATGTATATATGTATGTGCCGGTTTTAATGAAACTGGAATACCTCATTCAATATTTCATTTGAGATAATTGAACTTGGCGTAAATTTGTTTTAAAAAATATTTTGATACTACATAAAAATATGTCTATACATTATGATTCTTAGCCTTATAGATATAATCTTTCCTGTACTGGTGGAGTTTTACGATTACCTTGTAAAATAATGGTATTTTTGATACTTAAATTGCTTAATCTACTCTTAATTATAACAGTCACAATTATAAATAAAATTGTACAAAATACACATATTTTTGTCCATAATACTTGACTACTTGACAACCCTAGTAACTGAGTAACAAACCACCGGAGGGTGCTTGAGGATCTCAACGGTCTCACAGAGGCCGTTGGTTTTCTTGCGGATCTTCGAGGCACCCAACACGCCCTGCAGGGACGCCTCGAGCAGGACCTGCGCAAAAGATTGGAAATATTATAAAACATTTCTGAAATCAATGCTTATTGAAGAATTTAGTACATAATAAACCAGAGCGGTCTGTAAGCGTTTTATTATTATCACATGTAGGTATGTTATGCAATGCACATACACACGCACCCGACAATACACACAGTTCCGACACGACGCAAATTCCGAGGCAAACAAAAAAAAACTGTAACAATCAGTCCGTCAGTATGGAAACAAAAGAACAGCGGCGTTTGCGATTACGTCGTGAGCTGATGCCCACAGACAGCAACGATCATAAAGAACTCCGGAAGCTGCACAATCCCAACGTGCCGCTAGCGTGGAAGCTCATCGAAGAGCTGAAGAAACTCGAAGTCAAGCGGTTCGGAATGAATTATCACAATATATTAACGAAAGTCAAAGACATTCAGTATTTCAATTTGAATACCGTCATCTATGGTCCCACTAGTAATATTTATTTACCTATCGATGATCCAGTTCATTACACAGACGTTTCCAAATAGCCCATATTTAGATAACAGGAAAAGCAATATTCAAATGGTCATCTTAAATCAATTATTATTGATTTGTTTCCCTAGTTTTATGCATTTTATAAACAGGTGCTTAAAAACTAGTTACTTTCCGAGTATATTTCCAGACCCAGAAATATCAACATTTTGCTTAATTCTTTAGAAGATTATCTTACCTTAGCATTTTTTGTTGGTGGAATTGCTGAATTATCTGTTGTATTGTACTGAATCAGATAGAGCGTAAAATTTTACATAATATAACTGCATATTTAAGTCAAATTTCAGTTTATCGGAGTTGCCTGATTAATGAACTAGACGATCGATGTGACAATGTACTGAAATAAGTGTATTTAAAAAAAGCTGTATAGGCAAGGCCACGAAATCCTGAAATCTTTATATTTGAGAACCAGTTTCTCAAAACAAAGTACATAATGTACAAATGTCATCGAAGCCTCTCTCAGTGATCAAAGTGAGATGGTGAGCTGAACACACTTTACCTACGTGTGCAGAAAATTTACATTCTTTTAAATTAAATAATTGTTTAGTAAGTGTTTGTGTGTAAACATTTTTCGGAACACTGTAGTCAAGTTGAAGATTCGTATATAAAGGTAAATATAATACTTTCATTCAATTAATTATTTATTGATATTGAAGGAATAAATTTGCCGGGTCAGTAGTGCAGTGGTCAGCGTCGGTGGCTTCAGTTACAAGATTCATAAATTGATACATCTGATTTCGATTTCGAAGACAGATTGAGAAATTGAATAGCAAATGAAATTGAATTTTTTTTACCATGTCCGCTCCCAATGTGGAGCGTATGAAATCCTAACAGATGTATCTCAACCGACTTTTTTTCCACGAGAACTTTATGTTACTCGGTTGCTCAACCTCACTTTTTCGAATAGAGTTGGGATAGAAGGATAATAACTTTTACAAATTTTTTTGACAAATGCCTCGATTACCTGAAGATGCTGAAAGGCGAAACCAGAGTTAGTGACGAAATACATTGAAATGTACAAAATTTCAACAATTCAAATTCAAAAAAGAAATTGTTTGTAATGGGATATTAAAACTTGAAGAGTGCTTCACTTTTAAGGTGTTAACTGCCAATTCTTGGTGAAAAGGTATTTTAAAAATAAAGCACAATTTTTTTGTACTACTATTTGTTTCGTATTATGTTGATAATGCTTATGATTATCGAAACCTGACCGTTATAAACATGTGGAAGAATTAAAAACAAATTGTGTTTAAATTTAAAATAGAAGGATAAGGCTAGGGACAGGACTAGTGGTTAAATAATCGCTCTCGCTACGTCTCGTTTTTAGTATCGGATGGTTTGGAAGGATTCGCGGATATCACAAACATCCATGCCTACGAACAGAAACGAATGAAAAAACAATTTATTACGCGGGAATAGAACACGAGACATCGGTAACCGTAACCAACGATCACTGCACTATGGACTCGATGTATAAATAAATAACCTTACGATATATTATTGTTAGTAAGAAGATGCTTCGTTATTAGCAAAACACGAGTCACATTTAGAAACAGCCAGTTACTAACATACATTTTACATTAAAACTGAATCCATCCCTGAATCCATCGAAAAATAAAAAGATATGGAATACTTTTCAGGCACGTTGCCCACCTGTGGTATACAGCATACAAAATAAATATCTGATTAATTATGCACTTTGAAATCAACTTAAAAAGACTTTTGCAGTAAATTTAAGAATGATTTACATATTAGCCGATTCTGGTTTTTCAATACCGTTATACAAAAACAATATAATAGTTATATCATATATAAAAAATGATAAAAAACTGGATTTTTAATTAAATGGATGTTTTATCGTTTAGTAATAAATTAATAATTCAAGTTGAACGTTAAATTTCCATATTTTTTTTGACTCACCGTTACAAAGTGACATCTGACAATTCTAATTTTTTAAATTATAGACTGTTTTAAAGTTTAAAGTTTTTAAACTGATAAAATACTGACTTATAGAGTTTAAGTTCTCAATAGTACATCAATTTTTTCAAGAGTTAGCACTTTTCTTTTTGCGTAAATTATTAAAATGTTTTTCTTTCATCAGCCACAATCGAGAAGGGTATTAATTTACACGTCTTCATATCCTCTTAAAGACACTTTTTATATCATGTTCGTTCCCAGTGTGGAGCATATCGTGACTAAATAAGAACTAGTAATCGCAAAAGCAACTTCTGTTGAGGTAGCTACCCAATTTTTTATATCATATCCTCTTCCAATGAGGAGCGTATGAACTCCTAATGTAGGTATCTCAACAGAAGGTTTTCTATGAGAACTGCATACTACACAGTTGCTCAACTTCTTTGTTTCGAAAAGAGTAGGGATAAAAGTATTTGGCTAATAGACAACTAGTGGTTATCTCAGGGGTGGGGAACCTTTTCTTGTCGGTAGGTCACATTCGTTTATCTTAAGTCAAATTAAGGCTGCATTTAAGAAACATTGATAAAAATGTACTTTATTTTGTAAATGAATTAAATAGACATTGAAAAATGATTTCAATGTGTATTTAATTCAACATCTTAAAAGAATAAAATACGTTTGCAGCTTGTATTTACTTAGCTCACTTCACTTTTATGATACTTTATGACATGTAGAATATACCACAACGTACCTAGCATTTTTTTTTTGAAAATATCAGTTCACTTCACTTCTCATTGACTCAATTGAAATATCAGCACAAGGAAATGTCCAGATACGGCTTCAAACCCAATACCGCCTACACGGAAGCGTGCGTAGATACCTTATCACACATAATAAATATGCAATGACGTAGTGGTGGATTTTTGCCTCCCCGGCTTAATAGACTTTTTAAACATAAACAAATTCATAAAAATAAAAAAAAAACATTTTTTTTGTACTAATATCGAGAAATCCAGAATTTCCCTTCTCAAAATGATATAATAGCACATATATCAAAATTCTCGTGTATTAAATTTAATAAAACACTCATTTAATTAATGTCGACATGCTTTAATATCCAGAAAACACACATATTCCATCCTAAATAAAAAAATATAGCCCAAGATTCAATAATATTTCCACCCAGATATAAATAAATTAGCCACTGTTGAAATTATACCAATTTTCTCGATAAATATAAATATATTCCCATATAAATGTACCGAAATACTGCATAAACTAATAAATCGTTGGCATCATCATCAAATGATTGCATGTCATTTCCCAACTCTCCCAGCCCCCGGTAGGTTTCCAGATGCAGTTTTCCGAAACAACCTATCCAACCCGACGACCCTGGAGAAGAAAATTCCCAAATCCCCCGGAAATAGCTCCACAGTAGCCCATTTTCACACAAAAAAATCATGTCACGGCGAGGCTTGACCAGAGATTGATCCATATCGAAAATATCATATTTAGTTCAACAGTTAGTTCACAATTTTCCCTGTTTTATTCGCTGCCATTTCAAAATTCCCGAGTTTTTTGCAACACTAGTTTGGACTCCCCATTACGGATATTTGAATTGGAATTTGTCGGTGTCCGTGGCGCAGTTGGTAGTTCAAATTCCGGTGCGGACGGTTTTCATAAATTGATCTTTCAATCGATTTATGGGTTTCTGTTCGTAATCTGAGTGTTTGTGATGTCTTAAACTCCCTCCCACCCATTCGATCCTCAAGGGGAGTAGCGAGAGCGATTAGCCAACGACTAGTCCTGTTCCTAGTCCTATCCTTCTATCCGCACTCACTCTCTTCGGAAAAAGAGAGGTTGAACAACTGAGTAAAATAAGGGGATGGAAAAAATTACGGCTACAGATGCTCCATATTAGGAGGAACATGGCTTAAAAATATCATACGTAAAATGGCTGTAAATATTAACAGACGGCGCCCCATCACATTAAGCGCTCAATTCAATTACCAAGATTGCCTACCATAACAGTACGGCACTGGTTGTAAAACAGGACACATAAAATATTGCATAATTAAGAATATTGTAAATCTTTATTAAATACTTCTTTTGCCGCCCACGAATATTTTTCAACACTGGGGAAGAACTGCAATAAATAATCTATTTATTATTTTGACATCGATCATTTTGACTTTTTGCACAACGCCTACGACCTCTCAATTTTTTACAATATTATGTAATATTTCAAATTGCAAGTAATATCGACACTCCCTACGTATAATAGCGTAAGTGCCAAATATCTGATTATATGTTTTTGGCATTTTCGTTGTCTACGCACTCAGTTATAGAGGTATTCATCAAACAGTACAAATTAGATTAAAAATAGAAGCACTGTCCTAATTCTGAAGAAGATACATGCAGTCGTTACTTTGCAATTGCGTTATGAATCTTTGAAATCGTCGCTGTTCTGGAAGAAAACACTAAATCGAAAAATGACATATTGAGTTAGATATACCAAAATGTTCCTCATTTCAAATTCTAATGTACGGAAGAACACAACTATTTTTATAATTTATACAAACAAAATGAAAAACGTATGGCATTTAAAGCATTTAGCAAACTTCAAAGTCCAATTACTCAAAACTAGTGTTTTTCAGTTAGTGTCTTCTTCCAGAACAACGAAATGGTCTTTTGTAAAATCTCATGTTTACGCATTAATTAAGGATTATACGTAGGGCGTGTCAATATTATCTTTGTCATACTGTAAAAAAAACTTTAATTCATATTATTATTAAATCCTAACTATAAAGAAATTAAGTTTAGTTAAGATTTATTCATTTAAAATATTTAATATAAACATAACAAATTATGTTTATGGTTTTTGCAATGTAAAAAATGTTTAAATCAAAGCATAAAAAATAAAATGGAAAACATTGGAAATTGGCAAAAAAGTCAACCTAGTAAGCTAAGTCAAAATCTAATTTAATACATTAACTTTTATACGCCCGTGCGCTGTGTGCAATATGAGTAGCCCACTCACTGCCCGAGCATTTTTTGCGCAATCAAATGCGTGTCATTAAAATAACTATATAAAAAGTAAAAAGCGTTATCAAAAAAATGCGTATTCCCTATTTTTCGCAATTTACATAATTGTACATTGAAATTAAAGAATTAAAACTATAAAAATTAAGAAATTAAATGTATAAAATCACAATTACAACCATAAAATTACACAAAGATTACATATTTTTTTCATATGAGAGTTTTTAAAACATTTGTCTTTACATAGACCAACTTTATACTTCTGGCAGGTGAATATCGACGGCCTCAAAACGCAGATGTTTGCATTACTAATTATGACAAAAATATTTATTGAATCCGAAAATAAAATTATGTTTCGGTATCTAAAAGTCATTATTTATGCAGGCTAATATTCATATTTTGAATAGCTTTATCATAAATCAGTGTATTACGATCGCGAAATGTGTCGACTGGGCTCTGAACGACGCAAATCTGCGGTACCGTACGGGACCGCTGGGCGGATAAAGGTTAAACAATAGTGCTCGTTTGAATTCACCCACGTCCACGCTGATTATGTCAACATCCGAAGCAATGCCGTTGAACATTGTTAAAGTTCTTCCCAGTTCATGCTAATTCTACACTTTCGAAGAACAAACAATTCATGTCCAGGATCCTCAAAAATTATCATGAATTTGAGTGAGTTCAGACCATTAATGTTTGGAAATCGATGGTCTCCAACTATATCCCACTCACTTACCGAATTTTTATTACCAACTACGGATGTTTTAATCTGTATGTCAAGTTGCAAAAGCAATGAATTGAAAATTGGTGATTTTTTCTTTTTTTTTAACAATAAATAAGTTGAGAAAGAATTGAATTGATATAATATATATTGGCGACCGTTTAAAGCTTAGAAATTATACAAAATAAATTGCCGAAATGTCATTATATCTCCCATAAATATAAACAGTTGTCAAAGCAACTCTTGAAAATTAATTTTTGACTATAAATGGTACTTAAAACGCAGCTGTTTCCGTACTAATATTTGACAGTAAACAGTATTGAAAAAAGTTGAGTTGCAGAATAATATTCCATTCAGTCTTTTAAAGAGTGAATCACCATACAATAAAATTTTAAAGACCAAAATAATTGTGACAAGTAGTGTTTTTTTTTTTTAAAGAAAAAAGGTATTGGAACTCGCTTCTTGTCAAGATTTTTACTAAAGAAAATTATATTTAAACATTTAAGTAATAAAAAAACACCGTTTACCATGCCATGAAAAAATACTGTGAAAAGGGGGCCGGAACGCCGTTCCACCGAGTTGCATGACAAAAAAAGCCCTGGTGACAATGCTATTGACGGTTATAGAAAAAAATATTTGTCTTAGATACTGTTAGTGAAAGAGATTGCAATTTAAGTTTTTATTCTCGAGACTCTTTCACTACTATATAGCAGAAACTACATGTATCAATCTGTCAGCCTGGCCGTCATTAGAACTCCTCCCAAACAGTGAACAGTAGCGACGTGAAGTTTGCACATTTCATTCTGGCTGCTATTTCTAGGTCAACTGTGCTATTTTAACATCTTTATTTACTGATGGACTTTATTTTGCGATCCACCGTGATATTTTTGACATTAAATTTTATTATAAATTGATAGACGACATTACACTGTATGGGTAGGATATGAGGTACGGTCCACGGTGATATTTTCCACTTTTGATATTAATATATATTGATTGACTCTATTTTATGGGTGTTAGTTACATGACATGAGGTTCGCAGTCATATTTCTAACTTTTAACATAAGCTTGCACCCAAATAACGGCATAATAACGTGAACGTTTAAATGTTAGCGCCATTTATACTAGGCATAAATCGGAATATTAAGATCGCAAGTTGTAGTTCAACAATTTTTTGGCATGATATACAAATCAGCTATATTTTAACATCGGTTTTACAGATTCATTATTGAGTATAAAATATTTGAAGAGGAACGGTTTAAATTAAATTGATAAATTGTTCAACCTGCTCTTTCAGAATGGGCGTTGAAATACGGATGAATTTATGATAGGAATATTTTTAAACTTACTGTTCTTATGCCTTGTTTTTTGGTATTTGGTGGTATAAAAAAGAATTTACAAATCTTTGTATTTGAATTAATAAATCTCTTGGTTAATCACTGTATCCAGTTCATTAGTCAGACAACTAAAAAATAGATACTTGCAGTTATATTATGCACAATTTTGCGGTCTATCTGATTCGCCATTTGAAAATGCCACTAAAAATGTTAAGGCAGATAGCCTTCTAAAAAATTAAACGAAATGTAGATATTTATGGGTCACGAAAGGATATTTCTAAATAACCTTCTACTGACTTTACTCGGAATTGTTAAACACATCTGTATAAAATGTATAAAACTCGGGTACAAATCAATAATATTTTATTAATCGGTGACTAATTGAATACTGCTTTGACCACTTGAATATGGGTTATTTGGAAATGTCTGAGTAATAAACTGACAAAAAAACTAATTAAAACACATAAGTTAGAAAAGGAAAACTGTTGATTAATAGAATATTCTCGAATAAAGAATATCTCGAGGAATAATATTCTCAAATTTTTAGGTTAAGTACTCTTTTCTAACTACACAATTTCTCGAGAATTCTCGTTTACAAATTCCAGTTGGTATCGTACCAGTTTCCAATGACTAGCTTGCTGATTATTATGACACTGCCTCTTAATTAAATTAAAGATTTTGTAATTTATTATTGTTATTTCATAATGGCCTTCTAACAAGGATTGACAGTAAACACTAAACATTATATTATATGATAATATCCACTTATAATAATCGATAATAATCGAGTCACTCATGTGGGCATATCGATTTTTCATAGGTCAGTCATTACTAATCTTTTGTTTCAATGTCGGACATTCAAAAATACATCGATTTCTCAGTTTCAAAGTGTTACAACAAAAGTATAATTCTGAGATAATTAGGAAACAAGATTTTGGGCGGGTTTAATCGTCTACTATACGTTTATTTTTTGTAGTTTTTAATGAAATTCCACGATTATATAAACAAGTATTTATAATTTGGATTGGATAATAGTGGATTTTTTAAAGTTTTATTTCCGTAAATGTTATACCAGAGATTCACACTGCATACTCGGTTGAAAATAGCTAAATATCAACGGTGTTATGGCCAATTGATGTAACCCTCAAAATTTAAATTGTTTGGGAGATAGTAAAAACTGTTTTTATCCAAAAAATATATGGTGAGTTGTGTTATGAGTATTTGAAATGCACTCCTGTTAATTCTCATGTTTGCAGATACGGGATTATACGTAGGGAGTGTCGACATAATATTGGCTTACATCAAGTGGCCGGGTCAGAATTTTTAAATCTAAAACCATGTTAAATGACGTTTCCCTTCCAAAAATTGTCAATTTATTTTTCTTATTTACATCATTTGGCCGAGATCTGCTCTGTCATCTTTAAAATGAGATCCAATAATGTTCGTATTTCTTGAGGGTTACATCAATTGGGCAAAACACAGTCGATATGGATTTGACCATTTATGATACCGGATACACACATTTACCGAATATTTAATATATCACTGATAAACGTTGGGCGTTTAATTGCAATCATAAGATATATCTAAGTTGTTTCCCATCACAATAATTTCCATAACAACATATTTATTTAAAGTAATACCCCATCACTGACATAGATGCCCATTTTAGCCGTTGCAAAATAATAATTAAGTTAATAATAATTAGATTATGGTCGACCTCTGTTATAGTTTCATTTCGTCCTGTGCCAACCCACACGAAAAATATCATTATGTAATAATTATGGATGTAAGCAATCGTCATTGAGAAGAGCAGACTGTAAATTATAATGCCATTTTGTTGTTTTAATTCCAGATGACCATGGCAAGAGCCGTCCTGTGGGCGATTCCACTTTTGGTGCTATGGCAGCCCACTGCGGAAGGTAATGTTCAGACATATTTTTAATGGGACTGCAATGTCAAGCAATGGTATTAATAACATTAAAATATTTGTCTATGCTTCCTGGACAATAGACACCACGCATTTCCTGTCATCGACAAACAACAGTATTGTTTATGAAAATAATTGTGTATGGATAGTCCAGTTATGGTGTCTTACATAGCAGATGTAGCCAACCTTTTCAGCAACTGGGCTGCACAACCAATTTTTGTCGTTATTAAAATTAATCAAGAATTATACCTTATTTTTCTATTAAAAATAAAAAAAATACTAAGAATCAATTATATTTACTAGATTTGAGCTACAATTTGAAAAAACAAGAAATTAGTGACACATCTGACTTTTTTCGGCAGAGCTGAGAGCATAATGTTGATCTCCACTGATAAAATGAGCTGAACTTTGTGATTGTTTCTTAACACTAAAGCATAGAAGAAATTTACAGAACAGTGGCGTTTTTGCTGACAGACAACTCATATCCGCTTATACTTTGTACACTGGGCACCTCTGTATCAAAATGATTCATAAATATCTATTATTAGTATATTTATTTGACTGTGAATCACATTTCGCAAATTCAATAAACAAACTTACACTTTGTGTTGATCTTTCAGCCAAAGTTATACTAAAGACGCACTGTTTACACTTATTATCTCATAATAATAATATTATCATACAATCTTGCCAAAAAAATACGTATGTTTATTGATGCACCTGGTGCATCGCAATAGCTGCAATGTACTACTTTGTATGTTCTATTAAGTCACTTTCAATGCGTATCTCTTTAACACTTTAGGCCCCACGCAGCCAACCAAACGCTGTCAGTCAGCTGTGGCGAATTTCGGGAACGAGAAAGCCTGTCACAATTTATTCGCGATTTTCATAAATATTGAGGTTATACTGACAGAAGGAACAAAGTTTTTCACATTTTAACACTCTTATATTTCTCAGTATCAGCTATCAACTCACTGAAATCAGCCAAAATAACAGTTGAGACGTAAGCAATCAGAGGGTTAAAGCATTTTAAAGTACTCTCGCTCCCCAGTACAATTTGTTGTGCTTTAAAAAGATTTTTTTGTACATCATAAAGAATAAACTTTTGGAATACAAATCATAAGATTTTGTATCAATGAGTTATAGTCATATCATGCTTTCTGCCAAAATAAAAATAGCAATATGACAATACTGTTTCTATTTCCAAACCATTATATACTATGTCTTGGTGTGTTCTATCAGTACGTAGGTGTTAAACAGAAAATCATCAAAAACTGACTTAATTTAAAAAAATCACTATTTGTAATCTTTTTTATCATAAATATCTCATCGTTAATGTCAAAGGCTTTCTAATGAAAGCATAAATTGAAAAACCATGCATTAGTTATTTATTCAACTAAATCAATCGTTGCCATACTATTGGAATTCCATAATAAAATAATCACATCAATTCAAGCTAATTTATATAATAAAACATGACATTTACGCCAGGTTCAATAATTGCAACTGACCTTATAGTTTCAAATAACTAACGAAATAACATGAATCGAAAACGTCTGGTAATCGAGTGCACAAATTAATTCGAAACAATAATTTTCTGCCATCATTTTGTTATGTAATTTTATGAAGTTATATTTCAGCGGGTACTTGACCTTTCTAAGAGGATTTACCCCTCTGACATCTCCTTGTCCTAAATCCAGCGTAACCTAAAATTATTACACTCGGTGAACATTGTGTTATTCTATCAGTGGAGCAGACAGCAGCGATCCGTTTTCCAGCATCCGAAAAAATTTCCTGTGGGCATATTGATAAATTATGTGCAATTTTTTTTTTACCACATCCGCTCTTTATATTGAGTATATATGGGCTCTTGATGGAGTTTATCTCAATCGACGTTTTTCTACGAGAACTGCTTGTTATTCATTCGCTCAACATTCCTATTTCGGAAAGAGTAAGTAGCCTCTCTTTAAAAGTATTATTATAAATGAGCAACAACAACCAATCCATTAAGAATTGTTGAAATAAATGCATATTTTAAACACATTTTTCAATGGGATCTGAGAACGTATGTCCAGATTCAATGAGATGCTGATCACTAATAAGGTTAATAAACACTGCTTTAAAGGGTTATTGAAATAAAAAAATATGTGGACATAACATAATGGTAACAACAAAATGTTGAATTCAGGATTTATAATTAATTTTATATCCCACTCTGCACACACCATTTAGGCCTAACATATTTTCAGGATGTGGGTAATTGATGAATGATTACACATTTGAACAACGATTTTTACACGGTTTTACAATTGCACGGTCCAGTGTAATAGATGCTATCTTTCATTTTTCGTTATTCATTCCATATTTTTTCACGTCTGTTTTTCATGAAACGTATCTCACGTGTAAAAAGAGGATTGAGTGTACACCCGATGCAAAAAGAGGCACGGGGAATTCGTTGCAGACTACCATACAAAACGAGGAGATAGGTTCCATATTAAAGTACATCCAAAATATAAAATTCTTGAACTCAATAATTGAAATTTATTTTTTAATTTTATATGAAAATAGCTTCACAAGATTCAAAAATAATAAGTTTTCGATTTAGAATACACATTAAGCATTAATAAATAAAAACCAGAAAGGAAATAAAATCGAAATATAGAGAAGCAACATAAATGTGTCAAAAAAATAACAATCTTAAAATTCGCACAAATGGTAAAGATGACGATTTCAATTTTCACAAAGGGCAGAAGTATTTTTAAATATATACATATATACTGGATTTAATAAAACTTTTTTTTGACCGTGTAAAAGCGAAAAAATCACTGTAAAAAAAAATATTTGCCCATTTTCTTAGACCGTGGAAAAAAACCGTGCATAAATAGAATCGGGTGTTTTATCAAAATTAAATTCATTCTCAAATCAAAGGTTGTCGATTCTCGTATCTACGAGATAAATAAATTCAAATTTAATGCCAAAATATTCAAAATTTCAAGGTTTACGATTTATCAACAAACCCACGTGTTTATTTTCCTTTTTTCACTTCCTTATATTTTATACCTACATCATATTGTCATGCTATTTTTGAATGTCTTATAGGTAGATTAAAATATCGTTGGTAAGCTGACAGAACACTTGAAGTCAGTTTTTGGTGATTTTCTGTTTTAAATATCAAAATGTATGCAATTTAACAGTTTACATTTTGGTAGAACGCATGCAGTCATACAATACAATGGCTTTGAAAAAAGTAGTATCAAGTCATATTGTTATTTTTTTATTCTGGCAGAAAGCATGATAGATTATGAATCAAAAATCACTTTTAAGATGTTAACTGTCAATTCTTGGTGGAAAGTCATAAAACTAAAACACAATTTGTTTGTACTACTTCCACATCGATTGCGGAAAGGAAAAACACACACAAAAAACATTGCGTATGGCCCAAACAAAACGTGAATTAAATTTTATACATTGTGATTATCGAATTTTTTTTTTTAAAAAGACGGAGGTATAAGTCCTTTTGCCTTTCTTCAGTCGATATATTATACATTTATGTAAAAATATACTGTATTAACACGTTTTGTGTGAGGTATACATATTATTTTTGATATAGGTATAATGTTTATAATGATCAGGACCGGAAAAAAACTCATAGATACCAAATCCTATAAGTAGTATGCGAAAAAGACCATTCTTTATTATCTACAAAAAAATCTTTAAAAAAAAACGGTTGTCCTTCGGAGAGAGTGCATACTTAATAATGCTTCAAATGCGACTATCACAGTACTTGTTTTTATGACTTAACGGCTTCTGTCAGTATACCCTTGATATAATAATATTCGATTGAAAAGGTGTACCTACCAGCTTTTGTTACAAGATAAATATTGTGCGTCAATACAGGATGTTTATTTGGTAAAACTTATTGAGAAAAAAATTTTAAATCTGTTTTTTACAATAGCTCCGTTGACGTAATAATTAAAAGTCATTTATCATTGGAAATAGGAATGCTTCAAAAAATACAAAATATTGAAAGGTGTTGATCACAGGTTAAATTAATGTTTACAGTGATGTAACGTTTTTGAATGGACCAATAAGAATAAAATTATAAAATTAAAGGAAAACGTAGATTTGCGTATTGGAATTTTAAAATAATTACGCAAATTGAGTTAGTGAATATTTTTGGATTGTTAATAAAAAAATCTTTCGATGCTATAGGTTGGTTTCAAGGTTTCATTTTTTACAATTCGACTTCATCAATAATGGTAAAATAGCTTTTTCGGCATGGGAATACATATCGACTTTGGAAAGGCAAAAGGGCGTAGCGCACACCAAAAAATATTGTGGATAACTCACACAAAACGTGTTAATACACTATATTCATATATATATGTATGATATATCGACTGTAGAAAGGCAAAAGGACGTATCCCCTCCGTCTTTTCAAAACATTTTTTTCGATAATCACAATGTATACAATTTAATACACGTGTTGTGTGGGCTGTACGCAATATTTTTTGTGTGTGGGGTACGTACTTTTGCCTTTCCACAATCGGTATTTCAGACATTGATAAAAATAACGGAAAATAAAAAGATAAATGCAGAAATTGACGCAATTATTGGGAAAACGTGGATTCCACATCATTTGACCAAGACCTGCTCTGTCGTCTCCGAGTGAGATCCAATCATTAACTCATTATCGTATTTTTTGAGGATTACATCAATTGGCCAAAGCACCATCGAATTAAGAAGTATGTTTTTTTATCTAATAATTAATAAAAATATCCTTTCTACTTTTTGTTTCAGGAATGTCATATTATAACGGCCGCTACAGCATTGGATGTAGCTCGAACACCTGCGGAG
Organism: Himalopsyche phryganea; assembly: GCA_022494535.1. Taxonomy (NCBI): domain Eukaryota; kingdom Metazoa; phylum Arthropoda; class Insecta; order Trichoptera; family Rhyacophilidae; genus Himalopsyche; species Himalopsyche phryganea. Next base: position 3,475,072 of record JAGVSL010000039.1, read on the forward strand.
TGAACGCACAGTGTACGACCGCGACCGGTGGACGGCCAGTCTGCTCCTGTCTCCCTGGACATGCTGGCGATCCTCTATCTCAATGCAAGAAAGAGGAGTGCATTGGTAACATCAATAATGTATATTATAATAGTAATCTTCATCTTCTTTACTTTTTTCTGGCGTGACAGTCTGGGGTGAACCTTGGCCGCCTCAACTATTATTCTCCACTCCACTTGGTTTTCCGCCTTCCCATGCAAATCGCTGACCTCCAACAGTCGTAAGTCCAGTGACGCCCCATCTACCAACGCTCCGCTCCGTCTTCCCCCAGGAGAAGACAGAGTGAGACGTTTGTGGGTTTACACTCATCGTTTTAACAAATTTGACAATGTATGGCTCACCGTAGACGCTATTGAGCACAAAGTTGTGTCGACTTCGCCAAATAACATCTTCGCAGATAGAGCAGAAAATCATTCGCGGGACCTTTCGCTCAAGCCCTTGTAGCTACTGAAAGTCTTTAGAGCTACCGTCCAGACCACTGACCCATACGCCAGAACTGGGTTCTTTTGGATAAAACAGTTTTCGTCATGTAACGCAGTGGAACAGCGTTCCAACACCTTTTTTCATAGTATTTTTCATGTTTCAAAAGAAATCAGACGCAACAAAATTCGCGCTTACATTATTAAAACCCATATTTATCTTTTTGATTTGACATTTATTTAAATGATATTAGAATATAATTTTCTTTAGTAAAAATCTTGACAAGAAGTTTATTACGGCACCTTTTTTTAAAAAAAAGCCCTTCATCTGGGGAAAGCTACAAAGAATCCAAAGAGTCCATGGCGCCCTTTTTTATAATAAATATTACCAAAGTCTGCAATAACTATTGACAATACAAAAATTTACGAAATGGATGGCACAGTGCATAACTATCATGTGTACTTTACTTTTTTATCAACTACTAGTAATTACCCGGCATGCGTTGCAATGCCACTCAAATTAAAAAAGGGTTTGTGTTTTAATTCTGTTTATTGAAGTGCTTTTGGATACACAATATTTTTTGTTCCATCTGGTGCGTGCACAAATAAATCAGATGGTTTTTTCGAGATGTCGCTGTTTCTACGTATTTGATTCTTTGTTTTAGATTTTTTTTCAGAAACCTTCACGGGTATGCGCACAACAACTTACCAACGCTTCATATAAATCGGATGAATGTTATAAGAACGCATAAGGGACAAAGAAACATTCTTTTTTATATAATATAGACTGTCAATAGTGTAACACTGTGACGCGTCACTTATTGTAAATTCAAAATTCAATCTGAGTGCTAAAAAAAATTCAAAATATTGGTTATCATTTAAAGTAGGCCTGTGCATTTTTTTGGCTAAAGGACCACATTAAAAATTCAACATGAACGGCGGTTCACAAGTTTTAGATTTAATATCGTGAAAAAGGAATTTCAACATAAAAAATAAATGATTCACTAACGACAAACAATTTTTGACCGCATAGTGGGCCGCACAAAAATACGGGTCGGGCCAAAGTTTGCCCAGACGTAATCTAAAGTAATCGGTGTATTTATGTAAAAGAAATGGATAGCATTGCCTCCATTGAAAATTAATAATGATGATTTACACAAACAATTTACTTTTTAGATCATGTCGACTGCCGCGGACATCTAGCATGCCGCAATAACAAATGCATAAACCCATGCGATGGAGCCTGTGGTAGTAACGCCAACTGTGACGTAAGTATAACATTAAACATCAGTTTACTTCTATGAAACTGGGCTGTTTTTTTTTGGTCAGTAAATCGTATAAGTCGTTAGAAATTATCAAAATGGTCAGTATAATATATAGTGTAGTGCAGTCAGTTGCATAATAAGAATCATTTGTTAAATTATTTACTGACCGTTTGTACTTTTTATGTATGTCAAAATTAAGTGCCAAATTTAACTATTCAATTTTTCGTTTAGAAATGGCTCAAGAACATACAGTTCTCAAAGAAAAAATGTTGAAATACCTCCATTAGGAGTCCATATCGTCGATTCCATTGCAAAATTGTATATCTACGAAATCTTAGATAGAGAGTCTTAATATAATAGTGGCTTACATCAAGTGGCCGGGTCAGAATATTTACACCGAAAACCTATGTAAAATGATGTTTCCTGTCCAAAAAGTGGTCAATTTATTTTTATAATTTACATCATTTGGCCGAGACCTGCTCTGTCGTCTTTACAATAAGATCCAATCATTAACTAATTTCCGTATTTTTTGAGGGTTATATCAATTGGCCAAAAAACCGTCGATATTAAATATATAAATATCCTTAACCCTAATTTTTGTCAGTTGTGTTGTTTATAATTCACTTAAGGGCGATTTTTGCAGTATTGATAACACAAAAAATAGAAAACGCATATGCAGTACAATTTTGCAATGGAAACGATGATATGCTCCTCATTGGGAGCAGACATGGTCAAAAAAATGATGGTCATTCGAGTTTTTAGTATTATTGAATGCCTTTATTTGTAACTATCATAGTAATTTATACCAGTCACTCGACACACTCTATTTGTTTGTGTACCATACGTATACACAGTGTTGTGCTGTGCAATAAAGAGAGATAGATGAATCCAAACAACTATATGTTGTATTATTTTATTTTTCAGACTACAAATCATGTCCCGGTTTGCAGCTGCCCTTCTCATTTCACTGGAAATCCCTTTACTGGCTGCCGTCAAATGAGTCCAGGTATTTTATCAACTTTACTAAACACATCTAGTGCATTGGCGTGCAGTGGATGTTTTTTTATCGCCAATTCACAGCCTCACTTGCGTATGAACAAGTTAGGATAAAAGAGCAAACGCCAGCATGCCTTTATATCTTGCTCACGACCCTTCACTTCACACGTCGATCGTTCAGTTCATTAATCAGACAACTCCAAAAATATTAAATTTGTGTTTAATATGCAGTTATATATAAAATTGTGCACTATATCTGATTCAGTATTCAGATAACTAAAAAACGTCAATAAAAAAATGCTAAGGCAGATAGCCTTCTAAATAATTAAACAAAATGTAGATATTTCTGGGTCACAAAAGAATATTTCTAAATATCTTTCAACTGACTACTTGGAAAGTACCTATTTCTTAAACACCTGTTTATAAAATGTATAAAGCTCGGATACAAATCAATATTTGATTTCTAGTGACCTTTTGAATATTGGTTTTCCCATTACCCATTATCTGCCTGGCTTGTAATTATTAAATTTCAAGCGCTTATTATTCTTGTCAATAGATGTCGCTGTTATGGAATGTTTACAAAACTTGCCTAGCCGTTTTCATTTTTGTATTTTCTCTATTAAAGTGTTTTAAGAATATGATTAGAAATGTTTTAGGATTGACGGAATTTAACTGTAGGTATGGATGATGATGATAAGGACGATTATGCAGTTCAGAGGAGACGTCTCCAGTCGACGGGCGATGTAAGAATCCCAGTTCATTGTTCATATATACTGTCGTTGGCTGTCTGTGTTCTGTTTTAGTCATCATGACTTGCCTTTTCAGAGCGTTCACCTTTATCGCAATGTATGCAGAATACGCATCGTACATCGGTCACCGCTTGATTTCGCTGACTGCATTTTCAAGTGCGTTAAGAAATAAAATATTATTTGTCGATTAACCTCGTCTATATTGCTGACAAATAATGACAAATATAATGTTTCGTAAATCTGCAGCGTCATGTATCACTACATGTATAACATGTTTTTTTTCTAATCAGTCACTATTCTTGTCTATTTCAGATGAAGCATGCCACCCCAGCCCATGCGGTCAAAATACCAAGTGTGACGTTATCAATGAAGTTGCAACTTGCAGCTGCCTTCCTGGATATGTCGTAATAAAATATCCATATTACTTAGTTTCATTAAAATTGCTATCCTTTTATGAGCTTATGCAACTAATAATAATAGAGTTCTGTAGGAAATTTAATTATAAATAGGAAAATGCCAAATTGTCGTATGTGAAAATCAAGGAAACCGATGATTCACACAGAGTATGAATATAATATCAATATAAAATAATCACCATATGTCGAATGGAAAAACAATCCAGAAAACAAATTTAAAATAGAGCAACGAATCATCGTGCTAGTATTTCGTAGTTTGCTTAAATTATTGGTTTCCTTGATTTCAATGTTTGCTTTTTTGTTATTTTCCTATTCGCAAATAAATTTCCTACAGGACTGCATCGTTTTTTGGGGCACTTAGTGAATTTTCTGGTCATTCAGAATCAAATTTATTCAATACTTCTATTTCTGATTTAAAATTTTTTGACAGGATGGTGATGATATTATAATAGAGAACAATTCTCTTTTAATGTTGAAGTAAAGTTATTCTCTTCTATTACATTTATTAATATTGTCAACTGATAACACCACATTCTGATAATATAATATGAAATTTAATTCTACTTGTTATTTAACAATAATATCTGGAAATTGTTTATCTAAAACATTCCCAATAATTTGTGTCTTTCATGTTGCCGGATTTATGTGTTATTAACCATTAAAATATATAGTATAAAACAATAGATCGTGTCTAACTTGGTCATGTCTTACTTGCTTAGTTTGTTTATATGAAAACACTTAAAATGGCCACGTATAATTTTGATTTTGTTCTTCAGGGAAGCCCCTTGAGCGGATGCAGACATGAGTGTGAGTCTGACGGAGAGTGTGGCCCTCAGCAGCACTGCCAACAATTCAAATGCGTCAATCCTTGCTCCCAATGTGGGACTAACGCAGAATGTGAAACTGTCAGGAGTCACGCTGCAGTATGCAAATGTCCCAAGGTAAGTCGACATTGTTTGTCATATACCAAACTCAGAGAAAATGATGCATTAAAAATGAAGTAAGGGTGCAGCATGTAAGTGTTTGCCCCCCAAATGAAAAATCAATATATGTATCAATATTATCATTATTGTTGGCAGTTAAGTACCATGAGTTTCCTCAAAGTACCTGATTTGCAATGTCAAGTGTCACAATAATGTTATTTTTAAGTATTCAAGGTTCAAAATAAACATATGATGTGTTTTTTCATTAATCAAATTGAATGTGTTGATAAAATAAAAGTGTTTTAATTTTTCATTGACCCCCTCATCCATCAAAACAAGATATAGTACCCTTTGTCATAAGCGAACCATTTGGTTGTCGCATTAGTTCAAAGGCTAACAATTTTCATAAGCTTTGATCTATAATTCAATTTACAGGGATACTTCGGAGACCCGTACAGATCCTGTCAACCAGAATGCACATCAAGCTCCGACTGCCCTGCGTTCAAGCCATCCTGCCAATACAACAAGTGTGTGGATCCTTGCACCGGAGTGTGTGGTTACCAAGCCAATTGCCAGCTCCGTGGAGCTACCCCAATATGCTCGTGCCCAAGGAATATGACTGGAGATCCTTTCAAGAGCTGCCGGCCTTTCGATAAAAGTAGAGAAATATTGATATAATTACACTATAAAACAGTAAAAACAATCTGTTATTATGAAAGAAGGGGGTTTTCTTTGAGTATTAATATTTCTGCTATTCAATAGAATTTGTTTTAGGAGGAATAGTTGGTAGTTAGTTGTGCAGCCTCTCTCTTTGAAGAGGGTAAGGAAAGAAGGATGAAATTAGAAATGTTTAATTGTCGCACTCTCAGTATTACGTTTTCAGGGAAGCCATGTAAACATCAGTGACACCCATATCAAATCCATAATTGGATTAAAAAAACAATGTTCGGGGATTCCAGTCCATGACCCTGTAACCGAGTGTACAACTGCCCAACAGCAATAATCACATGGCTATAGAAACAATCAAATAAAAATCTTGTTAGTTTTAAGGTGTCCACTCTCAATTCTTGGTGGAAATACATTATATTTTAAAAAATAAAACACAATTCATTTGTACTACTTCCACATGTTTATAATGATCAGGACCGGTTTCGCTCATCACGAGCATTATCAACGTTGAAAAAATCTTGTTATTCATTCTTTAATTATGTGTCAAAATGTTTTACGTTTCACACAGATGACCTCTGCGATCCGAATCCATGCGGTGCTAATGCTCAATGCCAACCAGGCTACGACAACACGAACAGGGAAAGACCAGTATGCACGTGTCTCAGTGGATTTGTAGGAAATGCTCTCACTAGCTGTGTCAGGGTAATTCTATTCTCTTAAAGAAATTCTGTTTCTTAATGGGATAAAAAAATCATCCCTTTAATCTGTCAAACATCTAGGCCAGATTATAAGTAAATTATTTAAAAGGCGGCCTTCGACATTCTTACGTAATTGGTTTCTGAAAATTTTTGTGAATGTTGAATGTTCGAAAGTAGAGCAATGTAAAAAAAATATATCAGAAAGTGTATTTTAAAATTTTTATCTATTAATGGGTATAATAAAGTTTATGAGGGTGTTTTCTTTATAAACTTGTCAAGTGATAGTCTAATATCACACATTCTTTTATTTTATTGATTTAGAGTTCTATAATATCTTTAGGAATACTTCTGCTTCCTGATAATAATGTGTAAATTATCATTCTAGGGAGAATGCCAGGGCGATGATGAGTGTCCTCAGAACAAAGCGTGCATTGGCTACGCTTGCGTTAATCCTTGCATCAATCAATGCGGAGTGGGCGCTGAATGTAACGCTCGCCTCCACATCGCCGTTTGCACCTGCCCCACTGGAACACAAGGAGACGCCTTGATTTCTTGCAGTGGCACCAGATCCTATAATTCCCGTATTACTCGTTACTACTAAGCCTGTCATGTTTGATTTTCATTAATGATTATTAATTCAAATTAAGATATCTTTTGTATTAACTAAAAAATAGCTGAGAAATATGGATGTATTGTAAAACGGTGTTTCAAAATGTAATATACATCAGAAATAAACACAGGATAAGCTTTAAAAAAAGCTTTTTACAGGCTTTTTCATTCTTTTTGTCTTTAAAAGAATTATGTTTCTCTTTATTTCTTGAATTGTTAATATCTAGAAGGGGAGAAAAAATATGAAACACATGATTTTTCAATATCAGTCATTTACAAAGTAGCATACACATTTCATACACATACAACAGGTATTTCATTATAATATACAATAGAAATTTAATATCAACTGTATCCATTGTGCAAGAAGTATTGCTGAGCTGGATAAAAAATGACAGTCTCCATTTTTGTATTTGTCATTGCATGTTTATTGAATTGCAATTCCAAAAATATATGTCCATTTCATCGTATTTGATAATATTGCATTGCACATTTGTCTCATTGCACACACTGCCAGATACTGTAAAATTGATGACGTTATGTTTACAGTTGACAATGTTGGGAAAGATTTATTAATTCATGGTAGGTTTAATTTTCTCAGATTCTAAGACTTTTAGAAACAAATCCCCTTTTCAAGGTCGCAAAAAATAACACTTCATTCTTTTGTTTTATGTTACACAAATAGGCTTAAACATTTATATTTAGTTGTAGAAAATCTATATCTAATTTGATAAAAACTTTAAGTCAAAATAATGCTTTCAATATTAATCGCTTATTTTTCTATTCATTATTATTTAGAAATCAATCAAAGTGATTTTATACCCATTGATATTCACTTAAAACTTTCTGCATTGTGAAAAAATTCTTCAGCCAACTTTGAATATTTTTAAGCATAGTACCATAAACAATAATGCACAACAATTTAGAACTTAAAGGAGATAATAATTTATCTGTTGTTTTTCAATACATTTAAATGAGAAATTGAAGACCGTGTAATATTATTTATATCATTTCCAAAACAGTTTTGTGCCTTATTGTATCTTTTAAATTAAACTTAAATAACTCCAAAAACAAAAAAAAATGCTGATAATGCAATATGAAGTACTACTCGCTATTATATTATAGATAACAGATATTACCTAATATATATACTTTTATGAGAAACTGTATTTTTGTATAATTAATAATAAAAGAATTCAGAAAATGAAATAAATAATTTATTCTTTCTAAAATGCGTGTTTTTTTTTTAAATTATATTTTTAAAATAATAAACTAAGACAGGAATAGTCATTAATCGGTCGCAATCGGTCGCAGTCAAGGATCGCATGAATGGAAAGGTATTTTAAACATCACAAGCATCCATGCTTTCGAACAGAAATCCATAATTCTATTGAAACATCAATTTATGAACCAATGTTAACCAATACACCACAGACTCGACAAAAGAATTTATATGCATTTTTTATATCGGCTTATTTGAACAAAACATATGCAACAAATTGCATAAAAGCATTTTTCTCCAAAGACGTTAATCTTATTTTACATTTTTTTATGGCAATGTTGAAGTTTGTCTAAACATGAAAGTATTCACCCAGTGTGTGATAAATAAATGGTGCTATAAAAAAAAGAAACCCAAAAATCATATTCAGTAGAAATGGGAGTCAAAACTTAAATAGATGAGTGGACCCTAATTTATTCGAACCCCTTTCTCAAGATGTCGAAAATGATTAACTAAGCACCATATTGTGATAGTAGACGCTGCTGTTCATTGAGAGAGGAATATATATATCAAATAGCTGTTCTACGAAAACCTGGAATAGTTTTGTGTGCTGCAACAGCTGCAATAAATTCTAACATGTATTTCTACAGTTGAAAGGAATGATTTTGATTGTTTTCCCGCCTTACGTGAATGTTTATCTGAATTATATTAGTAGATTAAGAGATTCTTATGTATTTTTAGAACACTTAAAAACAACTCTTTTGGTAATATTTTTCGAAAACTGGTAAGGACAACTCCTGGGTATGCATGAATCCATTTCTCACTGCCGAACCAGAGCAAGTGATTATGAAAATCTCATGTATTTAATCAGTGACACTGATTTAAAACCAGAATCAGCCATTACATGATTTCTGTGCGGATTTACAAGCTGTTATTGTTTGACTCCCGTTTACTACGACAATTTAAATTAAATTTCCCGGTTTGTATGTTAATAAATCTGGCAGCCCTATTCTTATCTTAAACATAGTTTATTGGATAATTTTGTTAAGAGGTATATATGGTATATATTTCGATTTTAAATTTTAGATGGCATTACGAATCACGACCAGGGTATATTTATTACTATAGCGACTATGCTCGTATACGTAATGATTGCAGCGCTAGCTATGATGATAAAAGATTTATTTATTATCAAACAGTGTAAAACATGAAAGAAGAATGCACTCATTTTCATTTTTGGTGTATGTTTGTATGTTTTTACGTTCCAAAATATGCACTGTGGATGAAATGACATGCACCGTAAGCTGGGGCTATTTCGCCTACCAAGTACAATTCATCTTAATTAAATTTGTTTTGTTCATATAGCCACAATTTATTTTTACACAAGTCCTTTATAAATATTCAAAATAAACTGTTTCATTCAGCTGCAGCCTAATTGAAGTTTTTTTAAACTCTAATTTTGGTTATTCATTATAACATAAATAGTAAAATTCAAACGATAAACTATTTATATTGGTTAATTATTATTCAATTATGTATATCTATATGAAATAATAATTTTCATAATCCTGGTTTGAAAGAAAGACACACGTCTAGCTAAAAATAGTATTCATAATAATTCGATAAATTAAGTAAGTACTTTCTAAGTAAATATTTGTTTAGTTATTATTTGTAGGTAATTATAGAATTTGGCAGTGCTTTATACATATTTTATGTTATGTTTATATCTCAGAGAATAAACTATAAAACCTACACATACTGTACAAGTAAATTAAATTTAATGAATTTAGCAATACATATATTTTTTAATTTCACTCGGTTTGTTTACTTTGAATGTTTTCGACCTTGTTTTAATATCTGCATAAAATTGCCGCAATATGAATCCGATTATTTTGGAACACTGCCTTATATTTTTTGTAGTGCTGCCATTCAATTAAAACATTGCTCGACTAAAGGACTTTTTAAAATTTAGTAAATTTAAAAATTTTAGTAAGCATTTATTTTTTGAATTGTTCAAATAAAAATACAACCAGCGTATTCGTCACAACAGATAACGCGTAAATTTTTAGGGGGTTTGGGGGGGAGGTGGTTAAAAATCTCTTAAAATAATTTTCGTAGATTTGTTTGAATATTCTCTACCTGAAATAAAACAGCATAATATACAAAATTGTGCTGTTTTATAAGTTACAATATATTATTATGTGTGCAGTGCGGTATTTATTTAAGGGATGCAATTCAATGCACTTTTGTTTAGATCATATTCACTTTCATAAAAATTGTTTTCACTTATAACAAATCGGAACATTTATTTATCAGTGCAGTATGAAATGATAGGTTAGGAGACTCACATTGGTATATTATCTATGGGTCTCACAAAAAGAGCAAAGCGCGAATATAACTCGTCATTCTTGAAGTATGATTTTTACTTTTTATTAAAATATTGTAAGGAATTGTAATACTATAGTATAGCCACCCTAATTTTACTCCCTGTGAAGTAAAGGGAGAAAGAAATATTAAATGTGTGTCGGTTTGGTTATCGAATCACGGTGCCAACTTAACTTGCTTGTAAATGCATAGAATGACTTAAAATAATTGTGCGAATCGCAATGCAGCGAGTGATACTGTCATTAGAGAGGGATAATCAATTGAAAATTTGCATTCCGAAATGGATGGTTACTACCATCGAAATCATAATATAAGGTACGATCTAACATTTCTGATTCAATTCGTTCGACTGCACTTCGCTGTCAAACGACGATTTTATACTCACTATCGTATACTACATGACGTTTTGCCAAAAACAAATTTCAGAGAATTCATTTGTTGAAATAAACAGCGATTCTTAATTTAAAATCATTTCTTTTGACAGAAAAATCCCAATGCTTTATTGTAGGTAGCGATCTTGTGTAGAACAATACAATTGGTCAACCCTTAACTACTAATTTTGACATTTACATTTACAGTAGTTTAAATTTAAAAAACTCATTTTTCCGAAGTGATTTTACCTAAGAATAATCTTTCAAACCTTTTTATACTATTCTTTACTCTTATCTAACCATCTGACGTTAAAAAACATTGTTTTTTTGGCATTTAAAATCTTCATTATAAATGAAAAAAAAAAAGTTTTAATGCGTTATCCGTGCTTAGGCGTCGCGATCTGTCCTCATTTTACTTGAAATATTTTATTTATTATCTCTGAAATAACTATCCGACGACATTTTGCTATCCAATAATTCTTAAAGTCAATATGTACACAATGAAGGCTAAATAAGTTGGTCAAAATTCAACTCTCATCTCTCAAAATTCTAATTTTGAACTTCGAATGCATGTGAATCTTAGTTAAAACAAGTGCATGCAGAATTTTATAAAAAAAAACAGTGCCAATTCAAATATACACATCTATGTCAGCCAATCAGAAACCATGATTTTACCAAAATAGTGACGGTGGATCGGCCTCTAGACATAATAGTTGTATCACCAGTTAAGTTACACCAATTACACTATACACAGTTAATTTTGTATATAATATCTGTTTTGCATTTTCCAGGATGCAGATAATCGTATTTTCTTTGATACACTGCATTTCCTTATTCATCACTGAATCATCGTATCCATCATCACTCATTTGAATCACCACACAATGGAATCAATTCTTTACATACTTCAATTGAATGCAATTTCTTGTTTCTCATCACCACAATTGTATTGAATCTCTTTGTCTCCATATTTTTTGACAGGCAGTTAACCCAATTGAATAAATATCTGTGAATTTTCTGTATAGCTTCATGTACTTATTATATTTTTTCCAAATGAGTTTCAGTTTGTTCATATAGACGGTGTTTTGGCCAATTGATGTATTACTCTCAAAAATATGTAAATTAGTTAATGATTGCATCTATTTTTAAAGACAACAGAGCAGGTCTCGGCCAAATGATGTAAATTAGAAAAATAAATTAATCACTTTTTGGAAGGGAAACATTATTTTACATTGGTATTAAGTTTAAAAATCCTGACCCGGCCACTTCGTGCAAGCCACTATTATATCGTCACTCTTTACGTATAATCTCGTATCTGCAAAAATGAGAATTTATAGGAGTGCATTTCAAAGATTCATAACGCAACTCACCGTGTAATGTTTTCGATAAAAAAATTTGTTACTCTCTTCTGAACAATTTCAATTTTGAAGGTTGCATTAATTGGCCAAAACACCGCCGATATTTTAAAGGTAGCAGTATAAAGACAAATTCTTCTGCTAGTAAACAAATTAAATACACATGGCTGGGTGTGGCTTAGCGCATGTTGCATCATTAACTGGCATACAGTCACACTGCTGCAGCTGTGTGATCACATGATACTCCCGCGCAGATCATTGCTTATAATCTTCTCGGATTAAAACATGTATAACATAGAACGGATGTTTTTAAAAATTCTCGTCTGAGGTCTATTGTATTGAGGTTTCTCTGTATAAATAAAATAGATCCATTCTAACACACAATTTATCTAAAAAGTAATTAGTCAATATCTTACAAATCCAACTTAGCCTTAACCCGCTGACTGCTAGCATCTCAACTGTTGAGACGGCAGATTTCAGTGTGTTGATAGCTGATAATCAAATATATAAAACTTTTGTGTACAAGCTAATTATTGTATTAAGATATAGCCTGATTGTCCTTATAATCTCCATAAGTTTGGTTAACACCAACACTACTGAATTCATTTTTGAAATATTTGGTAATGGAATATCCTTTAAACGGCTCAGCAGGGAACGGGTTAGTTATCATAAATCAAATTTGGATTATTGAGATTTCTCACTGACGGGTTTCGCCTTTCAGCATCTTCAGATCATAAATCGTAATTTCTACTGACTCGTTTATCTCTCGTTGAAGCGTCTGCATCACTGATTCACCTTGTGATGTCTGTCAGTGTCACAATTCACTGAATGTATGTTATGTTATGTTTTCAGTAGGTAAACGATAGAAATAGACATTTGTAAGAAGTTGTTTTTTGTTTTGCCACCGCTTGCCACGTATGCAGCACTAGCTGGGATCACCGATTCTCACCGTCGGCCTACGACTACCCACCTGTAAGTTGCAACACCCCATATTTACTCATCGTCATTTCACCATGTTATTTGATTTTCCAATTGGGGGTGGCGTCAGGGTTGCCAATTTGAGCGGGACTGTCCTGAGTTCAACAGACAAATCCCGACTTAACAAAATTTGTGATTGTGCAAAAATGTACATAGATAGTTAAAAAGGTTCGCTTAAATTTTATCGAGCAAAGATGGCGAACATATCGATGGTGTTTTGACCAATTGATGTAACCCTCAAAAAATACGATTGGATCTCATTTTAAAGGCGACAGAGCCAAATGATGTAAATTAGAAAAATAAATTAACCACTTTTTGCAATGGAAACATCATTTTACATCAGTTTTAGGTTTAAAAATTCTGACACATGATGTAAGCCACTATTATATCGAAAATCCTTTTGTATAATACCGTATCTGCAAACATGAGAATTTACAGGAGTGCATTTCAAAGATTCATTACGCAACCCACCATATAACGTTTTCGTTTTACTCTGTCTTGAACAATTTCAATTTTGAGGGTTACATCAATTGGTCAAAACACCGTCGATATTTTGAAACAAGCTAAATACTTTTAATAAAATCTATGATCGTATACATTTTTGCATTTAAATCAAAATGTAATTCCTGTAACTGTATTTAATCAGTATATTTTAATAACTGATTTCTTCAAATTATTATGTGACTATTTTTTTATATGTTCTCTCCTGTATACATATGTATTTATTTATATATATTATAATTTAATTGAAATAGTTGTTATTTTGTTAATTTTGATGATATATCAAACCACATCAATTCGATAGGAATGTTGCCGTTTCCAAACATCCCTCACAGTTATTGTAATGTTGACAATTAATTTATAGCCTAGAAACGTTTACTTGGACCGTCGGGGTAGCGCCCCGAGCGGAGGAAAGCTCTATCCCACGATGGCGGGCTTTTACATGGACGGAGGAGCTTTGTCCGATGGCGCGGCCGACAGTATGGGCGGTGGACTGGCAGACAACTCGCGCACCAACCTCATTGTTAACTATCTGCCGCAGAATATGACTGAAAAAGACCTGTACGCCATGTTTGTTGGTTTCGGCCCCCTGGAAAGCTGCCGTGTAATGAAAGACTTTAAGGTATTTTGATTCTTCATCGGACAGTTATTTTCTCCTGAACTTGTCTTTACAGAAGTTGTTCTGCGAGAATTGCTCATTACTCAGTTGCTCAAGATCCCTATTTTAGAGAGAGTAAAAATAGAAGCATAGGCACAAGACTAATAGATAGTTAAATGCCCCCTACACGTCTCAAGTATTTGATGGGTGAGAGGGAATTTAGATATTGTAGACACCAATGTTTTCGCACACAAGTGTCAGTACTGGGATTCGAGTCCGTGATCACCACAACGGAAGCCGATTACGTTGACCAGTCAGCTACAGGCCCAGCTACGATGAACTCATCCATGAAAAATTGCTTAATAGGCATCTATGATTGGCCTCTCTTTTTTTTTTTGAAGAAAGTAGAAATGGAGTTGCAGTTAGCTCATCGCTATTGCTATATCCAGTATTTATGATCGGTTGGGGAGGTAGGGAATTCTAGAGGGCACAAACATCCATGTCTTCGAACAGAAATGCACAGATCGATTGAAAAATAAATTACTTTTAATATGTTAACTGTCAATTCTTGGTGGAAAGGCATTATATTTTAAAAACAAAACACAATTTGTTTGAATGGTCAGAACCGGTTCCGCTCGTGATGAGCTTGTCCTGATCGTTATAAACATCTGGAAGTAGTACAAAAAATTGTGCCTTATTTTTAAAATAAAATGTATGAAACTGTCTGTACCGGGAATTGAACCCGAGACATCCGTAAGACAAAAAAGAGAGGTTGAGCAACTGAATAATAAGCAGTTCTTGTAGAAAAACTTATGATACCTCCATTAGAAGCCCATATGCTTCACGTCGAGAGCGGACGTGGTAAAAAAATGATTGACCACTTAGATATTTTATGTTAATTTACACCACTTCTGTAATTCATTAATTTTTCTCGTAGTTTCATGTCTAATTGGGTGGAACTGCGATCTATCATCTGCCTACATTTATTGTTAGTTTTGAAAATGCTTAGTACTGTTGCGGTGCTTTTTTGTCACCATATTGTCTTTAAACACTCCCGGGTTTACCGAGCACACCTCTACCTAAAATAATGGCCCTTTAGAATACTTTCTTTAATCGTGTGTTTATTGTTTTCAGAGTGGATACAGTTATGGTTTTGGTTTCGTCAATTTTGTGAGAGAAAACGACGCTGCAGCTGCTATCAATTCCTTGAACGGTTTATCAGTTCAGAACAAGAGACTAAAGGTGAGTTCTCTGTCAATCCACATTTAAACAATCAATAACACTCGGCCCGGGCATAAAATAAAGTTAGCAATTAAATTTCCAACTTTTTCACATGTCTTCGCCTCAGGTAAACATGGTTCCATCTGCCGTTTTTTCACATAATCATTTTTAAATGCAGTTTTATTTGTATTCAAAATACGGTCTGCATTTAAAAAACCTTCCGATGTTATATCTGAAAGACATACAAATGTTACAGTGCATCAAGGTTCCATCTGAATAAATTATTAGAAATACCATAATATAAATATGTGTAGGAAATAGGTATACTCACTGGCAATAACCCTCACTTAAATTATGATTTTATAGTTAACTGTATTTTCAACATGTTATGTAAAACCCATGTTATTGCCTACCAATTCCTTGCACATAACTTTCTTTAATGAATACAAAATATATGTTTCTCAACATATTCTTTGTTTGATCTGTATCAAAATGTCCTTACAGAGCATCAAAGTTCTATCTGCAATTATGTCTTTCATAAATATGCCAATATAATTACAACGTTAAAATTAAATTAAACTGTAAGATATGCATATCATTTTGATTACAATGATAATTTGAAATAATTTACTCTTAATCTAAAATATTGTTTCTGCAAAAAGTTACATTTTCTGATATCTTAATTTGCTTCTCCTGAACAGTTTTGGTTTTTGCTGGTAGAATCTTGTTTACCCAAGGTGAGGATGTAGAAAGATCTATTATTTCACGAAATGGTTTCCACACCTCACTTTTAATATGCTTCTTTTCAAGCAAAATATTATAGTCACCACTTTTCAACTTCTGTATATCATTGAAACTAAAATTTTTAACGAATCTATTGTATCTTTTAATAATGAATTTTATGGCACACAAAACTGTCAATTATCTAAAACCGATAGAAAGCGGAAACTGAATAATATTCACACTTTATTTATGTATGAACGAATATTATAATTTACTATCGGTTAATCCATAAATATAAAAATGAATGTTTGTTTGTTCTGTATGTGTTCCTTTACCACTCATCCGATTTCGATGAAGCTTTTATTCGTGTACGCACCGAACGGAAAACAAAAAATATTGCGTATCCAAAAGCACTTTAATAAACAGAATTATGACACAAACACTTTCTTTCTTTGAGTGGCATTGCAACGCTTGCCGGCTACTCACTAGTTCTAAATAAACAAAGCATTGTTTCAGACTTCGCATCAATTAGGTCACACAATTTATGAGCTTCTCAGCTATTATTAAATGATACTGCCATCCGTTTTAAACAAAAGATTTTATTGTTTCAAATAATATTCAAAACGTAATTAATTGTTTTAGTTTGTAATGTATTTGTAAAATGGTTTCACATTTCCGTGAACCTAAACTTTATCTTGTTTAAACTAATTTAGTTGATTATGGTAGCATGTTACAAAGAATTGATCGTATTGCACTGATATTCACCTATTACTAAATATTCAGCAATGTAGATGGTGTTACATTATAATAAAATGGCTTTATTTTTTTCCAGGTTTCATACGCGCGCCCCTCCGGCGACGACATTAAAGAAACTAACCTATATGTAACGAACCTGCCCCGGGATGTGACAGACCATCGACTGGAGGTCATATTCGGGAAATATGGCCGCATCGTACAGAAACACATCTTGAGAGACAAGGTGTCGGGCATATCGCGGGGGGTCGCTTTTGTAAGGTGAGTCACTGTTTCGGCAAATATCATTTTCGGAGACTGATGAAACGGCACTAAAAACAATGATGATTATGCGAGAGCGAGAAATGAAGGTCTTGAGGTGACTCGCTCTTGCAATTGTTTTCTGCTCACCAAATTTTTTTTATGCTCACGAAGATTAATGATTTTGGTTTTGTGATAAGAAAATATTGATGCCACTTTAGCTTGTATTCCACCCCTGTATTGCAGCCTGTGGTCTTCCTGACCTAACCGCATGGTGTTAAAAGCATGGGTGAGCTGAATAAAAAAATGTCACTCGCCAATTTTGCAATTTGTTGAAGTCATTCTGTGCTTATTGAATTACAATCTACTATGTTTAAAACTGTTTGTTACTCAGCTAGAGACTAGTGACGTACAGGACTAGTGGCTAGCTATTCACTCATGCTACGCCCCAATTTAAGATGGTATGGGTGAGAAGGAATTTTTGACATCACAAACTTCGGGCAGAAATCCATAAATCGATTGAAAAATCAATTTATAAAGCGGTCCGTACTGGAACTTGAACCGGTGAGATCTGTAACCGAAGCCAACGACATTGACAGCTGCACTACAGACCTGACATTATGACCATAAATTACTACTAGTTTCGAATGGAATATATCTAGAGTATTGTGGCCAATTGATGTAACCTTCAAAAAATATGAAAATGGGTTAATGACTGGATCTCATTTTAAATACGACAAAGCAGGTCTTGGCCAAATGATTGCAATTAGAAGAATAAATTGACCACTTTTTGGAATGGAAATATCATTTTACATTGGTTTTAGGTTTACAAATCCTGATCCAGCCACTTGATGTAAGCCACTATTACATCGACAATCCCTACAACTTCTCATGTATCTGCAAACATGAGGAAGTTACAGGAGTGCATTTCAAAGATTCATAACGTAACTCACCATATAATGTTTTCGATAAAAACAGTTTTCACTCTCTCCTGAACAATTTCAATTTTGAGGTTTACATTAATTGGCCAAAACACCATCGATATAGTGTCCACCAAAAAGTTACCTATTGTTTATGGTCGCCTCTGAAAACATTATTTCTCACAGATACGACAAAAGAGAAGAGGCGCAAGAAGCGATAAGCGCCCTCAACAATGTCATTCCGGAGGGGGGCAGCGAACCTCTGTGTGTCAAGATAGCCGAGGAGCACGGCAAGCAGAAAGCGGCGCACTATTCCGGCTGGACCGGGGCGGAGGTGGAGGCGGCGGAGGCGGTGGCGGTGGTGTAGGATACCATCAGAACAGAGGTTAGTTCATTTGATTAATTTTATAAATACTCAGCTGAATCCCAATGTATCGTTTTCCCACGAATTATTTAATAAAGATGCCAGTCGATTTAATGCAATATTAACCTGTTGAAAGACAATGACTAGTTTGTGATGATGGGAAAAATAGAAATATAAATGGTACACGTCTTATAACGGGGTTTTTGTTGAAAAATAAATCTTTCCTATCGAATTGAACGCTAAGCCCGTATATGGTACGGACAGAGTATTTCTCTAGAGACGTGTTCACCACGCTATGGGCACCCCTTAGTAATAATAATAGTTATTATTAAACAAAATAATCACAGCTCCGTTGCAAATCCACAAAAACAGACACAGGCACATCACATTGAACTGAATTTGAAGAGCGGCTTAAATGAGATAAATCTATATTGTCACCTAAACATAGCAATTTATCATTGTTCGCTGCAGATTCTGTTTACAAGATTTGACTGGTTCCTTCGAAAACTGTAGATTGAGATTTCGCTGTATCCCAATAGCACATAAACAGTTGTTGCAGTTAATCCGTCACCCTTTGTTTATTTGTATCCAAAGAATCATGTAAATTACATCGTATGAGATGATGCAAGCGATTTTTAATAGTAAACCGATATATATTGCATTGCATTGAAGTGTCAATTTCCTACGATATATGTAATAAATTATTCTTACCTTTTGGTTCTGAACTGAGAATACTAATTTTACCATTGATTTCACTCCCTTTATGAAAATATATATCGTCATCATAAAGGAGAAAGTTACCAAGTGTAAAATAGTAAAATGTTCAAGAGAACCGTTTAAACATTTTTAATCTTGATTATGATTTAATTTTTTGACATTATTTGTCAGTATAAGTATGTTATGTTAGACATTTTTTCAAGATTTCTTTATGACGTCAAATAGTTAAATTTTGGTGAACATGCACTTGGTAACTTTCTCTTGTATGCCGATGATATTTCTTCTAAAAAACAAAATGCTGCTGGATTTTGACTCGTAGATTGGTTTTAATTTACTCCTAAAATATCGAAGGAACATCTCAGCACGGGCTGAAGACCTGGTATAGTAAAACGTGTTTGTGAATTCACAACTCGAAGTCTATTACCGAAATTTATCTGGCGGGATGATCGCTGATACTCTATGAAGTATACAGTACCTGGGAGAAGAAACAAAGCCAATGGCCCGCATATATAATATAATACCTTATTGATCAGAATATTAGGTAAGATTTTTTTATTGATAATTTCATAATACTGATAAAGAATGGTGACATAAGTTCTAGGTATGTAGTTAACCTGTTTCCCATGAAAATTTTTCTCATTCAAGTTCATTAGTCAAACTGTCAAAGTTTATACGAAATAGTCTAGAAAATAGTTCATCACGCAAGATGAGTGTTTTGCAATTCTTGATATAGACAACCCCAACTAACAAAGCAATAACTAACTTTTGCCAGAGAGAAAAATACGATATTGCAAAATTATTGAATAAAAATGGTTAGATTGGTAAATTATTCACTTTCAATTGCTAGGAATTTACAGAATTTTAATATTAGTAAAAAAATAATAAATGCTCAATATATCTACCTTATATTGTCGTTTCCATTGCAAAATTGTATATCTGCATATGCGTTTCTGATTTTTTGTATCTTTAATACTGCAAATTTTACCCTTAAGTGCATGCAAAATAACATAATAACTGTCAAAAATTATGGTCAAGTATAATATATATTTAATTTTAAAAGTAAATGAATTTTTTAACTGTTTTTGTGCCCTCCTGGAAAATTGAGATTTTGCAGATATACAATTCTGCAATGGAAATGCCAATATGTACCTAAGTACACTAGTTCGACAGACATAACCTTTTCCCATTTTTCTCGAAACCCCCAAATATCCTTTGAGGGGGGGTGGCTTTGAATCTAAGCATTTCATATATCTAACATTGAAACTTTTTTTCTGGGATTGGGTAAAAGTGACCTTTGTGCAACCGGTTCAATAGTTTGCCTTCAGCTCGATCGCTCACTGCCCAAAAAAAAAATATTTATTACCATGATGCCGTAAATATACTTATCAATGGACAAATATGAAGTGTATATCAAATTTTGTTATATTTTCAATATTATTAGTAGCATAAAATCACCTTATATTCTGGTCAATGCTGTATTGAACAATGTAACATGAAACATGTCGGTCAGTTGAGAGTAAGTTGTAAGTGATTGATTTATCTGATATCTTGTGTAAAAAAAAAGAATTGTATGTGATGTGTCTCGCGATCCTGATGTATGTATGTTGGGACGTGCTGCCAGGTCTGCAGCACACCTCCCACTACCTGGGCATGAGCCACGAAAACGTATCCACCTCCGGGATGTCGGCGGGGCTGGGAGGGGCCGGCATGGGATACCACTCGCTGCCCGGTTCCAGGCTGTCGCACCGGAGGACGCCGCTCTCCCATCATTTCTGATTGTGGAACATGTACCGATGAAGTGGCCGGCGTGGCCACTCTTCGACGGCGGGCCGCCGACTCTAATGATAGAATGTTAAGCGACACGCTCTGCGCAGCGTCAATCCTCCCGTATCGTGTCCGTAAAGCAGGGTTTCCCATAGTGCGCTATGTGAATCGGCTGTCCTATTCAGTTTATTAAAACACCTCAGGCTTTAGCGATATATTGTACAAAATATTAGTTTTTTGGGATGCATGATTTTATTTTGGTTATAATCAATGGCAATTACCTAACCAGAAAGTATTGTTAACTATTAAATAGCATATTATCTACATCAATGAAAATTGATTAGGAGAAAAATAAAACAGAATTTAATTGATTTTACATAATTTATTCGATATCATTTCATATGGTAATGATTTTTAATTAATACACCATGTAAAATTGTTTATTATACTTGAATATATCGAACGTCCAGTTCGTTACTCAGTCATCTACAAATAACCCATGTTGAGATAATGGGAAAAGCAATATTCAAATGGTCACCGGAGATCAAATATTACTGATTTGTACCCGAGTTTAAATACATTTTATAAACAGGTGTAAGGTAATTTCTGAATATAGTCAGTTGAAGGTTATTTATAAATATGCTTTTACTCACCCAGAATTATCAATATTTTGTTTAATTTTTTAGAAGGCTTTAGCATATTTTTGGTGGAAATTCTGAGTTATCTGAATACTGAATCAGATGGAGCGCAAAATTTTACATATAACTGCATATTAAACTCAAATTTTATATTTTTGTAGTTGTCTGACTAATGAACCGGATGATTGATATCCTAGTCTAGAAAAATGGCCAAAAATCACTAATAATATTGTCTTTGGTTTTGGTAAATTACTTTATGGAAATTTATTTCCAATTTGAAATTAAACTTGACAATTTTGCAATTCCACGTGTTGTGTTACACCTGCCTTTCTCGCCATCTATAATTCCCAGTATCTAAAATACTTGAAGCACTAAATTAAATAGCTATGTTTTATTAAAAAAAATAAAACACTATTTGTTTTGTACTACTCCTGACTATCATTATTAAAAATGTGGAATTTAGTAGAAAATGAATTGTTTATTTTTTTTTAAATATAACGCCTTTCCAACAAGAAGTGACAGAAAACACTTCAAAAGTAAGTGATATATGTTTTAAATAATTTTTTACTATACATACAATTAGCCGAAGAAACCTCACACAAGTGGAATAACAAAAATACCAATATTATATTTGAAATGATTTCTTTTGGTATTAGAAATGTTGTTCACACGTAATGATCCAATTTTAAAGGCAATTAAGATCAATAAATTGCAACTATAATTTAAATGCATTTTGAATTATATGATAGGATATGAATATGTGACAGATTTTATGGCAAAGGACATGCATTCTCTAGTATAGTGAGCCAACCTAAAAGTAATTAAAGAAGGTGCTTGATGGAATTTCAATATCAAATGTACTGTGAATAGTTTCACAAAATAAAATTTTCATTATATTAGAAAATTCAACACATTTTGGGCACACATCCAATCTAACCTGACCTACCTCATTTTGAAATCAACCTACCTTACTGTTAAATGTAAACCTGTCATAAAACAAAATTGCTTACCCTAGGCTCTCATTCTGGCTAAAATTTAAACTACACTAATAAAATTGAAACACAATTTTTTGTGCTGATTCCACAATTTTATACAACGATAATTATCGGTTTCCCTCGTCAGTGAGCGAAAGCAGTTGTGATCATTATATAAAATTGCGAAATTAGTACAAAAAAGTGTCGTTTTATTTTTGTAAGTATAATGCCTTTCCACCAAGAATCGACAGTTAACACTTTAAAAATGATTATACTATAATCTTTTTAATTGCAGAAATCACACTTCAACAAACGTGCTAAATGCGATATTTCATATCACTGTCTTAGAGAGTAAACATACCGTGTCCGTTTTGACCAAACTTCAGATTATTACATTACGACAAATGAAAGTGTCGCAAGTAATATCACTCTGTTATCAATCAAGCCCTTCGTGTTGTTCCTCCGGTCAAATTCTGTCTTTGTGAGTTAGCAACTTTACACTCTGACCCAGAGACATGCGAAGCAGTGACTTGTGTGTTTATAATGTCAAAAGTTACAACTTCACTCTGAAAACGACCACCAAATGAATCAAGTAGAATTCAATTTCATTTTTCTCCTATACAATTTGCTCAAATGTAGATATGTAGTTTAATAGTTAATCCGACAATATGGACTCATTTACGAAGACTGATTCGTATAACAGCTCAATGGTAAGATGTTTACCATGTCATTAAAATGACAAAAAAATTTATACCTAGCTGAGATTCGAACACATGTGATCAATAATTATTCGACATTCTGCAAAGATGAATCCCTCAATCTCAGTAAGTCACTTTGTAGGATGGTGAAAGAAAATATGCAGAATTTGTCGAAGATACAAATCTGCTGTGAAATATATTTAAAAAATTTGGGATACGCCATCCCACCTTTCCAGTGTTTTTCAATTATTTCTTTTGCCACGTCTATCTCACATACATTATATAGATGGTGTTTTGGCCAATTGACCTGCGCTGTCGTCTTTAAAATGAAATCCATCATTAACTCATTTCCGTATTTTTTGAGGGTTACATCAATTGGCCAAAACACAGCCGATATTTAAGTATGTGTCAAGAAACACTACAGTTGAATAATTTATATTATGCTGTTCATCGATTCTTGTGCATTCATTTCTACATGGACTTTTCACGCACTCGCAATGCGGATCTTGTCTAGCTTGAATGGACATATATTTCTTTCGGAATGCATTTCGGTTCAACGGCAGTCGACTGTACTGAAACAAATCAAACATTGACAAAAATAATAACACTTATTGTCGCCTCTTGAAGAATTTTGAAGAACCAGATATAACACATCGACACCCCCGACAAACAAAGCAGTTAAAAATGTTATTTCATCAATTTTTTAAAATTTGAGCTATTCAATTTTTAATTGATAATTTTTCAAGCTTCTAATTTGAATCGTTGAGATTTTGTACATTTCCATGTATTTCGTCACTAACAACCCGGGATTCGCCTTTCGGCATATTCAGGCAATTCGAGCACACAAATGAACTCAAACTGACAGTTACAGTAAATAGTTTATATCGTTTATATATAGGATAAAATATGACAGATTATTATCATTAAATCTACTACATTGACGGCTAGATTAATCCTAACAATGATCTTTAATATTAGTTGGAAAAGCAAATGCATTAAGGGTGGTTTTAAAATGCAATTCGAAGAACTACCTACATATTCCAAATTAATGGGTTTTGTCAGGGTGACTATTAAATGATGTTATGGGAATTTCATTATTTTGATTGTTAATTTATGTTTATTTTTACGAACTCATCTCACGTAAAGGACACAATAAAGGGGAGTTTGGAAGATTAAGTTGTTTGCTCAAAATTGGTCTGGCAAAATCTGAACAATTCAAATTTGATATTGAAATTCCATCAAGCACCCTCAGTCAGTATTTTAAATTATATCGAGCTTCCATTTTTCTCTCCTACAAAATGATCAAAAGTGAGTTACTGCTCAGTTCGTTCACGGTGTCGATTTGAAAAAAATCCAGTCAAGTTCTGTTGTGTCAAATTAATCGTAAAAATTGTAAAAAAAATTAGTTTTGAGCAAATCAATGCTGAAATATTTTGTGAATCGGATTAAAACGAACAACATGTTGCAATAAAAATTGTTTTTCATTAATTTCGCCAAACGATAGAACGTGGAAAAAACGCTCCAGCATTAATAACTCAAAACACGTTTTTGCCAGAACAAGGAAAATATTAAACCATTCTTTGTAGCCGATGTAAATAAATGTAGCCGTTTTGACAGCAGTGGTATGTTGCTAACAGTGGATTGACGTGCGCTTGGTCGGCGGCCCCGCCTTGTGAACAATTCAAAAAGTGTCTTAATTTCGTAGTGGGTAGATGTCCCGGCTCTGTTTAGTTGACATTGTGTGTTATTCATTCAACTGTAGTAGATTTTACCATGTTATTTATTCACCGTTTAAGGCAAGTCGGCTTTCACCTAAATATACTAGGTTCTGCATTGAGTGTTTTTGAACATTGTAGGAAACTAAAAGGATGATATGAGCCGATGAGAAGTGTAGTGATCCAAGTGATATTTTCGAAAAAAAATGACCTAAGTGCGCTTTGGTATTCTACATGTCACAAAGTATTATAAAAGTGAAGTGACCTAAGTAAATATAGGCTGCAAACGTATTTCATTCTGTAAGAATATCATTTAACTTCAAGTTTCATATTTTTATCATTTGGCTTACTTCACTTCTCGAGGGTTCATATTTAGCCACTGTATATTGATATCTGTGGGGCACCTAACCTAACCTAACCGTGTCCTAAGTGAGAATCTTAAGAACAGTACACTGTCGTATTGGCACAATAATTATGGTATCAACTTTTTAAGCTAATGCTGGAAATGCCTCCGTGATATACGTCTGCCAATTTTTAAAAGAAAAGAATTATTATATAAATAGTTAAATATTTGGCATCACAGCGAATAACAGTCGAGTTACCAGTTTTTTGAAATTTTTTAATCAGATAATAAACTCGACGAGAACAAATTCGACTTTGACATTTGCCTTGCCTTGAATTGAATCCTGACTCATCCTATTGGTAAAGCTTTTACCGCTAGATCAGTACTTCCCAAATGTTTTCATTCCACGGCCCACAAAATTTTTAAGAAATAAACCACGGCCACTACCCCGACAATTAAATTAATTTAGTTAGAAAAGCTTTTTGACATTATATATATAAATACACCTGCACACGTAAATGGTGAAAGAAAAAAAATGCATAAATAAATACTTGTAGCTCTACTGGAACATTGGAAGTCATACGGTCCTCCAGGGGGCCGCGTCCCATAGTTTAGGAAGCACTGCACTAGACCACAGCAGTGACATTATACATAATAGTCCATATTGGAGGAGTCATCCGTAAATGTCACTTGATGTCTTGAAACTCTTCCCCCATTGGCACGTTTCATCACAAAAACCATCAACCCCTCCCCCATTATCTAAATCAAGCTGTGTATTTAAAATGGAAGCTCTCTGGAAAATTACTTCTTTCTTGCTTAATATTAAATTACCGAGCTTTGCAATTGCGACTTAGCTTTATAATATGATGATTTTACAACCCTCTTCATCACATTATGTTAGACCCTTCCCTCCTCTAAATTAATATGAATGTCAAACTTGTTTCCCTCTGGATGAAAGATGTTAATTGTACAGTTACTTTGACTGTGCTTAATGAATAACGATCGCACCCTATGTTTCTGGATCCATTTATAAGACCCAAAATATTCTCAAGAAATATGGCAGATGTAAAAGAGTCCTAACCCATCGAAAGTTGTCAGATACCATAATAATTGTGCACCGTCCTATACCAGTACTGAGCGTGAGATGTTGTCAAAGTACAAAACAGCGCAGAGCACACATTGCAAACTATACGAGACCACTCTGCGGTAAATGCTGTGCCAACAATGCTGCTCCTTCAGTGTCTGTATAGAATGGGCCTAATACGGTAGTATAAGAGTTTATCACCTTGAATCGTATCTGAGTGAAATTTATGAGAAGGATCTGAAAATTGCGGAGATAGCTACTATTGAAAATGACCTGAAATTTCTTTTTACTATTTTAAAAATAGTTGTATGTCGCTTCTCCTCTTCAACTGCTCAAAATCAGCCTTGAAAAAAAATGGCAGCCGTGTAAGGCGCCTTTTTTTGTAGTTAAGAGTTATTAGATGATGTAAACTGTTTGATTATGATTTCTAATATTAACAGAAAGCCGTTTTCAAGTTTCAAATTCTACGAGAGGCAACAGAGCGCGAAATTATTCTCAGAAAACGAGTCAATTGCCATTCACTCTATTGAAAATTTATCAGCGTCTCTTGTAGAATTTAGATTTGTCACTCGTGGCTTTTTAGCGTTAGATTAACAAATTATTTCCTATATATATACCGTGTATTAAAAAAATACAGCGTATTCAATAACAATCCAACACGATGGGAATCTAATAAGAATTTCGGAATTAAACCACAATGTTTTTTTAATATGTAAATACATACTTCCAAACGAATTGAGTCATACTTTCCACGGGCAGGCGGATCAGGTAAATAGGGTTGGTGGGAAACAACAGTGTTTGCTGGAATCAATCACCCACAACACTGAGGATTAATACTGGTTTATTGTTTGCTCAGAAACAACGGAATTTCGATTACTCAATCCTTTTGACGTCAAAATAACCTGTCAGCTTGATGTGGTGGTGTCCAAATTGGACTTCTTTGTGCTTTCTTTGGTCTGTTGGAAGCTGGCAACAGTCTCTACAAAAAAGGCATGTGGGATGGACGCTTACAGATAAACTCACTGTAACTCGGCACTCTGACTCGAGAGGTTTCGAGTGAAATAAACTGTACATGAACCGGCCCAACGATTTCCAATTTCTTTTGGGTACCCGCTCGTACATATATATACAGATGTTCAGAAAATATCCCCATCGTGTCTATGAATTTGATCTGTGACAGGAGTGCACAAAAGCATACTCTACCATAACTGAACACAGTTGATTTCCGCATGACCGTATGGGCTTAATTTATTGGCAACTAAATCGCAGTATATTTCTTCATCCTGGGTCATCCACATTCGATCATTCGAGTTTGCAAATAAGAAAAAATCTTTGTTTACATACACCTCTGCTGCCTTGTATTATCCATTGTACAATGATAAATTCAAATATACAGCTTTTCTCTATTTGACATTTGTCATAAGATCTTGTTGGCTCAACTTAAAACTTCCTTGTGATTGGCCCGGGAGTTTGTATTGCACACCAATAAAACCGCATCGTATTGTGGCTCTTCAATTATTGGTCAATCACCGATTCAATGATGTTTATTATTCCCTTAAAATTGGCTTTGTTTTAATTTATATATAGAACCTCTAGTCACCTAGTTACCTGTATTTGTTACAATAATTTTAATACCTAAATGTTGGGAGGGCTTTTAGTTCAATGAATTGTTTTTTTTTGTTTTACAATTATGTAGCTTAAAATATACAACTATCTGAATTAATTATTTTTTGTAGGAATTGTCATGTAGTTTGACTGAAATTGACATGTTCACACAAAACGTAATTTTTCGATTGGAAAAAAATAGTCATCTCCAAAATAGATAATAATGTTACGATACGTATTTTTTCTAATCTGCTTAATTTTTAACAATAGTATAAAATCCTTTTAACGCAATATAAAAAACGGTTTATGCAACGTAAAACATTACGGTAAATATGACAAACAAATTCACGTATCTCCACATAATATGAGCCAATGAGAAGTGAAGTGAGCCAAGTGATATTTTTGAAAAAAAGTTAGTTGGATCCATTTTAGTATTCTACATGTCATAAAGTATAACAAAAGTGCAATGGTCTAAGTGAATACAGGTTGCAAAAGTATCTTATTCGGTAAAAGCGTAAATTAATTTAAGAAGTTCGTTCAGCTAAAGCATTCAATAAACAAGTTTCACCATTTTATCACATAACTAACTTCACTTCTCGAGGGCTCATATGATCAATGCACTGAATATAAAAATGTAACCCTGTCATGTACTTCTCTGCCCTTAGTTATTTCATCAAAACGGCTGCATCTAGGCCAACATTACAGTAGTTCAAAATATCTTCCCTGATTTACTACTTGATTATCAAATTAGTATTAGTCGATTATTTCGTTCCCTAGGTTTATAAATATTTCCCATGCAACACCGACCAGTATTAAAATTCCTAAAAGACAAAATTCCACTTAAGATTTTTACACACTCCTAATGTATTACGCCGACTTGTGAGTCACTAGTTGGCAAGTGTAATGACAAGACTTTGAGTTCCGGAAGCTTTCAAACGTTTAGGGTTTAGGATATATGCTGTCTCGTATACGTGAGCTAGAACACCTTGCATTTCAGATGTAATGCTAGGTCAATTTTGAAATTTGCATTCTGGAGTCCGATGGTGATTCAGTGCCGTTCTCTGTTTGCTGAAAAATGAATAACACAATTATGTTGGTAATAATGTAAAGTGGAAAACGGTGATAAAGTTACCATGGAACTCGAAGCGCTTATGTTCTACATGTTGAGTTAGTTATTCTTCGCAGTACAACTAGTCCGATTCAATCATACGATCGGTGGAGATATGTCACTTTGTTTTTGCAATGACTTATTAACCGTGTAATTTTTTTTGTCATTTTAAGTAACGACTTTTGCTCAATGCACGCCTCCGCTAAAAATAATCCTATTCAGTTAAAAAAAAACACAGTGCGTGTATCGATCCTTAATAATTAAATGTTTAACTAATAAATAAATTACTGATGTGTAACGTTTTGTGATAGAAAACATAATGTGATAGACGATTTTGATAGAAATCCTCTCGATGTCAATCTCATTCAAAACTGTTTAACCAAAAAAATGTGTGAATAGTATACTCTAAGAGCGGTACGTTATATATATATATACAGATATTCAATACATATGTGTAGTGAATCGTGTTGTAGAGTGACTAGACATTTTTTATATTAAATATGAAAATTAAATAACAATATAATGTATTCAAAATGAATCTAGTCAATGGAATCATGTTCAGTGGAAGAGTGACCCATGTCACTTTGATTGTGCGGTAATTTTTTGCTAGTCCTGTAGAGATCAACACAACAAAGTGGGTATTCGTCCCATGGCTTGGATTTCCGGTATGGACAATTTCACAAATTGATTTATGGATTTGTGATGTTTAAATCTGATCATAAAAAATGGGCCGCAGCGATAGTGATTACTCAACAAAAAAAAGGCAGGTCTAGGGACTGAATGAACAGCTGTTCTGTTGATACCGTGTGCTCCACATTGGGAGCGGACGCGGTTCGAAAAAATAATTATGAATATAATTCTTTGATGGAAAGTGTCACTTCTCGTTTGAACAGCAGGAAGAGACGGCACTCAATGTGCCGAATTGAGTTAATTGAGAATTTATATGAGAGTCACTCTTTCACCATTTTCCATTGATTATCAGAATTTAATGTCACATTCCTAGTTATGTTATAGTGGTAGAAATTAATACCATTACACAATTGTCAACTACTTTCCATCACGAGATATTGAAGCATTATGGGGTTGGGATTAAAATCCTAGTCACCCACCGGATAATTTATTCATTCAGCTCAGCCGTTCACTGGGGTGTCCCATCTCTTCGCACATCTTGAATATCTTCACACGTCTCAGTTAGGTCAGTTGACATAGAGTAACCTAACAGTTGACATAGGGACCTAACTGAGACGTCAGTTAGGTCAGTTGACGTAGATTTTTTAAACACAATTTTACACATAGACCACTCTTCCACTTTACCCTTTAAATATGAATTTAATATTATATTACAGCCTATAATTTGATTACACACACTAATGCCTCTTAAGTTATCGAAATATACACAATGATATTATATTATTGTAAAAAAATACCATTTCAGAGAATTTAACGTTTAGGTCGTTCTGCTACCCCAAGAATTCAAATATTTGAACTTTTGGCATGAAAGTTGTCAGATTTTTTTATAACCTATGAGTAACATTATACATAAAAAAATACATTTTTAGCCATATGACATATAAATATTATGAAATCGTTAGCCAAATACGGTGTGTTCAAAAATGTCATTAATAATATCACAAACACAATAAATTTGACATATTGTGATTTTAGCATTCACTTAGCAGAGATTTCGCCTCAAAAGGGTCTATCTACAAAAAGCACAGTTTTGTGTTTATCAAAACTGTCTCTTTCGCAGGTAGACCCTTTTGACACTGAAACTTGTAAAGCTTAGCTAGTTGTGTAGAATAAATATGTCAATCATTCAATAATGATACTTACATTGTATATAGTTAGTGTTGTATTCTGTGTCCAGCGGCCATTTTGTTAATTATTGGAGTTTGGACAGTGTATCGCGATCGATTTCTTTTACGACGGCGTCGGGTGTGTCACGTCCGCGAGATAAAGAGCTTTGTTTTTACGATAGATATAAGGACATATTGGCTCTAATAAATTCTTTTTGACAAGAAATTTATGTGACCTTTGAAGTAGCCTCTGTGCATGCGATCCAATAGTGATCTAGATCAGTGGCTCTCGAATGTTTGTAATTCAGAACCGGTGCTTTGGATTGCGCGAAAATAATAGCCTAAAATCACGTATCGTCGGGTTGCTGCGAAAAGGTTTTAACTGAGACATTTAAAATATTTTAGAGATGGTGATGGCATTATGCGTACGTTTCTTTACTTATGATGGTAGAAGTTTGAATGCCTTCTGATATTGGATAAACGTGATTTAAGTTTTAATATCCTTATTTGATGACATCAAAATTCACTTTCTCCCATTATTAGCTTAAAAACTTACATGTCTCTATAATACGTCTTTGGTAGTTATCAACTTTTGGCAGTAACCGTGTGAAGTTTTCGTTTAAAATATAAACATTTTATCTAAATATTAATTAGTGACTTGTATAATTAATACATATAATCAGCTTATCCAAACTAATCTCACCAAATTATTACTATATATAGCAAATGGATACTCGTATTTTTGTAACGAACTTAAGCCACTTAATCGTATTTACCGACGTTGGATTATTACGAGAGAAAGAAAAGCAATTTATGAACTAGCCTATATTATAGTCGATAATAAATGTATGAATATATTCAAGATTCGTTGATATTGTCTTCCCTCAAAAATAATAAGACACAAAAAGTAACAATATATACCCGTGGTAGTAAATTTTTATTACAATATTTATTTAAAATCATTTTGTGTTTTGAAATAGAGCACATACGGATTCGATTATAAATATCATTCCATAGAAAATGCCATATTAGAGCACTTGTAATATTTCATCAATCTTATTGCACTGCAATAAAATGGAGCCCATAGTACAATGGCACAAGTTCATTTATTATGACATGACATTGTTTCTGTTGAAAACTGATAATTTCATATGAATATATGTGTTGTCTCATCAGCTTTAATACCCTGTGTGTCTTAAGCCATTTTTGATTTAAGTTTATCTATCAAATACTATAGAGTAGCTGATATTGGATTTATTTTACGTTTTCAAGTGAAAATTTTATTTTTTGTAGTAAAACTGACCAACTCCCAATTGTTCTTTTACGATAGATTATTATTTTAATTAATATTGTCCATGCAACCGACCATAAGTGATGTAAGGTGATGCATATTTTGGCACTATCATCATTTTACAATGTGGAAAAGGGTTTAAGTGACAAAATATCCAGTTACATAAGTTATATTGACATGTGAATATTAGTTTACATTAAAACCAACATGAAGCATCGTCTCAATGTGTTTAATTGATTTTACTCGTATAATAATTCTCTTTTAGTGAAAATGTTTTTAATTTTTTTTTGGCACTTGAGACCTTTTTCTCTCATGGATTCTCCAATAAATAAAAAGTCAATATGTTTCCATTTAATTTTTAGAAGTGTTCCTTCCTTATTGTGGTTGCATGGACAATGTCCTACATTAAAAAATATATGTCATACTTTTTATGTAGAATTATTTGACAACTTCAACGGTATTATGGCCTATATCCGATTGCACATTCGATTATCTGTATTATACATTTACAGAAGCTAAATTTTTTCTCTTCACGTTTGATATAAAAACAATGTGATGGAGTTGTCTGGCTTTAAACCCCTTGATATAATAATACTTAGACTGTTTTTGCGTGATGTGCTTGAATTGTTTACGTGGTTATTTATTCTGAATAAATTTTTTAAAAAAATACTAAATTGCGGTGTCGCCCCAGATTTATTGTATTGAATCTCAATAGCTTTCTTCCGTATTAGATGATAGTAAAAACTAATAATATTGGGGTCTTTTAGAATTACATAATTAATTAATGTTATTATAATGAATCGTATGGCCTACCGGCGACACTGAAGTCATGGAGTCTTTTGTCAATTGTTCAATATTTAACGGTGTCCTTATAGATGTTTCGAGATATGTATTATTATATGTATAGAATTATTTATTATCGTCAAGTGTGGATATGCGTGTGTATTTAATAAAGTTTGGTGTGCGCGCGTGTGTGTGTTACGTAATTAACGATGGTTTTTAGATTGTCTTTGGTGTTTGCGAATTCACAGGGCACCT
Source organism: Himalopsyche phryganea (assembly GCA_022494535.1). NCBI lineage: Eukaryota > Metazoa > Arthropoda > Insecta > Trichoptera > Rhyacophilidae > Himalopsyche > Himalopsyche phryganea. Next base: position 3,508,254 of record JAGVSL010000039.1, read on the forward strand.
CTCCAAAGGTTTGTAGTCGATGGCCAATTATGTAGCTCCACTAGTAAGTCCAATTAAAGGAAACAATTACTTATAACTGAACAATGAATGATTTTGGACTTAACATATTTTGAATACGGCCCAATAAAATGGGCTTTGTAGCCTGGACGACGAGATGTTGTCAACAATTTTTATAATCCGTGTTCGATTGGACGAGTGCCATATAACAGTAAGAATATTTGACTACAAATCTCTGTACGAAGTAAAATATCATCATTGTGTTGGATAGTTTCAAGAGTGCTCAACTCCCCGCATACGGAGTTGAACAATTTTACCCTGTGATTCCAATCACTTGTATTGAATTGATTGTTTTAGTGTGTTAATTAAATTGTGAAATGGAATTGGCGACGGTAATATAATTAAAATTGTTTACGAATGATATTTATTGAATAAATGACCACCCAGAAGCAAGAATCTGCCAACAACTTTTTTTTGTACCGTCATGTTTTTGCCATGAATTGGAATTGATTAATTATATGTTCTTCATACTTTTGACTGTTACTACTTGTGTAGAGTCCAATTGAGGATATTTTTATCTCATTACATTTCAGTTTGTATTGACGTGATTTATTATGACCTCATGTGGCTCATTTCATCAAAGTCAATGTGAGATAGTCACTATGGCAGAATAAACTGGGTATCATTTTGTTTACTAAGAATATACTAACTCATTCTTGTCTAAATTGCAATAAACGGGTTTAAGTGAAAAGGATCTAACTAACCGCACTTGCTTTTTCGCAAACTATAAGGCTTATGCCCACAATGAAAAGATATGACAGTCGGTGCTATCCTTAAAAAGTATTACAAATAAAAATAAAGTTAACAGGTTCTTGCCTTTTGGAGTCTACGAATAATGATATTCTGTGTTTTAATAGCATTTATTATATATATAATAGTGATAAAAAAATAATAAGACAAAGTCAAATTATTAGTATTTATTTATTGATGCCTATTTATTGGTAGTTAGTTACTTATTCGAGTGTATTTTTCTGCGTGCCATAAAAATGTTATTATATGAACAACAAATGCATATATTATACTCACCGTATTGATCTTGATTATTCCTAATATAGACAATGTTTAAATGGCAAAGAGAGATTTTAAATTTACTTTTGTTTTGAGATGGGTGTAAATAGTTTGTTTAAAATATACATGTAGACTTGAATCGGTTTCTTGAAAATCTAAACCTTAGTGTCCGAAGAATTGTTATTTCCTTTACATTTAGTCACTTTTTGTAGCTGTAAGGTTTCATTTACGTCTCATTAATACGAAGGACATTAATCACAGCATGAGCAAGTTCACAATAGAAATAAAGACACGTTTATTTAAAGTGATGCAACAAAACGATAAACAAGTGTAATCGCTTTAATTCAATTTGAATTTCAAAATTCAGACAATATTTTCTCTAAACTTTTAGACCTATCTACATTGTGTTTCAAATGCAAATCTACTCGGACTGTAAATGAAACATCAAAAATATTAGACCTCTTCATGATGTTCTTCGCTCCTCATAGGTCCTTTTCTGATCTCTTTTGCCATCATGTTACACTGCGAATGTTGGAAATACACATAACTTATACACATGTAATGAAGTTGATTTATTTAATCCACGTAAGAGTAACAAGGATGTGCTTGCGCAGACACAATCTGCCTCTTTTAGTTTTGTACTTTAAACTGTATAAAAAAGGCATATTCAAATAAAAATTTACGATCAATGTTTTCCAACTTTTACTGTGGTTAATCTACCTGTGCTTAGAACCGTATAAAAATATGTTGTATATTAATGTGATTTAAAAAAATTGTTTACTTTAACTCCATATCATTTTTTTTCATATTATCATTAAGAAGTGTACAGAATAAAGACCTAACTCCAAAAAAATTTTTGGAGATGGATACACAATTGTCTTGCGCCATCAAGATACATCTAATGTATTATTAAATCGAATTACTTATTTCATGTTTATATTATTATTGCTTTATGTTAAAAAATTTATTGTCTTAATGTTATCTTATAATTTATATGAGAATTGTCTGGAAATGTTTCTATAGAGTTATAAAGATTAAAAAAATGCTTATTATGAGGAAAGTGTCTTTTTATTGTTGTCTCTCATATTCACCTTGCTCGCCAGCATTTGAAATTGGATGGAATTAAGCAAAAGGTAACTAAATAACACTGTTAATGCCAAAATGTCATTATCAAAATAAAAATTTCGAAAATTTTACTTGCTTCCTTCTCGCTTAATGCTGTCCAATAATTGTCCAAAAAAAAAAATGATACCATTTGTCCTCTTCTGCTTGTGATTATAAAACTGTTTTAATTTACGGGAGCAGAAGAAACATATTAAATTGAAATAGGGTGATAACTCACTACTTATGATATAGTCTACTTATTCAGTAATGAAAATTTTATTTTGCTTAGTATTACAAAAATAATTCGTAGCTGAGAGTTGAGAGGAGCTAACAAACAATATGAACTGACACGAGGTGCAAATCTAGCATTTTTATATGTATCATAATTATTGTGGGTTAGCTCACTTTCCACTCGTTTGACTTTTGTAGTACATTGTAACCATTCAAAAATTTAGTAATTTGTCATTATTATTATTTATAATTATGTTATTATTGATTAATATAAAAAAAGCTTAATTTGTAGTAGAGTTGATTTAATACCGTCGTATAAAGCTCTTCAAAAACATATAACCATGTAAACTTGTAAATATTTCGATTGGACCTGGCAATCACTTTGTGGTCTTTGCAAGTTTCTAAATTCAAATTAAATCCACCAGACGCTATTTACAAGTTTATATGAGGATGTTTGTGTGGGTTAGACCCTCATGACCCAACCATGACACAACCATGACCCAACCATGACACAACCATGACACAACCATGACACAACCATGACCCAACCATGACTGATTGACACTAAACATATCATTAGAATAAACTGATAATCTCGAAATTATTTATTTATCTCCAATCAAATGAAAATAACTTTTAAAAAACTGACATGCGGTTCAGCCGATGTTGGAAAATTCTGAATGCATTCACCATACATCAACCGTGGCTTATTTTTTTTTTTTTTTTTACCCGCCAGGCGATATTCCATGGGGCGGCTTCAACGAGATGGATATGTGCCCCCCTTACCCAATGTCACTCGAGTTCCCCCAGCCCCTCCAGAAACAGTACCAGCCGGGTCATTACAACTCGCGCCAGTTTCACGGGGATTTTCCTCCGGAACACGAAGACGACTTTTACGGCAATCCCGGGATAATGAATCAGTTCGACAGGGGCGCGCCCAATCACAGGAATAACTATAACAAAGCCTCGCTGCGGGGGCTCGGCAGAGGCGGCAGGGCCCAGCCCTGGAACGCCCGCGCCGACGAGAGATTTAGGGGAATGCCCCGGAATAAAAATCCGCGAAACGCGAACACGTTTTGGTGAAGAGTCAAATGTCTATTTATTATTTAACAGTTGTCGGTCTGAAGACTTTTCAACCTCGAGAAAGAGACGCAGTTCATTTACTTAAAGTGTTTGTGATAACACAGCTTAACCCTCATTATGATCATTCAACATTAATGATTCACCAAAGTAATTAAATTATAACTAGTACATTTGTTAAATTAATCTAGTGTGTTCTACGTTTGCATTAAGATACGTTTGATGCTTAAATCGATTAAAGTACCTATCCCGCAATACATTAAAAGTGAGGGTTAGCTCTTTGTTAGTTTTATATATTCTAGAGAAATAGGTGTATTGTAAGTGATAACTGTAAGAATATAGACGCATAGGCTTGTTTTCTATCGGTTTTAATAGCCGGTATAACCAAATTGAAATAAACATAAAAAACCGAAATATGTATATTAATGCTGCCCAATTAATGCTTGAATGAGGTATCTACGATACAATATCGTAATAGCCATTTTCTATGTTCAAATTTCTTGCATTAAAGCCTCATGTCAGCCAAGTCATATCTGATATTACTTTTTAAATGGTGGTTACATCAACGTGCCTGATGTTTTATGATTAGCTTGTGAGATGTGCAGCTTTTTTTAAACCCTCCCATTTACGGAAACAACCGATTCAGATAGAAATCAATATCAGTAAGGCAAAATAACAGACCTAATTGATTCATTTTTTAATTTTTTTGCGACATTGAGTTTTAATTTTTAGGTGATATCGATTCTGATTCTTACCGTTATCACTTTGCCTTGCCGTTGACAACCAAAATGTCTCGCGTGAACTTTAGACATAAGTCGTTTTTGTCTCTCGACGCTTAGGCTGTTGAGTATTTTATTTGACGGCGTAACGTTCATTAGAGAAGTAGTTTATTTTTTTCTTTCAATGTTTCCTGTACTAATAATTACCGTAGTTTGTCGTAGACCTTTTTTATTACATTAAGCACTTCCTCGAAAATGTTGCTATACTATCATTAATGAGATTAAAATTATAATTATTATCTTTAATTGTAACAATATAGGTAATTAGTAAAAATGATACACCGATCATTGCCCATGTTCTGCTGACGATCGGCGAAACTGAGAGTTGAGTGCTGTAATGATTGAACTGAAGTGGCATACCGCATTTTATACAAATCTCAAAATTGTTGATTAGTTGGATGGTAGTCTGCAAAAAAGGACTAACGTTTGCCATACAACTGGATGATATATCAAAATGACGAAATCTTTCATGTAAACGTAATATGTCGTAAGCCACAATTGTCAAAAATTAATTGGTTTAATATAAAGAATAAAGCATACTTTGTGTTACGACTTGGTAAACTTGCAGAATTAAACTGAATTTATTTAATTTTTAATTCCTAATTACAGCAAAAATTTGATAAATTTTACCATTAGATGCATTTTAATTTCAATTTAAAACGAGGCATTTCCTGTAATGGTAGACAAAGATTTGTGATCTGATCGATTTGCAATGAACCAGTTGTATAAATTAATAAAATTGAAGCATGTTTTTAGTATACAACATTATGACAGAAAGTGTCATTAAAATTCATTCTTAAATGCGGTTTACGACATTTTACAATACAAAATTTGAACAGTGCCACTTTAACACCACATCTCACCAATCAATATATTAAAATATATTTGTTCTTAAAATTGCAGCTATTAGCCACTGTCTGGAAAAGAATGTTGTATTTATTTTGTGTTTTTCTTTTTTGTTTGCATTTTATATTGGACCATGCTATGTTATTTATTTAATGAACACTAAAATTCCTGAGTAATACATTCTGTTTCATGTCATATCTTTTTTTTTATTTTTTTTACTTTTGCCGTCCTATGTCAGTTTAAAGGTGTAACCCACATCACCTTTGTGAGATATATTTCACTTCTCTTTCACTCTTAGACGGTTTTCAAGAAAAAAGGAGATATAATATATTACAGCGCTGTCACGATTGTCACTAGTGAATCATTGAAACTGATGAATTTACTTCTGACTAAAGATTCTATTAGTTGATGGTTACGATACCACTAGGCTCTGTGCCAAGTAGAAATAAAAGAAGACATGCAATGTAAATATTGCAGAGCTGTGAAATCATTTAAAAATCTACCAAGTTTTTACTAATTAAGTGTTTTGAAGTTTACCAAAAGTTGAGAACACGTCTTGACACAATCAACTGTCAATTGTTGTTTAAAAAAGGGTTACATCTTTCTTTCACCGATCGATGACTAAAGACAAACTGATTTTATGTTTTACATCTTCTAATTACATCATTCCTACCCGCTTGCACTAAATATAAATATTTTTGCCTTCTGCTATAGAATATGCGAATTCATGTATACCGGGGTCTGGGCAAACTTTTTGACTAATGGGCCGCATTAGGAATTCAAAATAAACGGCAGGCATAAGTGAAATACAAATTTTAGATTTTTATTATCATGAAAAATTGATTTATTTTCTAATAACCAACAATTTAATGTGACGAATAGACTGTTTCACATCTCCCAACATTTTTTATTGAGATCCACGATAGAAACTGGGTCACACATTGGCTCGGTCCGGTTGGGGCCCAATTTCAAAATCACATATAGAAACAACCTACAAGTCAACAAATTCTTGAATGTATTATATCGACTGTGTTTTGGCCAATTGATATAACCCTCAAAAAATACGAAAATGAGTTAATGATTGTTTGGATCTCATTTTAAAGACGACAGAGCAGATCTCGACCAAATGACGTAAATTAGAAAAATAAATTAACCACTTTTTGAAAGGGAAACATCATTTTAGATAGGTTTTAAGTTTCAAATTCTGACCCGGCCACTTGATGTAAGTCACTAATATATCGACAATCTCAACGTATAATCCGATATCTGCAAACATAAGAATTAACAGGAGTTCATTTCAAAGATTCATAACACAACCCACCATATACCTTTTTCGATAACAACCGTTTTTACTCTCTCCTGAACTATTTCAATTTGAGGGCTACATCAATTGGCCAAAACACCATCGATATTATGTTGAAGGCATCAGAGGGCAGAGAACGGTTAACTTTTTCAAAAATACGATCAAAGCTCACGGGCTGCACAACAATACGCATCGGGCCATAGTTTGCCCAGACCTGATGTATACACTTCATTTACTGAACGCTGAGCTCTATGGGACGTACAGCGATGCTATCGCAGCTTAACCAATCATGATTAGTATATTGCATTGGGTGTGTGTACAATATGACTGGACAAGAAAGTTATATCCAGTACTCCAATAAGACAGATGGGTAAGAATTTGCTGGTCCACTCTGTTGCCGAGTCAGCGGTCAATGTTCTTGGTCTTACTCCATTATGGGGTCATCAACTTTCATTTAATATTTTATGGATTTATAACTCCTTCAGGCCTGGCCAGGGTCCGAGCCTTAATATCCCACTTGTTATCTGAACTCAACCTGAAGATCCGATGTTTTTGAAATTAACAATATTGTTGAAACTCATTTCAAACAATTCAATTTTTAATAGTGAATTTCCTGGCGCAACGAACTGTCAACCATCTTTTTATCAGAAATAGAAATCAGCTACTGAATAATATTTATGTAAGAACGAATATATCTATTGGTCATTCATAAATAAAAAAAGCATTTAATACACCCCGAAGAGGCAAAGCAGGCACACTTCACTTTCCTCTAACAGTCGCGCAGCAACAATCAGCTACAGATCGGGATAAACTTTCCCGGACAATAATAAAACACCGAGTCTCAACGGATTGCAGTTTTGTGCTCGAAAATAAAGTTTTCAGATACATAAATTTCACAGATGCTTACAGATTATTACAATCAATGCAATTGATAACTTCCTGATGATTTTCCTATCCAGTTTTTGATATAACATCTCGCTCTGTGGTAATTAGACAATTAGTCCTCAAGACGCCGCCTTGAGCGAGTACGACGTACCACGCCACTCAACGGCCCCCGCTCTACTCCAAGATCTACGCCAAACCGATTTAAAAAATATTGTGATAGATTGACTGCCGTGCCACCCGGAATGTACCGATTTCTTACGAACGAGACCGAGCGTGAGTGAACGTGTACTAGGAGCTGGCCGTCGCTTGAGCCCTCCAGGCTAAAACGGATTCTTGGAAAGAAAGACGCATCCCCACCGAATGAGTTCATTTGGCAATTAAAATTCTCAAAACGCTCGCTGTGTCTGCCGCCGATTAGGACAATGTCCACTGGCGGTTGAAAATGCTAAGAAAAAATGGGCAGGTATGAAAACCCTCATTACTCGCCAAATTCGCTCAGTCCCAAGCGATAAATTATTATTGCTTTGCGACAGCTTTAAAAATGGCTTTTCCGTATTTAAATGAAAGGTGAATGACGGCTCTGGAACCTTTTGTCAAAAACATCACAAATGGACGATAAGCCTAAAATTAGTACTTTTCAGGAGAGGCGAAACAAGATTTGCGTTTGTATGAAATTTGATCGAAAATGTGATGCATAAATGCGAATTTTACTAATTCAGGAGCATTAATTTGATTCCTCCTTTTTATATTATATGCATTGTTGTTATTTTGGTATATTCAACTCATTTTTCAGTTTTTTAAGACTTAACTCACCTCTCCTTTCGCACACAGATATGTCAGATAACTGTCACACTGGATGACTAGATCCAACCGGATTCACTGTACTCTTTCTGATGCGAAGTTTTCCTATGGATTTGACAGTATGTAAATATCTCAGCTGCGATCTGAATCATCATTAAACTCGCCTTCTGGCTGCCACAGACTACATTTCTCAACTATGATCTAATTTAAGATATAATTTAAGACATCGACTGAGGGTGCTTGATGGAATTTCAATATCAAATTTGGATTATTGAGATTTTGTATACTTCCATGTATTTTGTCACTAACGACCCGGGTTTCGGTTTCGCCTTTCGGCATCTTCAGGCATTCGAGCACACGAATGGACTCGAACTGATCGAGTCCATTCGTGTGCTCGAATGCCTGAAGATGCCGAAAGGCGAAACCCGGGTCATTAGTGACAAAATACATGGAAGTGTACAAAATCTCAGTAATCCAAATTTGAAATTCAACTGATCATTACGTCACTTACCAGACTCGTTATCACCCCGATGTTTACCTCATCGTCTGTTTTTATTGTACCAAATATTAATGTAGATGTCACTAGGGTTCTTTTATCTTGTCATACTTAGTAAGTCGCTTTAAAATAAAAACTTCCACGAAATGTATTCAAAGTAGATTTTTCTTCATGTTAGACGGCTAGATTAATGCAGTAAGTTATTGTAAGAGCGTATTGTTACATTTTAAATCGAATTCATTTATATACTCTATATAAATACCTTAATATTTCCAATGAAATTTACTAGCAAATAATACGGTTAACTAAAATACATTCATATCTCGATGGCTGGGGAGAACAATCGAAACAAGTTGCCTTGGGTAAACATGGTTCCATCTGCTGTTTTTTCACAAAATTACTTTTTAATGCAGTTTTATTAACATTCAAAATACGGTTCTATCTGCATTTAAAAATACCTTACAATTGTCCGTAAATTCATCAAAATTCAAATTAGAAAAATGTTTTATCCGAAAAACATACAAATTTTACAGTGCATCAAGGTTCCATCTGTAAACATAATTATAAGTACCGTGTGAAGAAAATCAGTCCCTAAAGCGGTTGTCTCTTTCTTTCACGTATGTGGATGCATAAGTGTATTTCATTCAGAAAGTCACATTTTCTGAAATCTTAAATTGCTTCTTCCGAACAGTTTTAGTTTTGCAGATAGAACCTTGTTAACCCAAGTCAAGTTCTTCGATTTTTCTATTTTTTCATTTTGAAGTATTTACTTATTTTCACATGTGTTCATAAACAAGCGAAATAATGTTTTTCAAATACAGAGGGGATAACCACATAAGTCAGATTTATGTGTTGAGATATTCAGCATATTTTTGTTTGTAGCAATGTTGACATTCTTATTGTTAAATTTTGTGTTAATAATAAAAGAAAAAATGTTTCCAGAAACCTTGCAATATTGACTTATGTGATTGTTCCACCCGCAAAATCATATCGACTGTGGAAAGGAAAAAGGACGTAACCCACACATTAAAAATATTGTGTGTAGCCCAAACAAAACGTATATTAAATTGTATACATTGTGATTATCGAAAAAAAAAATATTTTGAAAAGACGGAGGGATAATTCTTTTTGCCTTTCTACAATCTATATATTATATATTTATTTATAAATATACTGTATTACCACGTTTTGTGTGAGTTATACACAATATTTTTGGTGTGGGTTACGTCCTCTTTCTTTCTTTAGTCGATATTGAATGCAGAACTATGCTACATTTGGTAAGTCACGTTGGTAAGAGGCGTTGGAGAATAATTTTACTTTTCAATATATTTAGAAATAACAATGCTTTTTATCTGTAGTTTTAAATGTGTTTATCGAATTTATTTCGAAAAGTCGCAGTTTTAAAATAATATTATTATTTAAACCAGCGGTCGCCAACCTTTCGGACCACTAAACTCATAATATTGAATATTGTCAACCACTAACATGATTTTTTCTTAAATATATGAAAGTTACATCTTTTCATTTATTATGAATTGGTGCTATTTGCACTTATTTGATTATAACTAATTAATTACAGTGATATTTGCCACTGCGTGCTGGAAATAAGTTTATGGATTCCTGGCTTCTATAACGTTAACGTAAATAACTTTGCCAACCGCCAGTTGATGACCGCTGATTTGAAATATGATAAAGCCCTTTTGACACATTATAAATTGCCAATTAAACTTGAAAAAATGCAACTTAAACTAGTTCTGCATTCTGACTTGACAATATTTATATGATCATAGATTATATGGTAGAAGTCGGATATAAATTTGTAGTCAGTCAATTAAGAACACTGCCATGTTTTTCCAAACGCATTGAATTCGCAGTAAAGGTCCTTGCCTACAACTGAAACGTAGATGGACACTTCTGAACAGATGAAATTGGGTAAACTCATTGAACCAAGTCTGCAATTTTATCTAACAGTTAGATGGAGATAAATTGCCTATCTCGTTGCTGCCATGTTTGTCTGAATATGTATTCATAGTTTACGGACTTACTTGCTGATAACTATTTTGGGAATGATGTTTAACTAAAATTGTCTGATAGTATCAACACTGGAAATTTAGATTGCGGTAAGTTGTTTGTTGTGAAGCAAAGTTTAAATATTGGATCCATTTACAAGAATGTTTGCCTGCACATAAAATTGCCTCGTAATAAACAGAGGCGTGAAAATTAGGTAAGAGGAAAAGAAAACTTTGATACACACTTTCAAGAAAACAATTTGATTCAAAGTTCCCCCGCTTTAGACCAGATACTTTCCTATAAAGCAAACCACTACCTTTTATTTGTTTTGGTTATTCTAATATAGTGACGTGTCACTAAACATTACTGACTAATAATGGAAAAGCGTCTCAGTTGGTTGTTTTGCGCACACTCCAATCATTTGGAAAAAGAGCCTAACACCTGGACGAAAATTAAAATCGAAAGCGGAGTTTCCCACAAACCAAGGTAAAAAATCATTCACCTGTAATATAAACCGAGTGCTGATAACATGTCAACTCAGGGTGAACGGATGAAACCGTGCAGGAAAAAAGCGAACCGGAAAAAGCCGGACACGGAAAAAAGCGGACAAGGAAAAAAGCTGACATGGAAAAAAGCGGACATGGAAAAACCCGGACGCGAAAAAAAGTGGACATGGAAAAAAGCGAACGCGGAAAAAACCGCACACAGAGTAGAAAAAGAAGTATTCACATTTAAAATACTTCTTATAGTTTCATGAGTTATTCAGCTTCAAAAAATGTTAAAATTAGATTTTTAATTTTAAATAACGTCAAATAATAATTTCCAGAAACTCAAAACGTCCGACGACAAAAGATTCATTCGGTGCGTTCTATCTTTGTTTGAAAGTGTTGAGTTCATGAGACTTCAGTACTCAGTAATTTCGTCTGTCCTTTTTTGTATGAGACTTTTTTTAGAAATAAATTTTCTATTATATACAGTAAAAATACATTTGCATTTTATTCAACTCTTTCACTTATAATAAAACCGCTGACACAAGATAGACACGATTTTATTTGTATATGCAACGGAAAATTTTTAACTATTTTAAGTGAATAAATGGGAATTATCATTTGACGTTATTTAAAATTAAAAATCTAATTTTAACATTTTTCAAAGCTGAAAAACTCATGAAACGATAAGAAGTATTGTAAATGTGAATACTTCTCTTTGTATTCTGTGTGCGGTGTTTTCCTAGAACCGTCAACTCAGTACTCGGTGTAGCAATTGAATTTTCCGCCTCTAGGCTATACAAAATTTTCACTAATGCTAAAAGTTAATAGCCCTGACTTCTACCGCAATTAAAATTTCCAGTGACTGTTTTCTGTAAAGGTATGATATAAAATTTTACCTTTGACACAATTCTACAGTAAGTAGAGTCCATCTACCAAAACAAAGATTTAAAGTAGGACTATTTGAAATTTACAGGTTAAAACTCTACGTGATCTGTATATTTCTTTTAAACATTGGTTTTGTAGATACACCCTTCTGGCATAATGTTTTCAAAAACAAAATATTCTCTAAATGTAATTTTTTGAAGGAAATAATGACGTCATAAGGAAAAGACAGCTTACGGCAAACCTCATTCTGATTAATGAAACATAAACTGTGATTTCAATTTTTAAAATTTCACAACATGAACTTTTGGCCCACATTTTTGGTTGAGCGGCAAATAAAATTTTTACAAATAATTTACAAGCAAACTTGACTGCATTTATTTTACGAACTTATAAAACTATGTCCATGGAGAATATATCAATATTGGATGAGACATTGATGGACAATCTTAAAGGCAGGTTAGTTCTATATTTTAGAAGAAGTGACTCTTCATGTCCACAACCTTTAGGAATATTAAGTTTGACATTTTCATTTTGGTCTTGCATAAACCAAAAGATATATGTAGCCAGACACATTTCACTTTGGGCAGTATATCGAAGCTATCAATTTAATATTGTGGAAAAAAATGCTTAAGTTAAAATCCTGCTTTATGAGTCACTTCTACAAATATGACTTTGCCGTTAGCCTTTTGACGACCTCCTTATGACGACAAAATAAAACTTGAAACAAAATTTTTTGTAACGGTGCAACGGTTAGTCGAATTGTGATTGTGTGTGAATTAGCAAAATCATTATTGACTGAATAATATGATCAATATATTGTTATTGGCTTTGAAATATCCTGGATCATCGGAGAAGTTTCTTTTTGTCATATTAGTAGTAGTTTATATTAGACTAGTTTTGATATGAGCCAATGTGAAGTGAAGTGAGCCAACTGATATTTTCGAAAAAATAAGTTAGGTGCGTTCTGGTATTCCACATGTCAAAGTGTGATTGATAAAAGTGAAGTGAGCTTAGTAAATACAGGCTGCAAAAGCACTTTATTCTGTAAGAAGTTCATTAAACTAAAACTTTCAACAAACAAGTTTCACCATTTTATCACTTGGTCCACTTCACCTCTCGAGGGCTCATATATTATATATTATGTTTGACGTGCACGAGAATCGACGAACTTGATTACCCAATGACAAGTAAATGTTATTAACTGGTGGGAAACTACAAATTAAACAAAATAAAATGTTTTCATTATCTGCAATGTTTATCTCTTCAGGTAATAAGGGCGTAACTGCAAAAATACAGATTTGAAACGATCAAGTAAAATTTTCAGTTTTATATTATCACAGATATTATGATATACTAATCTCTTAGTAACAATGTTTTTTTTTAATAATTTTATGTCTGTATTTTTGTAGTTAGCCCTTTATAACACCAAACTCTTATTATTACTAAAATATGTATATCTATTTGACTGTCTGTAACCTTCAGCACAACACAGCCCATAAACACTCTCTACCTAAGCTGAGGGTACGGTAATGTATACTCTAGTCTTCAAATAATAAACTAATACTTAAGAAAACTTAGCACAAATGATGGTTCATTGATATGTCTCTCTTCTCATTATTAGCCTTCAAGATTCTACTAACTCAGCAGTGGATATTTAAAACAGGTGCTTAGTTTGTCAAGCCTTGATATAAATAACTTTTTTTCCTTTCTCAACTATCGCTATTGCAGGTTACAATACTAGTCTCTAACTATTGATCTATCATTATAACATAGCTGCCGGCAGAAGCAGAAACTAAAATAGTCTAGGGTTATTATTTGCCAAACAAAAGCTTATTAGTGTCATAAAAGTTGTTTTTATCAGCATAATATGGAAAAAATACGATAGGCAGTGTCAAATGTTTCAACAACAATTCGTTGGGATGTGCTGGAGTTTATTCTGAAAGTCTGACAGTTCTGTGAAGATGGCAAGTTAATGTCAAAAAAGAATTGATAATAATTATCAATCCTTTTGGAATTATTCCAATCAATAATGCTGCAGATCGCATAGCAGTTAAAGTAGTATGACAATATTACTCCCATGACACTCGTGCCCTCTGCAAACGAAAAACTTATGATGATCGATTTATAAAGTGTTTCTTTAGAAAACGGTCTTTTACAATTTTACAAGTTCGTCCATCACCTTTGCATATATTTAGCCATCTGTCGTCATACATTAGTGTCTGTAACCAGAGCAGTAAACGACCTGTCACCAATTGCTGCATCTGGAGAATTGAAGTGAAAGTAAAATAAAATCCTCAGCGCTACATTTAGAATTGGAAATATCCCGCATACGAGGCAATTGTAAATGGTCAGTAAAAGGGTACATGGTACATGTTTAAATTAGTTTCTTCAAAGAATGTGTTTGAAATTATGGATTGGTCAAATACTTACTTTTTAATTTTCCAGTGTCCACATCTGGTCTATAGGTTGGGACTCGAAAGCATCGACTGCGACTCAGATACATACGGCCAACAGTAAGTGAACATAATCATCAGGTATTTAAATCTAGCCTGTAGCCGACTGGTCAAAGTTGTTGATCATGCGTGCATATTTAAAATACGAATACTTTCATAAATTAGTTTTTAAATAAATTAATGGATTTGTGTTCGCAGGTATTATATATCTGTAGGTTGCCAACAGCTTCATTTTAAACCGGATAATCTTGGTTTGACGATTATTCGTAGGGCTCAAGGGTTGAAAAAATCTTCAGGTCAGCGGGTAAATTCGGTCACTCGTTATGGGAGAACACAATACAATACTTTGTGCTGTAGTGAAAACAATCTCTTAAGTTTTTCAGCTATGAGTTTCTTCTTTTAGTGTCACTGCGCTTTCCTAGTAGCTTCCCCTGTAATATACACTGTAAGGCCTCATACTTGCTACCTTGCAAAAAAATGTTCACTGTGACAGCGTGAAAATATTGTGTCAATAGATGTTTTTACATTACCCCTCGACCCTTCTTCCACAGCAAAACTACTTTCCTCCAAATCAACATCGCCACAACGTTGGCAACTCTATATATATCTGTGATGTCAAAATTCACTTCCACCCATCCGATTCTAAAAACGGGGCATAGCAAGACCGATTAGTTAACCACTAGTCCTGTGTAATGTTCCCTCTACGCGGAAAATCCAAGCAGGCCAACCCAACAAATGCGTGGGACAATTTTAACCTTTTTGCAAACAATATAGTGAAGTATAGCCCTCAATATAAAATTGATAACTTAGTTATTCCACTTGGCTTATCACTAACTCTTTAAGAAGCATCTTCAGACTAACCAAGTTAGAATCATTGAAATTCCATATACTCCATACTGGGAGTGGACATGGCGAAAAAATAAATATACATTTCTTGAAAAATTTTGTATTGGAGTGCGCGTGGTTTCTAAAGCTGCCACGCGACCTAGAGGGAACACTGGTCCTGTCCTGATAATTACTCCCTCAGTAAACGAGAGATGGAGCAACTGAGTAACAAGCAGTTCTTGTTAAACAACTTCTGTTGAGATAAGCTCCATTAAGAATCCATTTTCAAGATCTTTAAATAAAAAAAAAAATTGAAATTATGGTTTATTTTTAATAGTATTATTTACACTAAGATGATCAAATTGACAGACACGTTTTTACATTTTTTTAATTTCATTTTGTAGATCAAAAGATCAACATATCGATGGAATGTCTATTCCGAACATTGTAACAATAATATTAAAAACTATAGTTGTTCCAACAACAGTTTCTGCATGAATCATCACTAAAACATACAAGAAGACATGTCATTATAAGACATACTGTCATCGTCCATCTTCTCCTCTTTCATACAAAACGTGTGAGACAGATTTTTACCTTTCCGTGATGAGTTATACCAAAGCTATCGTTGGCGCCACTACACAAGGCGACTGAATAATTTTTCAGTGAGAATTTTGTCGAGGATTAATAAATATTACCGGAAAGATTTTACTATAACAAACTATTTGTAACAAAAAATTATTAAAGCATAATAGTTATTTTTTATATTTAAAGAAATATACCGTTTTAAAAAGTTCACCAGGAAAGGGGAGGGCGCAATGAAGTTTTGTTTGTATATTGATTCTTTGAATAGCTAAAATAAAGAATAATACAAGGTAGAGAAACTGTCAGCAACCTTTTAGCTATGACTGACACCATGAATGGCTTCTTAATGAGTCCAAAACAAAGTATACTCGAGTATATTGGTATCAAAGTGGGACATAAACCATCTACAAATATGTACAGCAGAGGTGATTTTTCATCAGCCATGAAACTTTAAAGTAAATTCTAGCTCCGTGATGGGTTAATGTGAATATGTCCACTGATTTCGCGAAGATGTACAAACTTTAAACTCAAAAATCTATAGGAAACCGTCGGATTCTGATACTTTTGATGAGTTTTTTGAAAAGAGAAGAAATCACTTACACTACCACAAACAATAAAAACATGACTTTCGTACGATATGGCGTTTGTCTGACTTTAATACCAAGGTACTGTGTTATTCATCACTTTTAAGGGGCTAACTTTAAGGTGCTAAATTATATAAATACTGCTATTAAATTCCATTTTTCATCAGTTGATACCGGTCTTGATCATTTCATAAAACTGCGGAATCAGTGCAAGAAAGAATAATACATGGATCATATCATCTTTTCCACAGAAAAACCGCTCATCAGAGAAAAAATTAAATTGAGTATTGAATGTCACCGTATCAAAAAAATAAATGCTCTTAATTTGAGAATTTCAAAACACATGTCACTTTCTATTAACACAACGGCTGCTGACTGCTTAACACGTGCCCCGCAGTCGACGCGTTAAGTTTTATTCTAGGAATTATAGAATTTGTAGGAGTAATAATTTTAAATACAATGCCTTGTTTTTTTTCAAGATGTGCGATGTTTTTTCTTTCTCCTGAACAATGGCAAATATTCTGATGAACAGTTTTGTCGTGAAGCGAAGGTATAGAGAGCAGACGTGATAAAAGAAAACAACATTTTCTCATCCTGGAAGTGAGGGTGTGGTGGCCGAATGCTCTACATAATGAGCAAGCAAACACGCTCGAAGAAGCTGTCAGCTTCGATCGCTCTGTCCCAAAATATTTTTCAACTGTACCTTTCAGCCACAGATATATTTTCAATTATTATGTATGTCGTGCATTCGGGTGTCAAAAAGGGATAGAATGAAATCAAAAGGTGATTTCAATAAAAGAAATACAAATTTGAAAACTGAAGAATAAAAAAAAACCAACAGCATCCGAATTACAGATTATAGAAACATGAAATATATCAGTCATTGAAACATCATACATAACGATATGATTTCATTAGTTTTAGGACACCGTCGAAATCAACATTATTTACCTTTATAAACACTTATCTTTTAATAATTATCAATAATACATAATAATATTATCTCTTTTTTTATATTTTTATAAAACTATGCTAATTATATCGTCCTTATGGCTTTTTGTATTCGATCCTTTCCACTTTGACCTCGTCCCCGAGGAGTTGGTAGACGTATGTCACGACGGTCGTGCTCTGGATGTCCATTAACACAAAGGACGGCGTAACAGACCTGAAATGATAATCGCAAATTTTAATACACTTAGCCAACTCCTATATCAATGACTTTACCGGTCCTGATCTTAAACAACTGTTTAAATAAACAATACAAATAGTGTAATAGTCAAATCAACACCGCTGAATTAGTAAATTTTACATGAAACATATTATTTAGAAAATTCTAAGTATTGTTATGGCTTTCCTGTAAAGTACCGATTTTAGAATTAACGTCTAGTTCTTTCAGACTCGGATTATTATGTTCTCTCATCGACTAGTTCACTCACATATCGAGGGGGTTGTAGGCACCAGTCGCCGATCCCGGGTTAATGTAGAACCTATTTTCATGTTCGTACGCCTCGAACTTGTGCGTGTGTCCCGATATCAAAATGTCCACGTCCAGCTGTCTCTGGATGAGGGCCAGGGACTCGGGATCGCCCCAAGGGACCACTTGGTGTCCGTGACACAGACCTATTCTAAACTGTCCGACTGTGACGACTTTCTGCTCTGGATAGTTGATATTCTGCAATGAAAGATTTATGTTTTTTGGAATTATGTCTACTCTCAAAGCAGAGCCTAAACCTACTAATGAAGCGTCACATCATAAGTTGTTATAACATGAACTGCTTGTAAGTCAATCGCTTAATCTCTCTTTATGGATCAGACAAGGAAATCAGAGTGTAGTTATTAAAGGACTAGCAAGTGACACAGTCTATGCCTCATTTTCAGAATAGGATAGGTTTTCAGGTTGGCGGTATGAAAATATCACATACAAACTAATGGAAACATGTTTTTATGCAATTTTTCACTCTGACATTCTATTTCTTATTGGATGATTGACATTACTTGTTTGTTTAGCCATACTGTGTACATGATCAACAAACTTCCAAAAATGATTTATTGAATTGGGCGGACATCGTCATACATGCCATAGAGCTCAGCGTTGAGTTAAACGTGACACTTCATTTGAATATGAATATTCAAAATCAGTAGGCAAAAAAACAGATAGGAATGTATCTTATAAAATGATGCAAAATGTCCGTTATTCAGGATTGTACAATTAAAGAAACCAATTAATAAAAAAAGTCTTTACCTCATCAAAATCACCTCTAACCACATGAACATCGCTGGCTAGTGTCTTTAAGTAGTCAAAGAGCTCTTTGGTGCAGAGGTTTCCAGTGCACAGGATGTGCTGAATTCTACCGGGGACAAGGAGTTTCTTGAACTTGGCTGGCAGACTGCTGCAACGATGGGGTATGTGAAGATCGCCTAGCACTAAAACCAACTGCAAAAGAAACAATAGATAATATCTGTGGTCTAATGCTACAATTGCCTGTGTTATATTTATCAATTGTTCAGTACAGGCGATTGTGTATTTCTCAATAACAATATATTTCATTATCTTTCACATTACTGTTGCCAAATACTGCGGTGATTTTTTGTGCTAGAGCTGCCCATGTGAAGATAGACACTACTTGCAGTAGTAAATCCCAACATCTGAATCGCTTATGTCAATATAGGTTTTTCACGGAAGAACTGTTAAACAATTTTTTTTGTAAACAACTTCTTTTTAAATCACTTACTTGTATTTAGGAGAGAGTACTTTGAAAAAAATAATACTTTAAATGTGATTATCTCAGAACTTGTTTTTAAGACTTAATGCCTTCTGTTAGTATCTTTGTTTTTTTTATCCACTGCCAAAGTGGAGCATATGACCTCCTAATGGAGGTATCTCAACTGAAGTTTTCTTCGAGAACTGCTTGTTACTCATTTGCACAACCTCTCTTTGCGACGAGAGTACTTAGGGCTAGCACAGGAATAGTAGTTAGCTTATCTCTCTCGCTACGCCCCGTTTTTTAGGATCGGGTGGGTGGGAGGTAATTTAAGACGTCACAAATATCGGTACATACGAACAGAAACTCATAAATCAATTTATGAAACTGTCCGTAGCGAGACTTGAACCCGACACATCCCTAACCGCAGGCAACAATGTTGATCATTACACAACGAACCCAGCATGATTTTGAGTATTACAAAATTCGATGGTAAATATCAGATAGTTGGGACAAGGTAAAATGATATTTTTCACCGAAAATTACACAAAATGAAATGTTTTAGGGTAGAATAATATTTTATTAACCTAAATATACGGTAAATATTCGTGGATGACGAAAGGAAAAGTTAGAATAAAGGTTTAACGATGATATGTCGCAAACTTTCATGTCTCTTAAGTACCAACCTAACAAAACCGCACAGTTCGTATGAAGAAAAAATGGCGGTTGACATGACAACTTGCGAACGCTTCAGAAAGTATGCGAAATTAAATGTTTTAGGGTAGAACAAACCAAACCAGACCAACCGTAAAATAACCTACTACAACTTAACACATCATTGTGTGTAGTTCTCGGTGAAAAATATCAGTTTTGGGACATGTTACGACTATCCGATGATTACCAAATCTTGTGCGGAAGAGTCGCTGAACCAAAAATTATCATGAAATCACTTACGCCTGAGTATTTAAAATTGAATGTAATACAGGCATCAGCACTAATATTAAGTAATACTAACTATATGCTATAAATGCCTATTGAAGTGTACATCAGCACTATCAGATAGAGCGATTTATCACTCAAATTAATGAGTAATACCACGAAACTCGATACATATTATAAATTGACTAAGCCTTCAAACAGGAAAATTACATTATTGTGTGGCAGGTATTACATATAAAAGTTATGAGATATAATTAGCGTCAAGGTGTTGTAACGTACCATATTGATTCTGTGATAATTAACTGCTTTATAAATCCGATTTTAAAGCTATCGCAGATTACGATCTTCTTCCCGAAGCCCTTCGTTAATTTTTAGTAAATGATCTTGACAGCCGCTATGACAGTTCGTTCTAAATTAGGTGTTACTATTTAATAAAATGTTTATGAAATATACACCGTTGCCACGATTTATATTTTTTTTATTTATTGCGTAATTATTATTGAATTGTTCTCCCATAACGTTTACTATTTTATTGAGTTTCAAAACGCTAATTGTGACACAAATATAATTTTGAAACTATTATTAAATTTCTGATCATATTTTTACAATTTCATACGTGATAATTTTCATATATATATTATTTAATTTGGATAAATAAAAACGTATCTCTACGGTTTTTAATGTTTCAATTTCTTCTTCATGGTCCGTGACTTCCGCCTATCGCAACTACTCAGTTTCCCTCAACGATCTTTTGCCACTCGTTCCTGATCTTCACTGTTCAGAGCGTTATCAATAGTGCGGTCCGTGAGGTCCTTCACCTGGTCCGCTAGCCAGTCGGGATCATTTCACGTTTCCTTTTGCCTTCGACTTTTCCTATGACGACGAACTTCTCAAAATTGTTGATAGGCTTGCAGGCAATGTGACAAAAAAAGCTGACTAGGCGTCTTGTTTATGCGGCCAACAGTTTATCCTGAATTTGTAATTCGTTCGGGATCGATGCGTCTGACAGTCCGTGGTACTTGGAGCTTCCTACTTTTGCACCACATTTCAAATGTGGCTAGCCGTTTTTTGTCTTTCGCTTTTAGAATCCATGTCTTCACGCTGTAAAGGCAGAATAATTATGAAGTAGACCAGTGACCATACTGGACGCATTTTGGTGTGTCTGGTTATTGCCCTAATTTTCTAGATTCTCTCCAGCTTAGATATTGCAGCATTAGTCACAAATTTAAAAAGTCTTAGGTAATATTGCACAATAATTTCTTTTTACATTTCACACAAAATCTATGAAAATGGCTATTAATATACGTCATACCGAGTAATAATAATTAATGTTATTATTATCTTTATTGTTCATCGCAGTATCGGCATTTGAAACATATTTGAATAATTTCTGAAAAAACGTAATATTCAAATTTCGCATATTTTTGTTTATTATTTTTTTAGTATACAGGAAATACGAATTTCTACATTCAAGGTGTGTACACAAATCAACAAACGGCACCACTGTATATCGTAATAATGTTCTCCTATGTTGGTACTCTTGTGATTATCAATCTGTCAATGTTGTGGGCTTGTCTCTGTGATGGTTTATTATTTTAATTTCAACGCACGTCGCGCTGCCAAATTTGTAAACATCAATGTGTCACACTATCGAAAGTGAGGATTGATAAAATTCGCGAGCGAAATTACGTCGGTGAACTGTACAGGAAGAATAACATCTGCCGGATTTCGAAATTCGAACACTTTCGACAGTCCATATCATAAACAATAATAATTGGACATTCTCAATTGTTTTACGCCCACGTATGTATCGCGTACGAGTAGTTTAAATCCTAATCGAAGGCCACGGGGGGAAAGATTGTGTTATTAAGTGCTGTGAAACGAGAGGTGATGAGTTCTGAAGTAATGGTGTTTTTGTACGTTTGACGACGAATCTCAACATGTCATCGCAGAAGAGCAACACAGCAGATAAGAGCGACAGAACCGATAGAACGGACAATACATCAGTCTGCTCTTCGGTCAGCACTCTTCACGATGGTTCTGTCATCTCCACAGTGCCTGATAGGCATGGTTTCCTCGGAGGAACACAGTACAGCCCTGAACCGTAAGAATTCTTTCAATATAATAGTGCAATTTTGTTACATCCGGTATCTGATAACAATTTCACCGTTTTCTTTCCCATTGATTGATGCTGCACGTAGTAGATAAGGGCAGGCAGATTATCTATTATTCCGGATATCAAAAAAGAACCACAGATTTGACTCCAAATGCTCTTGTTAGCCAATTCATAACTGGGCATGTTGAATTCGCTCCCAAACTCTCCCTTAATCAACCAGCTTGGCCAGTTGACTAATACAATGTGTAAATGTCTTAACACAATACAAGATATTAAAAAAAATATATAATTTGTTTTTTTACTACTTCCACATTTTTCATAATGATAATGCTCACGATGATCGAAACTGGTTTTAACAGGCAGTTAACATGTTAAAAGTGACGATACAGAATGATGATCACCTCCTCTGGTAACATCGATTATTGGTTAGCCATGCATACTTGCATTGCATTTAACAACCTTGTGGCGTCTTATGAAGAGCGAGTCAATTTCAATTCATACTAGCTTTCAATTGCACATGGTAAATTTTTTTAAATTAGTTCAGGAGTTGTAAACCAGTTGTACACGGGTCCACACAGATGGATTTCAAGGGGTTGTGATAGGTGATGTAATTCATTTTCAATAGACTTCGTACTGAAATTTATCATTTCATTTACTTATAAATTTATGCAATAAATTATACAAATTTTTACTGCATTTGTTTAGTAAATATCGGATAATCGGGACAAGGGCTAAAAATGATATTTTTCTTCGAAAACTACACACAGTAGGTTATGTTAGGGTTTGTCCGGTTTGGTTTGTTCTACCCTGAAACATTTAATTTCGCACACTTTCGCCTACTTTTTGAAGCGATCGCACGCTGTTATGTCAGCTGCCAACTATCCGATATTTTTTAGCATTTGTTTTAATCAATAGTCTTGAATTCTGCTGTTCTCCGTCGAGCCTATCCTCCTCTTGCAAAGCGAGCTTTCCATTCATAAAAGTCAGTGGCTTTCATCCGACTGGCAATGGGGTACACGTAACGAAAAGGATTAAAAATCCCTGCTCTAGTTTATAGCAACCAAGTCTCCGATAATCATTTTAGATCAACGCTGCGATGTTTCAAAATATGCCCACTATAAATCAATATTGGGTTGTAGTGAGTACGCTATTAAGTACCCTAAAAAGATAGAGATTCGTGCAGTTCCTATTGATGTAAATTTCAATAGAAATTGTTCCATGAAAACTGCTTACTACCGAGGCGCTTATCCTCTCTTTTTGGGAGTGACTTAGGATATTAGGCCAGTGCTAAGAAAGGACTAGCTATTACCTAATTACTCTCGCTATGTACCATTTTTAGGAATATATGGGTAAAAGAGAATGTAGACATCCATGCCCTTGGACACAAATCCATAAATCGATTCAAAAACCTATTTATGAAACTATCCATATTGGGACCTGTGAACACTGCAACCAAAACCAAAGGTGTGTACCAACCTATGTACCCTGCTGAGCTACATTTTTTTTATCCATATCCGCTCCCGATGTGGAGCGCATGGCCCCCTACTGGAAGTATTTCAACATAAGTTTTTCCATGAGAATTTCTTGTTACTCAGTTTCTCAATGAATTTTTTCTACTAGACTAGTGGTTAGCTGATCGCTGTCACTACTCCTTGTTTTTAGTATTAGATGGGTAGCAAAGAATTTAGACATCACATACATCCATGCCCTTGAACAGAAATCCATAATTCAATTTAAAAACCAATTTATGAAAGTGGCATTCGAACCTGTGAGCCAACGACGTTGACCACTGGCTACATATTTTCTGTTGCCTAATTTTAATATTATGTATTTTTAAAAGAATCCACAAAGTTACCGGGGTTAAAACTATCGAAAACACAGATAATTATTGTAAACATTTATCTCAAAAACTTTATCAGTTCACCGTTTTGTTAAACTTTATTCCAGTCCTTACCCAATTTAAAATATTATGTGGGCGTCCGTTGGTTAAGCGGTGGGTCTGCCTGTGGCCCATTCGCCGATGTGATAACTCGATATTAATTAATCTATTGTACGATTCCTAATCAACCAGCCTCAGCGTTCTACTAAATTTTGTTTCGAATTCATTTTCCGTAGCAATTTAGTTTAACCTTGTCAGAGAAATACAATAAACTGATGAGTCAATCTAGTGTAAATGATAATTAACGAACGAGCCTAATGGGAACACTCTATGCCTCTCTCGCTTAGCGAAGTCCTCAAGCAAAGACTTAACAGTAGATCTATCTTTCCTATACGGTATATATCAGCGGTAACTTTGTGGAAATATATAAAATTAAAATTGATAAATCTGTTTTTGCAATGATCATAATTTCAATAAAAAAAAAAATTTCTACCATGTTCGCTCTCAACGTGGAGCATATAGTCTCTTAATGGAGGTATCTCAACAGAAGTTTTCTACGAGAACTGCTTGTTACTGAGTTGCTCAAGCTCTCTTTTTTTTTCGAAGAGAGTAGCGATAGAAGGATAAGGCTAAGACAGAACTAGTGGTTAGGTAATTGCTCTCGCTATGCCCCGTTTTTAAAATTGGATGGGTGGGAGGGAGTTTTTCAGTCTGTGTCCGTGGCCCAGTTGGTAGCGTCGTTGGCTATGGTTACGGATGTCTCGGGTTCAATTTCCGGTGCGAACAGTTTCATAAATTGATCTTTCAATCGATTTATGGATTTCTGTTCGTAGTCATGAATGTTTGTGATGTTAATAAAAATAGTAAAGTAGAAATACTCCATCGAGTAAATAATAACAGGTATTAAAGTGAATAGCTTAGATATAATTTAAGACAACGACTGAGGTTTCTTGATGGAATTTGCTTGATGGAACACTGTTGACTGTCTGTCAATTCGAGTCCATTCGTGTGCTCGAATGCCTGAAGATTCCGAAAGGCGAAACCCGGGTCGTTAGTGACAAAATACATGGAAATGTACAAAATCTCAATAATTCAAATTTAAATAGCTTAGAGTTTTTAGAAATTAATAAAATCATTAACAGTAATCGAGTATCTTATATAAAATAGTCCAGACCCCTCTGTAAACGTTTTATTATTATCTCGTATCACATGTAGGTATGAAATTTTCTCATGACCTAAGCATTCGCGGTGTATATACAAAATAAAATTTTATTCCATGCACACACACAGTTCTGACGTACTAGCTACTTTAGACATTCAGTATTTTAATTTCAATACCGTCATCTATGACGAGTACAGTTATACTAGTTAGTAAATAATATTTTTAATAGAACAGGCTGCTCACACGTATTGAATTTATTTCCCTTGGGATTTTCACCTCCAAACACTAGTGATTGATTTACAATTAGTAGTGTTATGGTAATTAGTCTATCAGTGTTTTTGTCTTACCCCCCCCTTCCCACGTCCAGTAGAATGGAATAAAATACCCTTTATTTTTAATGTAAGAATTTGAATCATTGTTTACTTTTCAAATAAATAACCTTGTGATATGGTTAGTCTGAAGATGCTTCTTAAGGAGGCGAAATGCATCACGTTAGTGGTTAAACCAGTGGAATAACAGAGATGTCAATTTTATATCAATATTATTAAAGGATCTATCGTTCTCCTATTCATCTTTTTTATAGTCCTCACATAACACCAATAAGAACAGTGTTAAATAATCCCACATTCATCATTCCCCTTTTTATCGTTTTCCTTAATCCATGGGGAGGGAATATCAATCATCACGGACATGCGTGCCTCCAGACCTCTGGACACCACAAGCGAAGGCGACGCGGCTAAAGACACAGCAATAGAATATAATGATAGAAGGAAGGATCTAAGAAAGGACTAGTGCGGCAAATCACTATTCATTCTCATGCCACGTTTTCAGCATATGAAAGTATCCATGCTGTGATTAGAACCCTTGACTGTATTACCAGATAGATCGAAAGCCCACTTTTCTATGGTGTCCGATAAATGTGAATTCGTACAATTATTTGACATTAATACGTTTTTAAAATATTTAAGAAACCAGACTCTAGTTTACCTGAAACAGTTACATGGTTGAAGAAAACTTTTAAATGGGTAGGTGTCTTATAAGCATCTGTATATATATATTTATAATATTATAATAGAGTTCTAAGTAACTCTCTGCTTATCTAAATCGTAGTAAAAGTTGATTCACATAAAATACTGATACGATGTCCAGCTTTGCGGTAGAATTATTCTTGTACCAGGGAATTATCACCTTGAAATAACGTAAAACAACAAATGAATAGATATTTTATAAACCCTTCGAGTAGTCGGTAATTGTTTTTGGATTGCCGGTTCACATATTTTTGGCAGTCTTGTAACCGAGTGACCAATGCTCGAGGACGTTTGTCCTATTTAGTTGCAGTGACTACGAATTTGAATCCTCGAGATAATAGTTCAACTTTAAACGATTCAAATTTGATATTGAAATGTCATCAAGCACCCTCAGTCGATATATTAAATTAGATGCATGTGGAATCGATGTTATGATAGTTTTATCAAAATTACAAGCCTGGCAAAAGATAACAAACAGTTGGTTGCAAACTGTGTGGATGTACCACTCAAAAGGGTTACTGCGTCATTCATTGATAGCAGCGTGACGTATTTTGTGGTCATTTTTAGTAGTCACCAAAAAATGTGCTAATCTTTGCTTGCATTGAACGTCATGCGGACAGCTTAATAGATCTTCTCACTAATCCTTTTCAAGAACTTTCCGGCTCGTTTATTCAGAAAATGTCGTTCTCACGAAACTAATCCTTTCATTGAGGTAAATAGCAACAATGTATCAAAATCGATTATATGTCGATTCAATCAACTAATTCTTTTACAAAAAATCCTTTATATTGTTCCAAACCTTCGATTCAAACAAATTTACAAATATTGAAAATATTGCTTGAATCCACCGTTTTACTAAATTTACACCTGAAATTATGGAAGATGCAAAAAAGTTCCATTCGTCACATCAAACACCGGAATCCCGCCGGTCATAAGAGGCAAGAAGGGTTTGAGGCTCCCGTCGCACGACCCCGGCAATTCTAATGTCTCTTCAAGACGAGGTGCTGCCTGGCTCGTTCGCTAATCTCATCACCAGATCAAACCACCTACTAGTATTCGATACCATAAATTAGCTCTGTTCTATGCAAACGTAGAACAAATTGCATTTGGTGTGTAAAGCTGACAGTCTGCATTGAGTTAAATGTGGCTCCAACTGTTACAGAGAATAGTGAGCTCTTTTTTTGTCTTGCTGTCTTCTGCAGCAATAAACAATTTTACTTTTATATTGATAAGAATATCAAATGATTTTTGTATAACAATTTAATTATCAATTTTACCACCCATTAAGTAGTAAGTAGTCATTTATAAAAAAATTCCAAATCAGCATCTAATTTGAGCTTTGGATTTCCCGCGTGATATTTTCGACACCACATTATCCCCTCTGCCCAAAGTAACTAATTGTTAATGAAATTATAAAGACGTCAAACAGAACCGATGCACAATTAGTGTGACTTTGTTTTCGGTTCATTAAGTGTCGTAATATGTCTATTATATCGAGCTAAAAATGTTTTTTAAAAGGGATCATACCGAATAGTAGGTATTGTCTGCTTCTTCTTCTCCTTAAACCACGGCGAGCTCAATCAATCCTGTCCCCTGCCTTCCTATGCCTCTTGACTTATCTCATATTGTGACACCAGCAAAGTCACGGTCTTCCATTCTCCCTCAGGTATGACATGTGGGGCATTTTGCAAACTTGGACTAATACATACATGCTATATATATATATTATATCCTGCCATGTTTTGACCAATCTGACAATGTCTAGCTCACCATAGAGTACGATATATTTGTGGCTACCCAACAGAAGATAATTTTTCCCAGGATTTTATGCTCAAACCCAAGCGTTAGAGCTGTTATTTTATGAGGGTTTTATATACGCGAACTTTCGTCTTTCGTGATAAGAGGGAATATTTGAATCGTTTATGCAGTTCATCATAGATGCATCTATTGCTGCTTATAATTATGCCCTGTTAAATTTCCTCCCTTACACTGTTCTGGACGATGACTTACGACCCAAGACACACGAATTTATCATCCATTTTTACTTCCTTTCGACAGCATCATCTTTTGAACAGCCAATGATATCGATGTCAATACATAGGCTAGAATAAGTGTTATGCTTGCCAATCATGATCATTTTAGTGCATTGATGTTTATTAACCGATCTAAGAAAAGGATTATCTTCTTATATCGGAAATAGAGTTTGCTTATTACAATAAATCCTTAGAAAATCATTATTCCAGTACTAAGTTTGAACGTGTTATTCTGACGCCCTTCTCTTATTATTGTTTCAGTAAGCAAACCGTTTCCCCCACGACGATACTCCGTCGCGAGCAGAAATGGATCCGAATGCTGGGCAACTGGGAGTCGTTCATGAGCAAAAACTACCGCAAAGTTCGCGAGAGATGCCGCAAGGGGATCCCCGCCTCAGTGAGGCCGAGGGCATGGCTCTACCTCTGCGGGGGACAGCTCCTCATGCAGAAGCATCCGCAGCTGTATGAGCAGCTACTGGAGGCGCCCGCTGACCCCAAGTGCTTAGAGGACATCAAGAAAGACTTGCACAGGCAGTTTCCATATCATGAAATGTTTGTCAGCGAAGAAGGACCAGGGTGAGTTTATCGCTGTATATTTCGACGTTGTTTTGGCCAATTGATATAACCCATAAAAAATACGAAAATGAGTTAATGATTACATCTCATTTTAAAGATAACAGAGCAGGTCTTGGTCAAATGATGTAAATTAGAAAAATAAATTGACCGCTTTTTGGAAGGGAATTATCATTTTACGGCTACTATTATATCGACACTTCCTATGTATAATCCATTATCCGGAAATATGAGAATTTACAGGAGTGAATTTCAAAGATTCATAATGCAACTCGCTATATAATGAGTTCGATAAAAACAGTTTTTACTCTCTCCTGACCAATTTCGATCTTGAGTGTTACATCATTGGCCAAAACACCGTCGATATGATTTTTCTTTTTTTTAAACCATGTCTGCTCCCAATGTCGAGCATTTGGACTCCTAATAGAGCTTATACCATCAGATGTTTCTTGTTACTTCAGCTACGCCCCATTTTTATGATTGGATGGGTGTGCGGGAAATTTAGACATACCTTAGAACACAAATCTATAAATCGATAGAAAAATCTATTTATGAAACTGTTCATGCTGGGATTAGAAACCATAAGCACTGTAACGAAGCCAACGATCTTGACCACGGATAGATGGCTATGCGCCATTTTTAGAATTTGATGGGTCAGAGGTAATTTAAACATTTCAGACATCTATGCCGTCAAACATAAATCCATTAACATGTTCCCTACTGAGCCTCTTAAAGGATATTTCAATACCAAATATTTCAAAAATGAATTCAGTAGTGTTGGTGCTAACCAAACTTATGGAGATTATCAGGACAAATCAGGCTTATATTTTTGAGTATCAGCTACACTACACAGAAATCTACCATCTCAACAGTTGAGACGTTAGGAGTCAGCGGGTTAAAAATCAAATGATACTTTCTATGCTGGGATTCGAATCAGTGAACACAGGCCCGGCACATTTGGCAAGATAAAACATCGACTATATAAAATAGTAAAATATCACTCCCTGTAGGGGTAAAATCATGGAATGAAATGAAAACGCTAAGCCCGTATATGGTACAGATATAGTATTTTTTTTAAAACGCGCTCACTGCACACGCTATGGACACCTCTTAGTAATAATAATAGTTACTATTAAACATAATAACCACAGCGCACACGAAATCCACAAAAACAACGCTAGCACATCACATCAAACCTAATTTGAAGAGCGGCTTAGAAATTATTTCACATATTTAAGCACTTGTAAGATATCAGAACTTCTTAGCGCGGCATCAATGTAGGCATATTTTAATTAGCAGTGAACCATTTTTTATAAGAATTATAAATAGCTAATTGTTTAAGAACTTCCACTGGCGCGTTATTCACCATATAGGGTAAACAATTAGTGTGATCGTTACCAGTCCTTTCCAAAAATTGTCATTCCACAGCCTACCTAACTTGCAATTGCAGCTACGGTCCCCTTCCCTTAAAATTGAATTAATTCAGTTATCAAAAGCTTTATTAGACATTATATAATATATACATATGCCTGCATTCTCAAATTGCCTCAAAGAATAAATTGAAATAAAATCACGAATAATGTGTTTTTATATAATAAATATATACATAATTATGTAAAAAGAAAAAATGCATAAATAAACACTTTTAGCTCTACTAGAACGTTTTGCTGCCTCCCGTAGAAGCCCTACTACCCACAGTTTCGGAAGCACTGATCTATACTTTATATCAGAAACTACAAATATAAATATCTGTCTGTCTGTCTATCCCAAGAACTCCTCCCAAACGGTGAACAGTAGCAATGTGAAATTTGCACATGTCATTTAGATGTTAACGCCCTCTGTCCCAGGTAAAGCTGGGTAATAAATTCTAGTATGTAATAAGGGAAGCCGTTAGTCAACAAAATGTCACTATTAACCCGAAAAACTCGCTGGACATGTTTACATGTCCAAGACTTTATCTCGTATTTCCGGCCAAACTAGAAAGAAACACTTGTGGATATACAATTTAAAAAGTTCGAACCTTTAAGTAGAGAAATTAGGCAACAGATTATGAAAATGTCAAGTAGAACACAAGGAAATATATTTTTGAAAAGAGCTCTCGATATTCAGTGTTTCAAATTACAGCTTTGATTGCCGATATGTAGCATTATTCGTCAACCCTATGTATTACACATACTTATGCGGCTACGCGCTTGCTTGTGTGCGTGTTGGCGGTGTATATGAAGACTGGCATTTTGCTTGCAAATTCGTACATTAAATATTTCTCAGCTTCTTCATCTACTTCGATTTATTTTAGCTAGAATGCGACGAGTTTAGTTTAAGTCTTGATGTATTTGGGATAACTAATATATATTTCACGTAATTCTCCATTTTTACTGTTGAAATTAATCTATTTTTAGTCATTGTGAGCGTTTTAACAGATCAATTGATTGAAAATAAATTCGTGCAAAAACGGCTCGCACTGTAAGGGTTAAACCACAGGAACCTTTTCACTTAACCTGTTCGCCAAATCCATCAAATTTATTATTTTAATCAATATTATTTAGGCGACCCTTAGCTATAACCCAGTTTTGGACATTCGGAAGTGTGTTAAATGCGTTTCCAGTTATTTGTATCTATATCAGCTGTTTTCAGAAATTGATCTGCTCAAATTTCATCATTACAATCAATATACAAACAGGAATTTTTGTCATAGATATAAATATAGATTAACTGATAACATTCAAAGCCATCAAAAAGTTAAGTCAAGTCGAAAGCATTCAGCTTATCTAAGTTTACTACTTGCAGTAATAAAATTAAATACACACATTGTAATGTAAACAAATTGGTTTTAATAAATCAATTAAAATTACGTCATCTGTTTTAATAGTATGATTTATTTTTCAATGAACTTGGCAGATGCTGTTTTAATTAAAAATATTTTTACTTCCGTATATATGCGAAGGCATATATATATATAATATTATTCAGTGTTTCTCAATCCTGTGACTCACGGTTGTACTCAGTCAAGTGTGATTTATTAAATGAAGAGGTGGATAAAGGTGATATGTTACAATTTAAAAAAGTCTGTTTTATGTGTGGAAGAAGGTGCTATGTACTCACCTTCTTGTGGACATAACTCCTTCATCCACTTGTATCTTGAAACAATGCTTTAAAAAGAGACACAAAAATACAATGAGAATTGTAATTGAACTATTCAGAAATAAGGGAGCGTCATTCCTTTCAATGATCATGTCAATGGCCTAGTTCCATAGTGATTCAACTAGAAATTGGTAGTTTTGAGATATGGCCGATCAAAGATCTTTTTGACTCATCTAAACTGACTCATAAAAAGTGTTGGCTTATTGTTTGTATTGCTTTTTTATTCAAATAGGTGAGTCAATAGTTTATAGTTTTAGGATTAAAAGTTGTTTCTTTATGGAACGTCATGATTCAAAAAAAATATATTTGCACAATACGATGTTTATATATATGTATGTATGTGGAAGTGAGAAATTATTTAATTTTGCTGTTTTCCATATGCGAATATCTGCCTTTTGAGAGAAAACCTGTACATTTTACAAGCTGTACTTTTGTGGAACTGTAGAAGAGCGGTGTTCAAATATAATGGCCAACTTAACTCAAAACATCAAATTTTTGACTTATCGTCCTATGGAACTGGGCCATCGATATATCCACTCTATACATGAAGCATTTGGACACCATGCTTCACTAAGCTTTCTATTAGTTTCCTTAAAACTCACAGAACACACCCTACGGATAGTAGACAATGGTCATCCAGGATGCCTGAATCTCAACGGTAGAAATAAGAGACATATGAAATTCAGATCTCTGGTAGCATCTGCAGCATTTTCACAACCAGTTCCAACGTATCCCCATGACCACTGACATAACTTATCTATGAATTAAGCCGTCTTTGGTTAACACATTCACTGCATATAAAATATCTCATGCGAACACAGTACCTGAAAATTCGTGAATATTTGAACCCCTATAACTTTGTTCTAAAGGAAAAATTATTATCAATTTAATCTCCCTAGACTAGCTTATTCCTTCCTTTCCCCAAAAAACATGGCCTTAGCGAAGTATCGTAACCAGATGATATCAATCAAGTGCTTAACATTCCATGCCGAATTCACTAAAGGCGCATTCAAACCGCACACTTATTTTGCATTTATAAATATTAATTTTCAACAAAATATTATTTTCTTACCTTTTGCATGTTTTTTTTGCGGCCGAAATAAACGTTTTTCCAAAAATAATAATTTATTCACCATACGAATTCTGTTAACACGTGTGTAAATGAGCCTCTGTATGAGCGTATTATAAAATACGATACACACAACCGATCAACAGGAATTATCGATATAAACTAAAGTGTGTTTAGTCACGCAGATCATATTTCTCTGCCACTCGCACTCCAGGTAAAAGTTCAAAATCCTACGTATCTTTCAAATGTTAGACAATGCCCCATTACTCTACTTTCTGACATTTACAAGTGTAAATCAGGGATCGAAAAATATTTCATTCGAGAAGCGCTGGCCTCTCGGTAAGTGAGTGTGCATGCAATTATTATTATCCACTGATGTATCTAATCTAGGTCGAAAATCTCCATAAATTTATTTACTCCAGCGAATTTGATTCACGCTACATGCACGCTTAGTACTCTGTTATCTTTGGCATTCAATGATAATTCAATTGAATGACAATTTCATGATACAATGTCTTGACGGTACTGTAAACCATTCTTCTCTTTATGATCATCCAATCCTCGGGAAAATATTTACCGACAATGTGTTGGGAGAGTAGAAATAAATAAGCCACCGCCGGATTAATTTTTTGCCAATAGTTCTCGCATAAATCGTTTTCCCGCATTTATCGTTCATTGTTTATAGTCCCCTCAAACACCCATAAGAACAGTGTTAAATAATCCCGCATTAACCGTTCCCCGATTTATCGATTTCCTCGATCTATCGTCTAAATATTACGGTTCCGTCACAAATATTATCCCGATTGACTGTTTTTGTAGAATATTTCTCATTTCGCTCACGTTTTACCCCATCCAACCAGTTTGTAAAACAAACATCGAGTGCAAGCTTTGTAGAATTTTTTGTGATTCATGGTCATAATGTTTCGTCTTATGACCGTTTGCACCTGTGTACATACAGTCTTCGGTCGCATCCGTCGCCGAGTATGTACAGGTCAGTCAGCGTGCAGTGTTGCCTCGCTCGCATCTGGTATCGCGAAATTTAAAGAAAATAATTCAATACCAGGAGATCCAGGAGATACATTCATTTTTCTGTTGTTTACGCGAGTTTTAGGGGTATTTTTTAAAATTGAAATGCCAAACTACAAAGAGGAAACATACTATTAAAAATGTTTTATAATAACACATTTTTAACGTTTTTTTTTAAACCGTTTAAAAAAAACGTAAAATTAACGTAGAACTTTACTCGCTTTAAAACACTTGAATACTTTCAAATTAAACTCTGATATTTATTGGCGTGCCTATTTCATAATGACACGGGCCATCTGGCTTCTGTTATGTTATATTTTTGAACGCACGGCAAGGCAGACTTATTTTTACAATTCCGTTTATTGTTACGTGAAAAATAGCACACGTGTGCCCAATACCACAGTATCCATCTGATTGTCATTGTGAGGGTATTCCCGATATAAAAATGCTGCAGACAATATCTTTTATGATGAATATTATGTTTGTGATAATTCTTCATTAACGATGGGAAATAAATATTAACTAATATGAAACTATACGTTAAGGTTATACTAACATAACTGTTCGTAAGCATGGATATTTGTGATGTCTAAAATTCCCTCCCACCCATCCGATTCCAAAAACGGGGCGTAGTGACAGCGATTAGCTTACCACAATGTCCTGTCCTAGTCCTTTATCTATCTCCTGTCCTTACCCTCCTCAAAAAAGGAGAGGTTGCGCAACCGAGTGATAAACAATTATCGTAGAAAGACTTCCTGTTCCCTCCTTCCTCCACATTTGGGGTAGAATGCTTCGTTAAAGTTTGGAGAAATTGACAAGAAATTCAATTCGTCTTTTATTGTGTTTTACCTTTTGCTTCTATCGAAATATAAATTTTTCAAAACTTAACACATATAACCTTGTAAACTAGTCAAATTTTGTTTTACATGCGAATTCAATTTCAGTTTACTTATTCCTTTCTTTCGTTTTATGTTCACAGCCAACAAGAGCTTCTGTCTGTTCTCCGCGCGTACTCCGTGCTGAATCCGAAAGTGGGCTACTTCCAAGCCCAGGCGCCGGTGGCCGCCTTCCTCCTGATGCACATGCCCGCCGTCCAGGCCTTCTGGTGCCTCGTCAGCATCTCCGACAAGTACTTGGCCGGGTACTACAATCCCGGCTTGGAGGTTAGCTTTTATTTGACATGTCTATATCGATCGAGTCAGAGGACCCCGATGAACAGCTTTCAGTATTTCAGTTGATTTATTTATGTGTCAAAATGCATAGGTGCCTGTGATGTTTTCATTCCTTCCCAACAAACCTCTATATCAGCGGCTCCATACCTTTTTCGACTTGCGTACACCTTGGCAACTCATTTCGCTAGAAATTAGCCTTTTCCGTATTTATCGTTTTTTCACTTGAAAATCAGGGTTCCACTGTACTACTAATTGAATTATTTTTATTTTAGAGTATTCAAAAATTTATATTTATTGCACAAGAATGTATGATGGATTTTTTAATATGTAGCATAGCGCCATCTATTATTTACAGTGAAAAGGTGATAAATGGATGTTATAAAATATAATAATATATTTTAAAATTAGCTAGCGACATCTATATGTAATTATCTCACGCTATTTATTCTAAATTATATTTTGCATCTTAATTTCATTGTGAAATCAATTGTTGAAAATATTTTTTTTTCACAGGTTCTACAGCGTGATGGCGACATTCTATTCGCTCTACTGTGCAAGACCGCTCCGTCCGTCCACCGCCACTTGGCACGCCACCGTGTCGAGCCTGCCCTCTACGCCACAGAGTGGTTCCTCTGCGCCCTGACCAGAACTCTACCGTGGGACTGCCTTCTCCGATTATGGGATTGCTTCCTTTGCGAAGGCGTGAAGGTGACGATGCACTTTTAATGTTGCAAAATAGAACATAAAATGTTTACAATAATTTTTTTAAATGAAACATTTAAATCTTTTTCGCAGGTCCTATTCAAGGCGTCCCTGGTAATACTGCAGGGCGCGTTGGGTCCCTCGAAGATTCGCAAGAAAGCCAACGGCCTCTGCGAGACCGTGGAGATCCTCAGGCACCCTCCGGCAGCAATCCTCTGCGAGGAGTACCTCATTCCCAGAATGGATCGCCTCGCCCTCACCGAGGAAGACTTTGAGTTTGAGCACCAGCGGCAGACTGCGAAACGAAAGGCGGCGGCCAAGAGATAACCTCAGCCGGATGCCGGATCTTCCAGCGGCAAACGTGTGTAATCTTTTTCGTCGCCATTGCCAAGTTAGCTTTTTATTGCAGAGTTCACGGAAAATGCAATGTAAATCAACTAATGATTCTTATATTCTGTTCAGCGATAGTTTTTAGACGTTTTCCTTCCATGCATCCCAAATCTATCTTGCCTTAAGTGAATATATATTGACTGAGTTGTCATTTACTTGACAGAACTCATCATCAAGGCAGGGTAGAAATGTTATTAATTCTTTAAGAATTAACAAGTAGTTACCCAATCTCAATCTTTGGTACTCAACATTCTAACCGCCACCATCCATTACGGATTTATTCGGCGCATCCCGTAACACAGTAATGTTCAGCACTTTCAAACGATTTCCAGGAGTGTTTTAGGAGCAATCACCCAAAACCTGGTTTCTATGCACTAAAGTGCACTGAAATAAATACAGTTGGAAAGCATATACGATGAGTTAATACAACCCAAGATCTTACGACAAGATAGAATTTGCCTTTTTTTTTACAGTAAATATCAGTGTGCAATGGAGAAGGGTAATTATTCTTGAAAAGTGTCGAATTTAGACATAACTCCTTTTCCTTTTTCTAATAAACAAAAGTCATACTGTATTCCAGCAGAATTATGAAAGCCTTACTTTCAACATAGTTCTTTACGCCAAAGCATATTATTGCACTCTGCCTGCAACAAAGTTCTATCTGCCGAAACGAATAGGACTCTTTCGATACAATTTGTTTATTAAATGCAAAAGTTCAAAACGGAAATATAATCTCGAATATCAGGTTGAAAAAGGTTTCTGGCATTATTTTTGCCTTAAATGTGATATCGTCGCATGCAATATTGAATGTTGAATGAGACATTTTCATGTTGGCTGACGTTGGATCGTACCGTTGTGATAATAGAACTAGTACCTATTATCACCTATCTGTTGTGAATATCTGCCGTGAAAATAAATCACAATTTCAAAACAGTTGATACGATATTCATTGTATTTTGTTATATTACTGTCATTGTATGTATATAGTTTACTTAACTACTTGTTCGTTACATTTTGGGCGGCTATCTTTACAACAAAATGGCCGAATATTCCATTACATTATGCAGGTTATGTTTTTTAAATGTTTGGTATTATATGGTATTACTTCTGTCAAATTATCAATTTACAGTGATTGTTAATTTAAAAAAACAAAATTGAATTGTTCAGATTTTGTACTTTTCCATGTATTTCGTCACTATCGACCAGGGTTTCCCATCTTCAGGCATTCGAGCACACAAATGAACTCGAACTGACAGTTAACATCACAATATCTTGTATATAAGCGATGTAAATAGGACAAATCTTATCACTAAGTCTAGAAACTAGAATGGCATCTGGATTGATCACAGCAATGGCCCCCAATGTCAGTTGGGAAAACAAACGCGTTATGGGTGGAATGGAGGGTTTTAAATGCAATTCGAAGAACTACCTACTTATTCCAAACTAATGAGCCATGTCAGGGTAACCATGGAATGATGTATTAATATAGGAATTTCATTATTTTGATTGTTAATTTATGTTTATTTTTTACGAACTCATCTCACGTAAAGGATACAATAGAGGGGTGTTTGGTGCTGTTCAAACTGTTTGCTGTCTGTCAGTTCGAGTTCATTTGTGTGCTCGAATGCCGAAAGGCGAAACCCGGGTCGTTTGTGACAAAATACATAGAAATTCCATCAAGCACCCTCAGTCGATATCTTAAATTAGTGGATTTGTCATGTTTTTGACATCCCAATTTATCAAATCGTATGATGTTAAAACAATCTGATTTTAGTTTTATATTCTTTGCATAATATTATTATGATATTGTCTATTACCATTTAATTTTTAGCATCGTAGTGCATAAGTGAACGTGCATTATTTTATTTTAAGAATTCGTTACTGTATAAACAAAAACCTTATTGTTATATACGCAACTCTTTGGTTTTAAATGTTAGAAATATCAATTTTTTACTTTACTTCTCACACTGTTCATACTATTTACCCTGGTGTAAGACTAGTACAACGGTCTGTTCATAATTGCTCATATTAATTACCTACCTACATTTAATACCATAATGAAATGGTATTTAGTATTTCGAATTTGTGTCAAAACTGAAGTATTATTAATAAACTCGGAACACTTTATTTTTATTTCAATGTTGCCATTATGTTTGATTGGCATCTTTTATTTTGCTCTTTTTTTGTTTTAATTAAGTGTCTATGGTAGGAATCAATTGAATATAATCTATTCCATTTTGATTTTGAACAATGAAGCAGGTATAAGAATATATAAAAAAAAGACTGTGTGTTGTACGTAGAAAATTGATAGATACATAAATTTAGGGAGTTTATTTAGTCAATTATGAACATGTCTAAATAGCAGTAAATGAATAACTATTCATTTCTCATTTTTTTTTTAATTTGTATTATAAATTGAAAACATTCTAATTTTGATTTTCTTTTTTTTTTCCATGCAATTTTTTTTTAAGATATAAATAAATTACATGTAAGATGTGGATACTCGATAACGCAAATTCAATAGCCATAAATTATTTACATGCGAAGGGGCCAAACATAGCGATTATTTCATTTAGTCACTAATAAAGTGTTGTAGAGGTCTTTAGGTACATAGGCAATATTCACTTAGAAAGGGCATATGTGAAATCCATGGTAAATACTCTGTGGCTCGCGAGTCTTCTTGCTTCCGCCCAAGCCATGCAAGCACGTACACTACCGTCATTTGTATATTTACGACAGGATTATTTGTGTGCGGCCTTTTTAGAGAATCAATTATTTTTTATAAATAATTTAAAATTAAAATCAATTCTTAATGTGGCTCTTCTGCCAAAAAAAATCGTCCAACTTGTAACTTCTTTATTAACCAATCCAAATTCAGTATTCATGTCTTACATTTCTCTTATATTTATCGTATTTGATTGCTATGGGTACCTTCTACATTTAAAAATAAAATCTATATTTTTTTACTTTATTTAAGTGAAGTATTGTTATTATAATAACTCGTAAGTTAATTATTTATTTAATTTCGTTTAGTTTTCAATAAAAAATGGTTATTTGCAATTAGAATAGTAACTAACTGTCCACTTTCACAATGTAAGTCACATTATTCGACAGGTATATAAAATAAGTAAAATAGCGAAAAGTAATTAAACGCGATAGCAATTATTGTTAAATGTAAATTAGATATGATAATATTTTGATATATGATACTATTGAAAACCTCACACGTATTTCCTAATGCGTATTTTATATCTAAGTTAGGTCACATTTCGCGATTGATTGTTAACGATGTGAAATCATTGTCGTACAACAGAAAATGATTAACTCCAGTATTTCACGTAACTTAATCAATTTTACCTGTTGTAAATTTTTATAGATTTAATAACAAAAACATTTATAAAAGTATTCAACATTTGTGGTGGTGTAGTTTCTTACCGTACTGATATGAGCAATATTACCGCGTGAAATTTTACTGGTAAAATTGACTAACTACTTTTTGGTGGTAATCCTCGCTACATAATGTCGCTTGTGTTTTCTCCAAAAGATATTTACTGCGAAAATATGTATGCAGTCAGTTTCTATTGAAATAAACTTGTAAAATTTGAATGGCAGTTAATTCATTTTTCTTGTATGGCAATGATTAGTGATACTGTGGCGAATGGATACACCCAATTACTATTAACTGGTATAACCATTTGTCCGACATTACGCATGTATGGTTATTTTTTTTGTGTAGTCATTAAATGTATTATGTACATACAAAAGTTAGTAAAGCATAAATTTGAAGAGTCAGGATAGCATATTACTTTGATATCCACTCGGCCGTTCGCAAATCGCTGTCGGATGAGGGCCTCTCCGGACACTGTTTCTGTACCTTTAAAATAATCACAGAAGAATGAATCGGTGTGTTGTTTTGCCTTACTGTTACCCAATGAAAATGACCGAATAATGGAAGAGTGTTACTTGGGGAGTTTTTAATGTGGCAGTTGACTGAGAATGGTTGGTAATAAAGTCATTATATTGGTGATAGTATTTAAAATCACAGTATTTCGCTTTACTTAAATGAAATCTACTAGAAAAATTTTAGATCAGTGTAAAGGAAAAATTCATCAAGTGCTTTTTTCTATTTTCACAAGACGGTATTGAAAATTTTTGTCGCTGTATGTTCATATAATAAAAGTTATGAATGATTCTCTCCTGTTTGTTCATTTATTTGGACAAAAAGAATAATTTGTCCACGAGTGCGCTTAATGATTTTTACCTTTAAACTGTCAAAATTGTGTTGTATCTGCCTTAGGATTTGAAAGACTTCGTCCAGAATTCCTTAAAGATATGCAATAATAATAATTGGTGAAACTTTTTCTACATGTTGGTATTTCCATGTTGATAACATGAAAGAAATGATAACATAAAACGGCAGTGTGCAATTGGGTGTCGACTGAAAACGGTGTAATTATTGTTAAATTGGCAACATTTAAAATTAAGAATGTAGTGTTCTTTTTTTCGAAACAAATATGAACGTAGCCCCTAAACGAGAACGGCTCTAGCCACGTGGTGTAAGCATATCTAAGTAGCGTAAGATTAAATTAATATATTATTATTTCATTTATTAAAAAAAAAAGAATTTCTTCATTCCAATTTTTTACGTTTTTTCTCTAATACCCCTATCGAGATATTAAAATTTTCCGTCATATGGGGAGTAGTTTCATAGACAATTATTGTTCGTTTTTTCACAGTTTTAAAAATCAGAACACAGAGTATTCTTTTGTTTTTCACAGATTTAAAAATATACCATTTCCTAAATCAAGTGATGTGACGGTTTAATAATACAGAACCATGCTTCCTTAGTGTGAAAGAAATTGTACCTACAACAAATGCCTTCATATTTAAATCTACGGGTATGTATTTAAGTATTTTTGTTTGAACGTTTTTTTTCGCACATTTTGTAAACCATACACGCTTTTATAAACTATACACGCCATATTTATTCTCCATGTCAGAAGTCACTTATAGAACATTAAACTGTAAGATATAGTATTTATCATGAATGTACAAAAAAAACTGGTTAACTTCATAAATAACTAACGCTCTGAACTTTTTGTGATTGTGTTTTGGTCATTTTAAAGTATTGATGTACAAGAACTTTTCTCCCCCTAGAGTGAACGTCTACGAACTAATAACTGAAATAATTTTTTAATCTCTTGATATATTTGTGATTTTTTTACTGGCCTAAAATTCAACAGGCAACCGAAATTGATTAATTTGATACACATCAACGGTATAGTCGCAGAAGGCGTTACGTCGAAAAACTTTATTTTTAGATAATCGGCTTCATGAAAAGAAAATCATGAAATTTAAGTCTCTCTATTTAAATACGTTAACCATTGTTAATTAAACTAACCACTTTATGAGATTCGTTAATTTGTTAAATATTAGTAATTACTTTTTTAAAGTAATATTGTTTATAGTTTTTTTTACCACTAATAACTGTGAACGAAATTGACTTAATTCATATTGATTTCTTCTAATTACGTAAAAAAATACATCGAATATGGCCGAGCTTGTCTTTTTTCAGACTTTAGACCATCCTAAAATCAATCGTGTTGCATTCATAATTCAAAACAGCCGATTTTCGACATATCGCCTTCTGACACTATCCCAACGATATATAACCTAAACAATTGGACCGCATCCATTTTGTGATAGTGCAGGTATAAATTTTATGCCTCTTTATTATTTCAAATCGATATAGGGAAAGGGTGATTAATTTTACCGTCAAAAATATTCCATATCATCGCACGCACTACTGAATATTTCTTTTAGTTTTTTCCCTTTTGTATTTTAATCAAAATATTGTTAATTTACCTACCCATATTTACCTTAAAAATTTTGGTGACTTCTGATATTATAAACAGGCGAGAAATTAAGTCTCCTCAGCACTGACAACACTTTGAAAATATTTTAAATTATTCTTTTTTCAAAATCAAATATCA
Source organism: Himalopsyche phryganea (assembly GCA_022494535.1). Lineage (NCBI taxonomy): Eukaryota > Metazoa > Arthropoda > Insecta > Trichoptera > Rhyacophilidae > Himalopsyche > Himalopsyche phryganea. Next base: position 3,550,602 of record JAGVSL010000039.1, read on the forward strand.
TAGGATAGTCTGGCCGGTGTTGCCACCGTTGTAAAATTATAAGAATGTGTGTATATGTAAGAAAAAAAAAACATACTGATGATATAAGGTCCATACTAACACGAAAACTAACTATAGTATTGTATAATAATAAAATTAAATTGTCATTTTTATACAGTTGAGTGCAATTAATAGTAAAACATTATGACTGTGGAATGTGAATTGTTGTTGTGCTTCAATTATTAAATCCGCTGTTGTACAATATATATATTATATTTGATTTGCTACATCAGAAATATATTTCTTTTCATACTTTTGAGTTAAGATAGCCATTACATTTGAACACCGCTCTTCTACAGCCGCAGTTTGTAAAATGTACAGATTTTCTCTCAAAAGACAGATATTTGCATACGGAAATCATCAAAATTAAATAATTTCTCACTTCCACATACATACATGCATATCGAAATATCGTATTGTGGAAATAAATTTTTGTGAATCGTGCCGTTCCATAGAGAAACAACCTGTAATCCTAAAACTATAAACTATTGACCACCTATTTGAATAAAAAATTAATACAAATAATAGGCCATCACTTTTTACATGAGTCAGTTTAGATGAGTCGAAACTCTGATCGACCATATCTCAAAACTAACAATTTCTAGTTGTGTCACTGTGGAACTGGGTCATCGATTTAGTCGCGTATACAAATGTTCCTAATCGTACGCTTTAAATATGGATAAACAGAATAAACGCTGGAAAAAAAATTTGAAGACATACGTAGCCGAAAACCTTACATTATTAAGTAGCGAATGCCCAACTTTTACTCCTCTCCTAGCCACTTTTAAGGTGTTAACTGTCAATTCTTGGTGGAAAGACATTATATTTTAAAAAATAAAACAATTCTTTGTACTTCTTCCACATATTTTATGTGGAATAATGTCAAATATGTGGAAGTAGTACAAAGGAATTGTGTTTTATTTTTTAAAATAAATCATCTCCTAGCCTCATTATTCTATCCTTACCGTGTTCGAGAAAGAGGTTGAGCAGCTGACTAAAAACCAGTTCTGTTGTAATGTGTCACGAGGAGTCCATTTCCTCCAGATAGAAAAATAAACATACATATATATTGTACAATACTGGTCGTAAGTAGCTAAAATGTTGATTAACTATTGGGCTAGGTATTAAGCTTAACAGGAATGGTTAAAATGCCTCGAATATGTTACGTATGTTACATTCAAAATTGCTAATATATTATTGTCGTATTCAAAAAATCATTGATGTTAATTAATTTCTCTTGTAATAGTATTATCATTTGCCAAGTCTTGTACTTTGTGACTTCTGCTTGTTTTCTATTGATATTAAGGTTTGTCAATTTCCAATTATCATTTTTAGATACAAGATCTCTTTCGATTGTGCCACACTAATAAGACGTAGATGTCTGACTGTCAATCTCTCAGCGATTGCCGAAGTTCTGGCAAAAAAAATGTGTGAAAACGGAATTAATTACGTACCTTTTCGTCAGAACTGTCGTGATTCTGAAAAAACTATCAACTATATCACATTTTTGTGGAACTTTACATACAGGTTTTCCTCAACTTATGACCGAGATACGTTCCTGAACTTTGATTGTAAGTCGAATCCGTCGAAAGTCGAATTCCATACATAATATTAAAATGAAATATTGTTCGGTTCAGATCAGCTTTAGCGGCGTCAATTTCATTTGTTAAAGCTACTGCAACCAAAAATGGTACGGATACATTTTAACACATTAGAGCGCGCTTTTCAAGTCTTATATTGTAGCTGTCAAATGACAGTCACAATACTATCGCAAATTGGCGTCCTCGAAAATAAAATACATCATCCACCCTTTGTTGTTGAGGTGGTAATGTAAAAGTTAAATTTTGTATTTTTTTTAAATTTTTGGTCGTAAGCGTGAATCGTCGTAAATCGAACCGTCGTAAGTCGAGGACTGCCTGTACTTTTTAACCAATTGTAATTACCAGTTGACAATCAAAATGTTTCATTTGCAATATACTCTTTGATAGTGGCGTTCCTGTACATTTTAGTTTATTTAAAACCAAGGCACTTACATCAGTTAAAGTCCGTTTTGTTTGTTCTCTCACAGATAACCCCTTTAACGTGATTTCAATGGAAGAATATATTAACCGCTATCGAATATTTTCCTGCAGAGAGTTGTTAACTTTTTTTTAATTTACCTCGTCAAACATGAGAGTCGTACGTCTTTCTAAAGTGGCCGATTACACCAGTTTTATTGAGTTAACGTTTCATTAGACTTCCTCCTGAGAGGTAATATGAATGCAAAGAGCAAAGCGATTGTCTATGGCTGCACCTGTGTCAAATGCGTCCACGCAATGTGCATATATGCCAAGAATTTTTTGAATTTTCACTCTAATGGAGGGGTCAATATGCTTTGGCATATATACATACAGTGTGAAAGACTATGTCCATTTCCCACTTTGCAAAGAGTCTAATAAAACGTTTAGTCTTATCAATATTTTGTTTTATAATAATTGTATTGTAATCTACATTCCTTTGAATCATCGAAGGTTACTTTTTGTACCTTTTTTGAAATACTTGTAACAATTATTGTAGTTGTCTCGTAACACTGTTATAAACTTGTCTGTTGAAAGGTAAAACTCATCAAGTGACATGATTGTGTGTATTTGAACACGTTTTTACTCAGTATAATAGACAAAAAGATATAACCCAGACTACTACTGGAATTTGAATATGATATTTATCAAAAAGAGCGGTAGATATTAATCGATTTTCCTTGAATTAAAAGAATCATCCCAGTTCTATAGATGTACCAATTCAACTTGGCCGCTAATGAGGGCGCCACGGGAATGTTGCCATACTCAACCACAAGTGAAATTTCAATAGATTCCAAAACTGATATTTCAGCGACAGTTGTTAAAAGTAGACATGCATTTTTGAAAAATATTTATTTTGCATAAAATGACAATTGGGGAAATTTATTCTAGACTGACAATTCTAGTTCAAAATCTTGCGGCGGCCAAGTAATGCTGGTAATACCATAAAACAATGAAAATTGTTACCAGTTGTACATACCAAAATGTTCCTTCTATTGTGTGGCGAAACTCACAAATTCAATTATATTCAAATTGTACAACTAGATACACTGGCATTCATAGTTCACAATTGAATAGTGGGCGATATGTCTTTTCCTCTCCATATTACCAATTCAATAAATTTATTGTGCACGCACTTAATGAGTTATACCTTTTAACCGGTTTTATGTTCGACATATTATATTCACTTATTTAATTATGCATTATCGATCATTTTATACAATGTTATTATTCTTGTTTGTTATATAAATTAATCTGCATTGTATCTAGATAAATTGCAATTCAAACAACACTACTCTCGAGCGGAAAAATTATAAAAATCTTTTGCATTTTTGTATTTTGATATCTTAGTAAATTTCAACTGTAATGATGAGTATTAATTTACAATATCCAAATGTGCTTGCAAAACTATAGTGTCCTAATAATATTGCCAAAATCTTGATTGAACTTTTGACTGTTACACGGTGTGAGCACCAGTACAATTTCATCATTCATTACATTTTTCCATCAATATTTGAGGACCTAATTTTTGTATTCTAATTCTATATCATGGGCTAATTATTTTAAATAGCTCCTCGGTTAAATACCGAAACACTGACAGAATTTGCATAATCTGTTATTTAGAAGCTATTTTATCTCACTTGAAAATTGTTTTATTTTCTACAGCTGAATGGCTTTGAGTTACTTTTAACTAATAATCTTGACAATATTTCAATGCAAAATGAGATACTTCCCTAAAATTATAAAAGTTGTATTTCTACAATATCTACAATGTTAAAACGATTTGCAATTTATCCAGATTAAATTCCCATGTACCTCTGCCGAGTTGTACAGAGAATATTTTTAATAATTCGCTAATTTAGAGGTGAAAGTTGCACCAAATCCGCTGTGTAACAATCATAACGCATGCTTAATGATAAAGTGACCCAACTAAAGAAATGCAGTTTTAGGGAGATGCATAAAAACAAGCTTACATTTGAGGCTACGCTCAATTGATCGCTTATAATGACATGTTGTCTCGTTTGAAGGATAGCCAGAAAGAAAGATCATTGTAGCATGACTCAGTTTTGGAGTGGAAAAACTGTATAGCTCAATTGTCGAATGAGTGTGACAACGATCTTTCAATCTTTTCTTTCTGGGATCAGCGATTTTTATTAATTGTTTCCTTGTATTCTTTTTTATAGCATACGAAACTCTTTAATACGATGATATTTCTTTCCGCCTGCCCTCCATTTTAGATTGAATTGTGGTGTTGTAAATAAAGTCGGCTTATTATCAGAGTTAGATCACTTTATTATTAAATATACAATATGTATCCACAGTTGTGCTCATTAATAAACTTTAAAAACAGAACACTTAACATGTCTTTACTAAGAAGATATTACATCTTTCCACTTTTTCTGGGTGGTTTTCAGTTGAATGTGTTAATTTGTTAGTTGCACATTGCTAATTTTCACCGCTTTATTTACGAGCATTCTGTTTCGGAAACGTGTTTATCTGCATCTCTTCATCTTCCTATAAAATGAAATTTCTCCGTATGCCAAATATTTTTATTGATGTTTCTCCAAATGATATGTTTATCTCGTGTGTCCCTAGTAGATAGGTAGCTAGCTAAAAACTTATGTTCAATTGTAAGTTGTTTAGGTAAATATTTTATATGTTATATTATATTGTTCAGCTTTTCATGAAACGTGCATACAACTGACCATCTTTTGATTTTACCGAGGTGCTCTGAATAAAATTTTGCCGTTTAAGGTGCCGTATTATAAAATAATATTAACTTGATTGGTGTATGAAACAACAGTCAGAATTCAGTCATGGATTCCTTTTTCGTAAACAGCATATCGAACGTATACTGACAGACCGTGTCAAATCAGTTAACTGACGGTTTTCTGTTCTAAATGTGTGCAGTTTAACACTACGTAGTGATGGAACACATGAAGTCATACGATATAATAGCTTTGAAATAAAACAGTATATTGTTATTTTATTATTCTGGCAAAAAGCGTGATATGACTATAACTCATCGATACCAAATGAAACTGATTAGGACTCCTAAAAACATTGACCAATTAACTACAGGACTATCCAATGTCATATTTGTAATCTATACATACTAGAAATCTGCACGGGCCGAGTCCGAGTCTCAATATCACACTTGTTATCCGAACCTGACTCAAACACCAGATTTATTTTTACAAAATAGAACATCAGACTTTTAGTCATTATAGAAATTGATTCATACTTTTCAAACAATATATGTTATTGTTTCCACATTTCCAATGCTATTCGTAACACATGTGAAATAAATTATATAAGTTATGAATAGTATTGCCTTGTGGCTGACTCGTGACCCGAACATAGTTCGAAATATTTTCCTGGTTCGAGCCCAAATCTGAATTCTCTTTACCCGCCTGACAGCCCATGCAGACCTCTAATATATACACACGCTTTGTTAATTATGGGTGTCGTCTGTCAACTGTGATTTCTGTTGTCTTGCCAGACCTCCGCCACGCTCCCATTTTTTCAATTTAATTATTTTAAATACGGCACCTTAAATATACACTTTATTTTATATGATTATACACTTGATACATTTCCTACAAAGCTGTCTTTTTTCCAAGTAGGTATGAATTGTTGTTAAAGAAAGCACTAATTTTTTGTACATCACAATAGAGAAATTTGATAATATATAATTAATAATGTATTCTGTAAGTCTGAACCGCTCGCGTACTATTTCAATATTTAGATGAAGAAGAAATCGTACAAAGTGTTGATTGCAATCAAATACTATTATTCCCTTCCAAAGGTGCTAACATAACATGAAAGGCAATGTTCTCTAAATGTAAGGAAAATGTTTTCTTTTTGTCTATATACCATTGCGAAAACATCAATGGGATTATCATTATTACAATAAAACTGCTAAAAGTAATTGGGTAATTTAAAATCTGAGGTTTTACTACTGTGCAATTAAAAATCACGAAAATAATGGCGAGGTAATTCTTCGCTTCACAGATTAACTCTACCAATCTATTGTATGGCCTTAAGAATTTTTTTACAAATTTGCTTATTGAAACAGATGAATGAGATTCTTTGACACTTACAGTCTCACATATTTACGAGGCCTGATCGAAAAAACGTTAATATTTTATATTTATTGTAATTTATTATTATCAAGAGTCGTTCTTTTGTATAATCTTCCTATTGGTGGTTTATTCATACATTTATTCGAAATCGAAAAATCTAAGAAACTGATCGACTTGTTTCACTATTATGTTTTTTGTACCATGTGAAACGTAAGTGATGTCAATCTGAATTAATAATTCATCGCCATCGCTATCTTTCATTAACCCGTCGTTCTACCCATCAGCAGAACATAATTGTCATATCGAATGTGTTTTGGCCAATTGATGTAACCCTCAAAAAATACGAAAACGAATTGTTAATGATTGGATCTTATTTTAAAGATGACAGAGCAGATCTCGGCCGAATGATGAAAATTAGAAAAATAAATTGACCACTTTTTGGAAGGGAAACATCATTTTACATTGGTTTTAGGTTTAAAAACACTTGATGTAAACCTCTATTATATCGACAATCCCTACGTATAATTCCGTATCTACAAACATGAGAATTTACAGGAGTTCATTTCAAAGATTCATAACGCAACTCGCCATATGTTTTTACTCTCTCCTGAACAATTTCAATTTTGAGGGTTACTTACATAAATTTTCCAAAACACCGTCAATGTGACCAAATTCAGAAGAACATCTCTTGTACAATTATTGATAGTTCAACCATGTTAAGCGATCTACATGCTGTCTTAATGCTCTTACTTGCAATCATCGGGTGTCGACCACAAATAACAGTTTTTACTTAGTTACTTTTAGCAGTATCCAAAGTTGTAATATTTCAAAAACATATCTATCAAGTCTTTTATGTATAAAATTGTGTTGCTTAATATTATTATTGCGTTGTTTATATTTATTTTTAGCTGCTATTTTTTTAGTTTTAATATTGTTCACTGCAAAAATAATTATTGTAAAATTTTCGCAACTGTTGATCAAATATGAGATGTTGATTTCTGTCCTAGAAATTTCAATTACTGTTTCAGACGAAGTTTTAGTTATGTTGAATAATTGTTGCTTATTTACTTTATAGACGTCAAAATTGAATGGAAATTAATAATAAAATATCAAAATACCTTACACAAAGTTCTGTAAGTGCACATAAAAGATTCTATCATCAAAGACACATTTTCTCTAATAAAATTCAAAGAGTCTTTCTCTCTTATGAAAGCTGTTTTGTATATCGTGAGTATAGTGACAGAAGGCGCTTAGTAAAAAAAAACCTTGTTTTGAGATAATTGAATTTAAAGAAAATCATGATATTCGTTAATTATTTACGAATTCGATTTAATTATTAGTAATTCTTTTTTATAGTAATGTTAATGATAGATTTTCGCCAAACTAATAACTATGAACAAAATTGACTCAATTTCTTCAAAATACATGGAATATGGCTGAGCTTGTTTTTTCAGACGATAGGTAGTACTGCATTCATAACTCAAAACAGCCAATTTTCGACTTATCGCATTCTGCCGACGATATAGAGTACTTATATACGATAGGGCGTACTGATATTTCAAATATACTCTTTAGATATAATAAGCTAACAACTGGAAGAAGTATTGACAATCGTAAATACATAAAGAAAATAAGCGCCCACCCTCCCTTGATTTGCGCGGAAAATATTATTGACGTTTTAACCTCTAGTCCACCATGCCCAATTGCAGACATTCATATCACAATACCTTAGTTCCAAAATGTAACAAGTGGTAATCTGTGGTTATTTTGAATGACTGATTATTATTACTTTATATTCAAACTGTAACAATACCGAAAATTCTGTGAAAACTCCTATTAATATTAGAAAAAAATAAAACTATGTTCATAATATTATAAATATGAATATACGACAATCATAGAATTTCATTAAAATCTACAAAAATTAGATGTACAGTAGAAGATTTAACCAGTCAATGAACTCAAGAGACAGCTTTAAATAAACTACTTTTTTTATCCCTGAACCATTGTATGGTTTTGTGAGCTTCTCATACCTTTTTTTATACGATTTTTAGTAAAACGTATCTACCGCGTAAATCAAGAGATGAGGGTTTTAAAAAAATAAACGTCTAGCAGTAATTAAAACTTCAGGAATTGACATACAATTATATTAAATTAAACCAAGGTAAAATGTCTTATGTCCGACATAAATATTTATATGTTTCTAGCTCTGTAATTATTTATCACTACTAAAGTGTGGCACATATTATGAGCGCGCCTCACCATCGGATGTCGCCTTGGTCTAACTATCGTGCATCTTAGAATGGCAGTTGGGTTATGTTTATTTTTTTAAAGGTTTATCATTATTATTTATGTCTAGATAAGATCTGATAACATTATAAATGATTGTATCATTTCGATTAATATGTATTTTTTCTTTCATCTTCAACATTTCCAAGATATCTTGTATGATTTTCTTTTATTAATAAAAATATTATCTAAGTACCAAAGTTTTTTTATCGATTAACAGAGTTTTATTGAAACAGTTGGGAGTTGGTAAGTTACGAAAATTTCCGAAAAAACCGACTTTTTATGCAGTTAATAATTTTGGTAAAATCTTGTTGAATAATAAAGGTCAAATAAAATCATTGTCACAGTGTGGCATATACCACCTCTCCTGTGAAGACTGTCAAGATTCCTGTGTAGGAGACAGGTGGAGATTTGAATATTATAATTAAAGAACATAACAAAGATGTCTCAATAGTAATTTGCGAATCATTATGATCATAATTTTAATAAAAATAATAATCACTTTTAAGGTGTTAACTGTCAATTCTTGGTGGAAAGACATATTTTAAATAATAAAACAATTAATTTGTACTACTTCCACATGTTTATAATAAAAAAAAAAAATGTAGAAATACTTGATTAAATAAAAAAGGTATTAAAATGAACAGTTTAGAGTTTTTAGAAATTAATAAGACCATCAACAGTAACCTTGATTATTAGTAAATAACATTTTAAATAGGACAGGTGGCTCACCACTATTAAATTCATTTCCATACTTAGTAACACAGCCAGTGTAATAACTGAGTTATGAATTTTAATTTTATATATTAAAATATTTTATAGAAAAAAAAATGGTATTCAATTGCAATGTAACGAATTTGCACTCACCCGTGATTGAACTATGGTCACCTGTCACTACATAACCTCCAAATTCACAAATGAAATGCATTGAGTTGCAATCAAACATTGAATAATTTGACCATCTATGCACATCATTCAAGCTTGAAGGCACAGGCAAAAAATGATGAAATAAAAGAGATGTAAAATTTTTAAGTTTTTATTCATTTTCACATAGATACATATGCACAGTATCTCATATAGTATATTAATATAAGCCGCATGTAAAAATTGTCTCACTTACGAAATTCAATATTACACAGTTTGATAAATTACATATTATTATAATTTATTAATTAATAGTTGAAAGTATATTTTCCGAGCCGCGCCCGTTCCGTGGACGCCGCAGCGGACCGCCCGCACCGCGGCGGCGCCTCGCATCTCCATTTTTTTTTTCCATAACAATGTGCTATAAATTTTCAATTTACATTTTCAATGAAACCTTTTTTTTAATATTTAACACTATGCTAAATATGAAAAGATGTACTAACGAAAAACTAAGTTTTTAAATTAAACGCGGGTAATATAAAATTTTGTACATTTTGTCGCGAAGCATCTTTACATTACCTCGTTAAATATATAATACACCTCGATCTATCGTTTCCTGCGTTTGTTTAGCCGAGTCCTAAAATATATTACCATTCTTCGATGTGTAATTTTACCCTATTCATAGCTCAAAAATATACACAATTTCTTTATCTAAATACAAAGGCATCACCGTCACACCAAAGTCAGATATTTAAACAAAACAAAATGTACAGAGACAATACGACAATAACTAAATTTCCGACGCCATTTTGAGTGATATCAAAGATTCTTTTGGACCACAAAAATGAGTAAACTTTGGAGCTTTGACTTCAATATTACTTAAAAAGTGAGCATAAAAACAGATTCTGAGCAATGACGCATACATCGTGATTCAACTGTAGTACCATCAATTTGGGTAAGTTTGCCCATCAGTCTAATATTGGCCCACTACATGGAAAATGGTGCTGTTATAATACCATGATAATACTAATGTCATATGTATATTTTTTAGTTAAGCAAAGGTATTATGTAGCCCCTGGTGGTAAAGATACGAATTAATGTGCAATATAATTTGTTTTATAGTTGAATTTGTTAGCCGTCAGTTAGATAATAAAACACAATTTAAAAGCTTATCTTGAAATAAATTGGATTAGCTATACTTTCAATTTGTATTACAAATCTGTAAAACAAATGCTGTATATTTTTCCCCATCTCAATTATGTACAGAATATATGAAAGTGTGAAGAAAAGTTAGACTTGAATTTATAGTAATTACAGTGATTATTTATATCGTGGGCCAAAGTTTACATCCAAATCGGGTTTGTTTTATCTATATTTATATATCGATTGTAATACATAATAAATTTATTTATGTTGATTAAACTCCATCTTAAGACATTAGTAAATTTCTATGTAGAATAATACCACACGTAAATGCAATGGTGAATCCATAAAAATACAAAAAAAACCGTCAGAACTGGGCCAAAGGTACCTAGATTGACCGTATTTATACAAAATTTATCGATTGCTTAGGTTAACAATGTGTGAATCAACAACTGTCACAGGTGACTAAGAATCCTCGGATATTTGTGCTATTGTCACAGGTAATATTTACCGTTTGTAATTAAGAATCATTATAAAATAGTGATTAATCTACAATGGATGTTTGTTATCGATTGTATTTCCCGTTTTGTTTTGTTCATTTTCACTGGCAACCTCTTTAAACGATAGATCGAGTAGACAGTGTATTATATTATAAATATTAGTGAAAAATTACGGTCGTAAAAGGAAAACGGTTGTTTATGTAACGGAAAGTATAATACGGTTCTTCGCAAAACAAATATAACAAAAACATACATAATATAGAAACACAAAATGACAATTTTGAAAATATTACGCAGACTGTCGAATATCTAACGGACATTGATCGATATATATTTTATCTCTGTCAAAAATCGAACAATTTATTTCCTAATTTTACAATAACGCCTTCATCAAAGTATTTCAAAGACATTGTAGTACAATAAGAAACAGTGTATCATTCAGTCTTTTATGATATTTTGACAAATATTATTGAACGATCCTGATAAAAATATCCCAACACTATTATTTAAACAAAATCATATGACTGGGGTCTAATCCTAGAAGTGCCCATGTCAGATTTTGACTTAAGTATCGGAACGTACTTTTAATGGTCACTCTTTTAATAGTAGAAATCCCTGTCGATTTTAAAAGAATAAAATAAGGAAATCTATAGTCTATGTTAAAATAACGTATCGGCATATTTTACACCAAGAAATAATGCCTATTTTGACATAATCAATTCAGATGTTGGGATTTACTAGTACAAGAAGTGTATATCTCTTAACGTGGACAGTTCTAGCACAACAAATTATCACAGTATTTGGCAACAGTAACGTGAAATATATTGTTATTGAGAAATACGTCTGTACTGAACAATTGATGAATTAAATATGACATAGGCACTTGTAGCATTAAGCCCCAGATAGTCAAGAAATTTACGGTAGCTAAATCTAAAAAAGTATCTAACTCTGTTCATAAACAATACTAAATATCTGTAAAACTTCACAAATAATGTCGGAAATCTAAAAACGAATCAACAGATCAATCCATATTTTGTTAAAAACATTATTTTTCTAGCAAAGAATAATTAAAACGGAGTTAGAAACTTTACATGTAGATTTTACGACTTATATAATTTGAATCAAGTATCGGAAAAAAATTGGGCGAGGATATTTTTAACATTATTGTACAATAATTCCTTTAGATATAAGACATTCTGTATAACAATAGTAATGTATAAACGGTTTGAGATATTAGACATTCTGTATAATAAAGATTTTATACTTATAATATAAATATTCCCAGTATCTATATTATAATAATTATAGATGATTTTTTTTTTTATTTTATTGAGATTTTTTAAAAAATCTTTACATTCGATAGGTACCTATTGAGAAATGATTTTATGAAATGAAAAGCGTTACAGTCCCGTGTAATAAACTGACAAAATTATTACAATAATATATATAAATTTAGACACACACAGAAGCCGCCATTTTAAACAAAAAATAACACTTAACCACGAGAGCTCGCCTTTCGCACATCCACCACTGAAGACCTAAATAATGATCAGAGGTAATTGTTCAATTCAAAACACACAAAAAAATGATTACGCAAAACGATTTTAATGATATATAAAAAAGAATAACGCAGAAAAATCAATTTTCAAAATTCTTCCTTTATTAAGGTTCATTCTATATGGACGATTATAAAATCTAAATCGCTAGAAATGTTCCTTAACCTTATTGAAGCCATCCCCCAAGTAAAAACAAGTTTTTCAGCGTATTTACTGGTAGCAAAAAATAATTATAAGAAATACAAATAAAACATTAATTATTATAAGAATGGATTTACATAGTAATTATGTATTTACTGAAAGTCGTTTATTCACTATAATATTCACACTAACACAAAGAAATCAAACGGATCACAAAGATTGGCAGAAACGACTGATTGTATATTTCGATGATGAATCACCCATTCGGATTCCGGCAGCGCACACCACAAATGCTAAAAAAATAAAAAAACCACAGGCAGCGACACCAAAGAGTTTATACTTAATATTAAAAGATGTTGCACTAAATCAGCGTTGCCAAGAGGATCCATTATCGTCGACACGTAACTTACGCTGACACGTTAAGACTTGCGACACTCGTAAAGATTGAAAAACGTACTGCGCACAGATTTCTTCAACTGACGGCAGTAGTGTAAAATTTTGCGATTCCTCTGTCCATATAGAATAAGCCTTTTTATTGTAGAGTTAACAGTATTTGGAATAAGCTTCAAGTCAGTAAAATCTGTTAGATATTATTTGTCGTGTATAAATACTAAGCGGCAATAATTATCAACGATCTTGTGCACAGATGACAACTCTAAAACATAATATTGAATAAAAGCGTATAAAGATTGCTTTGCAACTTGCGACAGTCAGACGATTAGATAAATATGATGTATAATTCTGTTGACGATTTTAACGACTCCAAAGCGAGCAAAATCAGCTGTAAAGATATGACGACACGCTCGGAAAGATCTGCAATCGATTTTAGATGATTTTTACATTGTAACAATACTCCGAGTCCGTGTATATTAAGAACAGAAAGATAAAATCGACGACTTCTTTATCAACATTCTTCGTCATGAAACATTTCTAAAAGGTTACGGTACAAAATACTATTTTATTTTTTGGGTGTAGGAAAATAGTGTTGGATATAAAATCAAGTTTGGTATACATATATCCATGGAGAACAAAATTAATTTTGAAAAAACATTTTCAGCTCGGTAGATATCTAGACAAATCGATGGCCCAGTTCCGTGGGATGATAAGTCAATAAATTTGATGTTTTGAGTTAAGTTATCCATTATATTCGAACATCGCTCTTCTACGGTTCCACAAAAGTACAGCTTGTAAAATGTACAGGTTTTCTCTCAAAAGGCAGATATTTGCATATGGAAATCAGTAAAATTAAATAATTCCTCAGTTCCATATAAACACATATTGAAATATCGTATAGCGGAAATATATTTTTGTAAATCGCGACGTTCCATAAAGAAACTACCTTTAATCCTATAAACTATTGATCACCTATTTGAATCAAAATTAATACAAGTAATAAGCCATCACTTTTTACTAGCAAGTGCAGAAAACTTTGATCAGCCATATCTTAAAACTACCAATTTCTAGCTGTATCTCTATGGAACTAGGCCATCGAAATGTATTTTTGGTGAATTTTACAATAAAATAAAAAGGATTTAATGATGAACATTGCCACATTTCACAGATCTGTTGATTTTACACTGTCCGGGCTCTAGATGATATTGCATGGTGCAAAGCAATCTCCGTATGATATCCCCCTAGCTTTGCGATAGCCAAAAAGTTCTGATATGTTGTAACAAAATCGTATTTGAGATTTGTTCAATATTATTTTTGTTTGTATAAAAACTAACTTTTGTTAAAATTTACTTGTATTATTCAGTGATTAAAAATCTGTTACAAATTCAATGAAAATAAAAGCAGCTTCATCAGTAATAAATATATTTATTTATTAAAAAAAGGAACATTGGACTCCATTTCTTTGACATATATGCCGAAGCGGCATATAAATATTCCTATCCATAGACAAACGGTAGGTGTCTATGATAAACTGACAAACAATCTTATCTTATCTGGGCGCCTGTCCGTATTCACAATTTTGGCGGGTGTTCCCCGGCGTGTTGCAATTCAATAATATATTTGACATGACAAAACGCGAGAAAAACAATATATCAATCGTACCAAATATTAATAATAATGCGTGTTGTATTATTTATAAATAACGTAAAAATTGTTACATTAGCGTTTTTATAAACAAAATAGTATTTTTAATTTACTATTCAATAAAAAACTATTCTCCGTGTCATCGAAAAGAAGTTGTTTAGAATTGTTCAATCTCCATATACGCACAAATCTACATTGATAGTTTTAGAAAATAGATTATCACCGACAGCAAACACGTCGAATCAATAAAAAGTAACGGCAACGTGAAAACCTTTTAACTCCGTTTTCTCGGAAGAATACAAATTTTATAAGTAATGTCAAATCAATTGCTGCAGACTTATAAAATTAATATATACACACAAAAGATGTAACAAAAAAATTATCCTTCAATCGAAGCAGGACTTACAATGTTTACGTTGTATCGTGAAATAGTGAAATCAAATATTCATTAATAAAAATTAAACCTTTGAAATAGGCGAGTTCACATATATATATTTTCCTGAATAAGATTCGGAGTTGAGAAGTTTACACATACCGGATTTTCGAGATTTACAAGTTTAACTTAAAACATTTAGCTTTTAAGATATAACAAAATTGTATTATCTTCATATACACAAAACGAAATCATTATGCAAACCTTTCCACAGACATACGTCAGTTGTGTTTGAGATGCCTTCGTCGAGCAGCGATTTAGAGTGACTTCAACGAAACGTGAACCGAAATAGACGAGCGAACGGACGAGAGAGTTAGATAGAGGAGTAAAGGAAAGGTGGCGGGGGTTGGGGTTTGTGTGTGGTCGGTTGATTGATAAGGTGGCGTGTTTATGCTTCCTTGCGGACGGTCTCCTCGCGCGGCCTCGCCCCCCCGAAGATCGAGGTCGCCTGCATGGTCTCGGCCAGAGAATTCATCGGTACGTCAACGGTTCGCGGGAGTAACTTCAGCTTTTGCCGACCGCTCGTGTCTGGAAATAGAACATATAACTCTCAATCATGAACACGGGCAAAACTTCGACTTTCAATCCATGATGTTGTCATTTTTTAATCAACGCAGCATTGATCTGAGATTAAAATGTTTTAAAAATAAAACTCAATTTGTTTGTACGACTTCCACATGTTTATAATGATCAGGACCGGTTTCGCTCATCACGAGCGTCATCAACTGATAAAAATACAATCATAACATGGCTATTTATATAAAATTGAATGTTAACAATCCGACTCCACTCAATGTCCACTCATTACACATATTAGTGATTGTGATGAGACTTCTTGTTTTCGACGTTGCATACATGTGGGTAAAATTGTCTTAAATCCAGCACCTTTCCAGGTATGACTTTGAACAATATTGATGTTGATTCATTACTTTCATATCTGTAAAATAAATTATGTATCGCAAACAAAAATGTTGTTTTCATTTGGCTAGTTTCAGTTACCTCCTTCCCGTATTAGGATACTGGTTTTGTGACATACAAAAATCATTACATTTGGCGAACGGGTTTTAAAGCATTACTGCCTAGGCTCTATTAGTGTCCACTCTAATAAATTTGAGAATAAGACCAATGGTATCAATGAGTTAAAATGTTTCGATTTTTCACTAGTATTTTCTCGAAGATTAATTAAAGTATAAATAATATAAAAGAAACATTTCATGTTCAGCTGGCGACAACAATTTTATTGAGCTGCGATGGGATTCCTCGTCATTCTCAGACCTTGCCAACTAATTACACCGGCAGCCGCTAAACTACGGCCCGGCAAAGATTTTCATCCGACTTTACAAAAATTTTCGATTTTTGTATATAATACGTATAGGAAATATTAATTTTATAAAATTTCATGATTTGGTTGTGAATTCTCGACAACTATTTCAATTCATCAATTGGAATAAGACTATCAGGTAGTTGAACCAAAGTGAAAAAAGTTGGGTATAAAATATATTGTTGGAGACGACCAGATGCCGAGTGTTTGATGCATATCGATGGTGGAAAGGAAAAAGTACGTAACGCACACACAAAAAATATTGTGTATAGCCCAAACAAAGCGTGTATTAAATTGTATACATTGTCATTATTGAAAAAATAATATTTTGAAAAGACGGAAAGATAAGTCCTTTTGCCTTTCTACAGTCGATATATTATATATTTTTTTACAAATATAGTGTATTAGCACGTTTTGTGAGTTATACACAATATTTAAGATACGGTTGATATTTAAGAAGTGGTCAATCCGTTATTTATTTGTGCAAGACAAATGCATATGTCTAATTTGAAATGAAGCATAAATTTTTTTAAAGAATACGATTTAAAACGACATTACACTACAAAAACGCGACAAAATATGAAAAATTTAACAAAAATAAATGATTCAAATAAATATTTATTTGTCGTCCGGCACTCCCAAGTTTTTGAAAAATTCAATCTTGTCTGTTTCTCAAAAAGAACCACTGAATTAGACCATATTTTTAACATCTGGAGCTCGTATATGTAATGTGGTGTCTACCTTCAACCAAGCCTAACCATCGACACAATTTCCGCAACCGATATATTTTGGTCAGTATCGATAGTTTAAAAGCTAACCCCCTTAATATATATTATTAACCACTCTTAGAATGGTGTTCCCCGTGCGGCAATCAATTTTACGATATGGAGGGCTAACTCACCAGGTTGTGAACTCGGCATATCGTCATAATTGCGTCTTTCTGGGGGTCCGCCGCGTGAGGGTGGTCCTCTTGGACCACCACCGCCGCCTCCGCCTCCTCCCCCTCTTCCCCAGTCACCCCCCCTGCCTTCATCGAAGTCGCGACCTCTGCTCCCACCTCGATCTGAAAAAGACCATGTTTTTATATTCATATTCAAAATTATTTCAACATGTTCACATCGAATCATAAAGCATCAAATCGCAAGTGAAAAAATCTTTGTGAATAAGTGTCACTCGTTTGCCTCTATGGATTTATAAGAATCTTTTGCTTTTTCAATTTCAGGCAGAGTAAGAAAACAAATGACTCGCGGAGAATCTAATTGGAATTTAGTCACTAGTCATTTGTTTTCACACTGAAAAATTTCTTCACACACGAGAAAGTTACCCAAGTGTAAAATGAATTTTTTCCAGAATATTATAACTAGGACAAGAAATAATTCAAGAAAAATGCGCTTGGGCACTTTCTCCTGTATGACGACGATACGTCTTGTTTATTATGATCTATATTGGTTATTCGCTTTGGTTGAACACGCAAAAGAAAGCAAAAGCAAGTGTCATTGGATAGATTCCTAGTTAGAGAGAGCGAGAGAAGAAAAGAAAATAAGTCAGTCAGCCAACAAACAGCAGTGATTCAGTTAGCGACTGTGAAAGTCATCATAAACATTAACCTTTTGAGTGGAGAGTTATTTTTTATTAAATTAGATTTTTTCGTATATTTTACTATCGCTACACACAAAAATATAAAAAAAAATTATTTTGTTATGAAATTTGAATTGTCGAGATTTTGTACATTTCCAAGTATTTCGTCACTAGTCCGAGTTCACTCGTGTGCTCGAATGCCTGAAGAAGTCTCAACAATTCAAATTTGATATTGAAATTCCAACAAGCACCCTCAGTCGATGTCTTAAATTTTGTTACGAGTCAATCTGGGAAGAATATCACTAATTATGTCAAGTAATTAATAATTTTTTAGAATTTAAAAACACAGTTAAAAATGTAATTGAATTAATTCATTATAACTTTAAAATAATTTTCAAGAAGCTACTACTAACAATTTGGACATAGATCTTTATTCCGCTATGTGAGCACGTGGTTCTTTACTGACGTTGATTTCAGGAAGTGGAGCGATCAAAACGAAAAGGAATTGTAAGCTCCGTATTATACGGCTACAAATTTGTTTACACACATATAAACTCATCACAAAATTCAAAATGTGCAGTTATCATATCTGAAGAATTAACAATAATTCAATAAAAAATATGAGAATGGCAATTGATAGTTGACAATACGACACTAGGACGCACATGTGCGCCCATACTCCTCAAAGGATTAACTTCGGCCTCCTTTTTTTTTCTCTCTCTCGTCTACAAGAGCCACGATAAAATTTATTACGTCGTCGGTATAGTGGCAGAAAGCGTTAAGTCATAAAACCTTGTTTTGAGATAATCATCATTTAAGAAAATCATGAAATTTAAGTTTTTCTAATTACAATTATTAAACTAAAAACTTTACGAGATTCGATTTAGGTATTAGTAATTCTTCTTTATGGTTTTTTTTGCCGCTAATAACTGTGAACGAAATTGATTTAATTCATATTTAATTTTTTCAAATTACGTAAAAAATACATGTCATCATTGAGGTTGTCTTTCAGGCGATAGACCGTCCTAAAATGTATCGTACTGCATTCACAACTCAAAACAGCCGATTATCGACTTATCGCTCTCCTGCAGCTATGCCGACAATATAATATAATCATAAAATAGCAAAAATGTATTTTATGTGAATATTTTTAGGTTGTGGGATAAATCATCCGGGTTCTGATTAGTTTTTGAATAAATTCGCTTCGATATACGAGTGATTTTGATTAAAAGCATGTTTATGGAACGAACAATGCTAACAATCCAAAGTTTGACTGTACTTAGACAGGTAAATATTCAATTCAATTTTATTGTCAACTAACACATATCATTCAATAAATTTAATTTTTATTAACCATCACTGATTCGATTTTTTAAAACTTCTATCCTGCTCCGGGACAATCAAGTTACCCCAATTCAAGTGCAGAACAGTGCAAACTCTGTATTTTTAATTACATTTATTGATTGAATGATGTCAGATCTTAATGATGTTATGATGTTATGGCGACTACATTCTTAAATGGTTAATTCTAAAACAATTGAAATGATACATCAAAAAATAACAAATTTCACAATTCAAAAACAAAGCGGGGGATTAACTGTTTCCAGTGCATTAATTTAACTCTCTTACTCCCACCAGACAACCAATCAATCGGCGCTATATGGAAACACTAAAACGGTTCGATCAGCGATTCACAGGTGGCAGATATAAATGTGTATTGTATCATGACTAAGGATTCCAACTATTCGTCATTATCAAATATTCAAATATATTTGGATATTCGATTAGTTTCTGAAGTCTGAAAATATTGTTGAAAATTCGATTTGAAGAATTAACAACATAACATTATATAAATACACATTCCAATACCGTTCCATTGTATTACAATATTTAAAATTTAGAGCTGTCAGATTTTTTCAATTGCTGAAATTACAGCATGTTTAAAGCGTTTTTTTAGCACCGAGTCATTCGTCAAACTCAAGTATTACGATAAGATATTGAAAGCTGAAGGCAAAAATAACCACTACCTGGAGTATTCATTGTTGTTCTTGAAATCTGGAGAAATTGTGATCTTTCGTCGATTTTGTAAAATATGTCATTGAAAATTATTTCGAATAAGGTAAATATACTGGTAGTTGACCATTTTTCAATAAAAGTCCCCAAAATAAGAAACATAGACGCGGGATTGCTCTAAATTGTAGACTTCAGACAAGTGAATCCATCTTTTGTCGGAATTGAGGCACCAACACCTTATACAGTAAGTATTTTATTTTGAATTTCTTCAGAGAATTGTGAAGGATATCAGTGAATGTAAGCATATGCAACTTGATTCAACCAAGAGTGGTCTTACAGGAAGCTCTGAGGCAACTTTGATATGAAAGGTTATCACGAAAACCCTCTGATTAGACATGGTCAACGACCGAAACATTAACATGGTTGTTAAAAATTAAACACAACTTTTTTGTAACAGACCCTTTCCTTATTTTTGTATTATCATATTAATTAAGACATTTGGTTCATTATGAATACACTTGTTTTGTCATCATTCGGTCTAATGCTAATTGGTAGTTTTGAGATATGATCGATCAAAGTTTCGACTCATCTAAACTGACTCGTAAAAAGTGATTTATTATTTGTATCCATATGCAAATATCTGCCTTTTGAGAGAAAATCTGTACATTTTACAAGCTGCAGTTTTGTGGAACTGTAGAAGAGCGGTGTTCGAATAAAATGGCAAACTTAACTCAAAAAATTCAATATTTGACTTATCATCTCCTACGGAACTAGGCCATTGGTATATTCGGATACCGAATATTCGAGTTGGAATCCCTAGCCGATCATCATTATTTCTGAAGACATGATAAGTTTCATTACTACGAGTTGATGATTTATATCTTTAAAACAAAATTTGAAATCTGATACACACCCAAAAACAAAAGATTAGAGACAATCAAAGCTGATAGATAATTTACGGCTAGAACTGAAATATAACCGATGACGGAAAAAATAAACAAAACCGTTAACATCGACATCTGCAAGTAATGTACAAAATATTTCACAAGGATAGTAATAAAAATAAAAGGACCTTTTCTTGATACATGAGGCGTTCACGGCGGGAATTGTCAACATCGCATAATATATCTGATATAACGGTAATTTTTTTACAGATTTTTATACAAAAACGATAACATAATTGTATAAAAATATTACATAGCTATTGATGTAAACAGTATTATTGATTCACGTAATTTTACGGATTTAATTATATTTAATAGTCAAAGTTGCACTGAAAAAACAACTAAAAATGAACAATATTTCAACATAATTCGTTTTTCTCATCAAATAATGAATTATGAAACGAAGTTCTTCTACAATTCTTTTTTTAAAATATCGACGGTTTTGTCCAATTGACGTAACCCACAAAATTGAAATTGTTCAGGAGAGTAAAAACTGTTTTTATTGAAAACATTATATGGTGAGTTGCGTTATGAATCGTTGAAATGCACTCCTGTAAATTCTCATGTTTTCAGATACGGAATTATGCATAAGGAATGTCAATATAATAGTGGCTTACATCAAGTGGCCGGTTCAGAATTTTTAAATCTAAAACCAATGTAAAATGATGTTTCCCTTCCAAAACGTGATCAATTAATTTTTCTAATTTACATCATTTTGCCGAGACGAGACCTGGACTGTCGTCCTTAAGATGAGATCCAATCATTAATTACATTTACATCAATCGGCCAAAACAATGTCGATATACTCATTTGAAAATATTTGTCAATTTTTCTACAAAATTGGTCTGAGCGTTTTAGCATATACCCCGATAAAATCGTTGAGAGTAAGAGGGTTAAGAAAGGTTAATTAAAATTTTACATTGACCCGAGCCAAATAAAGAAATTGATGGAGCAGATTAAAAATTCTAGACAAAAAGCTCTAAGCTTGTATACTGATTTGACATCATGAGGGAAAGACTGAATACCGTTTCCATATCGATCCCCCTCTCGACCCCTGGAGGGTGGTCCCCCCCCTCTTCTGTCTCCACCATATTCTCTGCGACTGAAAACGTCGAACATTCCACCGTCGCGACCGCCATCCCTACCTCCGCCGCCGCCACCGTCTCGGCCGCCGCCCCCTCCGCCGCTTCGGAAGCCTCCACCGCCGCCTCCGCCCCCGCCGCCTCCGCGTCCACCTCGACCGCCGCCACCTCTGCAGACATAAAATTACACTGAAATATCGTATTCATCACAGCCATCAGCCCCAACCAAATGACAGTTATTATCTTTATGTTCAGCTGCCAAAGTTATATTCAAAACAAAAGGGAGTTTCAATATATCAAGGGAATAATTCAGTTTTTGATAGATTTCTGTTTCAAATGTCAAAATGTATGCAACACAGGTAGTCCTCGACTTACGACGGTTCGCATTTGCGACCAAAATTTAAAAAAAACATTTTTTTTGTTATTGCATCCCGAAGCATCATTGCAAACGGTGGATGCATACGGAAACATTGATCAGTAGCATTTTCAAATTTGGAAATTTATTTATATAAATATACATGGTTTATCTCTATTTTGAATGTATTTATTCCTGAAGTAAAGCAATATTGTAATCAGAAAGGAATTTTAACGCAATTCTTGCAGGCATAACCTTATTCCAACAACTTGTTTTAAAAGGCAAATAATAAAGTTGTGTTCATAAGATTTTATTGTGTTTTATTTATTAAAAACAGAGGATCGGCAGGCCAATTTGCAATAAAATTGTGATAGTCATTTGACAGATACAAAGATTTAAAAGGAGCGCGCTCTGGTATGTTAATAATTTCGGTTGCAGTTGCTTTATTACCACAAATGAAAGTGACCCTGCTAAAATGACCTGAACTGAAAAATAGTTAATTTCAATATTTTGTATGGAATTCAACTTAAGACCAAAGTTCAGGAACGTATCTCGGTTGTAAGTCGAGGAAAACCTGTATAACGCTTTACATACAGGTAGATGAATGAAGTCATAGGATATAACAGCATTAGAATGAAAATAGGATTAAGTCATATTGTTGTTTTATTATTCTTGCAGAAAGCATACGACTTAATGCGTTCTGCGTGTGCTGAATACAGGACGCCGTGATATGCAATATGCACCAAGTCTAACTTGATGCATTCTTATCGGTACAAATTTTGTCAATGGACGCCACTACATGCCATTCGATCACCGAAGAATTGACCAATGATTACTTAACCCTTTGATTAGCGAGTTATTTTTCACAAAATTACGTAATTTTGAATATTTCCATTATTTTTACTATTACCGCACATAAAAATATAAAACATTTTTTTTTTTGTCACAGGTCAGCCAATCTGGGAAGATTATTATTTATTATTTCAAGTGGAAGATATTTTTTTTAAATTTTTATGAACTAATTTAAAGCATATTTAAAATAATTCATTATTACTTCCAAATAATTATCTAGAGCATTTGCTTTCAATTCGGCCAGAGATCTTTATTGACTTTGTATCTATGAGCAAGTGGTTCTCTATTTATGCTGATTCCAAGAAAGCAGTCACACATTCTTACGCTCAATCCTTTTTAAACATAATTCTTTTGTTCATTTGACATAAATAATAAAAATAATGCGACTCTCAAAAATCACTCATAGATATGAGTTATAGTCATATCTGAGGCACAATACGCCGTCGTACCGGTACAGCAATACTCCTCAAGGTGTTAAGGAAAACATTTGAGTGGACAGGATATCATTATTGTATGGTTGATTGACATAGTATCATAGTGATTTCGTACCGATCATTCCTTTTGTCGTCTGCGATGTCCACCTTTATTGTGTAGCCATCGACTTGGAGGATTTCATTAAGCTGCACGGCCTTCATCAGGTCGTCCAGCTCTTCAAATTCAACATAACAGAAGCCTTTGAATTTGTCAGTCTCCCGGTCCTTCACCAAGTGAACGTGCCGGATACGCAAATCCTGGAAAAACAAACAACACAATTAATTTCAGGGCATTTAAATCAGTGGTTCTTAGCCTTTTTCTTTTCTCCTTTAAGCATACATGCATTGTAGTTATTTTACCATATTCATTTAATTTTTTAATTTTTAAGACTTATGCTTTTGCATACAGATTTGTTTCTAACATTGGAACCTTGTTACTTTATCAATATTATTGCATTCGTAAATACCCCTATCCCTGTTTTTATAAAATTTGTAAATACCACATTTTTTAAGAAGACTAAATTGATAATAAAAAAAATATCGGTTTTTATTTATTTTAGAGGTAACTCAAATTACAGTTCTAAAGAGATTATATTTTTCTATAAATAGGCATTTTTCTATTCGAAATTAAATTTTGGTAAATATACTTTACAGCATGCTACTCTTTTTCTGCATGAAAAATGCTCACTGCTGCTAAATAAAACGCCATTCTCAAGGGAATTTAATTGCGGATGGGAAATTGGCAAAAAATCAAACATTCGAATCAAGGAAACCAATAAATTAGGAGAATTACAAAATATCATTTCAAAAATTCCGTCATCTGCTCTCATTTGTTCAAAGAAGTCGATTTGACATCCTATTGGTGACTTTTTTTAATACTTTTGAACCATATCCGCTCCTTACTCAGAGCATATGACCACCACACAGTGCCTCCAAGAGTCTGTCCTCCGCCAGTCTTTTTGAATGATATTATATTCGTATTTCACATAAATTATCGGTTTCTCGTATTTCTATGTACGATAATATGTCTTTTTCCTATTCGTAATTAAATTTCCTACACAACAGCACTGTTTTTAATCTACTGACTGCTAACGTCTCAACTGTCAAGATGGCAGATTTCACTGTGTTGATAGCTGATACCCAAAAATATAAAACTTTTGCATTGTGCACCAACTAATTATTGTATTAAGATATAGCCCGAAATAATCACCATAAGTTTGGTTTACACCAACACTACTAAATTAATGTTTGAAATATTTGGTTTTGGAATATCCTATAAACGGCTCAGCATTCAACGGGTTGCCGACATTTAGTAATTTGTCAGAAAAAGAGTAGCATGTTTTAAAGCATATTAAGCGATTTTCAACAGCAAATGTTACAAAAACAAGCTCATAGTAATTAATTCTCAATTTGGGTGGTAATAATATTTCTTAATAGTTTCGGCTGACGAAATGTTAATTCCAGTCAGGGATCGAACCAGAAACTTTCTGTCGGTAAAGTGTAGTGCCAACTAGTATAAACCTCATTTGGATATTGGGAATTATATTTTTACATGGTAGGTTCTCTATAACAAGGTAACCTTGTGAAAAGATTGATAAGAAAAGAAAGATTTCTAACTATTTTCCTAAAAATTCAAGAAAGGGGCATTGAATTTCACAACATTACCACAGGATTAGATTTAATTCAAATAAAATTCTATAATAAGGCATTCCGCCAACTCTTAATTATAATTATAGATCTATGAAAACAAATGCAACAAGACTTTTTGAATTAAACATACCAAATAAGTGACAGAATTGATTTCACATATGATATATTCGTTGAGATTACACTGCACTATACTTTATATTGAAAAGGGAATTTGGTCAGAGGAAAGATTCAATAATCTACGCCTCACTGACAGCAAATAAGCCTCAGCCAGTTGTATGAATAGATATGAAAATGGTCTTACTTTGAAAATCAGGTTAATATCTCCTTGAACGACTCCATCGGGCAAGTTTCCTACGAATGCTTTGAAAGGAGGTTCCGTAGGGAAAGGTTTGTTGGTATTTCTACGCCTTCCGCCGCCGCCGCCCCCGAAATCCCTGAAATAAATGAAGCCCTTCATCAATGGTACGCCGGTTTCGCTGTCACCGCACAGGGAGAATGCGTTACATTTCGATCAAAATTTTTTCTAACGGCCCTCCGACGCCGACGGATAATCGCCCGCCGATCGCACACATAATTTGATAACATATAAGGCGGCGATAACATGTGGAGTCTCGACAACTTTGGCATAGACATACTTTCGGCCAGCCTCGTTTCATGGGAATTATTACAAACTTATGTCACAACGGTGGTTTTATTATTTTTTATGAACAGCATTTTAATCTTCACTTTGAGTTTTAAGTCGAACTTTAGTGTATTATCATCTGGTATATCTTCAATTGTAATTCTCACCTCGAATCGCGTTCGTCATAGTTACTACGACCAGCCATGTTTGGATGCACGGAAATGCGCTTGCGCGCGCATATAGAAAAATAATTGAAAATGAATATTATTTTCACTCTCATTTAATTTTAAAATAAAATTTTATCTATTCAAAACATTTCAGCAACTAAATTTGAATTAAAATATGTTTATAAATATTTATAAGCACATTCTCAGAAATTAATCATTTAAAAGTACTTATATAAATAAAGTTTCAATAATGCTATTATAATATATTATTTAGGGTAATTTTTGTTACTCTACAAACGTTTTGTTCAAACAAATTGATATCTACTGAATTATTAGCAAAAACAATCTGTGAATAACGATAAGAAACATTATTTTAGTGAATTCTTAAATTAAAAAATTACTTTAGTACTGAACAAGTAATAGCTACTTGCTGTTTTCAATGTTTTTGAATTATGTTTTTTAGTTATTTAGATTCGGGAAAAATTGCGATTTTCTATTTTTATAAAATTAGTTCTGCATTTCTTTAAGATTAGAATAAAGTACATGCATATTCGAACAGGGAAATATCAAGAAATGTGATAAGGCCATAAACTATTTTCGTGTAGATGTTGTCATATTAATAAATCCTAAAGTTGTCAGTTTATTGATAGTTCTCTATGGTTTATTGTCATCGATGTCATGTGTGAGACTGCAAGCATGGCTGTCGAAAGCGAAAATCCTCCTGGCGCCGACGCCGAGGAAAATCCAGTAAAGATTAAACATTCTATGAAATCTACAGTTTTAGATTCATTTTCGCAATTGGCCAACAACTCCGAGCAAACTAGGCTAAGCGGCAGCATCAAACTTCTCGGATATCTATCAACCAACGACGACTCGGAAGAGGTTAGTTTTACCATGTGTTTACTGTCATATTTTATGATGTATTTAAAAATGAAATATGCCTTTCAGCTTTAATTCATATTACAGACGGTGAAAGAATCAAAATATGCATTGACTCGTCTGATTCGAGGAATCGCTTCCAACAAATCGAGTGCCAGGCAAGGATATTTCACAACATTGACAGTTTATTTGGCAACTAAAGTTGACGTGACAATCACTTCTTTGCTTGAAATTTTGAATAAAGAATTGCAAATCACTGGCCAATCAAAAGGGGTGAGTGTTTTCAACTTGTATTTTAGTGTATTCATTCGACTGTTAATCATAATATTTTAATTCTATGTAATGTAATGTCTATAGGTAACCATTTTGAAGTTAGTTACGCCATCATTTCTCGATGAAATTAAACAAATCGTAACTAGTTCATCGGTCACAGATAATTCTGAATTAATGGTATTCATCTGATATCTATTAAAAATATTTTTAATTTCACCATTTAATATATTATCCAGCCCAATTTGAAATAAATTGCCATTCTTTAAGAAATATTATCGCGGATCAGAAATTTTTATGCTAATGCTTTTTCCCCGGAAATATACTAACTGCCACTTATAACATAACAATTACGAATAGAAAAATACTAAATTGTCATACATAGGAATCCGGGAAACTGGTAATTTACGTGAAATACGAATATAATATCATTCAAAAAGACTGGCGGAGGACAGACTCTTGGAGGCACTGTGTGGTGGTCATATGCTCCGAGTAAGGAGCGGATATGGTTCAAAAGGATTAAAAAAAGTCACCAATAGGATGTCAAATCGACTTCTTTGAACAAATGAGAGCAGATGACGGAATTTTTGAAATGATATTTTGTAATTCTCCTAATTTATTGGTTTCCTTGATTCGAATGAAAAAAATATCTGGCATTGCAGCTGACAGTCAATGCGCCAAATATTTTGATAATCGGAAATTCGTACGAGATAAACTCGATGAGAATGTTTATATGTCGCTCATGTCCAAGATCACAAATTTAAATTTGAAATTGACCTTGCTGGGATTTGAACCAGGACCCACCTGACCCCTTGGGAAAAGTTCTTACTACTACGCCAACAATGTAATATGTCAAATGCAACTTAGAACAAACCATTCAGCAAATTTTAATAATATTTCATATTTCACATAAATTATTGGTTTCCTTGATTCCAATGTTTGATTTTTGGCCAATATACCAGCCACTGGCAAAAATGACCCTATATTATTTCGAATTAAATATTGTGTTTTGAACAATGATTTCGCTTTAAAAGTAAAAAATACTTAGTAAAATCTTAGAAAAACTATAATTTGTGTTAGTTTATTTATTGAAAAAAAATAATGTAAATCATTAAATAAATGCATATTGAATAATTATATAAATCGCTTTTCTCGTAAAAAAAACAACATAACCATTAAAAATATGATTTGCAAAAACAAATGTTATCCACAAATCCCGCTCCAGCTGTGACCGCGAACGCGCAATGGTCGATAAATATACCTAAGAACTTTATCGATATCGTTTTTAGGTATTGACATTTCTATGGTTACCGTATGAATTGCTAAGCAGGTGGTCGATATATCGACCACTTTGGTGCTTTGCCTATAAAGGGTTAAAATGTATCTGAAAATGTACCCGGCATCATAAAAAATTTAAGGAATTACTTAAAACACGTATCACAATAAAACGTGAACAATATTGTAGAATAAGTTTATAATATTGTTCAAGAAACACTCAAATTTCTCGCAAGTCAAGATACAAGCTTACAGAATTAAGTTGTGGAATGATTGAACGTGAAGTTCTTTTTTTCAGTTAAGGAGTAAGAGAATAGAAAATATTTTTGTCTCTCCTGAAAAATCGTCTTTTTGGACTTTTACTCATAAGTCCATCCATCATAGATGTATGCACACAATACGTGGTTTTTACTGCACATTTTTTTAATGGTTATTTTGGTCTCCTGAAAAGATACCTGACATTTCACAGTTAGTACGTTATTCCATGAGGAAGTCGGTATCATCCTTAGAATTTGTCATACTTACCAAATAAAATTTTCAGGAAACTGGTGAGACATGCACTGGTCATGTATTGGCATGTGGCGCTGTTTTGCGTTCCGGGCTATTCCTTCGAGGAAGTCCGGAAGAACAAGCCGCTTTGTTAACAGCTCTCTTTACAGCGGCTGCAAAAAAAACCTACCTTGGTCTTGCTGCATACTCGTTCGTCGTAGATTTTATAAACACGGTAAGATATATTTTTATAATTTTGTTTTTGTATTCTCTTCCATAACAATCATTGGTTATCAATCTCACTACTTGTTTGTTATGAATGATTTGATTTACAATTAATGGGTTTGAAGTTAACCTTGTAACGCCCAGCAATTTGAAGTAATAGTTTTTATGTTACCCAACGAGATTCACTAATTTTCAATGTATAGTTATTTTTATGAGAGCTATAATAAAGCGCAACAACTGCAAAAAAATGCTATCTGCTCAGTGAACTATTCATATTTCAGTCAGCACATAAGCGCATGTGAAGGTTTAAAACACAATATGACAATTAATTATTAATGCTGCTTAAAAAACATGTACCCAATTAATAAGTGTTGGTTTTGAAAACATATTCCCAAGTACAATTAAGTTTTCTCTATTACAGAGGAAGTTGCATTTTGAATTTGCTTTTTAATTTTTGAAAGCAAAGAAAACATTCCCATTCCAAAGCTAGCTGTGAAAAACATTTACAGTGAATTCTCTTTTTCTTATGAGAACTGCGTGTTACTCAGTTGCTCAACCTCACTATTTCGAAGATAGGGATAGAAAGACAGGACTAGTGTTTTGATAAACGCTATCGCAACACCCTGATTTTATAATCGGATGGGTGATATGGAATTTTAGGCATGACATACGTCCATGTCTTCGAACCATAAATCAATTTATCAATCTGTCCATACTGGGATTCGAACCCGTGATCATGGCAGCGGCCTCGGACCCAGCTAATCTCTAATAGACATTTTTATGGGACCAACCATTATATATAATTGGAGAGAATATCTGAATTGATAATTTATTAATAATATATTAATCAAATTCTTTTAAACCATTTGCCGTCAATTGAAATGTACGGTGGATATTAGCCAGAACTGAAAAGGGCAATTCAGCAATGGAAGGACTGGCAATTAATTTTAAAAACTTACCGACAGTCACTACATACCAATTAATTATTCGAAATTATATTATAGATGACAATAAAAAATAGAGTGACTTCTAGCAACTTTGCAGTGTAAATCGCAGAAATGATGAAAATGAATCAAGACACCAACAGTTTTTTATTTCAGGCTGAGGAACAGCATGTCCGCGACGCTCTGTGGCCTCAACTTCAAGAGATGCTCGGCAAGCCTTTGCAAGAGCATACCCTGGATTCGCTTTACTGCCTCCTGGTGCTCTCAGGCCGGTATCCCTCGATCACGAAGAAAGTCCTCAAAAAGAAGCTCGGCTATCCCACACTGCTGTGTGAAGAGACAATCACTGTTATTTCTGACAAACTGATGGTAATTTTAAGATTCAGAGGGAACACTGCTTGGTGCCCCATTCACTTTATAAAATAACTAGTATTATTTTACTACACGGCTTCATCAGTTATAGAAGGTGCTAACAGGTCATTCAGATGTTGATTACGGCATTAATTTGGTGCTAACTTATGTTGCAAGTTGGGCAAAATGTAGTCCGTCGATTACTTATAATGTTACAAATTGAAAATGGCACAATTGACCGAGAAATGTAAGCCAGAAATCATTCATGTCAATGTGCCAATTTCACACTGTTACTGTTTACCATTTGGGAAAATTCTTGTGAAAGTGAGACAGACATGTATTTTCTGTTTTATATTGTAGATACAGACGCATTTTCGAATGGTTAAAACAGTTTCAGCTTGTTATAAATTTTATATATTTATTGATGGGTTACACTTCTTGCGGTCCTCTAGTTTAAAAACCGCTTTTCTATGCCTTATTTTTATCATTGGTTAGAGCAGATAGAGATGCAAATATCACTCATAATGTCTTTCTTAACCCGTTCCCTGCTGAGCCGTTAAAATGATATTCTAAATATTTCAAAAAATAATTCAGAAGTGTTAGTGTTAACCAAACTTATGGAGATTATCAGGACAAATCAGGCTATATCTTAATACAAAATTTGCTTGTACACAAAAGTTACTAGCACTGTTAACATTCAGTATCAACTGTTGAGTATCAACTGTTGAGTATCAACTATCAACACTGTCCATCAAAATCTGGCAATGATTTTGAATCTAAAAACATTTTCATAATTATATATTATTGATTCCAGAACGCCCCTGAATATGCATCTGTAAACCATCCCATCTACCAAGCATTCGGCAAAGCAATAGCAACATCAGAGCACCTTGTTGCATTTTGGAGGAATGGTCTAGAAACGAAATTGAGTATTAGAAATCAAAATCGAGTTATAATCGCTTTAAAAATACTTGGCGCCGTATTTAAAAATGTCACTGAAAACGCTAAAGATATTCCAGAATTATTAAGCGACCGATTTATCCCATGTATTTTGGAATGGTTCCGAGGATTCAAATCCGCCAACTTGGGAAAGAAATTCAAAGCGAGACATCGGTATGCAGAAGACGGCACTGAAGGCCGCGAGGTTATATTGAAAGCCAAAGAAGTCTTTGAAGCCCTCGTCGAGGCGCTAAAGAAAGAAAACATTACGACTGAAACAAAGGTGGACACTCTCAAGAAGCTGCTGTTTCAACCCGGCGATATAATGTTCTGCGAGATAACCAACACAAAAGTTGTCAGGTTCTTAACGGAAGATCTTAATCTGGAAGGCATAAGGGATTTAGCCAAGGTTTTGAAGAAGGTTGTCGCTAACGAGAGCAAGAAGGTTCAGGTCAATCTGTCGGAGAGGCCGTGGACAAACACTGAGAGATTGCGCGCAGCTGAAATGTTGGCGCAGCTCATAACTCACAAGGCTTCCGAGGCCAACATCAAGTGGAGGATTAAGAATATGCAGTTCTTGCTCCATGTTAGTTTGTTCAAGTCTACTGGGCATGAAGACTCTGCGTCAGTCAGTTCTGAATTAGCAGGTAAATGAATTAAATACAAATAATTTAAGGTAATGTCAAGCTCTCTATGGAGCACTTCTTTTCCTTTTATTGCATATAGTTTTCCATGGCAAACTACAATATCGATAAACATATTAATGGGCTCATGTCCTAAGAGAAAATGAAGAATAGATTGTGCACACAATCTTGGTAAAAGATCCATGTGGTCCTCTTTGAATAACTCAACAACTTCAAAGCGGTTACTTAATTTCGGTCATTTTGAAGAACAAAACACAAACATGAAAGATACTAACTTAAAATCAATAGATTGTCAATATATAGCTTGGAAATTAATAAAAAAAAAAAGTTAATTTTTTCACTACAAAATGTTGACAAATGTGTTACTTATTTGTTCGTTGGGGTGTTAAACTTGTGAAAGTCATTTAGGGAGAGGGCTAGTTGAAGTATGCAAACAATTCTTGATAAGAAATGAATGCTTTTGCTTACCGAACACCTGCAATCAGTATTCGTAAGGGGGTTTTCTTAATTATTTTCTCCATTCAAAGTCTTCAGCTGACTGAATCTTTGTTGAGTATTTAAATAGAGTACATCTTAGAAAACAATATGAAAACTCTGCCTATTCCCCCCCGCCCTACAAATAAAAAGGATTTTTAGCCCCACAGAGCATGCCTTACAATGATTGTTTTGTGTAAGTTGTATAATTACCGGGCCTGTAGCCAAGTCGAAAACATTCTCTATTCTCATTTCCTTTATTGAACAATATTCTTGGTTCTATTGGATTGCTGTGCTCACGAGTTCTAAGCTCTGTATGGATAGTTGCATACATTTTTGTGCTTAAAGAAATGTTTACGCTAACTTATTTCCTAGCCCAAATCTTGTATTATTGCCCTCTCCGACGAAGAGAGCTTGAGTGACAGAATAACAACCAGTTCTGTTGAGTTGTTCCATTAGTAGTCTATATGATTCATATTGGGAGCAGACATGACTAAATTGAGTAAACTTAAAACGCTTGTTTTTGTTGCAGCTGCTGTCAAAAAATGTTTCTTCCGGTGTCTGAACTTCAGGCTCCCCAAATTGGAAACACTTCTTAAAGTACTCTCGTCTCTCGTGGATTATATCGATGAAAATATATCAAACGAAGAAAACTTGAAGAAACTCACCAAACCATTTGCCCCCGACACGCTGGAGAGCTGGAAATCTATGAGGGAATTCACGAAGAAACTTGTGGAGTCAAGTATAAGTGACAATTCAAAAGCTAATACTGTTTTCCAAATACTGTCTCTGCACAGTGGATTGTTTTTGTTTTCCGACGTTATGAGTGAAGAAATGGCGCAGAATTCATTGAAAGAAGTTCAGAGTTGCTACGAACATTACGTCAAAGACCATAAAAATGGTAAATCTATAAAACCGGTGCAGGTTGTTACGGAAGGAGAGATTGTCGACGAAGAACCGGAATGGATTGAAGTGCTGGTTGATGTTTTCTTGAATTTCTTGTCTAGGGATTCCGTTTTGCTGAGAAACGTTGTTCAGTGTGTATTCAGACTTCTCTGTGAATATCTCACGCCGTCGGCGATCGGGCAGATTGTATCGGTTTTGGATCCGGATAGTGATGTAAATCCGTTATCGTATCGCGGCGATCAGTCCAGCGATGAAGAGGAAAATGACGATTCAGATGAAGATGATGAACATACTTTCAAACAGAACGGTGACGGTGATGACAACGAAGATGATGAAGACATGTCGTCCGATAATGACGACGACGATGAAGATAATGTCACAGTTAATGACCAATTGCGGATGGCCGTACAGAAAGCACTCGGATCTGCAGCGCCCGAAACAGACACTGAAAGTATTGACGCTGATAATATTGGAGAAGAGGAGGGTAAGAGATTGGATCAAGCACTTTCAAACGCTTTTAAAATGTTGAAAAAATCAAAAGGTAAAAAGTCAAAGAAAGACAAAAAGAACGATAAATTACTTATGGATTTTAGAATTCGTGTTTTGGATCTCGTTGATATTTATCTTGAAAAAGAACCTTCTATGGAGCTGTGTCTTGGTATGTTATCGCCGCTGTCCAGGTGTCTAGAGTTCAGTATAAAAGAATCTGAACAAAAACAGTTGGAAGTCAAGGTAAGAAGATGTTTAAAATGTCTCACGAGCGTAAGATCGTTCTCCACTTCGGAAGGCGTGACGATGGAAATTTTATCGGAGTATTTGAAAGCCGTGACAAACAGAGGCGCGAGGACGCAATTTGTATTCCAAGCTTTAGGCGATGTTATCTCAAAATGCAGCTCGTTCATCGTCCGATGCTCTCAGAAAATCAAGTCGCCTGAAACTCCCGGAAAAAAGAAAAAGAAACATCGAAACGACCCCGCTCCCGTTATTGAAATATACACCGAAGCGCTGGGAACCTTTTTCACTAAACGAGATTGTTTACTACCGGTGATTTTATTCCACGATGTATTGCAGCTCAATTGGATTGGAAACTGGACTCTCTTACCTGTTATATTGGATCATGCTTTTGACACGACTGTAAGGCAGTTTAGAAAGAACGAAGCTCTGGAAATGGTCAATATATTTTATAAGAATTTAAAAAGAAGTCTACAAACGGAAACGGCTGAAGATATTTCTAATAAGTTAGCTCCGGTCGAAGAAAAACTGGCGTCGTGTATGGTGGAAAGTTTCACTAGTGACGTAGAAGTTAACGAAAGATTCTTTTCGGTTCTTATGAAATTACTTTTAACAATCAAACAATATCATACTTCCGTTAAAGGTTCGAACGATAATATGCCTTGGGAGAAACTACAACCGCTCGTCCAGAGCTGTCGGCAATGTTTGAAGTTGAAGAATATGCAAGATTATTTTAAATTCTGCAACACCTTCGGATTAGAAAAGTTGAAAAACAAAATTCAAATCCAGCAAGTCGCTAAAAAGGAATCTATCGACTCCGGACATGACAGTAGTTTAGACAGCGACTCTGAACCGCAACCGGAAATTAAAAAGTCCAAGAAGAATAAGATGAACGGGCACGTTGAAAATATTAACGGTAAAGAAAACGTCAAATCTAAAGACAAAAATCCAGCCAAAAGGAAAGCTAAAGAAATATCCAAGAAGGATGCCAAGAAGTTAAGAATAGAAGCGTCTTCTGAAGGATTAGAAAATGTTTCATTCAGTAATTTACTGTCGTCAAATATAGACGTGGATATGATCGGTGAACCCCAAGATATGGATGACGAAGAGAAAGACAAGAAACAGAAAAAAAGTAAGTCGGAGAGTGACCCGAGTGTAAAAAAGAAATCAAAAAAAGACAAAAATAACCCTTGATAATTCTTTTCCTAGTTTATGATTTTATGTAAGGAAATACATTGTTGACAATTTTTTTTATGATTAAAAACTGAAATATAACATATTCTTTGTTTTCATTGTAAAAAAGAATTACAAATTTGGATTGTTTTTTACACTTTCATAAGATTTTTCACTAGTTAGCTATTCATAAAGTTATAGTACATATTAAATTTGAATCATTCAAATTTTGAATATTTTTCTAAGTTTTGTCACTACTGACCCAAGATTCCTTTCGGCATCTTCAGGCATTCAAGTGCACATATGAACTTGAACTGACAATTAGTTAATTCGTAGGGTCGTGGTGCAGTGAATAATATGGTGGCTTCGATTACGGATCTCACGGGTTCAAAACCTAGTGCAGACAGTATAATAAATTAATTTTTTAATCGATTTATGGATGTTCCTATATTCCTTCTCACCTATCCGATCATAAAAACGGAACGTAGCGAGGCCAATTAGTTAACCAATAGTTCTGTCCCTACTGTTTTTTAAAAAAAGAGAAGTTGAGCAGCTGAGTGACAAGCAGTTCTCGTAGAAAAACTTATGTTGAGATATATCCATCAAGAGGCATATATTATGCTCCACATTGGGAGCAGCATGGATAAAAAAATTAATCAATTCATACCAATATAGTTCATAAACTTGGCGATAATATTTTTTCTTAATTCTTCTTCTATATAAGCAATATAAACTGTTTAATTGTCAATTTGAGTTGACCCATGTCCTTAAATGCCTGAATATATCGAAAGGCAGAACACCAGTCAGTAGTGACAAAACTTAGAGTACAAAATTTAAATGATTCAAATTTTTTATATTTATGATTTAAGATGCTGGAATAATTCTCCTTTTTTTTTTAAATAGATGTTTTGATTACTTTTCATCATAGATAAGAACTTCTCCAACGTTCTTTCAAAACAATTATTCAATATTACTTTCAGTATTTGTGTCAAACATAACTGAAGAATTTGAGTCTGACATAGCAGTTGTAATGGCGTTATTTTGATATTATTTATGTCAGTGAATAGCAAGTACATGTATATGTTATGATGAGGAGTCCATATGCTCCTTATTGGAAGCAGACACTGAAAATATAATATATTGGTGATAGTCATGCCAATATAGAAAGATTTCTATGATATTTTTCGTGTTGTACAACACATCCATTATATTATTAATGCATATTGAATATTAGAAAAAGCATCCCCTATTCTTGGTACATGGAGCAGATCGCTTTTCATTGGTATGCTGGTGGATATGACAGTTTTATTTTACAATTTTGGTAATGAAGATTTCACAAAAAATAATTTTAGTGCTCAATAATTATCTTCATAAGTAAGTTGGAGACAATACTTCCAATGTGGAGCATACAAACTCCTAATCAAGATATCTTAATAGAAGTTTTTCTATAAGAACTGCTTGTAACTCAGTTGCTCAACCTCTCTAGGAGTAGGAGGTAAAGTTTAGGCATCACCATCCATACCTTCGAAGAAATCGTGGATCCGACGATATAAATTAATACAGCGTCGATGGCAGAGGAACCGTAAATCAATTTTTGTGGCTAATGTTTTATTGAAAAAGTGCTAGCTAGATCCCTTTCAAAGCAAATATTAAATTAGGTTCTGGTCCATTTTGAAGGCGTCAATTCTAAACTGTACACAAACGGACTTACCATAGATGATTATGAAAATTTTCAATAGACAAGCAAAATAATGTTAGTCCTCCATATGGCATTGAAACTAAAATAAATATTTATTTCATTATTATTTAAAAAGAAAAATACACATAATAAAATGATTTTTTTTAATTAAGCAAGGAAATAACGTGTTAAGTAAACATTTGTTAAGCCTAAAAAAATAATGTTTGAAAGTTTTGTTTTGTTGAGATAGGGTATTGTTTGAAAATTACGGTGGGTACTTTCAAACTCTATAAGATGAGGATCTCTATCCTGGATCTCTGGATGGTAGACACAATAATAAATATTATTTATTATGTAATGTATGTGGAAATAACAGGATAAAATAAAATGTGGTATAATTGAATACTTCGATATTCTATCCAATTATAATGGAGTCCCACAAAGTAAATGCAAATTCAATCAATAATTATATGGGGCCAATCTCTAATGAAAGAAAGCCCTGAAAGATCGTCAGATGTCTGTCACTGTACGTCTTTGATAAGTAAGTATTTTTTCATGAAATTTGGTTTTTTTAATATAATAACAAAGCTGGCTGACCGAAACCTATTCAATGCAATTCTTGAAGATATAACCACATTCTAATCATTTGCATTATGGGGCAGATACCATTATGATACTTGCAGCAGTGAATTATTTGATTTTTTTATTGTTAGAAACAGCTGATCTGTATATAACGCATTAATTCTTGTAGCCATAGCCCTCTTTCATCTCTTTTTGTTCAATACTAATATTAAAATTGTGTTCGAAATTCTGTGTTTTATCTATTAAAAGTAGAAGATCAGCAGGCCACTTTGCGATACTCTTGTGATTGACATTTGACAGCTACAATATAGAACTGGAAAAGCGCGCTCTTATGTTTTGAAATGTATATGTACCATTTTTGGTTGCAGCTGCTTTATTTCCACAAATGAAAGTGAAACCCTTAAAATATAACTTTTTAGCGTTGAATTTAAGTACAAATGGAGGATGTATAAGAAATTATAAAAATATGTTTGTAAAATTATTTATGATTATAGACACATCTCTATTATTTTATGAGTTTGCCACCAGACTAAGTAGCATAGAGAACTGTATTTTTACTAAGTAGTCTATGGTCTAAAATCTCAAAGTCCATAGGCGTAGGTTGTTTGTTAGATCGATTTATAGGTTATATTTTCTATGACCGATTATTTTGGGTAGAAAAAATCTTCTATTCACTCAAAATTTGCAATTATTTTTGATCTCGTCACTGTAACATAGCGTTTTTATCTCATAAAATGGGTACATTCTCTAGAATACAAAAGTATGCCCTAGTTGGGTTGGGAGCCGCCGGTGGGGCCGTTGTTTACTATTTTTCCGTGAAACCTGCGAAAACAAACGTGGTTTTTAACTCCTGGACGACGTCTTATACTCCATCGGTGAAATGGGATAACAATTGGGACCAGTAAGTAATCTGTTGATAATAATAATGCCCGCTATATTTGACAGTTTTATAGAATTTCGCCTAAGAGAAATTCTTAATGTTCCGCCATTACTTCATACATTTATGCTACCCATGAAGCACAATCTTATTATTTCTATTGTTACTTTTCATATTTGCTCTGTGTAGCTAATTTATTAATTGGCATACATATAATTAAGTCATATATTAATATTTGAATCTTATTTGTCGTCCGTAGTAACATTTTTTCGCAATTCACAGGTTCATATCAAACCGTTGAAATCAATGTTAGGCTTATCTTTTCCTATCTAACTTTCACGTTAAAAAGATGAAATGATGGTTTTAAATAGTATTGATTTCAAATTTTATTGCCTAGTGTGTGTTTTCTATGAAAATACATCTTATTTGGAATGTAGTATGCAATATTTTTGATATGATTTAATTCTGAAAATATGGGACATGGAAAATAGGCGATCTCTCAGAATTGCATTCATCAGCCATAATAGTCTGCCTAGTTGGTCTAGTGGTAAGAGCTGTACCCTAGTGATGGTTCCCGGGTTCAAGTCCCAACGAAATTATTCAATTTGTCATCGATATCTTGAGCATTGGTGTGCTTTTGGGGTAAATATGCTTTACGATATTCTATTCGTTTTCTACCCGAAAATTTACTAAATGCCGCGAATAACAATGGAGTTCTGTTGTAAATTTATTTACGAAAAAGCAAATGTTAATCTCATACATCGTAATCAGGGAAACCGATAAGTTACGTGAAATATGAATATAATATCAGTATGAAAAAGTTAATTTGTTATTCCTAGAACCACCTATTTCGTAATTTGCGTAAATCATTTCTTTCCTCGATTCCAATGCATGGTTTTTAGCACTTTTCTATTCGCAATTAAATTTCCTGGTAAACTTTCGGTTAAGAAAAGAAAAAGCTGCTCTTGAAAAATTCTCATTGGGGCTATCTCATGTGAAATGTTTATTATTGTTAACACTTTGACTGTCTAATAATCATCTAATAACCATCTTGACTCAAAAGACAGACTATTTTATGTGCACTATTGACTGCAGTGCACGGAACTTTAGACAAAATCGTATTCCCTTATTTCTTTGAATATGGAATATAAGTATATATTATGATCTAAAGATTTTCCATTTCCCTCAGTGTATCCATAACAGTATTACACTTTTAAAGTTCTTCTTCCGTTTGGTCTGCAAAGTAGAAGAAAATATTTACAAGTATAGAAAGTGTGAAACAGAAAAATACGAGAATGTAGTGAGTGTGGTATTCAAGAAATGCACCGAAGATAAGGTCTATTTGATTATATAGAGTCTTTAATATTAATTTGATGATCTCTCCTCAGCCGTGATGCGAAAAGCATAGTTAGGCCGAGCAAAGGGACTCCGGAAGATGATAACCGATACAATACAGAGTTGGAAACCTCTACGCCAAATGCCGTGAGACACATCTTCCTCGTCAGACACGGGCAATATAATCTCGAAGGCAAGACTGATAAGGATCGAATCTTGACCGAACTGGGTTAGTAAGAGATGTCGAATTCAAATACTTTTCCTCTCTATCTATGATTTGTCTCTACCTTATTGTTTATTTCAATATAAGACTAAATGGTAACATCTTTTATTTCATCCTTATAGAATTATCAGAAAGTCGTTTTGTCAATTTATTAATTATCTGTGAATTGAATCCACTTTTTGGAAAATTAGTGTGTAAGTAGAGTGTTTTGAATGAGGGATCTACATTCATTCTAGGGTTAGAATATAATGTCTGGTTGCTGTGCCCACGGGTTCAAATCCCAGTATTTTGGATTGAAGACATGGATGTCTGTGACTGCCCAATTTCTTCCACTCATCTGTTCATTTGAAAAACGGAGCATTAGCTAACCATAAGTCCAGTCCTAGCTCTAACCTTGAGCTACTGAATAGGGAACAGTGCTCGTAGAAAAACTTTTGTGGAGATGGGCACCATCAAGAGTGAATGTGCTCTCTACATTGGGAGCAGACATGTTTAAAAATAAAATATTTTATCACAGCAACTTTAAAGACGTAATGAATGATCAAAAAATATGAATTTTGCAGGCAGGAAACAAGCAAAATTGACTGGGCAGCGTTTGAAAGAATTAGGTATCACATTTGACCGAATGCAAAGATCAACGATGAGCCGGGCGCAAGAGACCGCCGCTCTCATATCAGAATACATGCCCCCGGAGACAGTTTATTCCGACTGCTCTCTGCTGGAGGAAGGGGCCCCCATTCCACCCGAACCGCCTGTAGGACACTGGAAACCGGAACCGCAAGTAAGTTCTTGAGAGGTTTATGAAATATCTGTGAATGTTTATTGTCGTCATATTTGTGAACAATTAATTCATTTTGTCTTTGTGAATTTATTGTGTAAAAATAATCTGCTCTACCAACCTGGGGGTACACATCCCAGGAGATGGTTATCACAGCAGACAGCTCGCTGTCTGATTAGGGATAGCTGGAACGACCTTCAATTCGTACTCGACTTAGTGATCGATGACTCGGTCAGAAACAAGTGCCACATATTCTGACGGCACCTCACGACAACCCAAGGAAACTGTACTGAGCTTCAAAAACGAATGCTTGCAGCGAATGCCAAGGTATAGTGGTTTAACTTTGTCAGGAATTCGATGATAAAAGAAGGGACTAGTCAGCCC
Organism: Himalopsyche phryganea; assembly: GCA_022494535.1. Lineage (NCBI taxonomy): Eukaryota > Metazoa > Arthropoda > Insecta > Trichoptera > Rhyacophilidae > Himalopsyche > Himalopsyche phryganea. The sequence goes on from JAGVSL010000039.1 coordinate 3,591,961, forward strand.
TTTATAAAGTCCAAAATGATAAAGCAGCAATGGACCTGGTTGACATGTGCTGCAGATTCCCCAGGAGAGCCTGAATTTCGCCTGTTTCTTTTGTCAACCGGATAGATGTATCCATATGATGTACTCGGTGGAGCTAAGGGTCGCTGGAATGACTTGATAGGAACCAAAGGGGTTGACAGGGGACAGCGAATCTTGGAGGCATCATGTATGCTTTGAATAGCGAACAATGTTGATGACAAAAATTGTTAAAAATTAATTAAATGATGCGTAGGGAATCTGACGATAAAGGCATGTTGCTGTGTGGAAGACACGAGTTGTGATAATGAAATTTTACCGATTCTCACTACCTTGTCTTTCATGTAGCGAATGCTGGTTCACTTCAAAGAAGTTGTTACTCCTTCTGTGCGGTCAATTTGGAACATTTGGAAGTATTTAATAAAAGGGTATTTGAGGGGAGAAAGTGTGTGTTAACAGGCGAGCCCATAACATAGATCATTTAAATTAAACTGAAGTCGACCATGGACTAAAATGGGCCGCAGAGCAGTCAAACAAACAAGTTAAGCAAGAGAAAGTGTCGCAAGTGCATTTTTCTCTAAAGTGTACTATTTGATATCTGATCAACGAATATGATAATTTTCTGCAAACCATGTCCAACATTACATACTTTTCACACAAATGTCAAAAGTTATTATTTTAAAAACAACAATATATTATGTTATCCTACTTTTATTTTTTAATTGTGTCATGTTGTAAATGGATTTTTTTTTATAGAAAATGACTTTAATCTAGTGGTAGGTAGTATTTGAGTGATAAAGGTTGAAATTGAAATACAAATTAATTTCTATTTGTATTTCACCTAGCAGCAGATTTGCATTTGGTTTTATTGATTTTTGTGCAGTGTTCCAAATGACGTTCTAGCATCTGTTTTCATAAATATTTATGCATCTGTTACTAAATCAACAGATCTTAGCATGTAAACATTTCACTAACCTGCACTGACAGAATGATCTGCTTGATTTTTAACAGTGTTTATTTTGCACCACCTAGATTTCCACATAAAATAAAACGCAGAATGATGGAGGACACTAAGCGAATCAATTGTCACAAGTGGAATATCTAAGTTGTCCATTTTAATTTTTTATCGAAAGTTAATTTACACAATCTTATCGTCAAATCTACTAAAAACATCTTTTCTATTGCCTCTGTCTTTCACCAAAAGTTGTTGACTAAATTATAGACAGTATCTCTGACGCCTAGAAGATTGAGCTACTTCTAGCAGTTGCTTTAGCTAAGAGAATCTTACTTTGATTCGGTTCCTCTCTTCGACTACTTTACTGTTTCATTCATTTGAGTCGTATCACATTGCTGCATAACGAAAACAAATCGTCGCCTTGGGTTAACAAGGTTCTATCTGCAAAAACTAAAACTGTTCACGAGAAGCAATTTTAGATTTCATAAAATGTAACTTTTGGAATGAAATACACGTATTCATTCACTTACATGAATGAAAGCCGACTGCTTGAGACACGGTAATTCTAATTATATATTCAGATTGAACCTTGATGCACTGTAACATTTGTATGTTTTTCAGATAGAATTTGAATTTTGGTAGATTTACTGACAATTGTAAGGTTTTTTAAATGCAGATAGAACCGTATTTTTAATGCGAATAAAACAGCATTCAAAGTGTTTTTTAAATAAAACGACAGATGGAATCTTGTTTACCTGAGGCAACGAAATGACTGACAGTTCAATTCTAATTGGGTTCCATGCGTCTCATTCGTTGTCTCACTCTGACTGTTAATATCGTAGCACTGCTAGTGTGGGAAAACAAGTGATTTTAATATTTACATACAGGCAAACGAATGACTCTCATTCACTACAAAGATGAGCTAATTTGGATTCGCTTGATCGCAAACAACGTATGTGTAGTGTCTACATATACCTCTGCCGTGCTCTACATGTTGAGAGTTTTTGAGAAAGTCAACGAAAACTCTTAATCACTGCTGCAAGTGAACAATCGGTCCTTCTGTTGAATAGGTTATGCATTAAGAATAGATCATTATTAACATCTACATAGATTAACATATAAAAAACTAAATCGGAGACCACTAATACGAGTTTGATTCATCCTAACGCTTGTAGTTGTAGTGAGATGTATAACACCTCTGCGATGGTCAGTTCTTAGTAAGGCTTTTGTTTTCTTGTTGTCTTTAGCAGTTCTATCAGGAGGGTGCCAGGATCGAAGCCGCATTCAGGCGGCACATTCACCGCGCCAAACCCTCCCAGAAGAAGGACTCGTACACGCTCGTCGTCTGCCACGCCAACGTGATTAGATACTTTGTTTGCAGGTATGTTTCAAATGATTACTTAAGATTTGTTTTGCTGATAGTGTAGGGCTGAGATGAAAAGCGCCATTCTAAGGAATCAAGGCTGCTATTAAAATAAAATGATTTCATATACCTGAAACACTAATCACAGTGAAACAACGTAACTCTGAGTTTTAATGTACTAAAATGAAACTGGCATTGCAAAAAACGTGCATAAAATCTGCCTACATTATTTTAATGATTCCACGGAAGTGATTTTAAGATTTAACTGTTAACTAAATATTTGAATTATTTATAGCAACCAGAGTCATGTAATAATTTATGATTCGTTCCGTTTTCCAGGGCAATGCAGTTCCCGCCGGAGGCGTGGCTCCGAATATCCCTCAACCACGCTTCAATTACGTGGCTCTCGGTTCATCCCAACGGACGCGTCATTCTGCGGAGTCTCGGCGACACGGGTTTCATGGCACCGCAATACATCACCAGTCGGTAGGAGCGTCGTGAAACGGTATCGCCATCATTATAATTGCTGCCATAATATTGCCGAGTCGTGTATGTTGTGAATCTGTGCTTTTTACCGTCTGTCAATTTATTAGTGCCTTTTTTAATTTATTAAAAATAAGTATTTCACCGATTGCCGTGGTCGTCTGGTAGCGTTCTTAAAGTCACCTTGATCAACGGTTTCAAATCCTCTAATGATCACTTGAAACTACTGATTTTTTATTGATTGAATTTTGATTTGCTTGTCGCTTTGAAAAGTCCTGACAAAAGCGTGATACCGAAATTGGTATTTTCATTATTTGACAATCCTTCTCAAAGCAAATATATGTATTGCTTTATAATTTTGTTTTCAAAGGCATAAATGTCTGATATATCCATCAATTCCAAGCCTATCCATCCTGTAAACATTAAAGAAATGATTATTTAACGCATAGTATTCCCTTAACCCTTTGATTAGTGGGCTATTTTTCGATAAATTAAGTTTTTTTTATGATTATTTTTACTATTGCTTCACGCAAGAATATAAAAACATTTTATTTTTGTTATGGGTCAATCCTAGAAGGATATTACTTATTATTTTAAGTAGTGAATAATATTTTTGAAATGTAAAACGCATATTTAAAAACGTAAATGAAATAATTAATAATATAAAATTGATATTGGTAACTAATATAACACGTTTCGCTTCTTTAAGAAGCATCTTCAAATATAAATTTTATATTAAAAATATACAAAATATGAAATAATGCATCATTACTTTCAAATAATTAATTACCTAGAAGCTTTTACTTGCAATTCAGCTCTAGACTTTTTTTGTATTCATCTGTGGACATGTGGTTCTCTTATTGATGTTGATTCCAGGAAAGGAGTCGAAACGAAAAGTCACTAGTATCCATATCTGAAGAAATAATAATAATTCAACAAAAAATATGAAAATGGCTATAGATAATAGATGACACAATACTTCTCAGTAGATGTACAGCCATACTACTCGAAGGGCTTATCGCATCTCTCTATGCATAAGATGACAGACTAACTTAAAAACAATCAATCATTCTATACCTACTGTCATAATTTAGAACAGTTGTTCCCAAACTTATGCCCATGGACCCCTTCTTAAAGCAAAAACCTGACCATGAACCCCCTAAGTAAAATAACTCTACGTAACTGCATAATAAAAAAACATATAAATTTAATTAATGTCTAGAATGGTAAATGGTGATGTAGAAATAAAATATAAATAAAACATTTGGATATTTAAAGTATGATTAGGTTCATAACTGTGCTAAATCCAGGGTCTACTTAATAGGAAGACGGCAAAGCAATCAACAGCCTCTGTACAGTGACCCATAATGAAAGATATAAAATCGGTACATATCTATTTTTGTAACCAGAATTTGTGGTATCTTTTTCAAACATTGGTTCCCGCTCCTCATTTGTGGATTATTGAACAAATTGCTTCCGTATTAGTATGGATACATCTGAGTTTGTGGGTCTGCTTGCAAAAGGGTCCAACAGCCAACAAATCGGTATCAATTTATTTATTGCTATTTATTTCAACTTTCATAATAATGGAGATTTGTCACAGATGTTTTTTTATATTAAACCTTTCACGGACCCCCCGAGGTTGTCCACACACCCCCAAATTATTTTTTAATTTCCCACAGACCCCCTCAGCGGTCACATGGACCCCTGGGGGTCCGTAGGAACCACTTTGGAAATCACTGATTTAGAAGAAAAAAATAAACCAGATCATAAAACATGCTTGAGAATCTTGGATTCTTTCAATGTGGCACTAATAGGTTTTCAGACAGCACTTGGAAGATAGATCTAAAGCAATTAATGAATCATAAATAAAACATATTTTCTACGCCTTATCCCACCATATTAGTTTTGAATGGAGAAACCATCCTACTAGATCCACTGTGGCACACTGGTGCGTCGATGGCTTGTATGGTAATTTAGCAAATGTGTGTCTTTAGGTGGTTAAATAGATAAATATATATATACTCTTATGTACTACTAACCTTAATGTAAATATTATGTATTGTCACCACGCTGGTCAAAGTGTCAAACTGAAAACATGTTGGCAGAATGAATTAACATTTGTTTAATTTCAAGAAATTTAGTATTCTTTTTGCAGATATCAATAGATGAATGGATGTGTAATGAAGCTTTTCAAAAGAATTTTTATTATCTTTTTTGGAGATAGTAAGAAAAGAAAAATGGTGTTAGGAAAAGACTTGTAATCGCTTTTGGTACACCTATTTTTATGAAAGATGGGTGGGAGGGAATAGCCATATCCGCTCTCTACTCCAAGATTCTCTGTCCCCGCCAGTCTTCTTACTTCATCCCAGCGTCCCGTAGCTCCGCCGTGTACATCCTGTGGATGGTCATCAGTGGCTTTCCAGGGCGATAGAATCCATCCGGTTGGTAGAAAAAACGGGTAAGGTTCAGGCTCCTCTGGGGCATCCGCAGCACATGTCCAAGCCAGGTCCGCTGTCGCTTTTTTATTTTGGACATATTAAGGGGCTGGTTCATCCTTTCTCTTACCTCAAAGTTCCTGACAAAGTCAAACCACCATACCTCTAGTATTCCCCGCGAGTATCTGTTTTCGAAGCACAGTATACGGTTACCCTGTGCTTTAGTGAGGTTCCATGACTCGTAACCGTAAAGCAGAACTGCCAGAATGCATCGGTTAAATAGGTGGCAGTTGGTTCTAACCGTGTTCAACCGGGAGTCCCAGACTTTCCACATTGAGTTGAAGGTTGCTCTAGCTACAAACAAATAGAATGAATGCCGAAAAGTATTGACCACTCAACTACCGCACCGACTAATGTATATAGTATCTTTTTAGACACCATTAGTTAGGCTCTTTGACCAGCGTGCCGCAGTTATATGTTCGGTTGTTGAGAAAGTATTTTTTTAACTATAGTAACTAGAAAATATATTATTATAAGGCAGTCTCGCCAACCTGTAAGCTTTTAATAAAATTTGTATGTGTGAAAAAAGGGTTATTATTGCCAGTATTACAAAAAGTCAATTATTGCAATAGTTAAACTATAAATATTATAATAAAGCCTATAGAAGTTATAAAGATTAAAATGTCGCCATTTGTTTGTCTTTTTTTCATTCTTTTAATACCTATCGGTAATTTCAGATATTTTTTTAAAATTCTGACGTTTTTGCCTTGTAAATCACCATATGGAAAACTAACAACCAATCCTAAATGTAATCAAGAAGTATCAAAATTGCAATACAGCGGAAGAATGAACTGTTTTTTTTACGTTAGTTAAATGTCATTGTTTCAACAGTAAAACTCACTGAGTGAAATTGAGTTTTGTGAATTTTACATCAGAAAGTGATCAAGTGCAACTTTAATAAATATTTGTTTTTACTCACTGTTAATGTTTTCATGTCATTTAAAAATTTACCAGCGCCCATAACCAATTCGAACGAATTATGCGACACTTTGTGAGTTTCACTTATATTTTAGTAATATTGTACTTAATAAGTTTTTCATTTAAAATATCTTTTTTATTCCTAAAGTTTTTATTAGATTCTCAATGCCAAATATGCATCCTTTTCTCAAAGATGTGATAAATCAGTTAGTAAATTTAACAGCTATTGAAATTTTTTTATGTAGTCCAATAATATTTTTTTTAAATTGACGGCAACTAAACTAAACACAGTATATAATTATATATGATTGGAGCATTTTTAAATGTAAATAAGTTGTTGATTTATTTGACCTAACGCACACTATTATATTGTTTTTATTGATAATTTGTATTGAAGAAAATAAAGATTTTTACTGAAATCAATGTTTTTTTGTATGTCTGTGTTTTAGTTCCTAACCCTACTTTCCTATTGAAATTATAAGGACCTTTTAAACCACACCCTCAGCTTCCTGACTAAAATTCAGTCAAAAATAATTAAACCCTCTTCAAATAACGACTTACAGGTTTCTAAAACAAAAGATTTCAATTCTTTGGTATTTATATTGTCACCATGCTGGCAGAAATCGGTAAGTAACAAATTGACAGTTCTGAGTAAAGAGCAAATGAAAATTTTAGTTCGTAGGATAGTCTTTAGCCTCGGTGTTTTGTGTTACATAGATAATTATATCAACAGAGAGCCAGCCTCTACCTTACTTACCTCTTTCTCTGACCAGTGATCTATAGTTACAAAATTTAATATTAATAACAAATAAAAGACATTTTCTATTATTATTTTATAGTTTATTTGAATCTATGCATAGTAATTAATAGTTTGGTTATGTACATTGAGATATCAATATATAGAATAACTAGTAACACAGATTTGATTATGCGTGACAGATATTATAATATAAAGCCTTCAATTGCCGACAATTCATTATTTATAAGAACATTCTGGCAATATAATTACAATCACAAAATATATTATGTCAATAGACTGCATAGATCATCATTATATTAAAGAAAAAATATTTATGATATCTAAAGTTACTTCATGGTACGAAATGTTACTATATGATGTAAATTTAAAAATAGTTTCCATTCAATGAGGTGTCTGCTAAAAAAATGTGTGGCTGAATGTTGTCAACAGAAAAAATCTAAGGCTAAATTCGCACAGATGTTACTAACCATAGATAATCTGCAATGCAGCATATCTCTTCTTTAGAATTATATAGGTACTGGTAAGATGCTAAATATCCATAGAAAAGCTTGAAAACTGACGAGTGACAGGAATTACTGGTGCCACCAAGGCCTGCTATGACTTGTCTAGAAATCAGAAGTCAAAATTCAATTATCTCATTTTGCTAATGTATTCGGAAAGAGTTTGTATGTTTGCCTACCCTTGGAAGAAGTATGTAATTGCTATACTGGTGATTATTGGTTTTTGAAAACAACTTTGTATGTATGCATATTCTCAAGACCTAACCTATACAGTCTCCCAATTTAGATTGTTTGTATTATGTTGGTGTTGCTAACAACGAGGATAGATCATAAATATGGCAGTACTGTTTTTATATGCGTAGGTAGTTAATTAAAATTGCATCATATTTCAGTACTCTTGCTCAATATGAAAACAATACTGCCGAATGAGAGCATACTGCTAGCGACATCTGCGTGTGACTGGCCTATGATTTTATGTAGATAATTAAAACAGAAAGTTTATTAAATAGTAAAAATTAAATAGCAAAGTTGGTTTATAAAAAATTAAACAGGTATCCGGTAAAGAAATGTTAAACATGTTATTTGCAATATTGGTTATTAGCAGGGCTGTGTAGTTGATGTTACGATTTATAGTATTATGGAGTTATCGGAAAACGGTCAACACAGCATTCCATTTAAATGAATCTGTGCATAAATTTACTGATAAAATCCTGATCTATTATAAAAAGACAGTGTTTTATAACTTTATTTAAGCCACTGCCAGCCCCGCCCCCTTAACCACAATCAAATTATTGAACGCCCTCTCCCCCGAATGAAAAAAGGAATTTCAAAATTACACAAGGACCAACAAAGATTACTGTTTCGTCCACTAGTATATCAACAGCACCTCCGAAATGTTAAAAATATAAAAAAACGCCGACGTCAACACTGGCGTAATAAATGCATGACGGCAGGAATAATGAAAAACACGACTACCTCCATGGTAATGATGCAAATCTGCCATTTTCGCGAAAACGACTTTTTAATGAAGAAAAATCCAAATGTGATAATACCCATTGCGGCAAATCGACGAAATTCTCTCTCTAGCGGTTACAGAGTTATTAAAAGTTTAAAATTTGCGAACCTAAAATATATTGCGAGTCATTTGAATCAACCTACGTAAATTTACGAAAAAATAGATGGAAACATTTACCTTGGTATAAACCATAGAGAACTATGGATTTTTAATGAAATAGACTTCAGACGACTTGTGAATATGACATATTCGTACATTTACTGTTGCCTAAAAGGACAGTTTTTATGCTCTCCTGAAAAGTTAACATTTTGCAGATTCGCAATTTTACCATAGAGGTGACGATGTTAGCGTAGTTTGTAAAACTACGACTTGAAGTCAGAGTGAAATGTAAAGTTAGAGTCGATACGTTTATAAACAACTCCACAGCCCCGGTTATTGATATGAACATTTTCATGCTTTCAAAATCTACAATGAGTCCATTAAGAGTTCATATAATTATTTTAATTGTCAATAATTCGATTTGATATGTTTTCGATAGTCGATGAGTCTCGCTGTCCTTGAAATATCCAGAAACCGTCTCGTTATAAACACGTAAATACAACACCTAAACAAAATTGTTACCTGTATGGTATGTTAATTGTATGGTAGTATAATTATAAATATTCGTAAAACTTTTATTATTCTATTGGTAAAACTGGATCAATTTTGTACATAGGAAAGGTTTATCTACTCTGACATTTATTTTTGTGGGAATTTTCGATTCATTTGTAATTTGGTCAATAATTTACATTCCTTGTCCATCAAATAGAATATATTCACCGCAAGCTGTGATATGCAATAGTTTCTTTATTTTAAAAGATACTTGACACATTGATGGGAATATTAATAAATTAGCTAACAAGGACAGAGTTGTTATGTGGATATCATCACATCCGTCAAATTGATGGGGTTGATTGTGTATTGTAATGTTTACTATCAAAGAATAATTGTAAAATAGCCATCATCTATAAGTCTTTTGGAACTTAACACTTTGCAATTTTAAATTTATTATAACGGACTAAATAAATAACCACATTTTCAAAACACGATTATTTCCGTGTATGAAAGGAAAAGGGCGTTAAGTTTTCAAAATTGAAAAATGAGTTGAACATACCAAAATAACTACGATGCACTTAGTTGTGAAAGAGTAAAGTGACAAGTCGAATCAATGCTGATGCATTATTAAATTTAAATTTTCTTTCATTCTTCTCTATTGTTCTCCATAAAATAGTGGAATTATTAATAAAAACTATAGATTATTTTTATAAATAAAATGCTTTTTCAAGAAGAATTAGCAGTCAACAACTTCAAATTGAGTAAATATCGCCTTGAAACATCAAATTGTCTTAGAAAGTTCTCAATAATGCATATCTTGTTTTGGCTCTCCTAAAATGTACTGATTTTAGGCATATCACCCTTCTTCCTTGAGCACACAGATTTATTTGAGGTCGTTTATAAATGATGTCACATGATTTTGGTGATCTTTGACCCCCCTCCTACCATTGCCACATTTCGTCACAAAATATTAACCCCCCCCTTAATTCACCGCGTCACATTTTTGTATTTAAAAGAATGGGATGTAGCTTCGTCAGAATGGCATAAATATTTTATTCTCAAAAAAAAGTTTAACGCATTTTGTTGTTTTTGTGATGTCACATATTTTACATCTCGAAGGAGCTTCCAAAGTATTTCAAGAGCAATAAGCAAGTTATAATTAAATTTTCGTAAAAGATTTTCATCTAAAATATTTCGTTGTCGTGTGCCGTAGCTTGGAGACCCTTGTTTTAAATCCACCCTCCTGTGGATGACAAAGAAAATAATTGACCAAGTTACAAATAAATTACATTTTGATTGTTATTTAGTCTCAATTTTTATGAATAGTTCTATTTAGTATATAAGGTATGACACAAATTTGTATAATTTATTTTACGATTAGCTCAGTTTACGAACACACAATAACTGTTTACTTGACAGGTAGCGAAAGTAGCGATCAGCGAATACCGATTATTCGTTTTGAAACTCTATGACTATGGTTTTACCTGCATGTTAAAGGCAATGATATTTTATACAAATATTTAGACAGAACAATGATTTAAGCTCTATTGTTAGGTTATAATAGCCATTCAATATTTTGCCCTAGGCCAGCGACTGCCAACTGGTGGTCTGCAAAGTTATCGAAATAATCCTATTTATTGAATTCCAAAGAACCTCTGGGCCCGCCCTGATCATACACTGGGCTAGAAGCAGCTCTTCCAAATGTTAAAAATGCTCCATCAGCTTTTTAAATCACTTACAAGTAATTTTTGAATTCGCAATTTACTTGGTATTTCCATAAGAATTATAAGATTTAGGTGATAGCTCTGCGCGCTACTGTACTGATTTAAACTCTTGTCACTCTGAACTGATAGACAAAAGAAAAAATGGCTCAGACTAGACAATGATTAATTTAAGAAGCATGCATGGTATATAATTTTATATTATTAGTATGTGAATGAATACAATATTACATAAAATATCAGGAGGTATATAATTTTTGTAATTCCTTTCAATAGGTATAAGAGGAGTGTAGGCCAGTGCAATGACATCTATTGACAAATACGTATTTTAACCAACAAATGTCAAAAGGATTTTAAATTTAGAATCTAGCAGAGCAAATCCATTCTTGGTCATGTAAAAATCGTGTGAAATAAATACAATTTATTATTTTGTTTCATTGTTATAAATATTCAATGTAATTCAAAAAGTTTTACTGTTTTATGAAACTTTCCCTGGCAATCACAATTCAGAATTGTTTACCAATGATATAACTTTTATTCAGCAAGCTGTCAAAAAATATAGCACTCTAAATACCAACAGCAATAATAATTTATTTTTAACTGTCAAACTTCAATTCACGTTTTACAGTAGTGTAGGAAAGTGGTTATAGGTAATCTTAAAATTAAAAATGATTATCTACAAAGTAATGGCTGAATTCATAGAAAATAGTGATTTTTCACGCTTTCCATCTTGATTTCGTTATTATTTTGATTAAAGCAGTTTGCAAAGTTTGAATTACAACTGGTCCACTTGACGTAGGCAAAGAAAACAAAATAAATAAAATAAAATTGATTGAATTGGCATTTACTCAGTAGAACTTCATTATAATAGGATAAAATAACAAAGTATTTAGCTCTACCAAATTCTATTAGGTAGTTGATAGCTATTTCAGCTTGACGGCACCTTCAGAACTATAGCAGTAGAGCTACAGAAGTAGAACTGTATTTGAGAATGTCATGGAATATCAAAACCTGGTTAATTAATCCAATTGAAATACTCTCCGACAAAGAATCGCAAACATCAACTTAAAATAATTGATCTAAAAGATAATAACGATGACAGGCACAAACGTGTTAAGTGCGATTTTTGGGTTGAGTGCATTTTCCATATATCTCTCAAGCCCATGATTTATAGTTTACAAATGTTCCAAGCAAAATTTAAATAACTGTAGGAAGAGAGTGCTTAGTGTAAACTATAACAATGCCTTTTCTCGAGACAAGTAATCTTTTACTTAACACGTTTGTGCGCTAGGTCATCGATAACATATCTTACTTAAACATTAAATTGGTCTATGTTGTATGGAAAATGGATATATCCAACATTGATTCATTTTTATTCGACAACTATGTCAGTATGTCAGACTGTAGTTATAAAGGTTTTGATATTTATATTTTTAGTAAAACTTCCACGCAATGGAATTTACAGTATGCTAAAAATAACAATTCAAGAACAGTTTTCGGTTTATTTTTTGAATGATAGATTGAATTAAAGTAATTGATTCGAAAATAGACATATAACTTAGAGATTATTTAACATGTAATACAAACAGGTAGACAGGGTTACGATTTTTAAAAATTCGGACACAAAATCCTATACAAAATTATACAAGAAAGCTGTACATATTATTCACGAATGAATAACAATTTTGGTTACATTAAAGTTAATGGAAGGGAGTATCCATTTGTTTAGACAACAATTATTACGCTGCACAGCCTGTGATGACAACATGAATTATAAAACATTATCTATTTTAGGAATGCATTCAATTTAAAACTGTTTTTACATTCGACAACACTGCAATTATGTTTGTTATATTTCTACACTCTGCGTTTTATGTATGATAACAAATGTTATACAATGCCTATCTATGCAAATACATTAATAGCGCCATTGCAGAGAAAATAAATACATTTTTTAGGTTATAAATGTTAAACAAAGATGAGGCAACACCATATGAATGTGTAATAGTATTTTTTTACACTAGATGTCTCTGTTATATTATTTGTACAACATAAAAATAATTAAACAATAAATCCATGATAATGCAGTGCATTGATTTCACATGGTAGTGGTTATCAATATTTATATTTTATTTTTGATACCATGTAGATTACATATTTAAAAAAATTAATTTACTTTGTTTTCTAATTACATTTGCTGAATTTGCACTAAAAAACACTACAACATCTTCTTACAGACATTATTTATGTTAGTAATGTAGTATCCATTGTTTGTATCCATTTTTTGATACATTTAATAAGAAGTTGTTCATAAATGATATCACACGATTATGATTTTCTCTACTCCACTCGTTGTCACAATTCGTTGCACAATCTTATCGCTCTTGTCTAATAAATGCCATATTTCTATAGCCCCTTTAATACTTATTTTTAAAACCACCAAATTTTTTGACTGAATGTGTTTATAGCAGAAGTATTATTTGTTTTTGTTTTGTGAGGTCTCATTTTCTACAATTCCAGCTTTTGGTTTTGTCTCAAATCATTTTTTTATGTTACATACCATCGCCTCTTAATATCATCTATGAACAGCTCCCAAGAAGAAGTAAAAAACACAGGAAATCATTGAACATTCTTTGACAATAAAGTCTATCATGAATATAACACCAAATCTAAGTATGTATACAAAAGATGCTTATTTACAATTGAGGAATCAAAAAGCACAGTATATTATTTATTATCAAAAATTAGAAAAGGTGTAAAGTGAAAATTTTAATTTTTGGGTAAAATTTACTGATATTGATATGAATTGTTCATAGTAATTATATATTGTGGTCCAATATTAACCTTAATCGTAAGAAGCGGGAATATATTTTGATTATGCCGACAAATCGAGGAATTGTCAAATATTCATAATTTTAATAACAGTTCTGGGTATCTGTCCTTTGGCAATATGGAAAAGCCATCTTATTACCTTATGATACCTTGCAGTAAACATGTAGTGCGATGTAATTGTTGCACCCTTGACCCTACACTGACACTGTCTATGCATAAAACTGCAGATTTATACTGGGAAGTCGATACATATTCTTGGCAATTGGTAGTAGAATCATTAATACCGAAGATAAATTGTTAGACAAGTTGGTTGTCCCACTGTCACCCGTTATGTGTACGCATCATAATGATCAACAAAACAAACGAATTTTCTCCTCACACTCTTGGCACAGTGCAGAGCCGTACGGGACTGAAATTTTGATAGTGCACAGTCTGAAGATGTTTCTCAAATAAACAAAGCATGTGTCACACCTAACTACTCAACTAGTGGAAAAACAAGATTATCAATGTTAATTGAATAAAAGTGCAAATGAATGACAGAATCATGGAAAAAATACTGTATTGAATAGTTGTGACTTGTTTAGCTGCATAGTTTGAGGGGTATTAAGTATTTTGCAGAGAATCCACTGTGAGTAGAGTTTAATCTACTCCGTATTGAATCTTAAAAGGCATAAAGGATACCCCTTCCTAGTACCATATTACAATTTTATTGAATGCCTCAAAGTTGGCCTTGGTTGAGATTAAATCACCGTGGCCTATTGGGCACGTGTGAACTCTGCATGTTTAGTATTCAACTTGGGACAATCCAACTGTAAGTTTTCACTATCCTGATAGTTGCGTGCACAGGTGTAATCAGACCTTTCAACCAACTTGCTCAGCTAATAGTTATCCGTTGAACTTGCCTTGGATATATGCGGATGGAGTATCAAAAAAAATGTTGCAATACCATAATGGAAGGCAACGGAAAACTGATGTTATTAACATTCCCTTGTTAAGCAATTATACAGTATAACTGTGAGAGTAAAAGTGGGTACTGGGAGATGAAGACCGTATATGTTACGTTGACAAATACCACATCAGATAATAATATGACAGCATACGATTTGTTTTTTCACATTATAAGCAGACAAAAGTAAAGTTTTTAGTAAAAATTCCGTCCCCAAAACGCACTATAAATATTATAAAAGTAAAATTGAGTATTTACTCCAATAGCAAAGTGGGCAATCAATTCACCCATAAACTAAATAAAGCCAACAATTTAATAAAAATTTCTTGTAATAGGTACATAGCTCTACTTTAGAATATGATTGGATCAAATTTAAACTGACATAACATTGAAAATAATCATATTACGAACTTTAAAACAAGTTTGAAATCATATTACAAAGAATTCCTGATAAATATTGAACACTTTTGTTTACTGAACATTGACAACCAGTATTCATTAGCATATTACTTAATTGTTTTCCGCATTCAATCAGACAAAATCTGTAATCCATTATTACTTGTATAATTTGATAAATTTCCATTGCAAAAAACTTAAGAAATCGTGTTACTTAGTGTGCAGTAGTAATTCTACATTTGAAATATGCAGAAACAACCGTTACTGAACAAATATTGTTTTTATTACGTTGCTCGTGAATAATCAAATCCAAACAATGTAATCTTTTAAATGAACGATAGTAATTCATCCCTCTGTATGGAAATATTAACTCTAACTTTGATTTATCAGTAGTAGTCGGAGTGATAAAACAAATGACTGGCCAAGAATCCAATTAGAATTGATACACAATTCATCTGTTTTTGTTACCCAGTGATTGTACATCATTTGCTCTCCTATTCTAGCTTTGGATTGTCAGTAGAAGGCGGAGTGATAAAACAAATGATTCATCGAGAATCCAATTAGAATTGAACGATAAGTCATTTGTTTTTGTTACCCAGTGATTTGACATCATTCGCTTTCCCATTCTAACTCTGAAATATGGTAGGAGGTACCAGTGGTAGGAGGAGTGAGAAAACAAATGACAAGCGTAGTTTCCAATTATTAGTATTTAGCCTCAAGTCAATTGTTTTTGTTATCTAGTGATAGTGCATCATTTGCTTTCCCACCCTTCTCTGCATTGTCATTAGTTGCCGGATTGAGAAAACGATTGACAAGCGAAGTATCCAATTATTAGTATTTGACCGCGATCCAAATGTTTACGTACATCATCACTTTCCCATTCTTACTCTGCATTGTTAGCAGTAGGGGAGTGAGAAAACAAATGACAAGCGGAGTATCCAATTAGTGATTAACCTACTAGCTAGTAGTTAGTCACTCATTTGTTTCTGTTACAGGCAAGAAGAAGGCAACCGAATTCAAGAGTTTGATTCTTGTCGTAGTTACAATATCTAGAAGACATATCTTGTGGAAACACGTCAGTTTAAATTCGATCAAAACATATTTCGTGTTGCACTTTGCTACGACACAAGCATAATATCATAAATTAAAAATGCTGTGACAGTATTATCTACACAGTATAAGCCGCTGGTGTTCTTGGTGGGACAGTAACACTGTCAGGAGTCTCGGCTGTCGTTGTTGCTTCAGCGTTATCGTCTTCCTCTTCTTCCTCATTTTGGTCTTCAGGCTCACCGAGCGCGTGAACGAATTCTGAAAAGAGCAATAATTCTTTTATAAAGATGTAAATATATATCCATCTTTGAAAGAAATAGCGATTTGGTTAATTCCTTGTCTCAGTGTTGATGTATTTTAGATGGTAACTTTGTGGTCAGTGGCGGACTGGCTCCAAAAATATTGATTGCCAGGAGTCAATAAGGGCCCATTCAAAAATGAGAGGGGGCTTCGACCCTATATACTAATTTCTATTTACTGTACTAACAATTATTTCATAGTAACAGCTAAAACATACATAGAGAATATGTATTTAATCATGATGAGTTCATTGTGTATATCATAAGAAAATATATTTGTTCGTATTGATGAAATATCCAAAGTGCTTTATTCTGTATATATTTAAACACGTAAAATGAAATAGTTAACAAGTTATTTGATTTTGTTGAAGGCCCTTAACATACAGCGGGGCCCACTTGCCATTGGGCAACCTGGCTTGTATAGCCAGTCCGCCTCTGTGTGTGGTAATTAATTTTTAATGTGTATATGATCGGATCCATGGTTGAGTGGTCAACGCAGTTGATCTTAGTTGCTGAGTTCACATGCTCGAATCCCAGCACGGACAGTCGCATCAATTGATTTTTCAATCGATTTACGGAATTCTGTTCGAAAGCATGTATGTTTTGAGAGAGTAGGAAAAATACAAACGAACGTCTGTCTCGCCGCTCGAGGGAGGAAGGTAGAGAGCGGGGAGAAGCGGGGTGCGTGACTTCAACACACTGACGCTCGCTTCCGGCGAAAAAGGACAAAACAAAGGATGAGTCACACGTTCCTTCGTCTCCCATTAAAAACCCTGGTCGTATTCCGTATACTCTTTCTCGTTTATTGCAATTAGTTTCTATAATTTTCTTGAAGACAGTTACACAAACAGATTTACACATTTTTAATTTAAAACTCTGTAAGTGGTTTTACTAGTAAGCGGTGGACTAAACGCCGCTTCGTCGGCTGACGACTGCCCCCGGGAAAGGTCGAGACGCGACTCCTCCTTTTTTTAAACAGCGCAAGCTTTTTGTTCACTTCCAACTGTAAACAAACAACGGCAACCAAACAAATATGACAAACTCTTAAACGCCTCAGGAGGGGTATTACATTTTAAATTTGCATTAAGTGAAAGAGTCTGGTTTTGAAGACCCTGTCCGCCCCATAAGTACGGGGCGGTGTCAGTTTGTTATGTCTAAAATTCCGTTCCACCCAATCCGATCCGAAAAACGTTGCTTAGCGAGAGCGATTACCTAACCGCTATTCCTGTCCTAGCCCTACCTCTACTCTTTTAGAAAAAGAGGTTAGAGAAAGAAGTTTTAGATAAGAGCAATAGAAATGTGGTTACCATAAAAATCGATCCTGCCGTCCCCATCGACGTCGACTTCTTTTATCATGTCTTCAACTGAAAAGAAAAAAAAGGGATGATTATTAATTAGTTGATCAGCGGTGGAAAGTTTGACCAGATAATACTGGTCACTAGTTGAGCGGCGTTTGTACGATTCTAACTTTTTTCAGTATGCATACATCAAATTCTCTTTTTACACAAGGGAAACGTTCCTGAGAACACCCTGCATAAATCAAAGTATAAATAAAAATTCAGTAATCATAGAAAAATAAGAGTTTGGCTCTATTACTAATCTGTGAATAAAAAAAAAACAAATATTTTCTACGAACTCGGCGGAAACTTCATTTTCAACATAAAATAAAAATTGATAACTTTGTTATTTCAATAGTTGTATTACTAAATGCGACACGTGTTTCGCTTCTTTAAGATGTATCTTCAGACTAACTATATTGCAAGGTTATTTATTTCTGAGGTAAACAATGATTCTAATTTTTAACTTAAAAATTAACGGTGCGGTGGTACTATTTCTTTCTACGTGGACCATAACATACTGCCTCCCTACGATTTGATAAACTGGCAACACCGAACACATATTTATCAAATAGTTCGGGAATTAGAATATTCTATAACAATTAAATGAATTCGTTAGTGCAACTAGTATTTTCGCAAATTTGATGTAACCCTCAAAAAATACGAAAATGAGTTAATGATTGAATCTCATTTTAAAGACGACAGAGCAGGTCTCGGCCAAATGACGTAAATTAGAAAAATAAATTGACCGCGTTTTGGAAGGGAAACATCATTTTACATTGGTTTTAGGATCAAAAATACTGATCCGCCCAGTTGATGTAAGCCACTATTATATCGACACTCCCTGTGTATAATCCCGTATTTGCAAAGATGAGAATTTACAGGTGTGCATTTTAAAGATTAATAACGCAATTCACCATATAACGTTTTCGATAAAAATAGTTTTTATTCTCTCCTGAACAATTCAATTTTGAGGGTTGTATAAATTGGCCAAAACACCGTCGACATATTATGACGTCGAAATATCAGTATTTTGCATTCTCAAAACCGGTAGTTCTGTTTTGAAAAAAAACCGGGTGTTCAGTTTCGGTAATACCATTATTGCGACTCCTAATTATATTATCTTCCGTCGTTGATGAAACTTACTCTCTTCTTCGCTGAGATCCTCCCCCAGGCACTGGAGTACAGCCCGCAGATCAGACGCGCAGATGTACCCTCTATTATGCTTATCAAAGACTCTGAAGGCGTCCCTCAATTCCTTCTCTTCCTGGTCAGCATCGTTGCACTCCTGAGCGGCTCCCATGTTCGACAGGATTGTCACGAACTCTTCAAAGCTCACGTTTCCGTCACCTGGATGAAAAAAATACATTTTTTTAAAATTTCCGCTCACAATAGACTCCTAATGGAGCTTTTAACAGAAGTTTTCTATGAGACCTGCTTATTTCTCAAAGAGAGTAAAGATAGAGGGATAAAGCGAGACTAGAGGTTAGCTAATCCTTCCCGCTACGCTCCTTATTTAGGATTGGATGGGTGGAGGGGAAGTTTAGACATCATATAGATCATACATTCATGCCTTCAAGCAGATATCCATAAATCGTTTGAAAAATCAATTTATGAAACTGTTCGCACTGGGATTCGAGTCTAGAATGGTTACGAAGAGTTTTGTATTACAAACTCGTGGCATTATAGGGATTTTTCCTCTATCTACTTTTTATACCTGTATGAAATAAAATTACTTTTATATTGGGAAACATTTCACCAGACAGATGGTTATTAATGGCTGTGCGGTATCCGGCGGGTACATAGGTACTCAATTTCGGCGGGAAATTCCGGTTTCCGGTAATCGAAAAAACAATTTTCCGTCCGCCCGCCTGTTCTCGTCGCCTCTTTTTGAAGGCGAGAGATAAAAATGCAATTAAAATGATGGACGAGCAGAAAGAAATAGCGCAATATAAAACAATATTGTATTGATGTGATACGAGGCGGGAAAAAATGGGAAAATGCAATTATAATATAGTTGATAACTTTATATCATTTTTAGCATTATTTGGTAACCCTTATTTTAAAAGCGTGGCGTTTTTTACGTATGGCCAGCATTGTATCCGCAAATTTGAGGTTATGGTAAAATGTTAGTTCGGTGGTATAGTTTGGGCGTCTAAAATTTTTTAGCGCAGAGGCCACACTGACTACCACCACTAAGTCCCAAGGGCCAAGACCTAGCTAGCTCATCATACCAACATACTGTGGTTTTGAATTACGCGCAAATTTTTGTACTGGGATTAGCCAGCGAGTGAGATATGTGCGGTCCGGTGTTGACGTCACCACCTTGGTCAAAAACGGCTGTTCCGAAATATGAGAAGGAGTGAGACCACAATACATTTGTACTAATTATAAAAAAATACTATGTAAATGAACAAACATAGATATACATTGTAGTTAATCAGGAAGTTTTAATTTCATATAGGGTCATTTCACCAGTGGACGGCCAGTAAGCGACGGGTGTACTTTCAAAAGTGATTTTGAGTCAACGAATGATAAATATATATTTGTTTCGCTATTATTCCATTGAACAGGGATTAAGTAATGTAACCAACTAAAAATAAAATGGTTAATATTGTACCAGGCATAAAATAATAGAAGTTTACAAAAAAAATGCCAATTCTTCCAGTGTTCGGCCATCACCGAAATAATTTACTGATAGTAGATATAACAATAAAAAACATAATGATGCTAAGCATGACAATATAAAGTATATTTTGTTAGCGATCCCCATACAAGATGAATTTGTCGAAACTTGCAGAGTAAAAATGTGTTTTTTAAATTGCGTATTGCATCATATAGGTCAGTATAGTGCATATTGGCAAGTGGCAAGACTACCTACACAAATTTAAAAAAATCTGTTTTTTTAAATGTATCCACTATTATTTAAGTTTTAAGTTTAAAAGACCACTGGCGATGGGCGACTTGAGGAATGCCCAATGAATTATTTTTTAGCGTTTACAGTGAATCCTGCAATCCCGGGGATGGTATTTAGATAATTCGGGGATTAGGGGATTGAATAATTGACCGGGATCCCGAGATTGGAAGCCCTAATGCAAACGACACAGAAAAGTTACTTTAATTTACAAAACTATCAGTTTACATGTATATCAATTGCAAATCTTTAATCTCAATTTGTCAACAAACATTACAAACAAATATTTTGTCTTAGCCACTTTTGCTGTGTCCTCTAGATATGCTGCTGTCATTCGCATAAGATAACATGTATTTTATGATCGATGTCTTTTTGATAACGCAGGTAGAACTAATAAAATGATCAAACGGAAAAAAACTTGCCATTCGCTGTGAGACGCGTTGGGATCACTCGACGCGTAGGTGAAAACTGTATTATCTATTGTTAACTCAGAGCACATCAGGCATAATATGTACATATTGACAAAGCGTAAGTTGTTAGCCACATTCGCTAAGTCACTCACTGGTCTACAAAGAGTGGGGCGTGCCATATCGTCAGCTTAACTAGCAGACTGCGTATCTACATGTCAGCAAAATGCTCAGGTGTGTTTTAAAACTTAATAAATTCAGTTTTAGCCAATATTATTCTACGAATTTTACATATCGATGGTGTTTTGGTCAAATTGATGTAACCCTCAAAAAATACGACAATGAGTTAATGATTGGATCTCGTTTTAAATACGAAAGAGCTGGTCTCCGCCAAATGGTGTAAAT
The DNA here is from genome assembly GCA_022494535.1 of Himalopsyche phryganea. Classification (NCBI taxonomy): domain Eukaryota; kingdom Metazoa; phylum Arthropoda; class Insecta; order Trichoptera; family Rhyacophilidae; genus Himalopsyche; species Himalopsyche phryganea. The sequence continues at coordinate 3,613,369 of JAGVSL010000039.1, forward strand.
TAGAAAAATACACTGACCACTTTTTGGAAGGGAAAAATCATTTTACATTGGTTTTAGAATCGAAAAATTCTGACCCGGCCACTTGATGTAAGCTACTGTTATATCGACACTCCCTACATATAATCCCGTATCTGCAAACATGAGAATTTACAGGAGTGAATTTCAAAGATTCATAACGCAACTCACCATACAATGTTTACGATAAAAACAGTTTTTAATCTCTCTTGAACAATTTCAATTTTGTGGGTTACATAAATTGGCCAAAAAACCGTTGATATATTACATGAATAATGTTAAATCATTATTCATATAACACATGTGAAATTCAAAAATAATATTGGCCAATACTGAATTTATTGAGTTGAACCTCTTGAACAGTTTGCTTGAATGTAGACACGCAGTTTACTAGTTAAGTGGACGATATGGGTAAATGACATGCTCATAATAGGATAAACTATCAAATCATTCAATTCTACAACAAACAAGAATATGTACATATGTAAAGGAAAAAATGCATAATTAAATACTTGTAGCTCTATTGCAACATTTTGCGGACCCCCACAGGAGTCTTACGGCCCATAATTTGGGATGCACTGTTCTAAAACAGTATAATATACAGCAAAGCTAAAAAGAGTATAAGCATAGTTCAGACGATGTCGCGGAGTCAAATTGCTATCAACTAACTAATACAATTTTGTAGAATTAAATAATCTTGGGCCTCGTATAACACGGTTTATGAATTGTGACATATTTTTGTACAACACGCTTTACATATCACGGTTTCAGCATTTTTTATAGAAAGCGATCCTATAATGGAAAGAAGTTTGTCGTTCAAGAGGGAATTACAATAGATCTTGGTCCCTTATCACGAAATACGTAAAGATTTATACGCTAAAAGTAAACAATCGCTTATTACAGAATTTTTAAAGCCTAAATCCAAAAATACACCAGAGTCCTCCGATGATAAAAACTCATAACCGATATCGAAAAAGAGTCGAACATATGAAATTTTAAGTGATAGCGATGATGAATCTATTATAATCTGTATTAACTAAATGATCTATTATTTCGTCGCTGTTCTGGAAGAAAATGCTAAATCGAGAAAATTACATATTGAGTTAGTTATACAAAAATGTTCCTTATGTCAAACTCTACCTTATGAAAGCGCACTTATTTTTATAAATTATACGTTTACTTAAAAACAGCTTTGTACAAACAAACAAAATGAAAAAGGTATAGTATTTCAAACATTTGACAGACTTTAAAGTCCGATTACTTAAAACTAGTATTTTTCAGTTAGTGTCTTCTTTCAGAACAGCGACGATATGTTATTAAAGTTTTTTTTTTCAATTATTATTTTTTGATTGTTTATTAAAAAAAATAAAGGATATTAACAAACTTCGATATATTTTTGGAACCCTAATATTGTATGAGCTTCAAACCTCGTATAACACGGATTTGTATTACACGACGTTTTGTGGAACCGTATGACCGTGTTATACAAAGAGAAAGTGCAGCTTGATATTTTATCAAAATTATTAGTCCAAATGGTATTTGGAGCAAGACGTGTATTAAGTTTATTTGAAAATGATTTTTTTTTAAATGACCGCCGAAATAATCGCATTAGCTTGCATGTTTAGACATTAGACTATTGTATTTATTTTTAGTTAAAGATATATAATTATGACAACATAATTCTTTGATAAGGAAGGCACTTACTGCGGTTTAAAAATATCTGTCTGTTATCGCAAACACTGACTAAGGCCCTCATTATTCACGATTATGGATTTAAAAATAATATTCGTGGAATAGAAAACCTTCATAAAACGAATAAAATCATTGCTATTTTCTATGATTAGGCGGACTTTGTGGAAATTCATTTTTAATGTAAAATCTAAATTGATAGGTTTGTTATTCCACTTGTTTTATCGCTAACGTGACGTGTTTTGCCTCTTTAAGAAGCATCTTTAGACTATCCATATCGCAAGGTTATTTATTTCAGAGGGAAACAATGATTCTAATTCTTACATTAAAAATAAAGAGTAGGATGGGTTTTATTCCATTCTACTGGACGCGGGGAGGGGGGTAAGAGATAAACACTGATACACTGATAGACTAATTACTTAATTCAATTAATAGTGTTTGAAGGTGAAAATCCCAAGGGAAATAAATTTAATAGTGGTGAGCCGCCTGTTCTATTTAAAATGTTAATTACTAATACACCATTACTGTTAATGGTTTTAATTATTTTCTAAAAACTCTAAGCTATTCGTTTTAATACCTTTTTTATTTACTCAATAAAGTATTTCTTTTTTTTTTCATGTCCGCTCCCAATGTGGAGCATATGGACTCCTAATGGAGGTATCTTGACAGATTTTTTTCTACGAGAACTGCTTGTCATTCAGTTGCTCAACCTCTCTTTTCTTTTTTGAAGAGAGTAGGGATAGAAGGATAGGGCTATGACAGGACTAGTGGTTAGCTAATCGCTCTCGTTACGCCCCGTGAGGATGTGATTGATGGGAGGGAGGACTCAGACTACGAACAGAAATCCATAAATCGATTGAAAGATCAATTTATGAAGACCGTCCACACCGGGAATTGAACCCGAGACGAAACCAACTGCGCCACGGACGCCGACAAAAGTATTACGACGAAAGTATTTCTACGTTACTATTTTTATTAAAATTATGATCATTTTCAATTAAATTATTACTTTTGAGACATCTTATATGTTCTTTAACACTAATATTAAAGTTTCTACCTGTCTGTCCCTACATAAGAATTAGAATCATTGTTTACCTTTGTAATTAATAACCTTGCGATATATTTAGTCTGAAGATGTTTCTTAAAGAGGCGAAACACGTCACGTTAGTGATAAAACAAGTGGAATAACAAAACTATCAATTTTAATTTTATATTAAAATCATTGCTTTTTTCACAGAACTAATTCAGGCGACACTTATAAATCAAGACTGATTAGTTTACACGCGGTACAACTTTGCACTCCGGCTCCAAGGTCCGACTCTAGGATTTAGGATCACGAGATCCTTACTCTGCTTTAGGATTAGTGGCCTCAAACAGCTTATATATAATAACCCAAATATCGAGGGTATAGAGGGAAACAAAAACTGTAATTTCAGTAATTGAATAAATACCGTTGTAGTAATCCGACGCAGCTGCAAATTTTGAATATTGTAATACAATGAAACGCTATTTAAAAAAATATATTTTATATAAAAATATCTGGCATTACGGCTGACAGTCAATGCGCCAAATATTTTGAAAATTGGAAAATCATACGAGATAATAATTTTTGAATTTTTATTTTTAAGTCAGATATGTCGAAGACCACAAATTTAAATTGAAAAAATCTAAATTTGATATTGACCTTGCTGGGATTTGAACCAGGACCCATCTGATCGCTAGGGCAAAGCTCTTAGCACTAGATCACAAAGGGCGACAATGTATTGGAATGTGTATTTATATATGTTATTAGTATAACCATACCCATCGTAGATGACGGTACAGAAATTGAAATACTGAATGTCTAAAGTACGTCGGAATTGTGTGTGCATTGCTTAAAATTTTATTTTATTATACACCGCGATCGCTTAGGTGATGAGAAAATTTCATATCTACATGTGATATGTGATAATAATAAAACGTCTACAGAGCGGTCTGGGCTATTATATATAAGATGTTATAAATTATTTAAATCGAATTTTTAATGGTATTTTCATACCTAGTAACCAGCAGTTCTTGTAGAAAAACTTCAGTTGAGATAAGGTCCGTTAGGAATCCATATACTACAAATTAGCAGCGGACATGGCTTAAAAAAAAACACTTTGAATATAAAGAACGACTTACTTGTGAGTTTAATGAATAAAAATCGTCTAAAACGGAACAACAAATAAGTATCACAAATCCGATTACAGTATAATTAACACAATGTAATTAATTTATATTGAGTAGGTATTATGAAGTGTGAAATTTCTCGTGCGACAATATCGCACCACGCACGACTTGATCGAACAAATTTTATTAAAACAATCGTCAATTATATTATTTGAATGTAAAAATAATCAGTAATCTGAATGATTTTTGATAATAATATAATGTGTTATCCATTCGTAATCAAATTCAGGGAAGAGCATGTGTCATGACTAAATCGGGTTAGTCATCAAAAAGTCATTCGTGAGTATCGAGATTTAATTATTAAAATCCGACATTGTAGTCTGCACAATGGCATCCGATCTCGGGCCCTTTTTAAAGATCCTGGGATTTAGAGATTCAAAATTTCTCAATAACGGGATTTGTTTTTAAGCGTAATTTCGTGGTTTTAAATTGTACATTTAAAACTAAATTTGTGTCGATTAATGCTACAATTAGAATGAAAATATGATTTCATATTTTTTTTGGAAATATGAATAGTTTTTTTATTTATTGAAAAGATTTTATTTATAGACTACTAACCGTATCCGCTATAGATGACGGTACTGAAATTAAAATGAATGTCTAAAGTAGCTAGTACCTAAAAACCTTAAAGGTCTGCATGGGCCGAAATTTTATATAATTACTCAGTCCAAGCCCGACTTCTTCAGGTCCGGCCCGGCCCGAGCCCGAATCTCAATTGTACACTTATTAGCAATTCATTCATACTTTTCAAACAATATAAATGTTATTATTTACATATTTGCAACGATATTCATAACAGGTGGGAAATTTTTTTAGGTTATAAATAGTATTGCTTTATGGCTGACTCTTGACCCGAACATTTTAGTCAGATTTTTTTTACTGAAAATTAAATTCCTTACCCGAGCCCGTGTCTGAATTGTCTTTGCCCGCCCGAACACTGCCCGCGGGCCAAGCCTGATTCCGTGTATACCTTTATTCCCTGAGTGCGTAGATAACGAAAATGCAAACGACGAATTATCACATATCTGGCATTTATGTGATTTTACGTAGGGAGTGTCGATATATAAACGAAATTAAATAGTAAACAATTAAGATGTTAAAACAAGAATGTACTAATTGATTTGCACTATTTTACCTGTATGGCAATACTGTGGTGCACTAATAATTATCATTGTTTTTACTTCTATAGGTTAATGCGCACATTGCGATGCTAATCAATTCTGATGTGATAATAATATCAATTATTTCAACAACAAAACATGATTCTGACTTAATACAAAGATAATAAACCTGTTATTGATATTTTTCATTCTTAACCCTTTCGCTACCCAGTCGCCTAATGCGGGTTATCCTCTCACGCTGAAAATGTTTTGAAAGGAGCACATAGCCACCAAATGCAGGTCTCTCAACAGAAGTTTCTCAGCGAGAATTACTTGTTACACCTTGGATAGTCTTCAGACTAAGATGCTTCTTAAAGAAACGAAACGCGTTGCATTAGCGACACAGCCAGTGGAATGACTAAGTTATCAATTTAAATTTTTATATTAATAATGAATTTCCACAAAGTTACCGCCGAATCCATCGAAAATACTTTTTACTCAGTTGCTAAACCTCTCTTTTTCGAAGAGAATAGAGATATAAGGATGGGTTAGGACAATCCTTCGAATAGAAATCCATGAATCGATTGGAAAATCAATTAATGAAACTGTCCCTTCCGGGACTTGAACATGAGTCATACGTAGTCAACGACGTTGACCACTGCACCATGGACCCGAATAATACATACATAATCGATAAAGAATTTAAAAAATATGAAAACACTAACGGTTTTTAATGTAGTTTTAAATTACTAATGATTTTGAGTCCTTGAAGCTACGATTACACTAGGGGACAAAATGAGCAACATGGCTCAGGACTACAGGCGGGACATCTACATCGATGCTGCCGGGAACAATGCAGCATAACATTTTGCCTGTACACACCGGGGCTCATGTCAGTTGTCGCAGAAATGTTGCCCGAAGAGGTTATATTGGTCAATTTCCAGAAAAAATGACTTATGAATGTAGTTTTGTAGAATATAAAATTTATTTAGCCTATGAAATCATAAAATTACATTCTATTATAAATTTGAAGCATTTTGATTTGAAAAACAATAATTAGTATAAAACGTCACTTTGACAGTTCAGACAGTCCAGAGCCACGTCAGTTGTCAAAAATGTCGCCCGAGGAGGCATCACTCAGTAAAGGCATACATAGTGCCGTCATGTTTAGTTGATTTGTAATTTTCAATAATAAGTATATTTATAATTGAAATCATACTTATAAACTCGCCAACAATTGACATGTTGGCAAGTTTTTTTGCTCTCGCCTCGCGAGTGAGCGCATGCAGCAACTCCTGCGCCACATAGAAATCTCGCACTATGCCGCGTGCAACATTGTGGGACAGTGTGCAACGCTGCAGCGTCACGTAGACTATGCTGCGGAGCATTTTGTCCCCTAGTGAATACGGGCTTTGAATTGAAAATCTTCTTGATGTCAGCCACACTATCGATTGCCAGTTAATTAGTCGGACAGCTCAAAAAATGTTTAGTTAAATAATTTGCAGTTATATGTAATTTTTCGCTCTATCTGATTCAGTTCTCAGATAATTCAAAAATGCCACCAAGAATCCCAAGACAGATAGCCTTTTAAAGAGAAATCGAGGGCTCAATGTCAAACAATTTATTGTGTACTGTACACTTGATTTTTCTTGCGATAAGACCGCTAATAGCTTATACAATCCTTTGATACAAGGGCAACTTTATGTATTTAAAGCAGTGCTTCCCAAGCTGAAGGAAGTGTTCCAGTAGAGATACGAGTATTTAATTAAGCATTTCATATGTATATATTATTTCTATAAGAACATATGACCGTATTAAAATTGTGTCCGATTGTGGCGATTGTTGAATGCAGGCGTATGTATACATATATTAGATTTAATGTCAGATAAATATTTTGATTACAAAATTAATTTATTGATTGAACTGGCATTTACTTGATATTTCTACATTAAAGTACGTTAAAATATCAAAGTATTTAGTTCTGCAAAATTTTATTAGGCTATTTAAGCTGAACGCCATATTTTGTCTAAGTTTTAAACGTTTGAACAGTATTGTCAGATTAGCCATATGGGCTACGTTTAATTTATTGATTGAATTGGAATTTAATTGGTAGAACTCCATTACAATAGGGTAAAATATCAAAGTATTCAGTTCTAAAAAAAATGTTAGGTACTAGATAGCTATTTTGTCTTAACTCCACTACAATTAGTATGGTAAATAATTTAATTTCAAATAAATGATATGATATTTGAATACGTGAGATGAGATAATATTGTCTATCTCTTCTAAATAGTATATATAGCTAAGCTAAAATAAGTCGAAGTATAGTTCTGACGATGGCGTTAAGCCAAAATAGCTATCAACTACCTAATAAAATTTTGTATAACTAAATACTTTGATATTTTACCCCTATTAAATAAATTTAATTTCCGGTATAGTAAACCGTGGTTTATTTGTTGTAAATTTTGTGGACTAGTGAAAGTTAGAGTCTCGTAGTTACTAATGGACAAAATTTCCCGCAACATAGTCTACGTGACGCTGTAACGTCGCCCACTGTCTCACAACATTGCGCGCGACATAGTGCAGGATTTATATATGACGCGGCACGTGTTGCATGCGCTCGGTTGGCATGTTAGATGTTGGCGAGTGTATACGTGTGATATTGAAAATTATTAATCAAACTAATTATGACGGAACTATGTACGCCTTTACTGAGTGATATATTTTCATATCACGAACGCTTAATATGTTAATTTTTATCACTTCCACTTTTTGAGGTTAAATGCTTTATAAGTTTCACATTCATAATATTATAAATATGTGACGCGAAGCGTCAAAGAGAAATCCTCATTTTCATAGTTGAAAATATATTCTACAAAACTCATTTTGTCTAGAAATTGACCAACGTAACCTCCTCGGGTGACATTTCTGCGACAACTGACGTGAGGGCTGGAGTGTACAAGCAAAATGTTTCGCGGCATTGTTTCCGTGACATCGACGTATATTGCCCGGGTCGTGTGCCTCGGCATGTGGCTCTTTTTGTCCTCTAGTGCAGGGATCTCCAAAATTTTTAGCCCAAGTGCCACACTGACCTCTTCACTAAGTTCAAAGGGCCAAGATCTAGCTAGCTCATCATACCAACATACTGTAGTTTTGAATTAGGCGCTAATTTTTGTATTGGAACTAGCTGGCGAGTGAGATATCTATGGCACAGGGCACGGAGGTTAGATTCCTACTAACGGGCAAGTGTTAAGAGCATTTCGTTACGGCGAAAATAGCTGATGCGTGTGTTTGTGAGTTACGAGTTTTTAGGACTATTTACTTAAGACCGAGGGCCGGATTGGTGGTAGTTTAGAGATTTCATCCGTAGTGTATCCGTGTCCTAATGGTTAAACTTGACTATAGATTTACGAGGATATTATAAAAGATTGACGTAACGTTGTTTGCCGTAATGCCAACTATCATGTAGCCGAAAATGTAGTAACAATAAAAAATACTACACTTTTAACTGTCAATTCTTGATGGAGACATTATATTTAAAAAAATAAAACACAATTCATTTGTACTACTTCCACATGTTTTTAATGATCACGACCGGTTTCGCGCATCACTAGCATTATCAACTGATAAAAATAGAAAAAAAATACTTCTTTGTAGATAAAGTTGTTTGATTATAAACCCTCGAAATCATATGGCCTGACATTCTGTGAACGTGTGGTCACTGTCGCTCTATCATCTGTCTATATAAAGTTAAACATGTTTGGATTTGTTTCAGTCGCTACTGCGTACAGAACCCCGGATCGAAGAGAGGCGAGCGGCTGGTTATCCGGAGTCCTGGAAGGGCTGATCTCAGACAAACTTTCCCATTCAAGATGCAGTGGTTTAACATTACACAAATATATAAATCCTAACACATAAAATTGACTACATTTACATTTACTTAGCAACTGAATTTTGGTTATACAAATGACACAACGAATTTAAATTAAATCTAATGCAAATCAAAAAACAAACAAACACTTCACATCGTCACGTCACCTCCGCCACGAGAGCGCAGCTCGTCCCGCTCGGCAGATCGTAATCGACTGTCTACAAAAATTAAAAAAAAACTCCCTGCAAAGTTGGAGCTACCCTTTTCCGTAAAATGGACTCGTCCAGCGGACTTAACCGGGGCTGGCAACAAGAAAGAGCCTATTATGCGAAATATTGCTGTTTGCCGCAGGCCGATTTCAGTTCAGGACACTAATGACACATACTTAACAAAAACCAGGGTGTGTCAAACCATTTCATGTCTTCGCGGAACACCTATTCACACAACGGAATATAGTTTGGGAAACTCCAGACTCTATACGACCTTATGATAGCGTGTTACATCTTATCAGATAATATGTAATGTCTATATTTATTATTGTAAATACTTTCAATTGTAAAATCCAATCTAACTGATAAGTAAAAATTTGTGATAATCGAGTGGTTAGGCTCGTGTAAATGTCAAACATATTAGTTATGTCTTTTTAACCATCTGAGTTTAAATTAAGAAGACAGTCTTTATTTCACAGATGGGTGGGTCCTTCAGAACCGCCAACCATTAGAACTTCGCTGATCACTAAGCTCACCATTTAAAAATGTTTAAAAAAGCGGTAAATAAATATATAGACTAGTAACCGTACACGTCATAGATGACGGTATTGAAATTGAAATATCGAATGTCTAAAGTAGTTAGTACGTCGGAACTGTGTGTGCATTGCATAACATTTTATTTTATATACACCGCGGATGCTTAGGTCATGAGAAAATTTCACACCTACATGTGATATGTGATAATAATAAAACATCTACAGAGTGGTCTATAAGATAATTATAAAAAAAAATGTGTGATATCTGTCATGTTTAAAATAAATATGAATTCTTGGCTCGGATGAACCAAAATTATTTCTCAAACTACTGGTTGGTGACCGCTGCTTCAGATCGATTTATTTTATGGAATGGCCGTTTTGCACTTTATTTTGTAAATTGAACTTTACATATATATCAATATCAATAAGGTCGAAACATAGCAGGCGTGTTCAGCTGATGATGATGATTATACCTCAAAGACAGTCAAAACACGCCAGCTCAGTCAAAGTTATCTTTATTGCAGTTAGTTAATTCAATACACAGTTTAAGAATTTACAATTACAAAAAAAAATGATTACAAATTACACGAAGCACAATTTAAAGAAAATAAAACAGTAAGAAGCGAGTGGTAACGCAAACGGTTACCTTAAGGTAATCGAGGATAGAAGGTGGGGGAGCAACGCTCAACCGCTCCGCTAACCGGAAAAAACGAATTGATAAGGAATTTCGAAAGCGCAGCCTTTGTACCCTGCCGAGTACCTGGGGGTCGCTCAAAATTACCCTCGCCGATTTCAGACCATTATCCTAAATGGGGTTGAATTAAAAAGCACTAATCTACAAAATGAATTAATGTTGTCATGCCACTGCCTATCTTTCTTGCTAATTGCATTGATGAGAAGTGATTTTTGGGAGGTTTTTGGGCACAAATTAAGGATGGGTCGTATCAAACACGATTGGGTCGTGTCAATATATATGTAATGTTTTCCTGATTTATCTGTCTATCTATCTTTGAAGCATATTTTTTTATTGAAATACGCACTTGAATTGAGAAATTAGAAAATAGGTAAAACATATGTTTAATAAATGAAAAAATACGGTAGGTATACACATATATATATATATATATGCAGCATAATAAAGTACGTAAAAATATAGAAAGATGTTGAGCTAGATGGGTCCCTCAAGAACGGGTGGATTCTCTGCGGATGACTGGAGAATCATAAATTTGTGTTGGCAACAAGAATCGTAACAATGAAATTCTCGTGATCGAATTATACAAAGTAAAGGTTTATAATAAAAAAATGATTTATTACCATCACTGTCGACTTCTTGGAGCATCTCCTGCAACTCCTCGCCTCTAGCAAACTGCCCAAGACTTCTCATTACTCTGCCGAGTTCCTCCTTCGTGATGCTGCCGTCACCATCCTTGTCAAAGAGTTTGAAGGCTTCTCGGAACTCTATATATAAAAGTTATTAAAAATTTAATAAAGGCACTTAAGTGATAACACTGAATATACGTTAATATAAACTATAACAAATAAATGTTTTTATATTGACGATGTTTTGGCCAATTGATGTAAACCTCAAAATTGAAATTGTTCAGTAGAGAGTAAAAAGTGTTTTTATCGAAAACATAATATGTGACACACCCTGGTTTTGTTTGTTAAGTTTAAGTTTTATAAGGATCCATAACTGACAGCGCTCAGCTTTAATGGCAATGATTCTTGGTAGTCGAACCGATTGTTGTCGTTGGGAGCGATCGGTTGCTAACCGCTGAGAGACACGTCCGCTGGACGAGTCTATTATTGACAAAAAGTCTATTATTGACATAATAAATTGTTTTGTTTGTTTTGAAATTGGACTTAATTTAAATTTAAAATCGTTTGTAGTGTCACTTGTATTATAACTTAAAGGTAAATTCATGTGTTAAATAAATGTAAATGTAGACTCAATTTTATGTGTTAGTAATATTTTTGTGTAATAAACCACTGCATCTTCGTTAATTAAATAAGAGATGAACTGGATTTGAAATGGTGTTTCCTTGAGATTCCAGACCTCCCGGACGTTGATAACCAAACATTCGCCTTCAAAATGCACTTGTTCAATTATAATGTTTGCAGATACTGAGTTATACGTAGAGATTGTCCATATAACAGTGGATCACATCAAGTGGGCGGATCAGAATTTTAATACCTAAAACCAATATAATTTGACGTTTCCCTACCAAAAAGTGGACCAAAATTTATTTTTTTAATTTACATCATTTGACCGAGACAGAGATCCAATCATTAACTAAGTTTCGTATTTTTTGATTATTACACCAATTGGCCAAAATACAGTCGAATTATTCAAATCAGCGGCTCTTAACTTATGGGTGGCGACCCAAAATTGGGGTCGATTTGTATATTTAGCTACGTAAGCTCGCGAGTATCATGAAAGTTAATTTTATTAGTAATGCTGTGGAAATAAATTCAATGGGCAATGTCAAGTGTTTCGAAAACTATTCTTGGTAATGTGTGTGAACTGTGAGGTTATTTTAAATGTCTGAAAGTTGTGTGAAGACTGAAAATGAATTTCCGCAAAGTCACGGCAGAATACACCGAAAAATTGTTTAAAAAAAAACACAATTACCTATCAAATTTGAATTATTGAGATTTTGTACATTTCCATGTATTTTTTCACTAACGATCCAGGTTTCGCCTTTCGGCATCTTCAAGCGAGCACACGAATGGACTCGAATTGACTCTAACGTTTATATACAAGATACAAACACGACAAAACATTATTTACAAGATAACATATCTAGGAACCACAAGTCTAGGAACCACACTGATACCTGATTTAAAATTTCCCAGAATAGCCTTAATCCTTGTTTGGATTTACTAAGTGGCGAATTGTCACTGTCCAACTAGTGTTAGAATTACCAGTGATTTTACAATTATAATAGCATTGTGGGTTTTCAAACGCTATTCGATGAAAGGATAAATATAAATAATCATTCCAAATTTAGTGGGTTCTGTTGGGTGACCATGAGATGAATGTGAATATCAATTTTTTTTTCTCAATAATTCAAATTTGGTATTGAAATTCCATCAAGTACCCTCAGTCGATGTCTTAAATTATACAATTACCTCTCATTTGAGTCTTGGATATATTGAGATGAGCCAATGCGATGTTGTGGTCGACGGGTGGCGGGGGCCTGCCCTTTGGCACGGGGGGCCTCACTGCCGGGGGAACCGTCTCCCCCCCAGACGCTTGCGATGATCCGCGGGTCTGAAATTAAATAAAAAACAAAGTTATTATCAACCTCGGATCATCAAGGATCGTTTAAATCACAGTAAAATCTTGTAATATTGATTAGGCATCAAACTGAAATACAAAAAGATGAAAGAAGTTCTTGAGAAGAATGTGTATGTGAAATATATGTATTGTTTGTATTTTCAAATCCGCCATTTTATTTTTATTTTTGGTATAAAACATTTTTCAAATATATGTTTAATGTAGAATGGTAAGGTCAACGCTCCAATACCAGTAAGTTTCAGTTTCATAAATTGATTTTTCAAACGATTTATGGATTTCTGTAGAAAGGCATGGATTTTAAAATGTCTAGAAATACCCTACCACCCATCCAATCCTAAAAACGGGGTGTAGCGAGAGCGATTAGATAACCATTAGTCCTGTCCTTGCCCTACCGTCATATGTCTACTCTCTTCAAAAAAAAGATGGTGAGTAAAAAGCAGTTCTAGTAGAAAAGCTTCTGTTGGGTACCTCATTTATGACGGTATTGAAATTAAAATAGCGAATGTCTAAAGTAGCTACAACGTCGGAACTGTGTGTCCATTGCATAACATTTTTTTTTATTATACACCGCGAACAGCGACGCTTAGGTAATTAGTGTTCGACCAGAGTCAATGCACGACGGCGGGACGGGCGCGGCGTCTAAAACTGAAATACAATGTAATTTTGCAATGTCCGTAGTTAATGCGTAGGTACTGGAAGATCGTGCATCTTGTCTTGAGTGGTTTTGCATTTGAGTTTTAAACGCCGCACTCACCCCGCGCGTCGCGCGTTGACTTTGACCGAACACTAAAGCGTCTACAGAGTTTTCTGGGCTGTTATATATAGAAACAGTGCGAATCTTTTTCGGCAGTAATTATTGAACTTTTAAGATTTTAAGCTTTCTTTGGTAATTTACAAACAGTAAGGGAGAAAATTTGGGGATTAAATTATCGTCGTAAATGACCACATTATCGCAATCAACTTGCATATCCGATTTCAAGAATTAGGGCCCATGTCTCTTATGTTCTGTACGAATTTGAGTATTTTTGCGTGCACAGCACGCTTTGCGTCCTAATTTGCTCACACCTGGAGACTAACCCGTTCCTGCTGAACCGTCTTTTTTTTTTTTTTTTTTTTTTTTTTTACCATGTCCGCTCCCACTGTGGAGCATATGGTCTCCTAATGGAGGTATCTTGACAGATTTTTTTCTACGAGAACTGCTTGTCACTCAGTTGCTCAACCTCTCTTTTCTTTTTCGAAGAGAGTAGGGAAAGAAGGATAGGGCTATGAAAGGACTAGTGGTTAGCTAATCGCTCTCGTTACGCCCGTGAGGATGGGATATTGGTGGGAGGGAGGACTCAGACTACGAACAGAAATCCATAAATCGATTGAAAGATCAATCTATGAAAACCGTCCGCACCGGGAATTGAACCCGAGACATCCGTAACCTTAGCCAGCGACGAAACCAACTGCGCCACGGACGCCGACACGGATGCTGAACCGTCTAAAGGAAGGATATTGCAAAACCAAATATTTCAAAAATTAATTCAGAAATGTTGGTGTTAATTAAACGTGTGGATATTATCAGTAAAAATCTTAATACAATAATTATCTGGTACACAAAAGTTTTAACACTGTTAAAACTCATATATTTTTGAGTATAAGATATCAACACACTAAAATCTGCTGTCTCAACAGTTGAGACGATAGCAGTCAGCGGGTTAATGTCTTGTTTGCTGGCACAATTGAGCGTGCCCAGACAAATTCTGCCAATTCTGTGTTTAAATTGCAACTAAAAAAAAAGGCAGCGTGAAGGTTTAGAAGCGTGCTGTGCGCTCAAAAATGCTCAGATGCGTACGGACCATTACATTTCGTAAAAGACAAACAACGGCATGTACGTCATCAGAGCCCGGACGGTTCTAGAACAATGCTTCTAAAATTATCTCAAGTAACAGATGGCGCCAGACTGTAGAATAAATTAAATGGAAAAAGCAATTTTCCAGGGTAGCAAAATCCTCATGAGAAAATGCCAACAACCCCTTCTAAATTTATCTTCATCTTTTCTTAAGGGTGTTATCTGCTTATTTGTGTTAAAGGTAGTTTAACAAAGGGATGGGTTTTGTTAGATTATTTTCTAATAAAATCAGAATATAACTTATAATTTTAGTGGTATTTACTACATTTGTGAGGGATAACGAATTTATCTAGCTAGGCTCTAAGTCAGTGATTCTTAACTGGGATACTTGATTTAAATTTTTTAGCTTTTAGAAATCCAGGTGGAATTTCGCATCATCTCATCAGCATATTGCATTCATCTCTGTCATCTCTGAAAATTCTTCGAACTGGCTCATTCATTTCTTTAGGTTATGTTAGGTTAGGTTAGGTTTGTTTTTTTTTTGTAATTTAAAAATTTCGTTTTTCGACGTTGAATAATTATACCGGAGTAAGGAGGCGATGGCTTAACTATGGCAATAAGGTTTAAAAACACTGCTTTAAGTGGCTTAAAAAAGTAGTTAACGCAAATATAGCTCGAGTCAGCGGAAATTTGTGTATATGTCTTTTTTGTTAATATATACTTCTTTGAAATTTGATAACATAAAGCAATTTTTATTTTTGTGTGGCATCCATATAAATGTTTCTGAAATATTTGTAAATAAACGAATAAAAGTCAAACTAAAGATTGGTATCAGGGTCTTTAATATAGCATTTTATATAACTACTACTATTTTTTTTACCCGCTTTCGCCTCTATAGAGGAGTCGCTTATTCATGTTCATCTGTATTTAGTTTTCTAAATTTGAATAATGGATAATTTTCCGCTCAATCTTTTGATTGTTTACTAATTTTACGATTCAAGCATTAAAACTTCTTATTTGTGATATTTATACTATGACATATTTATAGTTGCTAAGCAACGTGACGCCATGACGATGGCGATCGTGGAATATGGCGCATGGAGCGGTTGCTAGCTATTATTAGGATTACTTTTTTCATTTCGCATTGAAACGTCAAAAATATAACGTTTTCAGTTTAAGGTTAAAAGTTGTGAGTTGAAATTAGCACAGTTGACCTATAAATGGCAGCCAGAATAATATGTGAAAAATTCACATCACTACTGTACATTGTTTGAGAGAAGTTATTGTGACCGACAGACATACAAACACACATACCTCTACTGTATTTTGTGCTATATAGTAGATATAAAGGTAAGGTTCCGTACAAAGGGTTAAATTAATCCATTAAGGGCGTTGAGAAGCAAAAACCGACATGCCCACTTAGCAATATTAATAGTAAACGACGTTTTTGTGTTTAATACAAAATTTCTAGTTTATTTATTCAATCATATTGTATTTCCAATAAAAAGAACTATGCATATTTTATAGCCAGTCAACCGCTAATTGTAAAAATATAAGTGAAATAAAATTTAACATATTGCCATTAAATTTGAATTATTGAGATTGTGTACACGTCCATGTATTTTGTCACTAACGACCCGGGTTTCACACGAATGGACTCGAACTGAGTCGAACTGTCAGTTCGACTCCAATGTCTGAATTCCTGAAGATGCCGAAAGGCGAAACCCCTTGTCGTTAGTGACAAAATACATGGAAGTGTACAAAATCTTAATAATTCAAATTTTATATTGAAATTCAATCAAGCACCTTCAGCCGATGTCTTAAATTATATTGCCATTACATTATAACTGTTAAACTTTTATACTGGATGTCATTAAAAGTTACAACATTTTTTTCGTATCCTTTTCTCAAGTTTTGCAAGTCATTTGTCATTACATATTGTGTGAAATTACATAATATATAGTATGCATACATAATGTACTTTTTTTTTGTTCGATTTTGACAAAATGTGTTCTTGCTTTTCAATGCCTCAATTCAACTAAGTCCTAATTTTTATTTTGAAAACTCACGAAAATAAAGAACCTCAAGCCGACATCTCATTTTTAAGACAATTGAATTGTTGAAATTTTTACATTTACATGTATTTTACCACAGTGGCGAAATACATACAAATGTACGAAATGTCAAAAGTTCAAATTTGATATTGAAATTTATTAGTCGATATCTTAAATTATTTCTTTTTTAAGTTGTAAAAACAATGCAATACATGTGGGAATGATAATAGTCAAATAAAAATTTTACTCACCATTATGACTTTGATCTGATTCACCAGAGGCGAATCAGTAAAAAAGTTGTTCACCGCTGAAAATATTTTCCCGTCCAACTTGACGCCTTTCGGGACTCGAGCCGCCTATCAGCGGATCCAGCGCACGCCAAACGATAACTCATCCACTGAGTTTATTAATTTTTAAATATCATCAAACACTGTGCTATTGTTACCGCAATATTCCGATTTTTAAAATCAATTATTTATGACAAGGTCACGTTTTCCACTATTTTTTTAATACTTGCAACACTACAACATAACATCTGTATCGTACTTACTTAATTCAAATATAGAATTCTAGCATGTTTTCCTGTTTAAATTTAATAACTTAAACCTGTAAATATAAACGAATTTTTTTTAATGAGCAACACATAAAATAAATTGCGCATTAATTGATAGCATTTTATAATACCTACCTATACTAAATTAAAGAAAATAACATCGCATTAAAACGTATTAACTGTCCATTCACGTTGGCGATATAGTATAGATTCAAATTATAGGTTATGTTTCGAATTTCGTCAGGTCATTTTAAACTAGTAAAATGAATTCAAAAATTATTTTATAGCACACTTTGATGTAATGTATTTTATTTTAATGTATACATCTTTTTTAAAGTACTTAAAAAAGAATTTGTTTTAATGCACGTGTCTTTCCTAATAATTCTCATCTAAATCAATTTATGTAATTGAACGTACGGGAATTCGAGCCCGTGAATACCTCAAACGAATATGTTGAACGGCTGAGAGCATTGATCACTTGACTACAAGTAGAAATATTATATTTAAAACCACATTGTAAGTTTCATTGCACAGAATATTCGATTTGCCGTCAACTGCCATTTTGTTTATAGCGGAAGTATTATCGCTTTACTAATAATTCTATGTACATAGGGTTGTCAAGTGTTATAGACAAAAAAAAGAAAACATTTAACAAAAAAATGTTTATTTTGTACAATTTTCTTTATAATTGTGCCGGTTATAATTTAAATGGAATAAGTCATTTAAGGTACCAAAAATACCATTATTTTACAAGTTAATCGTAAAAGTCCACCAGTAGAGGAAAGATTATATATATAAAGCTAAGAATCGTGATATATAACCATATTTTTATACCCTTTCAAAATATTTTTTAAAACAAATTTTATGCAAAAGTCAAAATTATCTCAAACGAAATATTATATGACTTATTCCACTTTCATAGTAACCGGAACATACGTATGTACATAATAATAGTTAGGAATATTAAAAGTGCGCTTAAAAATCAATTGTTGAATTTAATCATCTTCATTATTTTTCTCTGTTGCGCTGTTGCTATATTTATCTCCACAGCTAAATGTGGTGAAGACTTTCTTATTTTTTCTTGTTTTTTCTTATGAAATATATTTGTAATTATATACTAAGCTCAAAATACCCTGGACAGTGGACATTTTCAAAACTGAAAAAGATGACATTCTGGGTATAATAAAAAAAAGATAGAGAACAAAAGAATTGTGTTAAAAAAGAGAACATGTTCTCTTAAAAAGAGACCTGTTGGCAAACCCAACTTGTACATAATTTAAATGTCAAAGCAATAAACATAAGCGTCCTTTTGATGGTTTGCCTCTAAGGGTAAATTTATAATTAAATTAAAATAAACTAGCTTCTATCCTCGCGAGAGAACCTTTTCAACCGATTAAGCACGCACTTAGTATTTTGCTAATATTTCTGGCTTTCAGAAGGGTCTTGAAAGCACTTCAAAGTGGCTTTAAATAATTAATTATTTCTTTAGCCCTTGACAGATATGTAACTGTTAGACTGGAGGATGACATAAAGACGTGTTATTACAATATACGCAATATGTCGAGTTGACAGAGACGTACTAAGGCGAAGTATTGCCCCCACCGTTAAGAAAATATTATTTCATTGTAAAAAAAAATCGAGAGTCTCAATCCTGCTTGCCTCTTCTTCCGGTGGGATTCCGGCGTCCTGGACGACCGTCGGATACTATTCACAGGATATAATCGAAGGAGCTGAGGGACTCTGGCGTGTCATGGGAGGAACCTAAGCGATTGGCGCGTGACAGGGAATCACGAAGGCACCGCGTGGTGTTCATATGTTCCACATAGGATGTGGTAAAAGAAAAATTCATCCGCTTAAATCAGCTGTGTCCTACAGCTAGTATTTACACTTTTAAAATATTGCTAAAACTACAAAACAATTTAGTTTGTATAGTTGTTTTCCAACCATAAATTATGAATTTAAAATGTAGCATTTGGCAGACTTCGATTACGAATACTGGCTAGTCTTCAGGTGCACAAACACCATTTTTCGGTAAATATAGAAAGATGAGGCTGGGAAAGGAAAGGAATGTTAACTATTCACTAAAGATAAGGTCGGAGGGGTCGATAGGAGTGTAAGCATCACATTCAATTGTAGTGACAGATGACGCTGCAAGTTTACGAAATGCGACATCTATGCTCAAATTTATGAGTATGGATGATGTATGAATAGTTAAAAAAAATTGCGATGCACTTGTTAGTGGAAGAAACCAAGGTACTCCGAAAACGACTTGAGATGTTCAATTAATAAACCAGATACTAAAGATTTGACCGAGTCAAAACTAGGTTTGTATAATCGCTGAGAATGCATGAGGAGTATAAAAGTTGAGGAAGTTAAGAGTGTATGTTAATACAAAACCAACTGTAAGAAAATTCAACACCTGCTTCATCACGTGTTTTGCTTCTTTAAGAAGCAACTTTAGACTAACTATATAGCAAGGTGGTTTATTTCAAAGGTAAACAATTATTCTAATTCTTATCTTAAAAATGAAGGGTGAGGTGGGAATACTTAATTCTACTAGACGTGGGGAGGAGGTAAGATACAAACGAAAATAGTATTAAATATAAATTTCATACTGTCATTTATGTCTGCAATTTGAAATCCCTCCAATTTTTCCGCCCTAAGATATTGCTTTGCTTGCCCACTAGCACTGCGGTGCGTAAGTGAGCTTTGAACGTCTGGAAATAGATATTGGATAGGCGCACTAAATGGATTGGGCAATTTTTGCTGACTTTGGTTTATTCTTGAATTGGTTTGGGTAAGTGCGTAGGAATGTGTGGCGATCAATAAAAACCTGACATTATCTGCTGAGATAATTAATTTTTAATCACGTATTTTGAGATATATGCTAATGTATGCGAGATTTTTCATCATGTTAAACTCAAATACGGGAATACTCCTTTGGGAATTTCCAGACATGGACAGTGAACGGTAAAAGGTTTCACCATTTTCGCTATTTTGTAACACTTTACATTTTCCGCTAAAAATTCTCCCCGAAAAGATGAAACCGATCTTATAATTTCAATTAAAACCGTAGAATATCTTAAAATGTCTTTTCACCAAGGATGACCAATAAAAAACATAATTCTTGCACCTATATAATGATATTGAATTTTTATCCCGTTTGAGTCAATGACAATTGATGTGAGCCAGCTGATATTTTCTAAAAAAATGAGTTACGTGCATTATGGTATACGGTATACTAAATGTCATAAATTATCATAAAAGTGAAGTAAGCTAAGTAAATATCGTCGGCATAGTGGCAGAAGGCGATAAGTTGAATGTTTTGAGTTATGAATGCAGTAAGATAGATTTTACGACGGTCTATCGTCTGAAACAATAATCTCACTAATATCCCATTATATATTCTTTACTTAATTCAATTCGAAAAAATCAATATGAATTAATTTCGTTTCTCAGTTATTAGTGGCAGATAACTATAATTGTGTCGCTACTTTTCAAAAGCAGCCATATCCATGTTGACGTATTTTCGTTTTTTTTGTCAATTGCTATTGACCTACTGGCTTTTAATATTTCTGTATTTAAAAAAATAGCCTAAATGCTATTAAATACCAATTAAATCAGTATTTCTATAATCTTTCAACACTGTGTACACGAAGAAACAAAAAAGTGGTTTTTCTCATCCATTTTGGATATGGCTGCTTTTGAAAAGTAGAGACACAATTAAAATTACAACGAAAAAGAATTACTGAAAGCTAAATCGAATTCATAAATGACTGATGAATCTCATAAAGTGATTAGTTTAATACAATAAATAATGGTTAAGGTATGTTAATAGACAGACTTAATTTTCATGATTATCTCAAATCAAGGCTTTTTGACTTAACGCCATCTGTCACTATAACGACGATATACTGTAAGACGTTAAATTAAATAATATGTAAATTAATGTAATAAGTTCATTTATGTAACTAAAACTTTTAATAAACAAGTTTCACCATTCTATCACTTGGCCAACTTCACTTCGATCGGGGCTCGTATGGATTTCCTTTTATTACTATATTACATTCTAAGAAAGTGTTTTTAACATAGTAAAGAATTACGGCACTCGAAAATCATTGAAGCAAAATCTGCAACCTGTAGCTATCTCTTTATGTATCTACAAACTACTATAAAATATTCGCAGACAGAGCTGGTACTCTATATGAGATACACAACTATCTAGAATTTACCATATATATATATATCGAATCGTATTAAAAAGTTGACAAAATGATTAATTATACGTTTGATATATTTTTAGAAACAATAAAACGATGTTTTAATTTGTTTAAGTAGCGGAATTTTTAATATTAAAATCGGATAGTTGAACAAAAGGGAACGTTTTCGTTCACTGACCCGCCAGTCAAAACAAAATTGTCTGTGTTCTATATTCAAACTCAATATTACCCGGTTTTTCGATCGTTACTTTATACGTTCAAATCCGTTATCGGTTATTTGTAACTTTTTAGTTATTTTGAGCGTATTTAGATAGTATTTCAGCTCGTCTTTGTCTGGATTTGTACCGAGTTATTGTGAACAGGGGAGAGGGTGTGAAACAGGGCCGTGCTGCCGAACGAGCGCACTTTTCCCAACTGGAGCTGAGGGATGCTGTATTGGGAAAACAAACCTCGACGTACGTTTATGTGTTAGCTGGCCGGGGCTTCAGCGGGTGTTCGCGAAGACTCGTACGCTTGGCGTGAAAACCATTTTTTATATCTCCAATAGAATCCTAATTACCAAAAATGACGCCCGGCAAAGGAGCTTTTACAACAACTTCTTAAAATAAATAAATTTGTTGATAATAGTATTACTTACCTGTACATCAAAGACTAATAGTCATATGTCAAAAAATAGCGAAATTGAGTTATAAATGTCACATTATTTGTAATTTTAAGATCTATACATGAGTAGATAAAACTTTGGCGTATGTGGGCTGGTTACCGAAAATCCCTATCCACAATCAGTCCAATGTCACACTGAATTTACGGGGTAAACAATCCAATGTCCATTAAATTCTACAAAATATCATGATTTCACTAATAAATGAAACTCTCTAATCGCCTTGTCTATTTAACTGCAAAAAATGAAAACAATAACATAACAACTATGCTAATTGATATAAATTAAAAATCGATTATAATACACGTTTTTGCTACTCCTGTAAGGTTTACAAAATGAGCATAGGACAATTAGCCTCTCAGGTACAGATAAAGATCACGAAACTGATTTGCAATAAATTAATTATTGTACTAGAGTGTGCGAAATGAAACTACAAACACATTTTGAATTGAACGTTTGGTATAAGTAATTTAAGTTATCGATCGACTGTTCTTGATGGAGTTCCGATGTCAAAATTGAATTTTTCGAATATTGAAAGGTACTATAAGTTTTGTCACTAACTAGACGGATCTTGCCGTTCGTCTTCTTCGTGCATTCAAGTCCACGTTCTAGTTAAAAAATAAACTGGCTATAAAAATTAATTTAGATCACCATAACGATCAGTAACATTCTTTATAAACAACCGCACCTTAAAATCTGTATTATAAAAACTGTTAACATATGCGATTCTATGTCACTTTATTTGCTTCCGTATAAAAAGTAACAACACATTTTGTTATTGTACTTGTGTCTAGAATAAAACAGCTATAATTGTTACAAGCACATACATCTTCAAATATCACCTGATCTACCTAGAACAAAATCCCAACCAGTAATTAGTCTGACATGATTACTGATTATAATTAAGAAGTAAAAGTCTGTCGACTTTTAATTCTTCATAGATAGCATAACAACTAATTACCATAGATAATACTTTTTTTAAAAAATAAAACACAATTTGTTTGTACTACTTCCACATATTTATAATGATCAGGACCGGTTTCGCTCATCACGAGCATTATCAACTGGATCAGTTGATAATGCTCGTGATGAGCGAAACCGGTCCTGATCATTATAAATATGTGGAAGTAGTACAAACAAATTGTGTTTTATTTTTTAAAATATAATGTCTTTCCACCAAGAATTGACAGTTAACTCCTTAAAAGTAAATAGATAATACTGTTCAGAACTTCAAACACAACAGAATTCAGAGCAATCTGATTTCCCATCACAGTTCATCGAGGGACCTAACAGTTCGCGTCAATCGAATGTCTCTCTAATTCAACCTGCTGTTTACGGATACCCTGTGCGCGGAGGCAGCGCGCGCATGCTTTTGATAAACGAGGGCATTCAGTGAATCTGGAATATGTACGTAGAGCTCTGCTTCACCCTCTCTCCCCTTTCGCTACCCACATTTCGCCACTCGATATTATGAACCGAGTAAGAAGCCACCCGCACACTGACACAACACACACTGACACAACACACACAACCGGTCTACTGACACACTGATAAATATTATATTAAACAAAGGAGGAACTTTTGCAAATATAATAATGTCTATGGTTACTTATTGAGAAGTCTGAGCGCGCAATAAGAGATAAAACTACTGAAATAATAGTACATAACGATAAGTAAAGTTATAATATTTTTTTTCGTTATGTATAAATGAAGGGTGGGTTGGGATTATTTCCTTTTGCTTTACTCGGTAAAACTGACTAGTGACTTCTGATGGGGTAACAAACCTTATTGCTTTTTTTATGTTATCATTGTATACTTTAGAAATAAATGAGTACCTTGATATCAAAGTCGGACAAACGCCACATCCCACGAAAGTCATGTTTTTATTGTTTGTTTTATTAATAGTGCAAGTGATGATCTTTTCAAAAAAATCATTAAAAATATCAGAATCCAACGGTTTCATATAGATTCTTGAGTTTAAAGTTCGTAAATAGTTTCAAAAGCGGACACTAAACATCCATTTCGATCCACACATTGACACATCGTCCACACATTGACCAATCACAGAGCTAGAATTTACTTTAAAGTGTTATGACCGCCGGGCTTGATGAAGTGTGGAATATAAATGAAATGAAAAATCACCTCTGCTGTACATTTTCATAGATGGCTTATGTCCGTCTTTGATACCAATGTACTCATATATAAAATGAATGCTTGTTCATTTGTGTTCTATGCGCTCGTTTACCATTCATCCGATTTCGATGAAACTTTGGTGAGTTGTTATGCGCACACCCGTGAAGATTTCTGAAGAAAAAAATAAAATCTAAAATCTAAAAAAAGAATCAAATATATACAACTAGCGACATCTCGGAAAAACCTTCTGATTTATCGTGTACGCATCAGACTATGTTTGTGTCATGAGTTAGCCATAAGGCAATATTATTCATTATTATTTCAAATGTGCTATGAATATCGTTGGAAATTTGGAAACAACAATATATTTTGTAAGAAAAGTATAATTGAATTACTATATTAAAAAAATCGGGCTTTTTTTGGACTGAGAAAAATAAATCTGGGCTTAGGGTAACAAGTGTGTAGGGTAACCTATTGAGACTCGGGTTCGGGCCGGGCTGGGTCTGAAGATGACGGGCTCAGACCGGGTAATTTTATGAAATTTCAACCAGTATTGACCTCTAATCAAAAAGCACACCAATAAACAGAATTAGAACACAAATCCTTTCTTTCTTTGAGTGGCATTGCAACGCATGCCGGGTACTCACTAGTACTATATAAAACAGTCATGTGATTGCAAAAGTGTCATTATCTCAGGATGACATTATTGTGGATTAGCTATACTTTATAATTCTAATGTAACTAAATACTTCAATATTTTCAAAAGCAATTCACCAAAAATATTCAAATACCTACATACTGCTTAGGGACAGAATACTGAATCGAATTTTGTTAACTTTTTCCAATAAAGGGGACAGAAATAGTTCTCCATTAGCATCGCGTGACGTTTGTTAATATAATTCATATTTAGCTTCCCAACTTTATGTTCAATCCATAAAAAACACTGTTGGCAATTTGTTGATTTATTTTTATGGCAACAATTAATATATACGAATAAAATCACGCGATAAAAGTTATATTGAATCTTTTTACCATTGAATCAAAATAGATCATAGAGTATTTTGAATTAAACTGTTGTATTATTTCATTGCGATTGGTTTTTCGAATGCGACAAATCGTAGTTTTACAAAACGATACTTTCTGAATATTTTTTTGTTCGCTCTTAATGTGGATCATGGACTCCTAATGGACGTATCTCAACGGAAGTTTTTCTACGCGAACGGCTTGTTACTAGGAGACAATATAAACACATTCCAATACCGTTCCATTGTATTACGATATTAAAGTTTTGCAGCTGCGTCGGATTACTCCAGCGGTATTTTTTCAGTTACTGCAGTTACTTCATGTTTAAAGTATTTTTTCAGCCCCGATTCATTCGTTTATCTCGAGTATTATGATTTACTAGTCTAACCGTACCCGTCATAGATGACGGTATTGAAATTGAAATACTGAATGTCAAAAGTAGCCAGTACGTCGGAATTATGTGTGCATTGTTTAGACCGCGAAAGTTTAAGTATGACAAAATTTCATAACTACATGTGATATGTGATAATAATAAAGCGTCTACAGAGCGGTCCGATTATAATATAAGATGATAAGAAACCGAAAGCGCCCGAGTTAGGTGGAGACAAAAAACACTACCTGAAGAATTCATTATTGTTCTTGAAATCTGGATAAATTGTGATGTGATCTTTCGTCGATTTTGTTAAATAGTTCATTAAAAATTATTACGAATAGTTACCCAAATATTCATATCGTATAGTTAAAAAAGGGGTCGAATATATTCGAATATTAAATGTTCGAGTTGGAATCCCACTTGTTACTCAACCGCTCTTTTTTGACGAGAGTAGGGGTAGAAGAATAGGGCTGGGATAGGACTAGTGGTTACCTGGTGGTGGTGGTGCGGAATTTAAGATATCACAAACATTCATGCCTTTTTATAGAAATTCATAAATCGATTGAAAAATCAATTTATGAAACTGTCCATGCTGGGATTTGAACCCGTGAGAATAGTAACCAAAGCCAACGATGTTGTCAACTAACATCGGGGCGTAGCGAGAGCGACTAGCTTACGACCAGTCCTGTCCTTCCTTCTATCCCTAATCTCTTCAAAAAAAAGAGAGGTTGAGCAACTGAGTGACAAGCAGTCCTCTTAGAATAAAATTCTGTTGACATACCTATCTGTCATCTGGTTTTGTTTCATTATTTTGTCTATTTTATTTTATCGTTTCATGAAGTTCCGCTTACGTCACTAGCGTCAACTAATTTATTACATTTTTGACACAACTCTGCCACTGATATAAAACAAGTGAAAGAAGTGATCGATTGATGAATGAATAACCAGTTATCGTAAAGATCATCCGCCAAATAACAATGGTGTATAAATACGAGGTGAGGTTTGTGAAGGCCATGCCTTTACAATGTTATAAATCGTATTTTTATATCATCTAAGCAAAATATTCGATCACACTTCGCTTATTTGATTCCGTTTGGAAGCACAATAATTCATTTTAAAGAAAAATGTAATGCTCAGAAAAAACACAGAAAAATTTTGATTTTATGCATGTTAGGTATTTGAAAAATAAATATACATTTGTACCATCTTTGTAAATAGTTAAATTGATAAAGTAAATCTGTAATGAAAAGTAGAGTTTAAATTTAGAAAAAACAGGTAAAATCAAATTTGATTCGTCATTGAAAATTTTGAGCAGAGATTCAAACCAAGTTTTTCTATTTTGTTGCTGATTTCGTTCAAAGATGTCGGAAAATTTTCCGACAATATTTATAATATAATGAATATTATATTTTTTTTGTTTATACAATTGAAGTTTTTTTAATACGGTTTTATTAGATAACAGAAAAATGAATATGTCTTTCCGATATAAAGAGGTTGCTCTCCCCAACCTTGTGATACTTGTGAACTTTTTGGAAGTTCATTTTTAATATAAAATTAAATTAAAAATTGATATATGTTTGTAAGTGGCATTTTATTTGACACTCCTGATTTAATTTTGTCTTTCGCTAAAGTTATTTTTCCATTTCTAAAAATTTACCACTTATTATTTATAAGGTACTTTGGAAGAAAAATGGTTTAAATGCGATTATCTCAGAACTTGTTTTTATGATTTAATGCTTTCTATCAGTACCCACGAATCGCTTGCTTCTACATGTGTGTAAAGCGTTATATGGCATACATTTTGACATTTAAAACAGAAAATCATTCAAAACTGACTTAATGCTTTGTCAGTATAATTTTTAAGAGGTTTGAGTACTATTAAAGTCATAGTTCTTCTAGTGTGATTAAAAGTATTATTTAATAATTTACAGTCTGTAACTCTGTCGGTGATTATGTGAATAACTAATATCCTTGGTAGAACGCCATTATAATAAAGTAAAAAAGTTAAATATTTTATTAGTTTTCACATATATAAATAATATGTTATACAATTTGAATCTCGAAAAATTCCGGTTTATTACGTTTTCAATCCCGGGGTTTTTAAACGGGATCCCGGGATTGTAATTCTCAGTGTCCGCTAGGGGCACCCAATCCCGGACCCTTTTTACGATCCGGGGATTTCCTGGAATTGGTTGTAAGTGCAATTTCATTTGTTAAATTGTACATTTAAAATTTATTTTGTCGCCATTATTGCTTCAATTGGAATGTATACATGAAAAAATATTTTTTTGGACATAATTTAAAATCAGACAGTCATTTACAAAAAAGAGAAAAATTAAAAAAAAAAGATAATGATAAAAATTATTTCGTATTACTTATTGCATTATTACGGTAGGTTTTGGCAAATGGTATCCAAAAAAAGGACATTTCTTTCAATTTGACTTTAAAATATTGTCCTTCGTTCATTTAAGAAGCGGTTTTAATTTCTCCTCCATTTCAAATTGGTTAACAACGGCTGTTACGAAATATGAAAAGGAGGCAGACTAAAATAAATTTATATTAATTTTAAAGATATTATAAAAAAAAACTTTGTACATGAACAAACCGATGTACACGTTCTAGTTAATCAGGAAGTTTTAACCCGTTATATGCCGGGAGGTTTTAGTATGGCCGTGCACAGAGGGCTGCGATTTTCTTTGAAAAATTAAAATCAAATAAATATATATTTTTTGGCAATAAATTAATAGTATATCGTATAGACTTGCCAAATAAATGTACGATTTGTCATCTGCGTCGCCATTTATTAAAAAAATCAAAACCAAATATTTCAGAAAACGTCAGGGTTGTCACAAAACTTACACACAAAATTCCCGAACGAGATTGTGTTTTTTAAAACACTGATTTTAAAACAAACTAATGTTTGTGCAAATATGACAATATTACACATGATTCTAAAAGATGTCTCTGTGTACACCATGTGTTTGGATTCTTTAAATCATTGCCTATGGATAGTAAAAATAGGTGTCAAGGTGAACCGTATACATACGGTCATTTTCTATTATTGCCGGCACTGCGCTCACGGAATATTAGACCGTATAAATACGGTTGTGGCACTAACCGGTTAATTTGATACATGAATATTTTTTAGCATTTATAGTGAATCCCGAAATTTTCTGGATATCAATTCCGGGATTACGGGATTAGAAGCTTTAGTGGTAGCCCTATCCCAATTGCGTGACGCTTGATTATGGCGTGATGCAGACGAACGTCATTGCCGGCGAATTGCTTCAATTACCGGCGCAGCGCATCGTGTTCACTGGTCGGCGACCATTACAACCGTCATTATTGATAATTGAATGATGAATGCTTGACCTCTGCGACCTCCAAGAAAGTGAGAAACTGCCATTGTATTGAATATAAAATAGCGAATGGAGATAACCAAAGTCTTGACTCACTGTCAAATCACTGGACAAACCAACTCGTCACTGGCCACGGTGGCTTCGTTGCCAAGCTCCGACCGGTTAATGGATAGGCCACATGCAAATGTGGTGCATAAAGCAGGATGCTAAACACATCCTATAGAAGTGTCATTTAATATATGAAGAAAGGGAAGAGCTGCGCCAGTCTGTCCGACCTTCCATTAGACCGATCGGGCACAATGACTGGTGACGAAAAAGGCAGATTACCAAAGCACCATATGGGGAGCATGCAGACCTCAACTTATATAATGTTTTCGATTGTCTTGAACAGCGATTCCCAGCCTGTGGTACGCGAAAGATAAATCAGTAATCATCCAATAAAAATAAATCAATCAAACTATCATCGTTTGTTACATACTTATCTTATCCCCTCCCCACATCCAGTAGAAGAAAGCAAACCCACTCTACCCTTAATTTTTAATTTGAGAAATAGAATCATTGTTTACTTTAGAAATAAATAACCTTGCAATATAGTTAGTCTGAAGATGCTTCTTAAATTAGCGAAACGCGTTACATTTAGTAATACAGCCAGTGGAATAACTAAGTTATCAATTTTTTTCACTCACTTTTGCTCCTCCGCCCACCTCTGTTTTCCCATCTATTAATTTTATATGGCAGTATCCAGTGGTTGTAGCAAACGTTAAGCGTATCTACAGTTTTCTTCCTTAATTGAGAGTGTCTTAGGAGCAACTGCCTAAGACTTGACTTAAGTGTACAGAAATTCAATCCCTCCAGATACACGACAAGCTTCTATGAGTTGAGGTTTACTCACTCTTCGTATGAACACGTATTTTTATTTAAAAATAATCAATGTACCTATCTAAATCAATTTAATTTTTGTTGCATGTAAAATTGAAACATTTCGAATCCGCATATAATCATACAGCGGCCTGCATGTGGCTCGCAGGCCGCGTTTTGGACATTCCTGGTTTACTACATCAGTAAAACAGTTTGTTTAAGTGTTTAACAATTTATAGGTAAACATTTATAATAGTAATTCCATCTTGTACATAAAGTTAATCTCGTAACCGACGGTAAAAACAACTCATTAATTCGCCCTTGTGTAATATAATAATGAAGTATAAATTATACACTATAATTAAAAGGTTTACAAGTTACAAGGTTTGTACTTTAGGACGACGAATAATAATTGTCTTAAAAAGTCATATTTTATCCATTCCTTGCTTTTTGTGTAGAGATTTATTATTAATGCTTTAATAACGACAGCCATTAAAATAAATCAATACTAGTTCAATCATCTTTGCAGGTTTTTTATGGCGCTGAACACCTGGTGGCGCCAGTATAATATACATATCTATTATTGAGTTATTGGTCATTATTTACAAATTCTTTTGGTACAGCACTAACCTGGTATAACAGAGTTTCACACTGCATAACTACTCAAAAACAAAATACTGGTTTGACCAATTATGATACCATACACATTTACGACATTACTACCCACAGTTTTTCCTTGCATTATGGGTTGAAGTAATTCGGTTTTTGTAATCACGAAAAATGTGTACATAAATATAATCTTGTTAGAGAGATTTACTTTTTTATGTTCCCTTGTAAAATTGTAATTTGTAATGCCGCGAGTTAAACACTTTAAGCCGACGAAATATTCTACTAACACCTTGAAATTGTCTCGTATAACTTAATATTCACGGGCTCCAAATATTCGAATATTAAAACTTTATAATGAATATTAAAAACTAATTATTTGGTCAACACTAATTCCATAAATGGTCAGTAACTAATTCGATAAATATTCAGTTAATAATGGCAACAAATTAAATGGTCAGAATTTAAATCAACTTTTGGTCAGAATAAAAATATGAACGTTCTGAATAAAATTATTATACCTCATAATAAAAGGTTAGGTTAGGTTATGCGAGGTAAGGTTACTTTAGAAATACTAACCATAAATTATTTATTCTGCCCTCTTCAATTCTGACCAATGCATAAAAAATTATGACCGAAACTGAATTAAAATTCTGACCAGAAAAATGCCAGGCGTTAATTATTATGTTTGGTAGTTGCCAAATAAATAAAGCTTCAAGTTACGTTTAATCAAAAACTGATCGTTTTACATAAATTTCTGACGGGTTAATTTAATAACTGATCATTTTAATGTAAATTACTGACCGTTTATGTTTATTAAGTGTCCATTTATCGAATTATTTATTGACCATTTACTATTTCTTACAGACCAAAAATAGTTAGTTAAAATGACACAATTAATGCAGGTCATATTAAATGTACGAATTTCATCAAACTTTTTAAAACAATAATTAATTTTTAAAACAATAAACACTAACTCCCAGGACGTCATGTCTTGATTGAGTACTAGTGTGTTTTAATTTTCAAAATAAATTATATGAATCAAAATATAATGCAACATTCAATGATTTTTTTGTCAACCCATTGGTTTGATACACGTTAATTCTTATTTCCAATGTGGAGCATATTGACTGTGTTTTGGCCAATTGATGTAACCCTCAAAAAATACGAAAATGAGTAAATGATTGGATCTCATTTTAAATACGACAGAGCAGGTCTCGGTGAAAATGATATAAATTGGAAAAAATAAATTGATCACTTTTTTGAAGGAAAACATCATTTTACATTGCTTTTAGGTTTAAAAATTCTGACCCGGTCACTTGATGTAAGCCACTATTACATCGAAAATCCCTATGTATAATCCCGAATCTGCAAATATGAGAATTTACAGGAGTGCATTTTAAAGATCCATAACGCAACTCACCATATAATGTTTTCGATAAAAACAGTTTTTACTTGTAATTTAAGACATCGACTGAGGGTGCTTGATGGAATTTCAATATTAAATTTGGATTATTGAGATTTTGTACACTTCCATGTATTTTGTCACTAACGACCCGGGTTTCGCCTTTCGGCATCTTCAGGCATTCGAGCACACGAATGGACTCGAACTGAGAGACAGTAAACAGTGTCTAACGCTTATATAGAAGATAAAAATGCGACAAATATCATTTACGAGGCAATACATTAATACGTCTGAGAGCCACACCGATACCTGAGTTAAAAATTTCGGAAATCGCCCTAATCCTTATTTTGTAAACACCATATTAACAGAGTGACGAATTGCCGAAGGCGAATTACCGCTTTTCAACTTCTTTTAGAAATACCAGTGATTTTACAATTATAATAGTATTGTGGGTTTTGACGGGATGTAATTCGACGAATGGGTAAATATATACAATCATTCCACATTTGGTGACATCTGTTAGGTGTTTCAACGTATCGGATATAATAGCGGAGAATTAGGAAGGTTCAGCTGCTCATTCAAGATTGGTAATGAGCGTTTGACACTGTTTACTGTCTCTCAGTTCGAGTCCATTCGTGTGCTCGAATGCCTGAAGATGCCGAAAGGCGAAACCCGGGTCGTTAGTGACAAAATACATGGAAGTGTACAAAATCTCAATAATCCAAATTTAGTTTTTACTTGCTTCTGAAAAATTTCAATTTTGAGAGTTACATCAATTGGTCAAAACATCGTCGATGGACTCACAACAGAGATATCTTAACAGACGTTTTTCTCTACGAGAATTGCTTGATACTCAGTTTCTCAATCTCTCTTTTTCGAAGAGTGTAGAGATAGAAGGATATTCATATGAACAGTTGGTTACATAATCGCTCTCGCTACTCCCCGATTTTGGGATCGGATGGGTGGGATGGAGTTTTAGACATCACAATTATCCATGCATATGAACAGAAATCCTTAAATCGATTGAAAAAACAATTTATTATACTCGCCGTATATCCTGTGATTCGAACCCGTGAGATCCGTAAGCGAAACCAACGGCGTTGGCCATTAAATCCAACCGGATATACCTCTTTTATTTAAGTATACATCCATACCTCTGAATAAAAATCAGTAGATTGATTCAAAAATCAATTCAATCAATATTTACTATCCCCATTTTTCAACGATACGATGTGTGGGAGGGTATTTTAGACATTACAAACATGCATGTTTTCGAAAAGAAATCCAAACATCCATTTAGAAATCATTTTTTTTGGAAAAGTATGGAGATTCGAACCCGTGAGCAATGTAGTCGAATTAAACGACGTTGACCACTGTACCACGGACCCGGATTAATAATATGAAAAGATGATATTCGAATAATTTATGAAAAAAAAACAGCCAAATAAGTATATTCGAATATTGGAATCCCTAGCAATGACTAAAATGTTGCTGAAACGAGCTATTAACCTAAGACAATGTATTGTGAATTGAGTAATATTTAGTTCGTGGGAAGAACAGGATCAAGTCTGACACTCCATATATGTAAATATTTAGTAATATAATATTGTGCGAAATAATATCAGTCTACGTGCAGTGGCGGGTCTTACACTTTTTTTTAAACCATATCCGCTCCCTATTCGGAGCATATGGCCATCACGCGGTTCCTCCAAGCTTCTCTGTCCCCCGCCAGTCTCCTCGCTTCCTCCCAGGTCATCCCAGCGTCCTGTAGCTCCGCCGAATACATCCTATGGATGGTCATCAGCGGCCTTCAGGGCGACGGAATCCATCTGGTTGGTAAAAGAGACATGCAGGATTCAGGCTCCCCTGGGGCATCCACAGCACGTGTCCAAGTCAGGTCCATCGTCGCTTTTTTATTTTGGACGTAATAAGAGGCTGGTCCGTCTGCTCTCTTACCTCCGAGTTCCTGACAAAATCAAACCACCGTACCCCGAGTATTCGCCGCAAACATCTGTTTTCAAAGCACAGTATACGGTTATCCTGTGCCTTGGTGAGGTGTCATGACTCGCAACCTTAAAGCAACACCGTCAGGATGCATGCGTTGAATAAGTGGCACTTAGTTCTGACCGAGTACAACCGTGAGTCCCAGACTTTCCGCAAGACTTCCAGACTTGACATAAAAGTTGAGGTGAAAATCCCTCGCTACACTCAGTCTTTAGGATCAGATGGGTGAGAAGGACATTTAGACAGCACATACATCCATGCCAGCGGACAGAAATCATTTCATAAAACTGTCCGTACTGAGATTCGAACTGCGATCTGGGTGAGATTCATAACCGAAGCGAACGAAATTGACCACTGCCTTGGCTTAATTTGAGAATAGGACTACATTATAAATGACCCAAACTGGAAGACGAAATAATTTACAATAGAAATAATCGCAATGGTCCTATCTGACATCCAAATCTAGTTTCTTTTTAAGAAAACTTCTATCAATTCAAAAAATTTACCAGCTTTTTTGGAGAAAAGTTTTATCTTCCCTCACCATTTACTTCATAATTATTGAGATAATAATTTTTTTTTGGTATCGCCATTTTGTATATTTAAGTTAACTGTTTTTTGATGATTAATTATTTACTGACTTGTTATAATAATATTATTTATTGAAACTGTTTATCATAAAAATGTACCCTAAATGTATCATTGAGGAGATCTTCGGTATGATACACATAGTGATTTGAAGCCGGGAAAAAACCCGGTTTTTACACGGGAATAAACTCGCATGGCAAATTTGGGAAACAATAGAAAAAACAATCTCAATATTAATGATAACCGTATATCATCTTTAGCATTTGATAACACCTATTTGTCGGCTCGTGGTGCAGTGGGTTACGTCGTTAGCTACGGTTGCGGATGTCTCGGGGTCATAAATTGATTTTTCGATCGTTTTATGAATTTCTGTTCGAAAGCATGAATGTTTGATTTTTTGAACAAATTTGAGGTTACGGTGAATTATTAGTTCGATCATATTATAGATGGAAGCAAGGAGCTTTATTTAATATCGGATCACCTACGACATCTATGTTTGAATACTTGAAGCCAACACAAAATATTTACGGGAACGTTCCTGTTTTTATGTATGAAGTGAAACTCGATAAGACAAATTTATATGCACACCTGGACTCAATGTGTTCAAAAAACAATGAAAAATATGATATTTAACAGTTAATTCCCAAAGTCTTCCATATTGTGCTCCACGCATTAGAATACATTACACAAACCGAACCAGACCCACCCTTACATAACCTACACTTAATTCACTTTGTTAAAAGAATCCGTGACAAAGTGGAAAGTATTAAAATCAAAGTTTGAGTGTACTAGGTTAATACTATCTAAAGTGCAAAATAACGAAATAAAAGTTCAGATGTACCAAGTGAATACTATCTAACACAAAGTGCAATTATTTATAACCCCTAAATAAATGCAAGTTCATTGAATAAAAATATGAAAAAAAGTTATCAAAGAAAAGATAACATCGCCAATGATATGTATTTCCATTTATTTTTAATCGCTAAGTAAATGAAACTGCACTGCGTAAACCATTGGCATACAAACGAAGCGCAGCCGCTTGTTAAATGGTAAACATTCAGTATCACAAAAATGTTCAGGGCTGCCGGCTGGTTATCCACACAATTGGACTGTCGCGTATCTATTCTTGCCCACGGCGGTCTTTTAATGATTCACAAAAGCAATTTCGGTGTATTCATAGACTTGTTAATTTTAACAGGACAAGACTCAGGGTCACAATGGCCAATAGATAAGAGAGTAGGGTTACCAGATAGAAAATTGTGAGCGGAGGGCAGACGAAGTCGAATGGAAGACATCGTGGTAGACTTGGAATGTGAATTCTATATTACTTCTTCTTTTTAGTCGTTTTCCTCACTAGTGAGGATCGTGACCTTCGCCTATCGCAACAACTATCCGTTTCCCATGACGATCCTTTACCACTCGCTCCTGGACTCTGAGGGCCATCGGTAAGGTGAGGTCCGTGGCGTCCTTCAACTGGGCACTCCAGCGAGTTGGGACCCTTTCGCGTCCCCTTCTGCCTACGACCTTTCTTGTGACGACGATCCTCTCAAAATTTTCGGTAGGCTTGTGGGTGCCTTGTACATACGACCGAGAGCCTATCCTGGATTTGTAGTTCGTTCAGGATATATGCGTTTGTGCTTTTGGCCGTCCAAGGTATTCGGAGAATTCTTCTCCAGCACCACATTTCAAATACGTCTATCCATTTTTTTCTTTTGCTTTTAGAGTCCATGTATCCACGCCATAGAGGCATATGGTGTAGACCAGCGACCGTACTAGGTTCATTTTGGTGTGTCTGGCTATTGCCTTACTTTTCCATATTTTTATAATATATTACTAAAAAACTACGAATTGCATAAGTTTATTTAAGCAATTTTGCTACAGTCATATAAAACATTTTTTTATCCATGTTCGCTTCCAATGTGAAATATATGGCTTCCTAATGGAGGTATCTCAACAGAAGTTTTTCTACGAGAACTGCTTTTTACTCAGTTGATTAACCTCTCTTTTTTAGAATAGAGTATTGATAGAAGGATAGAACTGTGACAGAACTAGTAGTCAGCTAATTGCTCTCGCTACGTCTCGTTTTCAGGATCGGGTAGTGGGAGGGAATTTAAACATCACATACATCCATGCCTTCTTATGCGCATTCAAATTGATTTAAAATTCAATTTATGAAATTGTCTGTACTGAGATTCTAGCTAGTGGACAGTGCAGTCAAATAGGACGCACAAAAGCGTTGACCATTCGGCTACAATGCCTGCTATTTAAATGCTATTAAACATGTGTATAGCACAAAGCAATTGTAAACCTTCTCAGACTTATCTAAATAATCTAATAAGTCAAATTACGAGAAATTGATTCTGCGACCGTGGAACGTGGTGGACCGACATGGACTATTTATAATTAACAAAATCGGACTGTAGCTATTAAAAAGTTGACGACATCTGATGTAGACAATAGACAACGTACGGTAAAATTCAATGCATAATACTGCATAATGCATATCAAAAGAAATAAAAATATTTTGTTATTAAATGTGATGTGGGTATTTTTTGCCAAGAAATTTATTGTTTCTTGAGCCAGTCGGAACTAGATATATTTGACTACGGATATTTTTTACAGCCAATATCGCCCATTTCCTGATTCAGACCTGTCAGACGCTAAGGCGAAGTGATGCACAACCCACGGTTCGTGGGCCTAATTTACGCGACCTAAAATGACAAGTACTTTATCATCAAGTGTGTCACTGAATATAAAAATCTATGTTTTATATGGCGCGATTCATCAATGAAACTGAGTCCTCTTTGTAATGATCGATTTGCACAAAAATGATTAATTGAGACTGAAATATCAGGAAGGCGATCTGTAGAGTTTTAACAAATGTCTTCCCGATGAACAGTTTCCCATTCAAGAAAAAAATTGAAAATCTAAAATTGAAAAAATGAATCAAATACGTACATACAGCGACATCCAGGAAAAACCTTCTGAATTATTCGTGTACGCACCAGACGAAAAACAAAATTTTTGTGTTATAATAAGTGTGATATTGAAACTCGGGTTCGGGTCGGGCCAGACCTGAAGATGATAGGCTCGAACCGGGTAAGTCTATGAAATTTCGGCCTGTGCAGACCTCTAATCCAAAAGCAGTTCAATGAACAGAATTAAAACACAAACCCTTTCTTTCTTTGAGTGGCATTGCAACGCATTCCGGGTACTCACTAGTTACTCATAAATAGGAAAGATAGGAAAAAAGCCTGACAAAATTATACTTTTTTAGTCGTAATCAAGTTGTTGGTCAATGTTGAAGTTGGAGTCGAGTGTTTTTGGATGACTCTACAACTCTGGTTTATTTATGAGAAAGATTTTTTATACATTATATAGAATAATATTTTTGGCATACAAATCATAAGATATGGTATCAATACTTATATCCTGCTTTTTTGCCAGAATAAAAAAATACAATATGACTTTATGCGTTCCACCAGTACATAGAGAGTTAAATTGCTTATTTTATTGAAAAAATGTCATTTAAAACAGAAAAACATTAAAAACTGACTTAATGCGTTTTGTCAGTATACCCTTCATATTGGTCTTTGTCTAAAATAGGTTGTGCACCACTGTATATAGCGTTACTACGCTGTCAACGTACTTTGTACGAGTGCAAAGTCTAAATACCTAATGTCTTTAATATTGCAGATATATTTTTTTGTAAGACAATGTAAATATGGTTTTTGTGTGGACTTTGGCAATAATGTGTAATAACATTCGGAAGGCCGCATTCATTTATCTGTCATCTGATAAGGCCGCACTCAAGAAGCTATTATATAAATTAGGTATACTTAAAATGTATGTATATTGTTGTATGAATTGATAAAAGCAATGAAATGAAAAATTTGCATCCCAAACATAAAAGACAGAATTTCTCCACTTCTGTGTTAATACCATGTCGAAAATCTTCACGATGAGCGAAATCAGTCTTGATTCTTTGATGGAATTTGACAATTTTTATGGAATCAGTACGAACATGTGTTTTATTTTTATTAATTTAATTTCTTTCCAAGAAGAATTGGCAGTTAACACCAAAATTCAATTTCATTCAGCAATACAGCTTTCCTTATAATAATAATAATACAACTGACCTGTTGTAACCCTTTTTTAAACCATGTCGGTTCCTTATTTGAGGCATATGGAATCCTAATGGGGCCTCTCAACGGAAGTTTTTAATAAGAACCAGGCAGAGTGATCAACATCGTTGTTTTCGATAACAGTTGTCACGGGTTCGTTGGAAAGTGAAACGAACTCTCTTGGCGGGATCGCTCGAGGATGACAGGATCTCAACTTCCAGAACAATCCTCAAGAAAAACACCAGCTCCATGTCCGGTTTATTTTATTGATCGATGCACTTGGTAAGATCACACATACAAAATGAGTTATCATTATTTACAGTTACAAGTTAAAACACATTATACATAACAAAAATCAAAATGGTAACGACGCTTTTGGCAAACAAATAACAGACTACCAGTCCGACGGGCGGAGAGAACAAGAGTTGTTTAGAAGTTGGGTACTGTCAATAGATTCAAAATTTTGACCTTATTGTAATTTAACAGCGCTGACTGATCTAGGTATACGAACTTTTTTGCCCGGGGCGATAGTAATATTTAAAACGGTCACTTAATAGAATTTTATTACTACTACGCCAATTTACATAATATGTAAATGAAGTTAAATGAAATAATGTTTGTTTGCCACATTGATAAAAAAATGAATTGTCATAATTAAAAGTTAATCAAGGCACAGCTTAGGGCACAACGCAAATTTTTAAATAAAACACAATTTGTTTTGTAATTTGCACTACATTTTTATAATAACACGGACTGGTATCGCTCATCGCGAGCACCACGAGTTGATAATGATGAGCGAAATCTGGGGTGGAAGTAGTACAAAACAAGTCGGGTTTTATTTTCAAAACTAGTATAACCGTACCCGCCATAGATGACGGTATTGAAATCGAAATACTGAATGTCTAAATTAGCTAGTACGTCGGAACTGTGTGTGCATTGCATTGAGAAAATTTCATACCTTCATGTGATATGTGATAATAATAAAACGTTTACAGAGTGGTCTGGGCTATTATATATAAGATACAATGCCTATCCACCAAGAATTTACAGTTAACACCTTAAAAGTGATTTTATAATAATAGACTGTACTATAGAGGTTGACTAGATTTACTTGAAGTTTGAATTACATTTGTCATTTGGTTTAGGCATCTCACGTCTAACGAATCGACATTTTTTTAAATGCTTGATACATATTACTTAACCACATTCCAATTATAAATAAAATTAATGGCGGTGTGTGGCAACAGCTGTTTTATCAAGTAATTTAGGAGTTAACAATTTGCCTGTATGCGTCACAATACAATGTCTACTACATCTTGGCGTATACGTGGGTACTTTATAATTTTTGTCGCTGTATTTTGAAAATGGAATTCAATAAAAAATGCTTCACGAACCCGCATACCTATTTGACATTGAATGAATCAGATTCTATCGATGTATTTTGAGTTATGTGATTCGGATCGGGAGTCTTCTGCTAATATTCCAACAAAGAGTTTTATAATCTCTCTAATTTCACTTGAATCGTTTCTTTCAAATTTAACCTACGCTTGAGCCGTGATTTACACGGTAGATATGCGTAAGGAAATAGCATATAGAGTTGTTTCGCCAGTAGTTGGCCAGTTAAGCGACTGGTGAACTTTCAAAAAGGATTTTGAGTCAATGAATGATAAATACATATTTTTTTGGTGTTATTCCATTAAAAAAGGATTAAGTAATATAACCAACTAAAAATAAAATAGTTAGTATTGTACCAAGCACAAAATGATAGAAGTTTACAAAAAAATGTCTCCCAGTGGTCGGCCCCCAAAATCCAATGGTCGGCCTTTCGTTACCGAGTGTTCGGCCATCACTATTAAACTGCATGAATATCGCGATATAATTTACTGATAGTAGACAGTACAATAGAAAACATAATGATGCAAAGCATGACAATATAAAGTATATTTTGCTAGCGATCCCCATACAAGAAGAATTTGTCGAAACTTGTAAAAGAGTAAAAATGTACTTTTTTTAATTGCGTATTGCATCATATAGGTCAGTATAGTGCAGATATACATTGGCAAGTGGCAAATGTATCCACTATTATTTAAGTTTTAAGCTCAAAAGGCCGACCACTGTCGACGGCTGACTTTAGGAACACTCGCCCTACATCATGGGTGTCCAACCTTTTGACTCTCTCGGGCCGCGTTGATTGAAGGTTAATTGTTTTGGGCCGCACATACAATATTTGAGTAGCTGAGTCACTAAACACGCTCCCCAAGTTTTATAGAGTTTTAAGTAAATCACTAAAAACTGTAAAGGGCAGTATGATAGTTTTAAGTATAATTTAAATTATTTTGTGTCTTTCGGTGTATAATGAAAAGTAAAATATTCACTTAAGCTATCAACTGTCAATTCTTGGTGGAAAGACAATATATTGTTAAATAAAACACAGTTTGTTTTTACTACTTACACATGTTAATAATGATCAGGACCAGTTTCGCTCATCACGAGCATTATCAACTGATAAACATACAATCATAAGAGGGATATTTATACAAAATTAAATGTTAAAAATTAAAAGGTATATAAAACAAGTTTTTTACCATGTCAGCTCCCAACGTGGAGCCTATGGCCTCCTAATGGAGGTATCTCAACAGAAGTTTTCTATGAGAACTGCTTGTTACTCAGTTGCTCAACCTCTCTTTTTTTCGAAGACATTAGGGATAGAAGGATAGGGCTAGGTTAGCTTACTTACTGGTTAACTAATCGCCCTTGCTCGGATGGGTGGAAGGGAGTTTTTAGACATCACAAACATTCCATAAATCTGATCATTCCATTCCGAAATCCATAAATCGATTGAAAGATTAATTTATGAAACTATCCGCACCGCGAATTGAACCCGAGGCATCCATTACCGTACCCAACGACGCTACCGACGATCGCCACAAGACAAGAATTTACAGGTAATCAAACAAATTATATAGTCTACAATCAAAATGTTAAGGACCTCTTGCAAATCAATAAATACTAATCTGAAATCAAAAATGAAGTTTCATTAACAATTCATTACCTGACAAAATATGAGTTTTCATTAATGCATAAATACAGTTTAATTATTTAATAGAGAGAATGAAATAATATGGTTAGTAGATATTTGTATAATGAAATTAAAAGAGATTAAATTAGATATAAGTGGTTACAATTTTAGGTGAATTCTGTTGCTAGTCAGAAAGGTTGTATCTAATTTTACTTTTTGTGGACACTTTTTAGAAAATAGTCGCTAGTAAATAATGTGCAGGAGGATATTTTTCTCTGGAAAGATATAGATCTGATAGCAAATCTATAAAATTTGACATTTGTAAGTTTAGAGATAATGTAGATCAGTGGTTTCCAAAGTGGTTCCTACGGACCCCCAAGGGTCTTTGTGACCACTGAGGGGGTCTGTGGCAAATTAAAAATAATTTGGGAGTGCGTGGAAAATGTCGGGGGGGCTGCGAAAGGTTTAATTATAAAAAAAATATGTTTGTAATACATTTTCATTATTATGA
Source organism: Himalopsyche phryganea (assembly GCA_022494535.1). Lineage (NCBI taxonomy): Eukaryota > Metazoa > Arthropoda > Insecta > Trichoptera > Rhyacophilidae > Himalopsyche > Himalopsyche phryganea. Next base: position 3,655,623 of record JAGVSL010000039.1, read on the forward strand.
AAGTTGAAATATATAGCAATAATTGATAAGCGATAAGGATGTTGGACACTTTTGCAGGTATACCCACAAACTCAGATGAATCCATAGTAATACAGGAACAATGTATTGTATTTTCCACAAATGAGGAGCGGAAACCAATGTTTGAACAAGAATATCACAAATTCTGGATACAAAAACACAAACCCATTTTATATCCTGCATTACGGGTCACTGTACAGAGGCTGCTGATGGCTTTCCCGTCTTCCTATTTAGTAGAACGTGGATTTAGTGCAGTTATAAACCTCGCCATACTTAAAATATCAAAACGTTTTGTTTATATTTTATTTTTGCATCACCATCTACCATTCAGGGAATCAAAATTAATTTTGTAACTTTTCAATTATGCAGCTATGTCGAGTTATTTTACTTAAGTTTATGGTCAGGTTTTTGCTTTGAGAAGGGATTCATGGGCATAATAAGTTTGAGAGCCACTGTTGTAGCAGTAATAATTGACTGAAAATAAAGTCAAAAATATATATTACAATATATTGATGATTTGTGGGCCACTTTGCTTTCTGTTTTGGGTTGGGTGTTGGATACGACTGATGTAAATTAAGGCATACGAGGATGTTAAAAGCAAAAATGCCACTGTTCACAAAAGTCGAATATTACATATAAATACACAAATATTCTCTATATTATTGTGTTTATTACAATTCAATTTGCAAACCTTAAGATAGTGGGAAAATAAAAAAAGTCTTACGATTGTTACTCCCGACAGAAGACGGAGCGTTGGAGGACCGTGACTTTGCTGGATGAACGCGGTTGTCACAGAACTTACGAGTGCTGGAAGTCATCGATTAGCGGAGGAGGCTAATTGAGGCTTTCATGGTACACCCCGGACTGTGGCACCAGAAAAAGAAAAGAACACTTTGTGGTACAACTTTTATAATAGTTCTAATATAGTTAGTTTGATTCTAGCGATTAGGGTTATATTAATGGAAATTTAAACAACTAAAAGTTATTCTCATAAAATGTGTCACAAAAGCTTCAGGGTTTTGCTTTCAAAACAAATCCGTACAATCAGAGCTGTAGGAATTAAATAATATTACGAAAATTTGACAAATTTGCTCTGTGGTCTGTTCTAATAAGTTCCATTTGATATAACTATTATCGCGACTTTTTATCGGTTTCCCTGATTCACATGTACGATAATTTGGCAGTTTCCTTTCCGTAATGTAATTTCTCATAGAACTGCATTTTTAATAGCGGTATTTAGTAAATTTTCGGGTATAGAAGGAGCAGCATAGATTATATCAATTGACTGTTTGTAAAACCTTAAAATGCTTTGAATTAGAGTTATTTTAAAAATCGTCTTTCTATTCTGTTCCAATATGCTTAACATTTATTGTATATACTCACATTATTACCCCTATTCATACATCATTACTGCCATGTTTGAATTCCAATAAGAAGTAGAATGGAACTATTAATATTAATAAATTTAATAATACGTTATTCTATTATAATAGTGTGAGTCGAAGCGTGGGCCGCCATGTTCTCAATAAATAATCAATGCTTGTTATAAAATGCAAATTATATTTAGAACACATTTTTCCTGGATAGTTTTTTTTTTATAACAAAGAAATTCTGATGGCTTAGAAAAAAGCAATCTCTTAATTATTATCACACGGGAATCAATGAGGCTACAACCATACAGACTCTCTTAACTTTATCTATGTTTGGATATTTAGATATTATATTTATTATCAGTCATACCAACGTAAAATGTAAAAATTGCAACAAAACGAATACCATAATTACTTTTAAGGTGCTAACACTGCAAACTGTCAATTCTTGGTGCCAAACATTGCATTTTCAAAATAAACCACAAGTGTCATCAGTTGATAATAACGATGACCATTATACATATGTGGAAGTGGTACATGGCAAATATCATATATATTAAGATTGGAAATTTCGTGAGCATTTTTCCCTGCCAATTGCAACAAATTACTATGTGATGTGACTCAAAAGACAACGTCGATTATGCTCTATAATTGTGATTTTCAAAAATGGAAAAAAAGGCCAATCTCACTGAGAAAAAAAAACAGGCAACATACACAAGTATGATTATACTCGAAAGTAAACCGAAAAAGTAATAGGTACTTATTTGAGCTTTATTGATGCTAAATGACGTTCAACGCATGTAGATATGTAAAAATTCAATAGAACATGCCAACTAGATTCGAAAATAAACGTACTTATGCATTGTTCTACAGTTGTTATTATTGTAATTATATTTGAATAAATGCTTCAATTGTATGTGACACGTAATAATGTATGACACGAATTATATTTTAAAAATTTAGGTTAAAAAAACGTTCCCGATTATTGAAAAAGATAAAATTTATTTTTAAATATGAACAATCATTCCACCTATTTCAAGGTCAAAGTTAGAAATTATTGTCAAAATACGCGATGTTGTAAATTCGTAGATTAATTATTTTGTGCAATGTGATTAGAACTGAGCCAATTTTCGTATTGCATGATTTCTTTTTTGTGTGCACGATGTCTTAGCATAAGTACAATCCTGTATAATAGAATGATATCATTTATTTTACACGCCAATAAGACGCAGACATCTATCGTATACAAAACTAAACAATGCGCCTTGATCATTGATCCCGTCATGCACGTGAGAAACCGGGAGCAAGTCGGCTCGATTCGGCTTGTGTCCAACTTCACCACAGTTAACTCTGGTTCATCGAAGTGGTGTGACGTCTGTTACGTATAAGTATACCGGCCGGCTTTTTATTCAGTCAAATTGTTCAATTCCCTCGCAAAGTACGCGTTTATTTGTCAAATAAACCCGAAATAATAAAACATAGAGAAAATGGACGCCTACTACAACAAGAAATACAAGCTTGCAACCTCCGAGAACTTCGATGAATTCATGAAGGTTTTGGGTATGTTGTATTAGATTATTTTACACCCAACCACGTTTTGCCCTATATAATCATTCATCGCTAATCAATATTTCAATTTTTATACAGATATCTGTAGTATTTTGTTTAACTCTATATAATCAATTAGGTATTTTCAATTTAATTAAGAAAAAAACCGCAATTGTAACGTTATACAAACGTTTTTTTGATATTTGAACGATAAAAAACCAAGCTATAAATTAAGAATACGGGTACTTTTATGTAATTAGTTTATTAAAACTACCATAATAACGATATATCTATGCATTCCCGATTATTTCAGTTACAAATTTGCTCTAGTTTCTGTCACAAAATGTGATAATCTTGTAAATCTATTTTGATGTGATGAAAATGCATACTATTTTTAAAATGCGACGCCACAACTTTTTATTTGTGTCACATTTTCGTGAAAATTTTCTCGACTTTGTACCACAATAAAACTACATTATGTAATTCATAAAATATAACAACATGCAGTACATTTTTTTTACATGCTACCCACAGCGTAGCGAGCTCTATTTGTACACGAAGCAGTTTGCATTAAATCGATTCAAATTATATCATACGGAATTCGCAGCCAACCGTATTGGCACAATTGTGTTTTTATTTGATTTATGGCAGTAAAATATTACTTTTCATCATATATTATGCCGTCAACTACAAAACATAATTTATATGCCATAAATTTAATTTTTATCGCTAACGTTTTCCATTTTCAAATATTATTAAAAATACCTACTTTATATTGTACAAATATTTATTACCCAGTTCCGCCCGGTATAGAGGGGCGCAAACATTTGGACGGTGGCATTATTTTAGTTCAATCTAATGTTGAAAATATCACCATGGGCCGTATCTCATGTAACAGCCAGAAATTGTGGAGCATATGGCCTCCTAATACAGGTGTCTTAATAGTAGTTTTCTACGAGAAATGCTTGTTACTCGGTTGCTCCAACTCTCTTTTTCGAAGAGAGTTAGGGTAGAAGGATAGCGCTAAGACAGGCTACTGGTTAGCTAATCGCTCTGGCTGAGCCTCGTTTTCATGATTGGGTGGGCGGGAGTGAATTTTAGACATCACACACATCCATGCCTACGAACAAAAATCCATAAATCGATTTAAAAATCAATTTATGAAACTGTCCGTACCGGGACTTGAAACCGAGACATCTATTACCGTAGCCAACGACGTTGACCACTGCACCATGGACCCGACTATTTTTGGTCAATCAAGTCAACAATTTTAATATTTGAAAATAGCACAGTTGACCTAGATGTGGCAGCCAGAAAGACATTATCAAATTTCACGTTGCTACTATTCTCTGTTTAGGAGGAGTTCTTGTGACAGACAGATAGACAGATTTATAAAAATGTTTTTTCTGTTAAACCACAATAATCATGCAGGATTTCACGATCGTTTTTGTTTTAAAATTTCCATAGTATTGCCACTATTTTTTACTTTGATAAATCCGTTTCGACTTATTTAAATAATATATAAAAAATAATATATGGGTCAATCGCATTTATTTTTTAATGTTCTTAATCCCTTTTCATTCCCTTATTTTTATCAACCATGAGATAATTGATTAAGTAAATGTGCTTTACAGCATGCTACCTACTCTTTTTCTGTTCGAAAAATTACTTAATGCTCCCAAAAACAATGCTGCAAACCTACCGGAAATTGTTATAATTAGAATTACCGATAATTTATGCGAATTACGAAATATTTGACGTATAATTTTTCTCTATGGTTTGTTCCAAGTACGACCATTTGACATAAATATATATAGCGACTTTTTCATACTGTCATTACATTCATATTTCGCGGACATTATCGGTTTTCTTCATTTTCATATATGATAATGTAGTATTTTCTTATTCGTAATTAAATTCCTCACATAACTGTATTGTTATTATCGACGTTTACTAAATTTTCGCGAAGAAAAAGAGTAGTATATTTACCATTTTATTTAAAAATAATCGTCAGAAAATGTTTATTGTCATATAAAGTGGAATATTTTTTTTTCATGTCCGTTGCCAATGTGGAGCATATGCTCTCCTAATGGAGGTATCTTGACAGAAGTTTTTCTACGAGAACTGCTTGTCACTCAGTTGCTCAACCTCTCTTTTCTTTTTCGAAGAGAGTAGGGATAGAAGGATAGGGCTATGGCAGGACTATGTTTAGCTAATCGCTCTCGTTACGCCCCGTGAGGATGGGATTGGTGGGAAGGAGGACTCAGACTACGAACAGAAATCCATAAATCGATTGAAAGATCAATCTATGAAAACCGTCCGCACCGGGAATTGAACCCGAGAAATCCGTAACCGTAGCCAGCGACGAAACCAACTGCGCCACGGACGCCGACGAAGTAGAAATAGCAAAGCAAAGCTAAGTAGAAATAGCAAAGTTTTAAGATAATAGGTAATTTTGGTATCAAACATATTTAGCTCAGTCAGTCATATCTACTATTCTTGTGCAACGAAATACATTGCTATTTTTTACTTATTAAAATGTGCGTTAAATATTTGATTATCTAATGAAAAAAAGAACAAATCTTCAAAAGTATAAATAACCTAGGTCGAAAATAGTATTTTTTACCGTGTCCGTTCCCAATGTGGAGCATATTTTCTCCTAATGAAGATATCTTAACAGAAGTTTTTCGAATATTGCTTGTTACTCACTTACTCATTCTCTCTTTTTCGATGAGAGTAGGGATGGAAGGATAGTGCTAGGACCGAACTTTTTTTTCCATGTCCGTTGCCAATGTGGAGCATATGGTCTTTTAATGGAGGTATCTTAACAGAATTTTTCTATGAGAACTGCTTGTTACTCAGTTGCTCAACCTCTCTTTTTTCGAAGAGAGTAGGGATAGAAGGATAGGGCTAGGACAGAACTAGGACAGGACTAGTGGTTAGCTAATCGCTCTCGCTACGCCCCGTGAGGATCGGATGGGTGGGAGGGAGTTTTTAGACATCACAAACACTCTGACTACGAACAGAAATCCATAAATCGATTGAAAGATCAGGAAAGGAAAGGACAGAACTAGTGGTTAGCTAATCGCTCTCGCTGCGTCCTTTTTTTGTGAGGGAATTTAAGGCATTACAAACATGCGTACCTTCGAACAGAAATCCATACATCGATTTAAAAAATCAATTCATGAAAAAGTATGGGGATTCGAACCCGTGAGCGCCGTAGTCGAATTCAACGACGTTTACCTCTGCACCACTGCACCACAGACCCAGCATTAATACTATGAATGAATAAAATTAGAATAATTTTTCAAATATTCGGTTATCCAAATATCACAAAGTGCCATAAATATTTGAATATCGAATGTTCGAATATTCGATTGGAAACCCTGACAATGAATAACGCGTTGTTGAAACGATGTCTTAACTAAACAAAAATATATTTAGAAATGGATAATATTTACTTCGTGGGAAAGACAGGATCAAGTCTAACGCTCCTTTTATTCATTTAGTCATATAATATCCATTTGCGGAACTGTCAGAGAATAGTTTGCCAATTTAAATTATTAAGATCAGCCTGGGAACCATTGAAATGGCAACCAATTAATACCGAACGTTCGAGTGCTGGGTTAATTTAATTTGTACAACTGGGCATCGAGGGGGTTATTTGCCATTGTCGTCATAATATATTATAAACCCTTATCAATCAGATGCTTGCCCGTATTTTTGTTCGCACCCCTCGTTTCCCTCCTTTTTTCGCAGGGGACCTGAGTCTTGATATCGGATAATTCCCCCCTTTCAAAGCGGGTTTTTAGTGAATGACTTAACAGCCGGTCCTCTTAAAAAATCGACCTAATTTATGATGTTGTTACATTTGTCAATTATTCTCAATTGTTTTTGACCATTTAATGCGATAATAAATTGAAAACACTGGTTTAATAAATCTACAAAGCTAGTAGTCTGAATTTTTGTACACGTGCGTAAAAAATTCGCCATACTCGTCTACGGCGTTCTTATTATTCGGTTGTGGTGTTCACGGGTGCGAATCCTCGTACGGGCAATTCAATCAATCGTTTTAACAAGACATGTGTATCTCTATTGTTTGCATTCACTTTTGCGAAAGAGTTAGACCTTTTCTTTTTCCTAGTTCAATTTTTCTTTCCCTATTTTCTCCGAAAGAAAATGCTCTAGTAGGAATCCATGTAACCTACATAGTGTCGGTTCCGTGGTGCAATGGTCAACGTCGTTGGGTTCGGTTATAGATCTCACGAGTTTGAATCTCAGTACAGACAGTTTCATAAACTTGAATTTTTTGTTATGGATTTCTGTTCGAAGGGATGGATATTTTTGATGTCTAAACTTCCCTCCCACACATCCGATCATAAAAGCAGGGAGTAGCGACAGCCACTAGCTTACCTAACTAGTTCTGTCCTAGCCGTATTCATCGATGTCTTCTCTCTTCTAAAAAGTGAGGTGGAGCAACTGAGTAACACGCAGTGTTCGTTGAAAAACTTCTCTAGAGATAACTCCATTAGGAGACAAAAAAATCATTGATCGTCGCATTATACTTTTATTCGTGTAATTTATTTGGTTTATTTAAACACAATACTACTCTATCAAGATATGTGCTGAGAGCTAGTATTTATTGTGTTAAAAACTAAATTGTCTTCCATTAGGAAGCCATATTGGCAAACATGATAAAACAAACCTTTTTCGTTTACCTGCTTTCTCGTGAAGAAGCTGTGTATTTTCTTTGCGGAAATTCATTTTTAATCAAACATAATGTATAAATATCAAATGCTCCACATTGGGCGCGGACACGGTAAAAAAACACTACATTGCAATACATTTTTCATTATTTAAAAAAAATTGAATAAAATATTATTAAAATAAAAATGTTTTTTATAAGTGCTTAACAGTTTGCAATAAATTTTGTAATCGATTTTTGATCGTCGTACTTGATCAGACGACACTTTGTGATATAATAACTCGTAAGCAGTAACGTTTTTTCATGTTTTACGACTTGAATCAAATAAATAATCGAAGTTAATTTTAATATCACGCCAACCAACCCGTTGATGCAGTCAAATCTGCAATAACTTTATATCATATAACGATACAATTTATTCAGCACATTTTGTTTTAATTTCTGAATTGTAATTGAATATTTCTTCATCGAAGTCCAGTCACATAGAGGAGTATTGTTGACTCGTATTTCAGTCATTCGTTCAACCTATTTTTCGGAGACAGAGTAGATAAAAAGATCGGTCTAGGAAAGGACTAGCAGTTATCTATAGTCTATAACTATATTTTCCCTCCGTTTTTACGATCGGATGGGTGGGATTGAAATGAAAGGTCACATACATCCAAATCCATTAGCCGATTTTAAAATCAATTTTTGAAATAGTGGCAGAATGCGGAAAACGGAAGGAAACAATTGTAATTTTAATGAAAACTGTTTACCATTTTTAGCATTCGATAACACTTATTTTAAAAGTGTGGGATTTTCGACTTACGCCAACATTATATCCTCAAATTTGAGGCTACAGTGAGTTATTAGTTCGATGGTATATTTAGATGAAAGTAAGGAACTTTATTCAATATCGAATCACGTATGACATCTAAATATACTTGAAGCCAACACAAAATATTTATGGAAACGTTCCTGTTTTTATGTATGGAGTTAAACTCGGTGGAGTTAAACACATATTGGACTCAATATGTTGAACAAACAATGAGAAATATCATATTTAACAGTTTATTTTTCCAGGTTATTTTCTTGCCATATCAAAATTCCCAGTTTTTTTGCAACTCTAGTGACGTTACATATACCACGAAATACTCTTTACGATTTTAATGTATATTTATATATATATGATTTTAACTAAAACCATGACTCCTGGCCATTATGTAGTAGTGTTAGTTTCTCGATGACCCTGTCCAAGAACTCGCAGCAATGACCCAACAATGCATGGGAGAGAATGCGCGTCTTCCATTGGTCGGCCGGCCACGCCAATTGGACTCCTTAACGCGCTTAAAGGGGCTCCAATAAAATACTTTTCATACTCTGTCGTCCATTGACGTATAAAGATTTAATGCATTCTTTTGTGGTTATTCACGCCCGGTACTCTTATAATAATAATTGTATGACGACACCCTGTAATTGTCAAATGCCACTTCTTCCGTGGGAACGACAATCGTACTGAAATTGTAGAATATTAACTCACAACTGCAGCGTCATAATATTTTACACGAGATATTTACTAACAACTGTATTGATTTCATTTAGATCAGGGGATTCTAAAATTTTTTTGCTTCATTCCCCTTTTTAACAATAATCAGAACATATTTACCTCATTCCCAAGATAATCTGACTCTAACTGAAAAGGTGCTTTCCAAATATGCAACATTTTAAAAATAAAACACAATAAGGATTAATACCTTAAAAGTGAAAAATGCATTGATTTGTATCCAGAAGCATGGATGAGGTAGTTCCGGTTGGATATAAGAGCTTTCAACATTGCCGGATCTGTGGTGCAGTAGTCAACGTCGTTGGCTCCAGTAACTGGTCCCACGGTCTCGAATCCCAGTGCGAACAGCCTCGTTAATCGATTTATGGATTTCTGTTGGAAGGATGTTTGTGATGTCTGAAATTCCCTCCTATCCATCCGATACTAAAACGGGGATTAGCGAGACCGATTAGCTAACCACTAGTGCTATCTTAGCCCCATCCTTCTATTTATACCTACTCTCTTCGAAAAATTGAAGTAAAAAAATTGAGAACAATTACTTCTCGTAGAAAAACTTCTGTTGAGATAGTTATACCTCTATTAGGAGGTCATATGCTGCACATTAGGACCGGACATGGTTGAAAAAAAGCTCTACACGGCGATGTCGATATAGGCTAGGGATTATTTTCGATTCATTTCTATATTCAAATTCATTTTTATATTGAATTCAAACTGATGACGTTATCAATTTAAATTTTATACTTAAGTAAGCATTATATTTTACAGACAGATTCTAGATGGAATCCAATAAGGGATATCCGTATTTGGCAATTATACTGAAATATAGCACTATAATCCCCGCCCCGGCCGAATTTAGGTAGAACAACCCTGTGTGCCGGGCTGATTTTCGATGGAATCGGCGGTAACTTTGTGGAAATTACATAATACAAAATAAATATATTTAACTCTCTGAAGATGCTTCTCAAAGACGCGAAACACGTGTCATGGTTAGTAGAATAACAAAGTTATCAATTTTAATTTTATATTATGTTAGACTTTAACAAAATAGCTACATTTATCTCTCCAAACTGTTTGCTTGCAAAAATGCCTTCAGATTAAACTTGATCGTTTCTGAAATAGCTCTTTGTAAAATAAATCTCACTTTTTTTGCATTGTTCCTGATGCTGCCAAGGTTATATTTTTTTACTGTCCGCAAAACTGGTTTAATAATATCGCTTACATTCTCAGTCAAAATACTACGTGAATTCAAAATGCACCGGCTGTAAAAAAAGGGTAGGTAGGTAGATATATCTTGGGTAAAAAATCGTCTGGCAGCTGGCAACATTGTGTTCTTGACAGCTAATAATAATAATTCTAAATTCTTTCGAACGAAATTTGAATCCAAAACTGAGGAGTCAAACGTCGTGAATAATAATATCGATACCTACTTCAGTTCCAAAGTGTAACAGCTAAAAAAGCACAGTTTAGAGATAATTATTAAACAAGATTTTAGGCACGTTTAATCTTCTACTGTACATCTTGTATATTATATTAATGACATTCTAGGATTATCTTAAAAATGTATTTAAATTTATAATATTTTATTTCTTTCTTATATTAATGTTGGCTCCGTGGCGCAGTTGGTAACGTTCCTGGCTACGGCTACGGATGTCTCGGGTTCCATTCCCGGTGCGGACGGTTTCATCAATTGATCTTTCAATCGATTATGGATTTATTTTCCTAGTCTGAGTGCTTGTGATGTCTAAAATCCCTCCCACCCATTAGCGAAAGCGATTAGCTAACCACTAGTTCTGTCCTTGCCCTATCTCTCTATCTCTACTCTCTTCGAAAAAAGAGAGGTTAAGCAACTGAGTAACAAGCAGTTTCTCGTAGAAAAATTCTGTTGAGATACGTAGGGAGCTGATGTCATATTATTTTTTAAAGGTTTTTCTCAAGAGTTTTGTAGTTTTTGCAGTGTCGATCTAAAATCTAATGTAATAATAACCACAGATTACCACATGTTACATTTTAGAACTGGTAGATATCGGTTTTTTAAGCGTTTCCTCATATATAACTCTAAACTGGATTTTTTTGACTTGTTACACTTTGGAACTGAGACATCGATGTGATCCCTCGAGAAGTGAAGTGGGCCATGTGATAAAATGGCGAAACTTGTTTATTAAAAGTTTTTGTTTAATGAACTTCTTACATTAATTTACACTTTATTTAATTTAGCTTAGTACAGAATAAAATATTTTTGCAGACTGTATTTACTTAACTCACTTCACTTTTATGATATGTAGATTACTAAAACGCTCAGTCATGTTTGTCGAAAATATCAGTTGGTTCACTTCACTTCTAATTGGGTAATATTTTTTAATGGATTTGTAAAAATGTAGAAATACTACAGCGTAGAATTTTTACAAATTAATAACATTAACAGAAATCAATTATTAGTAGATAACATTTTAAATAAGATAAATTTATTTCTTATGGGATTTTCACCACCAAGGACTAGTTATTAATTTTGTAATTAGTAGTGTTATGATAATTAGTAGTGTGATCGTTTGTGTTTTACCCCCTCCCCATGCCCAGTAGAAGGTAGGAAACCCACCCTACCTACCTTTCATTTTTAATTTAAGAATTAGAATCATTTCTACATTAGAAATAAATAACCTTGCGATATAGTTAGTCTGAACATGCTTCTTAAAAACGCCTTACATTTAGTAGCACAGCCAGTGCAATAACTATGTTAACTCTTTATCATTCTGATTCTAATTCTTATAACTTAAGAATTAAAATCAATGGTTATCTCTTAAATAAATAACCTTACTTTACAGTTTTTTTTTAAAAATAAAACACAATTCATTTGTACTACTTCCACATATTTATAATGATCAGGACCGGTTTCGCTTATTACTAGCATTATCAACTGATAAAAATACAAACATAACAGGCTTATTTATATAAAATTGAGTGTAAAAAGAAAGGTATATAAAACTGATGGTTCATGAACTAAGACAAGAAAATACTGATTAGCAAACAAATTATACATAAATCAAATAAAAGTGTCTACAATTAAAATGTTATGGACATCTTTCAAATCAATAAATACTAATCTGAAATCACAAATATAGCTACATTAAAAGTCCATTTAGCTGAGCAAAAATTTTTAATGACATTACTAATAAAAATGATCAAATATTAAGTATGTAATTAATATTAACAATAAACAGCCATCTTAAGTGGAGAAAGCTATCCATTAAATTTTTAATATCTGAAAAACAAAAATTACAGAGAAAGAATCAATTCTTACAAGTTAAAAATAACCTTACAGGTGTAATACAAATTAATGAATCGGATATAACAAAGGAGAAGATGCAAAGACGGTTTGCTTTACTTTACAGTTATTCTGAAGATGCTTCTCAAAGGGAGAAAACACTTGTCACAGTTGAGCCTTCGAGACGTAAAGCGACCCAAGTGATAAAGTAGTGAAACTTGTTTATTGAAAGTTTTAGTTAAATGATCTTCTTACTGAACCAAATAATTTTTGCAGCTTATATTTACTTAGATAACTTCAGTTTTATGATATTTCATAACATTTAAAATATCAAAACGGACCTATTCATTTTTTTTTTGAAAATATCAGTTGACTTACTGTACTTATCGTTGTTCAATTACTATCACAAACAGTGAAATATTAACCACTTGAATCCCAAGCGGACACTTATCTGGATTATGGTGAATATACATAGTGACATCTATGTAGAGGTCATATAAATTTAAAAAAATATAAAATAGTACCTAAAAAGAATAATATTCACAAACGTGTCGCATGACTGCGACAAGGGCTGCCACATGGAACACATTATCACCTTGATTTATGACTGCCGCCTCAAATTCATTGGGGTGACGTTACATTAATTCCAAAAACTCGGATTTTTTTTCAATTCTCACTAGATGCATTTGTTAGTTTATTTCGAAACTTATCGCGAACTTTGGATAAACATAATATCATCAGCGCGATTCTGAATTTTTTGCACATAAAGTGATCTCTGTGTTATTTGACAATTGACCGAAGGTTTACGTGATAATTTGTTGTATTGATAAACTCTATTTTTGTTCACCCTTCATAATGGCGGAAGAAAATGAATGTAATTCGTTTTATGGAGAAACTGTATACTGTGAAAGAAAGCATATTAAAATTGGTAGAAAACGCTGTATCGTTTGTCTTGCACAAAAAAAAGTTCAAAAAACCGAATTCGTTTGCCTAGAATGCGAAATTACAATGTGTACTGCTCCATGATATGGCATTTACCACTCGAAAGAAAAATATTAGTAAAAATTGTTACATTTGCGTTTGAATTAATTTCAAAGATTGATCTGTTTTTATAAAAATACTATTTTGTGGCAACCCAAATATTTAAATATACTTTTGTGTTTCAACAATTTGTTCGTTTGTGTAAAAATGTGATAATATTTAAAAACAAATGTGTCGTGGCAACCCTAACATTATAATATCATTTTACAAAAAAATATGTTTATAAAAAATTTTAAAAAAGTATAGTATTTTGTGTTGCGCCAACCCTGTCATTTTTTGAAAAATCTTACAATTTTCAATTGAAAACTGGAAAAAACGCTTCACCACCCATCAATATGTGAGTAACAATCCTTAAAAAATATAATTAATTTTCCCCAATTTTTGGGAGGCTCTACATGAAACTAGACACTAGCTGATTATTTCTATGACAGTCAAGCGGTTAAAGTTATTTATTTTATAATAACAAAGAGCCCGGTTTGCAGGCTCCACACAGTTTCTGTTTTTTTTTCCATGTCCGCTCCCAAAGTGGAGCATATGGTCTGCTAATGGAGGTATCTCAACAGAATTTTTCCATGAGAACCGTTTGTTTCTCAGTTTCTCAGCCTCTCTTTTTTAAAGAGAGTAGGGATAGAAGGATAGGACTAGGACGGGACTAGTGGTTAGCTAATCCCCTTCAGGATCGGATGGGTGGGAAGGAGTTTTTAGACATCACAAACACTCAGACTACGAACAGAAATCCATAAATCGGTTGAATGATCAATTTATGAAAACCGTCTGCACCGGGAATTGAACCCGAGACATCCGTAACTGTAGCCAACGACGCTACCAATTGCGCCGCGGACTTTATGTATGTAGGTAAATATAGGTAGGAAAAAAAACTGGAAGTGTACAGCTTATGTAAGATATTTCTCAATTTAAAAAAAAAATCCAAATTTAAAAATTATTTAAATACCTAGCGTGAGTAATGACGTCATAAAATATTATTCAATTATCTAGAATCTGGACATGCAATACGTGTAAGTTACCTAAATTACCAAATTACTGCGCTTAGTTATATTATATTTCGTAATGTTGCCATCTGAATAAATTGTTTTTTTTTGAGCGACGGCAATTTAAATGTCATCAGGTTAAACAAAAAACAAGTAATTACATATTTATAACTCGGGTCACACACAGGCATTGAATTGCAACAGACTATTGTTATAAACATCAACAGTAGTGCCTTAACCCATATTACACGGTAACATTAGTCTATGTTTGCGTCTGACATTTTTATCCAAAATGGCCGAACGATTTTGCTCGTCTTCGGTGACTGATTAAAATGCCCATATCAACTGTGTTTTGGCCAATTGATTGGATCTCATTTTAAAGACGACAGAGCAGGTCTCGGCCAAATGATGTAAATGAAAAAAATAAATTGACCACTTTTTGGAAGGGAAGCTTTTTTTACTACTGTATGTGGTACATGTGTTTGTGTCTACATGCCCTAACTACATCCAGTAGAAGGAAATAATCCCTTCTACCCAAAGGTTAAATTAATTTCTTACAAAATAAAACACTTTTGTAGCCTGTATTTACTTAGCTCACTTCACTTTTATGACACTTAGAATACCAAAACGTACTAACTCATTTTTTTTTCGAAAATATCAGCTCACTTCACTCACAGTTTCATATCATGCTGTTATTATTTATTTTTTTCATGTCCACTCCCAATGTGGAGCATATGGTCTTCTAATGGAGGTATCTTAACAGAATTTTTCAACGAGAACTGCTTGTTACTCAATTGCTCAACCTCTCTTTTTTCGAAGAGCGTAGGGATAGAAGGATAGAGCTATAACAGGACCAGTGGTTAGCTAATCTACGCCCCGTGAGGATGGAATGGGTGGGAGGGAGGACTCAGACTACGAACAGAAATCCATAAATCGATTGAAAGATCAATCTATGAAAAGCGTCCGCGCCGGGAATTGAACCCGAGACATCCGTATTCGTAGCCAGCGACGCTACCAATTGCGCCACGGACGACGTATTAATTATTACCTCAATAGAATAACAAACAAAAAAATATGGAATCGCGCCGTCGTTTCGCACTTTGACTTCATACGATATATTATAATGGTGGGCTACCAAAAATGCAGTTGGTACTTATAGACAGGATGTCACGCAGGTCACGCGAGGTTCTGCGGAGCGGAAGAACGTTGGTTCGTTTCACAGAACGGACAAAGAATCTATTATTGTATGAATTAATATGATTCGGTCGCAAATCAAGTATGGATATCTCCAGCGAATATAAACTCGATTTTAATTATATTTTTTAAACATGATTGCTTGTGTCGTATTTAAATTCACCAATCTACTTAATTGTGTGCAGTTGTTTGATAGATATTTATGTTTTTTAATCAAGAGACAAATAAACAAATGATAGCTAGAAAAGGGTTTGACAAAAAATAAATAATTATAAATGAAATATTTGGCATTGCAAATAATGCGCCAGATATGTTGAAATTTTTAAATCACATGAAATTTTAAACTCCTTTCAAGGTATTTTCTATGTATTCGGCGATAACTTTGTGGAAATTCATTTTTAATATAAAATTTAAATTGATAACTCCTTTTAAGATGTTTACTGCAGGAGTGTGGAGTCGCCGAAAACAAACGCGACTGCAACTCCGACATTGACTAACAACCTGACTCCGATTACGACTCCGACTTCGATTGGAACTCTGACTCCGACTCAGATTATGACTAATTGATAGCGCCGGGACTTGAATCCGCACCCATCTGATCGCTAGGGTACAGCTATGTCCAACAGACTATAGAGGCCGAAACTATTAAGAATGTGGGAGAATATACAATATCAGTAATCCATGAACCACGGAAAGGACAACGAATACATTTCAGACGTATTTCGTTCTTTAAGAAGCGTCTTCAGACTAACTATATCGCAAGATTATTTATTTCTAAGGTGAACAATGATTCTAATTCTCAACCTTAAAATGAATGGAATTGCTTCGTTCTACTGTACGTTGTGATGGGTAAGAATTGAGTAAGCCAGTTAAATAACAAAGTTATCATCAAATTTGGATTATTGAGATTTTGTACACTTCCATGTATTTTACATGGATTTAAAATACATGGAAGTGTACAAAATCTCAATAATCCAAATTTAATATTGAAATTCCATCAAGCACCCTCAGTCGATGTCTTAAATTATAAAGTTATCATCATTAATTTTATATTAAAAATGAATTTTCACAAAGTTACCAACGAACCCATTTATAATATATGCTTGTAACTCAGTCGCTCAACCACCCTTTTTCGGAGAAAGTAAAGATAGAAGAATAAGGCTTAGGACAAGTCTTCTAGCTAGCTAATCGCTCTCGTTGCGTCTCGTTTTTTATAAAAAATCTTTAATTTTTTATAATACGCTGGTCCCGTAGCTGAGAGGTCAACAGTTTGGACTTTCGTCCCACTTGTTTTGGGCGGTCAAGTGTTTTAAAATTCCCAAGTGGAAAAACATTTACACATTGAATTTTCAAGCGATTTACGACTGTCTCTGTGTTCGTTCTAACAAAAATCTATTTAAAAAAGGTGTTTCCAACTAGCGGCCAAACAGAAAGTAATGTTACTCAAATAATCACCCGTATTTTGTTTTATTTCCAGTCGGTATAACTACGTCACACTTAAATTTTCAAGTGTAATGTAATTCATAGATTTGAAATCAGGCATTGAATGTACTTTGTTAAACCCACCTTTCTAGAGAATAATATCGTACTCCCCAATTATTAAAACAATAAGAAAATAAAATTGGTACTTCTTTGTTTTACACCAGGCAGTAAAATGGAAAACGGTCATTGCTGGATCTCGTCATCTGTATGGGGTGTTACTCGATCGATTTAAAAATAGAAACAAAACATTCATTCTCTGCCCGGCACAAGTATCTGTGCTTCCAGGTGTACGTGTTTGTTTATCTAATTTGCAATGACAGTTTTTACAGTGCAAGTATCATGTTGAATCTCCGCAAGAAACCGCAAAACATATCTACGTATCAAATTAAATGGGTCTTTGAAATATTATCTGTCACAGTGATATCCATATATGATATTGCTATCTTAGTAATATAATATGCAGTCATAAAAACTGTGTCACGTACATTTCTAGAAGTACACCTAATTTAATATGCTATACGTTTAGGATTGCATATTTTATTTTTCCACACAGTAGATATCTTGTCTTCGACATATATATATTTATAGATAGTTATGACACGTTTAAAAACAAATACCGCTTAGTCATAATTTTGTGAAATGTAACAAAATATACGTTAATACATACAAAGCAAACTTACCAGTAGTCGATCTCTTAGAAGATAAAATCAACAAACATAACGAAGTGTATTCATAATGGATCAAATGTCTTAATTAATATGTTAAGACAAAAATTAGGGAAGGGTCTGTTACAAAAAATTGTTTTCAATTTTTAACAACCATGTTAATGTTTCAGTAGTTGACCGCTTCATGGTCAGGTTTTTGCTTTAAGAGGGGTCCATGAGGATAATAAGTTTGGGAACCACTGGTTTAGATCTATAGTAATAATAACGACTGTCATTCTTAAATAACCGCAAATTACCGCTTGCTATACTTTGGAACTGATAGATATTCTAAGAATTGCCTCATACTTAACTCAAAACCGCATATTTTTAACCTGTTACACTTTGGACCTGAGTTATCGATATATATACAACCGTTACTTATCAGTACACACATCTAGTGGTTAAAACTGACACTCGGTTATCTATAACTTAATACATTATATAATGGCTATCATATAACAGTAAGGTATCTAATATGATTGATATCCCCTAATAAACATAGAACTGGATTACGTTAATCTAAAACGTTTTTTTTTATCAGAGAATACTCGCGACTTAACATACCTTAATCTATTTACTGCGTCAGGATTAGGAATCCACAGACGCATAATCTGATAATAAGAATAATATTGTAAATAAAAAAACAGATTAATTTACCGGTGTTTTGAAAGTGGGGGAAAGTAAGGGGTGTGTGGTACCATACCCAATCCAATCCAAAGTGCAGAGCGGTCAGATTATGGTAGGGTACCTAATTCTTAAAATCGGAAAGTGATAAAGTATACTTTAAAATCTCGCGAATCAATAATAGGGTTTTTATAGTGTTTTTATATATATGTATAAAAAAGTGATCACAGAACACATACAATACACTAAGTGACACAACCCAGTTTTGCAGCGTGCCCAAAACCATACCTTGAGTTTCTTTCAATTACGGCAACTCTTTTTTCATAGCATTGGCAAACAAATATTATTTAATTTTACTCCGGTTATGTAAATCTGCGTAGTAGTAATAAAATTTTACAAAATAAAACACAAGTCGTTTGTACTAATTTCACATGTTTATAATGATCAGCACCGGTTTCGCTCATCACGGGCACTATCAACTGATAAATGATGAGCGAAACCGGTCCTGATCATTATAAACATGTGGAAGTAGTACAAACGAATTGTTATATTTTTAAAAATATAATGCCTTTCCACAAAGAATTGGCAGTTCACACCTTAAAAAATCATTTCAAGTGACCATTTGAAATATTTCTACCGCCCCGGGCGAAAGGGTCGCCGTGATCCACGTTTGCTACCCAAATCGATCAGGACTGTTACCGATTTCAAAAAGGGAAAATTTTTTAGTCTCTCAGCCCAATCAACTGGTCGCATCGTAAACATTTCTTGTTTTGTATCTCTCATTTCTATGCGGACGAGCGAAAGTTTCTCACCGACCACCACTTTGGTGATCGCTAATCTATATGCCCTTCATTATACATAGCCTATGGTAGTGATCGACAACTTCTTAATTAATGTACGGCACCGCGAATGGCTCAAAATACGTTTAAATCAGATGGTATTACTCCCATACACATGAGTGATCAAATTTTTTTATTGTTTGTATTGTAGTTGAGCAAGACAGCGATACAGTTTGATTGGCGAGAAAGACAATGGCAATATTCTTAATCGAAACACATTTTAATCATGTGGGAATGCACCTATATATTACCATGAGTAATGAGTGACCGAAACTTAAATTTTTTGAGTTGTAATTGAGCAGGACAGTGATACAGTTCGGCGAGAAAGGCAGTAGCAATATTCTTAATCGAAACACATTAATCATGTGGCAATGCACCTATATACTAACCATGCGTCGTGAGTGACCATTGTGCTCATTGATTGCTCCACTCGAGCACGGAAGGGATACAGTTTCAGTGGCGAGAAAGACAATAACAACATTTTGAATTCAGAGATAATGCATCCACACACTGCCATGAGGCATGATGAATGACCAATGCACTAGTTGGGTGCTCTACTCGAGCAGGAGAGCGATTCAGCTTGACTGGCGAGACACAATAGCAAAATCACCGTCTGTTCAATAATCTCGATCTATATAATATATAGGGCTGTTCACTGGATGTGATAAGTGCTGTAGCATTAATTTGTTAAATTTCCTTTGACGATCCTTCGCCACTCGCTCCTGCACTCCGATTCTGTGAGGGCTATCGGTAAAGAGAAGGCTGTGGCGTCTTTCATTTGGTCGCTCCAGCGAGTTAGGGCCTCTCCGCGTTCCCTTTTGCCTTCGACG
Organism: Himalopsyche phryganea; assembly: GCA_022494535.1. Lineage (NCBI taxonomy): Eukaryota > Metazoa > Arthropoda > Insecta > Trichoptera > Rhyacophilidae > Himalopsyche > Himalopsyche phryganea. The sequence continues at coordinate 3,675,769 of JAGVSL010000039.1, forward strand.
AGCCTCTCAAGATTTTCGGTAGCCTTGCGGGTGACGTGGCCAAAAAAGCCGAGCAGGCGTTTTGTATAAACGGCAGAGAGTCTATCCTAGATCTGGAGCTCTTTCAGGATAGATTCATTCGTGCGCTTGGCTGTCCATAGTATAAGGAGCATCCGTCTGCAGCACCACAATTCAAATACGTTTAGCCGTTTTTTGGCTTTGGATCGTCCTAGACCAGTGGTTCCTACTGACTCCCGGGAGTCCTTGTGACCACTGAGGGGGTCTGTTAAAAAATAAATTCGGAGTGCGTGGACAACGTCGTGGGGTCCTCGAAAGGTTTAATATAAAACAATATGGGTAGGTACAGAGACTGTTGATTGCTTTCCAGTCTTCCTGTTTGGTAGGACGTGGATTTAGTGTAGTTATGAACCTCATCATGCTTTAGAAATCAAAATGTTTTATTTATATATTATTTTTGCATCAGCATTTACCATTCAAGACATCAAGATTAAATTTATAATGTTTCTATTATGCAGTTACGTAGAGATATTTTACTTGGGGGTTCATGATCAGGTTTTTGCTTTGTGATGGGGTTCATGGTCATAATAAGTTTGGAAAACACTGTACTAGACGCAGTTTGTTATGTCTGGTTAGTTCCTTACTTTTCCAGATTCTCCCCAGCCTATTCATTGCGGTCTTAGCCATCCCAATTCGTCTTTTGATGTTTGTGTCTGGCACTTAATGTGGCTCTGATCTCCGGGTTGTCAACCAATGAATTCTATATTTGAATACCGTGTTTCTAATCTTCACGAGTGGGTAATTACCAAACTCTGTTATCATATCTGATAACAGTTGCAAAGCTGTCAAAAATGCACTCAAAATGTCAAATAAATCAACCGCTTTTTATTAATAATCTACGTTTTTTTTTATTAAGCACTTGAAAACTTTGCGATTTGATTATACATAATAATGCTAATTCATGCTTTTTTAACTTATTTAATCAATACTTATATTCTGCATAAGGGTGACCATGGTTTGTTAGGACAATAAGAATATTATTAGGTCGTAGTGGCAAACGTCGTTGGCTTCGGTTGTGGATTTCTCTTCGAAGGCATGGTTGTTTGCGGTGTCTAAAAATTTCCTACCACCCATCCGATCTAGCTAACCACTCCTGTCGTAGCTTTATCCGTTTATCCCTACTTTCTTCAAAAAGGGAGTTTGAGAAACTGAGCGACAATTAAAATACCTCTATTAGCAAGCCATATTCTCCACATTGAGAGGCACGAACATGGTAAAAAATAGTAATAAATCAAACCATCAATAATTGATACATACGTTACGAAAGCTATTAGATACGATGTGAACGCGTGGTTACATTAGAAGACGAATACACACTGGCGAAGCTTTTTATTCGGAGAAGACAGATTACAAATAAAACGGCAAATACAGTCGGTCCAAACGTGAATCCGACAGAATCTATTTACCGAGGTGGCAGCCATTGTAAAGATCCGTTCAGTACGAATGAAGTCAACTATATGTACCTACAATTCTCTACCAGATTACTGATATTGAAAGACTGCTGGTATTTATTTTCCTCCGACATAATATTTTTTTACCATGTCCACTACCAGTGTGGCGCATATAGCAGTTTTGTTCGAGAACTGCTTGTTACTCAGTTGCTCAACTTCTATTTTTCGAAGAGAGTAGGGATATACGGATAGCTTATCGCTCTCGCTATGCTCCATTTTAGGATAGAATGTGTGGGAGGAAATTTTAGATTTAGAAATCCTTAAATCGATTGAAAAATCAATTTATGAAACTGTCACCGGGATCTGAACCCGAGACATTCGTAACACAGGGTTCCCCAAACCTTTCTTGAGATGGAACACTTTGCAAACCCACAAATTTTAACGGAACACCTTTTGTATTTTGTTGGGTATACAATATCAATATGAAGTCAAACATGTTTGGATTTGTTGTAGCTGCAGCAGTATATAAAACATTCAAAGTTTTTCGCGGAACACCTATTCTCGTTCTACGGAACACCAGTGTTCTGCGGAGCATAGTTTGTAAAACCCTGCATTAGCAAATTGATTTTATGATAGTTCCGTTTTTTATCACACAATTAGTACACACTTCACTGTATGCTGTCACCAATTATTGTGATATGCCGATTAAAAAAAGTGTTTTCTTCAGCATTGGCTCTTATCAATTCCAGCTTAGACTGGCCAGACCATAAAAGACTCATTTACTCCACTTTCTACACCAGTTGAATCCCCGTCGCTGAACTTGCTTTTCTAGATACGACAGTATCTCTTTGACACTTGGCCTCAGCGCATCTTCGCATTTTTGCTCAATCAACTTTTTTAAGTGTTTTTATATTGATTCAATTGATTTCTTTGTGTACTAAACAAGATGGCTTTCATCGGGAAATCATACAAGATGGCGTCCAGTGACAATTTCGACAATTACATGAAAGCTTTGGGTGAGTAAGATTATCCAGTGTCTTATTCTAGACCAGCGTTTCTTTATCCACTGGGGTGCAATACAAGAAAGCATTTTCAGAAATGCGAGAGAATTTTCTAACTCCCTATCTCAACAGAACTGCTTGTTTGTCAGTTGCTCAACATCTGTTTTTTTTCGAAGAGAGTAGGGACACAAGTGTAGGACTAAGACAGGGCTAGTGGATAGCTAATCGCTATAGCTTTCGAGTTTATCTCGCATGATTTTCCAATTTAAAATTGTAAGTGTCTCGCATTTTCTTCTCTCTCTATTTTTTTAAGCACAGCAGTGCATGTTTTAAATATCGGTCTCTTGCAGCTCGGTTCAAAAAAGGGAAATTAAATTTGCTTCTTTTCTCAATCATTATTGCGTTATGGAAGGCGGCTGTATACACATAAGCTCAGTAAGTCACATTTTATTTTCTCTCCATTTTTCATTTTTTTATGCACTTCTATCAGTGCATGATTAAACGATCGGTCACTTGCAGCTCTTTATCAGGCCAAGAAAAAGAGGAGTAAATTCATATCTTATTTCAATCCTTATTGCGTCATGGAAAGCGGCTGCATACCAATACGTGGGTCAACCAACTTGTAGTATTTCTATTACTTAATTTTTTTTCATGTCATTGCTGTTCTGGAAGAAAACAATAAATTCAACCAATTACCATAACACTAATAATTATGGTTTAAGTCTTATCCCATCCCCACGTTCAGTAAAAGGAAACAACCCACCTTTCCCTTCATTTTTAAGTTGAGAATTAAAATCACTGTTTACCTTAGAAATAAATAACCTTGCGATATAGTTGGACTGAAGAGACTTCTTAGAAGCGAAACACGTTTAGTAACACATCTAGTGGAATTACTAAGTTATCAATTTTAATTACGCTTAGTGACTAATTCTGGGATTGAAAAATTGTGAATCCCGGGTTCGTAAAAAGCTTCCAGGATTGAATGCCGTAGGGTGGAGAATATTTGTTATTTTCTATCATCTGATTCAGCGATGTTGACAGAAATCCATTAACGCAAGATGAAATCCCATCCATATGGCATTCGGCACACTTTCTTTATGCACTACATGTCCAACTGCAGTGCTGCAACATTCCTGATTAGAAATGCAATTTCGTTAATTGCTTGCAACGCTTAGCGGTTAATTGGTAACAGCGTGTAATTAACTGCTCGCGAATTCACACATTTCAATGCCTACCACGTGAGAGGAAAGCAGTGGAACGCTCGACCACGCTAGAAACCCATTACCGACCAGATTTTTTTCTAGATCGTTATAAACAGTGCTTCTTAACCGTGTTGAAGCCATCGCCCCTTTATAGCAAAGCAATTTTTCAAAGACTCCCCCTAATTAAAAACTACACTATTATTGTCGATATGTATTTCTTGCAATAGATTTCTTAACTTAAGGGACAATTTATATTAAACTGATTTTAATGCAGAAGGACTCGGTAGTGGTTGGGGCTCAATTGCATAAGTCAATATTGCAATTATACAGTAGACAAATTTTTTCTATCTGGTGACATTTTTGAATTTTTGTATATTTGTAAATTTAAAATTACAATACATAGCATTACAGCTGATGCCAGTGCGCCACGCGCATTTTTTACCATGTCCGCTCCCAATGTATAGCATATGGCCTCCTAATGGAGGTATCTCAACATATATTTTCTACGAAAACTTCTCGTCACTCAGTTGCTCAACTTCTCTTTTTTCGAAGAGAGTAGGGATAGAAGGATAGCGCTAGGGCAGGAGTGGTTAGCTAATCGCTCTCGCTGCACCCGCATTTATACAGTACAATAATAAAAATAATACAAATTTTTTTTATGTTTAGAATATTAAAAAAGGGAAAAGAACAAGATATATTATTAACAAAAAAATTCATACACGAAAAAAATATTTAGAAATCGGTACCCAGAGTTCGCTGCTGTGAATGTCCACCTCTCTAGGTAATAATGTATTCATCATATTTTTCTCAATACACACAATTTTACAATATAAACGTCAAATAAATCGAAGAATATTCCTAGAAATAAAAATGTGTTGGAGTGTCTGATCACATAAGCCTGACTTATGTGGTTATTCCCCCCATGTATTTGAAGAATATTATTTCGTGTGTTTATGGAAAATGTAATTTACTACAAATTTTGAGAGTTTTTGTCTAAAGATTTGGGAAGATAGGTAACTGCTACGCGCGTGCAGTGAATTTTTCTATTACTCGCTCAATCACATATAAAGTAAAGGGTGCATGCGAGATATAAGAACATCCTGGCAGTTGTTATTTTATTCTACATGCGTATACACAAGTGATGTTGTATGATAGAGATACATGATAGAGATGGTAAACACATAAAAATGAAAAAAATAAACGAATAACTTGACTTGGGGTAGTTTCGCCAGTGCTCAGCCAGTTAAGCGACATGTGTACTTTCAAAAGGGATTTTGAGTCAATGAATGATAAATACATATTTTTTCGCTGTTATTCCATTAAACAGGGATTAAGCAATGTAACCAACTTGAAATAAAATAGTTAATATTGTACCAAGCATAAAATAATACAAGTTTACAAAAAAAAATGCCAATTGTCCCAGTGGTCGGCCCCCAAAATCCAATGGTCGGCCTTTCGTTTCCCAGTGTTGGGCCATCACTATGAAACTTCATGAATATCGCGAAATAATCTACTGATAGTAGACATAACAATAAAAAACATCCAAAAAATGATGCAAAGCATGATAATATAAAGTATATTTTATTAGCGATCCCCATACAACATGAATTTGTCGAAACTTGCCAAGTAAAAATGTATTTTTTTTAATTGCGTATTGCATCATACAGGTCAGTATAGTGCAGATATACATTGGCAAGTGGCAAATGTATCCACTATTATTTAAGTTTTAAGCTCAAAAGGCCTACTACTGGCGACGGCTGACTTTAGGAACAAGCACCCTATGTGATTGTTAACCTCAACCATCGATTAAATAAATGCAATTACCAAGAGCGTTGAAGACTCGGCTACGTACATGATAAGAACTTGTTATTAGCCATTATCAGGTTGACCTTTGTTTTGATCACGAAACCTAATTATCGTTTTTTTAACGATTTTTAATTTGAATATTGCACTCACGTGACGGTCACATAAATATTTCAAAATTTTAATCGTCTATTATTGATTTATGGCGGAATCAAATTGGAATAATTAGCTGTTAATTAATAATTAATCAGTCGATTAGCGCGTTGGACTAGATGGAAAATTGAAGCCTGGTTTAATTGTCTCAACACTCCTAACGTATAATCACGTAACCCACATACGTGATTATACGTCTTTTGCATTTTAATTGTCTACGCACTCTGTTATTTAGGTAGCCATCAAATAACATTGCGGGAAAAACCTACTTCACCGTTTTTTCGTAAAGTATAAACACGTAACTAGTCACCCACAAGTAAAATCCAAAAACTAAACTTGTCAGCAAAACTTTATGTACAATAAGAAAATAGATTTAATATAAAAGCACTGTCCCAATTTTTAAGAAGATAGATAGATGCAACCGTTCTTTTACAATCACATATTTATTTAATTTTGGATTATTGAGATTTTGTACACTTCCATGTATTTTGTCACTAACGACCCGGGTTTCGCCTTTCGGCATCTTCAGGCATTCGAGCACACGATGGACTCGAACTGACTCGTGTGCTCGAATGCCTGAAGATGCCGAAAGGCGAAACCCGGGTCGTTAGTGACAAAATACATGGAAGTGTACAAAATCTCAATAATCCAAATTTGATATTGAAATTCCATCAAGCACCCTCAGTCGATGTCTTAAATTATACTTAAATTACATATTTATTTATTTTAGGAATATCACGTTTCGTTATGTCAAATGATGACTTGACACAAGTGTCATTTTTATGGAATCTTGACACGACGTAATGCTCTGGCACAAAACAAAACTTTTTCTCGAATATTACATTTCGAAAACCTGCAACGTCATGTATCTATACATAATTTTATATTCGTCTTAAAATCAAAATCCCTCAATGCACCCTTAATTCTATATGTCCGTTGTGGCCTATATCACGTGAATACCAATACAAAATATTGTAATATTTGTTTTGAATTATGTCTGTCTGTAATGTTCAGCACAACACTGCACTTGCTCACGATGCAGAAACTGAGACAGAGAGCGAGTGTGTGTGTCTGATAAAGAATATTCACAAGTGACACTGCCACCTCTTGTAAAATATTACTAGTAAGACAATTTATTTAACCATGTCCGTTCACAATGTGGAGAACATGACACCCTAATGGATGTATCTCAAATCTCAACTAGCCTTTTTCTTCAAGTACTACTTTTTATTCAGTGACTCAACCTCGATTTTTTCCGAAGAGAGTAGTGATATAAGGATAGAGTTAGGACAGGAATAGTGGTCAGCTTTTTGACTCACGCCACGTCCCGTCTTTAGGATTGAATGAGAGGGAAGGAACCACAACCATCCATGGCTTCGAAATAGACCATAATAGATTTAAAAAAATGGGTAAATAATATTTGATAATTCTTGTTGAATGAACTAAGTAGGTATACTGCTATATTACATATTAAATAAATGCCAATTCGATCAATAATAGTAAACAAAATAATAATACTAAACAAAATTTCTTATTTACTTGGTGTAGTTTATTTTATAATAATAAAGGATTTTCATCTGCTTGTTCCAGGCGTTGGAAAGACAACCCGTATGATGGGAAATGCCGTGTCCCCGACTGTTGAACTAAAGCTGGAAGGTGATGAGTACACGCTGTCTTCCACGTCCACCTTCAAAAACACTGTCATCTCTTTCAAACTGGGTCAGGAGTTTGACGAAGAGACTGCTGATGGACGCAAGGTGATTATAATTTTGCTTAACAATTATCGATCAAGGGAATCCGTCAAATTCACACTGGTCTAAATGCATGGCGCATTAGCGTCATCTGTAATGCCACGTATTATAATTGTCATTTACAAATAAATTTTGTAATAAAAGTGATTTTGTTTCCTTGTAGGATTAATGTAATGATTGCGTACTCGGATATTGCCAGTTTGTCGAATTGATAATTTATTTAAAAAAACAGCGCGATAAAACATTGATTTTGGTTTTCCATACCGATAAAAACAAAATTTCAACATTTGCTTATCAAGAATTCCTGTTTTGATTTACTTTTATGAGAATGCATAATTAATTGTGTACAAAATTATCAAATCAAAGTTACCGTTATTATTAACGAATTTATTACCCAAAGTTCAATTTATAGTACTGAATTTAATTTTATTTTATTGGCTTGTTATTCAGTTGTTCAACTGTCAAGATCAGTGACATGTAGCAATGTATCAGGAAGAATAGCAACCATACAGCTACACTTAATCCAAATTATTCAAAATAAACCTGAAGAAAATCGTAAAGTAACTTACACTCTTGTTTTTCCAACCTATGAAATATGCATATTGATTTTAAACTAATACTGGTGCTGTTAATCATTTCAGGTAAAGTCTGTATGCACCCTGGATGGCAATAAACTGACCCAAGTCCAAACCGGTGGCGACAAGACCACCACTATTATTAGGGAGTTCACCCCTGATGAGCTCAAAGCTGTAAGTATAATATTTATATTGAATCACATATCGATCGTCCAGTTTATTAGTCAGACAACACCAAAAGATTAAATTTGAGTTAAAAATGTAGTTATGTAAAAGTAAAATTTTGCTTTATATCTGATTCAGTACACAGAAAACTTAAAAATGCCTAGGCAAATAAAATAGAATTAAACAGAATGCTGATATTTCTGGGTCAGTTAAAGAATATTTCCAAATATCCTTTTACCATAATGGGATTCGATCAAGCCCGTGAACACCACAAACAATGCAGATAACTTAAGACATCGACTGAGGGTGCTTGATGGAATTTCAATATCAAATTTGAATTGTGGAGATTTTGTACATTTCCATGTATTTTGTCACTAACGACGGAAATTGTGTTGTGTCTGTGCATATATAAGTAAATTTAACATTGCATATTATCAAATTCGTGCTGGTGGAACATAGGTTGTTTTTTGTAACATTTACTGTGGTAGCATATTGGACAAACTAATTAATTCTTTCTTTCTCTTTTCCAGGTGATGACAGTCGACGACATTGTCTGCACCAGAATCTACAAGGCTCAATAGAACCTTAACTTTATTGTATTTACTTTATATAAACAGCATATTGATATTGTCTCGAAAATGCCAACCACCAGATAGCAGCTTCTACTAGTCAAATTCAATCAAAAACGTATCATTATAAATCATCTAATTATACAAAAGATATAATATTGCAATATTACTAAGAAGAATCCATAATTTTATTTATAACCTGATGGAAGAATAGTTACTTCCTTTTGAAAACTTGCAGAAGTTTGTACAATTGTTTACTATCGAATAATTAATCTATTTACTAATTTCACTATCTATCTTCTATACTGAAAATGTTTTCAGCATAAATATGGATATTGTCAAAAACAAAATAAGACTAAGATATAAACCAGATGATTGTTTCTTCATGAAGTATTGAGCCAATAATGATGGCTGCATAATTAACCTTTTTACCTACACCTTATCAATCATTAATTATCGCTGGAAATGTGGCCAAACTGTGAAGATCTTGGGCAAATGTCATCTTTTTATGAACTACAAAAACTATTTGTATTAACACATTACAAATGATTCTTTTATAAAGTTTTATTTTCTTCTAAAGGTTATTTATCATTTGTTTCCCCTATATTAAAAATATTCATTGCATTGTTATAATGACATAATAATGAATTGTTATACATTATCAATGTATATAATATTTCTGATTGCGTACTACGTATAAGGGTAATTTGAAATGTTTAAATAAATTAAAAGCATATGCAACAATGTTGTAAATTGTAAATTGACTGAATTAGCTTTGTCTATGAAAAGTGTAGCCATTTTAAAAGCATATTTACATGTGCTATTCCTAAATGTATAGTTAATTAAATCATGATATTTGTACACTGTCTTTCAACCAATCTACTTGAAATATGTTTATTTCAGGCTTTTATTGGTCAGTGTTTGTTATTATTGTGCGGTAAGTATTTCTTTACATAATGTAAGTATTTTTATTATGGAATGGTCTGTATACACTGACTGTTGAAAATAAATTCTCACTGTCCAGAGGAAATACTTGCCAAGTAATAATTTGAAATACTCGCACAAATTTTCGACATGCCTTGGTATTATTATGGATACCCGATTTGTTTTTTTAGATCTGTGCTGGAGGGACTATTTTTTTGGTTATATTTTGATGTGATTGTGTTTTTTATGCTTACTAAATGGTATATTAAAATATGTATGCTACCAAATGTTCCTTAAAATTTAATAAAACTTTGATATCTTTTATAAAAATTTCAATGGGTGTTTTATTGATTGACTCACAAAACTGTCATCTAATTATAATATATTCTACATTTCGACGCCTCGGGTAAACAATCTATCTGCAAAAATTAAAACTGTTCAGGAGAAACAATTTTAGATTCCAGAAAATGCTTAACTTTTTGAATGAAATACACTTATGCACTCACATATGTGACTGAAAGAGACTACCACTTTTGAGGCTGTGATTTCCTACACGTAATGTGTCTAATTATATTTTCAGATTGAACCTTGATACACTAGCATTTGTATGTTTTTCAGATAGAACATTTTTCTAGTTTGAATTAATATGGATTGACGGAAAATTGTAAGGTTTTTTTAATTTCAGATAGAAGCGTATTTTTAATGCGAATAAAATTGCATTTAAAAGTGATATTGTAAAAAAACGGCAGATGGCACCTTGTTTATCTAAGGCGACGATTTATCTCTTGAATCAGGCAGGAATGAACAAATTTACCTACAGTTTATGTATGTAACAATACTATGATTTATGAGAAAGAAACTTGAGTTGTAGGTTTATTACCAAACATGTCACACTATGTTACTAATGATTTTTCAGTATTATGGCTGGTATTATTATTTTATAGTATTATACAGTATGGCGGTACTTTGTGCATAAAATAGTTGCTGGTATTAATTTTACTGCATTGAAAAATACATCAATTCCAAAACATATCCACACTACCTTCGTATAATTCTGTATCTGCAAACATGAGATTTTGCAGAAGGGCATTTCAAAGATTCAACACGGCACTGACATCTATTGACACTTTTTATCTTTTTTTTTGGAATACATCGACCAAGGAGTTTGAGTGTGATGATATTACAGCTATACAATTAAAATTGATATCGTACTAAATGTAACGCGTTTTGCTTCTTTGACTGATTCAGTGCTAAGCCCGCCTGACGTGGGTGCTCATTAATATCTAGGTAATTAGTGCAGCAGTAAATTAGTTACGAAGCTAAACGCGTGTCATATTTAGTAACACAGCTAATGGAATAACTAAGTTATCAATTTTAATTTTATGTTAAAAATGAACTTTCACAGAGTTACCATCGAGGATATGATAGCTCATCGGAAAATTTGAATTGCTATTAGAAAGACGTTATAAAATTTCTGCATGCAAAAAAAAACCACACACCACAAGAAAAAAATCTAAATATATGCTTTATTGCTTTTTTCTACTATTATTCAAAAATTGAAAAAAAACTTATATCTCAAAACTTACTAATAAAAAAAACAGACCAGGTCCTTGATCAAGTTGTCAACATCCTTGGCTTCGGTTGCGGCAGTTAAAGATTCGAAACCCAGTACGGATGCAAAGATGTATATATGTGATTTCTACAATTCCCTCCCATCCATCCAATCCTAAAAAAAGGGAGAAACGAGAGTAACTGACGACTAGTCTCATCCTAGCCATATCCTCATATCCCAACTCTTTTCGACGTAGAGAAGTTGAACAACTAAGTAACATAGAATTCTCGAAGAAAGACATTGTTGAGAAAAGCTCTATTAGAAGCAGTGATGTAACTACTATAGCGCGAAAGTAAGCGGCGCATGTGAACCCTTGGAGTCAGGGGGCCTCAGGAAGATCTTACATTTAGCAAATTAAGATTAATAAAAGGCTACAGAAGAAATTCTATCAGTCAATGTAAACTTATTGGACCAGCAATATTAACTATTGAACATGAAGAAGCTCAGAAAAAACCATGTCATTCAATAGAAATATTTTTCAAGATTTTAGTGTCTTGGTCAGGAGAAGAGTTAGTGGTTATTTTTATATACCTACAGAAATTATGGTTCTCTATAATTTGTGCCTGCCATCTATTTAAAGTATATATAACTATAACATCAAAAATATTACTATAATACCAACACTTGATTTATAAATAGTATTACTATTATAATTAAGATGTCACTGTACTACACAGCAAAACTCAAAAGAATTTTCGTTTTGAAAATTTTTCTTTCGCATCGTACATAATATAAATATAATGAAATGGTATAACAGCAGGTAATTTAAAAAAAAAACGAACATTTGTATTCTGTAACTTATTCAATAATGTATTTATTTTTACCTACAATGAGACTGTATACATTGTAATATAATATTTATAAAACAAATTTAATATATTTTATATTGTTGTAAAATTATACTGAACTCAATGCCAATGATAAAAAGTCATTGAATTATGAATGTATAATATGCCCGCAAAAATACGAAAGGCGAGATTTGACAATTATGAAGTCGAACTAAAAAAATAAACGAGTCGAATTCCAGAGTGAGTTTGTGACATCATAAGCCATTCACTAACCAAGAAGTCACGTCTATCGCAGTCTCCGTGTGCCGACATCAAAATGAAATGCCATCGTATTCTCATTTTCTCATTTCGTAGTACGCTCGACAAACGGTATTGGCTTTTACAGTTAATAAATTGATTTTACAACGACGTACGTCTCGATTATTATTGTTGCGACGTACGCGTATTCTGAGTCTATCGCACTTTTTTTGATAGAAAGGTAGGTATTGCCACAACATAAAATTTTCCTCCATACTTAGTATTTATATAATACATCTTCAAAGCCATATTGAATGTGTAATTTTATTTCGCTTACATTTATTTGCTTAAATATAAACTCAACAATGGATGAATATAATGTAAGTGCTGTGATGGCTTAAATTTATTGTTAATATTACCAGGAAATAAGACATTGCTAATTTTATAAAAATAGAAATTTATGTTTTCTGCAATATAGATATAAAATTTTAAAATATTGTATAATTAATAAATTCTGCGTAATAACCATCGTAAAACATGACTATCAACAAGGTTTTTTGAAAATAATTGTATTATTTTTGGAGAGTCTCTGATATCTTTGACAATTGTCAATGCATTTATTTGTTAATTACGCCACTAACACTTCACTCAAAATTATCAAAGGTTTACTTTATTTCATGTTTCTGCATGATGCTAGTATTATATTTTTAAAAAATCCACAAATCAATGTTCAATTCGGTCTATATGGTGGGAATAGTCCACAAATACAACAAAAAATAATTTTATACTTTTTCTCTGATGAGAAATTCAATAATAAATACTAGGGATTAAAACAAGTAAATGATCATATGGCAATATTTTCATTAACTTGCACCTCAGTTCACTCCGTTCGACTGATCGTTGAGCGCGTATTTCATTGCAGTGTTTACAAAGTACCTTTTTCATCTGTCAAATAATGCACTTACAGAATGTATCCGATCGTGAATAAAATACAAAAATCAATTCTAATTATCAAAAACGGATCGTCGCGCGTGCATAACTAGTGCTGTGAGATAGAAGTGCATTTTAAGTGAGCGTGTTGTGTAAATACGGTGATATTTGGATGACATATCACAATAATTTTCGTGTTTGAAAACGTATACATTGGAAAGGAATACGTACAAAACAACAAATTCACAGGTATTTTATGATAAAACTTACAGGTTTGCAGTGTTAATATTCTGAATATGTTTCAATTTATAACTTAAAACATATTTACGTATGTAAGGTTTTGTTTCGAGAAAACGGTACAGCCGAAATAAATTATTGTTTGCAATGAAATTGCACAATTAAACGTTCAATTATCTACACGAAAAAACATACCTGTCTCTTACGTACACTATCGTGTTGTTATTACGTGATTTATTATAGTAAACTCACTCAAAATGTGTACTAATTAACCCTACATTTCGTAATCAATATCGGTCGTGTTTGTTTAATTGGATTAGCATTTTTTATGTGTCCGGTATTAAAGCCGATAGTTTATGCGTGTATATATCGATATCAATTGTCCTGTGGCTTATATTTAATTCTAGAGTGTGTTTTTCTGTCAATCTTATGACGGCATTTTTCGTTTGGCTTTGCACTATATAATATTATCGATTTGGCGGACAAAACTAGTTGGCTAGAAAATTTGAAATTACTCTCTCCGGTTGAAACATTCTCAATTACTTACATAATTATTATGATCATTAAGTGATCGACTGCTATTGTTAATCGATTTATTTAATTATAGAAAGGCGGTTAATGTATCTGTGTTACTATTGCAGTGGCATAATTATTGCATACATTTTATTGTCTTACGGCAGGTATGGACAAACGTTTTGGCTGATAGGCCACATTGAGAATTCAAAATGAATGACGGGCCGCATATAAAATATTCAGTTCTTTACTTTTAGATGGTATCATACCGATGGTGTTTTGGCCAATGAGTTAATGATTGGATCTCATGTTAAAGATAACCGAGCAGGTCTCGGCCAAATGATGTAAATTAGAAAAATAAATTTACCACTTTTTGGAAGAGAAACATCATTTTACATTGGATTTATGTTTAAAAATTATGACCCCGTACTTGATGTAACCCACTATTATATCGACACTCCCGTATCTGCCAACATGAGAATTTACAGGAGTGCATTTGAAAGATTCATAACGCAACTCACCATATAATGTTTTCGATAAAAACAGTTTTTACTCTCTCCTGAACAATTTCAATTCTGCGGGTTACATCAATTGGGCAAAACACCGTCGATATTCAGATATTGAATATTCGAGATGGAATCCCTACCACTGGCTACACCACGGACACGGCAAAATTTATGAACAGTTCATGAATTTATCTATCGGTTTTTGAAAATACTGGTCAAATAAACGTATAGATACAAGGGAACGATCAATACAGGAAAATGTACATATTTTTTTACAACAACTCGTGCATATTACGATTAGCCTTAACCGGTGCAACCCTGAAAGTTTTTAACAATATTTCATAGCGAAGTGACTGACAATTATGCACATGGTCGTATCTTAACTTTATTCACAGTTCGTTTTCATGCCCGATAATTTTTCTCAAAGCATCGCAATCAACTGTGACCTTAATTACATGTATATTTCACTTGAACATGACATTTTCAACTTTACTTTCAATAATTTTTCAGTGCCATATTTTTGAGAAAGAATCCATAGGTGCAGAATTGCTCCACAATAGACATGTGTCGTTCGCGAACGCACTGACCCAAACGACCTAATCTTTGAAGTGAGCAAAAGACGCGAACGAATCGCGAATCAGAAGAACCGTTCAAACGAACGCTGTCATACTGAAACCACATGAATTCGCGGCTCGCGAATCGGAGTAATGGCGAACGAATATAAATGTTGTCAGGCATAGTTTATTTTCGCAGCTGTAATAACCGACAAGATTTGTTACGTCTCGGCGGCTACAAAACGAGATTTATTTTCGTTCGCGAACAACAATTCCAATTTACAAGTCGCGATTCCATGTATAATATAAATATCAGGCGCGTGCCGTGGATTTCTCTCTTTCTCGCTCTATCACATGCCAATTAAAGGGTGTGAGCGAGATACAAGGGCTTGCCGGTGTATTGTATGAGGTCGCGTGACAGAGAAAGAGATAGATCCACCGCACACCGATGATACATATATTAAAATTAATATTTGGCATTACAGAAAATTATACAAGATAAGTTTGATAAGATTTTTTTAATAATTGACTCGAAATCAACTCGAGGGGAAAAGATATCACAAACACTCATGTCCAAGATCACAAATTTAAATTGAGGAAAAATCCAAATTTGATATTAACCATGCTGGGTCTGAACCCACCTGATCACTAGGGCTAAGCTCTTTCCACCAGACCACAGATGCCCGCAAGAGCGTATTTATGAAATAGATAAGCCATCATACTTATAATTCGAACCAATTAAATATGTTTACTCGTCTATGAAAACATTATTGTATTGTAGAATCGTGGCAGACCATTTGCTTTCACATTATGACACTGCTTTTTCAATAGAAGGCAGAGTGCAAAAACAAATGACTCGCGGAGAATCCAATAAGAATTGAATCGCTAGTCGTTTTTTTGAAAACAATTTATCCGTCAATGGTTGTTTGAGAAGCATTGTTATAAGTAAGATAATTGAGCAATGATTCAGTAATTAATTGAAAATTATCATAATTTTATATAGATCATTGTCACAGTGTGGCATATGCCGCCTATCTTGTGAAGCTGTCTAGCTTCTAACGTACTTAGGACAGATAAGTAGATAGAAATTTTAATATTAGAATTAAAGGACATATAATATGTCTCAAAAGTAATCATTTTTCAGAGTTTGCGAATCATTTAATTGAAATTGATAATAGCGTAGAAGTACTCCATCAAATAAATAATCAAGGTATTAAAATGAATAGTTTAAAATGTTTAGAAATGAATAAAACCATTAACAGTAACATTTTATAAAAGACAAGTGGCTCTCTGCTGGTAAATTTATTTCCCTTGGGATTTTCACCTCTAAACGCTAGTATTTAATTTTGTTATTAGTAGTGTCATGGTAATTAGTACTATTATCGTTCGTGTCTTACCCCTTCCACATGTAAAGTAGAAGGAAATAAACCCACCCCACCCTTCATGCTTTAGTTGAGAATTAAAATCATTTTTTTCCTTTGTAATAAGTTAATAACCTTGCGATATAGTTAGTCTGAAGATGTTTAGTAACAAAGCCAGTGGAATAACTAAGTTATCAATTTTGATTTTGTATTGATAAGTAAGTAAGCAAATGGGCTTCTGTTCATTATTTATTAATTACTTCCAAGCTTGCTTTCTCATCCTTAATTACAGATCATTACTCAGAGATTGTGTACTACTTACTAATCACTATGTATTATAAATTCGAAACGCCTTACGTAAAGCACTTTATCTACAAATCAATTTTTCAAAAGAGACGATTCATTTTACGTGTTGAATTGTCTGTTGATTTATTTTTAGATCAGTTTTTTTTTATGATTTAAGAAATCGACTGAGAGTGCTTGATTGAATTTCAATATCAAATTTGATACGTTTTGTCACTAACGACCCGAGTACACGGGTGAACTCGAACTGACAGCAAATGGATTATTTCTTTTATATAAAAGATAAATAATGGATAAGTTAGATGAATTAATTTCATGAATTCGTACATATTATCACGGTGTTAATTATTACCAGGTGGCGGTGCATCATGTCATCATTCGCTTAATACGCTTGATGTGAACGATGCGCAGACACAGAGAACGCAGACTGGACGACAGTCAGTTTTATTACAACTTCTTGCTCTTTAGTCGTATTCCTCACTGGAGAGAGCTGCGACTTTCGCCTATCGCAACAACTCCATGTCCTTTGACTATCCTTCACCATTCGCTCCTGCACTACGCCGCTCTGAGGGCCATCGGTAATGAGAGGCCTGTGGGGTCCTTCTTTTGGTACCTTCCGTCTCCGTCACATTTCCTGTGACTGCGAGTCTCTCAAGATTTTCGGTAGGCTTGCAAGCGATGGGACAAAAAAAAAAATCGAGTAAGCGTCTTGTATAATCTACCAAGAGTTTATCCTAGATTTATCGGGCGCTTAGGATAGAAGTCTTTGTGCGTTTGGCCGTCCATGGTATACGAATCATCCTTCACGGTTTTTTTGTCTTTTTTTTTTAGAGTCCATGTCTCCATAAAGGTATATGGAGTAGAACAGTGACCGTTCAATTGAACTGCTTCTACTGCAATGCTCATTTAGTTCATGTGCTTTAAGTACAGTGGAAGTGTAAAAAAAAAACATTTTATTGTGCAATACCCATCATACAGATGCAATATCGTGGTTGTTCTGAAAGAATACACTAACTGAAAATTACTATTTTTGAGTAATTGGACTTTTCAAATGTTTGTAATGCTATAGCTTTTTCATTTAGTTTGGTTGTACAAAACTGTTTTTTAGTAAAAGTATATATGTTTTTACTACTACTAACTGATCAGTTGATAATGCTCGTGGTCCTGATAATTATAAACATGTGGAAGTACTTATTACAAACAAATTGTGTTTAGTTTTTTAAATACAATGCCTTACCACCAATAATTGACAGTTGACTCATAAAAATTGAAAAGTATAATTTATAAAAATAAATGTGTTCTTCCGTACTGTTCCAGAACAGCGACGATATGTCGGCTAGATGGGCTACAATCAACGCCACCATGAAAGTTGAACTCTTGAGCACACAAAAAACACTTTGCATAATGATAGTTCAAACGATTTAAAGAATTTTAATTGAAATGAGGCGCTTCTCTCGATTTCAGCGTATTAATGAACACTCTCGAGGAGAAACACCATTTATCTGTCTATCCGTGGCCCAGATAGAAAAAATAATAAAAAACCGAGAAGTGTTTGGACGGGTCGCGTTAGATTCCAAGATAAAAATAAAAATTCCCACCTCTTTCGAGATTGTCATGAGGATAGGAACACAGTAGCGAATCGGTTAGAAAACTTCATAGAAAACACAAAAAGACACAAGACTTGAACGGACATTGTAGAAACTTACTACAAACGTTAAATAGCAAAATATCTCTTCTTTTTTTCTGGCTCATCAGTCCGGGGTGAACCTCGGCCGTTTCATTTATTCTCCTCCGTTCCGTTCGGTTCTCCGCTTTCATCTTCAGTACTCGTACGTAGTGTTGAAATGGTGGGGAAAAACCTGGAATAAACCCTGAAAATTGGGAAAAAATGCGGTAAATTAGGAATTAACTGTTAACCCGATGAACGCGCTGGGCATGTTTATATGCCCAAGATTTTATCTCGTATATCCGACCAAACTAGAAAGAAAACTTGTGTATATATGCTTTAAAAAATAGTTCAAACCTCTAGGTTTTTTTATGCCAATTAGGCAACAGATCTTAAAAATGTCAAGTAGAACACCAGGAAATATGTCTTTGAAAAGAGCAAATTAGTCAGCAGCCCTATGTATTACACATACTTATGCGGTTGCGCGCTTGCTTGCGTGCGTACTGGCAGTGTATATGAAGACTGGCTGGAACCATTTTGCTTGCAAAGTCTTGGATTAAATATTTTTCAGCTTCTTCGTTTTATTCGATTTATTTTAGCTTAGTTTACTTCTTGATATATTTGGGATAACTAATATATATTTCACACAATTCTCCACTTTTTACTGTTGAAATTGATCTATTTTCAACCATAGTGAGCGTTGTAACAGATCAATTGACTGAAAATAATTTCGTGCGATAACGGCTCGCTCTGTAAGGGTTAATTATGATATTTGTCATTTTTGTCTACATGTGGACATATAAATATGTGCGTCTCGCTGAGCTTAACTTCATATATACAACGTTTTCGTAAACATTTTGTATTGGGTTCAAGTGTGCATACATGGGTAAGCAGATATTGAATAACTTCTTAACTTCCATTTACAGTAGGCCCCCGATAACACGATTGCCAACACATCGTTTTTCATTAAAATCTGCGAGTGCTTCTTGATTGCACGTTGAAATACTTCTGCGCCCCACGCGTTAACTCTAATTTTCTATGAGTATCGTTGCCACGATGGCCCACTTTCAGATAGCTCGCTCTTTATCTATCATGTTTTCGGGGAGTCTGCTGTATATCATCGAACTAATAACTCATCGTTACCTCAAATGTGTGGATAGAATTTTGGTATACGTAAAAATTGCAACGCTTTTAAAATAAGTGTTGCCAAATGCTAACAATTATATACAGTTATTCCCGTCCTCGCATCACTATATACTCGCACGTATTGTGTCAACGTTAATCACGTTCTATGGGACTGCTCAGAGATGAATTTCGAACGAACAGAACCGTTTGCTTCTCACCATTTATTGACTTTATTGCAGCCAAGGTGGCATTAGAAAATTTTGATAATTTATTTGGTAATCGCCGTACTTAATCTTGATTAAATAAACTCGTCAAAAACGATGGCCTCTCAGTATACGGATGATAACACCGTTCGGACGAAGGGACAAGCAGAGTCGAGGCTCTCCGAAGACAATCCAGTTCCAACGTCTCCTTATTACGGCTTGCGTAACAGGGTGCTGCCTGGTCCGTTCATTAATCTTCGAATTCCTCACAAAGCCATTGTTGTATTCCACTTGATAAGACATATTTATTTATATTATTTAAATCACACTGTGCATGGTTTGTAAACAGTCCGTGCAGCTGCAAATTATGCGGGGAACTATTTTTTTTTGTATCGGTAAAGTTTACGCATATCACAGGCTCTTCACGTTATAACGGGATCTAGTCCAGGTACGAACAGTTTAGTAAATTGAATTTTCGATCCATTTATGGATTTCTGTTCGAAGGCGTTGATGTGGCGTAGCGAGAGCGATTAGCTAACCACTAGTCTGGTCCCAAGGCTGTCCTGTCACAACTCTCTTAGAAAAAGAGAGTTTATTGTTATATTATATGGTTATATGTCAAAATTGGGAGCGGAAGCGGTTATAAAAAAGAACTTTCATCTTGAACAAGTTCGCGATTAGCGAAACCGGCTTGATTATTTCAATATTGTGTTCAAAAGTGCTAAAGTGCTTCATTTTTATATACTCAAATGGCCATTCTTAACGAATTACTGACAACTCATTAAATTCACAGGCCAAATAAATTCATGCCTCATTTAATTAATTGTATTTGTTCATCATTCACAAGTTCGGTCCTGTTGAACAGTGTTACTTAGCATGGCGCCAGCGTTTGTAGTTTAGCAACAGTAAAACAAAAACATAGTTTAAACGTGTCTATGAAATATTCGGCAATATTCTCACAATGATTCTACTAAGCAAGATGGCGCCTAGTCTTTCGACTTTATCAAAACTCGTCCGCTCCCAAAGTTTTGATCCCTAGTTAGGTTAATCTATTACAGTCCTAGTTAATTAGGGATTCCAACTTGAATATTCGATATCCGAATATATTCGGCCTTTTTTTGACTATTCGATATTCTAATATTTAGGCAACAATTTGAATAGTATTCGCAATAATTTTTAATGAAATATTTTACAAAATCGACGGAAGATCACATCACAATTTCTCCAAATTTCAAGAACAATAACGAATACCCCAGGTAGAGGTTATTTTTTCCATCTCCCAACTTCGGCGCATTCAATATCTTATAATACTTGAGTTAATGAATCGAGGGTAAAAAATCCTTTAAGAATGCCGTAATTTCAGTAATTGAAGAAATACCTTTGTATTATTCCGACGCAGCTGCAAATTTTAATTGCAATTGGTATTGGAATGCGCATTTATATAATGTTTTGTTATTAATTATTCAAATCGAATTTTTAATAGTATTTTCATACTTCAGAAACTATTCAAATATTCGAATAGTTTCAGTTTTACTATTCGGTTTTCGAATAGTTGATAATGACTGATAGTTGGAAACTCTAGTATGAACTCCTAATGGAGCATTTCAATAGAAGTAGTGGTTGTACAACGGATTGTTATTTAGTCTGCGTTCATTATGTCTGCGCATCTTTCTCATCAAGTGTATTGAGAGAACTTTGACATGATGCGCCGCCACCTGGTTATGATTTATATTGTAATAATAGGGCGGGTGTTCCTAAAGTCAGCCGTCGCCAGTGTTCGGTGTTTTGAGCTTAAAACTTACATAATAGTGAATACATTTAAAAAACAGATTTTTTTAAATTCGTGTAGGTAGTCTTGCCACTTGCCAATGTATATCTGCACTATACTGACCTATATGATGCAATACTCCATTCAAAAAGAGCACATTTTTACTTCGCAAGTTTCGACAAATTCATGTTGTATGGGGATTGCTAACAAAATATACTTTATATTGTCATGCTTTGCATCAATATGTTTTGTATTGTTCTGTCTATGCTCAGTAAATTCGTTCGCGATATTTATGAAGTTTCATAGTGATTGCTTAACACTGGGCAACGAATGGCCGACCATTGGATTTTGGGGACCGACCACTGGGAGAATTGGCATTTTTTTGTATACATCTATTATTTTATGCTTGGTACAATATTAACTATTTTATTTTACTTGGTTACATTACTTAATCCCTGCTTAATGGAACAACAGCGAAAAAAATATGTATATATCATTCATTGACTCAAAATCCCTTTTGAAAGTACACCTGTCGCACAACTGGCTGACCACTGACGAAATGACCCTATTTATCCTAGACAAATAGCAACTTATGCTTATCGACTTAATCCTGTGGCGTTTTCGGAATGAATCCAAACGCCGTCGATCGCCGTAGGCCCGCACAATCACAGAATGGACACTTCCACGCGTTGGTTTTCCAATCGATTAATATTGTTCGAAATCGTATCGCTTTCAATTAGATTATACGTGTTGCTTTCCGGCAACAAACTATAGACAATACAAAAACGAAATCGGACAATCTTTTTTTTGAATATCGAATCGGTTAGGCAGTTCAATTTTGCCGCCCGGTTTTTCGATTGATTTGATTTTCTAACATCCGGTCACATGACGAAATCGAATCCGGTATATATTAAAATTGTGACAGTTTTTAAAGCGGTTCAGAAATATTGTATATTTTTATTGTTGATTCCTAATTTTATTGAGAACAATCATGACATAGCTATTCATCACATAAACTAAATGAGTATCAAAATTTAAACTAATGTTTAATAAAGGTATACCAACATTATAAACATGTATAGAGCTAATACAAAATTAAATTTAGATAATTGAGATTTTGTACACTTCCATGTATTTTGTCACTAACGACCCGGGTTTCGCCTTTCGGCATCTTCAGGCATTCGAGCGCACGAATGGACTCGAACTGACCGAGTCCATTCGTGCGCTCGAATGCCTGAAGATGCCGAAAGGCGAAACCCGGGTCATTAGTGACAAAATACATGGAAGTGTACAAAATCTCAATAATCCAAATTTGATATTGAAATTCCATCAAGCACCCTCAGTCGATGTCTTAAATTATATAATACAAAATTCATTACATCAAAGTGTTCGGCCATTACAGACGTGGCTCTATTAGTGTTCAGACACTAATAAATTTGAGATAGGACCGTTGGTCTTTCACTATTTCAACTACCGTCTTTTTCCGAAATGTCCTGTCTTTCTTTTTTGATCCAAAATACGTGCTAGGGCTTATTATCGGGGGAGGGCTTATTTTTCAAATAAATAAGTAGGTTTATATATTTTTATTTAATATTTATTTGTATATAGGAATTTTACATTTATTACTTTAGGTCAACTTATGGATATCAGCCCTGCGCACAGATAAGGCCATTGCTCTCCTGTCGGCAATCCATTCCCAGATGTATTCTTCCAACTTGCCGACTGATCCATCAATGGGTTTTTTCTCATTTCCCTGGTCCACCAGTTGACACAGGTTATCATAGTCTGCTCGCCGTTTTCGAACCATACGGAGATCCAACATCTTCTCTTTACAGAAGGCTACAAGATTTACGTCCCAGGACTTCTCCACGATTCCCTTTTTGTACTCGACGAAATATCTCTTTCCTTTAGCACTAATTTTATTTATATTATAAACTTACAAGACTGAAATGCACAAACTTGTACCTGCATCGCTACTTTATTCAGACTGATGCCTTATATTGTTAGGTAGGTAAATTCTACACTCTAGATTCCAGGAATTAATTTCGGCACCTGCGAGTGCATTGCTTGCAACGAACTGTAGACGTAAACGAGGTATTTCTCGGAATTTTTTGTTCCAAACTGTGCAATTCTCGTAAATATTTGGGTAGCTAGAGGTACTAAACTCAACAGCATTATTTTAACTAGGGGTTATATTAAAAAAAATCCTGAAAATCACGCTATAGCTTATATTATTAGGATGTCTTAATGTAGGAAAAATGCGGTATATCGGCAATATCGGTCCCTCACCATCTGCGATGCCGAAATCGATATCATATGAGGAGCAACTTTTCAAATCGTATTTTGTCCACCCGAGGACACAATTGAGTTTGAAATGGAATATTATTCATTTTTTCGAGGTCTCATTGATTCTATAAATTATATGCGACAAACGTTTTTTAAACTCTAAAAAATAATGTTCTAATTTGGGTAAGAACTTCAAAATAAGTTTTTTCCACGGTAGTGATTGATTCAAAACGAATTTTGTCCATGTAAGACGTAGAAAAATTATAATCTACAAGATTTGGAGATAGTAAAAGAGATTTGGATGAGTTGAAATTTTATGTGGAAGCACTCAATACTCCATTTGACAGTTTCATTAGAAGTAATGGAGAAGAAACACGATACAATTGCTTAGATGAAGCATCTGGCCTTTTTACTTTTTTTTAAAATTATTGTTATATTAGGTGTCGTTTTTTATGTTAGTTATATCCTGTTATAATATATTTACAATAAAAACCTTAATGCCAGTAAATATTCCTTATCTTTTAAGTGGTTTCATCAAAATGTATTTTGTTTCCATGTTGTTAATCCCAAATGTATCAAAATAATTTGATTAATATTTCTCGTCTCAAAATTAAAATTCATCTTTTCCTACACCATTTTGGATATGACTGAGTTGTAAACAATCTTTGACAGGGTTGAAATAATTAGATAACAGTTTATTTCCCTTATTTTGAAAAACTAGTTAATGTGGACAAAATACGATTGGAAGAGTTGCTGCTAATATTGTGTTACATAATTATTGTGGAATTAACAGCTTTGCTGTATTTTTGACCTACACGACAGGGTTACGTCGCGTCTGTAGGTAGATTTCCTAAATTGCTAGAATAGATTCGTTGAATGTCGAATGTACATCTCTAGATATACTCCATATATCCATAATCTCGATTGAATAGAGCATTATGTCATTTGGATGTGGTGTTGCCTGGCCAGAACCAATTTTGTTTATTTGTTCTGCTATCAAAACACAATATTGGGTCTTTCGCAAAATGACACACGTTTTGTAGGCTCTTGTCACACAACGCCGCTAATCCAAAAACATTTATTATCATCTAGAGCTGGCCTGGGCAAACTACGGCCCGACACGTACCTACAATGACGCAAAGAAATACTTTTTAAATAAAATCAATACGATTTTTTCGTATAAAACGATTCGTGCGATGGGTCGAACTGTCTGAGACCAATTATCGCCGAAAGCCTTGAATAATCTACCGAATTTTCTTTAGTTGTGTTTTATTAAGCGCAAATGGATTCGTTGAAAGATCTTACTTTTTTAGCGAGAAAAGTACTCAATTAATTAAATTTTGCAATAGTTCTGACCAGACTAATTTTCCACTAAAGGGCCACAAGTAAAATACAATTCTTAAATAAACATATTGGCAAATAATTATTTTCTATGTAACTGAGTTCATAAATGCCGAATGGTCAGCTTAGCTTAGGTTTGGTTTAATTAAAAAAAACTGACCGCTTAATTTAATGACTGACCATTTTATATAAATTACTGACCAAGTGTTTACTGCATTTATTATTTCTTACTGAACAAAAATTAAATTACTGACCCAACAAATGCAGACGAAACATATTAACTATCGTGGAAATGGAATGTCAACATAAAAAACGAGTGATACACAAACAATTTATTGTCTGCTTAGTGGGCCGTACAAAAATACGTGTATTACGCCATATTTTGCCCAGGCCTTTGCCTTCAGATGGATAGTTTAAATATTTATATAATATAGAAATATCTGGTAAAGTATTTTATCGCCTATATTATGTTTAACCATTGTCCTATAAAATCGTTCAAAAACATATTATCACATACCACTGCCAATTGGAAATGTAACAACGCAGAGAAAGTAAAATATTTGAGGGCGGCAGGTTCATACAGACAGATTTTACTCGACAGGTTCTCAAACATAGATTGATGAATACAACTCTCTCAAGCGAACTTTACACGATCAATCAGAATGGCAGTCTTGTTCAAGAATGACATTCAGATTGATAGTGTAATTCAGTGATTGATGGATTTTTTTAGATATTTTGAAATCTGAGCGTCAATCACGCCGAGTGGTGAAGAGACGAGCATGTAATCCCTCCACCACCTGCCATGGCTTTACGTTTTGTTACTAGCAGTCGTGTCACATGGCGTATTAACGCGTTTATCAATTCGCGCTGGAATTGTCCCGGGGGCATGTTCTCACGACTTGGTGGCGTGCACTTACTCCGTTCCCTGCTGAGCCGTTTACAGGATATTCCAATAGCAAATATTTCAAAACTTAATTTAGTAGTGATGGTGATAACCAAACTTATGAAGATTATCAGTTAAATCAAGCTATATCTTGATACAATAATTAACTTGCACACAAAAGTTTTAACAATGTTAACACTGTTATATTTTTGAGTATCAGCTATCAACACAATGAAATCTGCCTTCTCAACGGTTGAGACACTAGCAGTCAGCAGGTTAAGTGTGCAGACTGTCTCTTATTATGAAATGACGTAGCGTTATCGGTAAAGATCTGCTGAAATAGTTTGCCCTAGTCGCCACCAAGTCGGCAAGGCCCGTGGGCCTGACAGCTGGTCGGACTGACCTGATAAGATCTTCCCGTTCATTAGCCATGAGTGGACAATTTCAATGGATTTGGTCAGCATCCTGCGTTTTACCACATGCGCATATTGTCCCATCTACTATCCGGCCAAGCCTGAAGAGCTTGGCATCGAACCCACAGTGCACTGATATAAATTGGCTAGTCCAGTGTTGGGTATAAGACCATTCGTAATTTCCATTCGCCACTTGATCGTACGAAAAACGTATGTCTGCCGCCCATTTATGGAAGAAGGTAGTCAGAATGACTGTGTATTGCCTTGGGGATTTTTCTTTTTCTGAGTCATTCTATGGTCATGTTTCTCTTTGTATACCGCCTATATCGACAATTACGTTCTAAAATTGCCCTACACTAATCCGATCCTAAAAACGGGGCGTTGCGAAAACGACTAGCCAACCACTAGTCCTGCCTTAGCCCTATCCTTCCATCTCTTCGAAAAAGAGCGGTTGGACAACCGAATAACAAGCAGTTACGAAAAACTTCCTTTGAGAGACCTCGCTTAGTATGCCATATGCTCCACATTGGGAGCGGATACGATTAAAAATATACTGATATATTTATAAATTTATGAAAGTGCTTAAGTAGTTATGCGTGGTGCAGTGGTCAACGTCATTGGCTTAGGTTACGGATGTCTCATGTTCAAATGCAGATACTGGCAGTTTCATAAATTGATTTATGAATTTCCGTTCGTAGGCACGGAGAGAAAAAATTGTCGTTATGTGTCTCTGGGGAACATACCCAGTATTAATGGTTGGGCTGTTAAAGGGTGAGCCACACTTTGGGAGCCTGTTGCCGGTGATACGATCGCCGAATGCCGGTCTATTGTGGAAAATGATTGTCTTTATTGTATACTATGTGCACATCAATTGTGGCTTATGACGTCATCTCTTCTTTGACCTATGAAAGGCCACTTTGCGATTTTTATTTAACCCCCTCCCTTCCTCTTAAACGCCAATGTAATTGACAGGGTAACCACCACATAACACGATCACATTTGTGTCATATAAATTTGACAAAAATAAATATGACGTCAGCATTATCAGCAGTTGATAATGCTCGCGTTGAGCGAAACCGGTACTGATCACTCTGTTGTTGTAGTAGTACAATATAAATTGTAAGTCTGTATATTATAATTTTTAACATTCTGAAATTTTGAAAAAGTATTTTCAATATTGGAAAATCATATGAGATAAACTCGATGAAAATATATCCCTCACTCATGCCCAAGATCACAAATTTAAATTTGATATTTAAGCATGCTGGGACTTGAACCAGGACCCACCTGATCATTAAGGCAAAGCTCTTGCCACTAAACCACAGAGGCCGACCTTTTGTGTTTTATTTTTCAAATATGTCGCCTTTCAGCCTATAATTGACAGTTGTTGACACCCTAAAAGTGATTCTACAATAACCAAAAATTTCTTGAGACAAATGGGCCGAACGCAAATACGCATCGGGCCTCACGGTTCGTTCGGGTCTGTATTAGAATATATTATAATATCATACACCAATGCTTGTTAAAAAATACTTTCATCAATGGTGATATCGTAGTGTTGCAGGTTGTATGGCTTGATTCCACAAACTTACGGCCGCACCATTTTTTCAGTATACTTTTGTAGCGTACTTTGCTTATTTTATAAATATAATAATATTATTCCACACATAACATTTGGCTTTCAACTCGACCTAAAAACTGTAAATGACTCATCATCTATTTTAGTCACAATGTAATAATTCTGCAAAAAATCGTTACACATACTTATATATAAAAAATATAGTCCACCTGGCTGTCATACACATGGGCTAAAAATAATGTTTTCTATGTAAATAGTAAACGTAAAAATAACTTTAGACAGCGGGTCATCGCTAAAAGCTAAAACGCACGCGGTAAATCTCGCCTGTTTATAACTGTGAAAGTAAATTCGCGTCGTCTAACTATCGTATAAAAAAGTCGTTTAGTTGTTTATTTGTTGCGCAATCTATGCTAGGTGCAGTTTTACGGTACGGAGTCACGCTGCTTCCATACTATTGAAGAACTTGGGATTAAAAATGACCCAATCAAATCCAATTTTTCCTTAACAGAGATAAACACACTTTTCTTATCATTCCTAAATGATTATATTATCTATAATTTAAGACATCGACTGAGGGTGCTTGATGGAATTTCAATATTAAATTTGGATTATTGAGATTTTGTACACTTCCATGTATTTTGTCACTAACGACCCGGGTTTCGCCTTTCGGCATCTTCAGGCATTCGAGCACACGAATGGACTCGAACTGAGAGACAGTAAACAGTGTCTAACGCTTATATAGAAGATACAAATGCGACAAATATCATTTACGAGGCAATACATTATACGTCTGAGAGCCACACCGATACCTGAGTTAAAATTTCGGAAATCGTCCTAATCCTTATTTTGTAAACACCATATTACCAAAGTGGCGAATTGCCGCCTTTCAACTTCCCTTAGAAATACCAGTGATTTCACAATTACAACAGTATTGTGGGTTTTGACGGGATGCAATTCGACGAATGGGTAAATTATATACAATCATTCCACATTTAGTGAAATCTGTTAGGTGTTTCAACGTATCGGATATAATAGCGGAGAATTAGGAAGGTTCAGCTGCTCATTCAAGATTGGTAAGGAGTATAACTGGCCTCTATTAATTTCTAAAATTTCCTGATAAAATAATTTAATTTATGATCCCCCATGTTTTTATGCAACAGTTTAACCCCATCATCCGCATTAAACGTATGGTTCTCCATTAGCAAGTGATTTGCGAATGTCGAAGTTTCTTTTTTTAATCTAAAGGCAGCTAAATGTTCTGATACCCTTATATCTAATGTACGTGTGGTTTTACCCACATAGAAATGTTGGCAATCATTGCATTGTAATTTATAAATACCAGATTTGTTCTTAAAGTTTACTCTATCTTTATTGTTAATAAGTAATTTGCCTAGAGAGTTTTTGCAATAGAACGCCGGTCTAACACTATCAGCGAGTTGTTTTTTAATTTTAAAGCTTGTGCAACCTAAATAACTTATTCTATGCCAGATTCTAGGGCGGTCTATGTCTTTAGACAAGTTCCCGAAATATAGCATCTTTTCTGCTAATTTACGTTGTTTTTTTGATACAAGACTATCTATAAGAGACGCCTCATAGCCATTATTAATGGCAATTTGTTTAATAATGTTTAGTTCGTTTTCAAAATTAAATTTATTTAGAGGTATAGTGACTAATCTGTGAACCTGAGAATGGAAAGCAGCCAATTTATATGAGAAAGGATGGTCTGACTTAAAATGAATCGCGGCTTCTGAAATTTTATCAGGAAATTTTAGAAATTAATAGAGGCCAGTTATACTCCTTACCAATCTTGAATGAGCAGCTGAACCTTCCTAATTCTCCGCTATTATATCCGATACGTTGAAACACCTAACAGATTTCACTAAATGTGGAATGATTGTATATAATTTACCCATTCGTCGAATTGCATCCCGTCAAAACCCACAATACTGTTGTAATTGTGAAATCACTGGTATTTCTAAGGGAAGTTGAAAGGCGGCAATTCGCCACTTTGGTAATATGGTGTTTACAAAATAAGGATTAGGACGATTTCCGAAATTTTAACTCAGGTATCGGTGTGGCTCTCAGACGTATAATGTATTGCCTCGTAAATGATATTTGTCGCATTTGTATCTTCTATATAAGCGTTAGACACTGTTTACTGTCTCTCAGTTCGAGTCCATTCGTGTGCTCGAATGCCTGAAGATGCCGAAAGGCGAAACCCGGGTCGTTAGTGACAAAATACATGGAAGTGTACAAAATCTCAATAATCCAAATTGATTATATTATCATTAAAATTCCTACAAGTTGAAATTGGAGCGAATTCATAAGAAATTTCTACGATATTTCTATTTAAAAAAAATTAAATATTTTCCCTTTAATAGTTCCGTAAAAGAGTACTATCCAACTAAATTTCTTTTAGGAATGCTAACTTTTCACTCTCTTGAAGCACGAAGATCGTTTTCGATTCTAAAGCATTTCTCTCTTCTTCTTCAGGGACGAGTTTATAATCCTGAAATTTTCATGTCTATTAATTTACATGCTCCTAATTGTTATCTATGTGGCCGAAACCATATACAGACAATTTTTATTCTTAAAACTTGTTGTTCGCGTTCGCGTCGGATATTTTCAGCACTAACCTCGGGGTATTCAAATATTTGTTACTTGTAAATTAATAATGTCTTGTTTTTTTTTGTATTTAATAATTAAAAAAAAATGTTTTTATTTTCTTTATTGTTTTTATTAGTATTATTGTTTTCAATAATTATTATTATTGTTACTATTGTTATAATTTAAGTCATCGACGGAGGGTGCTTGATGGAATTTCAATATCAAATTTGGATTATTGAGATTTTGTACACTTCATGTATTTTGTCACTCACGACCCGGGTTTCGCCTTTCGGCATCTTTAGGCATTCGAGCGCACGAATGGACTCGAACTGACAGACAGTAAACAGTGTCTAACGTTTATATAGAAGATACAAATACGACAAATATTATTTACGAGGTAAAATATTATACATCTGGGAGCCACACTGATACCTGAGTTAACATTTCGAGAATCGCCTTAATCCTTATTTTGTAAACAGCACATTAACAGAGTGGCGAATTGCCGCTTTCCAACTACTTTTAGAATTACCAGTGATTTTACAATTATAATAACATTGTGAGTTTCGACGGGTTGCAATTCGACGAAAGGGTAAATATATACAATCATTCCACATTTAGTGACATCTGTTAGGTGTTTTAACGTATAGGATACAGTAACTGAAGATGCCGAAAGGCGAAACCCGGGTCGTTAGTGACAAAATACATGGACGTGTACAAAATCTCAATAATCCAAATTTACTATTGCTATAATTTAAGACATCGACTGAGGGTGCTTGATGGAATTTCAATATTAAATTTGGATTATTGAGATTTTGTACATTTCCATGTATTTTGTCACTAACGACCCGGGTTTCGCCTTTCGGCATCTTCAGGCATTCGAGCACACGAATGGACTCGAACTGAGTTCGAGTCCATTCGTGTGCTCGAATCCGAATGCCTGAAGATGCCGAAACCCGGGTCGTTAGTGACAAAATACATGGAAGTGTACAAAATCTCAATAATCCAAATTTAAATCCAAATTTACTATTGCTATGTTTGTGTTTATGCATGGCGCCTTGACGTCAGCTGTAATGCCATGCATTTCAATTTTTTAAATTTACAATAATTAAAAAAATATCTTTTTCAAACTTTTCATGTGACTATTTAACTTGGTGTATTTTTTCTTATTTATATATTCGACATTGAAGAAGGGTTTAAATAATTCGATGTTAAAACGATGATACTTAAAACCATACATTAAAACCGCAATACTTCACTTGGGTAGGCTGAGTGACAGCTGACGGAGCTGTCATGGCCGACAAATACAAGCACGCCGTTGGCTGATTTTAGCATTTGTCAATTATGATAAAAAAACTCATATTTTGACATTAAATTTCATAGAATCTACGATGAATCTGTCCTTTAATACTGCTCAGCGATATCTCGTTTTTTCTCAAAACTGGATTTGAACATGTTTGATACCGAGCTCCTCGATTGTGCGATATTTTACGCGCTGTAAAACACATTTAAATGTTTTCAGCTGTCGCCAACATTTTATACGTGTAATTACGACAATTATTTTCGAAAAGCACCAAAACCAAACATTATCAATTGATATCTTTGCTATTCCACTTGCTGTGTTACTAAATGAGACATGTATTTTTTGCTATATATGAATTAATTAAAATACGAAACAGTCGATTTAGCTTGTTGTCCAAATAGTTTTTGGTCGATTTCTCGCACTTGCCTCATACCCCGCTTGACACTGCGTTATTATAGAGTGCGACAATTTTAACATTAATTAAGTAAGTGTCATGGCGGCCTTGTGGCACTGTCAAACTTAGTGTTGCCACTCTCGTTAGTTCTCCAAACTGCCGCGCTTCAAGTATAAGTATTCGCAATATTTTGTTGCCATATTAATTTACAAGGTCGGGTCCGTGGTGCAGTGGTCAACGTCGCAGTGGCTACGGTTATGGATGTCTCGGGTTCATGTTCGCGGCACGGACATTTTCATAAATTTATTTTTTATATCGATTATTGGATTTGTGTTCGTAGGCATGGATGTTTGTGATGTTTAATTCCCTCCCATTCATGCGATCTTAAAAATGGGGCGTAGCAAGAGTGATAAGCTAACCACTAGTCCTGTCGTAGCCCTATCCTTCTATCCCTAGAGAGTACTTCGAAAACAGAGATGTTGAGTAACTGAGTAAAGAGCAGTTCTCGTAGAAAGTTTCTGTTGAGATACCTCCATTATAAGTTCATATTATGCTCCACATTGGTAGCGGACATGGTAAAAAAAATTCAATGGCTTCGCTAACCAATGGTTGGCTATGGGGTATTTTCGCGCGTGTTTTTATATTATGTACGTAATTTAATTATTTATATATGTACGTATAACCGTTATGTTTTATTTACAACGTCTTCCTTTGCATTGTAATTTTTTTTTTGATTCTCGTACCGTTACTTCAATTAATTTGTTCAGTGGCTAGTGGTTAAATTTTCACACGTCCATATTTATATAGATTTATTATCTAATGCCCGAGCTCAGAAGTGCAAACTTGTGACCTTCTTGATCCTCAAGTGCGTCCTTTTGGCTGATTTTTCATTATTGCCTTTTTAAGTATTGAAATTTCTTGAATGTGGCCTTGCGACATGAAAAGGTTCCCCACCCAAATTTTGTCCGACTATCTTACCATACCCTGCATTTATTTGCATAGTTTACCATTTTTTTAAAGCATGTCCGCTCTCAATGTGGAGCATTTGGACTCCTAATGGAGGTATCTCGTTTAGTGTAGGGATAGAAGGATAGGACAGTACAGGACTTGTGGTTAGCGGATCGCTCTCCATACGCCCCGTTTTTAGAATCGGATTGGTGGGAGAGAGTTCTAGACATCACAAACATCCATGCATACGAACGGAAATTCATAAATCAATTTACGAAACTGTCCACACTGGAATTTGAACCTGGAAGATCCGTAACCGAAGCCAACGACGTTGACCTCTACACCACGGACCCTGAAGGCTACAAATATCAAATGAAACTTTGTTATTTCATTGGTTGCGTTACTAACTGCAACGCGGGTTTCGTTTTTCCGACATCTCTGACTTACTCTATCGAAAGGATTTAGAGTTAGCCTGAAGTTGTTTCTTAGAGAGGCGAAACTCGTGTCGCGATTATAATAGTTACACAACCGGTAGAATAACAGAGTTGTAAATTTTTATTTTATATTTAAATTGGACTAGATTTTTTACCCAGCTTCGCCCAAGATAGGGGTCGCTTATATTAGTTCATTTAACACTTTTCTCTTCCTTTTGGGCATACTTGTAAAACCCACGAAATGAGAATTTCACTGTTTTAAGTTTTATAATTCTAAACGATAGATAATTTTCAGCTAAATCTTTTACAAATTTTACGATTCGCATTAAAAGCTATTAGTTGTGACATTTATATTATAACAAATTTAGAGTCGCTAAGAAAATTCAACACAGATTGAGTTACTATGACGTCATGGCGGATTATTTTAGTATGGAGCGGTTGCTAAGCAACTATTTGCTATTATTTTTTCTGTCGCTTTTCATTGAGACGTCAATATTGCGTCAACGTCGTTGACATAAGAATGGTAGCCAGTATGACATGTGAAAATTTAACGTCGCTACTGTACACCGTTTGGGAAGAGTTCTTGTGACTGACAGACATACATACAAACATACAGATTTCTACCTGTATTTTGTGCTATAGAGTAGAGATTTCAACAAAGTTACTATCTCTTTATTCAAAATTTGGACTTAACGTATAGAAATTGCAGGACATGAAAACAACCGGGATATGATTTTTTAATCTACAGTGTGATACCTTTCTGCCGGATATGCTTTGATGTGGTTTGCAATATTGGCCCTCTTATCTTACCAACGGCCGCAAATAAAATATAAATAATAATCAAGAATGAGGAAAATTATGCAAAAAATATTATGTACAATTTTAGATAACGGAAAACTTGACATACTTTCGACCTTAGCTGTGTATGTGCTTGTTGCTCATCGCTGTCCACATAAGCCGCTAAGCCCGCAGAAACTGCGTCGCGTAAGCCAGTGACTGCGAAACTTTTTTACCTCACGGCACTCTGGGGAAGGGGGATTTGTTACGCGGCACACCAAATAAAAACGCCTTAAAATTAAATGTTTTTCA
Source organism: Himalopsyche phryganea (assembly GCA_022494535.1). NCBI lineage: Eukaryota > Metazoa > Arthropoda > Insecta > Trichoptera > Rhyacophilidae > Himalopsyche > Himalopsyche phryganea. The sequence goes on from JAGVSL010000039.1 coordinate 3,710,437, forward strand.
TTAAATGAAATCAAAAAATCTAACGTAAAGCGTACATAACAATACATTTTTTTAAATCCATGTCCGCTCCCAACGTGTAGCATATTGCCTCCTAATGGACCTATAAATCTTAACATTTTTCTATGAGAACTGCTTGTTACTCAGTTGCTCAACCTCTGTTTTTTCGAAGAGAGTAGGGATAGAAGGATAGGGCTAGGATAGGACTAGTGGTTAGCTAATCGCTCTCGCTACGCCCCGTGAGGATCGGATGGAAGGGAGGGAAGACTCAGACTACGAACAGAAATCCATAAATCGATGAAAAAATCAATTTATGAAAACCGTCCGCACCGGGATTTGAACCCAAGACATCCGTTCGCACGAAACATAGTATTGTATTATAAAAATAAAAAACATTTGTTTTGAACTACTTACACATGTTAGTATTGATCAGAAACGGTTTCCCTCATCGCGAGTACTATCAACTGATAAAATAAACGAAATTAAATAGTTATACCGAAATTCATTATAAGTATAATTTGTTTGATTACCTGTCAACTCTTGTCATAGTTCTTGAACCAATTGTTTGACATACCTTGTAATTATTAACATTCAATCGCGTATGAATAGCCAATGATCTTCATTAATATTTATTCATATTAATAAAGAACATTCAATTTTAAAGGTGTTTTTGTTTGGTGTGCCGCGTTACAAATCCTCTCTTCCGCAGTGTCTCGTGAGGTAAAAAAGTATCCCAGACACTGGCATACGCGATTCTGAGATCTAAGCGGCTTAGATGGACAGCGATGAGCAATTTTTATTTTTTTTAAATGGTTCTAGTATTGTGTAAAGAAAGAAATTTAGAATCATATTTAAAAGCTATCTCAAAAACGATCCAATTGTAATGTTGAGGTGACAAACTGATTGCATGATCACATTATGCAATGATATATTATAATCGTCCACTTGGATTTCAGCAGCGCCCTCCGAATACTAGAAATATAAAAACTTCCCCACCAAAAAACACTGGTATAGGATTAAGACTGTCGAAAGTATAGAAGTTTCTAATAATATATCATTATCGCTGAGTCTGTTTATTGAAAAATTTATATCTGAGTGTGTCTAAGTTGAGATTGTAGTGGGTTCCCGTTAATAATTGCTTATTAAATTTCTTCCTTTCTTTGTTTTCAGGTTGCGCAACACCCCGCCCACAGTGACGGATCTCCGATGATCTTTCCCTTCCCTCTATTAACTTTCTTCCCTTCAACAACAACTTCAATACCCTCTTCCATAAACTCGTCTTCCTTCGAATCAATCAGTGTTATTCATTTTATCAAATATTCTTCCCTTTTACAAACTGATTTTATTTTCTGAACCTGTTTTAGATCATGGATTTGCACCATTCTGTCAGAAGCAAATAGTCACTTATATCGTAATCTTAATATCTCGAATGCTTTCTTAAAAAAGCACTGTTATATACGTCTTTATAGATTCTAAATAGTTCAAATTATTACCCATCAAATTCCCTAAATCAAATGTAAAGTGAAGTGTCTGTTCTGCACCACAATTTGAGCGCACGATGTTCAATTTCATGAAGAAGGCAGGCGCTGCCGTGGGGGCCGTTGGGGCAAGCGGTGGCGAAGAAAGCACCGACAGAGAAGAGAAGGAGCGGAGGAAGAAGGAGAAAAAAGAAAGAAAGGAGAAGCAGAAGAGAGACAGGGGGAACATGTCAACTGACGAACTGCTCAGGATAGATGAGGTAAACATAAAGATTTATATGTCTGATTTGTTCCCTTACTAAAACTTTTTGTCATCTTTCAAGCGGAGGTTTAGTTTTCTTGCCAACTCATGTTATCCTTTTCTCTCTTAATATTAGTTTAATTACGTCACATTTAAATTCTCTCCACTCTGTCATATTAAGCTCAGTTATCCCAAGATGATGACATAAATTCTTTGAACGAATTTATCTCAGAATCAATCAATTATCTCAAACAGTGACTTCTTGCACTAAGCCGACGAAATATTCTACCTAATTATTGTCTCGTATACATTGGGATGTATTCATTCAAACGGTTCTGTAGAATAAAAGTTTTCTATGAGAAAACTCCTTGCGAATACTGACCGAAAATCTGAAGTGAAATACAAAGTCACTCAGTAAAAATTATTTTTCAAGGCCATAGTATTATGATTTTTTGTAACTATTTCCACTCCCAATGTGGAGCATATGGTCTCCTAATGGTGGTATCTCAACAGACGTTTTCTACGAAAAGTATGGATAGAAGTATAGGGCTATGACAGACTAGTGGTTAACTAATCGCTCTCGCTACGCCCCGTTTTAAGAATCACAAACATTCATGCCTGCTAACGGAAATTCATAAATTTATGAAACTGTCCGTTCCGGGACTCGAGCTCGAGACGTTGACCAGTGCACCACCGAGCTGCTAGAAAAATATGTAGTGGCTGTAAATTAGAAACGAAATATAGAGGCGAAACCGGTTAAGATCCTTAAATTGAAATGTGGAATTATTAAGTAAATTCTAGGAGTGTGTAGTCGTTCAAAAAACGCGACTCCGACTCGGATTAAGATTAAAAAAGTCTAATTTTGTCAGGTAGTTTTAATATCTATGTGTCATTGGTCTTCAAATTAAACACCAACCAACCAATCCTGCAAATAGCCAAAGTATACATATAATAATTTACGTATATATGTATATTGCACAACAAGAACATATATATATATATATATATATATATATATATAGGCATACATAAAAATGAAACAAGTACATTAATACACGCAGTAAAAGTATATGACTTAATTCAATGGATATTTTGCACAATGTTGCGATGAGCCAGCCACACAATTCTTGCATCCCTTTGCTGATCGTGAACTTCTCAGTATTGTGATAATCGTAGCCAGTTTTGCGGCTGAAGGCCACATCCGTTCACTTTTGGACGGGTTCCGGAATTATTACATACATATTTATTGCTTGCTGCAGGGGTTCCCAACCTTGTTGGTTCCATTCACCCTTTTTCAAATTTATTATTATTCAAAATATAATTCTCTGTTCCCAAGATAATCTGGCTCAGACTACAAGGCGAGATTTTTGACGGGTCGCTTATGTTTGAGTCTCAAACGAATGAACAGTAAATTCAATGCCTCGCGATGAGCGAGATGACTCTATTACTTCCATCACAATATTTTTTCACGAGTGCGTTCAACAGATGGCATTGTTTACAAATTACCGGCGCATTGCAGTTTCTGACAGTTGTTTAACCTTTACTTCTTTTTACAACATAAATTATCAAAGTTTTTTGACTAATAAATTTTAAAATTAATTAGTGTAATTGTCAAAATTGTAAATTCCGACATAATTTACAGTTATTATATACATATGTATTCAAATAAATATTTTTTTTTCTTTTATAAAAAATAGCCTTATAATTGGGATTTTATTGCCCAAAAGGTGAATTAAATAAATGTAGGTTGCCTTAAAATCAGGCTCGCCTTATAGTCGGGCCAAAACGGTAATATGAATTTAATGTATCTATGATGGGTTATCTATGAGTATAACTTAACGTTAAATACGAGTATAGTGGGAATAATAGTATGCAATGTAATTATTGTTAAATAAATGTGATGTAATTATTTTTATCTTCTGGTCCTTATAGTATAAGTTTGCTAATAAAATAAATGTTTATTATGTTCCTGAAAATACAAGTTCATTAATTCTTGTTTTAATGCTATTTTGTTATCACAATCAAAACACTGGTGGCAAGAACAGTAAACTTAATAACCTTATTGAATATAATTTAAGATATAATATAATTTACTTCCTAATTCTCCGCTATTATATCCGATACGTAGAAACACCTAACAGATGTCACTAAATGTGGAATGATTGTATATATTTACCCATTCGTCGAATTACATCCCGTCAAAACCCACAATACTATTATAATTGTAAAATCACTGGTATTTCTAAAAGAAGTTGAAAAGCGGCAATTCGCCACTCTGTTAATATGGTGTTTACAAAATAAGGACTAGGGAGATTCCCGAAATTTTAACTCAGGTATCAGTGTGGCTCTCAGACGTATAATATCTTACCTCGTAAATATCTTACCTCTGTCGGCGTCCGTGGCGCAGTTGGTTTCGTCGCTGGCTACGGTTACGGATGTCTCGGGTTCAATTCCCGGTGCGGACGGTTTTCATAGATTGATCTTTCAATCGATTTATGGATTTCTGTTCGTAGTCTGAGTCCTCCCTCCCACCAATCCCATCCTCACGGGGCGTAACGAGAGCGATTAGCTAACCACTAGTCCTGTCATAGCCCTATCCTTCTATCCCTACTCTCTTCGAAAAAGAAAAGAGAGTATGAGCAACTGAGTGACAAGCAGTTCTCGTAGAAAAAATTCTGTCAAGATACCTCCATTAGGAGACCATATGCTCCACATTGGGAGCGGACATGGAAAAGAAAAGAAAAAAAGAAAGAAATAATATTTGTCGCATTTGTATCTTCTATATAAACGTTAGACACTGTTTACTGTCTCTCAGTTCGAGTCCATTCGTGTGCTCGAATGCCTGAAGATGCCGAAAGGCGAAACCCGGGTCGTTAGTGACAAAATACATGGAAGTGTACAAAATCTCAATAATCCAAATTTGAACCTTATTGAAGTCTTGAATTACACTCCGGTTGGGAACCCCTGGCTTACTGTATTTTTTGCATAAATATAAATTCAGTATTGAAGCTATTTCAATATCACAATCGCGTCACATTTCGTTTGTTGGAGTTGAATAATTAGGATTGTTATTGTAAATGCTAGAAATCATTACCAACTCATACACACATCTCTGCGCATTCGCTGATAAAAAGTGTGTGTTCCTTTACTGCATTATAGATATATCAAGACATATATTATATTTATATATTATAGATCGGCGATATACTGATAGAGAAATTAATTAAGTCATAAAAACAAGTTGTGAGATAATCACACTTAAAGCATATTGTTCTTCGTACACTCCCTATCAAGCATGATTATTTGTTTTTTAAAAAGATTTTTTGTACATTATAAATAATAATCTTTTTAGCTTGCAATTCATAAGATTTGATATCGATGAGATATAGTTAGATCATTGTTTTTGCTTGAATAAAATAATAACTTTGGATATGACTTATCACTTTTAAGGTGTTAACTGTCAATTATTGGTGGAAAGGCATTACATTTTTAAAAATAAAACACAACTCATTTGTACTACTTCCACATGTTTATAATGATCAAGGCCGATTTCGATCATCACTAGAATTATCAACTGATAAAAATACAAACATAACAGGCCTATTTATATAAAATTGTGTTTTAAAAATAAAGGTATATAAAACAATTGGTTCATGAACTAAGACAAGAAATTACTGATCATCAAACAAATAATACATAAACCAAATAAAATAGTCTACAATTAAAATGTTAAGGAACTCTTACAAATCAATAAATACTCATCTGAAATCACAAATATAGCTACATTAAAAGTCCATTAACTCAGTTTTTTTGTTTTTGTTTTAATGACGTTCCTGATGCATTAAGCAGATAGCGGATTGGGAAAATTTTAAGAAAAAATTAGTGAAACATTTAATTAGTGAATTAGACAATGAAATATTAAATATGTAATTAATATGTATTAACAATGAACAGCCATGGTAAGTGGAGAATGCAGAGCAAAGTATAAAGTATCTACTTAATACTGTTTTTTTTCAAATCCATTATATACTATAACTTCATGCTTTCTATTGATATATAGAGCGTTAGATTGCCTCCATTTTGACATTTAAAACGGAAGACCATCAAAACTGACTTAATGCGTTCTACCTCGATGGTTAATAGGTTATACCTCGATGTACGATTGCGATGAAACATCGCGCAAAAATAGCTACTCTTATAACATGTTTTTTTATAGCTCGGGTGTCTATAGAATATACCCCAAGGTCCAAAAGTTGAAAGGCCAGGTGTCAAAAAATGTAGAACACATCTATTTCTATATTTATGTGTATTCTTTTCGCTGCATTGAATTAGCTTCGCGAATTGTTTTGCAGTTCTCGTAGAAAAAACTTTTATCAAGACACCTCCATTAGAGGTCTATATGCTCCACATATTGAGCGCAAAAAATAAATATTTAACCGTGTCCTTGGCGAGTGGTTAATGTCGTTGAGCTCTATGGCGAATCCCACAACGGGCCGTTTCTGTTCGAAGGCATTCCCTTCCACCCAATCCGATTCTAAAAACGGGTCTCATCGAGAGCGATTGGCTTACCACTAGTCCAGTACTTCTCTCTTCGAAAAAGAGAGTTTGAGCGACTGAGTAACAAGTAGTTCACGTAGAAATACCTCCATTAGTACTCTTTATGCTCAGTGTTTGGAGCGGACATGGGTATAAACAAAAAATATTTTGTAAACCGTTATAATGTGCGAGATAGCGCCTTTCGTTATTTTTAAATATTTAGGAATCGTGTTCCTGACTTGTATTATAACAAAGATTTAATTTAAAAATCGTGCGGCCGACGGCCAGTGAAGTAGTGTTGTCGTTCGTTCGTGTGTGTGGTACGGCTTCAGCTCCAGAATTGCCATGTCGCCTGCGTTGCCATCTTTATCGATTCGTTCCCCACTCATATTTTATTGTCATTGCTGAAACCGGGCTTAACTCAAGACGTGCATTTTTGAGTTAGTCGCTGTGATCCTAAGCACCAGAATTTGCCTGTGCTGTCTCTAAATAAATAATTAACCCATACAGCGCAAGCCGTTTTCGCACGAATTTATTTTCAGTCAATTGATCTGTTAAAACTCTCACTATGGCTAAAAATAGATAAAAAATAGAGAATTATGTGAAATATATATTAGTTATCCCAAATATATCAAAAAATAAACTAAACCCGTCGCATTCTTGCTCAAATAAATCGAAAAAAATGAAGAAGCTAAAAATATTTCATTTACGACTTTGCAAACAAAATGCATGCGGCCATTCATATACACCGCCAACACGCACACAAGCAAGCGCTTAGCTGCATAAGTATGTGTAATACATAGGTTGACGATTAATGCTACGTATCAGCAATTCAGAGCTGAAATTCGAAAGACTATATCGAGAGTTCTTTTCAAAAATATATTTCCTTGTGTTCTACTTGACATTTTAATGATCTGTTGCCTAATTTCTCTACCTAAAAGTTTAAACTATTATTTAAAGCAGCTATGTCCAACACGCGGCCCGTTTTAAGATTTTTTGTGGCCCTATTGGAGTTTGCAGCTTTCTACTAATATATTTAGACGCGCTTGTTTATTAATTGAGGTAAAATAGTGCTACTTTAGATTTATTTAATCATATCAGTTTTTATTCTTAAAAAAAATTAAAAAACAGCCTCATCATGTCTGGAAAAAGAATTGTAACGAATCCGACTGCACCTGGCAATGTACATTACAGCTGCATTTGGGACCACATATCGCTGCGGATCGTTCTTTTCAAAATTGAAAATAGTGAAAACGAAGTGTCGCTGATGAAAACTTGAAAAATCAACTGCGATGTGCATCGAGTAAATTACCAGTCGATATGAAAAAAATATCAAAAAGTATAAAAAAACATGTGTCACATTAATTATTAAATAAATTAAATATTTTGATAAGCCGTTTGTCTTTTTTCAAAATAAAAAAATAAATGTCTTGGTAATTTTTTATTAATAAAGTGTTTTCATTACGTTTGTTTGATTGTTTGTTGTGTATGCGGCCCACCAAACGATTTCTGTGGGACATCGCTAGTTTAAAGCATATATCCGCAAGTTTTTCCTTCTAGTTTGGCCGGAAATATAAGTTCAAGTCTTGGACATGTAAACATGTCCAGCGCGTTCATCGGGTTCAAAATCAGTGTTGGCATTCTTGATTTTAACTTCTCGTAATTATTGTCCCGTGAGTTTAATCAGCGCTGCTTAGATGTATGAATACATTTATTTTTAATGTACATAATAATATTTATTCAAATGGCAAGTGTAGTATATTTAGCGATGAATAAAATGCCCGCATGTTTTTTAAATGAAAAGTCATTAATCAGTCATCTCTTAGATTAATTCGTATTAAGTATGGGAAAGTAATTAAAGTCTTTGGGACGACAGGGGTATTTAGGCGTTCTGTTTTTTGGATTTGTTGTATTGAGTACCTGGCATGCGTAGCAATGCCTCAAAAAGAAAGAAAGGGTTTGTGTTTTAATTCTGTTTATTGAAGTGCTTTTGGACTAGAGGTCTGCAAGGGCCGAAATTTCATAAAATTACCCGGTCCGAGCCCAGCCCGGCTCGAGTCTCAATATCACACTTATTAACCTAACCCGACCCGAAGCCTAAAAGTCCAATTTATTTTTAATATAGAAATTCATTTATAATTTTCAATGAATATTATTATTTCCATATTTTAAGAATGTTATTGTTTCCATATTTCCAACGATATTCATAGCACATGTGAAATACATTATTTAAGCTATGAATACTATTGCCTTATGGCCGACTCACGACCCGGACATAGTACTAAATTTTTTTTTTTAATTTCAATTCATTACCCGACCCGAGCCCGAATCTGAGTTGTCTTTACTCGCCCGAGCCTGGCACGAATAAATTAGAAGACTTTAAATTAGAAGACGGAATTTTTTGTCGTAAGTAGAGCGATAGCTTTTGGCTGATTCAAAATGTGTAAATTTATGTTATCGAGATTAAAGACACCTGCATAATGTGCCTTACGCTGTTATGATCTGCCGCTATTAAACTTATAACAGGCATTGATGATTTGCCTGCATTCCATCGGTCCGTACATTCACCATTCATGACGAAACTCTTCAACCTTTGAATGTCAGCTTGAGCGGATGATTTCACTGCAATATAAATAGTAATCATTGCGCCAATATTTCAGTTAAATCATAAACTGCTACGGAAAGCCGAACGCTGTGGCCTAGTGGTGAATACATCTCGCGATAATTCAATCCATGTAAATATACTTGTTAAGTGTAAAGCTTCATAAACCACCCTGTTGATTCCCAATTAACAAGGGTGTCCGCCAAGGTGACACAATCTCACCCAAACTATTCACATTCACTCTAGAAGATATATTTAAATGCATCAACTGGGAGAGGAGAGGAGTCCTCATCAACGGGGAATACCTTCGCAGAAACTCATGAAGAACTCCAAAGCATGATGCAAGAGCTCGCAAATGAAAGCTTGAAAGTAGGTTTAAAGATTAATGTCTCAAAGAAAAAGGTTATGATAAACCATTTCGATGACCCAAAAGCGATCTTCATCAACGGCAATTAAATCGAAAGGGTCAACAACTATGTTTACATCGGACAGCAAATGTATATAGATGGAGGCATAATTGACGAGATCGCTCGGAGAGTGGAGTGCATTCGGGCGCTTAAGTAATATCGTCAAGAGCGACCTTCCATTATGCCTGAAGCGTAAAGTGTTCAACCAATGTGTGCTATCAGTGTTAACGTATGCTTGCGAAACATGGACTCTCAATAAACGAGAGATCCAAAAACTAAGATTGGTGCAACGTGGCATGGAAAGGTGCATGTTGGGCATAACGTGTAAAGATCGCAAAAGAAACCAATGGATAAGGAAACAAACAAGAGTGAGAGATGTGATAGAGGTCACCACTTGGTGAAATAGCGGTGGGCCGGACATGTCGCATGGCGAACAGACAACGGCTGGGCAAATGCAGTCATTCAGTGATCAATACCGAAGGGCACTAAGCGGCCTCAGAAGCGTCCCAAAACCCGCTGGAGTGACGAACTTGTCAGGTTCGCTGGAAGTACATGGCAGCTTAGAGCTAATAACCGAGAAGTGTGGAGGGAGCTATGGGAGGCTAAATAAACCGTATAATGAGTTTCGAGAATTGATGCTTGCGTCGGATACTGGGGGTGAGGTGGACTGACTTCGTGAAGAATTTGTAGATTAAGGAACCTACCAAGCAGCGTCACTGAGAAACTTTAGAACTTCCTTCCTTCCTGAACGACCGTCGAGTACTATCAACAGGATGCACTCGGCGGAGCTGATGGACTCTGGCATATCATTGGAGGAAGTAAAGCGATTGGCGGGTGACAGGAGATCATATGATCCACATAGCGAACGAAAATGGTCAAAGAAGTGGAAATATACAAAATAATCGAGAAGCGATCGTCCCCCCCCTCAGTATTTATATTTCTTGAAATAAGTGCCAATTTACACTAACCTCATTGTAATGCAGAAGAAATCGGATACACGCCAAGAAAATGCACGCGACCATCATATCATCAAAGCAATCAGTTATCTCATACAATCGCAATAAGCACCCTCAGAATGTAAAACGTTTTAAACGCCTACTCGATGTCTGATGGTTTTTTGTTAATTTGACCTAATCCGTTGAAATGTGGCACTCCTTCGATTCGGCAAATACAGATGATAGAACTAGATTTTTTTAAATTTAGGTATCGGTATTCTAAACATTTTCGCATACTTAACTCAAAACTGCAAATTTTTGACTTATTACACTTCGAACGGTACATATATATATGCCCAATATTGTAATACCTAGGCCACCTACGTTATTTGTTCCAATTGCACTTAGTGGTCTAAAGGATTAATTTTGTTTATACCATGTCCGCTCTCAATGTGGAGCAAATTTCCTCCTAATTGTCGGTATCTCAAAAGATGTTTCAAACTCTATTTTTCGAAGAGAGTAGGGATAGAATGATACGGCTAAGACAAAAGTAGCAGTGGTAAGCTAATCGTTCTCGCTTTCGCATCGTTTATCGGATCGGCTGGGTCGTAGGGAGTTTTAGATATCACAAACATCGTACAGTAATCCGTAAATCGATTGAAAAATTAATTGTCCGAACTGGGACTCGAACTCGGGACTCCGTGTTGACCACTGCACTATGGTCCTGGCAATATGCATTCATAGTAGGGTCATTTCGCCAGTGGTCGGCCAGTTAACCGATAGGTGTACTTTCAAAAGGGAATTTGAGTCAATGAATGATAGATACATATTTTTTCGCTGTTATTCCGTTAAACAGGGATTACGTAATGTAACCAACTAAAAATAAAATAGTTAATATTGTACCAAGCATAAAATAATAGAAGTTTACAAAAAATGCCAATTCTCCAAGTGCTCGACCTTTCGTTGCCCAGTGTTCGGCTATCACTATGAAACTTCGTAAATATCGCGATAGAATTTACTGAGAGTAGTCAGAACAATAAAAAACATAATGATGCAAAGCATGAGAATACAAAGTATATTTTGTTAGCGATCCCCATACAACATGAATTTGACGAAACTTGCGAAGTAAAAATGTGCTTTTTTTAAATTGCGTATTGCATCATATAGGTCAGTATAGTGCAGATATACATTGGCAAGTGGCAAGCTACCTACACGAATTTGAAAAAATCTGTTTTTTTTAGTTTTAAGCTCAAAAGGCCCACTACTAGCGACGGCTGACTTTAGGAACACTCGCCCTATAACGTTTTAAGCCTGCCATTAGATAACGCGCTGTAATAGCAGAAGGCGATAAATTTTCTTTTTGCCGTTTAACGAAATCGTGAATCACGCGCGACCGATAGGTTGAAATGAATAAATTCGATCGGGCGAGCGTTTTTTTCTTTTCGGCAATTTAGCAAACCGGTCCCGCCGCGGCCATGACAAAATGGCGATCTGCGACAGTTAACGCTTTGTTCCTGTTATCATTAAATGGCCGAGATTGTAAACGGCAATAATCGCATGGATTTGTTTAGCGTCATGCATGAAAAAAACTAGTTTCTGCAGCTCGACGGAAGAATGTGGAACGATCTGGTGCAAGCGACCTCACGCGGACTGTGCGAGATTTGACTGTATCTTAACCCTTTGCACTCGTTAATTAATTTAGAGATATTAATAATATTCGATAGCTATTGAATCAAATGGCCGATATACATTAAATAAATAATTAATAACTTATTTTATAATTATCTCATGGTATTGATTGAATTGGCATTTACTTGGTAGAACTCCATTATAATGAGATAAAATAACAAAGTATTTAGTGATACAAATTTTTTATGAGGTAGTTGATTTTTAGAACTAAATACTTTGTTATTTTATCCTATTATTTCATGATTGCTAAGTTGTAAGGTATCAAATAAAAAATGTAGCATTTTAAAGTGTAATATTTTTCTAAACATTCCACTGGGTAAAGGCCAGGTTTCCTCACACAAGAGTGTCTTTTCTTACTCCTGGAACCTTCCTGTTGGAACATACCATACAGTCCATATGTTTTTTTGCGAAAATATGAAGTGGTTGCGTCCATTCACGCTCTGGTCAGTGTCACCTGTAGAAAGTCGCTGAGCTATATGTGCCACTTAGAATAGTAATGGTGTAACTCCAGTTTTCAACTTTTGAGAAAATCAAGGTTTTGTAAAATGTTCTTAGGATCAATTAACAATCATTAATAATTGTTTGTCAGTCAACTGAAGAACGTAAACGTTAGTGTAATAGTGAAGTCTGTCCGGACACTTCCCTATTATTCTGATATTGCAAGTACTTCATTATTATTCCGAAAAATATTGTTAAATATGGAAATATAAAAACAAAATACAGTTTTTCTAAGAAATTAGGAGTATATAGGTGCACCATTATTAAACTAATAGAATAAAATCTTTTGAACGTGTTTGAGGTATAAACTCATTTTTAGTAATTTTGGAGTTACACTAATACTATTCTAAGTGACACATATAATGCTCCATAAATTTGCTTATTTATTACTATTATAATAATAATGTTTTCTTATACCTAATGTCGCAATCGGACAAAACACATCTTGTGCAATACCAATAAATGTTACTTGAAAGGAAAAAAAGGTAATAAAACAATCGTCAATTCATTTTCAAAGTGTGCTGTAAAATCTCGAGTCCAGCTCGATATAGGAGTTATAAGGGTTAAACTCTGAGTGATGATAGGACTAGAACTTCGGTGGTACGTGATTAACACGGTTTAATTTGTACACGGTAACATATTATATCGCCGCTGTAGTGTCAGAAAGCGTTATGTTAAAAAACCGTGTTTTGAGATAATAATTTGCGTTTTAACTCTGTTTATTGAACTGTTTTTGGACATACAATATTTTTTGTTTTCTGTCTGGTGCGTACACGAATAAATCAGATGGTTTTCCTAGATATCGCTATTTGTACGAATTTGATTCTTTATTTTAAATATATCTGGATTGTGAGATTGATTTTTATATATAATTAAATGTACTCGTAAGTAAAAATTTAAAAAGTTGAGAGTCGAGCTCGGCCAGGTGTTTTTTTTAAATACAATGCCTTTCCACCAAGAATTGACAGTAGCATGTAGGTATGTCTGCAACTTTTAAACGCTTCCTAATAATTGTGCAACCCGGGCGTGATATATCGGTTTGCTATATCGTTAAATTCCCTCAACGTTGTACCCACCACCACCTGATCCGGCTTCACAATATTCATATTCCGCAGCGTAACAATGTTACGCATGCTTCAATTTGTTTCCGCAATGTCCGAAGAGAAATTCCGTTAATGACAAAACGTATGGAAATTGACACAATTTGAACGATTCAAATTTGATATCCAAATTCCGTAATCGTAAATTATATGAATTTGTATTTAAATAATATTTTTTGTTCTCTAGTTTATTTTCGAAATTTCTAAAAATGCATGGCGCATTGACTTGAGCGATAATGCCATGTATTCTAATTTTCAAATATACAAATAATGTTTTTTTACAATATCTTTGTAAGAAATAAAAATAAGCTGACGTGCCCATTTTAATAGTGTTAATTTTTATACACTGATATAAAAAAGACAATAAAATATATCTCTATGTTATCGCTTCTGTTATTCTTTTATTATAAATGTCGACATTATAATCTCTGACACAGTTTTTTTGTCATTCAATCAAAGCTAAACGCGTGATTCTTTTTGCGGCTGTCGATTGGCCTTCAAAAATCGTAAACAGCATTCTGATTGTATATTTTACTCCACAGGTCCGGCGCTCCTTGAAGCTGCGAGGTCGCCGAAAAGAGAAGGAGAAGCTTCCGTCGGGCATCACGGCGGACTACAGCGATTTCTTCGCTGAGCTGAACCGTGACTCTAACTATTCCAACTACCCTTTAGTCACAGAAGCTACAGGAGAAGATGGAACCCGAAACCAAATCCCAGGCGAAAGAGGCACTTCGGGAGTGTGGCGTGAAGGACTTTTACAGTCCGACAGCTCAGAAGCTTCTCTTAATTCGTTGAATAATCCAAACGGTGTACCTAGACAAGCTCCAAGTCTACCTCCTTTACCGCCTAGACCTCCTAAGAGAGGAATTCTTAAAGGTCCTCGATTGAGCAACAGTAATCTGCTAGCCATGGTTGAAGGGCAGAATTCAAGTGCGCCTGATCTTCAAACCAATGGACAGGATAGCAATGTTCTTATGCAGAATACGCTGCTGAATGAAGTCATTGCGTATCAGAATCTTCCTGCGCCCCACAATGGTACAGCGACGTCAAATGATGATTTACAGAATCTGACGCCGAATTTCACCAAGAAGGTAATACACAGTCCTGTGGAAGGTGCAAGAAATAATTACTACAATAGCTACGGATCTCCACCACCGATAACTGTAACGAATTATGCTGATCATGATAATGGAAACAGAGAGAATGGGAACAGTATTCCTTGCGTTACATCAGCATCTCCCAGTGCAGATTCTTTGACTGACACTACGACAAACTCGTCGTTTGCCACTCCACCGTTTTCAATGTCTCCAACTGGTGATTCGGAAGGTTTCCATCGTTGGTCTAGTAATCTAGAAGGCACCCATCTTCCTTTACCTGAAATATCTCCAGCTGACTTACCTCCTCCGCGCGTGCTCACTATTCGTCGCCAGAAAGCCCCCAGGAATGACTTCGGGTTCAGCTTACGGCGTGCTATGATTGTGGAACGCAGTTTTTCTGATAACGGCGCCGCGGTGTCCTCTGACGAGGAGCGAGATGGTGTCAAAATGAAGGCCGTCATCTTCGCCGAACCAGGTGCTCTGTCGCAAGGTCATGAAACGGGACTTCTTCCCGGCGATAGACTCTTGGAAGTGAACGGAATTTGTGTGGACGACAAAAGCAGGGAAGAGATCATCGAAATGATCAAGGGAAGTCAGGACTTTGTCACAGTAAAGGTGAGTGTTTTATCATAATATTGATTAACAGATAATGCTGTTTGTAATTAAGATAATTTGCGTAATCTATTCTTAGTATTTCATAAGAAGCAAATAATATTTTTTTTTTGTGTATCTGATAGCGGTGCTTTTTAATATATTATCAGTTGATAACATTAATTGAGAAGCTTGGGATCAAACATGCTAAAGTCCAGTTTTGAGAAAAAAACGAGATATCCCAATAGTATTAAAGTACAAATTTCAAAGAACTGAATTGCATTTACAACCTCACTCAAATCCTCCTAGTTTCCATACAATTTCATGTCAACATATTAGTTTTTATATCATAATCAAACAAATGCCATGACAGATCAGTCAGCTGTCACTTAGCCTACCCGAGTTGAAGTATTGCACTGTTAATGTGTAGTTTTAAGTGTTTTTTTTATGGCTGCCTTGTCGGAGTCGTGTAGTCGCTCTGTTTTAGCCGGAGTCGGAGTTGTAAAAAACCAGCGAATCCGATTACTTTTTCTATAAAATGCATTTTTGCATTTCTGCGTGTACTTGTTCCATTTATATTTATACCTATAACATCTTCTGTCCTGCAAAATACATACATCGATGTCCTAATGTTATAAACCCGTATCTGATATTTTCACGAAAATGACTTTGTAAACCGTATCTCGTTTATTTAAAATAATAAAAAGTATTTAAACATTTTAATGATTTACATGTACTCTAACATACTATCCAATTTAAAACTTAGAAGAAAAAAAAGTATAATATACATATTATGTAACGTAAATATTTAGTTTCTTTTACCCTTCTGTAAAATTTGTAAAAAGTAAATTACAGGATTATAACATTAGGCCACCGATATGTAAATATATTATATGTATAATATAATAAATTGGCTATTAGCCAGATTGGTTGGTTGGTGTTTTTAATTTGAAGACCAATTAACCTTACCGTTTCCATGTTAAAAAATCCCTTTGGATCTCATAGGTTTTGTCATGTAAACACATTTATAAAGCGAAATGACAATTTCAAAGAGTGAAATATGGTTTTATGTAGTATTAAGTAATTATTTTAAGTCATATTTTGTGTGTAAAACCTGAAATACATATCAAACTGTGCGAAATGATCAAAAGACGCAAGAATCGAAATTCTTCATAGCAGAACAAGCTCGAGACGTATCTCGGTGCCGTTTGAAATCAAAACAGTTGCATTCGGTAAAATCATGCATCTCGGGTCGTTACTATACTATTTTTTACTAAACTATAATTAATACTGTACTATACTGTCATGTTGTTTTTTTCGATGGTAAAATTGATGAGGTTTTCAAATTATGATTAATTAATACAAAGAAGACGTAAACTATAAAGTTTTTTTAATTTTGAATTATATGTAGAACTATTTTGTTTACAAATAGCAAAATTTTCCATTTTTTGTACGACCTATTTTACAGATAATTTACAGGTTTAAAAACCAAGGTAACGCAATGTTACACCATAAGTACAGAAGGATTAAACATAAATAAGAAAGGCACGGAAAAAAAACCTGACAAAAGTAAACTTTTTTTACTCGTAATCTGAGTCGGAGTCGCACTTTTTTTGGACAATTTCACATCCCTGGTTTTTTTTTTAAATAATGCTAAAAATACTGCACATTTTGAGCCGTCTTCAATGTCGAGTGAATAAATAAAAATAAATACAGCAAATTAAACAGTTACATGAATAGTTTGTGAATAGGATAAGTTTTTATTCGAAATGTGTGTTTATCTTTGTAAAAGAAAATGTGGATTTCGTTAATTTTTATCGCAACCTACTCAATTAGTTTTTATCAATATATTTATGTGTCGATTAGGAATGATCCTCGGATTTCTGTCACGAGCAATAAAAATATATTTTTATTATTTCAGTATGAAAATCATTTAAACCACGTCTGAGACTGTTCACTCATTTTGTGGTTTATGAGAGCTGCTCGATATAATATGATATTTAATAATAATTATCTGTCGAAAATCTTCTTTACGAATTTTTAACGCTTTGTTAAATTTACAATAATGATATTCATTAAATTCGCCTTTGCGGAAATAATTCACGGAACCAGAGCTGTATTGTGGTGCTTCAAATATAAATTATGGCTTTTGCTATGTAATAACCGTTTAAACCATAGTAAAAATTCGAAATTCAACCTAGTAAGTTAATATAAAATCTACTTTATAACATGAAAAAATACTGCGATTATATCTAATTTTGATATCAGTTCAATACTTTTTTTATTATTAACCATGTCCGCTTCCAATGTGGAACATTTAGCTTCCTAATGTAGGTATCTTAACTGTTGTTTCCTACAAGAATTGCTTGTTACTAAGTTGCTCAACCTGTCTTTTTCGAGGCTCTATTCTCTTCGAAACTACTAGTGGTTTGCTATAGCTTTCGCTACGCCCCATTTTTAGGATCGGATGGGTGGAAGGGAATTTTTTTTTCATGTCCGCTCCCAATGTGGAGCATATGGTCTCCTAACGGAGGTATCTTAACAAAATTCTTCTACGAGAACCGCTTGTTAATCAGTTGCTCAACCTCTCTTTTTTCGAAGAGAGTAGGGATAGAAGGATAGAGCTAGGACAGGACTAGCGGTTAGCTAATCGCTCTCGCTACGCCCCGTGCGGATGGGATAGGTGAGAGGGAGGACTGAGACTACGAACAGAAATCCATAAATCGATTGAAAGATCAGTCTATGAAAACCGTCCGCACCGGGAATTGAACCCGAGACATCCGTAACCGTAGCCAGCGACGCTACCAACTGCGCCGCGGACGCCGACATGTATCATTTTTATTCTTATCTTTATTGAAAAAATAATTTATTTAATGAAAATAAAACACAAGTAAATATTTGGATTTGGAACGAAACAAATCAAAACCTAGTTGAATTCTTACATAAGTACATGAATAAATGTTGTTAATGAGAGGGATGAACTTGATGCTCCGATTGGGCAATATTTGGCTTCAAATTGGTTAGGTATAGTCGTAAATCTCCACGTTCAGTGATTTGCAACCGATTTCTTGTTTTTGAGAGAAGATGGGTAACTGTACTAAAACTTCTTTCCACGAGGTATGAACTTTCTCGCGATCCCCATAATGCAGGATAAGCAACAGGAATATCTTTCTGAAGCCACGCGATTCGATATTATTTGTTGGAGTAGGCCCGTCGAGCGAAACTTACTGCGCTGCGTTACTGTGCGTGCAGTCTAAATAGACTCCGATCCGTGGACCCCCATTTACGTCTCGTAGACCCCATTTTTTTTCTTCCCTCCGTGGACCCCCTGCCAGTCTGTATGGACCACTTTGGGAACCTATGGTCTAACACATTAAAAGTGACAATAACACATTAAAGTTTTCAAAGTATTCTCTCTCTCAGGTACGGCGAATTCGAGACGTCCGTAACCATAGCCAATGGCGTTGACCATTGCGCCACGGTTCGGACGACCCATTGTCTACCTCAAAATATCTTTTAATTGCAGCGATAATGTACACAAATTGAATTTACAACATGATATTATGTGTATGAACATGTGAATCCCGAAAGTCCCGAATCATGCTAAGAGTCCGAGATAGAATGCTCTGATTAATACTTCTTGCTGTCTACCCGATATACTCGGCTGGACATTGTTACAAATGACACGCATAGCCAAAGAAAAGTAGTCTTCATTTCTAAACATTATTAAATTTCGTAGCTAGTTGTATTATATGACTCGTGCATACTATTGTAGACCGAGTCCATTGTTTACTATTTTACATACCTTACTGCTCGCCGACTGATTTCGTAAAAATGAAAAAAAATCCACTACAACTTACTATACTCACTATCTCGCGAACGCAATAATTCGTTGATTCGGTCTGTTGAACCACAATGATACTGGCATGGTCAACATTTGAATAACTATTTTTGCTGCTCATGTTCACATGATTCCATGCTAAAATGTTGCCGGTCGTTTGGCCGAGCGGTCAGCGCTCTTAAGGGTTGGAATGCTAATAAAAGTCGCAGGCATGGATGTCGGTGATGCTTTTATTCCCTCTTCCATAGCTGATCCTTAAAATGGGGCAAGCCAGTTGGGATAGCTGTTATCTAAATCGGTACTTTCCAAACTGTGAGTCGCGGTCTTTTGCGCTGCGGCGGGGCTGATTCGCAGGAAATCGACAATAAGTCATGGAAAGAAGAGCATGAAACTGACCAACCGACAATAACGCGAAAACAAGTTTGGATGGTCTCCTAAAGATGTTTCGTAATAAACTGATCAAATTCTTTCAATAATATTATGAATCAAACTTGTATTATTAGTAATGAGCGATCAATGTCGCCTATATCGAATGACGCGAAAAACTTTGCGACGCGGAAAACGCGTCCCCCGGAGCTAACGTGTTAATATTTATTTATCCATTTTTTTCCTTTTACATGTGAACATATTTGTTTTAAAACAAAACAAATTATGTTTTATTTTTAAAATATGCCTTTCCACCAAGATTTGACAGTTTACTCACAAGTTAGGTTGTGTGATAGAGATAAACCCACCGCACGCCGATGATATAATATATATATATGTATACATAAATATATAGTATCAAATAAAGCTTTTATTGGTTTTGTTTTCGGGGTTTTATTTATTGTAAATTTTGTGGAAATGAAATATTTTAGGAAGCACTGATCTAAATCTAACCAACAGTGGTTTGCTAGACACATTCTTCTGTAAAAGAGAGGTTAATCAACTGAATATGAAATTTATTTATTTTTTCCATGTCCGCTCCCAATGTATGCTCCACATGGTCTCCTAATGGTGGTATCTTAACAGAATTTTTCTACGAGAACTGTTTGTTACTCAGTTGCTCAACCTCCCTTTTTTCGAAGAGAGTAGGGATAGAAGGATAGGGCTATGAGAGAACTAGTGGTTAGCTAATCGCTCTCGCTGCGCCCCGTGAGGATGGGATGGGTGGGAAGGAGGACTCAGACTACGAACAGAAATCCATAAATCGATAGAAAGATCAATCTATGAAAACCGTCCGCACCGGGAATTGAACGCGAGACATCCGTAACCGTAGCCAGCGACGCTACCAACTGCGCCACGGAGTAAAATAATTTATTTTGTGACGTTTCACCAAGAGTCGATATGCTCCACATTGGGACACGAAAAAAAAACTTAGTCATTCCATTGGGTATGTTGCTAAATGTGAAACGTGTTTCGAATCTTTAAGAAGCATCTTCAGGCTAACTATATCGCAAGGTTATATATTTCTAAAGTTAAAAATTATTCAAATTCTCAACTCAAACATAAAGGTGGGGTGGGCTTATTTCCTTCTACTGGACGTGGGGATGGGGTAAGACCGATTATTGTACTAATTAGTAATAGTACGAAAAAATACATAGTACTTTGCGGCCCCCGCAGAAGCACTACGGTCCCCCAGTCGTCGGCGGCCCATTGTTTGGGAAACATTGCATTAGTTGACACCGCAACCGAATAGATTGAACACCCAATAGTGTTCATTTTTGACCACTTGGCTGATGTTGCAAATTTGTCGACTTGATTTTCTTACATCGTGCATAAGATCGTATACAAATCTGCATCAACAGTTAAGATTAATTGCCTTTCCGGACTCTTCACGTTCTCGTGCCAGGTGTTGGTCAGCTCTCCGTTGTGGAGGCCTCACGCTCCACCTGCCGCGTGCCTGTACTCAGCTGCACGGAATAAATCTGTTTTTCAG
The DNA here is from genome assembly GCA_022494535.1 of Himalopsyche phryganea. Taxonomy (NCBI): domain Eukaryota; kingdom Metazoa; phylum Arthropoda; class Insecta; order Trichoptera; family Rhyacophilidae; genus Himalopsyche; species Himalopsyche phryganea. Next base: position 3,731,367 of record JAGVSL010000039.1, read on the forward strand.
GGTTAAAGCGTATAATTTCTGAAGCCTCTGCGAATCTGGGCTATTCGAGTGACCTGGCAACTTCCACTGGTGGACGATGGTATGGCGATGGTGTGATACCGAAAGAGCTATCAACTGTATTACATAATTACTGTGAAAGTATTTAGTGTTTTGTTTTACCGCATCTTTCGTTGTTTCTTTGGCCGGAAACATGGTGGGTAAAAACGGGGTCGTTCCAGTACTCGGTCGGAAAATGGCTCTTTGAACGCCTTGTAATTTTTCAGAGATGTAACCAAGTCGGCATGACAGATTTGACCGATATTCGTATCGTCTCGAACAATTTCTCCCGTTCGTTGTCCATGTCTGAACATTCCCAAAGAATGTGATAAGCATCCTGAATCATATTGCCGCACTTGTTGGGCTATCTACTAATCGGCCAAGCTGGAAGAGCTTGGTAGCGAAGTGACCATGGCTACCTGTGAATTGTATCTGATCCAGAAAGTAGAAGTAAAAACTTTGGTTATTTTCACTCTACACTTTATCTTTGGAAGGAATTTATAAGTTATTGGCTCCGTGGTGCAGTTATTGGCTACGGTTACGGATGACTCTGGTTCAAGGTCCGGTGCGGAATGTTTCATAAATTAATTTTTTAATCGATGTTATGGATTTCTGTTCGTAGGCATGAATAATTGTGATCCTAAAAACGAGGCGTAGCAAGAGCGATTACCTAACCGCCAGTTCTGTCCTAGCCCCATACTTCTATCCAGTCTATCTTCGAAAGAGAGAGGTTGAACAACTGAGTAACAACTGTTCTCGTAGAAAACCTGAGATACCTCCATTCGGAGGCTATATGCTACCCACTGGGAGCGAACATGGTAAAAAAAAATCCGAGTTAACCTGCACTAGGAAGAATGTGGAAGAGCATGAGCGGTCCTGCGGTAAAATGTTGTTTCCAAATTTAGTAACCCCGCTGGAAATGTGCACAAAAAATAGAAATACAAAGTGTATAAGTCACATTCGGTCACTCTGTGTAGGTGTCGATAAAAATGAAGAGACGCAATGTGTTGGTTGTTTGTTTGTTTTGAATTTCAAAATACTTCCGGTAAACGATGCTGGGTCCACGCACGTCGCCAGCACTCTTATCAAATCCCCGAATTACACAAAGAGCACCGCCGGAAGTAGTCGGTCCCTGCTATCTCTGGTTATTCAATATCCGCATTTGATATCGCTTGTGTGTACACGAAATGATAATTGTAAATATTACTATGGCAAGTTCAACGACTTGAGTCAGTTGATAGTCATTAGGCTTACTATACATTTCTAGATTAAGAGGATATATGGTCGTTTCGCCAGTGCTCAGCCAGTTAAGCGACAGGTGTACTTTCAAAAGGGATTTTGAGTCGATGAATGATAAATACATATTTTTTTCGCTGTTATTCCATTATACAGGGATTACGCAATGTAATCAACTTAAAATAAAATAGTTAATATTGTACCAAGCATAAAATAATAGAAGTTTACAAAAAAATGCCAATTGTCCCAGTGGTCGGCCTTTCGTTTCCCAGTGTTCGGCCATCACTATGAAACTTCATGAATATCGCGAAGTAATCTACCGATAGTAGACAGAACTATAAAAAAACATATTGATGCAAATCATGACGATAGAAAGTATATTTTGTTAGCGACCCCATACAGCATAAATTTGTCAAAACTTTCGAAGTAAAAATGTGCTTTTTTTTATTGCTTGTTGCATCATATAGGTCGGTATAGTGCAGATATACATTGGCAAGTGGCAAGACTATCTACACGAATTAAAAAAATCTGTTTTTTAAATATATCCACTACTATTTAAGTTTTAAGCTCAAAAAGCCGACTACTGGCGACGGCTGACTTTAGGAACAAACACCGTATTTGGGTTTTTCCTCATAAACCGTCGATTTTTTTAAATAATGTCATTCTCAGAGTATTTGTTTACACTATTGCATTTTTTTGTCCATGGAAATGGTTCAGCCTGTACAGCAAAGAGTTGACACGTATAAAATTTAAATTGATAACTTAGTTATTCAACTGGCTGTGTCGCTAATGTAACTCGTTTCGCTTCTTTAAGAAGCATCTTCCGACTAACTATATCGCAAGGTTATTTATTTTCAAGGTGAACAACGGTCCTAATTCTCAAATTGAAAACGAAGGGTAGAACAAAATTTGTTTGTAGTAATACTTCCACATGTTCATCATGATCAGGACCGGTTTCAACTTATGAACCGTTTTGTTTTATTTTTTTTAAATATAATGCTTTTCCACCAAGAATCGACAGTTTAAAAGAAAATGAAGAATATGGTGCGTTTGTTTCCTTCTACTGGACGTGGGGAGGAGGTAAGACGTAAATAATGAAAGACAGTACTAATTTCAAATTAATTACTAATGTATGGAAACTAAAATTAATACTTTTTTTTATTTACTCAATGGAGTATTTCTACATTGATATTTCTATTGAATTATGATTATTTTGTTTCACATTATGCTTGTTTCACATCACACTTGTTATTAACTTCTTTACGACATGACCACTTAATAGTTTTTACTTTTAAGGTGTTAACTGTCAATTCTTAGTGGAAAGACATTATATTTTAAAAAATAAAACACAATTTGTTTGTGCTACTTCCACATATTTATAATGATCAGGACCGGTTTCGCTCATCACGAGCATTATCAACTGATAAAAGTACAAACATAACAGGCGTATTTATATAAAATTGAGTGGAAAAATGAAGGTATATAAAAACAGACAAGAAAATATTGATTAACAAACAAATTATACATAAATCAAATCAAAGAGTCTACAATTAAAATGTTATGGACCTCTTGCAAATCATTAAATACTAATCTACAATCACAAATATAGCTACATTAAAAGTCCATTTAGCTGAACAAAATTATTAATGACGATAATAATATAAAATGATGACTCAGGGAAATTATAAGTAAAAATTAATGAAACATTTAAAAATAATCAAATATTAAGTATGTAATAATAAACAGCCATCTTAAGTGGGGAAAGCAGAGCAGCTATGAGTATCCAATAAATTTTAATATCTGAAAAACAAAAATTACAGAGGCAGAATCAATTCTTAAAAGTTAAAAATGAAAGTTAAAAATACCGGTAAGGTTATTTTTTAAGACTCTTTCATTTGATTTATGTATAATTTATTTATTAATCAATATTTTCTTGTCTCAGTTCATGAACCATCAGTTTTATATACCTTCATTTTTTCACTCAATTTTATACAAATACGCCTGTTATGTTTGTATTTTTATCAGTTGATAATGCTCGTGATAAGCGAAACCGGTCCTGATCATTATAAATATGTGGAAGTAGTACAAACAAATTGTGTTTTATTTTTTAAAACTTAATAGTTTATTGTAAGTTACCGATATTCGAATTCCAACCTAAACAATCGCAGAAAAAGGTTTATTTTGTATCGAAATTTGTAATATATTGAATTTAACGATTGTATAAAGATTTTTGTAATGTACCAAAAAGTCTGCTTTCTCACACTTTTTTTGACTGATGTTTAGTAGAAAAATATTCTAAATACTCCCTAAAAAAATAGCAAAATAAAATATGATATTTTAAACGTATTTCTCGTTCTTTCGGAATCTTTCGGTGTTCAGTTGTGCTTATTTGTATTATTGTGATTCAGTCGGAGTCCGTCGTATGTCTCGACACTACGCTCGTTAGTTCTTCTCAGTTTTACAAGGGTATGCTAATGCCAAGATTAACAGGAAATTTGCACAAGAAAATTATGAATATTTTTATCTAACTGTGGTATTTTTTTAAAAATTCTTTTAACTCTAAATAAATAATTTTTCAAATTATTAAATATAGTTTTTAATGTATGGTTTGTTATTATTGGTCAAGCGCTGCTATTATGACCGTCTAATTTATCATTTCGTCACATCGTTTCTAAATTCTGACGAATGCTACCAAAATTTATTCACTTAAGCACCCTCGATAGGGGATAACTGTTGACTCACTCCCACCCTATTTGAAAACATGCCACTAGTAATAAAGTCACGACACAACATACTTAAGCGTCGTCCACACAGTGCCGCAATAATTATTACACAATAATGGTTGTTTTAATTTTAACAATTCATCTAAGAAATAATCGCTGAGTATTTCATTCCACAGTGTCGAGTGTTCAACGTCGTTGGCTTTCGCTGTGGTACTCACTGGCTCTAATCCATACGTACATAGTTTCTGTGCGAAGGCATAGATGTTTGTGATGTCTAAAATACCCGCTCACCTATCCAATCCTAATAACAGGGCGTAGTGAAAGCGATAGTTCTATCCTTCTATCCCTACACTTTTTTACAAAGAGAGGTAGACCAACTGATTATAAAGCTGTTCTCGTAGAAATACTTCTGTCGAGATAAGTTCCATTTCGGAGATTATATGATGCATATTGGGTGCTCCCATCGTTAAATAAATATCAATTTCTTATTTGCAATGTGTTAAAAACTTAGAAAGCATAGTTCTGAGATAATTAGGAAACTTTGGGCAGACTTAATCTTGTTAAATAAAAACTCTGGAAATACTGCAACTCATAAGATAGACAGAATAAAATATGATAAAACTACTCATAACTAAAAAAAACCAAATGAAGACTTACGACCGTGTATTTCTGGAGGTGTGCAATACTAAAAAGTGATTTATAGGATAAAGATATATCTCATTAATTAAATTATGCATTTCGAAAAATAATATTTTATTTGTCGCCCATTTTCCATTTAAATTTTTTAATGCAGCCCTTAAAGAAAATCAAAATGTCATGCCTGATGTATAGTTAATATTATACTGTTTCTACTCTCAGATCAATAGCTTATATTCCTCATATACTATCAAAGCGCACATGTGATTAAATTTAAAATTCTTTGCACTAAATCCCAAAACAAGTTTAATATCTGACTCGTATGAGCCCTCGAGAGGTGAAGTGGACCATGTGATAAAATGGTGAAACGTTTTTTATTGACAGTTTTAGTTCAATTAATGAACTTCTTACATTGATTTAACTTCATAGCGAATTAAATACTTTTGGATCTTGTATTTAGTTTATGACACTCTTTCTTAACCTTTTTAATTCAAAAAAATTAATTTTGAAATACCTTATGCTGATAGAACAATATTTAAGTATATTATAACAGACAGTAACAAATGTTTACGGCCCACCCAAAAATCTTCTCGGACCACCTGTTTAGAAACTATGCTTTATGATATATAGAATACCAAAACGGGTCTAACTAACTTTTTTCGAAAATATCAGTTGGCTCACTTCACTTCTCATTGGCTCTTATTTTCTTCCGATTTACGATCGAGTTTAATCGAAAATATTTGCGGTGATATCAAATCAGATGCCGGTGTGTGTACACGGCTTTAGTTACTGCACGCACTGTATATTATTACATTTATAATGGGGAAGCGTATCAATTACTCGATTCACCCACTTTCCTCTGGTCACCACGTCGTACCACTCGCCACTGAGTCACGGTCACTCGACATTGTGATGGCGTTACGGTCATAGTTAAGTATTTTCTCCTTACATTGAGTCGACGTAGGTTTTTTCCTTCCTGTATTTCGTCGCCTTGGCGGTGGACAGACCTATTCCACATTTTGAAAATTACTGAGATATGGTCATTTGAAAATTTTAAGTCCTACTTTGCACGGGTGTTTACCAATTTGATAAATGGTCAGTTAATAATTACGTTCGGTCAGTAAATAATTGCCACATAAAGGAAGGTTAGGTTAGGTTTAATTAAAAACTGACCGTTTTATTCAATAATTGATTAATTACTGACCACTTATTTATGGTTTTTCCATGTCCGCTCTCAACGTGGAGCATATGGTCTCCTAATGGAGGTATCTTAACAGAATTTTTCTATGACAACTGCTTGTTACTCTTTTTTCGACGAGAGTAGGGATAGAAAAAAAGAGCTAGGACAAGAATAGTGGTTACCTAATCGCTCTCTCTACGCCCCTTGATGATCGGATGGGTGGGAGGGAGAGTTTTAGACATTGCAAACAGACTACGAACAGAAATCCATAAATCGATTGAAAGATCAATTTATAGAAACCGCCCGCAACGGGAATTGAACCCGATACATCCGTAACCGTAGCCGCTACCAGCTGCGCCACGGACGCCGACAACCCTTTTGTTTTTACCCTTCTCAAAATGAAACACGTGAATTTGTAAATTAATAATCCATATGCTCTACATTAGGAGCGGACATGGTTTTAAAAAAGACGCAACCTCGTCTTCTTACTTACGTAATCAATTTTAGTTTAATTCTGTGATAATTTTGATTCATTGGCGTCACACCAGCCAATTCAATCAGCAGGTTTTCTTTTTACATTTCTCAAAATGGATTAGTTGAATTCGTATATCTTTAGATAAAATTACTTTGGAACATAGTTTGTTACATTTCGCTCAAGTCAATATGTGTGAAAGTTCCACGTGCGTCATTTTCAATGTGGGCTTACGCCAGTAATAATATTCTACCAGATGTAATAATATTTTTCGCAGTTCAATAAAAGAAAATATTTCCATCATTATCTCGCATCAACGCACGCTATAGAGTTACGTGACGACGACAGTGGCGTGGGTCAATATTTGTATAAGTGCCTGAAATTATCACAATTCTGACTGAGATTGATTGAAGTTCAGTATGAAAACATGTAGTTTTTTTTCCAATATAAACGTATATGTGTCCGCGATTTTTTCATACTTATTCAACCACCCCTATCCGATCCTGACAACTTTTTATGTCAAATGATGACTTGACAGAAGTGTAATTTTTATGAAATCTTTTTCTTTAATAACTATAGAGAATGCCCGGTTGAAGAGGAGCGAGTGCTTGGTTACCGGCGTCCTGGATGAAATGGAAGGTCTCAATCCAAACGCCACTTCAGTCTGGTTAATCTCTTTTGATTTAAAATGCAGCAGTTTAATACATACAAAATATTAAATTACAACATACATTGAGTCTTCATTCACTTAACACATAATTTGCATTTAAATTTTAATACAATTGACACAACAAACGATTTTAAGTTTAACATTAAATGTAATTCAAAGAAAAGAAAACGATATAAAACAACGAGCAAAATGTCACCGCGGCCGACGCCATCTTCGTCGACCGCCGGCTCCTCATGACAGACTGCCAAAATCAAAATTCAATGTTTTTTCCATATAACCCTTCCCATTTGTCGATGACAGCCGACTGTTGCCAGCCAGAGGGTAATTAAAAAGCGAATATCCGCCGCTTTTTAATTTCGGCTTATCGGCAACTCAGGTAGTTGACTTCACCAAATTGTTATATTAAAAGTGTCCGAACGGCCGTTCTGAATCATTCCTAAACCTTTCAAGAAAACAAACAAATGTTCAAAAAATATCAGGGCGTGTCACTATTACCAACACGACGTAATGCTCTGGCACTAAACAAAACTTTTCCTCTAATATCATATTTCGTAAACCTGCAGCGTCATGTATCACTACAAATATTTTCATTAATAAAAATAATTTTTTGTCACGAAACAAATTTATATCCTTCATGTTGCTTTTCAAACGCACGCACTCGATGTGCTAATAGCGGAGCCGACTTCCCCCAGGAAATGTAATATTGCCGCAACGGCATTTCAGACGCGTGGGAAATGTTATGTCACACTCCGTATTAAATTATAATTTCGATCCTCTCACTCGCATTGGGCATTGTATTGAGATGATGGGAAATTCCTTCGCACGCCGCAGAGACAAGTGCACAACATACGACCGGTGTGAAAACGCCGTTGAATAATTAATTATGGCATGCTTTTATTGGGTCAGTAACTATTTAAATTTTTAGTCAGTGAGAAATAATTAATCAAAATGGTCAGTAACTAATTGTATAATTGGTTAGTACACCAGTGGTTGGTTAACAAAGTAGTTTATTTACAAAGCGACGGTGGACCTGGCTTGGACATGTGCTGCGGATACCCCGGGGAAGCCTAAATCCTGCCTGTATCTTCTACCAACCAGATGGATTCCGTCGCCCTGGAAGGCTGCTAATGACCATCCATAGCATGTATTCAGCGGAGCTACGGGATGCTGGGATGATCTGGGAGGAACCGTGTGGTGGCCTGGTGGCCATATGCTACGAGTAGGGAACGGATATGGAAAAAATAAATAAATATACAATGGTCGGTTATTAAATTAATCGGTCAGATATTTATATAAAACAGTCAGTTTTTTAATTAAATCTAAGCTAACCATATCTAAAAATGGAAGCCAGAAATTGTGAAGATTTCACGTCGCTACAGTACACAGCTTGGGAGGAGTTCTCGTAATCTACACACATACAAATATACAGATATCTACATGCATTTTGTGATATATAGTAGAGATGGTCAGTTATTAAACGCTCATTTTTTTAATTAAACCTAACCTAACCTAACCTAGAAATGGCAGCCAGGATGACATGTGAAATTTCACGTCGCTAATGTACACCGTTTGGGAGGAGTTCTTGTGACCGACAGACATTTATACAAACCATTTTTTATAACCGTGTAAAACGAAAAAAAATCATTGTCTAAAAAATGGGTTCTTCCCTTTATACCCCCAGACGGAAGACACGAAATGACCGAACGGTCATCGCTGCACGTCACCATCCACGTGGGGCGTTACTTGATCGATTTAAAAATATAAACAAAACATTTATACCTACGTTCGGCGTGCTGTGGATTTATCTCTATCTCTATCTTACAACCTATCTTGCGTATACGCAAGTAGGTTGTAGTCACTCGGACCCTTCACTTTACAAGTGATTGAGCGAGAAAGAGAAATACACGGCAAGCGCTTGGACCATCATTTTTTGTTTAAAAATATTACCTATCAATATTCATGCTTACTCGAATACCCAGTGCAAACCTTCAAATAAGCGTTATTTATATAGTCGTAAGCATGAAAAACTTTAAAAAAAGGTACGCGGTGCGAAAACTGCAGTACGATTGTTACAATCGCACAATATAATAATCGACACTTAATGAACCTTTATGTGGAGGACGAGGTTGGGCAGTCGAGATGCATTTACTCTCATATTAGAAGATATTGCCGAATTTTGGACGTTTATGGAAAGTCAAAATCGCGATGATTGACGAATGTTGGTTACGTTGGAGCGGGGCATGGAGGGGTGGAAGCAAACATAATCATACACTTGCATGCACGATTACAGCTATAGTTTTTGTGAGTTATGTGACGTGTCATATGTCATATTATGGATGGCTGAAACGCAGCGATCATTTCGGGTCTTCCGCCCGGGGGTATAAAAGGAAGTACCCAATTTTGCTTGGGAGAGAGTACTTTGAAAAAAAATAATGCTTTAAACGCGATTATCTCGGATCACGTTTTTATGACTTCTGTTAGTATAACCTCGAAATATCGCGTTACATTTTTATCGCGTACTAATTTATATAAAATTACAAATTTGACTACCGCGGGCCGCCAAACGTTTCAGTGTTAATCCTTCAACCATGATCTCCGTTAAAATCATGTTGTAAAAAATAAAAACACAATTCCACATGTTTTCCACTAAAAAATGAGAGTCGACACCTTAAAAACCATGTTTGTAGGGTTGCGCAAATTTGTTTGTTGTTTGTGTGCGATTGGTAAGAGCAATGGCACGATTTATGACATTTTGCATTGTATAGAAGGCGGAAGCATAGTTTACCTCTCACCTTACTTTGTGACTCAACCCACGACCGCTGAACGGGTCGGCATAGAGTCGGCAGCAGGCATTAAAGCCCCCAATAGAATTAGGCGCATATCGTCGCCCCAAAAGAAAAAGGGCACTTGACTTGAATTAAGTCTTGAGCTACGAATATCTCAGGTTCAAGTTCCGGTACGATAGTTTCAAAAGTTGTTTTTTTAATCTATTTATGGATTTCTGTTTGTGGGTATTAGAGGTCTGCACGGGCCCGGTTAAGGCGGGTAAAGACAACTCAGATTCGGGCTCGGGTAATTAATTTAATTTTCAGAAAATTAATTCGGACTATGTTCGGGTCATGAATCAGCCATAAGGCAATATTTTTAATAACTTAAATAATTTATTTCACATGTGTTATGAATACCATTGGAAATATGGAAACAGCAACATGTATTGTTGGAAAATTATAAATAAATTTTGATAAAAAAAACGGGCATTTTTCTTGCTGAGAAGAAAAAATCTGGGCTTCGGGTCGGGTTCAGGTAACAAGTGTGATACTGAGAATCGCGTTTGGGCCGAGCCGGGCCTAGTTTTATAAAATTTCGGCCCGTCCAGACCTCATGAATGTTTGTGATTTATACAATTCCTTCCCACCCATCCGATCCGAAACAGGGCGTAACGTGAGATATTAGCTTAAAATCAGTCCTATCCTAGCCCTGTCCTTTTATCTCTACTCTCTTCGAAAAACAGAGGTTGACCAACTGAGTAACGAGCAATTGTTGTAGAAAAGCTTTTGTTTTGTGAGTTTTGTGACGTGTCATATGTCATATCATGGATGACTGAAACTCAGCGATCATTTCGTGTCTTGTGCCTGGGGATATAAACGGACGGACCAAAAAATGATTGGTCCGTTTTCTTTGACCGTGTAAAAGTGAAATTTTTATTCCCTCCTTCCGGCTCTGTAGCTAAAATTTCGATGTGAATAAGCGAAGAGTCTGCAGGTTGCTAGTCAGGTAGGTGATGTGATGATGCAACCGCAGTGAGAGTGGTCTCGGCACTGTGCAATATCTGCATAACTATTTGGCACTGCGCTAACACAATAAGACATACTTAGTATGCACCGTTTATTCGCAGCTTTACATTGTTGCCATTCTAAAATGATTATATTATCGAGGTTATACTGACCGAATGCGTTAAGTCAGTTTTTGATGATTTTATGTTTTAAATGTCAAAATTGATGTAATTTAGCACTCTACAAATGGTAGAACGCACGAAGTCTTATGATATAATGGCGTTGAAAAAAAAACTATATTAAGTCATATTGTTTTTTGAAAAAACAAATACTACTAATGAGAAAATTCATTTATAGCATTAAGTTTATATTTATTTAAATATTATTGAATTTAAAGAACTATGTCCCGCCTACACTTTTTTTGTCATTTCGCGTAATTAGTAGGTTTTTTTTGTCATTTCGCGAAAATCGTTAATCGTGTTCCGTCGCCTAAAAATATGAAACGTCGAAATAGTAAAGTTTTCAAGCCTGTCTAGCAAAGAGTTGACACCTGTTTTTCAGAAATGCTTTTGTTTGCTTTACGCCGTGACTAAATTACAGTTTACTGTAGGTTATCGAGATTTGATGTCTGAGGCAAAATCCTAGAACAAGGTATTTTTAAGTAAGTAATGCCAAGGGAATTTTCAATTTATTGAATATAACGATTCTATAAAGGTTTTTGAAATGTACCAAAGAGTTTGTTTTCTCGCACTTTTTCCAACTGATATTTTAAGTAGAATTATACTGAATATGTATTTTTTTAAATAGAGCAACAAAAAATATACGTCTTTTAAGAAACAAATCTCAAAAAATTAATAAGAGTAATAAATAGTAATCGTTTTTCGGGGATATGTTTTTATTACTTTCCATTGTGATTGAGTCAGTTTATGTAAGATTAACGATTTTCGCGAAATGAGAGAAAAACCTACTCCTTCCTCTTAAGAAGTTTTAAATGATCATATTTGTTTTTTTTAAATATGTCCGCCTCCACTAGAACTGCTTGTTACTCATTGGCTTTTATGCAGAGAGTAAGGCTAGAAATATAAGTTAAGGACAAGAATAATTGTTAGCTGATCGCTCTCGCTACTCGTGGAAGAGAATTCAGACATATATGCATTCGGCCACAAATCCATAAATCGATTGAAAAATCAATTTATGAAACTACCTTTGCAACCGAAGCCAACGTCGTTGACCACTTGGCTACCGCAGGTAGGATGGTATTCAGACAACACATACGCCCATTAGTAACGTTACCAAACATCTGTGATTTAATTCGTTTTTTATGTCGGATGTTATCATAGCAACCCGAAATAAACACTTAGATAAATGTCAAAAATGATGCAATCGTAAATTTCGTAAGCATTTTTGCAGTTATAGAACGATAGAGGCGAAAAAACCAATCATTTAAAAAATAAAACACTCAAAACGGTGAAATACTCGCAAAGAAAAATACGAGAAACATGCGTGACGCTACATATAGGTACCACAAAATACCCCTTACGATTTTAATATAATACATATCGAAACTACAAATAAATTTACAGCTTTTAATTAAGTATGAGGAAATGATTAGAATACCAATATCTACCAGTTTCAAGATGTGGCAAGTAGTAATCTGTTGTTATTTTGGATCGACAGTGGTTAGCCTCTGAAAACTGCTATTATTAATGAATTTAAAAAAAATAATGTATATTTATAACATTATAAACCGACATTAATTTATTTTATTAAAAGTTAAACAGCTGTCAGAAACTGCAATGCGCAGGCAATTTGTAATCAATGCCATCTGTTGAACGCACTCATTAAAATATATTGTGATGGAAGTAATACAGTCATCTCGCTCATCGCCAGGCATTGAATTTATTGTTCATTTGTTGGAGACTCGAATATTAGATATTCCTACAATTTCATTAAAATCTACAAGAATTAGATTAATTCCCCACAAAATCTTGTTTCTTAATTATCTCACAGCTACGCTATTTGAGTTGTTACACTTTGGTACTGAGGTAACCAAATAATATTATATTATAATAGCCCATTAATGATACTTATAAGATCCGTGACCATCAGCTGACGAAGCCGCACGCTCCTTCCCTATATCACACACTGTATCGAATATATTTTAATTTTTTTTGTGCATATTCTGTAGAATAGTAAATTAATTTAAATTTTGCATGTTGGTACACGGTGGACGCGCCCGCATGATGTGTTTATGTTCTAGCTAAACACCCGTTTGTCACGCTACGCGGTTTAAAAATGCAACGTTAAATCTGGGTTACGAACAGCGGTAATTATTAGATTTTATTTTTTTGCGAAAGTGGATTTCGGTCATTGTGAAATATGAACGATACATTTTTTTAAAATTTGTAACTGTCCCTAAAAATATGAATTATTTCATCGGTATTATAATGCGGATGATTTAACCAGAGCTTGCAGTAAGTCAGTCACTTTATTACGTTTACAGAAATGGTTAAATAAAATAAGTACATATGTATATCTTTTACCGTGTCCGTTACCAATGTGAAGCCTCCTAATGGAGAAGTTTTGTACGAGAACGCTTGTTACTCAGTTGGTCAACCTCTCTTTTTTTTCGAAGAGAGTAGGGATAGAATGATAGGGTTAGGACAGAACCAGTGGTTAGCTTATCGATCGGATGGATAGGAGTGACTTTTTAGACATCAGAAACATTCATAACTACCAACAGAAATCCATAAATCGATTGAAAGATCAATTTATGAAACTGTCCGCACTGGGAATTGAACCTGAGACATCCGTAACGGTAGCAAACGACGTTGACAACTGCGCCACGGAGCCGATAAGTGTATATTGAATATTGAGCTGTCAAAGGACTGATATTAAGCAAGTCTATCGCTCTAAGCCACCTCTTGTCTAGCTATTTTATTTGCTATCTAATGACTTTTTAAAAATAATTTAAGATATAATTTAAGACATCGACTGAGGGTGCTTGATGGAATTAAGGATGGATCACTAACGACCCGGGTTTGCCTTTCGGCATCTTCAGGCATTCGAGCGCACGATTGGACTCGAACTGACTAAAATTAATTATTTATTCCAGGTCCAGCCTGTGGCCGAGCTGAGCGAAGTGTGGAGGCGCTGGGCAGCACTAGGGCGAAGTGGCAGTACGGAAGACGTACATCAAAATGGCGACGATAAGGTAAGATCAACGAATTTCCCTCCAGAAATGACTAAGCACTCATCAATTCCCCGTTGCTGCACTCCCCTTGTACCTGCATCGATATTATAGTCGTAGGTTGCTTGATGGAAATTCAATCTGGCACCTTAGAAAATGCGGGGAATGGCCCAAGGGTACTTATTTTTGAACCCATGACGTAAGAAGTATTTATAGGTGTGCTGGATATAAAATTACAATCGCCATTTTTGCATTTGTTGACGCCATTGTGTGCTTATTGAATTACCATCTACTTGTCGGGTCCGTGTTGCAGTGGCCACTTTCCAAAAATTGATTTTTCAACTGATTTATTTAAATAAAATATATCTGGCATAACAGCTGACTGCCAATGCGCCAAATGTTTTGAAAATTGGAAAATCATGCGAGATAAACTCGATGAGAATTTTTATAAGTCACACGTTTCCAAGATCACAAATTTAAATCGAAAAAATCTACCTTTGACCTTCTAATTGACCTTGCTGGGACTTGAACCAGGACCCATCCGATTGCTAGGGCAAAGCTCTTACCACTAGATCACAGAGGCCGACAAATTTATTTATTTCTCTTCGTAGGTATGGAGTTTTGTGTTGCCTAAAATTCCTTACCACCCGTCCAATCCTAAAAACGGTGCGTAGCGAAAGTTATTGGCTAACCACTATTCCTGTCTTAGCCGCCTCCTTCTAGCCTTACTCTCTAAAAAAGAGAGAGGTTGAGAAACTGTGAAACAAGCAGTTCTTGTAGGAAACTTGTGCGGAGGCCATATGCTCCACATTGGGAGCGGACATGAAAAAAAATGTCACATATTTTACAAAAACAACGATCCAGTTTACCACTTAGTCAGTTCCTTAGACCATGCGTTGAACCCGCCACCACGCTCTGTCCTATTATACTGGGTATATTCTGCAAAAAAGCAGCGTTAATATCTTACGAATGGTTTGCCAGGAGTGTCTCTGGAGCAATTACCCAAGATTTGCTTGATATACAAAAGATAACACTGAATTTAAGTGTGTGATATATTTTTTAATATGGCTTAAGATCTTATCGCTCTCCATATTATACCAGGTCAAATGATGAATCGGACCGACGTAATAATTATTCTTCCCTTTCATAATCCATTTTCGAACGTTCCCAAAGTACGTGGTCAGCATTTCTTGGAGTATGGCCACAAATTCAGTCAAATGGCCTTACTTAAACCATTACAAGAAGTTGACGTAATTACTAATAATCAATAAACTTTCAATGCATTTACTTAAGCGATTAATTAATAATACAGCGTTTGTTCTTTTTCCAAGCGGACAATTAGTACGTAAAATCTATTTAATATAAAAGTTATGATGTTGGAATAATTTAGATGATGTAATAATGTCTATCTGCTTTAAAACTATATCGACTATTGATGTAACCATCCAAAAATACAAAAATGAGTTAATGATTGTATCTAATTTTAAAGACGACAGAGCAGGTCTCGGCCAAATGATGTAAATTAGAAAAATAAATTTACCACTTATCGACACTCCCTACGAATAATCCTGTATCTACAACAAATTTACAGGAGTGCATTTCAAAGATTCATAACGCACCTCACCATGTAATGTTTTCGATAAAAAACAGTTATTACTCTCCTGAACAATTTCAATTTTGAGGGTTCGTCAATTGACTAAAACACCGTCGATATGTATGTAGCTAAGATAATTAAGTTTAAACATAGTTCTGATGATGGCGTGAAGCCGAAATCGCTATCGTCAAACTGATGAAACTTTTTGTTATTGTTAGCCTATTATAATGGAGTCCAATTTTGTTTTTTTAGATAAAATGCAATTTTTTTGTATCACTTCCATATGTTCATATAATGATCAGGACCGGTTTCGCATTTAAAATGTGAATTGACAATTAACAAATGAAAAGGGTTAACGGAGTTCTACAAAGTAAATGTCAATTCAATCATTATCTGTATCAATTATCTAAAAATGTAACAAACTGTCATCTTCAGCTTAAAAGACGAAATTTGTAAGATATTATGAAAATGTGAAAAAAATATTTCGAAAGCGAACAATGATCGAATTTCTTCTACGATAGTGTTGTTTTCTGCCGTTTCGCCGTGTTTTTGAATGTTGAAATATGGACTTGCCGGTTGGGCGAAATTTTGCCAAAACTGCACGCGACCCTCCGCTTTTGGCTCGAGGGACGGGGTAGGGGGTAGCGCGTGGTACAGCCGACCGTCGGATCGATACCGGTCTCGCCCTCGACATTGCGGAGACCCTTGAACTCCGGCGGGATGCTGTGACCGAGCGTTGCTGAGGTTATTTCGGTACAAACGTTAATTATGATATCACAAATTAATAAAGCTTTTTACAAAAAATGTATTATTATTCCTATCAATTCTTTTTTTACTCTGACAGAGTGGAAGCAATTTAGAAAACGGTTCACTCCAATCCTCTGGAGATAAGTATTATTATAGTATTTATACTAGAGGGGTCTGCACGGGCCGGGTTCGGTCAGGTAAAGACAATTCAGATTAGGACTTGCCTCTGACTATGTTCGGGTCATGAGTCGGCCATAAGGCAATACTACTCATAACTGGGCTTCGTGGCGCAGTTGGTAACGTCGTTGACTACAGTTTGAGCTGACAGTTTCATAAATTGATCTTTCAATCGATTTTATGGATTTCTGTTCGTAGTCATGAATGTTTGTGATGTCTAAAATTCCCTCCGACCCATAGAGATACCTGCATTAGGAGATTGGATTGCTCCACATTGGAAGAGGACATCGTAAAAAAAACGTAACTTATTAATAATTTATTTAACATTTGTTATGAATATTGTTGAAAATATGGAGACAACAACATATATTGTGTGAAAAGTATAAATGTATTTATATTTTGAAATAAAATTTGACTTTTTTCGGACTGAAAAAAAAAATATCTGGGCTTTGGGTAAAAAGTGGGATAATTAGGACTAGGGGCCTGAAAATGTCTGGCTCGGACCGGGTATTTTTAAAAAAGTATTATTAGGTGGGACGCCCGTCATAGATGACGGTATTTAAATTGAAATACTGAATGTTCGAGCTTCTTCAGCACTTCGATGAGCTTCCACGTTAGTGAAATGACGTAATCGCAATCGCCGCTGTTCTTTAGTTTCCATACTGACGGACTGATTGTTATTTTTGTTTGTTTGCCTCTGAATTTGCGTCACGTCGGGACTGTGTATATTTTTGTGTGTGTCTACAAACTGCGAACGCTTAATAACGCGTGACAATAATAAAACGCTTACATATCGGTCCCGGCTATTATATTTAAAAAAATAAAATACAATTCATTTGTATAACTTCCACATATTTATAATGATCAGGACCGGTTTCGCTCATCACGAGCATTATCAACTGATAAAAATACAAACATAACAGGCATATTTATATAACATTGAGTGTAAAAATTAGGGTATATAAAACTGATGGTTCATGAACTGAAACAAGAAAATACTGATTAACAAACAAATTATACATAAATCAAATGAAAGAGTCTACAATTAAAATGTTATGGGCCTCTTGCAAAATATTAAATACTAATCTGAAATCACAAATATAGCTACATTAAAAGTCCATTTAGCTGAACAAAATTTTTAATGACTTTACTAAAATAATATACAATAAAAAAAAGAAGAGAGGCAAGAGGTTCATAACATTTTAATTCTAGTCTCTTTCATTTGATTTATGTATAATTTGTTTGTTAATCAGTATTTTCTTGTCTCAGTTCATGTTATTGTTAGATTAAAGTATACATATTTGGCGTGGCCAGTACTTTATTCTTTATTGTTTTGTTTCGTCCAAAGATGACTTTCTATGTTCTGTAGCCACCGAAGTCTAGTCAATTGCTTTGGCCGCTTTCTCAACGAACTTTTTTTGGTGATTTGTTTTCGCAACATAGAAGCGCTGCGCTTTTGATGAAATGTATCGATCACTCTCTCGAGTAGCCGCTCCGGTTTACCGCGATATGAAAATATTATATTACAGCAAGACGTGCTAACCCGCCGTGACGTGCGCCACCTGGGGAATATTTCGGCCTCCGTTGTCTAGTGCAGTGCTTTTCAAAATGTTCCGTTCAACGGCCCACATAGTTTGCAAAAAATAAACCACGCCCCGCTACTCCGAAGATTGTATAAATTGTTGACAATATATAGACTGTTTTTTGGCCAATTGTTGTAACTCATTTTAATGACGAGTGAGCAGGCCTCGGCCAAAATGATGTAAATTATAAAACTAAATTTACCACTTTTTGGAAGGGAAACATCATTTTAAATTGTTTTTAGGTTTAAAATTTCTCTCCAGGCCACTAAATGTAAACCACTATTATATCGACACTCCCTACGTGTAATCCCGTATCTGCAAACATGAAAATTTACAGGAGTGCATTTCGAATATTCACCGTATAATGTTTTCGATAAAAACAGTTTTTACTCTCTCCTGAATAATTTAAATTTTGAGAGTTCAACAATTGGCCAAAACACTGTCGGTATATAATTTTTATGGAACTAAGCACTTTTTTTCGTTATTAAAATAAAGCTTTACAAAGTTAAACGCCACATCAATCAACTGGTTTATTATCACTAGAATCAATCTTGAAATACGTACCATATTACGATGAAAATGACAATTTTAAAGTGATTTTTTATAGATATATAAAGGTTATGTTTTTGTTGAAATTATGGTTACCTCTCTGTTGTGAAATTTTTGCCTTTCTCATGACTCGCAAAGGCGCCCTTGGGAGGCTGTGCAGGAAAATGAGAGGCTTTGAAGTTCGTAAACCTGCCGCCGGAAAACCCCTGCGATGTTTGATGGATTTTTTATTCACCTTTCAACTCTATTTTGATAATAAATATTTTATTAGTAAAAAGTACAATATTAGAGTAAAATATAAAGTATTCAGTTCTACAAAGTGTTATTAATTAGTTGATAGCACACCTAGCTTAAACTCATTTTAAAAATTAAAATTATTGCATTAATAGATATAATCAAGGCAATAATTAACCCGATGAAAACGCTGGACATGTTTACGTGTTCAAGTTTTTATCTCGTATTCCCGGCCAAACTAGAATTAAACACTTATGGATATATGCTTTCAAAAATAGTTCAAACCTTTAGGTAGAGAAATTAGGCAGCAGATCATGAAAATGTCAAGTAGAACACAAGGAAATATATTTTTGAAAATAGCTCTCCATATTCAGTCTTTTGAATTTCAGCTTTGAACGCAGATAAACAGCATTAATCGTCAGCCCTATGTATTACACGCTGTTACACGCTTGCTTGTGTCGTAGATAAAATATTTTCCAGTTTCATTTTCTTCGATTTATTTTAGCGAGAATGCGACAAGTTTAGTTTACTTCTTGATGTATTTGGGATAATTAATATACATATTTCACATTATTCACCATTTTTTACTGTTGAAATTAATCTTTTAGCCATAGTGAGCGTGTTAACAGATTAATTGACTGAAAATAAATTCGTGTAAAAACGGCTTGCGCTGTAAGGATTGATGAATCAAACAAGCATTAATTATTCACATTTACTTAAACCATTGTAAGAAGCTCAATAACTACGCATAATCAATAAAATGTCTTCGCATTTACTTTGACGATTAATTAATTATACTATGCAAGTTGCTTTTCCAAAAACACGTTTTTTTATTACCACGTCCGCTCCCAATGTGGTGCCTCCTAATGGAGGCTTTTTACGAGAACTGCGTGTTACTCAGTAAAGTTGATAGACATTACAAACATCGAACAGAAATCCATAAATCGATCGATGAATGCTTTGCCTAGATAGGTGCATATTTTCAGCAACGAACTCTTGTGTATTGTGAAAGATTATTTTTAATATAAAATCAAAATTTGATAACTTAGTTATTCCACTTGGTTTATCACTAACGTGACGCGTTTCGCCTTTTTGAGAAGCATGTTCAGACTAATCATATCGCAAGGTTATTTATTACTAATTCTAATTCTTACATTAAATATATAGAGTAGGGTAGATTTTATTCCATTCTAGTGGACGTAGGGAGGGGGTAAGACATAAACACTGATAGATTAATTACCATATAACTACTACTTACAACATTGTATATTGTTGTTTTAGATATTTATTTTTTGGATTATATCTTTGTATTTTAATAATATTCGTTGTTCCGTTTTCTATTTTCTAAAATTTAAAAAATGTTTTTACTGTTATTGTTATGTGTACTCTATAAATGCATGGCTCATTGGCGTCAGCTGTAATGCCATGTATTGTAGTTTTTTATTAACAAATAAATAAAATAATAAATGACCAGGAACATCAAGTCGACACTCCCTACGTATAATCCCGTATCTGCGAAAATGTGATTTTACGGAGAGCATTTTGGAGATTCAAAACGCAATTGCAAAGTGACGAATGCATTTGAATTATTGAGATTCTGTACGCTTCCATGTATTTTGTCACTAACGACCCCGGTTTCGCCTTTCGGCATCTTCAGGCATTCGAGCGCACGAATGCCTGAAGATGCCGAAAGGCGAAACCCGGGTCGTTAGTGAAAAAATGCATGGAAGTGTACAAAATCTCAATAATTCAAATTTGATAGTAAAGTTCCATCAAGCATCCTCAGTCAATGTCTTAAATTAAAACGACTGCATTTATATTCTTCAAAAGTGGAACGGTGTTACTATTTTTAATCTAATTTTCCCTGTTGTTTAATGACTACCCATAGAACTGAGTGCGTAGACAAAGAACATGCAAAAGACAGATGACAGACAGTCATAGATGACGGTTTTGAAATTTAAATAATGAATGTCTAAAGTGGCTGTTATTTAGTTTCCATCCTGACGGATTGATTGTTTTTTTGTTTGGATCGGAATTTGCGTGATGTCAGAACTGTGTGTTTTGTTTATATACACCGCGGACGCTTAGGTCATGAGAAAATTTCATACCTACATGGGTATGTAATAATAATAATCAAAGTCTACGCCTACATACCGGTCTGGGATATTATACCTAATATATTTTGTGTATATCATATATTAAGTGTTGACCACTCTGTTACACGACTGAATGCCATTTTTACATTATTAATCTGAAACGATACCAAGTAAATGCCGATTCAATCAATGACTCTCAGAAGACTTGGCCTCATTGAGTGCGGTGTGTAATATCGGCGAAATGTCACTAGGTGGGTTTTGGTTTTTTTTTGAGGGCAACCGCACCGCACCGGTGTTGACGTTGCGTCGATCGGTGACGGCATACAGGTGTGGCGAGTAACGGAATCGAACCCGGGCTGCGATTATTTCGCGTCACCGCTCGCCCGCCTGCATTCCGAGACAACTCGCTTACTTGCTGTTAAGTGTTTACCGAATGCAGATCGGCAACACCCCTTTGTTATCGTACCGACCGGGGACTGCCATACCATACGGATGCATCGATACCGGTGTTTCATATTAAAAACCGGTATAACGAAAATGGATAAAAATATATACATTACCAATTGGGATCGTTTTACTGGAAGCATGCATCAGTACCGCTAATTTGGAGTATATCGCTAGTCTAGTTCAGTGGTTCCCAAAGTGGTTCGTAGCTCACCCCCAGGTGTACTTGTGACCACTGAGGGAGTCTGTGGCAAATTAAAAATAATTTGGGGGTTCGTGGAAAGCGTCTGGGGGCCCGCGAAAGGTTTAATAAAAAAAAATACTTTTTACACATTTTCATTATTATTAAAGTTGTCGGCGTCCGTGGCGCAGTTGGTTTCGTCGCTGGCTACGGTTACGGATGTTTCGGGTTCGATTCCCGGTGCGGACGGTTTTCATAGATTGATCTTTCAATCGATTTATGGATTTCTGTTCGTAGTCTGAGTCCTCCCTCCCACCAATCCCATCCTCACGGGGCGTAACGAGAGCGATTAGCTAACCACTAGTCCTGTCATAGCCCTATCCATCCTTCTATCCCTACTCTCTTCGAAAAAGAAAAGAGAGGTTGAGCAACTGAGTGACAAGCAGTTCTCGTAGAAAAAATTCTGTCAAGATACCTCCATTAGGAGACCATATGCTCCACATTGGGAGCGGACATGGAAAAAAAAAAAAAAAGTTGATAACTAGGACAGGGCTTGTGGTTAGCTAATCGCTCTCGCTACGCCACGTGAGGATCGGATGGTTGGGTTAGGAGGGAGTTTTTTAAGATATCACAAACGCTCAGACTACGAACAGAAATCCATAAATCAATTGAGAGATGAGTTTATGAAAACCATAGCCGTAGTCAACGCCGCTACCTACTGCGCCACGGACGCCTACAATAAACAGCAATAAATAATTTGGTTAGGTGTTGGACTCCTTTGCAAACAGACTCGCACACTCAAATTAATCCATACTAATACAGGTGCAATGTATTGTATTTTCAACAAATGACGAGCGGATATCAATCTTTGAACAAGGATATCACAAATTCTGGTTACAAAAACAGACACCAATTTTATATCCTGCATTATGGGTCACTGTACAGAAGCTGTTGATTGCTTTCTCGTCTTCCCATTTAGTGGAGTTATGAACCTCATCACACTTTAAATATCAAAACGTTGTATTTATATTTTATCTTTACATCACCATTTAAGTACCATTCAAGTCATCAGAATTAAATTTATATTTTTTCTATTATGCAGGTATTTAGAGGTATTTTACTGGTGGCTGATGGTCAGGTTTTTGATTTAACAAGGGGTCTTAATGAGTTTGGGAACCACTGGTCTAGTCGAACTAGACTCGAGTCGTCTTACTAATCAACTGGACGATCGTTAATTAAGGTATCTTAACAGAAGTTTTTGGATGAGAACTCGTGTTCTCAGTTGCTCAACCTCTCTTTTTCGAAGAGGGTAGGGTTAGAAGGGTAGGGCTAGGACAGTACTAGTGCTTAGTTAATCGCTCTCGCTACTCCCGTTTCTTGATAAGTTATGTAAGCACTGACCTGATTTTTGTATTACGATACTATGAGTACCAACATAACAAACATGTAAATGGCGTAAAGCCGAAATAGCTATCAACTACCCGATAAAAAAAAATTGTAGAAATAAATACTTTTTTATTTTATCCTATTGTAATGGAGTTCTACCAAGTAAATGATAATTCAATCAATTAGGTTAGATTAAAAAACTGACCGATTTTTGAATTATAAATATCTGACCGTTTATTACACTATCTGACCATTTATCGATTTAGTTACTGAACACTTTGATTGATTACTGACCAAAAATTTAAATCAGATACTGACTCAATAAATGGAGACCAAAAATAAATATAAAATTAAAATTGATAACATAGTTATTCCACTGGCTGTGTTACTAAATGTAACGAGTTTCGCTTCTTTAAGAACCATCTTCAAACTAAATATAAAGTTAGGCTATTTATTGCTAAGGTAAAACAATGATTCTAATTCTCAACTTAAAAATTTAGGGTGCGACTATTTCCTCCTACTGGACGCAGGGAGGGGGTAAGACACAAACGATAATAGTACTAATACACTCGTCACATTTATTGTTATCATCATGAATTTCAACAAAATTACCGCCGAATCTATCGAAAATAATAAAAAAAATATTTTTGTTGGTAATTTTTCTTTTATCTTTTCAAGAATGGTCATTATTATAATAACTATATATATATGTATACATGTTTCATATTTGAGGGAGCATGACTTAGAAGTAAATCTGAAACATATGTGAAAAGTCATAAATAACAGAGCAATGAGAGTATAGTCTGACGGGATCAAGCCTGCTTGTGAATAATCAGTTGTTCTGACGTTAAAATATTATCTGATTATCTTTTTGTTAATTTTTCTTTCATGTTCAAAATCGGCAGTTAGCAAGTTTCTTTTGTCATTATGTCGAGCAAATCGAGCGTTTTTCGATGAGAACTGCTTGTTACTCATTTGCTCAACCTTCCTTTTTCGAAGACAGCAAGGATGCAAGTGATTCGCTAATCGCTCTTGCTACGTCCCGATTTTAGGATCGGATGGGTGGTAGGGAATCCTAGATGTCCCAGAACATCGTTTCATAAATCGATTGAAAAATCAATTTATTAAACTGTCCTTACTGGGATTCGAGCTCATGGGATCTGTAACAAATACAAACTTACCAAATTTACTACCCAAATTTATTTTTTGAAATAATATATATTAATTTTTTACTGTAAAATTCACGTTATATACCTCTTCGATTCATATACAAATGTTAGTAAAAATAAATAAACAAGCAAATTGATATTTTTTCATGTATTTAATAGTAGACTAATACGGAGTCTTCAGAGCAGAAAGTTTCCCTCACTCTGCCGGCTGCCTCTGTAAAATACGGGAAGCGCAGAATTCTCCAGAGAGGCTAGCAACACTTCGCTGCCTCTGTAACACACCCACAGCCGCCCTCGGCTACAGATCGGACACTTCCGACGCAGAACAATGGAAACTCAAAGTCTCAAGATAGTATTCGTTTATTGCTGCAGATTTAGGCTTAATACAATTTTTACACGGTTTTAAAACAAATATTCAGACACTTTTATAAGACCCAGGGGGTTTCGGGAGACACAAAACACACTCGCTCCTCGAATTTTGAAATATCAGCACCAAAATTTCGAGCAGTGCCCGTTTCCCTAAGCATTGCCCGCTTTTTGTTTACTGCTAACGGTAAACAAACAAATATGACAAATTATTTTTGAACGCCTTAGGAGAGATATTACATATTAAATTTGAATGAATAGGAAGAGTCTGTAGACGGGTTTTGAAGACCCCTGTCCGCCCCGTAAGTACGGGGCGGTGTCAATACATCTATTAATTATTATAATTTTATTCTTGTCAAAATTTGTATAACAAACCAAATGACATATTAATGTGTGCAAAAACGTTTAAATTATGACGCGAATTTGTTGGTTTGGCCTGCTCGGTTTTTTGATTCGGAACATTGATCCGGCAGCCTCCTGTAAATTTGAGAATAGGATCGCAGATTCCGTGCGTTCAGTTTTCCGTCAATCTGAGTGTTGGCGCGCTGGTAGCTCACCGACAGCTGCAGGCTCAGATTTATTGCACTCTAAATACTTATTCGTGAAGTTAACTGCATTGCGATGTGACGTGACTGCAGTTCACACGCTTCGCCCACGTGACCACGCATATTCACACGTGGTGAGAGCTCATCAGATGAGCTATGATTCATCATGAGATCGTTCGTTCATCCGTTCGCTCGTGACGGCTGCCCAGAGCCCAGACGCGATTCGATTCATTAATTACGATGCGAAAACAACTTGATTCTCAGTAAAATTTTACTGAACGACGCCTCTATGAAGAATGTTGCCGATCGCCGTCTTCCAGAGGCGAAGGTGCTGATACTCAATGTTGCAGTTCGTAGTTCGAATCCCCGAGTAATACGAAGTAAACAACAACGCGTTTCAGACGAAACTCTATTTCACTCATTAATTATTATTTTTCGGTCGGGTCCGTGGAGAAGTGGTCAACGTCGGTGGCTTCAGTTACGGATATACTTATACGGTTCATATCCCGTTATGGGCAGTTTCATAGATTGATTTTTCAATCGGCCAATGAAATCCATGGCATTACAGCTGACATCAATGCGCCATGCATTACACAACCATAGTAATAATTATTGAAAACAATAATACTAATAAAAACAATAATGAAAATATTTATTTTTTTTTTAATTATTAAATACGAAAAAACAAGACATTATTAATTTACAAGTAACAAATATTTGGTGAAGAATACACAGAGTTTAGTGCTGAAATCCAGCTCTCTAGGCAGTGCATGGATCATTCGAACGGCTCTTGCAACTGGTGATCGAATGACCAACGCGAAGAACAAGTTTTAAGAATAAAAAATTGCCTGTATATGGTTTCGGTCACGTAGATAATAATTGGGAGCATTTAAGTTGATATTCATGAGAATCTCAGGATTATAAACTCGTCCCCGAAGAAGAAGAGAGAAATGCTTTAGAATCGAAAACGATATTCGTGCTTCAAGATAGTGAAAAGATAGCATTCCTAAAAGAAATTTGGTTGGGTAGTACTCTTTTAGGATTTATGGATTTCTGTTCTTTAGGCGTGGATGTTTGCGAATTCCCTTCCACCCATCCTACCTTGATAACGGGGTGTAGTGAGAGCGATTAACTAACCACTTGTTCTTCCATTGAACCGATCGGCCACGCTGACTTGGTGGCGAATAAGGAAAATTATCAGGCCTTTAAAAAATTGCGGCTTCATACCGAGTAGACCTTGACTCATAGAGGCTTTTCATTTATCTGGAGGGATTGATTTTCTGCATACTTAAATTGACAGACAGTTGCTCCAAAGACATTCCTAATTAAGAGAAAGAAAACTGTAGATACGTTAACGTTTGTTACGCCACTGGATACTGCCGTATAAAATTAACGAATGGGAAAGTAGTGATGGGTGGAGAAGGACAAGATAACCACTTGTTCTATCCTTCTATTCCTACTCTCTTCAAAAAAGAGAGGTTAAGCAACTGAGTTCTTGTAGAAAAACTTCTGCTGAGATGCCTTCATCAAGAGTTCATATTCTCCAAAGTGGGAGCGAACATGGTAAAAAAAACAATTTGTTTGTAGGTATCACTTATTCTACAATTTAAAAGTACATAAGGCAATGTTTCCCATCCGATGGTCCGCTTACTCATACCGGTCCAGCGGAATTTTCTGTCGGTAATATTAAATTGATCCATTGACGTTTCATTTTTTTCTCCATAATCTATATATAAAAACGAGTATTTGTTTGTTTGTTTGTCCTCTATGCGTTCCTTTACCATTCATCCGATTTCGAAAAAACTGTGGTGAGTTGTTGTGCGCACACCCGTAAAGGTTTCTGAAGAAAAAAAAAATCTTAAAATCTTTACGTAATCAAATACGTAAAACTAGCGACATCTCTTAACCAGACGGTAAAACAAAAAATATGGAAATATGGAAACAATAACATATATAAAAAAATTGGCTTACACACTGTTTACTGTCTGTCAGTTCGAGTCTATTCGTGCGCTCGAATGCCTGAAGATGCCGAAAGGCGAAACTCGGGTCGTTAGTGACAAAATACGTGGAAGTGTACAAAATCTCAATAATCAAAATTTGATATTAAAATTCCATCAAGCACCCTCAGTCGATGTCTTAAATTATACTTAAATTATAAAATAACATATATTGTTTGAAAAATATAAATGAATTCTGGCTGAGAAAAATAAATCTGGGCTTCGGGTCTGATTCAAGTAACAAATGTTGAGACTCGGGCTCGGGCCGGGCCGGCTGGGCCTGACGATGACGGACTAGGACCGGGTAATTTAATGAAATTTCAGCTCCTGTACTCCTCTAATCGAAAAACACTTCAATAAACAGAATTAAAACACAAACCCTCTCTTTCTTTGAGCGGCATTGCAACGCATGCCGGGTACTCACTAGTGTAAAATAAAAATTCGTTGGTTTAAATCAGTGGTCCGTGGAAAAAATTTGGTGTTCCCCAAAGTCATTGCAATAACATAATTGGAGTCAAAAATCCATAAACTTATTTGAAACATGCGGCAGCAAATATTACTTTAATTAATTTGTTACAAAGAACTGTTTCATAATAAAAAAAAGTTTGGCGGTCCGTGAGGTCCGAAAATTTGGCGTCCGGTGATCTTTAAATCACTGCTAGAATAGCTCTCCTGTAAAATGACGTTTTTGCAGTTGTTCGCGGTTATGAAGACGATAGGTATACTTCACATTTGGAGTGGGAAGGATTGAAAGAAACAAAATGAATCGTTTCCTGCGGTGGACTCATCCGTGCGCATTTCGCCTGTCCAGAAACTTAGCACGTGTGCTGATGCACTCTCCCGACCCATCGTCGCTATTTCGGGACTAGACATTTACATATTCATCTGCGCATTTATGTATTCAATCATTTTAATTATCATTGCTCCCCGGCCAAACGATGCGAGGCTCTTCGTCTCACGAGTACTTTAATGTCTCCGTTAACGAATATTCGATGTGGACAAGCCAAGTCCCTTGGCTGTTTTGTTGAGAATCTCACCTGTACAGAAGCGAACGGTTCAGGCAAGGTTGCTTGAACTCGGCAGGATCCACTTTCCAGGACAATCTTCAAGAAAAACATCAGTTCCATTGTTCTGTGTTTATTTATATATGCAGTTGGTGGTTTTACACTTCAAAAGAATTTTCATTTACAAATTAAACGACAACGAAGCGATTGGAAAACAAAACTAGACTGGCCGACCGGTTGGGTAAGAGTGAAGTGCTTCACCCCCACCCTTAGCGGACCTAACAGCAGGAATCAACGAAGAGGCGAATGAGAGAGATATTCACATAACACATAATTCGTGTAAAACATAGTAAACATATGTATTCGTTATTTTTTTAGATCGTGCTATTTAAAAACCGTGTAAAAAAGAGTTGAGTGTATATACTGTCGTCGTCTTAACTAGCAAACTTCGTATCTACATTTCAGCAAAGTGTTCAGGAGAGTTTTAAAAATCATTAAATTCAGTTTGAACCAATGTTATTCTACGAATTTATTGAGTTATAAAACTATCCTGACCATTTTGCTGAAATGTGCTAGTTTAAGAGCTTTGCCCGACGATTAAGGTCAATATCAAATTTACTTCGAAAAAAAATTCTCATCGAGTTTCTCTCGTATGATTTTATAATTTTAAAATATTTGGCGCATTGGCTGTTAGCTGTAATCCAGATATTTAAAAAAAAATATCTACAAAAAAATAAAATAAACACTTGTAGCTCTACTCGAACATTTTGCGTCCCCCGCAGAAGCCCATAGTTTGGGTAGCAATGGTTTATAGGACATAAGTTTTACTTTCGATGCTTAAAAAGAGACATAGGTACTCTGACATCATTCTGCTGATCATGTTGGACATCAGCTGATTATTCAAAGACTGTTCCACTGTCTTGATGGGTTTTCCACATGCTGTACGACTTACTAGGTTAAAAAAATGTCAATACACTTTTCGTTACCTAAATATATCTCGGGAAGATACTTTGTGTGTGAATTTTAATGCATCGACGCGTGTACCGTTAGTGACGTTATTTCTCCATCGCTTACTATATTGTTCACCCACGTTAAACATTGTTGTCGGATCCGTGGTGCAGTGGTGAACGTCGTTGGCTTTGTTTACGTATTATGTCTCATGCTCAAATCTCGGTACGGACAGTTTAATATATTGATTTATGGATTTCTGTTCGTAGGCATGGATGTTTGCGATGTATAGAATTCCCTCCAACCTATCTGATTTAGCTAGAGCGATTAACTAACAACTATTACGGTCTTTAGCCGTATGCTTCTATCCCTATTATCTTCGAAAATCACTTTTTTTTTTTTTTACACAATCTTATGATCAGAACCGGTTTCGCTAATCGCGAGCATTTTTAACCGAGTCAGTTGACAGGGATGTGTAATAAGTACAAGACATGACTTATTCCATTTTTATAAATCGTTCGATGAATATCAACAAAAATCCTAGAATTTTAAAAAAAAATTTGAAATATCGACTATGACTTTTCCCTTGTCCGCTCCCAATGTGGAGCATATTGTCTCCTAATGGAGGTATTTTAACAGAATTTTTCTAGAAGAACTGCTTGTTACTCAGTTGCTCAACCTCTTTTTTTTTCCGAAGAGAGTAGGGATAGAAGGATAGGGCTAGGACAGGACTAGTGGTTAGCTAACCGCTCTCGTTACGCTCCGTGAGGACGGGATGGGTGGGAGGGAGGACTCAGACAACGAACAGAAATCCATAAATTGATTGAAAAATCAATCTATGAAAACCGTACGCACCGGGAATTGTAGCCACCAACTTTACCAACTGCGCCACGGACGCCGACATCGACTATGGCTGCTTGGTGAAATTTCAATATAAAATTTGAATCGTTCAAATTTTGTGCGTGTCCATGTATTTCGTCACTCTCGTCTCGTCTTTCGTCATCTTCATAAAATGAAATAATCAAAATTATAAAACTGCTTTTATAATACGTCATTGCACCCTAACAAAACCCACCATTTTAATAGCAGTATGTAAGTATCTGTATGCTGTATTTTTCCAAAACTGCTTTTCAATGATAATTCGTTCTTGGTCTAATGATAATGCGATTATTTTTCCAATTAAGGTTACAAGTTAATACTATCAAATCAGTATTAAAATTAATTCAAATACCAATGTAGTTCCTAGACTTAGAGGTAAAAATTACATATCGCTGTACACCCAAAAGGTTAAATATTTGTTAGATAGATGAAATAGTGCCTACACGGTAATAGAGACGGAACCGAACCCGCGCTTTCCCAGATCTAGAGGCGATCTTCGCTCTCAATACTATCCTTTCTCGTTCAACGTGTTCTACTAGTCGCTAGTGGCGTGTGCTGATTTTACAAATTCCACTCGTCTCTTTTGTACACGTGCATCTGCGTCGATACAGGAACGTTTTTAATTATTTTTTTAAACCATGTCTGCTCTCGATGTTGAGTATATGGCCTTCTAATAGAGGGACTTCAAGAAAAGCTGTTGTCGAAGCGAGAAGGGATGGAAAGACTTCTGCTTGCCACTGCTTTCCAATACGTTAATTCTATACGACAGTATCCAGTGGTGTAAAAAACGTTAAGCGTTTCTGCAATTTTTTTTTCTTAATCGGGAGTGTCTTAGGAGCAACTGCCCAAGACTTAGTAGCGTGCACTTTAGTATGCAGAAAATCAATCTTTCCAGATGAACGGAAAGCTTCTATGAGTTGGGGTCTACTCGATATTTTTCGGTTTAGATTTTTTTTCCATGTTCGCTCCAAACGTGGAGCATATAGCCTCTTAATGGAGGTTTCTCAACAGAAGTTTTCTATGAGGACTGCTTGTTACTCATTTGCTCGACCTATCTTTTTTAGAAGAGAGTAGGGATAGAGGGATAAGGCTAGGACAGGACTAGCTGTTCTCGCTATTCCCCGTTTTTGAGGATCGGATGGGTGGGAGGGAATTTTTTAGACACATCACAAACACTCAGACTACGAACGGAAATCTATAAATCGATTGGAAGATCGATTTATGAAACCGTCCGGACTAAGAATTGAACCCGAGACATCAGTAACCGTAGCCAAAGAAGTTAACAACTGCGCCACGGACGCTGAATTTGCTATTTTTTACAATCGATTTTGTGATTGAGTTGTGCATTTACTTCATAGAATATCATTTAT
Source organism: Himalopsyche phryganea (assembly GCA_022494535.1). NCBI lineage: Eukaryota > Metazoa > Arthropoda > Insecta > Trichoptera > Rhyacophilidae > Himalopsyche > Himalopsyche phryganea. The sequence goes on from JAGVSL010000039.1 coordinate 3,762,552, forward strand.
TTTTTCTTCCACTTTTTTTCGAAGAGAGTAAAGATAGAACGATATAGCTAGGAAATGACTAGTGGTTAGCTAATCGCTCTCGCTACGCCACAAAGATCCACGCATTCGAACAGAAATCGATTGGTAAAATATCAATTTATAAACAGATCCGTAACCGAATCCAATGATGTCGACCACTCGGCTACATGTCCGACGATTTGTTTTACTTAGCTCACGGTTATTTTAAATAAAAGGATTTGCAAATATTACTTTAAAGAAATTTTATGTACTCTTTCATTCTAACATATAGCTGTCTGCTCGGTATATTCGACACGACAGTTATTGCATGAAATTTTATAGATACCGTTGAATCCATGTAAAACTAATGATTAAAGGCAGTGACTTGATATCTTTTCTCTCATTCCATCGTCAGTTAAACTGCTCTAGCATTGATGACGTCATTTAAATAATACACGGTACATTGCGTATATTTTTAATTCGTTATTAAATATATTTAAAAAAAAAAGTCCCGACTTCGGCGCACGCTTCTGATTGCGACCTTGCGACAGTGGTGCCACTAGTCCCGTCTCTCTCCCACGCCGCGCCGCGTACCGTCCGGCCGCACTCTAGCCATCTCGCTCGGAGGGCCGGCGGAAAACCGCACTACGGTCGCGAACCACCTACTTCCACGACTGCACGGTCCACCGCCTCCGGTGTGCCCCTATGGCATACATTAAAAGATCAACAATGCGCTCTCTGCCTCGCGAGAACAGATATTTGCGAGGAATGGTGGAATGGTCTCTGCGGTCTAGTGGTAGAGTAAACTGATCGTGTCAGTATAATATAAAAAGGGTTATAAATAATTGCACTTTGTGTTAGGTGTATTCACTTGGTACACTTGAACTTTTGTTTCGATAGTTTGCACTTTGTATAAGATAGTATTAACTTAGTACACTCAAACTTTGATTTTAATAGTTTTCACTTCGAAACGGATTCTTTTAACAAAGTACCACAGACTAATTTTGATAGCTTGACTTTGAAACGGATTATTTTAATTTTGTATGTTATGGACATTGAAATAAATTATATTAACATATTACATGTCCACTTAGAACCCTGCTTCTTCATAAACACCACTCCTATAATATACTAGTGAATAAATTCTAATGCGTGGAGCAAAGACAATACATGCGGCCTAATATAGATTTGCGACAAGTAAACTAGTCTATGGTGGAAAATCCTATGTTGCAAGTAGTAAAGAATCAGTGACATTTCATTACAGCGTTGTGAAACTATCGATTTCAAAGTGTGAGTATTTATATTGAGTGAAAACTATTTTGTCTATGTGATAATATTTTTTCGTAAGTGCAACATATTTCTTTGTATCTCAACATATATTTTATTATGTGGCATCACTTTATTTTTAGTGAAATAATTTTTTTTTTGTGGAATGTATTTGTTATAAGTGAAAACTATCTTTACGAAAGTGAATATCATCTAAACAAAAGTGCATTTAATTGTAAGCCATATAAAAATGTATGGATTCCATGATCCTAGAGCAGTTATCCCGGAGATCCTAGAGCCGGAGTGAAATGTTAAATGGCGTGTAATCTAAGTACCGGCAAGGCCAATATAACTTGAAGTTTTTTAAATTTAATATCAATTTCTGATTTAGGATATGGGTAGTTTGTGATTGTGTTTTCTCCTCGGGTTGATTGCCTTTCAAAATTTTCATTGAGTATGAGAAAATTTAAAAATAAATCAAAATATCTGGCCCCTTGGCTATAATAGGTGAAATACAATTTATTTTCCCTATTTTTCAAATCATTTGTTGTTTTTTCTCAATTCTCTTCATCTTATCATCATCTTTTTGTCCAACCATCTCTACTCTCAATGTGGATCTTCTTCTTCAATGGCGCTGCAGCTGTCAGCCTCCTTATCCTGAAGTTCCCTTTACATCACCTCAATGTCCTTTTATCGCATCTGTGGCTTTCCCAATAGTGTCTTTTCCATTGGACGTTTTTTGTACCCATTGACCATAAAGATTCCTACTAATGCATCTGAACTGGTTACGAGATTGGGTCAGAGAAAGGTTTGACGGAAGTTAATGCAAGTGTAGGATAGATGACGCTGCAGATTACGAAATGTAATACTCGCCTGTAGCGAAACATATTGACTAAGAATAATTAATTGGCAAATAATATTTTACCGATATTCGTTATTCTGCAGGCGCTGTGTAACAGGTGGACACTCATCAATGTCACGATGACGAAAGTAGGTCGCAGACAGTCAACGTGACAGTATAAATAAACAAACAAGGAACAACTGGATTCATTCTGTATCGACTGCCGAACGTAATTCAATAATCGCCACTGAACAAGCTTCACAGACTTCCGTATCTTTGAACATGACTACAAAAATGGACACATGATAGTGTCAGTTTGGTGATTCGAATCAGAAACCATTGCATCCAAAAGTATTGATCACTCTGCTAAAAGTTAACCAATTAACTTATATCTGGTTCGAAACTATTTTCTAAAATTTTGTATGCAGAGTCGGGTTTGTGGTGCAGTGGCTTCGGTTACGGATATCATGGGCTTGAATCCCGGTACGGACAGTTTCATAAATTAATTTTTAAATAGATTTATGTATTTAGACATATTTGTGATGTCTAAAATTTCTGTTCACCCACCCGATACTAACAACGGGGGGTAGCGAGAGCAATTAGCTAACCGTTTGTCATGTCGTAGCACCATTTTTCTATCCCTACTCTCTTCGAAAAACAGGCAGAGTAGCAGGCAGTTCTTATAGAAAAATTTCTGTTGAAATACCTTTATACGAAGGTCGCTCCATATCTTTCATACGTCCATATCGCTCGACAAATGACTACTAATAGTTAAATAAAAAATAGCGAACAATATCAAGTTGATGAGCGAAACCGGTCCTGATCATTATAAAAATGTCTAAGTAGCACAAAATAATATACACAATTTGTTCATACTACTTCCACATGTTTATAATGATAAAGAACGGTTTCTCTCATTGCGAGCATTATCAACTGATAATAATAAAAACATAACAGGGCTATTTATATAAAATTGTATGATAAAAAATACAAGCTATACGATACAGTTGGTTTAAAAAAAGAAAGCAATCTTATAAATAATAGCCCAGACCGCTCTGTAGACGTTTTATTATTATCATCACATCACATGTACGTATGAAGTTTTCTCATGGCCTAAGCTTGCTAAGAATGCACACACACAGTTCCGATGTACTAGCTATCTTAAAACATGAGTATTTCAATTTCAATTCCGTCATCTATGACGGGTACGGTTATACTAGTATATAATAATTATTATTTTTTTTTTCATTGTAAATTTTAAAAAATTGAAATGCATGGCATTACAGCGGACGCCAATGCATCACAAACATAATAACAGTAACAATAATAATAATAATTATTGAAAACAGCACTACTAATAAAAACAATAATGAATATAAAAACATTTTTTTAAATCAATAAAAAAAAAAAGACATTATTAATTTAAAAGGAAAAAATATTTAGTGAACAATACCCATAGTTTAGTGTTTAGATAGGAGCACTTAGGATACACTTAGGAGCATGTATATAAAGGAATTGAAAAATTTCTTATAAAACTAAATAATTTGTTAATTTTTCCTTATTATAATAGATTTCTATCAAGTAAATGCCAATTCAATCATAAAATTAACCGTAAAAAAAGTCTAACCTAATAACTTTTAAGGTGTTAACTGTCAATTCTTGGTGGAAAGACTTTATATTTTAAAAAATAAAACACAATTCATTTGTACTACTTCCACATATTTATAATGATCAGTACCGGTTTCTCTCGTGATGAGCGAAACCGGTCCTGATCATTATAAATATGTGGAAGTAGTACAAATGACTAGTATTTTATTTTTTTATAATATAACCTAACAAGTAAACTATTTAAAAATTATCACAATAATTTAATTTAAGACATCGACTGAGGGTGCTTGATGGAATTTCAATATTAAATTTGGATTATTGAGATTTTGTACACTTCCATGTATTTTGTCACTAGTCACAGTTCGAGTCCATCCGTGTGCTCGAATGCCTGAAGATGCCGAAAGGCGAAACCCGGGTCGTTAGTGACAAAATACATGGAAGTGTACAAAATCTCAATAAGCCAAATTTGATTATCACAATATTTCACTAAAACTATATTTCACCATTTATACTAAATATGATGTAATATAAAAGATACGTAAATAATATACATTGTAATGCTGTGGTATGTTTTCAGATCCCACATAAATGTTGGGTGTATGTGATAGCAAACCAGTGCATAGTGGCTCTTTTTAGACTGGTTTGTCAGGTAGCTGGCACCCGAGTGCATCTATTTTCTATTTACTAAATATCCACTCCGTCAAAATGCTGGCCTTGTAACACTAAGCTTAATGCCATGTATGGCAATTATTTCACTGCCAGCCGTTTTCGGTTCACTGATTGATGAAGGACTCACCGTATCGTGTACATGAATATTTTGATAAAACAAAAGTGAATGCAAAGTATTAATATAATTAGTGGAATTGTATTATGTCCAAATATCTTTGGCGAAAGCAGACATACAATTTATCTCATTTAACAAAAGAAACTTTTTGGTTTTTTTAAATAATGGAAACAAAATATTTATAAGTTGTTTAATTTTAAAATTCATGAAGCTGACCGCTCTGGGATTCGAATCTGTGAACACCGCAATCGAAGCGAACAACATTAAGCTACTCGACCGGCAAATTGATTTATGAACTTCTCTCTGAAGGCTTGATGTCTAAAATTCCCTCCCACCTATCCGATTCTAAAAACGTAGCCAGCGACAGTGATTAGCTAACCACTAGTACCATCCTAGCTCTATGCTTCTGGCTCTGCTCTCTTTAAAGAAGAGAGTTTTAGCGATTGAGTAACAAGCAGTTTTATTACGAAAACTTCTGTTGAGATACCTCCATTAAGAGTCCATTTGCTCCACGTTGGGTTAAAAATTCGGCCTATATATTATGATCTAGTGGTAAGAAATGTAGCTTAGCGAACACAGAGATCTGTTTTCATATTCTGGCAAGTTCAATATCAAATTTAGATTATTTCAATCTGATACGTATTTGAGCATGGGTGTTTGTGATGTCTTCCTCATTAGCTCTAATTCCAAATATTTGATTTAAAAAAAACGTATGAATTATTTCACTCAATGGAGATTTTTACACTTCATGCAACATGCAAAAATCATGCAACACTTTTCTTCATTATATCAGAATTCGAAGCTTTTTATTACCTCTTAATAAATGTATTTATTATACCAACTGGTTGTGTAACTAGGTGTGACATGTGTCTCGCCTCTTTGAGAAGCATTATCAGATTGTCATTGTTTTTACTGTATAATATTTTAGCAATAATGTTGAATATACTATTGATTCAAAATTATTTCTTATTTTACACACAAGAAATTAGGAGTATGTTTTTGAATTTTGATTTCTCGTTTTGTGTTTTATTTAGCTTATCACAACAAAACCTTTTTACTAGACAATCACACTTTGAAAGCCTGAAGTCCATTATTCATTATTTTCTATAATAAATATATCTATTCTTTTTAATACTTCACATTTGTTGAGTATCATAGTTCATCCTTCAAGCATTTAGGTATATTTTTTCATCTACTCTATATTTCAACAATTTACTTGTTATTCAAGATAGTAGAATTTTTTTATATTCGTATCAAAATTTTATTTAGTGCATTTTCTCACCATATTTTAACAAGCAGGTTTCTGTTTTCGACTGTAACGGTATGTTTCTTCGCTAAGATTTAGTTTCGTAAATTAAACATAGATGTCAGGGCAGTGTCAACAAATGTTAATTTTGAAAAATATAATAAATATTATTTTCCTACAATCAAATACAAAATAATTTTTTATTCTTTGTGGAAAGTCATTATACTTATAATAATATAAACAAAATCTTTTCCATAACCTCATTTGAAAAAAACTACAAACATTTACTATTTACTATTTGTAGCTCTCATGTTTTTTTTATCACCCCCTCCTCACAATCATATTTCGTCGCACAATCTTTAGCCACCTACTCCAACTAAAAGTCCCTTCGTCATTAAATTTCATCAATTATTTTACTACAATTTGTCGATTTTGTGACGTTACATTTTTTTAAAATCTACCCCGCCTTCCCTATTCACACCGTTTAAAATAATCGCGATACCGATATTGAAACTCAGCTAAACCAAAGTTATTTCTTTCATAGATGGAAATTTAATGTTTTAATTATTGAATGTCAACTCCGGAGAAAATTTTTCACGCTGTCGAATATTTTAATCAGTTTTAAAGATTACTCATATTTGTACATGTTTATTTCTTAATCAGATAACTGATTAGTATAAATTAGGCCTGCATTTATTGGGTCAGTAACTAATTCAATTTTTGGTCAGTAAGAAGTAATAAATGGTCAGCATACTTGTGGTCAATGAAATAAACGGTTAGTAACTTATATAAAATGGTTGGATATTTATATAAAACTTTAAGTTTTTTAACCAACCATTATTTATTTGGCAATTATTTACTGACCAAACACGATTTTTAATTGAAGAATTATTGAATTATTTACTGACCATTTATGGTGTAAGTTACTCACCAAATAATTAGTTGCCTATAAATTATTGATTACCTGTCCAAATGAACGCAAGGTTTCTTCAGAAAAATAAAATATATGCAAGGACCCCACAGCAATATATATTATTACTAGTGTAACCGTATCCGTCATAGATGACGGTATTGAAATTGAAATACTGAATGTCTAAAGTAGCTAGTACGTCGGAATTGTGTTTATTGCATAACATTTTATTTTATATAAACAGCGCGAACGCTTAGGTCATGAGAAAATGTCATATCTACATGTGATATGTGATAATAATAAAACGTCTATAGAGCGCTCTGGGCTATTATATATAAGATTATTATGTTTATTTCTTTATAAGAATTTAATATTAAGTCTCATGTGGGTTTTGATTAAAATGTCAGATATAATAATTTTCGTGTAGGTTTATTCGTTTTCGAATTAGAATCACGTAGCTGTCAAAATAATTTCCTAATTATTAAAACAATCACGCGCCTACTCCGTACCAGACTGGCCGCCATTTGCAATCCACAGTTTGTAGTCAAATATAAATATTTGTTAACGATATTATAGGTTATTCACATTAATTTTGTGTGTTTAATACTCTTGCTGATATTGCCTGGACTCGCCGCCCCGCCACTGCGTTGTGTTGATTTTTATTCGGTTGCATCCAGTGACGTAGCAAACGTTAGTCCTTCTACGCACGATTTTGTTTTTACATGTGCAAATTTTTTTTTCCATGTCCGCTCCCAATGTGGAGTATATGGTCTCCTAATGGAGGTATCTCAATAGATTTTTTCTATGAGAACTGTTTGCTACTCATTTGCTCAACCTCTCTATCAAAGAGAGTATGGATATAAGGATAGGGCTAGGACAGGACTAGTGGTTAGCTAATCGCTCTCGCTACGCCCCGTGAGTATAGGATGGGTGGGTGGTGAGGAGGGAGTTTTCGACAACACAAACACTCAGACTACGAACAGAAATCCATAAATCGATTGAAATATCAATTTATGAAAACTGTCCGCACCGGGAATTGAACCCGAGACATCCGTAGCCGTAGCCCACGACGCTACCAACTGCGCCACGGACGCCGACGTGTGCAAAAACTCCACAAATGTGTATTTGCGAAAAAATCATTGAAAATCTTATTATTGAAGAACTATTTTATTGTTTGTGTAAACGTTATCGTTTAGCAATGCGGTCTAAGAAATCGGAATTGTCTAATTTGAATTGTTGAGATTTTGTACATTTCGACCAGGGTTTCGCCTTTCGGCATCTTCAGGCATTCGAGCACACGAATGAACTCGAAATAACACAAATAAACAGTTTATAACAAACAATTATAAACAATATAATTTAAGACATCGACTGAGGGTGCTTGATGGAATTTCAATATCAAATTTGGATTATTGAGATTTTGAACCTTCCTAATTCTCCGTTATTGTATCCTATACGTTGAAACACCTAACAGATGTCACTATATGTGGAATGATTGTATATATTTAGCCTTTCGTCGAATTGCATCCCGTAGAAGCCCACAATGATATTATAATTGTAAAATCACTGGTAATTCTAAAAGTAGTTGGAAAGCGGCAATTCGCCACTCTGTTAATGTGTTGTTTACAAAATAAGGATTGAGGCGATTCTCGAAATTTTAACTCAGGTATCAGTGTGGCTCTCAGACGTATAATATTTTACCTCGTAAATAATATTTGTCGTATTTGTATCTTCTATATAAACGTTAGACACTGTTTACTGTCTGTCAGTTCGAGTCCATTCGTGTGCTCGAATGCCTGAAGATGCCGAAAGGCGAAACCCGGTCGTTAGTGACAAAATACATGGAAGTGTACAAAATCTCAATAATCCAAATTATATACAAAATGAAATACGACAAATCTTATCTCTGAGTCTAAGAAATTAGCGTCCGGACTAGTCACAACATTACGGGTGAAAAGAGGGGGTTTTTTAAATGCAATTCGAAGAACTGCCTAACCAATTTCAACTAATGGGCTCTGTCAGGGTGACCATGGACCGATGTATTAATATGGGAAATTCATTACTTTGATTGTTAATTTATGTTTATTTTTTAAAACTGATAATTGAAATAAATGTCTTTTTAAAACTGATCGTTTTACTTTGAAAGGGTTGTCATCATATCGACTGTGTTCTACCCAATTGATGTTACTCTCAAAAAATACGAAAATGAGCATGATTGGATCTCATTTTAAAGACGACATAGCGAATCTCGAACAAATGGTGTAAATTAGAAAAATAAATTGATCACTTTTTGTTGAAGGGAAACAGCATTTTACATTGGCGTTAGTTGTAAAAATTCTGACCCGACCACTTGATATAAGCCACTATTATATCGACACTCCCCATGTTTAATCCCGTATCTGCAAGCATGAGAATTTACAGGAGTGCGTTTCAATGATTTATAACGCAACTCACTATATAATGTTTTCGATGATAAAAGTTTTTATTATCTTCTGAACAATTCCAATTTTGAAGGTTACATCAATTGGTTAAAACACCGTCGATATCTTGAAAGTGTCAGAGGGCTTAATACTGAATAATTTTTTTTTCGTATTTTTATTTTTATCTTCTACGCTCCAAATGTGAAACATTTACACTCTTAATGGAGCGTATCTTAACAAAAACAAATTCTACGAGAACTGCTTGTTACTCAGTTGCTCAAGCTCTCTTTTTTTCGAAGGGAGTATAGATAGAAGGACAGGGCAAGGACAGAACTAGTCGTTAGCTCAGGCCCGGGCATTTTTTTTTGAGTGGAGGGCCACATTAATAAATCAAAATGGACAGCGGTCCGCAAGTAGAATACTATTTTTAGGTTAACATTAATTATTACCATAAAATATAATAAAAATATTTAAAACATAATATAACATATTTCCTTACAACAAAAAAAAATAATGACCGCATAGTGAGACGCACAAAAATACGTGTCGTGAGGTAGATTTCCCATTACCGGCGTTAGCTTTTTTTAAAGATCGTATGGTTAAGAGGGAATGTAGTAAAAACAGATATAACTTTTAATACAAGTCGATTGAATAACCAAAGCACGAAATTGTCCGTAGAGAAAATAGAACCCGCGGACGCCGCAAATAAATCAGACGAATGCCCAAGTGCTTTGACCACTCAGCAACAGGACCGACAAATATGTGTAGTGATACATGAAGCTTCAGACGTCACGAAATATTATGCTTGTCACTATTCGATATACGACACGAATTATGCATACATTGTGATAATTGTGAAAGCTCTGAAAAGGCAAGTCATGCTGACTAAAGTAGGACAAAGACAGTCTACGGCCGTATATATAAACACAAAAGGAAGGACCGGATTCATTCTGTAATCTCCCGCCGAACATGAATTTATCGCCACTCGCCGAACGGGAAACATCTCCTCTGAACCGCACAATCGTCATCATCATTCGTTCAACATTGGAAACAAATTCCTAAATATGTTAAATAATATATTATAAAAGTAAGGTCGGTACCATAGGCGGCTCAGCCCTGCTCTCGCCGCACCTCCTTCGAAATTATGACCTAGACCCGTGAAACTAATGAATGCACTTTTGGGTGCATGCGAAATAATAATATGCAGGCGTTGAGAGTTATTTTGACATGTTCATTTGCACTTGAGCAGAAATCATTTCCGTATTATGTGAGTTTTTTTGTCAACACTCCCACGTGCACTCGATTCTTTAACTGGTTTGCCAGACATGGCGGAGCAAGCAACGGTCCGCGTTCTTATAACAGCACTAATTAATTGTTGATGTTCTCCTCTCAATGGATGTCCCACTGTGCGGATCCGGTCGCATATGGATATGCACCCTGCCAGTGGCACTGTTTTGCGTAGTGCCGCGCCTAGGGTGTCATATAAACATATAAATAAATATATATATATATTCACATTTGTAACTTTACACCATCATCAACATCGGATTTCTCCTAGGGCTTAGGATCGACTAACTCGCGTGCAACGGCTGTTAACGCGAAACCCTTCTCCACATCAGCCCTCAGTTGATCAACTTATTAAATACTGACAGAACGCATTGAGTCAGATTTTGATGTCAAAATGTATGCAATTTAACACTCTACGTGTTGGTAGAATGCATGAAGTCAAAGGATATAATGTCTTTTAAAAAGAACTGTATTAAGTCACGTTGTTATTTTGATTGATTCTGGCAAAAAGCATGATTTCACTATAACTCATTGATACCACATTTGATGATTTTTTTGCCATAAATTATTCTTTATATTGTACTTGGAAGCGGGAGTTCCCTTGATATATCGAATTAAACCCTTACAGCGCTAGTCGTTTTCGCGCAATTTATTTTCAGTCAATTGATCTATTAAAACGCTCATGATGGATAAAAATACATAAATTTTAAGAATAAAAAATATTTATTATTAATTAAAATTATAATTAAAATTATTATTATTAGAGTTAAATAAAATATATATTGGTTGTCCCAAATACATCACAAATGGTACCTCACCAAGGCACAGGGTAACCATATACTGTGCTTTGAAAACAGGTGTTTGCGGCGAATACTAGGGGTACGGTGGTTTGATTTTGTTAGGAACTAGGAGGTAAGAGAGCAGACGGATCAGCCTCTTATTACGTCCAAAATAAAAAACGACGATGGTCCTGGCTTGGACACGTGCTGCGGATGCTCCAGGGGAGCCTGAATCCTGCCTGTCTCTTCTACCAACCAGATGGATTCCGTCGCCCTGGAAGGCCGCTGATGACCATCCATAGGATGTATTCGGCGGAGCTACAGGACGCTGGGATGACCTGGGAGGAAGCGAAGAGACTGGCGGGCGACAGACAAACTTGGAGGAACCGCGTGATGGCCATATGCTCCGAATAGGGAGCGGATATGGTTTAAAAAAAATACATCAAGAAGTAAACTAAACTCGTCGCATAACTAAAGTAAATTGAAGGAAATGAAGAAGCTGAAAAATATTTAATCTTCGACTTTGCAAGCAAAATGGCTGCGGCCAGTCTACATATACACCGCCAAAACGCACACGCAAGCGCGTAGCCGCAATAGTATGTGTAATACATAGGACTGACGATTAATGCTGTGTATCGGCAGTTGAAAGCTGAAATTCGAATGATTAAATATCGAGAGTTCTTTTCAAAAATATATTTTCTTGTGTTCTACTTGACGTATTTATGATCTGTTGCCTAATTTCTCTACCTAAAGGTTCGAACTATCTTTGAAAGCATATATCCAATAGTGTATGTTTCCTTCTAGTTTGACTGGAAATACGAGATAAAATCTTGGACATGTAAACATGTCCAGCGTATTCATCGGGTTAATATCTAATAAATTCGGCAGCCCTGATTTGGTACGTCTGCCCGCGCCGTACGTAATCTCCCACCTTTGCCCAGTTCCCAGTCCACACCTGGCGAAAGGAGATACTTGCGCGCATTTCGCTACTGAGGTATTTTGTAAAATTACATGGCCTTACCACCCAATTCATTCATTATGGCTTTTGATTTATGCCAGAAGTATAAGTGTAGCGTCCACCTCACTTTACGAAAGTATCGAAAACACTCCAGCTAATCGGTCATTTGACGTTTACTGTGATTTAAAATGATCAAACTTAAAAACGAATTTTTTATATGTCAATTAATTACCTTTGCAATTAAACAAAGGACGTACAAACGATCAAGGGAATTAAAAACAAAAAAAAACATATCTTATTAAATATATTTTTTCCCTGTCCGCTCCCAAAATGTGGAGAATTTCGTGTTCTAATAGAGGCATCTCAACAAGTTTTGCAAAAAACCCGCGAATTTTGAAATGTCGGGATAAACCCCGGAAAATAAGGAATAAACTATTAAATATGATATTTTTCATTGTTTTTTCAACATATTGAGTCCAGGTGCACATATACATTATGTGTTTGACACCTAAAATTAAATTCATACATAAAACAGGAACGTTTCCGTAAATATTTTGTGTTTGCTACTAGTATTTATACGTAGATGTCATACGTAATCCGATATTGAATAAACTTTCCTGCTTCCATCCATAGAGAACTATACTTCCATCTAAGTGCATCACCAAACTAATAAGTCGCCATAACCTAAACTGGGGACACAATAAGTTTTACCGAATGCTAAAAATGATATTCAGTTATCATTAATACTATAATTGTTTTTTACCAATTTTCCATGCGAGTTTATTCCCGGCCTCGCATCACTAATTTCAACAGACGTTTTTTCTATGTGAAAAGCTTGTTACTCACTTGACCAACCTCTCTTTTTCGATGTGAGTAGGTATAGAACGATAGGACTAAGACAGGCGTAGTGATTAGCTAATCCCTCTAGCTACACCTCGTTTGTAGGGTTGCATCTGCTCTTCTATGGGACAGGTAAATATCTTTAAAGTTATTATACATTGTGTTACATAGTTGTTAATCAAATCTTTAGCAGCCTCAAACGCCCACGCTCTGAGAACAATATTCATCGGGAAGTGTGCTATGGTACGTATATAATTTATTCACAGGTGCCCAACCTCGTTTTTGCATCAGCTGTTATTATATGTCGGTGCAAGAGACAGTGGAGCCTTACAATTATTATATGTGTACTCAAACTTATGTCGAATGTCTCAAACTGTAAACACTGAAATAACGCGCGTGCCCGGCCGCGCAGCAGTTCTTGAACCCGCGCGCACCTTTCTCGGATAGGCGCCCAAATTGTTGGACTTCATCTATTACTTCGGATTATTATCATAGTTCATCTAAAGCAGTGTTTCTCAAAGTAGTTTCTACGGACCCTGAGACCGCTGAGGGGGTCTGTGGCAAATTAACAATAATTCGGGGGTGCGTGGACAACGTCGAGGCGTCCGCAAAAGTTTAATATATAAAAAAAATTGTGACACATTTTCACTATTATCACAGTTGAAATAAATAAATTGGTTACGATTTGTTCGGTGTTCGATCCTTTTGCAAGCAGACCCACAAACTCGGATGTATCCATACTAATACGGGAGCAATTTATTGAATGATTCACAAATGAACAGCGGAAACCAATGGTTGTACAAGGATACCACAAATTCAAAAAAAAACAAATACCAATTTTATATCCTCCATTATGGGTCACTGTACCAAGGCTGTTGATTGCTTTGCCGTCTTCCGATTTAGTAGAACGTGGATTTAGTGCAGTTCTGAACCGCGTCATACTTTAAATAACAATATGTTTTATTTATATTATTTTCTATTATGCAGTGACGTAGAGTTATTTTACTTGGTGGGTTCATGTAAAAAGACCGAATCGAAGAGAGGCGAATGTTTGATTATCAACGTCCGGGAGGTCTGGGATCTCAAGCAAACACCATTTCAAATACAGTTCATCTCTTATTTAATTTTCACGAAGATGCAGTGGTTTATTTGACACACATAAAATTGAGTCTACATTTACATTTACTTAACATATCAATTTACCTTTAAGTTATAATGCAATTGACACAACAAACGCGTTTAAATTTAAATTAAGTCCAGTTTCAAAACAAACAAAAACAATTTATAATTACTTGCGACTCCGGCCTGCTCTTTAGCCGAAGACCTCCGAAAACCGACTACCCGCCAAAATAAAAATTACACTTCAACCACTGCAGGTTCCTCCCCTTGTTGTCAATAATAGACCCGTCCGCTGGACGCTTTCTAATTTTTAGCCTTAGCCCTAAGGCAACCCATTGCTTTTAACGACAATAACTCGGTTTGACTACCAAGCATCGTTGCCATTAAAGCGGTGCGCTGTCAGTTTTGGACCCTAATAAAACAAACTTAACAAACAAAACCAGGGTGTGTCATATAGTCAGATTTGTGCTTCAAGAAAGGGTCCATTGGCATAATAAGTTTGGGAACCATTGATCTAAAGTTATTCATAGGGTGGGTATAGACTAAGTCTTTATATCCCTTTCCCGTACGTAAGTCAGCTAAGTAATGCTGTCTAAAGATTCTGTCCGCTAAAGGCTTTGTCTGAGGAAAACACTTACGAGAATGATTGTCTAGGTAATATCTACGGCGTTTTGGCCAATTGGTGTAACTCTCAAAATTGAAATTGTTCAGGAGAGAGTAAAAACTGTTTTTTATCGAAAACGTTATATGGTGAGATGCGTTATGAATCTTTGAAATGCACTCCTATAAATTATCATATTTGCTGTTACGGAATTATGCGTAGAGAGTGTAGATATAATATTGTCTTACATCAAATGGACGGTTCAGAATTTTCAAACCTAAAATCAATATAAAACGATGTTTCCCTTCCAAAAAGTGGTCAATTTATTTTTCTAATTTACATCATTTGGCCGAGTCCTGCTCTGTCGTCTTTAAATTGAGATCCAATCATTAACTCATTTGCGTATTTTTTGAGAATTACATCAATTGGCAAAACACAGTCGATATAGTGATTGGTAGAAACGGTTTTTATTTCGGGTATATGTCAGCCTTGAGAGTTTCAGCCATAATCAACCGAAACGTAACCCAGACAGACATACACCCTTTAAACTTTTGTTTTTAATTTTTATCGTTTTATATAGATTATTAAAATATTTATACAGTTGTTTTAGCAATGTCCAGTCACAATGTGTAGTATATGGATCCCCTAAGGGAGCTCTTATTTGTGATATGTCTTCAAATTTTTTTGTGAATCGCCGGCACATTGAAGTTTAAACATAGGAGACAATATATCATATTGGAGGTTTGGTGTTTCGAAAATAACTTTAAAACAAAAAGTGATAGCACAATGTAAGTTTTAGTCGAAGATGCAGAAATAATCGTAGATTATTTTTGCATCAAAAACTAATTTTCGAAAAATTTGCATACTAGAAAGTTGCATATTTTGTACAACGACGATATGAGATAAATATTGTAAATCTCTGGAAATTATCTAATGTCATATTTGTATATTGCATAGTTTACGTGCGGATTCGAATTCTGGACTGAAACACAGTAGGTCATAATGTATGTCACTACACAATATGTCGAGGTTATACTGACAAAACGGATTAAATCAGTTTTTGATGATCTTCTGTTTTAAATGTCAAAGTGTAATAAATTTAACCCACTTCGTACTGGTAGAACCATTATGCCATGTTGTTATTTTATTATTCTAGCAAAAAGGCATCGTATAACTATAACGATTTATTTGCCAAAAAAATTAAAATCTTTTTAAAAAAATCAACGATTGTACTTGAGAGAAAGTACTTTAAAAATAAATAGTTCTTTAAATGCGACTATTTCAGAACTCGTTTTTATGACTTGCTTTGTGCTAGTATAACCTCGATATTGTATACTAAAATTGATTTACTTGGGTTCCTATACTGTAAGTAATAATCATATTTTTGTGAATCGAAATTTAAAAATAATAAAATATTTTTATTGTAAAACCATTCTTTTGTTTTCGTAGCATTTAAATATTAGCCGATTATTTCCTAGTGACAGATTCAAAATTATTTACGTACGTGATTTATATTAAATTTTTAGTGAGAAATGTTTGTAATACTATGGCAAAATATTAAAAAAATCGTATGCTCAGGGGAGAATCTGGAGTGTGATAGTGCCCAAGAAGTATTAATCTGTTCACAGGTGATTTTATACATGATAAATTTAATATAGTTGATTTTTGATGGTAAGACATTATACGATGCAATAGGATTACATTACAACATTTTACTAGTTAGTTGATAACTGTTTCGAGATATATTCAGACAATAATCTCCTTAATGACGAAACGATCATTAATTCATCACTCTTAAACTATTGTAAGAAGGTCACGTAATTACACTAATCAATAAAATTTCAATGCATTTACTTTAACGATTAATTAATCATAATATATTATATATAATTTAATTTAAGATATACGTTGAAACACCTAACAGATGTCACTAAATGTGGAATGATTTTATATATTTACCCATTCGTCGAATTACATCCCGTCAAAACCCACAATACTATTATAATTGTAAAATCACTGGTATTTCTAAAAGAAGTTGAAAAGCGGCAATTCGCCACTCTGTTAATATGGTGTTTACAAAATAAGGATTAGGGCGATTTCCGAAATTTTAACTCAGGTATCAGTGTGGCTCTCAGACGTATAATATCTTACCTCGTAAATAATATTTGACGCATTTGTATCTTCTATATAAACGTTAGACACTGTTTACTGTCTCTCAGTTCGAGTCCATTCGTGTGCTCGAATGCATGAAGATGCCGAAAGGCGAAACCCGGGTCGTTAGTGACAAAATACATGGAAGTGTACAAAATCTCAATAATCCAAATTACATATTATATACATATTTTAATTTTAAATGAAAGTTATGATGTTGTAAAAAGTGAGATGACACAATATTGTCTATATCTTCTAAAACAGTTTATTTAGCTAAACTAAAATATGTTTAAGCATAGTTCTGACGATGGCGTGACGTCAAAATTACTATCAACGTATTTTTTATTCATTTAGAAGAGAAGATCTGTAGATAAGGTAAACGTATCAGTAATTGACCGCTTAAGAGAAAAATTCAACAAAAATAACGATTAACGTTTAACATTAGACCCAATGATGACAAAGCAAGTGTATTCATAACGGATCAAATTTCTTAATATGATAAGATAAGAATTAGAAAAGGGTCTGTTACAAAAAAATTGTTGATTGTTAAAAATTGAAAAAAGATGTTTCAGTTGTTGACCATATCTAATCAGAGGGTTTCATGACGACCTTTCATCGGAGCTTCCTGTAAGACCACTCTTGGTTGAATCATGTAGCACAGTTCTCCTCAACCTTTTTTCATCCACGGCACACCTAATGACGCCTTAGAATTTTGCGGCACACCACAAACAAAAATATAAATAAATTTCATTCTCATATTAATAATTTAAATTAAAAATAACCAGTATTTTTGTGTAACACAGTATAGATAAATATTTGAATCCAATTTTCTCATACTCCAAAAATTGAAGACTCTTGATTTTATGTTTGTTGTTTTAATAAATTCGTTCATTATTTTTAATAATTCATACGGCAAGTTAACCATTAATACTTCCCAATGTATACACCAATGTGTAATTTCTAGTGCAAGATTTTTTTTGTTTTCAACTCAAGACAAACCCTGTTTTATACCCCATCGCAACATTCGTGCAAACACTCATAATACAATAATTCCATAACCTTTGAAAACATCGTTTTTTGCTCGGAAAATGTTCTCACCGGTAGTCCAATCTGGAAACTTTTCGCGAAACAGATATCTAGCAACCAAATAGCTTTATATCTCTTCAATATGAACATTTTCTATTTTTTCTTATTTTGGACGGATTGCACCGTGGCACACCTAGCATCGTTTTGCGGCGCATCAGTGTGCCGCGGCACACCGGTTGCTTAGCATTGATCCCAGAATTACGAAATCCTAGAATGACGGTGTTGACTAATTGATCGGGATCCCGGGATTGGAAACTCTGGTAGTACTAGGAAGCTGGCGTTATAACCGAACGCTTCTACCGTTCGTCCACGTAGCCAAATAAAAATTATTACGAACCAAATGACAGAAATTAAATAATTACCGGTTCGGCAGGGACCGCTTTTTGAATGTTTTTTTTCCGTGCTATTATCATGGGTACACGTATTAATTATTTTTAATTTAATTTTATGCAAACTATGTGCATTATAAAAACCAGAACGTGTTACGCACTCGTACCGGTTGGGTATGGTGAAAAAAATATCTCCTTTTTACAAACAAATATTTTTTATTTGAACGTATGTAGTATGGACTGTATATTGCGCAGATTTGATCATACTTAGTCTGAGGTCTGCACGGGCGGATAAAGACAATTATTCAGATTCGGGCTCAGGCCGGGCCCAGGTAAGGAATTCAAATTAAAAAAAAATATTTCGTACTATGTTCGGGTCATGATTTAGCCATAAGACAATAGCATTTCTAACATAAATAATTTATTTCATATCTGCTATGAATATCGTCGGAAATACGGAAACATTGACATGTATTGTTTTAAAAGTGTAAATGAATTACTATATTTTAAAAAAAAATCGGGCTTTTTTCGGGCTGAGAAAAACAAATCTGGGCTTCGGGTCGGGTTCGAGTAACAAGTGTGATATTGGGACTCGGTAATTTTATGTTTCAGCCCGTGCAGACGTCTAATAGCTAGCTTGTCGGTTGGCTTTGATCACTTCGCTCCAATATAACTCAAGTTTGGTTTCAAACAAAATTATTGTTTGTATAACCCAGAAGCCCCCCACAGCTGTGATTAATATTGTGTTTTATGGGATTGTTTATCGATTCTTGGCGCTGATGGATGCAATCTAACTTTGAGTATGTTTGCATTCGTCGCGCAGTCGGTGCAGCACTGCAACAACTCAATAATTACCTTTTTGAAAATTGTATTTTTTTTCAAATTTGAATTGTTGAGATTTTGTACATTTCCATGTACACCCGAATGAAGTGGAATTGTCAGTTAGTAAATACTCAATATCGTTATATCACTATAGTTTAGGAACTAAATATGTACGTTGATAGTTTACTGAAACTGTCAGCTCGAGTTCATTCTGAAAATGCCGAAAGGCGTCTTCCCCAGTCGTTAATGACGAAATACATGGAAATGTACAAAATCTCAATAATTCAAATTTGTTATTCCATCAAGCACCCTCAGTCGTCATAACTGGCGGTATTGAAATTGAAATACTGAATGTCTAAAGTACAGTGTACATTTTTTTATACCGCGAACGCTTAGTTCATGTAAAAATTTCATACCTACATGTGATATGTGATAATAATACAACGTCTACAGAGCGGTCTGGGTTATTATATTTAAGATTGCGTAATAAACTTTAAGCAGAGATGCTGAAATAAATTACATATTTAATCCAATATCTTCTTTCTGTTTCTCCGCTTATCGGCACAACTCCGTGTCCGTCGACGATTCTTCGACACTCGCTCGTGCACACCGCTGCTCTGAGTGCCATCGGGAAGAAGAGATCCGTGGCGTCTTTCATCTGGTCATTTTAGCGAGTCGGCATCCTTACACGTCTCCCTTTTGCTTTCGTCTTTCCTGTGACGACGAGCTTCGTCTTAGGTGGACGAAGTCTTTGCGAGCGTGAGGCGGCGCGGCGTATCTCGAAAATATCAATCTTTTCTCCGTCAATGGGATTGTCCTACGTGAGAGATGACGAAGAGACGAGGCACCGCTTCGATCAGTCGGTTTGATACTTTCACGTTAAGCCAGCGCGACGGTGTATTTTGCATTAGCTCGCGCGATTGCCGTTTCGCCGGTGCTCGTCATATATCGATTCAAATCGCACCGATATCGCCGCGCACTGACTTCGTCCAGGGAAGACACGGTGTTGAGGTTGAGATAAACTCAAAAATGAATGAAAATATACGATTATTATCAAAAATTTGCAGTTGTGTCAGTGTTTCGTTCGTAGAACGGTCGAACAGTGTAACCCGCTAAAGTTTTTGGGGCCAGCTTTCCTCGGCTGCGTTAAAAAGTAAATATTTACTTTGTGTAACTTTCTCAGCCGCGGGCCCGCCTCTATGCCACTTCAATCTCGCTGTATCACAATATCACATCACGTCTAAAACCACCTTCCATTTCATAACACACCAGCAACAACAACTGCATAATAATATTTTTTTCAATTTTTTTTTCCAACGCTTTGCCGCTATCATTTTTGACACTTCCTGCTCTGGCGAAATGTAACGCTGCATTTCGTTTTCGTCTACGCGAGTGTAGTTTACTTCGTGAAGTTTAATTTGCGTTTCATTCGTGGAATGTCCGAATGAAATTGGGGGAACTTACAGCTCCGTCTGTAGTAGGGCTTCCAATCCTCCGCACTCCCGGGATTGTCTAAATATAAATACCGGTATTACGGTATTCACTGGAAATGTTAAAGAATAATTGATAATATTTTTTTTTGATTAACTACAAAGTGTACCCCGGTTTGTCTACTTACATACTTTTTTATAAACCACATATTTATTGATTGAATTGGCATTTACTTGGTAGAACTCCATTATATTAGGATAAAATATCAACGTATTTAGTTTGAAATTTTTTAATTTGGTAGCTATTTCGGCTTAACGTCATCGTCAGAACTATACTTAGCATAGTTTTTCATGACACTGCAGATTTACGAAACGTTATACTAGAGGAAGAGTTTTGTTTTGTGTCAGAGTATTATGTCGCGTCAGCAATTTAGACGAAGCAAAATTGACAAATAATAATTATCAATCAAACTTTATTAATATCATAAAATTTATAATAATTAAAAAGAAAAGTTTCTACAAACATGAGATTTATAAAATGCGATATTTGGAAAACACGAATATGACAACTAATGTGGAATACAGATAGCGAATAGGACACGAGTGAAGAATAAAGAAAAGGACCATTATTCTGTCGCCACTGGTCGAACTGGACACATCTTCTCTGAACAGTATATTCGTCATCATCATCATTCCATACCTACTGTTTAATGGCTTCACGCATTCTGCATTGGAAATATATTCCTAAACATAGATAAATCGATCAATTTATGAAATTGTCCATACTGGTTCGAGTCAGTGGAAGACCTATGTCAAGTCAGTGAACGCTGCAACCGAAGCCATCAACGTTGACCACTTGGCTATAGGTCTGGCAAAAAGCAAGGGATAGGACGGAAAAAAATAGAACTGTCACAAACCGGTGTGCCAATAACGATTAAATTCACCCAACCGACGGCACACCAAGCCTTTTTAGCGATCAAATTTAATTCATAAGAAAAGCTCTGCAAGAAACTTCACGCTGCAAACCGTTGAATATTGTCTACCGCGTCTGTGGCAACACTATACAATATTCTAAAATCGTTTACGATGCAAGCCACTCACCCAAGCTGTTTCTTTGGCTCATTTCAAATACTTTTATTAATGCATTTTTTATTATTGACAGATTTTATCGCATCTGGTAACACCGGAGATAAGATGCAGTGAAACCTCGATGTGTAATATTTTTATATGTTTAAATTTATAAAAATAATTTTCAACTTTCCACAGTAGATGAGTCGATAAATTTCATACGCGCCTAAGTCACACTAACATAATTTTGAATAACAATCAGTTTTAGTTTATAACGATTTTTCTTGACGTAATATAAAAATAAATCACTTTTAAGGTGTTCACTGTCAATTCTTGGTGGAAAGACATTAGATTTTAAAAAATAAAACACAATTCACTTGTACTACTTCCACATGTTTTTAATGATCAGGACCGGTTTCGCTCATCGCGAGTGTTTAGTTGATAATGCTCGTGATGAGCGAAACCGGTCCTGATCATTAAAAAGATGTGAAAGTAGTACAGGTGAATTGTGTTTTATTTTTTAAAATAAAAATAAATGTTTAAATATCGCAGAAAGTGTCTTACCCACTGCAAAAAGACACGAATCACTGTGAAAAAAGTTCTGATTTCTTTTTACAGTATATTTAAGTATTGTAAAAAAAATCAGAACTTTTTTTCACAGTGATTCGTGTCCTGTTGCAGTGAGTAAGACACTTTCTGCGATATTTTAACATTTATTTTTACAATAAAACAGCAAATTTTTGAGTTACAGCAGACTCTCCGATAACATGGTTGATAGAAGGCGAGCTGTCTGGTAGCGGGCTATCGGGGCTAACATACTCATTCAAAATTAGAGAATACGCATGCGGCGCAGGTGTATTCTACCGTGTAATCAAGAAGCAGTCGCAAATTTTAATGAAAATCGAGCTGTCGGCGATCGTGTTATCGGGGAGTCTACTTTTGTAAGAAACTTCAATGTTCAACCTAACGTTTCAGCAAAAAAAATAGACTTTGATTTGATTTTTCCGAGTTCAAAATATTTCCCTGCTTACATAGAATCGATTGCCAAAGGAAATCTTTATGAAAAAGTTCATATTGGACTTAGTTGCGTATGTTATTTATCGACTGAGATATAAGAAACGCGTAAAAAATACAAAAATTAACCTAAGATGTTTTTTTCTTTTTTGTTCCAGGTGAGTTTCGTAAATGTCCCAGCCTATATTAATGATGTTTATTAGCGGGTAAGTCTCCTATATTGTACTGCTAATGTATGAATTATCGAATTAAATCTCGTCTGCATGTATAAAAATATGATATAAATGTTCTGTTCCGTCATCCATGGATCTTATTGATACTGTTAAAATTGATATGTCCGTTTCCGGGTCCGTGGAGCAGTGGTCAACGTCGTTCGCTTCGATTACGGATTTCTCGGGCTCAAGTCTCGGTACTGACAGTTGCATAAATTGATTTTTCAATTGATTTACAAAATTATTCGTACCAGGAATTGAACCCCATACATCCGTAAGGGTAGCCAACGACGTCGACCACTGCGCCACTGACCCGACAATTACTAATTCTGTGTGTGAAAGGAAAGGGCAGTTAAGTCTTAACAAATGTTGAATATGCCGCAATAATTATAATCAATGGTGCTGAATCAGTAAAATTCACGTTTAGTCATAACATTTTTCATTAAATTTCATACAAATGCAAATCTTGTTTTGGCTCTCATAAAAAGTACCAATTTTAGAACTAACGCCCTTTTGTTTTCGCACACAGAATTTAAAAATAAATCACTTTTAAGGTGCTAAATGTCAATTCTTGGCGTAAAGTGTCATATTTTAAAAATAAAGCACGATTTTATTTGTACTACTTCCACATTTTTATAATATTCAAGACCGGTTTCGCTCACCATTATAAATATCGCATTATCAACTGATGAACATTATCAAGTAGTACAAAACAAATTGTATTCTGATTTAAAAAAAAATTCTGATTTAAACTCGTTCGTGGATTCTTTCTCCTTTAAATTCATTGGTTCCTTCCGTCAAATGCAACTGATTGACAATATTCTGCATTTTCCTTACGAGCGCCAATCCGCAGTTTTACTGTCGCAGCCACATCTTCTGCCCACCATCAACTGTTTCTTTGCGAGAACGAGCGACACCTTCGTGAAAACGGTGTTTGCTTCAGTTCGCGACGAGAATCCAGGGTGCCCGGTCGCCCGCGTCCGCCTATTCGTTTGCGCCGCACGAGTTTGCCTACGCCAATAACATTGAAATAGTGAAGTGATTATGTTTTGTTTACTTTTTTTGTTTCTTCTTCAATTCAAAATTTACTCAGCGATAACGACGCGGCTTGCATAATAAGGCGATAAGGATTTCGCTCTACGGATGGCTTAATTATTGTTTTTGGGTTTTTCGATGCCGTATTGCGGATGTGAAAATAGTGTGTTTTTTTCTCGAGAGTGATTTTGTTTTTAATAATAGTGCGCTTATCTAAGTTTTTTTTTAAATATAACTGGGGCTTCATCCTACAAGGGCCTATGTCATATTTATCAATTGTTCAATATCGATGGTATTAAGGCCAATTGATGAATAAATGATTGGACCTCATTTTAAAGACGACAGAGGAGGTATCGGACAAATGATTTTTGGAAGGGACCACTTTTTGGAAGGGAAACATCATTTTAAATTGGTTTTAGGATCAAAAATTCTGACCCATCCACTTTGGATGTAAGCCACTATTATATCGACAATCCCTTCGTATAATCCCGTATCTGCAAACGTAAGAATTTACAAGAGAGCATTTCAAAGATTTATAACGTAACTCACTATATAATGTTTTCGATAAAAACAGTTTTTACTCTATGCTGGACAATTTCAATTTTGAGGTTTACATCAATTAGCCAAAACACGATGTCATTTTTACTTTTATTGAAATACGACATATTGCAGTATTTACAGCGATACAACGAATGTCTCTTTAACAAGACTTGTCGGCTGATGATGATAATAACGATACCGTCTGTGGAACTAAAAAGAAAACGTCGCACAGCCAACAGGTGTGCTCAAGCTGGTAATAATTTGTTATTATTTAATAACAGTTTGAGTGCAATTTACGAGCGATTAATTTTAATACGCCGGCGTTACGAGAAGCTCCCTGTCGTGACGCGTTTCCGAATTACTGTGAGAACGCACATCGCTCGCTTTTCCCCGTATAACTTTCCATTTCTCTCGGTTACGTACGCTGTTTAAAATTTATAAAAAATACGCAAAACGTAACTTGTTTTTTCTACTAAAAAAAATATTTTGTTACCATGTGCTCTCCCAATGTGAAGCGTATGGACTTCTAATCGAGGTATCTCAACAGAAGTTTCTCTACTCAGTTGCTCATGCTTGTAATCCCAACCCTCAAACGCTAAGCCTCTACTCGGCTTCGAAGCCGTGATCCGAGCCCAGTCTATTTAGGTAAAAACGCGTCCTTTTTGTTTGCAAGGGACCCACCGTATAAAACGAGAAAGGGAACAAAAGTACCCCCTAGAACATTATAGTGCGGCCACCTATTGGAATCATAGCACATGACAAAGTTTTGGAAAAACTGTATACTCGGTTTCGAGAATAGATGCTTGCGTCTGATACTGGGGGCGAAGTGGTTTGACTTCGTGACGAACTCGGAGAATAGGGAACGGTCCGGGCAACGCTCTGTCACATCGGCGGTCATGGAAAGACTTTGAAACTGGTTGGGTCACGTGCTGCGGATGCCTCGGAGAGCCTCAGTCCTGCTTGCCTCTTCTTTCGATCTGTGGGATTCCGGCATCCTGGAAGACCATCGGGTGCTATCCATAGGATGTTCTCGGCGAAGCTGAGGGACGCTAGCGTGTCATGGGAGGAAGCAAAGCGATTAGAGGGTGAGAGGGCTTCACATATGGAGCGAATATGGTCGGAGAAGATCTACGGCATATAGGATCGTCCATTTAGCAGATGCCACGACCGTAACTGTTACAGATGAACAATCACGTAATACCTATAAAAGCGAAGAATAAAACTGACTGAAAAATACCGAGAATTCGCAATATCTAATGGACAAATAATCGCCGGAGGCCTTCGTTTATCAGCATATTGACAGCTCCAATGCTGTAACAAGCAGCAAAGGCCGCGGCATGGTACGTAATAACGATTCAAAACAAGGCAGGACAGTCAGCGGACAGATAGAGTAAATATTCAAAGAATGTCTACCGCCGGTTTTGCAACGATAATAATTATAATTTTAGAGTTAGGCGAAAAATTGTGTTTGACTAGCTAAAAACCGGTAATTTCATATACCTCCTATCCGAACTCAGGGTTTGCTAGCTATACGGCACACGATCGCGACTCGCTATCTGAGTTTCGTAAGGAAACAAGGCTGGGGAATTCACTTAGAAAATGTGCGCGGGAACAATCTTATCAAAATTATAGCTGACATCTTTCGGGATAGCCAAATGTCCCGCTTTCAAATAAACAGCTCGTTGATCATGTCATACCTCTAATTGTTAGTAAATTTTTCGGAGCACGCGGTTCCTCCAAGACTCTCTTTCCCCCACCAGTCTTCTCTCTTCCTCTCAAGTCATCCCCAGCGTCCCGTAGCTCCGCTGAGTACATCCTATCACAAAATCAAACCATAACGGAATCCATCTGGTTGGTAGAAGAGACATGCAGGATTCACGCTCCCCTAAGGCATTCGTCGCTTTTTTATTTATTTTGGACGTAATAAAAATCTGGTCCGCCGCTCTCTTAACTCCGAGTTCCTAACAAAATCAAACCACCGCACCCCTAGTATTCGCCGCAAGCATCTGTTTTCAAAGCACAGTATACGGTAACCCTGTGCCTTGGTGAGGTGCCATGACTCGCAACCGTAAAGCAACTGTAACAAGTGGTAATCTGTGTTTATTTTAGAATGACTGTGGTTATTATCACTTTAGATCCAAACTCTTACAACTACGAAAACCCTCTGAGAATATCTGAAAATTCTTTTTATCAATATTAGAAAAAATAAAATTACCTTTAATAATTATTTTTTCCCATGTCCGCTCCCAATTTGGAGCATATGGTCTCCTAGTGGAGGTATCTTAACAGAATTGTTCTACGAGAACTACTTGTTACTCAGTTGCTCATCCTCTCTTTTTTCGAAGAGTAGGGATAGAAAGATAGGGCTAGGGCAAGACTAGTGGATAGCTAATCGCTCTCGCTACGCCCCGTGAGGATGGGATGCGTGAAAGGGAGGACTCAGACTACGAACAGAAATCCATAAATCGATTGAAAGGTCAATCTATGAAAACCGTCCGCACCGGGAATTGAACCCGAGACATCCGTAACCGTAGCCAACGACTCTACCAACTGCGCCACGGACGCCGATTATTCATTAGATCTACAAAAATTAGATGTACAGTAGAAGATTAAACCTGCCCAAAAACTCGTTTCTTTAATTATCTCAGAAATACGCTTTTTTATTTGACTTTTAAATGTTGTAGTTACGACACGGGTTTCGCCTTTCGGCGTCTTCAGGCATTCGAGTACACGAATGAACTCAAACTGACAGCTAGTAAATAGTTAATATCGATTATATTTAAAAAAATAAAACACCATTCATTTGTACTACTTCCACATATTTATAATGATCAGGAACGGTTTCGCTCATCACGAGCATTATCAACTGATAAAAAGACAAAAAGAACAGGCTTATTTATATAAAATTGAGTGTAAAAATGAAGGTACATATATAACTGATGGTTCATGAACTAAGACAAGAAAATACTGATTAGCAAACAAATTATACATAAATCAAATAAAAGAGACTACAATTTAAGACATCGACTGAGGGTGCTTGATGGAATTTCAATATTAAATTTGGATTATTGAGATTTTGTACACTTCCATGTATTTTGTCACTAACGACCCGGGTTTCGCCATTCGGCATCTTCAGGCATTCGAGCACACGAATGTACTCGAACTGAGAGACAGTAAACAGTGTCTAACGTTTATATAGAAGATACAAATGCGACAAATATTATTTACGAGGTAAGATATTATACGTCTGAGAGCCACACTGATACCTGAGTTAAAATTTCGGGAATCTCCCTAATCCTTATTTTGTAAACACCATATTAACAGAGTGGCGTATAATTGTAAAATTACTGGTATTTCTAAAAGAAGTTGAAAAGCGGCAATTCGCCACTCTGTTAATATGGTGTTTACAAAATAAGGATTAGGGCGATTTCCGAAATTTTAACTCAGGTATCAGTGTGGCTCTCAGACGTATAATATCTTACCTCGTAAATAATATTTGTCGCATTTGTATCTTCTATATAAACGTTAGACACTGTTTACTGTCTCTCAGTTCGAGTCCATTCGTGTGCTCGAATGCCTGAAGATGCTGAAAGGCGAAACCCGGGTCGTTAGTGACAAAATACATTGTCAATAATCCAGATAATGCTGTTTTATTTTTTAAAATATAATGTCTTTCCACCAAGAATTGACAGTTAACACCTTAAAAGTAATATCGATTAGTCTAGGAACTATGTACATTGATGTTTGAATTAATTTTAATACTGATTTGATAATAATGACTTTTAACCGTAAATGAGAAAATTACCATATAAGCAATTACAATGACGAAATACAGTAAAAATTCAAATCTGATATTGAAATTTCACCAAACACCCTCAGTCGTTATTTCAAATTATGTTTTTTGTGTTTTTACTGTACTGAGGTATCGATATATAAATATATCTAGGAGATTATATACTTATTATAAAATTATTGTTAAGTGTATAGTTAAAATTTCTCTCGCTATTGTAAATATGTGATTTCAGTTTCATAACGTCTAAATTAAAATCAAATGTAAGTTGCAATAGACTAATTGCAATTTACGTTTTCGGTAGTGAATGAAGAAAATGTATTTCTTGCGCGGTACGGTATTTTAATTATAGAACATCACTATCTCGCACGTGCATTCGACACAACAGCACGCCCAGCATCCCGACACGTGTTGATCGTGCCAATAAATAATAATAAAATATATATTTTGAAATTATGATCAGTGTTCGCCCATGCTAGGGTGACCATACCGCGAGTTTTTGCAGGACTCAATGAGAATCTTCTCACCTTTGCTGTATATTTAAATCTAGAATAGTTAACATTGTATACTGCTAACCATATCCTCTAAGATTGTCCATTTATGTCGACAGAACAGGAATAATTACTCAAGTCGGTCCAACCAACTGTTGCACCCACAGGCAAGATTGAAGGATAGGGCTAGGAGAGTGTAGTGGCTAGCTAATTGTTCTCGCTTTCGTCCCGTTTTTAGAATCGGATGTGTGGGAGGACTGGGAGGAAGTTTTAGACATCACAAACACTCATGCCTTCAAACAGAAATTCATAAATCGGTATAGAAATTTATTTATGAAACTGTTCGAACTGGGACAAAAATATTATGAGCCATTTTTTTACCATGTCTGCTCTCAGTGTGGAGTAAATGGCATTCTAATGGAGGTATTTCAACAAAAGTTTTCTACGAAAGCTGTTTGGTACTCAACCTCTCTTTTTCAAAAAGAGTAGGGATAGAAGGATATGGCTAGAACAGGACTTTTCCGAACAGAAATTCATAAATCGATTGAAAAATCAATTTATGAAACTGTCCGTACCGAGACTTGAACCCGAGACATCCGTAACCGACGACGTTAACCACTGCACAACGGAGCCGATTCTGGACGAATACTCAAATAAAACACAATTTGTCTTCTACTACTTCCAAAATGTTTCAATGATAGGTTTCGCTCATCGTGAGCATTATCAACTGATACTGGTCCCGATTATTATAAACATGTGAAATTGGTACAAAATAAATTGTGTTTTATTTTTAAAACGTAATGCCTTTCCAACAATGTTAGTCAGTCGACACCTTAAAATTGAATACTCGATTGAATTCCCGAATGGCCACCCCATCCCAGCACTCTCATATAGATGCAACACAAGGAATGCATTATCGATAAATCGACATACTTAAAGCGATGTTATTATTGCTTCGGAGATGTGCATCTGTGGGGAATGAATTTAAGTACTTATCGAATGAATGGAATATAGCCACTCTGAAAATTCCTAACGCCTCGCTTCACGATCCGAAATATTGTTTCGTACGCCCGATTATTGCAACCGTAAACACTTCCTTGTTTTAAAATTATCTTTTTTTTTTTTGATCATTTCATACGCATCTGTTTTCTTTCTAATCAATATTCCCTATCAAGTAGGGACTCCAATAGAGTATTCGAACATTTGAAACTGTTTCAATTGTTGGTCATTATATTTTAAAAATAAAATACAATTTGTTTGCACTACTTCCACATGTTTATAATGATCAAAACCGGCTTCCCTGGGACATCGCGATCATTATCAACTGAGTTTGAAGGAGTTGATAATGCTCGTTATGAGCGAAACTGGTCTTGATACACACGTGGAAGTAGTAAAAACAAATTGTGTTTTATTTTAAGAATAGGTCAGCAATTAATCAAAATTAACAGTAACTAATTTGATAAATTGTCAGTTTATTAAAATAAACCGACTGTAATTCATTTGAAATTGTCAATTATTAAATTAAAAAGTCAGATATTTATATAACACGGTCAGTTTTTTAATTGAGTTTAACCTAACCTTTGTTTATTTTTCAATTATTTACTGACCAAACATAATTTTTAACTGACAATTTATTATAATTTAAGACATCGACTGAGGGTGCTTGATGGAATTTCAATATCAAATTTGGATTATTGAGATTTTGTACACTTCCGAGTATTCGGCATCTTCAGGTATTCGAACACACGAATGAACTCGAACTGACAGGTCGACTTGACGAACGGTCAGTTCGAGTCCATTCGTGTCCTCGAATGCCTGAAGATGCCGAAAGGCGAAACCCGGGTCGTTAGTGTCAAAATACATGGAAGTGTACAACATCTCAATAATCCAAATTTGACAATTTATTATTTCTTACTTTATTATTTCATTGCCAACATTTTTTACACTTCCATATCTTTCATATTCCATATGTTCAAATGTTCTGGTACTCTTGATATTTAGCGGACTCGTGGTTTCCCCCACATAAAAGTGCTTGCAGCCACTGCATTGTAAGTAATTTGAAAAAGCTGGTCCAACTCCATCAGCCAGTTGATTTTTTAAACTTTTTTATCCTAAATAACTAACTTACCAACTACTGTCAATTCGAGTTCATCCGTGTACTCGTATGTCTGAAGATTCACATCGATTAATTATACATTCAAATACGTGTATGCATATAGTCACTTTTAAGGTGGCTTTTTTATATAAAATTGAATGCTAGTAATTACAAGGTATATCAAACAATTGGATCAAGAACTATGCGTCGTTTCCATTGCAAAATTGTATATCTGCAAAATCAAAATTTTTCGCGAGATCATGAAAGCAGTTTTAAAAACAGCTTTATCGAATTAAAGCAAAAATTGAAAACACGCAATTAGTATAGTTATATTTATATAACACTAGTGAGTACCCGGCATACGTTCCAATGCCACTCATAGAAAGAAAGGGTTTGTGTTTTAATTCTGTTTATTGAAGTGCTTTTGGGTAACAGGTCTGTACTGGCCGAAATTTCATAAAATTACGCGGTCCGAGTCTCAATATCACACTTGTTACCCGAACCCGACCAGAAGCCCAGATTTATTTTTCTCATCCCGAAAAAAGCCAGTTTTATTTTTTAATATAGTAATTCATTTATACCTTTCAAACTATATATGTTATTGTTTCCATATTTCCAACGATATTCATAGCACATTCAGACCTCTGTTTTGGATATAGGTACAATATTTTTTGTTTTTCCGTGTGGTTCAAAGATGTCGCTAGTTGTATATATTTGATTCTTTTTTTAGATTTTAATTTTTTTCCTCAGAAACCTTGACGGGTGTGCGTACAACAACTCACCAAAGTTTGGTCGACATCGGATGAATGGTGAATTAATGCAAAGAGGACAAACAAACAAACAGATCTTCATTTTATATATATATTGATTACTTACGTGTTTTTTATTATTGTATTAGAAAAAGCTTCAACCGGAACTCTTGTTTGAAGTCTATCGCCATGAAAATTACGATAAAAAGTAGCTTTCATCACCAAAAAGGTTGCGCGCTCTTGGACGTTGGTGAACGATTAAACCGGGGAAAACGATCGTTGGAATATATATTATTATTTAGACCAGACGTTCACGACCAGTGGGAATTCTCCCCATGGGTGTAATTTTTGAGTTCGTCGTTTATTAAAAAAATTCAGTATTGCATATTTGAAAAGTTCCTTTAGAGTTAGATTATTTTGGGGGGAATTATATTATGAACATTGACGAAAGGGCAGTGCAGCAAAAAGGTTGGAAACCCCTGCTTTAGAATTTAGGTGACTCAACGAGACGGTTCAAGACCGAAAGTGTACGATCCCGGTTCCACCGCGATATGAATGAGCGGAGTGCGTCGGTAGATTCGCATGTTGGCGTGCGGCGCTGCTCGCGATGCGCGGCCCACGCGCGCGGGCGTCGAATAATAATACCGATTATTTGTCCCCACTAACAACCGGCTAACTCCTCTTCGCTGCATTGTATGCTAACCCACCCACGCCCGCTGTGCACATACTAAATAAATTATTTATCATTTCCTACTGTTGGTGTAATGTACTGGCACATGTCACGATATAGAGCGGTTGCGATACTCCGCGAAGGCCGAATCTCGGTACACTGGCGGCAGGACTCGGAATAGAAAACGTCGCAAACCGGATTAGATGATTTTTTCACTCGATTGATTTAGCTATTTCCGAACAAGACGATATATGGCCATCGGCCGAATCTCTCGGTCTCTGACAATCAGATCATCTCGAGTAATTTTCCGCGATTGTTGTGCATGTCTGGACATTACCAAAGGCTGTGATCAGCATCCTGAATTGGACTATCTACCAACCGGCCAAGTTTGAAGAGCTTGGGGCAGCGAAGTGACCATGGCCAGTTATGAATTATCTGGTCCGGAAATCAGGAGTCAAATTGGGATAAATAAATAAGAGTTTTCACAAATGTTAAATGCAATAAAAGACTTTTATTGGATTTAACATTTGTGAATAATTATAATCCGCGGTGCATTGGTCAACGTCATTGTCTTCGGTTAAGTGTTAGTAGGAAATGGTTAAGAAAAATAAATTACACTTTCTTAAAATTACCCGAACCCGAGTATCAATATCACACTTGATACCCGAATCCGACCCGAAGCCCAGATTTAATTTCCTCAGTCCGAAGAAAACCCGATTTTTTTTTTCAAAATAGAAATTCATTTATACTTTTCCAACAATATAAATATTACTATTTTCATATTTATAATGATAATTGTACAACATGGGAAACCAGTTATTTGAGTCATGAATAGTATTGCCTTACGGTAGACTCATGACCCGAACATAGTCCGAAATATTTTTCTATAAATTAATATTGCCTTACGGTAGACTCATGACCCGAACATAGTCCGAAATATTTTTCTATAAATTAAACTTACCCGGTCTCGGTCCGAGACCGAATTCGATTTGTCTCTATCCGCCCGTGCGAACCTCTAATTTCATTAAATTTGTCATGATCAAAATTCCTTACACATAATTCCATCAACCGTGCTGGTTTTAGGACAACTATTAGGGTTTTACGATCAATGAAAAGATTTCCGCATTCTGATAGCGAGAGCCTCCTGTATTTATTAACAATGAGAGGTGTTTCGTAATTATCAAGAAGCTTATCTGGAACCGGGACGCCTGGCAACCCTAGTTACTCTTGACATGACCTGTGATGAAAAGTCCTATGCATTTGACACGTTGTCAGTTTTGGTAACGTAATGAGATTGTAGCGATGCAGATTTTTTGAATACCGGAATGGAGGTGCGGAGCCCGAATGCGTCGACTTATGCAACGGTTGGCTGTGTGATCGATAACAATGCGGCATAGGTTCGATTCGCCTGTCGATTTTCACTTTCACGCATATCAAATTTCATAGGAGATATTTGGCACTTGCTGTCAAAACAACATCATATATTTTTTTACGTAATGACCGTGTCGGGCATAGAACGCGGCACGCCTCTGTCGCATAACATTTTTGGATACCTTTCGTTTTCAGATTAGCAATTTCAGCCTATTGGTCAACGGTCTTGGGCGTTCTTCCCTTCAGTTGCGATGTCGAAGTGACTCATCTTAAATATATTGAATTTGAATTGTTGAGATTTTGTACATTTCCATATTTTTCGTCACTAACGACCCGGTTTTCGCCTTTCGGCATCTTCAGGCATTCAAATACACGAATGGTCAGTCACGTCAGTTCTAGCTGACTGATTCGTGTGTTCGAATGCATGAAAAGTCAAAACCCGGTTCGTTAGTCACGAAATATACGGAAATGTACTAAATCTCAACAATTAAAATTTTATATTGATATTCCATCAAGCACCCTCAGTCGATATCTAAAATTATCAAAGATATTGACTTTTCAATCGATCTATTAATTTTTGTTCAAAAGGCATATTAACATTTCCTTAACAGCAATGCAATCCTAAAATGTGGTGAAGGGAGAGTGATTAGCCAACTTATATTTATTTCAAAGCCACATCTCTTTATAAAAGAGGTTGAACGCCTGAATAGCAAGTGTTTCTCGAAAAAAAAATTCTGTTGAGATACCGTCATTAGAAGATCGAATGTTCCACATTGTGAGCGGGCATTGTTCAAAAATATTTGTATCGACTTGACTGATGTTAATGCATAGAATTTCGGATACACTGACTCAAAGAAATGAACAAAGATTAAAACAGATGACTAATGGCATGTTATTGTCAGTGGCGGAGTAAGCACCTGCCAAGCCTCAAATTTTCGTAATTATAAGAAAACTAAAACGTCATAGTTGACGGTATTGAAATTAAAATACTGAATGTCTAAAGTAGCTAGTACGTCGGAACTGTGTGTGCATTGCATACAATTTTATTTTATATATATATACACCGCGAACGCTTAGGTCATGAGAACATTTCATACCTACATTGTGGTATGTGATGATAATAAAACGTCTACAGACCGGTCTGGGCTATTATATATAAGATTAGCAGTGTTATAGTAATTTATACTATTATAGTCTGTGTCCAACTCCCTCTCAACGTCCAGCTGGAGGAAAAAATTCCACCACATCATTCTTTACCTTAGCGGTAAATATACTCTTGCGATATAGTTTGTCTGAAGATGATTTTTGGAGAAGCGCAACTCGTGTCACATTTAGTAACACAGCCAGTGGAATAACAGAGTTATCAACATCAATTTTATGTCAAGCACGAATTTCGATAAAGTTACCTCCGAATCTATCGAGAATATTAGAATATGGTAGTGAATAGACAGTTGCAAGTGAACAGCGAATCGCTGCGTGACCTTCCTGAAGAAACTAGGTAGGGACTTTATTTCTTAGCAGAGACAAAAAGCGTTTCGTCATATGAGATATCATTGCAGAGAGGTTAATTTTTATTTGGAACGTTTCGTGTTTTCGACTGCTTTTGCTCCGTCCGTGTACCAATTAAATAGCGATTCGACAATCTAAGGATCTTTTGAACGCGCATAACGGAAGATAATTGCATCTCCTAATGCATAATTATTTTTGGTGTCGTAAGTTCTTGTGCGCGCACGCGTCGTTGCGTATTTAAATTGAAATGAATTGAGAATGCATAAAAACGATAAAAAACAAACATAAAATCGTGCGTGGGTAGGATATGGCCGAGCGAGATACTATATGGTTGTTGTTACTTGGTTATTATGCAACTACAAGATTGAATGCTGCTAACATACTGTGGTGTCCATTCGTTCGGAAATATTGCTTGGCACGGTCGGTGCCCTTTGAGCTGTCTCTTTAGTCTGTCTCTGAATCCAATCGTTCTGATGATTGAATCGATGGATCAGTGAGTACTAAATTTCATCCTCTGAACATCATGTAATGTAAGAGGTCATTTTCGACAACATAATAATTGGTAGATATTTTGGAATAATTCTGCGGTAACTTTGCGGAAGTGCATTTATATATTAATATTTATATATTAATATAACATTTTTTAACCATATCCGCTCCCTATTCGGAGCATATGGGCGTCACGCGGTTCCTCCAAGCTTCTCTGTCCCCCGCCAGTCTCCTCGCCTCCTCCCTAGGTCATCCCAGTGTCCCGTAGCTCCGCCGAATACATCCTATGGATGGTCATCAGCGGCCTTCGAGGGCGACGGAATCCATCTGGTTGGCAGAAGAGACAGGCAGGATTCAGGCTCCCCTGGAGCATCCGCAGTACGTGTCCAAACCAGGTTCATCGTCGCTTTTTTATTTTGGACGTAATAAGCGGCTGGTCCGTCCGCTCTCTTACCTCCGAGTTCCTGACAAAATCAAACGACCGTACCCCTAGTATTCGCCGCAAACATCTGTTTTCAAAGCGCAGTATATGGTTACCCTGTGCCTTGGTGAGGTGCCATGACTCGCAACCGTAAAGCAACACCGTCAGGATGCATGCGTTGAATAAGTGGCACTTGGTTCTGACCGAGTACAACCGTGAATCCCAGACTTTCCGCATTGAGTTAACGGTAACATTATAGTTGGCATAAAAGTTGAGGTGAAAATCCCGAGCAATTTTTTTGAAATATGACAGTTGACCCTACTTAGAATTTTCACTTCCAAATACTAGTAATTAGTAGTGTTATGACATTTAGTACTATTATCGATTGTGTCTTACCCACTCCCCACGTCTAGTAGAAGGAAATAATCCCTCCCCACCCATCGTTTTATATGAATTGTAGATAATTTAATTTATTTTTATCGAAATTTGTATGATATTCTGTAAATCCTTTTCGTAATCATCACTCCAAATGTTTTTTATAACTTTTATTTAACCATATCCTCTTAAAATGTGAACCATATCGACTCATAATGGAGGTATCTCAGCAAAAGTTTTTCTCCGAGAACTGCTTATTACTCAGTCGCTCAACCTATTTTTAAAGGATCGGGATATAATGATAGGGCTTGGACAGGATTAGTGGTTAGCTAATCGCTCTCGGTAGAGAAAGGAATTTTAGATATCACAAACATTCATGCCTACGAACAGAAATCCATAAATCGGTTGAGTAATCAACTTATAAAACTGTCCGCACCAGGACTTGAACCCGGGACATCTGTTACCGGAGCCAACGGCGTTAGCCACTGCACCTAAAGAGTCGACATTTATTAGTGGCAAAAAAACTGTAATTAATATTACTATAAAAAAGAATTATTAATAATCAAATCGGTTTCGTAAATGATTAATGAATATCGTCAAGTGTTTAGTTGAATATGTAACCGTGAAGGTATGTAAATAGAAAGTCTTAAATTTTATGATCTTCTTAAAAGTCAACTAGGTCGAAAGGTTTTTTGACTTAACGCTTTCTGCCACTATACCGACGATATTTATTCTCCTGTGAAGTGAGGTAAAACTGAAATATCAACTTCTGCCATCACACCACAGAAATAATAACCTTGTTAAACTTTTATCACAGTCGCTAAATAAAAAAAGGTTTACGATGAATTGTGTTTATTTGATGGACGCAAAGCAGGAGCAATTTCTATGAGATTGTTACGCCATTTTATCGTGTCCACTTGAACATTTTAATTCCGTACCGCAAGACGCCGCGCCTGGCTTTTATCTCGATTTTTCTTCTTTATTGCCCGTACGCAGTTTGCTTGCGCGCAGACCTACCTTGCGACGTGCGGACGCCGCCTAATCAAATTCAAATCGATGCCTTGCGATGTCGGCATAATACGGGAGATGGGGAGAGATACGCGAGATAAAAAGATTAATGCAGATTTACGACATGCGTTTCGGAGGTCTGTACGCGGTTCATATTTTCGTTCCGGTCGTGCGTTGACAACTGCATGCCCTTCGTGCAGCGGGAATTGTAACCTTTGATACTCCCGTAGAGGCAGGAGGATAGAGACGAAATGAGAAACACTTTTAGCCTTATCTCTCTCTCCCAGACAGTTCCACAGTAAAAACCCTAGTCTCAACGTTGACTTTTGAAAGTCTAGGGTCCGCCTAATAAGTTTAGGCAGTGTCACCTTGTTGCGTCGTACTTACCCTTTCAAATACGCACTTACGTGAGATTCGTCTCGATAATTATTGTATATACACCCGATTCTCTTTTTACGCGGTCTAAGAAAATGGACCAATTATTTTTTTACACTATTTGTTTTGCTTTTACGCGGTTACAAAATACGGAAAGTATCCTTTGTGTCTAACCCCTTCCCCACGTCCAGGACGTAGGAAGAAATAATCCCACCCACCTTCCATTTTAAGCTACGGCTTGGAATCATTGTTTACCCTAGAAATAAATCTGTGTCTTAAAGGAAAGTCCGCTATGTCTGAAATTGGTACTTTTCATGAGAGCCAAAACAAGATTTGCATTTGTATGAAATTTGATGAAAAATGTGATGTTTAGACATGAATTTTACCAATTCGGCAACATTGATTCCACTCTTTCTTTTTATATTATATGCGGTTATTATCTAGTTATTTCGTCGGCGTTCGTGGCGCAGTTGGTAACGTCGTTGGCTACGGTTACGGATACCAGCTAACCACTAGTCCTGCCCTAGTCCTATCCTTCTATCCGCCTACTCTCTTCAAAAAAAGAGCGGTTGAGCGACTGAGTAATAAGCAGTCCTCATAGAAAAAATATGTTAAGATACCTCCATTAAGAGACCATATGCACCACATTGAGAGTGAACATGAAAAAAAAATTAAATTTACTTAACTTTCTTTCGCACACAGAAATAACCTTGCGATATTGTTAGTCTCAAGATGTACCACACACATGTCACAGTTATCAATTTTAATTGTATATTAAAAAATGATTTTCCACAACGTTACATCGAACCTTTGAAAAGTTTATTCTATCAATTTGACATCAAATGCATGGGTTTTGGTTGTGCCCTTTTCGCATTGCGAGTAGCTTTTCTCCGTGTCGATTTGAGCTGTATGAAAAATATAATATTGGCCCTAATCGGCCATTGTTGTGTGTCAAACAGTTACTCGTACAATTAAACAAATCAATTGTCTATGAAATTTTACCCACAAATTTTTTGTGTGGCTAAATAGTGTTCACATAACCAGCCAATCTTAGTCAATACAAAGACACAGAATAAACATAAAATACTTTCGTTCGTGGCTAGACTTAAAACTCATGCATTATTAATTTACGACGTTTTTGTCGTTTCAAATAATTGCAACACTGCATTTGACATGATATTAACCCCTTGATGCCGTACAGCTACGGTGCTGTATTGTGCCATCTATTTATTACATAGTGCCATTATCATTTTTTAAGTGAATTATTTTTATTTCTTCAAATATGAATGTAGCGCATATCGACTGCGTTTTAGCCAATTGATGTAACCCTCACAGAATACGAAAATGAGTTAATGAATCGGATCTCATGTTAAAAGCGACATAGTAGGTCTCGGCCAAATGATTAGAAAAATAAATTGACCACTTTTTGAACGAGAAACGTAATTTTACGTTGGTTTTAGGTTTAAAAATTTTGACCCGGCCACTTGATGTAAACCACTATTATATCGAGACTCGTTTGGGTATCTGCAAACATGAGTGCATCTGAAAGATTCAAATGCAACTCACTATATAATGTTTTCGATAAAAACTGTTTTTACTCTCTCACGAACAATTGTAATTTTGAGAGTTACACTAATTGCCCAAAACACTGTCGATATCTATCAGTAATTTTTGTGTTAAATGAACAAATTTTTTTTTTATAAAGGTAAGTATTTGGAACAAATCTGTAGCCATATAAATTGAGCGTAAAAATTCATTTCGGTTTGACTATTTTCTTGGAATCAGCTTCAATGTAGAACCACATGTTTACGGATACATATGCAGTAAAGAACTAGGGCCGAATTAAAAGTAAACGCTTCTAGATAATTATTACAAAGTCGTGATGAATTATTTATTTAAGTTTTTAAATTTGTGTTAAATTAATGCATATAATTAAATAGATGTATTCACTTCTTCAAATAATATATATTTTCCCCAGATTGACCCGTAACAAAAAAAAATGTTTTTATAATGTAATAGTAAAAATAATCAAAATGACCTAATTTCAATAAGAAAGTAACTTACTTATCAAAGGGTTAAATATAATTTCCAATGCGAGATTTGTTACGTTCCGAACATTTTTTGGTACATGCAGCAGCCAGCTATAAGTAATAAAAAGAGAATTTATTTTTTGCACTGTTATTATTATAAAATAGTGCAAGTGGGAAATGGAATTAATTCGATTGTCTATTATTGTATATTGGCCGCGTCACTTACTGTGTTGCCATAGAAAGTGTGTCATTTTTTCCCTGGCGCTTTTTATTACATTCGATTTTATATTTTTGCATTGTGTTTGTTGTGTTTGTATTGGAAATTATTTTTCGGGTTTTTGTTTCGCTTTTTTAAATTGCTTACGTGAGTGAGTTGGCGAATTGTTGCATTCCTGTTGATTAATTTAAGTAAATCCTATCCTAATTAAAGCTGTAATGCGGCTTGTAAAAGAGATATCTTTTACGGCAATTTGCTGCCGACCGTGTGTGGTAGTGTATAAAACATCAAAATAAGCTGCTACTGCCGCAACATTGCCGTATTGCACATACTTGCTGGAAGTCTAATGATATTTTGAAAATCGAACGCAATCGATATTACGGCAATATTGACAGGATAAATCTATTCCGTTATGTGCGTTAAATTATGTAGGTCTGTCAACAGACGTCAGATATATTCTTGATGCCACGTTTTGTTGTTAATATCATATTTTCGATCACTTTACGATTAATGTATGCCATATGAAACATAAAACTTCTATGAGTAGTTTATTGTAGTAAAATTAAAGTAAGTATATCGTGCAAAATGCAATGTTCAGTTATATTGTGAATCTAATAAAAACTGTTAAAACAAATATTTTACACAATATAAAACATAAGATTGGCGTTTAACAGTTTTGTAATGTCAATATTATTTCATTTCGTTATAATTGTAACCGAATGGACTCGAAAAACGGGTCGTGTATGGAAGTGTCATATTTCAGTTTTGTAATGTCAATATTATTTCATTTCGTTATGATTGTAACCTGAAAATCGTGTATAAGTGTCATATTTCTTTATAACATTTACGTTATTGTCAGTGAATTTTGAATATTTCAGACCCGAATTGAGGGAAATAAAAGGGTATGTGTACTCTAAATGAAACGAAACTGCAGAAATTGCACTAAACATAGGAGAAATACGTGAATTCTGTGCACCTTAAATGAAAGCTTAATACAAGGCGGCAAATATGACAGCTGTCAAATATCCGACGAACGTCGGCCATTGTAGTTTTAACTCACTTTACGTTGCCGCACAATATCAGTTGCCAGATACAAAGTGCCTTAACATTACCGCAGTTATATTGTCGGAAACTTTGCCACATCATAGATCCTGAAATCTTGCCGGCGGTGGGCAATTCTTGATGTCCCCTTACAAGTAGCTTACGTAAATTTTTGTTGAGATGCTAATTCTGTGGGCGAAATACTGACCTTTTTACATAAGTTACTGACCACGTGTATACCGACAATTTATCGAATTATTTACTGATATTTTGATTAATAACCGACCAAAGATTGAAATACTTACTGACCCAATAAATGCAGGCCATTTAATAACGCGTAAACTAATGTAAGAAGGTCATTTAACTAAAATTTTCAATAAACAAGTTTCGCTATATTATCACTTGCCTCACTTCACTTCTCGCGGGCTCATCTTATGTACTGGCAGTACAATGGAACCCATTTCGTTGCAAATATTGTATTTTAATGATTTGTATTATATTTGAAATCGAGCATCTCGTATCGATTTGATGTCCACGAATGTAATCGGTCTTTTTAGCCTTATTTTAAATCTGATCATGAATTCTATGCTACATTTCACACGAATTACGTATTTAAACGTTATTGCGTCTAGTTTTACTCGCGACTATCTGTTTATTCGCCTTCGGACGTTGGAACCTTGTTCAATGTGATTTTATTGCCGGCGACGCGAGAGTGATCGGGGTCGCAAGGGTTAAGCGCCGAGCCATCTGGCAATAGGTTAACAATGCAATCGAGAGAGCTTCATTTTCAGATCGACCCCTCATCTACCGATGCTCAACATTATAAATAATAAACTGTGACGATTTTTTAGCCAACTTTTATATTCAGAGGTTAGAACTCATTCTAGCGATCAGGAGATTCGGGGATATGGAATTTGGAATGATAGATAATAGTTGTACACTGTGATTGGTCAATATAAAATTTTGATTATTTCAATTAAAATTTGAGATCTTGCACATTGGTGGTAGTAATATCTCTTCTCGATTCGAAATATTTAACTCAGTATTGTTTAGACATACTCCAATAGAAGCTTATGTGATCCGCATTGGTCGCGGACATGCTAACTCACACGAGGTGTGCGGTAGAACACATTTCCCAGATTTCACATACATCAGTATTTAAATTTAAACAAAACAATCTGACATTGCAGCTAACCGCCCAGGCGCCAGATATTTTCAATGAGATGAACCCAAAACAGTACTGCGGTAAATATTTCGAATCCACACTAGAGATCAAGTCGAGGAGAAAAGACGTTACTAACACCCATGTCCAAGATCACAAAATTAAATTTAAGAAATCTAAATTTGATGTTGAACTCACTGGGACTTGAACCAGGACCCACCAGATCGCTAAGGTGAAACCTTTACCCCTTGTCTTTAAATGTTAAATTCTTCCTTTAAGCTCGGTTTGATCGCATTCTCGTGCGTAGCGACGAAAGCCGTTCTTCATTTGGAAAGGAGTGCCGAGTGGCGAAAGGGTCACGGCGGCTGGCTCCGTTTTGTAGGAAGTCGTTAGGAGCGGCCGTGTCATGCAATTGTTGACCCCACCTATCTCCAATCACTCCACATGAGAGATTGTTATTTTAATATTGTTACAAGTGAGGTCGTGTCTTATTTTTGTCGACCAGGGCTGCCGTCGTCGCCAAGTAAACTTGGGTTTTTATCGACACTCAAAACAAGCTATTTCTAAACTCACTTTTGATCATTTTGAAGTAGAGCAAAGCCAATCATCGGAGTAGTTTGAAATACTTCGAAACCCTTCAATGAAAAGATCATTTCTATCTCCTGCTTATTATCTGTGGGTGTCCCATATGGACTGCCAACAGAAAGCATTTGAGTGAAAAAGACTTTTTGTGAGTCAGAATAGGAGAATTTTTGGTTTTACATATCGAATATGCTTTTTCCAATTGATGTAACCCTCAAAAAGTACGAAAATGAGTTGAATGATTTTAAAGACTACATAGCGAATCTCGACCAAATGATGTAAATCAGAAAAATAAATTGACTACTTTTTGTTCAAGGTTAACATCATTATCATTGATTTTAAGTTTAAAAATTCTGACAAGGCCACTTGATGTAAGCTACTATTATATCGACACTCCATACGTATAATGCCGTATCTGCAAACATTATATTTTACAGGAGTGCATTTCAAAGGTTTATAACGCTACTCACCGTATAATGTTTTC
This sequence comes from Himalopsyche phryganea, assembly GCA_022494535.1. Taxonomy (NCBI): domain Eukaryota; kingdom Metazoa; phylum Arthropoda; class Insecta; order Trichoptera; family Rhyacophilidae; genus Himalopsyche; species Himalopsyche phryganea. Next base: position 3,805,754 of record JAGVSL010000039.1, read on the forward strand.
GATACAAACAGTTTTTACTCTCTCTTGAACAATTTCAATTTTTAGGGTTACATCAATTGGCCAAAACATCGCCGTTATGTACACAACAGAAATACTCTTTCATTCTTATATTCTTTCTTCTTTCAAGTTATAAAAAAAACAATGCCCCATTTATCAAAATAGTCTAAATTAAATTATAAAGTTATTTAAATATTTCAGCGGTTAACAGCTTTTTTTTAAATTTGCCATTTGCCATTTCGGGTAATGAATATTTATGATTTATTTTATAACTCATTATATTTTTCTGACTCTTAATGTGGCTTAATTTTTGATTTCAAATTAGTGTTTTATTGATATGTAAGAGGTCCCTAACATTTTAATTGTAGATATTGAATTTCGTTTGTATATACTTTGTTTGATTACCTGTAAATTCTGGTCACAGTTCTTGAATAAATTGTGTGATATATCTCGTAATTATTAAGTTCAATTTGATGTAAATAGCCTTGTTATGATTTATATTTTATCAGTTGATAATGCTCGCGATAGGCTAAAACGGTCCTGATCATTATAAACACGTGGAAGCAGTACATAACAAATTGTGTTTTATTTATAAAATATAATGTCTTTCCACCAAGACACCACACCTTTAAAGTGATCAAAATAGTTTTGTTTACCACTTCTTTCATTAACTCAGTAACAAATACTAAACTCTTTTTAATTCAGTAATACCCTCATGAAATATTTTATGCTCCGTAAAAATAAGTTTATATTTTACTTTTAACATTTCTATTTCTCTTCCTCTTTCGTGAAAACATCAAATTATTTTAGACCCTTAGTTCCATTAATGCTTACTGCCATATATCACCAGCCCCGTTTCACCAAAACTTAAAGAGTCAAAAATAAGCGTAATGCGGCGAAAGCTAAGATTTTTTACTCTAAAAGATATTTCCACACTAAAAATAAGCTGAATATAACAAAGGTTAAATGTTGAATCTTAAAAGTTATGAATTTAAAATGTTAATAAAATAATTAAAACAGTGAAATTAATATAAAAAGGTTGACGTTCGCCTACGTAGAGTGCCATTAAACGCTTCAATCTTACTAAGTGGTCGTTTATTAATAATCTTCCCGCAGATCGTTTCAGCTAAGAGATTGCCGTAAAAACATAAGTGATGATGTGATGCCGCTGACACTTCGTGACGTTCGAAATGGAAAGTTATTACTCGTGTGGTGACTTCTTGCGTCCGAATTAAAATCCATACAACATGTTCCACCTCCACAGGGTCTTTGAACTCTCTCTGAGGGGCAGAGAGAGCCCCAACGGTCCTAAAGGCAAGGCCTACTTGGCCTCAGTCCACAAGCAGTGCACTGGAAAAGCGCATGCGAGTGGACACACTGATCCAGCTTCTAAAAGTATCATGAAGTCTGACTCCAACGGAAGTATCAGATCCAATAAGAGCGCTACGAAAGAATGCTTCATTGAAATTAAAAACGGAGACACTTTGATTCCGGACAGGCAAAAAGATGTAGTAGATTGTGGTAAGAGCTTTAGTAACAGTACCAGCTCTTTTGAAGGTCATAGTGATACAGATTCAAGTGAGCATACACGATCAGATCCAAGTGAACCTGGAGTTGGACATACTGTTAAGAATGATGGTCGAGGTCTGTTATCTGCGGATCGCCTTCATTTGGCTTCAACAAAAGCATCATTTGCCAAGACGGCTAAAATGAGATACGCTGATGAAACCGACTGTCATATTGGCGAGGAGTTGTCTCCGTTGAGCGAATACACCGCTGTGGACGATGGTACACCAAATAAAAGAGCTGGAAATGGTTTAGGCAAAAGTCCAAACGTATTTGAAGGATTCGACAGAAAAGATACCAGAAGGTCGTCAGGGCGATTGAGTTTCCGCGAGAAGAAAGTGGGGATTGTTTCGGTGGACGACGTGAAAGCAGACGGTACTTTAAATAATGATAAAAAACCGGTGACAAATAAAGTGACTGGAACTAATAACAAACAACAAAATGGAGCTAGCGAAGCAGATAAGCCAAATGCTAAACCTCCTGTATCAAGACGTAGCTCTACTGGATCACAGCAGCTGCTGTCTCCGAATTTTACTGGAAGACCGGGTTCATTCAGAAACCAGTCTCCGACAGTCAGGGCTCCTTGGAACAGCATCCATGCTAAAGCCTCCCCTGGTAGTCAACAGCAGAGCGGACTCGTACGCACGGGGAGCCTTAGAAGTAGTTTCGCAAATAGGAAGAAAAGGAATACTCAAGATATCCTGTACTGGCAGCAGATATTGGATTTAGCCGAACGGAGGAAGTACGGCTGGGGATTGAACCCTGGCAAGGATGGACAGGGGCTGCTGAAGGATCTCAGAGATATGGGGTCGGAGTTCGCTGATGACGGCGGACTGATGGTAAGCTATACATGTTTTTTTTAGACTTATGTATGAATATTCGCTTTTCTGCCATTTTCAGCATATTTATGGTATTCGGTGTTTAGATTTAAATAAAACAACGGTTCTTCACTAAATTAAGAGTAAGAACTCATTCTAGCTTGTTTCGGAGAAATGTGGCAAGACGAAGTGATACTTTTTAGGAGGTTTAAGAGGCTTTACTTATTTTTAGAGGGTGTTATTTTTACGTTTCAATGGTTTTCTTCTTACAGTTGTAAAAATGTGCATGTAACATTAAAAAATGTGGACTATTAATTTATTTAGAAGTTCCTAAATAAAGTAGATACTTATGTATCGACTATAGTTATCTAGTCTCTCTCCATTGACACGGTGCTGAAGTATGCAACATTTCCAGTGCTGCTTTATATTTGCGAATTCTGACCCTGATGACAATTTGAGGCCAGTGCTAACTGAATTTGATATATGCTTTGAATAGTGGATGTGACGTTTTTGACTTCTTTATGAATTCGTAGATTAGGGATTGGGTCCGGCAGGTCCCTGTTACTTTAGTGGTTGTAGATAGACGAAGGGGCTTCTTGGATTCTGGCGTCTTGGATGACCGCCGGGTATTATCTATGTGGTATTATAAGGGAAACTACTCGCCCTCCTCCACCCGTCTCCGTGTTTCCCATTTGCTAATTTTATACGACATTATCCAGTGGCGTAACAAACGTTTTAAGTGCATCTACAGTTTTTTTCTTCTTTATTGAAAGTGTCTTAGGAGCAACTGCCTTAGACTTATATGTGTAGAAAATCAATCCCTCCAGTTAAACGAAAAGCTTGTATGAGTTAAGGTCTACCAAAATCTCGACTTTAAATCACTGGACGAGCCAATTCTTTATTGGCCACGGTGGTTTCGCTGTTGAGCTCTTTGAGCTTGGAAAATTTGTGGAAAGGCTGACTTGCAAATGTAGTGCTATAAAGCAGAATGGTTAGTAAATATCTATCGGAGTGCCGTTTAATGCATGAAGAAACGGAAGCGCTTCGCAAATCGGTCCAACCTTCTATTGGACCGGACGGACACGCTGGTAGCAAATGAAGCAAATTAGACTACAAGCCGTATAACTTTGCACTCCGTCTCAAAGGACCAGCTCTAGGGTTTAGGATCATGGATTCCTTACACTGCTTTGGAATTACGAGATCCATACATACTATTACACTGTGTAACACACAGAAAGCGAATCAGTGTAGTAAAAACTGCAAAGTTATACGTCGTATAGTCTACCTGGCCTTGATTAAAAATAGGCGGAACTAACGGATGATGTCACGTAATGGGAGGAAGCAAAGTGATTCACCTTCGACATGGAATCTTCTGAAGAGGTAAATGAATCGGCTGTCGCTGAGAATTGATCATAGATAATAGAGACAATCATGCAGGACTCTTTCATGGTATTCTGAGATGAACAATCTGCTTAGAAGAAGTATTTGTATGGCAACAGGTGGGCAAGGTGAACTGCATCGATTCGTCGAACGCGGGAAATGAAGTTACAGATTCAATCAATTATGTAACTGTTTAAGATTATCGAAATTTATCAAGACCGGTTATCACGAATGCCATTACGGAACATTATAAATCATTAAGCAGGTAGATTTTTATATATCTGTGCATGTTTACGTATCGATTTTTTTTTGAAACACCATTTTTATCGACGTGTTTAATAGTTTTAAATACATCTATCCAACCTGTTGATGTATTTATTTCTGCAATCAACGTATCTCTCTCTCGATTTGAATAACAAAATCGTGTTTTGTTTTCGAGTAAAAATTCGTGGCATTTATTTTGGACGGGGTGAAAGCGGTAGTCATTGGCCAACTGGATTTTTTTTTAATATCAATTATTAATTGTTGAAAAATATTTCACGTTTTTTTTGTTGTTGAAATATACTAGAGTCGCCTGTTCCTAAAGTTCGTCTTGTCCAGTTTTGGCTAAAAATGAACTGAATATACAATCTATTCAATGGGGCACGTAACTATTCACATAAGTGGTATTTTGCAGCCAGTTATAAATGCTTAAAAACAATGTCAATTTCAAAACTAGTCTTCTCCGTTTGGTAGTCATTTTCAAATATCGTCTTATCCATTTTAATGTAAATTGATAATCTGGTATTATCCACCTTGTCGACAGCTATTTTGAAATTAACTTTACCTTCCTTTGTGATAATTTTTCGGAGGATTCGTCGGCATCATTCGTTTATTATTTCAAAGTGTACAACTAGCCTGCCAATCGAGATGCCACTGAGAAGAGCCGTAACAATGTTGTCGATTTATTCCGCTTATACACGAACAAGGACTTTTTTATGTATTAAAGTAGATTTTTTAGAACTTACTTGGTTGACTTCCTTGTTCACTACTTTTTTAATCTTTGTTTTAACGTTTTTTACATTGCCAAAGCAATAAACTTTGAATATGTGTGTTTTGTAATTTATATAAATATATAAAATACATAAAAAACCTCTCAAAACATAGGCAGGACTTTGCTCTCATTTGGGCTATTTTGATGAATTTTCTTTACATTGAATGGCGTTATCGTAAGAACTATATTATACAAATATCGTTCAGACAACTGCGTGATGCCCAAACAGCTTTCAATTACTAACTTTTCGTTACTTCATTTAGTGGGAGTGGAAAAAAGGAAGATTCAAATAATTTAAATTAATACGTATTGGTCTATAAATATTATATAACTTGGCCGCTGGTAGTCGTCACAACTAACATTGTAAATCTACGGCTTGGGGCTGTCAAACGTGGCATGAAAACTGTTTTTATTAGTAATTCTTTGAAAGTAAATAATGATTGTCAATGTCTAATTCTACTGAACGCGGGTCACGTGGCGTGGCGCCCATGCCCAACTGAAAAAATACGTCAAAAAACTTGGAATATAGTTTACTGGAAACGTTGACACAACATTTTCCATTATTTTTTTTTTTAATTTTCGTTCTATATTAAAAATGAATTTACACAAAATACTCGCAGCAGGTGCCGAAATTGGTATGCACTACTCTACGGTGATTAATGTACAATTTAAGTTTTACACCTTTTCAAGTGGATAAGCTCCAAAACCCGTTTTTTATTTTTTTATTTAATGAATACGGCTTTAAGTCGATTCGGTAGATCAGTCAATCATTTCGTGAGCGAGTCATTTCTTATATGTAAATCTTTTGAAGATTTATATGTCGTCTGTCAGTATTTATTTATTCGATGTTTATTTTATAAGTAATTCATTCAAATAAATCGTTCAGCGATAATATATCTGTCTGCTACTAAGAACCATACGCATGTAAGTCCAAAACATGAAATGTTCAGGAGAGCCAAAAAACATTTTTATTTACTATGGGGAGTTATGGTTGTTGCATTCTAAAAAGATGATATTGTTTTTGAGATGATTTTTTTCCCCTGCCTCTAATTTCCTGCTGAAACTACTATGTGGAGTCCGCGAGGCGGGCTCCTAGTTTCCTGACTAAAGTCAGTGCTAGGGTGGGTACAGGCTAAGACTTTATATCCCTTTTCCGCATGTAAGCTAGCTAAGTACTGCTATCTAAAAAAGATCCTGTCAGCTGAAGGCTTTGTTTGGGGAAAACACATAAGAAAAAACCCCATACGAGAATGATTGTCTTTGAATTATTAACAAAAGTTCAATTCTTACCAAGAATCGCTCGTAATGTTGGCGTAAGCTTGAAGAACTTACTAAGCTTATTTTTATACATGCCCAGTCCCTAAACTGAATATACGAGCCTGGCTGGTTTTATCTCATAAGGCGATTAAATGAAGGCCGGCTTGACTGACGGCCTCTTCCGCTTCCACCTCCGCTAAAGAAGAATTTCCTGTAAGAGAGGGGAAGGGGGAGCATAAGGATTTTGACATCATCTTGACGAGGTTTTTGGAGACTTTGAGTTGCAACTTAAATTTCTTTATTTTCGCAGCTTTGAGAGTTGGGGCGAGGTGAGGCCCCTACTTTAAGCTCTCCACGAAGCTAGCGCGGTTTACACGTAGGGTCTCTTGAATGTCGGGGCCTTTGTACCATGCACAGAGGTAACGCGTGTTGGAATTTTTCCTCATGCCTGAGATTATCTTATAAACAAGATCTGTAGTCTCCAAACTGCAGCCCGCGGTAGCTCACCATATTTTTTTCACACAGATTAGTGGTGGCGAATGCGGAAAAAAGCCACCATTAAATTTATGCAACTGATGAACCAAATTTTTTGTCGAAATGACTTAATGTGAGTGTATAAATCAGGCAGAAGCTGGTTTTCCACATGTCCTTTCTAAGTGTCTTTGACACTTGCCCGTAAGTAAAACCGAAATTCGTGCGTAATTCGAAACTTCAGTATGTTGATAAGATGAGATAGCTAGGTCTTGGCCCTTGGGTCTTAGTGGAGGAGTCAGTGTGGCCCTTAAACTAAAAGTCCCATTGACTAGATCATTAACTCTGTGGCGGTATGGCAAAAGTTTATACTTCCGTTTTTTCGTATTGGATCATTATCCACGAAGACGATCTATTGAATAAGTGTATTACATATCAATTTAATTAAAATTTTTGATAATTTTCCTAAGTTCATATCTCGATACTCCCTACATATACTCCCGTATCTGCAAACATGAGATTTTACAGGAGAGCATTTCAAAGATAACGCAGTTCCAAAGTAAGGACTGCATGTATATTCTTCAAAATTTGGACAGTGCTGCTATTTTTAATCTAATTTTTCTAGGCGTTCGATGCCTACCTATAGAACTGAGTGCATAGACAACGAAAATGCAAGAGATAATAATCAAGTGCAGTATTGTGCTGTGTTCCACACAGATATATCAAAACAAATTTTCATTGTATACATGCTTAATTATTAATTTGTGTTTTTTGTTTTCATTGCAGGTAAGTCGGCATTACTGTTGCATCATCTCGTTGAGTGTTTTGAGTTGGAGCATTTTGTGTGAGTTATTATTTTTTTTTATTAAATATCAGCACCGCAGGAGAAATTTATTATGACTGTCGGAAAATGTTGAAAGAAAAAATACGCGGAACGTAAATGTTAGATATTTTGCTTGCGAGATAATTATGTTTCCGACATGCTGAATAGAGGCGCGCTATATAAATTCGTGTTATGAAAAGTTTTCACTGTGCAAAGCGCTAAAGTATAAAAGCTTATAACACCCTTACCGTCGTTACCCTCTGTAATTTGAGGTTGAGATAATATATCGATCATCCAGTTCATTACTCGGACATCTCCAAATAACCCATATTGAGATAATGGGAAAAGCAATATTCAAGTGGATTTTATTTTTCTGTCTGATTAATGAACTGGACGACCGATATTTCACCTGCTTTTGAAATTTTACGATTCCACAAGCTCCACATTAGGGTTGCCAGAGTCTCCCGATACCCCATCGGGACATTTAGATCTGATAAAATAAATAAACACACGGCGAGTTTCTCTATGGTACCACTAGGATATAGAATGTAGACAGTTGCATCCTTGTGAATTTCTTGATGTATTTTGCTGTGCATTGATAACTACTACTCGCGACTAGTGATGCAAGGATGGGAAACAACTGGGTTATTACCGGGAATAAATTCGCATGGGAAAATTGGAAAAAAAAAACAATTTTAATATTAATGATAACTGTATATAATTTTTAGCATTCGGTTAACATTTATTTTAAAAGCGTGGCATTTTTGACGTATGCACACATTATATACCCAAATTTTAGGTTATGGCGCGTTATTAGTATGGTGATATAGATGGAACTTTATTCAATATCGGATCATGTTTGACATCTATTTATACTTGAATCCAACACAATGTTTTTATGTATGAAGTTAAACTCGGTGTTAAACACATATCGACTGTGGAAAGGAAAAGGGACGTTACCCACACCAAAATAATACACTATATTTATTTATAAATGTATAACATATCAACAATCACAATGTATTCAATTTAATACACGTTTTGTTTGGGCTATACATAATATTGTTTGTGTGTGGGTTACGTCCTTTTTCCTTTCCACAGTCGATATGTATATGTGCACCTGGACTCAATATGTTGAAGAAACAATGAAAAATATCATATTTAACTTCTTATTCCCAATTATCCGGGTTTTCCCCCTCCATTTCAAAATTCCCCATGAGTAGAACATTTTTTCACTCAATCACTTTGCCAAATGGATTTCGTATGTCTTAATATATTGTAAAGCGACACCAAATTATTAATGTCAAAGCCAGAATCGGATTTTAAACACATTTTGATTACGCCATAGCAATCTGTGCGGGACTAGCGACCGTGTGTTTATTTCGTGTCATCGTCCCACATGCTGCTCCGCCAGCCCTGCCAATTCTGTACTGTGCCGCTCTGCGTCGCCAGCGCTTCGGCGTACGCTTAGCCGCAGTAACGGTGACATGCCCCGACGTATCGGGACTTATGGCAACCCTACACTACACGCAACGGGTATGGCTTAAATTCTAGCTCTAGATTTATCCGAGAGTGATTTAAATTCTTAACCTATCGACGAGGTACTTGGATAAGTCGGCGGTCAGTTTGAACTCTCTCACGATCTCCATGTAATCAAAACCCGCGCCCGTAAATGGGATTTAGGAAATACGAAATCGAACCCTCAGGGCTGGAATTAAGTTTGGTTTTCAATGAACCTTAGCGGTTACGTATCGGGCTGTAGCAATTTTAGAAAGTACTGTCCGTGTATGATTATCATATTGGTACCTCAATGATTCCAAAGTGTAACGCTTCTCTGTAGATTGCTTATATATGCAGCGATAAAACAAAACATAAGAGATGAAGGAGACTCGAAAAATTTTATCAGTTTGCTGACAACTAGAGATAGACAATATTACATCATCTTGTCGAGTCTAGTGCAGTTTTCAGCGTCGTTGGCTTCGGTCACGCATCTCATAAATTGATTTTTCAATCGGTTTACGGATTTCTGTTCGAAGACATGTAATTTGATGTCACAAAATTTCCTCTCACCCATCCGTACTAAAAACGTGGCCTAGTGATTTCGATTAGTTAACTACTGCCTTAGTCATATCCTCCTATACTGGTATTGCTTCGGTTGTCGACACAGTCCGCGTGGACGCGAGTGAGTTCAGACGAGATTTTTTAATGTATTAAAGTAAGTAAATTTTGTCTGAACTTACTAGGTTGACTTCCTTGCTAATTTTCAACGTTACCAACTTATTTTTTTTTTTACAATGTTTTAAATGTTTATTTATACATTGCAAAAGCTATATACGTACTTAACATTTGTATTTTTTCTGGAGACCGTATCGAGTTTACACGGACAGAACGCATAAAGTCAGTTTTTGATGGTAGTGTTTTTTTTTAGAATTAATATTAAAAAAATATCTGGCATAACAGCTGACAGCCAATGCGCCAAATATTTTGAAAACTGGAAAATCATACGAGATACACTCGATGGGAGTTTTTATAACTCACTCATGTCCAAGATTACAATAAATTTGATATTGACCTTGCTGCGACTTGAAGCAGGACCCACTTGATCGCCAAAGCCTTTACCACTAGATCAAAGAAGCCAAATGTTGCAATTATGCAATTTAACACTTCTTGAGAGAAGAGAGAGCACTTCTTGTTTTTATGGGTTTCTGTCAGTACATCCTCGAAAATTTACATAGCAGTTTTGCTTGATTTTCAAAACCGGTATTTCGGCAGCCGATTCCGGGATCCCGGTTTCGGGGATACCGGTATGTCAGTCCCTAATATCGAGTAACGGTCGGCGATTATTCATCCTGCTCTTTTCGATGGCGCATCGGAAAACAGTATGCGCTTCACTGGAAGGGTAATATTGTGATCCGAATGGAATGGGCGCCACTAGGTATTTATTTACCGATCCATTTACGCAGATAAATCTATATTATATTGGATATCGCGCCTTTTAAGGCACGGTCCGAACATCTGCGTCTTATCCGTCTCGCGCTTGGCACAAAAAGGCAATCTTGTTTGTCTATATTAAATATAATGTATTAAATTTCCTATCAGTTTGTGTGCGGCGTTATATTTTTGATGAAGCGAATAATGGTACTCTCTGTATTCTCGGCTTGCGTCTCTCGAACGGCCGTCCGCCAATAGTTGTCAATTTTTTGACATGCCCGTACAATGGGAATCAAAATTCTATAATATTTTTTCAATTAACTACATAGTGTGTGTGTTATATTTCTGTGTGCAAAAGAAAAACGCCGTTGTGTTCAAAATCAATACATTTCAAGAGAGCTAAAACAAAATTTGCGTTTGCATGAACTTCATAAGATTTTATGATGAAATATTTGATGTTTCAACGTGAAATTTACTTCAACAGCATATTGCATGTATGAATTTTCGATATTTTTCATATTCAACTCAATGTTCAATTACCGAAGCGTTTATTAAAAAAAGTGACGAAAATATATTCGAGTCTCAAACAAATGAATTCACTGTTTTTCAATGATCGAGATGACTATATTACTTCCATCACAATATATTTTGATGATTGCGTTCAACAGATGGCACTGTTTACAGTTCATAACAGTTGTTTAACCTGACCTCTTTTTTATAAAATAAATTACTGAAGTTTTTTGAGTTTTCCCAAGAGGCGGATTAGACAAAAACTCTTTTTTATTTTCGAACACAGATTTTTTGTTCTGTCTATCTGTTTTGATAATTTTTAAAATTTTAAAACTGACAAAAAAATACCTTTTGTTTTTATTTTGAATTTAAAAATTATCTTAATGTATTTTTTCAATTTAACTTTTATTCATTCGAGCAGGACAGCGTCTGACAAGCCAGCTCCTACTGTATATAATATTTGTTTTTCTGTATTTGTGGTCCGCAGGTTTAAAAAGTTGAGAAATACTTTTTTCTTATCCCTATCCTTCTATACCCAGTCAATTTGAAAAAAAAAGGTTGAGAAACTGAGCAACACGCATTTCTCGTATAAAAAATTTCATTGTGAGCGCAATAAAATATTCACACTTGGACCACTTGGTTTAGTAATATTTGCCGACTGCGCTGTGGCGGTTGGCGTAATATTTATGAAGGTCATGCTTTCATGTCGATTGTGTCACTGTTGGGCGAATGTGCAATAAAAGGCCTAACCCACTGTCTCAACAAATGAGAAAATCTTGTGAGGCCCGCGCCTAATTTTTCAATTATCTTCATTATAATGATACGTTTGCTAGATCCACGTTTGACATTTGATCGAATCAACGGCGTTGCGCAACATGTTTGACATGTCGGAGATAATTACGCTGTGTCTATTTCGGAATTATTTATTAGACATAATGATAGAGACTGTCAAAATATCGGAACATTATGACGCGTGCACACGGGGCGAGTGAAGAAGACGGTGCAACGGGGCAAGACAGTCAACTATGGAGTGGATTAGCCAGTTAGTTGATCGTTACTCAATTTACTCGCCCACTAGTGCAATATTTGAATTCTCTAACATCAAAGTAGATTTTTAAAAACTCCGTACGAATACTGACTGTGTCCAGTGTTCAAAGTTGATCAAGAATTATCGTGAGTAATGTTATTGACGATGCGTAAAACCATGTTCAAATTTTGTACATTTCTCTGTATTTCGTCACTAACGGCTTGGGCGAAAACCAAACTCGGGACTCGAACTGACTCATTTGTGTACTCGAATGCCTGAAGATGTCGAAAGGCGAAAAATGGGTCGTTAGTAACGAAATACATGGAAATGTACAAAATTTTAACAATCCAAATTTAGTTTGGAATCCCATTAAGCATCCTCAGTCCATATCATAATATAGCATTTCAACGCAAGTCGTCTTCCGATAAATGCTTGTTATTTAGTCGTTCAGGCGCCCTTTTTTGGAGAAGATACTGATAGATGGATGGGCGTAAATGAGAGATATCAACACCATTAATATACATCCACGCCTTTGAATACAAATTATAAATCTATTTAAAAAATCAATGTTATGTGAAAATGTTCGTTTGGGAATTTAAACCTAGGAATAACGTAATTGAGTAAGACGAACGCACAAAAGAACTGTTCACTTGTCTACATGGCCGACTCGCGTGGTTTTACAAAATGAATATATTTTGTCAACCAAATATGCTACTTACTCGGAGCATATTGCCACCACACGGTGCCTCCAAGACTCTTGTCTCCCGCCAGTCTTCTTGCCTTGCCACCTTCCACGTCATCACAGCGTTCCGTAGCTCCGCCGATTGCATCCTGTGGATGGTCATCAGCGGTCTTCCAGGTGACGGAATCCATCCGGTCGGTGGAAGTGACAGGCAAAATTCAGGCTCCCTGGGGCATCCGCAGCACATGTCCAACCCAGATCCACCGTCGCTCATTAAAACAAAAAAATGTTATACAGTGCGGAAAAGTAAACATTGATTACGTATTTTTACAGGATATAGAAATTTAATATTACGTGTCTTTGGCTGTAAACAGCATTAGCTTTGTATTACTGTCCTACGTCTGCCTTCTGTCAAAGACTTGAGATAGTTACTGAGCTTATTGACTATCTTGACGACTAGCCTCGTTTTTTTTTATTTTTCTTTTTTAGCTGTGTCAGCAGCTATTGTTTGGTGGTGATATACTATATTATAAGTATGACCTTCGTCGTAAAGACAATTCAGATTCGAGCCCGAGTAAGGCATTTATTTTTCTAAAGAATATTTCGTACTACGAGTCGGCAATAAAGCAATACTATTCATAACTTAAATAATTTACTTCGCATGTGTTTAGAATATCGTTGGAAATGTGGAAACAATAACATCATATTGTTTGAAAAGTATAAATGAATTCATATATCTGTACCTCAGACGTTAATAATCCTATGTCCAAAAATAGCGAAATTGAGTAATAAATAATTTAAGACATCGACTGAGGGTGCTTGATGGAATTTCAATATTAAATTTGAATGGATGGTCAATTCGAGTCCATTCGTGCGCTCAAATGCCTCAAGATGCCGGAAGGCGAAACCCGGGTCGTTAGTGAAAAAATACATGGAAGTGTACAAAATCACAATAATTCAAATTTGAGTTATAAATGTCACATTATTTGTAATTTTAAGATCTATAGTCGGCTAATTGGCGAAAAACTTTATTCAAAATCAGTCATATGAAACATGTTCTATGTCCATTAAATCCTAAACAAAAATCATTATTTCACTTGTAAATGAAACGAAAATCACGGGAGATTGCAATCCGCGTAAAGAACTCGCAATCCGATTAGGGATAGCTGGAACAACTTTTAACTCAATGCGGAAATTCTGGGTCTCACGGTTGTACTCGGTCAGAACCAAGTGCCACTTATTCAACGCATGCATCCTGACAGTGTTGCTTTACGGGTGCGAGTCATGGCACCTCAGCAAAGCACAGGGTTACCGTATACTGTGCTTTAAAAAGAGATGTTTGCGGCGAATACTAGGCGTACGGTGGTTTGATTTTGTCAGGAACTCGGAGGTAAGCGAGCGGACAGACCAGCCTCTTATAACGTTCAAAATAAAAAAGTGACGATGGACCTGGCTTGGACACGTACTGCGGATGCCCCAGGGGAGCCTGAATCCTTCCTGTCTCTTCTATCGACCAGATGGATTCCGTCGCCCTGGAAGGCCGCTGATGTCCATCCATAGGATGTATTCGGCGGAGCTACGGGACGCTGGGATGACCTGGGAGGAAGCGAGGAGACTGGCGGGGGACAGAGAAGCTTGGAGGAACCGCGTGATGGCCATATGCTCTGAATAGGGAGCGGATATGGTTTTAAAAAAATACATCAAGAAATAAACTAGAAAATAACGGAAATAATAAGGGAACAACTATGCTCATTGATATAAAAGAAAAACGGTTTTAGAAACACGTTTATCGATCTCACGATAAAAAGAAATAGAACTAATAGCCTCTCAAATACAGATATTTAAAAAAATGGGGTTTTTCGAGGTTCTGGCTGAAAAATAATTCTAGTCTTCGGGTCGGGTTTGGGTAACGAGTGTGATTTTCAGTCTCGGACTTGGGCCGGGTAATTTTATAAAATTTTGGCCCGCGCAGACCTCTAATATATATATTATAACAGTGTGACAAATAAATACGTGATGTTGTAACGTTAACCCTTCTTCAGAAAGCAAGATCTTCTATGAATCGTTGTCAAGTCAAAACATCGCGTGTTTTAATCACGTCACGTTCGGTGGTTTTCCCTTTCAGTATTTATCTTGAATAGCCAATTAATTTACCTGCATTTCATCTCGTATTGTGTGGATGTAGCATGGGTGTGGTCGACGGGACGAACGCGACCGTATTCAGCTGGTAGCCGACATTGTCATAATTATTCTAAAATAAATTCCAGGGCTATGGTATTGGTTGGTGTTCAATGTCGGAGTTGGAGTCGGGAGTGGCGGATTTTTTTTGGACGACTCCACACCCCTGATAAATTCAATTGGACAACGTTTTTAATGTGAAATTTAAGTACTTAACAATCATCGTATGCTATATTTATTTAGATATAAGTTCTCAAACTATTCGGATTTTCTCCTCTTCGAGACATCGGCCTTTTATCATTGAAAGTGAATTTATGTAGCAAAGTGGTCATCGTCGTTGGATTCGGTTGTTGTGTTCACCGGCTCCAATACCAGTTCTGAAGCATTCGTAAATTGATTTTTAAATCGGGTGACTAAATAGGATTGGATGACTAAATTAACTCGATTAGCTAGCCGCTAGTTCTGTCGTAGCCCTATTCTTCATTTTATTAAGCCATGTCCGCTCCCAATATGGACTTTTCTTATGCAGCTTATCTCAACACAAGTTTTTCTTCGATAAATGCTCGTTACTCAACCTCTTCTTTTCGAGAAGATAATTGGTAGATCCATTCACCTTGTAGAATTCTGGTATAATATGGTAAAATTAACAAACTACTTTGTTCTTCAAGAATTTTACCTGTTTGTATATAGCTTATTCGGCTTCGCACCAATTTGGCTTGGCTATAAATACTGATTTCGAAGATACAGGCAAAATGGTAGTATGATCGATATTTCATGCTCACTACGAAAAAGAGTGGTCGAGAGATACTTCTTGTAGATACACTTTTGATGCTAAATACGCTCAATTATGACGAGTCCATAAAATGATTTAGTAACCAATGTCGACCGGTTTCGCTGGGCGAGTAAGCATTCTCAGTCGATTGAGTCTTATGCCAAATGAAAGTAAATGATTTTGAATCTACCAAAGTTGGTACATTTCCGTATGTTTTGTAGTGACAAAACAGTGCTACCGGGCTTTGCGTTTCGGCATATTCAGGCATTCGTGCTTACGGATGACCGTGTACTCGAATACCTGAAGATGTCGGAAGGCGAAAACCAGCTTGTTAGTGGCAAAACTTATGAAAATTCACAATTTTAACGATTCAATTGTGATATTGAAATTCTATCAAGCAGCCTCAGTCGATATCTTAAGTTAAATGATTTTATTTTTCAGTCTCCGACGTATTGGAGTTAATTACTTGCAGTGTCAAATGTTTCATATTTCTTCATTTTTTTTCACATGGTTTTATTTAGTATGGTTATTTTACGTAAATTGATATTCTAACCTTCCCTCGTCCATTTTTAGATTTGCTTTTTTTTGTTAGCTTACCTGGAGGCAGGTTTTGTCACGTAGCCACTCGGCTCTGACACGGGACCCGGAGAATATTTGGATAAACATTATGTTGCTACATGCGATTTTATTAATTTTGTTTTTTTTTGGCAGAATACAAATTTCCTTAAAATCGATAAAGTTGCCTAATTGTAATTTTATATTCAATTAATTTTTGTGTTCATAATAATAATATTATAAACAACTCCATTAGCGGAGTGACCTACAGGAGCGGGGAATCTTTTAATGTCGACAAATCAAATAAGCTTTGTTAATAACATTATTGGTTTTAATGTGAATTGTTATTGATTTGGCTGTGTTATGATATATTATGGGTATTATGTTTTGTAATGTGTTTTTATTAACATACCTACATATCCTTCTATTTTGTATAAACTGCAAAACTTTTTTCACTACGTTTTATTTTTATTTTGTATGGGCATTTTAATATTTTTTTCCGGCGCTTCATTCACACGTATAGTGGTACATATTATCTTGTTTTTTGACAATTCCAAACATGAAGTCCCGGGATCAGGAAAGAGGTCCGGGATTGTTTGCCCCACGTGGGACCTTGTGAGATATTTTGTACCCTAGTGAATACGGAGTTTTACTCCGAACGGACTCTTTAGACTGTTTCTTGTAACTACTAATGGCTTTAACTATGTCGGTATCGAATGACGCACACGGTTCTGTATATAGATAATAGATATAGATTGTTCTCGATTCTTATCTCGCTATAAATCATAACATTTAATCAGTGCCCCATCTGACCTCCGAAATATTTAATCCGCCGGCAAGCCCACGGTCTCGGCGAGCAGGTTCAAACTAATTTACGTACGTATTTTATTTCATTATTGTTGAGTAAATTTGGTTTTTTTTCTCTCTCGCATGACGTCTACCCGGGTTGACATTCGCGCAGTAATCAGCGCCATATGTTCAATCTCAACAATACGGCCTGGCGAATATTTGGATTATGCAAATTTATCGCGGAATGCTGCGACGGAGATTTGCCGCTCTGTTTCTTAAACCCTGGCACCGAGGCATTCCTATCACGAGAAACAGCTGATCAATATTCTGCCACTCTTAGGAAAAAGACAGTAAAACTTTAAAATATACAAATTGAGCTATGAGTGCCATCTGAAAGAAAATTATGTATGCTCTGTGCATCCTAAAATCAGTATGATTACATAATTAATAGGATCTAAAATCGTTTATGAAAACTATTTCCTTAGTATTAACGTAAAGGCAATTATTTTGATTGGAATTTTAAGCTATATATTTATATATAGATGTTTGTGTGTTTGTTTTTTATCCTCTATGCGTTCTTTTAACATTCATCCGAATTCGATAAAATTTTGGTGAGCTGGTGTGCACACACGCAACATCTAAAATCTAAAAATAGGAATCAAATACAAACTGCGACATCTCGGAAAAAACTTCTGATTTATTCGTGTACGCAGCAGAAAAGAATGTGTATCCATAAATTCCAAAAGCACTTCAATAAACAGAATTTAAACACAAACCCTTTCTTTCTTTGATTGGCATTGCAACGCATGCCGGGTACTCACTAGTTAGATTAGATGTAAAATAATATGTTTTTACGTCTACATCACATAAAATTTATTTTTTGTTAATATATGTATTTACAATAGCCTGAAAAAACACATTCGTCATTTTTCTCTAGACTCTGCCACTAGCAGTTACTGCCTTCTTCCTAAGAGATTCAGTATTGTTTGGTCCGTGGTGTAGTAGTCAACGTCGTTAGCTCGATTCCAGATCTCGCGGGTTCGAATCCCAGTGTTGACATTTTCAATAATCGACACAATATTTTTTGTGGGTTACGTCTTTTTGCTTTTCTTCAGTCGATATGAAAACATCTTTTGAGATATCTCGAGACTTGAATCGTTAATTTTTTTTTCATTTTCATACGTTTTTTCACTATCGACCTTTCGGCACCTTCAGGCATTCGAGTGCACGGATGAACTCGAACTGACAGTTACAATTTAATATTTAAATTCCATCAAGCACCCTCAGTCGATGTCTCAAATTATAAATATAAACATATAATCTACCATTCCTTTCCTTACCTCATCACTATATTTTTAATTTACATGAGAGAGAATGTCAACAACTTGGTTTAAAAAATAATTAACTTTGGCTCCAACTTGTGGCATAGCGAGAGAAATAAGTTGACTTTTACTGCATTCTTACTCTCATCCATGTACAATGTGGTGCGTATTGACTCCTTATGGAGCATCTCAACAAACATGGCGAAGTCAACAACAACTTGTTGTTAAGAGAGCTGGTTGTAATCCAGTCACTCAAGCTCCTTTTGAAAGAGAATAAGGCGTGAAGGTTGGGCTAAATGAAGATTTTTTTACCTTGTCCGCTTCCAATATGGAGCGTATGGGATCCTAATGGAGGTATCTCAACACAAGTTTTCTAAGAAAACTGCTTGTTACTCAGTTGCCCAACCTCTCTTTTTCGAATAGAGTAGGGATAGAAGGATAGAGCTATGGCAGGACTAGTGGTTAGCTGCGCCCCGTTTTTTAAGGATTGGAAGGGTGGGAGAGGAATTCTAGACATCACAAACACCCATGCCTACGAACAGAAATCTATAAATCGATTAAAAAATCAGTTTATATAATAACTGTTCGTACCGGGACTTGATCTCGAGACATCCTTAACCGTAGGCAACGATGTTGAACACTGCACCACGGACTCGGTAAGAAGACTTAGTATGGTTTAAAAGACTCAAATGTCGCGTAGAATGTAAATGAAAAGGAAGTTAAACATCACTCACATTCATGCCTTGGTCGTTTCTATTTGGGGTTTAACGAACGCCAACAGCGTTGTACTACCTGGCTAAAATAAAACTATTTTTATTCGTTTAAATCGAAGCCGGTAGTATTCTTCTAAGATGATAAAATTTGAGAAGCGCTGATTTGAGATTTTAAAAAAATCGATTGGCCCGAGTGGGGAGTCATGCGGCACACCTTTTTTAACAGGTAGGCAGCGAGCGGTTTTCCAATCTGATATCTGAATCTAATCCCGCGTGAAATACGAGAATTACAAATAATAATATGTTTTTGGCACTGTTATTATCTTTCATAGTGTATTTTTTTGTTGTTGTGTGTTTAACCTTTTAAATGCCCTAGGTGTTATTAGATTATGTTTGTTTGTTCACTGTAGTGTCGGGTTGTAACAATCTAATAAGGTTTCCGTTCTGCGAAGCTGCGTTAGGATCCAGGAAGAGACGTTTGTAAGTCGCCAATGTGAAGCATATGGCTTTCTAATGGAGCTTATCTCAACAGAAGTTGTTATACTAAAACTGCTTGTTACTCAGTCTCTCATCCTTCTTTTTTCGGAGAGAGTAAGGATAAAAAGATAGGGCTATCACAGGGTCGGTAGTTAGCTAATCGCTCTCGCTATTCGCCTCGTATTTTAGGATCGTATAGGGCAGTGCTTCCCAAACTTTTTCATTCTTATAAATAAAAATTTTATTTGATGTTATATGTTATAATATATATCGATGGCTCAGTTCCATATCATAAAATAAGAAAAGGTCCCATATATATTCCGATAAGTCAAAAATTTGATGTTTCTAGTTAAGTTAGCCATTATATTCGAACACCGCTCTTCTACAGTTCCACAAAAGTACAGATTGTAAAATTTACAAGTTTATTCTCAAAAGGCAGATATTTGCACATAGAAATCAGCAAATTAAATAATTTCTCAGTTCCATATACATACATATCGAAATATCGTATTGTGGAAATATATTTTTGTGAATCGTGGCGTTCCATAAAGAAACAACCTTTTATCCTAAAACTATGTACTGTTGACCACCTATTTGAATAAAAAAGTAATATAAATAATAAATCATCATTTTTTACGAGTCATTTCAGGTGAGTTCAACTTTGATCGGCCAAACTACCAATTCTAGTTGTATCACTACGGAGCTAGGCCATCGATATGTACACGATTCTATTCTGCAATCCCCTCAGAGACATTTTTTTAATTCATTCACGAATAATGTGTTCTTATATAACATTACGTTTATAGATACTTTTAATTCTACTCCGTATAAGCCCTAGCGCGACCCATAGTTTGGCAAGGACTGGTATAGGTAATGTTTCTTCTATGTTATAAATTTTGTCATAAGTCGCCATGGAATGGAACTAACAAGGTGAAAGAATTTTAAATTATAAATAGTCAACACATATTAATTTATTCATTAAAAAAATAATTATATTTATTTATGAGGAGCTTGATACCTATCTTATTTATAGCATTTTTTCGTTAATATTTCGACCGTGAATATTTTTATTACTTTAGTATATTTTGTTCATTCATTATTTATTTTTGTTTAATTATATGTCGTAAAATATAAATTAGCCTTATGTATTGATAATAAATTATTGATCGCCTTTTGATAGCAATGTACCACGCTAAGGCCTGTCAACATATAAAATATTACTACCGCAGCAAATTTATTAAAAAATTATAAAACGGAATGTGAATAGGAAAAAAAACTAAAACGCCCAAAACGAATGGATAAATTTCAGACAAGGACGCTCTTAAAGATTAATGTACGATCGCCTAAAATTAAAATTACTTCCTAGAACATCAGTGAATTTTCGAACTGTCGTTTTTTTATAGATTACCGAGAGTGAACGATGAATGAGGGAAAGACGATGATAAAAGGAATTGAATGTTTACCCGGTCGTTTTCTTATCTATCGTATTTTGTCCATCTAAGCTTAATAATGGACGTGGGAAAGCGAAAATGCAGTAAGAAGATGACAAAATAAATCACCGAATGACACTTACATGGTGACTGCTTCAGTAGCCAGAAGTGGTAGTAAGTGGTAACGCTTTACGGAAATTTTCAATCGATTAATAATTTTGTATTTATTTGCTGTGGATATTTTTATTCTTTTGGGCACGGTTTCCCAAACTTTTTCTGAGATAGAACACTTTGTGCCAATCATGATTTTTTTGACATTGACATAATTTTTGACCTGACACATATTTATAGCCCGTGAATTACGGAATGTTGGATGTCGTAGTAAACGGACGCAGATCAATAATAGATCATTTTGAAACCTGTTCTAGCACCTTCGTTAGGACTCTATTTGCTTCACATTATTGCTGACAAAGACCATCAATTTTTAATCAAAAAATATATAAAATTCTTGCCTGATGAAATACAAATTTCAATGGCGTATTTTTTCAACGATCACGCTAGGAATCAATGTAACACTTAATCAGCAGGTCACGGAATACATCCTTATTTGTGTATTGTGATCTAGCGACGGGTAGAGGTGTGTTCCGCGTTTCAAAATTGAACTTATACAAGGTTAGTTGTTAGTACAATTTATCAATTCGTCAGTATGATTCAGGATGCTAATTACATCCTTTGGGAATGTCCAGACATGGACAACGAACGGGGAAAAATTTTTCAAGACGATACGGAAAATAGTCGAATACATTCCTAATGTCCATAAAATTGCATTTCGTGTAGCATTGGACGCTGCAATGCGGATTTAGGAGAATCGATGGGATAATTCTTCAAAGGGCAGGCAAACTTATAAATTATTTCCGAAAATAAAGTGGCGAATGAAGATGGAACTCCGCATTTCTCTACTAAGCTCTTCCAGTTTGGCCGGTTGGTAGATGGTCCACTATGTAAACACGGCAATATGATTCAGGATGCTGATCACATCCTACAGGAATGTCCGGACATGGACATGGGACACGAACGGTAAAAATCGCTCAAAACGATACGACTATCAGTCAAATCTGTCGGCCCTGTCGGTCATTGCATCTCTGACAAATTACAAGGCATTCAACCAGTTTACGACGCCCTATGGAAAGCGAATGGAACTCAATTCCTAATACGTGTTTCATAAACTTTTTTTTTATTATATAACTTCCTGTAAGTCTTGAGAAATTTCTCCTCAGACATTCCTGGCAAAAATAAATAATTGAAACGCGCATAACGTCTTTATGCTGCGGAATACACCCTTTAAGAAAAGTAGCCGGTGCTGGTGGGTACAACATTGAGTAACGTAGGGATTTTTTCAAATTTGTCGTCTGATGATATATCGAATGTATGTCGAGTCCGTGGAGCAGTGGTCAACGTCGTTGACTTCGGTAACGGATGTCTCGGGTTCAAACGCTGGTACGGACAGTTTCATAGATAGATTTTTCAATCGATTTCTGCATTTCTGTTCGTAGGTATGTATGTTTGTAATGTCTACAATTCCCTCCCACCCATCCGGTCCTAAAAACGTAGCGAGAACGATTAGTTAACCACTAGTTCTGTCCTAGACCTACTATCCTTACTATCTTCGAAAAAGAGTGAGCAACAAGCAGTCCTATGCATACTCTAAATAGTTTTCGTTTAAAAACTTCTGTTGAGATACCTCCATTAGGAGTCCATATGATTTACATTGGGAGCGGAAATGGTTTGAAAAAATATAATGCATTCAGAATCGGGATTTTTACCAAAGATTTTTGGGCTCGAATAGTGTTAGTTACACCACAGCCCTGATCAAACAAAATAGCGTGCAGCCGATCAATATGCCGGTCTAATCTCGCCGCCCCATCGACGAATAATTATTGTAGACCACAATGCAGGAATGTTCAGCTCAGCTGAGATGCTGTCAGCTGTTTTGTCGCCCCGGGACCCTGGCCCGGCACACGGATACCATCTGAGAAAGCAATCAATGTCAAAATTACGACTGAGCCACGCCTGGAAGGTTTTTGTACTATAACAATATGTCAAAACACGGAAGTTCTGTGACGCTAAGTTGTTTATATTTTAGAGCAGGGGGTCTCCAAACTACGGCCCGCGAGCACCACCAATCCGGCCCGCCATAGTTTTTCAGGCAGATAAGCCATAAAAGCCACGAGTAAATTTATGCAACTAGTCAACCAAATTTTTTCTCGAAAGGACTTAATATGAGTGTATAAATCAGGCAGAAGCTGGTTTCCTCCTTGTCGGTTATCGGTTATCTCCGCCGCAATGAAATGTCCTTGACACTTGCCCGTGAGTATCAACCGAAATTTAATTTGCGCGTAATTCAAAACTACAGTATGTTGGTATGATGAGATAGCTAGGTCTTCGCCCTTGGGGCTCTTAGTGGTCGAGTCAGTGTGGCCCTTAGGCTAAAAAGTTTGGAGACCCCTGCTTAAGAGTAATAAACGTACTGTATGACGCTCTATAGTTCCTTCCTTAGGTCATGATTTCACAGATAAATTTAATTATCATAAGAAAAAATAGGACGATTACAGGTTGTGTTTTGACTAGAAATACATCGTTATGAAGTACACCCGATCATCTTTTTGCACGGTTTCGAAATAGCACGCTTTAAAAAAAAGTGCTTAATGAAAAGCAAATGCTAGGGATTGTTTCAGATAATGTAAATGATTCCACGTTATTTCATAGTAGTGACGATGAAGAAGTGGTGCCACTAACTGCAAGTTCAATTCTAGGAGGCCTTCAACTACCCAATAAACTTGGAAACTGTTTTCTAGCAATTGGTGACAGTTTCGAACGAGTTTGTGCAATTTTAACGTGACTTAAAAATGATTATGGGACGTTATCAAGAATCATACAAGGAACTAACAAACATATAATCACAGCGAATTAATACCAAATTCATATTCAAAAGACAAAACAGACACAAGATGATAATATCGACTGTGTTTTGGCCAATTGATCTTACACTCAAAAAGTACGAAAATGAGTATTGATTGGATCTCATTTTAAAGACGACAGAGCAAGTCTCGGCCAAATGATGTAATTTAGAAAAATAAATTGACCACTTTTTAGAAGGGAAACATCATTTTTCATTGGTTTTAGATTTAAAAATTCTGACCCGGCCACTTGATGTAAGCCACTATTATATCGACACTCCTTATGTATAATCCCGTGTCTGCAAACATGAGAATTTGCAGTAGTGCAATTCAAAGATTCATAACGCAAGTGACCATAATATAACGTTTTCGATAAAAACAGTTTTTAATGTCTCCTGAAAAATTTCAATTTTGAGGGTTACATCAATTGGCCAGAACACCGTCGATATTGTTCAAAGTATTCCTGAAGATTCCTCTCCATTAAATATTTCCAGCGAGAAACAGTGTTAAATTTTGTGTTACTTATCAATTAGTGTTTTTTTTTTGTTTGGATGATAATAATTTTGTTTTTTTTTTTGTATTTTGAGTTGATTTGAAGCAATGGAACCTATACTATTTTTGTATGGGCATCTTCTCATTTTTACACGTTTTTTTGCACGATAGTCTTTGGAACGTATCTCCCGTGCAAAAAGAGGATCGGGTGTATGTCAGAATTATGGGATTCTGTGACCCACAGGAGGAACAATGGATGAAGGCGACGCTAAGCGACTAACGACTTTTTATAAGCGGTTAAAAAACCTTCTATATCCTCCTAAGAAAGACCTATCTGCACGACTATAAGACAAATAAGTAATGACATCTAACATTTAAATAATTGCCATACGACACACCTGCATTGTGTGGAGACAGAGATGCGTAGCTTTTTCTTTCATACGATATATCCTTGGATTCGATTCGCCGACTCTCATTATTGCTTATAATGACAACGGCAAATAACTTAGATCAGTGATTGGAAACCCATGCACAAATTTAATTTAAACTTTTCAATTAATGTGAAGGTATATGTAAAATTTTGCGCTCCATCTGATTCAGTACTCAAATAACTCAAAAATGCCAAGGCAGATAATCTTAAAATTTTGAGTCAGTAAAAAGATATTTCTAATTATTCTTCTACTGGCTGTTTCGGAGAGTACCTAATTGTTAAACACCTGTGTTTAAAGGTATACAATATTCGAATTATTATGACCATTTGAATATTGCTTATCCCATTATCTCAATATGTGCTATTTAGAGATGTCTGAACTGTTCAAATGTTCTAGTTAATCGCAGTCAAACTGGGCTATTTTGCCTGATGCACTGGACTTGGAGATCTTCGTGAAATGACTGAAGGCTGATTCATATACGGAAACCCACGAGGTGCATCATTTGTATTACTGTAGCCGTATTACAGTTATTGTCACAATACATTTAACTAATGTGGCATCTGTGATATCGTCGAAATAGCGCAAACTGTGCTGAAGTCGCATTGTTGTTGGCCGTGCCCAGCCAAGCTATTCGGGGTGCAAATCCAACCAAAAGGTTAAGCCCTGTATTCACTAGTAGGGGGGAAATGTCCCGCAACACGACTCGCAGCGTAGAGTCTACGTGACGCTTCAGGGTTGCCCATTGCTACAGAAAGTCGCACGTAACATAGTGCGGCATTTCTACATGACGCGGGCATGGCGCATGTGCACTATTCAGAAGCGAGCGCAGGGTGCAACATGACAGATGTTGGCGAGTTTATACGTGTGATTTCAATTAGATATGACGGTAATATGTATGGCTTTACTGAGTGATACATTTTCAATTCACGTTTTCTTACTAATTATGTTCTTCAATTCAAAATTCATAAGAATACGTAAATATATATAGGCTTAACATAATTTTTATATTCTACAAAACTACACTCATAGTTCATAACATAACCTCCTCCGACAACATTTATGCGACAAAAAAGTATATTGGACTATGGCGACAACTGACGGGAGTCCTGGTGTGTACAGGCAAAATATTACGCGACATTTTTGCCCGCAGGATCGACGCAGATGCGTCGCCTCTAGTCCCGTGGCATGTTGCTCATTTTGTCTCCTAGTGTAATCGTGGCTTTATTAAAAAGGTTGCATACAACAGGCTAAGGCACATAGCATAGCTAAACTTACTCCTAACTCCCGTGTTATTTTTTTTTATAGGCCGGCCTTGCAATATTTTAGTACAGTAAAATTTTAATACAACGGACTGATGACTCCATGTCTTCTCTCAACGTAGAGCATATGGCCTCATCAATGGAGCAACTCAACAGAAGATTATATAACGTGATCTAGTAGTATTAAGCTTATCTCTCTTTTTACGATTTTTCGGGATCGGATTGTTGGATGTATATGGAGTAGAGGCCTGCAATGGCCCGGGTTCGAGCGGGTAGAGACGATTGATATTCGGGCTCGGGTCGGGCCCGGGTAATAGATTTGTTCTTCAGAAAAATATTTCGGACTATGTTCGGATCATGAGTACTCTTGATAAGTAAATACTTTTCATAACAAAAAGGCAATAAATAAAATAATTTATTACGTTTCGAATAGCATTGGACACAAAATAGTCTTTTATTTGATAAGTATGGAGTCATCATTTTATATTTTGGTAACCTGAAACTGAGCTCGTAAAATTGTTATTGATCCTTGAAACAATGCTTTGTTCGTTAAATCATCACCGATATTAAGCTTAAATAGTTAGTAAATGAATAAAGTGTGATATTATTCAGTATTTGCTTTCTATTCGTTTAAGATAGTCGACTGTACCTTATGCAGAAAAATTCATTATAAAAAAATACAAAAGATTCGTTAAAAATGAGTTTCAACGATATAAAAAAAATGTTGAAAAGTGATGACTGTGGTGATGTGTGGAAATCATTCCGTGAAATAATAGATTTTTCTACATGTGAAAAAGTAGGGTAGGTAC
Organism: Himalopsyche phryganea; assembly: GCA_022494535.1. Taxonomy (NCBI): domain Eukaryota; kingdom Metazoa; phylum Arthropoda; class Insecta; order Trichoptera; family Rhyacophilidae; genus Himalopsyche; species Himalopsyche phryganea. The sequence goes on from JAGVSL010000039.1 coordinate 3,832,433, forward strand.
GTTAAGTGAGTTAAATTTCAATCAATTTTATGCTACTGTATTTTCTTTTAAATCGGACTTTTTTCGGGCCGAGATATATAAATTTAGGCTTCGGGTCGGGCTCGGGTTACAAGTGTAGTATTAAGACTCGGGCTCGAGCTGGGTCGGGCCTGGAGTGAAAGGGCTCGGGTCGGGTAATTTCATCAAATTTCGGCCCGTGCAGACCTCTAATATGGAGGTATGAAAACATTACAGACATTCATGGCTTTTGATACAAACCCATAAATCAATGCAAGAAAGTTAAAACTGTGTGATTACAACCCGCAACCCCGCGAACGAGTAGAAGAAAGTCAAACATCGGTGACTACTCGGCTGCAGGACTGACATTGAATACTAGTCGGTTTCTTACTTGCAACTCTCTTTTAAAAATGTGTTTCTCTGCAAAAAAAGATCCACTAAATCTGGTCTGGGCAAAGTACAAATTGCGGGCCACATGCATCCAGATGCGTACTTTTGACGACCCACTATGCGGTTGATAAATTGATCTTTAGTAGAGAATCACTTGTTTTATATTGAAATTCCTTCACGAAAAATGAAAATGTATACCTGTCATTAGTACGATTATTGCGGCCCGCCGTACGTTTTATTTTTTTAATGCGGCCGTTCATTCAAAACGTTTGCCTAGGCATGTTCTAAATGGTGTCTTTATGGTGCACATTAGTGTCTCCGTTGTTTTTCGTGTATTCGAAAACGAGTAATAGCGACCGCCTTAAATAATATAATTTATCTCGTGCGTGTCTTAACGTATTTTGGCCTACGTGTATCTCCTCGTGTGGCCTAATAAGGCCAAGTCCATGGCTGGTTTGGCGTAACGCGCTTTGATACTATTTCATTTGAAAATATTGTGTATATGGGATTGGTCAATAATTGACCAATCCATTATTTGGTCGTAAATGTGTATCGAATTTTTCGAGATTAATTTGTCAATGTCACGATCAATTAAAATTACTATCGTAAAAAGAATTTGAACTTTTTTTAAATACATATTCCAGACTACAACTTGCGAAATAAATTAATAATGGTTTTTGTTTTAATTAATATTTTAACATTGCCTCACGAGTGGGTGTGTTCATTGAAGTAAAAGTCATTTTTTTTAATTTTTAGACCAGGGGTGACGAACCAGCGGCCTTTTGACTGAAATAAATAAATTTCATTGTTTTCCTTCATTTACAAAATATTGTACATACATTTTTATGTATTTTTTTTAAGTGCGGCCTTATTTGATCTTTGTAATACATAGGGCTGACGATTAATGCTGCGTATCGGCAGCTCAGATCTAAAATTTGAAAGACTGAATATCGAGAGCTCTTTTCAAAAATATATTTCCTTGGGTTCTACTTGCCAATTTCATGATCTGCTGCCTAATTCATCTGCCTAAAAGGTTTGAACTGTTTTTTAAAGCGTATATCCACAAGTTTTCCTTCTAGTTTGACCGGAAATACGAGTATTGGACATGTAAACATGTCCAGCGCGTTCATCGCGTTAAAGTCACTGGGGATGTACCAACAAAAATGATAATAAATATACTGCACGAAGGCGCACTGGGATTATCGTGCACATATCATGCATTATGCATTTATATGATTGCATAATCCTTCTGTTAGGTAGTCTACCATTCGGTGCATGGGTCAGGTGTTGCAATCATTGAATAGCCTCTCGGATTCAATAATAATAATATATATAGCCATTGTACGTATTAGAGGTCTGCACGAGCCCGAAATTTGATGAAATTACCCGGTCCGGGCCCGTCCACATCAGGCCCAAGCCGGCCCGAGCCCGAGTCTTAATACCACAAACTTGTTACCCGAGCCCGACCCGAAGCCTAAATTTATATATCTCGGCCCGAAAGAAACTCGATTTAAAAAAAAATACAGAAGCATCAAATAGATTAACGTACCTGCCCAAGTTTTTCACATGTAGAAAAATCTATTATATCACGAAATGACTTCCACACATTATCACACTGTCACCACTTTTCAACATTTTCTTTATATCGTTGAAACTCATTTTTAGCGAATTTTTCGTATTTTTTTATAATGAATTTTTCGGCACAAGGAACAGTCGACTATCTAAAACGAATAGAAAGCAGATACTGAATTTCACACTTTATTCATTTACGAACTATTTAAGCTTACTATCGGTGATGATTAAACGAACAAAGCATTGTTTCAAGGATCAATAACAATTTTATGAGCTCAGTTTCAGGTTACCAAAATATAAAATGGTGTCACCATACTTATCAAATAAAAGACTCTTCTGTGTCCAATGCTATTCGAAACGTAATAAATTATTTTATTTATTGCCTTTTTGTTATCAAAAGTATTTAGTTATCAAGAGTACTCATGATCCGAACTTAGTACGAAATATTTTAAAAAATAAAACACAATTCATTTGTACTACTTTCACATATTTATAATGATCAGGACCGGTTTCGCTCATCACGAGCATTATCAACTGATCAACATTATCATCAGTTGATAATGCTCGTGATGAACGAAACCGGTCCTGATCATTATAAATATGTGGAAGTAGTACAAATGAATTGTGTTTTATTTTTTAAAATATAATGTCTTTCCACCAAGAATTGACAGTTAACACCTTAAAAGTGATTAGTACGAAATATTTTTCTGAAGAACAAATCCCTTACCCGGGCCCGGCCTGAGCCCGAATATCAATTGTCTCTACCTGCCCGAACCCGGCCCACGCCCGGGCCCGTGCAGACCTCTAGTACGTATATAGTTATGTCCAACGGCCAAGCGTCATATTATGTCGCCCACGCTGCTATTCTGCGCTCGCTGTAAATATTTGTTATTATAATATTCACTCTTAAACCTCGAGCAGTAACTTTGTATTAACGAACGGTCGTTATAGCGAGTGTCTGTTCGTTACACGGTAAACTCCCGATTATCCGGGCCAATGATGGGGAGGGTCCGTACGCATAATCCGAACTGTTAATTTTTATTTCGTTTAAAAATTCTATTACGCATTTCTAAAGCAGTCTATTAATTATTTTGACATGTTTAATACTTACTATTCATTAAGTAAATCTGTGATTGTGGTTTGTTTGTAGGAATCTTTTAACGATCTTATATATAATTTAAGATATCGACTGGAAATAGGGCTTAAGGCGATTCTCGAAATTTTAACTCAGGTATCTTCAGGTATTTGTATCTTCTATATAAACGTTACACACTGTTTACTGTCTGTCAGTTCGAGTTCATTCGTGCGCTCGAATGCCTGAAGATGCCGAAAGGCGAAACCCGGGTCGTTAGTGACAAAATACATGGAAGTGTACAAAATCTCAATATCTCAAATTTGATCTTATATATAGTAGCCCAGACCGATCTGTAGGCGTAGACGTTTTATTATTATCACATCTCACATGCAGGTATGAAATTTTCTCATGACCTAAGCGTCCGCGATGTATATAAACAGTACACCCAGTTCCTACGCGACGCAAATTCTAAGACAAACAAACGATAATCAGTCCGTCAGTATGGAAACTAAAGAGCAGTCACTTTAGACATTCAGTATTTCAATTTCGTTCGACCGTAGTCAACGTCGTTGGCTACGGTCACCGATGTCTCGCGTTCAATTACCGGTCCGGACAGTTTCATAAATTAATTTTTCAATTGATTTATGGACTTCTGTTCGTATGCATGAATGTTTGTGACGTCTAAACTTCTCTTCCACCCATCTTACCGTAAAAATATGACGTAATGAGAGCAATTAACCAACCACTAGTCCTGTCTTAGCTTAAGTTTTCAACCTGCTTCAAACATTTAAACACGTGTGCTTCTTTAATATTGATGTACTTATTTATTGATAATATTTTTAAAAATGTGTATTGAATTCACGGATAATCCTCAAACTGGAGAATTCGCACGTTTAATCGCGAGTTTATTGTATTTGATTATCTGTGGAGAGTATCGGTCAGGGCTTCGAACCGGAACTGAACCGAAAACCGTAGAAACTGTTATTTTTGTCGGAACGAAAACCGGAACCGAACCGATATGTATTTTTGTACTTTAACCGTAACAAAAAACAACGGCTCGACGCCCTGCAATAAAGTGGCTCTTGTGAAAAGGTGTTATCCGAGACTTGACTACCTCTTTTTAAAATTGAGATTAAGTCTGACGCGCCGACAATATCGACTTTATTTTTCTAATTTACATCATTTGGCCGAGATCGGCTCTGTCTTCTTTAAAATGACATCCAATCATTAACTTATTTTCATATTTTTTGAAGGTTGCATCAATTGGCCAAAACACCGTCGATATGCTGCAGGTTCGGCAAATTTAGTATTGAATTTCAGGAAATTAAAATAAGTTCTACCAACATGGTGTGCCGTGTTTTGATATTTTCGTAAGGCGATGTTATTCAATTCTATTTGATTTACCAATGGTAACTTGCGTGAGATGTCACTCGTGACAGCTTGGCAATGCATCACAGTGCGGCATCGTGAAATGTCATCATCGCCTAAAGGAGACAATAATTCAGCAACACTCGACCTAGGGATTGCATTAACTGTTTTGTTTTCATTACCGGTATCCAAAACATCGCTATTTTGAATTGAATATTTCTGTGGCAAAGAGCCAAAAGCTGCTACATTCGAAATTTACAGAGCGAGCATTTAAGTAACGTAAAATATCATGTTTGCTCACACTGAATTAGACTTCATGTGTGGTAGACATGTCAGCGTTTGGTAATTAAAAAAGGCAACTAATAAATTCCATAGATGGTCAGTTATTAATCATGTCTTGGTCAGAAAATAATGACCAAATAAATAAAGTTCAAGATAATCGACCGAGGTTGCTTGATGGAATTTTAATATCAAATTTGAATTGTTGAAATTTTGTATATCTCCATGTGTTTTGTCACTAACGACACGGGTTTCGACTTTCGGCATCTTCAGGCATTCGAGCACACGAATGAAGTCAGTTCGCGTTCATTCATGTGGTCGAATGCCTGAAGATGCTGATAGGCGAAACCGGGTCGTTAGTGACGAAATATATATGAATTTAAAAAATTTCAACAATTCAAATTTAAATTACTGACCGTTTATATTATTGGCTAATCACGTGTATACTGACCATTTACTATTTCTTAGTGACAAAAAAATTGATATGGTTTCTGTCCGAATAAATGCAGGCTATTAAAAAATGTCATATTAACCATGAAATATCAATCGAATCACAAAATGGTATAATTTGGACATATCAGCTTTTGGCTCTTTGCCACAGATTTACGTAATTTGGTGGACAGGACTAGTGGTTAGCTAATCGCTATCGCTACGGTCCGTTTATATGATCGGATGGGTGGAGGGAATTTTAGGCATAGAAAACATCCATGCCTTCGAACAGAAATTTACAAATCGATTGAAAAATGTATTGATGAAAGTGTCTGTACTGAGATTGAAACTCGTGAGATCTGTAATCGAAGCGAACCACGCTGATTACTGCATCACGGTCCCGATTTTTTTTAATACCGGTATTTAGATATTCGTTCAGTATTGCTAACCCTTATCCGACGGAACGGTGCTTCAATGATGCCGAATAAAAGTTAACCGATAAATTAAATCAGCGGCTCTCACGCCCGGCTCGGAAGAGAGTCGGCGCGCTCGAGGCCGCTTGACCTGCGGGCCCCGCGCTCGACTCCCGACGCCCGGCCGTATCAATTAAACGCCAATCCGTCGGTGTATAATATCTATCACATTTGTGGTTATTAGTTCACTTCTTTGGCGTGGGCGTGATTGGTTTAGCTGCGTGTGGGTCGTTTTTATTCTGCATTCGTTTTGTAATTAAAACGAAACGCTTTTTGTCTCTGTTAAGAAATAAAGTCCCGAATTGGCTCAGTACGGTGATGCTGCGATCGCTGTTCACTTGCAACCGTCTGCGCTACCATATTCTAATATTCTCGATGGATTCGGCGGTAACTTTGTCGAAATTCGTGCTTGACATCAAATTAAAGTTGATAACTCTGTTATTCCACTGGCTGTGTTACAAAATGTGACACGAGTAAACAATGATGTGGTGGAATTGTTTCCTCCAGCTGGACGTGGGGAAGGAGTTGGACACAGACTATAATAGTATAAATTACTATAACTTATATATAATTGCCCAGACCGCTCTGAAGACGTTTTATTATTATCACATGTAGGTATGAAATTTTAAACGTCCGCGGTACATAAAAAAATAAAATTGTATGCAATGCACACACAGTTCCGACGTACTAGCTACTTTAGACATTCAGTATTTCAATTTCAATACTGTCATCTAGGATTGGTACGGTTCTACTAGTTACAAAAACAATGGGTAAAAATCCACGGGAAAAAAATTTAATTGTGGCAAGCCACCTTTTATATTTAAAACGTTATTTAAAAGTAATCGATTACTGTTAATTTTTTTATTAATTTCTTAAAACCTGAAACTATTCATTTTAATTCCTTTTTTATTTACTCGATAGATTAATTCTACATCGTTTTCAATTAAATGATTTGCAAACTGTTATTACTAATTTTTAAAAAGAAATAATAATTTAAAAATACTGCATCATTTATTGATTTGTGAGAGGTCCTTAACATTTTATTTGTAGACTATACGATTTCGTTTATATATAATTTGTTTGATCATCTGTAAGTTTTTGTCATAGTTCATGAACCAACTGTTTTATGTACCTTGTAATTATTAATTTTTATTTTTAAATAAACATCCCTGTTAATATTTATGTTATTTGTTGATAATGTTTGCGATGAGTGAAAGTGGTCGTGGTCACTATAAAAATGTGGCAGTCCACCAAAAATTGACAGTTCATACATTAAAAGTGATTATGCACGATAGAAAAAGCAAAGTTACTATGCAAGTATCGATTGTGTCTAGCGTTGAAGAGCCCTTTTTAATAATCACAATATCGCTGTACGTGTTGGCAATTCGGTAACGGTTGTTGCTGAGCAATATGTCTTCGACTTCCTATGGCTCCTTAAAAAGGGGACGAGCGTGACTTCCGCGGTCCTCACTCCATCCACCGGCGGCTTATTAGTCCTACTGCGTAATCAGTGCGGCGACATTTTGGACAGCGTCACCCCGCGATCATCCGACTGCATCATTATTCATTGTTGGCTATTTTACATTTTATAATAATTCGTTTGAATATTATAAAAAAAGGTCTAGTGTCAATGCTTATTACATATTTTAATATTTCGTTAATTTTTACTAAAATTTTAATTGTATTTCGTCACTCACGACCCGGGTTTCGCCTTACGGTATCTTCAGGCATTCGAATACTTAACCGGTCCAAAATCGTGTTTCCTTACTATGCTCGCTGAGTTACACTTTGGAATGAAGTTTCGATATAGTTGTGGGCTAAAAAAAACGACCAGGCAACTATTTATTTGATCAGCAACTTACTCCATAAATGGTCAGTAACTAATTCGATAAATAAATGGTCACTCTGTAGGCGTCCGTGGCGCAGTTGGTAGCGTCGCTGGCTACGGTTACGGATGTCTCGGGTTCAATTCCCGATGCGGACGGTTTTCATAGATTGACCTTTCAATCGATTTATGGATTTCTGTTCGTAGTCTGAGCCCTGCCTTCCACCCATCCCATCCTCACGAGGAGTAGCGAGAGCGATTAGCTAACCACTAGTCCTGTTCTAGCCCTATCTTTCTATCCCTACTCTCTTCGAAAAAAAAGAGAGGTTGAGCAAACTAAGTAACAAGCAATTTTCGTAGAAAAATTCTGTTAAGATACCTCCATTAGGAGACCATATGCTCCACATTGGGAGCGGACATGGAAAAAAAAGAAATAATTAATGGTTAGTTAATAATTATGTTTCTTTAGTAAATAATTTCCAAATAAATTAAGTTATGTTAGGTCTAATTAAAATACTGACCGTTTTATATAAATTACTGGTCGTTTATTTCATTAACTGACCATTTATCGAATAAGTTACCGACGAAATAAATGGAGGCCCCGGCCTATTTTTTGTGATTTTCGTTGGGGTTACATGTTTACAGCAATCGAAGTGTCAGTGTAGGCTATTAAGAATATCTCAATTTTTGAAAAATGAGGGTTGGATATTTTCTGTTTAACTACGTCGAATTAGTGCGGAGTCGAAAGATGGCAATTTATTTATTTTTTCTTTGCAAATGTCAGACGCTTGCTATACCTTCAAACTAAAACTATTCACGCTATCTTTTCGCAGTCATCAATCAGCAAATTCTTATCCAACAGGACTTTGATTTCATAGTACAAATATTTTCTTATTGTGTATTCTAGGATCGGTGGACTCGGATCGTGACCCTCAGCGGTGAACGTCCTGCATATTAATTGTTGATTGCCAATTAGACACACACTGTTTCGTTAATGTTCTGTATAATCAATTATGCAGTAGTCGATGTCTTAAATTATGCAGTGTTATTAGTTGTATGTATAATATCATTTAAATGAATCTTCTTATTGACCTGGATCCGTCGACCGCAGTGTTACAGTGGCTGGCGCTCTGGGTTCCATTGAGCGCTTCGTTCATTAACATTACATTTTTAATCAAAGCATTTGATTAATATAAGGTAAACGTACCAGTAGTCGACCGCTTGAGAGATTTTTTTCCATGTCCGCTCCCAATGTGGAGCATATGGTCTCCTAATGGAGGTATCTTAACAGAATTTTTCTACAAGAAGTGCTTGTTACTCAGTTGCTCAACCTCTTTTTTTTTTTTTTTGAAGAGAGTAGGTATAGAAGGATAGGACTAAGAATAGTGGTTAGCTAATCGCTATCGCTACGCCCCGTGAGGATGGGGATGGGTTGGAGGGAGGGCTCAGACTACGAACAGAAATTCATAAATCGATTGAAAGGTCAATCTATGAAAAACGTCCGCACCGGGAATTGAACCCGAGACATCCGTAACCGTAGCCACGGACGCCGACAGAAATGAGAGAAATATAAAACAAAAATAACGATTAACGTTTAGTATTAGAACGAATGATGACAAAACAAGTGTATTCATAATGCATCAAATTTCTTAATTAATATGATAAAAAAAAATTAGAAAAGGTCTTTTACAAAATCATTTTTAACAACCATGTTTCAGTAGTTGACCATTTAAAAAATTGAAAGTTTCAGTAGTTGACCACTTTCTTTTTTAATGGTTGACCATGCCTAATCAGAGTTGCCTCAGAGTTTCTCGTAAGACCCCACTCTTGGTTGAATCAAGTAGCATATGCTTAAATTCACTGATATCTTTAACAATTCTCTTAAGAAATTCGAAATAAAATACTTACTGCATAAGGTTTTGTTTTCAAATGCCCGCCATGACATATATGGTTATGTATTAGTTCCTTAATCTAATCCTACAATTTAGATCAAATAGAACGTTTCTTATTTTGGACACTTTTATTGAAAAGGGTCAACTATTGGTACATTTACCTTTTAGCTAAAATACATATCTTTGTTACTCCAGGCGATGTTTAACTGCATATTAATGTGGTTTTAAATAAGTATGTATGTTTATTTTTTCGATTGCTGCTTATCAACCTGTGACAATTGTTTTGTTAATTTAAAAAACATCATCAGACTAAAACAACATTTTTTTGTGTCTATATCATTTCTGACACGACGGATGGTTCACATCTTAAATGTGTTTCCATTGCGTTTCCCCAATATCCATTATTTAAGCGAGCAGAAGTACCTTTTCCTCTCCTGCCAAAATCACCGATAAATTTCCCCCAACCTTAAACAGATTAAATAATTAAAATATTTTAAGACATCGACTGAGGGTGCTTGATGGAATTTCAATATTAAATTTGGATTATTGAGATTGAATGAGCAGCTGAACCTTCCTAATTCTCCGCTATTATATCCGATACGTTGAAACACCTAACAGATGTCACCAAATGTGGAATGATTGTATATATTTACCCATTCGTCGAATTACATCCCGTCAAAACCCACAATACTATTATAATTGTAAAATCATTGGTATTTCTAAAAGAAGTTGAAAAGCGGCAATTCCGCCTTCGGCAATTCGTCACTCTGTTAATATGGTGTTTACAAAATAAGGATTAGGGCGATTTCCGAAATTTTTAACTCAGGTATCGGTGTGGCTCTCAGACGTATAATGTATTGCCTCGTAAATGATATTTGTCGCATTTTTATCTTCTATATAAGCGTTAGACACTGTTTACTGTCTCTCAGTTCGAGTCCATTCGTGTGCTCGAATGCCTGAAGATGCCGAAAGGCGAAACCCGGGTCGTTAGTGACAAAATACATGGAAGTGTACAAAATCTCAATAATCCAAATTTAATTAAAATATTTTTTTTTATTACGATGCGCCTTATCTGACGATGGTTCTCAATGAAGCGAAACACGTGCCGCACTAACTTACATGCGTGGTAGAATAACTATGTATTTATACTGTGTCATCCGATCCCGGTCAAATTTCAATACCGTGATTTCGGGTTTACTGCTATAAAATAATTCAAATTTCGAATTAAATACTTCCTGATTAACAACAATAATTACATCTACTGTATACAAATAATGTAGATGTGTTGTGGTCTCCCTCCTTATCATATTTAGTATCAACCGTTTTTATCCAATTTATCGAATCCATGAAATGGAGAACAAAGGAAGACCGTTTTTTTAATGTTTGGAGGACAATGTTTCAAAAGTAGAATTGAAAGCCAACCTCCCACCCATCCGATCCTCAAGGGGCGTAGCGAGAGCGATTATCTAACCACTAGTCCTGTCCTAGCCTTATCCTTCTATCCCTACTCTCTTAAAAAAAGAGAGGTTGAGCAACTGAGTGACAAGCAGTTCTCGTAGAAAAATTCTGTCCATGTCCATTCTGAACATGTCCTCTTTTAGATTTTATCTGGTAAAACCTACGTTAATAATGCAATAAATAAAACTAAATATAGAAGTATTTTGATCATAATGTATATTTTTTTCCTCTTTTTTTTTTCCAAATGACCGATTTCCAATAAATAAAATTAAAAAAAACATTCAAATGCCCAAAACAAATATTAAAATCATACACATATTCCAATTGAAGTATTAATGGACACTTGTAAACTTTGCAATATACTATTCAAAACATGTAGTAACACTTAATGACCAATCCGGGGTTGTCGGGATCATTAAGACTCAATGCCTTTTCTCCAAGCGTAATTATATATATGTATATATTCATTTCAAGTGTTCAAATTCACGTCGGCAGAAAAAATCGTGCTGAATTCACGCACTCGGCAGATAATTTTCCTAATTCATGAATGAGGCAATGGGCTTGCACTTTTCATGAATCAAACAAAATTTTGCCCATCCTATGTAATAAGAAATTTCACACATTCGGCGTAACATTTCGCGAATAAACTATTTTCACTCATTTACCTCGTGTGATATGTGGAAAGTTATGTGACCACTGACCTTCTTCCTCAATTCGGCGTTGAGGTGTTGAACTCGCACTGATAAATCTGGGAATAGGACACCGCTGCGGTGAAGACGTTTTTAATTGAGACTTTAATCGTATGCATACATAATATGCAAACGATCCGAAACCACTTAACCCTTTACGCGACGCTTCTGTTTCTTAATGACTTATTTTTACCGCCCGCGTCGACTATCGTCACATCGCCTCTGTATTGAGTAATTAAAAAATTCAAATCGAGAATCGATTTTTATTTTCTTCGAAGCTTTTGAATGTCCAACGAATATTTCGATACGTTGATTTTTTAATCTATTTATGGATTCGTGCTCAAAGGCATGGGTGTCTGCAGTAGGCGCGCATAACGTAATACAATCTATTTAAATTCAATTTTTAAAATATATATCCAGCTTGTGCCGTGAATATCTCTTTTCCAGCTCAATCACATATAAGGTGCGAGCGAGATACAAGCTCATTCGGGCGCATACTCTTATATCCTATTTTCTAATACACTAGTGAAGTTTTGAGATATATAGAGATACATCTACCGCACGTCGATGCTATATATATATATATATATTTTCATTTTTTTCCATGTCTGCTCCCAATGTAGAGCATATGAAACTATATCAACAGATTTTTTCTACGAGAACTCCTCGTTATTCAGTCACTCGATTTTTTTTTCAAACAGAGTAGGGATAGAAGAATGGGGACTAGGACAGGACTAGTGGTTAGCCAATCGCTGTTGCTGGGCCCCGTTTTTTAGGATCGGAACACACCTAAATTCATTGTTTGAAAAAACTTAAAAATTTACCCGTGCATTTGTTGTTTTGGCCTCCTCATCCTATGAATTCATCATTATTCATACAACATATGTGAAATTAAAAAATAACATTGGTTAAAACTGAGTTTATCTAGTTTTACAACTCTCCTGAACATTTTGCTGAAATGTAGATACGCAGTTTGCTAGCTAAGGCGACGATAATTATGTTGGCGTGGATGGCTGAGTATTTTTATTTGTCATTATAGCTAATAATTACCAACGCGCCAGATATTCTACGTTGTTTTAAATCATGAGACATAGATAATTCACTCGAGATCAACTCGAGGAGAAAAGACATCACACACATCCGTATGTCGAAGGTAACAAATTAAAATTGAAAAAATATAAATTACATATTGACCTCGCGAACCCAGACCGATCTAATCGCTAAGGTAAAGCCCTTACCGCTAGACCACAGAGACGATCTTCAACGAATAGAACTGTGACCAATAGTAGGCGTGGGAGACTTGAAACATTGTAATTAAATGCATTTTGATTGGCTATCGAGGCGGCATGTTCTTTTACAACGCGTCCGGTGATTAGTCGGTGAGTGGATATTGCTTTTCATTTGCCGTGCAACACGTGTGAACTGGTGTAATCAGCGGCTGCAATCGTGGGTGTACAGGTTTCGTGTACAAATAGTTGTTTTTTTATGGGTTTATCTTTAATTTGTTTTTATTATTTATGACTTTATTCTTACAAGAGTATACGCTTTTTAAATTTGTGCCAGTGTATTAGTGTTAGAGGTCTGGAAGGGCCGACATTCGATCAAATTATCCCGTCCGAGCCCGACATCTTCTGACCCGGCCCAGGCCGGATCCGAGTCTTAATATCAGAGGTTTTACCTGAACCCGGCTCGAAACCCAGGTTTATTTTTCTCAAACGGAAAATATGCCCGACTTTTTCATTTACAATATAATTCATATTTATTCATTTTAACGAAAGTATTTTAATAATCAATTTACTATTAATGACTTTAAAGGTGTCAACTGTCAATTCTTGGTGGAAAAGCATTATATTTTAAAAATAAAATGCCAGCAGTCAGTTGATAATGCTCGCGATTAGTGAAACTGGTCCTGATCATAATAACAATGTGAAAGTTTTCTATGGATTCGGCGGTAACTTTGTGGAAGTTCATTTTTAATATAAAATTAAATTAGAAATTGATAACTTAGTTATTCTACTTGGTTTATCACTAACGTGACGCGTTTCGCCTCTTTAAGAAGCATCTTCAGACTATTTAAATTGATTAATTTAATTTAATTTTATATTAAATATGAAAGTTGTTCAAAACAATTGTGTTTTGTTCAAAAATTTATCCGTAAACCAAAATTTACCAATTATTGAAATATTTTTTGTTGTTATCAAGCCCACCCTCACCGTTTCGCATATGAACTCCTTGTGGAGCTTATCTCAACAGAAGTTTTTCTACGAGAACTGCTTGTTACTCGCAGTTGAGCAACCTGAATTTTGCTCGGAGAATGTAAAGTAAGAAAAGGATAAGACTAGCGGTTAGTTAATCGCTCCCTCTGTGCCACATTTTTTAAACATCGTAGACACCCATGCCTTCGAACAAAAATTCATATATCGATTAATAAATCAGTTTATGACACTGCCGTACTGGGATTCGAACCCGTGAGCACTGCACTAACCGATGCGAACGACGTTGACGGCCATTCTGTTAAAGTTCTGGTATTTTATAGTGGACCGCAATCGTTTCTTACAGTAAGTCGTTCGAGCACATTCGATGATATTCAATTCTTGATACTTTTAACTTATGCATAGAAATTTCAACTCCTAAAATATAATTAAACTCATTACATCTATTCTTCCACCGGTAGGGCACCGGAGCTGTGCCAAACTGGGCGATAAACATAGCTTCGAATAAACTCGCCGACAGAGGCCGTTCGTTATCCAATTCTGTTTACCGCTGGACAAATGACCTGGCCGTATTGAGAGAATAGAGAAATTCTTGAATGCGTTAGTACGTTTCGGCTAATCTCGAAACAGCACTCGTTATTTGATGTTGAACAATGTACATACTATGCAATATGCCAAAGCCCTCTATAGTCACAAGCCATGCTGTAAGGCCGGCCCGTTAGTGGGTATTTTTGCAGACGAGTGGCCCATTACACTTAGTTTGAAATCATCAAATTTCGAAACATACCGAGAAAGTCTTAAAACTTCTTTCTCCACTATAAAGTATTGTGATGCATTTTACACATTCAAAATACTTTATTAATATTGATATTAGAGGTTTGCACGGGCCTCGGCTTGGTCCGTTCCGTGGGCCGGGTTCAGGTGGGTGAAGACAATTCAGGCTCGGGCCGAGCCCAGGTAAGCAATTTAATCTCCAGAAAAATATTTCGGGCTGTGTTCGGGTCATGAGTCAGCCTAGACAATACTATTCACTTTTAAGGTGTTAACTGTCAATTCTTGGTGGAAAGACATTATATTAATATTTATATAAATAAGCCTGTTATGTTTGTATTTTTATCGGTTGATAATGCTCGTGATGAGCGAAACCGGTCCTGATCATTATAAATATGTAGAAGTAGTACAAATGAATTGTGTTTTATTTAAAAAAAAAAAAAAAATAACATAAATAAGTTATTTCGCATGTGTTATGAATATCGTTGGAAATATGGAAATAATATCATATATTGTTTGAAAAGTATAAATGAATTTCTGTATTGAAAAAAAATCGGGACGAGGAAAATAAATTTGGGCTTCGCGTCGAGTTCGGGAACAAGTGTGATATTGAGACTCGGACCTCTACTGCACATAGCCAACGGGTGTCGGTGGGAAAAACCAACGTACCTGCTACTATGGTTACAATGAATTTTTCTAATACATGTTGCTCAATACCACAACGACTGTATCAGGCGAAAATACGTTTCCGGTATTCAATATATGGTTAGCTTATTACATGAAAACACAGCTGCTGGACTCAACGTGTTAACAAGTAAACTTTAGAATCCACGGCTTTATATTCTCATCGAAGTGCTTTCTCCTGAAAACAAATGTTCATGCATCGTAATATAATATTTTAACTAAGATCTACATATGGACAGTCCTGTTTATTATATTGTTTTAATAAATTTAGGTAATAATTGACAAAATGAGATTAATTTCATTTCCTATAAGTCTTTCGCAATATCCGCACCGCTTCGGCCAGACGGCATGGCGCTGTTTTCCTATGCGCATTTCCGTTTCCCGCCTTTTGCGCTTCGACGTCGACCATTTTGATACAGCCGCCACAGCTGCTTGTTTGAGATGGCTGCCCATAATTGGGAATACTTATTCTCTAGTTTTAATTCAGGGTGGCCTTTCTAAGATGCGTTAATTAATAATTTAAATCTTTAATAATTTTTATTAAAACATATTATATATAATAAAATATCTATGTTTTTTTTATGTATTTGCCAATTTTTACTTAAAGAGTTGAAAAGGTTTTACTCAGATAGTGAGTATTTTCAACAGAAATAACAAATATAAAATTGATAACCTTTTTATTCCACCGGCTCTATTACTAAATGTGACACGTGTTTTGCTTCCTTAAGACGCATCTTCAGACTAAGTATATTGCAAAGATATTTACGTATAATGTAAGCAATAATTAAAATTCTCAACTTATAAATGAAGGGTGGGGTGGGTTTATTTTCGTATATTGGACGTGGGGAGGGGGGTAAGACACGAACGTAATAAAAACTATGATGTTAGAATAAGTGAGATGATGTAATATTGTCTATCTCTTCCGAAACAGCATATATAGCTAAGTTTAAACATAGTTCTGACGATGGCGTGAAGTCGAAATAGCTATCAACAATGTGATAAAATTATTGTAGTACTACTATAATGGAATTCAATCAAGTAAATGCCAATTCAATCAATACATTTTGTTGTATTCGTTTCTTCTGTATATCTGTTTTAATATTTTATATTATAATATTTTAAAACAAAAATTAGATTTTTTTATTTTGAATTTGAAAACCGAATTTTTATCCGTCTCAGCAACGCCAGGTAATCCAGCTCCTTTTTTTCACTATATCTCTTTTTTCGAAGAGAGTAGAGATATAAGGATAGGGCTGGGACAGGACCAGTGGTTAGCTAATCGCTCGCGCTACACCACGTTTGTTAGGTTGGATGGGTGGGAGGTAATTCTAAATTTCACAAACATTCATGCTCACGAACAGAAATCCATAAATAGATTTAAAAACCAATTTTTGAAATTGTGATTTGAACCTGAGACATCCGTAACCGAAGCTTACGACGTTGTCTAATGCACCACGGACCTACAGCTCCTACTCGAACTTCTTCTATATAAATAATATTTTTTTCCTGCGTCAGTGGTCCTCAAAATATTTATTTAATTTTTAGTGATGCGCATGTGTAAAAATGTTGAGAAACACTGTACTAGTTTACACAATGCAATATTTTGTCACCCACAATATTGTTAGTATAATGCAGAACCGGAATAATTTTATTTGTTTGGATTTCCTCAAAGCGTGGGCAACATTTTAGCATTGTGCCTCTCCATGTAAAGAAACCACTTAAGCCACAATGGATGTGACTCTAAATTGAAACAGAGAATTATGTGTTTAGTTGATTATTCGAGACAAGAGTCGGTGTCGGAGATTACGGAGTCGTGTTTATGGAGTGGTTTTGAAGTGCCGCTAAAAGTGAACAGCCGCAAGTTCTGTTACTCGAATAGATGGCAATTAGCTGATTACGATGCGAATTACTGTTTAATTCAGCGTTTCTTAACCATTTGAGTGGGGCATCCAATCCCGTACCCTTTTCATGATCCCGGATTTCGGGATTTAAAATGTTTCAATCCAGGGAATGGTCGCTATATTTCGCGAATATTTAAAATTAAATTCGTGTCCATTAAAGCTTTGATTGGAATGAACATATCGTTCATGTTCTGGAAGAAGACACTAACTGAAAGATACTAATTTCTAGTTATTGAAATTTGCCAAATGTTTGAAATGCTATACTTTTTCTTTAAGTCTGTTTTTAAGTAAAAGCATAATTTATAAAAATAAGTATGTTCTTCCATACGGTAGAGTTCGAAACGAGGAACATTTTATTACAACTAACTCAATATGTCATATTTTGTATGATAGTATTTATTTATTTTTTAATATTTTATGTATTTAAAAAAATGTCTGACATTATAGCTGACAGTCAATGCGGCAAATATTTTGAAAATTGGAAAATCATACGAAATAAACTCGATGAGAATTTTTATAGTCACATATGTCCAAGATCACAAATAAAAATTTAAAATTTGATATTTACCTTGCTGGGATTTGAACTAGGACCCACTTGATCGCTAGGGCAAAGCTCTTACCACTAGACCACAGAGGCCGACAATCTGCGATTATTTGTATATATTTTTTGGACAGTGCTTTATTTTATTTATTGAAAATATTTTATTTTTATCTATAAGTAACTCGCTCATTCATAGGATCGGTTTTGGAAGACGGAGATTTTAGACAACAATCATCCATGCTTTCGAATATTAACTGTCTCTACTGGGATTCAAACGGCGTTGGCAACTACACCACGGACCCGACCTAGTTTTTTAATAGTCAAATGAAACATTTGACACAATGAAGAGCAGGGTTCGGCGCCACTGACAAATAAATCCAATTTCCAAGCGTCAGAGTGATGATTAAATTATTATTTGACTGATGACAGGCATTGAGAAATTGACTTGGCGGTTGACCCGTACTGATTGCTGCAATTTACAGCAATCAAGTGCTGCTTTGGAAAGATCTCACGTATATTATGAATTTAAGCGTCCGAGGTGCTAGCAAAACTTGAGGAACCAGTTGCACTATGACCGCGGCATAGAATAATTTAACCGACGACCTCGGCCACAGCACCATGGATCTGACGTATCCCTAGCACGGACAATTTCATAAACTGATTTTTTAATCGATTTTTGGATTTCTGTTAGGCAAGGATGTTTGTGATGTCTATAATTTCGTTGCATCCGATCCTAAAAGCGGCGCTTAGCGAGAGCAATTTGCTTACCACTAGTCCTGCCCTAGCCCAATAATTCTATCCATACTCTCTTTTTTAGGGAGAGTAACAAGCAGTTCTCGCAAATAAAGTTGTTTTGATAGATTTTATTGTGAAATACAATTTATGATGCTAGAATAAGTAAGATGTTATTATATTGCATCTCTTTTAAATCAGTATATATAAACAATTCAGGTCCGTGGTGCAGTGGTCAACGTCGTTGGCTTTAATTATGGGTTCAAATCCCGGCACGGACATTTACGGTGTAACGAGAGCGATTAGCTAACCACTATTCCTGTATTACTCCTATACTTTTGTCGCTACTGTCTTTGAAAACGAGGAATTGAGTAATAAGCAGTAAACTTCTGTAGGCATATTTTATTGTGAAATACAATTTGCTTGCTAGAGTAAGTAAGATGTTATTATATTGCATTTATTTTAAACTAGTAGATAACATAAAATCAGCTTAAACGTAGTTCTGACGATTGTGTGAAGCCGAAATAGCTATCAAAAAAATCTTAATCTAAATCTTGTGGAACTAAATAAATACTTTTTTATGTTATTATTTTTTTTTTACTGAAAAATGATTACCGCATATTAGCCGCCGAATTCATTGAAAATATAATGGTGTGTTCACATCTGAGAATTTGTGAGCGCGTCATGATTTGCTCAGGTGTGGAGTTTAATGACTTTTTGTCACACTGGCCACGGCTCAAGCGTTCGCGCAAACATCATAATATGTATGATTATCGCACAGCTGTTGGGGCTATAAATATTCAAATGCCTCGCTGCAATCGCGCAATCGCGCAATCGCAAACTCCATTTATGGCACAAGCGCCACCACATTTTGCCAACCGTGATGGAGGGTAATCAGAGACAGATTGCAGATGCATTTCTTCCTAATGAGGTGTTAATTGCTACACATTCAGATCGACTCCGAGATTGTCGGGTCGACCGACCGGTTTCAAGTTAGATGAATCTATTTCGTTTTGTATTCAGCACCAGTTCTTGGAACCATAGTTGTCTTTGATGTACTTTACGGAACTTTATATACATACTCCTTGGTGGTATAACTCATGTAGGGCTGCCATAATTCTCGAGGGGACGTTTGGAAATTGAATGTTTAAAGGTAGAAATGAAAAACTCTTTTTTTTTCCTTCTATTTTCCTGCTGAAACTATTATGTGGAGTCCGCGAGGCGGGCTCCTAGTTTCCTGGCTAAAGTCAGTGCTAGGATGGGTACAGACTAAGTCCTTACATCCCTTTTCCGCATGTAAGCTAGCTACGTACTGCTATCTAAAAAGATTCTGTCAGCTGAAGGCTTTGTGTGGGGAAAACACTTAAGAAGAAACCCCATACGAGAATGATTGTCTTTGAATCATTAACAAAAGTTCAATTCTTACCAAGAATTGCACGTAATGTTGGCGTAACTTTGAAAAACTTACTAAGCTTATTTTTAGACATTCCCAGTCCCTAACTGAATATACGAGCTTGGCTCGTCAAATTTAAGATTTATCTCTTAAGGCCGGCTTGACTGACGGCCTTTCCCGCTTCTTGAAAGACTTTTGTCTACCGCGTGTGTGTCAGTATTCTAAAATCGTTTACTATGCAAACCATTCACCCAAGCTGTTTCTTTGTCTCATTTCAAATACTTTTATTATTGACAGATTTTATCGTATCTGGTAAAACCCAGAGTTGGAAGATAATATAAACCTCTATATATCTGACCAATGTGTTTTTAGTTTATCAATTATTATTCCCGGATTCTGAATATTTATCCTGCTATCTAAGAAAATGAGATTAGTTGTTTCACCATAATTTGAGGTAGGGCTGCCACAGTTGTCTAGAAGCCACGCCGATCGGGACGTTTGGGAAATGAATAGCAGATGGTAGAAATGAAAAATTCATTCAATCAACAAATTTGCAGTTTTATTCATACAGAATAATAGCCAGTCGGCGACGACAACTAAAACAAACAAATAAATGTCACGAGAGGTGCGACGGGAGCGCAGGGACGAGCATCTGCAATTCGCACTTATCCTCGTGTCCCCTGCCTCCCTTCCACCTTCCTTTCTTACATTGACTGGTTTTGCTGTAGATGTTTTTGTCTCACTAGATAGCTATATAGAATACCGGGATAAATAAATGACTCACGGACCGGGACACGGGAACACATACCGCGACGTATGATTTTTGATTATTTTCTGTGCTGCAGTGGTCAAAGTTGTTGGCTTCGGTTACGGATCTCTCGAGTACAAGTCACCGTACGGAGATTTTCATAAATAAAATTTTTGATCGGTTTATGCATTTGTCCAAAATTCCTTTCTCATCCTTCCGATCCTTAAAAAAAGCGGGGCGTAGAAACAGCGATTATCTACCGACTAGTCTTGTCCTAGTCGTGCCCTCCTATCCCTACAATGTTCGCAAAAGAGATGTTGAGCAACTGAGTTTCATCAAGCAGTTCTCGTGGAAAAACTGTTTTGATTTTCACTCCACATTGAGAGCGCCATGGTTTAAAAAAAAAATTATTCCCAACCCTGACTTCTATCACTGGAGGTAAAATGGCCATTGAGCCTTCGAAAGTTGTTCTAGTATGGAAAATGTAAATATAATATTATGTCCTTCAGTACACGATTGCTAATGTCCCGTTTCTTGTTTCATTCGCAGAATGCCCAGGCGGACACCAACTCTAACAAGGCCATCGCCCAGCAGGACCCGAAACGCCAGTCTCTTGACAACGGCGCGGAGGCCGAAGAGTCTCAGGAGGACGGTGAGAGGGTTTGGGTGTGCCACAGGGGAGGTTTCGCGGCTGGCAAGAGGCGCAAGCACGACCCCCAGACCGATGTCAGCCCCAGGGCCATCGTTCAGCTGCTGCATTCCGGCGAGGAGATCGAGGTGGACGACGATGATCTGGAAAAGGTAGGACAATTTTTTTTATCGCATAACCGTTATATTGGAAGACGACTTCATTGATCAGTAAATTGGCATTTACTATGCATAGCTCTATTATAATAAGATACAAAATAAGCGATAAGCCGCATATCGAGGGTATTATTAAAACAGAAAATCATCTGAGTTAATACGTTCTGTCAGTATACCCTCGATATTATATCACTTTTTAGATGTGAACTGTCAATTCTTGGCTAGAAAAGTAAAAAACATTTTTTTTTGTAATGATTCCACAATTGTATCAAAAGATCAGGAACGGTTCCACTAATCCTGAGATTTTTAGAGTGATTGTAGTTGAATTCGACTGATTTCTGTTGAAATACTCGCGATTAGCGAAGTCGGTCTCAATCATTAATTGAAAATTCAGTTATAGTTTTATGATACATGGAATCTTGCTGGTTAATAATATTGCGGATGTTGTCACCCGACGCGTATCTGGTACGTTCAAAACACGGTCACGCCGCTATTTCTACGATTATATGTTTAAAAATATATAATTTTCGTGTCGTAGGCGAATCCATCCCAATTCGACCGCGTGGAAGATCTGGCATCTCTTCGCTACCTGAACGAGAGCTCGGCCCTGCACGCCCTGCGTCAGCGCTACGCCACCAACCTGGTGCACACTGCCGCCGGGAGCAGTCTAATGCTCATCAATCCAGTGGCGCCGCTCACCATCTACTCTGACAAGGTGAGGAAACATTTTATTTAGAATTTATTGTATTTTAGAGCTGAGCCACACCGGGCAACTCTAGTTGTGCAGCCAGTTACACCACCACACCGACCTGCATTTATCGGGTCAGTAACTATTTCCAATTTTTCGTCAGTAATTAGTTAAAATGGTCTTTAACCTCTACGATAAATGATCAGTATACGCGTGGTCATTTTATAAAATAAGCAGTCATTTATTTATAGAAAATGATCAGTTTTTTTATTAAACCTAAGCTAACCTTTATTTATTTGGCAATTATTTATTGACCACACATAATTATTAACTGAATTTATGTAATTAGTTACTGACAAAATAATTAGTTGCCCAAATATGTGCAGTTATGTGCAGCTTGTCACACCTGCTTGTCGTTCTTGCAAGTAATTTAGTCGGGTTTCCAGTGAAATTTCGTTCTTGCAAATCGCCCGAGTCGCTCAACCTGAGTTGCGCTGTGTGGTCTAGCTACTAGAATATTCAAATTGTGATTAAATCGAACAAATCGTTGGTTTTCAATATATTTTGTACAAATACATTCTTCTTTGCCAGGTCGCTGCCATGTTCAAAGGGTGTAAATGGGAAGACATGCCGCCCCATCTATACGCGGCCGCGCAGGGCGCTCACCGCGCCATGCTGGCCTCCAGGCGTGACCAGTCGATTGTGTTCCTCGGCCGCAGGTCCTCGGGAAAGTCCAGCGCACTGCGAAGGGCGGCGCTGTATCTGTGCGGCAACACCAACTGGTGCGACAAGTTCAGGGCCTCGTTGCTCACGTTGGCCGCCACGACCACGTGCAGCGGAGGACCGGGCGGAGGGAACGGCGGCGGATCCAAGTGCGCCCAGGTCATGAGCCTGCATTACGATCAGACGGGTGCTCTGGCTTCTGCCGAATTGCGTGGGCATCTTTTGGATGTGTCCAAATTGTGCGCTGCTGTAAGCAGACAACGTGCCGAAGACACCTTCGATGTGATTAATTGGTAAGAGTAGCCTTGAATCATTTGTTTTTTGCCATCTGCTCGCTTGGTGGAAGTTTTTCAATTAACGGTCCTATAGGTGAATGGAATCGATTAAGTCCTTCCGACCTACTCGGTTTTGTGATCAAGAGATCGAATCTGCAAATGGACACCTCCATACATTTATAATCAATTAAATCAATTCTGTGTGCGAAAGAAAAGAGGGTTAAGCCTTAAAAAATGATAAATGAGTTGAATATGCCAAAATTGACTACAATACTACAAAAATGCTCTAAACCAGAGGGTCTCCAAACCACGGCCCGTGAGCACCACCGATCCTGCTCGCCTTAGTTTTTTCACACAGCTAAGTAGTCCTGAAAACGGAAAAAAAGCCACGAGCAAATTTATGCAACTGATCAACCAAATTTTTTGTCGAAAGGACTTAATATGAATGTATAAATCAGGCAGAAGCTGGTTTTATACTTGTTGGCAAACAGCGCAATGAAATGGTCATTCTTGCCCGTAAGTACCAACCGAAATTTGCGCATCATTCAAAACTACAGTATGTTGGTATGATGAGCTAGCTAGCTAGGTCTCGACCCTTGGAACTTATTGGAGAAGTCAGTGTGGCCCTTAGGTTAAAAACTTTGGAGACCCCTGCTCTAAATTATGAAGGAAATAAACTTTTAATACAAATAAAAACATTTAAAATTAAAATTGCTATTTTTTTGCTTGAATCTTTCGTAATATGTTTTACGACTGTTATTTCCTTCCAGGGTTATCCATGGATGCGAAGGTCAGCTACGTCGCAGTCTCCTGCTTGACGGCCGCGGTCACCGCGACCAAGAGGCAGCCGCTCTCGCAAGGCTGAAAGGCGCTCTAAAAGATCTCGGAGTCACCGAAAAAGAGCAGTTGGCACTTTGGAAGGTCATTGCTGCCATTTGGCATTTGGCTGCCGCTGGAGCGACTAAAGGTAGATATATTACTTTGAAAACATATTACTTTGAAAACATATTTCTCTACTATCAATTCGGGCGGAGATCCAGTGGTGTGGGGGTAGTGGGCCAGGACAGCGCCCTGGTACTTCATTTCAAGCCTGGGCGCCGCCTTGCCAATTTTTTGACCTGGAAAGTACTTTTCGAAATATTTTGGTATGAAATATTGTGGGTAGAATTTTGTGGTTTTGTGTCATTACTTGTGCAGCAAATATAAATATCCCGTGAAAAAAAATGACAACACGTCGCTCTGGAATCTGAATAGGACTAGAACATCCTCGAATGTGAAAGATATAATTTTTTTTTTTTTGTTAAGAATTAGATCACCCCGAAACTTTTTTTGCTCTTTTTCTGCTCTTTTTCTGCTCTTTTTCTTCTCTGGTGGTATCTCTTTGTTTTCACGACTGACCAAATGTTATAGCTCAATAGTTTTTGTCGTCGTATACATGGTTTTAACGTTTTAAAAACAAATTTATTGATCCCTCAAATCATTTCTTTTTAACTGTAGACATATTATTCAATTTCAAGTTTCTGTGGGGATACATGAAAAAAATATTTGGTACCATATGTTGATGGCTAAATTTTATTTATAATATTCAGTCTTTTATTGTCAACCGATAAATAGACGTCTACTATTATTTAAAAAATCTATCGTATATACTCACATATATTTATTGGACTAAAAAAATTTAATTCATCTGTCTTTTAATATGAATTTGATAACCATATCGACGGTGTGATGTAATCCTCAAAATCGAAATCGTTCAGGAGAGAATAAAAACTGTTTTTATCGAAAACATCATATATATGGTGAGTTGCGTTATAAATCTTTGAAATGCTCTCCTGTATATTCACATTTTTGCAGATACGGGATTAAACGTAGGGAGTGACAATATAATAGTGGCTTACATCAAGTGGCCGGGTCAAAATTTTTAAACCTACAATCGATATAAAATGATGTTTCCCTTCCAAAAAGTGGTCGGTTTATTTCTCTAATTTACATCATTAGGCCGAGACCTGCTTTGTCATCTTTAAAATGATATGCAATCATTATGAAACTCATTTTCGTATTTTATGACGGTTTAATTAGAAGCCAAAACACCGTCGAATTGTGAATTTTCTTGCATCTCTGTTTTCCTTCAATAATTTTATATATAAAACTATATTTTGTTTTATTATTTTAATAAAAACTTATTGTTGCA
This sequence comes from Himalopsyche phryganea, assembly GCA_022494535.1. NCBI lineage: Eukaryota > Metazoa > Arthropoda > Insecta > Trichoptera > Rhyacophilidae > Himalopsyche > Himalopsyche phryganea. The sequence goes on from JAGVSL010000039.1 coordinate 3,857,544, forward strand.
AATTGAATTTAATTATAAATAAAATACTTTCAAATAAAGTTGAGTGAAAAATGTAAACAGAATACAATACAACAATTTTTCATTATATGAGCTTCATTAATAATTGAAAACGAAAATAGTGAGTGCACCAATGAATACCAGTAATATAAGTGAAGTGAATAAAATTAGTGACTGAAATAATAAATCATCAATGTCAATTGCATTACTGGAAATCTCTGAAAAATGAATCTTTTGAACAAAATTTACGAAACTTATTTTCCTGGCCATTAGTAATGTTTAAGTGTGGAAAGAAAAGAAGTCAAAATGGAAAAATTGATTGAAAATCGTGTTGTAAAGTAAAGAATCTTTCTGTAAATGTTTGAAGATAAAGAAACATCAGATTTTAAAGTTTTATCTACATTACATAGTTTTCTCATGTCTTCTGAATAAATTCTTTAGGTTTCTTTTACTTTTTGAAGGAGACTCCAGTGATTCGTTCAGCGACAAACAAATAATTCGTTTTGAAGCAACACTTTACTAACTAATAAACTATGGTGACTTTGCAACTGAAAAAATGTGACACTACGCATCAGGTGACATACTCAACTCAAAACAGCCCTCTTCAAGGGGTGTCTACTTTTGCCTGAATGGTGACGATACGGTTACAGGGTTGTTCCTTCTTCATTTTCGTAATTAAAAATACTGTCATTTCAGTCGGAGGCGGTGGTGGACGTTATCATTTCTCGGAGCCGGCCGCCGGAGCTAAGGCCGCACAAATGCTCGGCTGCTGCAGCGAAGAGTTGGCCAGAGCTCTCTTCACTTCTGCGACCACAGGCTTGAGCACTCCAACACAACCGCGGGCTGCTTTCAGGTACATTTCAATGCTTAGTTCAAGAATTTGACAGTTTTGTTTATTCATGCAGAATTTTGGCTGAATGTGATATATGCATATTTTCAAAGATATATTATTCGTATTACGAGGTAGAAAATGACCGGTGCCCAGTGGTAATGATCTTGAATGTCAAATCGGTTGTCAAAAATATGGATGTTTCCATCCCTCCCATTGTGACTCTGAAAAGCAGGGTATGGAGAGTGTGATTAGCTAAATATTATTCCTGTCCTATTTCCACCCTTCTATCCTTATCCTCTCGAATGATAGAAGTCGAGCAGCTGATTTATGACTAACGTTCCCATTTACAATATCTGTATTGATTTCTGTAAGATATTACATAAGAAGTCTATATGCTCCACCTTCGTAGTGGACATTGTAGAAATGAAAGAATTAAAAGTTACTGTCAACCAGGACTGGTTTTGCTCACCGAGTGAACATTTTTAATTGCAATTTATTGTGAGTAAATACAATAAAAAAAAAACAGTATTATATTTAATTTGAAGCATTTTTCGTAGGATTCAATATAGATGATTCAGGATTCACTGACGACCCGGGTTTCGTTGTTTCGACATCTTCAGGCATTCATGTGGAATGATGAACTCCAACTAAGGTGCCGTTCATATTTGACGTCACACAATTTAGGCTATTTTTTAACCCCCCCATTCTTCTCCATCGTAACATTTCGTCACATAACCTTTTACCCCTCTCTATATTACGTCACACTAAACGTTATAAAACGGTTTTTTTTTTAAATATTTATCACTGACCAACGGATATACATTTTCTTGATCATGATGACGCTAGTAATGCTACATGTATCAGTGATATTTTAGACACCAGCTAAAAGCAAAAAAAATTTTTTTATAATGTTTTCATGGTTCTCATAAATGAAATTCTGTCAATCACCCTCAGCAATCATTAATTAAGCTGTCAGGTTTTTTTTTATATTCATTGAAGAGTTAGGTTAGGTTAGGTTTGGTCACCCAAGTGAAACTGAGAAGAGTCCAAGGTGTGTCTAAATTTCTTATTTTACAGCAGTCGAAGATTAATATGTGTTTGTTGCAGGACACCTTCACCGACAGAACGCATTGCCGACAGGGAAGTGTCGGGTCAAGAAGCTGTCGAAGGTCTTATTCTTGGACTCTACATGGAATTCTTCAATTGCATGGTGGCTCTAATCAATAGGTAAGTGTCCTTGCATTCTGCAAATATTTCATAGTATTTTTTTTGTTTCGTGTTACTTTTTATGTTAAACTTCATGACCATTTTTGGATTTTTTTAAATAAATGGTAGATAATCTTCCGCTTTATCTTTTGAATCGAGGAATCTGGTGCAATTATGACTGCAAAAATACTGAAGGAATTAACTTTTTTCTTTACTTATGTACGATACACGACGCTGCAGATTACGAAACGTAATACTCACCTGTAGCGAAACATTATGCTTGTTGTTGACTAAGCATAATTAATTGGTAAAAAATATTTGACTGATATTCGATATTCTGCAGACGCTGTGTAACAGGTGGACACTCATCAAAACAAAAGCTGACGAAAGTAGGTCACAAACAGTCGACGCGACAATATAAATAAACAAAGAGGGAGCAACTAGATTCATTCTGTATCAACTGCCGAACGTAATTCAATAACCACCTCTGAACATGATTTCTGTTGTCACTTGCCGATCAAACTCTGAACTGCATTAATCGTCAGCGTCCTACTGTCTTAATCATGTCACACATTTAACATTGGAATCATATTCCCAAACATATACTTCATTTTTGGTTGCTATGCCAACTACCTATGACAATCGACTATTCAACTCCAAGATAGTTTGTTTGAATATTGAGATTTGGTTAAAGAGAATTCAGGATGCTCTATAGATGTATAATAGTGTTTTCTACTTGGTGAGAAAGCAGAAAGTGTATCCCCTAACGCAGAATATGCAAAATTGAAACTATTTCATTAATGTTTATTCTTACAGATCCCTAGCAACAGGCGCAAGAACCGTTAGCTCTTTGCTTCTGGTCGATCCTCCTGGTCTCTCCGGTGGAAGTCTCGGAGCCTCAGGAGGCGCCGGTCTCCACCAGCTGGCCGCCAATTATCTGCACGAGAGGCTGCAGCTCTTAGCTCACGAGAGAGCTGTTCTGGCGCCCAGGGCCGCTTGCAGGCAGGAGGGCGTAGCTGATGACGACGGGGATGGTGAGATTCCATAGCTTGTTTGACTATATTATAAGTTTTTTCTGTATTTAACTAGGTAAGAAATCGTCATTATTAATTATCTTTCTTTAAGATTGGATCGCAGAAGTCATGAACCCGGGGCCTATGGTAGAGTTACTGGATAGGGCTCCGCAGAATACATTAGTGCGTACTTCGCAGGCGGATCTACGCGATGCTGATCGTAAAGGACTCTTATGGTGAGTATTGTCAGATGTGCTGACTTTATTTTACTCTTCTTACAACCAGACCATCTATTATTTGGAAGAAAGACTATCTTTACTCAGATTGACTGATCACTGGACCTCACCAAATAACAGGACGAAATGAAGCAATCATAATGACGGTGGTTTGGGCAATTGGTATAACCCTCAAAATGGAAATAGTTCAAGAGATAGTAAAAACTGTTTTTATCGAAAACACTACATGGTGAGTTGCGTTATGAATCTTTGAAATACACTCATGTAAATTCTCATTTTTGCATATACGACATTATATGTAGGGAGTGTCGTTTCCCTTGCAAAAGGTGATCAATTTATTTTTCTAATTTAAGCTATTTGGCTGTCGTCTTTAACCTATGAGATCCAATCATTAATTCATTTTTTCATTACTTTCGTAATTTTTGATGGTTACGTCAAATTGGCCAAAACACCGTTAATAAGTTCACAAATAGACTCTTGAATTTTTCCTATTCAAAGACATAGTGCGTGGTATTATTACATCGTACTCGAGGTGGCCCTGTTTATACAGAACACAGCTGATCTAGACGAGCAGTGTATAAATGTCTAATTGTGATTTGTGAATCCAAAAATTTTGTAGCAGGTGGCATTGCATTTTTTTAATATTCTGTAAATTATGAATTTTCTTGTTTTAACTGTAGGCTTCTAGATGAAGAATCAATGCATCCCGGTGCATCCGATGGAAGCTTTGTCGAGCGGGCGGTCACACAATGGAGTCACTTCGGAGGCGTCGGGGCCACAGCTCAGCATCAGCTGTTGCGCAGAGCTGCCCACCCCCATCAGTTTGTCTTGCATCACATGCAGGTAATTTTTATAATCATTACTTGATTCTCATACATAGCCGACTTCAGATATGTTAGATTACAAATATGTACTTGCACAAAGAATAGCTGGAGCCACACTTAATTCAATGCTGACTGTCGAGGGACGTGATGTTGTACACGGCCAAAACCAAATGCATCCTTATGTCTCTTACAAAAAATAGATACCGAAAATTGCTAATAATGTTCGCGAGGAGAATAGAAAATGGACTCGACAGTTCCCTGTTACATTAGCGGCGATGAAAAAACGTTGAAATTGGTTGAGACATATGCTGTTGATGCCTCTGGAGAGTTTCAATCCTCATCTCTTCATGCCTTCTCTTCCGAGTGGAAGATAAAAAGTGTTGATATATCACGGGAGGAAGCCAAACGATTGGCTGTCAGTAGGGTATCTTCGATATCCAATGGACATATATATATACCACAAAAATATGCTGATACCTTTCGTGAAATGTACAACAATGTTTTCAAAGCAATATGAAAAATAAAGTAAACATTTTTCTTATTTTCAGGGGACTTACCCAGTGCTCTACAATGCTACTGGGTGGCTGAAAGCAAGCCGAGAGAATCCTGTGTCTAGAAATTCCATCGGACTCTTGCAGGAGAGTACAGAGTAAGTGTACAAATACAGTCGCTCTCTACAGTTCCCTATAATATAATCGTCTATACTAGTATACGGTATTTTAATATATTTAGCATTTCGGGTGTGCTGTTGAAATCCGAGTGGGCAATTGCAGTCACATCTGCCAATTATTGTGAAAGGGCCGCATTCATTTCTTTGGGTTATTTTATCCAAACTCTTATGCATTAAATCAGTTTACAGTAAATTGGCCATAAATTCTAGATATTCATATAAGGTGTGATTTTAAAATTGCATTTCTATTTCAGGGAGGGAGAGCGAATAAACTTGTCTTACCCCTTTAAGCCTCAGAGGGTGTATCTATCTTCTGGCTTAGACTGTGTTGAAAAGTCGCACATAGAAGATCTACCAACACAATTATTTAAATATCATATTATAAAAAAATACACATTTATTAGTAAAGATGATAGATCGGCTCTGTGAAGCTTTTCAGGTGTGCTTTTAGGATCAACACTCTGAGGCTAAAAGGGTTAAAACACCTGTTTAAATGCTGCACATTAAGAGAGGATAGTAATATCTCTAAAATTCTATGTCGTTAATATTTTTTTTATATTTTCACAGCGAAGACATGTCAAGACTATTTGTATGGAGTCGAGGCTTATGCGGTGCAGGGCCTGACGCTCAAGCCAGCCTTCGAAGGGCTTCAAGCATCAGGAGAACACTCACTACCGGTAAAGGAATTAGATTTTGAGAAGGTTTGGTAGACGTCTGATTATGATGACCCAGTGAATGTATTCCGAACTGTCTGGCGATTGTCTCTTCAACATGTCGATGGTGTTTTGGCCAATTGATGTAACCCTCAAAAAGTACGAAAATGAGTTGAATGATTTTAAAGACTACATAGCGAATCTCGACCAAATGATGTAAATCAGAAAAATAAATTGACTACTTTTTGTTCAAGGTAAACATCATTATCATTGATTTTAAGTTTAAAAATTCTGACAAGGCCACTTGATGTAAGCCACTATTATATCGACACTCCATACGTATACTCCCGTATCTGCAAACATGAGAATTTACACAAATGCATTTCAAAGATTCAAAACGCAACTCACCATATAATGTTTTCGATAAAAACAGTTTTTACTCACTCCTGAACACAATTGCCCATAAACCATTGATATGATGTATCCAGCCAATTGCCATTCGCATACTCTAGTACCAGTTGCGGGTCATGTAGCAGAATGGTAAAGGCTTTTGGTCGTCAGTCCTATTTACTTGTGGTATATATGGCATCGACTCCCAATATGGTCAATTTCATAAATTGATTTTGCAAATCCATTTATGGAATGCCACCGCTATTAAATGTCATTTATGGTGTTAATTTTTATATTAATTCTCATATTGTAAAAGGGGTTTCAATTCATTTCTATATCAATAAAAATGACTCTTAATTGATAACAAATATGGTTTATTGAGACTTTGTACACTTCCATGTATTTTGTCACTAACGACCCGGGTTTCGCCTTTCGGCATCTTCAGGCATTCGAGCACACGAAAGGACTCGAGCTGACGTTCGTGTGCTCGAATGCCTGAAGATGCCGAAAGGCGAAACCCGGGTCGTTAGTGACGAAATACATGGAAGTGTACAAAATCTCAATAATCCAAATTTGATATTGAAATTCCATCAAGCGCCCTCAGTCGATGCCTTAAATTATATCTTAATTGATAATTTCAATCAATTTGTTGCTTTACATGTAATTTATGAATGCCCAGGAATTCTTGCAAGGAATTTACACAATAATATCTTAAAACATAGTTTTTTTTATGCAGGTACAGTGGTAGTGAACCGTCGTTCACTTGTGGCTCAGGTGCAATCGGGCGCAGAGGGTGTGCTGGGAGCTCTGCGACGCACACGGCCCCGATTCGTGTTCTGCGCACTAGCCAGGAGGCCTAACCCAGGCGCCACTCCTAATCATCCTCATGATGCTCCGCTGGACGTACCACTTCTGAGATCACAGGTGAGATATGCTTTATTCTTTGCTCTCCTTTCCGATACCTAAATAAGCATATTATCTCAAGATACCGTCACTGAATTATTATTTTAGTATTTTCGATGTCTGCTATTAATACTTTGGTCGCGAGAGTGTGGCATTTTGTAGCCGGTTTCGATGTTCAAGGATTCAAGTTCCAGTACCGACACTTTAATAAATTGATTTATAAATTTGTCTTTGAAGGCATAGATGTAAATAGAAGTGAAGCGAAAGAAATTAGCTAATCGTTAGTTCTCTCCAAGCCCCATCGTTCTACCATTACCATCTTCGAAAAAGAGAGGTTGAGCTACTGAGTAACCAACAGTTGTTGAAAGAATCTTTGAGACAATCTCTATTAGGAGTCAAGTAATATATGAATATTATTCATAGGATGTGCTCGGTAGAATCAAGTGATGCCAGAATTTCATGGTGGGTGACAGGGAATCCTGATGGCCTGGCATGGTGGGCATATGCTTCTCATAGGGAGCGGGTATTCTGGTCCAAGAAGAAGCATTTAAATTTCATTGTTTTGTTTTTCATGGAGGTTTTGTTTGTATGAAAAATTTCAAAATATTCAAAAATTAATACCGATTGTCCAGTTCATTACACAGACTCATAATGTAAGAAGTATAGGTGAGCTGCTCATTGCTTTTGTGAAATAGTTGACGTCATTTTTATTGTCACCAAAACACTGTTGCAAACATGGTAGATTTTAACTCAATAAGCACACAATGACATCAAAATGACATCAACAAATGCAAAAACGGCGACTGTCAGCATTTATCCAGCTGACCTACACTTCTTACACCATGACTCAGACCCTTCGTGAGATAGTGGGAAAAGCAATATTCAGTAATTGGTTACCGTAAATCAAATATTATTGATTTGTACCAGAGTTTTATACGTTTTATAAACAGATCAATTAGGTACTTGCCGAGTATAATCAGTTGAAGGAATTTAGAAATATCAACATTTTGTTTAATTCTTTAGAAGATTATGTGTCGTTTTTGGTGGCATTTTTGAAATATCTGAGACTTCAATCACATGGAGCGCACAATTTTACATATAACCGCATATTAACAGCTTAACGACTGCGGACTCATATATGAGTCCTACGTCATACATTCCATTCTATTGAAAACGTACTTGGTTATAATCGAGTTTGATTTCAAATGTCAACGAGAGATGTCAGTCTTTTTGCGTAAATGCGAAAAAACATGAGTTCGTTAAGCTGTCAACTCAACCTGACTAATGAACTGGACGATCAATATATTATAAATGCTGCAATTTTACCCTACTTAAAACAAATCATCGTATTTATAAAAATTTTGACATCTAAACTCACCGCAATTGGCAGAATAAAAAATTCTTATTCTTTTAGTATATATACCTACCATCGGTGTGCGGTGTATGTATCTCTATCTGTATCACACAACCTCACTTGTGTGTAAGCAAGTAGGATAAAAGAGCCAATGCCAGCATGCCCATATGCACCCTTCACTTTACATGTGATTGAGTAAGACAGAGAAAAATTCACTGCACACGCACAATACCTACCTATCTACACTACCCATATTAAAGTTTTTTTTTATAATCTCTCTCAATTATCAAGCAACTGTGAACACAACTATTTATAAGCCGTCTTATCGTGCTAATTTGCCATGCTTTATTTTTCTCTATGTTTAATTGTAAATTCATTTCAACCGTCGTCTCATGAAAGAGCTCGCAGAACTCTTTCTGGTTTTGTAGGCTTCATCATAATACAATTAAAATTTACATAACTTCTTGTATAATGCAGAATTGTAGCAGACATCTATAATAGAAATTTTCTTTTAATTTACCCGTTTTTATTTATTTTACAGTTCAGAGGATTCCAGCTGTTGGAAGCAGCCAGGATGCACAAGCAGGGATTCCCTGATTCTCTGCCGTTCGCTGAATTTGCGAGAAGGTCAGTTACTGCTCTTTGATATTATCGACTTACTATGAATATAAAAAAAGCCTGCAAGAGTATGTTTACAAAGAAAAGCTTATCTTAAGGATGTACATCGGGTCTGTAGCACAGTGGTCAACGTCAATCTCACGGGCTCGAATCCCAGTACAGGCCACTTCATAAATTGATTTGTGGACTTCTTTTTGTAAGCATTAATGTTTGTGATGTCTAACATTCACTCCCACTCATCATATCCTAAATACGCGGAGTAACGAGAGCGATCGATTTACGAAAAACATGAATTCTCGAGAGCAATATACTGAATGTCGATTATCATCAACAGATTCAGGTTGTTGGCTGTCAGTCAACAGGGCTCAGAAGGAATGTCAAGTCAACCGTTGCCGACTTCCATGACGCCCGACGAGCAGAGAAGACACGTCGAAGAGATGCTACTGGCTATCGACTTGGATCGCTCGCTGTACAGAATCGGCCTCAGTCAGGTAGGATGTTTTTCATATAGTCTTGTCTTCCTTTGAGTGCAATGAAAAAGTTTGATTATTTTATTGTGCAAATGATGAGTCATTAATTTTAAGGTATCAATCAATATGGTAGAATATTAAAACAATTTTTTTCTAATATTGTTATTGTTGGTTTTACTCTATAATACTTTTCACTATTTATTGGTGGTGATGTCAGTGCTAAATAATGTGAGGTTTGAACTTACCTAATATAATTATATACTGCCACCTTTTGAATAGTATTTGAAATAGAGGTTTGAATCTCAACTAAGTTTGTCTTGTTGAATTTTTCAATAGATGACCTGATTTAACATAATTCTCTGGCAGCGTCAACACTCGAAGATTATAAGTTTTTTTACAATTTATTGCAAGTATTTCAGCACAGTTGTTCCATTAGAGAAGCAACTTTTTGTTTGATTTATTTCTGATCAGGCTATGCTCTTTTCAAAAATTGATAGTTCATGTTCAGTTTGATAGTCTTTCAAAAGATTCATAATTTATTTTTGAAACATACGATTACATGCTTATATTAACCCCTTAAATCTCAAAGGGCTGATCTATCATCTAACCTGGACTGTGTTTAAAAATCTGTCTGCGGAAACTTTGATCTATCATATGAAAAAATCAATAATAAAGGTTTTTAATGTTTAATATGATATATAATATGTTTTATGTTAATAATACGATGCGTAAATGATTGCGGCTCTGTGAGGCTTTTCAACACAGCCTAGGCCGGCCGATATATCGGCCCTCTCAGACTTAAAGGGTTAAACTAAAATACCAAGTGACATTGCCACCTGTCATCTTTGCTCAATATGCTTGACGCGTATGATGCGCTGACAAGAATAGTGACAAAGAATTAGAGGAAGAGTGTGTGTGTGTGCTGCATTACAGATGAAAATTTTTCATAAATCTTTGTGCTTTGAAATTTTTTTGGATGTTAGAATAAAATTATGTATTGCTGTTCTCGTAACTGAGTCGTAACATTGAAAAGCTTCATCCTTCTAAGTCACACAGTATAGAGTTTGCATCCTCCGTATGGAAAATTTCAAACATTTTTTTAATGAATCTATTGATTTGATGATTTAATGATTATTACATCCCTCTCACTGTTTTCGATCTCCAAAATAGCATCGCCAAATGGAAAGTCGTTCCCTTCACAAACTCAGTAAAATCAGACACAGACAAAAGGGTGTGGTACGGCACCAAACGACCATTTAACTGACTGAGAGTTAGGCAGACGTATCGGTATGGATACTGAAGCCGGCTGATGTCGGATAATTTTTTTTGTTATTATTACCATGTCCGCTCCCAATGTGGAGCATATGGCCTCTTATGGAGGTAACTCAATAGAAGTTTTTTTATGACAACTGCGTGTTACTCAGTTGCTCAACCTCCCTTTTTTCGAAGAGAGTAGGGATAGAAGGATAGGACTAGTGGTTAGCTAACCATTCGCACTACGCCCCGTCTTTATGAGGAGGGTGAACAGAAATCCATAAATCGACTTAAAGACCAATCTATGAAACCGTCCACACTGGGGCTTAAACCCGAGACATCCGCAACCGTAGCCAACGACGCTACCAACTGCGCCACGGAGTCGATCAATTAGTCACATGCAATATCACAAACAGCATCAACAAACTTGAAAGAAAGACATCATAATGTTTTCGATGCAAAGGATTTGTTTTGCATCCGGAGAGTTGTTCTGACACTCTCTCCATTTGGGATAGTCGGAATTGACAAACTCGTTTCAAATGATTAATAACATTGCTTGACATGAAGTCAACAGCGATAACATAAAATCTCAAATAAAAAAAACTAATTTCGTCTTATACGGAGGGATCTGTGGGTGGAAACTCTGACTTATTTAAATAAATTAATAATAATGCGATAATTATTACATTATTAAGCCCGCCAAACGTGGAGAATTTTAATGGAGACTTGTAAAACAATTCTCGAATAGTTGTTTGTATGGATATAGAAAGTTTTATGTTCTTTTTGATACCTACCGTGGGGCTCGACTTTAAGGTATAGTCCTGGCCAGTTGTAATTTTGTAGCGGTTACTTGGAAATAAATAAAAAGTGCCAAATATACAGGAGTTTAAAACCTGCACCCATGGAAAACTGCAAATAAGCATAACGAAAACCCGACATTAACAATTTAACACAGTGTTGTAAGTCTGTTGCGCAGCCACCTCGCGAGCACAATCTTAGTTGAGCTCTCCCAGATTAAGAATGTAATTTACATGAGTTGATGTTCGTTTTTAGTTTGTTGTTAGTAAATCATTTAAATGATTACTACATTTGTCTTATATATAAACTATTTACTGTCAGTTCGAGTTCATCCTTGTACTAGAATGCCTGAAGATGTCGAAAGGCGTATGAGAGTATGAGAGTGATGAAAAATAATATGTACAGGTGTACAGGTACAAAACGCTATCCAAATCTTGAAATGTGTATTTTCTTTTAAGTCGTCGGCTTCTGTGGCTTAGTGGTAAGAGTTGTATTCTAGCATCAGATGGGTCTGGGCTCAGGTCCCGGCGAGGTTACTAATGTCAAGTTTGAACCTTTTCAATGTAATATTTGAAATCTCAGTCATGATTGTGTGTTAAGAGGTCTGAACAGGCCGAAAATTTTATAAAATTACCCGGTCCAAGACCGACATCTTCAGCCTCGGTCAGGCCCTAACCGGAGTCTCAATATCGCACTTGTTACCCAAAGCCCAGATTTATTTTGCTCGGCCTGAGATTTTTTTCATTATAGAAATTCATTTATACTTTTCAAAGAATATCTGTTATTTTCCACATTTTTTTGATATTCATAACACATGTGAAATAAATTATTTATGTCATGAATATTATTGCCTTGTGGCTGACTAATGACACCGAACATATTCTGAAATATTTTTCTCAAAATTAAATTCCTCACCTAGGTCCGGTCTGAGCCTGAATCTGAATTGTCTTTCCCGGCACGGGCCCCTGCAGACCTCTACTGTGTGTGATGTTTTTTTCTTTTCGAGTTGATCTCAAGGGGCTTTAAAAATTCTCATCATAAATATCTAGCTTTTATAAGTTGCTATGCCATATTTTTTCTTAAATTAAATTCTATTAAATTAAAAACGTCTCTTTTATTGGCTAGCTAATGTATTTAATAATATGAAAAATTGATAGAATTATAGCATTGTCAAATGAATCAATTCGTGAATATACATTTTTAACATTCTGTATGAATAATATACTTGGTCTGTTTTTAAAAATTTAAATGTATTTGCTATAAATTTGATTAATAATAATTATTATTAAGAAAACCAGAAGTCTTGTCGTCTTGGTGGAACATTATCGATGCCCACGCAAATCTTGTTCGCTTGCCTATCGTTGACGGAGAGAACGAGTGTGTAAAACTTTGTGTGTTTTGCGAATTACTTTTTCAAATTTTACTTCCAAGCCGGTCGTGCTCGGAACCTCAAACTGGCTTACACCAAATCGAAAAGATGCTGTCGAAAGTGACAAATGTTTTAAAGCAAGGAACTGGCTGTGATAGGGACCGTTCAACGTGAAGGATGGTACCCATAGTAGTTAGTTAGGGTTGGAGGAATTTTAGGCGAAGAGACTAGGGATAGAAGAATAGGGCTAGGACAGCACTAGTGGTTAGCTAGTCATTCTCTCTATGACCCTTTTTTTTGGGATCAGATGAGTGGAAGGGAATTTAAGACATCATAAACATCGATGCCAACAGAAATCCATACATCGATTGAAAATTCATTTATCATCATTTAAAAATAAAAACACTTAAAACGGGCAATGCCTCGAAAAAAAAATAAGAAAAAACTTGCGTGACGTTACATGTACCACGAAATTAGAGGTCTGAACAGGCCGAAATTTGATGAAATTACCCGGCCCGAGCCCGACCCGAAGCCTAGATTTATATATCTCGGCCCGAAAAAAACCCGATTTAAAAAAAACAGCATAAAATTGGTTGAAATTCAACTCACTTAATATACCTACCCAACTTTTTCACATGTAGAAAAATCTATTATTTTTAAATCCACTTTTTAACATTTTCTTTATATCGTTGAAACTCATTTTTAACGAATCTGTTGTATTTTTTTATAATGATTTTTTCGGCACGTGACACAGTCGACTATCTAAAACGAATAGAAAGCAGATACTGAATAATATCACACTTTATTCATTTACGAACTATTTAACTTACTATCGGTGATGCTTAAATAAATAAAGCATTGTTTCACGGATCAATGACAATTTTATCAGCTCAGTTTCAGATTACCAAAATATAAAATGATGTCTTCATACTTATCAAATAAAAGACTCTATTGTTTCCAATGATATTCAAAATGTTATAAACTGTTTTTGTTATCAGCAGTATTTAGTTATCAAGAGTACTCTTGATCAGAACATAGTCCGAAGTATTTTTCTGAAGAATAAATCGTTTACCCGGGCCCGGCCCGAGCCCAAATAACAATTCTCTCTACCAGCCCAAACCCGGCCCTCGGTCTGGGCCGGGTAGAGGCTCACGGGCCAAGCCCGGGCCCGTGCAGACCTCTACACAAAATACCCCTTACGATTTCAATATATATATATATATATGTGTAATACAATATCTTGTATCTTGCAATGTAGCATTAAATGGAATATGACTTGTATGGAGTTCTTGGCTACACATAAGTTCACCCACGTCCTGGATCCAAAGCCATATGTTAATCGATAAATATACCTTTTTCATTATCATATCAATAAACTAAACCAAATTGAATTTCGAATTATTTCGGCACAGGTTAACAATATTTTTGAAATCCGTTCCATTTTCGAAGACGGAATTATTCATTCTTGGCTACACTTCTTGGGTATGTTCTCAATTTAAACAATGCGATGGAAAGTGTTGCCGTGTGTATTGTAAACCAGAGACAATAAAATTAATCGGTAGGTAGGTGTGTCGAGTATGTAATGTGCTGGTTTAAATGGAAACTGACAGGCAGGTACTTATCGTAATTTGTTAAAAAGCGGTGAAAAGCGGAGAGCGATTATCTCGGCTTCACTTCATTTGTTGTCGTAAATCAACAATCGTTAAACGTTCAGGTGTTGCGGTTGTCAAACTTTTCTCGCCCTTTATGTTTGTAAAATATTTATCACTGGTTCGTGTTATACTATTAGATGCGCGACTAGAAGGTGTGTACCGAGTATCTCTGTATCGGTCTAAAACAGGTAAATAAATTCAACGAAACACTTAACGGTTGGCCACAAGTCTCATAATGTTTTATTTCAAAAATGTCAGAGAGTATGAATTGTCCATTAAGTCTTTCTTGTATTACAGAAGCTGCCCGCTGAGCGAAGCTCAAATCAGTGACCTTAATTGCGTTCCGTTGGAAAAAGTTTTTATTCTTATTTTAAGATGTCGACTGTGGGTGCTTGATGGAATTTCAATATCATATTTTAATTGTTGAAATTTTGTACATTTCCATATATTTCGTCACTAGCGACCCGGGTTTCGCATTTAGTTTGACAGTTCGAGTTCATTCGTGTGCTCGAATGTCTGAACATGCCGAAATTTTAAATCACCGTCGTCAGTGACGAAATACATGGAAATGTATGTTTATTCTTAAAAAAGCGAGAAACTAATATTTAATAGTTGGCATTTTTACACTTTTTCGGTCCCGAATCATACCCTGAAACGTCCTCTGACAAGTCCTCTTTTTGGATACCATCTAGTAAAACATACCTTAATAATGCAATAAACAAAATGTAAAGCTCTTTTGATCATTGTCTATTTTCATTTGGATTATTGAGATTTTGTACACTTCCATGTATTTTGTCACTAACGACCCGGGTTTCGCCTTTCGGCATCTTCAGGCATTCGAGCACACGGATGGACTCGAACTGGACTCGAACTCAGTTCGAGTCCATCCGTGTGCTCGAATGCCTGAAGATGCCGAAAGTCGAAACCCGGGTCGTTAGTGACAAAATACATGGAAGTGTACAAAATCTCAATAATCCAAATTTGATATTGAAATTCCATCAAGCACCCTCAGTCGATGTCTTAAATTATGTCTATTTTCATGTTTTTGCAAATGCTGATTCCTAATGAATAAAAAAAACCGTTCTAAGGCTCAAATTTTTTTAATCATATACACTCGTCTGTACAACTTCCACTTGTTGATAATGATCTGGATCGACTTTGCTCATCACGAGCATAATCAACTAATAAAATACAATCATAACAGGGCTATTTATATAACATTGAATGTCAACATTTTTTTAAAACCATATCCGCTCCCTATTCGGAGCATATCGCCATCACGCGGTTCTTTCAAGCTTCTCTGTCCCCCGCCAGTCTCTTCGCATCCTCCCAAGTCATCCCAGCGTCCCGTAGCTCCGCCGAATACACCCAATGGATAGTCATCAGCGGCCTTTCAGGGCGACGGAATCCATCTGGTTGGTAGAAGAGACAGGCAGGATTCAGGCTCCCCTAGGGCATCCCCAGCACGTGTCCAAGCCAGGTCCATCGTCGCTTTTTTTTTATTTTGGACGTAATAAGAGGCTGGTCCGTCCGCTCTCTTACCTCCGAGTACCTGACAAAATCAAACCACCGTACCCCTAGTATTCGCCGCAAACACCTGTTTTCAAAGCACAGTATACGGTTACCCTGTGCCTTGGTGAGGTGCCATGACTCGCAACCGTTAAGCAACACCGTCAGGTTGCATGCGTCGAATAAGTGGCACTTGGTTCTGACCGAGTACAACCGTGAGTCCCAGACTTTCCGCATTGAGTTAAAAGTTTCTCCAGCTATCCCTAATCGGAGTGCGAGCTCTTTACGTGGATTGCCATCTCCCGTGATGTGTACCCCCAAGTACCTAAAGCCGTCGACTCTCTCTCTGTGTCAACAATTACGTGGTTTATAAAACATTTGGTTCATGAACCAAGACAAGAATTTACATGTAATCAAACAAGTTATATATCAACGAAATTAAACCGTCCACAATTAACATGTTTAGGACCTCCTACAAATCCACCATGAATTGACAGTTAACACCTTGAAAGTGATATATACACTCACGACATCCCAATTGAAGCAGTAATGGACACATTAAATTGTAAACATGAAAGTGCACTTAACGACCAATCCCGGGATCCCGGGACTGAGAAAATCTGAATCCCGAAATCTCGGGATCGTAGAGAGGGTCTGGGATTGGATACCCCAGTGCAGGGGTAGCGAACCTACAGCACTCGTGCCAGAGATGGCACTTTCAGCAATTTAACTGGCACGTAACAATTAACAGATTTTTTTAACAGATAACTCGCCGATAAGATATCTGGTCGTTATTTTATACTTAATTCTTTCGGCTAGCGGCGGCAATATTAAAAAAATTTCTCTTCCGCATTGATAGAATTTTTTGAAATAAATTGTAGAAAATGTAGTACGAAAAGTAGTTTGGCCGATGAATCTATTTGGACGTGCATTTTAGTAAAAGTGACGACATATTAACGAATATTAAGTATTCGGCGTCGAATGTATTTACAGCCAGCAAAAATTTCATTTATACTAATGACTTAAAGTGTAGAAGTGTAAAACTCTTTTTTTTTCATTTTTTCGCCATTAAAAATCTTATCATACCATGCCGTTAAATGCTGACACAGCATTCGCGTTTTGTTTTTTGTAAAAAAACTAACTATAGTATATTATTGAAATAAATAAATTTACAAAAAACTGCTCGGCACGTCAGACAGTCGATATATATATAATTTGGGGATTTTTGGCGCGCACTTGTAAAAAGATTCGCACATCCCTGCACTAGTGTTGTACCGCACCACAGTTTGAGTAAATTATCGCTTATTCGAAAATCTACCGAGTGATTGACGTGATGTACCACATGTAGTCTGTTGCGCCAACCGTTTTCTCTGGCACACTTTGCCGTTCAGTATTATTTTAAATATGTATTCATACTACATTAAAAAATGAATGCATGCAGGTGCTTAGGATGTATATAATATTTATGAGAAAACGAATCAGCAATATCTAGAAATACTTCAAAATAGCCAAATCCAGACTTACGAGAGTGTACTTCTGGGGGTGCGCTATATTTCTTGACAAATTGAAGCTGATGTAATACTCGAATTTTTAATTTTAACTTGCAGTCAAAACGAAATTTTATTAAAGGAGTTTTTTTTTATTTTGGTTGTAAATAAAAATATTACATGCATACAGGCGTTGGGTGGGGGCACACGTATGTTAAATAGAATTTATTACTGGTGGCAATAAAATATTTTCTATTCATTTAGGTCCATATTATCAAATTATTATTGTAAATCGTTTTTACGACATCACTGCCGATTATCCATCGAAGTCTCTTGGCGCCCACGTACGAATTTATTATTTCATCAATAAAAAAAATACAACGCCGCACTGTGGGGTACCAAATACTGGAGATAATCAAAAAATATCGGTTCTTTGTTTTTCATTCAAAAATTTAAATAATATTAAATTTTATCATTATTGACTAACAACAAAATTTATTAAAATAAATTAAAAAAAGATCGCTTCAGTGAATGAAAGAATTATTTTTAAGGGTAATAATATGTTTTCTACCCAATTAGTGAAGATCGTTAATCGTTTACTATCATGAAAATTTTTATCATATTTCGTTGAATTATTTACCGATTACAATAGCGCCTGATCACTATTTAAATATAATTAAAAGAACTGGCGAGCATGGTGTCGAGGCAGAGGATGGACTCTGACTGAATCACAATGGAAGGTAAAAAATACATATCTGAGAAATTCTGGGTAGTTAGTCTACATTTAAGCGAGAGATTTGTTCATTCACTGTATTACATTTGTACGTCCACGAGTCAGTAATGTAAATGAAAAATTGGGTTGCACAACTTATATGAACCGCGCTTATATGGAGTGGACCACTGTGCGTTGCGCCCGCAGAATTGATATCTTTAATTATAATTTGTAAACTTTATTGTGAGTCCGAAGTGTGTTTTTTTGTCTTGCTTACTTTTTCGTGTAAAGTGATTGCCGGCGGTCAAAAATGGCATTGCGTGGTGCGCTAATCTTAATGTTTTGCCTTTTTTTCTATTTTTATGATACAAGGTATGGTGCATGCCTTGCTTTATTCCATTATTTTTAATTAATATCTAGTTAACTCGTGACCGGTTTCGCTTGCTTGGTAATCTTTTTAAACTGTGATTTATTTTAACGTAAATAAACCGAAACAAAAAGTATCTATTTAGTCCCTCAAGAATTAGATATGTAATATACAAATAGGTAACTGTAAAACTGCTTGTTACTCATTTCCACAGCCTGTTTTTTTCTTGAGAGTAGGGATAGAACAATATGGCTTGGGAAGGACTAGTGGTTAGCTAATTGACATCCATGCCTTCGACCTAGAGGCCTGCACTGCCGAAATTTTGTGAAATTACCCTTTCCTAGTCCTAGTCTCAATATATATATAGTTATAATTTAAGACATCGACTGAGGGTGCTTGATGGAATTTCAATATCAAATTTGGATTATTGAGATTTTGTACACTTCCATGTATTTTGTCACTAACGACCCGGGTTTCGCCTTTCGTGTGCTCGAATGCCTGAAGATGCCGAAAGGCGAAACCCGGGTCGTTAGTGACAAAATACATGGAAGTGTACAAAATCTCAATAATCCAAATTTGATATATATAGTTACCCGAAACCGACTCCAAGCCCAGATTTATTTTCAATATAGAAATTCGTTTATACTTTTCGAATAACTTATGTTATTGTTTCCATATTTCCAACGATAGTCATAACACATTTGAAATAAATTATTTAAGTTATGAATATTATTGCCTTATGGCTGACTCGTGAACCGAACATGCCGGGCCGTGCAGACCTCTACTTCGATCACACATGCATATATCGATTGAAAAATAAATTTACGAGAGTCTGCGTACCGAGATTCGAGCCCGTTAGCACCGTAACGGAAGCCAACGGCTGTAACCACTCGACCACGGACATGACGGATTCTATGTACTCAATTTTATTCATTGTTTCGATTTTCGATATAATTTTTATCGCTTACCAAAGCGAACAGCGAAGCTAAGTTAACAGTTAATGTTACGATGCTCAGATTGTGCCGTTAGCTGTATTTTCACTTACTACGGCAGTATTGATGCGCCACCGGTTCGCTATGATTGTAACTAACTGTACAACTCGATGCTTGATGCAGCGTTGGGGCAGGTGTACTTTCAAAAGGGATTTTGAGTCAATGAATGACAAATGCACCACGCAATGCCATATTGTCGGTTGGTTTCGTCGCTGGCTACGGTTACGGATGTCTCGGGTTCAATTCCCGGTGCGGACGGTTTTCATAGATTGATCTTTCAATCGATTTATGGATTTCTGTTCGTAGTCTGAGTCCTCCCTCCCACCAATCCCATCCTCACGGGGCGTAACGAGAGCGATTAGCTAACCACTAGTCCTGTCATAGCCCTATCCTTCTATCCCTACTCTCTTCGAAAAAGAAAAGATATGTTGAGCAACTGAGTGACAAGCAGTTCTCGTAGAAAAAAATCTGTCAAGATACCTCCATTAGGAGACCACATGCTCCACATTGGGAGCGGACATGAAAAAAAAAAATGACAAATACATATTTTTTTCGCTGTTATTCCATTAAACAGGGATTAAGTAATGTAATCAACTAAAAATAAAATATTTAAATATTGTACCAAGCATAAAATAATAGAAGTTTACAAAAAAATGCCAATTCTCCCAGTGGTCGGCCCTCAAAATCCAATGGCGTTTCGGTGCCCAGTGTTCGGCCATCACTATGAACCTTCATGAATATCGTGAAATAATTTACTGATAGTACACAGAATATTTTTTAATTTAAGACATCGACTGACGGTGCTTGATGGAATTTCAATATAAAATTTGAATTGTCGGGATTTTGTAAATTTTCATGTATTTTGTCAATAACAACCCAGGTTTCGCCTTTCGGCATCTTCGTGAATTCGAGCACACGAATGAACTCGAACTTAGCTAGAGTTCGCGGTTAGAGTTCATTCGTGTGCTCGAATGCCTGAAGATGCCGAAAGGCGAAACCCGTGTCGTTAGTGACAAAATACATGGAAATGTACAAAATCTATACAATTCAAAGTATATTTCGTTAGCGATACCCATACAACATGAATTTGTCGAAACTTGCGAAGCAAAAATGTGCTTTTTTTTAATGGCGTATCACATCATATAGGTCAGTTTTAATGTACCTACACGAGTTTAAAAAAATCGTTTTTTTAAATGTATCCACTATTATTTAAGTTTTACTTTATGAACACTCGCCCTATACACAATAAATATTAAAGCTTTTAATGTGTTAACTGGCAATTCTTGGTCGAAAGGCAGTATATTTAAAAAAATAAAACTATTCGTTCGTACTTCCACATTTTTATAATGATCAGAACCGGTTTCGCTCATCACGAGCATCAATCAGTTGATAATGCTCATGATGAGTGAAATTGGTCCTGATAATGATCATTTTTATAATGAGAAACGTGTGGAAGAAGTACAAACGAATTTTGTTTTATTTAAAAAAAATATGAATTAAAGCATTCGAATGTTACTTATTTTGCTCATAGTATGTTACGCAATACGAAAATAATTAATATCAAATTGAGTGTAAAAATGAAGGCATATAAAACTGATGGTTTATGAACTAAGACAAGAAATTACTGATTAGCAAACAAATTATACATAAATTAAATAAAATAGTCTACAATTAAAATGTTATGGACCTCTTACAAACCAATAAATACTAATCTGAAATCACAAATATAGCTACATTAAAAGTCCATTAGCTGAGCAAAAAATTTTAATGACATTAAGCAAATAGTGGATCAAGAAAATTATGAGAAAAAATTAGTGAACCATTTAAAAAAAATCAAATATTAAGTATGCAATTAATATTAACAATAAACAGCCATCTTAAGTGGAGAACGCAGAGCAGCTATGAGCATCCACCATATTTTTAAATCTGAAAAATAAGTTTAAATACAAAAATAACATTACAGGTATAATACAAATTAATGAATCGGATATAACAAAGAAGAAGATGCAAAGACGGTTTGCTCATTCAATAAATTTAAATTGGGCAAAAATTTATATCTCTTGATTATCTAATTTTAAAGATTTGTTATATAAGTGCAGGATTTTGAAATTTTCTGTTATGTCAAACGTATGTTTATTCAGAAACAAATGCTTACCAAATGTAGACAAATCATCTCCTTTTTTAGCACAAGCTAGATATTCCTTGATTCTAATATTAAAAGACCTTCCTGTTTGTCTAATCTCTTGTCAGCTTCGCAGGAATTACAGTTTAATACATAAATACCATTTTGGTTCAAAATATTAACTTTATCTTTAATATTTACTAACATCTAAATACTAAAGATAAAGTAAAAAAACATTTAAAACCATCAATTAACAACGCAATAATTTACTTGGGTAGGCTGAGTGACAGCTGACTGGGCTGTCATGGCCGACAAATGCAATCACACAAAAACTCATATTTTGTTATTTAATTGGAATCACAAGCATTCGAGCAACGTTGAAAATGCAATTCTGCTCTTTTGAATTTGTCCTTTAAAACTACAGCGATATCTCGTTTTTTTTCTCAAAACTGGATTAAAGCATTTTTGAACCTGAGCTCCTCATATCAAACATCGGCGTTTTTAACTATTCTTAGACAATAGACAAAAAAACGACTAAGTCTCTTTTATTATGCACCCGAAATGAATGTATTTAACGATGAATTCCAGAAGGTAAAAAAGACTTATATATTTCATAATACGCTTAAACTATCTGCAGAAATTGCATAACATTACATACTGATTTGATCTGAGAATACTGTTTTTTTTAATTAGCAAGGGGCTCGTGCGAGCTCCTCCGAGCCCACCCCTGGATGTATCCGTTGTTGTTAAGATTAATCGTTATTTCGGTAGAAGAGTTTGCCTATCGCTCAAGCGACACCTTCGTCATCAATACATTCATTCGTTGGCAAGCTTACAGCTGTATTATTATATATTGTGCGCACATCAAACGTGTAAACTCTCTATTGTAATATGTGACTCTCTATTAGAAATTGGCATAAAAGGCAGTGCCTTTGTGCCTGGTCTTCCACATCAAACGTCAAATGCAAATCACAAAAATTTGCAACCAAAGGCAGCTTCAAACTGTTATATGAGTTTAATGTCCACTTTAACCCGCTCTCTCCTGAGCCATTTAAAGTTTATTCCAATACCAAGTATACAAAAATTAATTCAGTAGTGTTGGTGGTAACCAAAATTATGGAGATTATCAGGACAAATCAGGCTATATCTTAATACAATAATTAGCTTGTACACAAAAGTTTTGACACTTTTAAGTTGTTAACTGTCAATTCTTGATGCAAAGACATTATATTTTAAAAAATAAAACAATTTGCTTGTACTACTTCCACATGTTTGTAATGATCAGGGCCGGTTTCTCTCATCGCGAGCATTATCAAATGATATTCAGTAAACAAATGGTGTTTTATTTTTTAAAATAGAACGATAAGGCTAGGGCAGGACTAGTAATAAGCTAAAAGCCGTTTTTGGGATCTGATGAGTGGTAGGAAATTTTATACATCATAAAAATCCATGGAAAAAAATCCATAAATCGATTGAAAAATCAATTTATGAATCTGTCCGTACCGGTATTCGACGACGAGACATCTGTAACCGAAGCGAACGCCGTTGACCACTGCACCACAGACCCGTATTAAGTGTAAATAGTAGCGAGTGGCGAAGGATTTCCTAAGGAAACGGGTTTGTTGCGATAGGTTTAGGTCGCGATCCTCACCAGTAAAGAAAACGACTAAAGAATAAGTATTTTTACTTTTACTGCATACGGAGAATGTCATAATTCGTTTCTTTTCTTTAATATTCAATGCGCTATTAATTCTTTAGCTTTTCCCGTTGAAATAGACCACCCTTTTTTGTTTGTTTTTTTTTTTTCATTCCAAACATATTTTAGGAAATCCATTGATTGTATTTTATTGGATTTTTCCCGACCACTTAATAACATAAATAAGAGATTATTATAATCAGCAAGCCGTAGGCGGGCGGGCGTAGGAGAAAGACAGACAAACGGATGGGAAACGGACGGAAAAATATAACTAATAAAACGTCGGAGAGCCCAGCGCTCGCCGCAAGATAATAATTATTGTCCGCATGTAACAGGTTGATGCGGTGAACAAAGTCTATCGATCGCATTATGGCCAGTGCTGTATCGGAGGGTATAAAAAAATAAATCTGCGCGCTAAGGTGGAGTGTATTCATTACACAGCATGCATTTATGACTGATTATAAGTGATCGATAGCCGGAAAAATAAGAATATTCACAGACATCGCTTAAATTTATTAAAGTTGAAGACGACATAGTCGATATGAAGTAATAATTAAAATTATATCCCTGAAAACATGAAAAAACATCGGCAGACGACAAACGGCTTAGCAGACTACCTCAAACGTAGGCTCGATAGCTACTGGCTTGCGTTCGACACTTTTCGTCTCGTGCAATCTTGAAAGAAACGACGCGACTGGGCCTCTGTCTTGCGCGTTGTCATTCATATGTGAGCTAATGTGAAAAATGTTCGGTGTTCCCCGTTGGCCGTTGTATCCACTCGCACAACTCCCTGATTTTTAACAAAATATCCCCGCTGCGCCCAATGGCACGTTATTCTTAATACTATTATTATGTTATTGAATGCGTAAATGTATAACGGAGGAATACCTAAAATCTAAACGCAGTGTTTATTATATTTATAGAGATATTTTGATTATTAGAAGCTATGTGCACTAGATACACATCACAGAAAACTTAATGACACAACTAGAAAGAAAAAATTTAGTTAAATATGTATTTATAATTTTACTGTCTATATGATTCAGTACTCAGATGACTTAATAATGCCACCAATGTTAAGACAGATAACCGTCTAAAGAATTAACTAAAACTTTTATATTTCTAAATATTCTTCTACTGAATATACTCGGGTACAAATCAATAATATTTGATTTACGGTGACCAATTGAATATTGCCTTTACCATTATCTGATTATGGGTTATTTTGAGATGTCCGAGTAATGAATTGGACGATCGATTTACACCTGTTACGCGGGCGCTGACCTGGTACCTCTTTTCAAGCCAGGGCGCCACCCTGCCAATTTTTTGACCTGGAACTTAATTGTAGAGTATATTAAAAAATATTTTGATATGAAATATTGTGGGTAGAATTTTGTAGTTTATATCAAAACTTGTGCAGCCGACAGCCGTGAAAAAAAATTACAAAATATCGTTCTGGAATCTGAATAGGACCAAAAATTCCTCAAATGTGAAATATTTATGTTATTATATTTTTAAAATTATGTAGCATTCGAACTACGGATATTAAGATTTTTTTAAATAACGAATAAAAGGGTGGAGGGGTGGAAAGAAATGACCGACCGAAATGAACTGAATATAGGGTATACGATATTGCACTATCAGTGCGTTGCCGTATACCTTTTGCGAAGTTCACTGCCGCAGCACTGATTATTGTTGTACATTGTAATCCACCGTTATTGGCGATGGATGCAGCCCTTGTCGATTTCGCGCTTGGGTGCTTCGCTACCGCAAAATCACATTGATCCGTGTCGGTATTAGTGGTAACGGTGAAAAATCTCCAATGTGTCGTAAACATAATTGTTCGAATGCGTCTACATTAAGAAAGAAAATTGGTGCCGTTGAGAGATGGCGAGCAGTTTTCTACAGGTTGGTCTAAATCGGTGGTTCCCAAACTTATTATGCCCATAGAGCCCTTCTTGAAGCAAAAACCTGACCATGAACCCCCAAGTAACATAACTGCATATTAGAAAAGACATAAATAAAACGTTTTGATATTTAAAGTATGATGAGGTTCATAACTGCGCTAAATCCACGTTCTACTAAATAGGAAGACGGGAAAGCAATCAATAGCCTATGTACAGTGACCCATAATGCAGGATATAAAAATGGTATCTGTTTTTGTAACCAGAATTTGTTGTATCCTTATTCAAACATTGGTTTCCGCTCCTCATTTTTGGATAATTCAACAAATTGGTACTGTATTAGTATGGATTCATCCGAGTTTGTGGGTCTGCTTGCCCCTTTTGGTTCAATACCCGACAAATCACTACTAATTTATTTCAACTTTCATAATAATGAAAATGTTTCAAAAATATTTTTTTACATTGAACCTTTGGTGGACCCCCTGACGTTGTCCACGCACCCCCAAATTATTTTTAATTTGCCACAGAGCCTCTCAGCGGCCACAATGACCCCTGGGGTCCGTAGGAACCACTTAGCACTGATCTAAATCCACCTGGGTTATACTAGATACTACTAATCTGAACTCATTCTCGTCCACATCTGTTGCAATACTGTTGAACAGTGTTAAATTTTTTCCGCGGTAACTTTGTGGAAATTCATTTGTGATTAACAATATTGAAGTTGATGACTTTGTTATTGGCAACTAATTATTTGGTCCAGGTGTGACGAACCTGCAGTCTTATAGAGCCTTAATTGCTGCCTTTTGACTGAAATGAACAAATACGTAACAAATAAATAATGTTTATTTTTTTTTCGTTATTTAAAAAATAATGTACACACATTTATATGTATGTTTCTTAAATGCGGCCTTATTTGATTTTAAGACAAATGAATAGGCTCCCCTAAATACCATCTTTCTCTAATATTAAGTCTTAAACTGTTGACAAAAAATGACCAGAAAGGCGTAGATTTAACTACCCACTCTTCCGTGACAGTTCACAGACATGACCGAGTCGATCGTAATCTCTAGCAAATGTCTAAATTATTCCAAATCGACCGAACATCCTCCCAGACGACGCGTCGAAAGCGATTCGATCTCTTACGTCCGGACTCTTCGAGACACCCACACTGGTTGAATTCAATTTTATTGTATTTATTTATTGTACGTAGGTATCTCGGAACAGCAAAAAAACAATGGTGGTACAAAAACAATACCTATCGCGATACCGGGCGTAAATCTTATGTCAGTCGCCTTGTGTCAGCCGGCGCGTGCGTACATCTTGCACTTACTTTCGTTCGGAACGAGCGGGAAATTTCAAATACAATAATTATTACTATACCGAACAGCCGAAAAAGTGCGTTAAAAAGTATAAACATCATGTTTTTTCGGAACGTATCAATTCATTTTAAATAAATTGGAACACCGTTTCGGAACGTACCGATTTATGTGAAGTGAGATTTTATTAGTAATATGTGAAAACTTTGCCGATGGTTTGAATTTGTTCCATTTTCAAAATAACAAGCATTGTTGTTTTATTATGGCTGTTGAGTTTGGCGTGTTTTTATTTGTGCGATTTCATTTATTTAATTAATACAACGTTTGATGTCTTTTCGTACGGAACGTAATTTTTTTTTTATATGCGAATTAAATTTACAGGTATTAATTCGTACCGAATAATATAATAGACTGATTTATGTATATATGTGATAAAAAGTATTTTTTCGGTTTTTTTCGCGATAAATCCTTCGTTTGATTTTAATATAAGGTACATTTTACGCCGACAGAAATGCGTTGTATGGCTTTTAAGAAGTCGAGTAATAATCCGATTAAAGATGTCGTGTTGGAAATCTTCGATTTCAATGCTATATTTAAGATATCGACTGATGGTGCTAGATTTGGAATTTTTACATTTCCTTTTTATCTTGTCACTAAACGACCCGGGTCACCTTTCGACGTCTTCATGCATTCGAGGAGACGAATGAACCCGAACTGACAGTTAGTAAATAGTTTATATTATATAAGACAAGTTAACTGTAAACATATATTTATAATAAATGAAGTAAGATATCTGAGTTACTGTAAAAATTAACTCAGTTATCAATCACTTTACTTAGTCGTTCACTGTCAATTCTTGGTGGAAAGGCCTTATATTTTAAAATAAAACGAAATTTGTTTGTACTTCTTCCGCATGTTAATAACGATCGGTTTCGCTCACCACGAGCATTATCAACTGATGATCAATGTAGTTCCTGGACATAGTGATAATATTTTATCTTAATTTTTCTCGTATGTAAACGATATAAACTATTTACTTGTCAGTTCGTGTTCATTCGTGCACTCGAATGCGTAACTATGCCAAAATTCGAAACCCTGGTCGTTAGTGACGAAAATACATGGAAATGTACAAAATTTGAATAAAAAGGGAATCTTCGCTTAGTGGTAATTTAAGGGCACTTCTGTGCTGCTGTCCCTGCCTCTTTTCTCTAGCTGAATATTTTCATATATCTGTATCTTATCCGTTATATGTTCGAGAAAGTGCACAGGAGAAAAAAAATAACAGAATGAGTTTCGTTTTACAAAATTTATTTGATTAATTTTTCAATTTGTTCAAGGCTTATGTACCTTTGTCGACTCCGTGGTGCAGTGGATGACGTCGTTGGCTACGGTTACGGATGTCTCGGTTTCAGTTTCATAAATTGATTTTTCAATTGATTTCTGTTCGTAGGCATAAATGTTTGTGATGTCTAAAATTCCCTCCCCCGAGCGAACGCGATCAGCTGACCGCTAGTCCTGTCCTAGCGCTATCCTTATATCCCTACTCTCTTCGAAATTGTAGATGTTGAGCAACTGAGTAACAAGCAGTACTTGTAGAAAACGTCTGTTGAGATACGTCCATTAGGAGGCCATACTCTCGACACTGGGAGCGGACATGGTAAAAAGAAAACAATCAAATGTTAGAGCACTTTGAATAATAATTTCTCTTTTAAAAATCTCTCTCAAACATAGACAGGCAGAGTATACGCCATATGATCTTTACTACACTGATACGCGTTCTGTATACTACTATCAGTGTATTAGTATTTATGGATCCCGTGATCCTAAATCCTATCGCCGGACCTTAGAGCCGGAGTGTAATATGTTATACTGCTATACTGACAGAAGGCATTTTTCTTCAACATGCCCACTCACAACGTGGAGCTTATGGCCTCCTAATGGAGGTATCTCAACAGAAGTTTTCTATAAGAACTTATTACTCAGTTGCTCAACCTCTCATTTTTCGAAGAGAAGAGAGATTGAAGGATAGGGCTAGGGTTTTTGAGGATCGGATGGGTGGGAGGGAGTTTTAGACATCACAAACATTCGTAACTACGGACAGAAATTGATTGAAAGATCAATTTATGAAACTGTCCGCGCCGGGAATTGAACTCGAGACATGCCGACAAACCGTAACGAAGGCATTAAGTCGGTAGAAACGAGTTCTGAGTTAATCTCATTTAAATTATTATATTTTCTTCAAAGTATTCCCTCACCCAAATACAATTATTTGTTAAATTTGGATTATTGAGATTTTGTACACTTCCATGTATTTTGTCACTAACGACCCGGGTTTCGCCTTTCGGCATCTTCAGGCATTCGAGCACACGAATGGACTCGAACTGAGAGACAGTAAACAGTGTCTAACGCTTATATAGAAGATACAAATGCGACAAATATCATTTACGAGGCAATACATTATACGTCTGAGAGCCACACCGATACCTGAGTTAAAATTTCGGAAATCGTCCTAATCCTTATTTTGTAAACACCATATTACCAAAGTGGCGAATTGCCGCCTTTCAACTTCCCTTAGAAATACCAGTGATTTCACAATTACAACAGTATTGTGGGTTTTGACGGGATGCAATTCGACGAATGGGTAAATTATATACAATCATTCCACATTTAGTGAAATCTGTTAGGTGTTTCAACGTATCGGATATAATAGCGGAGAATTAGGAAGGTTCAGCTGCTCATTCAAGATTGGTAAGGAGTATAACTGGCCTCTATTAATTTCTAAAATTTCCTGATAAAATAATTTATGATCCCCCATGTTTTTATGCAACAGTTTAACCCCATCATCCGCATTAAACGTATGGTTCTCCATTAGCAAGTGATTTGCGAATGTCGAAGTTTCTTTTTTTAATCTAAAGGCAGCTAAATGTTCTGATACCCTTATATCTAATGTACGTGTGGTTTTACCCACATAGAAATGTTGGCAATCATTGCATTGTAATTTATAAATACCAGATTTGTTCTTAAAGTTTACTCTATCTTTATTGTTAATAAGTAATTTGCCTAGAGAGTTTTTGCAATAGAACGCCGGTCTAACACTATCAGCGAGTTGTTTTTTAATTTTAAAGCTTGTGCAACCTAAATAACTTATTCTATGCCAGATTCTAGGGCGGTCTATGTCTTTAGACAAGTTCCCGAAATATAGCAACCCGGCGAAATATAGAAACCCGGGTCGTTAGTGACAAAATACATGGAAGTGTACAAAATCTCAATAATCCAAATTTAATATTGAAATTCCATCAAGCACCCTCAGTCGATGTCTTAAATTATAACAATTATTTGTTTTGGATTATTGAGATTTTGTACACTTCCATGTATTTAATTGAAATTGATATTGAAATTCCATCAAGCACCCTCAGTCGATATCTTAAATTATACAATTATTTGTGTTTTAAAAAGATTTTTTTGTGCATTGGATTTCTGTGGTATATATCCCATTATTATCGATACAATCAACTCTGCTTGACACCATTTTCAGCTTGTCGGATTCGTAATTGTTCGGATATTGAATAGAAAAAACCGATGACTCGAAAAAACTTCAATCCAATCTGTTCGTTCATTCGAATTTTTAATATCGTCGTTCCGTTTCTTTTGACAGCCTTTCTGTACGCAAAAGAAAATTTTATTAGTTTCTATTGTAACTTGTATTTATTTTCCATGAATAATATTATACAATGCCGTTCGCGGCGATCTTTCGTAATAATATTTTTATTACACTATGAAAACATCTCTTCCTGTTTTGTTTATGTCACTTAATAGAAACTAAGCGAAAGCGTTTGAGTTTCTTTTTATTTGCCATAGACTTCATCCACAATACCCCTTGAACTGTTATTATCTAACAATTTTGACTATTATAAATTAAAAAAATATGACCATCACACGGTTATCTGTCTGCCGCCAATCTTCGTGCTTCCTCCCAGCGTCCCGTAGCATCCTATGGATGGTCATCGGTGTCCTACCAGGGCGACGGAGTTCATCCGGTTTGTAGAAGGAACAGACAGGATTCAAACTCTTCTAGGGCATCCGCAGAGCGTGTCCAAGTCAGGTCCGTCGTCGCTTTTTTATTATTTTGGACATAATAAGGCCGTATTCTCCGTAAGCATCTGTTTTTAAAGCACAGTATACAGTTACCCTGTGCTTTAGTGAAACGCAATGACTAGCAACCTTCAGAATGCATGCGTTGAATAGGTGGCTCTTGGTTCTGACCGAGTACAACCGTGAGTCCCAGACTTTCCGCATTGAGTTGAAGGTTGCTCCAGCCATCCCTAATCGGGTCACGAGCTATTGACGCGTATTGCCATCTCCCGTGATGAGAATATAAAAGTTTTTTCGTTTGCCTTTTAGATACGACTTAACACACACCGTCGAATCAGTAGACGACGCAGAAAACCACGCGTATGAGATATTATATAAATCGATTGGTTAGTCAATTTCCGTACTGGGATTCGAACCCTTGAACACTGCGACCGGAGATGACGACTTTGATCACTGCACGCTTTATATGTTCGTATTATATGAGGCGTCTAATAGCAAAGCTGTGCAAGTAGTCAACGTCATCGGCGTCGGCTGCGAATCACTTTCATAAATTGATTTTTCAGTCGATTTATGGATTTCTGTTCGTAGGCATGGATGTTTTACATGCTTAAAATTTCCTCCCACCTATCTTAACCAAAAAATGGGGCGTAACGACAGCGATTAGTTATTAGCGCATTCTTCCATCACTACTCTTTTCTAAGAAGATGTTGAGAAATAACCATACGTTAAAAGCGCAGCGCAATACTTCACTTGGGTATGCTAAGTGACAGCTGACTGAACTGCCATTGCCGACAAATGCAAGCACACTATTGGCTGATTTAGGATTTGGTCAATTATGATACAAAAACACTGCTAGATTTGGATAGTTTCGATTTTGTGGTCATATTTTGACATTGAATCGCATGGAAACTACGCGGTTTTGAGCAATGTTAAAAATGCAATTCTGTTATTTTGAATTTATTCTTTGATATTATATATTACAGCGATATCTAATTTTTTTTCTCATAACTGGATTTGAGCACGTTTGATCCCAAGCTCCTTGTATCGTGTTATATTCAATGAGACATTAATGACAATGTTTAACTGCTCGGAATTGGCGATTTAGTTCCGCCGCCGTTGTTGCGGTCTTTGTGGCGCTTGCTTTTCGTCTCGCTGTCGAAGGCATTACGCGACCCACATTACGAATAACGCTATGTGGAAAAATATAGGTGAATCCGCAGGTGACTGCGGGCCCGTGTCAACCGCTGACAGCCGAATTTCGCTCGAACAACAAATCACCTCGGTGTTTACAACTCGAAAATAAATACAGTAAAACACGTACGTAACGGAATAATGAATGTGGACTCTTTTAGTCTGTTGGATTTTATATATAAATAATTTTACCGAATGTGTTTCATTTTAACAAAATTAAAAAGAAGCAAAAGAATATTTGCCGGGCCTTCAGCCGTGTGGCCGACGACGTACGGTGCCTACTGGCCCAAACGACAGTTCGGACAGTTTAACGGGGCGTAGCGTTTAGCCATATGCTTAACACCAGTGCTGCGCTATCCCATCGTTCAGTGCAGTGGTTAATATTATATATATACTAAAATCGTAAGAGGTATTTCGAAGTAAGGTAAATGTACCAGTAGTTGACCTTTTTTCAATAAAAGTGCCCAAAATAAGAAACGCATACGCGGATTGCTCTAAATTGTAGAGTTCAGACAAGTGAAACCTTCTTTTGTCGGATTGAGTAACTAACACATCACCATATATGTCATTGGGGTGTCATAGCGGCCATTTGAAAACAACACCTTATGCAGTAAATATTTTATTTTGAATTTCTTAAGGGAATTTTTTACTATATCAGTGAATGTAACCATATGCTACTTGATTCAACCAAGAGTGGTCTTACAGGAAGCTCTGACTCAACTGTGATGAAAGGTTGTCATGAAACCCTCTGATTAGACATGGTCAACTACTGAAACATTAACATGATTGGGCACAATTTTTTTTGTAATATACCTTAATTTTTGTCCTACCTTTTTAATTAAGACGTGTATGAATACACGTGCTTGGTTTTCATTCGGTCTAATGCTAAGCGTTAATCGTTATTTTTGTTGATTTTTTCTCTTACCCAGTCAACTACTGCCAAGTTTACCTTATATATCACATCGGGTAGTTTTTTTGACGGTATCTCTCTTGAGGTTTTGACCGTTTTAAGAATTTTTATTTTTAAATGGCTGTTTTCGACTTCTCTACTATCTTTTGAATCGAGTAATGACCAGGATATTGTGTATATTTGTTTTCAAATAACTGTCAAGAAGTTCTGTTGTAATGGGTATAATGTCCTCGTTTTAAGAAGTTTATCAAAAGAAATATGGTCGTGTAATAGTGCCCACTTTGCCCAAACTCACCCGGGTGAACGGACTGCAGTGGCGGAGTCGTCACAATAGCACACGACCCACACTCTGAGTAACACTTTGTTATTTGAACTCGACCTTGCCGGGTCTTCTTCAATTTAATGCCTTGCATAATTGGATTAAGATCTCCCCTCGCACTTCCGCTGAAAATGCTCGAAATATCTCACCCGCGAAAGAGGACTGCCACATCTCGGAAATTGTTCATAAACTGAGAGATTTTTTCGTATCAAACTATTTCTGCGTTCTCACTTCGACTCCGCGCGTAAGGATCATTAATTGTTTTTCAATTTTTTGCATGAATTGCACAGTAAAATTCCTTGTTACTTAGTTTAAGTGAGCATCTTTTTACGGCAACATGCTGCCGATCATGTGTGATCGTATATCACAAGTAGACATTCGTAACGGACAATTGGGTAAAAACAATTATAATATAAACGATAACTGTATTACTGTAGCCTATGACATCTATGTATAATTGAAGTTAATAAAATATTTACGGAAACGTTCCTGTTTTTGTGTATGACGTTAAACTCGTATAGACACACATATTTATATGTGCACCGAGACTCAATATGTTGAAATAACAATGAAAAATATTATATTTAACAGTTAATTCCCAATTTTCTGGGTTTTTTACCACCATTTCAATATCTCCTGCCACGACACTACTACCGCAAGACTATGAGTGCGACATCCATTTTTTACTTCTGCTTAATGCTATCAGCCGATTATTGTTATCAAAAGTCAAAGATCCCACAGCTATCACAATAAGCGGATTATTACTATTATTGTAACCACCAAAAACTAATACTCCAAAATAATCATCCATTTTTTAAAAAAATACTTTTGAGATGTGGCAGTTTTCTTTCTAGGTGACGAAAAATACATAGTTATATTATAATGTTCATATTATATCGCGGAACTACTTTAAAACTGTCGAATCTGTGAATGTATAATATTTAATGATCGTAGTTTTAATAATATATGTAAATAATTGAATTATCACATTCTACAAACACCGTGTCTACCAGTAAATTGAACGTGGATGATAATATCGAGGATAACCGACAGAAGGCGTTAAGTAAAAGCCCTGTGAGATGATCGCATTTACAGCATTATTTTCTTCTCAGACTAATCTCTGCCAAGTTCAATTGTTTGTGATTTAAAAAGATTTTTTGTACATTATAAAGAATATTTTTTTCGGAATACAAATCATAAGATTTGGTACCGATGAGTTTATAAGACATGTGATAGTCATATCATGCTTTCTGCCAGAATAAAAAAAATGACAAATACTGTTTCTATTTCAATGTCATTATATCCTGTGACTTCCTACGTTGTACCAGTAGGTTTTATTTCAACACTTGGCGTTTACTCTTTTCGATATATTATAGTAGAAAGAATTGCAAACTACACTAGTTCTTCTAAGGTGTTAACTGTCAATTCTTGGTTGAGAAGACGTTATATTTTAAAAAATAAAACACAATTCATTTGTACTACTTCGACATATTTATAATGATCAGGAAAGGTTTCGCTCATCGCGCGCATTATCAACTGATAAAAATACAAACATAACAGGCCTGTTTACATAAAATTTAGTGTAAAAATGAAGGTATACAAAGCTGATGGTTCATGAACTAAAACAAGAAATTACTGATTAGCATGTATAATTTGTTTGCTAATCAGTAATTTCTTGTCTTAGTTCATGAACCACAGTTTTATATACCTTCATTTTTACACTCAATTTTATATAAATAGGCCTGTTCTGTTTGTAATTTTTTTATGTCCGCTCCCAATGTGGAGCATATGGTCTCCTAATGGATGTATCTTAACATATTTTTTCTACGAGAACTGCTTGTTACTCAGTTGCTGAACCTCTCTTTTTTCGAAGAGAGTAGGGATAGAAGGATAGGGCTATGACAGGACTAGTGGTGAGCTAATCGCTCTTGCTACGCCCCATGAGGATGGGATGGGTGGGAGGACGCAGACTACGAAAAGAAATCCATAAATCGATTGATAGATCAATCCATGAAAACCGTTCGTATCGGGACTTGAACCCGACACATCCGTAGCCGTAGCCAACAACGACTGCTAATTTACACGTCGTTAATTGCAGGAGGTACTGAGTTATTAATTTGTAATGGCTAAAATATAACTCTAGAGCACGCGTTCTGATTGACCGCCGAAGTCCGATTGCCAGCGATACGCGCAGTTTGTATGAAGTTCATACACCACAAAGAACACGAAACGAAGATCGCCTAACCGCTCTCGGTGTACGCAGGGCCTTATAACTTGATATTGTAATAGTTTCGTAATGTAGGTTGACTCTATGTTCTCTGTGCTGCATTGCTATCATTTCGCATCGGATTGACAGTAAACTGTATTAGATATTTATGTATCGAACATTAGGAACGAAATATCTCAATATTTAGATTTTCGGCATTCGATTGCGTCGACCGCCGTTCAAATAATGCGGACCACGGATAGCCCGCGGGCCACACTTACTGCAATCTATACCTTCATTATATCAACGGATTCGACGGCTTGTGGCAGTGTATTCGGTGCCTAGAGGTATCACGACATCTGTACACAGGTGAACCCCGATTCATCGTTTTTCATGGGACGTTGAAAACGTTAAATGCGGGAAATTCTTGAATTATCATTGTCAGTCTCTCAGTTAGCTTCATAACTTTCTACGTAGGGGGCATTTAAGTTGGAAGAATAAGAATAATTCACTATGGATTTTTTTACCATGTCGGCTCCCAATGTGGAGCATATGACCTCCTAATGTATGTATCTCTCAACATAAGCTTTCTACGAGAACTGCTTGTTACTCAGTTGCTTAATCTTGCTTTTTCGAATAGAGTAGGGATAGAAGGATAGGACTAGGACAGGATCAGAGGTTAGCTAATCGTTCTCGCTAGAATCGGATGGGTGGCGAAATACGTCGACGAGACGGTTGAGTAGTCTGAACATAGGCGAGTCATCAGCGGAAACATAATAAGCTTTCATGGTGACAACAAGACGCTTCCTTATGAGCGGGTTGACAAATCGTACCCTCAGTGCAGAATTAAACTAACTGGTTTTCGGGGAAATACTTTTATTGTATTTTCGATGGGTTCGGCGGTAATTTTGTGGAAATTCTTCTTAAATGTTGATAACTTAGTTATTCCACTGGCTGTGTTCATAAATATAACCCTACATGTCTTACCCCCTCCCCGCGTCCAGAAGAAACAAACAAACCCACCCTACCCTTTATAATTTAAGAATTAAAATCATTGTTTATCTCAGAAACAATTAACTTTGCGATATAGTTAGTAGCACAGCCAGTGGAGTCACTAAGTTATCAATTCTAATTTTATATGAAATCAGTTTTGTTTTTAAATATATACCAAATATATAACAATATTTTCATTTCCACTATGAATTTACAGTAAGCTGTATTAAATATTTTTATTAGCATTGTGTTTGAGTCTTTTCGGCACCCCGTTGCAAGCCGCTGTCTTACAGTGGAGCCAGTCCGTCGGTCTAATTGGAGGTTATCTCTCGTCACCGTTAGCGCTG
The DNA here is from genome assembly GCA_022494535.1 of Himalopsyche phryganea. Lineage (NCBI taxonomy): Eukaryota > Metazoa > Arthropoda > Insecta > Trichoptera > Rhyacophilidae > Himalopsyche > Himalopsyche phryganea. Next base: position 3,893,946 of record JAGVSL010000039.1, read on the forward strand.
GCCCACAACAATATTGCAATGGTGAATAAATGACATGCGCGCGCATTCGAATGTACCCCGCCCAATAATCATAGACAATGCGCATAGAGTAATAATTATTGCTCTTGCACTATTGGCTTTTTAAACACGTACGGCGAGTGTTCCTAAAGTCAGCCGTCGCCAGTGGTCGGCCTTTTGAGCTTAAAACTTAAATAATAGTGGATAGATTTGAAAAAAAAAAACAGATTTTTTAAAGTTCGTGTAGGTCTTCTCACTTGCCAATGTATATCTGCACTATACTAACCTATATGATGGAATACACAAATAAAAAATCACATTTTTACTTTGCAAGTTTCGACAAATTCATATTGTATGGCGATCGCTAACAAAATTTACTTTATATAGTCATGCTTTGCATCATTATGATTTTTATTGTTCTGCCTACTTTCATTTATGAACACCCTTCAACAATGCTCAGAATATAATTCCTCCATTGGGAGAATTGACATATTTTTGTAAACTTCAATTATTTTATGCTTGGTACAATATGCACACCTATATATAGTATTGAAAATCTTTAATAAACGGCAGCAATTGCCCCAACTGGAACTCTAAACTAAGCGGTTCAATGACACCGGCGCCGCGCTGGTAACACTGGATGCCGGTAAAATGGCAGTTTATAAAAAAGGTACTAAAATGAATAGCTTAGAGTTTCTAAAAATCAATAAAACCATTAACAGTAATGGAGGATTAATAAATAACATTTTAAACAGAACAGGCGGCTCACCATTATTAAAATTTATTTCCCTTGGGTTTTTCGCCTCCAAGTACCAGTAATTGATTTGTCAATAATGTAACAGTGTTTATGTCTTACCCCCCTCCGGACGTCCAGTAGAATGGAATAGAACCCACCCCCACCCTTTTAAGAATTATAATCATTGTTTACTTAAGGAATAAATATCCTTGCGATATGGTTAGTCTGAAGATGCTTCTTAAAGAGGCGAAACGCGTCACGTCAGTGATAAACCAAGTGGAATGGCTAAGTTATCAATTTTAATTTTATATCAAAAATGAACTTCCACAAAGTTACCGCCGAATCCTTAGAAAATATGGCAGTTTTATATTTATGTGAGTCATTTTCTGTGTGCTCATTATAAATTTACTAAGACAATTCACAAAATAAAAAAGATACCTTGCCTTAGAAGAAACTTTTATATATTGGTATTCATATCCAAAGAAATGGGTGCCCGTGATCTTTTATTCACTTTATCGAAACCTGAAACGGGAAGAGAGCAAAAGTTAACTACAAATCCTTTTTTATCTATTCTTCTATTTTTACCCTCCGAAAAAGAGAGATTAAGCGACCTAATTGATAGCGTATTTATTTTTATTGATTGATTTTAGAATGACATAGTACTTTAAAGAAGATTTTAACTTCAATGAATTTGTGTGTTTTTTGAGTCGACACAGCTTTTAAAAAATCTACACCTATAATGTCGACGTATTGGCATGTTAATGTTTTTCGACCGAAAAAATTTCAATCAACGAAAACTCGCGTAGTATCAAATTTACGCGCCAATCAGCGCACCGGTACGTTTCCGCTTTCCCGCCAAATATTTATAGTCAGTGGGAATGTGCAATTACACCATAGACGTGAAAACTTTATAAGTGTAGTCTTTGGCGGCCGGCAAAGTATGAAGAAACAAAAAATTGCCGTCGAATTATTATTGGAAAGCGATTATATCCGTGGATATGTAAATAAATGGATAAACACGTACGTGGGGCACAATATGAAATTAAATTCGATAATTTCTGTGTAATCAGCTGTTGCTAGCATCGAGAACGCGTGCCACATACCAGAATCTGTGCTATCCTCTATTTAAATGCTATCTATGGTGTATTGCACATGTATTATTTAAGGTAATTGCTTTTTTGTAGTTCATTCTCAACTGCTTCATTCCGTTTTCGTAATATTGCTTTTGGTTTGAATTTTAGATACTTCCTGATAGCTGGTATCCCAAAATCAACGGCCCAGTTTATGGACGAATTCGTTCCTAAAAAACGACCTAGTTCCCCTTATATATAAACATTTTTTTTATATAAAACACAATTTGTTTTTTCTAATTCCACATGTTTATAATTATCAGGACCGGTTTCGCTCATCGCGAGCAATTATCGCGAAACCGGTCCTGATCATTTTAAACATGTAGAAGTAGTACAAACAAATTGTGTTTTAATTCTAAAATATATTGCTTTTCCATCAGGAATTGACAGTTAACACCTTAAAAGTCATCAATGAACAATTACTGATTTTTTTACCCGCACGGAATTTCAATATGTAGCGTATACCCTATTCTACGAAATAACTTCTGCCATTCTTAGGATCGCATTGCTGCCAAACAATGCATGCGATTGCATTAAAATTCATTACGCGCTTGTCGAATTCCGTCCGTAGAAGTCATATGTTATAAATAAAATATAAGTCACGTGTCAACGTACCTTCTGCCGAAATTGCAATTGTATATTGCATTTTTAGCTTTGCAAAAATGAACACCCGATTGTGCCCAGTACTTTTGTAATAATTTTTATTGCAAACCATTTAAACATATTATTATGTAAAGTTGATACTTTATAACTTGGCACTCCGGCGCTAGACACACTAGAGGTCTTTACGGTCCGAATTTTTATAAAATTCCCCTGCCCGTGCCTGACATCTTCAGGGACTCTATATCACACTTGTTACCCGAACTCGTTGCTATTTTTCTCAGCCCGATTTTTTTTCAATACTTCTGTATATTTCTTCTTTTCAAACAATATATCGTCGATGTTCTAGAAGAAGACACTAACTTAAAAATTCTAGTTTTGTGTAATTTGACTTGGAAGTTTGTCAAATGTTTGAAATGCTATCCTTTTTCATTTTTTTTTTGTTTGAACAAACTGTTTTTAAGTAAAAGTGTTATAAAAATAAGTGTGTTCTTTCATACATTAGTGTTTGAAATAAGGAAAATTTTGGTATAACTGACTCAATATGTCATTTTTTCGATTCTAATGTTTTCTTCGAGAAGAGCGCCGATATATTATTATTTCTATATTTCCAACAGTATTCATAAACACATGGGAAAAAATATTTAAGTTATGAATAGTTTTGCCTTATGGTTAACTCATGACCCGAACATAGTCCGAAATATTTTCTGGAAATTCGATTCCTTACCCGGGCCCACCCCGAGACGGAATCTGAAATGGTTTTACCTGTCCGAACCCGGCCCACGGCCCGGGCCCGAGCAAACCTCTAATCTCGAGTATCAGTGTAGTAAAAAGTAATAAAGCTTATACTCTACCCACCTCGATGTATACGGTACTCAATGTTCACGATCGAATCAATTGGAAGCATCTAAACAGAAGTTTATTGTTCGAATACAATGTATTTCTGAGGAACCAACCTACCGTGTAATAAATCGAAGAATTGGCAGAAGAACTACATCTAAGGGTTTCTTGACGCGAGTTTTTGAAGACGATTGCAGACAACAAACCGATCGATCAATTAAGTTACCTGCTGCGTGTAACCGCGCAAGACTTTTTAGGCGCCTGTCCCATATTTGCATGCGCGGTGTATCTCCTCGGGTTCCATCGCCGACTGCCGTGGTTCGAATCTCTATCGAGGCTTACTTTTTTCCGGCATTGTTGCTGCGATTGTGTCACGCACGGATAAACTCCTCGGGTTGATGACGCATGGCTAATTAGTGCTGTCCGAGGCGATTGATACGCATTTTCTCCAGTTGGATTTCGAATACTTTTGATCACCGTTTTTGGATTTATTTTTTTATTTTGGTAGGATCGTCTTGTATTATCCCCCATATCTGTTGCGGAGTAGTGCGTGTGGTCCCCCAGTCGAGTGTTTCACTAGAGAACTATATCGATGGTACTCCATTGAATCAACAATAATATAATAGACACGATGAACAAAAAATCCATCATTCAGTCAGCGCCGTGACTTAAAGTTAACAGCCACCTACGGATTCAGTGGTAACTTCGTGGAAATTCATTTTTAATGCAAATTAAAATTTAATTTAATCTTTCAAACCTTGTACACGGGTGTCCGTGCCGGATTTCGCCTTTCGGCGTCTTGACGCTAGTGAGCTAGAGTTCTGCACGGTTCGAAATTTAATAACATACCCGGTCACACCTGACCCGAGTCTTAATATTACGCTTGCCACCCGAAACCGACCCGAAGCTCAGATTTATTTTTCTCATCGAGAAAAGCCAGATTTTTAAATTTACAATAAAATACACTGGTAAAGTAAGTCATCGAAAACATACCTAACCAATTTCAGATTTGATTGATTTATGAATTGCATCACATTGCACCCAATGTAGATAATTTTTTTTTTATAAACTTTGTGGGGCTTTATGTAGTCAGCAGTGAATGGATTTAATAATGATGCAACTCAATGATTTGTAGACGGTTCACGGGACGAAAAAAAGTGAAAAATTGTACAGGATATATAAATCTGGCCTGCGGGAATGCTTGTAAACAATTTGTAGGCGGTGATGCGAGAGCTAACAAAATTTTGACATCGAGTTCGGATACCATTATCAATCGAAAAAAAATCTGTCAACCTAGGAACAACAGAGCGGTGGAAACTTTTCTCAAGATGAAAAGAAATATTATATGATGATTCAGATTTTGTAGCAAGAATGTAAAATAAAGATAAGTTAAATATATTTTGTATGCATGAATGAAGAAAGGGAAGAGCTGCGCAAATCGGTCCAATCTTACATTGGACCTATCGGATACGCTGAATTGATGGTGAATAAGTAATAAATGCATATCCCCTCTCCAATGACGTCCCAGCTTGTTTGGCCTATTTTTTAAATATTGAAAATGTGCCGCCCTCCACCTATTGTAAATCGACTAATCCGCGGTGCATATCGAGATGGGCGCGCCTTTTGTGATCGTAAACGGTTCCACCAAGAAGCGAGTGCATAGTCCTACAGTGAGCAGCAAGTGCAACACAATACAAAAATACACCGGCGGAAATCCAATCTGTCAGTTGGAATCTCTCGTGAACGTTTAGTGGTTTGACGAATGAGTGGCGTTATTCGATAACAAGCTTCCGTCATTCGACCCAGGCACTGGAATACCGGTATTTTGAAAGATTTTTCAAAACCGAAATACAGGTTTTAATTTTTAGATGTCAAAAATGTCGATTCATTTTCAACATTTTCTTTTGCACTAATTCCACATTTTTTCATAAAGATCATCACCGGTTGCGGTAGTGGCGAGCATTATCAACTGTTATTCATTGAACTGAATTATGCTTTATCTTTTACTTTTTGAAAGTTACTTTTATTCACAGAAAATTTATTTATTTATTTATTCTTGATGCATTATTACATTTATAAAAATGAAACACATCTTTTTTGTAGTAATTCAAGATTTTTATAATGACCGAGAACGGGAATTATCAAATAATAAAATGCGGATATCAAAGGTTTGAGTACCAGCACCGACAGTTTCATAAATTGCTTTTTTAATCGACTTACGGCTTTCCGTTTGAAGAGATGGATGTTTACGATGTCCAAAAATTCACTCCCCGTCCAATACTAATAACGGGGCCCAGCAAGAGTTATGAGCTAACCACAAGTCGTGTCCTAGCTCCATCTTTATATCCCCACCCTTTTAAAAAGTGAGGTTGAGCAACCGAGTAACAAGCAGTCCACGCATAAAACATTGTTCTAATAACTCCATCAGGAGGCCATTTGCTCCACATTGGAAGCGGACGTGGTTAAATAAACGCATTTTTAGAAGAGTGAAGAATGTTTTAAAAATAAACCACATTTTTTTTGTACTATTTCCTCATTATCTGTAAATTCTTGTCATAGTTCTTGAACCAATTGTTTGATATATCTTGTAATAATTATTAACATTCGATTTCATATAAATATAAATAATGAATGATTTAAAAATATAATGGCTTTCCACCGAGGATTGATAGTTAAGTTAGTCCTTAAGAGTGATGAATGAAGAAATTTAATCTGTAGCCGAAATTGACGTTTTTCGTCATTTTTTTTTTTAATTTGAACCGAATCGTACGTGCAATTTTCCCACGACTTACGTCGACAATATTCAAAGTTTGCTAGTTTTCATTTGCAATGATAGTACAGTGTATCGCTGACTTTTCATTTGCAGGCAGTCCACTGTGTAAATACTCGGGTTAATAGATTTTTTAATTGCTCATAATGGTATTGTCTCACGTTTCTTGTTTTCTTCTTCGAACGCTGTGTCTTCTCTTCGCGGCGGAGAGGTGGATGCTACCGTGAGAAAGTTGCGAAGAGCAAGGGAATTTTAATGTATGCACACTTGCTGTAGTGTCAGCAAATAAATTTCACTTAAATGGCAACACTCACTTGCACCAATTGGACAATTGCCATTGTCGTGCCCAAGACGCTTCTGTGTGCATATATGACACTTAATACAGTTCACATCGAACGCTCTAAAGAAAAATAATACGCTTTTTTAAACGAACGTTGTTACCTACTCAAACTATCCGGTGTTTTCGATTTATATCTGTATAGCGAGTATAGACAAGGAATTGGCATACATGAGGTTAACGAGAGCCACATTCTGGATATTCACATATCACTTTTGAGGTGTTAACTGTAGTGTGAGGGCTATTTGCTTAATGCATCAGTGACGTCATTAAAAATTTTTGCTCAATTAATGGACTTTTAATGTAGCTATATTTGTCATTTCAGATTAGTATTTGTTGATTTGTGAGAGGTCCTTAACATTTTAATTGTAGACTATTTTATTTTGTTTGATAATCAGTAATTTCTTGTCTTAGTTCATGAACCAATTGTTTTATATGCCTTAATTTCTAACACTCAATTTTATATAAATATGCCTGTTATGTTTGTATTTCTTTTATCAGTCGATAATGCTCGTGATGCGCGAAACCGGTCCTAATTATTATAAACATGTGGAAGTAGTACAAACGAATTGTGTTTTATTTTTTTTAATTTTCATGTATATAAAGAGCCACACCATAGTCACGTTCTCGCGTAGTATCGTCTCACTTACAACATTTAAAAAATAAAATTCGCGAAAATGCAATTATAGTGGGGAAAGAAAATGACTATAATTTTATCAAGAGATGTTGGGAGCCGCACTTAACCCGACTCTAGACTCTGTATTAAAGAGTGTATACACCTTTTCTTGTCGGAAGGCCGCATTCATTTGTGTTTAGACAAATAAGGTCGATTCCGTGGCGCAGTGGTCAACGACGTTGGCTACGGCTACGGATGTCTCGAAGTCCCGGTATGGGCTGTTACAAAAATTGATTTTTAAATCGATTTCTGTTCGTAGTCATGGATGTTTTTGATGTATAAAATTTCCTCCCACTTCTCCGATCCTAAGAACGCGGCGTAGCGAGAGCGATTAAATAATCACTAGTCCTGTCCTAGCCTTATCCTTCTATCCCTAATCTCTTCGAAAAAGACAAGTTGATCAACTTAGTAACAAGCAGTTCTTGTAGAAAACTTCAGTTAAGATGTCTCCATTAGGAGTCCATATGCTCCACAGTGGTAACGGACATGGTAAAAAAATATATCGATGTTATACTGGCAGAACGCATTAAGTCAGTTTTTAATGATTATCCGTTTTAAATGTACGTAATTTACCGTGAATTCATAGGATAATATTACGGCTTTGAAAAAAAACAGTATTAAGTCATATTGCTATTTTTTATTCTGGCAGAAAGCGTGGAATGACTATAACTCATCGATACCAAATCTTGTGATTTATGTGCCAAAAATATTATCTATATATATAAAAATGAATGTCTGTTTGTTGGTTTGTTGGTTTGTCCGGATCTTATAGGCTCCTAAACTACTCAAACGAAACTTTCAGGAAGGACTTATTGTGATCATGCCGAAATATTATATAAAATAATTGTTTGTTTGTCCTTTACGCGTTCCTTTACCATTCTTACGATTTCGATGAAACTTCGGTGAGTTGTTGTGCACACACTCGTGAAGGGTTCTGAAGAAAAAAAATTGAAAATCTAAAATTGAAAAAAAGAATTAAATACGTACATACAGCGGCATCTAGGAAAAACCTTCTGATTTATTCGTGTACGCACCAGACGAAAAACAAAAATATTGTGTTATAACACGTGTGATATTGAAACTCGGGTTCGGGTCGGGCCAGACCTGAAGATGATGGGCTCGAACCGGGTAAGTCTATGAAATTTCGGCCTGTGCAGACCTCTAATCCAAAAGCAGTTCAATAAACAGAATTACAACACAAACCCTTTCTTTTTTTTGAGTGGCATTGCAACGCATGCCGGGTACGCACTAGTTCTTTATAAATGTACAAAAAATCTTGTTAATCACAAACAATAATTGTACCTGGGATAGAGAGTTTGAAAAAAAAATAATGGTTTTAATTCGACTATCTCAGAACTTGTTTTTATGACTTAATGCCTTCTCCCAGTATACTCTCGATATGCTGATAAAATATTCCAGTGCAACATCACACTACACTGTCTGTGTTGGAATAGGGCAAAAGGTCTTTGGAACGCTTTGAACCTGATAACCCATTATCCAGAATGGCTGTCATATCTTTTTAAATATATTTATAGCTTCCTTCGTAGATTGTTTCTCATAATATGTAATTATGTATTTACTTCTTCAACCCCTCAGTGACCGTATTGCGTGTCTTCTCCCTGTGGTTTTTTTTTTAATAATTAACCTGTGAGCACCCGACATGCGCTGCAATGCCACTTAAAGAAAGAAAGGGTTGGTGTTTTAATTTTTTAATTCTGTTTATTGAAGTGCTTTTGGATCAGAGGAACGCATGGGCTGAGATTTCATAAAATAACCAGGACCGAGACCGAGTCTCAATATCACACTTGTTACCCGAACTCGATCTGAAGCCAATATTTATTTTTGAGTGCGAAAAAAGCTCGTTTTTTTAATATAGTAATTCATTTATACTTTTCAGACAATATATATGTTATTGTTTCCATATTTCCATATTTTTCTTTTCCGTCTGGTTAAGAGATGTACATATTTTACGTATTGTACGTATAAGTTTGATCGAAATCGGATGAATGGTAAAGGAATGCATAGAGGACAAACAAACAAACAAATCTTCATTGTTATATATAAGATATATATATATATAGATTATATTTCTTCAAACATTCCTGTGATACACATGCGGCGTTACACTCAAATGCATTATTTTTCCCATGCCCACTCCCAACGTGGAGCATATGGTCTCTTAATGGAGGTATCTCAACAGAATTTTTCTATGAGAACTGCTTAATATTCAGTTGCTCAACCTCTTTTTTCCGAAGACATTAGGGATAGAAAGATAGGGCTAGGACAGGACTAATGGTTAGCTTATTGCTCTACCTACGCCCCGTGAGGATCGGATGGGTGGGTGGGAGGTAGTTTTAAGCATCACAAACACTCAGACTACAAACAGAAATCCATAAATCGATTGAATGATCAATTTATAAAACTATTCACACCGGGAATTGAGCCTGAGATATCCGTAGCTGTAGCCAACGCCGCTACCAACTACGCCACGGTTGTCAAATGTATCATAGCACAGACCAATTTTCTCCCTAAGACGAGAGATTCTCTACTCGGAAAATCCATAGGTTGAGCAGGCCAAACCAACAAATCTGCAGGATAATATTAACCTTTTTGCAAACATTAATATATTGAATTTGAATTGTTAATTGAAATTTTGTACATTTTCATTCATTTCGTCACTAAAGAGCCGGGTTTCGCCTTTCGGCATCTTCAGACATTCCCGTGTTATTCAGTTTGTCTCCATAACTACAAATTTGAAATAACCGTATCTACGGAAAACAAAATTATTTTTGCTCCATTAGGGTACAATTTAGCGAAATGGACTGCCAAGGGGTACGCAAGTCAAAAAAGGTTGGAACGGGCTCTTCTGACTGTCAGTTATGTTGGAATTCTACATCGTTTTAATCTTACACTTCTGCAAAAAGAAAATATTTATATTCAAAACCGAAAACATTATGCGCGCTCGATGGGTTCAAAATACTTACTTTATCGAAATATATTATTGAGTGTAACTGCATTTTTATCTACCATTATCGAGACAGGGAGACACTTTTACGTGTTAAATGCTCACTCGTTGAATTGAGATTTAGTGAAATACTCCACCGCAAGTAATATTATTATACATCAAGTAAACCTGCCACCGGTTAATATTCGCTAAGCACTCGAGCTCATAAACGAACACGCGCGCACGAAATATCTGCACATATTGTGTCTTGCCGAAGCGCGGTATTGTGCCGTACATCAGAAAGATTTACGCGGTAGGTAGGTTCCAGGATATCCAAACATACGTACATCGATGCTTATAACTTATAACCCATTCAAAGTTAGAGATTAGGGCAAGCTACACATTGACCATACGAGTCTATAAACAATCAGGTAAAACCGCGCCATTTTTTCGGCAAAGGATCCCGCCGGATAACGGGAAAGAGAACCAGGAAAAAAAAGAAATCCAAACCGACAGTCTGTGACGATTATTGTTATATCGGATTTTTGTGCGCGAATAACATGACGATTTGATGTGTATTAATTACAATTATTAATAACTTTTTTATTTTGATTTATGGATTTCTGTTCGTAGTCTGAGTCCTCCCTCCCACCCATCCCATCCGCACGGGGCGTAGCGAGAGCGATTAGCTAAGCACTAGTCCTGTCATAGCCCTATCCTTCTATCCCTTCGAAAAAAAAGAGAGGTTGAGCAACTGAGTAACAAGCAGTTCTCGTAGAAAAATTCTGTTAAGACACCTTCATCAGGAGACCATATGCTCCACATTGGGAGCGGACATGGAAAAAAAACCTATGAATTTAATGCACAATAATGAATTTATCAAATGAATGAATCCTTGCTATACCGCTGCCTGTTTGTTCACTAATTTTACAGTGACAGGTGATTTGAGGACGATTCTAGGTACTTTGGCGCAACGTGGAGGTGTTACTTAGTGGTCAACTTTAGTACCCTGCTAGTCTAGGTCCCTGCTAGTCTAGGTCCCTGCCTTTATCATAAAAAAGAATTTTTGAGCGTCTCAATAACATCAACGCGTCTTTATAGAACAACTTCTGTTGAGATCTTCTGCTAAACTGGCAGTCCATATGGTACACATTGTAAGCGGACATGTTGACAAAAATGTAAACAGTAAATTCTCGCTTGAAAGAGCACTGTTATTAAAACTTTGCGGTTTTTCGTTTATATTGACGATCAAAAATGTAACATAATGTCGAGCAGAGCGATTAAGTGTTTTGTGTGTCACCAGCGTAACTGGACAAGTTCTAATGGAGTCGATCGGCAACGGTTCTTCCCCGTCTGCGGGTCCGCCGCTTCGCTCCAAACGCTTGTAAACTCCGCTTCGCTTTCCCGCGCCCGGGTCACTGGGTTAATGCGTCGCCGCCGAGCCACCGTCGCCAATTGGGCGATCGGACGATGTTTCAGAGGAGAGCGACACCGTGCGCATTGGCTACCGTTCGGAATTCCGTCACGGGTCCCCCGCTGTGATCGATTCGATGCCCGCATTGAAACAGTCAATCAATTTTACGTTGATATCAATATTAACGGCAAACGGCGTATCACGGCCGATGAAACTCAAACTATAATTCAACTTTCGGTATATCTATTGATTGAATTGGCATTAACTTGGTAGAATTTCATTATAATATAATTGAATATCAAAGTTTTTAGTTCTACAAAATTTTATTAGGTAGTTGATAGCTATTTCGGATTAACGTCAAATTGACTGCGGCTTGCGTAATTCGATCCATATTTTACAGGCAGGAAGGAGTATTTTAATTAAATTTAAAGAACAAATCAGATCATTTAATAATTATAAAACAGATTCTCAATTCGTTTACCATCTCTTGAAAGAATCACACAAAATAACTTCTGATTCATCCCCGGTATGCCTATATTTGTGTGATAAGAGCCTCACGCGAAATTTTTTGAACAACTGGTAAATAATAGATATAATCAAGGCAATAATCACCTTAACGAACAAAAACAAACATTAATTCATCACCTTTATTTAAACTATTTCATGAAGATCATGTAATTAATTATAATCAATAAAATTTCAATGCATTTATTTTAACGTTTAATAAATAACACCACGGAAGCCCATTTCCCAGAAACAGAATTAGCTCATTAAATAATTTAACTTTAAATAAATATTATGATAAAATTTAATCAATAGAGCCCAGTTAAATTCCTTACCAATTTTGAACGACCAACTCAATCATCCAAACTTCTCTCTATTGTATCCTTTACGTGAGATGAGTTCGTAAAAAATCAACATAAGCTAACATCAAAATAATAAAATTTCCATATTAATATATCATTCCATGGTCAACCTGACAGAGCCCATTAGTTTGGAATGAGTAGGTAGTTCTTCGAATTGCATTTAAAACCCCCTCATTCCACCCATAACGCGTTTGTTTTCCCAACTGGGATTGGGGGCTATCGCTGTGATTAACTCAGATATCATTCTAGTTCCTAGACTTAGTGATAAGATTTGTCGTATTTCATCGTGTATACAAGCGATTTAAACTGTTAACTGTCTGTCAGTTAGAGTTCATTCGTGTGCTCGAATGCCTGAAGATAGTGACGAAATACATGGAAATGTACAAAATGTCGACAATTCAAATTAAATATTATTATATAATTTAAGACATCGACTGAGGGTGCTTGATGGAATTTCAATATTAAATTTGGATTATTGAGATTTTGTACACTTCCATGTATTTCGTCAATATCTACAAAATTACATATCGATAGATATATTATAATAAATATTGTATCGTCGCTGTTCTGGAAAAAAAACACTAAATCGAAAAAATGACATATTGAGTTAGTTATTCAAAAATATTCCTGATTTCGAACTTTACCGCATGGAAGAACACATTTATTACACTGAGGGTGCTTGATGGAATTTCAATATGAAATTTGGATTAATGAGAGTTTGTACACTTCCATGTATTTTGTCAATAACGACCCGGGTTTCGCCTTTCGGCATATTCAGGCATTCGAGCACACGAATGGACTCGAACTCAGTTCGAGTCCATTCGTGTGCTCGAATGCCTGAAGATGCCGAAAGGCGAAACCCGGGTCGTTAGTGACAAAATACATGGAAGTGTACAAAATCTCAATAATCCAAATTAAATATTATTATGTTTGAATACGTGAGATGACATAATACTGTCTATCTGTAAACTGTAAGCCGAAATAGCTATCAACTACATAATACAATTTTGTACAACTGAATACTTTTATATTTTACTCTATTATTTGACGTGTGTTATAAACAAACTCCTGTTTTAGAAGTTCTTATGATTGTACCTGGCATGTCGGTTACACGTCGCTTACCTCTCTCCAACACGCAATCTTCCTGGCTACCGCCTCCGTAGTCAAATTTATCAGATGTACTTATTGCAAACTGTTTTACCATCTACCTATTCATAATATTCAGTCAATGATGATTTTTAATCGCAGTGAAATTGTTTTTTCATACCGCTCTCGTGGTTGAGTACTTTTCTTAATTGTAATTGATCTCGGCATTAATAACCAATGAATGGTTAATTATCCCGTCTATGGAAGATAATAGTTTTCAATTAATTATCTCGCGTGCGATTTCTTTTCCTGTTGTTTCTTCTTGTGTCTGTATAGCCACGACGGATGTTTTCAAGTGCATTAATATTTTATTATAATAACATGTAAGCTTCTAACAACTCCATGGTGTCTTGGCAAATTTATGTTACCCTTAAAAAACACGATAACGAATTAGTTATTGTATCTCATTTTAAAGACGAAACACCAAGTCTCGGCCAAATATTGTGAATTAGAAAAATAAATTGACCATTTTTTCGAAAGGAAGCATCATTTTACATTGGTTGTCGACAATCCTTACGTTCAATACCGTATCTGAAAACATGAGAATGTAGAGGGTTGCATTTCCAAGAGTCATGACGCAACTCTCCATATAATGTTTTCGATAAAAACAGTTTTTACTTTCTCCTGAACAATTTCAATTTTGAGGCTTACATCAAGTGGCCAAAACACCGTCGAAATAAATATATGTGAATCATTTTTATCCACTGTGTTTTGGTTTACATTCTCGTTCAGATAGTTTCTCAAAAGGACGAAGCAAGTGTCACAATTAGTAACGAATCCAGTGAAATAATTTTCGATGGATTCGGCGGTAACTTTGTGGAAATTCATTTTTAATACAGAATTAAAATTGACAACTTTGTTATTTCATTGGCTGTGCCTCTAAATGTGTACACGAGTTTCGCTTATTTAAGAAGCATCCTCAGACTATTTTTTTCCATGTCCGCTCCCAATGTGGAGCATATGTTCTCCTAATGCAGGTATCTTAACAGAATTTTCTACGAGAACTGCTGTTACTTATTACTCAGTTGCTCAACCTTTCTTTTTTCGAAGAGAGTAGGGATAGAAGGATAGTGCTATAACAGGACTAGTGGTTAGCTAATCGCTCTAGCTACGCCCCGTGAGGATGGAACGTGTGGGAGGGAGGACGAACAGAAATCCATAAATAGATTTAAAGATCAATCTATGAAAACCGTCCGCGCAGGGAATTGAACCCGAGACATTCGTAACCGTAGCCAGCGGCGCTACCAACTGCGCCACGGACGCCGACAGACTAACTATATCCCAAGGCTATTTATTTCCATGGTAAACAATAATTCTAATTATCAACTTAAAATGAAGAATGGGATGAATTTATTTCTTTCTACATAAAAAAGCAATTACAATGAATAATTTAGAGTTTTTAGAAATTACTGGTATAGAACGTATGAACTCATGGGATATAATGACATTGAAAATAACATTATTCAGTCATATTGCATTTATTTTATTCTACCAAAAAGCATGAATCATCGATACCAAATCTTATGATTTGTATGCTAAAAAGATAACTCTTTATAATGTACAAAATATCTTTTTAAATCACAAACAAATGTACTTGGGAGAGAAACTACTTTGAAACAAAAAATTATGCTTTGAATGCGATTATCTCTGTACTTTTTTTATGACTTAATGCCTTCTGTCAGTATAACTTCTATGTATAGGGTCATTTCGCCAGTGTTCGGCCAGTTAAGCGACAGGTGTACCTTCAAAAGGAATTTTGAGTCAATGAATGATAAATACATATTTTGTTCGCTGTTATTCCATTAAACAGGGATTAAGTAATGTAACTAACTAAAAATAAAATAGTTAATATCGTACCAAGCATAAAACAATAGAAGTTTACAAAAAATGCATATTCTCCCAGTGGTTGGCCCCCAAAATCTAATGGTTGGCCTTTCGTTGCCCAGTGTTCGGCCATCACTATGAAACTTCATGAATATCGCGAAATAATTTACTGATCGTAGACAGAACAATAAAAAACATAATGATGCAAAGTATTACAATATAAAGTATATTTTGTTAGCTATCACCATACAACATGAATTTGTCGAAACTTTCGAAGCAAAAATGTGCTTTTTTAAAATTGTGTATTACATCATATAGGTCAGTATAGTGCAGATATACATTGGCAAGTGGCAATACTACCAACACGAATTTAAAAAAAATCTGTTTTTTTAAGTGTATCCACTATTATTTAAGTTTTAAGCTCAAAACGCCGACCACTGGCGACGGCTGACATTAGGAACACTCGCCCTATTCACTTATAAACACGCCCGCAAGTGCTTTATGTTTTCAATTAACTTCCTTCATAGAATTATGTGGACCGGTTTGTTTGTTTGGCTTATCATTCGCGATCGAGTCTGCGGGATAGAGAAGAGAGAATCTTCTCATGCCTTCCGTGAGAGAGTGCATCACAAACTCACAGCTGTGTGCAGATTATGCATTGGATATGAACCCGCGACACGCGACACCTCCCTAGTAAATTTCGCTAATTTTTATTATTCATAAAACCTTACATATTTATTTACCTTCCGCCTTTTTCAATCAACTTTAATTATTTATCGGCTACGTATTCATTCTTTATAATATTTTTTAGATTACACAGCGTTTTTGAGAAACCTATTTACTGTGGAAATCTATTGACCAATCAATTCGTTTTGAATAAACAGTTAGAGGTATCTGAAAACAGCGAAAAACCCAGGCCAATCGAAACCGTAAAAAAATGTCGACTGTGAAATTTAACGGACAAAAATGCCACGTCCCATTTTTTAAATTAAAATAAAATTGACCAAATAGATCAAAAAGATAATTTATAGATGTATTAAAAGTGCTAGATATTACAACCGAGATAAATTTGCAGATACGTGTCAATTTGTATTTTTCATCGCTGATACATTGCAACGGAACTGTAACTTATATTATGTACCACGGAGTTCCACTTTTTATAATTATTATCGACATAAAATATTTTATACAACGTAATTGTAATGTTATATTACAAAAGGTTGACATCAGCTGACTTGAATGATACGAAACATGTCACGTAAATTTCTCCACTCATCTTGATTGATACACGTTATTTATTAGCTTGCCCATATTCGAAAACGTAATGGAACCCGTGACCATACATTTATACGTTTAATTAAAAATATTTTAACGATACTTAAAGCAGTAAATTTTCAAAATGTTAACTGATGGCCGTCTGTAAAAAGAAATTTAATTGTTTTCCTTAAGCTGAAAGGCGTAGAGATAATTAATTAATTAAATGGATGCAAAAACATGAAAAAGTCACACGAAACACAAACACAGCACGTTTCGTACAGTCGTAGCTAATTATTTTTTATAATAACAGGTAAAAGAAGTGTCTGAGAACAGAATGTGTAATTGTTTTAGATCAAGTGCAAAGAATTCGTTCTTTTAAAAACGTAATAGCAGTTAAAAAAAGAATAATACTATGCGCATCAGTGGTCTGTGTGGATCTGCATCCGGAGTCGCGTAACGATGTCGATCGTTTTCGGGCCGGCGTTGCGCCTCGTGTGAAAGTCCGCCGTTGCCGTTCAGTTCGCGGGCAGAAATATGCCGCAGATGCAGAGCCTGTCCAGTCTGTTTTCACCGCAGACCAAGGGCCAGGGTGGGATGCAAAAGTTCTATAAGACCATCGGCTCCGGTGTGGCCAACAAGGCAGCAGCGCAGGCGGTGAAAAAACAAGATAAATCAACCGAAAAGATCAAAGACGGTGGTGTTAGCGTCGAACTGAATCCAAATGCCGTACAGAAATTCCTGGTTCAGATGCACATTACGCCTAATTTGATCAATAAAGACAAGAAAAAGGTAGTGACTAAAAACGGACAGAAGAAATATGACGGGCACGTATATGAAAATATTGACATAAAAAAGTGTGCAAAGAAACCGAAAGAAGCTAACAAAGTTAAAAGCAACAACAATAATAATAACGCGCAAGTTTTGAAAGTAGTTTCCAGCAACGTCACCGTGATTGAAGTCGGAAGTGCTTCTGTCTATGATAACTCTGACGGTGCAAGTCTCGTTTCCAATTGTGACGTCAAACTCACGAAAGCTTTGGAAAACTTTGATAGAATATTGTCAGAGTTCGCTACGCCCGTACAGTCTATGAATTCTCCATCATTCGTTCCACCAAAGTTGCAGAAATCTAAAACCTGCAGTATCATCGAGTCCAGGTGTATTTTGAAGAAGTCTATTTCCGATTTGAAGTCTTTTAAAGACAGCGGATCGTCTTCGGATAGTGGTGGTGAACATCGTCCTCTCGATAGAACGAAGAGTTTGTGGAATCTTGACGATATGGAAGAGCTACATCTGAATTCCAAAATACCTGTATTGATGCCGTTTGATTATAACGTCGACGAAGTTAAATCAAGTAAATATCACACGTATAAGATATCTAGCAAAGAAATGTTGAAAGAAATTTCTTTGATTAACCCTAGTGATATTGGAAAACTTGATGTTAAAACAAGAATATTGAAGAAAACTTTGTCAAATCCACCTTTAGCTATTGCTCTCCCTGCCAAAACTCCACCTAAAAAGGTTGAGCGTAAAACAAGTGACCCAAACAGAAAAAATAAAACTGTCCGTTCCAATGTATCAAACGTACCCAAACCGGCAGGTCTCACCAAATCTAAAACCAGTGATCATATAGTCATGGCTGCTAAGAGTAACAAGTTGCCAAAGTCGAAGAGTGTTTGGGAGATTTCAAAAGCACCAAATACGGCGAACGCCATGAAGCCATTGTCCAGGACAAAGTCAAGCGCGTCTCTCAGCGGATCTTCCAGCAAGATACCGATTGTGAGAAGCCAGCAGGTGTCCCAGAACAAGTTCTCTACGGCTAGGGCGCTGTTTTCGCCCACTCCTGAAGGTCTGAAGCGGTCAGATCAGTCGAAGGATAGTGGGGCAGCTTTGAAGAAGTTTACGCAAAATATTAACAAGTCACCGCAGTGTGACAGCAGCGCTAAAAAGCCTCTTACAAAAAAACTTGACGTGAGAATTTTAAGAGCAAATGAAAAGAAGAACGGAGTTGTTGAAGAAGATGTAAAAACTGATGTCAATGAAATTAGTAGAGTTAGAGCAAGAATTCAACAGAAGAAACTTGAGAGTAAAACTACTGTCCCAGTTGTTGGCGATAGTAAAAACAAAAAGAGAGATGTTGTTGTTGCTGATTCAGTTTTATCACCAGTCAAGTCTATCATATGTAAAATGGAAATGCATAGCGCAATTGAAACCAATACTGACCCAGTACCGTTTCAAAATTGCAAGATAATAAAACCTTCGCATAAAGCTGTGTGTGTTGCCAATATGTCACTTCAAAACACATTCAGCTCACTGCCCAAAAGACCTGTCAAAGTCGTGGATATGAAAAACGATAGCGCGCTTTTTAAAGCGGTAGATCAGAAAGGCAATTTGGCAAAGGGCAGAATCCTCGTCGGGTCTGATGAAAAGCTGTACGAAGGACATTCGGATTGCAGCGACGATTCGGGACACGCGTCCAACGAAAGTGAACCAATATCACCGAATGTATTAAAGGAAGACGAAATAAAAAAAATAACAGCAGCCAGCGATTGTCTGATCACGTTTATATCGGAATCGAAAGAATCCGGTGTTGAGAATGGTGTCAGAATTAAACCTGATCTGATAATGAATATCGCTCCTCCCAAACCAGTGTACGATGACGTTTATAAACTGGATATCGGTAAAGTGGGAAGTGTTGTGAGACGAGACGGTGATGCGGCAATTGTCAGCGCCGCTATACCGGTGCCCGCCGAGAGAAGACTGCAGGCCGCGACGAAAGTGGAGCAAAAACAGAAGGTACGTGCAGTTGTTTTTCTTGTCTATTTATTTAATCGACGCACTCGTGTGTTTCTCTTACGTACACGGGTGATTAATTCTTCGAAGTCTTCAGGGTTACGTACCCGAGCGTGACACGCCGATTCTATGCTCGATCCAACGGGTGTTCATGAAATATATTTTGCAACATCTAAATTTATTGATTGAATTGGCATTTACTTGGTACAACACCATTGTAATAGGAGAAAATAGCAAAGTATTCAGTCCTAAAAAAATTAATTAGTTAGTTGATAGCTATTTCGGTTTCACGCTATCGGCAGAAGTATTCTTAAACTTATGTTAGCTTAGCTATATTTTTCGGCGTCCGTGGTGCAGTTGGTATGGTTACGGATGTCTCGGGTTCAATTCCCGGTGCGGACAGTTTCGTAAATTGATCTTTCAATCGATCTATGGATTGTCTAAATGCTATGGTCATTCCATATGTTGTGCATATTGCAACATTTAAATGTAAAATCTTATTTTTTTGTTAAACACAAGGTAATTCTAACTTTTTGTATTAATTTGTGATAATTCATTGTTGTATATTAAAATTTAATTTATCACAATTCTTAGCATTTTATTTATTAAAAATTAATTTTCGTCTGAAAATCTGTTTTCAGACTGGCGCCCATGCATTTATATTTATTTATAGTTTTCTAAATACCCGTGTTTCTTTAACCTTTTTACTTGGGGCACTTTTTGTCATATCACTTTTATAATATCTCTGTTAATTGCAGAAGGGTTCTTACATCCCACGCCGCGAGATTATTGTTATGTAGATATAGTGCGAAGTGGAGGTAAACCATTTTGCTTCCACTGTACTGTTTTGCTTCATCTTAATTATCCTTTTAAATTTAACGTAAAATCGTTCGATCGATCCATACGCGTTTTTTCACATCTTTTCTCTTTATTGAAGACTTTAAATACACATCTTTTTTATATTGACGACATTTTTATAATGTTTTATATACCCGTGTTTTTTCTATATATATTCTCTATTTCTCTGTCTTTTTTTTAATATGACAGCAACTTAGAAGTGATAATCACTTTATATTCTAAATATTGTACATGATGATGTTCTGTTTTAAATGTCAAAATGTATGCAATTCAACGCTCTACGGTACTGGAATGAAGTCATAGGATATAATGGCTTTGAAAACAAAACAGTATTAAATCTACTACCACACTGCAATTCATCGATTCCAAATCGTATGATTTGTATCCCGAAAAGATTATTCTTTATAATGTACCGAAAAAAATCTTTTCGAAAAACTAACAATAATTGTATTTGGGATGAAGATTTAAATGCGATTAACTCAGATCTACGTCTCGATGCCTTATGTCAGTATACCCTCGAAATCTACTCCTAAGTGCAAAATTATTGCGTGTCATATTTTTTAAGCTGTGTTTCATTTTATTGTGACACTTGTCTATGAATATCACGTGCTTTGGAGAAATTGTTTTAAGCTAAAGTAAATCAAAGCACGTGTGCCCCCTATAATAGATTTCGTGCCCACTACTCTGGCATGCGCATAGTTTAGTTTCTAGTTATATAACACCGTCTCTTGTGTGGATGGTTAACTAATTTTTCGCGCTGAATACAGTGGGAGCGACTCTTGGTAAGTATATACTCAAGCTGGCGAAACACGTGTTTCAACCGGTTCCAAGCGAATAATTTTATTTTTATATTACAGTGGGACTCGACTCTTTCCACTGATTTCTTTCAACTCGATATATTTATTTTTTTCTCCACACCCAACTTTCAGTATGTGATCATCTAGTTTATTTCCGCTATTATTAATTATATCGACGCTGCTTTAGGCCAATTGATGTAACCCTCAAAAAATACGAATGAAGTTAACGATAGGATTTCATTTTAAAGATGAAAGGGCAGGTCTTGGTCAAATGATGTAAATTAGAAAAATAAATTGACCACCTTTTGGAAGGGAAACACCATTTTACAATGGTATTAGGTTTAAAAATTCTAACCCTTCCACTTGATATAAGCCACTATTATATCGACTCTCCTTACGTATAATCCCGTATATGCAAACATGGGAATTTATAGGGGTGCATTTCAAAGATTCATAACTCAACTCACCCTATAGTGTTTTCGATAAAAAAAGTTTTTACTGTCTCCTGAACAATTTCAATTTTGAGGGTTACATCAATTAGCCAAAACACATTCGATATTATCTTTTGGCCAGGGCGGTGGAGTCGTTAAAAAACGCAACTTGGGCTCTGAAATCGATCGATAATTCTTTTTATAGTAATGTTAATCATAGTTTTTGACACCAATAACTATGAACGAATTTACTTAATTCATACTGACTTCTTCCAATTGCGTTGAATATACTTGTAATATGGCTAAGCTTGATTTTACAGTTGACAGACCGTCTTAAAATCCATCGTACTATATTATTTCTGTCAAAACAGCCGATTTTCGACATATCGCCTTCTGCCACCATGCTGACCGTATAAACAACATTTTAGATAGACTCGACGGGAATTTTGTGAAAATTCGTTTTTTTATTAAATTAATTAAAATTAATCTTTTATTCCACTGACATAGCAAGCAAAGTGGCTGCGGCCAGTCTTCATATACACCGCCAACATACGCACAAGCAAGCGAGTAGCCGCATAAGTATGTGTAACACATAAGGCTGACGATTAATGCTGCGTATTGGCAGTTCATAGCTGAAATTCGAAAGACTGAATATCAAAAGCTCTTTTCAAAAATTTATTTCCTTGTAGTCTAATTGATATTTTAATTATCTGTTGCCTAATTAGACTTGAACTATTTTTTATAGCAAATATCCACAAGTGTTTATTTCTAGTTTGGCTGGAAATACGATGTACAGTCTAATCGGATTAACATGACACGTGTCTCGCCTCTTTAAGAAGCATCGTCAGACTAACTATATCGAAGGTTGTTTATTTCTAAGTTAAGATTCTTAACTTAAAAATGAATGGCGAGGTGAGATTAATTAAATGCCAACATCTAAATGTCAGTGCACTCTACCCCGGGCGAATCCGGGTATAAGGACTTGTGAAAATATAAAAATATATTGTTAAAATCACGCTTGCTCTCGAGGGAGATCGTGATTTGCAGTGTGGGTAAACTCAATAATATTAAAATATGTTTAATGTCAGTTTCTACATTGTTATAAATTCATCAATCTCGGTGTGTCGACATTCGCGCGTTGCTTTCTATTACACAAAAGTAAATTATAATTTATGGTTATTACCATAAGTTAATAGTGCAATTTCTATTTATCGAAAAGGGGGGGGGGGTTGTCAGGCGTTGAACCCGGTGAGTGATGCCCCACAATGCCCGCACGATGAATAAAACATAAAAGAGTCACATTGTTCGGTTTGGTCATTTCGTAGAATAGGCAATTGCTACATTATCAGCACTTTCTCCTCTCCGACGGTAGTGTTATTGTGCGATGATGAATGTCGATTAAACGCCACGACGGATCGCGATGACTGTGTGGATGCGTTTGAAATTATAACACAAATTATTGTAACAAGAAATTTATTGCAATAAATATATTAAACGTCATTTCGTCGCTCTGGAAGAAAACACTGAATCGAAAAAATTATATATTCAAATATTCTTTATTTCAAACTCTACCGTATGGAAGAACACATTTATTTTTATAAATTATACTTTTACTTAAAAACAGTTTTGAATAAACAAACAAAATGAAAAAGGTAAGGCATTTCAAACATTTGACAAACTTCAGAGTCCAATTACTCAATTAGTATTTTTAAGTTAGTGTCTTCTTCCAGAACAACGACGATATGTAATACGTTTTCAAGTGAGCATGTAAGTTAATAATAAGTCATATGTCCTTCAAAATGTGATGTGAATATTTTTTTACCAAGAAATCTCTTAACGAGCAACTAGTGGTAATTTATTGATCAGTAATATTGGGACTTGTCGGGTCAGTGGAGCAATGGTCAACGTCGTTGGCTACTAGAGGTCTGCACGGGCCTTAATTTTGTAAAATCGCCCGGTCCGAGCCTGACATCTTCAGGTCCGATTCTCAGCCTAAAAAAAGACAGATTTTTATTCAATAATTAAATTCATTTATACTTTTCAAACAATATAACGTTATTATTTCCGGATTTTCAATGATATTCATAACACATTTGAAGTAAATTATGTATGTTAGGATTATAAGTATTATAGAAATATTTTTCTGAGAATTAAATTTATTACCCGTGCCCGGCCGATCTGAATTGTCTCTACCCGCCCGAGCCCGGGCTCGTGCAGACCTCAATTGTCTACGGTTACGGATGGCTCGGGTTCAAGTTCCGGTACGAACAGTTTAATAAATTGATTTTTCGAAGGGAGTAGAGATAAACGGATAGGACTAGGACAGTGCTAGTGGTTAGGAAATCGCTCTCGCTACGCTCCGTCGTTACGGTCGGATTTCCTTAAATAAATTGATTTATGAATCTGTCCACACTGGAATTCGAATCCGTAAGATCCGTAACCGAAGCCAACGATGTTGACCACTGCACCACGGCTCCGACATAAATATATAATATTGTAAATACGATTAATCATCACATCTAATACCTCACTTATATCTATTCGTACTATGAATTACATAAATATTTAATATGTCATTCATTGATATTAAAATATTTAAGTGGTTCATAACTCTATTGTAAAATTTTCCATTTGCCATTTCGCTAATGAATATTTATGAGTTGTTCATAAACTCACATTCTTCTCACATAATTGATTTCTATTGCTAGTTAATCAATTTTTGATTTTAGATCAGTATTTATCGATTTGTAAGAGTTTCTTAACATTTTGAAAGTAGACTATTTAAATTCGTTTGTATGTAATTTGTTTGATTACCTGTAAATTCGTGCCCTGGTTCTTGAAGCAATTGTTTGATATACCTTGTGATTATCAACCCGATGAACGCGCTGGGCATGTTTACATGTCCGTGACGTTATCTCGTATTTCCGGCCAAACCAGAAAGAAACACTTTTGACACATGCTTTAAAATATAATTTAAGACATCGACTGAGGGTGCTTGATGGAATTTCAATATTAAATTTGGATTATTGAGATTTTGTACACTTCCATGTATTTTGTCACTAACGACCCGGGTTTCGCCTTTCGGCATCTTCAGGCATTCGAGCACACGAATGGACTCGAACTGAGAGACAGTAAACAGTGTCTAACGCTTATATAGAAGATACAAATGCGACAAATATCATTTACGAGGCAATACATTATACGTCTGAGAGCCACACCGATACCTGAGTTAAAATTTCGGAAATCGTCCTAATCCTTACTGTCTCTCAGTTCGAGTCCATTCGTGTGCTCGAATGCCTGAAGATGCCGAAAGGCGAAACCCGGGTCGTTAGTGACAAAATACATGGAAGTGTACAAAATCTCAATAATCCAAATTTAACTTTAAAATATAGTTCAAACGTTTATGTAGAGAAATTAGGCAACACAAGGAAATATATTTTTGAAAAGGGCTCTTGAAAATCAATCTTTTGAACCTCAGCTTTGAACTGCCGAAATGCAGCATTAATCGTCAGTCCTATGTATTACACATTCTTATGCGGTTACGCGCTTGCTCGTGTAAGTGTCGGAGCTGTATATGAAGACTGGCCGCAGCCATTTTGCTTGTAAAGTCGTAGATAAAAAACTTTTCACTTTCTTAGATTTATTTTAGCGATAATGCGACGAGTTTTGTTATAAGTAGTATATATTTCACATAATTCTCCATTATTCACTTTTGAAGTTGTCTATTTTCAGCCATTGCGAACATTTTAACAGATCAATTGACTGAATATAAATTCGTATTAAAACGACTAGCGCCGCAAGGGTTAACATTCAATTCTATACCATAACTGTCTTGTTATGATTTATGTTTTATCAGTTGATTCGCGATCACTATAAACAGCTGGAAGCTTATTTTGAAAACAAAATTTCGTTTTGAAACAAAACAAAGTGTGTTTTATTTTTAAAATATTATTCCTTACCACCAAGAAATGACAGTTTACACCTTAACTGAATACTCAATAACTTTTGTGTTTAGTTTTCGTAATGTCTTCACCACTCTCAATTCTTCTCATGTTAAGTAGGTATTCAGTAGGGCTGCCAATCCCGTAATCCCTGTATTGATATTCAGACAGTCCCGGGATTTCGGGATTCACCGTAAATGCTAAAAAATAATTCATATATCGAATTAAAACTTCCTAAGTAACTACAACGTGTACCTCCGTTTGGTCATCTACAAATCTTTTTTATAATTCCTATAAAATTAATATAAATTTATTGTAGTAACACTTCTTGTCATATTTCGTAACAGCCGTTCTTAACCAATTTGAAATAGAGGACAATATTTTAAAGACAAATTGAAAAACAAATGCTATCCAAAAAGAGGATATCGCTTTTTGGATACCATTTGGTAAAACCTATCATAATGCCATAAATGATTGTCAGATTTTCAATCAACAAAAAAAACATTCCAAAAAAATATTAAACCATATCGATGGCTTAGTTCCATAGTGATACAACTAGAAATTCGTCTTTTTGAAATATGGCCGATCGAAGTTTTGACTCATCTAAACTGACTCTTTAAATGTTATGGCTAATTATTTGCACTACTTTTTTATTCAGATATGTGTCAATAGTTTATTGTTTTATGATCAAAGGTTGTTTCTTTATGGAATGTCGCGATTCACAAAAATATATTTCCACAATACGATATTTCGATATGTATGTATATGGAACTGAGAAATTATTTAATCTTACTGATTTCCATATGCAAATATCTGCCTTTGGAGTGAAAACCTGCACATTTTACAAGCTGTACTTGTGTAGAACTGTAGAAGAGCGTTGTTCGAATATAATGGCTTACTTATCTCAAAATATCAAATTTTTGATTTAACGTCATTTGAACTGGGTCATCGATTTGTGCATTCCAATTTAAGCAATGATGAACGCGCATTAAATTTACAATTTCATACATGAAATTACACTTAATGACCAATCCCGGGATCGTAAAAATGATCCGGGATTGGATGCCCTAGTATTCATTTATCAACAATTACTAACTGTCCAATCGCTTGTTTAACGTTTATTGCGTCGATTATTTGTTTTTAAATCTCGCTCTCATTCACCAACGTGTCTTTGATTGATATTCTTTTCCAAGAAATAAACCTAACATTACAGTATTGATTCATTAAAATAACATCTAAAGCAGGCTCGTCCAACCCGCGGCCCAGGACGACAACTGCGCATTACGACCCAAAACAAATATTTAGTCAATTTTGACATTATGCTTATGTTTTTTCTCGTAACCCGATTTCAAAAAGCTCTCAAACACGTTAAGTTAACGTGACTGTTAAATCACGATATCGAAAATATACGTCGGTCTTACAATTCTTACAACATCTGTGATCAGTCCAAAGAGACGATTTTTCAGGAGAGCAAAAACAAAGTTAAATTTTGAAGTAATTCATCAGCAATAATGATTATACTCTTTCTAAGGTTATCATTTTTACTATTCTAATCAACAGTTTTTACAACACGTGCAACAAAATGTCACTAAAACAAAAATTAATGGACCTGTATTGCTAGGAACTAAAGTGAGCGACAAAATTGTGTCCACACCCAAATAAAAACAAGAAATCCTCATTTAATCGCAATATGTCATCATACTCTACGATGTATTGAATACAATAAGTTTATTTCTAATAATTATTTTTTTAAGTTGAAAGGAAAATCAGGAATCGAGAAATCAAAAGACCAACATTCTTACATCTATCATTTTGATTAATCCGTAAATCATTGCCATTTAGGAGAAAATTTATAATTAATTAGTATTTTTTACACGGCTTCGCCCATTATAGGGGTCGCTTATATTAGTTCACCGAACACTTTTCACTTCCTTTTGGGCATACTTCTTGTAAAACCCAAGAAATGAAGATAATACTGTTTTAAGTTTTATAATTTTAAATCTTGGATAATTTTCCGCTTCAACTAAAAGTTTTACGATTCGCATGAAAAGTTGTTATTTGTTACATTTATATTATGACATATTTAATGTTGCTAAGTGATATGACGCTATGACGAAGATAATTAGGGCTACATTTTGTATGGAGCGGTTGCTACGCTTATTGCTTCCTCGGCATTTGCTGACTTTTTCATTTCGCATTGAAAGTCAAAAATATAGCACTTTCAGTTACAAAGAACCAAAAATGGAGTTGTGCTCATAAGTCCGGCCATCATAGATATAACATTGTCAGTCCAGTTTGCTAAAACATTTTACAAGTTTGTTTTTATCATAATTCTCATTAGCAGGTATGTAATTGTAAATATTGCGTGCCTGATTTAACAATCAAACGAACTATTAATAAATTTCTATATGCAAAAATATCATGTTCTATAGAAACTATATTTTTTAATGGATGGACTGCAACACACACTCGATGTGTTTCTCAATCGTACCGCCTGAGCGAACCCACGCCAGGCTCATTTTGTTATTAATCGGATACTATAAATGAATAAGAGATAATTAATCAGTCGCTTACAAAGTGTTTCTGGTTCTATTGTGTTCGCTAAGTAGACTGGCAACACCTACTTATGAGATGTGCAAAGAGGCGTGACGAAAAAAATAACTTCTTTTATTGTGTTACGTTGACCATGATGGCCGATCGAGCGGTGACTCTCATATCAAGGATTCCAATCTCTATCATCTTGCTATTTTAGTAAATTTTTCATTTGAGCCCTCGAGAAGTGAAGTGAGCCAATGGTGATGGTTTGTCTATTGAAAGTTTTGGTTAAATGATCTTCTGACATTAATTTACATGTTATTTAATTAAACTTCTTACAGGATAAAATACTTTTGCAGCCTGCTACTTAGTTCACTTCAATTTTATGATTCTTTATGACATTTAGAAAACCGAAACGCAGATAACTCATATTTTTCAAAAATTATATTTATTGTCGACTCACTTCACTTCTCATTGGCTCATTTGCATCTAACGTAATGATTCGGTGAATTGATGATTTTTTATCCTCCATACCTTAAATTATTATTGAAATACGAAAGTTTAGTCAAATAGTGTCTTAAATTTCATCAGTTCCTCTCTCAATGCAACTCGAAATGCTTAAGTTTCTTTAACAGAGACATTTATTAATGAGACAAATTGCTAATTTGTTGGTTGATAAAATCTAATCTGCAAGAATTTTTAAAATGTCTCAGTTGCTAACTATTACAGCGACCATTTGCTGTGTAAGGTGCCAGTGCCGCCTTTAAACAGTGATATATTTTTTCAAGGGTTTTGCCTTTCGGTATGTTCAGGCATTCAGAAACCCAGATCGTTAGTGACAACGTATGGAACTGTACAAAATGTTAACGATTCAAATTTGATATTGAAATTCCAACACGCACGCTCAGTTGATCAAATTATATCAAATTTCTTCTCAACTAAAACGTCATATTTAATTCTGAAAACTACATATCAATAAATGAGAAAAATAGCTTAAAACGGTCATCTCTCTTTATCCACTTAGCTTCATTAAGCACCATTTAACAGTGAAGTTGTTGTACTTTTTACAATGCTCTAATTAGGACTATCTAATAAAAGCATTCAAAATCCTTGAACGTGCAACCGATTAAGAGGGAAACTCAAAAACGTTGCTACTAGGCCACGGCTACTTATTAGTACGATTTATTCTAAGTTACTTAGTTTCTTTTCATCTCTAAATGAATTCACATTATTTAATCGCGTCGTGAATTTACATTATTTTAATGACAGTTTTTACGACGTCTTTTGGCAACGGAGGGGCACGGTCACAAAAACTTTGTCAATCTTTGTCTAGATTGAGAAACGTTCACACACTTTTTTCTCGATTATGGTTAATTAGCTGCAAGAGTTGTGTTCTTGCATTCATTGCACACTGTGTGTGCAGCTCAAGTATATTGTTTTAATACACTTGTGGGGAGGCGATTATTTAAAGATTAACATGAAGTTAGAATCGCTTTTTTATGAATTATTTATTAATACGAAACAGGGTTGCCACTAATCCACGATTTTACTAAACAAAAAAACTATATTATTGTATTGTATTATATCTTTTTGTTCAACTAATGAAAACTTGTTTCCATATCTACAAGAAGATTCGGTTACATAAATACTTAATAACTTTCACTGCTATGTATTTTTGGCATAATTAATGCTACACTTAGAGCGCAGTTAGATCATTGTTTATTGCCGCCAGGCGAGGGAAATAATCCTTTCAAAGTTTGCGCGTAATGACACATCGACTTTTTTACAGCTTTGAGCATTTCACTAAATATTTTTTTTCAATCACCGTAGCCGATTGGTTGTAATCTTAATGACTTACTTAGTTGAATTGTCACGGGACTAGATTTCTATAGTAAAGCATCATCCGTACCATGATTTTTCAATGAATATGCATCCGAATGTATTCAATATTCAAAGCGAGGCGTAAAGAAAGTAATATTTTTCTAATCCCATCATTATATTCCTTCATTCGCTTAATTAGAGGCTGAGAAACTAATCATTGTAATAATTCATAAAATAATTCATTGAAATATTATTTTTAAAATTTGACTGGTGAAATTTTAAAATTATTAAAAAATAAAAAATAAATGACGGTAGCGACTTTATACCGTTCGTAGTGCAGTGGTCAACGTCGTTGACTACTATATGTTCTACATTGACAGCAGATATGCTAAAAAAATTGCATTAATGATTTTCGCGAATTGTCAAAAAATCTACTCTATCCTCTTAATCGGGATTTTGAAACAACATACAGGGATTTTCGGATCCTACATCGACAACCCTGTTTTGCAACATGCTCATTATTTTTGCTTTTGAAAATTCTATGAATGTTTTATAAAACTGTTTGCTGAGGATATCCCGTCATCGCGTACACATAAATAGTATTCTATTATTGTTTGCATTTCAAGATTTAATGATGAGATATTTCATTGTTTTAGAATCTTCTGTGTTTGTTTATTTATAAAATCAGCAACATAATTATTGGTTCTAAATGCAAGCATATTTTTTTTGTTCATGACAATTTAGTACTACAGTATCCTGCACTGATAATAGCATGTTGATTCTCAAGAGATATTCATAAACTATTTAAATTAAAAATAATATCTCGATAGCTATAGGAATTTTGACCGAGATTGATTTAATGACCGAGGTCTAACAAAATTAGAATTTATTCAAAGTACCAAATTACTGTATTTTTTTTATTTTCTAAAAATATATTAGCTACAAAAAATCACAATCAGATTTTGCCAACTAGAAAAAAACACGTGCAATGCAGCTAGCTACACGTCTTACGAGATTGAGATAAACTACGGCCCGCCATAATTTTTGACACAGGTAAGTAGTGCTAAAAGTTGAAAAAATCCAAAAGCAAATTTATGTAACTAATCAACCAAATATTGTGATGGAAGGACTTACTATGAGTGTATAAATCAAGCAGAAGCTGGTTTTCTCCTTGTGGGCTATCTCCACCGCAATAAATTGTGCTTGACACTTGACCAAAATTTGCACGTAACTCAAAACTACAGTATCTCGGTATGATGAGCTAGCTAGGTCTTAGCCCTTGGGACTTAGTGGAGGAGTAAGTGTGGCTCTTAGGCTTAAATGTTAGGAGACCTCTGATATAAAGCATCTTGTGTCGTTCATTCGTGTAAGTCACGACAACCGCTTTGGCGACCGTTGCTATAGGGTTTGTGTTTGAATCTAGCAGTCTCTTTGTATGTTTAAACAATCGTCCACTCGTATATCCGCTTTTATGTAGGACTGTATTTTGCAATGAAAGTGACCTTTTTTGTAGTAATTATATTTTGATTGATTCAATTTTTTCTTCTTTACAGGTCCTTCTCCGCGCCGGCGCCCTCGTGTCCCTGGAATCGCGCCGCGACGCTCTACTCTGCGCGCGAGTGATATCACTGCAGGCGCTATGCCGAGGCGCTCTGGCCCGGAAGCGATTCGCGAGGTTGCGCGTGCAGCACGTCGCCGCGCGATGCGTGCAGCGGAACGTGCGCGCTTTCCTGGCGGTGCGCGACTGGCCCTGGTGGAGGTTGCTGGTCAGGGTGGCGCCGCTCCTCGCCGTGCACCGCACGGAGGACCAGCTGAGAGCTAAGACGGTAAGGTCAAAGTTTTATGACTTTATTTTAATGTTCGATTTACATATACTAAAAATATTCTCTTGTCCGTCGTACAGTGATCAATATCGCTGGCTTCGGTTACGGGTGTCTCGGGTTCAAATCCCGGTACTGACAGATTTATTAATTATTTTTTCAATCGATTTGTGGATTTCAGATCGTAGGAATGGATGTTTTTTATAATGTCTAGAATTCCATCCAATCCTAAAAATTGCACCTAGCAAGAGCTAACCACTAGTCCTACCCATATCCTTGTACACACCACAAAATTGTGATTTTTCTTGTTTACAAAACGGTTAAAATTATCCCGCGCATTTTTTTGTTTATCTTGCTCAACCGATGGATTTTTTGCGCATCTCTCGTCTTAGAGTTATCTAACCCTATCGTCGCTCTCTACGTAATAAGAGACATTGAGCAACTGAGCAACAAACTCGTAGGAATACGAATGTTGAGATACCTCAATTGAGAGTACATATATTTCGCAATAGAATTTGACAAGAATTCTTGCAAGGAAATCGGAGTTTGTATATAAATATGTGCGTTCAATTGTCTTCGCGACAAATTCCCCGCTATAAATTGACCTCACGATGAGTTATCCGCGTGGGTAACCGTGTGCGCTACCAGTTAGTTGTCCGCGTGTTCAATTTGCTACGATAAATATTTCGCAATCGCATGTTCATATATCACAGACTCCAACGTAAATTGAAATTCATTTTATATTTAAATTTACCGTTTAGTAATTATTATGAAATGTTGGCAAGCGTAATGAGTGTATTTCTTTGATCATAGAATAAATTCGTCCATTGCATAAACGCCATCGGCCTAATCGACTCTGTTACAATGTTGTACGATACATTTTACGTATTTTAATTCACAGCTTGTGAACGAATCGATAAATATAATTATACTCGCATAGCGTTAATTTCAGTCAATTTTGTTTGTTTGGAATTGAATATAGAGCAAATAAACATACACACGATCAGCTTCTCTCTCCAATGCAGAAAGCGAGATCCTGAATGAATGATTGGCAGTTAGTAGCTTTTAACAAGAATAATCTATCGCAGAATGATATTAGGGCTTCCAATCTCTGGATCCGGTATACCGGTCAATTAGTCAATTCCGTAATCATGGGACCGTCTAAATATCAATCCCAGGATTTCGGGATTTACTGTAAATGTCAAAAAATAATTCAAATACAAAGTGTACGTTACGTTTATTAAAAACGTTTTTTTATAATACCTACAATTTATATTTTTTACATCAATACTAGCGAGTACCCGGCATGCGTTGCAATGCCACCCAAAGAAAGATATTGTTTGTGTTTTAATTCTGTTTATTGAAGTGCTTTTGGACACACAATATTTTTTGTTTTATGTCTGATGCGTACACGAATAAACCAGATTTTTTTTAGATTTTAAATATATCTGGATTGTGAGATTGATTTTTATATTTAATAAAACCTACTGTAAGTTAAAAATTAAAACGTTGAGAGTCGGACTCGGGCCGGGCCGGGCCTAATTATACTGTGCCTATATTCTTCGCGCAAGTGCAAGCAATAACTTGACAAAGTTTTATCGGAATCGGATGAACGGTATGGCAGTGCATAAGATACGAATAAACCCAAATTGATTTTTATAAATTAGATATATGGTAATTAATATATATTATGTATTGTTGTCTCACTTCTTCTTATATTTCGTAACAGCCACATGCAGGAACGGACAATTTTTATGTTTTATGGTTTTTTTTTGCAATTGCAAATGAATTGTGTTTCATTTTTTAAAATATAATGTCTTTCCACCAAGAATTGACAGTAAACACCTTAAAAATATTGTATATAAATAAATATTTTTTTCAATAAATATAAAAAACCGTTGCCGTATCCAAATAATTATTAAATCATGTGTTAATTCCAATTGAAGCAATAAGGAGGGACCCAAATTTAATTTTAAATGTACAATTTAAAACATGCAATTACGCTTAATCACCAGTCCTGAGATTGAAAAAAATGTAAATCCTGGGGTCATAAAAATCAAGGAATACTGACTATGGCCATCTTCATCTAACACGGCTGAATTTGTTATTATAATTTTTGGGTTTGATTGTAGGGAAATCCGTTTTGTGATTCAGTAGCGAAAGGGTTAATATTTTAATAATTATTTGTGTTTAAATTGAATTCCTTTTGTGTTGTTACAATAGTTATATATTTATTAATGTTTGATTTGTTTTGCAGGAAGAACTGGAGACGCTGAGAATAAAAGCTGAAAAATTGGACCAAGAGAGATCGGCCCTGAAACACGAAAATGACAAACTCGAGAACAAGGTAAGACTGTCTCTATATAAATTTCAAAATAGTTTGTGACGTTCAATAGAGAGGATTTCTTCAACGTCGTGTATTCTGCTGACACATTTGCAATTTGGACAATTAGTCAACCGCCCAAGCTAGCTGGAAGAGCTTGGCAGCGAGGGCACAATGCCACCAGCTATGTTCTTTTGCGTGCTTCTGACTTTTTGTAGACTGTTTCGCTATGGTCACGTTGATTACTCTCTGTTCGCCTGTTTTATACGTAGTGCTGCAAAAACCCCCAGAATTTAGAAATGGCATAGAAAAAACCCGGAAAATTTCGAATTAACTGTTAAATATGATATTTTTCAAAATGAGTCCAGATGTACATACAAATATGTGTGTCTAACCGTGATTCACTTCTTA
The DNA here is from genome assembly GCA_022494535.1 of Himalopsyche phryganea. Classification (NCBI taxonomy): domain Eukaryota; kingdom Metazoa; phylum Arthropoda; class Insecta; order Trichoptera; family Rhyacophilidae; genus Himalopsyche; species Himalopsyche phryganea. The sequence continues at coordinate 3,928,210 of JAGVSL010000039.1, forward strand.
CGTAAAAACAGGAACGTTTTCGTAAATTATTGTGTTGGCTTCAATTATACATATATGTAACAGGTGATTCGGTATTGAATAAAGTTCCATACTTCCATCTATATAATAATAACATGACACACCCTGGTTTTTTTTTTAAGTTTACGTTTTATTAGGGTCCATAACTGAAATCGCACAGTGTCAACGACAATGATTCCTAGAAATCGGCCCGACTCTTGTCGCGAAGGGCTCTGGTTCAATAGCCGGCGGGCACATTCGCTGGACGAGTCCATTTTTGACGGAAAGGGGTGGCTCAGACGATGCGGAAGTCCTTTATGATTTTATGTGTTGTTAAGCGATTACGATCTGTCGAGCTGGGCTAGCGGCCGTCCGTGGCTGGCACCGGTGACATTGTGAATTCTTTGTGTTTGTTTTGAATTGGACTTAATTTAAAATCGTTTGTCGTGTCACTTGCACTATAAATTAAAGTAAATTCATGTGTTAAGTAAATGTAAATGTAGAATCAATTTTAGGTGTTAGTATTATATTTGTGTATTGTAAACCACTGCGTCTTCGATTAAAAATAAATAAGTGTTGAACCGGATTTGAAACGGTGTTTGTTTGAGATCCCAGCCCTTCCAGGACGTTGGATAACCAGCCATTCGCCTCCCTTCCATCCGGGTCTTCTCAAACAATAGCCCACCGTAACCTCAAATTTGTGGATACAATGTTGACATACATAAGAAATGTCAGTCAATCAGTAATAATCAATAATAGATACGACGAAAATGTTATTTTCGAATTGTTCTGTTTGGTCATGTTCTGTATACTCATGGAACCATCTGAAATATTGTCTTGGAAATGAATATTTTTTAAGTCAATTTTCGCTTACAAATGACCTGCAATTGAGTTTGATGAACAAAACAGACAAGTTTGGGTGAACAAAACAGACCTTACTTCTAAAATATTATTTAAATACTGATTTTTTTAAACCATGTCCGCTACTAATGTGGCTGATATGTACATGTACTCTCTATGCAACATCGTTAGAGAAGTACTCTTTGTTAGTCAGTTGTTCAATCTCACTCTCGAAAGTTACTAATGGAAGAATGATGGTATACATAAGGAAAGGTATAGTAGTTATCTAATCGTTCTCTCCATCTCTCTAGGGGATGACTTTCGGTTTATACAGGATCAAAGTGAGAGGGTTGAAAACATCGTAGACATTCATGTGTTTGGATAAAAATACATATGCCGATTGAAAAATCAATGTTTGATTCAGAGATTCGAACACGCCACTTGCCCCCCCCAATTGAATGAAGTCCATTATTATTCGGCTACAGTACTGACAAGTCAAGAATTGGTTGTTGTGAAAAATTGACGTGAAACGTCATCATAATTCCATCAGTTTGCATGATATTTCCACATCAATGTCAAATACTTGGCCCGTATCGTAACCTTAAGCGTATCGGAACTGAGAAAAAGTGTCCATTGGCGGGAAGATATAACTTTCGAACGAGGTCTCGATATTGTAATAATATGTGAGTGCCGTCCCATTTCTCGAATCTGTAATGGGGTCGCACGCATTACGTACTGCGCTGCATTCGCTAGCGATATGCTTTGATTTATTGTGATCAGGGGTCTACTAGAAAACTGTCGAATTCAATTTGTAACTAAGAACTAGTCATGTTATAAAAAAGTAATATTCCGTGTGATTAAAAAAATACCTTACTTTATTTATATTTACAACGAGGATTATTTGTAGGTTGGTCACTCAATTGTTATTATTGGAGCCAGTAAGGAAACGCGTACGGACTTAGGTAAGAACTAGTAGTGAGAAAATCGTTTTCTCCTCGGTCCGTTTTCAGAATTGGATTTTGATTCGGTGGAGAAGGATGAGACCATTCAAAAGTCCTTACAATTATTATACATCATTTAAGATATCGCCTGAGGATGCTTGATAGAATTTCAATATCAAATTTGAATTGTTGAAGTTTTGTACATTTCCATGCATTTCGATGTCACTAACGACCCGCCTTTCAGCATCTTCAGGCATTCAAGCACACGAATGAACTCGAACTGACTAATGTATATAAGTGTATAAGTTGATTTAAAAATCAATGTATTTAATCGATTGGATTGACATTTACTTGATAGAAATCCTCTACGATAAAATCAAAAATTGCACGATATTTACATCATTCAAAAGAATCGCTTAATATAATTGATAAATATTGCGGCTTCACGCCATCCCCATTTTCATCATATCCCATTGATGAAATTATTTCATATGTATGATAATAGTATAGACAAGGTCTATCTTCGTAAAGAGGTTCATTGAGTTTAATTTAAATTTATTAATCTGTTATTCTATCGGTTGTGTAACCATATGTGATACGTGTTGCTCCTTTAAGAATAATTTTTTACTTCTCTTTTGTTTTTTGCTATAAATTAAAAAAAAAATCAATACTTACATCCCACATTATTAATTAATTGTGTGTCTATTAGGTGGGTAATTTCATAGGAAATAAATTCAATATCGGGCAGGTAACAGCCTTCTTTAAAACATATTCCTGGTTACCGCTGAATCCGTTAAAAAACATTTAGTCTTGACTTCAATGACGTATTATTCTGCACCAGCGCTGTGCCATCCCTGATTCTTATTTATCGTAAAGGTGTTAGTGCGAATGAATGCAAAGTTACACACACACACATAGAAGTGAACATCGATAACCGAAAAGCCGACAAATGATTTTGAATAAATATGATTTAGCGTTTTGCAATGGATTTTGGCAAGCTCCTCGCTAATATGTCTTCTAATAATAATTTGCATTTTACGATGTTTTCTGTTTTCATCGTTTATTTGCAATTTGCTATTGCGTATAACGACGCGAGTGAATTTAGAAATTTCGACTTTTCACTTTTAAATGACTTGTCTCTGTTTCGAGACGGCCTATTCATCGGGACTCGTTTCTGACCAAAGGTTTGAATATATTAATAAATAATAAACGCTGATAAAATAGTCTTCAGAATCCGTGGTCGAATCGTTGTCTTGGCGATCAGCTGGGTCTGGGTCTCGGCAGATTTTTAGAGTTTTTCTGTTTATATTTGTGATATTAGTCTTGGGTGCCCGTTCTGTCAAAATTCTCATGTAATTGATCTCGTATGATTTTTCAATTTCGGAATATTTGGCGCATTACCTGTTACGTGTCTGTTAATGTCAAATATATATTTTTAATATTTTGTTTTCGGCTTAATGGTGGATAGATTTATAGCGCACAAAATGATTTAAATATAATTCATGCGTAGTAGGGTCATGTCGCCAGTGGTCGGCCAGTTAAGCTACAGGTGTATTTTCAAAAGGGATTTTGAGTCAATGAATGATAAATACATATTTATTTCGCTGATATTCCCAACCAACTAAAAATAAAATAGTTAATATTGTACCAAGCATAAAATAATAGAAGTTTACAAAAAATACCAATTCTCCCAGTGGTTGGCCCCCGAAATCCAATGGTCGGCCTTTCGCTGTCCAGTGTTCGGCCATCACTATGAACAATAAAAAACATAATGATGCAAAGTATGACAATATAAAGTATATTTTGTTAGCGATTCCCATACAAGATGAATTTATCGATACTTGCGAAGTAGAAATGTGCTTTTTTTAATTGCGTATTGCATCATATAGGTCAGTATAGTGCAGATATAAATTGGCAAGTGGCAAGACTACCTACACGATTTTTATTTAAGTGTTAAGTTCAAAAAGCCGATCACTGGCGACGGCTGACATTAGGAACATTCGCCCTATTATTTATTTTTAGTAGGAAGAAAAAAAATAATGATGAATAGTGTTAAAATCTTTTTTGATGTGTTAACTACCAGTTTACTCTTGGTGGTATTATATTTATGCAAATGCTCGCTATAAGCGAAATCGGGCCTGATCATTATAAAAATGTGCAATAAATTTTAAAAAAGTGAGTTCATGATTATGTCCGTGAGTGTTTTGACATTGTAAATATTAAGTATTTCTAATTTGTTTCTATTTTCTGTGCGCAAATGTCTTCGTGTGGAGTTGACACTGTGCGCATAAATATTTTGGGCCTATTTGATCTTTTCTCGAGATTTTCTTAAGCCCAAGTTCATTGACCACTAGGATGAAGGGCCGGATAGTAAATTCAACGTGAAACACAGAGTTATAAAAAATCAACAAAAATATCTTGCTGTGTAGGCCCTTGTGTCGTTGCAATTATCGGCAGTCGGTCAAAAGCCCCGCCTGTCTTAAGGCGCTTCTCAATATCAGTGTTTTTCATTTGATGTGCCCGGTAAATATACACATATATATATATTCTAACCATGTCCGCTCTCAGTGTGGAGCATATGGCGTCCTAACGGATGTATCTCAACAGATTGTTTCTACAAAAACTGCTTGCTAACTGATCCTCTCGCTACGCCTCGCTTTTAGGATCGGATGGGTGACAAAGAATTTGAGAAATATATTTGAAAACATCCATGCCTTTGAACAGAAATCCATGAAAAAAAAAAAGAAATCCACGGCTTAAAAATCAATTTATGAAACTGTGCGTTCTAGGATTCGAACCCTTGAGATCCGTAACCGAAGCCAACGACGTTGATCACTGCACCACGGACCTGGAAATATATCTTCGTTGCTCTGGAAGAATACACTAACTGAAAAATACCGTTTTTGAATAATTGGACTAGGAAGTTTTTATAATACAAAACTGTTTTTAATCAAAAGTATAATTTATAAAAATAAATGTCATGTTTGGATTATTGAGATTTTGTACACTTTCAAGGAATTCCTTGCCAATTCTGAACGAGCAGCTGAACCTTCCTAATTCTCCGTTATTATATCCTATACGTTGAAACACCTAACAGATGTCATTAAACGTGGAATGATTGTATATATTTACCCTTTCGTCGAATTGCATCCCGTCGATACCCACAATGCCATTATAATTGTAAAATCACTGGTAATTCTAAAAGAAGTTGGAAAGCGGCAATTCGCCACTCTGTTAATGTGTTGTTTACAAAATAAGGAGTAAGGCGATTCTCGAAATGTTAACTCAGGTATCAGTGTGGCTCTCAGACGTATAATATTTTACCTCATAAATAATATTTGTCGTATTTGTATCTTCTATATAAACGTTAGACACTGTTTACTGTCTGTCAGTTCGAGTCCATTCGTGTGCTCGAATGCCTGAAGATGCCGAAAGGCGAAACCCGGGTCGTTAGTGACAAAATACATGGAAGTGTACAAAATCTCAATAATCCAAATTTGATATTGAAATTCCATCAAGCACCCTCAGTCGATGTCTTAAATTATATAAAAATAAATGTGTTCTTCCATGCGGTAAAGTTCGAAATCAGAAATATTTTTGTATAACTAACTCAATATGTCATTTTTTCGATTTAGTGTTTTTTTTCCAGAACAGCGACGATACAATATTTATTATAATATATTTATCGATATGTAATTTTGTAGATATTGAAAAGAAACCTTGTTAATTTTTTTTAAAATTGCATCGGGCGACTTACGTTTTCTCACATGCGCATTAATGAATACGACATTTGCGACCCACCGAATGGGAAACGCTGCACTCCATGCTGCATTGTCTTGCGTCACATCTCGTCCGATGCCGCTTCTAATATGTAATATACTCGCCGGAAATAGACCGCGATCCCGGTCCCGAGTTCTAATCCGGACATTCGTTATTAGCGGCGGCTGGCCGTTTAATATTGTGGCTGGAGATCTATCGACAGGGGAAAAGGGGGCGGTCGGGAACGACGGAAAACACGCGTAGAGCTGATAAGAGTTTTCAGAGGTTTCCACTGGATTTTCCCAGTTGTTATAGTTTAGATCTAAAGCAATAATTACCACTGTCATTCTAAAATAGCAACAGATTACCACTTGTTACGTTTGTTACTTGTGGATATCGGTGTTCTAAGCATTTCCTCGCACTTAACTCAAAACTGCAAACTTTTGACTTGTCACACTTTGTGTCTTAAAAAAATAAAACACAATTCATTTGTTCTACTTCCACATATTTATAATGATCAGGACGGGTTTCGCCCATCACGAGCATTATCAATTGATAAAAATACAAACATAACAGGCTTATTTATATAAAATTGAGTGTAAAAATGAAGGTATATAAAACTGATGGTTCATGAACTAAGACAATAAATTCCTGATTAGCAAACAAATTATACATACATCAAATAAAAGAGTCTACAATTAAAATGTTATGGACCTCTTACAAATCAATAAATACTTCGGAAATCACAAATATAGCTACATTAAATGTCCATTAACTGAGCAAATTTTTTTAATGACATTACTGATGCAATAAGCAATAATGAATCAGAAAATTTATAAGAAAAAATTTAGTGAACCATTTAAAAACAATCAAATATTAAGTATGTAATTAATATTAATAATAAACAGCCATCTAAGTGGAGAAAGCAGAGCAGCTATCAGTATCCATTGATTTTTTTTTTATCGAAAAACAAAAATTACAGAGAGAGAATCAATTCTTGCAAGTTAAAAATAGCCTTACAGGTATAATATAAATTAATGAATCGGATATAACAAAGGAGAAAATGCAAAGACGGTTTGCTCATTCAATAAATTTGAATTGCGCAAAAATGTATATCTATTTATTTCTAAAATCTCTTATTTATCTAATTTTACAGATTTGTTATTTAAGTGCAGAATTTTGAAATTTTCTGTTTTGTCAAAGGTATGTTTATTTAGAAACAAATGGTTACCAAATGTCGACAAATCATCTCCTTTTTTAGCACAAGCTAGATGTTCCTTGATTCTAATATTAAAAGACCTTCCTGTTTGTCCAATATATCTAGCTTCGCAGGAATTACAATTTGTGTCATTTACCAAAAAATAATCTAAGCAGTAGAGCAGGGGTCTCCAAACTGCGACCCACGAGCACCACCAATCCGGCCCGCGGCAGCTTACAGGACATATTTATATCCGGTATCCGGCCAGCCATAGTTTTTTCACACAGTGCCGAAAGCGGAAAAAAGCGAAGTGCGAATTTATGGAATCAACCAATTTTTTTGTCGAAAGGACTTAATATGAGTGTAATTAGGCAAAAGCTGGTTTTCACCTTGTCGGCTATCGGCTATCTCCACCGCAATGAAATGTCCTTATCACTTACCCGTAAGTACCAACTGAAATCTGCGCATAATTCAAAACTACAATATGTTTGTATGATGAGCTAGCTAGGCCTTGGCCCTTGTGACTTAGTGGAGTAGTCAGTGCGGTCCTTAGACTAAAAAGTTTGGGTCCTGGAGCAGTGATGGCTAACCTGTGACATCCCAATACACATTTGATGGCGCGCATCGTTTAGGTACGGTATTCGCCAATCGACAAACGACAGTCAATTCAACAGAATCCTGGTGAAAACAATTATTTTAATTGAAAATCTGGATTTAATAGTCTACACCAGTGCTTCCCAAACTTTTTCATGCCACGGACCCCCGAAAAAAACATATTTTAGTCGTCGAATTTTTATTTGCTATGAATTATCACTATTAGAACATGCATGTTTATATTTTATCACAAAAAATAGTGAGTTACTTATAGACAATTTTTAAAAACAAAATAAAAAAAACTGTACATAGCATGAAGCTTACGAAACAATTTAGTGAGATGGATGCGGTTGCATGTTTCTACACAACAAATTAATATCTGGTTCAATGTCAGAAATGATAATTAGCGAGGATTCTTTCAAAGTCTCTGTGGAAAGGCATGATCTGTACTTATTTTTTTATTAAAAGTATTGACGAAAATCCTGTTTCACATAAATATGTAGTCGCAAAAAGAATCAGGATTACAAAGACTACTTTTGAAATAGACGGATATTCTTGCAGTTGCCTTATCCAAAATACTGGAAAGCACTTCTCTACTAAAGAAGAGTATTCTGGTGTTTCGTCATATAGAAAACAATGTTCATAAATAAATATTTGTACTTTCTACTGACAATTTTCGCGGACCCCAGTTTGTGATGCACTGGTCTACACTACCATGAAATTGAACAATCTCCAATGGATGCAATTTGATGATGTAGAGATGATGCAATTTGCAGAATTTCAAGACAGCGCCTGGGCCCAAGAGTTCGTCTACTTGAGGTTCAAACTAAAAAATAATAAAAGATGTGGAAATTAAGTGGTTTACTATTATATGTTTTGCTCAAATAATGGATTTGTAATTTGAGATAATTTTTTGATTTCAGATTAGTATCTATTAATTTGTAAGAGCTCCTTATCATTGTAGACTATTTAATTTCGTTTATATATATTTTTTTTGATTACCTGTAAACTCTTGTCTTAGTTCTTGAACCAACCGTTTCATGTACCTTGTAATTGTTAACATTCAATTTTATATAAATAGCCCTGTGTGATTTTATTTTAATCATTTGATAATGCAAATTAGTACACAAAATATAATACCTCTTTACCAAGAATTGACAGTTAACACCTTAATAGGTGATTAAAAATAAATAGTTCATTTACTAGGGCTGCAAAATTATTGATATTCCTAGATGTCACACGGCACCTGAGTTAAGTTAGTTTTCTTCAGAATTTTGACACGCCGAGCTAAAAGGCTAGCCATTACTGCACTGAATCCTCTCTTCGTCCAAATTCGACTCTGGCAACATGCAGATGCGTTAACTGCGCTTAACTTAGCTCGGTTGGCAGTGTAGATTAATTTAAAAGATTTATATTGTAAACGATCAAATCAGTGGCACATATTACGAATATCGCTGTGGAAAATTCTCGGAAAATTTTAATTCGCCGATGTATTTTCGTGCACTGTTGATTCACTGGAGAGTATTTGGGGCACGTTTTTTTCGTTTCTTTTTTACGCGACATGTGCAAATCACGTAACAAGTAACGCTATCTACTGCGCTGTAGAAAGCGTTTACGGCAAAAATAATCGATATTAAACTCTCCTTATTCCGTCACCACGCGGCGCCTCTAATCCCCTTGCGTCCTCCCATGATACGCCTGATGCCCGCATCCTTAACGTGTCTTTAGCCCATTGGTCAACGCCGTTGGCTTCGGTTACGGTGTTCACGGGCTACCCAATACGCACTGTATTATAGCGATGTTGTTTTGGCCAATTGATGTACCGCTTTTTCACCGACGTCCTTCAAAAATAAGCCCTAGTTAAAACAATGTAAAAAATACAATTCGTTAGAAAATACTCTTGAATTAAAAGTACCTCTAGCCGGCCTAATATTTCCGAGAATTGCACAGTTTGGAACAATAAATTCCGGTAAATACCTTGTTTACGTCTACAGTTCGTTGCAAGCAAATGCACTCGCAAATACCGAAATTAATTCCTGGAATCTTTCGAAGAGCATATGGTCTTCTAATGGAGATATCTTAACCGACTTTTTCTTCGAGAACTGCTTGTGACTCAGTTGGTCAACCTCTCTTTTTTCGAAGAGAGTAGGGATAGAAGGATAGGGCCATGAGAGAACTAGTGGTTAGCTAATCGCTCTGGCTACGCCCCATGAGGATGAGATGGGTGGGAGGGAGGACTCGGACTACTAACAGAAATCCATAAATCGATTGAAATATCAATCTATGAAAACTATCCGAACCGGGAATTGAACCCGAGACATCCGTAACCGTAGCCAGCGACGCTACCAACTGCGCCACGGACGCCGACAGGAATCTAGGGAGTAGAATTTACCTAAATGTACTTAAAATGTACACATGTTACCTAATAAATTTTAACAAAAATTTATTAATCTACTTACTGTACTGAAAAGTAAGCCCTGCTCCAATAATAAGCCCTAGCACGTATTTTGAACCAAAAAGAAAGTAAGAGTCTCTTATTTCCGGAAAAAGACGGTAACAGTCACAATTAAAATTGTTCAGGAGAGAGTAAAAACTTTTATCTAAAATATTATATGGTGAGTTGCGTTATGCATCTTTGAAATGCACTTCTATAAATTCTCATGTTTCCAGGTACGCGATTATGCGTAGGAAGTGTCGATATAATAGTTGTTCACATCAAGTGGCGTAGTCAGAGTATTTAAACCTAAAATCAATGTAAAATGACGTTTCCCTTCCAAAAAGTTGTAAATTTATTTTTCTAATTTACAACATTTGACCGAAACCTGCTATGTCTTCTTTAAAATGATATCCAATCATTATCTCACTTTCGTATTTTTTAGGGTTACATCGATATGTAAGCTCGAGTGCATCCGTGTACTTGTATGCCTAAAGATGCCGAAAGGTGAAATCCAGTTCGTTGATGACAAAAGGTAGTGTGAAAGTGCTCAAAATTCGATCGATTCGATGTATGTCTGCAAAGAATTGACATTTAACGCCGTTCGAGTCGTTATTATATTTTTCTTTTATAATAATCAAAGCAAGAATTTTGTTGACAAAAAAAATGTCACGCTGTAGTAGAAATTCGAAATTGTGTTTTGTTTCATTTTTCGAATACTTTGACATGTCATGCGAATAAACTGTACCGCTCTCGACAGTCTCGATTAGGGCCTACAATACCGGTCGACACCGGTATCGCAAATTCAATATCAAAACCGGTATTCAAAAATAAATAAAAATTAGATAAAAATATACATTTGTATATATAAATGTAAAATATAAATGTGGCCTGCATTTATTGGGTTAATAACTATTTGAATCTTTGGTCAGTAATAAATAATAAATTGTCAGTAATTTATATAAAATTGTCAGTTATTAAATTAAACGGTCAGATAATAGTCAGTATTTAAACGTCTACGTCCGTCGCGCAGTTGGATAGGATCGTTGGCTACGGCTACAGACGTCTAGGGTTCAATTCCCGGTGCGGACAGTTTTCATAAATTTATCTTTCAATCGATTTATGGATTTCTGTTCCTAGTCTGAATCCTCCCTCCCACCCATCCAATCCTCACGGTGCGTAGCGGGAGCGATTAGCCAATCACTAGTCCTGTCCTAGCCCTATCCTATCCTATCCCTACTCTCTACAAAAAAAGAGAGGGTGAGCAACTGAGTAACAAACAGTTGTCATAGAAAAATTCTTCTGATATACCTCCATTAGGAGACCATATGCTACACGTTGGAAGCGGACATGAAAATTTTATTTGGCAATTATTTACTGAGCATTTATTTTCCTCTTACTGACCATTTATGAATTTTATGAACCCACCAAATAATTATTTCCCCGCAATAACCAAGTCCAGTTGGGATCGCATCACTGGATGGATAAACCAAAACAAGATATCTTCGATTCGCCCGTATTGTAATTTGTAACAGTTCTGGCCGATCTAGGTAGCAACCGTGGATCACGGAAACCTTTTGCCTTGGGCGGTAGAAATATTTCAAACGGTCACCCAAAACTACCTTATTATTAAGTTAAATCAAATAATATTTGTTTGTCAATGTTTTAAAGAAATATATTGCCATAATTAAAGGTGACTCAAAGCAAGGTTTTGGGCACACTGCAAAACTTAAGTGTGTCACATTATATACAAACCGGTATTGCGGTATTCAACAAACCGGAATCCCGGCTTGGCTAATACCTGCGTTGTGGTCCCTAGTGTCGTCACGCGTGAGAGGCGTGTGTAAGGGAAAGATTCAAAATTTATTTATTTTCGTTTTGAGAAATAGCGAAAATATTTTATTTAATGATTGACTGTTTGCAGAGAGGATAATAATAATATATTGTATTACTCTTTGCTTGTCTCGGGAGTGAGCGACGCGCGGCGGTCAACTCGAAGGCTGGTGATTGCCGGCACTTGAAAAATTCGCGGTTTGTGCCAAATTCTAGTGGCGCCCGCTCCTCATTTTTTTCTATGCGTAACTAATTAATAATTAAATATCTGCTGCGGTCGGTCGGATTCTGCGTCTAGGTGGTATTTTTTCACGATTGTAAAAATTGAAATACAACGAAAAAACTGTGTTATTTAGACACAAATTGTATTATAAAAACTGGACCGTTTTCGACATATCAATTTATGTTTATTTTCAACATAACGTCACCTTGGAACTGAACAGAGCTATTCGACCCAAATTACCAAAAAAAAAATCATTTGACCGAGTGATTTTTAAAATACTAAACAATATGAATGAAGAAAATGTATTAAATTATGGTAAGTGATCTAATACACAAAATACATTTGTGAAAAGATCCATGCTGCATAGAACTGTTCACCTCCATTCAATTAGTAATTATTATTAATTATCAGTCTTGAGTAGACTTAAGTGACATAGATCCTTTCACAATTCACGTATTTCAAATGGTCAGAGCAGATTGTGGTTGTGATACATGATCTTAATTTGACTTTTTTCTGAACGAAATGGCCTGTTGATTTTATAATACAATTTCTAGAATGTTTAAAAGCAAGATTAAAACGGTAAAAATATTTAAATAATAAAAAAACTTTTTCATACACATAAAAAGCGGTGGCTGGACAACCGCCTTGTGTATACATACATTTATATTTTTTACCATGTCCGCTCTCAATGTCGAATCAACAGAAGTTTTTCTATGAGAACTGCTCGTTACTCAGTTCCTCAATCTTTCTTTTTTGAAAAGAGTAGAGAAGAGTTTTAGTATCGGATAGACGGTAGGATATTCTAGACATTACAAACATCCATGCCTGCGGATAGAAATTCATTATGGGATTCGAACTCGTGAGACCCGTTACCGAAGCCAACGAAGCGACGTCGGCCGTTGCACCATAGACAATGTCCACAATAATAAAATCGTTAATTTTTTAAGCATTTTCGCAATCTTAATTCAGATTCCTTTTCAAGAGATAATTAGAGCTGATAATTATTCTTCATTTAAAATTGAACAAACTTAAAGCTGTCAAAAGCTCACAGAGATACGGAGAAAAAAACCTTCGCGATGTTACATATATATATATATATACGGACCCGACATAATATATTGATTCAGCAATATGAAAATTCAATACTCTTCAATATAATGAAATTTGTCGTTGTGTTTATATAATTTGTTTTGTTTTCATTCGAACCCGGAACACCAGATGCGGCAGACTATAGTATCGCCTCTAGATCTACGCGAGTGCAGTCAAGTGTCCCTGCCGTCCGCTAATATATTTTTTTGACACTTGTCCAAGAAAATCCACACCCTGTCGCACACGATGGTATCTTCGACATTGACGATCGATCTTCGTTCGCCGTATTTATTGAATCAATGTCGATGAGCGGCTATTTTTTATTCTTGAGTATATGAAAAATGATTACTTAAAAATTGAAGGGTAGGAATTTTAAATGGAGAGTTTATTTATTATTTGTGTTTCTTGACAGTATGGTTGGAAATCCTGTCATTCCTTTTCGTTCCTAAACCACATTGCAATATTTACTTTAAGAATTTGTAAAACGTCATGTCACAATTGCAAAACCAGAAGGGTGTAATATGTATTAAATTTATCAGAGTTCTCATCCTTTGAAGAAAACAAAATAAAAACAAATATTCGTTTCATGTTGTAGATGTTTAATACTGAATGATTTATTCTTACAACCTGAGCCAGGCTTAAGCATTGAACATTATGAACGATCTATTGACAGCCTAAATAGTTGTATGAAACGCATTTATTAGAATCATAAAGATTGTTATATATAATGATAGCCCAGATAATTCTGTAGACGCTTTAGTGCTCGGCCAGATTAAACGCGTGACTGTGGAGCGGGCGCGGCGTTTGAAACTGATATTCAAAACCGCTCAAGACAAAACGCGCGAACTTCCAATACCTGCGCATTAACTATGGACAGCGTGCTATGCATTTCAGTTTTAAGCGCCGTACCCGCTCCGCCGTCGCGCGTTGACTCTTTCCAAATACTTATTATTATCACATGTAGGTATGAAATTTTCTCATGATCTAAGCGTCGCGGTCCGCGGTGAATAATATAAAACAAAATGATATGCAATTGACACGCAGTTCCGACGTACTAGCTACTTTAGATATTCATTATTTCAATTTCAATACCGTCATCTATGACTGGTACGGTTATACTAGTAATATAATACTATATGATGAGGACTTTGGAAATATAGAATTTTAAACGTTTTTCATTCTTAAAAAGAAAAATATATGAAAACAAACTTTGTACAAATGATTAATTTTCGCCAAAATTCAACTTACATTATTTTGATATAATAATGATAGTAAGGTAAAAGGTTTTATGCGGTCTATTCTCAAATCTATTAGTGTCCGTAGTCTAATAAATTTGAAAACAAAACCGATGGTGTTCCTTTATTTTGATTTGTTTTGAAACGTTTGTGGTCGCGTTGGGCCGTGTGGGACGGGCGCCATTGCGTCCGGCCGCGCCGTCGGGCGTCTCCAGCGGTCAGTGCAGTGCCAAGTATTCGAGTGTCGCGTCCGTTGCCCGGGGCCAGATCCCCTGCCGATGTCCAGTATGCTCTCGTCAGCTGGTCGGTCTGATTGGGAACATAATACAGCTTTTCTGTTTTTTTTTTTTTTGCTTACTTCCAAGTGTCGTCACGTCGGAGTTATTTCCGTACACCCTATTACCGGTCGATTTATGTTAAAAATATAAGTGTTTATTGCTTATCGTTAACAAAACGTAAGCGCATATTAAGTGGTGTAAATTATTATCAAATTTAAAATAAATTGCGTCTTTTCACTCGATTAGTATCTTGCGTGTTTATTTTGTTTCGTTTGTCATTACGTGCAATTTTTTTTTAACCTCTGTATCGAGTTTTGGTGTTGACCGTTTGACCGATTTGTGGGGAATTACGCTCGCGCATTTAAATAGTGTATTTCCAATACTTTGATTTTAAACGACTTTGTTATATTCGAATAAAGTCAGCAATTAAAGTAAGGGCAGGAAAAGATTTAATTTTTACGCCAAATCGAATGTGGAAGAATGATTTTCAATTTTCTTTTAATGTGTTTTACTGAGCCGTCGAGAAGTGAAGTGAGCCAAGTGACAAAATGGTGAAACTTCGTTATTGAAAGTTTTGTTTAAATGATCTTCTCACATATTTATTCACACGTTTAAATTAATTTAATGCTTAAAGAATACAATACTTTTGCAGCCTGTATTTACTTAGGTCACTTCACTTAATCATACTTTATGACATGTAGGATACCAAAAAGAAACCTATCTCATTTGTTTCGAAGATATCAGTTGGGTCACTTCACTTCTCATTGCCTCAACTGTCACAATCTTTTTCGCACTTCTTTTAAACTGATGATAATGCCCACAATGAGCCAAATCGATATTGATCATTTTAAAAGTGCGGAAGTAGTAGGAAATGATTTTTGTTTGAATTGTGATATTGCATGGCAATAGACTTGGTTATTATAAAGCAAACGGTAAAGTAACCGTAAATTGGAATCCTTCTGGATGGAGGTCTAAAATAAAAGTATTGCTTTTTGCTACAGATCAATCAACTAAATTTCAAGGAATTCTGTTCGTAAAATTTTCATTAATTTCTTGCTGTAAATGGGTGCGTTAATTTCAAACATAAAATAAAGTCGTCTTTATTAAACTCAATTCATTGTGCAATATGTTCAATACTCAATTGTTGAGCGAAACCAGTCATGAAAGTAAAGCGGACAGTAAAAATTGTTGTGTCCTTAAAGCCGAGAATGACTGACACCATTCCAGTGGCTCATAAACTCTCCGATGTTTTTGATTGCCTCATAGGAATTTTGCAATTGCTTGCAATAGTTTTGGGTGTGTGCATTATTGTTAGTGTTGCTTTGTGATAAAGACCATTCGAGTACATTGTGAGAGAATACGGTTGACAATTTTCGTGTAGCTTTTGTGTGCATCGTTTTTTGTTGGTTAATTCATAAGAACGCAAAAAAACAAATGCGAATAACATTTCTGTATCGACTTAGAAAGACAAAAAGACGTAACCCTCAGTTTTTTCAAAATACTTTTTTTAGTCAATTAATCACTTTAGCAATTAATGTGTAATTAGTAGTGTTCTGGCAATTAGCACTATCATTGTTTGTATCCTACCACATCCAGTAAATGGAAACAAATCCACCCTACACATTATTTTTAATTTAAAAATTAGACACAATTTAAGACATCGACTGAGGGTGCTTGATGGAATTTCAATATCAAATTTGGATTATTGAGATTTTGTACTCTTCCATGTATTTTGTCACTAACGACACGGGTTTCGCCTTTCGGCATCTTCAGGCATTTGAGCGCACGAATGTACGTCAGTTCGAGTACATTTATAAGATTAGGCCCGCCGCGCCCAAAAGTCGATACCGTTTATTATTGTGTTTGGAAACAAAGAAGAAAATGTTAATTTGTTGAACGCACATCTCGATTCAATGAACGTGTTTGTTTATTATTTAATTATAGCTTTGTCTGAATTTTGAATACATTTCTCAGTCGATTTCGTATTGCGTAAATAATTGAAAGCAATTGATTATGTAAATTGTTTATAATGGAATAAAATATCAAAGTATTTAGTTCTTCGAGGTTTTATTAGGTAGTTGATAGGTATTTCGGCTTGACGCCATCGTCAAAACTATACTTGAACTAATTTTTTTACCATGTGGAGAATAGAACTGCTTGTTACTCGGTCGCTCGTCTCGTTTTTCGAACAGACTAGGGTTAGAAGGATAGAGCTAGAACAGGACTAGTAGTTAGCTAATCGCTCTCACATCACAAACACTCAGACTACGAACAGAAATCCATAAATCGATTGAAAGATCAATTTATGAAAACCGTCCGCAACGGGAATTGAACCTGATACTTCCGTAGCCGTAGCCAACGACGTTACCAACTGCGCCACGGACGTCAAAAAAACTCATTTTAGCCATGCTATATATACTGTTTAGAAGATATAAGATAATATTGTCTTTTTAATAAGTAACTACCTAATAAAATCTTGTAGAACTAAATACGTTGATATTTTATCCTATTGTAATGCAGTTCCACCATGTAAATTCCAATAAAATGAATAAATTGTTTATCTTCAATTCTTTCAGTATTATTGTACGTCGTACGATATCTATCGAAGGTATACTGACAGAACGTATTAAGTCAGCTTTTGATGGTTTTCTGTTTTAAATGTATGTAATTTAACTCTCTACGTACAGGTATAACGGTTGTAGTCATTGGATGTAATGACTTTGAAAAACAGTAAAACAGTATTAAGTCATATTGTTATTTATTTACTCTGGCAGAAAGCATTATATGGCTATAAATCATCGATACCAAATCTTATGATTAGTTTGCCAAAAAGATTATTCTTTATAATGTATAAAAAAATATTTTTAAATCACATACAATTGCACTTGTTTTCTTGAGTTGATGCCTTTTGTCAGTATAACATCGATATATACCCATATTCCTGCGAAATACCCCCAATGTGGCTCAATTATTTAATTGAAAATTGAATTAATTGAAAATTACCTACCGTGATTGAAATAATCCTTTTCATTTCATTGATCGTTTAAATGAATTTCACAGCGGAAATGACGTTTCGATAAATGGTTAATTTTATTTTATTTCGAGTGGGTTTTTAATTGAAAATTTTTCGTTGCAGAAAATAACGTTTTTAAAATAATATTTGCTGTAAAAAAGATTCCATTTAAAATGTTGTTCACTTTGCCCACGCGATTTTCTTAACGACTTGCGTTTGTTTGATGGCCAAGGATATACGTTGGTAATAGTTTTAATAGTCATTATTTAGGTAATATGTCACGTGTTTACCTTAATATTTTATCTTGTTGAATTGCTTCTTTAAATTCAGTTATATTTCATTTTCACTTTATTATTTGTTGGTACTTTTGGATTCCCATATTTCAAATGAATTGTTCATATTTTCCTTCATTTCGACCCGCGTTTCGCCTTTCGGATCTTCTGGCATTCGAGTACACGAATGAACTCGAACAGAATAGTTAATATCGTTTATACGTAAGATAAATAAATATAAATTATTTTCGCTTAGTCTAGGAACTACATTGATATTTGAATTAATTTTAACACTCATTTGATAATAACGACTTTTAACCTTGATCGGGAAAATAATCGTATAAACAATTACAAAATCATGGGAAATAAGCAGTTGGATGCGATCACATTACTGACTAAACTCTTCAGTAAATTCTTCTCCCTGTGTGGAGCATATGGTCGGGATAAAATGATAGGGCTAAGACAGGACTGGTGGTTAGCTAATCGCTCTCGCTATTAGCTAACCGCTCGCCCAGCTTTTAGGATCGAATGGGTGGGAAGGAATATTAGACATCACAAAAATTCATACCTACGAACGGAAATTCATAAATCAATTTATGAAACTGTCCGCACCGGGACTTGAACGCAAACGACGTTGGTCACTGCACAACGGAGCCGACATAAACTATTTACTAACTGTCAGTTCGAATTCATTCGTTTAGTCGATTGCCTGAAAATTCTGAAAGGCGAATCGTGGGTCATTAGTGACGAAATACATGGAAATGTATACAGTGTGAACTATTGATATTTGATATTAAAGTTCCATCAAGCACCCTCAGTCGATATTTTGAATACTTAAATTATCCCATATTTAAATTGTCAAGTTGACCCTCTTTCAACTTCTTAGAACGGGGCGTTCGTTAGTTAGTTAGTTACTAATCATTTACATCCTGCTCTTCTTGCCATTTCTGAAGAGAGAGGTTGAGCTTCTGATATACAATCAGCTCGAATTGCACGAGATCTTTTGCAGTGATCAGACATGGATTTTAAAACGTATGCATGGGAGGTTTTTCATTTACTGAATCCAGTGCTAAGCATTCTATAAATCGCGTATTAATTATCACTAATTGTGTTATAATTTTACAAACATAAAGTCACCAAGAATTGACAGTAAACTGTGATCCTCACTGATCCTCACTGATCGTTGATCCTCACTGTCCTCACTGATCGTTGAAGAAGGCAGTTAAATGTTTTGACGTACAACTATCAATATCCGTAAGATAATGCCGTCGTGACAATGAATTATTTTTCTTGTTTTGAATGGCTGTCGGCTTATATCTTTTTTGGTTCTACGTAAAATCGATTCAACCACTTGTTGGGCAATGTGGTAGCGAGCGTTCTTTATGCCTCATAAAAATTTCAGCACATAAATCGATCGAATTACGCAAGTATAGATTTAATTAATCGATTACAATAAATTATACGATCGACTTGCCAGAAACTAATACCAGCTAAATGCTACAGTGCTCCGATTCGGCGAAAGTTTTATGCGCCAAAAATGTGCAGTGGTGTTTAATACATAAGTGAATTTCTAAAAGAGATTTAAAAAAATTAATGTCTGTTGACACTGTGCGATAGAGTAGTCAGAATGCCACTCGCCCCTTCAATGCTGGCAGGCCTGTCTGGAGCAGGCCGCCCCTCCAGCCCTCACACTCCACCGATGCCGTCATACTCTCCAGTGCAAAGCCACAGCCCCAGCAGCCTCCACGGGAGCACTTCGAACGGTTCGTCCAATATATACGACGAGGACCGATTCGCCTACAAGAGTTCAGCGTCCACTTCTTATTCAATGCTCAACGGGAGACCTCCGCTGTCTTCGAGACCGATACTGCCTCTAAGAAAGTCGAATACGTCGCCTTTGAGTTTGACGAACGGCAGGTTTGACAGGCCGCCAATTCCCACTAAAAGCAGGGGAAGTATGTTTTATACGAAACCGCTGAAGGAGATTCATACAGTTCCGAGACTGTCAGGAATCGATAGCAGAACTATAGTGTCCAGATCTCCGAGTCCTAGAAAAAGTTCTTTCATCGAATCGGGAAGAATCTCAGATCTTCCCGGAAGAAAGCACTCGTTCGGTTCTAATATGTTGTCCAGATCTCCAAGTCCGCTTTCTTGCTACAGCAGTTTACGAAGCTCAAGTAGTGACTATGCATCGTGCAACAGTACGTCCACGTACGTTCCGCCTTACAGGTCTTTGAGTGTTTGCTCTTCTAGAGTTGGCAAATCACCCACTCCAAGAAGAACTTTCCCTCAACTTCCTTCGGCACTGGAAGACACTTTGGATCTTGACGAACTGAACTCAAAAGAGCAAGCTCCCATAGTGTTCGACGCGAATTTAACGTTTATGCTTGGCTGCGAGAACCAAAAGGTCCGGCAGAACGTCAAGCCTGTGCCGGCTCACATGGAGGACACGACGGCCTCCGGTTACTTGAGCGCCAAGATCGAAGACTTTCTGAAGAGGACCGATCACGTGATGGACGAGTGGAGGAGTCTGGGCCACAAAGACGACCCTGAGATCGATCTCGGGCTAAGGGGGGTGGACGGCAGGAGACTAGGCAGATCGAAAAGTGCGGCAAACATTATGATTAAGGGTTTCCAGTATTACAGTCGGTCCGGCAGCGTCTGCCGGTCAAACAGCTACATCAGGGACATTTCTGAAGATAGAACCACGATCTCCGAAGTTGATGAGGTTAATATCTGTTTTATTATATTACTTATTGTTATGCTACTAACTCGGACCTGCCTGTTTAAGTTGACCATTTTGAAATCTATTTCAACTAAAAAAAATCAAGTCGTCATGTCTATTCGGCAATCAAGTAGGATACAACCCCTTTGATGGTACCACTCTGCTGCGGGTCCGGAATCAATATATCGACTGTGCAAAGGCAAAGGGACGTAACCCGCACTAAAAATATTGTGTATAACTCGAACGAAACGTGATAAATTTATATCCGAATCCCTCCGTCTTTTCAAAATATTTTTTTTCGATAATCACAATGTATACAAATTAATTCACGTTTCGTGTGGGTTATACACAATACGTTTTGTGTGTGGGTTACGTCCTTTTTCCTTTCCAAAGTCGATAGGTAATGTTGTCATATTCCCTCTTCCTTACCCTTATTCGATCGTGAAACCGGGAAAACTAACTTACCATCGTTGCCTCAATTAATTCTTGTCTTCTAACATATCTGAAAAAAGGCTATTTTCTGATGTACAATCATTACAGAAATGCTTCAAAATTAGTCCATATGATCGTTTTAACTTGCGAAATACGTACCTACATTTGCTTATAATTTTGAAGGGATTGATCTCTTAATTAGTTTTTCAAACGTAGATAATACGTATTTCGTACATAAAGCGGATGTGTTTTATCCGAAATTCTGTTTATCCGATGAAAACATATTTTTTAGTCATTTAATAACATAAGAAACGCGTTAACCCTTAATATAGCAAGGGCAGGAAATGATCAATATAATATCTGTGACGTGATGAGAGATGTCTGCCATACAACATCACTAATAACTCACACTTTCTGTGTGTTTGAAGCCCTGTAAACATTTCACATTCAAAGTTTATAATTATTTATTCTCCTGTCACATATATATTCACCACTACAACCACAGTATTTAAATTATATTTGCAATTGTGTCACCCAAATACTCTCTGGAGAATATTCATCGACTAATAATATAAATATGCTCTACATTAGCAGCCGGCGTGGATTCGAAAATGTGGCATTTAACATTAGAAATCCCATCATTATTTTTCTTGTTAGTCATGTTGTCAAAATTCGTATTTACTAAATACTTACCGGTTTGTTTTGTATCGCGATCTATTATGCTAAAACAATGACAAATAGTCGTAGGAATTTGGCAACTTATTAATGTAACAATAACTTTCACTCGATGGAAGTGAGATACGTCTATTTGGCATGCTTCAACTTTAGATAAATCCATCACGCACACGCTTATGGTCTGGAATTAGATCAAAAATACGCCGGCGTTTGCTTCAACAATTACTTTTTAGTCTAATTAATTTGATGCTGTTTTCTATTTATAAGTTTGTTTTGGAAACTGCATGTCGTTGTCAGTGCCAAAGAGATGTAAGTGCATTTTTGTGTTGGTACTCGTAGTCAGATTAAAATATTGTTGTGTAATGTATGTTTGTTTTTGTGTAAGCGGTAAAGTTTGTAATATATTTAAGATGTTCAAAGCGTCAGTGAAACTTGTATTGAATAATAACGGCGCTTAGTAACTGTCGTGTTATAACTGTCCAGATGAATATATCGGCAATACAATTGGATTTTTCATACTTGTCATGTAGCAAATTAATGTATATATATATATATATGTATTATATAATATGACTTAAATGTTGTAATCGCAAATGAATTGGAAATTAATGAAAGCCGTTATAGCAGTAAATTTTAGTATAATGTTGCCGCACTTTTAAATTTATTACCCTCAGGATTCCCCCTTTACAAGTTATTTCTAATCCTGATGTTGTGGTGGTTTCTTCTCTTCTCCGTCCTTGGTCAGCTGTAAGATAATTAATGGATTAGAAACTTTCAATTATTCAATTAATATTTCAATTATTTTTTAAATGATATAAGGATGTTCTCTCGACAGAACGATTGACACTCTTGTATAAAAAATAATATCTATTGAAAATCAGTTTGATTAAATTCTTTATTATGTGCTAAAGTGTGGTCCATTTTCTTTACATCTTTACTAGACAAAAATGACTTCTATAGTAATAGGTAATCCATGGTGAAGTCAGTTCACATTTTATATTGCTATACCGCTTACAATTTTTCTGTGAGAGTTGGAGTCCTTCTTTAAAATCTAGAATGGGACAAACTGCTGTTGCTCTCTTTGACGTCAACAAAATTTGGACCCCAAATATGAGTCGATAAATTTCATACGCGCCCTAAGTCACACTGACACACTTAAATAACAAGCATTTTTAGTTTATAACGACTTTTCTCGAGCCAATATAAAAAAACATGTTTAAATATAGTCGAAAGTGTCTTACCCACTGCAAAAGTACACGAATCATTATTAAAAAAACTAAGATTTTATTTTTTTACTATACTTAAATACTTTGACATGATTTTAATATGGACTTTGCCACTTTTAAAAAAAACTTCAATATTCAATCTAACTTTTCAACGAAAAAAATAGACTTTTGTTTGATTTTTCTGAACTCAAAATAACCCCCTTTTTAATCGATTGCCATCAAAATCTTTAAAAACGTTTTTGGTGGACTTAGGTGCGTATGTTACTTATTGACTCATATAGGACTACTATCCGGTGGCCAGTAGAAGCTTTCATTACAAAAAATATTTTAAAAATGACATTGTGATTGTCTCTCAGATTACACTGTGAGTTACGCCTATTCGGTTCTAAACTACCAAATGGATAATTGTGTACTTAATATATCTTTGTTATGTTTACAAAAACCATTTATATGCTACCACATGCTGGGCAACAGGTTGTTATCTATATTTAATGATAACGTATCGCTTTTTGAATAAAATCTGATCGAATGTAAAGTGTGAGATTAAAATTCCTGGCAGCGCGATAAGATGCGGGGCGCGCGGTGACACCGCTTGGCAAGCGCTCGGGTATAAGTGTGATTTAGCGGCGCTACGGTTTAATCTTTTACCGTGTGACCAGAATGTCGCTTGCTTTTGTAACGAATGTATATCAAAAGGTTTTACGTCGCCTACTGATAGTTAAATCACAGGTTTTAAAGGGCGCCTTTGCACGAGCGTTTTCGAGTTTCAAAACAATGGCGCGACTGTCACTTTAATAGTCGATCAACGTAGTTATTAGAATATTAAGAAATCCATACAAATAATCGTGCCATTTCCCCACGCAAGGCCGACCTCAGACAGAAAGTGCATTCTGCTTAACCCAATGAACGCGGTGGACGTGTTTACATGTCTAATACTTGTATTTCCGGCCAAACTAAAAGGAAATACTTTTGTGTGCATGCTTTAAAAAATAGTTCAAACCTTTAGGCAGAGAAATTACGTAAAAGAGCATGAAACGTCAATTAGGACACAAAGAAATATACTTTAGAAAAGAGCTCTCGATATTCAGTTGATATTCGAATTTCAGCTTTGAACTGCCGATACGCACCATTAATCGTCAGCCTGATATACTACACATACTTATGCGACTACTCGCTTGCTTGTGTACGTGTTGGCGGTGTATACGAAGACTGGCGTAGATTAATATTTTTCAGCTTTTTCATTTTATTCGATTTATTTTAGCGAGAATGCAACAAGTTTAGTTTACTTCTTGGTGTGTTTAGGATTACTCATATACATTTCACATAATTCTCCATTTTTACTGTTGAAATTTATCTAGTTTTAGCCATAGTGAGCGTTTCAACAGTTCAATTGACTGAAAATAAATTCGTGCGAAAACGGCTCGCACTGTTAAGGGTAATCGCTATTAACACTCCGGAATTATTTCAATCAAGATTAAAACGATAGAATTAAAATAACAACCGAACTCGAAGCAACGCCAACCGCAACCGAACGTTGCCACCAACGTTGTACCAACCAACGTGGCCACTCGACCACGGATGCGGCATTATTCGTAGTGCTTATACACTCGAAGGAAATCTCAGTCTCGACCGATCGGTCCAGTGAATGATTAAATCAACTCGCCCAGTTCTTCTCCAAGTTTTCAACCTTTGACCTCCTTTTCTATCTGATGCGAATAATATTATATAAAATTAGGTGTTCGTTTAATGCGGATTACCGTTCATTTTTATCCCGCATTTTCGTGAGTCATCTTCGGAGAAAGCAGCAACTGTTTTTTTTTCGAACGAATCCTTTTCCATTCGCTTCGTAAATATTGTACGTATTATATTATATATTATGTCATTGGTGCTTTTTTTTCTTAATGATTTTATCGAAGAACTATTTTCCTCTTGTTTCAGAAGACACTTGTTTCCCAAACCGCCCACTCTCGCATTTTTCAAATACCTACTCGCCACGATAATTACATAATTTTATAATCTGTACGCAATGTTTGATAATATGATTTAGGTTCTACTATGAAATATATTTGGGAGTCAATGTATCAATACGTTTTTTAAATGAACTTATAATTGAGAAGATGCAGAGTGGCGTATAACGAAATCGACCTTAGAAAGTCAAAAGGACGTAACCCTCATTTTTTTCAAAATATTTTTTTTTTGGTAATCAAAATATATACAACTTAATGCACTTTTGTGTTGGTTATACACAATATTCTGTCTTTTATTTTTTTTTCCATGTCCGCTCCCAATGTGGAGCATATGGTCTCCTAATGGATGTATCTTGACAGAATGTTTCCACGAGAACTTCTTGTTACTCAGTTGCTCAACCTCTCTTTTTTCGAAGAGAATAGGGATAGAAGGGTAGGGCTAGGACAGGACTAGTGGTTAACTTATCGCTCTCGCTACTCCCCGTGAGGATGGAATGGGTGGGAGGGAGGACTCAGACTACGAACAGAAATCCATAAATTGATTGAAAGGTCAATCTATGAAAACCGTCCGCATCGGGAATTGAACCCGAGACATCCGTAACCGTAGCCAGAGACGCTACCAACTGCGCCACGGACGCTGACAATGTCTTTTCTGTCTGTCTTTTAAACAATCCATATATTATTGTGTTCTTGGAATTTAAACTCGAGAATTTTCTGTATTGAATAATTGTCATTCGTTATTGACATCCAAATTGTTGTTACAAATTTTACTGTTCATTTTTAAGATGATAACTTGTCAATTGATCCAGTGAGAAGTGAAGTGAGCCAACTGATGTTTTCGAAAAATATGAGTTAGTGCGTTTTCGTATTCTACATCTCATGAAGTATCATAAAAATGAAGTGATCTTAGTAAAGACAGGCTTCAAAAGTATTTTTTTCTTTGAAAGGTTAAATTAATGTAAGAATATCATTTAAATAAAACTTTCAATTTACAAGATTCACCATTAAATATAGCTATACACTTGGCTCACTTTACTTCTGTAGGGAGCAATATTCTTTGCAGAAAAATATTAAGATTATATATATATAAAAAAAACATAAAATTGTGGAATTAGTAGAAAAAATGTGTTCTTTTTAAACTTTCTCCACTCCCAGTGTGGAAAATATAGACTATAAATAGAGCAGCGGTCGCCAAGCTTTCGGACCTCGCGTACCACTAATTTCACTTAATGTTGAATCTCGCACCGCTAACATGATTTTTTTTTTTAATTATACTATCATATATAGATAACGGTATGATCATAAAGTTGCATTTTTCATTATGAAAATGTATTTACACAAGTTGAATTATGACAATTTAATTAGAGTGATATTTATATAATTTAAGACATCGACTGAGGGTGCTTGATGGAATTTCAATATCAAATTTGGATTATTGAGATTTTGTACACTTCCATGTATTTTGTCACTAACGACCCGGGTTTCGCCTTTCGAAGTCAGTTCGAGTCCATTCGTGTGCTCGAATGCCTGAAGATGCCGAAAGGCGAAACCCGGGTCGTTAGTGACAAAATACATGGAAGTGTACAAAATCTCAATAATCCAAATTTGAGAGTGATATTTGTATTTGTTTGAAATAAGTAGGATTCATGGCTCCAATCATTTTGCTGCAAAACCTTTTGGGACTATCGAAATTTTCTCTCGGACCACCGGTTGGCGACATAAGAGTCGCCCAACCTCTCTCTTCGGAGATATAATATATTATTGATAAAATATTTTGAATGAATTTTTAGATCGCAGCCGACGCTGTTTTCAATGAATAATGTCGAAATTGAATTGTCGGCTTATAAATAGGATATGATTTAAAAATAATTTGGCCCAAATCCCAAGAGGCGTTTGATTTACGATCGCGTGGTCAATTGGTTGGGCGTTGTGCAATCGGCGCCGGCGGTGTGCGGATCCTATCCCTTGCATATCCACACCATACTACGAAAACAAAAATGTGTACTTAATATGGGAATTATAAAAACACAACATTTGTTTATTTACTTTCATTACACGTGATTCGATTCTGACTTTTCTACTATTCATCGATTATAGCCTGTACCTATCTATTGATCGGTAACGGAAAGCATATCGACCTTGGAAATGGAAAAGGACGTAACCCACACCAAAAAATATTGTGTGTAACTCACACAAAACGTGCTCGTACAATATCTTTATATATAAACTTAAAATGTATCGACTGCAGAGAAGCAAAAGAACTAATCCCTCCGGCTTTTCAAAATATTTTTTTCCCGATAATCACATGACAAGACCTTATCTAAGAGGGGCGTATGTTTGAATATCAACGTCCGGGAGGTCTGGGATCTCAAGCAAACACAATTTCAAATCCAGTTCATCTCTTATTTAATTAACGAAGATGCAGTGGTTTATTACGCAAAAATATTACTAACACATAAAATTGAGTCTACATTTACATTTAATAACACATGAATTTACCTTTAAGTTATAACGCAATTGACACAGCAAACGATTTTCAATTTAAATTAAGCCCAATTTCAAAACAAACAAAAACAATTTACAATTACTTGCAATGCCGGCCGGCTCCCTTGAGCCGAAGGCCTCCGAGAGCCGACTGTCCGCCAAAATTAAAATTAAAATTCAACCACTGTAGGTTCCTCCCCTTGTTGTCAAAAATATGCTCGTCCGCTGGACGCTTTCTAATTTTTAGCTATAGCCCTAAGGCACCTGATTGCTTTTAACGACAATAACTCGGTTTGACTACCAAGAATCATTGTTATTAAAGCTGTGCGCTGTCAGTTATGGACCCTAATAAAACTTAAACTTAACAAACAAAACCAGGGTGTGTCACACAATGTATACAATTTAATACACGTTTTGTTCGGGCTATAAACAATATTTTTCGTGCGTGTGTTACGTCCTTTTCCCTTTCCACAGTCGATATGAGTATAGGTTTTTCGATCAATTTCACGAGTTTTTTTTTTTAATAAAACACGATTTGTTTGTACTACTTCCACATTTTTTTTCATTATCAGGACAGGTCAAGGCAATCGTTCGGATGATCAGCGCGATGAACGAAACTGGTTCTGATAATACTATCGTTTAATGCGTACAGGTTTTTTTTTTTTAATCTACTCGGCTGAATTCCTTGTCAATTTCCAATGTTTACTATGTTTTAATCGATTTTTACATTGCAAAAGCATTAAACTTGTTATTTATAATGTTTTTAATGTAGAATTTAGATATATATATATAAAATTAATACATTAAAATTGATGAGGTGTTCAACAAGAACTATATATCGTCCTGTTAACGCAATATACATTATGAAAAAGCGCTGGCGTTGAAAACTTTTGAGAATCAACGATACAAATATGTATATTTTTTTTTTCATTTGATTTGTTTTTTTGGCTGAACATACCTCTCTATTATGAATTTTACGCCCAGCTCGATGAGCAAAAGGACCAAAACGAATACCACATCACTCCTAATTGGGCCCATCTGAGATTATTATTTTATTTCCTCGCCGCCCACGCTCACGTCCTAAATTAATTCCTCACATTTAAAAAAAGATATTCCGCCGCGGAAGTGGGAAGGCAAGTCCGGTCCGGTCCACTTCGCATTACTATAATATTATCACCACTCTAACTTTTAACCTGTTAATATCGTAACTCCTGAATTGAATTATTATGCTATGCATTTATTTATGGCAACTAATTATTTGATCAGTAACGAATTCCATGAATGCTCAGTCAATAATTATGCTTGGTCAGTAAATTATTCCAAATAAATAAATAATAAGATTAATTAAAAACTTTTAAGGTGTTAACTGTCAATTCTTGGTGGAAAGACATTATATTTTAAAAAATAAAACACAGTTCGTTTGTAACATCAGTTGATAATGCTCGTGATGAGCGAAACCGGTCTGATCATTATAAATATGTGGAAGTAGTACAAACGAATTGTGTTTTATTTTTTTAAATTAATTAAAAAACTGATCGTTTTATTTAAGTATCTGACCGCTTAATTTAATATCTGGCCATGTTTTTAATTTAATTTCATATTTTTAAATATCTGGCATTCCTATTACATAATTGAGGGCGTGTATAGAGAGGTATGAAAAAATCACACACTTCCATCTAAATACCTTCGGAAACGAAATCATGAATTTATTGTTTCCATTCAGCGATTCGAACCCGTGATAACAGCGTTACACCACTCGGCCGTAAAGTAAATGTTTTTCTGTTTTGACATTTTATGTAAAAAAAAAAAGTTATTTTTTTTCAAAAGTGGATTTACATGCTTTATTTGTTTTCATGTCAACGTTATAAATTTTTATGAGTTGTTTTCATTATGCAGTCGATCTTTTTTTTTTGTCGTTTTTGACACGCGCGTGTCAAAAAACGTTGGAACTAATGTTCTGCCTCTTGACGCATAGCTGCGTTTTTAATGACCATCAATCTACGAGGCTTATAGCTAAGGGTTGTGTCAATTCATATTTTTAAAAATCTTAAGTTTAGTGGTTAAAATCTGTGTCTCGAACGATGAATGTGGGCAAAGTGTGTTCTCTTTTCAGTATCTCGTTGTCCTGATTTCCAAGTTTTTTCATAGGGGTAATTTTAATTTGAACATTTGCAAAGACAACAGTGTCTTTTGTCGATGAAGAGATGATTATCAAACACCATGTGGGATTTCCACCTAACATCAGACATACTAAGTGGAAATAACAACACTAGTTCTTTTTGTTTTCACGTTTTCATGACTACCGTTTGATGAATATTGTTTTCTATGAAAATACAACACCGTGTTTTACTGTCTCGAAATTCAGCGAGGTTCAACCGTTTTCAATAGTTGTTTAGTGGTTTTGTAAAGCAATATAACAGCACACATATGCAATGTATTAAATCTAATCATTAATAAATACAAAAGTTAGTCCGAAGATGCTTCTTAAAGAAGCGAAACGCGTGTCATATTTAGTAACACAGCCGGTGGAATAACTAAGTTATCAATTTCAATTGTATGCTAAAAATGAATTTCGATAAAGTTACCGCTTAATCTATCGAAAATATTAGATTAGCGAGAGGTTCTCGTAGAAAAACTTCCGTTGAAATACCTCCATTCGTAGTCCATATGCTCTACATTGGGAGCAGATATAGTAAAAAGATAATATAATTATACTGAAATCATAAATCCGATGACGAAAAAAACGAAAATTTAACGATTTAAGATAAATTATTATAAATTTAGGTGCACTACATCGACGTTGTTTTGGCCAATGTAACTGTCAAAATTTAATTGTCTAAGAGAGAGTAATAACTGTTTTTATCGAAAACATTATAAATATTATGAGTTGCTTTATGAATCTTTGAAATGCACTCCTGTAAATTCTCATGTTGCAGATACAGGATTATTCGGAGGGAGTGTCGAAAAGTGGTCAATTTATTTTTCTAATTTACATCATTTGGCCAAGACCTGCTCTGTCGTCCTTGAAATGAAATCCAATCGTTAACTCATTTTCGTATTTTTGAGGGTTACATCAATTAGCCAAAACACCGTCGATATTTAAAAAATAAAGTGAATTACCATATAGTCATTCTTCGGAAATAAAGCACGGTACATGTTAAATACTCGGTAATATGAGAAAAAGTGTACGGGGAAAAACAAACAGAGGAAGTGCGTCCGTGTTGGCCACCTGCCAAATTCGCTCTCGCCAGATTTAGATAGCCTGTGTGGGTTAAGCTGACGAATCGGTCGAGTGACATTAAGTTCACACCTGATTGACGACCCGAACGGTATCGGACGGCGGCAATTGGTCACGAACGCTGGTGAATGTATACAAATCGCGACGAGCAATAGCAAATGTGCATGAATGATGACGATTTTTTTTTACTTTGTGCGGTTGCAATGTGTACCATATGGACGCCTAATGGAGGTATCTCAATAGGAGTTTTTTTACGATAACTGTTTTTTACTCAGTTGCTCAACCACTCTTTTTCAAAGACAGTAGGGATAAAAGGATAAGGCTAGGACAGGACTAGTGGTTAGCTATCGCTACGCCACGCTTTTAGGATCGGATGGGTGGGAGAAATATTTCAGGCGTCACAAACAAGCATCCATGCCTACGAACGGCAATCCATAAATCGTTTTATTACTGCACACTGCACCACGGACCCGGCAAAATAAATTTACCTACAAAAATTCATTGGATGATTTACATAATATCGAGGTTTTACTGACAGATGGCATTAAGTTATAAACACAATTTCTGAGATAATCGCAATTAAAGCATTATTTATTTGTTCAAAGCACTCTCTCCCAAGTGCAATTGTGATTTTAAAAGATTTTGTTTCGATGAGTTATAGCAAAGCCCCCTATAATCACAAGCCATGCTGTACTGCCCGTCAGCAGATATTTTTGCAGACGAGTGGTCTATTACATATACTGCGAAGTCATGAAATCGATATTGGGCCAATTACGATGAATTCTAGCATATTTTAATAATGTGAAATAGTGGGTAATTAAATGTAAAATCTTTAATGTTAATAGTAATAAGGATATTTTCGATGGATTCGGCAGTAAATTTGGTGTTTTATTATTAAATTAAAGTTGATCACTTAGTTATTCCACTGGCTATGTTACTAAATGTAACGCAATTCACTTCTTTAAGAAGCATCTTAATTTAAAATGAAAGGTAGAGTGGGTTTGGAGACAGGATAAGACCCAAACGATGTTAGTACTAATTATAAAATTAATTACTAGTGTTTGGAGATGAAAATCCCAAGGGAAATATGTTTAATAGTGGTGAGCCTCATGTCCCTTTTAATATTTTATTTACTAATAATCCATTAGTGTTAGCGGTTTTATTAATTCCTTAAAACCGAGAATTTTAAAACCTTTTTTGTTGCGATATAGTTAGTCTGAAGATGCTTCTTAAAGAAGCGAAACGAGTTACATTTAGTAACACAGCCAGTGAAATAACTTATTTATCAATTTTAACTTCATATTAGGAATAAAGTTGTTTACTTACTTTGAAAGATTATAATTATAAAGCCTAGTCGTAATCAATGATTGTTATCAATCGACAATTCAAAGTGTTTATTTTGCGATAAATTACGATTCTAATAAATCTTCCCTGCCACACATCGCATTTCGTGCCATTCACTTCATACACACACTATATCATGACGACTGTACGATATAATTTATTGTGACGATTTAATTATTAACGTTTTAATTAACATGCATATATGTTGGTTTTCGATGAATCGTTAATTACATAATGATTATAGTAAAGAAACACTGAATAAACTCACAACTCACAAGAAATCTTTTCAAATGTATGTTATATTCGACGAAAAACGGAGTTTAGAGACAATCTTTGTACAACCGCCATACAATTTGTTGGTAGGAACTGGGACTTCTAGGACTACTCGTAAATTGCAAATTTTCTTATAGCACTGCTTGTAACTTAAGGTTGCTTTGGTTATAGTCGTACCATCCTTTCTATCAGAATAAAAAAAAATGACAATATTGCTTAGTACTGCTTTTTTCAAAATTATTATATCCTACGACGTCATGCGTTCTGCCAGAACGTAGGGCAGTAAAGTGCATACATTTTGACATTTAAAACAAAACCATATCAAAAACTGACTTAATGCGTTCTGTCAGTATACCCTCGATATGAACAATATCGAATGTGTGAAGGCATAAGGACGTAACCCACATCAAAAATATTGTTTATAACTTTCACAAAACGTGTTAATACACTATGTATTTTTTAAATGTATTTTTTTGGTAATCACAATTTATACAATTTAATACACGTTTTGTGTGGGCTATACACAATATTTTTTGTGTGTTGGTTACGTCCTTTTGCCTTTCCAAAGTCGATACGTAGTGTAATTTTTAAAATTCGTTTTTCGTTGGGGGCGGGGCTTGAAATAAATTCATTGAGGACGATGAGTTGAATAGATTAAGAAACAATTTAAGACATCGACTGAGGGTGCTTGATGGAATTTCGGAATACATGGAAGTGTACAAAATCTCAATAATCCAAATTTGAGATTAAGAAACACTGACACACAACAATTATGATTATGTAACATGCCCCTTAGCAATATGTCACACTATCTGCTTGTAAAATTAATATCACATTATGGAGGTGCCACCATTACTCTTTGGCGCAGAAATGTTCTGGTTTTACGTTAGTATTTACGACCGATACACCGTTATCAATATTGTCGCATCGCCAGTGTGGCGCGTAAAATCGTTTCCTTAGGGGGAGCGGGGTAAATAGTTGAACACTGCGGAAATAAATGGAGGAAGGTGAGGCGGGGCCTATCTGTGACATTTTCGCCATAAACAACGCGCGGTCTCTGAGGAACTCGACTGAATTTTTATATATATTTTTTTTTGATTTCTCTGTTTGTTTGTAACGCACGGCAAAACACTGCGCATACGCACGATGCGTAGACAGGCGGTACTGGTTGATATGTAATATTGATAGTATAATTTATTAAACTATCGACCATAGTAGGTAATTCTTGATGATTTTTTTTAATAAAAAGTAATCTGTTTTCTAATGTTCTGTAATGGGTTTTTACCCGGAAATAAACTCGCATGAAAAATGATGGGAAAAAACAATGATAAATGAACATCATTTTTAACATTCGACCACACTTATTTTGGCATTTTTTACGTACGGTAATATTGTATCCGCAAATTTGAAGTTACGGTGAGTTATTAGTGCGATGATATAGATGGAAGTAAGGAACTTTATTCAATATCGAAACACCTGTGACATATATATGCATACTTGAAGCCAACACATAATATTTACGGAAACGTTCCTGTTTTTATGTATGAAGTTAAACTCGGTGAGACAAATATATTTATATGTGCACCTGTACTCACATATTGAAAAAACAATGAAAATCAAGAATTTCCTGGTTTTTTCCCCGACATTTTTACAACACTACTCAACATTAAATTCCATTGAGTTATTCTTCTCTTTAATTATCCATCCCCCAGTCATTCCCACAGAACGTGATTTGCATCTGTTCTATCATTCGACTGGCCGAGTTGTATTTTTATGGTCCGATACCCATCGTGCGTCTGCGTCGAGCAGGTTCACTTTTCACAATTGCAGAATAGATCCTTGCCGTTCACCTATGCATACTTCATTCGACATTGTCATATTGCATAGTATGCCAACACATTGACATTTTTTTAAATTCTCTTAATTTCGTTTATTAACAGGAAAGTCGACATAGGCAGCTAACATTATCAAACAGTGATAAAAGAAATATAAAAAAAGTTGCAAAACCAAAAGGGTGCAAGTGACAATTGTATACAACATAGCCAGGATAAGATGCTTAACAGAAAATCCATACAGGAAGCATTCATATTATTATCTAGCAGTGATAAACAAATATAAAATATTTTAAAGTCAAATGGGCGCAAGTGGCATTTGTTTACAACTAAGCAGGGTGGGATTTTTGGAAGTGAAGAATTATTCTTCTCCTGTTATTATTAATATTACTAGTGGTAAGTCGTCACTCCTGCCTGTCTCTTCTACCAACCAGACGGATTCCGTCGCTCTGGAAGGCCGCTGATGACCATCCATAGGATGTATTCGGCGGAGTTACGGGACGCTGGGATGAAAGCGAGGAGACCAGCGGGGGACAGAGTAGCTTGGAGGAATCGTGTGATGGCCGTATGCTCCGAATAGGGAGCAGATATGGTTAAAAAAAAAAACTCCTCACTCTTGGAAACTTGATGAAACCAATGTGAAAATATAGTTATCTACAAAAAACATTGAAAATAAATATATTTATTTTTAAAACTTAGCCAAAATGCATGTATTAATAAAATGTGTGTTTCGTTCTTACAACAGTATGGCTCTCAAATACCCAAGTCGCAGTATTTGTCAACATTTTAGTCAACGCTGACTTTGTTTGATTTAAATTTAAAATCAATTGCTAACACGTTATAATCATTTATTTATTAATAAGAAACGGTGTCCTGGATAAATCTAAAAAAACCCATTTTGATTTGTATATGTAAACATTTAATATAAATAATATAGCTCAAAAGCATCCCTTGCAGTGTACATAATCAAATTTTTGTATAAACCAGTCTTATGTGCAATACATTCAGTTGAAGAGATAAATTTAAATAATCTAAACGCGGCTGTTGACTTCACTAATGATTTAGTCGCCAGTCCCTCGCAAAGCCTATCAAATTTCCTCTTATCGCACTTGGTTGAATCTGTCATTCGTGTTGCATTCATTTGCTGTTCAGAATTTAATGTGACATAATTTGTGAGTGTAAAAAAAATGCGTGAAACACAAAAACGTCGTTTACTTCCAATATTGCAAAGCGGACATATCTGTTTTCTCTTTGAAATGCCTCAGTCGATGTGTTATATATCTCTTATAAGTTAAATTATGCATAGTTCCGGCTGTGGAGTGATATCGATATAGCTAGCAACAATATATAATAATCCGCGTTGAATAAATTACAGTGAAACTCTGATCGTCTTTGAAGGGACCATAAAAAAAGAACGACAAATGTCGGAAAGCTTGAAATAATAAAAAAAAAGTACTTTTTTACAAACAATACCATGCCGATCTTTGAACCTATTGATCCATACGTTTGATGCAGAGAAATTTGTGATTCCTTTTTTTTTGCTATTTGCAAAGCTTTTTCTGCAACTGTGGATCCATCAATAGGTATGTTTTCAGCTCGCGCCTGCTGAAAAACTCTGACGTGTGAAAAATCTCCTCAAGTTCACTGAAAGTAGTGGAGAACGGTTAAGGCGGGATTATGGGTGTTTATCGGGACTATAAAAAATGAACGATCCATACGGGAAAACGGTTTATGCACAGCAGTAGATCGGGGTTCCGCTGTATATATATATATATAATATATTGCTTTTTTTGTAGCGTAAATTCTGCTAAATAAATTCCCCACACAATCGATAGACAGTAGACGTGAATCAAACACTATGATTGATTTCTCTAGTTCTGTCGATCGTCCATATGAAGTTGTACCACTGGATAGTAAAATTTGATTGATGACTCACATTTTAATTAGATTCTCTGCGAGTCATTTGATTTCACACTCTGCCTGTTATTAACAAACCAGTGTTAGAGTGGTGAAGTAAGTGATTTTTGCCGATTCTTATATTTTCATAGAGATAAATGAGTGACTCTTTTTCAGTAAAAAAAATTAGATCGTTTGGTTGTCAAATAGACAGTCAAAGTTATTTTATATTCTAAATATGGTTTATCGTCGATTAATATACATTGAACAATCAAAAGCCTTGGATACAGTTAATAATGATGTGTCTTTCTTTCTTTGCAGTTATCGGAGATGACCGCAGAATTGGCCGTGGAACAGTCGGCAGGGTCGCTGGCTTCCGAGCGTCTCGGAGCGGAGACGTCGGAGAGACTGAGACTCGAAAGAGACCTCCTGGCACTGAAGAATGTCAATACCACACTACAACAGGTATGGCGAATCAAAATTTCCTGCGATTTGTGAAATGAGAAAATATTATTATCTTAAATTGAAAATATTCAAAAACCAGACTCACTTATTGTGCGTTTGATATTACAGTTTTATTACAATCAATTACCTTTCCTCTTCCAGACCTCAGAACGCCTTGAGACAGAGCTGATGTACTCGAGAGCGGACACAAACGGCGGTCCAGGAGCGGGTGCTGGGGGCGCCGACGGAGGAGACTGCCTCTCAGACTCCGAAGAAAGCGGGGGATCCGGTGGAGGGTCCAGATACAAGAGACGGCTGCAGGCTGCACTCAGGGAATTGGATTCCGCCAGACGACAGCTTAGGCAGCAACACGAGGACGACTTGGAGCAGCTGGTCACGCTCAAGAAACAGCTAGAAAAGAAGGTAGGCTTGTACCAGATGTGTTTGTTTTTCTAAGATTGTAATAAAATACATTGATTATTACAAATTTAAACTATTTAAATGATTAAAAAAAGGTAACTTTGCTTAGCCCTTGATGTTTCCACTAAATGTAGACTTCAAAACCATGACTATCTTTTTGGTTAAAGCTAGTTCACGTAACTTCTTCATTATATCCTTGCTTTTTCAGAAAAACAGATTTGAGTTACTTATTTATGACCAATCCTTGTGAAAAATACCCACACATGAAATACATATTTTCCAAAGGTTTTAAAGCAGTTTTTTTTTATGACTTTATAATTTAAAAGTTTTGTCCTCTTTCCAGGTGGCGGACGCTTACGAGGAGGCAGAAGAGCAACGCCAAGTGGCGGCTCAATGGAAACGCAAAGCCCAGAAGGCTGCGAGCGACGCAAACGACCTGCGGCTGCTGGCCGACGAGCAGGGCGCCCGGGGGGCTCTCCTTGAAAAAAGGCAGCGCCGGTTCGACGCCGATCACCACCAACTCCAAGAGGAGGTCAGGAGGGAGAAGCAGGCGAGAGAGAGGGTTTCCAGGGAACACGATTTGCTGCTCGCTGAGAAATATGCCATTGAGCAGAGTTTATCTGTGAGTATTCATTATAAGTCAAATAATTTATTACCTGTATATGAGAAATGGAAACTATAGAAGCAGTAAAACCTCAATATATGAATAGATGAATTCGGAGAAGGGTGTCTGCTTATTCCGAATGTCTGTTATATAATAACATAGGTTTTCTGAGAGCGCTTTTTTGTCAGTTGAGAAAATAAAAGTCAAAGTGCATTCCTGTGCACGAAAAGAAAAGTTAGGTAAGTCAAGTTAAATATTCTAAAATAACTATAATACATACTTGCATGTAATATTGATAGGAAGAGTTGAATCAATGCGGCTGAATTGGTAAAATTCATGTCTAAACATCACACTTTTCATCAAATTTCATACAAATGCAAATCTTGTTTTGGCTCTCCTGAAAAGTTCAAATTTAGACTTAACGCCCTTTTCCTTATTTTTTATTTATTCATTTCACCTACTTGCCGGGTCCGTGGCTGAGTGGTCAACGTCGTTGGTTTCAGTTGCGGTACTCAATTTCATAACTTGATTTTTCAATCAATTTATGGATTTCTGTTTGAAGGCATCTATGTCAGTAATCAAAAATTCCCTCTGACCCGCCTTGTTTAGCTTACCACTACTTCAGTCCTAGTCCTAGCCCTGCCCTATTATCCCTGTTCTTTTCGAAGAATTTTAGTGGTCGAGCAACTGGGTAAAAAGCAGTTGCATAAAACATCTGTTGAAGTAAATTTCTTTGAGTCTTCTCCACACTGGGCAGACATGACCAGACCTATTTATTTATATATAATATACTTTAATCTTGTTTGTATCATTTCCAGGATACCAAAATGGAGTTGGAGATGAAGGAAGAGAAGCTGGCCGCAGCTCAGAGGGAGCTGGACGACCTCACCTTCGGAGGAAAGACTGAGGAAGAAGTTGGAGCCTTGAAGAGGATCAAACACGAGATGGAGAAGAAATGTCACGACCAGGAGGAAGAGCTCGACGAGATGGCAGGTCAAGTGCAGGTGAGACATTTCAACTCAACCAGCCTTCACAAGTTCTTTTGAATCTGTTGAATCATTAAGTGCTGCTGAACAGTGACCCTCCAACTATATTCACAGCAAACAAAATTTACAGAATAAAAGCTTAACTTAGCTTGTGATAAGCTCAAAATGTAACAGGCATGCTGATGATGATGATTATTCCACAGACAGTCAAAACACGCCAATTCAGTCCAAGTTATCTTTACTGCAGTTTGTTAGTTCAATACGCAGTTTAAGAATTTGCTACTACAAAAAAATGGTTGCAAATTACACTAAGCACAAATTAAACAGAATAAAACGGCAAGAGGCGCGTGGCAGGCAAACGGTTAACTTCACAGTCAGTGTGAGGGGGCGGACGGAATGACGATGCCAAGCCCTCAACGCTCACCGACCGAAAACGAATGACAGAGCAGGTCTTACACCCTATATAAGGTTTTTATTATTATTAATGAATTTAAATGAACGGCATTAAAAAATGAAGCTATGTTGTCATATCACTGCCCATCTTTCTTGCTAATTGCCTTGGTGAGATGTGATTCGAGGAGAGTTCCGGGCACAATTTGCGGCTGGGCCGTACTAAACACGATTGGGTCTTGTCAATTGGAATCGTAGTTTATTTTTTATTGCTCGGAGTATGCTGTTTCTTTTCTGTCTTTATTTATGACGGCAGAAGATAAAGTCCATATCCTAACTATGTCAAATATCATTATTTTGTATGGATATTTGTGATGTCTGTTCTCGTCAAGTGGTTCTCGAGTGACTTAATAGATATTTTAAAAAATAAAACACAATTCATTTGTACTACTTCCACATATTTATAATGATCAGGACTGGTTTCGCTCATCACGGGCATTATAAACTGATAAAAATACAAACATAACAGGCTTATTTATATAAAATTGAGTGTAAAAATGAAGGTATATAAAACTAATGGTTCATGAACTAAGACAAGAAAATACTGATTAGCAAACAAATTATACATTATGAATAATCTGATCATTATAAATATGTGGAAGTAGTACAAATGAATTGTGTTTTAGTTTTTAAAATTTAATGTCTTTCCACCAAGAATTGACAGTTAACACCTTAAAAGTTTTTAATTAATCTTATTATTTATTTATTTGGAATAATTTACTGACCAAGCATAATTATTGACTGAGCATTCATGGAATTCGTTACTGATCAAATAATAAGTTGCCATAAATAAATGCATAGCATAATAATTCAATTCAGGAGTTACGATATTAACAGGTTAAAAGTTAGAGTGATGATAATATTATAGTAATGCGAAGTGGACCGGACCGGACTTGCCTTCCCACTTCCGCGGCGGAATATCTTTTTTTAAATGTGAGGAATTAATTTTGGACGTGAGCGTGGGCGGTGAGGAAATAAAATAATAATCTCAGATGGACCCAATTAGGAGTGATGTGGTATTCGTTTTGGTCGTTTTGCTCATCGAGCTGGGCGTAAAATTCATAATAGAGAGGTCTGTTCAGCCAAAAAAACAAATCAAATGAAAAAAAAAATATACATATTTGTATCGTTGATTCTCAAAAGTTTTCAACGCCAGCGCTTTTTAATAATGTATATTGCGGTAACAGGACGATATATAGTTCTTGTTGAACACCTCATGTTGATCAATTTTAATGTATTAATTTTATATATATATATCTAAATTCTACATTAAAAACATTATAAATAACAAGTTTAAAAGGGAAAAAAATATACACATATTTGTATCATTGATTCTCAAAAGCTTTCAACGCCAACGCTTTTTGCCAATAGAGATAAAATAAAGAAATGTTTCTTTGTTTTACCATCTCCCCACGGCACACTTTGACTTGTATTGATTTTGACATGCCCATAGAACCAAAAGGATTAGATAAATTGATTGTAACATGTTCTTTTCAAAGCTAATTATGTTTACATATTTGCTCGTAATTTAAACTTGCTGATGATAATCGGTTTCCGCTTCAGCTCCTGGAGAGCCACAAGGTCCGTCTGGAGATGTCATTGGAACAGCAGCGAAAGGCGGCTCGACTGGAAGCTGCCCAGAGAGATGAAGAACTTGAAGAAGTCAGAGCACAAGCTGCGAAGAAATTTAAAGGTAATTAATACATATTTAGGAATATTATTCACCACGTACATTACCACGGATGATTATGATGACGATTTATATAATGTAGATGTTCACGCTCGGCAAGTGGCGACAAATTGATGATCCTTTTTCTATATTCTTCACTTGTTATGTTGTGTTTTCCAAATATCGCATTTGATAATTCTCACGCTTGCAGATGGTTTCCTTTTACAATCTCATATTTTTTCATTTTTGCACTTAATAATATCACATTTCGTAACAAGACGTAATGATTTAGCATAAAACAAAACTTTTTCTCGAATATCACATTTCGCAAATCCGCATCGTCATGTATCCCTACACATATTTTACTTTGAGAGTTTTAGACCCAAGTACTAAGAAGGTCAATACTAAATATAGATTTATTTTCAATTTAAAATTTTTCTCTAGTAAAAGAAAGGGCATAAGTGTTTGTGAAGTCTTTTCCCCTTGAGTTGATTTTATCAAAACATCTGACATGGTGGCATGGTTGCTTGATAATAGAGCTTTCTATTTAAACCAATATAATATATCTGTCACAAACTGATCTTGTGAGATCGAACACATTGTCTTTGCACAAATATGATTGTGAAACTCCTCTTCA
This sequence comes from Himalopsyche phryganea, assembly GCA_022494535.1. Classification (NCBI taxonomy): domain Eukaryota; kingdom Metazoa; phylum Arthropoda; class Insecta; order Trichoptera; family Rhyacophilidae; genus Himalopsyche; species Himalopsyche phryganea. The sequence continues at coordinate 3,969,218 of JAGVSL010000039.1, forward strand.
TATTCCAGGTCTGGAGTCCCAATTGGAGACAGAACACAGCGAGAGAACCTTGCTGCTGCGGGAACGTCACGAATTGGAACGCCGTCTCACATCGCTCGAAGAGAGTGCTAGGGCCGAAGCGGCAGAGCGCGACGCCAGGGAGCAAAGAGCCAAGAGAGACCTTCGAAGGGCGAGGGCTCTCGCCAGAGACGCCAGAGAAGTCCTCGAGACCAGGGAGAAGGATTCCGGAGCCAAGGCGCAGCTCAGGCAACTTCGAGACAAGTAATTTAATCATTGTATTATTTTTTCTGAGCCTTCAAACATAAGAACGAAATCAGTGACCTATTGCTAATATAAAATACGATTAAACAGAGCACTGTTTTCGTGTGTCGCTGGGAGTGGTTTGTGATCTGCGCGCTGTGCACGTCATCCGGTATTGAGTTAACGGAGGCGTATTTAAATTTTAAGCATTCGGAGGGCACTGCTGAAATCTAGGTGGACAATTGCATATTGCGATGATGCAATTCTTGTGAAACGGACGCATTCATTTTTTTGCATTTATCCAATTCTTCTGCAATAAAACCATTATCATATAAATCGGTACCTATTTCAAGAAATATTTATTTATGCTATACTGGCTTTCATTTTAATCGGTGCATTTGTTATGTCTAGGCTGGATGATGCTGAGACAACTCTCCGAGCGGCTGTGAAAGGTCGTCAAGTGGCGATGTCGGAGTGCGCGGAAGCGGTCGCTGCGGCTGAGGAGGCCGGCAGGGCGAGACGAGAGGCAGAGGCCCGTGCTGCCAACGCGCAGAGAGAAGGGGCGGCGGCCAAAGCTCAACTAGAAGAGGCGGAAGAAGAAGCTGCTGAGGTATTTTTTATTATTTGAAATGTCAACCATGTATTTTAAAAACAGTATTATTGGTTAAAACATCATTCTTAATCATTTGTCGACTCGTGTTCTCTGTGTCTTTTTATAAAATATTTCTGCACTATCAAATACAATTTTATTATTGTTAAGCATGAAGATCGATAGTTATTTCTTAAAACAGTATTCACTAGTATATTCGAAATTTTCTTCCAAGAAGCTGATACCCTTTCTGCCATTTTCTGACACCGTCAATTATAAAACGCATTCCGAAATTCGGAGACACCAAAAAACAGAAAAACTCATTTTTCTCTGGAAATTATTATTATTGTGGAAAAATGAATATTGTTGTTTTCATTTCTGTTGCAATGGTTTTTAGGAATATATTTCCTATGTTGAATGCGTGACGCGATTAAACAGTGGGTACGGATGATGAAGATTATGCAGTTCAGAGGAGATGTTCCCAGTTTGGTGAGTGGCGACAGAATTGACATCCGGCGGGCGATTACAGAATGAATGCGGTCCTTTCTTCTCTGTTCATATATACTGTCGTCGACTGTCTGTGTCCTACTTTCGTCATCAAGACTTGCCTTTTCAGAGTTTTCACCTATATCGCAGCGTATGCAGAATCCATGTCGTATATCGGTCACCGCTTGATTTCGCTGATCGCATTTCCAAGTGTGTTAAGAAATACAGCGTCTACATCTTGCTGACGAATAATGACAAGCATAATGTTTCGTAAATCTGTAGTGTCATGCATTACTACTGATTTAATCCATCAGTGGTGTCTCTGGTATTGCGAGAAAACATTGCAACACCGATTGTAAGGTTAACCAATAACAGTGCGTCATTTTGATGAGACAAAGAGTCATCCTAAAGCATGTATGTGCTCCAGGCAAGGTTCATTGCGAGGTTCTAATTAAAATTAAACCATAGTCCATCTAATATTTTTAAGGATACAGTTTTATAATATTCAAATGTTGCTTTTTTTTAATAGGTAATGAAGAAATACCGAGCCTGCGTACAATCTCTGGCCGATGAACAACGTGCGTGTCGGGAGGCTTCCGCACGGGCGTCTGCCGCCGAAGATGAAGCGCGACAGGCGAGGGAGAGGGCCGCGGAACTCGCGTCGAGGTTGGCAGCTGCCGACTTAACTCTCAATGCCGGACAGGCAGCGCAGCATGATAAGTGAGTCGCGATCAACTGTTCTATCTCAGTATTGCAGTATTTTAATATATTTGCGTTTAAAGTCAATTAATAATATTGTGTAAGGTTCGTCATGGGACAACTCTAAGTTGAATAGCTCTAACATTGAATAGTTGATTTTTAAATAATGTTTAATTACATAACGGTAAGTTGGATGATATTGTGTCTATCTCTTATAAGTTATTACACATATAAACCAAAATCTGTTTTAACATTATTCTGGCAACAGCGTGTCACCAAAAGGTGTTTTGGCCAATTGATATAACCCTCAAAAAATATGAAGATGAGTTAATGTTTTGATCTCATTTTAAAGACGACATAGCAGGTCCCGAATAAATGATGTAAATTGGAAAAATAAATTGACGACTTTTTGGAAAGGAAACATTTTAATTTGATTTTAGGTTTAAAAATTCTGACCTTACCACTTGATGTAAACCACTATTCTATCGACTCCCCCTACGTATAATCATATATCTGCAAATATTATAATTTACGGGAGTGCATTTCAAAGATTCATAATGTAATTCACCATATAATGTTTTCGATAAAAAAAGTTTTTACACTCCTGCACAATTTCAATTATGAGGGTTGGATCAATTGGCCAACACACCGTCGAACTATAAGCATGATTGCTAGTGACGCTCAAGGAGGCTCTAACACAAATAGAAAAGAAATTATGACAATACTACATATACAGTATTTATTAGAAAAAATATGTAAAAATCTTTTCTACTTATGTTTACAGGCTGGAGCTCAAGAGTAAAGAGTTGGAAGCCCGACTGGAATTGGAGCAGACTGCTCGAACCCGTCTGGAAGCTCAGGCAGCGAGGGCCAGAGAAGCAGCCACCACCGGGGCCGCAGCAGCACAAGCAGCCCACGCTAGAGAACTACAGGCTGCGGAGGAGTTGAGGAAGGCCATGAGGACTGTCAGGTTAGTCTAATTCTTCGAAATATCCTAATTTATCTTTCTAACATAATTATTATGGCATTTTGAGCACAAATAATGTGCCTTGAACCAGTCAAAACGGGGGATAGCAAGAGCGATTAGCTGTCCTATCTTCATTCTTCTAGTCTCTCCGAAAAAGAGAGTTTGAGCGAATAGCAAGCAATTTTCATAGAACAAATTCTGTTGAGATAAGTTCTACATTATAGGGAACATAGAACAACGGAAAACCCTTATGTTTTTTTAAAATACACATAAAAAGAATTCTTAGTAAAAATGGTAATAGATGATTTTCACATAATTATATTAGGCAAAATCATCTGGTATTAAAGGGTTAAGGGTATAAGGTTGATGTTGAATTGCTCTGCAGACTGTCATTATGAAAGAATGAGGCAGACACCGATACCTGTGAATTACAGATTCATGTTACTAAAAAAACCATTTTTGTTTAAAAATATGCACTCATTTATTGTAATAGTCTAATGTTTATGTATTTTAATTAGGGAACTCCGCGAAGAGCTCGCCATGTTGACAGCCAAGACGGAAGAAGGCAACAGGGCGCGCAGTGAAGCTGAGGCGAGGGCCGAAAGCGAACGTGCCGAAGCCGTGGCCGCCAGGCAGGAATTGAGAGACGCCCGAACGAGAATCGCTTTGCTGCAGCAAGCCATCGCCGATGAGCTTAGTCCCGATAATGAAAGCGACAGGTTTGTGCTGTTTTATAGCGCTTATTTATGATATTGATATATTTTTCAGGATTAATGGCAATAATTTACTATTGCGCTTAAAAAGCATGCCACTATGCACAGACTCACTGTATATCACCATAAATATCTAGATATATAAAAATGCATGTTTGTTTGTCTTCTATGCGTTCCTTTACCATTCATCCGATTTTGATGAAACTTTGGTTGTGCGCACTCCTGTGAAGGTTTCTGAGAAAAAAAAGTTTAAATATAAATGTGAAAAGTATAAATGAACTACTATATAAAAAAATCAATCTCTTTTCGTGCTGAAAAAAATAAATTTGCGCTTCGGGTCGGGTTCGGGTAACAAGTGTAATATTGAGACATGGGCTCGGGCTGTGCCGGGCCTGAAGATGATAGGCTCGGACTGGGTAATTTTATGAAATTTCGACCCGTGCAAACCTCTAATCCAAAAGCATTTCAATAAACAGAATTAAAACACAAACTCTTTCTTTCTTCGAGTGCCAATACAACGCATGCCGAGTACTCACTAGTATATAATTCCTGGTACACAATTTATGCACGGGTTCTTCTTCACCCTTTTTGCGGTATTGGGCGCATGTGAGATTTAGAATAATAGTGGCAGGCGCTCGCTGGTTTTCTAAAAAGCAAGCTTGGTTTTACATTTAATTTTATATATACGCCCGTAAGTGCATTTAAAAAAAATCCATACTGTTACATTTACAAAATAAAAAAAGATAAGATACAATAGAATAAAAAAAATATTTTCAAAATAAAAAAGCACAATTAGTCCAATCTCTGACATTGCGCCTCACTTACTAGTTTCTCAAAGTGGGAGTGAAAACCATCAAGGTTGGCATTGGTAAGTCGAGATCTGATATATCTCATAGAATATAGATTCGTTCAAATATGTAGAACCAAAACGAGATTTAATTTTGTAAGCTTTCTTCAAAAGAGGGTACTTTTTATGGTCGGATAATTTCCACAAGTTTTCATTCATATTCTGATTTTTAATATAATGTTTTTTTAAAATTCAAAATCTCTTGTCGAAGAATTGCTGGTATGGATTTAGCAATTTCAAATAACAATATTATTAAAAATTACTGTAATGATAAATATTTGGGTTTTTTTTCATTATTGCATACTTTCGTGTCGTTAATGACTGACAAATATCCATTGATTCATAACACCCCTCAGTAATCATTCGAAATAGAAGGAATTCATAAAAGGGCCAATAAATCTTCATAATTTCATTCATTTAATTGTTGCGTTTCAGTGATAACGAAAGCTACAGCTCGGACGAATCGATCGAAACCTTCCTCGCCAATCACAAAGTGAGCCCCGCCACCAACAACATTGCAGGCTCCAACACACCAAAGTATGTATTCTTACTAATTCGCCTTTTTGCCACTGCATTACCACTTTGTCGGTGTGCCTTGACTCTCAGATGGCGCAGGCAAAGAACGATAAAGCATTCTTATAATTATACGTTTCCACAAATTACAATAACTCCATTGTATAATGCATTGTAAAATTTATTTCACAGTATCATGATTTATTAAACTTTTAAACTACTCAAAAATAATAGTTTTTTTGACAATTAGTATAATTAGATAAAATATCAAAGTATTCAGTTCTACAAAATTTTATTTGTTAGTTGATAACTATTTCGGTTTCACGACTTCATCAGAAATATGCTTAAACTTATTTTAGCTAAGCTGTATACACTGCTTTTGAAGAGATAGACAATATTATGTCATCTCACTTATTGCAGCATCATAATGGAGTTCATCATCATTTACTCACTTCATCTTTACTACTTTTTAAGAACTGAATACTTGTATATACTGATATTTTATCCTCTTATAATGGAGTTCTACCAAGTAAATGCCAATTCAATCAAGCTGTATTTTGTTTGAATACAATTAAATGGAAATTATTGTCATACTCAAATTATTCATTTTCATACGTTACCTAGCAGCTTTTACTTCCAATTTCAGTCTAGAGGTTTTTTGATTTCATCTGTGGGCGTTTGGTTCACAAACACAACACTCAAAGTGGTAAACTTAAGTTATTTGTTATTCTAACGAATCCCTTATTGTTTTTAGATCCGGCGAAGGTCGACAGAGCAGGTCCAGCGTCAGCTCTAGCAAGCATCTGAGCCCGACCAAGGAGTCGCTGACGTGAAAACTATGAGAGTTAAAAACTGAAAACCGAGCTATCAATCACAACGTAGACAATCACTCGAATCTACCCTCAACTGTTTTTTCAATGGCGACATTGAAAAAAATATGTTATTATTTATTTGAACGAATCGAAATGTTATCGTTACAATGCTGTAGTCTTATTTATGGAGGGAAACTAACGCAGGCTTTAATTAAGTGATTTTAGTTACTCAGGAGAGCATAGAGGCATATAATCTAACAAAGGATGAAATAATTTTTCATTCAGTTCTAGCGGTCTTAAAACAATAACAAATACAGCTATAAATTTAATTGATTCAGGCTATAGCCTGTAGATCAACTTTGTCGACTACAATCTGAAGTTTACGGGTACGCGAAAAATGAGCAATTAGCTAACCACTGGTCCTGTCCTAGCCCTATCTCTCCATCATTGCTCTCTCTGAAAAAGAGTGGTTGAGTGACTGAATATCAAGTATTTCTCGTAGAACAACTTTTGTCCTTATGCTCCTTTTCGGGAGCAGCAATGCATATAAATAAATCAATAATTAAATTTGGATTATTGAGATTTTGTACACTTCCATGTATTTTGTCACTAACGACCCGGGTTTCGCCTTTCGGCATCTTCAGGTTGAAGAAAAGAGCTATGAGTCCCAGAGATTTATCATTGAGTGATTTCTTACTAAACTAAAGCCATCATAGAAATGGTTAATAGTGACATTCTGCTGCTTTAGTCAACTGTCCGTAAGATAAAGTATCAGTTTGGAATTTTTTAGTTCTCGTGACGTCGAACTTTGTACTATGCTGTTTCGCCAGTTGCTCACTATGTACTATTCCCGAAAGTTTGTGTTAGTTTTGTCTTCGTAACGCCTTCCGCTCAAGCCTGATGCATCATTTTTAGGATGTCATTTATGATTTGAAAACGGCTGTGGACGAATCGTTTTTATGTATTCGGTCAGTATTTTTGCGAAATTAAGGTCAGTGTTGTCATTATTCAAATACGTGATATCGTACAAAACAGATTGCCTTTCCATTTAATTGTATGCATTCTAATTTATTAATTAGTCATGAATATTATCTATTATTGCACAGTGAATACTCTGCAGTTTCCGGCATTCACTTGAGTTCACATAATTTTGAAGTTAAAAGATTTTAGTAATGTTTCCAAATATTTGACAGTGACAAACAGCATATACTAAGCTATGATTGCAGTCAGGTTACTAGAATTTGTTAAACCAAACAACGCAAACATTACAATTTTGTTTCAAAAAATTACCAAAGATGAAATCGTAGTTTGTTTCATATCTTAGAACACGCCGTTTTACTTCTGCTGTCTTCTTACTGATGACAGCAGATTGTAGTGCATATTCAACATCATTTTATGTTCAAATTAACTGAAAGAACTTCTCCTTTGCCATAAACAAAAAGACAGCTAGCGGATGTCAAAATTCAACTACCTCATCGATTGCCTTTCAAAAAATAATTCAATTTACGAAAATATGCATTTAATAGTGGTCGGCAAACTTTTTACATAGTCTGGCACTACAAATGGCTCGTTTATGGCGAAGGACACTATTTATAAACATTGCTGGATGATGTAAAATCAAAAACGAACATATTTGATCGAAACACATTCCAATCATTTTGATGAAATCAAAAAAAGTTGTCATAATTAGTGTTGCACATCAGAAGCGTATTTGTCATGGTATTGACTGCCTTGAGTCATGAGTGACCAATGCAATATCTCGGTATAAAGCTATTAACAATGACAACTTGTCGCTATGCTGTAGTATTTGTTGACATCAAAGTATTAAAAAGTGTATGTCAGCAGGGCCATCATAGTTATGGTATAGAACTTAACTTTAGTCGTTAGCTTTCTTTTCTGTCAGATGGTCACACAGTCGCATATCGTCGCCTTGGGTAAACATGGTTCCGTCTGCTGTTTTTTTCACAAGATCACTTTTTAATGCAGTTTCATTTGCATTCAAAATACGGTTCAATCTGCATTTAAAAAAACCTTACAATTGTCCGTAAATCCATCAAAATTCAAATTAAAAAATCTTCTGTCTGAAAAACATCTGTATACACAATTAGAAATAAGGAAATAAGTCTCTTAAGCGGTTGTCTCATTCATTCGCGTATGTGGATGCATTCATTCAGAAAGTTACATTTTCTGAAATCTTAAATTGCTTCTTCTGAACAGTTTTAGTTTTTGCAGATAGAACCTTGTTTACCCAAGGTGACGATGTGTCAGCAGTTGGCAAAGAATAATTGTGGTTCTTTTAATATAATCATGCATACTGTTTGTTCATTAAAATGCATCATACTATACAGCAGAAAAGTACCCAAAACTAAATAGTATCGCCAAAAAAATACTGACCGAGTGTGTAAAAGTCTGTTTTTAAGTATTGAATACGCCTTCAGATGTCTACCTCACGAAGTGACTTAGCAATTCTGTAAAAATGTTACTTGTATGTGGCTCAAAGAAGAGAGATTAGCGACGCATACGAGTAATGACTGTTTTGATGTTGTCGTATGTTTTTACTAGTGATTATTGTTACAATGTAGACATTAATAATATTATATTACTCTTTTCGAATTGGCGGGGATGATGATAAAACGACGAGGCCATTACGGAAATTATTAGCAAGTTGTCTGTGGTCGTCGAGTTTGTCGTTTGACTCTAAAGCAAGCAATGTAAATTTTGTCACACAGTTTTGGTATTTTCAATACACTGTCAGGTTTTAAATACTGACTGTTTATTGAGAATAATAAACGAATAAATTGATGTTTAATTTTGAATAAAACTTGACAATGATATTCCAATTATAAACGGTTTTGAATTGTTTTCTATCACTTAGAAAGAAAATTAAAATATCACCCTACAAATAAATTGTCTACTTTGCTTGTTATAGTGGCTTACGACAAAATTATATTAATATGTAAAGTGACTCCCTTAGGGAGATAGATTTATTACCATTCATGTATACAACATTTATTATGAATTTAATTACACATATCTTGTAAGTTAGCTGTTTTTGTATTTATAGTAACAAAATTTTCAATCAATGTCGCCATTTTGATTATCTCAAAACAGAATCATATTCCAAATTCAAATTCTATTCTAATTAAAGAAAAATGATAATAATTATTAACATCATGCTTTTTTTTGTCTATTTTTAACCATAGATATTTAAGACATGTTTGTTTAATTTTTAATTACAATAGACAATTAAATTGTTTTCTATTCGTTTGAATTGGCTTTGATTGATTATAATTGATTTAAAAAAAAATCTGGTAAGTGAGAGACAAGTTGGTGACATTTGATTACTCTATAATCTTAATAAAATTTTGATGTCTATTATATACTTAGAGGTGTAAAAAAATGATTTTGTATTCTTATCAAATGTAAAATTATACAAATTATTTAGTGCCGTAATTTTAACGCGGCCGGGTAAGCATGTGCGGAGTATTTGTAAATTCAGTTGTGCGGCGCATTTAATCGATGATAGTCTCTCGTGCTCGTTAGGAAACGTTTTATACAATTTTAACTCAACGGCCTACCACTTAATTAAATGAAGAAGAAGACTAGTTAAATGAACTGTCATTATAGTTTCGAATGAAAATCAACAGAGCGACAAGATATGGAATTACGATTATTTGAAATTTTAAAAATAAACAGCTTCCAATTTTTTTTTTATTTGCATTCTTTACATTATTAACTTAATTCCGGTTTTAAATATTTTTTATTATGAGGAGTTAGTTAGGTTGTGTTTTTTTTAATTGCTGATTCTTCATAAATATGCTAATTCTACTTTTTGAAATTAATCTGAGTTGTTTCGCATAATCGATTTTCTGATATTATCTGTGAATTATTCGATAGATATTTTTGAATTTCTAAATGAAAAAGGTATAGCATGTAACACATTTTAAAAACTTCCAATTACTCAAAACTAGTATTTTTCAGTTAGTGTCTTTTTCCAGAACGACGATATCGTCAACGTTCTGGCAAAAAACTTTATTTCGAAAGTAAAATTTTTGTGTTAATACCTACAAGTAAATATGTAAAGATGTTTTGATCAGTTGTATTAAATAACCATGCACCATTTGTTTGGAGTTGTACATCTAACGAGCCTTTAGTTTATATCATATCAATTGTTCACAAGATAAATAGAGAAAAGTTATTTTTGGAAGATCAGTAAATTAAATTTGATTTAGCCACCTCTCATTTTTACCGTGGAATATATTCACATCAAAAAGTAATGAAATATCATTTAATCAATAGTGTAAATAGATAATAATATATTAAATATTTAATTATACCGTATCAAACATTGATTTTATTATTTTGTTGTGTATATGTTGTTTATTTTCATATTTTATATTACTTCAATGAAGACACTTTAGTGAAGTGTGTTTCTTAACTTAATTTTTCTTTCCGTTGGAGATTTTGTTACCTCACTGACAAACAGATCACTCTGTCCAAATTTGTAACTGCTGCCAAAAATTACTCCTTCAAGTTTGTGCATCCATAACAGGTTAATAATATTAAGCAATTTAAATGCAATATTAATAAAAATGTTTTTATTTATACATAACCTTGTTTTATTTCTTTTTAACCCTTCAGAGATGGACACATTTAACGCCCCCTATAATATATGTAGTGGTTGTTTATGACACATTTCATTTTCACCTCCCAAGAACGAATGATTCATCAATATACAAGCCATTACTGTACGGCCCGTCAGTGTGCATTTTCGCAAACGAGTAGTCCATTGCTTTTACTTTTAAGTCACGAAATCGACACAAGACAATGTATGTCTGTTGTTGTATATAAGTTGCTCATATTTTTTTCGTTAATTGTGATGAATTCTGTTAAAGCATATTGTAACAATATGAAATAGTGGGTAGTCAAATAATATATTGAATGTTAACATAAATGTTAAAAGGCTGTTTACTTACTTTGAAAGAGTATAATTATAAAGCCTAGTCATCAATTCTAAATATTTTTTGCGATAAATTACAATTCTAATAAATCTACCCTGCCACACTCCGAATTTCATGCCATTCACTAGATATATTATGACGTCCGATTTAATTATTTCTAATCTTGCACATATCGTAATCATTTTGGCAGAAGTACGTAAGTAAAAAAAAATTGACAGAAACTATGTAAGTGCACAATAAGATTATTGGATATTAATTCTTTTTCTGGAATATCCGAGTAGGTGCATTAATTATACCATATTGAAATAACACCGCAATTTATTCTAACGAATTTAAGTATAATAATGCAATTTCTATGCAATAAATTGTCCTTATCTATTGACCCCCAATTTGATCAGTGTTAGGTTGGCGTAAATCCATCTTTATTTTGATGTTACTATTGTCTATGTAACATAAAATATCAAGACTATAGATATCATACGAGTTTAAATTTTCATTTGCTCTTTACTCAGAACCATAGAGAACTATACTTTTCTCAGAACTGTCAATGTTACTCACCAACTTCTGTCGATATGATGGTTTTCGATGAATTGTGAATTATTTAATGATAATGCTTAATAATCACAGAATAAATTAACCAAAAATCTTTTCAAATGTTATATTTGACGAAAGACAAAGTTGAGAGTCGATCTAATACAACTGTCATACAATTTGTTGGTAGAGACTGGGACTTCTAAGACTACTCATAAATTGTGAAATTTCCTAAATCACTGCTTGTAGCTTAATGTTGTTTTGACACTCACCACTTTTTTTACTCCCGAGGACGAATGATTCATCAATATAAGTTTGGGGATTTTGGATCACAGGGGCCAATCTACATAAACCATAGTTTTGAGATAAACGCAAATAAAAATTTTGATGCTACGAAACTTCGAAAATAAAGCACATTTTTTTAACGTTTTCAGTGCGTCTGATATGGCTTCCGTGTCCATACTGCTCATGCCACGTCATCTGAATAAGACACGTCACACGTGTTTTGGAGAAGAGAAGAAATAAACTAGTCTAGGAAGATTAAATTATCAATAATTCTTAAGTTATAGCGATTCAAAAATTCGCAAAACATTGCGAATTTTCAGGTATTCTGCATTACAGTGGTTCCCAAATTTATTATCCCCATGAACCCCTTCTTAAGGCAAAAACCTAACAACGAACCCCCAAGTAAAATATCTTCACATAACTGCAGAACAGAAAATTATAAATTTTATTTTGATGTTGTGAATGGTAAATGCTGATGTAAAAATAAAATATAAAAAGAACATTTTGATATTTAAAGTATGATCCGGTTCAAAGCTGCTAGAGGTCTGTACGGGCCGAAATTGAGTAAAATTATCCGGTCCGAGACCGTCATCTTCAGGCACAGCCCAGTCCGAGTCTCAATATCACACTTATTACCTGAAGCCCAGATTTATTTGTGTCAGGCCGAAAAAATCCTGAATTTTTTTCAATATAGAAATTCATCTATACCAGTGGTTCCCAAAGTGGTTCTGACGGTCCCTAAGGGGTTTTTGTGATCGCTGAGGGGGTCTGTGGCAAATTAAAAATAATTTAGGGGTGTGTGGACAACATCAGGAGTTCTGCGAAACATTTTCATTTTTATGAAATAAATAGCAACCAATTAATTGACAGTGATTTGTTCCATGTAGGACCCTTTTGCAAGTAGATCCACAAACTCAGATGAATATATACTAATACTGGAGCAATTTATTGAATTATTCACAAATGAGGAGCGGAATCCAATGTTTGATCAAGGATACCACAAATTCCGGTTACAAAAACAGATACCAATTTTATATCCTGCATTATGGGTCACTGTACAGAGGCTGGTGATTTCTTTCACATCATCACATCATATATTAAATATCAAAATGTTTTATTTATATTTTATTTTTACATCACCATTTATCATTCATGACATTAAAATTAATTTTTCTATTGTGCAGTTATTTTACTAGGGGGTTCATGATCAGGTTTTTGCTTTAAGGGGTCCATGAGCATAAGTTTGGAAACCACTAATTTGCCCATTTCAAATAATATATTTTATTGTTTTCACATTTCCAAATGAACACATGTGAAGTACATAATTTAAGTTATGAATAGTATTGCTTTATGGCTGACTCATGACCCGAGCATAATCCGAAATATTTTTTTGAAAATGAAATTCCTTACCCAGTAAAGGTCCGAGGGCCAAACCCGGGCCCGAGCAGACCTCTAATAACTGCACTAAATCTACATTCTACTAAATAAGAAGACGGGAGAGCAATCAACAGCCTCGGTAGTGACCCATAATGCAGAATATAAAATTAATCTGTTTTTGTAACCAGATTATTTAAAAACAATTTTTTTTTGATTTCTCCAATAGAAAAATAAGATATGGCTTCTCACAATGGCCCACTATTTTTTTCATTATAGGATCTAGGACATTTAGTGCAGTCCTTAGTCTTCAAGCGTCTCCCTTCAACGTTTTTGCCTCTCATGGAAATGCTCCGCTTGTTTTTCTTCCACTTTTTTGGATCTGCTATCTTGCGCCGATTTCTTGAGTTGGAATCTGCTGCAACAGGTGGACGATTTGTTAATGAACTGCTACAGTGGAACCCTGATCTATCATTCTCGCATGAATCGTTAATTTTTTATAGTCCCGCCAAACACCCATAAGAACAATGTTAAATAATCCCGCATTAAACATTCCCCGATCTATCGATTGCCTTGATTTATTATAATATTATCCCGATTGACCGTTTTTGTTGAAGATTTCTAATTTTGTTCATAAGCACATTCTACCCCATCCAACTGGTATGTAAAAAAAAAGAGACTGCAAGCGTACAAGCTTAATGGTCATAATGTTTGGTATTATGACTGCACCTGCGTTGACATAGCAAAACAACTGGAAGTAACATCATCAACTTTGAACACGATTGTTTCTAGGAAGAGTGACATTCACAAAACAATCGAAAAATGCAGCAAGTTAGCGAGTAAAAGAGAGTTCGCTAAAGAGTCTACTTTAAGTGAGCTTAATGAGATTCTTCACACATGCTACTAGCAGGTGCGAGCTGAAAACATACATATTGATGTATCCATAGTTAGAGAAAAAGCTTTGCAAATAGCAAAACAATGGGATCACAAATTTCTCTGCATCGAACGGATGGATCAATAAGTTCAAAGATCGGCATAGTCTTGTTTATTGGCAAGGACAAGGCCTAAAAATGATATTTTTCTCAGAAAACCGCACAAAATGATGTGTTTTAGGGTATAATAATATTTTATGTACATAAACATATGGAAAATATTCGTGGATCACGAAAGGAAACGTTGGAATATAGGTTTAACGATGACATTTCGCATACTCATCCACAGGCTTCTTTTTTTTTTGTTTCAAATGAATAAGGGAATAACGAAGAATCCTACAATTTCAATTATCTCCACTTTAGGCACCGTGTTTTACTCAACACGCTATAAGCGTACCGGTGGGTTTATAGCGTGTGGGGCCCGAGTATAACACGGTGCGTAAAGTAAAGATAATTGAAATTGTAGGATTGTCCGATATTCCCTTATTCTTTTGGAAAAAAAAATATTTTTGTATGTCAGGTTGGTTTTTCCGTTCAATATGAAAATCGCCTTGATTCTGACGTTTGTGGACGAATATGCGACATGTTATCGTTAAACCTGTATTCCAACGTTTCCTTACGTGATTCATGAATATTTTCCATATATCTAGGTACATAAAAGATTATTCTAGCCTAAAACATTTCATTTTGTGTGGTTTTTGGAGAAAAATATCATTTTTAGGCCTTGTCCCTGCTAATAGACATTTACCCCTGCATTTATCGTTAATATTGTAGGGTCCCTTGAAGCTCGTAGAATCGGGGTTTCACTGTAAATGCTAAATAGTCTGGCACATACATAATATATATAATGGATCATTAACCATTCCCAACCTTAAAATAACTTCATCTCACGAAGTTTCCGATATTAAATATTCGGGGTTGACATCTGAATCAGGCGGTGAAAAATCACCATCAAAGTTAACTGATTCCGTTGTGTGAAATATCTGCAAAAAAATAAATCATGTTTATCAATCAAATACCTAAAATGATTCGTAGATTCTGACTCCCTTGGTATCTATAATCCATTAATTGGTAAATTATTTCTACATTCTTCTGTAATACTAACATCTTGAAGACCTAGAAGAAAGAAAATGGAATTTATTATACTTCAGGCAAATCAAAAAGAATCGCACATGCGGAACTCTAACCTCAAAATTATTGTATTAATATAAGTAATTCATATTTCAAATATAGGTAGTAAAGGACCGATTATCTCTGAATCACTCACTTGATTATCTTTCATCATTCTTTTTTACTATTTCCACAAGCTTCCGACGTTTTGAATACATTTTATCGATAAATTCAATTGAGTTTGTCAGCAGTCTTTCGATACTGGACAAAAGCCATAGAGAATATATGATAAACAATAACTAATATTTAACAGAAGCAAATAGTACATGAAGCGCAAGCGGTCGAGCTACTGAAAAACCATAGATGTAGCTGGTTGAGTAGGTAAGTAGGTAACGAAGATTTTTCAGTGCCTTCAAAAAATTGGGTGATATTATTCATATTTTTTAAGAGTTTAGACGTGCATATTGATGGGCGGTTTATCGTTTTTTCCAGTTTTTAATTGAAAATCGTAAGATTTCCAAAAATAGTCAGGGTCAGCACAACATAATATAATATGTTTTTTGATAAAACTGTTTTTTTATGAAATTAATTCTATGTTCAAGATAAATCAACTAGATTATTTGAGTGCCTTAGTATCAAAGTTAGAAAAACGCCACATCCCACGAATGTCATGTTTTTATTGTTTGTGGTAGTGCAAGATCTTTTCAAAAAACTCATTAAAAATATTAGAATCCAACGGTTTCATATAGATTTTTGAGTATAAAGTTCATAAATAGTTTCAACAGCGGACACTAAACATTCATTTTTGCGAAATTAGTGGACATGTTTCCAATGATTTCGATCCACACATTGACCAATCACAGAGCTAGAATTTACTTTAAAGTGTCATGGCTGCCGGGCTTGATGAAGTGTGGAATATGTATGTCATATGTATGATATGAAAAGTCACCTCCGCAGTACATTTACATAGATGGCTTATGTCCGACTTTGATACCAATGCACTCATTTATATCTAAGAACGATATTATAATGCTAGGGTTGCCACAACATATTTTTTAAATACATATTTTTTTCTAAAATTGTCACATTTCTACACAAATAAACAAGTTTTTTTTACATCAAATTTAACTATAAAGTTATGGTTGCCATAAAATAGTTTTTTAAATAAATAAATATTTAAAATTTATCACAAAATCGATTTATATCGCGGTAAGTCACGAAATAAACTTACAAAGGCATTTAGTAAGGATTGAAAAATAATTAGATGACTTCTTGGAATAAATGTAAAAAAATATGAACTTTGATCATTTCGTATACCCAATGCATAGATAAACAATGAAATTAGAATGAATTAGGCATGGGAAACGAGTTCATTTGATCAATTGGCCACGGCGATTCGTTTGGAAAGATCCGTTCATTCGATTCGCCTTATCAGGTCAATGTGCCAGGTAATGTGTATGAATGTGAAAGCATATTTATCATAGAATATAATAATTTAAATCATCCAAATCAATAATACTTTATTTTTGAACACTTAATTTATTCTTATGTCAAGCTTTATGTTTCTGATCATTTTTTGAGGTATCGTGGACAAGAATATTTTTTGTTCTTCTCTTTTAATGCCAAGATGGAAGAGCTTCATCAAAGTTCAAAGCTATTGCTTCGGATGTAGATATATTCCGTGTGGACGTGAGTGAGTTCAGACTAGGAATTCTAACTATTCGGTATTATCAACTATTTGAATATCGAAGAGTAAAATTGAAACCATCCATATTTGAATATTCGATTAGTTTCTGAAGTATGAAAATAGTATTAAAAATTCGATTTGAATAATTAATAACAATATATAGATATATGATATCGAATATTCGAGTTGGAATCCCTAGTTCAGACGAATACTTTTTTTTAATATAATATTAAAATAGATTTTGTCTGAACTCATTCAGTTAAGAGGATATAGTAGGTTTTTCTATCATTTCTATCATATATTAAATATCAGTCAGAAACAGTGCAAAAAAACGAACTTGTTGGTACATTTCACAAATCTTCATAGAATCGTTATATTCAATAAATTGCAAATTCCCTTCCCATCACTTTCTTAAAAATGCTTCGTTCTACGATTTTGTCTCACACATCAAATCTCGATAACCTATAATAAACCCTAATCTAGTCACGGCGTAAAGCAAATAAAAGCATTTCTGAAAAACAGGTGTCAACTCTTGTTTGCTAGAAAGACCTGAAAACTTTACTATTTTCATTTAAATATAAGTGCAATAGTGTAAACAAATACTTTGAGAGTGCAATTATTAAAAGAAAAAAAAATATTTCGACGATTCATATTTTTTAGGCGACGCAAAATGATTTTCGCAAAATGACAGAAAAACCTTCTATAGGCCCTTAACTTGCTTGCCAATTTCCATTGCTTACTGTATTTTTTTTTTCACTACATTTTATTTGTTTTATACATTACAACAGCAATAAACTCATAATTTGTAATTAATGCAATGTATATATATATATATATATACAAAATAAATAAATAACCTCAAACACCGTACAGTTAAAAATTAAATAAAACACAGATTATAGTACAACTTTTTAATATTAGAATCAATTGTACTCCCCGAATAAGTGTTTTCAAAAAGTATAATGTGTAATTTTAAAAGATAAATAATAAATCATTTTCCTATTGTTTCGAAAAATCGGTTGACCACCATCATAACGAGAGCCCTAATATTAATTTGATGAATACACACAGATAGAACCTTAAAACATGTGTATAGCAGCTATAAATGAAGCGTCTCAAAAAAGGTCCCCCGAGTATCATATTGCTCTGAGATTCTCTGACCACTAGCGTAGAAAGGGTGGGGTGCCATATTTCGAAATGAATAGAAAATTTTGGAAGTAATTTTATAACTAACCAAACCTGTCATGACTCTGATAGGACCCTGACTAGTGCGGGACAGAAAATCAGGAGGGTTGACTGCTTCAGGTACCTCGGTGTACACATCCCAGAAGACGGTAACACAAAGAAACAGGTCGCTATTCAATTAGGAATAGCTGGGGCCACTTATCTCGATGCAGAACGTCTGGGACATGCAGCCGTACACAGCCATTTGTGCAACGCTGGCATTCTACCTGTGCTGCTTTACGGTAACGAATCACGGCACCTGACAAAGACTCATAACAACCGTACACTGAGTTTCGAGAATAGATGATTGCGTCGGATACTGGGGGTGAGGTGGTTAGACTTCGTGAGGAGCTCGGTGATTAGGGAACGAACCAGGCAGCGCCCTGTTACATCAGCGGTAATGGAGAGACCTTGGAACTGGCTGGGTCACGTGCTGCGGATGCCTCCCGAAAGCCACAACCCTGCTTGTTTTTCCTTCTGACCGGTGAGATTCCAGCGTCTTGGAAGACACTATCCACAGGATGTAGTCGATGGAGCTGAGGGACTCTGACATGTCATGGGAGGAAGCAAAGCGATTGACGGGTGACAGAGAATCATGGAGGTGCAGCGTGGTGGCCATATGCTCCACATAGTGAACGAATATGGTCGAAAAAAGAGAAATTTAGAATCATCATAATTTGAGGGAAAATTAGGGGGCGGCAAAATAAACCTAAATATGCCATTGTTCCAGACTATAAGCATATCTTATTTAAACTATTTGAAAGAAAATAATCATGACCTGTTAAAACCCAGCTAAATCTTATTTATAAACATGTTAGTTAATACGGCCATTGGTTTTGATGCATCTATGAAAAAATCGTGTTGAAAAATGACTTCATCCATAGACAAATTTGGCAAAATGCTTCTTAACTCTTCAAAATAGGCGATGGGTGCCCAACCGTCACCGTCAGCATAGATGATTCTTAATTTGGATATATTTTTCTTGATGTTTACTACATCAAGGGCGTTGACATGATCCATTTCATCGTACGCTATTTTAAGAAAATTACTAACAACAGAATGTCGTGAATATTTCAAAGCAACACGTATAAAAGAATTCGGTTTACTTTTAAAATAAAAGTAAATCATTATAATTAATTGCTTTATTAAAGTAGGAATGAAATGAAACAGATAGACGAAGAATAGTATTACTGGAGTCATCTTTCTGGCAACTTGGTTAATCCAGAAAGCATTTGGAGTTTCTGCCATTTTTTGAATAGTCGGAAATAACAAATTCTCCGTTACAATTCTTCGCTCAAGTTTATGGTCTTTCAAAATTTCCAGCGCAATCCATGCGCCTGTAGAATGACCCACTAAATGTATCTTCGTTTTTTCATTTGTGAATTTTTTGATGAATGATATCTTGTGTTCCAGTTGATCATTCAAATTATATAAAGTGATATTTTTTTTCTCTTGTTCATCGGATTCTATTGTTTTGTTCTCCTCGTGACCTGCATGACCTGGAGACATAAAAAAAGATTATTTTAATTGAGTATGCATTTTAATTTTAAGGTACATTTACTTTTTAACCACTAGACCGCTATAAGCACATCGGAGTGCGGTCTTCATATGGGCACCATACGCTATAAGCCCACCGGTGGGTGCAATGTTTTTTTACCATGAATTAACTTTATTTATAACTTTTAAATACCTAGCATTGGTGCGTCATCTACCGACAGCTAGTTATATGTACATAAAATATCCAGTTTCCCAGATTTAATAGAAGAAATTCAAAGAAAATCATACAGATGACAACAGGGTTGTCAAAACCATAGACATGTCGAGATCCAATACGAGAAATAAATCATTTAGCCTATCAGGGATTGCCATTGTGAGATTATTGAAACAAATTGAATCACTCGAAAAATCTTATCTTGTCAGAGTTGTCTAAACATTTGTTATGTCAAAATTCAATATAAGAAATAATGAATCCAATTTAGGTGACTATATACGGTTGACGATTGGCGATTGATAAATGATTTAAATATTATGATTAAAAGAAAATAGGACTAAATAAGAATTAATCTAAAGTTTTAAAAAACCACAAATAGGCAAGTATGCTTGTTTATTTTTTTTTAGTAGACCAATCAAAGTTATTAAATTTTTGACAAAAATAGTGAACAAAAAAAAAACTTGTCATATTCACGTAAATTTAATACTTACATTGTTTTTCATTTTTCCCAATACGTCTTTTCTTAAATCCAAAGATCACTAAACAAGAAATGAAGAGAGAGAGTATGTGTATTGTAAAGCTGTAAAACTTGTTTAAAGTCATTTATTTCTTTAAAAAAAAGAAATAAGTGTCGCGCTAAAAATGTCCCTGACATCGCACCGAAACAGATTTCATATTTTACGTATAGTTTAATACAGTACACCGCAACCAGTGTGCCGTGAGTAAATGCTCGGTGTGTCGCGGTGCATTGTTTCTTTACAAAAATTATAATAATTAGTCTCTTATATCCGACACTGTGTATACGCGTGTAATTATTTTATCTTGTTTTTATAAAATGAAAAGCATAACCTAATGAAATCTCTTGTGTATAATATCATTTGTACATATGTATTTACTTTTGGTGTGCCGCGTAAATCCGCTTAAAATGTTGGTGTGCAATGACGGAGAAAGGGTTGCGGAGTAGTCGGCTTTACAAACGATTGGAGTGAAAATTTTATATATGTTTTTTTCCATGTTCGCTCCCAATGTGGAGCATATGGTCTCCTAATGGAGGTATCTTAACAGAATTTTTCTACGAGAACTGCTTGTTACTCAGTTGCTCAACCTATCTTTTTTCGAAGAGAGTAGGGATAGAAGGATAGGGCTATGACTGGACAAATCGCTCTCGCTACGCCCCGTGAGGATGGGATGGATGAGGATGAGGACTCAGACTACGAACAGTAATCCATAAATCGATTGAATGATCAATCTATGAAAGCCGACCGCACCAGGAATTGAACCCGAGACATCCGTAAGCATAGCCAGCGACGCTACCAACTATGCCACGGACGCCGACAAGTTTGTTTTTACTTGAAATCAAATTCGAATATATTCGTTACAAGGTTTTAGCAGTATGTATTGGAATAAAATTATTAATTTTCAAACAAGTTTTCACCATTATTTGATTGAAAACGAGTTGGAAACTGGTTTGACGTTTAAGGCAGAAGAACATAAACATGAAATTAGTTCTATTTCATTTTCTGAACGTGTTTCCTGTTAATACTTAAATATCATATTTCTGAGATCTAAAAATCTAAAGTATTGTATTTAATCTGTTATGCTATTATTCACATGTCGTCAATAATCGACTTGTTTTCCAAGCCTAGTAGGAACGTATGTGATGTTTTGTGAAGAGTAATTTCTTAACCCTATCTATGGCCTATTCTACCATCCTTACTCTCCACAAAATGACTGAATAAAAACAACTTCTTTTGAGATTCTTCATTAGACCTTGTCCACTCCTAATGTGGAGTATATGTCATATACTCTACAGCAGGGGTGGCCAAACTTTTGACCACTACGATCGACTATTTTTTAAATTATAGGCGGCGGTCTACCAACATCGTATGTGTTAGGTGATCATAAGAAAAATAGTAATTTAAAGCCAAAAATATGTTTAAATTAATAATAAACATAGATAATAATAATTATACATTTATATATAGATAATAATAATTAAGCACACTAGAGTGCATGCAACCAAGTCTTGAGGAATTTCTCCTCGGACATTCCTGGCAAACATTTGAAACACGCATAACGTTGTTACGCTGCGGAATACACTCTGTAAGAGTGTGAAACCGTAGTGGGTGGTGGTGGGTACAACGTTGAGTACCCTAGGGCATTTAAAAAAAAAAGATAATAATAATACATATTTAATATCAAGTTCTAATAGAGATCACTCACCCACTTATCATCTTCCAATTGAGGATATGATTTATTACCAGTTGACATAAATTCTTTTATTTCAGGCAAAAGATCCAAGAATCTTTTTAAAAACCTTACATCAGTGTGTAATAGTATCTCCCCGATGTCAGATTCACATTCCTCTAGTAATGCTCTGAATCTGCGTCTTTGCAAACTGCTTCCACGAATAGAATTAACTATTTTAAATGCTAAATGCATCACATCATCTGAGTTTAATATTTTTGAGCACAATGCCTGCTGATGGATAATGCAATGATAGTTGGTGAAACTTGGAATTAGTGAATTAGTGAAATTACAAGTCAACTTTTGTTTTACCCGTCGGGTTTTAGAGAGAGACTGTCGTCGATAATCGGCTAACTTCGAGATTGTAGACCGTCTCTGTCACATGGTTTATCTCAACAGCTGTGTGGGACGTGCGTCAGAGATGTGTACATATCGACAGGCGGGCGACTAAATAGTTACACTCGATCGACCAGTCGACCGAGGTCTACGCTTTGGCCACCCTTGCTCTACAGCAATCTATTACGGAATATACAAATTAATTCAATCTATTGTCTATACAGCATGCAGTTATTATATTAAATATTCCCTAGCAATTACTTTGTTTATGAGGACTTTAAAAGCAAAAAACGCCACTGTCTACAAAAAGCCGAAAATGAAGTATGAATGCACAAATATTATTCCATATTATTGTGTATACATCTTAAAAGATCAATAATTGCAATATTCCTAGAAAACTGTGAAAAATAAATTTATGAAATGAGTTTACATGCAGTCACCACCTTGATTGTCTAGAATTCCTCTCTCACCCATTCGATTCCTGCAACGGAGCGTAGCGAGAGCGATTAACTAACCACTAGTCCTGTCCTATACCTATCCTTTCATCCCTAATTTCTTCGAAAAAAAAGAGAGGTTGGGCAACTGAGTATCATGCAGTTCTCGTATAAAAACGTCTGTTGAGATACCTCCACTGGGAGGTCATATTATGCTCTACATTGGGAACAAAAATGGAATAATTAATATAATTTAAGACATCGACTGAGGGTGTTTGATGGAATTTCAATATCAAATTTGGTCTGTCTGTCAGTTCGAGTAAATTGATTTAAAACAAGATAATCAGTAGATTTTACTAAAATAACATTTAAAAATTATAACAAATTTATTTATCCTCGCTTTGCTCCTAGCAAAATCGCCAGTAACACTTTAAAAATTTACTTTATCTGCCAGTTGGTGTGCTATTGAAAGCATTTTTAATGGCAACTTGCTCACTGTTGATATTTAATTGTTTTCTTTTATTCATTTCGTTTTCGAAAAACTTCTTTCACCACAAGTAGCACAATTGCGAGAAAATAAATTAAAAGCATTTCAATATTTGAGACATTGAGGCTTCATGATTATTCTTTGATCTTTCAGAAAAAAAGTAATTTTTTTAGCGAATCACAAGGCATAGCAATTAGGGCATCCAATCCCGGACCCTTTTTCTGATCCCGGGATTTTGGGATTGACTTTTTTTCAATCCCGGAATTGAAAAAAAGTTTAAGTAAGGTTTTAATGTTTTTAATTTTGTACACTAATCCCTCGATTTACGTAGTAGCTATGCAGTAAATAAGTTCCACGGTAAACTGTGCAAACAAAAGCTGTGAAAAAAAGATATTAAAACGGTTATACAAAATTTAAAAAAAAAACCGTCAACAAAAGGAGGATTTGGAGCTTATTCAAAATGTGTGGATTTTTTTCCAAAAAAAATACGTAAAAGATCATTTATGATATTTATTTACTATTGCATCAGAATATATCGTCAACGTTCTGGAAGAAGACATTAACTGAAAAACACTAGTTTTGACTAATTAAACTTTTATGTTTTTCAAATGTTTGAAATGCTATAAATACCTTTTTCATTTAGTTTGATTGTACAAAACAGTTTTTAAGTAAAACTTTAAATTATTAAAATAAGTGTTCTCCCATACTGTAGAGTTCGAAATGAGGAACATTTTGGTATAACTAACTCAATATGTCATTTTCATTCGATTTTTTTACATGCTGATATTTTGTGAGCCTTATTGTTTGTTGGACTCGAATAAATTTAACAGGATGTTAATAATATTTAATCAAATTTATTAGATTTACAAAGAAAGTGAGAAAAAATCTTTGTACATACAAAGAGACATATAATAATGAATAGTGTTTTATAGTCTTATTTATATACAAAATTAGTTTAAAGAGTGATTACAAATATTTTACATTCGGACATTTTAGAAGTCACCTAATTATGTAGTAAAATGGACATTTATCTTGAAATTATAAATGCTTATAGGCAGGGCTTTTTTTTTAAAAAAAAGGTGCCGGAAGTCACTTCTTGTCAAGCTTTTTGCTAAAGAAAATTATATTCAAATAAAATTTAAGGTAGTTTTTCCTATGCCACGAAGCACATAAAAAATAAAAAAAATTTTTTTGGAGATGTCAAGCTGATTTTGACTACGAATTATATGTAAGCGGGAAAATTGTTTCGTCTAAATTCTTACATTAAAAATACCCTGGAAAAAGGTGCCGGAACGCCGTTCCACCGCGTTACATGGCAAAAAAGCCCAGCTTATAGGTAACTAAAATTAAAAATAATTGTTACTGTAAATTCTATAAAAATATATCTTAAAGTTGTTTAAAATAGGTTCGTAAAAAGCAAAGAGCATTTAATGTATTATCATTGAAACTTGGTCTGTATTTCGTAGACAGAAAACCTGCAGACGAAAAAATTCTCTCCGACTCAGTACTAATTGGAGTTATAGTTATTAAATAATTATCCAGCTTTTGAAGATTTTCTCCCCTTACTCCATCATTCTCAAATATTAAAATTTCTCTTTTTATTTTTGATGCCAGATTGTCAATGCTTACATTTGATTTGACTGGAAGAATTGGTAGCATTATACTTGACTTTAATGCATTTTCTAACTCATCATATATTCTTCGCCGTCCGAAGCATCATCTAATATAATTGTTGTATTTTTGCAGTCTAATCTTTTGATGAATTTTTCTGCCATTTCTTTGATAATTGACTTGTTGGCGTGGAAAAAAAATTGTCATCATCGTTATATGCTCGCGAGCCATTATACATGACTTCTTCTTTGATTTAGACGGTAGTGTAAAGCATTTTTCATTTCATCGCCAAGGTCTGTATTTATATTATCAAATTTATTTAACATAGATTTTATAGCTGCATCACAAGTCAACAGATTACTGTCTCTGCGACATAGAGCTTCCACCGTCATTTTAATTGACTGTAATGTATGAAAAATTGAAGAGACCGTCTCAAAATCACGTTCAGTAAAAATTATAGTCGATTTCATGTCAATCAATGCTTTCAAAATACAAGTTTTCAACTCTATGAACCTTTCAAGCATATTTACCAAGCTATTCCATCTCATTCTGCAATCTAAAATTAGTCCTTTATTTTTAATGCCTGCTTCCTCCATATATTTTTGTAAAAAACATTCATTTTTCGTAGGTGACTTTCGAAATATCTTGATAGTGTAACGAATTTTTTAAATTAGCGTTGCAATGTCCACATTGACTAGTTCGTCAGTTAAATCTTCTCAGATAATATGATGAAGAAAGTTCGGCATTTTTATAATCTGTACAGCAGGAAGATGCATTTGAAATAATGTTTAGTAAATTATAAAAATACAAGAACCGGTTTTATTTTTCTAATCACCAAAAATAGATCTTGAATTTTAAAAAATCTCATATCAGCTCGACCACCCTAAAAAAGTCCTCTGTGCACCCCTGTAGGCTTATCAACTTTTGTATCTATATTTATACATCACAGAAATCAACCTCTTCGAACATAAATCCATATATTTATTGAAAAATGGATTAATGAAACTGTCCGTACTGTGATTCGAATCTTCCGAGACTGAAGCGAGCGAAATTGAACAGTAGGCCGAACAACGTCGAGTACCCCAGGATTTTCTTTAAATCCGTTTTAACGCAAAATAATCAGTTTAAAAATACAACCCATCCGGTATTTAAGACCGTGCTATTGTAAAACCATACAAAAAGAGAATCAGGTGTATTTGTTTACTTACCAATTATCCACACAGGCAGTTCAGAGACAGCGTGGAGCTTTTCTGCGTACGAATAATACAATTCAGCAAGGCCCGGGTTTCCTGGGATAAAGATAATAACTTCTTCTGGTGAGTCTTCGTCAATCCCTCGTCCGCAGCAGGCAACATGGGAGTCGATCCCGTCGATGTCAATAAACTTATCGAACTGCATTTTATTGTATTATTTAAAATACTTATCGGACACCCGACCGCTTACTGGAGGCTAACAAAACTAATGCTTAAAATTCGTATAAGAATATCAAAACAGGTATAATTATTATAAATTAAAATAAATTTAATCGTATACTAGTAGACATGGGATTGAGTCACTTAGGCGCGTATCGAATACTTCCGTGAATCCGATTGATTCGAGTCCCTGAATCACCGCGTTACAAAAACAAATGAAAAAGGTTACAAAATATCGCTTGGATCTTCACTAGTTTTTACCTCAATCTGCCTGCTTTTGACAAAAGAATGTTTAAGAAATTACTCAGTGCTCAATTTCAATTGAATTCTCCACAAGACATAATATTCGTGTTCTCAATCTGTTTGCTTTAAAGAAAGCAGTGTTAGTGGGGGGAAAAATCTCATAGTATTAATTTGGATTATTGAGATTTTGTACACTTCCATGTATTTTATCACTAACGACCCGGGTTTCGCCTTTCGGCATCTTCAGTGAAGACAGTAAACAGTAAACAGTGTCTAACGTTTATATAGAAGATACAAATACGACAAATATTATTTACAAGATAAAATATTATAAGTCTAGGATCCACACTGATACCTGAGTTAAAATTTCGAGAATCACCTTAATCCTTATTTTTTAAACAACGCATTAACAGAGTGGCGAATTACCGCTTTCCAACTAATATTAGAATTACCAGTGATTTTACAATTGTAATAGCATTGTGGGTTTCCCGTCGAAACCCATAATGCTATTATAATTGTAAAATCACTGGTAATTCTAATATTAGTTGGAAAGCGGCAATTCGCCACTCTGTTAATGCGTTGTTTACAAAATAAGAATTAAGGCGATTCTCGAAATTTTAACTCAGGTATCAGTGTGGATCCTAGACTTATAATATTTTATCTCGTAAATAATATTTGTCGTATTTGTATCTTCTACTGTTTACGACACTGTTTACTGTCTGTCAGTTCGAGTCCATTCGTGCGTTCGAATGCCTGAAGATGCCGAAAGGCGAAACCCGGGTCGTTAGTGACAAAATACATGGAAGTGTACAAAATCACAGTAATTCAAATTTGATATAGAAATTCCATCAAGCACCCTCAGTCGATGTCTTAAATTATCTCATAGTACTATTTGAGAAAACCCGGTCGGTTGAAGAGGGGGCGAATTATCGGTTATCAGCATCCAGGATACGTAGTAGATCTGAATGTAAACGCCGCTTCCATCCGGTTAATTCATTTTATTTAGATGCAGTGGTTTAATATAATTAGAACATCAGGTTACACTTACGTTGAAGTTATAAGTAGTTACGGTTACAAAATTAGGATATATTATACAAAAACACAAAAACTGCATGAAAACACCGAAAGTTTGAAACACATTCTTTTAGAAAAAATGAAACAATTAAAATGATGACGTCGCTTTGGAAAACAAACTTAAGACATTGCCCTGTCCGAGAGGGCGAAAAAAACAAGTGACGTTTACGTAGGGACAAAGATTATTAAACGTTCGAACATTGCAATGTGTAACATTTTTGACGGGTAGGTAACATTATTTTAATATTGGTCATTGAATCTCAAACCTTTTTTAAAATTCTTCTTTTGTCATTTTCACTCCTTGTTCGTAGCATTAAAGGTTTTCTGTGCCCCGCCTTTCGCTTCCTTCCTCAGGACATCTCCACCTCTCGTACTCCATCAAATACATCCTTTGGATCATCAACGGTCTTCCAGGATGACAGAATTCAACTGGTTAAAAAAAGAGCCAGATGCGATACCGACTTCTCTGGAATAGCTGCAGCACATATTAAAACTTCAAACCAGCGCCATCATCACATTTCAACAATGGGATTAAGTCCACTCTCTTATTCCGAATTCAAATCACATTTAATTAATGGCGGTAAAACCTCTTCATAGATTTCATATTTTGATGAAAACTCTTGGCTGCAAATGTTATCATTTGGTCGTCTGCCGCTTTTCAGAGTAATACATTTTATACTCCGGACCACGATTCTTTAGAATGTATCGTTCTAAAAACTCATTAAACCTTATAAGTCAGCTTCAGTCGTCGTTTGACTAGAAAGATTTCTTTCTCTCATAATCAAAAATAAAAATTTACCTATCCATATATTATATTTAAATGGTAGAACTTCGTTATAATAATTTTAAAATATGGTCAACTGTTTGGTTCCACAATAATCATGTAATCTAGCTGATATCCATTTTGACATCATTCCACCTCCAAAACTATGCTTAAAAGCGAAGTTTTGTTCAAATAATTATGTTATTATACCAACGTAGAAGAATAGACGCTACTTACATAGACGTACTCTCATATCAAGAAATAAGATGCATTAGTTCTGACGATAGTTTGATATCTAAATAACTAATCAACTGTATTTTACTTACAATTTTTTTGTGGAATGTGAAATTACAAATAGTATCTACATTTGAAATTAAATTTTGCATATAATTTATTAGTCTATGAATATTTTTTTCACTTGTCTATGTGCTACGTATGTCAAAAATTTGACGTTTCCAAGACTACCCACCTGAAAATTTGTTTTTATATTTGTATTGTAGACGTCTAAATCTACGATAGTGCGCCTATCGCATAATCACAATCGATTATTTTGACGCAGGCCATTCATCCAAGAGCCTAAATGGATATCAAAAAGGAACCAGAGGATAATTCTTACGATATAAAACAAGAATCTATCGAAGACGACGAACACGACAGCTATTCGAGTAAACAACATTATGACGTGGTGATTAAAAAGGAGAAGACCGAATCAAACGAAAACGATGATGAAGACCAGGTTATTTTAATTACACATATTTTAAAACATGTCCGCTCGCAATTTGGAACATATGGGCTCCTATTTCAAATAGACTGTTTGTTCACCCAATCTGTTTTTCAAAGGTTATAGGGTAGAAAAATTGGTGAATATGCTTAACAAACAGCTACTCTTTTTAATCCTACAAATTTACTAAATGCCGCTAATAACAACAATGTAGTACCGTAGGTTATTTAATTACGAATAAGAAAATGCCAAATTATCCATCATGCCTAAGAATCAGGAAGCGATATCAGAACGATACGAACATATCAGTATCAGTTTGAAAGAGCCACCATAATATGCTAAATAGAACTACTTAGGGCAAATATTGGATAGTCATAACAAACCCTAAAAATTATATTTTTATCGAAAATTACACAAAATGAAATCTTTTCGGGTAGAGCAATCTTTTATGAACCTAAATATATGGAAAATATTCGTGAATGACAAAAGGAAACGTTGGAATATAGCTTAACGATGATATGTCGCAAACTTTCATGTTTCTTAAGTACCAACCCAAAAAAACAAAACTGCACAGTTCGTATGACGAAAAAATGGCGGTTGACATGACAGCTTGTGATCGTTTCAGAAAGTATGCCAAATTAAATGTTTGAAGGTAGAACAAACCAAATCAACACTAACATAACCTACTAAAACTTAACACATCATTTTGTGTAGTCTTGGTGAAAAATATCAGTTTCAGGCCATGTTACGACTATCAGATAATAACCCTTCTTAGAACAGACCTAGGACATTTTGAAAAATGGCGACGGTTTTTATTATTTCGTATAATTTATTGGTTTCCTTGATTCCGATATTTAATTTTTTGCCAAATTCCTAACCGCAATCAAATTTCCTACATTGTTTTAAGCAGTGTTAAGTAATTTTTCAAGCCGAAAAAGAGTAGCATGTTGTAAAGCATATTTACCAATGACAAAAATATCAAAGTATTTACTTCCACAGGAATTATAAGATATAGTTGACAGCTATTTCAGCTTCACGTCGTCTTCATAACTATGTTTAAATGGACTTTGGTTTATATATAATCAACTTAAAAGAGATAGACATGATATCACCTTACTTACTCTAAAAGCAACTGTGTTCAGTATTGTGTTGCAAAAAACGTGTGGCCGTATATCACCGGGCAATTCACAGTACTATTTCAATATTCCTTAGGGTATTAAACATTGTACCTGCCATCACCCGCGACTTTACACTGCTATGGAAAATTAATAGATCTCTATTCATAAATGATCGATATATTGTTCGTCCAGTTCATTACTCAGATATCTCCAAATAACCCATATTGCGATAATGGGAAAAGCAATATTCAAATGGTCACCATAAATTAAATATTATTGATTTGTACCCGAGTCACATATTTTATGAACAGGTGTTTAAGAATAAGGTACTTTCCGAGAATAGTCAGTAGAAGGATATTTAGAAATATCTTTTTACTGACCCAGAAATATCAACATTTTGGTTAATTATTTAGAAGGTTATCTGCATGTTTTGCTGCATGCACTCAAATTTCGTTTTTTTGGAGTTGTCTGACTAATGAACTGGACAATCGTTATCCATCTCTGTTTGAGATCCGCTGACAGACGTTTTGATATATTCCACAAGCCAGGTCGTGTTATTTCGGCGCTATTATTTTCTTTCATTTTTAATTTTTCTTCCGATATGCGATGAATAGATGGAGAAACAAAAAGGTTTTTGATCTCTATATTAAGAATTTTTTATGCCCTGTTGGTTGTGGAAGCAAATACTTTTAACGATCGAAATGCAAAACAGAATAAATTTAGATTATTGAGATTTTATACACTTCCATGTATTTTGTCACTAACGACCCGGATTTCGCCTTTCGGCATCTTCAGGCATTCGAGCTTAAATCTCAATAATCTAAATTTGATATTGAAATTCCATCAAGCACCGTCAGTCGATGTCTTAAATTATACAAAATAGAATAGTTGGAAAAGTAGTGGAGTATATAAAAAACATTGCTATTTCTGAGAACATTTCTCGAAAACGTGCAGAAGAAGAAGAAAAGTGAAAGTGTAGGTGGCAGATAAGTCATCTGGCTTGCATGGGAAGCTATTTCGTTTTTTTGTTTTCATGGAACATCCCAAATACCGGAGTCGACAGATAGAATCGTAAGTTTGATTTTATTATTTATTCAATTTATTAGCTTATCAGGGATTCCAATCGAATATTTGAATACATTTGGCTCATTTTTGATATTTGCATATTTGAATTTTTGATAAATTGTCACTTGGTACACCCAATTCTCTTTTTGCACGGTCCCTGAAAACAGACCAATTGTTTTTTTTGACAGTTTTTTTCCTTTTACTCGGTAAAAAAAGCGGAAAGTATTATTAAATACAGTATATGTATAATATATCTGTACCTTAGAGGCTAATGTCCTATATCCATTTTATCAACTTTACAGGAGAATCAAAAACGTGTTTCTTAAACGGTTTTTATTTTATATCAATTAGCATAGTTATTCTGTTACTGTTTTCGTTTTTTCGCAGTTGGATAGATAAGGTGCTGCAGAGTGTCATTTTCAGGTGAAATAATGAGTTTTTTTGGATTTAGTGGACATAAGATTGTTTACCTTGTATCTGCAGTGACATAGGACTGATTTTGGATAGGGTTTTTCGGTAACCAGCCGACATGCTCGAAAATTTTATTTAACCATCTATAGATCTTAAAATTACCAATAATGTGACATTTATAACTCAATTTCGCTATTTTTGAACATACAATAAACTCCTCGATAACACGGTAGATAGGAGGCAAGCTATCTAGAAGCAGGCTATCGGGGCTACTATACTCATACAAAATCAGAAGATGTTCATGCAGGACAGGAGTATTTTAACGTATAATCAAGAAGCTGACGCAAATTGTAATGACAAACGAGTTGTCGGCAATCTTGTTATTGGGGAGTCAACTGCAGGACTAGCCTCTGAGGTACAGATATTTAAAAACACTTGGGCCCTTTGTGAATATTGGAATCGTCATTTTTGCTATTTGGCAAATTTTAAGAGGCAATATTCATGACTCAGGCTCACATTTATGGTGCTCTTCTATGTTTCGATTTTATTCCCTCTCTGGTTTTTAATGTCTAATGTATAATTTAAATCGCATATTTATTTATATATATAAATAAAAAATAAATTCGAATTATTTTTTAGTTTGAGAATTTTATATTTTGGGGGTAGTTTAAGTAATGGGAGCCATTTTTATTTAGGCACGTTATCTTTTCTTTTTTTCACGACAGTCCCTGGAACATATTCCTCGTACAAAAAGATAATCGGGTGTACTTCTAAACAGTTAAACCAATTGTGATTTATCTCGATTAGCCTTTGAAATTTAAAAAATTATTGTATAGTATGCAAAGAATTGACCATTTACATATTTTGCTTAAAGAAAGCTTTCAATTAGCGAAATTCGATCATAGCCAAAGGGTGATTAAGTGGACTGACAATGTTTAATATAAATTACTGGATTACTCGTGAATTAGATTATTCTTTAATTATAGATTAATTTGCTAGTGCTAATACTCGAAAAGCTTATGTAAAAAGTATAATTGAATAAATATTACAAACCACTAAACAAGCATTCATATTTTACATTTTCTTTCCCATAGTTTTATTTTGAAGTTAGGGGGGTCTCAAAAACTTCATTAGCCTCGGGTCTCGAATTTCTCAGAAAGGTCATATGCAAAACAAACCTTACACGATCATTCGGAATGACTTCCGGATGAATGTCCCGAGCGTGGCGTAGAGAAACGCTTCACGTATCAATCAGACTGACATTTTAAATGGCTCAGATAACAACAAGCTCTCGTGCTATGTGGTGGTTATTATATGAGGCATGTATAGCTTAAATGCTGGCCATAGCTGCCAAAAAAAGAGAAACGTGATTGAAATCGTTGCGGGAGATTGTGGGGACATTTACCGATGATGACTACAAGAATTGCTTTTTTTTATCAATTTTTTCAAAATCTTCTCGACATTTCGAGCTCAAGTATTTCTTTTCCTGATATACAAAATGGTAGCATTGGGCTTTACTTCCTTGGAGCGATTTTGCCAATCCATCATTTCTCCTATTTTTATTTATATGAAGTAAAAATGAAACATTCCAAAGTTGTGGCAGCGTTTCAAACATTTTGATAAGAATTTTTAAGAGCTATCGTTGGCGTCTTTGGTCGCAAGAATGTTGACGTAGTTGACAATATCAGCAGTATCCATTGCATGTCAAAACAAGACTGTCCACATGGCAGTACACAGCGATTCAGAATGCCAGTATCATCCACTTGTATCCCTCAGTGATTGACGCTTGATTTTCAAAATATCTAGAAACTGTCATTCCTTCAATAACTACCACACACTTTTAATCTGATCCGTCGTTCCGAATGATCGTTAGTCATAAATGAATAACATCATTGATATTTCTATCCCTTGATTTTGTATGAGCTCCATGTTTTTTTTCTGTGCAGTTTTTCGTGTAGCATATCTTCTGCGTAAAACAAGAGACAGTTGTATCATTTAGAATTTATTATTTTTTCAGATACCCAAAACAGTCCCAACGAAACAGACCGAAGTGGATTTTATTGAATCATACAAGTGTGCGAAGCCACCAGAGAAGTCTTCTAAAAAATCAACAAAGAAGGCGGTGGTAGAAAAAGCCGTTCAAATAATAACTCGAAACGAAAGACATGAAAAAGAAATTTCTAGTTTTTTGGAGCACATAGCTTACAAATTGAGTACATATGATGGCTTAAGAAGAGCTCAAGCCGAATATAAAATCAGTCAAATACTGTATCTGGCTGATATGAAAATGTTAGGACACGATGTGTCTCTTCCTGACTTGACCACTTCACCTTTTACAGGACGACCTCCTACTCCCGACAGCAATTAATTATTAAAACATTCCGTCAATGCTATCAAACTTGACCGATTCTTTTGAAGATTTATCATCACATCAGCTACAAACTTCTAAGATCGAATATTCCAAGATGCCTAAATATAATATATTTCATGTACAGTTGTCCTCGACTTACGACCAAGATACGATCCTGAACTTTGGTTTGGTATTCTGTTTACCATGTTTTATGGACACGATTTATTAATTATTCACATCACAAATTAAATGTCTTTTTTTTTAAATAAATATCCATATTTTAAAATGCTGAATTTAACAACAGTGAAGAGAAAATGGGAGACACATATGAGGTATTTTTAAGCACACTCAACGAATGTAGCTGACCGATTCAAAGTATTGCTATCATCTATTTTTCACATTATTACGTCATCTTTCTTCTTTTATGTATCAGCCGTTGGCAATTGTATCCGTTTTTTTTTATCATGAGTGCGAAATGTTAAAAGTCAAACCATTGTAGATCAAGAACTTACCCGTATACAATGTTTAAACGGATTTTTGAGATATCTATTTTGTTTATTATATCAGTATTAGTGAAACATTTGAAGTGGCTTGGCCATTTTATAGTTTTTTTCCCTTTTTTCAATTTTGTAAATGAATATTTAAGAGCGAAAGCACGGATACACTAAATTTAATTGAAAGCATTATCAAACAACAGCGCTGCTTTCTGTGGCAACTTTTACTTTCCAAAAAAAATCTCTCACTCGTGGAGGCCGTTTAGTTTTTAGCTAATCTTCAAAGATCCTTTTATGCCGCAATGCTAATTTTTTGCTGTAATAATTAACAGGAAGACTTCTTTTTTCTTTTCTCTCACTTTTCAAAAGTTTCATTTTATAAAATTAAACACATAAAATATCTGTACCTCAGAGGCTGATAGTCCTATGTGCAAAAATAGCCAAATTAACTTATAAATGTCACATTATTTGGAATTTAAATGAGTAAATAAAACATTCGCCTATGTGGGCTAGTTACCGAAAAACCTTCAGTCCAAAATCAGTCCGATGTCACAATGCATTTACGGGGTACAAAATCCAATGTCCATTAAACTTAAAAAACAACATGTAAATGAAACTCTCCAAGCCCAAACTGCAAAAGAACGAAAACAATAAGAGAACAACTATACTTATTGATATAAAATAAAAACCGTTTTAGAAACACGTATTTGCTCCTCCTGTAAAGAGGATAAAATTGGCATAGTACTATTAGCCTCTCAGGTACAGATATGTTCTGAATAATCGGGAGTTTGCTGTATTCCAAATTCATGTTTTGTAATTTATTTTTACAAAATAAAGAGCTCTGACCACGCACATTGATGTATTCTTTCAATCCACCTCGATCGACCATTCCATTAGTCAGACAACTCAAAATATATTTTTTAAATAATTAACTATCAAGAACTACTTCCTGACTTATATTATTTGTTATTTCATGTTCGCTTAAGTAGGGCCGGATACACTATCAATCTTCTTTTCTTTTTTGATTCATGTATGATTAATGATAAATGCTGCGGATAAAAGATCAGCGTCACTGTTGGGCATTGCTTTAGCTCAACTCCCGGCAACGTTTCTGGCAATGTTGCCATCTATGTGTAATTTTTTATCTGCAAACTTTGGTTTAAGTTGTTCTAGGTGTACAAGATGTTTTTAATTAATTTAAAAATAAATACATCCTAAGTTATTATTACATATATAAATAAACCAGTATCCAAAGAGAGTATCACGTCATCATCATAACTATGCTTCTTTAAGCATAGTTATGATGATGACGTGAAGCTCTCAACTATCTTATATAATAAATTTGGATTATTGAGATTATGTACACTTCCATGTATTTTGTCACTAACGACCCGGGTTTCGCCTTTTGGTATTTTCAGGCATTCGAGCGCACGAATGGACTCGAACTGTCGGGTCGTTAGTGACAAAATACATGGAAGTGTACAAAATCTCAATAATCCAAATTTGATATTGAAATTCCACCAAGCACCCTCAGTCGATGTCTTAAATTATATTATATATAATAACGAAGATCGCTCTGTAGACGTTTTATTATTATCATATATCACACATAGGTATGAAATTTTCTCATAAACTAAGCGTTTGCAGTGTATCTATGACGAATACGGTTACACTAGCATCTTATAATTATTGTGGAACTAAATACTTTGCTATTTTTACCATATTAGAATGGAACTCTTACACGTAAATGCCAATTCAATCACTACATCACATACTTCACTAACTAATTGATCGCTGTCCAGTACGGCTCCCTACAGGACCACGAGACATCACCATGTAAAACCACGCTAACCCCAATCAAACTGGGAACTGACACCTTTGGGATTGGACTCGTTGATCACTGGTCAGATGCCTGGTGACTAATTTGTACAAGAAAAATCATGATTGGCATTATCTGCAGACGTGTTCCATTGCACGTGTCCATCTAGCTCCTTAGGGACGTCATTTTGAGTGAATATGACCTAGATCAACTCTATAGCGTTGAGCGTCACTCATGTGTTTCCGTCAATCTAATGCAATGGTTTCCAACTTCTACGCTACAACGCCTCCTCCAAAAAATTTTTTTTTCCATGCTTCCCTACCTTTAATTTTTTTGACACGTTTTTCAATAATGGAAGCTTTATTTAAAACAAAAAAAACTGATATCATTATCAGAATAATAAGATTTTGTGACGTAGCTAGGGGTTTTGCCGTCCCCCCACCATTTATTCTTCAAAAATGATTTAATATTTACAATAGTGTTGAATTGAGGGTATCTTTAAAATTACTTACTATTTATTTAAAATCATGAAACCACTACCGCACAAAATATTCCGTCAAATTTTTATGTACAAATATAGTTTCTTGAAAAATATGCACTACATATCGTCGCTGTCCTAGAAGAAAACACTTTATCGAAAAATGACATATTGAGTTAGTTATACCAAAATTTTCCCTTATTTCGTACTCTATCGTATGGAATAACAAACAATTTTTTTATAAATTATGCTTTTACTTAAAAACAGTTTTTTACAAACAAATAAAATGAAAAATTTATAACATTTCAAACGTTTCACAAATTTCAAAATACAATTACTCGGAACTAGTATTTTTCAGTTAGTGTCTTCTTCCAGAATAACGACGATATTTACAATTTGTCATTTACAAATGTTACATTTAATATTAATATGGGTACAATATTAAGTGACGAAATACATGGAAATGTACAAAATCTCAACAATTGAAATTCCACCAAGCACCCGATATCTTAAATTATAAGTGTAAATTTGTGCTTCACCTGTGAAGCACATGGACTCATAATGGAGGCATTTCAACAAGGTCTGCTCGTAATTCTGTCACTCAACCTCGCCTTTATCAGAGAGACAGTGAGGATAGAAGAATGGGGCTAAAACAGGATTAGAGTTAGCTTATCGTTCTCGCCCTGGAATTAGAATATAATGAGTGAGAGAGACTTTCAGACAAAATGTATTTTACTATGATAATTATTTCAAGGAATTTTTATCTACTGGATTTCTTTGAGATACGAATTTGGATTTGACTCCCTTAATACCGTAGGATGCTTTTATTGTTTAAACACTTGAAATCGCTGATGTTTTTTTTTTTAATTATAGAGTTTCCGAGACAGAAGCTCTACCCCCGAAGATTTAACCGATGTTCCGACCAATTCACTTTTCGAAGTAAATATAAAAACTGAATACAATGCTAATACGGAAGCAGTGATCAAGATAAAAGATGAATTTTTGCCGCCAGAAAATGAAAGTTCTAACCATGAAATGTCCATTTGTGAGAACGAAGTCAAATTGGAAGATTCCAGAGATGAAGATATTCCAACTAAATCAGAAATACACGACGGATATGATGAAATATATTTCGATAAGCAGTCATCGGCGCCTAGCTGCGAAACCGATAAGCCGCCAGTCAAAAGAAACGCTAAAAACAAAGTAAAGTCGACTCAAAAAGGCGGAAGAATGTGCAGTATTTGTAATTGTAAGTTTGTGAATCTTAAAAGGCACCAGTTGACTCATATTTTGCCTTTCACGTGTGACATATGCAGCTGTAAATGTAGCGATCTGGTGCGACACAAATTGATCCACGAAGAAGGGGGCAACCCGTTCGTGTGTCAGAGCTGCAACTACGAATGCGAGTCAGCTGCGCAACTGAACTCTCATCATCTGATGCACACGGATAAGTGTCTCACGTGCGACGTGTGCGAATATCGGTGTACGGCGTACAGCGGTATGAAAGCGCACAAGTTGATTCACACAGGCGAACGTCCGTTTCCGTGTACGGTGTGCGAATATCGATGCACGTCTTCGAGCGGACTCAAAACACACATGCTGGTGCATATGGGAGAGAAACCCCACGCGTGTGACATGTGCAATTTTAGATGCACGACAGCCAGCAATTTAAAACAGCACAGGATCGTACACACTGGTCAGAAACCCTTCACATGTCAGACGTGCGACCGTAAGTTTACAACGTCGACGCGACTCAAACAGCACCGTTACATGCACACGGGAGAAAAGCCGTACGCCTGTAAATTGTGCGACTACGCCTGTCGAGGGTTGAATACTTTAAGGCAACACGAGACTAAAAAACACACGTTGAACGGCGACGAAAACTGCATTAAAAACGAAGACGGTGTTGTTGTGAAGATAAAAAAATACGAATGCGAAATATGCCAGAGTCGATTCGTGACACCGGCCGGATTCCAAAGACACAAAAGAATTCACAGCGGCGAAAAGTTGGTCACTTGTCAGTTCTGCGATTATAAATCCGTGTCCAAAGCGACAATGAGGACGCACCGGATGACGCACAGCGGCGAACGACCTTTCTCGTGTCAGGACTGCGACTACAAGTGCACGACGGCGAGCAGTTTGAAGAAACATAAATTTATACACACCGGCGAGAGACCGTACGCTTGTAACAAATGCGATTATAAATGCAGGTCTACCAGCAGTCTGCAGAAGCACAGGTCCGTTCACACCGAGGAGAGACCATACCAGTGTCCGATGTGCGATTACAGATCTAAAGATCCATCGAATTTGAAGTTGCACACTCGTAGACATACTGAAATTAAAAATACCAAACGGACAGTCGACGAGAGTTCGGATGTGGATAAATAGCAACATAATTATTTCACGAATGCGGCCCAGTTATTCTCTTATTTATAACCTCGAACAGAATATTGACCGAGTTTTGGCCAATTGATTTAACCCTCAAAATTGAAATTGTTCAAGAGAGAGTAAAAACTGTTTTTATCTGTTTGAATCTTTGAAATGCACTTCAGTAAATTCTCACGTTTACAGATACGGGATTACATGTAGGGATTGTCGATATAATAGTGGCTTATATCAAGTGGTCAGATCGGAATTTTTGAATCTAAAACCAATGTTAGATGATGTTTCCCTTCCAAAATGTGGTCAATTTATTTGCTGCCTGTCTGTCGTCTTTAAAACGAGATCCAATCATTAACTCATTTTCGTATTTTTTGAGGGTTATATCAATTGGCCAAAAAACCATCGATATGTAACATTCAAATTAAATGTTTGTAGGATATTCTGTATTATTTAAATTATGCATTTGTAATTCATTGCAAATAATCAAAAAGTAATCTTGTGAAATAAGTTTGCTAATAATAATTATTATGTTTGGCATGCGGTCTAATTACACCAGAATAAAGCTACAAGAGATGTCTGCAATAAAAATAGGAATTGTCAAGAGTTTGTTTTGTGGTTTTTTCACCGATTTACGAATGTAATTTTCACTATTTTGCACAAGATAAGAATCATTGAGATTCTACTTTAATTCCAAACCGATTTGGCAGAGGCTTACTTTTCAGTTTTGGAATTGTAATTTCAATATTGACAGAATGCATTAAGTTAGTTTTAGATGGTTTTCTGTTTTAAATGTTTGCAAGTTAACATTCCACGTACTGATAGATCGCATGAAGTCGTAGGATGTAATGACTTTGAAAAAAAACAGTATTAAAGTGACCAACAGATTTGTTATTAAGTGCCTTGTCAAAATAATTCACGTTATTAAATTTCAAACCACAATATCACCGTATTTCCTTGATTATAAAACACATCCTTATTTTCAATACCAATTAGAAAAACATTACGAAGTCATGCAATGATGGTAAGCAAAAGCCAAAGGGCTCTAGTGGAATTTTGATACCTTCAAATTATGAATGTAGTTTTGGTCGTATTGTTTTTTCTACATGATCGGCTAAAGGACATTTGCGAAATGAAACATAATATCGACGCTATTTTGGCCAATTGGTGTAACCCTCAATATTGAAATTGTTCAGGAGAGAGTAAAAACTGTTTTTATCTAAAACATTATATGGTGAGTTGCGTTATGAATCTTTGAAATGTACTCCTGTAAATTCTCATGTTTGCAGATACAGGATTATATGTAGGGAGTGTCGATACAATAGTGGCTTACATCAAGTGGGGGAGGGTCCGATTTTTTAAACCTAAAACTAAGTGGTCAATTTATTTTTGTAATTCACAACATTTGTCTGAGACCTGGTCTGTCATCTTTAAAATGAGATCCAATCATTAACTCATTTTCGTATTTTTTGAGGGTTACATTAATTGGCCAAAACTTCACCGATATTGTGTGTTGAAACATATGTACTAATTTAAGTATATTTTATTTGATTTTTAAGTAATAAACTTTGGTAGGCGAAAGAAGAAATTTAAAATTATTTGAAATGTTGACTTAAAACCTCTGAAAAGTTTATAAACATAAATGGCATTTTTATCTTTGAGTGATAAGTCACCTGTGATCCAATTTTCATTTCAAAACACTAAGAAATAGCCTCTGCATGATTTTTTTCATTCAAAGTGCACTTAAAATGCGTTTTTCTCAAAACACAGTTTTTGAACAAGTGTCTTTTTGCTTTGGGGTGTAATATACTTTCTTCTGTAGTATCTCCATCAGTCTTAAATTTCTTAACATTCAGTTTGTGAATTATCATATATCAACTCAAAGTCGTTGCTGTATGTCTTTCTATAAAATTGCTTTCTGCGCCAAGGACAAGTGGCAGGTTTTCTTTTAAAAGTATTACACTATTTTCTACGGAATTCTTTGACAGAAGCTGACACCCTTTAGTGATCATCAAGACTTCAAAATATAACAGTGATTGTAAGATACCAATAATTATTAGACGCACCTTGAATTCAGAGATACACAAATAAGTAAAAAACATGTGTCTTATAATCAAGGCAATTCGGTCTTTTGAAACCTTATATAAAATTAAAATTGAAACTTTGTTATTTTAATGACATCTGCTTTTGCCAAATAGGTTTGGAATTAAATTTATTTATTTATTCACTAGATCTCTTAATACATAATTATTAAATAGGTATATATTTTTATTAATGTTACATAATGTGCACCGGATAGTCACAGTACAATGGTGTAGCTACCTCATTGAAGAGTGCTTAAGCATTGGGGCCCAACCAGACAAAGGGCCCTACTCATTTATATTTTCACAAAAATATGTAATACAAATGGTTGACCGGTTTATCAATGGAGTTAACCGTTGGGAGAAGTTCCTTTAAATATATCCGTGTGCGAAAGGACAAGGGCGAAAAGGGACCAGTCAATTCAAATAGTAAATTTCACGTTCCTCCATCACATTTTTCATCAAAGTTCTTATGAATGTGAATCTTGTTCTGTCTTTCCTGTAAAGTACCGATTTTAGTGGTTGATCTTGCCTTTTCCCATTCATCAATAGATGGCATTGCTTTCACCACCTTTAATTATGAATGAGTTATTTTATATGAAATTAGGTTTACTAAATAATGTACGGTCAATTTGGGTAACTTTGGCCCAGTTCTGAGGGTTTTTGTATTTTTATGGTTTGCCACTGCATTTATGTGTGGTATTGTTCTACAAAGAAATGAAGAGAAATTTAATTAACATAAAAAGATTTATTGTTATAATTGATATACAAATATAGATAAAACAAGGTGGGAAAAGTTTTCATTCGGCTAACTTTGGCCCACGATACTAATAATAACTGTTATTACTATAAATTCGTTGTTTTAAAATCTTGGCAACTTTTCTTTAATCTTTCACATATTCTGGGCATAATTGAGATGGGAAAAAATATACAGCATTGGGTTTACAGATTAGTAATACGAATTGAAAATATGGCTAATCCAATTTATTTCAAGAAAAGTTTTTAAATTGTGTTTTATTATTCCAAGCTGATGGACGGCTTACAAATTCAACAATAAAACAAATTATGTTGCACATTGATTCATATTTTAACCACCAGGGGAGCCACTCGATACCTTTGCTTAGCTAAAAAATATTCATACGGCATTAGTATTATCGTGGTTTTATAACAGCACCTTTTTCCATGTAGTGGGCCGATCTTAAACCGATAGGCAAACTTACCCAAATTGATAGTATTGAATATTTTTGTTGCTGGCTGCTACACAAAAACAACACTAATAATAAATACTTAGTATCTCAAGAGGTGTTGTTAATTGTTGGAATTTTAAAATACATAGTAAAAATCTAAATTATGTTTATTTATTTACAGTGGCTTAGTTAAGGGTTTTGCTGC
This sequence comes from Himalopsyche phryganea, assembly GCA_022494535.1. Lineage (NCBI taxonomy): Eukaryota > Metazoa > Arthropoda > Insecta > Trichoptera > Rhyacophilidae > Himalopsyche > Himalopsyche phryganea. The sequence continues at coordinate 4,011,814 of JAGVSL010000039.1, forward strand.
CCCCCAGTGTCACTTCCGAAAATAAAGATTTTAAATTTACAATAATGGTGGTTAAGAGTATTTTTCAAAATTACCCACTCCTGTTATTTTAACCATGAATTATAAAATTGTGCCGCAGATGACTTTCATTTTTTTATATCGACGGTGTTTTGGCCAATTGATGTAATACTCAAAGTTGAAATTATTCAGGAGATAGTAAAAACTGTTTATCGAAAACATTATATTATGGTGTGTTGCATTATGAATCTTTGAAATGCACTCCTATAAATTCTCACGTTTTTGCAGATACGGGATTATACGCAGGTAGTGTCGATATAAGTGGCTGGGTCAGAATTTTAAAACCAATGTAAAATGATGTTTGCCTTCCAAAAAGTGGTCAATTTATTTTTTCTAATTTACATCATTAGACAGAGACCTGCTCTGTCGCCTTAAAAATGAGATCCAATAATTAATTCATTTTCGTTTTTTTAGGGTTACTTCAGTTGGCCAAAATACCGCTGATAAATAAATATAATTTCTTGATAAATAATACATGGTTTCTGGGGGTTTCTTCTATTTTTGTGTGGCAGCCCTAAAAATGTTTCTGAAATCTTCGATTTGTTTTTTTTTTTAATCTTCATTAAAATCTAATAAAAAGCAATGTTAACATTGATAATCGGGTCAGTAAAATGGAATTTTCATTTAAATATAAAAGAGGTGGCGTTTAAAGGGTTAAGAAAAAATATTTATATATTAAACATAAATAAAAGAACTACATCTCAAGGTCACTTCGACACATCCAGCATAGCCAAAACAGTGGCATCTTTACCTCTTAGGATGTCTATGCTTATCTGGTGTCTCAGGTACTCACCTGAGCGGCACTTGCCTGTCATGATAAGTGACGATCAATCCTCTACTATCTTGTAGCCAAAGTACACAACATTTAGTAAGATGACATTCTCCTCAGCCAATGAACCTGGCAAGCCGGATAATTCGACTGATTTACTTATGTGTGATAAAGCAAGTAATTTTACACAGCATGAGTCAGTGTCATCTACCAACATTCATACTCTGCATTGAGTTGCAAGCGCACTGTTGATTTTGATAATGAATTGTACAAACTATTCTAAAATAACTCCTGTCCGATAAAAATGCTTTAAGTCAAAGCCTCATATAACTACAAGCCATGCTGTATGGTTCGTCAGTGGGCATTTTTGCAGACGAGTAGTCCATTGCTTTTACTTTGAAGTCACGAAATCGACACGAGACTATGTATGTCTGTTATTATGTAAGTTAATCACTATTGTTTTTTTCGTTAACTGCTATGAATTATGATAAAGCATATTGTAACAATATGAAATAGTGGGTAATCAAATACTATACTAAATGCTAACATAAATAAGATTGTTTACTTTGAAAAAGTATAATTATGAACCCTAATCGTAAATCAGTGATTGTAATTAATCAAAAATTCTGAATGTGTTTGTTTACGATTCTAATAAATCTACCCTGCCACACATCGCATTTCGTGCCATTCACTAGATATATTATGGCGACCATACGATATAATTTATTGAGACGATTTATTAAATTGGTAAGTAAAAAAAATGTCTGAAACTATTATACCAGTTTGGAAAAACACCGCAATTTATGTTATCAGTAAGTATATTAATGCAGATTTCTGGGCAAGCAATTGTCCCTGTCTATTGATCTCGATAAGTAATAGATTGCCATACATCCATCTATTTTTCGATATTATGATTATTTATTGTGAGTAAGACTATCGTCCGGCGAGCTGATGATGATGAGAATGTTTCTCAGGTACACTCAAACACGCTTGTTTACTAGTCAAATTCACTTTATTCCAGTTAGTTGTTTACAATTTAAAATACAAAAAAAATCAAGCCCACGAAAAATTGGTACCCAGAGTGCTATGGGTTAATATTTCCAGTCGCAATGGAGCGACGGCCTCTATAGGTAAACGTAGGGGCTTGGCCGCACGTACGTCCTTACCTCTTCGCTATCAGCGGTCCGCTGACAAAGCAAAAGCTTAATGCCTGTAACAGTGGGATAACGCCCCTTGCTTCTGTAAGGGTAGAAAATGCCTGCTTTCTAAAAACTTATCCGACAACGTTGCCAAAACACGATGCGCTTTACACATTACATACAAGAGATGACCCGATGAAATTTCTGGCCACAATTCACACTGAATAATAATTGCTTGTGTCACTTTATAACATAACAAGGCTAAAGACTTTAATCCTACGAGCTAATATAATACTTACCAACTTCTCTGCCAGTAAGGTGACAATATGATGGTTTTCGATGAATTGTGAATTATACAATGATAATGCTTAAGAGTCACAGAATTAAGTAGCCTGAAATCATTACAAATATGTTTATATTCGGCGATGTCGAAAGTTGATTACTGCTTGTAGCTTAAAGTTGCTTTGTTTATGTAAATAAAGAAAATTTTGAGATATTTAGTCGTTTTCTTTTGGGCATGAAATGATCCAGTAAGTATATGCCAGTGGCTTTAGTTAAGCGGTTTGAGAGGCTCATGAATCCCAGTACAAAGTTTCATAAGTAAATTTTTCAATCGATTTATGTTTGAGGGTCTATGGATGTCTGCGATATTAAAATTCTCCCACCTATCCGATCCTGAAAACGGAATTAGCAAGCTATTAATTATTTGTCGAGTAGTATTGCCACATAACTGATTCCTTTACCAGGCTTAGCCTAAATCTGTGTTTATCCTCAGGATGGGCTGGGGGGCTGGGCCCGTACAGACCTCTTGTGTAGATATCGAGGATATTCTGACAACGCATTGAGTCAGTTTTTGACGATTTTGTTTTAAATGTCAAAAGGTATAATGCATGAATTCATGGGATATTATAATTACTTAAAAAAAAACAGTATTCAGGTGATATTGTTATTTTTTTATTCTGACAAAAAGCATGATACGATTATAAACTCATCGATACCAAATCTTGTGATTTGTATGTCACAAAGTTTATCCTAGTGTACAAAAAAACTTTTTAAGAAACAAACAATGGACCACTTTTAAGGTGTTAAATGTCAATTCTTGGTGGAAAGACATTATATTTTAAAAAATTAAACACAATTCATTTGTACTACTTCCACATATGTATAATGATCAGGACCGGTTTCGCTCATCACGAGCATTATCAACTGATGAAGTTGATCAATTGATAATGCTCGTGATGAGTGAAACCGGTCCTGATCATTATAAATATGTGGAAGTAGTACAAATGAATTGTTTTATTTAAAAAAAAAAAAACAAACAATGGAATTGGAAGAGTACTTTACAAATAGCTTAGGAAAATAGGAGATAAGGTCAGGATAAATAAAAGAAAACAATCATTACAAAATATTGATTTATTTATAATAATTGAAAATTAAGGCAATTTTACAATATAAATACTCGTCGATTTTTTGATACAAAAAATTAACATATATAAATAATACAGTTTTTTTTATTTTATTTACAATAATGACTTTCACAAGCCTCATTTTTTACATAACATTACTATGTCTGCTACCAAAGTTGAGCATATTATTTAGTTTATAATGCAAAAAGTTGTGTGTCAAGAAACCCCAAGGAAGCGGAGTAAAAAAAAACAAAGCCATATATTTAATATTAACATACACTCTTGATATTGCTAATGATATTTTGACGTGTTTACACAACTTGCTGACATGCGATGTTGTAAAGATATGTATTTAGACTACTTTAGACTAAGACATGTATTTAAATTTTGAATTATTGACGTACGACATATTGCTGTATCAACGACGATATGGACAATAGAGAACTATTTATTATTCAGTCCCTCAACTAAATTTTCAGAGTAAGGGTAGAAAGATGGCGATAGAAGAGCTAATAATCGCTTCCACCAAATACCCTCTTTTTAGAATGAGATGGGTGGTGTAGGGTTCCAATTAATCTTACAAAATATTTGTGTGCGAAAGATTGAATCTTCCAATGGATGCTGGACGCCGGTAATCAATAATTTGCCCCCTTTGTGCAATTTACATTTATGCAAATTATATTAATATATTTTGCCTTCATATTAATCAGTTGACATTAATAATTATGAATATAGTATAATTTGGCAATGATAAAAGTCGTTAAATAATTAATAACGATGGAAATCACCCAAAAACTCCATGAAAATAACGACAGGAATTATTTCAATAGCAGTGACGATGAAGACCTTTTTCCATTCGAAAACGTTGATTTTGATAATATTAAAAGTATATTCGAGACGTGGGCCTCTTCGTTGGGTTAAGTGCGGCTCCCAATATTAGAATTAGAGTCATTAGAATTGAAAGAACAAATACCATAATTAAATTTTGGAAATTTGTGCCTCCGAAAAACCTGCTCGCTGATTATTTTCCATTTCCGTTATAACATATAGTTGTGAATCGTTATAATACCCTGCTAACTAAAAACTTTCAAAATTAAAGTAAGTATGGGGGTATAATAAAATGGAGAATTTGGAATATTTTATTTTGTACTTAACCCAGATAGACCTACCGTTCCTTTAAAGGAACACCATCAACAATGTTACAAATATTAATATTTTGTCTTATGAGAACATTATTTTGATACAAATTTTGTTTATGGTAACACTACAGGATATGACTATGACAATACATAATTATTTGTTAGTTGTAAATGCACTTTGGTGCAAATCACACAGTTGAAAAGTTTGACTAGGCGTGTTTTACAAAAATATTCCATTATGCATAATTCAAGGTAATTTTTTAATTTTATTTGTGATCGTAATAAAATTTCTTTGATATAATTTAATTATGACATACATAAACTTCTTCAGACATAACTTTAAACATATATATATAGTAGGGTGTTATCTTTGTATTGAAGTAGATGTTCCTTATAAAGTGCAGTAGGACAATGGGCTGTTATGTGATACATAATTATTGAATGTTTTTAGTTCTGGAAAAGGGACCCCAAAATTATTCATGTTATTAGAAGAATTGGAGACGAATGATCGGCTTGAGGTTCCTGATGAAATTTTAATATTACCACCAGAGAATGCCAGAAGATTTTGTTGTTTTGAATAATCTACATGGCAATCAACTTCAAGTTGATGTAGATGTTTAGGTGGAAGATTCAGAAAGTGATGATAACTTACCCCTGAGAAACATGTCCAAAAGATTTCGTCATTCCACTCTTAACAGTTTCACATCCATCACAAAATACCATAGTGAGTAAAAGGCAACAATACAAATGGTCTATGAAAGATATAAGTATATCATCACAGCAGTGGAAAGAAATGCAAGGTCCACATAATAATGAATCACCTACAATATATATCGAAAAGTTATTTGATGATGAAATTTTTGAACTTCTTGTGAAATATTCCAATTTAAATGCATTACAAACAAATATGACCGGTGATATTACTAAAAATGAAATGAAGTGTTTTATTGGAATATTATTATTTAGTGGATATGTACGAGTACCGAGACGTAGAATGTATTGGGAGAATACTACAGATGCAGGCATGAAAATCGTTTACAATGATATGGCGAGAGACAGATTTACGTTTATTATGAAGCATTTACACTGCAACGATAATAATAATTTAACCAAGAATGACAAATATTCAAAAGTGAGACCTCTCATGGATTGTCTGAACGGAAAGTTTTTGAAATACGCGCCTGTAGAAGAGAATCACAGTGTTGATGAAGCTATGGTTCCATATTATGGACGTCATGTCGGAAAGCAATTTATTCGTGGGAAACCAATTCGATGGGTGTATAAGTTTTGGGTTGGAACCACGCGTTTTAGTTACATCAATTGGTTTGAACCGTATCAAGGTGCGTCTACAATTATCTCTGATAAATATAAGGAACTAGGATTAGGTGCCAGCGTAATTTTAGTATATTCGGATGTGTTATTGAAACATTTTGGATGTAATTATAGATTCCATCTATATTTTGATAACTTTTTTACTTCAATTCCTCTAATGCATGAACTCAAAAATAGAGGCATAAATGCAACTGGCACAATTAGAGAATCGAACTTCTCGATGTCCATTACTAGCCTCTAATCAACTACATAAAAAAGAAAGGGGCACCTTTGTTTATAATTCTACAATAGAAGATATTTTGCTATGCAAATGGAATGACAATAATGTTGTAGCTATCAGTTCGAATGCAAATTCCATAAATCCGATACAGAAAGTGGAAAGATATTCCAAACAAAAAAAATGTACAATAAAAATCGATCAGCCACATGTTGTAAAGAAATATAATGAGAATATGGGTGGAGTTGATGGGTGTGATCATTCAATTCGTGGGAAAAAATGGTACTTCCCATTGATCACAGACTGTGTAGACATGGCAGAACAAAATGCATGGCAGTTATATAGAAAAGCCGATGGAAAGATGGACCATTTATCTTTTAGACGGAATATTGCACAAGGAATACTCGAAAGTTATAAAAAAGACACAAAAAGAGGGCCCACAAAAACACCAATAAGTTAACATAGCCATTCCAGATATGACAATATAGGTGTCATTTGGTTGTCTATAAGAGCATACAAACCAGATGTAAAATAAGTCACAAAAATGCAAATTTTCAGTGTAAGAAATGCGAAGTCGCTCTGCACCCTAAACAGTGTTTTGAAAATTATCACACTACATAAAGTTTTTTTTTAATACTTTATATTTTATTATAATTATTTTGTTTGTATTAGTGAATAAAAATAAATTTATTAATATGAAAATAATTATCTTATAGTAGTCCATTATCCTACTGTTCCTTTAAAAGAACACCCGTTTTCTCAGAAGATATAATATATATGGGTTTTTTTTTATTTTTCCCATATTCCCATTAGTATATAACCTAAGATTTTGTAAAAATAAAATCACAATAACAAAAGAAAAGTTTCATTACTGAAAATCAGCTAGACTTCCGTAAAAAATACAGTAATTTTTGTGATTTAGACCTCTCTTATCGTGTATGCTTTTCATTTTAGTGTTTTAAAATTCTTTTCCTATCTTATTTTATTAACAGGATCTTTCAAACTGTTTTAAATTAATAAATCTTTTAATTCTATAGCTCCCCGGTAGTCAGAGTAAAGGACTGGACTCAACGATTCTGCGTGTGCTACCGGAGACTGAATAAGAGCATGAAGGATAAAGTGACTCACTTCCCTCGGACACCGGAGACCCTGAAGGACCTCAATCCCGCAACCGACTTAAACTCGCTCTATCTGAAGACGGGTTACTGATGAGAGCCACTACACTGGGACACAAAGGCGTTCAACACGCAGGACGGGGGGTGTTACCAGTTTACAACAATGCCCTTCGGCCAGAAGGGTGCACCGGGCACCTTCCAGCAGCTGATGAGCTTTTGGTGGGCTACATACAACAGTTCTGTCTGGTGTACTTTGACGACATCATAGTATTCAGCAAGAGCTGGGTAGACTTCACTACTGGTAGACGGCAGACAACGCTGCTGCTTATAGATTTATACAAAAACCTTAATCAGTCCAAGCTGGGATCGAACGCCTTATGAAACCGAAAACGGCTGTGGGAGCAGATATCTGCTGCATCTGTCATATGGGACTGGAGAAGGTCTCCACCATTTTATCTTCGAGAAAGAAACGGAGGAGGTGTTTTCTAATAGAACAATATATCTTCTTTTAACAATTGCTTCGACACAGTTATCTATAAGATAAGGAGAAAGACATCACCCAAACCAGGAATGGCCACATCATCTAGTCGCCAGACCAGACAACGCAGTAGAGTACTCTTCGTCAAGATGAATATCGCCGTGACATAAAGCATTATTTGGATGAGAAATTGATACTCATGACGAGAAAAGTTGAGCAAGGAGATGCCAAAATTGCACTTTGTGTAGCGAAATTTAGAAAATTGCAAGAGCAAGAATAGGTAACTTTGTTATTTTACTGATTGTGTACACACACCGGCAAGTTCACTATTTTGTCATATACAGGGCATTCGCCATTATTTGAGCTATTTTTAAAAAGAATGACATTTGGAAGAAACGAGTCTTCCAAACGGAATTAAAGGCATTATTTATATGTAACATAGTATGAAAGATTCCGAGCACACTTTTTCCCGAAAGAGAAATAATTGTTGATCTGATGTCAATTTTAAAGGAAAGAGACGACTTAAAACTGAAGAAAAAAAAACCAATTAAATGGGGTATTCGATTGCATGTATTGACACGCGTCACAGTTTCAGAGCATGCCCGCACACCTTGATGCACCAGTACCGTTGCTTCGCGACGGAATATTGTTACCGGTTCTTAATTGTTACGAGCAAGTCGCAGACCGACCTACATAGTGATGCGTTTCGCAGGCAGTCTGTGTTCGGTTTTCCTACTGTATAGACATCAATAATTAATGCAGTAGTAAACAAGTAGTTTAATGTACACAAGGTAATGAGTAGTTTGAGATTCGCAAGGATCTGGTGGCGCCCGGCTGAGCAAGAAAGAAGAAGAACTAATCCAACTAGAATTGATCATCATGGAGAACGTTTCACATGAAGGCATCAGCTAAGAGGAGGAAGTAACTCTCGACCGTCGGAAGTAGTAGCAAGGGATAGAGAGCCCAGACAAAGCACAAATCCATAAACATTCTCGCTATCCTTCAGTGTAGGATTTCAAGCGAATCCAGAAAGGTACCTCGAAAGATGCCAGAAGTACTTCAGAAAGGCTGGAACAGATGAAGAAGATTGGGCAACTAAGGCTGCTTACATCATTCTAGGAAGAAGCCTTGGAATGGTGTAAGAGCCTAGCTGAAAAGTCTAGAGTACGAAATGAAGACGACTCGATAGGACGAAGAAGACTGATTGTACGCTTTCTTGCCAGGAAAGCGAGCAGTAGCGAAGGTCTGTGCCATGAACCACGATTCGAAGGATTTGGCGAAAACCATTCACGAGCTACTGATGCTTCGCGATCAAGAAAGAACCGCGAGACTAACATGGACGAATCTTGACAAACCAGTGAAAGAGACCAGAAGGTTAGAACTGGAAAACACACGGGAGGAAAGTTGCCCCGTGTCTCTCCAGAGAACGAGAGTAATACCAGTAGAGGATCGAGAACATCAGGGGGTGTCGCACAGAACTTCAACGCCGAAGTCTGGTGTTTCTACACAGAACGTAAAACTACAAAAAGGAAGGTACTACCGTTCGCCGCCCCTATACCACCGACATGTGAGCATGCCCAATGCCCAAGCAAAAATCGCAATACTTAGGCAAACCAACCTACAGGATGGCTGTATCCGTACAGTTATCCCGTATACCCCCATCCGCAAGTCCGGCAATTTCAGAGCGGACCCACAAAAAATAGCCTGAAATGCGGAACGTACCTTCCTGGATTGACCGCCTCCACCGATTGATCAAAACCAAACTAATAACTTAGGTGGAGGCCGGGGAAGAGGACCAAGGTATGGTGGTAAAAAGACCACGGGCATCACATGGCGAAAGACTGTCCTTCGCGATACGAAGCAAGACCAAACGGCCGTCGGCAGCAAACTGCTGACTGAGGTCAGGATAGGTGTTACACAAAATATGTCTCTATCGCTAAGTTATTCAACCACCGCAATTACAAACTAAAACTGTCAACTACATTAAAAAGTTAAGAGAGGTAAACTCAAAACAGTAACAGTGGCAAAATCATGTAGGAGTGAAACGAGACGTTAAAGTGAAAAATTATTCAACAAAAGCAGTGGAAAAAACTTTACGTCGACGCTTCCGAGTCTACCACCCGATATAAAGGGAGAGGTAAGGAAGACCATTATAGTAAATAAGCGATACAAATAAAGATTAAAAACAAGAATTTACGGTGACGCTTCTGCGTCTACCACATAATTAAAGAAGAAAAGTGTAAAAACACTTCACTTCACTGAAAAATCAGACGAAGACGAAAAACAAAAAAAACGTTCTCGTAGATAAGCTTTTTATAAGTACTTAAAAATCAGACAAAGACGAAAAGCAAAAAAAAAAAACGTTCTCGAAGATAACCTTTGACAAGTACTTAAAAATTAGACAAAGGCGAAAAGCAAAAAAAACGTTCTCGAAGATAACCTTTGACAAGTACTTAAAAATCAGACAAAGACGAAAAGCAAAAAAAACGTTCTCGAAGATAACCTTTGACAAGTACTTAAAAATTAGACAAAGGCGAAAAGCAAAAAAAACATTCTCGAAGATAACCTTTGACAAGTACTTAATAACTTAGACAAGAGTGAAAAGCAAAAAAAAACGTTCTCGAAGATAACCTTTGACAAGTACTTAATAAATTGACTTAATTATCATTATAAAAACCATACATTCGTTTTTCCTGTTTTCAAATCACAAATTGTGATAAATAAAAAAATTTCAGACGACTAGTTTGAACAGGAGAAATCGCAATTGATACCATGGAAAATTCTAGATGATTATAAAATATTATATGTGGCATATCTCAATAATTTTGAATGTCGTCTCTATAAGCAAACACTGTGAACATCTACTCAGTAAAATAAACCAAAACATCTTCAAACTTCAGTCTTTCAATTTCTTTGAAAACTATCGTGATTTGTTGCTTCATATTTATCCTGACAAAAATAAACTTAAAAATAATTCGTTAATTTATGAACCAATATTTAACATTTGCCAGAAATATGCACTGACTTTCTTAATAAATTACTTACATTAACATCCTTAAGATAATCCAGAAATATGCAGAATAACGCAGTACTTTCGCCACAATGACAGGCGTAAGATACAGTAATTCTATGAACAATCGCATACAATGTTGCAGCTTCTAGAAAGAAACGACAGCGAGCGAGACGAACAATCAAAACAGCGGTTGTGTAAACGGCCAGTGACTTAACTACTGGTCGGGTACTCGACGCCCGTTACTGATGTTCGTTTTTCAAGGGATTGTTTAGTTATTGTGTATGTACTTTGTGTTTTCATTGTGTAAATAAATGTGTAGGCTCCGAGTCGAGCTTCCATATCCTCTCCCTATAGCTCTATCTCATTTTGAGGTAGAGGCTGTCTCTCTCTCTCTCTCAAGAGGAGACTAGCAAGGTCGTCTCAATTTGTCACTCAACTAAGTGGCCAACGTGGTTTTGATACCTCAGGATTCACCCCTTGAGAGCTCATGCTCACAAGGTTGTGCTCTCTTCTGGATCAGAGTAGGCCAGTGGCGCACAGCAAGTGATTAGCAATAAGTGTGGAAACAACGGTGTAGATAATATGTGTACCAACGGGAATGGAGAGGATCGTGAGTTCTTTCCAGACACGGAAGAGCTGCCGATCCCTGCATCAGGTGCCCATCGCAACCACGCGCGCCGCTCAGGAATGCCCACACCATCTAGTTGCCAGACCAGAAACGCCGGCGACTCTCAGTCTCCTTGCGAGCATTAAAAAGCAAGCAAAGGTTAGGTAAATCTTTACGATTAAAGTGGAAGAATATAATAACTAGTTTCCGCAGGGAACTAAAACATAGCATCGATGCCAAAAGTGGATCGGCAGCATTACGTAAAAGCACTAGCATATATTTCACCCAACTGCAGTTTCTCAATGAAACTAATAAACAATACAACACAAGGAAGCGTGAATGAAACACGATATACGCGCCACCGATGAAGACAACAATGCTATTCTCGGTGGTCGAAGCCGTTCACCCCCTAGCAAAACGAAAAGGCAAACCGAAGGTGCTGAACGCACCCAACTGGTGGATATTTTAAAACAGAGTATCACAATGAGATAGGATCATGAAAGTAAGCAGGATTCTGATCCAGACAGAATTTTCCTCTGCTTTCATTGCAAGAAGACTTAAAAAAAACTTCCAGAACATAGAAAGCTTGGTGGAAAAACGACAATAATGAGCGTTAATAAAACAGCCCAAGCAGTTCCCATCGAAACTGGGTACGCCACACAGGTCAACTATACGCTACCGTCAGGGATATTACAAGATGGATCCACACAGGCAGAAAACTACTCCAAAAATATCTAATCTCAATTTAGGAAGTTTTCAACCTGTGGGAACACTCGACGCGCCCTATTGGTAAAATACGATATTTCACAAATATACAGTGAGTTGTCATTCCAGCGCAGACAGAGAGTGTCGTTTCATACAATAGAAGATGAGTAAATAGTAAATACCAATGTAAAATGAGACCGTCTGCGAAGCGAGCGTGGGATTTATCGAAGACCATATATTGAAAAAGTAAAGCCAACGAGTGAAGATTATAGAAAAGGATCGCCAGTATTAAAACAACAGCTGATCGAGATGTACCGATTCCCAGACTGCAGAAAGAAACACATCATCACGTCGTCAAACATACAAACTAGGAAGCAAACGATATTTCTAAAGTGGTGAAACCAATGTGATTATCAACAAACGCGCAACTGACATTTTGATGTGAACAACTTTTTGAAAGGAACTTTGTGACATAAATGACAATGTGTAGAAGGGACACTACACGACACCCCCTGTCTCAACCAGTGACAGTGGGTCTTCGACGAACCCCAGGAAAATCAACTGCATCACTCTAGGCATCTCGCCTTTCTGCCCTGAAGACCCCGAAATGTGGTTCTGCATGGCTGAACGAAGTTTCGATCAAAGATGCTATTGTGCTGGCATAGTTCACACAATGGGATCACAACACATTTTAAGCATGGTAAGTAGCTCGGTCAAAACACAAAAAAGTAGTGATGGAAAGGTTGGGGGCGTGTGACCTAAGGCCAGACATCTGAATTTCACTCCTTATAAGAGACTAACTGCACATGTAATTTCTGAACCGGACTTTGCATATGGTCCTTATACTGTTGAATCTGATGTTTATCGTTTAGAATTGCTTGGGATGATGGATAAAATCTTGGAAAGCTTGCAAGCAGATGTTCTTTCTGGTGAGAATTGCATGCAATAACAAATGGAAAGTCCGACAGAAGTGGTATTTGAGACTTATTTATCATACGATTGATTTTACAGTCAAAATTGATAAAAGTATGCAATGTTGTTCTGAAAACTAACAAAAACTATGCAGCTGACCTCGCCGGTAATGGTTTCGCCATCTTACTGCACTACTCGTCACCGCCGACTGAGGTATCGTTTTGCCCTCTGTTAAAGGAAGTTTTGGAAAGTCCAATGTAACCCTTGCCACCCAGAATGGGTTTAGAAAATGCGGTGTATTCCCTTTAATTCAGGGGCAATAGATTATACCAAGTGTATTAGAAATTGAGTACATCGCCGTATCCAAATGAGACAAGCCTCTCACTCGAAAAATTATTTCCAAGGACATATTATTTGACAGACGAGTAAACGTGGATTTGATTCTACAGAACTAAAATCAGCACATGAAAAATCTAAAATTGGCCAACTGATGCCTTATAAAACCTACAAATTGTATCGAATAGGCGAGATAATAGATATTACGCTAACCCATCTTTAGAATTGAACAAGTCATGCAAACCACCACACATAGCCATGGCTCAGCCGCTAGTGGTCGAACGTGGATTCAGTGGTACAACACCAAACTCATCCTTCGCATTAGAATTTATTTTATTTTACCGTTTGTCTGACGTTATTCACTGACAATAGTAAGCAATCTGCATGTGTATGAAATATTTTCTGGATTTTGATAAGAAAGATACAAAAAAGTGGGCAATGAGATGCTAATTCGAGGCACTCCATATTGATTTTAAGATATTCCTGATTGGATAGTACACCCACAAGACGACCACTTCATCCAAGAGTCACGTCTGAACAAATGGAAAAGAATATACTGATGGAGAAGCAAGACTGGCCCAAGTAAATAATGAAATTAGTGAAGGTTATCATTACATAGCTTGACACGCCTTGTTTTGTTATATGTACATAATATATTACAACTGAGGAAATTCACGGGAACTTAAATTCAGTTTAATATCTGACAATTTCCCCTAAGAATTTAGTCACGATTCTTGCTACGCACGGCACCGGCGAACAGATGCGGCGGCAGACTATGCTCCTGACTTAAAGCAACCATTCTCCGAAGATTCTCCTGCTGTTTGTTACTTATTACTAGCGGTGATTAGCAGTCCTACAAACTCATCCTTCGCATTAGAAATTTATTTTATTTTACTGTTTGTCCGATGTTATTCACTGATAATAGAACGCTATCCGCATGTGTAATTTATATTTTCTTGTTTTATTAAAGAGTCGACAGTTTACTGAAACAGTTGAACTGTTAACAAAAAAAAAAGGTTGAATCCACTGTGATTATGAAGCACTCTAAAAATAGTTCAGGAAAACTACCTGCCAAAAGATATGGGGAATAAGGCAAATGCATGCAAGCTTCAGAGGAATAAGAGCAAGCGTTGTTGCATTTTCAAACGAGTTGAAAGACACTACTTTACTATAATTGGGATGTTTAAAGATTATTAAAACATTCAAAAAATGGCTACAGAAAATTGCAAAAGTGATTTTATTATAAAATAAGATTTTTATTAAAATCTATTAATAAATATAATAAATTAATAGTTATGCAGGGGGAAGACATTTGACCATACACACTAACAAAAGGAATCAAGACGATTTACCGGACGAAAATTGGACAAAATTTGGGAAATCATTATAAACTCTTATTCGAATATATGTTTTTACAAGTTCATTTTACATTTAGTCTTTAGTTTTACATTTCAAATATACATAATATAATATTTGTATTTGTTTGTTTAACATTAGATTTGACATGTACAAAATAAAAAAAAAGTTATAAATTTTGTTATGTGTTTCTTGGCATAGGAAAATCTGCTTTAAATTTCATTGAAATGATATTTGAATATAATTTTCACTAGTGAAGGGCTTGACAAGAAGTGAGTTCCGTCACCATTTTTTTTTTTTTTAAAAGCCCTGATTACAATCATTCTGTTAAAGCGCCCTAATCTTGAATCAAACGGGTTTCAACCAATACTTTCTTCACTAGATGATTTTTTTTCATCAAATCAGTACAATGTTGCGGAACGTTCAACTTAGCAAACTAGACTGCTCCAAAAAATTCAAACACTCATTGATAAGGCAATGATTGCATGGTGAGGAAAATTGGCCATCCATGTGTAAAACCCTGATAAGGTAGACATTCTTATTTGTGCCGTGTGAAGCAATATCAGGGTATATCTGTAATTTTGCAATGTACCACGGAAAAAATTACAGTACAGCAATCAGGGCTACCATTTTTAGCTTGATAACTATTACAACCGTGTTAAACTTGCAGAAAAATTGTTCCATTAGAGCAGTGATTGCCAAACGGTCGCTCATGCGCTATCGGTGGCTTGCGGTGGTATTTTCGGTTGCTCGTGTAGGATATTTTTTCATGAATCGTCAAAAATTTTCAAGATTACCTTTCATTAGAAATGTAATTGATAGAATTTCAATGTGATTTGTAGCTAAACACTATTTCTGTTAAAAATACCTCTGCTCCATTAGCAAATTTTAGTTGTATACTATATATATCCTAATAAGGGCATAATAAATAGTCGTGATTTTTTTATACCTTTGTATAACCCTTTTTTGGATTGCCGGTCACCGGTGACCTCCACGGCGTGATTGAATACTTTTTAGAACATATTTTTCTTGCCATCTCATAATTTTCATTTTCCGGCCTGGAAACACCCCTGACCTCAACCCTATTCAAAATCGGTGGGCTAGGCTGTAATCAAGTAGCAGATGACAAAAAAAAGCCAGTGAGCAATGAAGAGCTCAAAAAAATAGGATAATGAGATTGATCCCTTAGGAGAAGGGTGGTGGCTGCAATAACAAGCAAAGGGGACAATACAAAATAATAATTTTCTAAACATGTAAAAAGATTATTTTATCTCAAACTGACTGTTTTTACTCACTCATTTAGAGGTGACGGTGGTCAATGGTTGGTGGATCCCATGTGAGCACATCGATATCAGTGGACGTGCACATAGTAAATGATGGGAAATGTTCAACCCAGCAAGTCCATCTTCGCAACATGACGATTGTCACCTATCGGCGACAGGTACTTCGCTGCGTCGTTGGTAGGAGATCAAGGAGAAGCCTCGCCAAGAATAGTTAAGAAATAATTGCGTTGAAACTTTCTTACGTGCCAGGATGTGGAACAAGCAGGGCGTGCCGAACGCGCTGGAGATTGGTCTCGGACACCCGAGTTCATCGTCGAGATGTTTATCCATAAGGTCGTAATTTTATATATATTATAATAGTTTACTTGTTTAAGTGTAATCACCTGTTCATAAATATTGTTTCGTCGTGTAATTTCTGTTTTATTTGTTAATAATTTAAATTCTGTGCATCTACGGTTTCCGCATCCATATTAAAGGTGTTTTTCTAACGGTAACCGTATTTTCATTATTATTATCTTTCATTTGGCGTGTATCCTCACGGCTGGCGCCCAAAATTGTATTTCTCCTTACAGAACAAAGTAAAGTGTACCGAGATTGGCAAATCTTATCCACTTCCCTGTGACAACTCTATCCTATTTCTCCGCTGAGCTTTTGTATTTCGCTAAAATGCCATTCAATTGCTTCAAAAACAAGTTTAAATTCTTTATATTTTTTAAAACACAACAGGAGGAAATCCCTGACAGAAAGACCAGTTTGAGCTCTTGTGACTCAGGTCTCAGAAGCACAGGGCTAATCACATGGTCTTCTTAAATGAACAGATTACGATACCATCAACGCAAAAGCCTCGGACGCTTAGGCCTGCTAATCGACGACCCAGCAACGAAAAGGACACGATACTCTCTAACAACTACTCTGAGCATAGGCGCAAACAATGTGCATACTATGCGTACCCCAGGAAAAGACCTATACGTTACTCCCATCACGCAAACCTATAAGCTTGATGTTTTAGGGCTGAGCGATGTGCGTTGGAAAGGCGCCGGGAAAAAGTTGTTGGAGGGCGGATTTACAATTTTATATTCAGGTCAGGAGCAATATCATCGCCAACGGGTGGCAGTATTGATGTCGGGGAGGGCAGCCCGCTGCCTTGTCAAATGGGAACCCATCTCAGAACGACTAATACGAGCCACCTTCAGGACGACTGATAGCTCGGCAGCTATCCTTCAGTGCTATACCCCTACCAAGGAAGCCGACACACAGGCAGGGGATGCTTTTTATGACTCTCTCCACGCGGCCATCTCCACAATCCCCCATAGAAAGCGCGTGATCTTAATGGGGGACCTCAATGCAAGAGTGGGAACGGATCCTTTGCTTGCCCCCACAGTGATGGGAAGGCATGGCCTCGGTGAAGACAACGGTGAGAGACTCATCGAGTTCGCAACTATGAATGAGCTCACCGTTGGCGGTACAATCATCTCCAACAGAGACATCCACAAATGCATGTGGACTTCTCCTGATGGTTGCACAAAATCAAAAATGGACCACTTTCTCTACAGCGCGACTCACCGAAGGGAACTTCTCGGTGTTCGAGCCTACAGGGGTGCCGACATATACAGCGATTATGAGCAACCTGTCGGCAAAATCCGTCTCAGACTTAGACGTACAGTACGGCCCACGGAGAGACTGTCATTTCTTCGAATTTGGCTGAATTTCGATGTCGCTGTGAGAAAGAACGTCATCAACTGTGTGCATGACCGGCAAAACCCCCGATGCGACACCATAGAATCGGAAAGGTTCAGCATCAAAGATGCAGTTGCGTTAGCCGCTCATAAGGTGCTAGGAGTGGGCAGCCAAAGTGGATATCCGAAGACACGTGGTGGAAAATTGAAGAAAGAGACCCAGCCCGGATCGAGGATCGCAGGACAGACTATGGGTACCAAAAAAAAGGTTCTGTGCGACTCAATAAATGCTGATTCATGGACATCCAGATTGAAACAGCAGAGGCAGCAGCGTACAGAAGTTATACATTTACAGTAGACGACCACTGACCTCAGGCCCATCGGCAGTCCCGGTATCAACCAGGGCAATAGACTCAAGCGCGGAGCGTGTTAAAAAGATTTGGAGAGATCATTTCTGCGGGTTGCTAAACCGTTCTCCTCCCTCGAACCCCCTTGACACCCAGCGAAGCCACACTTGTAGATATCGTTCGATAATACATGAAACAAAAGCGCCACAGATATGGAATAATTTTTTTTAAATTGTGCACTACCTCTGGATACACATAGTCTCCAAGTATATTGCGGAAAAAAATTTTAACATAATGGGGTCAGTGCTTACACATATTATGACGAGTCTTTCTCGCCCGATTTTAGATAAGGGACATACGGTTTGTACTGGTAATTGGTACACTAGTTTAGACCTAACAAATAAACTACTGGCCGAAAATACCCATTCAGTGGGTACTCTACGCACAAATCCAAAAGAAGTCGCCAACATGAAATTAAAACGAGGAGAAATCGCAGCCAAACAGAACAGAAAACGAGTGACAGTTCTAAAATGGAGAGATTCACATGATGTCTTTATGTTATCCACAAAACATAATATTGACTATGTCACAATAAGGAACAGGAGGGGAAAGAGTGGGAAAAAAGTTGTGCATGAGTACAATCAAGGAAAAGTGGATGTAGATTTATCTGACTGAATGACATCATACTGTAGTTCTTTACGGAAAATGCTAAAGTGGTACAGGAAACTAACGTTGGAACTACTTTTGAAGACAACAGTGGTGAATGCCAGAATGATATATAAAGAAGTGACAAAAAAAAACTTTTAAAATTACTACTGTGGAATTTCGAAAACAATCACGGTAGAAGTTTACCGGCGACGCCCGACGACATTATATGGAATCGGGGTTCTGCCGGGCACTGGTGGCTGATGCGGCGCAGTGGTCAATGTTGATGCCGGCCACCTGTGCCCGGCATGATACGAAATATGTTATGAATGTTGGCTGAACTGTAGAATCTGTATGGCCTATCGTCCCAACAGAAAAGTATCCAATTTTAGTTTGAATTGTTTGTTCTACCTACTTATGTGAATCAACGATTTCCACTATGAACATGGTCAAAAGAAAATACAGAAACAGGCTCACAGATTTACATCTTGATAATTGCATTCGGTTGGGTGTGACAAGGTACTCAACCGAGAATTGAAAAAATTGTGTAGGTAAGTGAATGCCATTCTTTGCACTAATTATTTTTACTTTTACTCACACTTGTTCACTTATCACAATATATATTTCAATTATTATTCAGTTTATAAATTAACAATTACAGTACACATCTTATGTTTTATTAGAAGCCCGATCCAATGTACTAATTCATTTTAGATAGTATAATAATATTATGTATGATAAAGGACGATGATAAAAAATTACGAAGAAGGAATATGTGTAAGTAGCTCAGCAAACAATTTCAATTTCTGAAAGTGGCTCACATCCTTATTGAGTTTGGAGACCACTGCATTAGAGTTTGTGGGACTGTTAGACAAAACTGTGGACTGCTAGCAGACATTAAAGAACAGTATAATGCTTTCAAAATGGGAGATAATGCACATGTCACGATGGCTAGATCTTGCTCTATTCTATTGAGTTGTACGTATGATTTCAACCATACATTCTTTTAGGATGATAAACACGCATAAGAAGAATTATCTTGGCGATGAAATCATCAAGTCCAAATATTTTCTAGATCAGCGATAGTCAGTGAGAATATTTTGGAGGTCCGCTGAATATTTGAAACCTTTTTAAAATAAAATCATGTTGTTAGTGGTAAGCGGGATTTAAAATTGCAGGGTTTAGTGATCTGCGAAGTTTGAAAGATTGACAGTTCTAGATTACAATAAATATATTAGTGCCGTGAATATCTCAGTGTTTCCATCCACCCCATTACTTATATTTATGGGACAACCTAAAGCATGGATCGATACAAAATCCGGGTTTCCCGGGACAATCTGGGCAGCAAAAGATGGAATCACAGCGTTTCTCGAGGGTATCCATACAATATTTGCACCTCTTCCTTTTTGTCTTTCCGTTACTCCCCTTTTCTAATAGTCCCGGTAAATGTATTTTGCACGGCAGAGAAGAAACCGGCGGTGTAGTAGAAAACAACAATTTTTTGATAACAGCCAGCCTAAAGTCATAAAATGTAGTTTTTTTCTCACAGTTTGTGTGATATAAATAATAAGAATTCAGAAACATTGATTGAAAAACGTGTATTCCAAGTTTCTTGTACCACCGAAGTGTTTTCCCTAGACACGGATAATACATCATCATTTGATCGTGAAAGTCGATGCCGGTCATAAACTTGTTATATTCGACTATCATTTTCGGTTTTGTTAGCCGTTTCCCAAAACGATTCGTCGTGTTGGTCAGTTCGCTGTCAAATTCTGATGAAATTGACAAAACTTCTCTCCTATCTTTCCACTTGGAAACGCAGATTCCCTTATCCGTATATCTACTAATCGACTCTCCGGGTTTTAGCTTTTCGTTTTCAACATCTACCGGGTTGCCTTTTCTATTGCTTCGTAAAGTTCCTGTAAGGTAAGTGTCTTTGTTCAACATAGCTTCCGCTAGTTCTACGCCGTTATAAAAATTATCCATAAATAAAGAATGACCGTATCCAGTCTTCCCTTCCATCAGTTTGGACACTACTTTATTGTTATGATTTTTGCCGCCCGACTCCTCTCCTCTACCGTTCACCGACAGTTTCAAAGCGAGACCGTTCGATTCCGCCAAGATGTACAATTTAATCGCATATTTGGCTTTTTTACTCTTGATGTATTGGCGGACAATAATAGATAAATTCTTCTGTGGTGCATAAATAGTATTCATTTGTAGGTTAAAAAAATCAATCAGCGGCTGCACTTTATCCAGGGCAGAACTATTTTCAGTGTCCTTATTGAAATGCAATGCACGCAATATCAATAGAAACCTATCTCTAGACATGTAATTTGAAAACAATTTGATATTAAACAGCTCGTCTGTTTTCCAGTAATCATTTAACCTGTTTAGACGTATGGTGCCCATATGAAACAAAAGCCCTACCCAAACTCGGAATTCTTCTACAGTAATATGTTTCCAACGGGTCATTTTACTTTTTTCTCCGTCCGATTGAGCCAGTACCTCCACTGCGTAAGCGTTCGATTCGCTTACAACCAAATCATAAAAGTCATCATCAAACAAAACGTTGAAATAATCTAAAGGATCCTTGCCTGTTATGTCAATTTTCACACCCGGTATTCCCAGAAACGGTATATTTTTAGCTGGTTTTCGAGTACTCGACCATTGTGAGGACGGTCGTAAAGATTCAGATGTTTTGCTGATCTGAAAATGATTCTGTACCGACGATGAAGTGCCATCATCGGGTGGCAACTCTGGCAGTCTAAACCCCCAATCATCGCTTCCCGAGTCGGTATCCAATTCACATTCAACCTCAATTTCAAAATTATAATCATCACTGATATCAAAAGATTCACTATCACTATCGTCATATTCGACTTTTACTATTTCAGAATTTGAAGGGCCATCCATTTTGTTAAAAAAACGTTTAATGTTCACTTTGTAACAAATTGAAAATAAGTTTATAAAAACAGCTCTAAACAAAATTATCGATTTA
Source organism: Himalopsyche phryganea (assembly GCA_022494535.1). NCBI lineage: Eukaryota > Metazoa > Arthropoda > Insecta > Trichoptera > Rhyacophilidae > Himalopsyche > Himalopsyche phryganea. Next base: position 4,033,347 of record JAGVSL010000039.1, read on the forward strand.
AGAAGAGAAAGTTGATTATAAATTTTTCAAACAGTGTGAACGCACTTTTATCTTCATAATTTATGAAACCGTGTGATATGGCTGACTTTCTTCGAAAGACGGGATTCAATTGACCAAATGCAATCTGTTACATGTGTATTTGATCATTTGGAATAACCCTGACACATTTTTACCATACAAGCTCAGATTATCATCAGCATCCAACTTGTTAAGAGAAGTTTTGTGTGGCGAGTTTTGCTGACACGATAATTGGCGGGTCCTAAGGCTTACGTGTGGAAATTGATGAAAGTGAAATCAATGCTATCTATAATAAGGTCTATATTAGTGTGCAGTAAGAAATTGAAAAATTTGTTTATGCATTAATACAAGGTGTTTCGATTGTGAGGGGAAGCGGAGCGTTTTTTACGTTTGGAGGATAATTTAGATACCACCAAACAAGAATGTACCGAAAAAATAATAACATGAATGATAACAAAGCTAACAAAAAGTTATTACTGCATAAGTGAATTTTTTGAAAACAATAAAAAAAATCAGGACACAGAAAAAACTTATAAAAATTAAATTATATGCAGCCCAGGCGCGTGCAGTGAATTTTTCTCTTTCTCGCTCAATCACACGTTAAGTGAAGGGTGCAAGCAAGATGACATGATGGCGCATTTGCTCTTTTATCCTACTTGTTTATACACAAGTGAGGTTGTGTGATGGAGATAGAGATACATTCACCGCACGCCATACACTGATATGCACCCGAAACAACCTACCATACGAATTTGGTAGTAGTAATAACCCAATGTGATGAGCTAGCGTTGTTTTCGTGGATTTCCAACAGCGCTGCGGATAGTTCGGTTAATAATGATTATAAGTTGTGTCCATAACGTTAACAAGGAGAGCGGCTCTAGAGAAATACATTGTCCGTACTATATACGAAGTGGTCAACATGGTATACTGTTAAAGACCTTACAATTTCAAGAGTAATCAGCTACCAAGTTTTTATGTACTTCACCAGGAATCGTTCGCATCTTCCGCTTTGCATGTCACCTCCTTTACGGTGCGAAGATTTCTCGCGTATGTCAATCTCTCGGCAGAGGCGGAAGCTGCTGTTTTCCATCGATGTTTAATCGGCCTCTCATATTTCTAACGACAAAACAGCCAGGTAGATTTAACGACTGCCAATTTCGTTTTTGGTGAACGTTCTGTTGCTTTTTTACTTGATTATTCATTAGCTGAAGATCTAAAAGAAGAAGAAAAATAATATAACTAGAGAATCAAGTACACTCATCTGTCGTATAACACTACTTGTTATGTCGAAAAAAAAATTCAATAAAATCTTGCTTTGTTGAGCTCAAACGCGGAAATCACATGTCCTGTTTGAGACATTCAAAATAACATTATTAATTCAACTTCAAGATCAGGGAATCATTTATAGATGTAAGAAAAATTATTTGGGTGTGGTTCATGATATTTTCAGTCATATCGATGGCTCCAATTTTGGACCAAGTGGAAAAAAAATCATTGCATGATGCGTATGCGAAAATAATAAATTGCATATCTCATCTAGTATAATATATCATTTGATACACCCCAGTTTTGAACATGCCCAAAACTGTACATTAAGTCATCTTTAAATATGGCAATCCTTAGTTGTACCGCTCGGCAGATAAATATTAGTTCATTTAACTTAATTTGTGTAAAATGGCATAGTAACAGTAAAATAATTGTGAAGGACATTCAGTTCGAAATATTCCGCTCATGGAGGTAACGCCATATACCTGTCAAAAAGGTTGCAGATGGCAATGTTCGAACTGTTACAAATAGTTGCTTTTGTCAGTATCCAGTCGGTCGTCGTTAAGAAGCCACTTGTTTTTTTTGTCTTATTGTCTTACATTTATTTGCCAATGCGACGTTCATTTTAATTTCTTAAGAAAAATGAGTTTTGTATGTGTCCTAACCTAATTTTGTCACCGTAAATATAACCTCGATGTTCTAATTGTATTAACCACTGTATCAAAATAAAAGGAGATGAACACATCTCTGGCGGGAAACGAGATTCACAGTCCTCAGTCCGCCAATCAGCATTTGCGGGACTGTAGTGTAAACTGCGATCACAGTCCCGCTTATTATATTATGAAATTTATGGTTTACACAAACATATGTTGAATTTTTGTTGAAAATTAATCATACGAGTATAAATCGGGACTGTTCCCACTCATACATGTGTTCAGGTCAAGATCGAAACCGCATGTCAATACATATGATCCCGATTTACACCATTTTTTAATGTACTATAAGTTCTTCATCGCTTTTAGTTTACATAATTCAAATAAATTAGTTGAGCTTTGGAAGCTTTCGTGAGTCGACTTTATATTCAATCTCGTTTTTTATTTTGCTGATTTTTCGAAACTCGTACGATAATGGATTTGAATAATGATAATTCGGATCATTACGTCGACGAAATACTTGCAAATAGTGATTCAGATTATTCGGATGAAGACAATATTGAATTTAGTGATTTTTCAGACTGAATTCAGAATATAAATCAGAAAAAATTTATTGGACTTATTTTGATGACAGTAAGAGTATAAAAAGATACCAGACGACTATTGGGCTACAGACAGGTTGTGCTAATCCATTTTTTTCACAAGTCATGAGCAGAGATAGATTTCTAAATGTCTACAAACCGACACAAGAATTATCTTTCGATGAATACATTGTTCCATGGAGGAGAAGGCTGTCTTTTTGAGTATATAACACCCTGGAAGAATTATAAAATACAAACACGTGAGGACGGTTTGCGAAGCCACCACGGGCTATATCTGTAATATGATAATTTACGCTGCGGATGGTTGGCCTTTGATACGAAAGATTGAAACTGCCTTACAACCTATTATAACATATGGCACCACATCTACATGGACAATTTCTATAATAGCGTTTTAACTCTGAAACGCTTATAAACGCGATAAAGAGATATAATAAGCTAAGCAAAAAAAATAAGTATTACTATCACATGACCAAACATCTTCAAAGAGTGTAATCAGTATATGGAAGGAGTCGTCCTCATGCATTCCCATATTGGACGATATAAGAGTAGAAAATGGCATTTGAGGCTAATTTACCAAGTAATTGACCTTACAATAGTCAATTCATGGCTAATGTATAAGAGTAGAACAGGTAAAATATCCTGAACAAAGCCTTATGAAACTTTCCACCATCAGCTCATGCTTAATGTAAAGTTGGCACATGTAAAGTAAAATAAGTGTAGAAGGCCGTTATCGTCAACTTTAGAAAATGAAATTCAACAATGAGTAAAAAAAGGTGGACCTGCATGTTCTGTAAAAGACATCACGCAATATGGTATTAGGCCTTTGTCCGGCGTGGGGAGATTCACAGAACCGATGTAGAACTCCATTTTGCAACAATAGATCGAACGTATTTTGCGAAAAATGTGATGCTAAGAATAACTGTTTCAAATTATTTCACACAATAAGATTAGCAAATGGGTAGTTTGACAATATCAATTTTATTTTTCTAATGCAATATATCTTAATCTTTTAATCCAACGAATAACTGTTTTCAATGATTTCATATAACATAATACATAAGATCAGCAATAAACAGTTTGATTATGTCAATATGAGAATTTGCAAACATTTGTTGGTCAAGATTAAGACGGAGAACTTTTCGTTCATTCAGATTTAACATACAGACCGAGTGAAACTTCGAGTGCCACCGATAAAGCTTCCAGTCACAACAGTACGATAGCTTCATCATCTAATTCGGGTATTCGTAAATGGCCATAAATACCTCTCTCGCTTCATTCACATTTATACATACTCGCCCATTACTCTTAATCTTGAAATATCCCGACTCAAGTATTTAATTTTCTTGGGTTGTGACAATATTTAGTAAACACAATTTTTAATTTATTTACAGGCCCAAGTACGAGTCATATGACTGTGTAATCAAGAAAGCAATAGCACAACCAATTCAGGCAACACCATGAAGAATATTCAGAACTTGGAGGGGAGAACCGGAGAAGCCTATGTGAATAACAAGGGACAAATTACATCGAGCGAATAGCCTCGCACGATCAACTGTTTTAGGGGAAATACAATTTACAGAAAAATCGGGCATTCCCAATTTTATGAACAAAAAGTGGGCGGCAAAATTGAGGCCGCACCTAAAATATTTTGCAATATCTGAAAATATGTCTCTTCTTTATTTAAACAATGACACCGGCGATATTCTTGACTTGGAAACATCAAATCGTTGATATGGCAAATTTGCGATATTTATCAATCAAAGAAAAGGGCACGATTTTGACGCTAGTGAAACAAAAAAAATGTTCCGAGAAATTGTTCGGAGGTTAGGGTATTGTGAAGCTACAGTGAAGAGATTTGTGCAAAAAGTCGTGATACAGGAATGATAGGGAGGAAATCTGGGCAAGGGGGGAAATTGTATTGACGGATTGTGATAATCGATTTTTGTAGATAAACATTTTAAAAGCTCGATTTATTTCTGCTTCAAAATTGAGATCAAAACAAGAGGCATCAAAATTAAAATAAGTTTTAAGCCATCCAGAAAAAATAAATAAAATTGGTTTTACCGAAATAAAACAGGAAAAAAAAAACAGTTGTTGATGACAAAAATGAAAAAATCATCTAATTTGTGCAAAGGAAAGTAGAAATTGGACTGCGGAGGACTGGTGCCGGGTGATATTCTCCGAAAAGTCCAAATTTGATCAGTTTCGCTCGGATGGGAAATCTAGTGCGCCCCAGAATTGGACGGCGTTTTAAAAAATATGTTCTTTTGTGTCACCAGGTGACAAACATTCACCCTGTTTTATGATATGGAATGGCATAACTGCAAACGGTATAGATCCTCTACAGTTCGTCTAGGGATCGCGATGAATTCCGCTCAGTACCAAAAATCGATAGAAAAAACGCGCTACCTGCTTTGAAAGGTCATACGGAACACACAATGGAACAGTTATTGCAAGGCGACTCTGCGCCTTGTCATGCATCTTGCAGTGCAGGTGCACCCGTTATTTTTTTCTTGTATAAATCACTTTTATTTACATGCACTAGCCATTATAGAAAATCATTTATTTTATGTTTATATGATGAGTTTCAGTGATTTTTTGGGAATTCCATCCCTTCTGTGGCCTGCGAACAGCCGAGATCTCAACATCGTAGAGAATTTAAGGGTTATATTAAAATAAAGGGTTCCGGATAAGTATCGAGGAACTAAAAATATAATTGAGAATAAGTGGCATAACAATGTCACTCGATTATATAAAAAAAATATATCATTCAATACCAAATAGAATTTCGGCAGTTATTAAAAGTTAAGGGGGTTAAAACAAATATTAAAATTATTTTTTTATATTAGATATTAAGTTTAGATAGTAATTAGTATGTATAAGAGGATTAAAGAAATTTTATTTGATTTAAAGAAACAGAACACGGGATGAGAATCTTTTTTGTCATCATATTTGTCCAAAGCATAATAAGGAAACCTGAAGGAAAAATGTATTAAATGTAAAATGTCTAAAAATCTTGTATTTCATACGCCATTCTTTGCTCGTACACTGTCGTATAGGAGTTTTATACTGATAAAAAGTTTGATACAATTCCGCTAACACAAAGTAAAACATTTTTAAGGAGTTAACTGTCAATTCTTGGTGGAAAGACATTATATTTTAAAAAATAAAACACAATTTGTTTGTACTACTTACACTTCTTTAAAACAACGAGATATTATTGCTCCGACTGTAATGTGGGCCTGAGTAGACCATAATTCGAGATATATCACAAGTAAGAAAAATATTCTTGATATATTTCTATAAAATTTTTACATAAATAAAATATTATTTTCAAAATATTTATATTACTACACCACTAGATTGCAGCCCCTGATGTAATGGATATGTACTAATCTATTGTGAATCTATCATCGAAAAAAAAATCAAGAGGTAGGGCAGTTAAAGAAGAGATCTAAGCCTACGTTGTATTATTTGCAGTGATTCTGCTTATCTTATGAGTTTGAAAGTTTATGTGCGTTATATTTTCAATAGTTTCCAAGTAAGTGATTTAGCACTTGCAGGTAAAAGATGTTTCGGGTCATATACTGGTAATAATAAGACGTATTGGACGACCAGCAAATAATACTTGTCCTGAGGAAGCCGTTATTAATATTAGAAAAAACATTGATCGTTTCCCACGTACAGAACATTACACATTACTGCCGTTGTGGTATAAAAAAATATATATTTATCTTGCGATTTAAATGTTTCGAAGATGTACAAGCTTTACGGATATGAATTTTGTCCATCTTCTAATCACAGCCTTAAAAGAATTTAAATACAGACAAGTATTTAATTCATACAACCCCACTACTGAGCTTCCATGTTCCGAAGAAAGATCAACGCTTCAACAATTCGTTTTTATCGTTTTGATTTCAGGCGTACGAAACACTCACCATGTATGAAAATTTACCGATGCTGTCAAATCGACGACCGATCAACAAGATCTATGAAGGAAATGAAGATTTTCCTTCTGTGCACCACGTGGTCCGCCTTGGCGCTGAAACCGTGGAGGTCCTTCTAGGCGTAGGAACCCGGCGCGAAACGCGTTCCAAACCCAAAGGGTCGAAACCCACAGGGTTCGAAAGAACCAAGAAACAACATCAGCAGTGGACTAAATCCTCAATGACGAGATAGAAGCTGGACACCGAGGGATACAATATATTCTCTCAAGGATGGAAGTAGAGCGTACGTTGGCTACAATTGCAACTACGATAACTACTCGAAGCATTGGATTCAATATAACTCTTTTATTCAATTCAATTTATAAATTTCCTAATGCACCAATCATCGATGTTAATGCCATGTACCATGCCATACTTAGCCATTATCGAACATCGTATCTTTAGAGCTGAACACAGCCTAAATCATCCCATGAGCCCATCTCAATTCGACAACTTTGAAACTTGTCGCTTAAGCCCGTCCATGACGCAAGCTATTAGTGCGATTGCAATCGCCTCATTTCCACTCGCAAAATTGTTTGAAATGATAGGTGTCATTTCAGTGTAAGACAAAGATTCTCATAACAGGTCATTTTGTTTATTGCATTTATTTCTAAAATAAGTTTAAATATTGTTCTTTTATTTGTTTTTGAATATGTTATTTGTGTAAACATACTAGCTTTTTATTTCATGTTAAAATATATGTTTGCAACCCCTGGTAATTATGTCGATTACACGGTGCGCTCAATGGAGTGTGACGAGCGCAAGTTAGTGGCTTGCGAGACTACGCTTGAGGTAGTCTACTAAGCCGTATGTCGTTGGCTGATGTTTTTTCATGTTTTCAGGGATAAAATTTTAATTATTACTTCATGTCGACTATGTCGGCTTCTACTTTAATAAATTTAAGCGATATTGGTGAATATTCTTATTTTGCCGGTTAGCAATCAATTATAATCAGTCATAAATGCATGATATGTATTAACTACAATCCTCCGTAACGTGTGTTTTTTTTACATAGTAAGGGAAAGGTTAAAGTCCAAACGGAGAAAACTATTAAATTTGCTTATGGTATAGCCGGAAACATGGTTCCAAACAAAAGCCAGGTTTGTCCGGACAGTCAGGACAGCAGAACATTGAAGCTTTTCTTTGTTTGGTAGTAGTCCAGCAATGTTTACACCTACGTCTCTTAGTGTGTCCCGAATTATCTTTCTCGCAAAAACTCGGCAGGTGAATTTTTATTTTAGGTTGCTTCGGCAACGCGGACGGAGGCGGACCTAGAAGACTTCTTATCACCGATAGTCTGAACTCGTACAAAGGCATCTTTGGGTTTTGGTAATTGTATAGATAATGAGAATTTAAAAGTATCGTTTGCAATATATGAATACCGAGTTTCTTAAACAAACTTAAAGTTTTTCGCTGGCACGGGTAATGGGTAAACATTTGGTTTTGGTAGTCGATTCCGCTCATCTGACGATTGTATTCTACTACAGTCGCAGGCTTCTTGCACGTTTTTCCGAATCGACCAGCCGTCTCCGTTAGATCGCCGTCAAACTCTGACGAAATCGTCAGCACCTCTTGACGTTCTTTCCATTTCGTTACGCACACGCCCGCTTCTGTATATTGACTTACGCACTCACCGACGTTTAATTTTTTCATCACAATTGCGTCCGGATTACCTTTCCTTTTCATTTTCAAAGTTCCTGTGACATAAGTCTTATCTTCCAATAAATCTTCAACCAATTCGACACTGTTATAGAAGCTATCCATAAAAACGGAATGCCCAACTCCCGTTCTGCCTTGCATCAGTTTCCGAACGACTTTATAGGCGTGGTATTCGCCTCCCAACTCTTCATCTGCCCATCCGGAGTAAGCTATAAGTTTTAAAGTCAAACCGCACGTCTCCCCAAGCATATAAAGTTTCGTACCGTGTCTAGATTTATTCTCCTTTATGAATCTCCGAACTTCTACCTGACCGCGCCACAAAACTAACGATTCATCAATGGACAAGTTCTTTTGCGCTATATATACGGCATTCATTCGTTCATTGAACAAGTCAATCAAAGGTTGAATGGGCCCTACACTGGAGCCGTCTTCTTCGTTGCAATCAAAATACAACACTCTCAGAATCAACAGAAATCTGTCTCTGGACATGAACTGCGAAAAGGCAGATAAGTTGAAGAGATAGTCTCTTTTCCAGTAGTCATTGATGCGACTCAAACAGATAGTTCCCGTGTGAAACAGCAGCCCTAACCATATTTTGAAATCATCAACTGTTATGTCCTTCCACTGAGTGATACGACTTGTGTCACCTTCCGATCTAGCTAGAACGTTGACTGCATGAGCATTTGTTTGATCGACGATAAATTTATAAAAACTATTGCTTGCAATGAGGTGAAAATAATCAACAGGATCTGTGTTTTCCATTTTGATTTTTATGCCGGAAATTCCAGAAAACTTGACAGGCGTAGCTTGTTGCTTAGAAAATGACCATTTACCGGGAGTAATAGTTGGCGAATTTGATTCATCGTCGGTTTCATTGTCTGATAGTAATTCACAGTCGATGTCGTAGTCATGTATAATGTTCTCCAAATCACTATCGTCCGTTGAGTCATCGCTTTCATGTGTTTTTGGTCGTTTTGAAGAAGATGCGTGATGCATTTTAAATAGGAAAAAAAAACCGATTTACTACCGCGAAAATGAATTCCGTCTACACACTCAAATGAGTGTTTAAATGAGAGTTTACTTAAAAGAAAGAAGTGACCTATTTTGAAAGCAACTAAGATCAAATAACAAATGGTCAAGATGTGGAATAAGTTTCAATTAAAGGAATTCAAATTGTACATTGTGCGAATTGAGTATCTCCTTTTAAGCGAACATAATAAATAGCTAATAGTAAACATTTGTCTCTTTAAAAACGTTTAGTAGTAATACAATGCATAAAATAAATAAATTTGATAGTTCCCCCTTGTATATATATATCAAGTAGTAAATGAGAGGTGTTGGAAATTCAGTTTCCGTGTCTTTTTCATGTGAATTTTTCATATGCAGCTAGTATGGAAAGTATCTACTGCATTAAAAAAGATTCAACTGTATATATAATTATTTTCCCAACAGTAAGAAAGACATTTAATCATTTAACACATCTTCACGAATATATTTCGATAATTCAAACTGCTTTGTTTGAAATACCTGTAAATTTACAATGTCTTCAGTCTTCTCCACGGCAAAAGATTGTATAAATGAGTTATACTTATTGAAATTCACTTGAATATCCAAAATTAACAGCAGTATTGCTTTATATTATAATGAGAAGCATTAGAAACTGTAGAGAAAATAATCCGGTAGACAGGGAAACCGTGGCATTGATGTGTGCTGCGCAAAGATTAAAGAATATGTCTAGAGTAAACAGCTACCAACTTTTCAGCTTATCACCAGGAATCGTTCACATCTTGAGCTGTGCGGATGTCGAATCATGTCGCCTCCTCCTCTTCAATGCGAAGGTTTCTGTCTTGCGAATGTCACTCTCTCGGAGAGGCACGAGTTGCTGTTTTCCATCGGAGATCAATCAGCCTCTCATATTTTTAATTGATTTTGCATTAGTTGAAGATCTGTAAATGGATAAAAAAAAAAAAGCGAAAATATATAACCAGAGTATTGAAAACCTAATTTCCTTGATTATATTGAGTGTTTTGGCCAATTGATGTAAACAAAAAATACAAATTTAGATTATTGAGATTTTGTACACTTCCATGTATTTTGTCACTAACGACCCGGGTTTCGCCTTTCGGCATCTTCAGGCATTCGTGCACTCGACAAATTCGTGCGTTAGTGACAAAATACATGGAATCTCAATAATCCAAATTTGATATTGAAATTCCATCAAGCACCCTCAGTCGATGTCTTAAATTATAAAAAATACAAAGATGAGTTAATGGCTGGTTCTCATTTTAAAAACGACAGAGCAGGTCTCAGCTAAATGATGCAAATAAGAAAAATAAATTGATTGAAAAATCCTTTTGGAAGGAAAAACGTAATTTTACATCAGTTTGAGGATTAAAAATTCTGACCTAGTCACTATTATAATACTGTATGTGCAAACATGAGAATTTACACGAGTGCATTTCAAAGATTCATAACACAACTCAAAATACAATGTTTTGGATAAAACAGTTTCCTCCTGAAGCATTCAATTTTGAGGGTTAATCAATTTACCAAAACATCCGTCGATATGATGCCCAAATTGAAAACTGGCAGGAAGTCGGAATCTTGGAAGAACATCTCATTATAAATGGTTGAATATTTTTTAATAAATGCTGCATTACTTTTGAATTAATGGCACAGAAAACGATATCTTTATCAAGAAACAGAAAAGGTCGATTATTAAGCCTACTGACATAGACATGAAGTTTCCTTGCGGCATTATTTTAAGGCGTATTGTGTAACTTTTTTCTGTGAAAAGCGCATGTGATGGTCTTGGAAAGGTTTAGCTAACTACTACTTTACATTGAGCGTGTGGGACCATGGCCGTGTTATTTTTGTACGATACCTCATGAAAAAAGATTGCCTGCATTTGAAAATTAAAAATTCCCTAATATTCGTTATGTCCGTGGTAAACTTCATTAGCCTCGGTCACGGATCTCACAGATTCTAGTTCCAGTTCGAACGGTTTCATAAATTGATTTCAGTATGAATACATGGATGTTTGTGATTTCTTAAATCCCCTCCCACCCATCCAATCCTAAAAACAGAGTGACAACAATAGCAATTAGCTAACAACTACTCCTGTCGTAGCCTTATTCTCATATCACTACTGTCTTCGAGTGTCTGAGTAACGAATAGTTCTCATAGGAAAACTTCTGTGAGATACCCCCATTAGGAGGCCATATGCTTCACAAGTAGACACGGGTTAAAAACCATATACCGTAACAAGACTTTACAAAACAAAAACCAATTTAACACAAAATTATACTAATAGTTTACAATTACAGATCAAAAACAATTACCTATGTAGCTCGTAAATGAAAATTATAATTTTGATGTGTCCATTGAATTTATTCATTCCAAGTAAATTTTCTTAAAATCTTTCATCTTCCTCACTCTCTTCTCCACTGTCATCAGCTTCACTTTCGTCACTACTTCCAGTATTCACACTCAAAATTAAAGAGTTCTTTGCTCTGTTCAAACAAATAATACGGTTCAGAGCTTCCTCTTCCATTCGTATTCACGAAATGCTTCCTTGATGATTCTTCCAATATCTTCTTGTCCACCATCAACATACTTCAGCACAACCCTTCTTTTAACCATGGACCAAATTACCTCTCTCGGTTTAAAGTCCCGACGTATGGGGGTAGGCGAACTACAATACGGTAACATATTGAGCCAGTTATTTGCCTATCTCATATTTTATTAATAATTCTCTCTTCACCATTAACAGTTGTATTCCTGATTGTCAGGGATTTTTTTGACGTGTAACGCGGTGTAACGGCGTTCCAGCACCTTTTTTCACAATATTTTTAATATAAGAAATAAGGTGAATTAATTTTCGCTTACATATAATCCGTCGTCAAAATAAACTTTACATTTCCACAATTTTTTTTATGTGCTTCGTGGCACAGAAGTTGCTTTAAATGATATTTGTATGTAATTTTATTTAGCAGAAAACTTGACAAGTGAGTTCCGGCACCTTCTTTTTCTAAAAAAAAAAGCCCTGCTGAATCCCTGAGCTATTTCTGGATATCACGCTTCAAATTTGCCGTAGTTGGTGCTTCATTCAATCGTTTGCAATGGCGTTTCATTTTCAGCAATAACTTTGTAGTCAAATCAAACGAGTAAAGTTTTCCGTATATATATATATCTATATATATATCATAATAGTCGCCTGATTTCATCTTCGATTTGATATTTAATAAGCCATTGCTTATTAAACACTTTACTCCGCCAGTACATATGAACGATAATATGTTTTTGATCAACAGAATTTGACGCCATTAAAACTTTTTACATTTCTTTGTTGCCTTGCAAAGATTTTTTCATAGCACGTGAAAGATGAATCGATTTATTTACGTAAATAACAGGACGTTTTTTTCCCCGGTTATTTTTCAACATCTGAATATGTTTAGGAAGCTATGGAACAATATCGTAACGCTCCATTAGGCAAACTGCTTAGATCATGATTTTTCAACAATCGCGCGGTAATCCATCTTTGAAAAACCACAAAGAGCGTAAGTGTTAGCAATACCCTTGGGAATGGCATCGTTTCGAAATCTAGATGAAAATAGATGCGGCAGCGATGTAAAGATTACAAGAATTGTACACAAATATTTAAAAACATGCAACACGTGGGTATACGACTTATGTTTCAGATTATGTACTTACAGTTGATGGTCGATATAGGCAGTAATCGCTTTCAATTGTAGAATTGAGATTTTTGAAGGCGTTTCTTGGTCAAAGGTGAAACCGGCGTGAAAATGTGAGCCGGGTGAAATCACTGCACAGATTAACCAACGGGTGGAGTCTGAAGAATAAAATGGCAACCGTAACCGGCTGAGTAAACAAAGCGACCATAGATGATAAATACTAACATAGCGTAGACAATAATTCCCGCGCTTTGGTCATAGACTATAGAAGTACATGATATAGAGGACTATACTTGATATAGTCCATAGACTATAGTCACTAAACGTTTATTATGACAAGCGCCATATTTTATTATTTATTATCTACCGCTCGAAAATATTGATATATTTATAGAATGGCGCTTGGTAAAAGTACACAGAGTGACTTTTTGGGGAAGCGTTGTAGCATAAACGTTGGAAACCGCTGTGTTAACTGTCAATTATCGGCTTTTTTGTATGACTTCCACGAGTTTACAATGATCAGAACGAGTTTTGCTCATAGGGAGCATTATCACGTGATAAAATATAAATCATAATAAAGCTATTATATGAAATTGAATGTTAATAATTACCAGGCATACGTATCTAACAATTGTTTCAAGAATTATGACAAGAATTTACAGGTACCCAAACAAATTATATAAAACCAAGTTCAATGAAACTGTTAGGGACCTCTTACAAATCAATAAATAAACATAAAATTAAATTATTACTGTGATCTGAAAATGTTAAAATTAAACCAATGATATTTACATTTTGACTTTGCATAAATTTCTCTACCGAAATACCTGCCGGTATTTTGACTTTAGAAGAAGCATAGTATACAAAAAGCAATCATATTACCGGAATCCCAGTTTTGGTAATGCGGTATCGCAATCCCTGGGTGGAGCAACCAACGGAAAGAAATTTCTTGCAAGAGACTGATTTTCGCGGAAAGTATGAAATGAGGACAAGTGATTAACAGTTCTACAATATTCCAGAGTGGTCGTGAGTTGTGATCCTCAAGAGGTCCACTCGAGAAAATGCGAAGAAGAGAAGCTGTGTTTTAAAAATAACCTGTTTTATTTCGATATAGCATAACTTGTCCAAGTGTATATATTTAAATTGTCTACTACAGTATTGACGGGTAATTTTTTTTGCTGCAGCGGGCCAAAACTGAAATGTCAATAACACGTGTCTCCATAAATACTAATAGAAAACAAATATAAATACAATTTAAAACATCGACTGAGGGTGCTTGATGGAATTTCAATATCAAATTTGGATTATTGAGATTTTGTACACTTCCATGTATTTTGTCACTAACGACCCGGGTTTCGCCTTTCGGCATCTTCAGGCATTCGAGCGCACGAATGGACTCGAAATGAAATATAAATACAACAAAAATAGACATGGTCATTGTGTCTCTCTCATTTGATTTGTCTTATAAACTAAAGCATTGAGTAAAATAGTGAAGATTGTTCTTATTGAGAACAGATTACAAAAAATAAAATCTAAGGCCAATTTAGTAGTGTACTTTACTTAAAATATTGTTTATTTATTTATTACCTATCGCTATGGCTTCACACTTTTATTACAGGGTGTATTTCACACCGTAACAACTTGACGTGTGCTTCAAATTTTTGCCAGGAATTTGCCAGGAAGAGAAATCACTCAAGACTTAATGTGTGCCAGGAACTCCTGAAGACTTGGTTGCATGCAATCTAGTGCGCAGGGAGTTAAATAATAAAAAAAAGTATGAAATCCCTATTAGGAATTGAGTTATATTAGCTTTCTATAGGATACCGTGAACTCTTTGAATGAATGCCTTGTAATTTTTCAGAAATGCAATCAAATTGGTATGACCGATATCGTATCGTCTTGCGCAACTTTTCCCATTTGTTGTCATGTCTTGACATTCCATGGGCAAATTAATAAACTTGGAAATCAAATTTTTATTGTCAAACAAATAAATAACTGAACGGGGACATATAAATATCTTGAGGGTCGCATGCCGCGTGTCTCTCATTACTGTACAAATTTACAAGGTGAGAAATAATGTGATATTTTCACACTTCAAAATTGGGAATCACAATTATTTAGCAACAACATGCCTATCGGTTCACAATTAACAGATGGGCGGTTAAAATTGTAGCCGGATATTGTTAATTTCCATCGGTTGAATGACCGAAAATCCTAAGGAAATCCCACTGTAAAACCCGAAATATTTGCAGAAAATACCGAAGTATAGAAATTCAGTAATGTATTTATCTCGCTTTTTTCTAGAAGACAAATAAATTTAGTTTATTCCATGATATTACATCCGATTGGAATCAGTTTCTAAGAAACAGTGCTTTGAAATCGGTTTCTTGGGTTCATGGTATTTAGTCGGTGACGGTCAAAATGTAATATCGCACCTCCGAACAAATATTGTCACAATTGAGAATAGAATAATATTACGAAGATACAGAAATAATCGTTAAAAAACCGTTATCTACTAAAAAATATTCTTTACTTTAACTTTACTATTTAAGCATTCGATACAACTGACAGTTCGAATGAATATTCATTTCTATTATGCAGATCTGGGCACTTTTTGGCCGATGGGCCTTTAACGAACGTCAGGCGGCCGCAATTAAAATACTATTTTTAGATAAAAAAATATTTAGTATCATGAAAAAGAAAATTCTTCATAAAATTAACAGGTGATTCTCTAATAACCACCAATTTAATGAGGTGAATAGGCAGCACAAAAAAGCATTGGGCCGTATCTTTTGTTGGCTCTTTTGAAAATCTACATTTTTGAGTTATGACTCTCGAGCTTGTTTGGTTTGAGTTATCTCATCAAAGGTGCGATATATTACGTCTCTAATGCGTAAAGTGAAGATCCTATTGGTCGCTTTTCTTTGACCATATATGCTCCCTATGTGGAGCATATTATATGGCCACCATACGGCGCCTCCATGATTCTCTTTCACCCGCCAATTGCGTTGCTCAGGTGATCACAGAATTTTAGTTTAGAGCAGTCCAGCTGACATGACATTTTTCTTTCATTCGCGGTCTATTTATTGTGATAAGAAAATTAAATTAAAATAGAAAATTGATAAGGCTTTTGCAACATTGTCAAATAAACAGTATCCGCGGAAACGAGTCACGTACGATTTCATCACCAAAAGTCAATGAAAACTTAGCAAAACCACAATACTTTGACAGTGTTTGTGATAGCTTATACAATAGAATGGTGACCGTTTCATTCGAAGAGTTCATAAAACATCTAGATATACGAAACTTTTCTGTATTACGGTTGACGAGGGGAAGTGATAAAGATATTTTCAAATCGTAGGGACGGTTCGAACCTACTGGACCGCCTCCCTGTGTGCGCCCATGGATTTGCTTCCTACAATGACATGCTAAAACCTCTCAGCTCCGACGAGTGCATCATGTGGATAGTACCCGACGGTCGTCCAGGACGCCGGAATTCCACCATTAGGAAGAAGAGGCAAGCAGGATTGTGGCTCTCCGCAGGCATCTGCAGCACGTGACTCATCCAGTTCCAACGTTTCGTTCTTCACGAAGTCAACAAAATCCGACGCAAGCATCTATTCGTCGCAATGAAAATCGGAGTCGGCGTTGGATCTGCAATGTAATCAAATGTCGCGACATCTTTGCTAAAAGGTTATGGCAAGTTCAAATCAAAACTATACACTGACTTAGCTGGTTTTGGATCGCGGTTGGGCTGCTCCGAGATTAATTATTACGAATAGGCATTGTAAATTGCAAATAAAGGAAGCTGTCATGTTTCATTCATTTATATAGCTGGGTTTTTCGAAATAAAGCTATGTAAATCTACATCAAAAATTTTATAATTATTATTATGTTGTGTAAACTTTAATATGTGATGTCCGTGTTGCAAACTTGCCAATTTGAAATTAAGAAACTTTCCCCAAAGAATTTCGGTCGAAATTCACTGGACTAAATTATTGTTATTTATTATTTACGCCATGAAAAGTAAATGCGGCAAAGCTCTTCATATGGGATTCAATTTTTTTAACCATATCTGCTGGAGCATAATATAGTTTCCTAATATTTGATATTACATCGAACAGCCAAGGTGGTCAGCTGTTTTGAAATTTTTAAATGACATAAGATCAACTCAAACGAGATTATTTCGTTAAGTCGTTCGTCTCAAATTTACATTGAAAAAGTCTAAATTTGATATTGAACCCTGCCGGGACCCAGTAGTATAGGTATTTTATTTAGTCGGGTCCGTGGTGCGATGGTCAACGTCGTTCGCTTCGGTTACGGATCTCACTGGTTCGAATTAGTATCATTGTTTACCTTAGAAATAAATAACCTTGCAACATTCTTAGTTAATCTTAAATTGTTTCTCAAAAAGACGAAACTCGTGTCACATTATTTAGTAGCACAACAGTGTTATCGTAAAGTTATCAATTTAAATAATATGTCATGCTTTATTTATGTATTTGAAGTCAACACAACCAAAATAAAATATCAAGGAAAATTGATGATTCTATTTGCCATAATTGCTATAATTTTACGTGAAAAATGAATGTCCACAAAGTTACCGACGATTCCTTCGAAAATATGACATAATATTAGTATTGTAATCGATTATTTAAAAAAAGGGTTTACGCATAATCGTCTTTGAAACTTGATTTTATTTGTCTATGATTAGGTCTTTGTTTCATTACAAACTTGTTGCAAGATATATATTTATTATAAAAATGTGTGACGCGAAAACTGTGGAATTTGAATATTATATTATTGACAGCGATGCGATTGCAAATTGAAAGTAATTATTGTCAACACGGACATAGCCGTTTTGGCTTTAATTTAATCGATTGTAAATATAACAGGAATAGCACCTAGTCGAATACACTTTGCAATAACGGGGTAAGTCAAGAATAGTTGAACCGGAAAAATTATAATCGTTTTACAATTAATTAAGATATCGACTGGAGTTGCTTGGTCAAATTTCAATTAAAGTCAACTCAAGTCTATTCGGTGTTTTTTGTTTTGCGTTAGTGACTAAGCTTATGAGAGTGTATACAATTTGTCGGGTCTGTAGTGGTGTGGTTAACTTCGTTGGCTTCGGTTACGAATCTCACGGGCTCGAGTCATAGTTCAAAGAGTTTTATAAATTGATTTTTCGAGCGATTTATGTATTTATGTTCGAAAGCATGGTTTTTGTGATGTCTAAAATTCCCTCCTTCCTAGTCACTAATCCTGTCCAAGCCCTATCTTTTTATCTCAATCCGGAAAAAAGAGAGGTTGAGAAGCTGAGTAACAAGCAGAACTTTTGTTGAAATGATTTCATTAGAATGGTAAATGTTCCACATGGGAGGGGAAGTGGTTTTAAAAAACATATTTCTTCAAATGAAACAAATGAGAGGTCCATGTCAAATGGCATGTCCGCTCCCAAAGTGTAGCAACTGTAGAATGTGTACTCCAAAAGAAGCATCTCGACAGATGTTGTTTTATTAGACTTGGTGAAGGTTAGGATTGAAGTATGGGCTTTGAAAGGACTGGCAGCTCACTACGACCCATTTTAGGTTCAGGTATCTGAGAGGGAATGTAGACATCTATTCTTTTCAAAGCCGGTTTATAGAATGGTTGATAAAATCAATTTTTAACAGTGTTTTTTCGGGAATTTGAGCCCGTGAGTTACCACGATCGAATAGTAAAAGGGCACATGAGCGATGACCACCCAACCACAGGGCGATTAATTAGTGTTTGCAAATATTTTACTCGGCCGTCTTTTGAACCCAGTCGTAGATCGGACAATAAGTTGTCAGGACTACGAATAAGAGTATAGAGAAAGCGCTATTGAGAAAATGTTAAATATATCATTATGATCAGTTTCTGTAAACAAAACTACTTTTAAGGTGCTTTGCATTGGAAGTGTATGTGGTAAAAAAAATACTTTAAGACCTTGGTAAAGCCGGATCTCCACTGCGAGCCAAACTAACTTAGTACTAACTTAGCCCACATAGCTAAGTATATTTTTCATAGTTACGTCTCCGCCATGAACTAAAATATTGTAAGATATTTTTACATCGCGTAGCTCATGCCTCTTCGTTCACGGTGGAGATCCGGCTTAAAATACAAATACTCTCAAATCGAGAAGTTTCCCATCATCGAAATACATTTTTAAATATCGACTGTCATTCATTGAATTGTGCGTCAAGTTGATGACCCTTGAAAGGTCAAATGAATTTTTGGTGAACTTATGTAAATTAATATGAATACAAAAAATAAAAATGGACACAACCGGTTTTCACCTCGGTCCTCGACCGTAAATTGTTGCCGTTTTCCTCCTTGTGACGAGTTTCAGGATTTCAAATGAGCAATCAGAAGTTATTCATCTTACCTCAGTTTCGTTTGACATTTGAACGGTGTCAACGCGTCCTCGTTCAACTCTCACCGCGCGATTTCCGCAAAATAAACTAACCTCAAATTATATTGTTGTTCGCAAAAAGAAACAGATCGGGAATAAATTATCGCCACAGGATTCCGCCAAATATCCGCGCGTGTCGAAGCGATAGTAAAAAGTGCGAGAATCGATTTTAAAACAAAAACGGCTGTGTTTATTTTAGTGTATTAGTGTTTTTTTTTAAGTATTTTTTACATTAAATTATTACTATTAACGTTTAAACGGAAGAAGATTTGTAGAATACGCCTACTTTAAATAGTTAACATGATTTGTTTTATTGTTTTAAGTGTAGGCGCTATTTTTTGACACAATGTCGTTAATAAATATTTGACGTAATGGATAACCCTGCACCACCCACTCGTCAATTGGATTGTATGGCGAAAATTCGTGAATATATTTCAAGATTTGCGTTATAATTTAATTCGTGAATTCGACAGCTGTGTTTAATTGCAGAGTATCAAAATGTTTTCTAAAAAGTGGAAAGTTATATCGACTGTCGTGTTCCTCCTGGTTACCACTGCCGGCCAGGAATACGCGTCGTCTCCGTGTCCTAATATTTTTAGATACGAGTTCGACGGTGTGGAGACGTATGGGATTATAGAGCTTCCGGCTCCGCCATTGGGGACGAACATTATGCTGCAGCTGAGCATGTCAATCAAGGCTAAATTGCCAACGGTATGACACTTTTAAAGCTAATTCATTTAATTTATTATAACGTGCATGTAATTACTATTCGTAACGACTGCATTTTTATTAAATCGATTCAGCTTTTATAATATATTTATATATGCGGAGCTTATTAAAATTTATTCATTTTTACTTTATGGATACCAGGCTAGGGCCTACAATCCCGACCCCTTTGTATGATCCCGGGATTTCGGGGTTCACAATTTTTCAATCCCAGTTCATTAAACGTAATTTAGTGTTTTTAATTGTAAATTTAAAATTCAATTTGTTTCCATTTGTTTCAATTGGAATCCACTTTGGTATTTATTTATATTTTTGGGCATTGGAAAGAGTTTATTTTTACTAATTAGAAATCAGACAGTAATTCACAAATGAAAAAAATACGAATAAAGTAAGTATAACTATTCTGTAGTTTATTTAATTAATCGAAGCTATCTCATCGTTTTTATAGTGTTTTGGCTTTCCATAGGGTCATTTCGCCAGTGGTCAGCCAGTTAAGCGACAGGTGTACTTTCAAAAGCGATTTTGAGTTAATGAATGATAACTACAAATTTTTTCCGCTGTTTTTACATTAAACAAAGATTAAGTAATGTAACCAACTAAAAATAAAATAGCTAATATTGTACCAAGCATAAAATAATTGAAGTTTACAAAAAAATGTCAATTCTCCCAGTGGTCGGCCCCCAAAATCCAATGGTCGGCCTTTCGTTGGCTCAGTGTTCGGCCATCACTATGAAACTTCATAAATATCGCGAACTAATTTACTGAGAGTAGACAGAACAATAAAAAATATAATGATGCAAAGCATGACAATATAAATTATATTTGGTTAGCGATCCCCATACAACATGAATTTGTCGAAACTTGCGAAGAAAAAATGTGCTATTTTTAATTGTGTATTGCATCATGTTTTTTTTAATGTATCCAATATTATTAAAGCTCAAAAGGCCGACCACTGGCGACGGTTGACTTTAAAAACACTCGCCCTACGTAAAATTTAATTCCCACTTTATACGTAAAGTTAGATTATATATCTTCGATTTCACTAGCAAGTAGTTTTAACAAAAAATATTTTTGAATTTCGCATATTTATGTTATATGAATAATGATTTTAATTTATTCATACAACGTAATATGTAAAACACGTAAAAATAACATTTGTAAATACTGAATTTATTGAGTTTTAAAACTCTCCTGAACATTTACTGAAATGTAGATACATTCGCAGTTTGATAGATAAGACGACGATGATATATGGTATTATGTAATAAACTAATTGCAATTAATTTTTAAATAAAATAATGCAATCAAAATTGTATTTTCCTATATATAGGCTGTTATAAATATGATAAAAAGCACGACCACAATTCTTCATATTATTAAGTATGTATCTGTTATAAAACCGTATGTAGGTACGTAAACAAACCGATGTACAAGTTGTAGTTAATCATAAAATATTTAATCTGAAATATGATTTTGTACGTTTACAGTGAATTCTTAAATCCCGGGATTTATATTAAGACAATCCCGGGATTATGGGTTTGACTAATTAGCCGGGATCCTGGGATTGAAAGCCCTACGCCGGGCCCTATCGGAGGTGGGAGGCCGGATGGGCTGTCGGCACGGGCCTCACGATGGCAGGTGCCTCAATTGATTACAGTGCTTTGAAATTTCATAAAATATTGGAAAGAGTACAACCAATCGAGTATTTCCAGGTATTTTATTTTTAAGAGAGATTGTAAATGGCGACATTCGATCATAGAACAAGACCGATTTAATGGACTGGAATTTCTGATGAAATAATTCGGATTATGGTGCCTAGTTGTTCGATAATCGAGCGGCGAATTACTGAAAGAGTATTATTAAATTATTTCACATATATTATTTCTGAGTTGACATAACTAAAAATATATATTTATAAAAAGTGATCAAACGGAAATACAGGTACCTTTGCGTTTCTAGTTCTGTATTTTCATTTGCAGATAATGTGTCTAACTATATCGTGTGCACGGGTATATTTACGGGATAGTGTTTTTTATCATTAATAAATTAATATGATTGTAGCATTAACTAAACCGAATTTTACTCAAGCCATGCATTTTTATATTAAGACCTATGTGATCTTAGGCCACTGTTTTTCTATCATGATAGAAAGATAGCTTACTAGATAGCTAGTGATTTTTATGTAACTCTATTCGCTCCATATTTTGAGCATATCGCCACACACGGTTCCTTCAAGATTCTCTGTCCTCCGCCAGTATTCTCGCTTCCTCCCAGGTCATCCCAACGTCCCGTACATCTTCTCTCTTACCTCCGAGTTCTTGACAAAGTCAAACCGCCGTACCTCTAGCATTCGCCATAAGCATCTGTTTTCGAAGCACAGTATACGGTTATCCTGTGCTTTAGTGAAGTACTGTAACTAGAAACCTTAAAGCAGCACCGTCAGAATGCATGCGTTTAACAGGTGGCACTTGATTATGACTGAAGGTTGCTCCAGCTATCCAGCTATCGGATTGCGGATCCCATCTCCCGTGATGTGTACCTACCCCCAAGTATCTGAAGCAGTCGACTCTCTCGATGTCTTGCCACCTTGGTAGTCCGGGTTCGGACAGAAACTGTTGCAGAGCACATTGGTTTTACTTGCATTGATCTTTAGACCAATGAACATTGTTGAATTACATTATTATAAATATTCATTACTGAAAAATCGTTATTCAATCCTCCGTACTGGGATTCAAGCCCGTAAGATCCGTAACTCAAGTCAATGACGTGAGCCACTCGACCTCGGCTAAGGCTATTTTCAGCTTTATCCATCTTTATTGGATCCAAAAGTTTGCTTTACGTCAATTCTTTCAATCTAATTGGAATAATTTAGACATTGTGTGTTCAATGCATCACAATTAATGTATGTTTGCTTAAATTAATAATGAATTATTTAGCGCTAAATATTATAGATGATTTAGAATTTAAACCTTGTTTCGATGGCTGATTTCAAAACTGCAACACTTTCAAACTTTCGAAAAATCAGCTATTGTCAAATTACGGTCTACAATTAATTAATTACATTAATTACGTATACCCTTTTATTATTATTCACATAATTACAACCGTTATCTATGTTCTTCTGCACACTTATACCGGCTTGTAGAAAGATTGTGGAATATTTTGCTATGTTCACATCACTTGCATTTTGATGATAATGTCCTTTTCTAGTCGCATTTAACCATCATTAAGCATTTCGAAAAAGATAAGTTATATGAATGGATAACGAACATATCTCATAAAAACAAATTATGTTGACAAGGTTCAATAGAAATTATATACTTCATATTAGTAGCAAAACGATTGTAGAAAAAAATTAAAGAAATTCCTTTTCGAATTTATTTTTTTTACCATGTCCGCTCCCCATGTGGAGAATATGGTTTCATAATGGAGATATCTCGACAGACGTTTTCTACGAGAACTTCTTGTTACTAAGTTGCCGAACCTCTCTTTTTCAAAAAGAGTAGGGCTAGGAGAGGAATAGTGGTTATCTAATCGCTGTCGTTACGCCTTGTTTTTTAGGATCGGAAGGGTGGTAGGAGGTTTTAGACATCACCAACATTCATGCCTACGAACAGAAATCCATAAATCAATTTATGAAACTGTCCGTACCAGGACTTGAACCCGAGACATCCGTAACCGTAGCCAACGACGTTGACCACTGGACCACCTATCAGAATATAAAAAAAACAACTAATAAGTATATTTAATATAAAATTTAAGTTGGTAACTTTGTTATTCCATTGGCTGTATTACCAAATGTGACATGTGTTTCGTCTCTTTAAGAAGCATCTTCAGACTAACTGTATTGCTAGGTTGTTTATTTATAAGTTAACCAATGATTTAAATTCTCAACATAAAAATGAAGCGTGGGGTGGGATTAATTCATTCTACTGGTTAGTCTCAGGTTGCTTATTAGCTCGATGAACGCGCTGGACATGTTTACATGTTCAAGACTTTATCTCGTATTTCTGGGCAAACTAGAAGGAACACTTGTGGATATGTGCTTCAAAAAATAGTTCAAATCTTTAGGTAGAGAAATTAGGAAACAGATCATTAAAATTTCAAGTAGAACATAAGGAAATATAGTTTTGAAAAGAGCTCTCGATATTCCGTCTTTCGAATTTCAGCTTTGAACTGCCGAATAGTTATATATTTAAATATTTGATTTACGTTTTGGGGAATCCGGTAGATTGTCAAATACAATAGTTGTTGCAAGAAGTTACAACAGTCGGGTAAATTCCGTACATATTTGTTCTGCGAATTGCGGACCCATTTTTGGTTTCGTTTGTACACACATAAGGAAAATAATTGCTAAATATTATGCGTAATTGTTAATATGCACGTAATTAGACTCCAAAAACAGGTATTTCTTTCTGTACATACATATTTACACAAAAACATTTCTTGTGTCGTTTCAAAATCAATTCAAATATCGAAGCAGACGCGAATTTAGTGACTGATATATTTCATTGCGTAATCGACAATATCGGGCTTTACACACGGGCGCTCTCACGAAAGTTTGGGTGGTGTGTATTAGGGCAGTGCTCCGAAACCCTTTCTCATCCGTGGCACACCTAAGTGTTTATTAGAATTTCACGGCACACCACAAGCAAAAATATGTAAATTTCAATAGCAAAACTTACATTTATTAATTTGTGTTTTATTTGATAAATTGAAAATAGTAGCTTTTATACATATATTTTTAATAATAACTGATTTAAGTCTTCTATCTCTAGCTAAGTCCGTTCACTGGCTCTTAACATTTTCGAAATGATGGAACACTTTTGATTTGATTTACGAAATCGCTATGCATTAAAATGTTTATTTTTTAAAGTTACAAATTATGAGAATTTTTTTTTATCTTATTAACTAAGCTACTACTAAAAATTAGCCAAGCTAATTTAGGTGTATAAAGGCAATAGAATTTCGCCCAACTTTTTTTTTGCAATAATGCTAAGTGTTTGGATAAATCTAAATAATCAGTCTGTTTTCAATAATAAATAGCCTTGTTGATTCAAAAATTTGCGAATTTTACGGTTCTTAATTTGATAATGCGATACATTTTTTTATAACGCTCATGAACAGATCGCAAGAACTGTCAGTTGATTAAATATAAATCTTAAAAAGGCTATTTACATATTATAAAATTGAATGTTATTAATTACCAGGTGTATAAAACAATTGGTTCAAGAAGCATGACAAGAATTTACATGATTACGATAAATATACATATATTGTGATTATACAGGTTGAATTCGGCGCTGCTTAATATTTACAATAAATGAATCTTTTATCTTGTTTATTTTTAAAATTTACATCGAATTTAAAAACTATTATGTGACCGAAACGAGTTTTGGTCGTTAGTTTGTTTTTAATATTCGATACCGAGGCGACAACGCTGCTGGTGGAAATAAAAAAATCGTCAATTCTGACAAAAACAGGATTTCCAGTATTGAGGTTTTATGTAAAAACATTCAAATATCTGCACCACCTGTTGGGGTTTTTTTTAAGTATTGAATAAGTATCGATTTAATCGGTGTGTTTCATTCGTATGACATTAAAAATAAACAATGAATTTAGCACTTCAACAGGTGTAAATCCATCTGAGTCAAGTGCAGGGATGGCGAACCTTTTCATGTTAAAAGACCGAATAATTTTATTTTTAATCAAATAAATTAATTTACATTATTTTGAAAATGAATAAAAATAATGAAATTATTTTACAAATTTTCAATGTGGAGCATATAACCTATACTAACGGAGGTATCTCAACATACGTTTTCTACGATAACTGTATATTAATCAGTTGCTCAACCTCTCCGCTTTTAAGAGAGTAGGGATAGAAGAATAGAACTATGAGAGGAATAGTCATTAGTTAATCGTTATCGCTACGCCCAGTTTTTTAGGATCGGAAGCGTGGGAGGAAATTTTAGACACTAAGACACAAACATTCATGCATACGAACACGAATCCATAAATCGGTCGAAAAGTCAATTTACGAAACTGTCCGTGCCGGGACTTGAACCCGAGACATCCGTAACCGTGACCAACGACGTTTGGATTCAGTCGAAAAAGGCCGCGGGTTCGTCACCCTATGCTCAAGTGCATTGGTTTCCAAAAATTTTTGACCCACTGCCCCCTTTTCAGAAAAAAACAATATTTACAATAAATTTAAGGACAGACTATCGTCTGAAAAAACAAGCTCAGTGATATTCCACGTATTTTTTTACGTAATCTGGAAAATCCATTTGAATTATGTGACTTTTATTCACAATTTTTAGTGGCAAAAAGCTATATTACTAAAAAAAGAATAACTAATTATGAAATAGAATTTGTTAATGATTAACAAATTGATTTTTTGACTTAACACATTCTGCCACTACATCGACGATATAATAACAAAATTTGGAGATCGCCGATTTTATTGCCAAATATACGAATATCGTTATAGCCAGCAAAAATTTACAAATGGAATTAATTTAAAGGTCATTTTGAACACTAAGATCATTATGGAACTGTTTTTGTTTTGGTGGAGACGAATTTTTTGTTAAGAGTTTAAAAAAAGACTTATAGGTAAATAAAGGACTATTACTACATGGTGTTTACTTTATTCCTGAGGCCGAGTGACATTGATCTTGTGCCTTTGTCTAACTCGACTGCGCAGTCAGGCCTTCGAATACCCAAATGAGCACTTTAATTGATTGAATTTTCAATAATTTAAGAAATTGTTTCCAAATCAGGGTGTGAAATCCGCTGGGAGTAGCGCATAAGGCATCCAATCCCGGTCCCTTTTATAAACCCGAGATCGGTCATTAAGTCTAGTTTCATGTATCAAATTGTACATTTAAAATTTAATTTGTGTCCATTATTGCTTCAATTGGGATGTATATATGATTTAGTATTTTTTTGGGCATTTTGGAATGGTTGTTTGATGATAAAATCAGACAATAAAAAAAAAACATAATAATGAAAATAACTTAATATTTTTCTTTTTGCATTATGGGTAGGGATGATGGTATCCAAAAAGACGTCATGTCTTTCAATTCGTCTTTAATATATTGTCCTTCATCCATTAGTAGCAGTTCTAATTTGTCTTCCATTTCAAATTGGTTAAGAACGACTGTTACAAAATATGAGGAAGAGGGAGACCAAAATACATTTATATTAATTATATGATTATTAGAAAGAAAGAAAAATAGTCCATGAACAAACCGTACACGTTGCAGCTAATCTGGAAGTTTTAATTTGAAACATTAAAACTTCCAGATTAGCTGCAACTTTATTTTTTAGCATTTACAGTAAATCCCGAAATCCCGGGATTGTTTTAATACCAATCCCAGGATTACGGGATTGAATAATTGACCGGAATCCCGGGATTGGAAACCCTAGTAGCGTACTGTCTCGTAAAAAATCGAACAATGCATAACGTTTTGTTATGAATAGTATTGCCGTATGGTTGACTCATTACCCGATCATTGTCCGAAATATTGTCTCTCGTGCAGACCTCTAATTGCCATGGAAATTGCTAATCTAAATATAACAATGTGTATTTAACAATAATACGACTACTCAGCTATCTCCAAATATACCAGTATTACAAAAATACACAACTCAATGGGGAGGCGCCTACATTGAAACATAAATTAACATCTTTGACAACTGACGCCATTTTCCAATTTTTGTTTCATTCGTTATGTTCAAGGTCAATCAAATATTTTAACAAAATATTGATCGAACTTCATCACAATAACTCGTGTCTATGGTTACCGTATGGAAATTGGGCATTGTGGTAAATTTGGAATGAAAAAAAGTCGATACTAATATAACACAAAGAAGCTTAGAATAATTTCATTTTAGTTATTTTGCCATAAACACAGTCAGATTAAACATGATTATTCAATTAATATTGTGTTTATTTTAGTGAATAAAATCTCTCAGCAGTATTATTAATTTATAGGCTACCAACTCTCATCTAAGGTGGCCGAATCCATAAACAATACATTTTTGTAATTACCACTTGATCTTCGCGTCGGTTATATAGGGCGACTGTTCGTAAAGTCAGCCGTCGCCGGTGGTCGACCTTTTAAGCTTAAAACTTAAATGATAGTGGATACATTTAAAAAACAGATTTTTTTAAATTCGTGTAGGTAGTCTTGCCACTTGCCAATGTATATCTGCATTATACTGACCTATATGATGCAATATACAATTAATAAAAGCACATTTTTACTCCGCAAGTTTTGACGAATTCATGTTGTATGGGGATCGCTAACCAAATATACTTTATATTGTCATGCTTTGCATCATTATGTTTTTTATTGTTCTGTCTACTCTCAGTAAATTCGTTCGCGATATTTATGAAGTTTCATAGTGATGGCCGAACACTGGGCAACGAAAGGCCGTCAATTGGATTTCGGGGGCCGACCACTGGGAGAATTGACATTTTCAGTAAACTTCTATTATTTTATGCTTGGTAGAATATTAAAGATTTTATTTTTAGTTGGTTACATTACTTAATCTCTGTTTAATGGAATAATGGCGAACAAAATATGTATTTATCATGGATTGACTCAAAATCCCCTTTGAAAATACACCTGTAACTTAACTAGCCGATCATTGGCGAAATGACCCTAGGACAACATTTGCAAGGGCCATTCGGTTGATCAATGCATTGCCTATAGGGGTGGACAATTCAACAACGAACTCTGGGTATTGTTTTTTGGGTATATTTTCTTGTACGAATTTGTACGTTAATTATATATTTTTTTCCTATCTTGTTTAGTATTTATTATTTTAGTTATTTTTCTATATTTACTGTATAAATGCATGGCGTATTGGCGTCAGCTGCAATGCCATGCGTTGCAGTTTTTAATTTACAAATAAATAAACATATATTATAATTGAAGACATCGACTGAGGGTGCTTGATGGAATTTCAATACCAAATACATGGAAATGTAAAAAAATCTCAATAATTGAAATATATTATAATAATTTCTAGGCGTGAGAAGGAATGAAAAAATACCAGGCATAAATAAAACATCTTTTAATTTATTACAAACATAATGTATTCCGTAAAACTATGACAGCTGGTTTTTAATTTATTTTTTCGTGCTAATATTTTACATCATTTAAAAAAAACAGATTTATTATATTGGAATATTAATAATTAATGTTGAACCCACATGCTTCGATCCATACGTCACATTTTTCTTGTATTCATATAGTACAGATTTCTCAATTATAATTTGTCGAGGAACCCCATTGTTTCACTGTCTTGAAGCTCGAGGACTATAAAAAATTTTCTGTTCTTCGTCGGGACCGAGTTTACAATTATGATATTCTCAAGGCTTTAATCTATTCAGTGCTACACTAATCACCTAGATATTAGTGCCCTATCGATTACCACGTAGTTGCTAATTACCGATGAGAAGCGTCGCGTGTCGGTAGCACTGAATGTATTAATCTTACATGCTCCCAATTTTTATCAATGTGACCGAAACCATAATCAAACATTTTTCTTGAATCTTGTTCTTCGCTTTGGTTACATGAGTCACCAGTTGTAAGGGCTGTTGCCAATCGAACTTTTTTTTTTGATTTTGTATGTAAACAATATCTTTTTCCTCTGCATATTCTATTTTCTCAATTCTAAAACAGCTTTTTATTGTTATTAACAATAAATTTGTCAAATGTCCAACCTTCATAATATTTGTCAAATGCATGGCGTATTAGCGACAGGTGTAATGCCGTGTACACCCAATCCTTTATCTACACGATATATTGATTCCAATAATTGACACGTAAATAAGAATCAAAAATATATGAAAACTTTAAATTGATTCTTTAAATTCGTGTAAACATGGCTTTCATTTACATACTAGTATAACCGTACCGTCATATTTAGATGACGGTATTAAAATTGAAATACCGAATGTCTAATGTAGCTAGTACGTCGGAACTGTGTGTACATTGCGTAACATTTTATTTTATATTCATCGCGGATGCTTAGGTCAGGAGAAAATTTTATATTTACGTGTGATAATAATAAAACGTCTACAGAGTGGTCTGGGCTATTATATATACGATTAACGTTGAAAATAAGGAACGGTGTCATCCAAAAAAATCACGTAAAAAAAAAGACTGGGTATATTATACTTTTAATCTTTATAATAAACAAAATATTTTAATCTCATTCAACTCGAAATGAAAGAGAATGAAGATCGAAAGAAGAAGAAATAATTAATCGCATTTTTCACAACACGACGCTATCCACTGTCGACACTTTGTTGAAGTAAAACACGTGGAAGTGGTAGAAACAAATTATGTTTTATTGTTAAAATAGAATGCCTTTCCACCAAGAATCGAGAGTTAACACCTTATAAGTGATTGTTGGAGTACGTCGACCAATGGATACTCGAACATAACGATGTACAAGCTTGATTGATCTTAGAAAATCGCTTAAAGATTTCTGCAAATCAACTAAAATCACTGATATCCTTAAAAGTAATGAGGATTAAATATGGCGAAATTAATTGCCTGCTTTAGAAATGTATTGTTGTATTTTCAAACGCAAAGACAACGACAGTACGGATTATCCATACAACTGCTCCCCAGCATTAGCCCGGATACTCGGTAGCGGAACCCCTAGCTTTAATTCGTGGACGTTTTGAGAAACTCTGCTGTACTATCTTCAAATCAGTAGAGATACGATTCGTCATTCCTTGATTTTAATGTAAAAAAAACACAAAGAAGTCGTGCATTTGTGAATTAATATTGATATTTTCCACAATATTTCCTTAAAGTTAATTATATACTTCGTTACTTATATATAGATATTAAATCGACACGCCCTACGTATAATCACGTGCTCCATTCGCCACTTTACCACGAGTTTGTATATTTTTATTTGCCTGCCAACCTTATTTAAAAAAACGATATTTTTGACGACCCACCTAAAATCCTTTCGAGCCCACTACCTAGTAGGTCACTGTCATTTACACTAATCCCTATTGATAAACAGGAAACGATATGAATACATACTCTTATTGGCTCAACATAACTACACATTTAGCATATTGATCTATTGCATATTGAATCGCTTTTAAATTAACATTCGTTGTTCATTTATTTTTTTTACATCGTTTAATATTCAAAAGAAATTAAAAATTCCATATTCTTGTTATTCGCTGATGACTTGAAACTGTTTTAGGAAATTCACCTTGGATGATTGTCGCCGTCTCCAGTCTGATATAATTATAATATTCAATTAAATATAATGCAGGCGGTCTCAAACTTTTCCTGCGATGTAAAAATTCGCAAAACCTGAAATTTTCACGAAACGCTTTATGTAAAATGATAAACTCAATTAATTTACCCACTGCTGGGATCAGGGTTGCGGATTCGGAGTTTTCAAAAACGAGCGACTCCAACTTCTTTTTCTATAAAGTGCATTTTTGAATTTCTGCGTGTATCAATGTACTTGTTTCATTTCTATTTATGCTTATAACATCTTTTTGTTCTGCAATATACGTATCGACTGTGGTAAAGGAAAAAGGACGTAACCCACACACAAAAATATTGTGTATGGCCCAAAAAAAACGTTTAATAAACTATATACATTACGATGTTTTTTTAATGTCCACCTTGTCAATGTGGAGCATATGGTCTCCTAATGGAAGTATCTTAACAGAATTTTTCTGCGAGAACTGCTTGTTACTAAGTTGCTCAACCTCTCTCTTTTCGAAGAGAGTAGGGATAGAAGGATAGGGCTAGGACAAGACTAGTGGTTAGGTAATCGCTCTCGCTACGCCCCATTGGGATGGGATAGATGGAAGGGAGGACTCAGACTACGAACAGAAATCCATAAATCGATTGAAAGGTCAAACTATGAAAACCGTCCACACCGGGAATCGAACCCGAGACACCCGTAACCGTAGCCAGCGACGCTACCAACTGCGCCACGGACGCTGACATTGTGATTATCGAAAAAAAATAGACTGAAAAGACGGAGGGATAAGTCCTTTTGCCTTTCTAAAGTCGATATATTACATATTTACATATAGCGTATTAGCACGTTTTGTGTGACTTATACACAATATTTTTTGGTGTGGTTTACGTCCGTTTTCGTTTGAACAGTCGATATATATGTATTTATATTATATCGATGGTGTTTTAGCCAATTGATGTAGTCCTCAAAAAATGGGAAAATGAGAAAATTTGAAAATGAAATTTAAAGACGCCAGAGCAGGTTTCGGCCAAATGATGTAAATTAGAAAAATAAATTGACTACTTTGTGGAAGGGAAACATCATTTTACGTTGGTTTTAGATTTAAAAATTCTGTCCTGGCCACTTGATGTAAGCCACTATTATATCGACGGTCCCTACGTATAATCCCGTATATGCGAACATGAGAATTGCATTTCAAAGATTCATTACGCAACTCACCATATAATAAAATTTGGATTAATGAGATTTTGTACACTTCCGTGTATTTTGTCACTAACGACCCGGGTTTCGCCTTTCGGCATCTTCAGGCAGAGCACACGAATGGACTCGAACTGACCAAGTGGCCAAGTGAACTGAGTCAGTTCGAGTGCATTCGTGTGCTCGAATGCCTGAAGATGCCGAAAGGCGAAACCCGGGTCGTTAGTGACAAAATACATGGAAGTGTACAAAATCTCAATAATCAAAATTTTATATTGAAATTCCACCAAGCACCCTCAGTCGATGTCTTAAATTAAATCACCATATAATGTTTTCGATAAAAACAGTTTTTACTCTCTCCTGAACAATTTCAATTTCGAGCGTTACATCAATTGGTCAAAACGTCGTCGATTTGTATAATATGAAAAATTTGGCTATTTGCCGGATTGGTTGGTTGGTGTTTAATTTGAAGAGCAATTACATATAAATAGGAAAGGTAGGAAAAAAACATGACAAAATTAGACTTTTTCTAGTCATAATCTGAGACGGAGTCGCATTTTTTTTGGTCGACTCCACACCCCTGGTTGTGATACTGAAATATATCAAGAAGTCCAGCATTCCCCAACCAAAAACTCACACAAATTTACCGAAATACAAATCTCGAATTGCCGACCGTTCATGTATGAGATCGTAATTTACTATCAGATGTAAGATCGCAATTGACGAAATACACATGCGATTTTCTAACACCACAACCTCGATGAGTTTCCCAAAGCGATATTCCGTAAGAACTTAGCAGACCCGACGATACTGCAGAAGAAAATTCCCGAATTACCCGAAAATAAATCAAATAATAAGGAAAACATAAGTGAATGATGTTTTTAAAAACTTCGATGATTTTGAATTGACAGTTTTCAATCTTCTCGATATCAGGCATTTCTGTTATGGCGTCGAGCCTCTTCCTGAACTATGAATCCGTTACAGCATAAAAAGAAATTCTGCTTTGCATAAATACTATTTTTTTGTTTTGACACACTGGGATGGGGTAGGGTAGCTTTCTGATAAATTGTCCACAGAAAAACCGCAGTTTGTATATCCTTTTCTTCTTTAATCGTATTTGTATCAATGGCACATGGCTATAAAACGGTTCCAGGATTTTGCGGAACATAGCTTGGGATGGACTGATATAATGAAATGGGGAAGACGCAAAAAACTGGTTTTCAATATAAATAAACGCAATATTATTTCGTTTACAAGAGAGTCACAGGCAGTGGCGGATTAAGCACTTGGAAGTTCCCAGGTGTAATATAATTGTGAGGTCTCGTTTTTCGTATGATAATATCTGACTATTGATGTCAGAAATATCTCATTGCTAATTTCAAAGGCGCTCCAGTGAAAGATTTGAACCTGTGAAATATTTAACGAAAGCCAACGACGTTGACGACTGTTCCACGGACCCGACGATTAGATGAAACTGACGAAATGATTAAACCAATAAATAAATACACTTGTTAGACATCACAAACACTCAGCTACGAACATAAATCCTTAAATCGATTAAAAGATCAATAAATTTGTGAAAACCGTCCGCCCCCGCAATTGAACCTGAGACATCTGTAACCGTAGCCCATGATGCTACCAACTGCGCCACGGACGCCGACGGACGCACGAAGTGAAAGTATAAATTGAAAAGTATGTGTTGCATTGATTATTTATTCAGCAAAAACATTTGACGCCGTATTATGCGAATTGCTTGTAAAATAAAAATGAATATTGAACTAAAAATATTTAGGAATATGAGTGTTGCTTCCTGGTTTGTATTTCGGTTGACGTGATTAGGACGAACGGCTGATGATGATGGCGGAGGAAGCGGTCCGTTCTGATCGACAGTTGATTGAAGACTGGCGAACCCCTTCTCAATATTTTTCCAGTTGTTTTTCGTTCTCCAAAGTTTCCACGTTTGCTTGCAGACGGGATCTCAGCTTAAATCGTATCGGTCTCATGTTTCCCATCCATTGTGGAAAAATGGCACATTTCAATGGGAGATGCTGCAATTATCCACTCGGTGTATATCGGTGGGATATCGCATTTCACCGATAAGGCGAAATGCTGTTCCTACAGATATGTGGATTATATAAAATATAAGTTATTTTTGAGTCCCCTAATATTCGGAGGCCCAAGCGCGCGCCTCATGCGCTTATGGAGTAATCTGCCACTGGTTACTGGTCACACGTGTTATTCTTTCGATATTCGATGAATGGCCAAATTCTTTTGGAAATATCTTGTTTTTTAAAGTATGCCTGCAGAATTAACCGACTTTCCGGTTGGGTACTTGCAATAAAGCGTTACAAATTCCTGGCTTTATCCGTCGTATCACGAGAGCTAAAACATATCGTTATGATTTTGTTTATGCTTTTGTAGGCTACACCCACTTAGCTTTGAATTAAAAACACAAATAAAATAAACATATTTTTCATTGTGCAAGGCGCTTAGCAAAACCATGTCGATTTTGGAAAGGAAAAAGGACGTAACCCACACACAAAAATATTGTGTATAGCCCAGACAAAAAGTGAATATTGTATAAATTGTGATTATTGAAAAAAAATATTTTAAAAATACGGAGGGATACGTCCTTTTGACTTTCTACAGTCGTTATATACATACTATGTGAACCCCCGTTATAGGTGACGGTATTGAAATTGAAATACTGAATGTCTAAAGAAGCTGTTTTTTATTTTCCAAATTGACGGACTGATTGTTGTTTGTTTGCGACGAAATTTGCTTCACGTCGGAGCTGTATGTATCGTTTATATACACCGCGGACGCTTAGGTCACGAGAAAATTTCATACCTAAATGTGTATGTGATAATAGTAAAGCGTCTTCATGTACGCCTACAGACCGGTCTGAGTTATTATATATTTATAAGATAAATATAGTGTATTAACACGTATTGTGTGAGTTATACAAAAAAATTTTTGGTGTTGGATACGTCCTTTTGCCTTTCCACAATTAAATTATGCAAAAGCAATTAACGAGAGTTTTGTAATGCTTTCCGATATGTGGATTTCTGTAATAATTTGAATTGAGTAATTATTATATTTCAATGATTACATTCCAGAGAGATGTCGGAAGGATTGAGATGCTGGGGACGAACGACGTGATCATCCACGAGCTTCTAAACGGGTTGAATCTCAAGTACAAGGTGCGCTTCCCGCTGCCGTCGCCGCTGCCCAGGGTCACCTCCATCGTTTACAATGGACAGCAATACTGTTACGGTCCTCCAGGTGACTATCTTAGACACGACTTCACTTTAAGATTGCTTGTTCGAATGGGTGATCTAATCCAGTTTTATGCGGCAAATTAGGTCAACGAAGCTTTGCGAGTGTGAGGCGGCGGCTGGCCATGTTTTCTACTTAAGCCGCCGAGATGGTGCATGCGTTTTACCTATGCCAATATTCCAATGTGTCAATTTCAGGAGCATGATTTTTTGATGTAAAATTAATCTACGATCACTTTTTTTAAAAGTTAAAGCCTTTCCAAATCATCGTATAGTAACTAATGAAATTATAATATTTTTTCATTTTACTTGTTTACTGTTTCCTGCAAATATCTGTGCTATTATTACTTATAACTAAACTACTGTATGTCTTATCGATACTTTTATACTATAACTGTATAGCAGTGCTGCGAAACCTTTTCTCACTCACGGCACACCTCACTCACTCATTTATATTGCGTGGCGCACCACAAGCCAAAATATGTAAATTTTATAAACTAAATTTATAATTTATTAATTTGTGATTAATTTGGAATGAGTGATGGAACACTTCTTACTACAAAATAAATTAATGCTCTTGATTTCATCATGTGTATTATTTTGATTCATTCGTTCATTGTTTGTTGTAATTCCACTAGTAAATTTTTCGTCATGAATGCTTCCTACTATACGGAGCAATATGTAATTTGTAAGGTAGGATATTTTTCGTTTTACACACGAGACAACCCCCATTTTATTCCACGTCATTCCAGTTGCACTATCCGTGAAAACACTAATACAATTATTCCATTAAACATCTAAATAATATAATATTTGTTGAACAAGAATAATTTAAAGGAAAATCTTAGCAACTAAATGGCTTTAGTTTTTTTTAATATTAAAATTACTCGTTTTTTTCTCATTTCGGATGCAGTGCACTCAGGCACACCTGGGATCGTGTCACGGCGCACATGTGTGCCGTGGCACACCGGTTGCGGACCACTACTGTATAGGAAGAATTAATGACTGAAAGACTGAAAAAAGCCGTATTGTTTTTTTAAATTTACACTAACTGTAACATAAACATTTATTGACTAAGACAAACAGTAGTTATGAGCAATGATAACACAGATATTTGCGTGAAACAGTTAACATGTAAAATAAAACAAAGATTTCAGTTTGATTATTTCATAGTAAATATCTACAATGTGCCAAAACTATGCAGCACTTACCTTCGATGTTATTTCTTTTATTGTAAAACTTTTGTACATTATCGATCATTTTACAAACTGAAATAGTGTAATTAATATTACCCCGATAAACTGCATTACTATTTTATTAAAAATCATTCTCCTGATTTTTCAAAACTGTTTTTTGTCTTTATTTCAAAACAGAATTTTTGCCCATAGGAGGTTTATTTTGTGCAACGATCATAAAAAAACACGACATGAGCGGCGTGGCCAACCGCTCAGTGCGTGTGGGCGCTTACAAATTCATAGATTATCGATTTATCTTTAAGAATATAAATGTTGGCAATCACTGCAAAGTGGTTAAAACCACACGTACATTAGATATAAGAGTATCAGAACATTTAGCTGCCTTTAGATTAAAAAAAGACACTTCGACATTCGCAAATCACTTGTTATTGGAGAACCATACGTTGAATGTGGATGATGGGGTTAAATTGTTGCATCAAAACATGGAGGATCATAAATTATTTTATCAAGAAATTTTGAAAATCAATAGAGCCCAGTTAAACTCCTTGCCGATTCTGAACGAAAAGCTGAATCTTCCAAACTCCCCGTTGCTGTATCCTATACGTTGAATCACCAAACAGATGCCACTAAATGTGGAATGATTGTATATATTTATCCTTTCGTCGAATTTTATCCCGTCGAAACCCACAATACTATTATAATTGTAAAATCACTGGTAATTCTAATATTAGTTGGAAAGCGGCAATTCGCCACAGTGTTAATGCGTTGTTTACAAAATAAGGATTAAGGCGATTCTCGAAATTGTAACTCAGTGTGGATTCTAGATGTACAATATTTTATCTCGTAAATAATATTTGTCGTATTTGTATCTTCTATATAAACTTTAGACACTGCTTACTGTCTGTCAGTTCGAGTCCATTCGTGCGCTCGAATACCTGAAGATGCCGTAAGGCGAAACTCGGGTCGTTAGTGACAAAATAATGGAAGTCTAAAAATCTCAATAACTCAAATTTGAATTAAATATATAATTACATACTTACTATTACGGAGCTTAAGTAATATCTTCAAGAGCGACCTTCCGTTCTGCCTCAAGCGTAAAGTGTTCAACCAATGTGTGCTACCAGTGTAAACGTATGCTTGCTAAACATAGACTCTCAATACACGAGAGTTCCAAAAAGTGGCGCAACGTGGCATGAAAAGGTGCATAACGCGTAAGGAACGCAAAAGAAACGAATGGATAAGAAAGCAAACAAGAGTTAGAACGTCTGTCATCAAATTGCTGAAATGGCGGTGGGCCGGGCAAACGCTAGACAAGTGCAGTCATTCAACGGTATCTAGTGGCGTCCCAAAACCCGCTGGATTGACGAACTTGTCAGGTTCGGTAGAAGTACGTGGCAGCGAAAAGCTAGGAACCGAGAAGAGTGAAGGGGTCTATCCAGCAGTGGATAGACACCGGCTGAATGGTCAACTGCTTGCAGTGTCAATTGGTAAAAGTTCCAGTAACGATCTTTTTATGTATGCATAAATTGGTTTATGCATTTGTGTTCGTAGGTATGGACTTTATTCCGTCCCACGCGTCTATTATTGTTTTAAAACCATGTCCGCTCCCAATGTGGAGCATACGGCCTCTTAATGGACGTATATCAATAGAATTTTTCTACGGAAACTGTTTGTTACTCAGTTACTCAACTTCTCTTTTTCGAGGAAGTAGAGATAGAATCATTGGGAAGTTGGGAAGTTTAGACATCACAGACGTTCACGTCATTTTTGAAAGGAAATCTTGATATATATTGAAATCAATCAATATATGAAACTGTCCGTGCTGGGATTCGAGCATGTGAGATCCGTAACCGAGGCCAACGACGTTCGATTGTCTCGTAAAACACAATTCATTTACTTGAAACAAAATCACACAAGAATCGGGGTTTTCAAGTCACCTTTTAGGCGAAGAAAATGACACACGAACAAAACAGCGTCAAAAAACTGATACATCCTTTAACGCAGTGATTCTGAACCAGTGAATCTTGAAAGGTTTTTATGAGGTCCGTAAAAAAATTAGAATAATAAATAATAGAGTAAAAATATCAAAGTATTCAGTTCTACAAGAATTTTACTAGTCTGTTGATGGCTATTTCGGCTTTACGCAAAAAAACCAGTAAAAAAATTGTAATCGAGTTGTGGGGAACTAATCATGACGGATGGCAATACTAGGTGAAGCATAGACACGGGCCGAAGGCGCACTACCTTTCACACGGACAGGCGACAATACTGTTTTACTGTACCGTACAGGTTGGCAGTCGCTTTATTCTTAAACTAAATCTCTTGAGAAGACCCCGGGATCGAAGAGAGGCGAACGGCTGGTTATCCAGAGTCCTGGAAGGGCTGTGATCTCAGACAAACACCATTTCAAATCCGGTTCAAAACTTATTTATTTTTCCATTAAAGATGCAGTGGTTTACATTACACAAATATATAATTCCTAACACATAAAATTGATTCTACATTTACATTTACTTAGCAACTGAATTTACTTTAAGTTATAATACAAATGGCACGACAAACGATTTTAAATTAAGTCCAACGCAAATCAAAAAACAAACAACTCGCAGTCACCTCCGCTGCAACTCGCCCGGCTCGACGGATCGTAATCGACTGTGTACAAATACAATTAAAAAAACTCTCTGCATCGTTGGAGCTACCCCTTTCCGTCAAAATGGACTCGTCCAGCGGGCGTACCCGGCGGCTATTGAACGCTTGGTAACAAGAAAGGGCCGATTCTGCGAATTATTGCTGTTGCCGCTGGGTGATTTCAGCTCTGGACACTAATGACACTTATACTTAACAAAAACCAAGGTGTGTCACTCTGTATTAATACAAGTTAGGAAGACGACTAAAGAATTTATCTCAAGAGTTCTAAGATTTCAAAAATATTTGGCGCGCTGGCAATTACTAATGGTAGTCCCATATTTTAACTTTTAATTTGCTTAAAAAAGACAGTAAAACGCTGATTTGTCTATTGGATATTTAATTGAAAACCTGATTTGTTGAATTTTACCTCATTAGAACTGCGAGGGCTCTTTTATAATTTGCCGCTTTCTGCGTCTATACGTGACGCCGGCAGCATTTATACAAAAAAATATGTTTTTTTAGCCATTTCCGCTCCCAAAGTGGAGCATATGGTCTCCTAATGGACGAAACTCAACAGTCTTCTCTACGAGACCTGAGTACAGTTGCTCGGCTTCTCTTTTTCAGGAGAGTATGGATATAAGTATAGGGCTAAAGCAGAACTAGACGTTAGCTAATCGATCTCATTACACCCCGCTTTAAGGATGGGATAGATGGCGGGGGGGGTTTAAACATCAAAAGTATTTATCCCTTCGAATAGAAATTTATAAATCCATTGAAAAATCTCCAAAAGACTTTTTCTTTCAACAATGTCCACTCCCAATGTAAAGCATATGGCATGCTAATGGGAAAATCTCTACGGAAGTTTTTCCTGTGACAACTGCTTGTTAGTCAGTTGCTAAACTTTTCTTTTTCGAGAGAGTAGAGATAGAAGGATAGGGCTTAGGACAGGACTAGCGTTTAACTAATCGCTCTCGCTACACCCCATTCTTTATGATTGGATGGGTAGGAGGGATTTTTTGACATCACAAACACAAATATCTACTAGCAGAAATCTGACGTACCGGGATTTGAGCCCGTGAGATCCGTTACAGAAACCAACGACTTCGACCACTGCACCACGAACCAGTGACATAGTTGAAATATTTGGCTATAGAAGCATTCCAGGTATTCGCGGATCATAATTTGGGAATCTCTGATATAATGGAATGGGGAAGATGCAAAAAACTGGTTTTCAATAAAATGTAATATTGTACCGTTTACAAGAGGGTCACAGGCAGTGGCGGATTAAGCACTTGGTAGGCCCCATCGCAAGATAACTATTTAACCTGTTTTTCGGATAACAAAAAAGGTATCTCAAAATTTTTGCGAGATTTTCATATTCCTTTTATAAATAAATTTATATTTGCCGGCTCCATGGGCAGTTCGTAACGTCGTTGCGAGGATAGTTTCGTAAATTGATCTTTCAATCGATTTTTGGATTTTTGTTCGTAGGCATGAATGTTTGTGATGTCTAAAATTCCCTCCCACCGGAGCGTAGCTAGAGCGATTAGCTAAACACTAGTCCTTTCGTAGCTCTACCCTTCTAGCCCTACTCTCTTCGAAAAAAGAGAGGTTGAGCAACTGAGTAACAAGCAGTTCTGATAGAATACGTCTGTTGAGATACCTCCATTAGGAGACCATCTATTATCACAGATATCTCTTTCCAGTGAAAGATTTGAACATGTCAAATCTGTAACGAAAGCCAATTACGTTGACCATTTCACCGCTGACCCGACGATTAGGTGGAACCGATTAATAAATCTTCTTCTTTCTTCATCCATATCCACTAACTATTTGGAGCATATGGCTACCACACGGCGTCCCTATGATTCTCTGTCATCCACCAATCGCTTTGTTTCCTCCCATGACATTCCAAAATCTCCCAGCTCCGCCGAGTACATCCTATGGATAATGCCCAATGGTCTTCCAGGACGCCAGAATTCCACAGGTCGGAAGAAGAGGCAAAGAGGTTTGAGGCTTTTCGGAGGCACCCGCAGCACGTGATCCAGCCAGTTCATACGTCTATCCACAAAGTCAGACCACTTCACGCCCAGTATACGACGCAAGCATCTATTCTAGAAGCTTAGTACACGGTTTTTCTGAGACTTTGTCAAGTTCCATGATTCGCTACCGTAAAGCATCACAGGTAGAATGCAAGCGTTGAACAAATGGTGTTTGGTTTTAATCATGTACAGCTGTGTGTCTCAGACGGTTCGCATCGAGTTAAATGTGATTAATAAATACACTTGTTAAATTTAAAGACGCCTTTTCCTCGACAAGTTATTTTGTAAAGAATAAGTAGCACGAAAAAGACAGCAAATTAATAAAGCGTCTAAAAATAAATACGGATATCACTTTAAACTTTCAACCAATGCGAGGTCTACAAAAAAAAAATGTTTTTTTCATATCTAAAATTATTTAATGTATGTATTTGGAACCAAGCACAATTTCGAGAAATCCGATGACGTCGCTTTGGATTCATTCTACCATTCTTATTGTATTTGTTGTATATGTTAAATGAGTCGCTGAGTCGCTAAACACGCTCCTGACAATTTTTCACAAAATATGTTTTTAACGTACATATGCGCTCTATAGACAGATCTATCAATTTTTCCAGTTGCCAGTCTAAAATTTCTTCCTAATTTGTCCCCTGTTCGAAATTCAAAAATTTTCCAAAGTTACAAATGTTGTTTTTTACACGATCTTGATCCTAGTTTTACACGGTTGACTGTGTCCGAAATAACTACAGTGTAAAAGATTGTATTACTTTTGCTTTTACACCGGAAGACACTAAATAACTTAAATTACACCTAAAACTATCATACTGCCAATAACAGTTTTTCGTGATTTATTCAAATCCATAAAAACTTTTGGGAGCGTGTTTAGCGACTCAGCGACTCAAATACAATATGTCGTATTTCCACGACTTAAGGACGCGTTTGTTGATTATGGATTCCAAATATTTGTTCAAAACAAATATTAGGTGTTCTTATATAAAGAATATTATATGTTTGAATTGGATAATTAAATACTTATAGCTCTACTGGAACATTTTGCGC
This sequence comes from Himalopsyche phryganea, assembly GCA_022494535.1. Classification (NCBI taxonomy): domain Eukaryota; kingdom Metazoa; phylum Arthropoda; class Insecta; order Trichoptera; family Rhyacophilidae; genus Himalopsyche; species Himalopsyche phryganea. Next base: position 4,076,055 of record JAGVSL010000039.1, read on the forward strand.
CACCCCCCCGTAAATGCTCTGCGGTTCCCCCAGGGGGGGGCACAGTTAAGAATGCACTGCTCTAATAGATACGGGCTAAGGTCCTTGTTGACATAGATATGGTAATATAAGTGATATTTTATGAGAAGACGGAGACAACAGCGATTCTTTGCTCGTGATGAGTGAAACTGGTCCTGATCATTATTCTTAATCGATGTATGATTCAGAACCATCAGAAACTGTTTAACCCGATGAACGCGTGCGACATGTTTACATGTCCAAGACTTTATGTCGTATTTCCAGCCAAGCTAGAAGGAAGCACTTGTGAATACAAGCTTTAAAAAATAGTTCAAACCTTTAGGTAGAGAAACTACCTAAACAACGACTTGACCACTGCACCACCGATCAGACTATTAAAAAAACAACTAATAATTATATTTAATATAAAATTTAAGTTGGTAACTTTGTTATTCCATTGGCTGTTTTACCAAATGTGACACGTGTTTCGCCTCTTTAAGAAGCATCTTCAGACTAACTGTATTGCTAGATTATTTATTTACAAGTTAACCAATGATTTAAATTCTCAACACAAAAATGAACATTTTAATTGTAGACTCTTTTATTTGATTTATGTATAATTTGTTTGCTAATCAGTATTTTCTTGTCTTCGTTCATGAACCATCAGTTTTATATACCTTCATTTTTACACTCAATTTTATATAAATAAGCCTGTTATGTTTGTATTTTTATCAGTTGATAATGCTCGTGATGAGCGAAACCGGTCCTGATCATTATAAATATGTGGAAGTAGTACAAATGAATTGTGTTTTATTTAAAAAAAAAAAATGAAGGGTGGGGTGGGATTATTTTATTCTACTGGTTAGTCAAGTTGCTTCTTAGCCCGATGAACACACTGGACATGTTTACATGTCCAAGACTTTATCTCGTATTTCTAGCCAAACTAGAAGGAACACTTGTGGATATGTGCTTTAAAAAATAGTTCAAACCTTCAGGTAGAGAAATTAGGAAACAGATTATGAAAATTTCAAGTAAAACACAAGGAAATATAGTTTTGAAAAGAGCTCTCGATATTCAGTCTTTCGAATTTCAGCTTTGAACTGCCGATACGCAGCATTAATCGTCAGCCCTATGTATTGCACATACGTATGCGGCTACGCACTAGCTTGTGTTCGTTTTGGCTGTGTATATGAAGACTGTCGACAGCCATTTTGCTGTAAAGTTATATCTTTGTGCGTCAAAGAATCAATAGAATACGACACTTAGTGACGCATGCATTGAACAGTTTTCCTCACAGTTTGACGTTCATGCACATATGCAGGAGGAAAAACATAATGATATTTTAAAGGAATCTTAGATAATTTCACATGAAAGAATCGCTGACACTCGTTCAGCCCAAACAATTCAACCACTGTAATGTTTCTGGAGATCATCATTAAGCCGTGAATTCTGCAAACATGGCAATTAGCAGCTTTGTTTTTCGTATCTCTTGGGTTGACGTTCATACACATATGTATGAGGAAAATCCTAATGACATTTGCAATCACTTCTTTTTTTTTGTTTTTAAAATGACTTTTTTGCGGGGTTTAATGACTACTTTGCGAGCACGCTTAACCCTTTATAGGGCGAAGCGCGAAAGTGGTCAATATGTCGACCGCCGCCTTTAAGGGCTTTAATTCATACGGAGACCATAGAAATGTCAACCTTAATACCTAGAGAAGATATCGATAATGTTTTTTGGTGTATTTATCGATCATTTAACTTGAAGTGTGCACCAATCACTCGCAAACAGTTATTATACGTAAGTGGTTGATAAATCGACCATTGCGCTTTCGCGGCCACCCACAGCTGGAACTGGATTTGTGGATAAAATTTGATTTTGAAAAACATATTTTTGATGGTTATATTGTGTGTTGCGGGAAAAACTATTTATGTAATTATTCAATATGCATTTATTTATCGATTTACAGTATCTTTCATCAAATAAACCACATAATACATAAGTAGTTTTTATTTTTATGGCGAAATTATTGTTCAATACACAATATATAATTGGAAATAATTGTCGGCGTCCATGCGTATGCTCCACATTATTAGCGGACATGGAAAAAAATATAGATCGCAGTTGACTCGAAAAAAAACCAGGTTGCTCTATAAAGGGTTAAAAGCCCAAACAAGTCATTAAACGTCCACACATGAGCAAATTATGACTCACAGCACGCACAAAATGCTCAGATGAATACCAACCATAATGTGTCGACTGTCAATTCTTGTTGGAGTGGCATTATATTTTTAAAATAAAACACAATTTGTTTTAAACTTCTTCAAACTGTTTATAACAATCATAATCGGTTTCGTCCATCGCAAGCGTTATCAACCGATCGAATATAAATCTTGGCTATTTATATGAAATTGAGTGTTAATGACTATAAGGTATGTATATCAAACAATTTGTTGAAGAGTTTACAGATAATCGTACGAATCATACATAAACGAAATTAAATAGTCTAAAATTAAAATGTTGAGGATGTCTTACAAATCAATATCTCTTCTAGAGGTCTGCACGGGCCGAAAATTGATAAAATTAACCAATTCGAGCCTGACACCTTTAGGCCTAGCCCAGCATGAGTCTCGATATCACACTTGTTAGCCGAACCCGACCCGAGGCCTCAATTTTTTTTATCTCAGCCCGAAAGAAGCAGGATTTTCAATATAAAAATTTAGTTATACTTTTCAAGCAATATGTGTTATTATTTCCATATTTATTGCCTACGATATTCATAACACATCATGTTTTAAATAGTATTGCCTTATGGCATGACCCGAACATGGCCAGAAATATTTTTCTGAAAATGAAATTTCTTACCCGTCCGACCCGAGTCCGAATCTGAATTGCCTTTACCCGCCCGAACCAGGACCAGTGAAGGCCTCTAATAACTACTAATCTGAAATCAAAAATTTAACCACTTTGAAAGTCAATTATGTATGTAGGAGGAATATAATGAGTTAATAATTCATAACAGAAATAGCAAATAGACAATTTAAATGTATGGCTATTTTCGTAAATCGCTGACATTCATTTAGCCTACGGACCAAAAACAATTCAACCTTTCTAAAGTTACAGAAGATAGTCATCAAGTTGTGCATTCAAAAATTAAAAAATGAAAATTGCCAGTTTTGCTTTTTGTATCCTTTTTTTAAAATTGAATTTCAAAATCTCTACAACCGTAATTAAGATACAGTCCTCAGAGGACTATATTATTGTTATACTTGATGATACCATTAGGACTAGACAGGGTAGAAATTTTTGAACGTGCTTTGTTCAATTTCAAGTCGTTTAATGAAACGCTTTTAATAGAAATAGTTTCGTAAAAGTGAAATCGGGCTAATAAAAATTGCATAAAAAGACGAGTCAATTTTATATCAATTGGCCATCAAGGTTACATCAATTGGCAAAAACAACATCAATGTTATTATTGGCCGTGAAATAAAGAACTTAGGTACTATGTGAAAGAAATATTATAAAGATTTTTGGTTTAAAGGCTTTTGCAGTGTGTGTTTCCGTGAAGTGAAATGTTGATGATTTGCTTTCTTCTCGACAGAAACCTTCACCGGTCCAGCCCAGTACGTGACGAGCATTGACCTGGAGCACAAGCTGGCGACGGGCGGAGTCTCGGGGGGCCGCCCCGCCCTGCCCGCCACCCCTGTACCCGCCGCGGCCCCCAGCCGCCCCTCATACACGTCAGTCAACCCGAATAACCAAGAATACAACCAAATCTTAACACCATACACATACTACCAAATCCCCCGAAAACCAAACCAAAACTACTACCCTAATAATTATTACGATCCTTACAACAGATTTAGCAGACCGAACCGACCGGTTTATAATTATGATATCAATACCCAAAATCATTACAGTGAGGATCAGTACAATGCTCTCAGACCTGATGATAGCGATCTGCAATATGAAACACCGGCAGCGCCGCAGCCCAACTTTGCGGTTCAGCAGCGGCCTAAACCACAACAGCCAACGCAGAGGTGAGACACGAATTATTCATTATTATAATGCTGATTTTGACGCTTACGCGGTTTTTATTTTAATTTATTATTTTGGGAAGACAAAGTGATATGTGAGAGACATTTTATTAATTTTAAATATAAGATTTGAGCTGTGTACAAGCGAAAACGCCACTGTCCACAAAAAATCGAATATGACATATCGACGGTGAACATGCAATACCTCTGGAACTCACGTTTTTTGTGATTTTAGAGTGATGATGATTCTTGATACCATGTTTTCTGCCACGTCGTTTGCTAAATTCCCCATATGCCTCTGTATCATACAACGTGCGTAAATAGCTAAAAACATATTTCTCGTAACCCCAATATGTTTAAAATTTGAAGAAATACATGGTATCCCACACTCAGTGTCAAAACTTACGTCACCTAACAATTTTTTTAAAGGAATTTAAAGAAATCAAATGAAAAGTGAATACATCCGTCGTAAATAAAGACTAAAGTTAATTTAGTTTTTTGTGTTTCCTGAACAAACTAGTTATTGGGGTTGCGAGGTATAGCATGTTCACCGTCGATATAAATGCACAAATATTATTGTGTATACGTACAATTTAACAGATCAAATAATGAAATACATATACCCAAAAAGCAATGAAAAATTAATTTATAAATTGCGTTCACATACAAACTCACCACAGTCCAATAGAAAATCATTCAATTTAGTCACTTGAATTATATTAATATATTCTATAACAATTCACGGTGGTGAATTGTCGGTAGGCCGCATTCATTTATCTTAAGTCAAATAGGGCCGCATCTCAAAAACATTCATAAAAATGTATGTAATTTATTTGTAAATGAAGGGATACAATGAAATTTATTAACAAATTTTAATATTTCGAGTATTTTGATTCGGTCAAAAGGCCGTTCTTGAGATCCTAAGACGCCGCAGTTCGTCACCCTTGGTATAAAGTATAATTTTAAAAAATAAAACACAATTTGTTTGTACTACTTCCACATATTTATAATGATCAGGACCGGTTTCGCTCATCACGAGCATTATCAACTGATAAAAATACAAACATAACAGGCGTATTTATATAAAATTGAGTGAAAAAATGAAGGCATAGTGTGGAAGTAGTACAAACAAATTGTGTTTTATTTTTTAAAATATAATGTCTTTCCACCAAGAATTGACAGTTAACACCTTAAACATAAAGTATAATAATTACCACAGTATCGGTTTAATTTAACTTCTCACCCTATGACTTTGAAGTAGAGTGGCGCTTTTGCTTTTATTCAACTCATTTAGCACTACGTCCGTAGAGCTATGTCCGAACTACGCTATGATTGGTGGAAGTCTCCTGACGTTTTGAATCTGATGGATTTTTCATTCGCGAAGATTTTTCACAGAATTTCATGAACGGGAACGGGATTATTTTGTCATCAATAAAAATAGCCCATACTGTTTTCAGCCATAATTATTATTGAATATAGTTGTTTTTTTTGATACTTCACAAAATTGAACGGAAGTTTTGATTTTTTACGAAACGGCGCGCTACTCTACGTGGATTTCACGTAGAGTAGTGGTTTAGAAACTTTGGATTCAAACAATCATAATACTATGTCTTCCCAAAATGATAAATTTATGTTATAATCTGTTGTAATGTTATAATGGAATATAATCTATCAATCTCCTAATACTTCCGACTTGGGTGCTTGATGGATCTTCAAATTGTTATTTCAATCGTCAAAATTTAGTACGTTTAAATATAAATACATGTATGCTTCGTAATAAAAAGATATACAAAGAACACAACGCCAAGACCATTACAGAGAAACTGATAGAAGTTCAATTCATTCTAGGGTCTTAAAGGGATTCAGTAGGTTTATTTTTCCATTTCACGAAAATCCTTAGTCGTGTAACGTCGTCTAAATCTCATGAAACGTCGAAAAAATGTTTTTTTAATAATAATTATATTCTTAGAGTATCTTTTTTAAACTATTGCATTTTTATTTTCATGAAAATAGTAAAGTTTTCAAGCCTGTCTGTCAAAGAGTTGACACCTTTCTTTCAGATACGTTTTTAACTGCTGTACGCCGTGACTATTTTAGAGTTTATTGTGTACTAGTCATATAAAATTCTACTTGTAGATATCACTCAGTTCATGAAATTTAGGCGACGGTGAACGATTAACGGTTTTCGAGAAATTGGGAAAAAGCCTACTATATCCTCTTAAGCTGTCTTATAGCTCAAACTATACTGTTTTAATTTGAATCGAATACAATTCTTTACGCTTTATTTTCTCAAAATAATAATGGGCATTTCTTTACAGTCTATTTTATATATATTTTATGAACATACCTACACATTCAACCCCATTAAATCTTTCATTACTATAAATATATTCTATGAAACAATTTCTTTTGTTCTATATCTCAATACATTATTACATCAAGTTATTGAGATACAAAGATAGCTAAATTATATCATCCACATAAAAGTAAACACAATTTATAAAACAGTTATTGATATAATTTACATTTAAGAAGCTAAAAAAGTTTTTATTGTTTCATAAACTGCTTTCATTTATTTATAATTCGTTAATTTAACAACGAAAAATCGATTATTTTGTATACTCTATGCATAGTCTAAGCGCAGGGCTTGAAAGGGAAAATTTCACGAAACCGGAACGATTGATGATTGAAAAAATATATCTACATGTGTTTTCATCAATATTGCTCATATTATTATCGGTAATAATAATATTTGCATACAATTTTGAATATTTTTTGATAATTTACGAACCGGAACGGGAATTTTTATTTTTCAAGAGGCGGCACGCTACTCTTCACGGATTTCATGAACCGACGGCATTTTATGTCTTAGTTAATATGATAATCATGTATATTACACATTTTTTGGTGATTATTTATGTAAATATGTATTAGTAAAGTAGTTTAGATCCAGATTCGTTTGCGATACATATTGTATTGCATTATGAAGATAATAAATACAAACATTCATAATAATTCATGTAATCACTTCATTGTGATTCTTGGAAAAATGCAGCTACTTAATATTAAATAATAAACTCCTTTAATGGTTGCAGAAAATTTTTATAAGATGTGTTGTGAATAAATATATTCTAACCGTGAAATACAACAGTTGACTTGAAACGGTTTGTAAATTGTAAAGAACTTTCAGGGAAAGGAAACACGTGAAAGTAGTACAACATCACAGAAATTCAGCAATCGATTGAAAGATCAAGTTATGAAAACCGTCCGCGCACCGGGAATTGAACCCGAGAAATCCGTTACCGTAGCCAACGACGCTACCAACTGCGCCACGGATGCCGAATTTATAATACAGATAAATTATTGTACGTACACAATCTAGAATTTCTAAGACATTTTACTTGACAATCCTTTATAAAACCCAAAACCATTTTCATTGCGCACCAACAGTAAAACCGTTTTGTCAAAATTACCATAGACAACGACAAAATAATTCGATTCCGCTACTATATTCCAATAGCGTATGAAAAAATATATCCGAATTGAACAATCTTCACTAAAAAAAATCTGTAACGAAAATATAATTAAGCAATGAAATAAATTGTCCATATATTTAAACATCCGGTCAATTCGTTGGTAATGGAAAAACCGACATTTTGTCGTCGACTTTGCGTCACCCCTGTCATCATGCTATCAAACCGGAATTCGATTTCTTTTTTCTACGAGAATTCCGTCATAATTATTTTTTAGTTTTTCCTTCGCCATTGTTTAAATTTATTATTGATTTGCAATTAATATGTATCTGAAAACATATTGTTGGCGTATATATTTTAGAACGCATAACTAAACTGGATATTACAGAGATTGATTTTATTATAACTCATTAATTACATGGCTCGCTGACAAATGATATACCTTCATACATTGTATTTAATTCTGTATTCTTTTGTCACTGTTCTGATTTGCCATATTCCGATTTGTTCGGTTACCAATTATATCTATTATAGGGGTTCGAATTTGACCGCGGGCACCTTGATTCATGAAATCCACGCAGGGTAGCGCGCCATCTCATGAAAAATCTTTATTCCCGTTCCAGTTTGTAAAATAATAAATAAAAAGTGTATTCAATAATCTATTACTACCAAAAATAATACGGGAAATATTAACCATTAGTTAATTCTTTTATAAAATTATTGTTTCTTGAATATACTATTACTACACATAAATATATACATTCTGTTTTGTTATGGGTCAATCTGGGAAGAATATAACTTATGATTTCCAGTGAATATTTTTTTAAAAGCTTAAAACGAATTTTTAAAAAAAATAATGAAATAATTCATTATTACACTCAAATAATTATCTAGAAGCTTTCAATTCGAACATAGATCTTTCTTGCATGCATCTGTCAGCAAATGGTTCTCCATCGACGGTAATTCCAGGAAAGGAGTCGATCCAAAATGAATTGTTACACTAAATTTTATAAGACTAGAAAATTTTTTTCCAAATATTAGCCATTTTGTAAAATTCTTTCGTACATTTGAAACAAATAATAAAAATAATCTGACAGCCAAAAATCCAATAAACAATACCAACGATGTCTAGTTTAATCTATAATTTATTACAATTATTTATTTTTTATGTATCATATCGTTGGCTTAACTAGCAAACTGCTTAACTAAATTTCAGCAAAATGTTCAAGAGAGTTTAAAAACTCAATAAATTCGGTTTTAACCAATGTTATTTTTGAGTTTCACTAACATATCTTTACCTTACTTTGAAAAGGTTCTAACTGAAATTTTTGCCTAAAATGACCTTTTGGTCGGAAAAAGTCGTATTAGCCATATTCTACAATATATGTTAATTTCAGATTCATATATTGTTGAATATCGAAGCAAAATTCCGTAGTTTTATCTACACACTTTTTTCACAAATTTATTTTAAAAGGCTTTAAAACACGATACAACTTATTACATTCGTCACGCAATAAAATTACCTTTTCAAAGTAAGGTAACAATATCAACTGTGGAAAGTAAAAAGGACAAAACTCACACCAAAAAAATATTGTGTATAAGTCACACAAAACGTGCTTATACGCTATATTTATATATACATGTACAATATATCGACTGTAGAAAGGCATCCCTCCATCTTTTCAAATATTTTTTTCGATTATCAGATTGTATACAATTTAATACACGTTTAGTTTGGTCTATACACAATATTTTGTGTGTGTGTCTTACGTCCTTTTTCCTTTCCACAGTCGATATGTAAAATTCATAGAATATCATTGTTTGAAACTGAATTAATTGAGTTTTCAAACACTTCTAAATATTTTGCTGAAATGTAGATAAGTAGTTTGCTAGTTAAGCTGACGATATATAATTATTAAGGTATATTTTTCGTTCAAAATGTCATATCAGGCACTTTGAGTGGTTTGTGTTTCTACTTTTCACTGGCTATTAACTAATTAAATAATTGTATACCACCTGTATTACATTTCCAACAAAAACAGATAAAATATTGAAAGGTATGTGAAACTTTAAGATTAAATATATTACGCATGAAAAGTATTGTATAAAAATAATCGAAAGGGTCATTTTCTTGTATTTTATATCAATTTACTAATCATTATCAATAGAATAAGATGCTTCGAAATAGTCAGTTCAGTTGTCCATTCAGTTTAATGGTTTGCGTTAAGACTTTTATATCTGAGGCCTAATGCTACAAGGGCCTATGTAAAATTTATCAACTGTTCAGTAGAGGCGATTGTATATTTCTCAATAACAATATATTTACACCATTATCTTTCACATTACTGTTGCCAAACACTGTGGTAATTTTTTGTGCTAGAGCTGCCCATGTGAAGATAGACACTTCTTGTACCAGTAAATCCCAACATCTGAATCGTTTTGTAAATATATGTTTTTCTTGGTGTAAAATATACTGACACATAATTTTGATATACACTATAGATTCTCATTCATTTTAAATCGGCTGACAGGGATTTATAACATTAAAAGAATGAACATTTAAAATTACTTCTTGATACTTAGGTCAAAATCTGACATAGGCACTTCTAGCATTAGTCCCCAGATATATTCTATTAGCTGGGTCCATGATCAACTTCATTGTCTACGGCCGTGGTGCTCACGGGTTCAAATCCCAGTAGGAAGCAGTTTCATGAAGTAATTTTTCAATCGATTTATTGATTCTTTTCGAAAGCATGGATATCCTCGGTGTTTTAAATTCCCTTCCACAAATCCGATCTTAAAAACGAGACACAGTGATAGCGATTAGCTGTCCACTAATTCCGAGTAGGTGTAGAAAGAAGGATAGGTATAGGACAGGACTAGTGGTTAGCTAGTCGCTCTACTACGCCACCTTTTAGGATCAAATGGGTAAGAGGGAATTTTAGACATCACATTCCTTTTCCAGGACATTTGATCCATTATGAATACATTTTCTTTGCCATCATTCGGTCTAATGTTAAACGTTAATCGTTATTTTCATGAAAATTTCTCTTAAGTGGTCATTTACTTGTACGTTTACCTTATATGCTTAATTTTTCAAAATATGCTAGTCGGTTTTCAATTGTTTTTTTTTTAACTAATGACAGCTGAATGGAACTGACAGTTTAAAAGCATCTTTGAATTACAAAGACAGGTTGAAAATAAGCCATAAAAACACTGAAGTGGTGGTAGTAACAGTCAAGTGGTAGTACACCAATAATTATGCATGATATGAGAATTAATTAAATAAATACTAAATAATGTATTATTCTGAAAAGAATGTCGTACTAATCCAGTGGTGGTATATAATTATAAATGTTTATAATAAGTAATAAATGATTTATATCAGTCATTGTCAGAATAAAATCAATATTCATGATTGATCATTAATAATTAAAAAAACTCAACTCGAAACAGAGAGAAATATGCTTTATATTGTAAGCATTATGAAACAATATTTAGATATAGATATACAGTATATTACACAAACATATCAATCAAAACTATCGATCTACCATTATAACTTAATCTATGGCCATGGTGTAAGAAGTATAGATGTGTTAGATCATTGTTTTTGTAAAATATGTGACGTAACTTTGACGAATAAAATTTTTATTGTCGCCAAAACACTGTTTTAAACATAGTCAATGGTAATTCAATAAGCAAGCAATGACATTAAAAAATTCAAAAATAGCAACTGTCATTTTTTATTCAACTCACCTATACTTCTTTCACCATGGGTATGGCAGAAGTCGGAATTAAAATAGTCAATCTAGGGTTTGTAACTGTCATATCATCGCCTCTGGTAAACAAGGTTCCATCTGCCGTTTTTTACAAAATCACTTTTAAATGCAGTTCATTTGAAAAACCTTACATTTGTCCGTAAATTCATCAAAATTAAAATTAGAAAAATGTTCTATCTGAAAAACATATAAATTTTACAAGGTTCCATCTACATTCATAACTAGAAATACCGCGTGAAGGTAATCGCAGTCTCTAAGGCGGTTGTCTCTTTCATTTACATATGTGGATGCATAAGTATATTTCATTCAGAAAAAGTTACATTTTTTGAAATCTTAAATTGCTTCTCATGAACAGTTTTAGTTTTTGCAGATAGAACTTTATTTACCCAAGGTGATGATATGTAATCTCACAAGTGTTATAAAATTTGTTTCTTTAATCCCACTGACTTATTCATACATTTATAAAAACAAAAAATACTACACTATTTTATGTATTTTATCCTTTTATTACTCTGTATTGTAATATAATAATATCCTTAATGATTATAATAAATATAGATGAAAATCATTCACATGCATGAATCAGGGCTTAAAAATACCAAAATATTATATTGGTCTAAGTGTAATGTTGCAACCTTATTTTGTTAATCTTTAGCACCATTGCGTATTATATTACATCTTATATTTGTTCTTACATAACTGATGCATTTTGGTATTCTAAATGTCATACAGTATCATAAAAGTGAGCAAAGACAATACAGCCTGCAAAAGTATTTTATTCCGTAAGAAGTTAAATTAATATAAAAAGATCATTAAACTAAAACTTTCAATGAAGAAGTTTCACCATTTTGTCTCATAGTCTACTTCACTTCTCAAGGGTTCATATGAGGCATCAATCCCTAATAATAATACAATATAATGGCTCAAAGAAAGGGGTTACAGAAAGGTTGTTTTAAAAAATACGTGATCACATCAATGGAGAATAAAATACAACTGCATCCCGTACCTGACTCAAAAAATATCCCTTAATTTTCCCTTAGACTGCGTGAAAGGAAACATTGACGTAGTTAATATATTGCAATGGTACTAATGATTATCACAATGAGCTAGTTAGTGTTTGATAATTCACTAAAATTATCTGTCAAGTTTACAAGTTGTATATTAATATTTCACTAAAACTATTAAGCTTGTACTTTCTCTAATATTTTCGTATTTAGTTATTTTTAACATTTCATTATTTGTCTATGTGTAACCAATAAACGTTATTAATTGATAGTGATTTATTTAATTTATCGATAATTGAGACAGTGCAAATTGACAGTGTTCATCGCTAATGAAAATAATGTCATATTGATAATAATTTTGTGTATTTAGTTGTAGAAGAACTATCACATCAAAGACATCGATTGTGTTTTGGCTAATTGATTCAACCCTCAAAAAATTCGAAAATGAGTTAATGATTTGATGTCATTTTAAAGACGACAGAACAGGTCTCGACCGAATGATGTAAATTATAAAAATAAATTGACCACTTTTTGGAAGGGAAATATCATTTTACATTGGTTTTAGGCTTAAAAATTCTGATCGGGCCACTTGATGTAAGCCACTATTATATCGACACCCTACATATAATCCCGTATCTGCAAATATGAGAATTTAAAAGAGTGCATTTCAAAGATTCATAAAGCGACTCAGCATAAAATGTTTTCGATAAAAACAGTTTTTACTCTCTCGTGAACAATTTCAATTTTGAGGGTTAAATCGATTGGCCAAAACACCGTCGATATGATGAAACAGATTTGTCTTGTTATCACATTGAAATCGAATTAAATATAAAGTCGAGTAATTTGAGCGCATTAAATCAAACAACGTTACATTTTTTTTGATAATGTTATTTTACATTCTCGACTACATGATTGTCAAACAATTTTACGTCTTTGCTAGTTTCTTCTTAAATCGTCAGTAAAATTTAATGTTAGCATAATACATACACAAGGGTGGAATTGTTAAATATCAAAAGATTGCGTAAACTGTTAGCGTTCTAGTCACAATAAAAGTCAAATATACACAATAAATTATAAAATATGAACATTAGGTTTTAAATAAGATTTTTGGCTCTCCTGTAAAGTTACAATTTTGTAGATAGTGTTGTTTGACATTAAGCCCTCGAATTGAGTTGAAATATTAATCAGTTTGATTTCACATGCCATTTTTATCAAAATATTTAACTACGACTCACAGGTTAGAGCAATGTGGGAGAGGCAGGAAGGACAATTTCTTAGTCGTGATGGGCGAAGAAACGACTCATGGAGACTGGCCGTGGCTGACCGCTCTATACACCATCAAGACTATGGGACCGGTGTTCATATGCGGGGCCACTCTCATCACAAACAAGCATGCTGTCACAGGTTTATCATCTACATAATACATTACTGAATATTATACCTATAATTTTTTCAAATATACCATTTTCAAGTCAAACCACCTCACCCCCTGTATCCGATGCAGCCGTCTATACTCGAAACTCAGTATACAGAGTCTTCGGCAGGTGCCATGATTCGCTACCCAGCGAATACAAGCGTTGAACAAATGGCGTTTGATTTAATTGTGTACAACTGCTTGTTTCAGAAGGTCCGCATTGAGTTAAATGTGGCTCCAGTTATTCCTACGTAGATAGCGAGCTCTTTCTTTGCATTCTACCTATGCTGCTTTACGGTAGTGAATCATGGCACCTGACAAAATTTCAGAGAAACACTATACTGAGTTTCGAGAACAGATACTTGCGTTGGACACTGGGGGTGTGGTGGTTTGACTTTGAGATTAGGGAATGAACCAGGCAGCGCCCTGTTACATCAGCAATCATGGAAAGACGATGGAAATGTCTGGGCCACGTGCTACGGATACCTCCGGAGAGTTTGAATCCTTCTCGCCTCTTCTTCCAACCGGTGGGATTCCAGCGTCCCGGAAGAACATTGGGTATTATCTACAGAATGAACTCGGCGGAGCTGGGGCACTTTGGCATGTCATGCGAGGAAGCAAAGCGATTAAGGGGTGACAGGTAATCATGGAGGCGCCGCTTAGTGGCCATATGCTCCACCATAGGGAGCGTATATGGTCGAAGAAGAAGAATATCTAAGCAACTCTATGAAACAGTCATTAGAATACTGTGCCTAAAACTGTGGACATGAATAAAAATTTATAATGCATTGTTAAATCGTTTAATTTCAGCTGCTCATTGCGTCTCGAAGAACGACAAACCATACTCCGTAGATGACCTCTTCCTGGGCTTTGGTGGTCATAAGCTCTTCGACTTTGGCAACTCAAACAGCCAGGTGAGGACTCCATTGGAGATCAAGATTCATCCAAGCTTCAGCAGCACTCCTCTCACGTCAGACATCGCTGTTTTGGTTGTCGCCGAGGTCACATTCACCGCCTACGTGAAACCAGTCTGTTTATGGCAGGGAGATAATAGTCTCCAGAAGGTTGTTGGAAAAACCGGAACTGTAAGTTGAAATATTCTAGATTTTTATTGTGTTTTATGTCTATAGAAGGAGCAAAAATAATCACCAGATGCTTCTCATCTAGGTCTACATATATAAAAATGAAGATTTGTTTGTTTGTTTGTCCTCTATCAAACTTTTTGGATCAAACTTTGGTGAGTTGTTGTGCGCACACCCGTGAAGGTTTATGAAGAAAAAAATTTAAAATCTAGAATCTAAAAAAAATAATCAAATACGTACAACTAGCGACATCTCTGAACCAGAGAGAAAAACAAAAAATATAAATCCGAAAGTTCCAAAAGCACTACTATTTTACCATCCATCCGATTTCGATGAAATTTTGATGAGTTGGTGTGCGCACACCAGGAAGGTTTCTAAAGACTGACCAGTCAGTTCGAGTCCATTCGTGTGCTCGAATGCCTGAAGATGCCGAAAGGCGAAACCCGGGTCGTTAGTGACAAAATACATGGAAGTGTACAAAATCTCAATAATCCAAATTTGATATTGAAATTCCATCAAGCACCCTCAGTCGATGTCTTAAATTATATAAAACACAAACCCTTCCTTTCTTTGAGTGGCATTGTAACACATGCCGGATACTCACTATTTCTTATAAAATTAAACTTTGGGTGATTGGATAAGCAAAAAAACAACCTTTAGAGAACAGAATAAAAAAACCTTCCTGTTGACTATTACAGCCAGAAATGAGCATGCACGGATAGAAGGATCTTTAAAGATAGGCTCAAAACTATAGGGGTTCCAGAAGTAAGGGATTTTTAAGATTTAGTAAGAGGTTGTCACGGAAAGCGTGCTGTTATCGGATAATGATTCTTCTCATCCAAATGAAACCATATTTTTGAAAATGGAGGATGGTTTTCTGCTTGTAAACATTCAATGTTTTATCTTTAATTCAACCAGTGGATGTAAAGATTATTTCATTAAAGAAACGGCTTGAGCTTCGTAAAACCCATTGCAACAAAAATGACGACTTGATTTCAAATTTAATGTTCAAATGACAAATTTAATAGCCTACTTTAGATATATATAATAATAATTTAGAACGAAATAAGAGTTAATAGTCATATATAGAATAATCCATGTTTTTCGATTATCTGTACGACATCTCCCTATCATTAGCAAAGATAATCGGAATTTAATTAAGTTTACTGTATTATTTTTACTTACAGTTAGTAGGCTGGGGACGAGATGGAACTGGGGCGGCGCACACAAGCGAGCCGAGGATGCTGGAGGTGCCTATCGTCAGCACCGACACTTGCAGAGGATCCCATAGTGATTTATACTATCTCACTTCCGACACCACACTGTGTGCAGGTGGGAAATGATTTCAGAAGTTATTTCATTCTTAAAATTGGCACTTAGTACATGATGGCACCCATTTTTGTATCGAAAATGTTGTAGGTTTACAAGAATTTTATATGATTGTAGATTTCTGGTTTCACCATTGTTAATTTGTCAGAAATACATTTAACATACCTAATACGACACCTGTGTTACCACTTTTAAGGTATCAATTCTTGGTGAAAAGGCATTATATTTTTTAAATAAAGCACAATTTGTTTTGTACTACTTTCACATTTTTATAATGAAACAGTTTCTAACATCGCGAGCATTACCAACTAATAAAATATAAATTTTACATGAAATTTAGTGTTGATAATTACAGTAGACTCCCCGATAACACGGTAGATAGGGGGGAAAACAATCTCGGAGTGAGCTATTGGGTCTACCACATTCATAAAATTCCGCAATCGTGTTATTAAGGGGTCTACTGTATAAGGTATATCATACAATTGGTTCATGAATTATGACAAGAATTTACAGATAATCATAAAAATTATTCATCAATGAAATTAAATAGTCTACAAATAATGATCCCGATCATTATAAAAATGTGGAAGTAGTACAAACAAATAGTGCTTTATTTTTAAAATGCAATATTTTTCAACAGAACTGGTCACTTAACCTCTCTCTCTTTGGAGAGGGTAAAGTTATGAGTAGAAGTTAGTCAATCACTCTCTGTAAGCCTCGCGTTGAGGATCGGATGGGAAGTATGTACGAGGAATGAAAACATTACAGAAATCCTCACCTTGCTGTATAAATGAAAGCTTCTATACCGGGATTGCAACCTTGCAACTGAGTAAGGTAAAAATTCAGGACATTGTCCACTCAGTTCAGGAATGTTTTGTATTTTTAGCACAAATCAATCGCACCAATTTTTCTATTTTATTCCACGCCTTTTTAACACAATATCATATTATTTTCATGTTTTCAGGCAGCAAAGATGGATCAAGCCCTTGCAACGGAGATTCAGGCGGGGGGCTGTTCGTGTTACAGGGCGGAAGCTGGTCATTACGGGGCGTCATTTCTGTCAGTCTGAAAGATCGCAACTCCAATTATTGCGACACCGCACAATACGTCGTGTACACGGACGCTGCTAAATACATATCATGGATTCGCCAAATTACAGGATTTTAATAACACAATTCCTTCTTTTGGGTTTTACAAGTTGTCAAATGATGTCAAGGTTCGTTGATTCCAGATTCTTTACTCACTCAGGAATGGAATCTTCAATGTCATTTATCCAAAGCTATGATATAATGAAATTACCAGGGTAACCGTTTATTATTATTAGTGTTACCCTGGATGCTATTTTAATATGCCTACTGCAAATAACCTTTTAAATAAAACATATTTCAACGTTTTCAATATTTCGAGCATCTGTAATTTATCATTTCAAGGTTATGTAAGCTAAATTTACAGGAATTAATTTAGTGTAATGATTCTTCCTTTCGACTACCATTTGGCTGATATTACTATTGGAATAATAACTAAATTTGTGTAGTTGTATTCCCTTCAAACAAATTTTACCGATTGATTCATTAAACCCAATTATCTGAAATGGTCATATTTTATGCAATGTGGTTTTGCCGTGGAAACGACAATATAAGTCTCGGATTCTCTTCTCCGTTTGGTCTTGCGATTGATTCGCAATTGTCCATACCCTTTACTGATCAGTCCTTCAAAATTGGCGTTATTTAGTTTCTAAACATCGTATCTACATATTATTTATTTTGATGCTGTCTTTAAATTTTATGTGAACAATGATACTGAAATATTTCAATAGTAAGCTTAATAAGTAAATTCTGATTTTATGCATTCTTATACAGCAATTCGAAATTACCATTCAATATGAAACTTTTTTTAGATGTTTAAATTCGTGTTATGTACTTTAGAGACCACTGTTATATGGGAATGTAAGAAATCTAGATTTAAGATGTTATTTTTTATGAATGACAACACAAAATAATGCAGAATTTCGATTAGTTAAAAACATAAAACACCATAACTTTAATGCTTTTACAATATGAGTTCTAGAAGTAAGAATATATAAACTCTTATTAATTGTAAATGTATTTTATTTATAATGTTGAATTTTTAAATAATGTCTAAAACTGTCTCTGAAGACACTATTTGTATTTATCTATATATCAATGAAATGTTTTATTGTGTATTAATTCCGTGATGAATAAATTTATAAACAATGTGACAGATTCACAAAAATGTGTTTTTTATTGCACTTTTATAATATATCACATTTTTTTGATAGCGTGGCTTGATCTTGATCCATCATTTGCATTCAACTTTTTCCCGCATGTATCGTTCATTTTTCATCTCAAAAATTTTTCAAATATGATGAAGTTTTATACTCTGGTGATGATATTATAGAACAGGGGTGGCCACACTTCTTTTTCTAGGAGCGACTAGTTGATAAAATTATTGATGGCGATCGACCGATACCCCTTGTAATTAAATCATGAGGGAACAATAAAAATACAATTCTTATAATTTAAATGTATTTTGGTAAAAAAATATTTTATTTTTATAAAAAAATCGGATTTACGACAATAACATAAATAATGTATTTTACTTTAAAAAAAATGAAGTTCATATCGTTGATGTTTTGGCCAATTGATGTAACCCTCAAAATTGAAATTTTTCAGGTGATAGTAAAACCTTTTCTTATCGAAAACATTTAATAGTAGAGTTGCGTTATGAATCTTTGAAATGCGCTCCTGTAAATTCTCATGTTTGCAGATACGGGATTATATGTAGGGAGTGTCGATATAAAAGTGGTTTACATCGAGTGGCTGGGCCAGAATTTTTAAACCTAAAACCAATGTAAAATGATGTTTCCTATCCAAAAAGTAGTCAATTTATTTTTCTAATTTACATCACTTTACTGAGACTGCTATGTAGTCTTTAAAATAAGATCCAATCTTTAACTCATTTTCGTATTTTTTGAAGGTCAATTGGCCAAAACACTGTCGATTATTAACTGTAACTTTGACATAGTTACACAATTTTCGTGTTTGTATATAAAATATTAAAAATCTTAAAACTTATTTGCAACCATTACTTTGCAGCAATTGTGTCGTATACTTGATATGAAGTTAGATGTAAGCACGCAGTCCAATTAAAAGCTGGAACGTCAAGTAGTATTGATTATATTTAAAAAAATAAAACACAATTCCTTTGTACTACTTCCACATATTTATAATGACCAGGACCGGTTTCTGGGGACCAGGATTGTGTTTTATTTTTTAAAATATAATGTATTTCCACTAAGAATTGACAGTTAACACCTTAAAAAATGTTATTGATTCGTTTGAACAAAAAATAATACAATATAAATCTCCAATCAACGTACTGGCCATCCCTACTGACCCTGCTATAGAACTATAGACATATAAGGGATGTTTACCTTATATAAATATATAAGGTAAAAATTCTTACTCACTTTACCGGAACAGTTCCTTCTCGTTTTTTTGTATTCTTTCAATAAAAATCAAAAAGGTTGAACATTTCCGAATATTTTTTCAAGCTTTATTATACGACAGTGACTGACACTCATTCTAGCTGAGCTATTTTAAATATCCTGGTTTTAAATTTGAATATTAATATAGTCACTTTAATAATAATTTTTATTGCCATACAAAGAAATAAATTTTATTGAATATTCGCATACCTACTCTATTTTATCGTACAATGTATAAAGAAAAGAAAATTCAAAATAAAACGCTAATACGTCATAATGCATTAATAGATTCAAATTATTGACATGATATTTTGATTTGAGAATAATGAGACCACCATATAATAATACATACACACCATAATATTTATATTATTTTAATTTCATGTATTAATAGTGTATAATATACACAATAGCAAATAATATAAATATATTATAATAACGAATTATTGACAACCAGCTGCTAAATAAATATAAAATTATAATGGCATCTCTGTAATAATATTTTATACTAAAGAATTTGCTGCATTTATAAATTCAGTCGGTAATATAGATTCTTTTAGTTCGTATACTTTGGTACCGCCCGATAGCGCCACCGTACGACTTCAATGCCGGAAACAACACATATGTTTCCCAACCTGACTAGCAATCAGCCATCTTTTCGAGAGAAAATTTATTTGTTTCGTGTGTTTAAAGTAAATTTCACAATTTTAATTAATGTCAGAGCCACAGTCTTCGCTTTTATTAAAAAAGCAGTTAGCGGGTAAGTGTTCATATTATTCTGTATGTCGAATTTCCATTTTGCGGCGTGAATGCGTTTATTTCGGAGAAATAACGTTTATCTATGACCTCCGAAGTAGACTCGCTTGCAATTGTGCGTTTTTATTTTGAAGAAATATACATTATATTTCTGAAAATTGAAATAAAATTATAAATTACACCTTATCCGAGTCGAGTCGCTTAATATCGGAACTTCGCATATTATGATTCGCAAATCGATATATTTGAGGCAATATTTTTTTGCGAAAATATGCCCGACGGTCGGCGATGATTGTGAAATTTTGACTGCAAAATGTATTATTATTCATCACTGGTGTAATTTAGCATCCAGAAGTCGACGAACGGTGTTTTAGATTGTTTATTTCCATTTTTAGGATTCAAATATATCTGTTTTGTGTCTGGGAACGCGGTGTCGCATTTCTCGGCGCGGTTGACATGTCTAAATTTTCTATTTACGATTTTCAGAACTTAACAAAAATCCAGTCGAAGGATTTTCTGCAGGTCTCGTGGACGACAATGATATATACAGATGGGAAGTCCTCATCATCGGACCGCCGGACACGCTGTAGTGAGTGTTCTGTCTTTTACATCTTTGAATTGACATTGAAAATCGTGGGTATTTTGGGACAAAGGCCCCATGCGCCACAATTTTTTTTACGTGTTTGTCAATTTTGTTTTCAAACGGTGTTATTTTTATGGGCAGAAAATTAATGAAGATGCGCTTATGCAAACAAACGTCTCTTTGATTTTGAAATGCGTCGATTTATTAAAAAAAAATTAAATATATTCGACCAGTCAGTGAGTCATATTTTAGGAGAATTCGAAAAGCCACTACCTAACCTAAAACTATGTGTTTTGTCTTCTGATACATTATTATTCACGCCTAAAAAGAGGGGGTTTACGCTGAATTATATATCATCATCAGCCTTAATAAATCTTTTTTTTCCGAAAACTTCCATCCCTTAGTTACCTTAAATCTATATCTAGGTATATAAAATTGAAATTTACGTATTGGTGTGATTTTCTAACATAGCCAACCTTTAGAATTTATGCATTATTACAAGATTTGCAATATTTTAGTGAATAATGGGAAAGACTAGTACCAATTTTGGTAAATATGCGATACAACAAGCTACTCTTGTAATGCCATGAAAATTACTAAGTTGCTGGTGGGTAATTAGCAAAAAATCAAACATTGCAACCAAGGAAACCGGCAAATTATGTGGAATATGAAATATTTAACGAAATTTTGCCCTATGGCTTGTTCTAAGAAGTTAAATTAAACATATATTCATGCAAGGTTTGGTTTGAACTAAGTCATTTTTACCTGTTCAAAGAAAGTTTGGTTTTAATGTTGAAAGATTGTTTGCCATACATAAGATTTTAATCAGATTTTCTTTCAACAGTTAAAAATGACTTGGTTCAAACCAATTCTTGTATGACAACAATATAGTGACTTTATAGGGATATTATATTCGTTCATAATTTAGATAAAACCTTATTGAATAATACAGATAAAGTAGAATCCTTGTCTCATTGTTGGTATACACCGCCTTTCCTGTGAAGAATGTCAAGCTTTTTATGTAGGGCAGACAGGTAGAAATTTTAAAATTATAATTCAAAAATATATAAGATTTTCCTTTTGAGAGATTGCATATCAATCAATTGAAAACGATCATAATCTTCACAAAAATAATGTAGAAATACTCTATCGAGTAAATAATGAAGGAATTTAAATGAATAGTTAAGACTTTGGAAATTAATAAAACCGTTAGTGGTAATCAATTATTAGGAATTAATTTGAGTCATTGTTTACCTTAGAAACAAATAAGTTCTTCTGAAGATGGTTCTCAAAGAGGCGAAACACGTGTCACATTTATAACACAACCAGTGGGGTGACAATTTTATCAATTTTAATTAGACATTAAAAATGAATTCATCGAAAATATAAGTACAACTATTATTGTTCAACGTTATTATATTTATTTCAATTGCAAATTGTTGTGTTATTGTAATAAATTTAAATGTTGCCAAAATTCCATTGACTCAGTATTTTTTAACTAGACTAAGTATTTCTTTGCCAGAACAACCATGAAATATTGTTGCAAAAATTCCCCACTATATAATAAATACACTGTGAAATTTATTCTTTATTCTTGCATCAAATGTTTGCTTAAACTTTTCTCGTCATTAGTTTTAAACAGTGTTATATTTTCCATATTTCTGCTACAGTATCATAATTAAATGAATTGTTTTCCTTCTCAACTGCTTTAGTTTTGATGTTATTTCCGACTGGTGAACTCGATGTTCTTTTTTAGTTGTGTATTAATTCACTGAAATTTTTAATGTTAACACTTCCCTACTACGAGTGTTTTGTATCATATAATTTAAAATTTATTTATACTAAATCCCGCCAGGTAGAAGCGCAGCCTCGGACCTTTAGCTGAATGGTCAATGTTGTCCACATCCTGCTCGAATCCCAATGTATTTATGGATGTCTATGTTATCCCCAACCTACCCTGTTTTCATCCAGGCATGACGATGAATACATGTATATTGTGATGTAAAAAAAGTCTGCTTTCATTAGTTATGAAAACTTGCAGAAATCGACCGGTGATAGTAATAGTTTAGGTTAACAATTGATGCAAGAATTACTTATATAAAACGATATTTTCTATGTAAACAAAAGTGAGAAAAAAACCCATGCGACAATATTTGGCTTATTTATTATTTGAAGTGTAACATTTTTTTGATTTGTGATTTCAGCGAGGGAGGATTTTTTAAAGCACATTTGCAGTTCCCGAAGGAGTATCCTTTGAGGCCGCCAAGGATGAAGTTTGTCACAGAAATATGGCACCCAAATAGTAAGTGTCACGCTTCACAGTGCAGCATGATATATTCTGAAGTAAATATATGTATAACTTGGCATCATTAGATCGATAACATCGAATTGATTCTTTAGAAGTTAGCCACACTTGATAATAAATTACAGAGTTCCTTTCCATAACATTGTTAAATATACAGTTTTTCAAGCACTGATATTTTATATAATCCACACTTGAAGTAAAATAACCGTGTCAAATTGACAAGTGTCGGATATACGATATTTGAATACCTAAATATACATATTTTTCATAAACACTTGCCGTGAAATGATGCATCAGCTATTATCATTAGTCAAACATATAATCTAGACTAAATTACTAACACAAAACGTCTATAGTCATATAATATTGAGCATAAAAGTACTTTTCTCTTCCGAGAGTCAATGTTTAAGTACCAAATGCCCACAGATAAGTTCAACAAAGCTATCTAGTCATTATTTCATAAGTCTTTTTTTGTGTATTAACAGCACAGATATTCAAAATATTATTTCAAAATCAATTCAGACGCATGATGTATCTGCAGTGTATTAATCTTTACAAACACTTGTGTTTGAGTATTAGACTTGGACAGTTTTTGATAATCCTCCAGTGTATATTTCATAAAACGAATGCGTATCTCTCTTCGAATCTAAATTATCTCAAAATAAATTGAAGTGTTGCCAAATTTTGAATGCAATTTTATTTTTCTTATATTGACAACAAAACTCCACTCTCTTTCCCGCATATTACATAGTCAAATATGATGGTGTAATCAGACTTTTTGTCTGTGCCTTGAGAACATGATGATTTATAGCCAAGATAGCCAGGGAAGACATAATTCAACTGTCTAAAATTACCCAGTATTAGTAAAGTTATTTATCTGTGACAAATGTGATGAAAACTTTGACACAGTGCAATAGGTTGTGTTGAGATCTTGGTCAAATAAATTTGATCATATCTTTTATCAAATTTTTGTGACATACAATGGTGACCATGGTTTGTAGGTGCTCCCAACTTGTAGGGATCCACCCTCGGAGGAATTTAACCCGTTCCCTGCTGAGCCGTGTAAAGGATATTCCAATACCAAATATTTCAAAAATTAATTCAGTAGTGTCAGTGTTAACCGAACTTATGGAGATTATCAGCACAAATCAGGCTATATTTTAATAAAATAATTAGCTTGAACACAAAAGTTTTAACACTTAACAATCTTGTATGTTTCGGTATCAGCTATCAACACTGAAATCTGCCGTCTCACAGTTGAGACGTAAGCAGCCAGAGGGTTAAGAGTTCCAGGGGGAGGGAATTGCTGTCATTAAAGATTTTCAGTATTACATATATGCATGTTTTGAAAGCACCTTTTGAGATGAAGTTAGCTTATTTTGGGAAGGGGGGAATTATATTGTTAACATTTGAGAAAGGGGGAATGTAGCAGTAAAGGTTGGGAACCTCTGTCTTATTACTTACCGTCTATTCTATTATCACTTTTAAGGTGTTAACTGTCAATTCTTGGTGGAAAAACATTAATCAATTAATCAAGTCAATGGGCATTACATGTAATTCTTAAGAATGAAACATGCATTGATTTCAAAATGTTAGGAAGTTACTAACAATCAATACGGTACACTGTTTCCACAAACTAATAATTTTATAAATGCAAACTTTGAAACACTTTAAAGTTACATGACAGATGAAGCTTGTTCTGATTTTTGCAATCTAGCCAATTGTCGCACGATTTTGTTTTCTCGTAGACGTTATCAACCGCTGTACAGACCGAGTAAAGCTTCTGGTAATGTTTCAGTTGAGAAAAATGGCGACGTATGCATTTCCATCCTTCACGAGCCGGGCGATGACAAATGGGGCTACGAAAAGGCGTCGGAGAGGTGGTTACCCGTTCACACCGTGGAGACGATCCTCATCAGCGTCATCTCAATGCTGGCCGATCCCAACGACGAGAGCCCGGCCAACGTCGACGCAGCGGTACTAATTCTCTTTTTCACTAAAATTCCATCATTTCTCAAAACTCCGGATAACCTCTACTATTCGAACGACTGCATATTTTGAAAGATTATGCTTTCATTCACAACCAGACCTTAGTAAATAAAATATTTAAAATACTTTTTTTACCATTAGGCGTTGTATTGATGGAGTAGACATGTTTGTCCAATCATTAACTTTTTAAAATCACCATTAATTTATTTCACTTGATGTTTTAATTTATAAATTCATAAAATAATGTAATAATGATTTGTATTTAATGTGCTAATCTCATGATGAATTGTCAGTTTTTTTTCCACCTAATGCTGCTTCTGCAAATCCGATATCTTTTCCTATTAATCATTTAAAATGTCCGCTGAATGTGTTCACTGACCGGGGCCTCGCTCTATGTTCCGCAGAAAGAATGGAGGGACCGGTATGCGGATTTCAAAAAGAAAGTAGCGAAATGCGTGCGCAAAAGTCAAGAAGACTGCTTTTAGACCCCGACGAGAGCGACTCTCGCATTTGTCGCAGCCGCGCCGACATCTGAGAGACGACCGCGACGCGCCCGCCCACTGAGACGCGCCGCCCCGCTCGCACCCCTAACGCTCGCTCCGCTTTATCATCCCGTCGCCGGGCTCCGTCTTCCGGAAGGGCCATCTTCCGCAGCAAAATGATTTCACGAGGGACCGTCCGCACGCCGTCTCCGCCGGGAGCCTCCTCGTCTGTCTGAAAAATAATCTGGTGCTTTTTAAAGCGCATTTTATTTTTTTGTTTGCAGAAAGAGTGGAGAGAGTCGTACGGGGAGTTTAAGAAAAAGGTGGCGCACTGCGTCCGGGTCAGCCAGGACGACTGATGAGGGAGGCGCCCGCCCCTTCCCGCTGACTCTCGGCTTTCTCCGTATTGTCGCGTGGCCCGCAGTCGTCTCGGTAAAGCAAATAAACACGTGCGCATCTTGAAATTTCGTGACGTCGTCGCGCGGCAAACGCTATACTATCTAATGGACTTATTGAAATTAATCTGCCGAAGGAGTGATATATATATATATATATTTACACGTATATATATATATATGTATAAATGAAAATAAATAATAATGAAAAAAAAATAATGAACAATTTCTACCAATTTGCATTGATATATATATTATAATATAGTTGAATCGATTTAGGCGGGAAGGTGTATCCTAAGTTTAATTGATATTGTTTATTTTTTTTAATTGTGCGACCGTCGCAGTTCGGAGTGCTTATCCATTCAGCATGCATACTGCCGTAATTCTCACGTGTACAAATAATTGGTTCTGTGTAAATACTTAAGCCGGCGTCCTGTTTCATCCCTATTTTGTATCTTGTAACCTGTACTTATATTGTTGTATTCCGCCTTAACGGGTTAGTCTCAGACCTGTTTTTTTTTATTTTTGTATAATGTACCCTGTCGCTATTCGATTAATGATGATGAAAATGCTGCAATGTTATCACACGGTTATCTGACGAATATGAGATGCGAAATCTTTCCAACGTTGTTGGAAACATTGCAACGAAGGAATTGCCGTTCGATAGAACGTCGAATTATCTATGAAGATGCACCAGAGTTGGATTATAAAGTCGACAGGTGAATGCAGAACGTTAAAATTGTGCAGGAGAGCCATTTAAAGATTTGACAAGCAACGAAGCCTTTTATCTGAAATTTGCAATATGAATTGCGGTTTATTATTATCATAAATGAATTAAATTTTTGCTTTCCAATGCATTTTCTTATTCGGTTTTCATAGGTTTTAATTTGAGAACTTTGAAATATACAACAATGTAGTCTTTCTTCATAATAGTGTCCGTTTATTGACTGTTATGATTAGTTTCGAACTTGCGTACATGTCGGGCGTTATCCTTTTTTTCTTTTCTAATATGTATTTTAAATTTTTATATATATATAAATGTGAAACAGTACGACTCATTGACATTTTATTTATTTCAACTCATTACTCTTCTACATTTATTTATTGCATTTTTTTTTGTCCAGGGTTCCGTCGAGACACCTGCACAACCGCTTCGATAATAAACATATTTTTACGTAATTTCCAAATCCTATGCACGTTTCCAAAATATTTATATTTCATCGGACACCGTCAACTTTATCAATCAAATTATATGGAATTTATTCACAGTGTATCACGGAATAAATATTATGTAATGTCCTTGTATAATTTAAGTAGCCGTAATGTTTTTATAAGATTACTAAATCACCGGGCGATGTGTTTATTTTAAAAATGAAAAATACAGAAAAAAAACATCACTTCATTGTATTTTAACAACACAACAGTCATCTTCTATCGGGAATTATCGGGGAGTTTTGTTCATTTGCCTTTATTTTTACTATAGGAAACAAACTTATCTAAATTATTATTGTGGATCCTTCGAACGAATGTTAAGTGTATGTAAAGCGGTGCGCTGCTAAATAAAAAATGGCGGCACACAGAAGTTTAAATCCTTTGGCACTCTGACATCAATAGAAATGTATCAAACAAACTTTAGTTGTAATAATATGTAATAATGTATCCGACCTTTTCGTTTCTCGTAACTGATTATATTTTTTCACCGTCAAATAGTTGCATTAAACCTTTACCAATTCAGGATATAATTATCACTCTCAACAGTTCGTGTCGTATTTCTGCAATTAAATGATATTTCAAACACTAAAAATATATAATTCGTGTTCCTCTTTCAGAAGTAATTACTTACGATAAACAGTAAGTGAAAATGTACACAAAAAACAGCTCAGTTTGACCAGCATAATAAAATAACCAAAGCCAACGTGGTAAATGAAAAGTATGTAAAATTATAAAAATTAACTCAAATCTGATACTGATTTAGATTCATGTAAATCTTTTACGCAAGAATTATTTTTTTAAATGCAATATTTCCACAGGGAAGTATTAATAATCAATTCAATAAAATGTGAAATCTTCAGCATGCTATTCTGTATAAGATGTCGGAGTATTTATAGCGACACAGATTGAGGTTTCCCCGCAGCAAACTGACGCTAAAAAGAAATGTTACCAGAATATTTAAAATGAATAAGTGTACGAAATGTTTTTGTAACAATATCTCCAGTTATATATAATAAATAGGGTGACTAGATATCTGAAACAATTTTTGCCCGAATCACTGATTATTTTTTTTAATAAAATGTATTATTTAGAAACCTCACAGTTATCTTCTTTTATTTGTGTGTTTATCTATCGGAACGACTTTGATCTCATAATGATTATTGTATTTTATAAAAAGGCAAATTATATATTTTTGCAAATAGAAAGTGAATGATTTCCACCCTCCGTCTTCATGCAATATGTAAATTTGTATATTATGTAAGTCTAATTATTAACGATCAGCATTATTATTTTCACTTAATATAGTTTTACCATAATAAACAAAGTGCCTTGATTTAATTTACAACCCAATAAATCGACATCGTTGCCCTCACCAAAAAGAGAATACCAGACTCGACCAATTCTACAAAATATTTCCTCCATTACCATACAAAAAAACATGGAATTTTTACTATACATGATAATATTTTAAGAAATAAGTTCAGCACTATTCAGATCGCCGATGGCAAGGCGGACAGCAAGCATTGTCCATGACTTGGGCTTAAGGTTTGGGGTTGCCATCCTCAGTACATTGCTGGCGTTTTTCAAGCGGATTTGTGTTGAGAAAACACTTGTTCACAGGTGGAATTGTGAAAATGAAACGATTCCACAGGCATAGCCCTCTTGCTCTGATTAGAAAATTGCTCTTTTGAAATACGTTTCAGGTCATCTTTGTTCTGAGAATTAGTCTTGGTATTTAATTGATGATCTAACTATATCTACTTTTGGTCTTCTTCGCTTTGACATTCTAATGTGGTACTTTTCAAAAGGCCGATGCGTTGGCTACCACATTATAAGAAGGATGAAATAGTAAATATTTTTTTACTGAAATGACTAGTAGTGGAGCATCGCAACAAAAGTTGTTCTATAAAAAAGCATAAGCCTAAGACAGTACTGGTGATTAGATAATCCCTTGCTATGCCTCATTCTTGGGATTGAATAAGTGGGAGGTAATGTGGACATCCATAAATCAATTCATGCAAGCATCTTTACTGGGGTTCAAACCAGTGAACACCATAGCCAAAAACGATGACGATTACCACTCTGGTGCAAGGACCGATGATTAGTTGGTGGACATAATCTTAGAATGGATAAAAGGTTGCAATGTAATTACCCAACTTTGATTTATGTTACAGGTTTTGTAAAACAAAATGTAACTGTCGAGAGCCATTCTGCAAGTGAAAGATGGATTCTCCTATGCTGAACATTCTCAAAATATTAAAGTTTAGCATAGTAACGCAGTAATCTATATTTTGGGGAGAAAACGAGTTATGTATAACACGATGTAACATGTTGGTTTTTCTACCATTACATAAATTAGCCAGATGAAGTATTTCAAAGTTCGCTGAATAAGCTTGTCATTTGTAGAAAGTGACCACACTACTTCATAAACCATTCATGCCATAATCTATAAACAAATCTGTCACTTGGCCTGTTTCTGTATATAATTGCTCACAAAAATATTTAATGCACAAAACACCAAAACTGTTAAGAGGTTTTTGGATTGCTTTCTGTCTGAAGCCAACTGAAATGTGCGATTTATAATAGAAATAAAAGTACAGTTAACGATTTCATTATAATTTTTGGTTTTATTGCATTTGGAACAAA
This sequence comes from Himalopsyche phryganea, assembly GCA_022494535.1. Classification (NCBI taxonomy): domain Eukaryota; kingdom Metazoa; phylum Arthropoda; class Insecta; order Trichoptera; family Rhyacophilidae; genus Himalopsyche; species Himalopsyche phryganea. The sequence goes on from JAGVSL010000039.1 coordinate 4,106,050, forward strand.
TACAGCCATATTATGCAAAATAATTTTTCTAATGGGTGGTAGTGTTGATGTCGACAAGTCTCTTGGTAGAATTAGGTTACTGTTTTAAAGCTATAAAATCCCAGAATGCGGTAAAAATTCATCACTTCATACTTGTCCCTCCTTCAAAAAGACATTTGTCAGAAATTCACAAGTGTGAAATTATAAATTGTGTCCATGTTTTTTTTATAGTAGTTATTTCATCATTATACTGATTCATTGAATCACCCTCCGAAATTCAACTTGAAGTCGAAGATCAATAAGGATATTATTTTATACCAGAAATTATTACAGTACCACCTGTCAAAATTCACTTAATACACAAACATGGTGTGTACACCATTGGTGTTATAGACAGATAAATTAAGACATATATAAGATATCTGTGTGCGAAAGGAAAAGGGCGAAAAGTATAGTAAAAATAACCACAACGCATGTATATATACATAAAATGGGAAAAGAATTCCTCGCAATTATCCAATTTTACAAGGAAATCTATTTTTATCAAAGTTAAATGCAAATTTTGTTTTGAAGAGTCAGGAGAGCCTGAAAAGTATGATTTTAGACTTAACACCCATTGTTTTTAAAATAAAGAGCATTTAAAAATTACAAATACAGGAAATAGCATAGATCTTAAAATACAATGGATCCGTGTGCTGTGCGAATCAGTCGGTCTTGAATGTTAGTAGAAATCGTTCCAACACGAAACGTGAAAATAAAATAAACTCAAATCATGTTTTATATAGATGACAAAAAAATTTAAATATTTTGAAAGAAAATTTAAACAAGTTCACATTTGTCACACAATATTATCGGTATTAAACAGAAAAAAATAAATATTTCACTAATACTTAACACATCATTCAGTAACAGATGGTACAGAAAAAAAAATTAACTAAGTCATGAAGTAAACAAGTATGAGATAGGATACCGGATGCATATGGAACCCCACCAAAGATTGTGGTCATAATCAAATCCATACATGAGAAGAGTGCGTGCTGTGTAAGTGGCCATCTAGAACTCATTGTCATAAGAAACCAGTGGCTCTCAACTCTGCATTTAAAATTGGCAGGATTTTCCATCGGAATAATATTCAATAATATATAATTCAAAAGCACAACAGCTGGGAATATGATAACTCTTCAAGTACCAATGGTGGTTCAAAAAATTTTATGATGGAGATTTCGACCTCCATGATGTTAACCGTTCAGGAAGACCACAAAAATTGACTTTAATGATTTGGCTACGGAAATTGAAAGTAATCTTATAAAGTAGCTTGGAACTTCATATTGAGGTATAAGAAACCAATTTAAAAGTGTGGTAAGAAGGAGTTTTGGGTGCTGCGATAACATGTAGCGCGCAACATGACAACTTTGACCGCACATAGTGATAAAAACACTACAAGGAATGTTATTCCTCACCCGCCATATAGTACAGATCTAGCACTATCTGATTACCGTCTATTCAGATCTTTTTAAAGGATAGAAAAATTAATAATCACAGAGGGAGGTGAAAAATTGTGAAGACGTTGTCGATGTCTCAATTCATAAATAACAAAAATATACACAAACATTCCAGTCAGTTTTTAATTCAACATGATATAACAGAAATCAAAGTTGCACCGGAAGCTTCTCGCAGTATGCAAATATTTCTTCACAACTGTAGTTCATACCATTATTTAGTAAGATTTATCTCACTTTAATATAATAGAAGTGATAAAACGTACTTATCCAGGAAGTCGCAAATCCACAAAAAATATAATATAGACCAGGTGTGTGAAGGTTTACTATAGGTTCTGCTGAAAATAGCTTGGCTGAAAAAAATATATTCTTTGAAAACAAGCCAGGCACTCATCAGAGTCATACTACTCTATTTACAATTCAAATAAACTGAATGATCTTATATTCTACATAAAACAATCAGTCGGTTGATCATATTCTGCATTTAATAGAAATAAAATTCAATTATCACTATATCTATCATATAAAAAATAAATCAGAGCGGCGGCTGTTCTACATTTTTAATTTCATGCGATTGCAAAAGTGCCATTATCTCAGCTTGACATTATTGTGGATTGGCTACATTCAATTAACCTGGATCATTCTAAGTGTCTGATGACATCACACGCAACGTCGGCCAAACAAGTGTTTTTACATTGTTACTAATGTAACTATGAACCATCATAAGTATATTGCCGTCTACGTTTTAATACCATGCCTTATAATTTCACTGGATTGAAGATCTGCAGTCACAACCAAAGAAATTGGTAAGATATTGGGGAGCTATCCATCGTGTAATGTTCGGTAGCGAAACTGAATCTTTCTATTCCACTGGAATTCCATTATACCAATTCATTCAATATTAGACAGATTATAATTCATATCTTTAATAAGCCACATATTCATTAGTCAGTCGTCACAGTCTGAATCTTCAGCCAAAACATTCGTTCCGAAGAAACGCGAAGGATCGAAAGTTGCTTCGAAGCATCTTTTAAAAACATTTCTCATATTTTTAATTTGCGTATTGATTATAGGAGAGCCAGGTATTTCATCATCGCAATCGTTAATTACTACATCATTATCATTAATATTTACAGGATTATCTAAATCACTGGGTATTGATTCCATTTTAAATTCCTTAGCAGATTTTTCTGCAGGTTTCGGTAAGCTAAGATTAGTTTTTGGTTCTGAGAAAGTATCGTCTGGCATTTCGATGAAATTAAACAGGTGCGAATCTTCATCTAAGCAATTAGATACATCATTCGCGCTGTCCAAATGAGGTTTCTTTTTCGCTCGGGAAATTTCAGATCTAGGCATTGATTTGCTCTGTCGTTTGGCTGCAGTCGACGCCGTGTTCTTTCTCTTTTCTTTCACAGAAATCTCTGTCTGCTGGGTGCCGGAGAACACGCGTTCGGTGGCCAAAACGAAATTTGATTCGAATGTCGTGCCATTATTTAAAATAAATACAACGGGTTTTCCAGTCGTTTCAAAATGCACAGCAATCGGTAAGTTGAGCGCTTCCGCAAATGTTAACACCGCTTTGAATTCCTTCATAGAAAAGGTGATAATTGTGTTTTTAGTAATACAGTACGTTTGAAATTCGACAGGATTTAAGGACATCTGTGATCTAATTATTTTACTGGTGTCGTTGCTGTCTGCGTAATTCCTGAAGAGGAACTCTTTCGGGGTGACTTCGAACGTGACCTGGTCTTCAGATATTTGAAAGTTACTCACGGCTTCCGATAATACTTTGTGAAATACAGAGAGCCTGCAATCAAAAGAAATTATGTTTCAGAAAAAACTATTATAAGCTGGCTTAAATTCATACACAAATAAATATTTTAATCTAAAATTATAACCTGCTTTGTGTGAACCGTGTAAAACCTTGTATCAAGCCTAAACTGTAACAAATAAAGTACAATACGATAGTAGACTGGGTTTCAATTGTTTTGTGTCGAAAGCAGTTCGACCTGTAGTCTATTGTGGCTGTGCCTTGTGTAAGAGGAAAGCGGGGTGTGCCCGTCTTGCCTCTGTAGTCCTGTGTTCCGTCGACTCCGTATTAAATGGCTTTAAAATAAAAAATCTATAAATCAATTGAAAAACAAATTTATGAAATTGTCCATAATGGGATGAAGGGGGCGAACACATTATACCACAACCAAAGACAGCGACATTCACTACTCAGCTAAAGGTTTGGCACGACACCTTAATGTGTTTTAAGCAGGTGAGTGATTGAGGAAAAAACTTACCGATTAGGGACGGCTTCTTTTGTGTAGGTTGCCTCCATTTTTTTACAATCCAAAATAAACAACCTGTGAGTTTTCATCACACCCTGTTTGCATCTTAACTGGAATATTAGATTGGTGGCATCGGGGTCGAGTTTAATTTCACACAACTCCACCTGCTTGTCCATATGACTGGGCGATTTGAACACTTTCAAAGCGGATTTCATTGATATTTTACATTTCAATCCTTGCTCTTCATCTGTTGTGAAATAGTCGCAGTCGTAATACGTGAAGAATGATCTTTTGAAGATGACCATGCAGTAGGCGGACTCCGCTGAGTTGATTGTTCGCAGGATTAAACCTTCATCGAGACTCTCGATATAAAGCTCGTCCCCGATTTTGGCCATCGCGTGGATGGCTCGTCCTAGAACTGGAAGTGTAATGTAGAGCATAAGGACATAGCCATAGCTAGTATTTCATATCAATTTGGAATTACCATCTAACGCCGAGGTTACATAGCAAATTTTTAACAAAATATAAATAGAAAACAAAAATTTGCAATAGAATATTGTGGTTAATATAAGCTGCCTACTTTTGACATTGATGCCTGGAATATGACACTTCATTTCTTCGCGATTTTTCTTACTATTTTTCACATAATCAACTCGAAATTGAAAGTCGCGGCATATTGATGTTTTTATAAATTTGACGTTTCATCGCGTATTTAAACTCACAGCATGGATAATGTTGACAGACAGCAATATTGTAGGTACAAATTTCACAAAATTGAAACCAAAGATATTATTTTACGGTAGGTCATTTTATAAAATTATGCAGTACGACTTTAGTTCTCCCATGAACTTTGAAATAAATGTAAAAAAATAACAATAATTGCTATTGTGTAAATCGATATTAGGAAGTTAAACATAAAATTTTAAAGCGATACTATTTTTCTATGTAAGACTTTTTTTGAAAGTACATAGCTAATCGTATTTATTAAATTGTGTAATAAACAATAATATATTATGCATATAATTTTCACCTTCAAAAAAAAAAACATGGTTTTAAGCCGCGTGGCTTAATTAATGGACTAATAATTGAGATTTATTTAAACTATACATCTGTCAAAAAATATTGTGGACCTAAAGTGTAATTTTTTTGAGCAAGGCTAAAAGGCTGATGCTGAGCTCGACACCAGCGTTAATATTGTCTGTGGTTTGTTGTGCTTCTCGCTGTTTCGATGTTGACGTTCTTTGTTGATATTTACATGGAATTTCATCAAATATGGGGACGTTAATCGCCGGTTTGGATTCCCTGACCCTGCACGAGCCCATATTCAAAGATGTTAAGTACTACTTGTCCGGGGAAGTTCCAGAAAAGGTGAGTTGGGCGTCTCGCCGTCCGTAAAGGTTATGGTCGAATGTTTTGCATCGCCGCGCGTAAGAGCGTTCCCTCGGCCAGGGCTATCTTAAATCCTACCGTCACGTTTCAGATATCCGAGCTGCTGAGGGCCGGAGGAGGAGAGCAGGCTAAATATTTCACGGACTTCGTCTCCCATCTTATCTGTGGACGCGACGCGCCCGAGACGGACCTGACCGACGCGAACGATCTCTACGAGATTCCAGCGGCGACCTTCCACTGGGTGATAGCCTGCGTCAAGCAGAAGAAGATTGTTAGCGCGAAACCCTACGATCCTTCCAGGAACCGACTGTTCTCCGGTGTGGTGGCTTGCATATCCCGCGTGAGTCCCCGAGACGCCAAGAATCTATACGCCCTCATATCATACTACGGTGGCCGGGCGGGGCTGCTCTTGGATTCCAAATGCACCCATCTGGTGTCGGGGACGGCGTCTGGCGCGAAGTATGCCGCCGCCCTCGCCATTTCCCAAGATAGGCTCAAGACGGTCACCCCCGATTGGGTGACGGAGAGTGTGAAAGCCAAAATACAGTGTGCGCATGATGCTTATCATCCGAAACTTCTGAAACCCCCTCCAGCCCCCTCGTATGTTCCTGTTTCTACCCCTCAGACAGATACTCGTATAGGCTCCATTACCGGTTTTGATTTTGAGGAAGGTATTGCCAAGTCGGAAGTCCCGACGCAGAGTATGGCGGATAGTAACAAAGATCTGGAGAGCACCCAGGCGCTGCTCGATAAATTGAAGCAGCGGATGTCGTGGATTCATCCGGTACCGACTGCTTCTACCCCCGTGTCCACTGTTGGTGTCAATACACCAACATCTGCGCCCACCCCCTTGCCCTCAGGCAAACCCTTGACGCTCTCCGGCCAGATGAACAGGAGCCTACCCAAAACTCTCGCTAATGTGGGTCAGCAGCATCCGTTAAATCCCCAGCAGGCGATGCCCTTGCAGAATCAAAGTGTACCAGGACAGCCTTCTCACTTAACGGTGACAAATATTCTTCAGCATCTGAACCCAACCAACTCGCCGCAAGGACTGTCTGCTATTCAAATCCAGCAACAGAGGATGATGCAGCAGCATCATCTGCGGATGCGGATGCAGAGCAAGGTCGGTGTTCAGCAACCCGTCCGTCCACCAGGTCTCAACCAGACGGAACACATCCTCGCACAGCAACAGAGCCAAGGTGCCCCTCATCAGCAAAATCAATCTGTCGTAGTTTCCCAGCAGCAGCACCAGGGGTCGAACCCAAACCAATCACCCAATCCGAATCAGCAGTTGAATCAGGGTCAGATTCTACACCAGCAGAAGATTGCTAACCTTGGTCTAGTGCAGCAGATAGTGATGAATCAAAAGCAGACCCATGCTGGAATCCTGAACCAGCAGCAGCCTCAGCAAGGCATCATGTCGAATCCGAGCCAATCTGGACAAATCCAATCCACAATGCAAAACATGATGTCTGGAGGTCAGCAGCAGAACCATACTCTGTCACAGATGTCTCCGCATCAGCAGCAGGGTCAGCCGAACCGTGGCCCGCTCCCTATTCAACAGCAGCAGCAGGGGGTGCAGCAGATCCACGTCATGAACCAGCAGCCCGCCCAGAATCTCAATCTCAACCGGCAGCAGGTCACAGTCTCTGGTCAGCCGCAGCAGATCAATCAAGTTGTAGGCGTCGTCAATCAGGCTGGAGTTCCTCCAACCTCGCAGCCCAGCACTAACGTTGTCTTAAACCAGCAGAATCAAATTCACGCCTTAAATCAGCAGGGCGCTGGATCTATGCAGCAGACTTGGCGACAGCAACCTCACACTCAGCACCAGCAGGGCCTCCAGCTCATTCAGAATACTCCGCAGGGAGCGATGGTCAATCAGCAAGCGATCCGGGGGGCCATGCTGCAGCAGAGGATCCAGATGCCCCAGAGTCAGATGATTCTGCAGCAGCAGATCGTTCAGAATCAGAATATTCTAGGCGATCAACCGCAGAGTCAGAATTTGCAACAGGCCAACGGTCAGCAGACTCAGACGATCCAGCAGACTGTGCCGCAGAAACCGCAGGTCGTTCAGCAAATGAATGCTGGCCCTCAGCAGATACTGATTAACCAGCAGCAGCACCAGCAGATACTGGTGCAGGGAAATCAGCACACGGCGTTGCAAGGTAACCGGCAGATGATCGTCCAAGGCGGAAAGCCTCAGATGCTGACCCAGGGTGGACAGCAGATGATTTCCCAAGGAGGGCAGCAAATTGTCACGCAGGGAGGCCAACAGATTCTGACGCAGGGGGGGCAGCAAATCCTCACTCAAGGGGGGCAGCAAATGATATCTCAGGGCAGTCAGCAGATGATTTCCCAAGGAGGTCAGCAAATAATCACTCAAAGCGGACAACAGATTTTGACTCAAGCCGGGCAGCAGATTCTCAGTCAGGGCAACCGGCAGTCCGTCTCGCCGGCCGGACAGCAGATATTAAACCAGGCCGGCCAACAAGGGGTGCAACAGATACTGACCCAGGGCGGTGGTCAGCAGATCCTCGCCCAAGGACAGCAGATAATCCAGCAGGGACAAGGCCAGGTGATATCCCACCAAGGCGGTCAGCAGATGATCACCTGGCAACAGCAACAATTCCTACAGCAGCGACAGCAGCAAATTATAACTGGGCAACCCGGGACTGTTGGCCAAAGGGTGAGTGACTTGCAACTCGTGTCATGAATTACAAGAATAATGAATATTTAAAAAATACAATAACGAAACTCAATTATACTCAATATTATTATCATTAGAGTTTTTTTCACTTGACCTACCTTCTTTTTTTGGACAGGATAGGGATAAAAAACTACGACTAGAACAGGTCTAGTAACTCTCGCTGTGTCCAATTATTAGGATTACATGAATGGGAGGGAATGTAGAGATCACGGACATCCATGCCTTTGAACACAAATCCATAAATTGATTGATCTTTGATATTATCAGTTCAGCAAACTCTTTGCACAAAAGTAATTACGAATTTATGTGACTTCCAGGTATCGTGGGGTGCGGGAACAGGGGGCCGCCAGCTGATTCACCTGGATGCGCATACGCATGCTCAACTCCAGCAGATGGACCCTCAGCAGCGCGCCCAGTTTGTGGCGCAGCTGCAAAAGAGGCGACAGCTTTCCGCAATGAGAGCTGCGTCGCAGCAGCAGCAGGGTGGAGCCACGCAGGGTGTCGCCTATGTCCGGGGACAGTTGCCACCTGGGCTTAATGCCCAACAGCAGGTATGACAAAAAATGACATCGCTGTTCAACTTGATCCAACACTTTGAGAGAATTAGCGTTCAGACAGAACAGTCAATGACACATTTCCTGCAAAGTGTAATATCTACTGTTGACACAATTTTACACGAGAGAAAATCAAAGTTTTGAAATCACTTTTTAAGGATTATGGTTAACTCTTAGTATTAAATATCAGAAAGAAGTTTATATCCAGTCCTCATTCTTGATACTTTTTTACGCAATTTTGTTTTTTGAACCAACATATCATATAGAAGTATGGTATTTTTTCAACAACGTCTGTATTTTTCAGTCCGGATAATAGAGATTTTACTGTATTAAAATTGTAGCTCTAATCTTTTGCCACATCAAAGTTGTATTGATCTTTGATTAATGAATGCGGTTGATATCGATCTTTCTATCACTTCAGGTCCAGTGGGTCCAACAGCAGCAGCAACAGCAGCAGGGAGTGCGGATGGTTTCACCCGTCCAAACCAACACAAATGTCAATGTGAATGTTGACAGCACGCAGACTGCCGTTCAACAGCAACAGCAGCAGCAGCAACAGCAGCAGCAGCGGCAGTACGCTCAGTTGCAGCTGCAGAGGCAGCAGCAGAATCAGCAACTGCAGCATTTGCAGGCGCAGAGGGAGGCTCAGAAACAAGCGCAACTTTTGGTAAACATCTCATAAATGTCTTGCATAGTTTTCAACAACTAGACAAGAGAAATGCTTCTCTTGAAGTTTGATTCTAATTGGATTCTTAGCAAGTCATTTCTTTTCTCACTCTGCCTGCTACCGCATTAGAGTAGGAAAGCAAATGATTTGTAATTCAATTCTAATTGGATTTACCGCGAGCCATCTGTTTTCTCACTTCTACCGAGAAAGTAAGTGATTCACAAAGATTCTAGTATATCCATAATTTATAACAGGGGTCTCTAGACTTATTAGTCTAAAGGCCACACTGGCTCCACCACTAAGTCCCAAAGGCCAAGACCTAGCTAGGTCATCATACCAATATATGGTAGTTTTGAATTATGTGAAAACTTCGGTTGGTACTTACGGGCATGTGTCAAGGAAATTTAATTGCGACGGAGATAGCCAATAGCCGACAAGGAGAAAACAAGCTTCTGCCTGATTTATACACTCATATTAAGTCCTTTGGTCAAAAATGTGCTTGATCAGTTGCACAAATTTACTTGTGGCTTTTTTCCTCTTTCGGCATTACTTATCTGTGTGAAAAAACTATTGCGGGCAGGATACTATACTATCTATGTAGTTAAATTCTAATTGGTTTTTCTGCAAGTCATTTGTTTTCTCAATCTGTCTCGTTGACTACAAATATTAGATCATTTGAATTCATTCGATCGTGAACGATGTACGTCTAGTTTTGACATACGTTTTGGTATCATTTTCCATTCCACTGCGGAATACATTGTGTCACCCATTTGAATCAAATAACTTGAATGTTCAGTGTACTTTTCACTGCAATAATAATTGTGATTGTACCCTTTTAGGCAAGCGGGGTCACTGCCGGTGGAGTCATGGCGGCCGTTGCGGGGAGAACTCTACCGGATGCCGTTCCACCGTCACCTGATGCTGGAGTCGTCGCACAGATACCACCCCCGGATCAAGGTTTGTCGTAAAGATTGCCACTAGAACCAGTAATGTTGTCTCCAATTTACAAAGGGCAAATAGAGCAAACTAGAAAACTACATATCTACATTTCAGTATATAGATATACATGTAAAACCTTACTACTCAAAGGGTTAATCTGCTTCGAAAAGATTTGTTTGAACTGTGCTTCAGTATAATACCTGATTATGAATGAAAGATATATTATATTTGCAGATTTGAAATAATCTGTGATATACGATGAACTGTGTCTTATATTATGTCATATTTTCTACAGTTGGTGGAGTGATTCAAGGGAGCGGTGCACCTCCGTTGGTTGTCAATTCCTCTAGAACGAAAACTGCCCTCGCTAATATGCTGAGCAACCGTTTACAAGGGGCGCAGCCGTCTCCGATGCAAACTGATGTCACGGAACAACCTTCAGCTGCTGGTACCCTCAGGTATTACTTGTTTCTTATATTTTTGTGTTTGGTCGTAATATTTGAAAGTGAAAGGATACCGACAATACAGAACGAATTCCATTTTTAACTATATTGCCTGCACCGTTGACATGTGGTCAGTGGTTTTGGGATTTTGTCGTACTTGTTTGCGGGGTCGAATCCATGAATCCATGAAACCTTGGATTTCTGTGATTTTGTCAATGCTGACATTAGTATTGTCCCACTATCTTATCCTGGAAACAGGGTATAGAGCAGTGATGGCGAACCCTTTTGAGAAGTGGGTCAAATTTTGTTCATTATTTTTTTAGTACTAGCTCGTGGGCGACATCAGTGGCGTCACTTGGAAAGGGGAAGGGGAGGAAGGTTATTAATTACCATCTGTTTTGATTGTGTGCTCTCTCTTTTATGATATAAAAAATTAGTTTATAAAAATCAACGCGTGGGTTATTTAAAAAGCCTGCGTGGATCAGTGTCTAACCCACGGGTCATAGGTTCGCCATCACTGGTATAGAGCAAGGGTATTCAACCGGTCTATCCCAATTATGAATGTGAATTTAGAAAATATTTTTTTACCACATCCGCTCCCAATGGAGGTATCTCAACAGAAGTTTTCTACTAGAACTGCTTGTTACTCAGTTGCTCAACCTCTCTTTTTCGAAGACAGTAGGAATATAAGGATAGGGCTAGGACAAGAGTAGTGGTTTAGCTAATTTCTCTCGCCCCGCTTTTTTAGGATCGGATGAGTGGAAGGGAATTTTTAGACATCACAAACATTCATGCCTACGAACAGAAATCCATAAATCGATTGAAGAATCAATTTATGAAACTGCCTGCATCGGGACTTGAACCCGAGATATTTCTTACCGTAGACGACAACATTAATCACTGCACCACGGAGAAGACAAAAAAATGATGACTCAGAATTAGTTTTCGTTAAACAACTTCTGTTAAAATTCACTGGTAGGAATTCAGATGCACCATATTGCGAGTGAATATTATTTAAGCTTGTATTTAATTGAATTGTATATAAATGCATGACACTAACTTTAAAACTTTTGTTTTGACGAAGGTTGATGACGGCTGCACACAATGCCCCGCCTCGAGCTCCCTCAGAAGTCGTGCAATCACTGCAACAGAGAAGACCACCCCAAGCGCTGCACCACCAGCTGCCTGTGTCGCCGCATACCCACCAACAACAACCGTTGCCGTACAACTGCGCCAACCCAAACACGATGACGATTCCTGCAAAAGTGGGCGTCGCCAACAGCGGAGTCGGCGTCCCGGCTAGAGTTCCCGTCATCCCTCCACCGGCTGCAACTCAACCGCGGATTCAGTTCTACGGTCACAATCCAAATTTGAAGCTTCCGCCCGATCTGTTCTTATTGGGATGCATATTCCATGTTGTGGAGTACGGGGACGAGGCCAAGAAATGGTCAGAGGTCGTGGGAAGACATGGCGGTGAAGTCGAACCCGGTTACTGTGCGAGGGTGACGCACGTTTTAGCGCAGACGCAGAGGCACGGCGTCGTCATGCAGGTGATCTATCTGCAATTTTTATACTGGATATAGTATTTCCGATGTATTGTCATACTCGAAATTCTGTCTTTGTTCCTAGGCATGATGTAGGGGAAAATCCCCCTTACGAATATTGACCAAATGGTTCCACAAATCAAAGTTTTTAATTATTATCAGTTAATTGTTTGCTAAATGAAAAAAAATACTCGATGAATTTGCTAACTCTTAGCAAAGAGCCAGAAGCTGTTACGTCCAAAATCTCAACTTTACAGGGCAAGCATTTCAGTTTGTGTATTTTCTTATATTCGGTCACACTGAATTAGAGATGGCATTATGTATGGTAGACATGTCAGCTTTTGACAGCTGCTACATATTAGATGTAGTCTCTTGTTCTCAATTTGTAAGATGCGAGTCCAACTAGGGTTGGTAAATAAGGGAAGGAGATATAAGTTAGAGCTGTTAAACATGCATACATATGACGTGTCTCGAACTATTTATTTTCTCGCATTTCAGGCTTTGAGAGACGCCAAGAGGTGCGTCACGGCTTATTGGCTGTCGGACACGATGTGCCGACGGCAAGTGCTACCACCGTGGCAAGCGCTGCATCTTCCGCTCATGTTTGCCGCCCACGACACCCCTGCTGCAAAGCATCGAGCCTCGCTTTCCGGCTTCGGAGGAGAGGAGAGGCACCGGGTGAGGTTTATGCTGCAGCACACGGGTGCCAAGGTAACTTCGTTTCCAAAATACCTAATTTGTGGAATAAATTAAAACTAATCACTTTCAGGGTGTTAACTGTCAATTGTGGTGTAAAAGCATTATATCGATGGTGTTTTGGCCAATTGATGTAACCCTCAATATTTAAATTGTTCAGTAGAGAGTAAAAACTGTTTTAATCGAAAACATTATATGATGAGTTGCGTTATGAATCTTTGAAATGCACTCCTGTAAATTCTCATGTTTGCAGATACGGGATTATACAAAGGGAGTGTCGATATAATAATCGCTTATAGCAAGTGGCTGGGTCTGAATTTTTAAACCTATAATCAATGTAAAATGATGTTTGCCTTGCAAAAAAGGGTCGACTAATTTTTCTAATTTACATCATTTGGCCGAGACCTGCTCTGTTGTCTTTAAAATGAGATCCAATCATTAACTCATCATCGTATTTTTTAAGGATAACATCAATTGGCAATTCATAATAAATTTGTAAAATAAAATCTAATTTTATGAAATGATTAGGTCCGATTTTGGTCTGTTTGTTATTCCACTTCTTTCCGTCACAAAGCATGACATGCGTTTTGCTTCTTTGACGAGCATTCTGGACCAAGATGGTCGTCATGAGAATTTGTATCCCGATAATTTGCATTCTCTACTTCAATCCCTAAAGTGATATATTCTAAAATTGCAAGCAATGCTCGTTTCAGGTGACTTTGTACATGACGAGAGACAATACGGTTTTGATCTGCAAGCGTCCCGAAGGAACGAAATACCAGCGCGCCAAAGACTGGGGAATCCCAACGGTCTCCGCGCAGTGGCTCACCGATCTCTTGCTGGGAAACATGAGTGCGCTGACTCAGGTAACATATATTCTCTTGGACTATCTTATCATGCTTGTTAACTTTAATAGTTATGTGTAGAGACATGTATTCTTGTGCATCTTGCCATAAATGCAAAACAAATGTTAAATCAATTATTTTTAATATAAAATTTTTGTCTATGGTCTATGGCTTTTGTTTACTGTCAATCTCGTTAGGGTTATGTCTGTATTGTTGCGTTGGCAACACCACTGTGCCCAGATTAAATACGAAGAGTTTGGTTGTGCACCTCTAAAATCAATTTGGTAGCCCGTCAATAGTGTGGATGCTGAAAGGTATTTTAGTAAATATAATTATATCTGATCGTCGCATGAATCTCAAAAAAGAATCTGTAGAAATATGCTCCATTCTGAGAATTAATTGATTTTAATTTGATATTATATTTTTATAGTCATGTTTTTTGTCTTATATTTTAATTACAAAACCTTTTTTGAATTGTTGTATTATTTTTTAATTGTCTTTAAATTGTATATATGTATATAGGTTTTATTAAAATTTATCGAAATAGTTTGTTATTTGAAATTAAATAAAAATAGTTGCAAAAATGATGCTGAAATAAACATTTTTAATACCCTAAAATGAAAATTTTGAAATTGACAAAAATAGATGCACAAAATATGTGTCTCTAGTTATGTGTAATGTATCATAATTATGGCCTGTTTAACTAGATTATTTACGTGATTTATACGGCAGAACTGCAATGGAACAAAACAAACGTCAAAAATTTTTACCACTCGGCTACAGAACTGGCAGTTTAACAAACACATAGTTTTCAAAACAAATATTACACATTTCAATAATGATTTGTTGAATGTTTAGATCTACCCTCGTCTTAATGATGTCAATAATACATCTATGTTTCTCTATTTCAGATCGAACACACCAAGTACCAGCAATTCAATGTTGCCAACCCTTTCAGAATGGATTACACACTGGTGCCGCATCTCATGAGTGAGTTTGTGACATTTTATTTTGTAAAAATTATATACAGTGAAATCTCAATTTTACACGTTTACATAGGACAAGGGTGTGCAACCAGTTGATCGCGAAGCTAAGTTTGGTCGATCCCAATAATTACGATTGGATATTTTGGAAAGAATTATAATTTCCATATTTTGCAGTTAAAAAAAAATCCTGGTCTTCAGACAAACTGATTTGTGATAATCTGTTAATGAAACAGATTGCTGGTCAAAGTAAGGAGGGATCCTTACTTGTGGTATTGTTTGACAAAGGTTTTCAGGTAATTTCGATAGTAAAGTAATTAAAGAACTAAAAAAAGCATCAAAAAAATTCTTATACGACTCTTGTTAGAAGTCAATCGCCATTGAGATTGAAATTGATTCATAAATCGGTTTATGGATTTGTGCTCAAAGACTTGGATGTCTAAATTAACTTCCACTCATCCAATCCTTAAAAGTGCAGGTAGCGATAACGATTAACTACCCTCTAGTTCTATCCTAGCCCTATCCTAGAAATTTCTTATGAAACTTGTAATCCTTTCCTCTGTAGATGCGTGGAAAATGCCAATAAACATAACGCAAGAATCGCACGAGCGAGTGAAGAGAGGTGCCCTGCTCACCGGTGGCGGCAGAAAAGCAAAGAGACCTCGTCTCAACCCGCCTAACAACAACATCACCACTGCCAACCCCATCAACAATGCAGCAATGCAGATGCAGCTCCAGCCCAACGCTCCCAGGGTCCTCTTTTCGTACATCAAGGATACAACGCTCTATAGTAACATTGTCAGGTAACAAATCAATACTTTTTTAGTGATTAATTTTTCAGCTACCATCAATTTGTGTAAGTTTGCCCATCGGTCTAAGATTGGCCCACTGCATGGAAAAAGGTACTGTGATAATACCATGTTAATACTAATGCCATATGAATTATTTTTTTATTAAGCAAAGGTGTTGAGTAGCTCTTGGTGGTAAAAATATGAATGAATGTGCAACAAATTTTGTTTTATTGTTGATTTTGTGAGCTGTCAGCTTAGAATGATAAAACACAATTTAAAAGCGTTTCTTGAAAAAAATTGGATTAGCCATATTTTCAATTTGTATTACTAATCTGTAAACCAAATGCTGCATATTTTTCCCATCTCAATTACGTACAGAATCTATGAAAGCAAGAAAAATTTTGCACACCTTGTTTTATCTATATTTATATATCAATTATAGCAATAAATCTATTTATGTTAATTAAATTTGGTATTTAGACGTTATTTCATTTCTATTTAGAACAATACCACACATAAATGCAATGGCGAACCATAAAAATACAAAAACACTCAGAACTGGCTAAAAGTTACCCAGATTGACTGTAGTGGTAATGTGCAAGATTTTATGCTTAGAGCTTGTCATTTCTGTAGAGGCAAGAGGTCTCGAAAGGAATTGATAATTCCAACCAATAATGTGGATAGCATGGGGGTAAAGTGGCATGACAACATTCCTCATGTGACACTAGCGCCTTTGCCAAATAATCGTCCCAAAAGCTACGTGAAAGGCCGAATCACCTCATTTTCACACAAAACTGTTACTGAGTTAGGTTAGGTAGGTTACTTTGGTTCACACATTGAACCGCCCATGCTGTACGCCTCCCCAATTTTTGACAGCAAGTTATTTCTGCAAAGAGTGGAAAATTAATGTAAAGTATGATCTCTGTCATGAGCTGGCGCATCCTTCATGCCGAGGCTCTGACATCCGAGAGATCATCTGTTTTAATCGCGCTTGCTTCATAGAGAGACTAGGGAAAGATCTCAACAAAATCAATTAGTGGTATACTTCAGCCAGGTCCTTCAATACAATCTCTAAGTCAATGTCAAGATTGCTATGTACCCCTGTTTTTCTATTCCAGGCATAGTATATAATAGTATAGAATAGAATTCCAGAGAAAGTATAGAATAGATTGTACATGCACAAATGAGACTGTGCACACAATATATTCTAAAATTCCCTCGACAAAAATGAAAATTTCATTTTCTCTTTCTAGGCAACTCGGAGGATTGGTCGTGACACAGGCGTCGGAGGCCACCCACCTCGTGATGTCCGAGCTCGTCCGAACGCCCAAACTTATTGCAGCCCTCATCACGATCAAGCACATCGTCTCCGTCGACTGGCTGTCCGAGAGCTCCAGTGCGGCCGCGTTCGCCGACGAGAACCGATTCCAGCTTAGCGACGAGTCCTTCCAGCAGACGTACAACTGCGACATACCTAAGATAATCGCCATGGGACCGGACCGGCGGAAACTCTTCGAAGGCATAACCTTCTATATGACGCCGTGTGTTACCCCCAGTCGAAGCATCTTAACGGAGATGGTGGAATTGTGCGGAGGAAAAGTCGACAAGAACAGAAAATCTTTCGTTTCGATCCAGGAAATGCACAAAGAGAGGCCGAACAGCTATCTGGTGCTCACTGTACCCAACGACCTCCATCTCGTTTATTATCTACTCCAGGCCGAGAAGAATTTGAATATCGTCTGCAATACGGAGCTGGTGCTCTCTTCTGTCATGCAGCAGAAGTTGGAGGTTGATCAGTATTTGGTTAAGATTAACTGACGTGACGAACGCTCATTCGAATCACGGTTCATAGACTAACCTTTCGGGTGTGCGGTCATTAGGTTCTGAAATGGTGCAGAATTATTTGTGAGCGTTTTCTATATCAAGGATTGAAAGCAAAAGTGATAATTCATTTATTAGTTTTGTTTTTGTTACAACGGGTGTTAATTTCAACGTAAAAAAAATAAAATGATATAGGTCAAATTGTATACATCTTTTTTATAACTAGTATTCCCACGTTGACCCGTGGTGCGGATAATTCATTCGAAAATTTGTCCACACTCGTTTAACAGCGTCATTGACAAATAAAGATGAACATTTTAAGCTGTCATTTGAAATAAATGTGCAGTACAGTGTGCTTGTTAGCGTGGCTATAATAAACATACCAACGTCACAATTGCTCTATACACATGAAATTAAGCAAAGTTACGGTATCTTGACAATTTTAGGAATTTTGATTTTTAAAGAATTAATCTATTATCAATTTTGTCTTTTAATAGTGGCAATATTCAATTCTCTTTTATTTGTCTTTGAAAATGAGTTGTTAATCTGCGTAATTTTAATAATTGAGAAGTGTCTAAACATGTTTTGTCGTAAAAAGTAAATTCGATCACTGGCTTAACCGACTGCGTGTCGACTGGGATTAATTCTTTACTGACTGCTCACTCACCGCAAGGCACATTGACCAATATGGTGTCGTAGTCCAGGCTGTTCCTCCATCTTTTGCGAGAGCAGTCAGTCATCGAGTGCCTACCGGATAACCACAACGGAAGTCAATATTTTTTGTTCTGTTTGTATATTTATATATATTGTACGTTTCAGATTTAAATAGCCAGAAAATCAAATGTACCACTATCTTCCATGATTCGGTGGTAACTTTGTGGAAATTCGTTTTTAATATAGAATTATAATAAAACTGGTTGTTGGAATCAATTTCAACATTAATTTTGTATGTAAGATTGTGTTTGAACTTTACTAAAATGAATTGAGATGTTATTTCAGGGTTATAATATAATTATTTTTTCGAAATGTTTCCAATAATTACACTTTAATTACAGTTAGAAAAATAAAACGGTAAGGCCCCTTACTCACTGGCGATCAGTCTCCAGCAACCAGAGGCTGGGCCACCAAAGACGAGAGATCAATAAAGCAACTACATACAAAAAATCTTGTCAGTATCTCGCCGACTGAGTCTCGAGACGGACATGGAAAATATTGTTGCAGTCAATTTGTTCCTCAAGAATCAAAGGAATAAGAAAAAAAAATATTGGGCGCACACTTATTCTGCAGATATTTCCCAGATTGACCCTCACCCTTCTATTTCCATAATTAATCTTTCTGTATCGAAAGCCCTAGTTTTTAATGAAGAAAATGAAACTGTGAATGACAAGACAGGGTGAACTCTGATTGCAAACTCTGGTTGCTCGTGTCAAACCCGTGATAAGTAACGAGCTATCCCATTGGTTGCTGTTGTTTTCTCGGTCTACGGCAACTGGCTGGTTGCCACAATCATGTGCGTAAATGTTAATTTCTCTTTCTACTACCCCGTGGTTGCCGGAGACCAGTCGCCAGTGCGTAAGGGGCCTAAAGGTAAAATAGTGTGACATATTGATTTAGATTCACTTTTCTAGGCCTGCAGCTATCCTTTGCCGTTCACTTCTAGCAAACCTTACAATGCTATCGAACCCATGGACTCATATACACCATTAACTTCTCGTAGTATCTCTTGTGTACCATAGAATTTGTCCAGTGATAATCCACTATCTTAGATTCAAGCAGCTTTCTTCACCGCAATGAATTGTAGTTAGTCTTGTTCATTTAATTTTCTTTATTAATAATGCATCTTTCCATATCATGGTCTATGGTTTATACTCTGGTGTATGGATTTCTTGCGTGATGAAGTCGGTGTTGCACAACCACATGTTTGTAAAGGTACAACTTCGGGGATAATGAAAGTTTACTTCCTGCAACAGCACTTTCTACCTGTCCCGGTGCAGCGTTTCTGCTATATAAATGAAACTAAGTATCCAATTTTCTTGTTAATTTTTAAGGATGAGAAACGATTCTAGCATTATATTTTATGACATATTTTGGTCAAACTTGAGTGAGAATAAAATCAACCTCAATTTGAAGGAATATTTTTATAGAAGTTTGAATCTTTTTCCACTGATATTTATTTTTGAAATATCATGTATGTCTGTGAATATTAACGTTAAATATTATTGAAGAGCTGCATGCAGTTGCTGCGGATTGCCGACTTCTGACATAACCTCTCGATAGCTATGGCTGTATTAATTTGTGTAATATTTTTTATAACCATGTCCGCGTCATAACTGATCCCAACGTAGAGCATATTGACACTCTCTACGTATAATCACGTTAGTGCCACATACGTGATTATACGTCTTTTGCATTTTCGTTGTCTACGCACAATTCCATGTGTACCCACTTCACTGTTTTAAACAAGGATCTAGCCACTTTGCGAAAGTATGATTACCTAAAATTCGACGTCCAACGTCGTATTTGTAATATTTCAAAAACTTTAAACTTTTGAGCAAAACTTTATATAAAATAAGAGACTAGATTTAAAATAATAGCACTGTCCCAATTTTGAAGAAGATGGATGAAGCCGTTACTCTACAGCTGTATTTTGAATCTTTGAGACGCTCTTCTGTAAATGTCATGTTTGCAAATACGGGAATATACGTAGGGAGTGCCGATATGGTCTGATGGACGAATACAAAATTCGTTCAGTTGAAAATTATGGAAATAACGTTTTGTGTAAATATATTTACTGTGTCGTGAAATAACAAGTTTGTTTGCCTTCGGGAAACTATTCTACATCGATTTCGATGTTGTTTTCTTTTTGTGTTTTTTAATAGGATGTCGCAATAATTATAAATGAATTCTCATCGTTGTGAATATAGGAAATTGTGAAATAAATAAGTTTTCGGTGTACATTGTTAAAAAAAAAATGCGTTATTATAAATATATTGTTAATAGTGTACCATAAATCTTGAACAATAAAAAATTGATTGTAAAATATTATTAATATACAATGTAAATGAGAGGGTTTCTGTTGGCCATAGAAAAACATATACTAACGAGAAATTTGATAATGTTTGGTGTAATCTTATGGTTGAATGTCACAATAAGATGTATTGAAAACGATCATGTATATCGTCACATTTTATATTGCAGTTGCATTTTGAATATTTCTTTCAAAGTTTCCTTTACTTGACAATTCGGGCTTCTATCTTTAGTGAGTTAATATTTGGGCAAGTGTTCTATTTATATTAATTTCAGGTTGAGAATCAAATCGTCAGGTATTTTTTACAAACACATATCTCAAAAACTGTTCAGGAAATACAAAAATAAACCTTATTCTCTTACTTCTCAACTGAAAAAAAGACAATCATTCCACTACTTACTTCAGTAAGCTTGTATATTGGACTTGCGAGAAAAAAGTTGAGTATTTTGTGAACAATATTATAAATTTATTCTACAATATTGTGATATGTGTTTTAAGTAATTCCTTACATTTTTAATGTTACCGGGCACATTTTGAGATATTTGTTAATGGACTATGTGCGATATATTACTTTTTCAGGCAACGAAATTAAACTAGTTACGCCTTTCTACACAATGGTATCATTAACTAAAAATCATACCATTTTGAATCGTTTTCCTATTGGACTTGGTGTATTGATATGTGTAGTAAACCTGATTCTTTTTTTGCATGGGGGATACATTCCAGAAACTACCGTGCAAAAAAAAACATTTAAATGTGGCAAAACAGTAACAAATCATGCATAAGTCATGAACACCTGAATCTTAAAATTCGCCAAATAGCAAATATGACGATTACAACATTCACAAAGGGCCAAAGAGTTTTTGAATATAGGTACATATACTGTATTTAATAATACTTTTCGTCTTTTATAACTGTGTCAATGCAAAAAATAATTGGTCTGTTTTCTTAGACCATACAAAAAGAGAATCAGGTGTATCTATATTTCAAAAAATAATAGTGATTTAATCGAAATTATAAGCATTCTACAAGAAAATAGACAATGTGACACTCCCAAGTATTAATATTTTGGTGTATACTCAATTCAATGAAGTCAAACAAATAATATATAGATTTTACACTGATAAAACAACAGAAACCAATGTACATTTAAATTTGATTGAAAACTGTCAATAATTGTGGAAGTTTGCTTACATACTAGATTGGGCTGATATTTCAGCTCTGCGAGAGTAAGAAGGATAATGTACGATACATGATTATCAAATTAAATATGATGGATACTTGATCTATCGTTTTCAAAGGGACCATTGAAAATAAACAATATTTAAGCTTCCAGAGTTGCCGCATTTTATAAAATATATTGCTTACAAAACGCCAAAATTGTGTAAACCAATAATTTATGGATAACGGGGTAAATTAGTGTTGTATCGGAGATGGTGATATACAGTGTGTTTTATGGGGTATTTTTTTTTTACAGGAAATCGGTTGGTGTACAAAGAAATTGAAGCACTTGATTTTTGTGTGTTTTGTTGCACATTTTGTACTTAATTTCGGTAAAGTAAAAATATTTAATTATGTATAGATGAATCGATATGGGAAGACGGTAATTCAATAATTAGTGTGGGAGCATTTTTGTAGAAAATAGATTGATGGTGTTTCCACTATACTGTCAAAATTCACTTGCCTTTGATTTGACTATATCAGGTCTAAAGTTTTGAGAGAATAAAGAATGTTCAGATGTACAGTAAGTCTCTCAATGAGGGTTTCATAGATAGTTTCTGCATTATTCAAATAATAGGGGTACCGGAAAAAAATGTTCTTATAATGCACCAATTTGATGAAATTGAATACAAAATATAATTTTCATCATTTGATATGACCTGCTTTCACATTCTGTCAATTTTTTTAATCCCATTCGTAAAAGTCAGCTTTTTTCTGATCAGTCCGAATTTGACTTAAATGACATAAATCACGGTACTCAATAGCCCTGGTTTTACTAGGCTCATGTAAACGGGTGTTTCTTGGCTAAATATAAACAATAAAGATGTGTTAACTTCAAAGGACGTAATTTCATGACTTGTTTTGTAGCATTGTTTTTCCTCTGGCTGGCAGATAGAGTAAAATTGAAATATATATATATATAATAATGAACTAGCTTTTTATACTGTGTAGATTTGTTTTTCATTTAATATTGTGAGAGTATTTTAGTAAATAGTGCTTAGGAATTATATTTGAATTCTGTTATCGAAATCTTAAGTTGTGTTACCCTATGGTTTTGTTTGTTTATAATTTGCATAATTTAACTGTCCGAGGGATTTATAAGTTTATATTTTGTTTACATTATTATTATTGAAATGGCAATCCTTCGCTGATGGCACGCCATCCCAGGCGAAGAGCTTCATCGGGCAATATTATTTACACGAGACGAAGATTATAATTTTACAATGAATTACTTAAAACAAAAGACATCACTGTTGTGTTTATTTCCATGCCATTTATTTTGAAACAGAAAATAATATATTTGTATATATGAAATACCAACCTATCTTATAATTTTATTTTTTTATATTGGATATTCATATGGTTGTAAATAATAAATAGTAAAATATCCTCTGCAAATTGTTTTTTTTACAATTGAAGGTTGGACGCTTTTTTATCCATAAAGTACCATTACTCTACCAACTAAAAGTATCGACGTCTTATATAGTGTGCAATAATTTCATATAGATGTCGCTATCTAGTTTTAATAATATTATTTAATTCCCATTTCTCACCTTTTCGCTGTAAATAATAGATGGCGTCTTGGAAGGCGCATGTACTGTGCTCTTGAAATTCATTCTATATATACCTCCTCACCTCTTCGATCACAGGTCACTCTGGTTATAAGCTATTGACTGTTAGAGTTACTCAAATGTCTAAGCTTGTTAGCCGTTTTATCTGTCTACCTATCTTCTGACGGAGCACTGCCTATGCAGCTTGATCAGTTCCCACCTGATACGGCTCTACGAATTCAAGCCTTTTCGATCACTGCGGTCTAACCATTTGTCAACTTTACTACATTTCATGTTTTACTACATTTCATGTTCTATTTTGCTCGAACCTACAAAATATGTTGAAAGAATTATTAATAAACAATTATCATTTGAGCCTTGAGAATGGTGACTTGTGACATACCTGGCTCCTAACCTACGCGACCTGTGTAACAAAACTATTCTCGAGTCTTACTGTACAGTAGCAAATTTCCAAATACAAAAGGGTCACAAATGGTTACTGATATTGTGTACGATTTTCACTGAATTTTTTTAAAGAAAAGTATCAAATTATATTGATTTTTTTATTTTTCAGATATTGAATCATTGACAGAAACTGAAAAGTAATAACGGTTTTCCTCAATTTATCAGTTAAATATTATTGTCACAAATATTAGTAGTTTTTATACTGATATTATATTAAATATTGCTAGTTTTGGTCAAAGTTTATGGAGAATAATTGGGGTTCCAATGCATTTGATTTTTGTTGCATGTAGAAATCCAACTTATCAGTGGGCCGCACAGAATCGTACCGAGGGTTTCGTTTTAGATAGCCCTGCTTTAAATATAATAAAAAATAGTTGAATCCTTACCCATCACAGAGGCCCTTTAATCTATGTAAAATTGAGATTGTAGCGAAAAATAAAGACTCTTTCAGTAATATGTTATGCGCGTTTATTACATACATAATAATATATTTTATAAACTTAAAAGTAATATGTTTTCATCTTAATCTATTTAAATATGTTTGATAAACATACAAATCTTTTGAACTCGAACTTTGAATCTCGATCAAACAGTTTCTCGTCGAAAGATCCTTCAATAGCTCTCAATACAATAATTGACGAGCGGTGATCATCAAGTACGGGGCTTCATTGGAACGCCCTCAACAGTTTTAACTGCGAAATAACCATTTGAAAATGTCATTCATTATAAGCTAAAGATTATCAGATAAACATTTCTTTACAATAATTGCTATATCTTTATACAAACTAATAGTATTATTAAATTTGATGGAATTGTCACAGCAGACGATAGCTGGTGAATTTGTTTACTTATAAATCTCTGATGACATAAGTTAAAAATGCATCTCGAATGTTTTTAGAAATCGGGAAAGGTAAAACATAAATAAAATTTCATCGATTCAAAAATAAATGAAGATTTTAAGTCACTATTGGCGGATGTAACTTATATACAAATTGAAAATACATGAATATTTACACCACATTTGATATACCAGAGATTTTTATCCAAAAACATTCAAATGCAAATCACTTTGATCGTTCATGATAAATAGAAAGTATGTATGTAAATCGATCACTAAATTATCGAGTTACCAAACAGATTTATCAGGTAAATTCATTTTGTTTAATTGTAAGCTGTAAATATTTTTTAGAAATCTAATCGAGTTTCCGATCACAGTGAAACCTGAACTATCTCTTCGAACAGAGATATTATATGGACACAGGACATGGTCCATTTTTTGTAACACATATTAGTCGCCTACGAGGAACTTTGTATTGATATTATATGAGAATTTAGAAGATCTAGCTATATCATAAAATTGTTACATAGATTTTAAAAACTGAATAATTTAATAGAGATTCTGATGAATCCGGATTGCGTAATCATCATTTAGAATGGTGTGAATGAGAGATAGCAATAGAAGATTTCATATTTATTGAACTACCAAAACGCTAACATGAAAAATTATGGTTCCACTGCGTCGACCGAGCTATACTTCGGAATATTATCTGTTCTAATACTTGAGGATGGTTTCGTAGGCTTGACAGACGATGGGGGCCACTTCCACGCTTCTGCTTTTCACGCTGAGGGTGGCGTCCGGGTTTCCGGGCTGCAGCTTCAGCTCCAGCAGCACCCAAATGTTGTTGGTGAGCCTGAGGGATTGGTAGAGCATGTCCTGACCTTCGACGTTACGCTTGGCGATGGTGAAGATGTTGTGGGCGGCGGTGCGGGCGGCTACGGCGTCGGCCGAAGCGGGGATCCCTCTGAGAGCGTGTTGAACTTCATTCGCCGCCGGGATCTCTTTCCACGTGGTCAGGAACACTCTCTTGTCCAGATGACCGTCTTCCGTGAAGTAAGTCTGCGGTGGAACTACGCAAGCGAAGTAGAACACGTCTACGTTGTTCTTTATTGCCACCTGCAGATTATTGAGTGGCTCCATTCGTTGCACGGGTCCAGTCATGGCGAGGGGAAGGCTAGTTTCAATACTCTGTGAGGGTTGTAATGTTCCGACAGCTAAACCTCCCACTGGTAATAAACCAAAACTGCAAACGAAAGAGTAATAGTACGGTCAGTACATTTTGCATATTGACAACGATGAATATTGACATTTTGATGTTGAAAAAGCTTTACCTGTTCTTATTGAGTTGTACGGCGAATCCGGTCATGGCCTGCATGGCTTTATTGGTGAGAGTGAGTTCCATCTTGGGCTGTCCGCCTCTCCTGGAGAAAGTTCCCCACACCTCCAAGCCCTTTCCTTTATCGGCAGGCAACCAGCAGACTCTGGGGGGAGGAGGAGGGCCCACAGTGCTGGCCGAACCGAAGATGTCGCCCAACAGACCCGCCGCACCGGGGGGAATGGCCGAAGACGTCTCCGGGATTCCGCCCAGCTGGAAAATGATTAATATTTATTATTAAATAAATTTATATAATTATTCTAGGAATTGAAAATTACACATAGCTTAAATAAAGTGGCGAGATTTTCGCACTCACCAAAACATCCAAGCCGCCTCCAAGGAGATCCAAAGGTGCTGAAGTAGCAGGAGCAGAGTTTGCGGCGACCGGTGGAGGTCCGCCGATGTCCATTGAAAGTAAATCGCCGATCAGAGATTCCTAAAGCATAAATTGTCTCGTCACACAATCTCTAAATGTTGAAAAGAAAAATATTAATCATTTCGCTGGGCGTTAATTAAGTCACCTGATTAGGAATGACGGTGGCTGCGTTTCGTGTTTCATGAGTGGCATGATCGTCTCCTGATCCTTGACGAGTCGGTAGGGATTTGCGGACACCGGCGCCACGACCTGATAAAAATATTTTGTCAAACTCGAGACTCGGAAGGAACAGAGCACATAATATACAAAAATGTATCTGACCAATTATGTTTATAATTTACAATAATATAATAGATACATGTTGCATATCACCTTCGACAAAAGCGGTCGGTGGTTTATGGTAGACTGAAGCGAGTGAACTAATATGACAGATGAGTTCATCGAGGAGCGTGGGTTCCAGCAGATCTGTCTCTTCAGATATGAGAGGTTTGTCAGCCAGAACGACTTCTTTGGCGGCAGCGGGATCCGTTGAAAGAAGTCTCCAGTAGATGAAACCGCGATCTCTGATCAAAACAATAATATAATTCTTTTTAAATTATCATCTACGTATATTTTTATGTCCAATTGAAGAGGAGTTTGAGATTTTTGCAGCGTCAGTTACAAAAATGATAGAGAGCAATTTCAGCATTTCTAAGGATTTCCCGTATATAAATAGACGGACTACATGAAATCGGTATTCAATACAAAAAGAGATTCATATTGAAAAGGGACAAAACAAACCTGAGATCAGGGTTGTCAGAATCCTGCGTGGCAAGACTGAGGACGTGCTGTACAAGCTCTTGCGTATCGGCGGGACGCTTGAGGAAAAGTTTAACCACCGCTGTCAACAGTTGAAGTTGGACCTGGAAAACAATAAAATAATTTAAAATCATAAAAGGAACACATGTGACTTTTTTACAAGGTTAACAATTGAAAGCCTTCGGCTCAGACTGCAGTCAATAATCAGTCGGCCTCTGTGGTCTAGTGGTAAGTCTTGGCCCTAGCGATCAGGCGGGTCCCGGTTCAAGTCTCAGCAAGCTCAATTTCCAATTGAGATTCATTCAATTTAAATTTGTGATCTTGGACATGAGTGACTTTTAAAAATTCTCATCGAGTTTAGCTCGCTTGATTTCCTAGCTGTAAAGCCAGATATTTTTTTAATATTTAATCACTATAAAAATAATATGAGACCGAATGCAGGAGATAATACAAGTATCATTTAAGTTATGCAATACTTTGTGGCATTTGGGAAACATGGTGAACAATATTCAGAAGTGAACTGATATAAAAAATATTTATGTTGTACAGAAGATATGTTTTCACAAACCTGGGCATTCTCATCCTGGAATCCTTCGAGGAAGGAATCGAGCAGTTCATCGGCGTTGTCGATCCTCTCCGCGTATTCTCCGATGATCCAAACCATGGAAGCCCTGGCTTCGGGTTCGTCGAGCGTGTCCAAGTTCTCGCAGAGCGTGCTGATGATGCTCTCATACTTGTTGGGATACTTGCGGAAGATGTCTTTGATTACGACGATGGCCTCCTGGACCACGTAGTTCACTTTGGTTTGGATCAAGTCCAGAAGGGTCGACACACAGCGCTCGGCGGACGGTTCCACCTGGTCAAAAATAATAAATATCAATATAATCAGTCATTCGAGTCGGATATTAAATTTTAAAAATAAAACACAATTTGTTTGTAGTACTTCCACATGTTTATAATGATCAGGACCGATTTCGCTCATCACGAGCATTATCAACTTAAAATATATGAGCATTATAACTTAAAATATAATATCTTTCCATCAAGAATTGACAGTTAACACCTTAAAAGTAATCAGATATTAAGCATCATTCTGTTCGAATGAAAATACGGTTCTGATTCTACGTTTTTATAAAAAAAAAAAATATTTTTATAAACAAGACCATGCCGATCTTTGAACCTATTGATCCATTCGTTCGATGTAGAGAAATTTGTGATCTCTTTTTTTGGCTATTTACTAAGCTTTCTCTCTAATTATCTAACCATCTATAGGTACGTTTTTAGTTTGAACCTGCTGGTGCTGGTACCACGTGTGAAGGCTCTCATCAAGCTCACTAAAAGTAGACTCCTTAGCTGACTTGCCGAACTTTTCGATTGTTTTGCAGATGTCACTCTTCCTGAACACAATCATGTTCCGAGTTGATGGGCTAGCAGGTGCAGTCATAATACAAAACATTATGACCATGAACCATCAACAATTCTACGAAGCTTGCACCCTTGCAGTTTCTGTTTTTTTTACGAACCTGTTGTGGTAGAACGTGCTTATGAACGAAATGAGAAATACTCAACAAAAATGGTCAATTGGGATAATATTTATGACGGGACCATAATATTCAGACGATAGATTGAGGAAATCGGGCAACGGTTGATGCGGGATTAGTTAACATTGTCCTTATGGGCATTTGGCGGGACTATAAAAAATGAACGATAAATGCGAGAACGGTAGATCGGGGTTTCCACAGTCACTTGAAGCATGCATATTATTTATAGTTAACGTTATTAATTCACCACGTATTTCATTCTAGATAGTTAGTTGGAAATTCATACTTAATTATTTTGTGCCATTGCTGATGAGTAAAAAAAAAAGTGGTTTCTAGAATGAATTTTCCTTTGTAAGCAAGAATACAACACTTACAGATACAAGTAGGTTTTGTCAAGTTACCTTGATGGCGCATCGGCCGATAGCCCTGACCGCCTTCCTGACAAAGTCCACGTCCACTTCTGTAGCATACTCCTTAAGCTCTCCCAGCACCTGCGCAATGTTGGTTTGAGCGGCAAGGCGGATCATGATGTCCAATTTCTCCAGTTTTACGTAAATCGGGTCATTGTATTTGACAAAGAAAACCTGGAAAATATGTGGAATACAATATAGGAGCGAGCTGTACCATAGAGGCATTGAATTATATGCATGGTCTCAAAAAATATGCATCAGAAAATATTCCCTCTATGCTCTTACCTTCATTTCGTGCTTGAGGATATCGGGCCTCTTTTGAACTATGAGATTGATATTTCTCAAGGCTACATATTGGACTTCAGGCTCGGCACTGAGCAGAGTGACTAGCGGCGGTGCCAGCTTCTTAGAAAGACCAGCGCAAAAGTCCGCATCGCCTCCCAATATTTCCATCAGTTTCATCAATACCTATCCAAGGATAAAATAATAGAATATATTGTTAGTGGCACAAAGACTCAAATTTGGATAAAATTGCATCCGTTTTATTGAAGTGGTCACCTTGACAGCGGAGAGCACGACGGCGGCGTTGGCGTGAGCGAGCCGAGGAGTGATCCTCTCGCAGATGCTTTGAGCTTCCCTCGCGTCTCCCGGAGAGTAGTTACTCAAAGAATCCAGAATGAAGACTTGACCCCATTCCGTGCACTCGTTCAGAGCAGTCAATAATTTGTTTATTGTAGGTGCATTCATTTCTGAAAATTTTAAATTTGTATTTATGTTCAATCACAATAAATTGCACGCACAGATACTGCATAGACAAATAGAAGTCAGAATAAAGCGTTTAACCATAACCATAGAGTGGTAATTGGGCATATGAAGATGAACAATTTAATACAAGAACCAACAAATAAAGGCCCTCTTAAGTGTAAGTGAATTATGTGGATATCTAAGTAAAATGAGCTCAGAGTCTCACCTACTAGCGGGTGTCCGCTGACGCTGGCTTCGTTGATCTCCGAAAGAGCTGCGACCGCATTTGCTACCACCATTGGATTGGAGTCGCTTAATAAGTCTTTGAGTTGATCGAGGAAGCCCTGGAATTAACATTTTCACCACGAATAAGTATTATATGTGAAAAATATTTATATTCAGAATCGATTTAATACTATAGGATAATTATATACTATAGGACAGTTTTGTTACACGGGCCCTGTAGGTTAGGAGCCAGATATATCACATATGTCACAATTAAAATAAGAAGTCTTCTCAAGGCTCAAATGACAGTCTTTTAACACATTTTGTAGGTTCGAGCAAAATAGATAAACACAGTAAAACATGAACCGTAGAAGATGAGTGAAGTTGCCAAAGGGTTAAACCGTAGCGGTTAACAATCATAGCGATCGGAGATGTAGGTATTTCATAACGTATCAGATGTTCAGAGGCTGGAATCCGTAGAGCCGTGTCAGGTGAGAACTGATCAAACAGCGGAGGCAGTGCTTCGTTAGAAGATAGTTTCACTAGGCTGGTGTCCATGGGACTTTATTATTCGGGCACCGATCTAACTGTGGATGCAGAGATGGTTTTGATAAGATGGAGTCCGGAGGATTACCAAAGTCGCTAGTAAGCTTAGCCACCAGAGGAACTCTAGTAGTCAGTAGCTTCGAAGCAGAGTGACATTTGTTTGAAGAGATAGGGTATATATGTAATTTCAAGAATGCAGTATATGCGCCTTTTAATATACGACAATTAAATAATGTTATTAAAACTAGCTCGAGAACTAATCCTTACCTGGTCTTCCACCATACTGGATGAGATATCATAGAGCTTGGCGACGCAAACGGCCGCCGTCTTCCTGACGTAAGGGTCTTCGTCTCGAAGGCACTTCCTGAGCGGTTCGCAGAGGTACTCGGTGATCTTGTCCACGCGGATGCAGCCCATGGTGCGGACGGCCAGCGCTCGGATCAGCGGATTGGGATCTTCGCAGTCCTGTCAAATAACACAAGCTCACACACGCTCAGAAGGGATTCGGCTTCTTATGCTAACATTACACTTCGAACGCGAGTGTCATAGTGATCGTTTAAAGTATCCCTATTGTGGAAACTGCTATATTTTCTTCTTGTACTTTGAGTATTAAAAATATACAAGCATTGCATGAAAAAAAATTCTCAATTCAGCCTAAGATTTTTTATGCTAATATCATTGATGTACAAGATTACCATTCAAAAAATATTTTTTATATTTGGTGTTACTAGTAATTTATACTTAATACTGATATTTTTAGGCTGTGAAAATGTTCCGATGACATCAAAGTTTCACAAGTATGCCAGTTTAGTTTGCTTATTAGTTTGCGCTAAAATGGACAAGTAAAACATAATTCTTGTTTCACCATGTCCATTCATTAAATTCAACTAAATTTCTATAAATCCTTCCTTTTTTTCTGTAGGCTATAGAATACTAATTGATTACATGTAACCGGCCACAAGCATCCGAGACTTCTAATATGTAACTGTTTTCAATTGGTCATGCCATGCTTTAAGAATGTCCAGGGACAGACAGTCGACTCGAAGCACAAGTTTTATTTGTGATTATTAAGTGCATTTTAAAGAAACCAACCTATTTTTCGGCCAAATTTACAGTGATAACCTAGATATCGATAGCTATTTAACTAATTTTTCAAAACAAATACGTTTATACTGTCACAATAAGTATTATTTCAACTCTGGTAGATGATAGTTTCATTTGTATCACTACCTGGGTGTAATTCTTAGTATTTTTTTTTTAGATAAATAGAGCATGTCAATACATTTCTGATATTTACGATCATCAATTGAGTCACGTTTGAAGTACAGTTAATTAAACAAAGAGAAGGAAATCTGTACGGCCGTTAAGCGCATAGTTTTCAAAAGATAATAATTAAAGATATTATTCAAAGAAACAAACATGTGCCGAAACACTAAATTTGGCCATTTTGCAAATACTTTCTAGACGGTATTCGTTCCCATTTATGCCTCCGGTAGGTCAAAAACGATCTTCATATTAAATCGGCGCCATCTTCGTAGATGCAGGTCAATTCTGTTCGCAACATGTATACCGCAGATAATTATTGTCACAAGCTGATAACATTTCTTGTTTATTTTAATCGAAATTCACATGAAAAACAAGATTTGACCTGTCTAGTAGACGTTAGCAAAGATCATTTTCGACCCGTGATGAATTACCACCTTTTGCCAGTGAAATTTATCATTTTAAATACATTGTTTTTTAGGCTGACGCGCATTCACGGTCGGGTGGCATAAATGGGTAAGCGTTTTAAATAAATTCAACTTAATAACAATCAACTACTGGTATTTTATCATAATATTATAACACAACGAAGATGGGAAAGAGCTTCACCGAATTATTGCGTAAGACCTGACTAAGGATAGCGCTACTGATCGCCAACATTAGAAGCGTCGCTATAGTTCAGAGTACATTTAAGATCAAAGGAGTATGAATACGCTCTATCAATATAGGAGAGTTAGCAGAGTTATATACCAGCACAGGTCAAATTTCGTTACAACTATTCACATTATATGATTGCCAAAATATGGCGATAAAAAATTCAATAATTACTCAATTGACATCACGTTGCAAAGAGATTTGACCTAAATACGATAAACATTTTCGACGATTATTATCTAGAATATAATGTATCCTAGAAATCGGACCGACCAATATTGAAGTATATTGAGGATTTGTGGAAGAAAATTAATCAGTACTAAATAAATATTTAAAAGTACACTGTTATTATATCTTACAAGCACATATTACAAAAAAATCGAATACTTTTAGGCGCAAAACATATATATATATATATTATATCATTGGCTGAGTTACCTACAATATGTTAATATTTAGTATACAAAGATAAGCTAAAAGTCAATAAAATTAACAATATACTAAATAGCATTTAGAGTAGCGAGGGTAGGAAAGTATACTTTATATATGTATCTATGAAAATTTAAAATTAGCTAGAATAATATTAGTTTTATTTATTTACTAATCAAGTAGATCTATTGTGGGTATAGGTCAATGAAGGAATCAAATTATTACGGTTATTTTACTAGTAAACTTATTGTTAACGACTGAAAAAAAAACATTAATTATATTGTAATATTGGCTAATGAGGCAACACTCTTAATCGGTAAATTAAACAAGTCATTTTCGTATTCAAAAAAAGGTCAAATCCCATCACAACCAAACTCAAGATGAAAAAGAAGAATTGCACTGTTTTCCAAACGTATGTTTACTAAAATTTATTAGCCAAACTTGTAAACCTCTCTTTGTATTATTTAACTAAAAACGAACAGAAGAGTATGTGACAATAATTGATAACAAAAGATAGCAAGAGATAATGCTCACTTGCCGAGGATCTGTATATAAATTAGAATAGTTATTTTTTACTTTTTAGTAGAAGGGATTTACAAGTTTTAGCTGATAGTATTGATTGTACATAACTTTTGTATATTTTCTATTTGATCGTATATATTGAAATAATGTCATACGGTTTACGACAGAATATCTGCACCGAAGGGGTGTATTGATAGATACGGAGCGTACGACAGGATGTGACCTTTTTCATCTCATACTCCGTTGATTACGTAAGGCAAAAAGCTAGCAACAGTGAAACAAAACGGGAGAGCGTCGGGGTCCCATCTTCGATGCGAAACTGAGGTTCTGTCATCAATGCGTTACCTTGACAAGCTGGGAGGTTGGTAAATCCTTTGCGCCCGTGATTTTTTCAATAAAGAGGTAAAAAAGATAAAAAAACACGAATCACAACACAGAAACTGTGCTCTTCACAGAAAGGTAACAGATTCAAAGAGTAGAGAATGATCCAAATGAGGAGAAATCATAAAGAAATGATGAGTTGTCGTAGAATCGGTCGTCCGTGAAATGATTTGAATGAGGGAGTGCGCGCTGGCATTCCAAAAATGAGATGAAGAGAGGAATCCATTGAAAATTAGTCTTATTCTTTGAATGAACTATTTTTGAGAGCCCTCATAATATTAGCGTAAATATCTGATGCAGTGGAAATAGTCAACTGTCGAGACGAGAATTAAGCAAATAAATTTATATTTCGGTTTTATTTTGGTGATATTAACTTTTCTGTAAAGCTATTTGTAAATATTCCCCTGTGCAAATAAACCTTTGCCGTTTCAATAGAAAATTTTAATTGCTAACCAATTGATTCTGCTCGTTGTGTTACTGAGTATGACATGTGTTTCGCTTCTTTTGTGAATCAATACAAGGGTACCCAATCTTTTTGAGGTTGAGAGCTCTTTTTTATCTTAATTATCATGGTGATCAACACTGAAATAGAAAGTTATAAGTTTTTTTGAAGACTTCCATTGGCAGGGAGGTGAATGCGAAGTGCAGTACAGATAGTCGGTGAAATAAATTAATGTTAAGTACCATCAACCATCCACGGTTGTAAATTTAAAATATGGAAAGCATTATTATTTTCAAAATTCACAATCGTAATTGGGATCGACCGGTTGGGAATCCTTACTCTGAAACAATTTTTTACCATGTACGCTCCCAATGTGGAGCATATGGTCTATTAATGGAGGTTACTCAGAACTATTCAAGTTACTCAGTTGCTCAACCTGTCTTTTTTGAAGAGAGCACGGATAGAATAATAGGACTAGGACAGGACTAGTGATTGGCTAATCGCTCTCCTCGTTTTTAGTATCGGATGGATGGGAGGGAATTTTAGACATCACAAACATCCATGCATACTAACAGAAATCCATAAATCGATTGAAAAATTAATTTATGAAACTGTCCGAACCGGGATTTGAACCTGAGACATCAAGTAGCTGAAACAAACGACGTTGAACGTACCACGGATCCGACTAGTACACCGTAGGATACTTCTTATAATTAAGGGTAAGACAATTGTCCGAGATACTTCTTAAAAGAGGGAAACGTCCATTCACAATTAGTAGCACAAGTCGAGAACCCTTCATTTCTAAGTTTTAATAAAATGTCGGAAACCATATAAATATTCTACAATCAAAAAAGTCGTTGTTTCAAATGAAACTATTGAAATAAATTTACGAATGCTGATTAGTCACATTTAATGAACAAATAATCAATGTTAGATAAACGCAATCAGTTTTTAAATAATATGCTTACTAGAGCTTATCGTTTGAATAAAATGGTTATACGTTGTATCATTTTTAAACATGAGCGTTCGGTGCTTTGTTTTTAGACACAAGAAGCTTAGAGTCAATCAGTACCAGCAATAGCCAATGCAGATGCAATAATTATGTGATACAAAAATGCCTCTCGTTGTAAATATCCACATAGAAAAGGCTTTTTATTATTATCATAATTTATGAATAGGAACTCTCATTTTGTTAAGGCAGTTTTAGATATTATATCAAAATGCACACTGCAATATTTCCAATATACCATTCTTCAAAATCTAAAAAATAGTTGGATGATTAGCAAGTTCGAAATGTAATCACCTTGTCACTTTGTGAATCGTTCGACTAGGATGAAAAGTTCATAAAACAGAAATTGCGATACTTCAAATACATGGTCTATGGGCTGATTCACATCTGAAGTAGCATTTAAGAGCGACAATTAAGTGGTACACAAATTTTGGCTAAGCAATAATAATTATTGAAGTATCAGAAATATTTTTACAGAATATTGAAAAAAAAAAGCTCCCAGCTGCCTTTAAATGTGATTTTCAGTGAATTTTGAGTTTCCAGCATTGCACTTTAGGTTGAAAATACAAAGATTAACTCGAATGCAAAGGGTTAATAGGATGTACATTACAATAAATTGATATTTTTTATTTATTTATGATTACTACTTAACCCTTTAAGCTCCACAGCGCAAACTTTTATGTATCATATGAAAAACAATAAATAGATTTGCAATGTTTACCACATAATTGACTTTGAGGATACATAACAATTTGTGCTGATAGGTTGGCTCTGTGAGGTATATAGATAGTAATTTTTTTTTTTGGTAAATATAGCACGACAAATTATGCACGCATTCGGTTTGTCTAGTTGTAACGGGATTCGACCTGTATTGGATTGGAAAAAACTCAGCCGGGCTCTTCTGCATCAAATTCTTGAAATAGCGCAAGCAAAGAATTTGACATATTCATGGAAAATTGATCGCGATTGAAATGTGTGGTGGAAAATTTGATTCATGAATAAAGAATATTTTGGTAAATGTAACATGGAATCTACACGATGAATGTTGAACCTTAACAATACAGTCTAATCAATACTTCTCAAGTGTTCATGAGTTCAAACTGAAAAAGATATTCGAGAATTGTCTACGTAATGTATCACATATATGATGTAGCAGAGGTTCTGTCCAATATCAATAAACTTTGAAAATAACACAGTGGATTCCTGTTTAAAAAGAAAACTGCTGAATCAACTTTTTGACAAGCATGAATAGCAGGAGAATGGATTTATCTGATAGAAATGATCATGAGGAATATTCACAACATAACCGGTGAAGTAGTTGGCCTCACGAATTTAAATTTGTCTCATGACGATGTCTCTTGGGCTCGTCACTCATTTAAGAAAACAGACGATAATAATTGGATGAGACCATCATAGATAGCAACATTTGAAAACGATAATAGAATATCGTTTTTCGAGATTGACAAGGGAACCACTATTCCAAAATGGTCGTGGTCTGCGCACACAATTTTACCATTCCACAGCGTTGTCATTTGTAAGCCGATCAACGTTGCAAGGATGATGGCTATGGATAAATCTGTCGCACGATGATGCAAATAAATGTATTACAGACAGAATTTTTTAAATACATATTTTTTTAATTAATGTAGATTTCACAAATAATGTGATGATCAAAATTTCTTCCGGCATTCAACAAAATTTAATGAATGAATTCAATCGTATTTTTCAGAATCTGCTGCTTCAATAAAATTTATATATAATTAGCGGAGAAGGCAGCATTGTGACCGGTGACTGGGTTGCCATATGCTTCACATAGGGATCAAAGGTACGAACCGATGAGAAATATTGATTAAAGTACAGACACAGTCATTATGAAATAGGAACATACACACACACATTTATAGTAAAACAGTGCAAAATATATAATCAAATTGTTAATGTGCTCTCTCTCTAAATCCTAGATATAGAATAATTATTATCAAAAACATTCCTATATGATTATAAAGTTAATAAGCCAAAGGAAATTCAAAAGATCACAAGATTAGTGTGTTCAAATATTTTTTTCTATATTGATTTTTTTCCAATCTGAATGAGGTTACAAGATATAAATATTCTTTTGAAAGTAAATTACCAAGATCATAAATTTGAGTTATAATAAATGACAAATAAACAGAAAAAAGCAACACAGTAGGTATTATAACTATTTGTATTATAAAATACTTCAAAAGATTTCATATAATAAATTGAGTTTAGGTATATCTGTATGGACTTCAAATGGAGGCTGGTAATGATTTTTTAAACTCTATAACTTTAGTTAACCGTAAAAATGTAAATACGAAAAGAAATCGTTGCCCCAATTTTTTTTTCCGACAGTTTGAGAATAATTGCCAATTAAATATTAAAAAATCAATAAGTATTTCATCAAAATATATGAAATCTCTCGGAGGAAACACATTATAATAAATTTGATATGATAAATATGAAAGGGCAGAAATATATCACCATAATGTTAATCTCTCAACATCCAGGTCATTCTGGCACAATTACCTTGTTTGAAATGAGCATTTGGTATATTTTAATAGTATCATTGATTTCTACCAATTATTATTGTTGTCCAATTGTTGGCAAATCACAAGAAAAATTAAATTTATTTGTGTTTCGAAAAATATTGATGAAACAAAATGGCCGACAACCCCTATTGTAATTCACATTTCGTTTTTGGTGACTGACTTGGAATCGGATCAGATTTGTAATAAGTTTTTTTTTTGTAAAAAATGTTTTCTGTAAGGACCCTTGAATTAAATAATTATGTTTTTAACATAAAACTACATTAATTACTTTTCTCTTCCATGGCTATTGATCGAGAATCCACTTTATTCTACTTTTGGTCAGCACTATTCAAATAAACTATTCGATAGAGAACATCATCCGAGAGATATCATGATGAAATAGATGTCAAATGACACCTCAAAACTCTACAATTTGATATTTAAAGGAAATAGAAAAAGAATATACTCATTTTCAACAAAAATATTATCATCCAATTATTGTATTGAACATGGGAGAAATAAAATGAATTTACTGACCTTGACGAATGTGTTAACGGCCATAATAGCCATATCGGGCTGTGATTTGGCGTAGTTCATGAGGTAGAGGTACACCAGCTTCTTCAATTCCAGATTGTCAGTCTGCATGCAATTTACAACGTCAGGGAAAAGTGCTGATACATCTTTTCCAACCGTCATGGAAGCTATCACCTACCAAAACAAAAGAATGCTTGCTTGCATACAAAAACAATTTTAAAAAAAGAACTATACTACATGAGCAGTGTTAGGGTTTGAGGTTTAATAGAAAAGCAGATTGGGCACAAAAGAATGGTTGCATATGATTGTGAAATACATTTGAAAAAAGAACACTGCACTTTTGAATACCCTCATTTTGGATACGGAAGGAAACTAATTGTAGACTTTGCATGGTTATAAAGAAAATCTCATAGCTGGATTTAGGGATGACCATATTTTAACAGAGTTTCTGATAAGTTAAGGAATTTAGATCTTTGCATAGTGCAAGGATTGATGTTATTAGTTTAAAATATGCAACAATTTAAAAAGGAAAATCAATCGAGCGTAAAATGAGATTATAGGCTGAAGGCTGCAAGACCTGGCTTCGTTATATTATAGATTATTATGTATTGTTAATCGAAAATATTTAAATACGTCAAAATCGTCACCTTTTTGACAGCTTCCTTTTTCTTCTCTTTCTTGTCATTATTCAACTCGGATTTCAGCTCAAATATTTCTCCCTTTTTAGTAGTTGTAAAATATTTCGAGTCTGTCATTTTGATGGATTGCTTTGAATATTTGATGGGTCGGCGGAATTAAATTCTGAAAAATACTACAAGATTACTACGATTCTACGCCATGACACATCATCGATCTGCCAAATTGTGACATATCTGTCGATTTATGATACAATGGATTTGATATAGCGTTATTTTATAGTAGTACAAGAATATCAAATGTATTATCAATGTTAGACATTAAAATTATACATAGAATTACTTTATTTTACCACAAAATTATAGGCCGACTTACATTATCGAACCGCCTCCCAAAATTGTATACAGTTGGTCGTCTCTAAATGTATGGCCAGTGGTGAAAATAGCTTGCGTTAGTTACAAATAGCCAGACTAAAAATCAACACCTTTATTAATACTATAATAATTTTAAATTTTGATTCAACAATTATTAATTTTGAAAAAGTTTTGTTAGTATAGCGCTTTTTAAGGAAAATTACTTCCGGAATATTGGAGAGGAAAACATAATAAATAAATACCTACCTACTTATTTTTTTTATTGTGTCAAACTATTTGAACGACGGTCGCAGTAGGTGGTAGTTGATTAGTTTATTGATTTATTCAATTGCGCGGCAAATGCTTGAATCCCTGAAAATGACGAAGAGACTTCTTTTTACATTATTTGTATTCATATTTTTATGGATTTGTATCCAAAAACATCTATGTTTGTATTGTTTGCATAAAATAAAATAAATAAACAAAGCCAAATGAAAGTCAAAAGCAAATTATTTAAAATTTTTAAATATTTTCGAATCTTGTCATGGAAAGACGTTGGAACCAGCTGGGTCACGTGCTACCGATGCATCCGGAGAGTTTCAATCCTCCTTGGCTCTTCTTCCGATTGGTGGGTTTCCGACTCGAAGACCATCGGGTACTATCCATAGGTTGTACTTGACGGAGTTAAGGGACTCTGGCATGTCATGGAAGGAAGCAAAGCGATTGGCGGGTGACACGAAATCATGGAGGCGCCGCGTGGTAGCTATATCCTCCACATAGGGAGTGAATATGGTTGAAGAAGAGAGCCGTATTGGTGGGGGATATTGGTGCGACTTCAGCTAGCTGAGTCTCAATCCTAGCGCACATGAGTTTTTCAAGCACCTTGCCAAGAATTGGCAAGAATGTTAAGGCTTGATAGGTCTTGCAGCAATCGGGGAAGGTGCAACTGACAAAACAGCTGCAGAAATGTTTGTGATGTCAGGCGCAGCGAGGACCCATGCGGGTTTGATGATCTTAACATCAAAGCAGTCGGGACCAGGGACTTTGCCTGATTGGAGTCGATGTATGATACTACAGATCTCTTTTTCAGTAGGTAGTGGTGTTGAGGTGGTTTCACAAGGAAGCACTGCCATACTGCAAATCCACTTCATATGTTCAGTGTCACTACACGGGTCATCAAGCGTAATGAGTGCACACAACAGCACTAAAACAGTTTCCAGCGTTGTGCTGGTGAAGCCACCGCCCAGTGGCCTCCCCATTTCACGAACAACTCTATTTGAACATTAGCTGAATTTAAATACACAATACGGGGGCCCCCGGGGGTTCGAACCACTCTCAACACTATCAAACTTTCGCCAACTATCCTTCTTAGCCTTGTATTTGAAGCATGCCATCCTGTGGACTTCCTTATATAACTATGCATACTCTTGCGATGAGGTAACCATCCACAACATTGTCTCAATGTTTGAATATCTTTAGCAATCATAAAATAGCATTCGATGGCTATTGCAATCTGTATTTTCCAATTGCCTACTATTAGTCCTGTTGATAAAATACTTTTGCAGAAAAGAATCAACATTTTCCATAATCAAACCATTTGCCTGTTGAATATTCAACAGGAATATTAATGTCGCCATAGTTCAAGTGTGGGTCAAGAATCAATTCTCTTTCCCGCTATGTCCTACACGACTGCAAAGTTATTATTGAAACGGTGTAGCTGTACTTTATAATACACTGTTCTGTTGTTATGTAAGTTTAATTCAAAGAACATATTGGAACATTAAGAAAACAATTAGGTAGGTACTATACTAAAGCTAAACTAAATAATAATTAAACTGAAGCTAAAGAACATATTGGAACATTAAGAAAATAATTACTGTACTAAAGCTATTAAAGATTAAAATAGAAAATATATAATTTATAACTTGATGGCGGGAATAACACACAAGAGGAAACAATGTTGCGTTTGTTTACCTTATGACATTCCCAATATCATTTTAAGCAAGCTGAAGTAAAAAATCCACTGGTATTGCAATTTCTAGTTTAAAACAATTGAATATATAGGCATTAAGAGAAGCAGAAAGGTATCTGCCATGGCCCTCAATTTTAGGGGGTATCACATATCAAATACATCAAAGGAGAATGATTTAATAAACATTTTTACTCCTAATGTGGAGCATATCGTTGTTTCCATTGCAAAATTGTATATCTGCAAAATCAAATTTTTTCGGCAGAATA
This sequence comes from Himalopsyche phryganea, assembly GCA_022494535.1. Classification (NCBI taxonomy): domain Eukaryota; kingdom Metazoa; phylum Arthropoda; class Insecta; order Trichoptera; family Rhyacophilidae; genus Himalopsyche; species Himalopsyche phryganea. The sequence goes on from JAGVSL010000039.1 coordinate 4,147,310, forward strand.
TAAAAACAGTTTAAAAAACAACTTTACTGTAGTAATACAATAATAAAAAACACATAATTGATATTAAATATATATTACTTTACTAAGTATGTGTTTTTTTATTTTTATTTTAATTCAATAAATGTGTTTTTTAAACTGTTTTTAATTGGAAAATTTCGATTTTGCAGATATACAATTTTGCAATGGAAACAACGATATGCTCCACATTAGGAGTAAAAATGTTTATTAAATCATTCTCCTTTGATGTATTTCATATGTGATACCCCCTAAAATTGAATTTTGAAATGAAAATGATATGGAGCATCTCATTAGATGCTGTTCTAACAGCACAGATTCAGTTAATCAATTCCTCTTTTACGGAAAGAGCAAATGTGGAGGGATGGGTAAGGACAGCTAAGAAGCTATCATTCTCGCTATGCACCATTTTTAAGATCGGATGGGAGGAAGGAATGTAGATATTGCATACATCCATGCTTTTTAAACGCAAATCCATAAATCAATTGAAAAAATAATTTATGAAATTGTCTGTACTGGGATGTGAACCTGTGGACATCGCGACCATCATTTTATTCAATAAGCTAACACTAGTTCTAGCCCGCATCTTTTTGTCATTACTCTCTCTGAAAAAGATATGTTGAGCGACTGAATAATAAGCAGTTCTTGTCGAACAACTTCTGTTGAGATAGGCTCCATTAGGAGTTCAGATGCTCCATTTTGAGAACTTACATGGTTATAAAAAAAGATGGTAGATATATTTCTGAAGATTGTACAATTTTTTGTCATCTTTAATTTATGAAAATATGAATACAGTGGAACCTATCATTATTTTATCGTTAATTTTTTATGAAAATATGAATACAGTGGAATCTATCATTATTTTATTGTTCATTTTTTACAGTTCCGGTCAAGCATTCATAAGAACAATGTTAAATAATCCCACATTCATCGTTCCCTGATCTATCATTTTTATTGTCCACTCCCAATGTGCGTCTAATGGAGCATCTAATGTAACGATTTCAAAACTAGGGGATGCGTATCAATTCAAGGCAGGGTGGAGAAAGTTTAACCTTTTAATTCTTTATTGCTTTGTATAATGAGTCGATTAGATACTGAAACTATTTTTACCATTTAAATAAATAAGGGGAACTCTGACCATCATAGGCATCCATTCCTATGAACAAAAACGCATAAATTGTGTGTATTGGTATTCAAATCAGTGGACACCACATCGGAAGAGGATGATTGGCGAAGAGTTTTAAAAATTTGGCGCAAGCCTTGCTGTATTTATTTAAGCCAATGTTTTTTTTTTACAAATGATTTTGAATTATTTTCAATGTAAATGATTAAGTTCTTTTTAACTAAGGATTACTACCATAACCTGGGTGGAAACTAATCGTTTGTAGGTGATAGAATATTCAAGAGTCACTGCATGGTAGCCATATATTCAAGAAGTATTTAGTAATTTCAATTTTCAAAAAAGAGAGGTTGAGCAACTGAGTAACAAGCAAATTCTCATGGAAAACTTCTGCTAAGATATCTCCATTAGGAGGTCGTCTGCTCCACATTGAGAGCGGACATGGTAAAAAAAAATATTTTTCAGCACAGTTAAAAATTCAGAAGTTTTTAATATCAAGTGCAATCAATTATATAATAAGGTTTGTTATAATGATTGCTAGGTAGCAAAAGTTTCAAAGGTCATCTAAGAAATAAGATAATGAAAATTTTTTGTCATTTATTTAGTAAAGTTAATGGCTTCTTCAGCTTCTTAATTTAAAACTTAAATACGATATCTTTGTAGTCTATGGTGCCTTCAAATCATAATTATTCAAATATTTAATTAAGTAGTTAAAGCATTTTCTTGTAAATGCAGTAATTTTCTTCAATGCAACGGTAAACAATGGTCACAAAATATATATATAGAAAAAATATTATAATAGACCTATAGGGTAACCTAACCTAGACATGAATAAAACATTTTAATGATATTCAGGAGTTGCGTGACATTCTCATCAATGTATAATCAAGAGGCAGGCGGTTCATTTATTTATTTGTAATGCACTAAATTTATTCTAGGTATTAATATTTTTATTTGAGAGTGAAAAGGTTCAGACTTTCGAAGCAGTGACATCTTCTTTCGTCTTTCTTAACAAATCATCGCTGTTCTGGAAGAAAACACTAAATCGAAAAATGGCATATTGAGTTAGTCATACCAAAATGTTTCTTATTTCAAACTCTACCGTATAGAAGAACAATCTTATTTTTACAAATTATACTTTTACTTAAAAACAGTTTTATACTAAGCAAACAAAATAAAAAAATTTAGAACCACGGCAATATTTTCAACTTTCTGCATTCACTAATATCAAAATTACGCCAACGCCTAATTGTCCTTATGTTAACTCTATCCCAGGCAAAGTGGGATAATAAAGACTAGTATGTTCATAATGCAGAAAAAACATATTTTTAACAAACTGACACTTTGATGTTAGTGTTGTTTCTTAACCCCCAATATGTAGTAAAACCTTTTAATTGAACTGTAATGTAGCATCTAAACCACCCTACACACTTATTAACAGTGTTTGAGATTCTTAATGAATTTACATTTTTTAGTATTCAACAACTCCCATAGTGTCAAAATGTATATTTTTTAAAAATTGTTTACTCTATTTTATTCTTTTCCATGGATTCGGCGGTTAATTTATTTTGAATATTAAATAAAAAATTGCAGCTCTACTATTTCACAAGACTCACTAAAACCAACACATATTTTGCTTGATATTGGGTCAATTGAGTTATCCCTACTCTCTTCGAAAAAGAAAGGTTGAGCAGTTCTCGTAGAAATATTCTGTTGAGATACCTCTTGAGGATTGGATATTAGGAAACATAGTTATCAAGCTCTCAGTTTAGAAGCTTAACATCACATTTCATTAAAATCACATTACGAACCATTCCTGATAAAAAATGAGCACTTTTGTTTACGGAACCCCTCAGTCAGTATTCATAAAGGGTTGCTGTTAATTGTTTTCCCCATTCAAAGCCTCAGACAGAATCTATAGTGATACAGTACTTAAAAATAGACGAGCAAGACTTCGCAAGCATTTTCTTCACATAACATCTAGTATAAATGTGTTTTCATTCTTTCAAAAGAACATTTTCCTAACAATTAGCTGATTAAATATAAAATTAAGCAAAAACAGCATTGTCAATTAATTACTGATGAAATATGAATCTTAACAGGAATTTTATATAAGAGTGAGTAAATAATTAACAGGTAGGTATGTATATACAACAATAATATATTGGTTCATGAAATAAATATGACAAGAATTTACAGATTACTCATGAATGAAATTAAAATGTTACAAACATGAAAAACCGCATTCAAACAAATAGACAAATAGCCTCATGAGAACAAAAAAAAAACTTCATAGAAAAAATTAGTACCCTGTCTAAATTTTCATTTATTTTTTTATATAAAGATTTATATTTCATCAGTTGATAATGCTCGCAATGAGAGAAACCAGTCTTGATCGATATAACAAATATGGAAGTAGTACAGATAGTAGTAGCTGTACTATATATGCCAATTTAGGCTTCCAATAACTTATATTGAATCTCATTATATTTATGATTTTTTAAATACTTAAAATAATCTAAACTCTAATTGAACTCTCTAAGCAGACAGCTGTGTATTTGATCATTGCTCCACACTGCCAGTTTTTCATTAAACTGTTGTTTATATAAAGTTGTGCTTTGAATAAAATTCTTCAGTGGTGTCCGGCCAGCCAAGTGCCTATCATTCATATTCTCTATTACTGAATAATTTTCCATAAACACAATCTATTGTTTAAATAGTGCAAAGTCAGTTCAGTTCCTATCATATTAAGGTATGTGAATATATATTAAAGTTATGATAAATGGATGAAATCAGTGAAAATATTAATTAAAGGATGTAATAAAATACAATAATAAAACTTCCCCAGCTGTATAATATGGATCTGCATCTTTATTATATTTTCAGGAGAAATTGTTGTGCAATATTACAATAGATTGCTGTATTTGTTTCAATCAAGTTTTGGGAAATTTGATAATTTAGGTATGATCATTTTAAAAGTGTTTACTGTCAATAATTCTTGGTGGAAAGGTATCATATTTTAAAAATAAAACACTTTTCTTTTCAACTGATAATCGTTGATCAGTTGATAATGCTCAGGATGAGGAAAATCGGTCCTAATCATTATAAAAATTTGGAAGTAGTGTGTACAAAACAAATTGTTTTTTTCTTGCTAAAATTTAGGTATTCTTTAAATTTCACGTGAAAAGTGTCTTGTTTTCAATTTTATGCCGTGAATTTGAATATATCACTTCAAATTGCATTTCGATCGCCGTAGCTGAGTGGGTGTTTGTTTTTCATGCAGCTCAAGCCCTAGAATGGACTCTTCTATATTTGTATAAGAAGGCATTGGTTCCTGTGATGTTTTCATAATTTCCGCTCATATTATTTGATCTAATAAATGGGGTTTACTGAAAGCAGTAACTTACAATTTGAATTTAAATAGTGTGTGTGTCCTTTATTCAAATGGACATGTTTTGGACATGTTACCAAATAGACATGTCTTGCAAAATCAATTTTTAATTGATTTATAGTTTCGTATCAGTCTGCGATCTTTTCATCTTTTTCTACACTTACAATCTGATACAATAAGTTCAAAAAAAAATAGTTAGCTTACTGCTAGTTCTTTCTTAACCGCATTTTTACATTTTTATATTTTGAGTATCTAAAATATTGTGTACAAAGGCGATTGTCGACTTTCATACCTAATTAGTGCCTGAAAATGTCTCAAGAATATTGATTGTACTAAAGTAGAGTAATGTCAAAAAAATGTGTTTTTAAAATATTTACTTATCAACGAAACCATGAATATAATAAAACTAAGTAGCCGTTTTAGCACTCGTATGTCAGATCCATGGTTGAGTGGTTAACGTCGTTGTCTTTAGTTACTGTGCTCATGGTGTCGAATCCCAGTACGGACAGTTCATAAATTGATTGTTCAATCAATGTGTTGTCTAAAACTACCTCCCACACATCCGTAGTCGCAGCTCAGTGTAGAATGAGAGATTGAACAACTGAGTAACAAATAGTTCTTGCAGGAAACTTCTTTTGAGATACCTTCAATAGGCAAGAGATAGTTGAATACCATCCATCTTTTTCTTTTCTTGATAAATAGTTCTACAACATGCTTTGTTTTTATCAATAATTTTTTTATGAACTTTACTACATTGGGATCAAATTTTTCCACAACTCTTTCAAATAACTCTTGTAACTTATTAAGGTAGTTACTCATTTGACAGAGGTGCAGAATGGGATTAAATTATTAACATCTTCGGTGTTAACGTCCATGTTTAGCTCATTCATTATGTGAAATATTTAAGTTGTGATAATTTCCGGAGTGTCTTCAGAATCTTTAAAATCATTCAACATTTGTAGACACAATTGACAAAAATCTTTATTAAATTATCTGATTATGGATCTTAAATCGAATTAAAAGATAAATATAAATTATTGTGTTAAATGATTGGTCTCTGTATCGAGATCGAGGGTTGATGAAAACTGTATTTTTAAAAATATTGTTTGATGCAGTTGACCCTTGCACAATGTCTTTCAATTAAGCTTTTTTTTTGTATTCAGTCAAGAGTTCAAATCTTCATACATCAATTATGAATTTATATCGAAACATGAGAAAGTCTGCGATGTATTAAGCCATTCCCACACACTGTCTTTACCCAACGTGTTTTTTTTAAAATACATAATCTCTTTTTAATGACAGAATCACAGTTTTTAGACATAACATGTGTTCATTGAGTCTAAAAGATTGTATCAAGTTCTTCCAGAATGTTTAAGGAAAGAATAAACTTGTGTCCTGATCATAGCAGTAACAATATTAAATTCGTATGATTCTTAGCTCGGGAAGCTACTCTCTTCGGTTGTTGACATATTCCGAGTGAACGTGAGTTAGTTCCGACAAAAAGTAAAGCTCCACTATTTATTAATGTACTAAAGTAGATTTTATCTGAGCCTTACTAGGTTGAATCCGTTGCCAATTTCCAATGTTTACTATTATTTTTTTACTTTGCTTTAAGCCAGGTCCGGGCAAACTTTTCGCCTGAGGGCCACATTAGGAATTCAAAATAAACGGCGGGCCACAAGTAAAATACTATTTTTTGATATAAATAAGAAATATTTTATCATTAAAATGATATTTGAACAAAAAAAAATTGGTCATTCACTAATAACCACCAATTTATTGAGACAAGTGGGCCGCACCGATAAACACTTCAGGCCGCCTGTGGCCCGTGGGCCGTAGTTTGCCCAGACCGGTTTTAAACGTTTTTTTGTTGTGTATATAAATGAGTACATCTTTACAAAGTAGGACATAAGCCATCTTTGAAAATGTAAAGCAGAGATGATTTTTCATTTCATGCATTTTCCACACTGCATCAAGCCCGGCAGCCTTGACACTTTAAAGTAAATTCTAGCTATGTGATTGGTCAATGTGTGGATGGAAATCAGGGAACATATGTCCACTGATTGCGAAAATGGATGTCGAGTGTCGGCTTTTAAAACTATATACGAACTTTAAACTCAAACATCTATATGAAACCGTCGGATTCTGATACTTTTGATGAATTTTTGAAAAGAGCCTCACATACGCAACCAAAACCAATAAAAACATGACAGGGATGTGGTGTTTGTATGACTTTGATACCAAGGTACTCAAATATATATTTATATATAAAATCAGTGGCGGACTAGCCATACAAGCCAGGTTGCCCAATGGCAATTGAGCCCCACTGTATGTAAGAGGCCCTCAGTAAAATCAAATAACTCTGTAACTATCTCATTTTACGTGTTTAAAAATATACAGGATAAAGCCCTTTGCGTATTTCATTAATACAAATATATATGTTTTCTCACGATATGCACAATGAACTAATACCTCATCATGATTACAAACTTATTCTCTACGTCTGTTTTAGCTGTTTGTATCATGTGAATTTTTGTAATTATTAAATACTTATTAGTACAGTACATAGGAATTAGTACATACGGTGGGGGCCCCTCCCCAAAATATTGGATGGATCCACTTTAGTATTTGGTAATTAGTATATAAGGTAGGGGCCCCAATTGACTCCTAGTAGCCAATATTTTTAGAGCCAGTTCGCCAATGTATAAAATATATAAATAAGTCAATCTTGCTGTACTAGCAATATTGATATAATTTGAGACATCGACTGAGGGTGCTTGATGGAATTTCAATATCAAATTTGGATTAATGAGATTTTGTACACTTCCATGTATTTTGTCACTAACAGTCAGTTCGAGTCCATTCGTGCGCGCGAATGCCTGAAGATGCCGAAAGGCGAAACTCGGGTCGTTAGTGACAAAATACATGGAAGTGTACAAAATCTCAATAATCCAAATTTGAAATTGAAATTCCATCAAGCACCCTCAGTCGATGTCTTAAATTATATAAATAAGTGTTCCCCAATTAAGAATCATTCAGATAACCTGCAATACAAAGTTGATTTATTCTATATAATAATAAAAAACCGGTTGTAATGTCAATGGTCATTGTCTCTTTCCGGATTAATGTTTTTGACAATTGAAATTACCACTTTTATTAAAAACAATTATGATTATAATGTCGCATTTTATGAGACACGAATAAATATTTATTTAATTAGAGCGTGCATGTATATTGAGTTCAATTTATTCATACAAGTCTTGACCCTTACTACGATTTCCCATTTTCTGCGCTTCAAACAACATTATTATAATTTTTTGATATAGTTGAACTGATACCTACGATGTGGATATCCTGTTAATGCTAATTAGGGTTATTATTCCGTACGCTTCATTACTATGTATAAAAAATAGCATTTGTATTATCATAATAATAATAGGAGTGTACTTCATTGTTTGATTTTGTAAATTGACCTTAACCATTGATTGAAATAGAAATATATGCGTGTAAATTATTAATCTGGATAACTTTTTAGGTTTTTTTCTATTTCGTATTCATAAAATTATGATAAGAAGATAATGTGATAAATTTGTTTTATAACCTTTGAAAATGCAACCTGCAATGCTTCTTAAACATCAAAAGGCCCAAGTAGTGGTTATTTTATTGTCACCATACTGCCAGAAGTTGGTAGATAACAAATTGACAACAAATGAAAATTTTATCTTTTAGAAGAAATCCTCTGGCCTCGATATTTTATGTTACATAGATTATTATAATATAAAATATAGATGTATGTGGGTCGATATGATATCAATTTGGTATTATTAATTGAATATTATTTGATTTTTCAACGAGTGAATTTTACATTTGACAGGATGGCGCCCACCCCTCAGCGAAGAGACTCAGAAGAGACCCACGCGGGGCATAGGCTGTCCCATCCGGCACCAGGCTATGAAGTCGTCATCAGCGGAGTCTCTGGAGCCTTTCCTGACTCCGACAATGTTATGGCGCTGCGGGAAAATCTTTTCAACAAGGTAAATTATACATACTTTTAATGCTAAATTCCTTTCTTTGAGATTTTTCGATCAGCCAATTTGTAACTGACCATGGTCACTTTGCTGCCAAGCTTTTCTAGCTTGGCTAGCTAGAAGATATGATTCACACAGCTGATCAAATTCTTTGGGAATGTTTAGACATGGAAAACAAACAAGATAAATTGCTCAAGATGATACACTATCATTAGCATCTGTTGGTGCCATCGACCATGCTGACTTGATTGCACCTAGGCTAAATTACAATGCATTTAAAAAGCTTACGCCGTCCTGTGGAGTATGAATAGATTTCAATTCATAACCTTCTGTAGACTAAAGTGCGTACAACCGAGGCTTGAGAATTTTTTTCTCAAACAAACATAAATAAATAACATTGTTATGCTGAGGAATACACCCTGTAAGAAGAGTGTCAAGCAGGTGATGAATACAACATTGAGTGCCTAAGGGAATGTTAAATAAATACTAAGTTCCATTACATTTACATAATACCGTATTTCCGTGATTATAAGACTCATATTTTTTCCTATTTTGGTGTCTCTGATTCGGGGTGTCTAACAATTAATGTCAAAAATGCAGCAACCATGATAATCCAAGCTTCTCATAATGTAGAAAATAATTGAATAATCTCTCAAGAATCACTTATGCTCTTAATGGCACAGAAGACAAAATGTTATAGGAAGACACAGATAATAACGACTGATAAATTCGATTTAAATCTTAAGCAGTTAATACCCTTATGGTGGATACTATTCCATAAAAAAAAGTGCATTCGTAATAAACCTTCAAATGTTTTTAATGTCACTGTATGACTTTGCTTATTATAATAAAGCTTTTATCGTTGATATTTAAAAATAAGGTTATGTCTTGTAATAAATGGCGTCTTATAATTAAGAAATCACTACGTTTAAAATAATAATTTTATAATCAAGTAGAGGAAAGTATTATTCTAACTTTGATTTGGTACTAATAATTATTGATCTCGTTGACAACACTGGTACTTGAGAGAATTAAAAACCATTGAATAGTTTGAATTTTAATATTTAAAGATACATATTATGATTTATAAATAATTAAACCATCTTTATCTTAACTATTTAAGGTTTATAACATGTGAATCTGAAAAAAGAGGTGATAGGTCAAACATATTTGGCAACCTCTAGTTTGGACAAATAGTTTTCTGATTGTTTTAACAAAATGTAATGTTCTTTTTAAGGTTGATTTAATATCTGACGACGATCGCCGTTGGAAACTGAGTCATCCTGAGATTCCTCAACGGACAGGAAAGATCAACAATGTCAACCGATTCGATGCATCATTTTTTGGAGTACATTTCAAGCAAGCGCATACCATGGATCCCATGTGCAGGATGTTGTTGGAGAAGGCTTATGAGGCTGTTATTGATGCAGGTGAGCACCTTGATCTACATTTTTTTAAATCCAAACAACAATGGGATCATATTATTATTAGCCGGTGATGCAGCAGAACAGTCAAAGCTTTTGGTCTGTCAACCTATTCCATTGCGGTGTCCACAGCTTTAATTCTCCAAACAAACACTTTTTGGCAAACATTAATTAACCCTAATTAATTAATTATTAATTTAAGAAATCTTTTTTTGACTATAATTAAAAATCATTAAACGTTTTTGGTGCCTGAAATAGAATTTGTTCTGTGAAGTTTAATCTCTTTTGTCTAAACATGATCAAAGTTATATTGATTCATTAATCATACTTTCCTATAAACAATTGAGACTGAAGATATTTATCTCAGGATGCTTGTTGTTAATAATTTCAATTTTAGCAAGTATTATCATTCACAAATATTTTATTACAAAGATTTATGTAGTTTGTAAACCAAAGTTTCAATTTTTGACAATATGCGATACATAAATAAGCTTTTTAAGACCCATCGGTGTTATTTAATATTATGTATCTTTAAGGGCTTAATCCACGTCAGCTGAAAGGATCCAAGACTGGAGTATTCATCGGAGCTTGCTTCTCGGAGTCAGAAAAAACATGGTTCTATGAAAAAATGCAGGTCAACGGATTCGGTATCACAGGGTAAGTCTACAAAACAATCTTCTATTTGTTCATCTTAGCTATAAAATCACCAGATTCCTTTGTAGCATAGACTTTTTCATGAACTTGTGGGATATGAATCATAGGCACAAGTATATTTCGTTTACTCTAATGAAAAATACAATTTGTCTTTGGGTTCTTCGGATCAATAATATAAATTGCAAGTGCGTATAAGAGGCAGTTTTAGATAATTCATTGGGCTACTGCCAAATGTTGATGGGTAAATAACAAATTCATGAAATTGAGTAAACACAATTGTAAAGGTTGACATTGTTGCAGAAATCATGTTCCAGGAATGTTCTTAATATCATCAGCCTAATTTATAAAGCTCATACTTCCCAAAATAATAGCAAAGAAATTTAAATGAAGGTTATTTTTTGTTTCATATTCCACAAATTATTTTCTCATGCTAAAAATCACAAAAACCAAACTCTTATGTACCTACAATTGATATTCAATTTAAAACCATAAAGCAAGTAACATTTTCCAATCATTGTGTACAAAAACAGTGTAATAATCATCCAGAAATAACATGAATTTTCTGATACTTATCTCTTTTTCTGCCCAGCTGCCAAAGGCGACTTATTTTCTAATGCCCAAAATTTCAAGAATTAGGTAGTGATAACATGAAAATAGAATAAAATATTATTCAAATCATGATATTTTAGATTATGTGATGTGTTTGTTTTTTATGTCAATTTACTCTTCTTATTTCCAGGTGCTCTCGAGCTATGTTGGCAAACAGAATTTCTTACTGGTTGGGCTGCACCGGTCCTTCGTACACAGTCGACAGCGCTTGTTCTAGCTCTCTGTATGCTGTTGAACATGCGTTCCGTGCTATTCGAGATGGTCATTGCGACTCCGCAATTGTAGGAGGCTCCAATCTTTGCCTACATCCATACGTATCTTTGCAGTTCTCCCGGTAAACTTATAATTAATTATCTATCTGCTTAGTTTTTAGTTATAGTTTTTAGAATTATCCATATTTGATCTATAACTTGATCACAATTGAGGTTGAGATGAAAAACAAGGTCATCAATAATTTGTACATTCTGATCTTCATTATTAACAATAAAATTTAATAAAATTGAGACTATAGACGGAAATTTATGTTATAAAGTTATCGTTTACTAAATACATCATAACAATTTGAAGACCAATGGATATAGGAGAGGTAATTAGTACAACACTCTCTTCTCTTACTCCCACATAATAATTATTGTTTTTGTATAACTATTTACAGTCATTATGTGTTTTGATTTTCATAAGGTTTTGAGTAATTTGTAATGCTGCATTTGTTTATGTTCAGTATTATGAAAATTGTACATGTCAAAATGAATGCCAGATTCAAGGCATTAAAAATTTCACTTTCCAAATTCTATTAATTTTCATGAAAATACATATTTAATTTCGCAATCAAAATACATCAGGAAAAATTTAAGTAAGACATGCTTTTATTTTAAGAAGCTCTTATGCGTGAAATTTTGTCAACCTCTGTTATACAGAATATCACTTATAGTAATCAATGTTGTAGATTGGGAGTGTTATCACAAGAGGGTCGCTGCAGAAGTTTTGATAAGAACGCAAGTGGGTATGTCCGTTCTGAAGCCATTGTTGTCATCTTCCTCCAAAAGAGCAAGGATGCACGAAGAGTCTACGCCCAAGTCTTGCACGCCAAGACCAACTGTGATGGATACAAGGAACAGGGAATCACTTACCCCGCCGGAAACGTGCAAAAAATGCTGCTGAGAGAGTTCTACGGTGAATGCTCGATTGATCCCAGGAAGTTGGAGTTTGTTGAGGCACATGGAACAGGTGATTATTAAGTTTGTTTCGTTAGTTAGGTATTTAATCGGCATCTGGGTTTGTAGAATGCTTCATTCATCAGCAGATTTTGAGCCTTACACGTAGTTCACTTTTAAGGTGTTAACTGTCAATTCTTGGTGGAAAGGCATTCTATTTTAAAAATCAAACTCAATTTATTTTGTACTAACACCATATTTTTATAATGACCGGTTTCACTCATTTCGAGCATTATCAACTGAGTTGTATTATGTTAATTACCATAGTCAAGTGGTAACATTTCCGTAACAATATAATTTTGCAATCACAGATGTGAATGCCTAAACGATATATAACCTGACCTGTAGACGGTTTCAAGAAGCTTTAAATTATATTTCAGGAACAAGAGTTGGTGATCCCGAAGAGTTGACCGCTTTAGATGAAATCTTCTGCACAGGACGCTCGGGGCCCCTACTCATCGGTACAGTCAAGTCTAATTTGGGGCACAGTGAGCCTGCCTCCGGTCTTTGCTCTGTAGCAAAGGTAAGAATATTAAGCCCAATGGTTAAATAATATTTGTAATAATTAATTAAGACTGAATAAATAAATTGTAAGGTTAGGATATGCATATAATCTAATATATGATAATCAATGTGGGTTTGTTCGTATCTTATGCACTGCCATACCGTTCATCCAATTCCGATAAAACTTTGTCAAGTTATTGCTTGCACTTCCGCGAAGGGTGTAGGCATAGTACAATCAGGCCCAGCCCGGTCCGAGCCCAACTCTCAACATTTTAATTTTTAACTTACAGTAGGTCTTATAATATATATGAATCAATATCACAATCCAGATCTGAAATCTGAAATCTAAAAAAAATCTAAAATAAAAAATCAAATTCGAACAAATAGCGACATCTCGACAGAAAACAAAAAATATTGTGTGTCCAAAAGCACTTCAATAAACAGAATTAAAACACGAACAATTTCTTTCTTTGAGTGGCATTGCAACGCATACCGAGTACTCACTAGTTCCAAATAAAATGTATACTGCTAATGACATCTATGAAGATAATGTATACTATATTTTGTTTATTTTTGAAAAATAATTCATAGTAAAACTTTTATACTCAACAACAGAAACTGGAATCACTTAGTTATTAAACGGGTACAATATCATAATGTTGTTGGATGAGAGAGTTAGGGGCATAATGTACAATAAAAACACACTTATTTGAAGTGGGAGTTTACCTATACACTGACATGAGTCACGGGTAACCTAAGCACTCATCGGTTGCTATAGTTTAGAGAGATCGGTATGCAGATTGACTTGCGAGAAATAGATAACAAGATCACTGTTTCCCTCGATCTTTAAAAATGTGCCTGTTAACCCTGGGTTGCCGATAACTAATCGGGACGAATAAATTTGTTTTCTTGGGAAATAAATGTGAATCTACTATCGGTATTGATACGTATATCGATTTGTATTATTTTCTAGATGTGCATCGCCTATGATACTGGATACCTGCCACCCAACTTGAATTATCAGTCTCCTCGGGAAGGTGTCGAAGCTCTGTCGGCAGGACGGATGGTCGTCGTTGATGAGAAGAGAGCGTGGAACCGAGGATTGGCCGGAGTTAACAGTTTCGGATTCGGCGGTGCCAATGCACATTTGCTGCTCAAGAACTTTGCCAAGGCTAAGGTGTGTTTAAAATCCGAAGTCTTTTGCCCATATTGTCCCGTTTCACACTTTAGCCCTAGAGCACCGATCCATTGGTGCACTGAGACTGAGGCACTGGGCTAAAAAGACTCACAGTTTCAATTTATTATCTGAAAAACAATATAGAAAATTTTCGATGTTTACTGACTTGTATAAATATGATATATAAAAAAATAAAACCAAATACCATTTATTCAACAAATGCATTCTTCCAGTACTGCTTTACAGTAGTGAATCAGGGCAACTGACAAAGAATAACCGTGCTTCGAGAATAGATGCTTACATCCGTTATTGGGGGCGAAGCGCTTTTTTTAATCCGCTTCACCCCCAACATCCGACTTAACTCATCTGTACATATTTTTTTAAGCCATGTCCACTCCCAATGTGGAGCATATGGCCTCTAATGGAGTTTATCTCAACATAAGTACTACATAAGAAATTTGTAAATCGATTGAGAAATCAATGAATGAAATTGCCTGTTCTGGAATACGAGCCCATGAGCATCACAACCAAAGCAAACGGTATTGACCACTAGACCACAAACCTGGGATATATGTTACTTTGTATAGTAATAGTTTACTGTTAGCTTTCTACTGGCTTATAAGGTTAGCATGGCTACAAAATCTTTGCTGCATCATTAATTTTCTCCCTGATCAATGTCTGTATCAACTGTTTAATTCAACAATACCCATATTGAAACTGATCTTTCTGTAAAGGTTGACGGAGGGCTGCCCCGTGATAATCTACCTCGCCTGGTGTGCGTGTCCGGCCGTTCCGAACCGGCTGTCAACCGAGTCCTCGATGATGTTGAATCTCGACCGGTGGATGCGGAACACATCAGGCTTCTTCACGCTATCCACGATTTTGATATTGCGGGACATGTGTTCCGTGGATTTACACTTCTCCGTAAGTATCTATGTCTGTAATCAAATATCAATAATCTGTAGCCATATAATATTGACAGTAAAAGTCTATTTGATTCTCTTCCTGGAATGAATGTCAAAAGTACCAAATGCCCACAAATGATCTCAATCGGAATCTAGTAATAATTTAAGACATCGACTGAGGGTGCTTGATGGAATTTCAATTTCCAATTTGAATTGTTGAGATTTTGTACATTTCCATGAATTCTGTCAATAACAACCCGGGTTTCGTCTTTAGGCAACTTCAGGCATTCGAGCACACACATAGACTCGAATTGACAGACAGTTTACTGTCTGTCAATTTCACACTTACCGATTTCACACTTATAATAGCATTGTGGGTTTGAAAATGCAACTCAAAGAAATATATACAATCATTCCAAATTTAGTGAGTTCTGTTGTGTGACTATGAGATGAAATTATTAATTTGGGAATTTCAATATTTTTCGATTGTTAATTTATATTTTTTACGAAATCATCCACGTAGAGGATGAAGCAACAGGGAGTTTGGAAGATTTAGTTGTTCGTTCAGAATTGGTAAGGAATTTACTGAGCTCTATTGATTTCCAAAATTTTTGATAAAGTAATTTATGATCCCCCATATTTTGATGCAACAATTTAACCCCAGCATCCGCATTGAACGTATGGTTCTCCAATAACAAGGAATCTAGTAAATAAAAGCTTTTAAAAATGTCTTACTAAATAGTAATGAAAATTAATAAGCCACTCAATTAAGGTTTCTTTCCTAGGTATGTATATTAAAGTTCCAACAATTTACACACTACTTGACATAATAAGTATTATTCTTCTCAGTTTGAAAGTAACAGAAAAGAATGTTTTGTTATAATTATTTTGTGTAGAAGAAGCGGTAAACATATTTAGTATATTTAATAAATATAATTTCATTTGAAATAGCGCTCTACTCAAAAGGTAAAAGGTGAGATGGTTGAAAAACATTGGGTTTAGTGCCAAGATAGCATTAAGATAAATATTTTCACACTAAAATGGTAAATACTATTTCAAAAATATACATAAATGATGGAATTTCAATATTAAATTTATTAAATCAACACGTTTCTTGAGATTTAGATAAATACTGTTCGAGTCCATTCGTGTGCTCGAATGCCTGAAGATGCCGAAAGGCGAAACCCGGGTCGTTAGTGACAAAATACATGGAAGTGTACAAAATCTCAATAATCCAAATTTAATACATAAACAAGATTGTCACAACCTCAGAATTTAAGTCACTTTACCAAACTAACCACGGTCAGTGTAGTTTTCTAACGAATGTTACATTTCAAACTAATGTTCCACACATAATGTCACATTAAATTGTCTGCATGTGTACCATATATGCAAACGAATTTGTGATAGCTCTGTTTGCATTTACAAGCGTCAAGTTGCAACACTTATCAAGATTGCAGATTACATCGATAATTTAGATATTTTATTTGAGGAAAAAAGACCACTACTTGTCAATAGATGGCACTATACAATTTTACACTATAAAGATCAAAATAAATACTTGGTGGCTTGTTATGACGATGATAAGAGCTTGTGAGTTAACTCGTCGATGGCCTGATGCTACATACAGGCTTTGGCGAGTTAACTCGCTCATGGCGCTGTAGATGGTAAGAAGAGTGCATGAGAATATACATGCAGCTTTAGCTGCTCTGGTGATATTGAGTATGCGTTTCAAGCGCTTTTAGCCTCTAGTAATCCAAATTAGTTAAAACTATCCTTTTTACTATGAATTTGACGTATTTTTCTGTATTATTTTAATCTTATTATTGATATTACTTTAGGTCCCCGCAATGACGTCATGAGGGTATCTAGAGAAGTACAATACTTCCCTGGTGTCAAAAGGCCTGTCTGGTTTGTCTTCAGCGGAATGGGATCTCAGTGGGTTGGTATGGGAACCCACCTGATGCGCATTCCCATCTTTGCTGCAGCTATTGAAAGGTTAATATAATTCAAATCTTTTTGTTTTTGTCATGAAATTAATACAACTCTACCATTTTGCAACTGGAGTCCATTTTTTAAAACCAGGCTGTGAAGATTTATGCAAGAATTTTGTTGACTATCATCCAAATAAATCGTCTAGTTATTTTTTCACATCTAAAGCAATGTTTATGAATTACTTTTCATCAAATCATTTGCAATTCCTTGATCAAAACCATATCTTACAAGTATAACATAGCATTTTCATCTAGAGTAATATAAATATAAGTAACTTTAATCTTTAAATTAACGAAAAACACATTGTGGCAAAACACAGCCAGAAAGTTATATATTTTAGTCTAACTGATAGTTCACTCTAGTGATTTATGATTCTTACCCGTTATTTCTTGCTTACAATTTACATTTTGGTTTAAAGGTGTCATCAAGCATTGAAACCAAAGGGCGTGGATATCGCCAGCATTATCACAGATCCCAACCCCAAGACCTTCGATAACATCCTGCACTCCTTTGTCGGTATTGCAGCTATTCAGATCGGCTTGTGCGACATTCTTAAGGCCATGGAAATTGAACCAGACTTCATCATTGGTACTATATTATTTTTACTGTTGCAGGTTAAAATTCTTCCCTCAAATCTGCATACACAATGTATTCAATTGTCTGTACAATCAGAAATGCTTGAAAATATTTTCTATTTAATATAGGTCACAGTGTAGGGGAATTGGGCTGTGCCTACGCTGATGGTTGCTTCACCGCAGAGCAGATGATCTTGGCTGCCTATTCCAGAGGTCTTGCCAGTATCGAGACTCCATTCATCAAGGGATCCATGGCAGCTGTTGGCATGGGATATCAGCAGGTAATTTATACACTTTTTACAAGCCAAATGTTGAACTGGCTTGTTATTTATTTTCTTCTTCTTGCTGGCTTTCTTCCTGCAAGGTTGTGGCTGGACTAAATACACAACCTTCAATGTCTTCCTCCAGCAGAGTCACGAATTTAACAGTGCTGTCACTTGTTGTTTTGTGGATTACGAGAAAACATTTGACAGTTCAGATCAACCTCCATTATGGGGAAAATATTAGATGCATATCGGATCCCATCAAAGATTGTGGTCATTATCAAATCCCTGCATGAGAATAGTGCAAGCTGTGCTAGAACCAGTGACGCAAAGACCTAATGGTTTGGGGTCACAACCGGAGTGAGATAGCGTTGCGTTTTTGCTCTGCTCCTGTTTATTATTTATTTTATGAAAATTGAAAATCAATCTCTTACTTATTCCTAAATTACATAAATATTTAACTAATCTTCTGTGTAGAATATGTTATGATGACTATTCTACATTTATTTTGATTTGATTTGGTCATTTGAAATGTTTGGGAAGGAAAATTTAATGGGAAGCAGATTTAACAGCCACCCTCCCTGCTTACAATGTTATTTACTAATTCTATTAAGTCAGTTAATTAATTTTTGATAGAATTTTTCTACATTATTAATTTTATTAAATTCGTGATTAATTTCTTAAAGACGGTTTGTAAATTTTCAGGAATTATAACTTTTAAAACATCTTATATACATATTTTTTTACTCTAATATTAGTATCCAAATGTCTGCTTGACAATTATCACAAGAGATTGTATAAATACCACTTATACAACAGCTATACAATGATTTTACTTCAAAATAAATATGACTCTGTTCTAAAAACCACTACATCTTCAATAAATAAATATTTTCATTTCAGGTAAAAGACTTGTGCCCACCCGAAATCGAAGTCGCCTGTCACAATGGTCCAGACTCCAGCACAATTTCCGGACCTGCTGACGCCATGAAACAATTCGTCGCCAAGCTGACGGCCAGTGGAACCTTTGCCAAAGAAGTACCATGTTCCAATATTGCTTACCATTCCAAATACATTGCAGAAGCTGGTGAGTGGCTTAAGGTTATTCATTGTAAAAGTAAATTACATTATAACATAGTGGATAATATTTTTATTCTTGTTTCTTCTCTAGGTCCTACGCTATTGAAATACCTCCGAGCTGTCATTCCTGAACCTCGTCCACGTAGCAAACGTTGGGTGTCATCGTCAGTACCTCAGCATTTGTGGAATGAGAAAAATGCGCAGTTGTCTTCTGCCGAATATCATACCAACAATTTACTGGTTAGTTTACATAACTGATGAAATCTCTCCATGTAATGTTTTTGTATTTGTGTTATAATGTTTATGTTCAATTATTATGCTATAATTCAATGTCATCGGGCATTTCATGTCTTCATTTCCATGGTGGAGTCTGACCCTAAACATTCTACATACAAACTAACGTGAGAAGAGAAGCGAGGTGCAGGTGTGGCTGCATCAAAAGACAAATAGGAACTGATAAAAACGTTTATTCTAGTGGCAGGACATTCATGTTATACAGGTTGAAATATGGGAAATAGCTTCAGACGCTGAAGCTTCATAATCTGTCTGTACCTGAAGATGTAAATGTAGATCTGTAGATCATCACACACTCTATTTTTTTTTTTGTGAGAAAGCAAAAATGGTAGCAGCGTGATCTGAGTCAGACTGCTGCCATTGTCAATGTGATCAATGACTGTATAATACAAATTAATGTCAAGATGAAAATGAAATTCTGAGTTTACCCACTGACTAATAATGATAGGCTTTCGATGTATATTTTGGTCCGAACAAAACGAGGTCGTGTCAATCAATATGTTTTGCAATATTGATTGATTGTGTCTTCACGGATTGTATTTGATTACAAAGCATAGAGTTCTTATTGAATATAAAAAGGATAAAACTTTTAAACTTATTATATTATTCTTTCAATCTGTTGTTTTATCGAATGACTATTTTTCTTGCAGAGCCCAGTGCTCTTTGAAGAAACCTCCAGGCTGATCCCAGGAAATGCTATCACTATAGAAATCGCTCCACATGGTCTTCTTCAAGCTATCCTACGAAGATCCCTCAAGAAGGACTGCACCAACATTCCTCTTACAAAACGTGATCATCCCGACAATGTAGAATTTATGCTCACTGCCATTGGAAAGTAAGTCAACATTTCAACATCAAGGTTTTACCTTTTGGAACCTTTAGGCATGAATTAAAACTGACGTCAGTTCAGAATTCATCCGCCATCATCAATTTAATAATCAAGGAAAGGAAACTTGGCTTAGAAAAAATAGCCAGGAAGGGGTAATCCATAAATGACATCAAAAAATTTCGGATATCTTTTGATCTTCATTCTCTCCCCCAATTGACATATTTTGTCATAAAATCTTTAATTCCCAAGTCTAAATTACGTAACATATTTGAACACTTCCTAAAAAAGTTTCTAATGATCAGTTCTTAATATTGTCGATGAATTTCATTGTTAGAAATCATCAGTTTATAAAATATTTGAGTAGTTTCTTAGACTCACCCTCCCCCATCTTTAGGATATGAGATCATATATATATATCATATATATATATATATATATATATATATGGTCCTTAAGAATAATAAATGACTGTGTTCTATAATATATCTGTACAGTAAGGGGCGACAAAAACAAATAGCTGTGCAATGTGCAGAAGATTTTATGAGTTAAGATCTACTTGTTTTTCTTATGACGTCTCAATGTAATTACAATTGACTTTTTTAGGCTTTACGAAGTGGGATTGAGTCCTCAGTTGGCCAATATCTACCCTAAGGTCGAGTTCCCTGTTTCAAGTGGAACACCGATGTTATCCAACTTGGTCGAGTGGGAACACAGCGAGGACTGGTAAGTGATTTTAGTGCCCGGATTTATAAATGAAAATATTGCAAAGGCGTTCTGTTTTGTAATTGTTTTGACATCTTTTTTATTTTTGACATAGGTATGTAACATCGTATCGCGCTCAAGAGAAGATGAAATCTGGAGAAAGAACTGTCAGAATGACCATTGCTGATGAAGACATGGAGTACATGGCAGGACACGTTATTGACGGTACATAATTTTGAATTGTTACGTGAATATTATTTTCTTGATTCAATTGGCAGTTTCTTGGTACAAATGTATTATAAAAGGTAGCATAAGACAAGAGGTGACTTACAAGTGTGGTTACATCAAAAGACAAATAGATAGTTGTTAGTAAAAATGTTTACAAGAAAGCTATATACAGTTTACAAATGAAATGATAGTAAAGGAAAGAACTGCGAGTTTGCCAACAAGACAAAGATGAAACTGCAATACTGAGTTACGTGATGCTAATATTTTGTACTATTAGCCATCAAATGACTGATGCCAAGAAATTTTTGGCGTATATTTTTGTCTGGATATGATGAGGTCATGTCGAAGGGCTAAACTAGCAATGTATTTAGGTCTAGAAGAATTTTATTATGTAATATTTTTGATAGCTCTTTTGGCATCTCATCATCTTCAAGCCCATAATCAAAAGAATTTTTGTTTACTTACATATACTAAGTTAGAAAAAATATTATCTGTCTCCTACTTTTAACTCAAGAGTTTGATATTTAGTATATGTTTTCTGAGAACAAGTTGAACTTGAGTTGTCATATTACATTTAATTTTAACTAAACACTGTAATGTATTTCTATAAATTGTTTTCAGGGCGCAATTTGTTCCCTGCCACCGGATATCTGGTGCTGGTTTGGGAAACTTTGGGAATGATGATGGGAGAACTTTACACGGAGGTATCAGTTGTCTTCGAGAATGTCCGTTTCCAAAGGGCTACGAACATTCCAAAGGAAGGGAATCTCGAATTTATCATCATGGTGCAGAAAGGAAGTGGCAACTTTGAGGTTAGGAAATTTTCTCTTGTTCAGTTTTTTTCATTGGTAAAAATAGATGACTAAACGTCGCCATTATCAAAGAAGTTGTTGAAGTCTCTAGACTTTATGCTTCTACATTGTCAAACATCAATTCTGGATACTAATGCATCAAATCATCCACGCCATCATCAGTCCACAAAAGCTTCCTATGTCTTACTGCTCTCGATCCTTCCTATCTTTATTAATTTCCGTGCAATACAATCGTATATATTTATGAAAACCATTGTTGCTCTATCAAGATTTGGGTCATGATACTTTCTTTTCCATAAAAGGTTGTGATCAGTCTAGAGTTCATTAATATGCAATGCTTCACAGATTTTTCTCTC
This sequence comes from Himalopsyche phryganea, assembly GCA_022494535.1. Taxonomy (NCBI): domain Eukaryota; kingdom Metazoa; phylum Arthropoda; class Insecta; order Trichoptera; family Rhyacophilidae; genus Himalopsyche; species Himalopsyche phryganea. Next base: position 4,169,485 of record JAGVSL010000039.1, read on the forward strand.
CAAAAGAATTTCTAAAAAGAAAACTTAAATTATCTTCTTCGCAATTGAATAATACACCTATAGGGATACATGACGCCACAGATTTGCGAAATGTGAAATCTGAGAAAATGTTTCGTCTTCGGTCAGCGAATAAATTATAATTTTGTGTAAGGAAAAAGTTTCCATAAAATGATACTTTTATCAAGTCATCAATTCACACAAAAGTAGTTGCAAAATGAGATATTACTGAATGCAAAGATAAGTAAATGCTTGATTGTAAAAGGAGACTGTCTGCAAGCGTGAGAGTCATAAAATGCAATGCTTAGAAAACGCAATACAACGAGAGAAGAATACAGAAAAGGGATCATCAGTTAACGTTTTGCTCCATGGGTACAATTTTAAATATGAACCCTTCAATAGATTCATTTTAAAATAGATTTATGCTCTAAGGTATGGATGTCTGTAGTCCAAAAATCCTCTCACCCATCCAATCCTATAAACGGGGCATAGTGAGACTGATAAGTTAGCTAAATTCTTGTTACATCTTAGCCCCATCCTTCTGTTATTTCTCTCTCTGAAAGATGAGGGTTTGTACAACTAAATAACAAGCAGTCCTCCCAGAGCTACTTCTCCATTGGGTGTGGACATTGATAAGTGGACAATCCTAACAGTCGTAATATGAAATTCATTTGGTTTACACATTTTTAGGTTCTCCACAATATTTTTAATGATAAATTCTTTCAATTATTGCAATTGTTTTGATATTTATGTTTATATAGATTGTTGAAGGAAATGCTCCGATTGTGACTGGTCGAATCTACGCGAAAAAGGACGTCTCCCAAGACTATAGGCCCTTCCCCGACCCACCAGAAGAAACAGGACCAGATGTAAGGTACCTCAACGGAAAGGATATTTACAAAGAACTTCGTCTTAGAGGTTATGGCTACTCGTAAGTAATGTCCATACTATTATAATACTGAGTTATTCCATGCAAAAAATTATTAATATACAAGAATCTCACAGTGCACTTACCTAATTTTTATCAATGTTGCTACTTACCAACTTCTGCCAATACAGTGACAATATATCGACGGTTATTTGGCCAATTTACATCAATTCACATTCAAAAATATACATAAACAAGGTTGTCACAGCCTCAGAATTTAAGTGACTTTACCAAACTAATCACTGTCACTTTTTGCACACTATGGTTGTCTAATAAATGGTGCTACACATAATGCCATATTAAATTATTTATGTATTTTATGTGCAAACGAATTTGTGATAGCCCTGTGGCATTTACAAGCGTCAAGCTGCAACACTTATGTAGATAATATCGATATTTGTCTTGATGAAAAAAATTCACTACTTGTTGACAGATGGCACTATATAATTTTACTCTACTAAAGTCAAAATAAATATTTGATGGCTTGCTATGACGATGATATGAGCTCGCGAGTTAACTCGTCGATGTCTTGACGCTACATACAAGAGTAAACTCGCTCATAGCCCTCTAGAGGTTAAGAAGAGCCCACGATAATACTCATACAGCTGTAGCCGTTCTGATGATATCGACTGTGTTTTGGCGAAAAGATGTAACCCTCAAAAAATACGAAAATGAGTTAATGATTGGATGTCATTTTAAAGACGACAGAGCAGGTCTCCGCCACATGATGTTAATTAGAAAAAAAAATGATCAATTTGGTTTTAGGATCAAAAGCTCTGACCCGGCCACTTGATGTAAGCCACTATTATATAGACACTAGCTTCGTATAATTTCGTATCTGCAAACATGAGAATTTTCAGGAGTGCACTTCAAAGATTCATAACGCAACTCACCATATAATGTTTTCAATACAAACAGTTTTTACTCTCGCCTGAACAATTTCAATTTTGAGGTCTACATCAATTAGGCCAAAACAACGTCGATATTGGTCTTAAGCAAACCTTACACGATCAACCGGATCGACAATCTTGTTTAAGAATGACATTCAGATTGATGATGAAATTAATTCATGTAAGTTTTGAATGTAACCGACGAATCTTTTTTATTTCAGTTGTGGCATTGATTACATCTAATTTAAATGACATTCATCATGCTCTTCAACACTCTGATATCAGTTGTGATTTGTAGTCTTTGTATGATCTTTTATTTTCCAGTGGTCTTTTCCGTGGAATCCAATCGAGCAACATGGAAGGAACCCGCGGCACACTCGGTTGGGTTAACAACTGGGTCACTTTTATGGATACCATCCTCCAAATGAAAATCTTGACTATCGATACTCGTGGTCTGTACGTACCGACAAGAATTGAGAAGCTCTCAATTGACTCCACGAAACACTACGCTATTCTGTCGGCCATTGCTGACGATGAGACAAAGAGCCTTCCGATCACATGCTACAATGATGTGGATGTCATCAGGTATAATAAATACCTCCTTCTTTTGTATATTGAACTAATAGTCAATGCTCCACTACGAATTTATCCGATCTTTTGTTTTTTTATCCTTTTTGTAAAAAAAGTTGAGACATTAAATAAGAAAACGTGATCATGAAGCTATTTATTTTCTTCGAATATTGATATAGTTTTACAAATAGAACAAGATGTTTTTGTTGACTTATTAATTGATGGCATATGGACTCCTAATGTAGGTAACAGAAGTTTTTCTACAACAACTCCTTGTTACTTAGTTGCTCAACCTCTCTTTTTCGAAGAGAGTAGAGATAGAAGGATTGGGCTGCGAAAAAACTAGTGCTTGGGTAGTAGCATTCGCTGCGCCCCAGACATCACAAAACTCCATGCCTACGAACAGAAATCCATAAATCGATTGAAAGTAAATTTATAAAACTGTCCGTACCAGGATTTGATCCCGAGACATCCGTAACTTCAGTCAATGACATTGATTAATGCACCACGGACACAATATCATGCTCCACTGACACCCTATACGCCCTGTTATAATTAGAGATTGTTTTTCCATGTCTGCTCCCAACGTGGAGTATATGGCCTCTTAATGGAGGTATATCAACGGAATTTTTCTATGAAAACCGTCTGTTACTCAGTTGCTCAACCTCTCTTTATTGAAGAGAGTAGGGCTAGAGGCTAGCTAATCGCTCTCACTACAGCCCGTGAGCATTGTATGGGTGGGTGAGGAACAACGCAAACACTCAGACTACGAACAGAGAAATCGATTGAAATATCAATCTATGAAAACTGCCCGCACCTGGAATTGAACCCGAGGCATCCGTAGTCGTAGCCCACGATGCTGCCAACATAGAAACAAAGAAATAGTTGTATAAGTAATACTAGAAGCAATCATTTTAGTTGAAAATATTCTAGTGAATTAGATTTTAATAGTGATACTCACAATCTTGTACCTAATTCCAGAAATTAATTATTCTCTTTAACAGATGCCACTGTCATGAATGGAAGAGAAATAATGATTTCATTTCATTAGTCAAATAAAGACAAAACAACGAAATGTATTGTAACTCTATTACAGTCAATTTTTTAAATTTATGATGTTGTTGGAATCTTCTAAAGGTGGAGTGCTGAGTTTATGAATTTTTTATTAAAATTTTGAAACTTTCAGGTGTGGTGGAGTGGAAGTCCGAGGACTTAATGCGACCCCAATCACAAGAAGGAATCCGCTCGGAGTACCTGTCCTGGAGAAGTACGACTTTGTGCCAAGCTTCCCCAAGATAGAAATGATGGTAAAAATATAACGGTTTACATATTTTAACTAAATGGATGAATATTATAGTTATATTTGTGTGACTTTGAAACCGATTTCTAAGTGCCCAAATTCTGACATTTCATGAGTCTAGTTTGGGACATTTAACTTCTTGCTTTGAATTCATAAAAGTAGATATTAGAGGCTAACATGATAATTAATTTAAATAATTAATTCCTTACAGGTTGATGACATTATCAGAGTGGACATACAGTTAGCTCTTGAAAACGTAATGGGAATCAAAGTAAAGGTGATCGAGCTGATCGATTCCGCTACTGAAGCAAATGTTGAGCCTCTCGCTCCGCTAGTGCAGACGGTGCTAGGAGATATGCCTCTCATTCAAGCCGAGATGCTCGTCATCAGCGAGAAGAAGTTGGAACTGGGTTCTGGCATAACCGTAGAGAATAAGAAATTAACTGGAGAGACCAACACTCTCATCTTTGTTGGCTCTAAATTACTCCAAAGGGGCGAGGTGAGTTGTATTGTAATGCTGCTTATTTCAATTAAGTATAAGCATTTTTTTTTAATTCAAAACTTACTCCATCTTACAATGGTATACCGCAGTGATGTATCCGCAGAATGTAGAAAAGTATTTTCTTTATTGAAAGTAATCAAGCTCAAGATGAAAAACGCCTGAACAATGGTGACCTCGGCAGTGGCGAATTAAGCACTTGTGAGGCCGCAGGCGCAATATACTCTGGAGGCCTTGTTTTTCATAAAACAAAAGAACGATGAAGAAATGTATTAGAGATTTTCGTATTACAAAATAATCTATAAAGATATATGGATCAATTTGTAATGAAAAAATAGAATTTTCTTGCACAGTAATGTTGATGATTACCAAATTGTATTGATAGCATAAACACAATGTATGAAAAAAACGCACAAAAACTAACCTAGATTTTGGGGAAGTGCAGCAAATACAAATGAACTTTGTCAGGCCAAGACAATTGTTTGTTACGTTACGAATTAATGAAACGCATGGATAATATGAATCAGCGTAAATTGTTTTAGGCTTTGAGCGGACTGCACTGTATCAAATCGAGGAAGTGTTGAAAAAGGTCTTTCTGTATGTTTAAAATAGTGAGGGAATTAATCAGTATTCGTGATCTGTGTTGCAATACCATATTATTGTTCTTTCAAGGGATATAGCTGGTAACCATAAAGGTACCACTGCTCTTACCAGACCAGTTTCATGTCTTGTTTGATAATATATTTTAAATGTTTTTTTTATTAATAGGTGCTACAACAAGCCTTAGCATGTTTGAAGGAAAAGGCTTTCATAATATCTCGAGAAAGCATCAACGTCAAACTGGACAAAGTCAACGAACAGTTTGATATTATATCTGCAGCTGTTACACAAAACGAACGGCTGGTGTTACTCCGCAAACGTGTAGCATCCAAACCTGCCAAGTTCATTCACATCAGCGCAGCAGATGACAGATTCATGTGGGTTGAAAAGCTGAAAGAAGAACTGAAAGAGTGCGACAAGATGGTGCTTGTTGCTCAGAAAGAGCCGCTGAACGGTATCATTGGTTTGGTAAATTGCTTGAGGCGTGAACCTGGCGGGGAAATCGTCGGGTGCATCGCAATAATGGACGAAGACGCGCCAGCTTTCGATCCCGATTCACCACTGTTTGAAGAACAGCTAGATAAGGACTTGGCTATCAATGTTTACAAAAATGTTAGTATAATATTTTAATATAAATAGTTTACTACTGTAATTAATCATTCCCTTACAGTATTTGAGTCAAAGTCTTCCAAAGTGCTGTGTTATTCAGAAAACATTGTACATATAATCACGTAACAGCCAAATATGTGACTATAAGTCTTTTGGATTTTCGTTGTCTACGCAGGGATAACTAGATTACAAATAGTAGCAATGTCCCAATTTTGAAGAAGATGCATGGAGCGGTTACTTTGCAATTGCGTTACGATCTCCTGTAAACTGTCATGTTTATATGTAAGGACTGTCGATATGATCTTACAATTTAAAAGGAAAGGTAGAGGTCTAATATCGAATGTGTTTTTGCCAATTGATGTAAATCCCTCAAAAAATAAGAAAATGGGTTAATGTTTGGATCTCATTTTAAAGACGGCAGAGCAGGTCTCGGCCAAATGATGTAGATTAGAAAAATAAATCTACCACTTTTTGGAAGGTAAACATCATTTTACATTGGTTTTAGGTTTAAAAATTCTGATTCGGCTACTTGATGTAAGCCACTATTATATCGACACCCGTAATAATCCCGTATCTGCAAAAATGAGAATTTACCTGGGTGCATTTCAAAGATTCATGACGCAACTCACCATATAATGTTTTCGATTAAAACAGTTTTTACTCTCTCCTGAACAATTTAAATTTTGAGGAATACATCAATTGGCCAAAACATCGTCGGAATATTATAATATGATAATTTGTGAATACAGTCATAAAGAATTGCCATGACAAATGACGTTACAAATGCTGAAATTGAATTTGACAATTTTTTTGTTTGTAAAATAAAGTATTCAACTTATGACTGCTACTTTCATCATTGGAAATGTAATGTCATTTAGCAATTGTTTCGGCAATTTAAGAATTAAGTACAAAATAAAACCGGACGTAATTTAAGCATGGGGGAAAAAGTAAAAAAATCAGTTTGAGTATTTGTTAAATTACTTACCATTTCCTAATAATAATTATCAATTTGTTCAGAATACCAATTAATATGCTATAACAATACGTAATTTCTTTAAAATGACAGGGTACATGGGGATCTTATCGGCATCTGCTGCTCCAAGACATCGGAACCATTCCATCCGAGCATGCTTACGTCCACGTAACCACTCGAGGAGATCTCTCCAGTCTCAGGTGGATTGAAGGTCCACTAGAGACAGGCCCCAACAGGAAAATTGTTCATGTAAGTAGACACTTCAGATTATTGGTATAAATGTTAACCTAAGTATTGATATACTTGAAATCAATTGTTTACTCGTTATTAGATTTGTATGCACCATTACATTACACTTGTGAAACCTGACGATGGATTTGACGGTAACTTTGTGGAAATTCAATTTTAATATAAACTAAAATCGATAACTCAGTTATTCCACTTGCTGTGTTACTAAATGTGGCACGTGTTTCGCTTCTTTAACCCGATAAACGTGCGTATTTTCTTTTTTAACCCAATAAGACTAGCAGCCATTTTGCTTCTTCATTTTCTTTGATTTATTTTAGCGAGAATGCGACGAGTTTAGTTAACTTCTTGATGTATTTGGGATAACTAATAATACATATTTCACATAATTCATCATTTTTTACTGTTGAAATTGATCTATTTTTAGCCATAGTGAGCGTTTTAACAGATCAATCGAATGAAAATAAATTCGTGCGAAAACAGCTCGCTCTGTAAGGTTTAAAAAACATCTTTAGACTAACTATATCACAAGGCTACTTATTTATAAGGTAAACAATGATTCTTGAGTTAAGAAGCATAAGGAAATAAAAAAGAAAATAAACCCACCTCACCCGTCATATTCAAGTGTAGAATTAGAATCATTGTTTATTTATTCTTGCGATAATAAATATTCTTGCGATATTAATTTGTCTGAAGATGCTTCTTAAAGTAGCGAAACACGTATTACATTTAGTAACACAGTCAGTAGTTGGAGGGTAGATGGTGCCCTTTCTGGAGAGTTCCACATAATGATGATGATCAAATCAGTACGCGGGGAATTAATATTTTATTTTAATTGTTGTAGGTTTACTTTTCGGCGTTGAACTTCCGTGATGTGATGACTTCCACTGGTCGTATTTCCGTTGAGACGGTAGCCAGGGGTCGTATCGCTCAGGAGTGTGTGCAGGGGCTCGAGTTTTCTGGAAGAACTGAAAGGTAACATACCTACAATCGATATATTCTATCATCAACAAATTCTGTAATATTCTATTGTTTTACTGTCAAATGCATGGAGCATTGGCGTCAGCTGTAATGTTTTTTTTATTTACTCGATGGAGTATTTCTACATGATAATTTTTATTAAAATTATGATCATTTTCAATTAAATGATTCGCAAACTCTGAAAAATTGTAATAACTGTGTTTTTACTCAGCAGGGCAGTATATGTATAAGTCTTCTACATTTTTTTTTGCATTCTTTACTTCTAGCGGTGCCCGCGTAATGGGTATGGTAGCGTACGGTGCTCAGTCCAACATGGTGTGTTGCGATAACTTCCTGATGTGGCCGTTACCCGAAGAATGGTCTCTTGAAGAAGGATGCACCATCCCAATTACCTATGGAACAGTATTTTATGCTATGGTAAGGAATTTTAATATTTGCATTGACTGGATGTGTGTAAGGTTTGTTGTTGTGTAGGTAATGAAGTTTCCTCTGAAGTCTCTCATATCTGTTTCCAAATAACATTTATAGGAACTAATCAATATGGACGATGCAAATTCTGCATACTAAGTAATTATAAAGCTTAACGCCTTACAAAGCAGTCAGCAATTCATGTGATAACTAATGCAGAAAAAAATACAACCCAAAGACTGATATACAGTATAATAGGACAACGATAGAAAAATACCTACATTCTGTCGTCGCGCCCCAAATTACAAACACCTCCCCGGAACCATATAAACGTCACTTTAACTACCACCCTATTCCTTTAGTAAATCTCTTTGATCATACAAAATTCGATTCCTAAAGACATTGTAGATTCATTTTTAAGTTTCTCGAATGCAGCCTTATTAGATTATACAAAAATGAATGCAGTATTTTGACATAAAAAGGTTTCCTACCGCTTCCGTTGTGTCTTACAATTTTGTTGAAGTAAAAGAAAAATTAATATTTTCTTTGGTGTTCAAAAATAAATATCCATCGGACATACAGCTGTCCACAGTTTAAACCAAATTACATTTGTTCAATGCTTGTATTCTACCGGTTCTGCTTTACAAAAGCAAATCATGACATCTGATGAAGACTCATATGTACCACATACAGACTGTATACTGAGCTTTAAAAATAGATGCATGCATCGGATATTGGGTGATGAGGTGGTTTGATTTGGTTTGCTGGTGAGTAACTCGGAGATTAAGAAACACGCCAGGCAGCGCCCTGTTATTTCAGTGATTCATGGAGAGATGCTGGAACTGATGCCTCTGGACCCATACTAAAACCTCCTGACATATAAAGTGTCTACAACTGTCCTTGCTTTTATCTTATCTGTATTTTTTTGTTTTAAATTTGAACTGTGACTCTTCCAGATAATGACTGGTGGTCTGAAACGTGGAGAGTCTGTTCTCATTCATGCTGGTTCAGGTGGTGTCGGCCAAGCCGCTATTCACATCTGCCTCTACTACGGATGCACCATATTCACAACTGTCGGTACTCCTGAGAAGAGGGCGTTTATAAAGAATCTCTTCCCGCAAATTGATGGTAATATTTGCTTCCCATTTTTTGGCGAAGATTGTCTCAACTTATTTTTTAGGTTAACACTTTGCTGGATACTATATCATTCATTCTAGGTGGTAATCTGATACAATATGTAACATATCGCCGGTGTGTTGGCCGATTGATGTAACCCTCAAAATTGAAATCATTCATAGTCCAATCGATAGTCGATATAATAGTGGCTTCCATCAAGTGGCCGGGTCAGAATTTTTAAACCTAAAATCAATGTAAAATGATGTTTCCCTTTCCTAAAAGTGGTCGATTTATTTTTCTAATCTACATCATTTGGCTGAGACCTGTTCTGTCATCTTTAAAATGAGATCCAATTATTAACTGATTTTCGTATTTTTTGAGGGATTTACATCAATTGACCAAAACACATACGATATTACAAATAAATTTTGAATTTGAATCGCTGCCCTTAACAAGGTTGAGATGATCATGCACTGTGACACAAGAAAGGGTAAGAAACGAAAGGATATAAGGATGGTGCTGGGAAAGGATTAGTATTTAGCTAATCGCTCTAGTTTTCAAGTTCGTATTTTTTTAAAAACCATATCTGCTCCCTATTTGGAGCATATCGCCATCACGCTGTTCTCCAAGCTTCTCTGTCCCCTCTAGTTTCCTCGCTTCCTCCCAGGTCATCCCAGTGTCCCGTAGCTCCGCCAAATACATCCTACGGATGGTCATCAATGGCTTTCCAGGACGCCTGAATCCGTCTGATTGGTAGAAGAGACAGGCAGGATTCAGGCTCCTCTGGGGCATCTGCAGCACGTGTCCAAACCAGGTCCATCGTCGCTTTTCTTATTTTGGACGTAATAAGAGGCTGGTGCGTCCGCTTTCTTACCTCCGAGTTCCTGACAAAATCAAACCATCGTACCCCTAGTATTCGCCGCAAACATCTGTTTTCAAAGCACAGTATACGGTTATCGTGTGCCTTGGTGAGGTGCCATGACTCGCAACCGTAAAGCAACACCGTCAGTAGGAGAAAATGTTAGCATCACAGAAATCCATGAATTAATACATAAATCGTTTGACAAATCGACATTTTGAAAAAGTTTGTTGGGGAATTCTTTAAAGGACAAACGCCCATGAGTGTTGAGCATTTGTTTACAGGCCTGGCAAGAGTTGTAATGGTGTCATTAATGCCTCAGATTCGTGGGTGGCGCGTGCAATTTTTCTTTTATTCAAACAAATCATTACTGAAGTATAATTTAATTTAGAGGACACTTTATTTACATACTCACTCACTTCTTTAGATCATTTAAACTTTGACCTGTTTGCTGCCCATCTTGTCGAGATCATGAAATAAAGCCCACTCTCTCAATATATCATCTGATAGCCAATAGATGAATATTTTTGAAAAACAGTGTTTTCTCTCTGTGAATTTCTACTTACGATTAAGACCACATGCCATTTTTTCAACGCTTGCATTCTACCCGTGCTGCTTTACGGCAGCGAATCATGGCACCTGACTAAGAAAAACCGTATACTGAGCTTCGAGAATATATACTTGCGTCGGATACTGGGGGTGAAGTGGTTTCGTGAGGAATTCGGAGATTAAGGAACGGACCAGACAACGTCCTGTTACATCGGCGGTTATGGAGAGACGTTGTAACTGGCTGGGTCATGTGCTGCGGAGACACTTAATCCTGCTTGCCTCTTCTTACGACCTGCGGGATTAAGGCGTCCCGGAAGACCATCGGGTACTATCCACAGGGTGACAGAGAATTATGGAGACGCCGCGTGGTAGCCAAATGCTCCACATAGGGAGTGAATATGGAAGAAGAAGAGAATTTCTACTTAAATATTATCACTGCCTAATTAATTCTTAAAATTTTGGGGGTGAAAGGATATCGCATTCGTCGGCTAGGCATGGAATGGGTTAAAAACAAATAAAAGTATTCGTTATGTCAGTTTGAATGTAATCAAATGGAAGACAAACTATTAAAAATACACAAGAAATCTGCTGCGGCTTAAAATACTTAAAATAATTTTAGCATTGTCAATTTTAGTTTTAAATCTCATATGTATTTTATTACGAACTGTTATTAGTTCATGTAACAAGTCGAATAACACCAAGAAAATATTCGAGATTAAGGATAGGTTACTGGTATCATCAGGATTGACAAGAATCATTATTTTACCTCAGGCTATCATCTTTCTCGTAGCAGACAGTTGTGCTTTGACAACTTTAATTTTGTGATACTGAAACATTTTCCATATTATAGATGACCATATTGGTAACTCTCGTGACACATCATTCGAGGAACTCGTTATGCGGCAGACCAAAGGAAAGGGTGTTGACATCGTTCTGAATTCACTGTCGGAGGAAAAACTTATCGTAAGTTAATACTAATACTGTATGATAACAAAACTACTACAGACAAAAGCAATGCTATACGATTTGCTTCTGTACGGTATCATCATATAATTTTAACATATTTGTCGTATGCAATATGAGTGGCAAAGAACTAAATTTTAGTTCTTCCCCATTCCCCACACTAAAGTGAAAAAATACATTCCAAATATCCATTCAAAATGCAATAATATATCTACATTCCCCCCCCCCCCAAACGATAAACATTAAAAAATAAATAACCCAATGTCGAAATTATACAAAAATTCCTCACCCATAATTTTTAAATTACCTACCTACTTGTTGTTGATAAAACTTTAATTTTTCATTTTATTTCAATTGTGCTTCATTATAAATCATAATGTTGCATCTGCCATTTGGTATTCATTTCCATGCCAAAATATTGTAACTCCATGACCAATTTACATATTTTTTATTATTTTACACTTAGCAGGGTGGGAAAAAACTTTTTTCTTATTAAATAATAAAGTTAAATAAATAAACTATAAAATGATACTTAAAACTTATTTATACATCACAAAATCCAATTTTCTAAGGATTGCAAATTTTTAATTTCAGTTTTCTCAATACTATGATTTATTGAGATACAATATTTTAACTCTAAGCCATCCAAATCAGCTTACATAACAAACGACAAATTTTTATGACAAAAATTAAGTCACATGATGTTCCATTATAAGTCACAAGTGCCTATACTCCAAAATTAGGACAGTATTACTGCTGACATCTGTAGTTTTTTTGAAAAAGTAATTTTCGGTGAAACAAAATGGTGCCCAAATATTTGTCTATGATTTTCATCATCTTGACATAATAACATTGAGAAAACCTACAAGTTTTACTACATAAACTCATAAACTTTGAGTTTCAGTTTAATATATCTGTTGCATCCGCTAATTTGGCTCTGTGCCACTCGTTTGATCTTACGTTTTATGTTCAAAATATGTTCACTAAATAGAACCTTATAATTAGATTTTATTTCATGATCAATAATTTATCATAGGCTTCAGTGCGCTGTCTGGGATACAGAGGTAGATTCCTCGAGATTGGAAAATTCGACATTGTCAACAACAGTGCCCTAGGAATGCAGTTCTTCATCCGCGAGGCATCCTTCCACGGTATCATGATGGACTTAATCTTCGATGGTGATTCAGCAGACCGGGAGGTAACGACTTTGTTTAATGATATAAACATTTAAAAAACAATCACCGCTGGGCTTATCCACAAACAAAAGTTTTGTATCTTATAAGATGGCAAAAGTTGGTAAAAAATATTTAGAGAATTTATTTGGATAATGCAGACATCGAGAATATCAAATGTCCAATTTCAAGCGTTGGTTTGATAATATTTAAACAGGTTTAAAAAGGGTTATACATAATTGCACTCTGTGTTGGATAATATTCACGTGGCACACTTGAACTTTTATTTCGATAGTTTGCACTTTGGATTAGACAGTATTAATTTAGTACACTCAAACTTTCATTTTAATAGTTTCCACTTTTTTAGTCACGGATTCTTTTAACAAAGTGAATTATGTTGTAGTAGGTTATGTTAGGGTTGGTCCGGTTTGGTTTCTGTCATTACAGCTTCGTGCAACTATCGAATTGAAAGTCTGAGTATTCATATTGAGTGAAAACTATTTTATTTATGTGAAAATATTTTTTCGTAAATGTAATATATTTCTTCAATGTTAAAATATATTTTATTATGTGGTAGCGCTTCATTTTTAGTGAAAGAATTTGTTTGTTGTGGAATGTATTTGTTATAATTGAAAATTATTTTTATGAAAGTGAATATGATCTAAAGAAAAGTGCATTTAATTGTAAGCCATTTTAATATACTTAATAGATGGCATTGCCATTAGTAGAATGATTAAAAGACAGTTTTTTGTGTCTATCAATCTTTTGATGGCATTTTAAATTAGTAAGTATTCAAGAATTCTGTTGAAAATCTCAGTTGAATTCATGCTTTGTTTTTTGTAGAAACTCCATGCTGTCGTGTACGAAGGAATCAAAAATGGTTCAGTCAAGCCTCTATGCCGAGTCATCTTCAATTACCCCGACGTAGAAAAATCTTACCGTTACTTGGCTTCCGGAAAACACATCGGCAAAGTCTTGCTGAAGATCAGAGACGAGGAGTCAGACAGATTGGCAAAACCGGTGAAGGTTTATATACCAGCAGTGCCGAGGTATTGTGAATTGAACTCTCTGCTCTTGCATTATCGTAGACATTTTGCTCTGTGATTACAAGACTCAATTGTAAAAATAATTAATTAAGCAGACCATATTACCAATCGTGTCAATGTAGATGACAATCTACTAAAACATTGAATGTGTATTTATGTTTTAGGTATGTGTGTCATCCGGAATATTCGTATGTTGTTGCTGGAGGGCTCGGAGGTTTCGGACTAGAGCTGGTGGACTGGTTGATCATCCAAGGTGCCAGAAAGGTGGTGATGAACTCACGCCGTGGAGTTATAAATGGATACCAAGCATCCAGGCTGAGGTACAGTAAATATCCTCCATTAAGCTTGTAAAGTAATACATTTGATCTCTTTCTAATATTTGTATTATTTTGATGATATTCAAATATAATATAACAGAAGTTTTTTAATCACTGGTTAAATAATAATATTCGATTCAAGAATTCCATGACATAAGTTTGGATGGCAATATATATTTTTTTCATCCAACTCCATTTTTGTATAATATGTGGAGTATAATGATTCCTGAAAGAGCATTGCAATAGAAGTTTGTTGTTTTATGGCAACTGATTCAGCAGCTAAGCCTTCTTTTTTTGTATAAGGTAAAGATTGAAGGTTGGGGCTAGGAAAGGACTAGTGTCGTAGTTAGATTGATAATTGCTAACGAATAGAATGAATACATAAGAGCATTGATAACTTTACTACAGAACTGGTGGCCAACAATATAATTATGGTTTAAATTTATTACCATGTGACTTATTTGTCATATGTAATAACAAGAAAGCTTTCAGTAAATGTTTGATGCATATACATTGTTTTCTGAAATTGTCAATGAATCTATTTATTTCAGAGCTTGGCGGTCGTATGGAGTCAAGTACATAATCTCTCGTGACGATATCACAACCCAAGCAGGCTGCGTTGCCTTGCTGAAGGCTGCGAACGTTCTCGGTCCGGTGAGAGCAATCTTCAACTTGGCTGTAGTACTCAAGGATGCACTCTTTGAGAACCAAACCCCGGATACTTTTGCTATCTCCTTTGCTCCGAAAGCCAAGGCTACTAAGTTCCTGGATATTGAATCAAGAAAACTTTGCACCCAACTGACGTGAGTATTCAAGTATTATTTCAGTAATTAATATTACTAACAGTTAATCCTTTACTTCAATCTGTGTCTTTGTCCAGTAATGTAATTTGTTACCATAAAGCAGCACCAGCAGAATGCAAATGTTTAATTAATGACATAAATCTAGGCTTACATTGCTTTGAGTGTGATTTCAATTATGAAACAGTTGGCTTTTGCTGTCACCTCTCGATAATTTGCCTTACGCTGGCCAAGACCTAGTCTCTATTAGGCCTGGGAGAATTAAACTTCAAGTGATTGCTTCCAATCACAACACAATATTGTAGCAAAACATTAGCTCTATCAATATTCACATTAAGAAAACTAATTAATATACGCTTCACATCTGTTTCCAGTGACTTTGTGATATTCTCAAGTGTCTCATGCGGTAGAGGAAACGCTGGCCAGTCAAATTACGGAATGGGCAACTCAGTGATGGAGAGGATCTGTGAAATGAGGAAAAGGGATGGATTCCCGGCACTAGCTGTTCAATGGGGAGCTGTCGGAGAGGTAAATGATGATTGTGAAAATGATAGAAACAACGTTTAATGTATTTTTTATTATGTCGAGTAGGGGTCATTGTTCTAGAATTCTAGATCCTCAGTTAGAAACTAATTTGTCTGTCTACAATTGTTATTGCAACTGAGCATGCAGTGAAAATGTTGACCATTTTATCTAACTGGACTCTGGTCGTTCGATAAATAATAAGATTAACAATAAATAAATGTCAGTTGTTCATTTATGCTTAGGTTTGTAAAAATCTCTGTCATAAAACGGAAGATTTGATATTAAAAAGCTGCTGAATCATTAAATTAAATGATTCATGTTGTATCATTTAATTAAGAATGGTTGAAAATGAAATGAAGAATGCTGTCTTCTTCACTGGTTTTTTGTACCTACCCTTTAGCAACTTAAGAATATTGTCCAGTAAGAAGATTATAAGAACTTGTAGACGAGCTTTGTTACTTCTAACCTTTATGCCCAACAAATAATATGCATAAATCTGCAGAAAATTATACTTTTGAATGACACTGTAGATTCACATCTTTTCTATTTTCAGGTGGGCTTAGTAGCAGATATGCAAGAAGAGCATTGCGAGCTGGAAATCGGAGGTACTCTTCAACAAAGAATCAGCAGCTGTCTCAAAACCCTCGACCATCTCCTGAAAGGAGATGCAACCGTTGTTTCGTCTATGGTCGTCGCCGAGAAGAGAATTGGAGGATCTGGTGATGGTGATATTGTCAGCACTGTTGCAGGAATAATGGGTTAGTCGTCATTTAAGTTCTGTGAAATAATGTAGTATTTATCATTCTCAAAAAGAGTGAGATTAAAGGCTGGATCAGATTGGTCGAGTAAGTTAGTCGAGTGAATAGTTATTTAGTTTCCACTAAATGATTTAGTAACTGAAAAGTGTCCGAATACTGTACATTAGTGAGTGACGTGTCAAGATGTACAGAGCCACAACGTAACAAAGCAAATATAAATAAGTACCTACACGCCATTACTGAATATATTTTTATATCTTCATAAAAATATCATATTTATTAATTTTTAATACATAACTTTCTCTTTCGAAGAAAAGGTGGTACATTTTTGGAAGGAATGTACTTAATAATTTACTTATATTCAAAATTCATACCAAATTCTTGATTAAACATCCGTAAAAACGTCAACCAAATTTAATTTGAGAGTGTAAATTTTTTTTATAAATATTCTACCTACGTAAACATTTTAATGATTTAAAAAGAGATAGGTCGAAATAGACAAAATAATAGTATTATTAGTTTATAAAACTTTATTTTCCAACATTCGCCGAAAAAAACATACATTTCTATATAATTTAAGACATCGACTGAGGGTGCTTGATGGAATTTCAATATTAAATTTGGATTATTGAGATTTTGTACACTTCCATGTATTTTGTCACTAACGACCCGGGTTTCGCCTTTCGGCATCTTCAGGCATTCGAGCACACGAATGGACTCGAACTGTTCGAGTCCATTCGTGTGCTCGAATGCCTGAAGATGCCGAAAGGCGAAACCCGGGTCGTTAGTGACAAAATACATGGAAGTGTACAAAATCTCAATAATCCAAATTTAATACATTTCTATGTCAAACTACTGAACTTTACTAAAGATAACGTGTTCATACTTGTTTCGTGGCTTGTTTAGTATTAAGTGAGAGGTGGTGGGGACCGCTACTCGACCGAAAAATTAGAACAAAATGAATTGAATCGACCAAATGATTTTATTAAATTACTCGACTAAATTTGTCTGCTCACACACGTTTAGTTAGTAATTTACTATCCACTATACTAAATTACTTGACCAATGCGAACCGGCCTTAAGGGATGAAAGAGTTTAGTGGTACCAGCTCTATCCTAGCAATCAGATGGTTCTAGGTTGAATTAGCGGCAAAGTTAATTTTAATTTTAGATTTTTTTCTCCTCGAGTTGATCTCAAGTGACTTGTTCCTAATTGAGTTTTATCTCATGTGTTTAAATAATTTCAAAATACCTAACACGTTGGCCATTATAAGCTGTAATGCTAAATAAATTCTGTAAAATATTAGCAGTTTTTGTGGAGGTTTATCAATTTTGATATTCGCTTTGCAGGTCTGAAGGATTTGAAGACAGTATCTCAGCAGGTGACTCTGGCAGAACTCGGAATGGACTCTATGATGGCTGTAGAGATCAAACAGAGCTTAGAAAGAGAGTTCGAAATCTTCCTTACCGCTCAAGACATCAGAACACTCACATTCTCTCGGTAAAGATTACTAAACTAGTATTATTATACAAAAGGTAGCAGTGCCATCTGTCAACATATTCACACTCACACTATCTCTCACTCTGTGCATCACACACTGTGCCCTGGTGCAGTGTTGTACTGTGCGACAGACAGATAAATCAAGACAGACATTGTAATACCTAATATTCAATGTCATAATCGGGAGACATAGCTAATTTTCGGGAAGTGCACAGTCAGAGAGTAATGTTGACATATTGGTCTCATGATATTTAATTTTGAATATAACTTTCTAGATTAGTGGAGCTCTCTGCTCAACGTGAAGCAGATGCAAGTACATCAGCCACGAACAAGCCCATAGACGGTCTCGCAGGCTTCAAGATCTTGTTGAGGAATATAGGAGACGAGTTAACTGCTTCTGAGCCCATTGTAGGAATGTCAACCATGACTAGTGATGGCCGAGAGGTAATTTATTTGTCAATTATTATATAATATTTAATCCTCTTTTCACTTACAACATTAATTTAAGCCTCTGTAGTCTAGTTGTAAGAGGTTTATCCTAGCGATTAGGTTGGTCTGTGTTCAAGTCCCGACAAGAGCAATATTGAATTAAGATTTTTTCAATAAAACTTTGAGATTTTGGACATGGGTGTATGTGATGTGATTTCTTCTTGAGTTGATATCAAGTGACTTTACAAAACTTCTCATTTGAGTTGATCTGTTGTGTTCTTGTTTGCGCCCTGGCTGTTAGCTGTATATCAGATATATTTTTAACTATATATTATTATATTAAATAGAAAATTTAAATTATCAACATATAAAAGTTGAATATATATACACGGTACAATTTTTCTAATTTTTGGTGAAGCACAGTGATATAGATTAATTCCAACCAAATAAATTATAAAGCGAAGGAGAAACTCTTTGGATTAGGTAAAAATATCAAAGTATTTGGTTCTACAAGAATTAAAGGGTGTTGATAACTTTTTCGGCTATCGATAATGGAGTTCTACCAAGTAAATGCTTGAATCAATAAGATTCTATTGTCTTTATAGTAAAACCTTTTAATAACCATACTATTATGCGTTTCTTTTCAAGGGCCACGATTCTATCTTAGATACCGATCCACTGATATTCATGGTGCCAGGAATTGAAGGCATGGCCAGCATTTTAGAACCCATGTGCAAGAGGTTGAAGTGTAAAGCAACAGTTCTTCAATTGGGATACGATAATCCAGATGAGACGATCCCGGAAGTTGCACAGAGGTTACTTTTGGTAAGTTTGTGAGACAAGATAGAAGTGATTTCTTTACTAGCAAACAATGTATTTATATTTACGTTGAATAAATTTTACTTTCCAGCCAATTCGATCTCGTCTTGCACCAGGATCTGTCTTCACAGTATTAGGTTATTCATTCGGTGTGACAGTAGCTTTGGAAATTGCCAAAATTTTGGAATCAGAGGGTAAGCTTTCAAAAATGTATTTCTTGACAGATCATTTATGTTTTCAATCTTTTGGAAAGCACAAACACCAATGCACAATGATAATTATAATTCAAAAGAACAACTGGGTTATCTGTATAGAGTGAAAAAGAGAATGCTTCATTAAAGCAATTGATGTTTTTATAATTAACCGTTTAAGTTATTGTAAATACTATATACTACGAAATTTTCTATATACTACGATCATTTTATCCATTATTGCTTTGTGTTTACGATATGAATGTGTATTGATTCCAAATATATCTTTTATAGGACACGAAGGACGCGTATTCTGCATAGATGGTGCTCCTGAATTCCTGTACACCTTGCTCAAAGTGAACTTCAAGAGTTCCGAAGAATCCGAATTACAAGACACCTTGCTCTGTCACATCCTCGATATACTCTCTCCTAAACAGCAGCAGAACATATATGAAGCACTTGCCGAGTGCGATTCCTGGGAAAGCAAATTGGAAGTCTTTCTCAAGCACGTTCCGGCTACCGTTAAACACTCCAAACAATATCAGAGGTCTCTGGCGACAGTTGTGTACGGAAGATTAAAAGCACTCATCAATTACCAGAGCACTAGCTTCAAGAAGTTGAAATCGCAAGTGATGCTGCTCAGGCCCAAGGAATGTCCTCTGGGAGTCGTCGTCGATGAGAACTACGGTCTTCACAACTTCGTAGAGCAGCCGATTAAAATCCACTTGCTCGAAGGAAACCACGTGACAATCTGCGAGAACAAGGACTGCGCTAATATTATCAACCGAGCTATGATGGACCTCGTGAAAGAGGCAGCCGCCAAGGCCACCGGGGAAATTCTCAATATGTTCGAGGCATCCGTAAACACATAAAACCAATCAAATTGACCCTAGACTGCTGATTTTCATCATAACCTGCTATTAAACGCTTCATTGATTGAGTCAGTGAACAGGTTGTCGGAGTTAATTTGTTCTTCATCACTATTACCAAAAACCATATTTAATTTTTCGGTATTTTTAATTTCACATAACTATAATTTAGATCTCTATTGCTTACTTTACATGTTACAATAATTGCCAACACTAGAAATGACGTGTGGTAATATTATCATAATATTTTATTGGTTTTATGATGTCTCATTTTCTACAAACCCCTTTACCCTAGTCCTAAAATACCATAATTATATTAGACCTCCCCAGCCATCAGGCAAGGCATATCATTAAATGCAGAATATTTATATTATAATAGAAATCAAAATCATTTGACCTGTTGGATTTTCAGAAATATTACAGATGAAAGTCAAACGATTCTTTCAATTATTTTTAGGAGCGAATTTTTCTCTTTAGTGAGTTTCCTTTTGCCAAAATAATTTTATAATAACAGTTGTATTGATTTGTTTATTTATTACATTTATATATCCAGCTCCACTTAAAAATGTTTCCATTATGTAAATCTAACCTCAAATATTGTATATACAAATTCAATCAGTAATGGCTGCTTTATATTCTCTTCTTATTATAAAGTCATTGTTTACAAAAAATTGTTAATAAGATGCTGTTAAAACATCTCGGATCTATTTATTTTTTTGTCATTTATTGTATGAAAATGTCAGATGAAATGTGTGAACTCTGTTTTATTAGCGATGTTTTAGATTTAAATGGGTGGAGACTGAATGAAGCATTATTTTAATAAATAAAAGAATATTCTTTATTTTGTTTGTTTTATTTCATGATCTAAATACTTATCTTTTTCTCTATTTAGAGCCCAATAATTCGATACCTCCTCAGTTCCAAAGTGTAACAACTCGGAAAGTATCATAGTTCTGAGGTAACGAGGAAACAAGATTTTGGACAGGTTTAATAGGCTACATCTATTTTTTTGTTGATTTCAATGAAATTCTAGGATTCTCTAAAAATAAAAATAAACATAATTTTTGCAGTCGTTACAGTTTGGCTCTAAAGTAAAACCACTGTCAGTCTATGGTGTAAACAAGTATAGTGAGCTGGATAGTTGTTTTTGTAAAATTTGTGATGTCACTTTGACGAACTAAATTGTTATTGTCACCAAAACACTACTGTAAACATAACAGATTGTAATTCAATTAGCACAGAATGACGTCAACAAATGCAAAAATGGCGAACGTCATTTTTGATCCAGTTCACATATACCTTACACCATGCTATCGTCTAAAGTAATCAGAGGTTACCACTTGTTACATTTTGAAACCGGTAGATAGATATCGGTATAAGAATTTTTGAATTGTTACACTTTGGAACTGAGGTATTGATTATGATCACCACAGACACCTGTAAATCTACTGTAACTCAAGTGTCTCTTGTAGCTATCTGCCTAGTACATTCTATAGTTATGAGATACCCTACAAGATGACAGAATCAATGTGATTGGAAGAACCAAAGGCGGGTGTGTGGGTTGTTGAAGAGCATCGTGTGAGTATTTATGCTAGGTTGTCCATTGGACACAGCCGGGTATAAGAGGCTTTCACGATGTTGACATTGTACCTCAGTACTTTCAGTCAGAGAGCTGGTCGATTCACCTGATATCGATGTATTACCTCAAACCCAAGGATCAAGCATTGCTATAATGGATTACATTTGCATTATGGAATACATTTGCATTATCGTACATGAAAATCGGATAAACCGATAATTTACGAGAAATACGTAAATATCAAAAAGACGCCTTGCAAATGTATATTCCATAATGACGAATAGCGATGCTTGCTGATAAAGGTTTGAGGTAATACATATTTAATTCGATTCGTTTTCTAAAGTTTCAAGGTTACTTATCTGTCAATTTGACGTTTGAATTTAATGAGCATAGACAATTTTAGCAAAAATGATAGTTTGACATCATTTGCCTACCGACGTATTATGAAAGGTCTACTTTGAATCTTCAAGTTATTTTTCGGTAGATGTCTCAACTGATCTTTTGTGTTGGTTTTATTGTGGTAGGACGTTACCGTTAACTCTTACAGCGTTACAGCAAAAATTGCTGACCCCCACAGCGGTCCTATTCTCAAATTTATAAGTGTCCGGACAGGAGTGCTCAGCACCTTAAAGCAATGATTTTTGTATTTGCTCTTAACATGTTTATTAGGTTGGTCGATCTTCGTACACTTTGCAACACTAAGTGTAGCGATACACCACTTTTTCTTCTGCCCATTATACTCATATTGAACAATTCATTGAATAAAACAACTACAATAGAGTTTAACATAGTATATTTTAATAATAGAAGTCTTCAACATAACAATCGTAGAACAGGATTTTAAAATGCAACTTAACGTAACAAAACAACAATAATTTTGTACATGATAGTCAAAAATATGTTTGATGCTACAACAAAAAAGCAAACTATTCCTTTATAAAATCATATAAAATGAAAGTTGCATTGTATTAATTTGAATACATACAGATTCTCCTTTTGATATTGCCATCACAAAAAACAATTTTTCCTGACTATCTCAATGCTTAAAAATAAATTTGGTAGTCATTTTGCTGACACTATACATTGGCAACACTAATTTTAGTAGTATAATTTGTCTAATAAATAATTTGCGAGCATTGACAACAATTAAAAAATCTCAACTCAATTTTTTGACGTGTATGTTAAGGGGATTCCTATTTACAATAATCGTTGATCCCTAATTTCGCAAGGGTGTACATATATTATTTTATAAATCTAACGATATTGTCGCTTACTAATTTTAACATGAAACGATAGATTGTCTATTTAAAATGCCTGAACAATGTTGACGCTCAAAGACACTGCGGTAATTTTTTAAACAGCCGACAATCATTCAAACCGGTATCTTTTGTAACAAAATACATGTAGAATTTATTTATATATTTGATTTAACAACTAAAAATTAATCATATTCGAAAGACGGGAAGCATGAACGACTGCCAACTTTTTAAAATACTCATTTGGCAGAGTTGCTGTTGTACAAAACACAAAATCGATCGAGACTAATTGATTTTTGGTGTCAATTATTAATTCAACATGAATTAATAAAATTTAAGATTGTCAAATTACTTATCAAAATTTTTAGAGTACCGTTTTCGCCAAAAGACTTAACAGTATGTGAATACTTAATGAATTGCTTTCAATGACATAAATTCTAATCAGGTCTTTGGGTATCGACGAGTCAATATGAACCGTGACTGCTGAATGAAGACATTAATCGTGTATGTGTGTTAATATAATTTATGTAAATTATACTCATAGATTTGTTAATGGTAAAGATTTGAAAAATAAGTTGACAATATTTATATTAATACAAAACCAGTTATTTTTTTTTAAATACTTAACCGGTTATCCATAATAAAATATATTATTGACACAGCAAATATCAATTGGTCAGAATCTGACAGAAAATAATTTCACATGGTTTCCCTTAAGGGTTTTTGGCAACGAATTCTTCTCCCTTCTTGATGTTCTTCTTCAGTTCTGGGAGGGCTTCCTTGAGTAGGGCTGCCTCGTGGGCGTTGAGCGTGCCAAAACCGAGGTTCTTCTCGATTCCGTTCTTTCCGAGGAGTAGAGGCGTGGCAAAGAAGGACGCTTCGGTGATGTCGGATTTGACGTACGCGCACTCGACGACGTTTGATTCTCCGTTGAGGGCGCGGATGAGGCTGGACGCAAACTGCGCTCCGGCATGGGCCATCGAGAGGGTGGCTGAGCCTGCACCGGCCTTTGCCTTCACTACCTGCGTGGACAAAGACAGATTTATTAAACAAGACGCTCATCTCTAGACCAAGACATATGCAAACCGGCATTCTTACGTTAATTCTTCAAACGGAGTTAGTCTGAAGAAGCTTCTCGAAGATACTAATAATACTGCCGTGGGAATAACAGTATTTATCAATTTAAATTTAATATTTTCTGAAAGAAGACATGTTAATTAAGAATATGGTTCACGATTAATTTTCATTGTTACCTCAGTTCCGGCATCCTGAATCCTCTTGGTGAGAGCATCGATTTTGGCCTGGTCGAAGTCAGCTTTGGGTTTGCACTGGCTGAGTAGGGGAATGATGGTGACACCAGAGTGTCCGCCGATGACGGGAATGACGACTTC
This sequence comes from Himalopsyche phryganea, assembly GCA_022494535.1. Classification (NCBI taxonomy): domain Eukaryota; kingdom Metazoa; phylum Arthropoda; class Insecta; order Trichoptera; family Rhyacophilidae; genus Himalopsyche; species Himalopsyche phryganea. The sequence goes on from JAGVSL010000039.1 coordinate 4,193,625, forward strand.
TCGTGGGTCGACTCCCTTCGCGGCTCCGATGAAAGCGTGGGATCGGACAACGTCGAGTGTCGACACTCCAAACAGACGCTTGGGGTCGAATACTCCGGCCTGGAAAAAGGAAAGATATTAATAGAACATTTTGCAGTATACTTTCTTTTTTTTCTATGTCCACTCCCAATGTGGAGCATATGGTCTCCTAATGGAGGTATCTTAACAGAATTTTTCTATGAGAACTGCTTGTTACTCAGTTGCTCAACCTCTCTTTTTTTCGAAGAGAGTAGAGATAGAAGGATAGGGGGGCTAGGACAGGACTAGTGGTTAGCTAATCGCTCTCACTACGCCCCGTTGGGATGGGATGGGTGGGAGGAAGGACTCAGACTAGAAACAGAAATCCATAAAACGATTGAATTATCAATTTATGAAACTGTCCGCACCGGGACTTGAACCCAAGACATCTGTAACTGTAGCCAACGATGTTACCAATTGCGCTATGGATGCAGACGTTGCAGTATACTTAGTGTGCTCTAAAAGGAATATTGAGTAAATTAATGTGATTGCCACACAAATAGTAAAAATCTATTCATCTATAGTGAGTTTTTTCAATCATGTCGGCTACCGATGTGAAGTTTATGGACTTAAATCTATCTTAGTAGTATTTGCTCCACATTGGGAGTGGATATGCTATTAAAAAAACCTTCTTACCTTAGTGAGTACTTCAGCGGCGATTGGGACGGTGGAGTTCACAGGGTTGGAGATGATTCCGATCAGAGCCTTGGGGCAAGCGATGGCGCACGCCTTGATGAGGTCACGAACGATAGATGCGTTTGTGTTGAAGAGGTCATCGCGGGTCATACCAGGCTTGCGGGGAACTCCAGCGGGGATTATGACAACCTCAGCACCTAGGGAAATACACACAATACAATCATTAAACATTCGAGCATTACTGCTTTTCCGTAAACACATTTATGATTAAGATATCCAGAAGTGCCAATTCATTACTGGCCACGGTCACTTCGCTGCCGAGCTCTTTTAGATTGGCCAGTTAGTATGTAAATTTGCAATATGATTCAGTATACTGGTCACATTCTTTGAGAATGTTAAGACACGGACAACAGGAAAAATTACTAAAGACAATCTGTCGGGCCAGTCGCTAATGCTGATTTGTTTGCATCTAGAGCGGATACGGCATCCAAAAAAATTATGGTGTCGTATGATGAGTGAATATGGATGTCAACTAATAAAAGCTTTCATAAAAATCTTTATATGAACTACAGTGCATGCACCCAAGTCTTGAGGAGTTTGTCATCGACATTTCAGACAAAAGTTATAAACAAGAATAATGTTGTTACACTGAGGAAAATACCCTGTTAGAGTACAGTGCCAAGTACTTTTGGTCTAAGGTTTAAGTTTACATTTAACACAGTTAACAAGTGCAAAGTTCTATACAAAATTTTGGGTTAGGTTTTTATTATTTATTCAAATTACACAAATTGTTTCAGAAATCAAACATTTTTCCAATAATATTTTTATATTAAATGACCAACCAAAGTTTACCTTTTATAATTGTATTTATAGGGATAATTTTGTCCAAAAAATATCATTTATGAATTTTTTCTATAGGAAAATCGTATGTTACTTTCGACAGGAAAAACGCTGTAGAAGTTATGGAACAGCATGTTATAGATATTTCATTAAATCTGAGATTACGTCACGTTCAAAAACTAAACAGTAATTTAATGTTATCTCTAAAGTCTGGTAAATATTTACTACAGTGCAAGAATTTTATCTTCACGGTGAATTTTCATGATAAAAGTATTTGCGAATACTTATGCGCAAAAGAAATAGCTCATATCTCGTTTATCATTTTACGAATCAGCCTCATGTGCTGGAAGTCTTAAAATCAATCATTCGATTTGACGTTGCAAGTAGTTAACTGTCCTACCAACACTGATAATTCTTTTTTGGTAAATCTGCTGTACAAGACATTACTCTTTTTCCACTCGTAAATTTACTAAATGCTGCAAATAACAATGCAGTTCTGTAGGATATTTAATTACGAATAGGAAAATGCCAAATTATCTGATAATTTTGATATTGACTAAGGGTAACTTAATGGAATTTCAATATCAAATTTCAACAATTCAAATTTGATATCTGACAATTTACACAAAATACGAATAACAGTATGAAAAAGTGGCCATAAGATGTTAAATGGAACTTCTTGGAACAAACCATAGAGCATATTTGACATTTGTATAATATTTTGTGTTTCGCATTATTTATTGGTTTCCTTCATTCCAATGTTTGTTTTTTTCCCAAATTCCTATCCGCAATTAAATTCTCTAGAGATTGGCATTTTTTTTAAGCAGCTTTAAGTAGTTTTTAGGAAGTAAAAGAATATTATATTTAAAATACGTTTAGAATGTATTTTTCTCCACAAAATTACATTCAACATACATTTTACATAACTCGTTATCTGAGATGATAACATTTATATAGTGGTTGTTTTATATCTCAAAAATATGTATTCACTCTTTCCTATGTAGGTTTAATCATTTTAGTTTAGATGAATTAAAAAAATAATAAAGACAACATGAAATACGACTTCTTAAATGAAATTATAAACAAAACATCCACAAAACGATTTGTGAGAATGACAAATCACAGATCTCAATACGCAGGTAATTAATTCATAAATAATCAATGGTTTCAAAGTTCAAATCAAAAGAATGCAAATTAATAAAAGCAGGCAATGTCAAAATGATAAAATAACTCTGCTCCATGATGCCCTTGATGTTACGTAACACTTTAAACAGAAACCGTTTCAAATAATCTAAATATACACGCGAAAGCCGATACAAATATGTATTTAAATTCTTAATTGTTTTAGAATTAGGTGATGACGATAAAATAATTACGTGTTTTTTGTCACGATAATGTGTAATGTTTAGGGTGATGAAGAAGTCTTTACCTTTCAGGGATTCGACCAGTTGTTCTGATCCTGTGAATCCCTTGACAGCAGCTGGTGTGTCAATATGCGAAATATCAGCAGCCACGCCAGGAGTGTATGGCACAATATCGTAAAGGTTCAATTCCGTTACAGTGGGGTTCAACTTCAAAAGAAGTGACAGAGGCTGGCCGATACCGCCGCCGGCTCCCAAAACTGTGACTCTTCGGTTGTTCTAAAACAAACAATCATTGATAAAACATTCCACATCGACATTTTCATAGTTTTCACTCAAGATTTCCCTGTCGAAAATTGTTGTATTTTTTTGAGAAATACCGCCGAAAATGAATTGACTTACCTGGCCAGTTGTGGAGAATGCCTGGACATTGTTTTTCAATGCCGGTAGGACGACAGGCCTCACTAAACGGGAGAACATTTTGGAAATTGTGTAATTTTACTCGACGTGCCTAACTGATAAGTGCAATCCGCGGTCCTTCACTGACCTTCAGGGTTTACGTAAATCGAAAAACGCGAAAATGAACAGATTAGTATTGCCAGTGTAATATTAAAAATCGTATGCCAGACAGCAAAAATAATATTACGCTAGATTTTACCTACCTACAGTATGGCTTAATTACCAAAAATAAAAGTTACTGCAAATATAATTATTTAGTACCGAAATTTTTAAACTTTTAAGCAGGCTAAATTTTCATTGAAATATTTCTTAGTTTTCACTATTCAGTGAACTTTAAAAAATGTTTGCCAACTTGACAAACAAACTCATAACATAAAAATGGTATACGAAAGAAATCTTGGCATTTGTGGTGTACATAGTGGTACCTAAGAGCTATGTCGTAATAATCTGATGCTCTGGGTTTAATCCCTTGCAAGGTCAATATTGAATTTTAAATACCTATTTCAATCCAATATTTGAGAACTTGGGTATAAGTGTATTTAGTACCTTTTTCTCAAGCTAATCGAGTGACTCTCTATTTAATTTATCATATTTGATTTAAAAAAAAAAAAATCTGGTGCCTTGGTTATTTAAGGCCAAATATTTTTAAAATAAATATGACAAAAATATTATTTCCCATGTATAGGAATATGAATATGGTTTAAATCAGGGGGTCTCCAAACTGCGGCCCCCGACCACCACCAATTGGGCCCGCCATAGTTTTTTTCACACAGATAAGTAGTACCGAAAGTGAAAAAAAGCCACGAGTAAGCCACTTAATAAATGTGTGTATAAAAAGGAGTGTATAAATGTATCAGCTATCTCCGCCGCAATGAAGTGTCCTCGACACTTGCCCGTAAGTACCAATTGAAATTTGCGCGTAGTTCAAAAACTACATTACCTATGTTGGTATGACGAGCTAGCTAGGTCTTGGCCCTTAGAACGTAGTGAAGGAGTCAGTGTGGCCCTTAGGCTAAAAGTATAGAGACCCCTGGCTTAAATTAATTTCAAATAGTCGATGTTACTTCATTTACCCATTCTGTTGTTATATAATTTATATTTTTTTATCAAAAGATACCGAATTATTGCTCGGCTGCCCATGATATTAATTATTAAGTCAACTGAAGAAACGTCACACCAGTAGTAGGTAAATAAGTTCTACAATATTGTATTACACAATATTATACTTATTATGCTTATTACTGCCGCCATTTTGAATCACGAAGTAATGGATGACTCTTATTCGCAATGTTAATTTATTGTAAACAAATAATGGATGTTTATGCTTATATCTTACTGTAATTAAATTCAATTACTCAAGAGTACTTTTTTTAACAGCGTGATTGAATATTTTGGTTGTTGAGTTATTTCTGTTTAAAAATGATTTTTAATTTGAAAAAAAAATAACAAAGTATTTACTTTCACAAGAGTTGTGTTATGAGAGTCATAATAGTTCTGACGATAGCGGAATTCCGAAAAATAGTATAAACTACCAACATTGAATTATTCTGCTACTGTTTCGTAATTAATATACTGCAGTTCTATCAAGTAAATTACAATTCAATCAATGAAATCATAACTCAACGAGAATTATTATTAATTCTGAATTGATTTAAAATGTACAGGGTCGTTTTGCCAGTGTTCGGCCAGTTAAACGACAGGTGTGCTCTCAAGAGATTTTGAGTCAATGAACGATAGGTACATATTTTTTTCATTGTTATCCCATTAAGCAGGGATTAAGTAATGTAACCAACTAAAAGTAAAATAGTTAATATTGTACCAAGCATAAAATAATAGAAATTAACAAAAAAAAATGCCAATTGTCCCAGTGGTCAGCCCCTAAAACCCAAGCACTATAAAACTTCATGAATATCGCGAAATAATTTACTGATAGTAGACAGAACAATAAAAAACAATAATGCAAAGGATGACAATATAAAGTCTATTTTGTTAGCGATTTCCATACAACATGAATTTGTCGAAACTTGTGAAGTAAAAATGTTCTTTTTTTAATTGCGTACTGCATCATGTAGGTCAGTATAGTGCAGATATACATTGGCAAGTGGCAAGACTACCTACAAGAATTTAAAAAATCTGTTTTTTCAAATATATCCACAATTAAATTTGGATTATTGAGATTTTGTACACTTCCATGTATTTTGTCACTAACGACCCGGGTTTCGCCTTTCGGCATCTTAAGGCATTCGAGCACACGAATGGACTCGAACTGAGAGACAGTAAACAGTGTCTAACGCTTATATAAAAGATACAAATGCGACAAATATCATTTACGAGGCAATACATTATACGTCTGAGAGCCAAACCGATACCTGAGTTAAACTTTCGGAAATCGCCCTAATCCTTATTTTGTAAACACCATATTAACAGAGTGGCGAATTGCCGCTTTTCAACTTCTTTTAGAAATACCAGTGATTTTACAATTATAATAGTATTGTGGGTTTTGACGGGATGTAATTCGACGAATGGGTAAATATATACAATATTGAAGTTCCATCAAGCACCCTCAGTCGATGTCTTAAATTATATCCACAATTATTTAAGTTTTAAGCTCAAAATACCGACTACTGGTGACGGCTGACTTTAGGAACAAGCACTCTACACACAGTAAGGAATTAGTGGAATAAGGAGAGTTAAAAAACGTCGGGTTCGTGGTGCAGTGGTCAACGTCGTTAGCTGCGGTTACCGTCAGGCTATAATTTGAAGAAAAGGATTTTAGATTATATTATATAGAGAGAAAGAGTATGGTAAGAAATAATCAAATTATTACCTAGGACAGTAGACTATCAGTCGTATGGTGTGGTCAAAGTACTCATCTTTTGCTATAAACACATATGGTGTGTATATCTGATATGAATGAAATACCCTAACACCATAGCATAAAACTGCAGATAATGTGTTAAATAAGAAAAGATTATTAATGCATGGGCGTCAATTTATTTACAACTAAATTATAAATAAATAAAATTGTAAATAAAACACGAATTACGGGTAACAAAGATATTTAACATAGAAACAATTTACCGATTACAAGACAAAAGAAGAAAGTTAGAGTTTAAGCACGTGTCTGACTTATAATTAAATGAGTTATTGTCACAAGAAATACACAGAATAACCATAGCCAATTTAATTACGATAAAGCATATTTACACAAGACGAAATAATAATAAGATGATACCAGTTTTAATTTGCTTGGATCCTGGCCGGATTTATGATGTCCATGCCACTGGTACCAAATGGCTTTCAGGTTTCCATTGCGGCTTATAAGTATATTGAGAGACTTCCTCTACGTTGGGAGAACGTCCATCCTCCGCCGCGCCTGGCGTAAAAGTCTCTGGAAAGACTTCGTCTTCGTTGGGCGACTCACGTAAAAGTGTCGATTCATCCGCGATCTATCGTTTAGCTGTCTAATCATGACATATTATTGGTTGTTTTTCTTCATTTACAACGTTGTCTGATTGGTCGAGGCTCGTTCGTTTTTGCGTATAATGTTGCTACTCCTCAGATAGCATCAAGTATTCTTTCCAATAGGAAAACATAAATAGTTGTGATATTATACATTACATTAAGATGCCTCGGGTTCAAGTCCCTGCACGGACAGTTTAAAAAAAAGATTTTTCAATCGCTTTATCAATGCGTTTATAAGACAAAACCCACACGGTAACGAAATGTGCCTGCATGAGATCCGAAAGGATTTGTTAAGCATGAAAACGGGAAGGTTAATAACCTCTACTATGAGGTAGACATTGTCAGATTTGTTAAAACTCATAGATAAGTGAAGCTTCCAAAATACCTCACATCTTCTACGCATGAGAAAAGACACAAGAATTAGAAGTGTTTGAGGTCAGCGATTGGTGCAGGAAAGCGGAGGACTGAGGGAGTGAAGGAGACTGATTGAGACGGCCAAGGTTCACCGTGGACTCTAGCGCATTAACATACGAAGATTAATTATGTTTACATGATCCATAATACTTTTTCTCCAAAGTATGCATTGTTGTACTTCTCGTTCTAAGTGACTATTAAACGGTCCTGCTGTTTGAATACAAATTGTGATGTGTGTACTACGAAAAGTTATTTTCATTATATTTTGTAATGTCACGCGACCAACGGTTAGCAATAAGCAAATATGTTGTAAATTGGTATAATGTTTGGAAACTAAATAATGTATAACAATTAGCAGACCTCAATAATCAAAAACACCTCTAAAGATTACCATAAAGCAAAGGGTTCCGAAAGCCCGATTACGTCATTAGATAAAGTAAGGGTATATTTATGACGTTGTCCCGAGCCAAACAAAATGTCCTTTAATAACGTCCCGAAGATAATAACCTCCCAGCAAAACTTTCCGATAGTGTTTATAGCACTTAGATAGTATCGGGAAAAGTTTGCGGCGTTGACACCCCTAACGGGAAACCTCATTAATGCCCCGCAAAAAAAAGCAACTAGTCCGAGAATCAAAGCTGAAACTAAAGTTTTCTCAATTGTTTTTCCCGGCGCCGAGTTTGTAAACAAACTTCAAGGCTTTGTTACACGTCGGTATGCGATCGATCTCAGATTCTTGAATACCGATTGGTTGATTCACTTGATCCATAATGAGCCGTTCAAATATAGTCAGTGAGTGTACGTACATATCGAATAAGTTCAAAAATTAAAGAAAATCGAATATCTACAACTACACCTTCTGTTTTAAATTTGTATTGTAAAAGAAAACTTTATTATTGCTATTCATATTTCATAGTACGTAATATAAACTAATCCTCGCACATGAGGAATACGATTAAAGAAGAAAAAATACTAGTAACGCTTTGGGGTGCATCACAAATTAGGTAGATATGTGTTATATTATGGATAAAACATGTGAAATAATAAAATATTGATTTAAATTTGGTTTTATATTTGTCAATATCTGATACGTAACACATATAGGGGAACAATTTGTCTTTGCGGAACGGTGCTTTCAATTTTATAAAACGGCAAGGAATTTTTGAAATCGGACATAGAGTTGCACGCGATAATTTCGGTATAGAAATTCTTTGCACCGATTTTAGCAACTTTACTTGTACAGTAGAGATTGATTTTTGCGTGTTTTTTTAGTACGATAAAATACTGATACTTACGCATCAAGCTTATATAATACGACCTAACTTAACATATATTATAATCTATAATAAATTTTAAGGTATCAACTGTCAATTCTTAGTGGAAAGGCATTATACTTTAAAAATAAACACAATTTGTTTGTATCAATATCAGTTGATAACGTACGCGATGAGCGAAACCAGTACCGATCATTATAAACTTGTAGAAGTATTACAAACAAATTGTGCTTTATTTTAAAAATATAATTTAGAGGCAAAAGTTAGTTTAAATCTGAATTGTAGAAATTGTGTACATTTCCATGTATTTCGTCACTTGCATCCCGGGTTTCTCCTTTCGGCATCTTCAGGCATTCGAGCACAAAAATGAACTTGATCTGACGACAGTAAATAGTTTATATCGTTTACATATAAGATAAAATACGACAAAATATTATCACCAAGTCTAAGAACTACACGAATACCTGAAGTTGCTGAAAGGCGAAACCCGGGTCGTTAGTGACGAAGTACATGGAAATGTACATAATTTAAACAATATAAATTTGATATTGAGATTCCATCAAGCACCCTCAGTCGATATCTTAAATTGTAAGTTAATTTGTTATTCAACAAACTTGTAAAACTAGATGTAGATATCCAGCACAAAAAATAGTTTGTTGCCAGATGCAGCGAAATTCCCGCTCATGATATTTGAAGTCGGAATAATAATACAAAAATTGAATTGAATTGCATTTAAAAATTTAGGGTGAGAGCCAGATTTCCCCGTGTAAAATGTCTTTTCTTTCTTGGTTGGGAAGTCGCATCAAAGTGTCATATTAATTAAGTTTGCCAGTTTCTGAAAGGGGTCATAATACACTTGTTTTGTCTATGGTTTCTTATCATTTATAGTTACAAACTATCAAAGACAACATAATGATATTGTCTATGATATACGCTTTTGGCTGATATTTAAGTGGTCTATTGCAATGAAATTAAGACTGTTAATAAAATGTTTATTTTAATATAACTATTTAATTTTTTATCCAGCTCATTTATACTTCTGAAGATCGGTTCAGATTCATAGAGTAAGTTAGTCGAGTGAAAAGTAATTTAGTTCCTACTAAATGATTTAGTAACTGAAAAGTGTCCGAATACAGTACATTGGTGATAGAGTACGTGTCAATATAAACAGAGCCACAGCGAAACAAAGCAAAAATAAGTAAATTAATATATTTTAATAAATACTTGCACTTAAGCCTATAGATAAGATTGTATCTGTCAAACATGTTCATTATAATATAAGATATATAAGGTACCTACACGCCATTACTGGATATATTTTTATGTCTTCAGAAAAATATAATATTTATTAATTTTAAAGACATACTCTTTCGAAAAAAGGTGGTAAATTAATTAAGGTAAGGTTGGTAGAATTTTTTTATGTACCTACTAATTTACTTGTATTCAAAATTCATACCAAATTTTTGATTAAACATCTATAAAAACGTCAATTTAATTTGAGAGTGCGTTACCTTACTTACTAAATTATTATCCACTATACTAACTTACTTGACGAATCTGAACCGACCTTTAGTTCTTGCATTATGGGTTAAAATTCTCCTGAAATAGTTCAGTAAAATAAAATCCAATGGATTATAGGAAATATCATTTATTTACAAATATACTTATTAGTGGTAAAATTCAATACAAACAAATATTTCTCTACTAATCACAAATTCCAAGCTGCGCCAAACTTTACCATACAGAAATCTAATTTATATTTTAATCCTTCAGTGGGAGATTTTGATATCGATTTAAATTTGTACTCAGAGGCGAATTGGTAAAGTTAAGAATCAAAAACATACAGAGTTTTACTATTGTTTCACAAAATAAATTGTTGTCAAATCATGCTCACCTCTTGCACACGTGCAATGTGTCCAGGAAACGCGGGTGACCGTATTCAAAGTCCGAAGTGTTAACTGAAATAATTTTTTTCTTGCTATATTCAAGTATCGTGCCATGTCCGTGGTGCAGTGGTCAACATCGTTGACTTCGATTATGGATTTCACGAGCTCGAATCTCAGTACGGATACTTTCATAGAAGTTGAAAATGGCACAGTTCACCTAGAGAATTTTCCGTCGCTTCTGTATGTAGATCGTTTTGGAGGAGTTCTTGTGACAGGAAGACATACAGACAGATTCATATACAAGTTGGTTGCCCCACCTACACCCGCTATGTGTATGCAGCCGCTGATTCATGGCCGTTTCCATAGCGCAATGACGATCAAGAAAATAAACGAATTTACTAATCATGTTCTTGGCCCGATGCAGAGCTGTACGGGAATGATATTTTAATAATGCACTATTGTGCTTAAGAAAAGAAAAGATAGAGAGAAAAAAAAGAAAATGTGACTTGCTCAGCTAATTCGTTTAAGCGATATTAAGTATCCTGTGTATCCGTATATACTGGAAATCCGCCGAGGCGCCAGACTCATCATAGAGCGGGGGGTAATTTATGGCTCTATTAGAGATCAAATTACTTACACAAAGCGGTAAAATTTTTACTAAACGCCTTTTGCCATAATGCGAAAGATGAATTTTTGTTTGCTTTGAGTAATTATAAAAATTGATAGTAAAGATTGTGGTCCGGTAGGAAATCTCACTTACAAAATCTGGCCTGGTTGCTGAAAGGTTGAACACATAATATGTGCTAAATTTTAATCTACTCCGAGTTGAATCTAAAGAGGAATCGATTTATATAAATATTTGAGTACATTGTAATCAAAGTGGGACATAAGCCACCTACAAACGTGTACAGCAGAGGTGATTTTTCATTTTCTACATAATTATTCCACATTGCATCAAGCTCGCCAGCCATAATACTTTAAAGTAATTTCTAGCTAATTAAATGTATACATGTCTACTGATTTCGCGAAGATAGATGTAAAGTGTCGAACTTTAAACTGAAAAATGTATATGAAACCGTCAGATTATGATAAATTTGATGAGTTTTTTAAAAAAAGTATCACCTGCACTACCACAAACAATAAAAACATGACTTTCGTGGGATGTGGCGTTGATCCGGCTTTGATACTAAGGTACTGATGTACTTTCTACTATTTATGGTAGAGATATACGTAACTTTTATTAGATTTTGATCCTATCGGTTGTTTTCAACCGCCTTAATTGTATAATAATAAATTGAATTCCTAATCTGTCCCTGTTATATCTCTCAATATTATGACGACAGCACAGCACTATAGTATCACCAACTTATATAATATATTATTATATATTACATAAGTACTTATAGTATTATAGCCGGTATATGAAAGTTATTTTAGAAGTCGTCTAAAAGGATATAAATAGATTCTAATACTTCCAATGAATTCGCAAATAGAATTAGATAGACTAACAACTCAGACCACTTCTTCAGAAATACAAAATATATATACTCACATACAATTTATTTTAATAATTCGCTTTGTCATACATCATCGCGGCCACAGCAAACTCACTTATTGAATAGAAGTGTGAAATTGAATTTGCATTGTATCACTTGGCAAAAACTAATAGGAACTATTTAGTTTAAAAATTTGAGTGTTTGTAATATAAAAAATGATTTCTCTTCATAGTTTCACAAAAAATCGTAATAAAATACTTACTTGTCGGGTCCGTGGTGTAGTGGTCAACGTCGTTGGCTCCAGTTTTTGGTATCAGGGGATCTATCGCAGTACGGACAGTTTAATAAATTGATTTTTCAACCGATTTATGGATTTCTGATATAAAGCGTAGAGTAATAATTCTTATAATTATTCGTTATATAATATAAAGATCGGTCAATTTGAAATTATTTCCGCACACTGGTTCTAAAATTGATAATTGACTCATTTGATATTGTTAGTCGCAATCCGATATTAGAGCTGTGATGTTGGCTTTTTTATGAGCTACTTAAAATATGATTATTTATAGGAAAATATAACGACTTTAATATAAAAATTATGAGGACAAATGTATAAAGGTATTTATCATTTTTTATTGTAATTTATGAGAATAAAGCCATTTTTCTGACGTATCTCCATCATCTTCAACGTAATTTTTCTGGGATCGAGTTTTGAGGGATAATTCCTCCTATCCTTCCAATCTTAAAAACGGGGTGTAGCGATAGCGATTAGCCAACCACTAGTCCTGTTCTAGCCTCATTCTTCAATCTCTCCAAAACCATAGCATGAGCGACTGAGTAGCAAGCAGTTTTTGAAGAAAAAGTAATGTTGAGATAAGCTCCATTATGAGTACATTTCGGAGGTGTTTTGGCTTATTGATGTAACCCTGAAAAAATACGAAAATGTGTTAATGATAGCATCTCATTTTAAAGACGACAGTGCAGGTATCGGCCAACTGGTGTAAATTAAAAAAATAAATTAATCACTTTTTGGAAGGGAAACATTATTTTACATTGGTTTTAGGATCAAAAATTCTGACCCATCCACTAGACGTAAGCCACTATTATGTCGACACTTCCTACGTATAATCCCGTCGCTGCAAACATGAGAATTTATAGGAGTGCATTTCAAAGATTCATAATACAACTCACCATATAAAGTTTTCGATAAAAACAGTTTTTACTCTCTTCTGAACAATTTCAATTTTGAGGGTTACATCAATTGTCCAAACGCCGTCGAAATGTCCTGTTCGTAATTAAATTTCCTACATAACTGCATTGTTGTTAGTTAATTATCGGGGAGAAAAAGAGTAGCGTGTTGTAAAGCATATTTACCATTAAAATGTATCGAAAATAATTCTTTTATAACATATAATCTATATATATAAAAATGAATGTCTGTTTGTTGGTTTGTTGGTTTCTCCGGATCTTATAGGCTCCTAAACTACTCAACCGATCGCGACGAAACTTAAGATGATGGGCTCGAACCGGGTAAGTCTATGAAATTTCGGCCTGTGCAGACCTCTAATCCAAAAGCAGTTCAATAAACAGAATTAAAACACAAACCCTTTTTTTCTTTGAGTGGCATTGCAACGCATGCCGGGTACTCACGCTGACGGCTGACTTTAGGAACAAGCACCCTATGTAGTTATAAATATTATTATTTATTTCACAGCCAGTTCATCCCATTGAACAGCGTAGCTTCCATTGAATTAATCCTTGTCGTACGTTGAATGTAAGAATACCAACAATAACTACTCGTATGTCCGGAAATAGGGAGAATATGAGTCTCGTAAGCGGCCCGAAATTAACGGAGCTGTCACGCCGACACTCCCACGCAATGTTGCCGCAAACGAAAATAAAAATAATATATAAAAATGGCCGTTTGATGTGACAACACTGTCGGCAATAATTGAATTTCTTCTTTAGCAACGTTTTGCCGCGTAAATATATTTACGACGAGATTCCATTTTAAGTGTTCGCAGCCCGCATGGCTGATTAAAAATCCCGAATGTAGGGAATTTGTTTTTAATTTAATAAAGACGTTTTTGTTTTTGGGTGCATTTCAGTCAGTGCGAAACAAAAGTAGACATCTCTACGCTCAACATATATTTTAAAATCATTGCGAATTGAAACATTTACATTTTACAACGTATTCATGACGCGTATGCCAGTGCTTTCCAAACTTTGGGGGGGCCTCAAAATACTTCTACAGAGCTATAAGTAAGTAGGTAAAACGTCATTGGCTTTGGTTACAGATTTTACGGGCTCGAATCCCAGTATGGACAATGTCATAAATTATTTTTTAAACCATTTAAGACATCGACTGAGGGTGCTTGATGGAATTTCAATATCAAAGGCGAAACCCGGGTCGTTAGTGACAAAATATATGGAAGTGTACAAAATCTCAATAATTCAAATTTTTTAAACCGTTTTATGAATTTATACTCGAAGGTATTGATGATGGTCTGTGATGACTAAAATTCTCTCCCACCCATCAGATTCTAGTCCTGTCCTAGCCTTATAATTGTATCCCTACACTCGAGTACTATTAAGTAACAAGCAGTTCTCTTTACGATACCTCCATTAAACAGTCATATGCTATACTCTATATTAAAAGCGGAGATAGTTGAAAAAAAATCATCCTTATACACAAATAATTCTAAAAGGGGTTTACGTTTTTAGGATTGGACCTTTGAACATAAATCCATAAATCAATTTATGAAACTGTCTGTACTGTGACTTGAGCCTGTGTGATCGGTAACCGAATCCAACGTTGATCACTGCAGCAAGGAACAGAAAATAAACGTGAAAGATATTTGATAGATTTTTTATGCATTTATCTGTTTTTAAAAGGAAAAAGTTTTAAATGCCTTATAGAAACTATGGCTGAGGATTCGAGCCCCAGATTAAAAATTGAAATGAAAAAGAATTGCCACTTTACCACGGTGATTCTATATATGCATGTGAACGAAATTTATGACTAACTGTCATATTATTTTATTTTCTTCATTCAATTGATAGCAAAACCATTCCAAGCTCTTTTTTTGCATCGATAGCGGAAACAGGGAATGTCATTTCAAGCGATCACCACTCTATCATTCAATAGAGTCATTACGGCTTGCTTCTGACGTGTCAAATATGCGGTCCGCAACATCGATAAAAGATTTCCTTTTGACTGCACTGCCTGGTCTGGCAAATAAAAAAAATACCAAGAAATTAAGAATCGCAGAGCGGACGGTTTCATTAACTGATTTTTCAATCGATTTATGGATTTCTGTTCTTTGATTAAGATACATTTTTGTGTTTTCTGGACGAAAACACTTAATCAAAAAAATTACATATTGAGTTAATTATACCAAAATGTTCCTTATACAGAATTCGACCTCGTGAAATAGGGCTTCCGATCTCAGATTCCGGGATCCTGGACAATTATTCAAGCCCGTAATTACAGGATTGATATTCAGACAATCCCGAAATATCGGGATTCACTGTAAATGCTAAAAAGTAATTCATATATCAAATTACAACTTTCTGATTAAATACAACGAGTATCTCGGTTTGTTCATGTACATAGTTTTTTTTATAATACCTATAAAATCAATATAAATTTATTATAGTATTGTTTTTTTTTTAAATACTTTTCTCTTTTTTTTGTAAATGACTGTCTGATTTTAAATCAACAAAAAAAATCATTCCAATGCCCAAAAAAAAAAATATATATTTAATCATATGTACATTTCAACACACTTAATGACCGATCCCGGAATCCCGGGATTGTGGAATTCTTAATCTCGAAATCCCGGGGTCGTAAAAGGGATCCGGAATTGGATGCCCTAGTATAAAAGAACACGTTTATTTTTATAAATTATACTTTTATTTAAAAAAGGTTTTGTACAAACGAAATCGTATAGTATTCAAACACTCCAATTACTCAAAACTGGTATTTTTCAGTAAGTTAGTGTCTTCTTCCTGGACAACGACGATATTTCCATATGCTCCACGTTGAGAGCGCATGGTAAAAACATCAAAACACTTATAATCTATGTTGATCAACATAGTTTTGACGCATACAAGTGGTTTTTAATTAATGTAAAAAGTGGATTAACATGGCAATTATTAATGGCTGTAAAAATTAAATACGAAGAGTTTGTCTGTGCTGCCATGAAATCAATTTAGGCATCCGGTGAATAGTGCTGATGTTTAACGATTCTTCAGTAAATAATTTAATTTTAACCGATCGTACCACTAATCTGAAAGAATTCTCAACATTTTCCACGCGTAAGTTTAAAAATTTTTAATTTGTTTATTGAAAAAAATACCACGAATTAATAGAAAGAGTCAAAAAAGAACCGAATACATTATTCGAATATTCAAATTACTAATGGCCACCCCATCCTAGCACTCTAATATGGATGCAACGCAACAAATGCATTATCAATCAGGTAGATGTCAATTCATACAATGAAATATGACAAAATGGCGATAACTACAATAGATTCTCTTTTTGCACAGTTTTTTTACACGATTATTTTGCACGGACTAAGAAAACGCACCAATTATATTGTTACGTTGGTTTTTGTTTGCTTTTACACGGTTACAAAAAACGAAAAGATCTCTGGAGGGTATACAGTATATAGTCGTTGTTCTAGAGAATTTGAGTAATTGGTATTTGAAGTTTTTCAAATGTTTGAAATTTTAAGTAAATGCATGACATGAATGTAAATACATTTATATTACCCTTCTATGTTTCGATTTTATCCCCTCTCTAGTCTTTTTTTAATGTCTAATGTGTATTTAAATTACAAATCGTGTAAATTAATAACTTGATATGTATGTATCTTATTAAACTATTTTTACATGCAGATAAAAAAAATAAATTTGAATTATTTTTGAGTTGGAGAGTTTTAAATTTTAGATGTATTTTTTAAGTAATGGAATCTATCTCCCATTTTAAAATGTGCACCGTATCTTTTTTTTCACTGCAGTCTCTCGAACAACGTTTCTCCCGTGAAAAAGGGGAATCAGGTGAAGTTGTGACTTGTGACTTGGTAATCGCTGATGATGGTGGTATTCCGACTTGGTATCAAACATGTTTAATATCAATGGAAGAGTGGGGAGATATAAAGTTAAGGGAGTAAGTACACAGAGGGAAGTTTTGCAGGTAAGTCAAGTATGCGAAGAGCTTTTAGTGTTTCGTATCTGCTCGTAATTGATTTACTTCAGCGTATTTCGCACCCCCACTCCGTCATCCACCCCATTCGCACACGCAGCACGCAGCTCGCAGAGCGCTGCAACGGGTCGCTGGATTATCTCAATGCAGTTAATAAAACATTAGACTTCAGTGTAACTTTTCAGCATTCATAATATGTATATTAGTAATAGAAGTGGTTATACTGACAGAACGCATTAAGTCACGAAAACAAAGTTTTGAAATAATCACATTAAAAGCATTATTTTTATTTAAAGTACACTCTCTACCGACTAAAATTGTTTGTACATTATAAAGAATAATCTTTCTGAAATACATCTCATAAGTTTCGCTGTCGAAGAGTTATAGTGATATTGCGCTTTCTGCCAGAATAAAACAAATAGCAATATGACTTAAAACAGAGAAACATCAAAAACTGACTTAATGCGCCCTGTCGGTATACCCTCGACACATTATATTAGTAATTAGTACCATTAGTATTATTAGTTGTGTGATCCGTGGCGCAGTTGGTAACGTCGTTGGCTACGGTTACGGATGTCTCGGGTTCAAGTCCCGATGCGGACAGTTTCATAAATTGTTCATTCAATCGATTTATGGATTTCTGTTCGTAGTCATGAATTTTTGTGATGTCTAAAACTACCTCCCACCCATCCTATACGGACGTAGCGAGAGCGATTAGCTAACCACTAGTCCTGTCCTAACCCTATCCCTCGTTCCCTACTCTCATCAAAAAAACTGTTTTCTTAAGTTTTTTTCCCACCAATAACAAGACTAGTTCCCAACGTGTACCCAAAGCTATCCGAAAGAAATTTTATATGTATGCGATAAATGGGCTCCCAGGTGAAGTGGTCAACGTCGTTATCTACGGTTACGGATATCACGGGTTCATGTCCCGGTACGGACACTTTCATAAATGGGTTTTTCAATCGATTTATAAATTTTTGTTGGCAGGATTGATCCTGAAAATGGAGAACGGTAAGCTAACCATTAGACCTGTCCTAGCCCTATCCTTCTATTCTTACTATCATCGAAAAATAGAGGTTGAGCAACTGAGTAAAAAGCAGTTCTCATAGAAAAAATTCTGTTGAGATACCTCCATTAGGAGGTCATATGCTTCACGTTGGGAGCGGACATGGTAAAAAAAGCATTATCTCTGTTAATTTTTTTTAAATTAAAATAACTACACATGGTAAGTATTACAGCTAACAAACAGTACACAAAACAAGTGTTTTTTTCAGAATTGACAAAATCGTATAGGGGATAGCATAAAAAATAAATAATACACCGAGTTTGTTTCTGAAAATGCCCAACTCTCTAGGCAATGCATTGATCAACAGAACAGCCATTGAGTTTACAGGTAATCAAACAAATTATATATAAACGAAGTTAAACAGTCCACTTCGTTTGATTACCTGTAAACTCTTGTCATAGTTTATGCACAAATTCTTTGATACACCTTAAAATTATTTACATTCAATTTTATATAGATAGCCTTTTAGGAATCGTGTTCTTAACTTGTAACCTTACAGAGATTTACTTTACGAATAGAGTGGCGTCGACATACCGCCGCCGACGGTCAGTGAGAAAGTATGGTCGTCCGTTTTTGCTGACGGTATTTCGCGTTCTGTCCGTGTATATGCTTGTCATTTGTATTGATTCGAACCCGACAGCCTTGTAATGATTATGTTTTTTCAGTTGATAACGTTCAGTCTTGATCATTATAAACATGTAGAAGTAGCACAAAACAAATTGTGCTGTATTTTTAAAATACAATGCCTTTTGATTTCAATCAAAGAATTGACAGTTGGCACCTTAAAAATGATTAAAAAATAATTAAACAATCGGTACCGCGCAGGCCTCATATTACTCATTTTCTCCGTTGCTTATAACTTCTTAAAAGAATGTAGGAGAAAAGCTAAGATGGAGATGAACGGGGAGCAAGTACACAGCATAATGGGGAAATAATAATACCATTTCATACCCCATTGTTTTTTAGATTAACAGCTGTTCGGCATTAATTCCACGCCGCAAACTAGCTCTAACATAATGTTTATAATAAATATTACTTACTATATTACTTCTGTAGGAATATGGTTTCTATGTTTTTGTTGCTTGACGTGATTAGACTGGATGACGGCTCAGTTGGCGAGTGACAACAGGTATTATGTTGAGATGCTTATTGAATTGCGTTCGGCGGTCGATACAGAATTTCTTCCAGTAGCCCTTTGTTTGTCTATTTATACTGTGCTTGTGATCTATTTAGTTTCGACAGACATTGATGAGCGTCTACCTGTCGCGCAAGGTCAGCAGAATAACGGATGTCGGTCAAATATTATTGCAAGAAATCCGTAATCTGCAACGTCGTGTCTTGTCACAGGTATATTATTTGCCATTTAATAATGCTTACTGATAAGCATAATGTTTCGGTGGGAGCGAGTATTAACATTTCGAAATCTGCTGCGTTAGGTCTCGCGATATTTTCTACTGGATTATGGGGATTCAGCATTGACAAGTTATATTGGGTAATAAATTTGTGGCGAGTAATCAATATAGACGATGCAAATTCCTCATAATATTTATAAAGACTAATGCTCTTGCAAAGCAGTCAGCAAATTCCAGTGATGACCAATGCAGAATCGTGTCAAGTAATGCGTAAACGAACCAATTCAGACGACGCCAATTCTGAATACGTAATTATAAAGGTGAACGACCGTCAATAAAATTGATGATACATGCAGAAAATAATATAACACGACGACGGACAGACCAGGATTCTGTCGTCACGCCCTGAACTGAAGACACCTTTCCGGATTCACGTAATCGTTACTTTAAAATATCATCCTATACTATGATGTTTTTTTTACCATGTCGCTCCCAACGTGGAGCATATAACCTCTTAATAGAGGTATCTCAACAGAAGTTTTCTATGAGAACTGTTTTTAGCTCAGTTGCTGAACCTCTATTTTTTTGAAGAGATTAGGGATATAAGGATATGGCTAGGACAGGACTAATTACTCTCTCTACGCCTCGTTTTTGAGGATTGGATGGGTGGGAGGGAGTTTCAGACATCACAAACATTCATGACTACAAACAGAAATCTATAAATCGATTACAAGATCAATTTATGAAAATGCTCGGATCGGGACTTGGACCCGAGACATCTGTAACCGTAACCAACGACGTAATCACCTGCGCCATGTAACAGACATACTTAATGTTAGATCTCTTTAATTATAAAAAAATAGGAACTCATTTCCTAAAATTGTCTATCACAATCTAACCGAGAATTTGACTCGTGGAACACCGCCAGATGACTGTGATATCCAAACGAAATTGATTCATATAAGGCAAGCCTAAAAGGGCTTTGTGACATTTTGGCGGTTTGGACAGTGGTTTAGTGCTAATATTTAAATACCACTTGCCGGCAGTGATTTTTTTCGCACCAACAAGTTTCCTACAAAACTTTTTTCGAATACAAAATTATGTGGCGGGTCATCAACACGACGGCGCAGATATACAAAACATGATATTTATCAAATATAATATGTATAGATAAAATTTGTGGCGAGTCACCAATACGACGATGAAAGTTTACAAATTAAGCAAAACTGGACGTACTATACCTTTGCGTTAAAACTTCTCTTCTTCTTCTTTGACCATATTCGCTACCTATGTGGAGTATATGGCCACCACGCAGCGTCTTCATGATTCCCTATCAGCTGCCAATCCCTTTGCTTCTACCTATGACATGCCAGAGTTATTCAATTCCGCCGAGTACATCTTATCGATAGTACTCGATAGTCTTCCAGGACGCCGGAATGCCACTGGTCGAAAGAAGAGGCAAGCAGGCTTGAGGCTCTCCGGAGGCATCTGCAGCACGTGACCCAGCCAGTTCCAACGTCTCTTCATGACCGATGATGTAACAGGTACGTTCCCCGATCTCTGTGTTCCACAAAGTCGAACCACTTCACCCTTAGTATCCGACGCAAGCATCTATTTTCGAAACTGAGTATACGGTTTTTCTGAGTCTTCGTCATGATTCGCTACCGCAAAGCAACACAGGTAGAATGCAGGTATCTGGGTGTGATTTTCGTGACATGTGGAAGAGTTTTAACAGTTTTTTATGTGCCTTTGTCAGGGTTTGCAAGTTGATTCACCAAAACATCGAAACATAATTCAAAATGTAATATTTCATTTTTCTGACGTACATTTCTTGTTATTGTATAAATATAATATATGAGTCAGTTAGTATTTCACTGTCACTTTAAATTAAAATAACTTTCCATTTCACATTTTTAAAGTTATGTCAAATTACCCAATTAGAGGGTGAAATATCGCATGATGCTATCGTTAAAATGTGCGGTGAACACAAATCTTCTTTATCTTTTCCAAGAATGGAAATAACGTGCTCCATTTGAAATAAGAATTTTTCGTTCCGTGTCATTTCAATTGAGTTTTGTCACATCTGTAAATACAATTTCCAAATACTTTTATAATAACATAGTTGCCGTAACACAGGAGTTCCTAACATTTTTGTACCCTAGAGCATATTCTTAATATCAATAAAATGGAGAGCACCACTTTTTTCAAAAAAAAAATTGTATTTCAACCATCCGAATGTGATGAAATGAGTAAATACATACTATAGTAATAAAAATTGCCACTCAGTCAAACAGTTAATTTACCAATTATAGTGCCAATTTAAATAAATAAAAAAGATGGTTTGTCTATTTGGCCGTGATGAGAGATACGTGAATAAAAAAAAACGTAAAAGGTATACTTTTTTACGGTTATGACAGGACGTTCAGATTATGAGCGCATAAAACGTCATCTTTAACCTTTTATAGTGGACTGAAAAAATAAAAAAAATATAAACAAAACAACATAACAACAAAGGTAGTTAAATATTGCGCGCATTAAATTTTAATGTTATTACTTACTTAATTAATTTCATCTTTGAAGTAAATTTATTATAATTTGGTGATTTAAAGTTCCGGGGGGAGTTTTTTCTCACATTTTCCATGGTTTTCTATTCAGCAGTATTTTTGTACTATAGATGAACCAATTTAACTTGGCCGCTAATGAGGGTGCCAACGTCATGTTAGGAATGTTGCCATACTCAACCAGAACTAAAATTTCAATAAATTCGAAATTGACATTTTAACGACATTTATTAAAAGTAGACAGGATATTTTGCTTAAAAAGGCAATTGGAGAAATTGATTCTAGACTGACAATTCTAGTTACAAATTCGGCGGCGGCCAAGTAATGTTGGTAATACTATAGTATAACCTGATACTATGAAATACGGAACGTATAAAGTACGTCATAGTACGTCGGAACTGTGTGTGCAGTGCATTTTATTTTATACTAGTGATTACCTGGCATGCGTTGCAATGCCACCCAAAGAAAGAAAGTGTCTGTGTTTTAATTCTGTTTATTGAAGTGCTCTTGGACACACAATCTTTTTTGTTTTTCTGTCTGGTGCGTACACGAATAAATCAGAAGGTTTTCCGAGATGTCTCTATTTGTTAGAATTTGATTCATTATTTTAGATTTTAGATATATCTGAATCGTGAGATTGATTTTTACATATAATAAGTCCTACTGTAAGCTATAAAAATCAAAAAGTTGATAGTCGGGCTTGGGCCGGGCCGGGCCTGATTGTACTTTGTCTATAGTCATCGCGCAAGTGCAAGCAATAACTTGACAAAGTTTTATCGGAATCGCATTAACGGTATGGCAGTGCATACGATACGAACAAACCCACAATGATTTTTGTATATTAGATATACACCGCGAACGCTTAAATCATGAGAAAATTTCATACCTACATGCGATAATAATAAAACGTCTACAGAGTGGTCTGAACTATTATATGTAAGAGGTCTGTAAAGTATTAGGTGGAATTTTGGACAATAGATTAATGTGCGGAAGATGGTGGATGGCGGGGTGAGGGGATTTTTGTAGCATGGTGACGTATTCAATTAACCTCTAGAGCAGTGCACCGCATCCTTTTTCCACCCGCGGCACACCTAAGAATTCATTAATATTACGCAGCACACCACAAGCCAAAATATGTGAATTTCATAAACAAAACTTTTATTTGATGAATTTGAAATGGTTGGTAATTTATTTGTTAATGTGTATTATTTTGATACATTTGTTCATTGTTCGTAATAATTCCACTGTGGTTTTTTTGCCATCAATGCTTACGAATACATGTAGTAATGTGTAATTGCTACGGAAGATTTTTTTTTGTTTTACACACGAGACAAACCCCATTTTATTCCACATTATTGCAGTTGCACTATCCGTGTAAACACTAATACAATTATCCCATTAAGTATCAAAATAATACATTTACTTTAACGAAAACAATTAAAATCGGAATGTTAGCAACCGAATGGCTTTAGTTTTTTTCTAATATAACAATACTCGCTTGTTTCTCATTTTGAACACACTACGCCGCGGCACACTGGTTGCGAAGCACTGCTCTAGTGTCATGAGCTAGTTTACTCGCTAAAGCCTGTATGTAGTGTCAGGCCATCGACGAGTTAACTCGTGAGTTCTTATCATCGTCATAGCAAGCTATCAAATATTTATGTTGACTTTTGTAGTGTACAATTGTATAGAAAATTCAAGTCGATCACTATTGTCGATCACTATTTTTTCTCACTGGTAAAATATATAAGTGCTTGACGCTTGTAAATGCTACAACGATATGAAAAATTCTTTTTCACATAAGGTAAACATGCAAACAATTAAATCTGTCTAATTTTGCTCTGAAATGTATCATTCTTTAGAAAACTATAGTGTGTAAAAAGGATAGTGGTTAGTTCGGTAAAACGATTTAAATTCTGAGGCTGCGACAATCCTGTTTACGGATATTTTTGAATTAAAAAAGAATATATCTTTAATTTAAATTTAAATATATTTTAGCATATTAACAGACTTTGTTTCAAAACATTGAATGAAAAAAAAAATCCTCAATCCCCTTGGATAACTCGAGCGTACCAGAAACGGCTACTGGATTCCCTCGTTGGATTTTTGAAATAGTGTTAATCATTTTAGTGTGAAAAAATATAGTTATTCGTTGCTATATAGGCTCAATCAGTTTATTTTAGATGAATTCAAAAATAAATAAAACTAGCATTAAAAATGACGGCGAATTTATGTCACAAAACTTTATTATTCGCATAAATCATCGGTTTACTTGATTCCAATGATTAATATTTGAACAGTAGCATGCTGTAAAGCATATTTACAATTGTTTTTAATATTTATAATATGTATGTTTCTTTTATATGTGGCATATATATCATATATAAAAAAGACATTACTTGCACCTGCCTACTCCATGCGTATAAAATATAAACGTGGTCATAAAAACAAACTCTTCGTATGTCATTCTTCTATGAAAACAAACAAACGAGCGAGAATAAAGCAAATGAGGCTTGTAAAAGCGAAATCTAATCCACATTTTGTCAAAACAGATCGTCCAGTTTATAACCCACACATCTCCAAATAAACCATATTGAGATATTTGGAAAAGATATATTCAAATGGTCACCATAAATCAAATATTATTGATTTGTACCTGAGTTGATCAACAATTAGTTACTTTCCGAGTATAGCCAGTAGAAGAATATACTATAGAAATATGCTTTAACTGACAGAGAAAAATCAATTCATTAGAAAAAGGATTTCCAAACTACGGCCATGTAGCTGACAGGACATGCCCGATATTCAGCGCGCCATAGTTTTGTCACATAGATATATAGTACCGAAAGCGGAAAAAAGGCCAACTGATCAACCAAGTGTTTTTTGTCGAAAGGACCTAATATAAATGTATAAATAAGGGCAGAAGCTGGTTTTCTCCTTGTCGGCTATCGGCTATCTCCACAGTAATGAAATGTCCTTGACACTTGCCCGTTAGTACAAACCGAAATTTGCGCGTAATTCAAAAAATGGGACTTAGTAGTGGAGTCAGTGTGGCTCAAGCTAAAGAGTTTGGAAACCTCTTCTTTAGAAGGCTATCTGCCTTAGCATTTTTTGTTGCAGTTGTGAGTTATTGAATCAGGTTGAGCGCAATATTTTACATATAACTACATATTTAACTAAAAGTTTATTTTTTTCAAATTGTCTGGCTAATAGATGATCGAAAATCAAACGAAAAATACGTAGGTATTAAGAGGTCTGCACGGGCACGGGTATGGCCAGTGGAACTCTACCCTGCCCAACCCGGGGTCGGGTTCAGGTGGGTAAGACAATTGAGATTCAGGCCCAGGTACATAATTTATTTTTCGGAAAAATATTTTAGGCTAAGTTTGGGTCATGGTAACAAAATTCTATTGATAACAAACAGGTAATAACTAAAATAATTTATTACTTTTTGAATATCATTGGAAAGTATAATATCGTTTGTTTGAAACCTATGGCGGCAGCATTCAATATGTCGGTAACATGAAGCTGAGAAGTTCATAAAATAGTGTGACCTAATCGATGCGTAGTCTGAAACAATTATTTGTTTATTTAGGAATCACCGATAGTAAGTTATAATATTCGTTCATACATAAATAAAGTATGAATATTGTTCATTGTCTGCTTTCTATGGTTTTAGATGGTTGACAATTTCAACGATATAAATAAAAAGTTGAAAAGTAATGACTACAATATTTTGCATTATATGGACGGTGTTTTAGCTAATTGTACAAACCCTCAAAATTGAAATTGTTCAGGAGAGAGTAAAACAGTTTTTATCGAAAACATTGTGGTGAGTTACGTTAATAATCTTTAAAATGCACTCCTGTTAATTCTCATGTGTGCAGATACGAAATTATACGTAGGGATTGTCGATATAATAGTGGCATTCATCAAGTGGTCGGGCCAGAATTGTTAAACCTAAAACCAATGTAAAATGATGTTTCCTTTGCAAAAAGTGGTCAATTTATTTGGCCGAGACCTGCTCTGTCGTCTTTTAAATGAGATCCAATCATTAATTGTTCATTGTAGTATTTTTGAGGGTTGTATAAACTGGCCAAAACTGACCAAAAGAAGACACTAACTTACTTTGAGCAATTGGACTTTGAAGTTTGTCAAATGTTTGGGATGCTGTACCTTTTTCATTTTGTTTGTTTGTACAAAACTGTTTTTAAGTAAAAGGTGTAATTTATAAAAATAAGTGTATTCTTCTATACGGTAAAGCAGTCCTCTGCAACCTTTTCTTACCCACGGCACACCTAAGCGTTCATTATTATTTCGCGGCACACCACAAGCGAACATATGAAGATTTCACAAACAAAACTTACAATTTATTAACTAGTTTTTATTTGATGAATATGAAATAGTATTGATATATTTTTTAATAATAGCAAATTAAACAATTTTACTCTTTCAAAGTAATGGGACACTTAACCAATAATTTGATTATGTTTATTATTTTGATAAATTTGTTAATTGTTTACAATATTTTCGCCATCAATGCTTCTCAATATATGCAGCAATGTGTAGCGTCTACAGTTAGATTTTTGTTTTACGCTCGAGACAAGCCCCATTTTATTCCTCATCATTGCAGTTACACTATCAGTGCAAACACTAATACAAATTTTCCATTAAATATCTAAATAATACAATATTATTCAGATATTTAATGGAAACACAACAGAGATCTTAGCCACCGAATTTCCTTAATGTTTTTCTAATATAAAAATTATCGATTTTCTTCACTATAGACACACATTGTGCCGCGGCACACTCGGGATCGTCTCGCTGCGCACCGGTGTGCCACGGCACACTGGTTTCAGAGCACCGCGGTAGAGTTTGAACTAAGGAACATTTTGGTATAACTAACTGAGTAGTGTTTTCTTCCAGAACAACGACGATATTATAATATCCCATACCCGATGCTGCAAAACGAAGTCTTGAAAGAGTGATTCGCTGGTTAAAAGTACATACTTTACTGACTAATAAACAGTTTGAGCGACTGTTTTACAACTAGTGTTTTTTCAACTTATATACGCTAATTAGCTGTGGGGACATGGCTTATTCATTCGTTTATGTTTATGAATTTTAAGGCTGCAGTAATAAACCCTTAAAATAAATGGGCAGTTACAGAAATGGCATTAAGGTGGAATTAATTAAAAATAACATAATTAAGAGTTTGAAAGTAAACAAAGGTTAGCAGTAAACTGTTTATTGGGTAGGTGTTAAACTGGAAATACGTTTTTAACTTTTATTTAATATTAAAACGAGTTTAATGATATTGTTTATTGCAAATAAAAAGTTGTATGTTGATCTACGACAGGCCTGATCAAACTACATCATGACACATATTTTTGTGTGGCCAAATCTTCTCTTTAAACTGTTGGTTTTTTTAACCATACTAATAACCATAATCAATGTAGAGCATAGCGACACTGCCTACGTATAATCCCGTATCTGCAAACAAGACATTTTACTGGAGAGCGTCTCAGATATTCAAAACGCAGTTGAAAAGAACAGCTGCATCTATTTTTCAACGTATTTTTAATTAGCGATTTAATTATTTTTAATTAGCATATATATATATATATATATAAATATCACTTGTTTTTCAAATAAATTATTTTAACTAAAGCCTTTATATTAGAAAATAATGAGTATCTATAGCTTTAATTAGAACTGACAACAATAGTTTGTTTGAAAAAGTTTTATCGGGTATTTCAATTTTATCAAACAAAATGTTCTGATTTTTGAGGCATTAATTAATAGTATATATTATCATGACTTGCTGAACCATATAAGCTAACAATAATATTATAATACAACAGAATAATAACACATATATACTTTGAATGCTTGAACGAACTCAGCTAATTTTCGTCAATGACCACATCAGTAGAACAATAAAAGTAAAGAGTAAAACACACACCAACCATCGAGCAAAGAAAGTTCTACACGACGTTAAAACCTTTACAAAGAAACTGTGATTTGTATGTTGTTTCTGTGAGATGATAATAAGCAGTAATATCGATTGAAAGAACCGTATAAAACAATTTTATGAAAAAAAATGTGTGGATAGAACTCCGGAATCCTGCTAATTTTCTCATTGAACAATATATTTACTTTTAAGGAGTTAACTGTCAATTCTTGGTGGAAAGACATTATATTTTAAAAAATAAAACACAAAGTAGTACAAACAAATTGTGTTTTATTAAAAAAAAAAAAAAAAAAGAACAATATATTACTCTGAAATCAATATGTTTATGGTAGAAGTTTATGGTAGAATGTGACTAATACAACATTTTCCAATCAAAAGGTCATTTTAGGCCAAAATGTCAGTTAGAACCTTTTCAAAGTAAGGTAACGATATTATAAATACGACAATCGACTTCGAATTTTAGGGTAAAGACTTTCGTATAAATGGCTAGTTACGTGTTGGTTACGTGGTTAGGTGGTTACGAAATAACGGTGAAGTAGGTACCTACGTAAAATGCAAAATACGTATGTAGCAATTATGTGATTATACGCAGGGAGTGTCTATATGGCGTGCTAATGAAGGTATTTTATCATAAGTTTTTCCACGACAGCTGCTTGTTAGTCAGTTGCTCAACGTATCATTTTCGAAAAGCGTACGAATAGAAGGTCAGGGCTAGGAAAGGTCTGGTGGTAAGCTAATCGCTCTCGCTACGCACCGTTTTTAGAATCGGGAGGTAATTTTAGACAACATAAACAATCATGCCCACGAAAATAATTCTATAAATCGATCGAATAATCAATTTATAAAACTGTCCGTACTGGTATTTGAGC
The DNA here is from genome assembly GCA_022494535.1 of Himalopsyche phryganea. Lineage (NCBI taxonomy): Eukaryota > Metazoa > Arthropoda > Insecta > Trichoptera > Rhyacophilidae > Himalopsyche > Himalopsyche phryganea. The sequence goes on from JAGVSL010000039.1 coordinate 4,222,553, forward strand.
CCGTGAGTTCCGTGATCGAAGCCAACGACGTTGAACACTGCGCCACGAATTATAGATACTATTTTATGTGTTGAAAATATTTTATAAAGAAATAATTTATTTATATTTATCTAAAATTATTCAGGTCCATCGCCGAGTGGTCGACGTTGTTGTCTTTCAATGTGGTTGTCACTGGTTCGAGTCCCAGTACAGACCGTTTTATAAATCGATGTATGGATTGATGTGTGAAGACATGGTTGTTTGAAATGTTTCAAATTTCCTCCCACAAATCTATCTGATCCTAAAAACTAGTCTTTTCCTAGCCCAATCCTTCTATTCTTACTCTAATTATAGATCCACTTATCTTTTTTCCTATCTGAGTTTCCTGCACAATCGATTGCATGCAACCAATGTCTTCGTGTCAAAAATTTTAAACATGCTTAACATGGTTACGCTGCGGAAAACACACTGTAAAAAGAGTGTGAATCCGTAGTGAGTGGTGCTGGGTAAAATGTTGAATACCTTAGAGGATATTGAAATAAATCCCAAAACTTTCAGTTACATAAATATCCATGTTGTGTTGTATTCGAATGATAGTAAATAATTCGACGAAGTGGTTCTGTAGTTTTGGAAGCAAAAGGACGGAAGGAAGCGCAATCAGCGATCGGGGACTCCCACTGATCATAGACTATAATGTAGAGCGGCCGCTTGTTTATGGTGCGGAATATTATTTCTCTATGAAAGGTTTCGTAGCACAAAATACCTACCCATAATAAATGAATTTGGCTTTTACATTTAATATCTTTTTAGTGACTTAAAAATGACCTTTTATTTATGAAGGATATGGAACCAACTGAATTATAAATACAGTTGTGAAAAGTCTTAACTGAATAATAAATCGCTTGTTTCAAACAGATGTCTCAGGTTCAAATCCCGGTAGTGACAGTTAAATATTTGAATTGATGTTTAAGCGATTTACGGATTCCTGTTCACATGGTTGTTTTGTGCTATCTTAAATTCTCTTCCACCCATCCAATTTAAAAAACGGGTTATAAAGAGAGCGATTAGTTAACCACTATTCCTGTCCCAGCCCTATTCATATAACCTTATTCTTTTCAAAAAATAGTGATTGAGCTACTGAGTAACAATATGTTGCTGTTGAGATACCTCCATTACGAGTCCACATGCTCCACATTGAGAGCGGACAATGTGAAAAAATACAATCTTAACCGAGTAACAATTAGTTCTTGTAGAGAAAATTTCTGATGAGGTAAAAGCACCTTTTACGAGTTTTTATGTTCCACATTGTGAGCGGATATGTTAAGTATATTTATAGATAAATTGGTTCTCAAAACATATCACGCTTCGTCATATGACAAGTGGAATAAAAATGTTTTCAATAAAAAATTTTGATTACATTTTTGAAGAGGTTAATTAATGTAACGGATGAATAGATTAACTAAACACAGACCTTCTGGAACACGCAGCTGTACACTGATTAAAAAGCAAATGCCATTTGTTCAACGCTTGCATTCTACTTGTGCTGCTTTGCGGTAACGAATCATGACGAGACTCTGGGGGTGAGGTGGTTTTAATTTGTGAGGAACGTACCAGGCAGGGCCTTGTTACCTCAGTGGTCATGAAGAGACGTTGGAATTGGCTGGGTCACATGTTGCGGATGCCTCCGAAAAGTCTCAATCATGCATGTCTCTTCTTCCAGCCGGTGGGATTACAGCGTCCTGAAAAACCATCGGGAACTATCCATAGGTTGATATTCTCGTTGAAGCTGAGGGACTCTGGCATATTGGCGGGTGACAGGGAATCATGGAGGCGCCGCATGGTAGCCACATGCTTCACACAAAGAGCGAATATTCTCAAAGAATAAAGAAGATAATTTACTCATTTTTATGGATGAAGAAGAAGTAATGAACTTTTTGATTCAAGGTCAATATAAAATACTTCCAATTCTCTTTTTACACGCCTTTTTTGTATGGTCTAAGAGAATTGGGTGTATGTTATTTTAAAATTACATAGGAGATTGAATTAAAGGATTCATAACAAAAAACTACAATTTATATATTAATATATTTATATATTAATACTTGATACAATCGTTTGAGATACCGTTCGCAAGGAAGCGTTGTAAATAATTATTTCATTACAGATTAAGCTGTCTTTGCTCGAAGATTATCGTTAATGTTATGATTCAGGGGTGTGTAAAGCAAAATACTAATGGTATTTTATTTTATCAGGAGGAAGATTAAAGCCCTGTGTTCACTAGCGGGCAAACTACCCAGCAACACGACACGCAGTATTGAGTCAAAGTGACGCTACAGCGTTGCCCACTGTCCCACATGGTTGCATGTAGCATAGTGCGGCATTTCTATGGGACGCATGTGCAAGCTTCGGAAGCCAGCGCAAAATGCGACATGTCAAATGTTGGCGAATGTAAAGTGAAGTAACAAAAATCGGGCTGAGACAAATAAATCTACACGTTTAGAGATAGACGTAAAAACCTTTACCAAATGTGTCACGTTTTCATAATAATTACCTTGTTTCAATTCAAAATGCTTCAAATTCATAAGAATATGTAATTTTATATTCTACAAAACTATATTTATAGCATGTCGGGCGTAACCTGGTAAGCCCTGGTGCGCACTGGAAAAAAGTTACACGGCATTGTTCCTGCAGCATCGAGGTAAATGCCCCGCCTCTAGTCCCGCAGCATGTCGCTTATTTTGTCCCTTAGTGTAATCATGGCTAAATAAATATTTTTACAGCACACAAGATACTTCGTATTCAATGTTGTGAGATTTGAAAAAAAACGTTATCTTTGATATGGGTGTTTGTGATGTCTCTTCACCTCTAGTTGATCTCGTATGATTTTCCAATCTTAGACGTTTTATTATTATCAAATATCACAAGTAGATATATAAAGCAATTTACACGTAGTTCCGACGTACTAGCTACTTTAGACACTCGGTCACTTATGACGGGTACTGTTATACTAGTTTCAAAATGTTTGGCAAGATTTAAAAAGAAAAAATAGTGATTTTATTTGTGATCAAAGATACGCATGTTTGCTATTTTTTCCAGGAACCGTGTGGTGAATAAATGCTTCGATTATCGTGCGAATATTGTTTTTAAAAAAATTACCGATAAGTAAAGTTGCGGTATTGCAGTGGCAACCCTGTTTCGTTATGCTAACACCCCCTCACTATTCGCATCGCATCCAGGATAAGTTCCGATTAGATTAGTCTCACTACTCCTCTGCTGGATACGGCGACGACGAGGTTTGAACGGATGTTCCTCGTCTTCAAAGCAATGTCACTATGCTCAGACATTTGATTCATAATAAACAAATACAGAGATATAATCGAATATATTACACAAATTTAATTAAACTAAACTCATGTGTATGTATTTAGCGAATCTCCAGCGTTTGACGTTGAGATGAATTTATCGAGAAATCGGTTTTATGCAGAGTTTGTATTTAATATCCTGAAACTCCAGTCGTTATGACAAATTCATCCAATTCCGGCCCCTTTTTGTGATGTTGGGATTCCAGGATTCACAATTTTTCAATCCCTGGAGAAAGGGATTGTTCATTAAGCGTAATTTCGTGTTTTAAATTGTATATTCATATTTTTTTTGGGCATGTGAATGGTTTTTTTTTCGATGTCCGCTCCCAACCGTAGAGCATATGGTCTCCTAATGTAGGTGTTTCAACAGAATTTTTCTATGAGAACTTTTTGTTACTCAGTTGCGCAAACTCTTTTTATCGAAGAGAATAGGGCTAGGGCAGGACTAGTGGTCAGCTGATCGGTGAGAATCGGATGGGTGGGTGAGGAGGGAGTTTAAGACAACACAAATATCAACTCGGGTTCAATTCCGCACCGGGAATTGAACCTGAGTCATCCGAAGCCGTAGCCCACGAAGCTACCAACTGCGCCACGGACGCCGACAGTTTTTTTTACTTACCTTATATATAATAGCCTAGAACGGTCTGTAAGCGTAGACGTTTTATTATTATCACATATCACATGTAGGTATGAAATTTTCTCATGACCTAAGCGTCCGCGGTCTATATATAAACAATACTCACAGTTCCGACGTGACGCAAATCAGTCCGTCAGTATGGAAACTAAAGAACAACTACTTTAGACATTCAGTATTTCAATTTCAATACGGTCATCTATGACGGGCGTTCCTACTAGTAAGCATTGATTTTTTATTATGAGACAAAAACAGTAAATATGTTGTTGTGAAAATTGTCTGTTCCCGTCTAGAGCATTTACGAAATATGAGAAGAAGGGAGACCACAATACATATACACCCAATTCCTTTTTTACGGGATACATTGGTTCCAGAAATTCCTTAAATACCTTACGTCTATATAATTTGATATATTGGTTCTAAAAAAAATCGCCTAAAAATCAAGTATTAAGAATGTACGGAAAACTAAAATTCTTTTTTTTATATTCATGTAAAAAAAGTATTTTATTCACATAAAAACCTTTAATTTCCTTACAACGATATTTTTTGCAAACTCCACTTAATTCAAGAATAGAGCGGTCGTCAACCTACCGCAGCCGACGGCCAGTGAGAAAGTATTGTCGTCTGTTTCTGCTAACGGTATGGCTTGTTCTACCTAGGGCATCCAATCCCGGACCCTCTTTTATGATCCCAGAATTTTGGGATTCATAATTTCTCAATCCCGGGATTAGTCATTAAGTGCAAATGCTTGTAAATGTTAAATTGATGATCAAAATAGTTTTTTATTTTATTTTATTTATTTGATCATTATGGTAGGCTTTACCAGATTGTATGTCAGCGTCCGTCAGCGTCCGTGGCGCAGTTGGTAGCGTCGCTGGCTACGGTTACGGATGTCTCGGGTTCGATTCCCGGTGCGGACGGTTTTCATAGATTGACCTTTCAATCGATTTATGGATTTCTGTTTGTAGTCTGAGTCCTCCCTCCCACCCATCTCATCCTCACGGGGCGTAGCGAGAGCGATTAGCTAATCACTAGTCCTGTCCTAGCCCTATCCTTCTATCCCTACTCCCTTCGAAAAAAGAGAGGTTGAGCAACTGAGTAACAAGCAGTTCTCGTAGAAAAATTCTGTTAAGATACCTCCATTAGGAGACCATATGCTCCACATTGGGAGCGGACATGGAACAAAAAAAATCCAAAAAAGGACATTTCTTTCAATTCGACCTTAAAATATTATCCTCTATTCATTTGAGTAGTGGTCCTTATTTGTCCTGAACGCATGTTGCGTAATATGAGAAGTAGGGAGACCACGATACATTTATATTAATTATTTAAGTTTTATAAACAGATAGGTACACGAAAAAATCGAAGTTCACGTTGTAGTTAATCTGGAAGCTTTAATTTGAAATACTAACGAATTATTTTTTTGTTTTACGTTTGTTTAAATATCAATCCTGGGATTACGGGATTGACTAATTCACCGGTATCGCGGGATCCTGGGATTGAAAGCCCTAGTTCTGTTCGTGTCCACGCTTGTGATCCAGTAATGCCATCTCGACTGAGTTCCCATCCGTATTAATTCGTTCCCCACAGTGCCATCCTGCAAAAGAAAAGCTTTTGAAAAATATTGCTTTCACCAGAACCCTGGCGTAACCTGAATACTGTATGTCTTCCTCAAGGAGTAGAGGAAAAAAGGAGTAATCACATTCCATCGCATGCACGCAATAATATTCTTGATTGTAATAGAAATATTATTGATTGAATCTGTTTGAAATAAAAATGGTGTAACTTCAAGGAGAGTTTTAGATAAAGTATACAATTTTCAGAAGACATAATTTAATCGTGAGATTGTGAACTGGTCGGTAGCGGTCAGGCGCGGAAAGGCATAAACTTTTGCACAGGAAATTTAGGAATTATTGTCAAATGCAGAAGTTGTGAAACTATTCTGAACAATTTCTCTATCTCGCACGCCGAAAGAGATCGCCAACTGAAAATTAAATATCTGTACGAAATATAAATGTATAAGACAAAACAGAACAGTGGCAGAACAGAACTATGCCAATTTAGAGCAGAGGGAAAATAAAATACATCATATATTTGTCGTAGCTATTATACTAATCGAGCATTATTACAGAAATTATTACATTATCATTAGTTGAAAAGGGTGTCCTGACAAAACCGCCGGGAGATTACCCACAAAACAATTTAGAAATGAGACGATTTTTATTTTTAAATAATATTATATTCAACGTCCGTGGCGCAGTTGGTAGCGTCGTTGGCTACGGTTACGGATGTATCGGGTTCAATCCCCGGTGCGGACGGTTTTCATAAATTGATCTTTCAATCGATTTATGGATTTCTGTTCGTAGTCGAGCGAGAGTGATTAGCTAACCACTAGTCCTGTCCTAGCCCTATCCTTCTGCCCCAACTCTCTTCGAAAAAGTAGAGGTTGAGCAACTGAGTAACAAGCAGTTCTCATAGAAAAATTCTGTTAATATTAGGAGACCATATGCTCCACATTGGGAGCGGACATGGAAATAATATTGTGTTTTGGATACACATTCAAACAAAGAAGATATAAAATAATAATTAAAAAAGATATATAAACTATTTAAAATTAAATTTAAATATTGTGTGCTAACCTTTTTAAATATTCTTAATTAGAAAAACTACAATACAAAAGCATTAACTATTGCGGTCGATTCGTTTGATTGGATATATTTACACTTTGACGCAATTGATCTTCTGAAAGCTGCTTCTTTCTATTTTAATTTCAACGTTATCCTGTTCTTGTCTAAATTTTTCCAACAACTTATATACTGAAGGATGGACAATATTAACTCTTTGTCGTGTGTGAAAAGTTAATGATTTTAAGTTAATACTCTACTGACAGCTGGAACGGACTAGATCTCAAATTACACTGAAATTCTATTTGAAAACCTGAGACCTTCTTTACGCGTTTTCATTAGGCAATACAGTAATTAAATTATTATTTATAAAATCTGGAGTTATTGTATACATATTATGTGTAGGACGCATTTGAAATTCAGAGACACAAAAACAGGAAAAACAGTGTGTTATGATTTGATGAAATATGGAAATTAAAAACGTCATAAAATGGTAAATGGAGATATGTAAACAAAGTTTTGACTGCTTATTTATGGAGCAGATAAATTCGTAACTGGCCATGGTCACTTCGCTGTCTAAGCTCTTACGGCTTGACCCGTTAGTAAATATTCCAAGACGTAAATACGGCAATATAATTCAGGAAGTCTTGTTGTTGGTCCAGTTGGTCATATCAACATGGTTGCATCTAGCACAAATCTGTGAGTGAAAAGGAAATTTTGTACTTTTCAGGATAGCCAAAACAAGATTTGCATGTGTACGAAATTTGATGAAAAATGTGGGTTTCATCGAATTTTACTAATTTAGCGACATTGATTCAAGGCGTCCCTTTTCTCTTATATACATGTATGTATTGTAGTTATTTTAGAATATTTAACTCGTTTTTCAATTAACTCGACTTAACTCCCTTTTCCTTTCGCACAAAGTAATTACAAGTCATTCAATGAGTTCACGGCGTCATATGGAAAGCGAATGGAAGTCAATTCATAAAAGCTCGTTCATAAACTCTTTTTTATTAACTTTATTTTTCTGTACAATAGATTGCATGCAACCTAGGCTTGAAGAATTTCTTAACGTTATGACACTAGGGAATACACGTTGTAAGAACGGTGTCAAACCGTAGCGCGTGGTGGTGGGTACGACGTTGAGTAGACTATTGAATGAAATCTCAAAACCTTTAGTTAAGCATCCATGTTGGATTCGAATGATATTGAATAATTTGACAAAGTGTTTCTGTAGTTTTGGAGGGAAGAGGACGGAAGGAAGCGCAATCAGCGGTAAGGGACTCCCACTGATCGTAGACTATAATGTAGAACGACCGCTTGTTTATGGTGCGGAAAATTATTTCTCTATGAGAGGTCTCGTAATGTAAAATACCTACCCATAATAAATGCCTTTGCCTTTTACTTTTGATAGTTTTTTGAGGTGCAAGATTTTAATGTTGACATTTTTAAAATAAAGTTTTGGAATTATCCGGAGTATTAAAACCTTAATTTTTGAGACAGTTCTGACCATGGTTGAATGTTGAAAAAGTTATGAATTATTTTATTGCATAGTTCTTATAAAACTAAATATACATACCCAATTTTACATTATAATTTTAAAAGGTTAAAAATAACAAAGTACTATCGTTCTGATAGCTGAAGAAGGTTATAAAATTGTTGTAGAACTAAATACATTGTTAATTTTACCCTATTCATAATGGAGTTCTGGACCCCTCCCAACCAACGATCCTAAAAACGGTGCGTAGCGAGAGCGATAAGCTCGCCACTAGCCCTGTCTTAGCCCTATTATTATATCCCTACTGTCTTCAAAAAGAAAAGTTGGGCAACTGGGTAACACACAGTTCTCGTAGAAAAACTTCTGTTAAGATACCTGCATTAGGAGGCCATATGATATACATTTTGAGCGGGCATAGTAGAACGCATGTAATCATAGGATATAATGTCTTTAAAAAAAAAACGGTATCAAGTCATATTGTTATTTTTTTATTCTGGCAAAAAGTATGATATAACTATAACTAATCGATATGTATGCCAAAAGATTATTCTTTTATAATGTAGAGTTTACAAAAAATCTTTTCAAATCACAAACAATAATTGGACTTGAGAGAGAGAGTAGTTTGAAAAAAAATAATGCTTTAATTGCGATTGATTCAGAACTTGTTTGTATGATTAAATGCAGTCTTCTGGCAGTATAACCGCTATATTATATTATGATTATTAAAGCTTTTGTCTGTTTGAAATACTGGCTAGGCAGTTAATTAATTAATTAATTAGTAATGAACGTTTGTTTGAATATTTGATGTAGTGAGGCGGAAACAACAATTATTATGAGGTATGCCTGACGCCATGACAACTAACAGCCAGTCAAAGGAATCGACAGTGCTGCCAACACTTCAAACCAAATACGTAATATCCTTCCTAAACGTTTTACACATATCATCGTTTGTGAATAATAGGTAACACGGGAGATTGGGGCTCTCAAACTTTACAGTAAATATATTTTCGGTATTGTTTTTTTTCAACTATATCCACGACCAACAAGGAGCAAACAGTGTCTTGTATTCAAGCGAACGCACTTACTAGGCAGTCAAATATCGATGCTGCGGTAGCTAGTTAAATCACACCGATTACATACGCAGCTATGGCTGTGCGCAGCAAATATGACACGGTAAAATGTATGTGGCTGCCTCGGTCTGCACGCACTTGAAGCGGCAGCCAGGCTTTTCTCGTGTTCAGCAATCAGTGTGAACTTGTGACATTAGCTACTGACTGCTACAGCTGGCTGTCTAGTGCGTGGCCAGCCTTAACAGCTTAATGGCCGCATGTTTTTACGCATTTTCGTAAAAAACTATCATTTCACTAAATTCACTATAATTTTTAAACCAATTGAGATATCTTAACCAAATTTAATTTGATGGCTTTCCAGATACTTTGCCGCACAAATCAATACCGTTTTAGCAGTGGTTCTATATTTGTGGATTGCATACTTATGTGGTGTAGTGAAAAAAGCTTAAATCTACTAAAAAATCTCTCCTCTCACATCATCCCTGTTGCAGATCTTACAAGTCACCCCAGGACAGGACACGGTTATTATAATGACTCAAGCACCATAAAAAATGCCATATGGCCCATTCAATAAATCACTACGCAATCCGTAAATAATAATAACCAATGCTACGAGAGAGAAAAAAATAAACATGTACCATCTAGAGGTAGTTTTATAAAACTGTGTGGTAAAAATATTGTTTATGTTTTGTAAAATAGTGCGTTGATGTGTATACCACCATCTCTCATTGAGATTTGAAATCAAACTCGATTATAACCCAGTACTTTTTCAATAGAATGGAATGTATGACGTAGGACTTATCTCATTAAAATATGTTTCAAGGTGCAAAGTGGAAATAGGCCTTATTGAAAAATCTCTTTTCAATTCATCGGTTTTGCCCCTGCTGTTTGAGAGGCGCTGACTTGAGTACCGGTTCGTATTTGCTGCGTCAGCCGACTCCAATATAGGAGCGAGCGTGAGGTTTTAACACATTATTGACTTCGTCGTAAATGGGAAAAGGATCATTCAGGTAGAAAGGATGTAAGGGTGCCATTGTTAACATATTGTGATCAGCTACTTACCACATGCAGTAATTGAAATATAAAGTCTTGCTGATAAATGTACGTTTTGATTTGTAGTGTATGAATACACTTCTAAGCGGAAGCTCTTTCGTCTTCCATATAACACGCCCTCCTATAACGTGGATTCCGATAGCAAGAGCAGCAGCCCTCCATTAGCACAGTTCCATTTTTATTTAAATTTGTACTGATATACGATGCTGCAGATTTACGAAACGTAATATTCGAGGAAAAGTTTTGTTTTGTGTCAGAGCAATACATCGCGTCAGCAAAATTAAAAATAATTATTAATCACTTTTAAGGTGTTAACTGTCAATTCTTGGTGGAAAGACATTATATTTTAAAAAATAAAGCACAATTCATTTATACTACTTCCACATATTTATAATGATCAGGACCGGTTTCGCTCATCACGAAATCAGTTGATAATGATCGTGATGAGCGAAACCGGTCCTGATCATTATAAATATGTGGAAGTAGTGCTAAATAATTGTGTTTTGTTTAAAAAAAAAAATAATTAAAGAAAAAGATTCGATAAAATTACATTTATCATCATCACTTGACATAACAGAGTTACGAAACGTGACATTCCTAAATGCGAAAATCAATAAATATGTGTTTGTAAAAGAAAAGTCTGCAAACGTGAGATTAATTTGATTAATTTGAATGATAACTAAGGTGGAATAAGAATAGGAAAGAGGATAGGCGTGAAGAATAAAGGAAAAGGACCATCATTCTGTCGCCCCTCTCCTCCTCTGACCATCTCCTCTGAACTGCATAATCATCATCATCATCGTCATCATCCGTACCTACTGTTTAATTGCGTTACGCATTCAACATTGGAAAATTTATTACTAAAAATTTAATATACACACACATTACAAAAATAATTGTTTATTTCTTTTGCGATATGACGAATGATTAAAACATATTAAAACTTGGTAAAGAAGACGGGGAGTCATTTTGAGTCCGTGGTGCAGTGGCCAAACTCGTTAGCTTCGGTTTGTCACAAGTTCGAACCCCGGTTCAAACAGCTTTCATAAATTGACATAGCAATCGAATTTTATGATTATTCGTGTACATGACTTGGTTTTTATTCCGAAGTGTAGAACCAGCGTGACAATTGTGATGCCACTTGTAACAGTTTAGTTTAAAAATTGTCCAACGGTATTAATTCGGATGTTGACATATTCCGCGTGGGCGTGAGTGAGTTCAAAAGTTTTGTGTTTTAAAATAGTTTTTGTCGGAACTTACCATGTCAACTTCCTTTTTTTCCATTTGCTCTCTGAATGGAGGTATGTCAACAGAAGTTTTTCTACGAAAACTTCTTGTTACTGAGTTGATCAGCCTCTCTTTTTCGAAGACAGTAGGGATAGAAGGACAGGGCTAGGACAGGATTAGAGTTTAGTTAATTTCTCTCACTACGGCCCGATTTTTTTAGGATCGGATGGGTGGGGGGTAATTTAAGACATCGCAAACATCTATGCCTTCGAACTGAAATCCATAAATCGATTGAAAAATCAATTTATGAAACAGTCCGTACTGGGCCCGTGAAATGAGTTAGAAAAGAGAGTAGAAATAAAAAGGTAGGGATACGACAGGACTAGTAGTTAGCTAGTCGCTCTCGCAATGCCCCATTTTCAAGATGGGAGGGATGGGTGGGAGGGAATTTTAGACATCACAAACATCCATGCTTGCGAATAAAAATACACCACAGATCCTACATATATTATTTTTTTCATTCAGGGAGAGAGAATCCGTCCGGTTGGTGGAAGAAAAACAGATGTTTGCGGCGCGGCGAATACTGTGGGTGGAGTGGTTTGGCTTTATCAGAAACTCGAAGGTAAGAGACCAGCCCCTTATTACGTCTTAAATATAAAAAAGTGACGATGGACCTAGATTGGACATTTTCAGAGGATGCCTAGAAGAGCCCGTATCCTGTCTGTCTCTTCTATCTATATATATGAAAATGAATGTTTGTTTGTTTGTCCCTTATGCGTTCGTATACTATTCATCCGATTTCAACGAAACTTTGGTGAACTGTTGTGCGCACACCCGTGAAGGTTTCTGAAAAAAAAATCTAAAATCTAAAAAAAAGAATCAAATACGTACAAAAAAATATTGTGTATACAAAAGCACTTCAATAAAAATAGTTAAAACACAAACCCTTTCTTTCTTTGAATGGCATTGTAACGCATGTATTATATACTCGTGAATATTTAGTATAAAATGTTTAAACATAGATAAAAATATCAACGATCTTCAAAGTCAAGAACAATGTAATCATTCTCGTAATGGAAAGTTTGAATCTATTTTACGTCGTAAAATGATTTGTTTGTTTCGTTTTCTTTTTCGAATAACGAATGAATACTTCGCTAGCGCTGACACTGTATTGGTGGAAATCGAAAACAGTGACGTAACAGGAAAGAGTACATCTAGTTACCAAAGTGAAGGGGCACACTACATAACGAACAGTTGTGTATTAATTGTAAGCCGTTGACCACGGTTACAGATGCCTCTGGTCCCGGTGCGAACAGCTTCGTAAATTGATTTTTAATCGATTTATAGATATATTTACTCGCCTGCATCGAAGCATCACCCTTATTAGTAAGCATTATTGATTGGCAAATAATATACTTATGACAAGACAGATTTCGGAATGCTTGCAATAATATTTAACCGATATCCGTTATTCTGCTGGCACCGCGCGAGAAGTCAACGCTCATCAATGTCTGGATCACAAAACACAGTATAAATTTTTTTCCATATCCGCTCCCAATGTGGAGCATATGGTCTCCTAATGGAAGTATCTTAACATAAAATTTTCTACGAGAACTGCTTGTTATTCAGTTGCTCAACCTCTCTTTTCGAAGAGAGTTGGGATAGAAGGATAAGGCTAGGACAGGACTAGTGGTAAGCTAATCGCTCTCGCTACTCCCCGTGAGGATGGGATGGGTGGAAGGGAGGACTCAGACTACGAATAGAAATCCATGAATCGATTGAAAAGTCAATCTATGAAAACCGTGCGCATCGGGAATTGAACCCGAGACATCTGTAACCGTAGCCAGCGACGCTACCAACTGCGCGACGGACGCCGACAGTATAAATAGACAAGCAAATGACAACTGAAAAGGATCCTGTATCGACAGTCGAACGCGACACAATAACCGTCCCATCGTGATACCTGTCGTCATCCCGCCGACTGAACTCTGGACAGCAGCGATCGTCATCATCACCAGCATCCGTCTCTACCGCTTATTCACGTCAAGCAACAGCTTTGGAATCGTATTCGTACAATCCTAAAAACGGAGTATAGCGATAGCGATCAGCTAACCACTTGAACTGTCCTAACTCTGTCTTTTTATCCCTACCCTCTTCGTAAAAGAGAGGTCGAGCAACTGAGTAACAAGCAGTTCTCGTAAAAAAACGTTTGTTGAGATACTTTCCATTAGGAGGCCATATGTTACACACTGGGAGCGGATAAATTAAGGCATTACATTTTAAATTGTTAAGATTTTTATAGAGATCAAGACTGGTTTCACTTATCGCAAGGATCCTTAAGTGATTTTGATACTGATCAAGTGACCAACTGAAAGCTGTGTTTTATTGAGATGCTTCGTAAGAGCTTCATATGCTTCTCGTTGGATGCGGATGTGATTGCAAAACAAAAAAAAATGCTTATTATAAAAATATTTTTTGTCAAAGCGGGTCTACTTGTGGTAACGCCACTGACTTGACTATACACCCGAAAGCGGCTTTTACGACCGAATATTTTCGGATTTTCAGCGTTTGGAGTTCATTTCAAAATAGCCACTACATAAAAAAAAATATCGCGCCTGCAACTGGCAGGTGAAATTTTATTTTTCTTTTTATTCACCCAGTTTCAGTTTGTCGTTACCGACTTCACTCTAATAGACGTCCACGGCTCCGTAGACTAGAGCTTAAATTGCTCTCCGTTTACATTAAACGTTTGATACAAATGCATGGCGTATTAATGTATATATATATACATCTATATATATCGTAGTAATATGATAACATGCAGTGACGGACTGGCTCTAAAAATATTTATTGCCTGGAGTCAATGGGGACCCACCCGAAGGAGGCCCATGATGGCTTGCCAACAGGTCTTTTTTTAATAAAACATGTTCTCTTTTTCACCAAAATTCTATTGTTCTCTATTTTTTTTATATAATACCGAGAATGTCCTCTTTTTCAATGTTGAATATTTTCACTGTCCGGGGTATTTTGAGCGTAGTACGAAATTACAAAAATATTTATTGTTTAGAATTTTATAAACAAATAAATGATGATTAAATTTAACAATCGATTTTTAAGCACACTTTTCATGTTCCTAACTATTATTATGTACATATATATATGTACCGCTTGGTTATTATGAAAGTGGAATAAGTCATATAATATTTCGTTTGAGATAATTGGATTTTTGCGTAAATTTGTTTTAAAAATATTTAAAAATATGTCTATACATTATGATTCAAAGCATTATATATATATCCTTTCCTGTATTGGTGGAATTTTACGATTACCTTATAAAATTGCAGTATTTTTGGTACCTTAAATGACGTATTCCACTTTAATAATAACCGACACAATTATAAATAAAATTGTACAAAATAAATATTTTTTGTTAAATGTTCTCTTTTTTTGTCCATAACACTTGACAACCCAAAACCCATTTTAAAATGGGAGAGAGACCCTACCTTATATACTAATTCCTATGTGCTGTATTAATAATTGATTGATAATTACAAAAATTCACATGTTACAAACAGCCGAAACAGACATAGAGAATAAGTTTGTAGTCATGATTCATTCTGTATATCAGTAAGAGCACATATTTATTTTTAATATAAAATTAAAATTGATAACTTAATTATTCCACTTGGTTTATCACTAACGTGGCGCGTTTCGCCTCTTTAAGAAGTATCTTCAGACTAACTATATCGCAAGGTTATTCATTTCTAAGGTAAAGAATTATTATAATGCTTACAATAAATAAAGAGTGGGGGTGGACTTTATTCCATTCTACTGGAGTGCGGAGGAGGGGTTAAGATATAAACACTGTTACACTATTTACAAGTGATTTATCCTTTATATTATTATACACATAAAATGAAAGTTAAAAGGTTATTTGATTTTATTGAGGGTTCCTAACATGCAGAGGGGCCCACTTGCCATCGGGCAACCTGGCTGGTATGTCACTGATAACATGTCGAGTTCATGGTGCAGTGGTCAACGTCGTTGGTTTCGGTAACGGATCTGACAGATCGAATCCCAGTTCATACGAATGCATATGTTTGGGAGGTTTAAAACTCCTTCCCATCCAACCAATTCTAAAAACGAGATTGATTCGCTATCCAATAGTCCTGCCTTTGCCTTATCTTTCTATCCCTACAGTTGTAGAAAAAATAGAGCTTGAGCAACTTTGTAAAAAGCAGTTTTCGTAGAAAAACTTCTTGTTCGTAAAAAAAGTTACATTTAAGAAGAAAAATATATTTTGTGATTTTGCCGTTGATACCATTCTTAATGACATAAGTGGGGAAGTAATAAAGATTTGCATTCGTCCACGGCGATCGGTTAGTCACTCGCTGTTTTTCTAATTCAGTATCGTCAACGAATCGAAAAAGTTCGTAACAAAGCAATGTGTTTCACCGCGGTAATATTGTTTTAAACAGATTAAAAAAAAGAATTTGAAAACGATAATAATTAATATGAAATTGGTTTTAATCCAATTAAAATATAAAAGAGAATTCGCGGAATTTGTCCTGCGTATACGAATTAAGACGATTAAGTTTAAAGTTGTTTTTTGTTCTTTTTTTCGGAACGTTTTAAAAGTTAATTAAAAACAAAACAATTTCCCATTTCGAATAACTTAATAAAAGTAGAATTCCTGCTTACTTAAATTTTACGCGCTAAGCGAAAATACCTCCCCGCGCAGGGTCGGCGCGGGTCGATCTCGTCGTTTTTAATTAATTAATATTTAATTCGGTGAGGGTTCCACATTGTAATTAAAAGCGGGGTGAAAAATGTATGGTTACCGGTGCCGTTCCCGACTGTTCTGGGGTTAATCGTATGTAAAACAGGGCTGCCAACGACCCAAATAATAACGTAATTGAATTGCAATTCATGACCGAATTAAAAGTGCGGAATTTCAGCCAATTAAACAAAGTTTTGCTGCTTCTTAGGAGAGTGGTAAAAATGCCATTAGGCTTTCGTCCACTCGGTCTCGCGTTCAATTCTTGGCAACTTTCATACAACACCCCGGTTTACACACAGGCGCTTTCCCGCTTGGGTGATGGGTGGGCTTGAAGACGTGTGAGTAATTTTCTCCTTTTAAAGCATTTAAAACGCCTGTTCGTAAAGCCAGCTATTGACTATTATCATATATCCAGTAGAAGGAAATAATACCACCCCATCATTCATTTTTAAGTTAAGAATTAGAATCATTGTTTACCTTAGAAATAAATAACCTTGCAATAGAGTTAGTATGAAGGTGCTTTTCAAAGAAGCAAAACACGTGTTACATTTAGTAACTTAGCCTGTGGAATAACAAAACTATCAACTTCAATCATATATTGATAATCATTTCAGTTGAAATATTGATAATGATTTCTGCTGAGATGATTAGGAGCGGAAATCGTAAACAAAAGTAGATAAGTAGAGTACACGCCTTACTGCTTCGCACTTTTTACTACACTGATACGCTTTCTGTGTAATAAACAAAACGTGTCAGTGTATAAGTATGTATGGATCCCGTCATCCTAGAGCAGTATATGGATCCTAGAGTCGTGTCTGGATCCCTTGATCCTAAATCCTAGAGCCAGGGTGCAAAGTTTTACGGCGTATACTCTACTCGAAAATATATAAGTACCACTAGGGTGCCGTAGATTTATCTCTTTTTCACTCAACCACATGTAAAGTGAAGGGTGCGAGCGAGATACAAGGGCATGCGGGCTCATGCTCTTGTATCCTTCTTGCTCGTATACAAGTGACGTTGTGAGATAGCGATAGAGATAAGTTCACTGCACGCCGATGATAAGTATGTTAAGTTAATATAGTTACTGTACTGTACATGCTATAATTATCAAGACCGGTTTCGCTCATCACGAGCAATTATCAAATGATTTTTTTACCATGTCCACTCCCAATGTGTGGCATATAGACGTCTAATGGAGGTATCTCAATATAAGTTTTTTCTAAGAGTACTGCTTGTTGCTCAATCTCTATTTTTCGAAAAGAGCAATGAAATACAAATCTTAAACAGACTATTTATATGTCATTGAGCATTCTTTCAATAAAAAGCTAGGACAGAACTAGTGGTGACTACAGTGAATAGACATCAGACACAGCCATGCCTATTAACGAAAATCCATAAATGTATAGAAAAGCTGATGAAATATAAATCTTAAAAAAGTCATTTATATGAAATTGAGTGTTCATTCAAAAAATAAATTATTCTCTCGTCTTCACCTTTATTGTATCCGTTTCATTAATCTATACATTTTTATCAGCAAACTTATTAAATATTTATTTTAATTTTGCTTGTAACAACTGATTTTGGTTTTACTGTTAATATACACAATTTACATTATAGTTTGTAACTTGCGCCCCTTAATTTGAGCACTATGGCGACATTATACATTCGAGAATTTCCGGTCGTAAGTACAAACGCATAGTTGCGACATTTATTTGCGGTTTCGCTTCATTTGTCCAAAGCTAGATGTCGTTGGTGTAGCGAAGCCAGATGCCGGCGACATCTGTGGTTAGGAACCGCTACAGCGTTTGCTTCTAAAGGAATATAAAATTAGGGAAGCACTATCGGGGCATCAGAAGATATTGCATTAATACGAAGTGAATTTATGGAGATTATTGTCACGGCATTTCGAGGGTTAAAACTTGTTTCAGCGAAATGATCTAGTCTAGAATATTTAGCGAGACAGCAAAACAGAATGCAATATATAAATACAAAACAAATCAAGCAATTAAGTTCCGGATGAATTATGTAATTCAATTTAGTTTCAGAAACTTAAAGGTAAAACTACAATAATCGCGTACGGTAAAATTATGGGCTTATGGTAATTGAAGGTTATACCAGGCGTGACTTAAAAATGCTATTTTTGCAACGAAAAATACCCAAAATTTAGAGTAGAAAAATCTTTTATAAAAGAAAATGTGTTGAACATATTAGTGAATTACGAAAGGAATCGTTGCGATGATGGTTAAAAATGACCGCTCCCAATGTGGAGCATATGAACTACTAATGGAGATATCTCAAAAGGAGTTACTGAGTTCCTCATATTACCTTTTTCAAAGAGAGTAGGGATAGTGGGATGGGGCTAGGACAAGTGGTAAGCTATTCGCAACAAGTAACCTGCAACTCAATTCAGAAAGTCTGGAATTCACTTTTGTACTCAGTCAGAATCAAGTGTCATCTATTCAACGCATGCATTATAACGGTGTTTCTTTACGGTTGTGAGTCATGGTACCTCACTAAAGCACAGGGGAACCGTATATTGTGCTTCGAAAATAGATGCTTGCGGTGAATACTATAGGTAAAGTGGTTTGACTTTGTCAGGAAGTCGGAGGTAAGAGAGCTGATGGAACGTCCAGAATGAATTTGTGACGATGGACCTGGCATGGACACGTGCTGTGGATGCCCCAGGCGAGCTTGATTCTTGCCCTGTCTCTTTTACCAACCGGATGGATTCTGCTGCCCTGGAAGGCCGCTGATGACCATCCATAGGATATACTCGGCGGAGCTACGGGGCGTTGGGGTGACCTGGGAGGAAGCGAGAAGACTGGTGCGGGAAAGAGAGTCTTGGAGGAGCCGTGTGATGAATATATGCTTCGATTAGGGAGTGGATATGGCTTAAAAAATAATCAGTAATTAAAACAAGTCACAATATAATTCGAACCACAATATGATGTAACCCTCAGAATTGAAATTGTCCAGGAGAGAGTAAAAACTGTTTTTATCGAAAACATTATATGGTGAGTTGCGCTGTGAATCTTTGAAATTCTCATGTTTGAATATACGGGATTATATTTCTAATTTACATCATTTAGGTGAGACCATCTCTGTCGCCTTTAAAATGAGATCCAATCATATACTCATTTTTGTATTTTTTTCAGAGCTAAATCAATTGGTTAAAACACTGTCGATATTATCTAAAAAAACACTATCTATATTTTTAGAAGCAATCATCGATTCTATTATATATACGTATGTTTTGTATATTGAGAGTCTTAATTCGAATGACTTTTCGGTGTTTTGAAGAAAATAATCTTCCGTATAAATCGATGTGCGTCTGTATTATGATAAGGCTTTCTGTAAAAGTTTTAATTTGCCGAATTAGCTTGGTACGTTTTTATTTAGATAAAAATTAAAACGAGCAAGCGAAGGCTCGGGTATAACTTTTAATTCTAAAACCGGATTAAAATAAAGCGCCTGCCACGAAATTAAATTAATACGCAACGACTGTGTGAAAAAGAAGAACGTGCGGAATATGAAAGAATTCTTCATAAAACAAATTTATGTTGAGCGAGGGATTCCCCGCGGCGGGCTGGGGCGCCGCGGGGAATTTCCGGCATGCGAAGAGGCCTGTACTCATTTCCGTCTCCGACTTCCGGCTAACGCGCGAACCGGCTCCGAAATGCTGCGGGAAAAATTCAGAGATGGCTCGCCGAAAGCGCGCGAAATTTCCTCTGCCGGATGCGTTAGCTATGACAAGATGGACCCCGCGCGTGTTGACAAGATGTTGCTCAATGATGGAGGTATACAATGGAAGTTGATTGAACAACTTTACACTATTAAATGTTGTGTATTTTTACATACAGAGCCGGATTTAAATGAACAATTGTTAAGACCCCTCCAATTATTATAGTGGGGCCTACAAATCGTTTGAACACACATCTCATCTCTGTTGAACATATCACATCTCTGAACTCGAAGGTAAGAGGGCAGACGACAGCTTACTACGTCCAGAATAAAAAAAAGTGACGATAGGTTTGGCTGCGGATAACCAAGGGCAGCCGGAATCCTGCCTGTCTCTTCTACTAACCTGACGGACGTAGCACTGGAAAGTCGCTGATGACCATCTATAGGATGTACAAGGCGAAGCTATGGGACGCTGGGACAACCTGGTAGGAAGCAAGGAAACAGACGGGGGACGGAATATCTTGGAGGCACTGTGCGGTGGTCATATGGTTTAAGTAGGAAGCAGATTTATACCAAGCCATGGTACCTTACTAAAGCATAGGGTAACCGCATACTGTGCTTCAAAAAGAGATACTTGTGGCTAATACTAAAGCTAAAAAGTGTCGATGGACCTGACTTCGACACGTGCTGCGGATATCCTAGATGAGTTTGAATCCTGCTTGTCTCTTCTACCGACTGGGTGTATTCCGTCGTTCTGTAAGACAGCTGATGAGCATCCATAGGATATACTTGGCAGTGCTATGCGATGACCTGGGAAGTAGCAAGGAGACTGGTGGGGGACAGAGAATCTTGGAGGTACCATGCGGTGGTTATTTGGTATAAGTAGGGAGCGGTTATGGTTTCAAAAAAAATAATTGGCAGTAGTGCAGTGGTCAATATCGTTGTCTTCGGTTACGGATCTCATGAGGTCGAGTCCCAGCTTGGAGAGTTTCATAAATAGATTTTTAAATCGATTTATGAATTTCTGTTCGAAGACATTTGCGATGTCTACAAATTCCCTCCCACGCATCCGATGCTGAAAAAGGGAAGAAAGTAAGAGCTGTTAGGTAACCACTATTCCTGTTCTGACAGTATCCTTCTTTTTCTACTCTCTTCGAAGAAAAGATAGGTCGAACAACTGAATAACAAGTTTGTCTCGTAGACAAACTGTTGAGATACCGCCATATACATAAGTTATAATGAGTTTTAATAGTCTGTCACTCTCATACGTTTACCCTTAGTGTCGGGTACATTAATTTCTTGAAACCCTAAGGACTGTCCACACACTGAGTAAAATATCCGGCCGACTATTTTGTTTAATTAGGTATACAACTTTTAATTGTTCTGATGAATAATAGTGAAATATTCGCTTTGTGGCAGAAATGTCACATGTTTAGACACCCGTCATATTTATTTAAAAAAAAAACGCATTAAGTAATCATTTTCCGGGTCGATGATCGAGTGATCATTGACGTTGGTTTCAGTCACGGATCTTTGAAAGAGATAGGTTATCTGCGGCTATCTAGTTTCTTATGTGTGTCCTTTTGAGTGAATTCATTGTTTTTAAAATCATGTTGTCGGGTCAGTGTGGTGTAGTGGCTTACATCGTTGGTTTCGGTTGCGGTGTTCATCAATTCGAATTCCAGTACAGACATTTTTACTAATGTATTTTTTCAATCGGTTTATGGATGTGTTCGAAGGCATGTCTTAAATTCCTTCCCACCCAACCGATCTTAAAAAAGCTAAGAGTAGTGAGAGCGATGAACCATCCACTCGTCCTGTCGTATTCCTATGCTTATACCCCTACTCTCGTCGAAAAAGAGAGGTTGAGCAACTGAGTAATAAGTATTTTTCGTAGAAAAACTTCTGTTGAAATAAATTCCATTACGAGTCCATTTATTCCACAACGGGAAGAGTGTGGCAAAAAAAAGAGATCACTTTGAGTCGACGGTTTCCTAATGTGATACAATAAGGACAAATGCGGACGTAATAATTTCGCAAAAAGACAAAAATTTCATGAATTGATAAACTGTATTTTTTTAACTTTCTTTATTGATTTTTTTAACCATGGCCTCTTCCAACGTGAAACATACGGACTCCTAGTAAATCTTATCTCAGTTTTTTTAAACGGGAACTGTTTATTAATCAGTTACTAAAACTTCTTTACTTTTTGAAAAGGGTAGGGACAGGATTACTGGTTAACTAATCTCTCTTGCTACACCACGTTTATTTTTATGATCGATTTAGTTTCGAACTCAAATTGATCGAAAAATCAATTTATGAAATTGTCTGTAGTGGGATTCGAACCCGTGAGAACCGCGATGGAAGCTAACGACTTTTACCTCTTGACCACGGAGCCGTCAATACTACGGCTAGACTTCACAGCGCTGGCTCTTTCTAAAATGAATTTTTTTAGAATAAGTTTGAATATAATACATACAAAACATATTTCAGTGAAATACAAAATTTTCGAGTAGAATTTTTATATTCTTTTTGGTGATACATTTCTCAGACAGTCAAAAAGTCAAAAAGGTGTATGGTTTCCTTCAACAGAAATTAGAAGTCTCTGCCCAATAACCGAACTATAATGGTAAAAGTGGTTGAAATGTAGTGAATTAAATATTTCCTTAAAACATTTTATTTTTTAAACATTCGCAGTAAATATGAAGGCTACATGAGAAGAAAGGGAAACGTCATCAAATTTTGCGTATTTTATTATGACAGATGCAGTGGTCAACGTCGTTGGCTTCGGTAATGGATGTCACGAGTTCAAATCCCGTTACGTACAGTTCGAAAAATTGTTTTTTCAATCGAATTACAGATTTCAGTTCTTAGGCATGGATGTTTAGAATTAACTCTCACCCACCCGATCCAAAAAACGTGGTCTTGCAAGTATTCAGCTGTGCTCAGTGAACCCATTTCTGTCGGTAGGCCGCATTTAAGAAACATTCATAACAATGTATGTCCATTACTTTTAAATAAGGGGAAAAAAATGAAATTTATTTAGAAAATTTGGATTCAGTCAAAAGGCCGCTCGTGAGACAATAAGAGGCCGCGGGTTCAGCTTTGAGTTAGCAACTAGTCCTGTCCTAGCCCTATCCTTCTATCCTTACTCTATTCAAAAAAATAGAGGTTGAATAACAAGCAGTTCTCGTACAAAAACTTCTGTTGAGATACCTCCATTACGAGTGCATATGTTCCACACAGGGACCGGAAATGTTATTTTTTTTGTTAATATATTTTTTATTTGCCATTAGTACTACCTTAAAACCTACAAAAATTAGATGTACAGTAGAAGATTTTTGACTGAATTGGCATTTACTTGGTAGGACTCCATTAGAATATAATAAAATATAAAAGTGTTCACTTCTACAACATTTTATTAGTCATTTGTTATTTCATTGGCCTCTGTGGTCTAGTGGTAAGTGTTTGCCCTAGCAATCTGGTGGGTCCTGGTTCAATCCCCATGAAGGTCAATACCAAATTTAGATTTTTTCAATATAAATTTGCGATCTTGGACATGAATGACTTCTCAAAATTCTCATCGAGTTTATCTCGTATGATTTTCTAATTTTTAAAATATTTGGCGCATTGGCTGTCAGCTGTAACGCCAGATATTTAAAAAAATATATAAAAAAAAAACTAGTAAGTTGATAGCTATTTAAATTCACTATTGGCAAAAAAAACCTTTTTAGCTTTTAAGTCGATAAATTTCCAAGGTCCGTTTTGGTTTGGATTTATTTGGGTATACGGAAATACAAAAATAAAATTCATGTATCACTGTTAGATTCATGTAACACAAATAATATCATATTTCGAGTTCAGTGGCGCTTTGGAAAAAGTTGTGACGTTGATAAAACGATGCCCGTGCTTGAAAAAATCCTTCATTTTAATTGTGTAACACGAATACACGGTTTTAGTCATATAAACACGACACAGAGGCGTAGAGTGGAATATACGTGATCAATTATAATTAATTCTAAAATGGGCTTACTTCACGCTTACCCCCACACTCGTGGGACACGTTAACAACTCGAAACATTTGCAAATAAAATTTCGTTTATTTTTTTTAATAATTTGAGCTGTCAGTGTGGAGTATATGGACTTCTTAAGTGTAAGATTCTGGCTTCATTTGGCGACGTTGTTACAACTTTGAGATGAATTTGAATGAGTTGAAACACGTGTTGTACCTAGTTACGCAACCAGTGTGTTGAAAAGATTGTCTATCCTTATATACATGAGGCTATATACATTACTTTTAAAGTGTTAACTGTCAATTCTTGGTGGAAAGATATTATATTTTAAAAAATAAAACACAATTCATTTGTACTACTTCCACATGTTTATAATGATTAGGACCGGTTTCGCACATCACGAGCATTATCAACTGATGGTAATGCTCGTGATGAGCGATCAGTTGATAATGTACGTGTTGAGCGAAACCGGTCCTGATCATTATAAAGCATTATCAACTGATTTGGTAATGCATGAGCGATCAGTGGCGAGTTGGTAGCGTCGTTGGCTACGGTTACGGATGAAACCGGTTCAATTCCCGGTGCAGACAGTTTAAATAAATCGATTTATGGATTTCTGTTCGTAGTCTGAGTGTATTTTATTTAAAAAAACAAAAAAAACTATATACATTTTCGACTCCGTAGATATAACCACTAGTCTTGTCCTAGCCCTATCCTTCTATCCCTACTCTTTTCGAAAGGTTGAGCAAATGAGTAACAAGCAATTCTCATAGAAAACAACTGTTGAGACACCTCCATTAGGAGGCCACATGCTCTGTGACAGGAGCGGACATGGAAAAAAATATGCATGAGGCAGTTGACAATATTTTTCGTTTCATAATTTAAACAATTTGTGCTCCCAATATGGAGCATATGGACATCTCTTGGATTTTAGGCCATGTCTACGATGTCGGTTGGTGACATTGGTATTCTGGATGGGTGAGAGGGAATTTCTGATGTCACAAACATCCATGCCTTCGAACAAAAATCCATATATCAATTGATGAAACTGTCTCTACTGGGATTCGAGCCCGTGAGATTCGTAACCGAAGCCAGTGACGTTAGTCACGGACCCAGCAACATTTCAATTTGTCATTGATCACCCAGTGACATTTATATTGCATCATAATATTTTTGGTTGCTCAGCGACCTCAACGTAGCTTAAGTTGTTATGAAGATATAACAGATGTCGCATTTAATAACTTTAACTTTTCAAGTTCCAGGAAAATTTTGCTAGGTGGACCAGCTATTTTCGGAATAAAATAAAAAGCTTAAAAAATATGAACATTTAACAAATCAACACGTTTGTCAAGATTTTCGATATTTTCACACCAAAATGATAAATGCTATTTCAAAAATATACACAAACAGGGTTATCACAACCTCAGAATTGAAGTCACTTTACCGAATTTACCATTATCGCAAACGTCAAGCTGAAACACTTATCAAGATTGCAGATTACGTCGATAATATCGATATTTGAACGAAAAAATCACTTCTTTTTAATAAATGACAATAGTACAGTTTTATACTGCAAAACTCAAAATAAATATTTGATAGCTTGCCATGACGATGATAAGAGCTCGCGAGTTAACTCGTTGATGGTCTGACGCAAAATATATGCTTTAGTTAGTTAACTCCATCACGGAATTCTAGACTCTAGAGGTTAAGAATATACAGCTGGAATTTAGTTACAGGTGATTAATACAAATGATGCTCCTTGTGGTTTCCCTTACATGATTTGTCCACCATTAATATGATAGAGATCTTCGATCCAATTTCATAATTACAGTTCCCAGTTTAATTGTGATTAGCAAACACATATGAACAATTGTGATATAAAATAGATATGAATAACCTTGACCCCTCCACCACGGACAAGACTAATATTATTTTGTTGTAATGTTTAAAATTTAATTTTTCAAATATTCCGCACAGCTCATTTCAGACACTATGATTGGGAACAAAAAATCCGCGCACGGATTATTCCGAGCATAAAATATTCCGCACATGGATTATTCCGCATACGTATTATTCCGGGTATAGAAGATTCAGCACACGGATTATTCCGGACATAGAATATTCCGCACAAAAATATTTTTAATACAAAAATTATCTTTTTATTTTAATGTTTGAAATAATATTGTTGAATTTTTATGACCCAGGGCTTAACAACATTGAAAAATAGTAGATTATTTTTCTCCACTCCTTGAATACAAAATTAGGAGTCCATATTATTGAGCCATAGAAAGAGCATAGGTAGTTAAAGAGAAACATAAAGTAAAACGTTTCTACGTCCTTGCTGGCAACACCACTTGCGCATTGTGTAGAGGTTCATTGTTCGAAGAGGACAATTTTGTTAGCGCTGAACAATTTTTCCACTCTTTTGTTTCGTCCTGAGTTACAACATTTTCCTCTAATACCCTCCCCCACCCAACTAACCCCCCTAACACAATACTAACACGTTTATCTACTCACATACGCGATTTTTTCTCTCATAAAAGTGAAAAAAAAGTGTATGTAGTTACTCCAGTGGCGTGCTGCATAAATAAATGTGTTATCATAAGATACAAAAATCAAAGTATTTAGTTCTACAAGAAGTTTAGTATATAAATTGGTTGAAAGCTATTTTGGCATAACACCATCTTTAGAACAATGTTAAAACTGATTTTAATTTTCTCTATATAGGTACTGGCTTAGAACAGATAATATGCACATCATATTTTTTTAAATTTTAATTTGCATTAAAGAAATTAAAAATATATCTGGAATTACAGTTGGCAGCCAATACGCCAAATATTTTGAAAACTGAAGTCCTAGTCTTAGCCCTATCCTTCTATTCTTAATCTCGTCGAAAAAAGAGAGGTTGAGCGACTAAGTAACAAGCAGTTCTCATAGAAAATAATAAGATCAATTAAGAATCTATATTCTACCCATTGGGAACATAAATGGTTAATTCACTTCATACGAAAGATGCGCAGACAGACAGACCCTGTCTGTGTGAATTTAAGCTTACACACACTTGCTTTCTATTCAAACAAATTCTCAAGACGATTTTCATCTACGTGGCCGAAACCATAAGCAAACAATTTTTGTTCTTAAAACTTGTTCGTCGCTTCGGTCATATGGTTCATCAGTTGCAAGGGCCGTTTGGCTGATCAATGTATTGCCTAGAGAGGTAGACATTTTCATCAACAAAATCTGGGTATAGTTTTTCTAAAATATTTTTCATATATGAATTTGTATGTTAATAAAAAAAAAACAAAAAAGTCGCATTGACGTCAGCTGTGATGCAAATCAGAATGGAAGAATACTTTGCTATTTTGCCTTACAAAAAAAGAGCGATTATCCTTTTCCTGATTATTTCTTGGACGCCTTTGCTTGGTTTCGTCGTTAGAATTCACAAATAGTACGTTTTACAGGATTTCCGTAATATTTACAGCCTTTGTATGTTTAGCGAATATTTAATTATAGGATAAATGGACCCTGATGTGAATTAATTATTATTAAAATGGCTTTAGAATTTGTTAAAAGAAGACAATCCAGTTAAAAAAATTAGAGCCACGTATTTAAATATTGTAATACGAAAAACCCATAAGTCGTTTCCTATTTGTTGTTTTTATTTTAATTATTTACCCCAACCCAGCCATAATAACAGAAGTTAAATTTTATTTTAACGAAAGGCGTATTGTATTGGTTATGGTTATGCTCAGTAGAGAATACTCTTCACACCATAGTCATAATCCTTAATTTCTTCGAAAAAAAGAGTGGTTGAGCAACTGAGTAACAAGCAGTTCCCATAGAAAAACTTCTATTAAGATACCTCCATTAGGAGCGGACGTGGTTAAAAAACAAAGAGATATTGTACATACGCAAGCAATCATAAATAATTAAATGTAGCATGTGGATTTCGAAATGATATTCAATCATGAAAACCCTTTTCTATTTCACTTTTTTTAGCCATATCCGTTCCCTAATGGGAGTAAATGGTCATTATGCGGTTCTTTCAAGCTTCTCTGTCCCTCGCCTATCTTTTTGCTTCGTTTCAGGTCATCCCAGCGTCCCGTAGCTCCGTCAAATACATCTTATGGATGGTTATCAGTGGCGTTCCAGGTTAATGGAATCCATCTGGTTGGTAGACGAGACATGCGGAATTCAGGCTCCCCTGGGGCATTCGCAGCACATGTCCAAGCCAGGTCCACCGTCTCTTTTTTATTTTGAACGTAATAAAAGGCTAGTCCATCCGCTATCTCACCTCCGAGTTCCTGACAAAATCGAACCACCGTACCCCTAGTATTCGCCGCAAGCATCTGTTTTTAAATCACATTATACGATTACGCTGTGATTTCATTAGGTACTATAACTCTCAACATGTCACAATGCATGCGTTGAAAAGATGGCAGAATCCCAGACTTCACCATTCACATTGAGTTGAAGGTTGCTCCAGTTATCCCTAATTGGTTGCGAGCTTTTTACGCAGATTGCCATCTCCCGTGATGTGTTACCTATTTCACTTAATGTGTTTTAAAGAAAACTTTAATTTCAATGAGTTTGTGTATTTTTCTAGATGACTGACGATTATTTATAATTTTTTTTTTATAATAATGTTAATAATAATGAAAGGACAACAACGTCTTTCTGATCGGGCACCGTTAGTGTCCAAACGGAAATAAATTTGAGAATAGTACCAAATGTATAATTTTTTCTTTCATCGTTATTCGTATGATAGTTATTGTAATGTTTAATACAATAATATAATTTGATTCAGTAAATATAATAACATTCTGTTTTTCCTACTGATATGAAAAGATGTTTGATGAAGAAGAAGGAAAGGAAAAAGACGGAAAAACAGGGAAGCCGCTTGCAAATATCACAAAAGAGATGGCGCCGCAGACGAAACCAAAACAAACAATGTTACTACATTGTCAAATAGACCAATAATGAACGTTGCTTCTGGTCAACAGTTATGGTCAATCTTTGACACACCGGCGAATAGTATTTAAACACTAAAACTTTTGCAGCATTTTTATTGTCTTGCTGTTTGAAGCATTTGTCCATTCCCTTTAATGATGCGAGGTCTCGCATGGAAAAAAAAACAATTATAATATTATTTAAGACATCGACTGAGGGTGCTTGATGGAATTTCAATATCAAATTTGGATTATTGAGATTTTGTACACTTCCATGTATTTTTGGAAGTGTACAAAATCTTCATAATCCAAATTATAATATTTATGATAACTGTATATAATTTGTAGCATTTGGTAACACTTATTTTAAAAGCGTGGCATTTTTTACGTATGCCAACATTCTATCCACAAACTTGAGGTAATGATGAGTTATTAGTTCGATGATGTAGAATATAGATGGAAGTAAAAAACTTATTTAATAAATGATCACTTGTATACTTGAAGCCAATACAAAATATTTACGGAAACGTTCCTGTTTTTATGTATGAAGTTAAACTGGGCGAGATGCACATATTTATATGTCCACATTGACTCAACATGTAGAAAATAACTACAAATATCATAATTAACTGGTAAACGGTCCTTATTTATCGTATTTTTAAAAGTTTTTTTCCCACCATTTCAAAATTCGCGAGTTTTTTTGCAACACTAGTTCCCATACGTATACCCAAAACTATTCAAAAGATTTTTTATAAGTATGTGATAAATCGGCATCGTGGTGCAGTGGTCAGCATCGTTGGCTACGGTTACGGATTTCTCGGGTTCAAGACCCGGTACTAGAGGTTTGCACGGGTCCGGGCTTAGCCCGCGGGCCTTTACCCGGAAAGACAAATCAGATTCAGACTAAGGCCCGGGCAAGGAAAACAAATTTAAGAAGAATACCTCGTACTATGTTCGGGTCATGAGTCAGCCATAAAGCAATAGTATTCATAACTTAAATAATTTATTTCATATGTGCTATGAACATCGTTGGAAATATGGAAACAATAACATATATTGTTTGAAAAGTATAAATGAATTAGGTACGATATTAAAAAAAAATTGGGCATTTTTCGGGCTGTGAAAAATAAATCTGGGCTTCGGGTCGGGTTCGGGTAACAAGTGTAATATTGAGAATCGGGCTCGGATCGGGTAATTTGATAAAATTTTGGCCCGTGCAGACCTCTATCCGGTACGAACAGTTTCATAAATGGATTTTTCAATAGATTTCTGTTCGCAGGCATAAACGTTTGTGAAGTCGAAAGTTCCCTCTCAACCATCCGATCCTAAAAACGGATTAGCTAACCACTAGACCTGTCCTAACCCTATCTTTCTATCAATACTCTCTTCATCAACTGTGGACGATTGATATGTGCATCAAATTTTTATGTTTTTCTACTCAAATAATAAAGTGGAAAATTATCATCCAAAATTTAAAAGAAAAAAACTGTCAAAACCTCGTAAATACTGTCAAAAATTCAGCACGATGTTACATAATATACCTGAAAGTACCCATTACGATATTAATATAATATGTTATATTTATGATTTCATTCGCCCGGGACTTGAATGCAATGATGCATATATCGTAGCTGAATTATTATCTCCCTACTAAGCTACGGTTTCAACCGTACCGCTATAAATATTATATATAGCATTAACATATTGGTTTTCTACTGAATCCCAATTCACAAAACTCAACAAAGTGGAAAAACCGTATGAAAGAAAAATAAGTTGCATCCGAAAAAGGTTGCGCATTACGCTATTCGCCCTACAAGATTAATTCGGTAAATATTTGATTTATTTGTGGATACAAAAATATAAATATGTTTCTCTTCCACAGTATTCTCATTGGATCAAAAACCCTGGAATGTTTTATTCAAAAGAGATTTTCCTATTTATTGTAGATGTTATCGTATTATAAAAGAAATAATTGTATGATACAATATCGACAGTGTTTCGGCCAATTGATGGAACCTTTGGAAATTCGAAAATGAGTGATTGATTGGATCTTATTTTAAAGACGACAGAGCAGGTCTCGGCTAAATGATAAAAAATGGTAAATTAGAAAAATAAATTGACGACTTTTTGGAAAGGATACATCATTTTACATTGGTTTTAGGTTTAAAAATTCTAGCACCCCCACTTGATGTAAGTCAGTATTATATCGACACTCACTAAGTATAATCCCGTAACTGTAAATATCAGAATTTGTAGGAGTGGATTTCAAAGACTCACAATATAACGTTAAAAACGATAAAAACGGTTTTTACATTTTCCTATACAATTTAAATTTTGAGGGTTACATCAATTGCCGAAAACAACGCCGAATTATGTAATATATATAAATCAAGGTTATTTATAACGATATGCACAATAAACTGAATATTATTTATTATTATAATAATACTTATAAGCACTCTTTGTATTGTCGGTAGTAGGGCTATCAATCCCGGGATCCCGGTCAATTATTCAATCCTTCTGTCCCGGGATTTTGGGACGCACTGAAATGCTAAAACATAATTCATTTACCAAATAAAGTCTTCGTAATTAACTAACCGTGTACCTTTGTTTGTTCATGTATATGGTTTTTATAATACTTAATAGAAATGGATTGTGGTCTCCCGCCTTCTCATATTTTGTAACAGCCGTTTATGACAAAAGAGGTGTGTCTCCTTAAATAGACGGAGGACAATATTTTAAAGTCGAATTAAAGGATATGTCCTCTCTTTGGAAACCATTTAATAAAGCTTGTCTAAATAATGGGATTAATAAAATATAAAAATATTTTTATCACTTTGTTTTTTTTAATCTTTTTGACTTTTATGAAAAATTCTTTCAATTGCCTAAAAATATATTTAATCATATATACATTCCAATCGAAGCAATGATGGATACAGATTGAATGAAATTTGAAATTTATAATTTAACATATGAAATTACACTTAATGACTAATTCCGGGATTGAGAAATTCTGACCCCCGAAATCCCGGGATTATAAAATGGATCCCTGATTGGATGCCATAGTCGGTAACTGTGTAGTGGTCTAGCGGGTGGGTCAGTGGGTTCAAGTCCTTTGCCAATATCAAATTACGAATTTTTTGTATTTTTCTTTATCAATTAATTCGGAGGTATTTTTATAGAAATTTATTTTTAATATACAATTAAAATTGAAAACTTTGTTATTCCACTGGCTTTGTCACTAACGCGACGCGTTTCGCTTCTTTAAGAAGCATCTTTAGACTAACAATATCGCAAAGTTATTTATTTCTAAGATAAACAATGTAGAAAAACTCCATCGAGCAAACAATAAAGGAATTATAATGAATAATTGCCAGTTTTTAGAAATTAATAATTAATTATTAGTAAATATCATTTTAAAAGACAGAAGATTTACCACTATTACATTATTTATTTCCCTTAGGATGTTCACCCCCAAATGCTAGTAGAGTATACGCCGTAAAAATTTGCACTTTTTACTACACTGATACGCTTTCTGTATAATACTTTATTAGTATTATTAGTATCTATGAATCCCGTGATCTTAGAGCAGTGTATAGATCTCATATATTTATCAGTATGGATCATAGAGCCGTGTATGGATGCCGTGATCCTAAATCCTAGAGTCGGATTGGTAATTTATAAGGCGTATAATCTAATTAATTTTGTAATTGGTAGTGTTATGGTAATTGGTACTATTATCGTTTGTGTCTGACCCCCCACCTCCCCACCTCCAGTAGAAGAAAATAGTCCCACCTTTCCTCCATATATAAGAGAATTAGAATCATTGTTAACTAGAAAAAAATAGCCTTCCTTATAGTTAGTCTGAAGATGCTTCTCAGAGTGGCGAAACACGTGTTATATTTAGTAACACGATCAGTGGAATAACAAAGTTATCAAAATATTATTTTATATTAGAATTTTTCTATTTAGGGTCTGAGATCTTGGGCGTTTGTGATGCTTCTATTTCGGTTAATAACGAGTGGCATTAAAAATCATTGTATTTATTTAAACCAAAATATTTCTTTTAAGGTGTTAAATGTCAATTCTTGGTGGAAACGCATTATATTTAAAAAATACACACAATTTGTTTGTACTACTTCCACATGTTTACAATGATCAGGACAGGCTTTGCTCATCACAAGCATTATCAACTGATAAAAATACAATTATAACAAGTCTATTAATATGAATTTTTGATTTAAGATATCCTTAAAATTTCAATTGTAGACTATTTAATTTCGTTTACATATACATAATTTGTTTTTCTTGTCTTAGCTCATGAAACAACTGTTTTATATACCTTGTAATTGATAACATTCAATTTATATAAATAGCCCTGTTATGATTGTATTTTTATCAGTTGATAATGCTCGTGATGAGCGAAAAAGGTCCTGATTATTATACACATGTGGAAGTAGTTCAAACTAATCGTTTATTTTTGTTAAGCCAAAATATTTATTTGCGTTCATATTTAGGTCCCTGTGAATGTCAGTTTCTGAAATATTTATTAAATTTATAGTTGAATAAAGGTTGTAATCATTCTTCATATCTCTTCTGTTGTGCACTGATATCTTTGCTTATATTTACATCCATGGGCGATCATCACCATCTTGAAGAATAGGTTCTCGTCGCGTCGAACCAACGCCGTACGCGCGTAATGATAAACGCGCCATGGTTAACGGTGCGTCGCAAATGACGTAACAGTTAAATGTCTCGGAAGGGAAATAATTTACGGGACTTCCCGGCGAGTGAAAGTAAGCGCCCGGGGGGGTGAGGGAGTCATGTTATTTTATTAGCTGCCGGAACGCCAGCGATGCGTGCGGGAACACGTGCCGACGGTTTCGTACCACTGATAAGTTGTGTATGGGTAAGGAAGACCGCTTAGTTTTTCTGATAGTGACAACTATCAATGGCAGAAGTTGATAAACGATTTTTTTAAGAAACATTATTGTAATTTATTGAAAATAAAATGATAAGTGTTGATATTTTTGGGCAATTAAAAAGATTTTTGACGGTATCTCTTGGAGGTATTGACTAATATCAGATGATAATTTTCTATTCTATTCTTTGAGTTGAAAAAAACATAAGTTTGATATATATATATCGATCGTCCACAGTCAAAGCCCCCTATAATTACAAGCCATGCTGTACGGCCCGTCAGCAGGTATTTTTGCAGACGAGTGGTCCATTACATCTACTGCGAAGTCATAAAATCGATATTTTGGGCTAATTACGATTAACTCTGGCATATTTTAATAATGTGAAATAATGAGTAAGTAATATTTTTAATGTTAATAGGAATAAAGATATTTTCGATGGATTCGGAGGTAACGTTGGTGTTTTAATATTAAATTAAGGTTGATAGCTTAGTTATTCCACTTGCTGTGTTACTAAATGTAACGCATTTCGCTTCTTTAAAAAGCATATTAATTAAAAATGAAGAGTAGAGTGAGTTTGTTTCCTTCTACTGGACATGGGGAGGGAGTAAGACCCAAACGATGATGGTAAATTAAAATGTCTTTCCATCAAGAATTATTGATAGTTTAAACATTAAAATTTATCATATGACTATTGCTTGAAAATTTCAGTTCTTATGTTACAAATGCAACACACTAGTCAACATACTTTTAATATTGGATTAAAAATATATATCTAGGATACACTTCAAATGAACAGGATTCAATTTTAAAAGAGTTATCATGCTTTCCAAGAATGTTTCTGTCGGCTTGCGTGGGATGAACTTTTTATTTATTACTATATTTATTTATAATATCCATAACTTAATACGTAAAAAATCCAGTATATGTGACTCAAAACTACCATAAAAATATTTTTGAATTTTTTTATTAGAGTGAAGAATTTTACTTAAAATTAGTAGATTACATATGTATTTTACAGTTATAATTATTTCTGATTTTCTCAACAGTTTCTAGAAACGTTTGTAATATTTACTCGGAATTCCGGAAAATTCTACACGAATTCGGTCAACCCGGAACGGTTAGCAGCCCTATTTAAGCCAAGGACTTATATGAAAAACTGTATAAAATAATCGCCCCCGGGTGGGCTCGAACCACCAACCTTTCGGTTAACAGCCGAACGCGCTGCCATTGCGCCACGAAGGCTCGTGAAGTCACTGCCAATCAATAATCTATAATTACACATAGCTCTGGTATATTAATCTTATCGCATAATTGTTTCTACCAAACATAATAATAATTTTAATCTCAAAAGCAATAAATGCAACAAATTGATTTTGGTCTATAAATATCAATACTCTTATCTACATCTCAGAATACGTTTTGTTCATAACCATGCCCGCTCTTAAAGTATAGTATATGTATGAGTACGCAACGTTACACATCATGAGATGTATAGCTTTTACTGTTCATGTACCATAATACGTCAGCGCTTTAAAATGATAGTCAGGAGTGTCTCAGAAGCAGGTATACAGTTAGTTAAAATACAAATGAAATTTTATTTGTTGAAATTATTCCAGAATATTATAGCGTAATACTATTATATTTTTCTACCATGTCCGCTCTATATGGGGAGCATATGGCCTCCTAATGCAGGTATCTCAACAAAAGATTTCTACGACTGCTTGTTACTCAGTTGCTCAACCTATCTTTTTTTGAAGAACGTAGGGATAAAATTGCTAGGACAGGACTAGTGGTTAGCTAATCGCTCTCGTTACGCCCCGTTTTTAGGATAGTATGGGGAGCGTAGTTGGTTACGGTTAGGAATGTTTCGGTTTCAAATCTCGGTAAGGACAGTTTTTCAGATTTGTGGATTATGTTTGTCGGTATGGATGTTTGTGATGCATAACATTAAAGCGAGGTAATATTATCAACCGTTGGAAATGATCATTCACTATGCGAAACCCCAACTTGCCATGCTATGTACGAAGATTCAATGTTTAATTTTTTCGTAAAATATCGTGTGCAAATTATTAAATTTATAATTTAAGACATCGACTGAGGGTGCTTGATAGAATTTCAATATCAAATTTATGCTTAAATTTACAATTTTACAAATAATGATAACATCGAAATTCGTACAAGGTCTACTTCAAAACATAAAATACCTAATCATTTAAATTCACTCTTGTTCATAATTCGTTCAACATTCAAAGCAATACCGTTTGAATTAATTAATTACATACATAAAAACCTCAAGTAGCACCCCTAAAATATAATACATCAATTAATATTAATAAATGTTAAATGTTGAAAATATCAACGTGGACCGTACCATATGCAAAACTCACAGAATAGAGCCAATTAATTATTGATAATGTAAAAATTTGAAAGGTGAAAGTATCACCATGATTTAGAAATGGCAGTCAGAATAATTAGTGCAAATTTCATGTCGCTACTGTACACCGTTTGGGAGAAGATCTTGAGTCAGACAGATAGACAGATTTATATATGTATTTTCTGCTATATAGTAGTGATTAATAATATATGAAATTCTACGTATAACATGAAAGAAATCGTCTCTCGTCAGAAATCACACAGACCAATTCCCAGGACTATTAAATTTTATTACACCTATTTCTGAACTTCGAATTCCGTCCCCGATCTTAAGGGACTACCCTTGACCCTTCAGATGCTAAAAATAGTAAGTTGGTGCCATCAGAATAGGTGATCTGCTTAAAAGAATCTTTATACATATGCACGTCTGTCATAAAGACTTTTTATGGATTCCTGTTAGAGGGCATGAATGTCTTAAATGTAGAGGTCGAATTGTCATTTTCTCCACAAGAATTTTATCAATTTTTTGGTGGCTGTTTCGGCTTTGCACCAACGTCAGAACCATGTTTAAACTTATTCCAGAAACAAATTCCATAAATGATCAGTAACTAATTCGATAGTCAGTAAATAATTTTCAAATAAAGAAAGGTTAGGTTAGGTTTAATTAATAAACTGACCGTTTTGTACATATATCTAACGGCTTAAATTATGTAATAACTTTCCATTTTATATAAATGCTTCTTCTTCGAACATATTCGCTTCCTATAAAGAGCATATGGCTAACACGCGGCGCCTCCACGATTCCCTGTCACCTGTCAATCTCTTTGCTTCTTCCCATGACATGCCGGAGTCCCTAAGATCCACCAAGTTCATCATGTGGATAATACCCGAGGGTATTCCTGGAACCCGGAACCCCACCAGTTGGAAGAAGAGGAAAGTAGGATTAAGGCTCCGCAAAACGTGACCCAGCCAGGTCCAACGTTTCTCTATGACCGCTGATGTAACGGAGAGCTATCTGGTACGTTCCTTAATCTCCGAGTTCCTCACAAAGTTAAACCACATCACCCCTAGTATCCGACGCAAGAATCTATTCTCGAAAGTCAGTATTCGCTTTCTCAAGCGCCATTATTTATTACTGTAAAGCAGCACAGGTAGAATGTAAGCGTTGAAAAAATGACATTTGTTTTTAATCGTGTACAGCTGGGTGTCTCAGACGGTCTGCATTGAGTTAAATGTGGCTCCAGTAATTCCTAATGGAATAGCGAGCTCTTTCTTTGTGTGGCCAATGTGGTGTGTAACCAAGCCTGTCATGACTCTGATAGGACCCTGGTTAGCGCGGAAAGATCATCGGGAGAGTCGACAGCTTTAGGTACCTCGATATACAAACTAAATTTAGCTTAGCTGTTTAATATACTAATTTAGAAGACAATTTATTATCTCACTTATTCAAGCATCATAACTTTCAAAGTTTTCAGTGTAATAATTGCGCTTTGAGATATAAATCTTTGCAAATGTGTGTTCCTTTTCCTAGAACCAGTATATAATATTATAATGTCGTTGTTCTGGAAGAAAACACTAATTGAAACATATTATTTTTCAGTAATTATTACTTTGAAGTTTTTCATATGTTCGAAATGCTATACCTTTTTCATTTAGTTTGTTTCTACAAAACTGCTTTTTAATAAAAGAATAATTTACAAAAATTAGAGTGTTCTTTCATACGGTAGAGTTTGAAGTAAGGAACATTTTAGTATAACAAACTAATATATATTTTAAAAAATAAAACACAATTCGTTTGTACTACTTCCACATATTTATAATGATCAGGACCGGTTTCGCTCATCACGAGCATTATCAACTGATAAAAATACAAACATAACAGGCTTTATTTTATATTATTAGTATCATCATTAATAATTTTGTTCAGCTAAATGCACTTTTAATGTAGCTATATTTGTGATTGTAGATTAGTATTTAATGATTTGCAAGAGGTCCATAACATTTTAATTGTAGACTCTTTCATTTGATTTATGTATAATTTGTTTGTTAATCAATATTTTCTTGTCTCAGTTCATTAACCATCAGTTTTATATACCTTCATTTTTTCACTCAATTTTATATAAATAAGCCTGTTATGTTTGTATTTTTATCAGTTGATAATGCTCGTGATGAGCGAAACCGGTCCTGATCATTATAAATATGTGGAAGTAGTACAAACGAATTGTGTTTTATTTTTTAAAATATAATGTCTTTCCACCAAGAATTGACAGTTAACACCTTAAAAAAAGAAACTAATATATAACTTTTTTGATTTAGTGTTTTCTTCTAGACCAGCGACGAAAGCTAAGCTCGATTAAGCCTAAGTTCTCAAGATTCCTTCTTACCCACCGATCCCAAAAACGGGGTGTTCGCGAGCGATTAGTTAACCAATAGTTCTGTCCTAGCCATATCCTACCTATTCTCTATCACTATTATCTTTCCTCCTGCTATCCTACCTCCATCAAAGTTCATATGCTCCACATTAGGAGAGGACATGGTAAACTATATATATATTATTATAAATATTTTATATTTTATATGATAAATTTGTTTTTTTAAAAAACACAAAGATTTTATTAAGCCTTGCAATAGTTAGCTTTTTTCCTTTATGGCTTTATACCTTCAGCCTTCCACGGTTAAAAATTCTAGAAACTGGGTTTACATTATTTACCGACGCGTGGGTATGAAATTATTATTACTGACTAAATTCACCTTGTCGGGTCCGTGGTGCAGTGGTCAACGTCGTTGGCTTACGGTACGGTATGGATAGTATCAAAAATTGATTTTTCAATCGATTTCTGTTCGTAGGCATGGATGTTCGTGATGTCTAAAATTCCCTCCCACCCATCCGATCATAAAACCGGAGCGTATTAGCTGACCACTAGTCCTCTCCTAGCCCTATCATTCTATCCTTACACTCTTCGAAAGAGAGAGTGTAGTAGTGCTTTAGTAACAAGCAGTTCTCGTAGAAAAATACTTACGTTAAGATATCTTCATTAGGAGTCCATATGTTCACTTTGGGAGCCAACATGGTAAAAAAAATTCACATTGTCTCGTGAAAGATGAGCGATACATGTTAAAATTGCTTCTCGTGAAAGTCGAAAGACGACAGCTTTGGTATTTTGAAGGCCTAGGATTCACCTGACAAGATTGGGCCGTGAATATATTTTTCAGACAATCCTAGAATTTCATTAAGTCTACAAAGATTAGATGTACAGTAAAAGATTAAACCTGCCCAAAATCTTAGAGCTATGGTTTTTGAGCTGTTACAATTGTGAAGTGTGGTATCGATTTGCTATAGTAATGATTCTAAGGTAAGTTAAACAAGCAAGTAACTTGTTTCCAAATAACATAACGTAAGTTTATCAATAAGTTGCTGGTGGATTCGAACTTCAGAATATAGATTCGAAATTATCTTTCATCGCCTTTTCTTTTTGTTTCTATTTATATGCCGGCTCCTTTTCATATTATTCTATCAACAGGGACGTATTCAGGCGTGTAGAG
Organism: Himalopsyche phryganea; assembly: GCA_022494535.1. Classification (NCBI taxonomy): domain Eukaryota; kingdom Metazoa; phylum Arthropoda; class Insecta; order Trichoptera; family Rhyacophilidae; genus Himalopsyche; species Himalopsyche phryganea. Next base: position 4,262,261 of record JAGVSL010000039.1, read on the forward strand.
ATAATATTAAATAATTTGAAAATAATAACTGCAGCGGAAATCACAAGTTGATTTTTTATTTTTTAATTCCCTAGGGTACTCGATGATGAACATTGAATAGTTCTAATTATAAAAAAAAATTTACATTACAGCTGGAAAATCATACGAAGTAATGAGAATTTTTACAAGTCACTCATGTCCGAGATCACAAATTTAATATAATGACTTAGCAAAATATTTAGTTCTACAAATTTTTATTAGGTAGTTGATAGCTATTAGCAGAACTATATTTATGAGGATGGCGTCAAGCCGAAATAGCTATCAACTCCCCAATAAAATTTTGTAGAACTAGATACTTTGTTATTTAATTCTATTATAATGTAATTCTACCAATTCAATCAGTATCACACATTCAAATTTGATATTGATCTTGCTGGGACTTGAACCAAGACACAACTGATTGCTAGGGCAATGCTCTTACCAGTAGACCACAGAAACCGACCCACCATCACCTGCGACGGCATCACACTCTTCTTACAGGATGTATTCCTCAGCTTAACAACGTTTTGCGTGTTTCAATTTTTTGCAGGAAGTTTAATAAATAACTAGTATAACCTTACCCGTCCCGTCATAAGTGACGATGATATTAAAATACTGAATGTCTAAAGTAGCTCGTACGTCGGAACTGTGTTCATTGCATACATTTTATTTTATATTATACACTGCGATCTGCGACGCTTATTTCATGAGAAAATTTCATACCTGCAAGTGATATGTGATAATAATAAGTGTTCAGCAAAAGTGAACGCGCGACGAAATGCGTAGCATGCTTTTGCAATGTCCGTAGTTAATACGCAGGTACTGGACGTTCGCGCGTCTTGTCTTGAGCGGTTTTGAATTTCAGTTCAAACGCCGCACCCGCCCCACCGTCACACGTTGACTCTGGCCGAGCACTAAAGCGTCTACAGACTTCTCTGGGCTATTATATATAAATAATAATACATAATTAAAAAAGGAGCTTTTATTAATTAAGTTTAATTCGTTTTCCATAGGGTGCCGTGAACTCTTCGAATGCTTTGTAATTTGTCCTACTCTAAGTTAATCAGTGTTTACTCTAAGTTGCAGGTTTTAAATTGCACTATTCAAATAAAATTTTTGAAGAAATACATATAAATTCATTTTTTACCATATCCGCTTCCAGTATATAGCATTTGGACTCCTTATGGACAATCTCAACAGAAGTATTTTCTACGAGAACTGCTTCTTACTCAGTCGCTCAACCTCCTTTTTTTGAAGACAATAGTTGTAGGATAGAGTTAGGACAAGACTGATGGTTAGCTAATCGCTCTCGCTATAACCCGTTTTTTAGAATCAGAACACACCATAAAAAATGTTGTGTTTGCAAAAAGGTTTGAATTATTCCGAGCATTTGTTGGCTTGGCTTGGCCTGCTCAGTCTGTGCATTTTCTGCGTAGAGAATCTTTCTTCGTAGAGGGAAAATCGGATGCAACCAAGTCGGCATGACTGACGAGACCAGCAGATCCGACTGATAGTCGTATCGTCTTGAGCAATTTCCCCGTTCGTTGTCTATGTTTGTTATCAACATCCGAACCATATTGCCCTTATATTTATAAAAATATAACACATTTTTTCGTCAAATATTCCACAATTTTATGATATGATAACGACTGGTATTGCTAATCGCAAGCATTTATTACATTGATCATAAAATAATTTTTCAATTTGCTAAAAATTCTGTTTTAAACTCACTGTGTTTTTAATATTCTGAAAGTTTAGTGCTTAAATACTTCATCCGACCCTGTTGTTAGGTGGTCTTCCTTTCATATGTTTGTGGGTTGCTTGCCAATGGTAGCATTATTTATTTATATATTTATTGGAAAATTTCTCCCCGCGTTGTTATGTGATACAAATTCGATATGACGCGGGGCGGGGTTTGGGAACCGCTTGTATTTCACAGCAGATATGAGACAGGCCATCAATTTTTATTGTTACCAGTCATTTTCAATCTATTCTAGATGACTTGTTCCTTAGATAATTCCTGGATACTCCTTATTTAATTATAAAACACACAAATTATACAATATTTATTGAATTGGCATTCACTTCATTGAAATAGGGAAAAAAATCAAAGTATTCAGTTCTACAAGAATTTTATCAGTTTGTTGATAGCTTTTTCGGCTTCACCTTTTCGTCAAAACTAGACTGAAGCGAAGTTTCTTGCGGTTACATTGGACAGGTAGAAAAAAGTATTTCAACTAAATGAAAAGCAAATTCGACAGTGTTTTGGCCAATTGATGTATAAAATTGAAATTATTCAGGAGAGAGTGAAAACTGTTTTTATCGGAAAAAATATATGCTAAAAATGCACTATTGTAAATTCTCATGTTTGCAGATGTAGGGAGTGTCGATATAATAGTAGCTTTCATCAAGTGGCCAGGTCAGAATTTTTAAACTTATAACCAATGTAAAATGATGTTTCCCTTCCAAAAAGTGGTGAATTTATTTTTCTAATTTACATAATTTGGCCGAGACCTGCTGTGTCGTATTTAAAATGAGATCCAATCATTAACACCTTTTCGTATTAATTGTGGGTTACATCAACTGGCAAAATATAAATCTTAACAACGCAATTTATTTGCAGTTGATTGTTAATAGTTACATGTTATATCAAACGAGCGATTGAACAACTGACAAGGACTGCGATGAGCGAATCAATCGTGATAATTATAAGTAAATTGTGTTTTTTTTTAAATACATAATGAATTCCACCGAAAATTGACAATTAACACCTTAACCTCCCGAGTGCCATGAGCGAGTTAGCTCGCCAAAGCCTGTATGTCACGTCATGCAATCTACGAATAAGACATCATATCTTTATTTTGACTTTTGTAGTGTAAAATTGTATAGTGACATCTATTGACAAGTAGTGAATTTTTTTTCTCAAGTTAATATCGATGCAATCTGGAATCCTGTTGCAGCTTGACGCTTGTAGATGACACAGGGCTACCACAAATTCGTTTGCATATAAGGTACACATGCAAACCATTTAATGTTTGGAATCATTCGTTAGAAAACTATAGTAGGTAAAAAGTGATAGTAGTTAGTTCGGTAAACGGATTTAAATTCTGGGGTCGTGACAACTCTGTATATATACACTTTTGAAATAGTTTTTATCACTTTCCCTCCCACCCATCCCATCCTAAAAACGGTGCGTAGCGAGAGCGATTAGTTAACCACTAGATCTGTCCTAGCTCTATCTTTATATCCCTACTCTCTTCCAAAAAGAGAGGTTGAGCACCTGAGTAACAAGCAGTTCTCGTAGAAAAAACTTCTGTTAAGATACCTCCATTAGTAGGCCATGGGCTCCACATTGGGAGTGGACATGGTAAAAAAATAATTATCATTTAAGTGTGAAAATATTTTCGAAAATTTCGAGAAAAGTGTTGATTTTGGTAAAATTTCACAAATGTAGATCATTTTAAGATTATTTCGTATTTTTAAGTGCTTTTTGTTATTCCAAAAATAGCTGGCATACAAGTGTCCACCTAGTGAAATGTGCCTGGCACTTAAAAGGTTGAAAGTGATATCTAGTATTGTCAGATACCGTCACCCTTCTTAACAGAATATTATAGTAAGATAGAAAAGTTGAATGAACTCCGTGTCGATTCATTAAAAGAGATAGTAAATTGGAAGCCAGTTCCCATGAAAGTGTAATTATTATTATCGTTCATTGACAAGTTAAACGCTTCAAAATAATGCGTCGACAGAAAAATTACACACATAGAAATTAAAAGGTTTTTAATTGATACGCCCTGGCGGTGGCAATTTGAGACACTTATACAAGGTGTTTCTAGATTTCTTTTATTATTAATTAACTATATTTAAATAAAAAAAAGTGTTGATGAGGGGAAAGCTCTGGTTTATATGACAGAGAATGCTATGAATGAAAGATTTACAACATCATAATCATCCATGTATTCGAACAGAAATCCATAAATCAATTAAAAAATCAGTTAATGAAAGTGCCCTTAGACTTAAGCCCGTGAGATCTGTTAGCGAAACCGATTACGCTGACCACTGCACCACGGACTTTTCCGCGATTTTTACATTCCCTTCCATCCGATACTGAAACTTGGGCGTAGAGAGAGTGTCTAGCTAACTATTAGTTCTTGTCACTGAAAAAACTGAGTAAAAGTCAGTAACTTACACCCAGTTGTTTTTAAAACTATTCATGTTGATTCTATAATATCGACTGTATACTGAAAGAAGACATTGCGTCGTAAAAACAAGTTCTGAGATAATCGAATTTCAAGCATTATTTGTTTTCAAAGTAGGTACTCTCTCAAGTAAAACTGATTGTGATTTAAAAAGATTTTTTCTACATCATAAAGAATAATCTTATTGGCATAAATATCATAAGATTTGGCATCGACGAGTTGTAATCATATCATGCTTTCTGCTAAAATAAAAAATTACAATACAGTGGGTGATCAGTTAACGAACATAATCCGTTTCAAGACTATGTTCGCTATCCGAATTGTTCGTTAACCGATCATCAATTTACCATAGACATTATACAGATAAAATAAGTAGATTAGAACAGTGGTTTCCAGCCGAGAGACGCGGACCATCGCCAGGGGAGGCGCCAAAATTTTGTAATTAAAAAATAATTCTTCATACAATAATATCTACAAATAAATAAAACTTCATATCCTAACACAACAGTAAAAATTCAGCGAATGAATGTCCATTTTACTCATTGACTCTCTTATATATATACTCTTGTAATATACTCTTGGAAGCATCATGTTTGAACAGAAAATTCCGTATGTAATGAAGAAATAAACACAATCTCAGGATAATGGATCATGAAGCCTCAATTCCGAGGTAGAAAGAAAAAACTGTTGTAAACAGTCTCAAGACGCTGAATTATCATTTTGTCGTTGAAATTAATAAAAAACTATTTAACATCGACAGTGAGAAATGTGTAATCAATTATTACTTTTAATAGAACACCAACTGGCAGATAAAATAGATTTTTGATAATGTTGCTGACGATTTTGCTGAGATCATAGAAAGGAAAAATAATTTTGTCATATTTTATAAAATCTTAATTTACAATTTTAATATACAATATATTAATGGATTGTACATCAATAATTTAGTATTTTTAGTATAAATAAAAATATAAAGATTAGGTTTTTTGACATATTTCAAGAACAAGCCTGCGGGACTACAATATTAATATTAAATATAACATTTGTAAATGACAAATTGTAAAAATTTAGTACATATTTTTTAAGAAATTAACTTGTTATTTAATATTCTGTACCATGATGGTTAAAAATAAATAGTAAGTAATTTTAATGCTACCCATAATTCAACACAACTGTACATATTAAATCATTTTTGTAGTAAAAATGGTGGGGGGTGGCAAAGCCCCTAGCTACGTCACAAAATCTTCTTATTATTCTGTTAATTATTTATCAGTTTTTATTATTTAAAACGTCTCTTAATTGTAATATCGATTAAAAAAATTAAAGGTTGGGAGGCACTGGAAAAAAATTTGGGGGAGGCGTTGTAGCATAAACGTTGGAAATCGCTGGATTAGAAAGATCGTTTTAGTTCGTTATCCGAATATGTGTTCGTTGTACGAACACAAAAATCTTTCGTGAAAGTGTTCGTCGCCCGATTTGTTTGCAGTTCTTCCGAACTGTTCGTTAACCAATCACCCACTCTATATCTAAATTCTGTTTTTTTTTTAAGCTATTATATTCTATGACTTATTGCGTTATAACAAAACGTAAAGTGTTAAATTGCATACATTTTGACACCTCAAAACAGAAAATCATCAAAAGCTGACAATGCTTTTTGTTAGTGTACACTCGATTATAATCCACGATGGATCGCAACGGACATAATCAAAGAAATAAATTATGCTGTATTGAACTAGGAAATAATTATTCTGCTTATTATACAATAACATTCCAAGTAATTTCATGAGCAACCTTATTCACGAATTAAGGACACGACATATCACAAGAAATTAAAATAAACTGCCAGGAACAATGAGCCTTATCGCTGCATCACTCCATTAAAACGTTTTTAGAAGTGCATTCACGAACAATGCAACGAGTAATGATAGTAATTGACTGTCCAATAATGCACTCGCCGCCTCTCAGCGTTACATTGTGCATTTACGAACATGGCAGCTATCCAAAGTACTTCCTTTTGACATTTAAAAATAAACGACGTTGTAATTTTCAATGGCTTCGGGGGATTATTAGTGGCTCTAATGGGCAGATGATGATTGATGAACCAATACCTTGGTTCAGAAGTATTTTTATAGACTTTCTAGAGCAGCGGTCGCCAACTTTTCGGACCTCACTTGTCACTAAGCTAAAACTTTAATCCTAAATACTACATACTAATATAATTATACAAGGTATATCAAAAAATTCGTTCAAAAACTATTATAAGATTTTTTTTTATGTTCGCTCCTAACGTGGAGCATATGGTCTCCTAATGGAGGAATCTTAACAGAATTTTTCTATGAGAACTGCTCGAAGAAAGTAGAGATAAAAAGGATGATAGGGCTAGGACAGAACTAGTGGTTAGCTATTCCCTCTCACTACGCCCCGTGAGGATTGGATGGGTGGGAGAGAGTTTTTAGACATCGCAAATACTTAGACTACGAACATAAATCCATAAATCAATTGAAAGATCAACTTATGAAAACAGTCCGCACCGAGAATTAAACCCAAGACATCCGTAACCGTAGCCAACGACGCTACCAACTGCGCCACGGACGCCGACAAGAATTTATAGATAATCATAAAAAATAAAGGACCTATTTAAGATCAATAACGGCTTACAATAAAATGCACTTTTGTTTAGATCATATTCACTTTCATAAAAATAGTTTTCACTTATAACATATACATTCTACAAACAATGAATTCTTTCACTAAAAATAAAGTGATCCTACATAATAAAATATATTTTAACATTGAAGAGATATATTACACTTATGAGAAAATATTTTCACATAGATAAAACAGTTTTCGTTTAATATGAATAAGCACACTTTGACATCGATAGTTGCAGGAAGCTGTAGTGAAATGTCTATATTAGGCCGCCTATATTGTCTTTGCTCCACGCATTAGAATACATCACACAAACCAAACCAGACTAACCCTAACATAACCTACTACAGCTTAACTCACTTTGTTAAAAGAATCTGTGACTAAGTGGCAACTATTAAAATCAAAGTTTGAGGGTAAGTTAATACAATACAATCCAAAGTGCAAACTATCGAAAAAAAAGTTCAAGTGTGCCAAGTGAATACTATCTAACAAAGTGTAGTTATTTATAACCCATCAATAACTACTCATCTGAAGTCGCAAATGAAACCACATTTATTGTCAATTATGTAAAAAAATAAAATGAGTTTAAAAGTAATTCATAAATATTCATTAATGCAAGTGGTTCAATTTTATAATAAAATTGCGAATATTAAATAATTTCGATGGATTCGGGTGGGGTACTCCGTATACCATAGGCGGTCAAACGTATTTATCCTGAACGAACTAAAAATCCAGGAAAGACTCTCAGATATACGATCAAGACGCCTACCCGGCTTTTCTGACCACATCGCCCGCAAGCCTCCCGACAATCTTGAGAAGATCATCGTCACAGGAAAAACCGACGGCAAAGAGGGACGTCGAACTTGCTGGAGGTAATAAGTGAAGAACGCCACAGGCCTGGCAACTCTCACCAGTGAGAAAAACTAGTAAAAAGAAATTTGAAATTGATTTGTGGATTCTTGGCTCGAACTGCGTTACTGCAGCAGCACCGAGACCACTGGTTGGCGACCGTTGTTCTGAAGAATACATTTTCAATTCAATCTTTCGACATTCTCTCATAAATAACAAAATGGCCGTCCATAATAAAATTAAAAGTTGTTTACTTTGCTTGTTTATACTTTATTTCGTGTAAAAGGTTTCCATTGGTATTGCAGATAAATAAATCGTAAAAAATATTCACTGTATCGAGTTTGAAAAGCCAAAATGGTCTGAGTGATATTTTGGCGAATGGAGTTATTTTACTTCTTAGTTACAAGTTTGTTTACGAGTTTTTGTTACACAGTTGCACAACCTCTCTTTTTCGAAGAGAGTATGGATAAAGAGATAGGGCTAGAACAGAACTAGTGGTTAGATAATCTACCTTGCTAAGTCTCGTTTTTCATGTATGTATGATTAGAGCCGAAAATCCATAAATCGATTGAAAAATCAATTTATGAAATTGTCCGTACTGGAAATTCAGCCCGTGAGATCCGTAATTAAAGCCAACGACGTTGACCATTGCACCACGGCTTGTCAGAATGTTATTACAAAAATAAAATGTTCTAGTTGTTAACACTTCCGATATTAGAAATTGTGATAAATAAGTTAAAGGGATCGTGTAGCCGAGTGGTCGAATCTCGTCTTATTCGTTTGCGGTGTCTATAATTTGATTTTTCAATTGATTTCTAGATTTGCGTACAAAGACATGGATGTATTTGTTGATTTCATTCCCACCCACCAATTACAGACAGATGAACGAATTACTAATCCTTTCGTAGCATCATCCTTCTAACTTTACGTTCTCCGAAGACGAGACGTTGAGCTACTGAATAGTAACCAGTTCTCGTAGAAAAACTTCTGTAGAGATTAGAAGTCGATGAGCAGAGGAAGTAGAGATGTAGAGTTTCCACATGGAGCAGACATGAAAATCGAGTCATGAAATAATAATAGAGTTCTTCCTAATAAATAGTAATTCAATCCATGGATAATTAATTGTACTTTTGAAAATAAATGTAATATAATTCATGCAAATGATTACAATTTTACATAACAACATAGCGGCATTTTGGCTATCCAACACTAGTATTCTTTTTATGTTGGTGTAAGCTTATGTTGAAAGTTGAAATTTGAAAATATCACCGTCAACCTTACCTCATATATCACCACAAAATATAATATGATCCATCAATTAATAATAATTTTAAAAGTTGAAAAAATCGCCACAACGATCGACCTCATATATCACTCAGAAAATATAATATAATCCATCAATTAATATTCGTGTCAAACGATGAAAGTTGGAATTAGCACAGTTGACCTAGATATGGCAGCCAGAATGGCATGTGCAAATTTCACGTCTCTACTGTACACCGCTAGGGAGGAGTTCTAGTGACAGACATACAGGCATTTTTATACGTGTGTTTTCTGCTATAAAGTAAAGATCATACATAAATTAATCTACACCTATAACATGAAAGATAATATATCGTCTCGAGCTAGAAATCAGATTAATACATATATTTTCTACTATATAGTTGAGATAATTGTTACATATAGATAATAATTTTATGATAAAATACTTAAAAATACGATAAAGAGAATTAAATCAACTTATAGCAGATTTCACAATTAATACCAGAAATATTAGACATGGATTGATATTGCTTTGTCAGTAGCTGCTGGAGTGAGTGAGCAAACGACTCGCGGAGAATCCAACTCAAATGAAATTTTTAGATTTACTGAAAGTTGATTTCGTTTAACTGGAGTGAAAGGCTCATAACTAAACTATGATATCATATTTTAAGGTTTCAACAGTGAATTTTTGGTGGAAAGGCATGTTTTTAAACTTTTTGTACAACTTCCACATTTGTACTCGACCAGAACCAAGTGGCACATATTGAACGCATGCATTCAGGTGGTGCTGCTTTACAGTTGCGAGTCATGGCACTTCGCTAAAGCACAGAGTAACCCTATATTGTGATTCGAACACTCATGCTTGCGGCGAATACTAAGGGTACAGTGGTTTGACAGAAACACGGAGGTTAGAGAGAGGACAGGCCAGCCCTTTATTACATTAAAAAAAACGACGATAGACCTGGCTTAGACATGTGCTGTGGATGCCACAGGAAAGCCAGAGTCTTGCCTGTCTCTTCTATCAATCGGATGGAACCGCTATATAGGTCATATGATATACTCGGTGGAGCTACGAGACGCTAGGATGACCTGGTAGGAAGCAGAGACTCGCGGGGAACAGAGAATCTTGGAGGAACCGTGTGGATAGTGTTAAAGGATATGGTTAAAAAAACTTCCACATTTTTGTAATCTTCAGGACTGGTTTCACTCATCGCGAGCATTATAAGCTGATGATGAATCTAACTAATACCTTGACCTGATCATTATAAAATGAGAAAGTGGTACAAAACAAATTGCGATTTACTTAGGAAAAAAACAATGGGTGGAAAATTTACAGAATATGGAGTGTCAAAAATTATCTTTCTAAGAACTTGGCCCTTTTTTTGATATTTGGGGATATGGGTTTTATGCTGACAATTTTCATTTGGCAATGATCTGTAACAAAATCGAGAAATTAATATCGCTCAATCTTCGTATATTATCAATAACAAAATAAAAACAAACTTGGAGGCGCCGGGTATCGATCCCGGTACCTCTCACATGCTAAGCGAGCGCTCTACCATCTGAGCTACGCCCCCAGATGTAAGCAAATGCATATAATAACTATTTAAAACAAAATAACATATCCTTGATCTAGTTTTCAATTTCATTACTCGCTGTATCGGCTGTATCATTCATTGACAATAATCATTAACTTTACTTTCACTTTAACCAACATTTTTGTAGTGCATACTACTAAAAATTGTGCCAGCCGTGACACAAGGTAGTGATTCTTTCATTGCTTTTGCCACATTACCAGGCCATTTAATGGAACATTTCATTAACCGGTAGGCGCGAATTGCAATATTATATATAATAGCCCAGACCGGTTTGTAGGAGTTTTATTATTAACACATGTAGTTATGAAATTGTCTCATGACCTAAACGTCCGCGGTGTGTATAAAATGTTATGAAATGCACACACACACAACAATACACACAGACCCGACGTAGAGCAAATACCGAGGCATACAAACAAAAATCAGTCGGTCAGTATGGAAACTAAAGAACAACGGCGTTTGCGATTACGTCGTAAGCGGCAGCAGAGATGGAGAGCGAGGCAAAATTCCGGCGTGATGCTGATGCCGAGGCGCAGACAACAGCGATCACAAGGAACTCCGGAAGCTGCACAATCCCGACGTGCCGCTAACGTGGAAGCTCACCGAAGAAGCTCGAACATTCAGTATTTAAATTTCAATACCGTCATCTATGACGGGCATCCCACTATATTTAATAAATTTGCAACACCAGAAAAGGTGAGTATATTTCAATCGGCTTATTTAGATGATTTCAGACACACGTTATTGCATGATAACCTGGTCTTGGATCCTTGCAATCAGTTCTCGCTGTAAAATTTCTGTAGTGATGTTCCATTAGGAGTCATATACCACACGTTATAAGCGGGCGTGATTAAAAAGGTACAAAGTAACTAAGTAAGTAAATGTAAGATAATCAAATTGAAGATTGGTGGAAAGCAAGAAACTTTTATTATTTCGGCACATTTCAGCCATTAGTTACTGCTCCTAAGACACTCCTGGCAATCGTTTAATGTGTAACGGGTTTCACCCAGTAAGCGCTGTTAATAAGAAATCTGATGATGACTACAATATTGAATACTCTGGGAAGATAGTGGCTGTATTATTATTGATCTACCATTATAACTTGGCAGTGGCAGAATTCGCAACTATAATAGTCAATAGAGAGCTTTCAAATGTAAGCTCATGAATGTTGTGTTTATTAATAACTAGCGAGTACCCAGCATGTGTTGCAATGCCAGTTAAAGAAAGAAAGTGTTTAAATTAATTTATTGAAGTGCTTTTGGATACAGAATATTTTTTGTTTTCCGCCTGGTGCGTACACGAACAAATCAGAAAGTTTTTAGAAATGTCGCTGTTTGGACGTATTTGATTTTTTTTTTAGATTTTTTGTTTTCAGAAACCTTCACGGGTGTGTCAACAACTCACCAAAGTTTCATCGAAATCTGATGAATGATATAGGAACGCATAAGGGAGAAACATTCATTTATATATATAATTGATAATGAGGAATTGCGAAGACGGTCGCCATGACAGGTAAAGTAGCTTGACAACATTACTCACGTGAACTGGCGCCCTCTTTAAGCGGACAACTTATAATAGTCGATCTATAGTTGCAGTATTTTTACGCACAGCAAAAATGTCGACACAAGTGAAAGTTATGTTATCAATGCGATATTTGATATCGCATGTAATAAGATATATTATTAACCTCGAGCAAGGCTGTTTAGTTTAATTTAAATACTTATTATTTACACCATTGGCTAACTGGGGGCGTAGCTCAGATGGTAGAGCGCTCGCTTAGCATGTGAGAGGTACCGGGATCGATACCCGGCGCCTCCAAGATTGTTTTTTTTCTTAATATATGTGAAAATTATAAATATCCATATAAAAATCAAGATAAATATATCGATTTTTATATATTTACATCATTCAATGTCAAAAACAAAATTGTCACCTTAAAACGCATATCTCCAAATACCGAAAGACGGCTAAGTATTTTTTGAAAGGCCATATTCTGTAAAATTGTCATAAATATATTATTATAGTTTTTTTAAATAAAACAATTTGTTTTGCATTTCTTACAAATTTCTATAATAATCATGACCTGTTTCATTCGTCATTTTTTAAAATAACGCTTTAATTTCCGTGGTATGCTTTTGGAAATTCAATACAACTAGGGCGAAGCCGTGTATACTGATAGAACACAAACCTTATATTTTTAGAAGCATGGTATATAAGTTGCCGTATACCAGTAAAGAATTACATGTTTTTAATTTAATAGAAAGTGAGCGTGGCTACTCGTAATGAATAAAGAATAAGAATTGAATCTATTCCAGGCAAAACCGGGTAATAATGATATATCGCTTCTGATTGATGGTAATTTGAAATAAAATAGATAGAAAAAAGAGCCAACTCCTCACATTCATTGCCAGAGCAGAGTTGCAAAATAATTTTTAAAAAAGGTGTGACCAGCTAAGACACATAAGTTGAAATTAAGATATCTACTGAGGTTGCTTGATGGAATTTCTGTTCGAATACATAGATGTTTGTCATGAGGCGTAGCGAGAGCGATTAGCCAACCACCAGTCCTACCAGCTCTATCCTTCTATGCCTACTCTATTCAAAAGAAAAAGATGAAGAGAAATTGAGTATTAAGCAGTTTTTGTAGTAAAACTTCTCCATTATTAGGTCATACGCTACACACTGGGAGCGAACATGTTTCAAAATTTAAATTAAAAACTGGTCTTAATAATTAAGAACGACACTTTGATCACGGACGTCGCTAAGCAAACAAAACTTTGCAGATAAAGGGATATCCTTGCGTTTAAATTTCTGTATCCATATAAGGGCGGATGGATGAAAAAGTATGTAAGCGAATCCTTGAGTAATCCAGACATGCGTAAGATGCTTAATTCTATTTTAAATTAATTTAAAGTTTTCCTTAAAGCGGGAGCGTATCATCGTTCCGGAGGGACGAGTCAGTTGCTTTGTAGGATTTTTTGTTCTTTATGATTTCCTGAGGTTGTTTTATTTTTTAAGCTGTCACAACATAAACTAGGACTATTAAATTTGCAGCTTAACCAAATTATTTTTTTTTCCTTTTACAATGCGAAGACAATTTAAATAATAATTACAATTTTATTTTTACGTTTTTTAACCCTTTAGTTGCTGTGATGCTCTTCAAAAACTCAACAAAAATGCTGCTAACAATTATTATTGTTGATAAAAAAAGTCACTTTATTATAAAATTTGAATTGTTGAGACTTTGTACATTGTCACTAACGACCCGGGCTTCGCCTTTCGGCGTCTTCAGGCATTCGAGCGCATGAATGGACTCGAATTGACAGACAGTAAACAGTAAAAGTTTCTACATTGTCTAACGATGTACAAAATCTCAATAATTCAAATTTAATACTGAAATTCCATCAAGCACCCTCAGTCGATGTCTTAAATTACACTTTATTATAATTAAAAACACAATATTTCTTATTGATATAGCGAAATCGTATAATATTTTAAGTAAAACCACTTGTTTTCATTTTGGTTGTTTTTTTTCTCGCGTCCGCTTCCAACGTGGAGCATATCGTCTCCTAATGGAGGGATCTCAACAGAATTTTTCTATGAGAACTTTTTGTTACTCAGTTTCTCAACATCTCTTTTTTCGAAGAGAGTAGGGATAAACAGATAGGGCTAGGACAGGACTAGTGGTTAGCTAATCTCTCTCGCTACCCCCCGTGAGGATTCGATGGGTGGGTGAGGAGAGTGCTTAAGACATCTCAAACACTCAAACTATGAACGGAAATCGGTAAATAAATTGAGAGATCAATTTATGAAAACTGTCCGCACCGGGAATTGAATCCGAGACGTCCGTAGCCGTAGCCAACGACGCTTCCAGCTGCGCCATGGACGCCGACAAATTTTGGTTGTATGATATTTAAATATGATACAATGATAGTGATTTCATCAAAACGATGACTCTGCATTCGTAATTCTATGATGGGTGGACTAAAGTTAACTCCATTTTTAGTATTTTTACGATAAATACGAAAAAAACATTCCAAATGTAAGAATGCTTCAGTGAGGAGACCAACAGTACACATCGCAGATGCTGTACACAAATTATAATAAATTTATGTGTCTACTAGACTAACTTATACCTGATATAAACGTGATATAATTATTCCCAGACATCCGCATTGAGTTAAAGGTTGTTCCAGCTATATGCGGAAAGTCTGAGACTTAAAATTGTACTCGGTCAAATCCAAGTGCCACTTATTAAACGCATGTATTCTGACGGCGCTGCTGAGTCATGGTACCTTACTAAAAACACACAGTAACCGTATACCGTAAACGAGTACATATTCTCCACATTTGGAGCGGAAATGGTAACAAAGAAACTGTTTATTTTCAATCTTGAAAATTTACAACTGACAGCAAAGGTGATTGTGAAATGAAAAAAAATAAAAAAAGGTTCATATCATTGACGTAGAAGTGCAGTAATTAGTTTACGGTTTCGATCATTATGACGACAAAAATTTTCGTTGCTAGCAATTCCCGCTGTTGGCACGAACGATGATATATCGTTGTTTGGCAGTCAAAGGGTTAAGCATTTGTTTATTTGATCAATCATGAGAGATTCATCAGAGCTCTGATTAAATCAATTTCTTGGTATTCACTTCAAGATAAATAATATTTTTTAGTTTTTGTGGTGTTGTAATTGACCACAAAATATTCGCCCAATACAGCGAAGTTGGTATTTATTACTGAAATTAATATTTTTTGTAAAATAATATCATTATTTTAAATAAACAATTATTGTGGTTAAGAGCTCTGAGAAAAATTTTAGTCACTTGCAATTACTTCGCATGCATGGATTTGAATGATGTATTAAATTCCCTTTTGATCCTAAAATAGATCTGTAGAGAGAGCTGCTAGCTAACCGCTAGTCCTGTTCTAACCATATCCCTATATATCTATTCTCTTCGAAAAAAAAGACTGAGCAACTGAGGATCAAGCAGTGCTCGTTGAAAATTGTCTATTGACACACCTCCATTAGGAAGCCAAAGATTTCACAATAGGAGCGGAATAATAAGATTGTTAAGCCGTAGTGGATATCAAGTTGAGTACCATAGGGAATTAAATTAAGCTGAGTAGCAACCAGTTCTCGAATAAAATCATTTGTTGAGATACTTCCATTAGAAGGCCATAATATATTCCTCACTAGGAGCGGGACAATAAGATTGTGAAGCCGTAGCGGGAATAACGGTGAGTACCATAGGAAATTAAAATGAACCGATTAACAACCAGTTATAGAAAAACCTCTATTGAAATGAGCTCTATTAAGGCTTTAGGAGTCCATATGCTCGGCTTTGGAAGCAAATTTTTTTTTTTGTCGGAAGGCCGCATTCATTTTTCTTCAAATCAAATAGCATCGCATTTAAGAAATACACAAAAAATGTATATGTATTGTTTTGTATAACGAAGGAAAAAAAGTTTAGTTCTTTATGTATCTGTTTATTTCAGTCAAAAGGCCGCACTTGAAACCCTAAAAAGCCGCAGGTTCGTCACCCTTAGAATAGACGCTGAAGGTCAAATAATAAGATATTTTGTGACATTACATGAAAATAGAATTATCGACAAACCATCCATCAAAATTATTTTCTAAACGTACAAGAGTAATAACAGAATTTTATTGCTAATTTTCGTTATACAGTTTCCTAGAAATTTCAAATGATAACCAAATAATAATATCACGTCACATTTGCTGGATGAATGTGGAAAATAAAGGCTACGTTATCATTAATGTGTCACTAACTGTCGCTTTGTGGAAAATATTTTGTATAAGTGTGTGAATTGCGCACGGCACTGGAAAATTATAACGGAATTGTAGAATACGTCAAATTGTTGTTCGCATGGAACAAGGCGTAAGCCAAAGGAAAGTGACACTAACGTATTTATATATGGTAATCGGTTAAAACTATGTATAATAATAATTATAGAAAGATGGCTTTTATAAAATTATTATAAGACAATATTTTATATAGGAACTAATTATTTGGTCAGTAATTAAATTGATAAATTGTCAGTAAATGATTATCTTTGTTCAGTAAATAATTGCCAAATAAATAAAGGTTACGTTAGGTTTAATTAAGAAGCTGACCGTTTTATATAAATATCTAATTTAAAAAAGAAAAAACACAATTTATAAAATAAGAAAATAACAGAGCTATTTATATAAAATTGGATGTTAACCCTGCCCTGTTACGTTTTTATTTTTATCAATTGATAATGCTCGTGATAAGAGAAACCAGTCCTGATCATTATACACTTAACAAGAACAAACTGGAAGTAGTACACACCAATTGTGATTTATTTTTAAAATATAATTCCATTCCACCAAGAATTGGGAGTTAACACCTTAAAAGTTAAATAACTGACCATTTTATTTTATTTTATTAATCGACCATGCGCATACTGACAATTGATCAAACTAGTTACTCTTCCCACACAGTACCCATTCCATTATTTTTTTTTTCCAAAAACTTCAGTTACTATCAATTTGGGTAAGTTTGTCCAACGGTCTAAGATTGGCCCACTACATGGAAAATGTCATATGAATATTTTTCAGTTAAGCAAAGGTATTAAGTAGCCCCTGGTGGTAAAAATATGAATTCATGTTCAACATAACTTGTATTATTGTTGAATTTGTAAGCTGTCAGCATTGAATGATAAAACACAATTTAAAAACTTTTCTTGAAATAATTTGGATTAGCCATATTTTCAATTTGTATTAATTATCTGTAAACCAAATGGTGTATATTTTTTCTGATCTCAATTATGTACATAATGTATGAAACCATAAAGAAAAGTGGCCAAGACTTTAAAAAATCACTGAATTTATAGTAATTACTGTGACTATTTGTATCGTGGGCCAAAGTTACCCGATTTGGATGAAAATGTTGCCCACATTGTTTTATTTATATATCAATTATAACAATACAGCTATTTATGTTGATTTAATTTCATCTTAAGACGTAAGTTCATTTCTATGTAGAACAATACCACACATAAATGCAATGGCGACTCACTGAAATACAAAAACCCTCAGAGCTGGCTCAAAGTTACCCAGATTGACTGTACTGAAATTACAAAGCGATTTTTTAGCCTTGAGTCATTCTTCAAACTCAAGTATTATGATGCACGATACGATAATGACAGAGCCCTAGTTGGGTGACGACAAAAACAACCATTATATAAGATATTAATTATTGTTTTTGAAATATGGAAAACATTGTGATGTGATCGTCAATGTTGTACAATAGTTCATCAACAAATATTACGAATATATTCGCATATTAGAGTTGGAACCCCTAGTATTAACGTACAATAACAGTTAATTTCTTTTGACTGACGATGAATAAAAAATTAATTAAAAAATGCTTTTCCGCTGCTTCTAAAATGTGTTCAGCAATAAATTAATTAACACACCAATGAACTGTGTTTATAAATAAACAAATACATAATTATTCAATATACAGTGTACAGCGCTAGTGAAATTTATCACAGACTCCCTAATCAAAGTGTGGGGTGGTTCTATTTAGATCACCAGAATACTAAAAATTGAGCCAATGAGAAGTGAAGTGAGCCGACTGATATTTTCGAAACAAAAATAAAGTAGGTGCGTTTTGGTATTCTACTTGTCATAAAGTATCTTTTAAAAAAATTCCCTATGGCTCTCAACGTTGTCACTACCATCACTCACGATGGCGTTGTTTCTTAACTTTTTTACATCCGCGGACCACCAAAAAATTGGAATAAAATAATAAATATTAATTTTTTATTCAAAACATATATTTTTGAAATTTAAGAACATTTTTGGCCCTCCCAAAAATCTTCGCGGACCACCGGTTAAGAAATACTGTTTAGAGTACACGCCGTATAACTTTGCACTTCAGCTCTAAGGTCCGGCTCTAGGATTTAGGATTAAGGATTTGATAGACAGCTCCAGGGTCCATACTGATATATACGCGGGATCCATACACTGGTCTAAGATCACGGAATCCGTACATACTAATACACTGAAAAGCTCTGTGTAGTATACAGAAAGCATAACAGTGTAGTAAAAAGTGCAAAGCTAGGCGACGTTTAGTCTACCTAAGAACGTTATGTGTGTTTCAAATGTTTGCCAGGGATGTTCGAGGATAAATTTCTCAAGACTTGATTGCACACATTCTAGTGAGCTAATTGAAGTGATATTTTCGAAATAAATGAGTTATGTGCTTTTAAGTATTCTACATATCATAAAGTATCATACAAGTGAAGTGAGCTAATTAAATACAGATTGCGAACATATTTTATTCACTAAGATGTTAAATTAAATGAAGTATAAATTAATGTAAGAAGTTCATTAAACTAAAACTTACAATAAACCAGTTTCACCATTTTATCACTTGGTCAAGTGGACCTTGTTGATTAATATTAGTCTTATTCGAGCGGAGTGTGCTGAACTCTATGATAAAACTGAACAGTGACAAAACAGAACAATAACAATACAGAACGGTGGAAAAGTAAAGCATATAATATTTTTCTTGGCATCTGAGGACTGCTCGTGGAATTTGATCAGGGAAATTACACACAGAAAATTGCTCGTAACAAATCCTTCATTTTATATTTATATACAAGATTAACCTCTATTTATCTTGTTCGAACCTAATGTGGAGTATATGGACTCCTATTGGAGTTCATCTCAAAATATGCTTTACTACGAAAACGGATTTTTACTCAGTCACTCAACCTCTTTCTTCAATATAAGGATAGAGCTAAAATAGGACTAAAGGTTAGGCCCCGTTTTCAGTATCGAAAGAAGAAGGGTAAACTTACGAACTCGCAAGTAAATATGAAAATTTTGTTAATTTTAAAAACTCGTTCTCTCTAATGCCCTATAATTTTCTAAGCTATTAACTCCCATTCCAGCCAATGAGAGTGCATCAGTGAACTTTCATGGCCACCAATGTTTGTTTACCTATAACAGTTTAGGCGTTTATTTCAGTTTTACTTGCATGCAAACGTTTGGCGTAAAAATGGTTTTTCTTGGTTTGCCAAAGACAAACATTGCGTCACGTAAGTGCAAAATATGTGATGTCTTTTGCATTTTCATTGTCTATGTATTCAGTTCTTTGGGTAAGAATTAAACAACAGTGAAAATTAGATTTAACATAGTAGCACTGTCCCAATTACGGGATTATACGTAATGTCGATATAACAACCAGGAAATCAACCAGTGGCTTGTCAAACCGGAAGAGCTTGCTGGTGAAGTCTAGTTATGAATTGTTTGGTTCAGAAATCAGGAGTCAAAACTGATAACAAGTAAATACATTACTTGAACAACCCTTAAAGTGCATCACAATATTCAAAATAATCATCTTCGCTACAGTGTAACCACTCTCCGTTGCTATGAGCCCAGTTGCTAAGTACCCGGCTTGTTTATATTAGTATTTTATATTATATGCAGCTGCATTGTAATTTAAGCGAGGAGCGAAGATTGGCGGGGCCTGGCTGCCGCACCATCAAAATAACAAATTTCACGCAGACAGCCACCGACTGCAATTAGCGGAACTCATAAATATTCAATTCGATACAACGCGTCTCTGCTGCACTTTGAAAGTAATAAATAATATTTTACGAAGAGATCTCGCGCGTGATTCGATTTTATTACGCAGAGCTGCGCGATCGATTGCTGGTTGTCAGCATGGTCAGAAGTGTCAGTGATTTGAATAAAACCTGACAGTCGCCATTTAAGTATTTGTCGACGTCATCGCGTGTTAATTGAATTACAATTTAAAATTCTCTTTTGAGGTCTTAAATGACAATTATTGGTGAAAAGGCAATATATACTAATAGGAAAACACGATTTTTTCTGTACTAATTCCACATTTTTATAATGATCAGGTTCAGTTTCGCTAATATTAAAATTGATTACTTAGTTATTCCACTGGCTCTGTTACTAAAAGTAACGCGTTTCGCTTCTCTAAAAAGCTTCATTATTTCCTCACAATGGCTTTTAATATAGTTTAATTTTGAATTTCAGTTTAGTAGTTATTGATTTGTAAGAGCTCGTTAACATTTTAATTGTAGACTATTTAATGTTAAAAAACAGTTGAGCGTTAAATTTAAGCAAATCGTATTTCTGAATTATTATTTTTGTTAAAATTATGATTGTTTTCAGTAAATTTTAACAAAAATAATATTACAGAATAAATATTTTTTGAACGGAAGGTTTTTTAACATTTCCACAATCCTGATAATATAGAACTTAGGCATCCAATCCCGGACCCATTTTATGGGTCATTGGTGTAATTTCATGATTTAAATTATAAATTTAAAATTTTATTTGTGTCCATTACTGCTTCAATTGGAATATAAACATATGTGATTTAATATTTTAATTGAGCGTTGGAATATTTTTTTTTATTGATTGGGAATCAGCCAGTCATTTACAAAAACGTAATGATCAAAATAGTTTTGAATTTTATTTTATTCATAGCATTATTAACTTAGGTTTTAGAAGTACCCAAAAAGAGGACATGTCTTTCAATTTGACTTTAAATAAACCTCCTCCTTTGTCCTCCATTTCAAATTGGTTAAAAACGCCTGTTACGAAATATAAACATATAAATATAAACAACACAAAACATTTATATTAATAATATGAATATTAATAGAATAAAATATGAAAGTATTTAGTTCTAAGGTAGTTGAAGGCTATTTCGGCTTCACGCTTAGTTCTGACGATGGCGTTAAGCCGAAATAGCTATTAACTACCTAATAAAATTTTGTAGAACTAAATACTTTAATATTTTATCCTATTATAATGGAGTTCTACCAATTTAATGCCAATTAAATATACTCATTTTCAGCCGGGGTCAATCTACTGCTGGACGAAGGCCTCCCTCATCCCCATCCACTCTTCTCGGTTCCTAGCTTTACGCTGCCGCGTACTTCCACCGAACCCGACAAGTTCGTCAATCCAGCGTGTTTGGGACGCCCCTGAGGACGCTTAGTGTCCCTCGGGTACCACTGAATGACTGTATTTGTCCAGCGGTTGTCTGTTCGCAGTGTGACATGTCCGGCCCATCGCCATTTCATCAATTTGGTGACCCCTATAACATCTCTTACTCTTGTTTACTTCCTTATCCATTGGTTCAATATAATATATCAATATAAATCTTACAAAAAAAACTATTTACATGAACAAACCGAGGTACAAATTGTACTAATGAGAATGTTTTAATTTTATACATTAATTATTATTTAGCATTTACAGTGAATCCCGAAATTCCGGTAATGATATTTAGAGAATCCGGGATTACGGGATTGAATAATTGACCGGGATCTTGGGATTGAAAGCCCTATATATAATCAATGCAAAATTTCTGATATTGAAAATTATTCCAATTCGCGAGGCGCATTTTTACTTTAGATTTTGTTCCATATTTCCATGAGAGATTAACGACCAGTAATAGATTATTCTTTTTCAATGTTATTCTTTACCAAACTCTCGATTTTCATTTTGTTAATGACCGAAACTTGAGAGAGTTTAAATCGCTTAATGTACCTTGCTCGGAAATAGATTAATATTCTTCGAAAATTATGTTTTTCTTCGCAAATACACAGCGTCGGTCAAAAGTCGTGCGAAGCTTTTCAAAAAAATTAAAATAAACGTTAATATCTGTCGGCCTCTGAGGTGTAGTGATAAAACCTTTGTCATAGTGATCATGTGGGTTCACTTGGTTCATGTTCCAGCAAGGTTATTTTTGGATTTAATTTTTTTCAATTTAAATTAGTGTCCAAGACATGACTTTAAAATAATAAAAATCTCTTAGAATTAATCTTGCATGATTTTCCTATTTTAAAAATACATAATAATAGCTGTAATGCTTAAA
Organism: Himalopsyche phryganea; assembly: GCA_022494535.1. Taxonomy (NCBI): domain Eukaryota; kingdom Metazoa; phylum Arthropoda; class Insecta; order Trichoptera; family Rhyacophilidae; genus Himalopsyche; species Himalopsyche phryganea. The sequence goes on from JAGVSL010000039.1 coordinate 4,284,758, forward strand.
AAAATATTTAAAATCAATAAATTTAATATTTAAAAAATATATATACTTATCTTTGTAGCGATGCATTGTCATCTTCAAAACACAACCAGTAATATCATATTAGATGATTGTGATCGACTGAGGGTGATTGGAGGAACTTTAAATTCCCAGTTTTATTCCGAACGATTAACATGTTTAATAACTGCCAGCTCTAGTTCATCCATGCACTTGAATGGCCGGAGATGCCGTAAACAATGCTCCCTATAAGATGAGAGTGAGAAGAACCGAATCGAAGAGAGGCGAATGGTCGGTTATCAACGTCCTGGGAGGTCTGGGATCTCAAGCAAACACCATTTCAAATCCGGTTCAACTCTTATTTATTTTTAATCGAAGATGCAGTGGTTTGAAATACACAAAAATAATTCTAACACATAAAATTGAGTCTAAATTTACATTTACTTAACACATGAATTTACTTTAAGTTATAATGCAAGTGACACGACAAACGATTTTAAATTAAGTCCAATTTCAAAACAAACACAAACAATCCACAACGTCAACGGTGCCGGCCACGTGGGCCGGCGCTCCCTCGTTCGAAGGCTGACAAACGACTACTAACAAATAAAATCAAAAGGACTCCCGCATCGTCGGAGCCACCCCTTTCCGTCGAAAATGGACTCGTCTTGCGAGCGTGTCCACATGTGATGGTCGAGCGCCCCTCACGACAAGCGTTGGATCTATTTCTCCGAATCATTGTCATTAACGCTGTGCGTTTTCAGTTATGGAGTTTAATAAAACTTAAACTTAACAAAAAAACCAGGGTGTAACAAGAGATTATCCACTGGTCAAACAACAAATACGCGGCATGATTTAGCTTTTTTCAAAATATCAATTCTACTTCCATATGTTCATAATGATCAGGACCGGTTTTGCTCATCTCGAACACTATCAACTGATGGCATTATCACTATAAACATGTGGAAGTAGCACACAAAAAATGTGTGTTTTTTTTTTAAATATAATATCTTTCCACCAAGAATTGACAGTAAACATGTTAAAAGTGAATTGAAATCAATGTAAGGTGTAATATTTGTCATGCAAATAAGTTTAGTGTTTTTTTACAGCTTTACATACTTTAAATTATTATTATATCGAGGGAATACTGCCAGGAGGCATTAAGTTATAAAAACTAGTTCTGAGATGATCGCATTTAAAGCATTATTTTGTTTTTAAGTACAATTGTTTGTGATTTAAAAAGATTTTTCTTACAATATAAAGAGTACTCTTTTTCACATACAAAATGTAAAATTTGGTATCAATGAGTTATTACTACAGGCAAACCATGCTTTCTGCCAGAATAGAAAAATAGCAGTATGACTTAATACTCTTTCTATGTCAAAGCCATTATATCCAATGACTTCATACGTTCTACAAGTACATAAATTGTATACGTTTTGACATTTAAAACAGAAAACCGTCACAAACTGACTTAATGCGTTCTGTTAGTATTAGGGCATCAAATCCCGGACCCTTTTTGTGATCCCGGGATTTCTGGACTCAGAATGTATTTAAAAGTTAATTCGTGTACATTATTTGCTTTAATTGGAATTGATATAAGATTAAATATTTTTTTTGGGCACTGAAAGTTTTTTTTTATTTATTGGGAATCATAAATTTACAAAAAAAAAAAACAATGTAATGATCGATGATTGTCTCATGTTTAATTTTTTGAATTGTTAATGTAGGTTTTAGCAAATGATATCCAAAAAGAAGACATTACCTTAAAATGGTTTTATAATATTGTCCTGCATACATTTAAGATGCGGTCTTCCTTTGCCTTCCGTTTCAAATTGTTTAAAAACGACTGTTACGAAATAGAAGAAAGATGGAGACCGTAAGACATTTATACTAATTATCGGCGTACGTGGTGCAGTTGGTAGCGTCGCTGGCTACGGTTACGGATGTCTCGGGTTCAATTTCCGGTGCGGACGGTTTTCATAGATTGATCTTTTAATCGATTTATGGATTTCTGTTCGCAGTCTGAGTCATCCCTCCCACCCATCCCATCCTCAAAGAGGCGTAGCAAGAGTGATTAGCTAACCACTAGTCCTGTTCTAGCCCTATGCTTCTATCCCTACTCTAAAAAGAAGAGAGGTTGAGCAACTGAGTAACAATTAGTGTAGAAAAATTCTGTTAAGATACCTCCATTAGGAGACTATGTGCTCCGCATTGGAAGCGGACATGGAAAATAAATAAATATATAAAAGTACTATGAAAAACTATGGACATAAGCAAACCGAAGTACACGTTGTAGTTAATCAGAAAGTATTTACCATCAAATACGAATTGTTTTTTGGAATTTACAATGAATCCCGAAATCCCGGGATTATGGGATTAAATAATTGACCAGCATTTCCGAATAAGAAGCCCTAGTCAGTTCCCTCGATATTAAAAGATTAAAAATTGTTTGTGTTTACTTTTAGGCCGCCTGTATAAATTATAAATCAATGCTTACCTTTTGAATAAGGAACGGTCGAAAAGTTCTTTCACCCGATTGATCTTTAATTCATTTAGTTTCCAAAATGCTTCGGCTTCTTCAAACATCATTTATTAGAAAATCGCTGAACTTTACAATATTCAAGGGCAAGAGGGCGTAGGTGGTTTGCTTGTTCAAATAGTTGAACATTAAAGTAAGATTAAATGAAGTATCTGATGGATTGGTTTGTTAAATGCTGGATCAGCATTTAGATAGTATCGGAAATAATTTTAGAAACAAGGATTTAACGTGGCAAGATATTATTAAATTAAATTAAAATCTGCAATATGAATTTTTGATAAACTTCAATTGTTCGATTTAGTATTCAGATAACTTAAAAATTGCTCCAACAGATAACATGATTTTTAAGTGAACAATGATTGTAAAATTAAGGGTAGGATTATAAAAATATTGGAGCCAATCAGTCCACAGCAAATCTAAAGAAAAATTGACTTTAATATGCAGCTATATTTCCAATTTTGCGCGATATTTCAATCAGTACTCAGATAACTAAAAAATGTCACAAAACAGGCAGATAACCTTCTGAATAATTACAAAAATGTTGATATTTATGGGTCAGTAACGGGATTTTTTCTAAATATCATTCTACTGACTATATCAGTGTCCCGCAACCGGTATGCCGCGGCACACCGGTGCACCGCTAGACGATCCCAGGTGTGCCGCGGCGCAGTGCGTTCAAAATGAGAAAAGATGGAGTATTTTTATATGTATCAGAAAAAAAATAATGGCACTCGGTTGCTAAAATCTCTGTTTAAAATATTAAAATGTATACAACTCTGGTACAAATCAGTAATATTTGATTAATGGTAACCATTTGAATATTGCTTTTTCCATTATCTCGATATGTGTTATTTGGAGATGACTGAGTAATGAACTAGATCAGGGGTTAGCCGAAAGACCACACTGACTCCTCCGCTAAGTCCAAAGGGTCAAAACCTAACTAGCTCATCATACCAACATACTGTAGTTTTGAATTAGGCAAGGTTGATACTCATAGGCAAGTGTCGGAAATTTTATTGCGGCGGAAATAGCCGATAGCTGACTGAGATAAAGCCAGCTTCTGCCTGATTTACAATTACAGATCGATAATATTTGATATGTAATGATCATTTGAATATTGTTTTTCTCATTTACTCAACATGGGTTATTTGGAGATATCTGAGTAATGAACTGGACGATCGTCGGCATCGAATCAATACAACAGTTGTGTGACCATTTTTGTATCTTTAAACGTGTAAACAAAAACATTGAAGAATACTAATTGCCAAATGTCTAAAACATAAAACGTTTCATTTTATAAACTTAAATCGATTAATCGGTTAATGGGGACTTTTCCGAAATATTGTTTTTTTGAAAAAATAAGATCTTGACATCGTACGATTAGCGATATCAGTGGCTTGGCTGCCCTTGTTTAAATTCGGTATAAAAGATTGCCGAAAACATTTTTTTGCGACGAACAAAGCAATTCTGTAATTAATTTGAACGCGGCTAAAAGTCCTACAGCGATTTGTTCAGAAAATTCGATAAATTCGATTTGTTTTCTTTGTATTGTTTTGCTTCATCAAAAAAGCTTATCAGAGACCTTTTAGGCGCAAAGAATAAAAGTATTTCTTGGATATTAGATGCCAGCATTTACAGCTTTATTCGTTTTTAAAAAGTTTCAAAGGACAATACCAAAGCCCCCTATAGTTACAGGTTGCAAGCCGTGCTGTGCGGTCCGTCAGTGGGTACTTTTTGAAGGCGAGTGGTCCATAACGTTTGCTTTCAAGTCATGAAATCGTATTGAAACAACTTATATCAAATTCTGTGATTATGTAAGATATTCTTTTAATTAAGATGAATTCTAGCATGTTGTAATGAATATATTTTAAAAATAGATATAATTCAGTCACCGTTAAGGAAAAAGTCGCCAACTGCAAAACCACCATTTTGAGAAATCGTAATTTAAATGTTTGGAGATCAAAATCAGATTCTAATTTATCAAAGGCTTTATATAGTTTTATCGTGTCTTTTGAATAAATTTTTAGGTTACTTTTTATTTTTGATGCTAATTAATACATCTGGTATGTTTTGAAGCAGGCTTCAGTGATTCATTCAATGAAAAACAAATAATTCGGATAAGAGCAGCAATTTACTAACTTATGTACCGTGGTGACCTTTGCATCCGAGAAAACATAATTTTACGTTTCCGGTGACATCCTCAACTAAAAAATGCCTTTTTCAGGGTTAGTGACGTTTTCCTGAACAGTGACGATTTGTTTTGTACTACGTTTACATTTTTATAATGACCAGGACAAGTTTCGCTCATCACGAGCATTATAAACTCATCGAGGGCGTCATTAGTTGATGTTGCTCGTGATGCGCAAAACCGATCAAAAAATGTCAAAGTAATACAAAAAAAAGTGTTTTATTTTTAAAATATAATGCCTTTCTACCAAGAATTGACCGTAATATCTTAAAGAGTAATAACATATGTTGAATGTCAACAGGAAAAAGATATTTACCTATTTACTTTAAAAGAGTATAATTATGTAGTCCAGTCGTAATCAGTAATTGTAATTAATTTTATCGCATTTATTCATTCACTATAAAACATATATTATGACGACTGTACGATATAATTTATTGCGACGATTTACTTATTATCCAACATGCATTTATTATGATAGTTTTCACTCACTTTTCACTCACAAGAAATCTTTTCAAATACATGTTATATTTAATGAAAAACGTAGCTGATACTCGATCTTCGTACAACCGCCTTACAATTTGTTGGTAGAGAGACTGGGAATCCTAAGACTACTCATTAATTGCGAATTTTATTACAGCACTGCTTGTATTTTAAGAATGCTTTGACATTACAGGTTTTCTCGAAGGGTCGAATAACAAATAAAAACAATTAATTAACGAAAATAAGCATCATTCTAGTCATTATTGAACGTGGCTTATTCGGAATATCCTTTCCTTTGCAACTCACATTCAACCCAGGTACCCAGCAGCTACCGAAATATCTAAATTTAGTAGTATTCCACTAAGGGATTGCAACTATTCATCATTATTAACTATTCAGATATATTCAAATAGTTTCTGAAGTATGAAAATAGCATTAAAAATTCGTTTTTTTTTTCTGTGGATTCGACTGTAACTTTGTGGAAGTTCATTTTTAATATAAAATTAAAATTGATAACTTAGTTATTCTACTTTGTTTATCTCTAACGTGACACGTTTCGTCTCTTTAAGAGGCATCTTTAGACTCATTTCTAAGGTAAACAATTATTCTAATGCTTACATTAAATAAAGAGTGGAGGTGGGTTTAATTTCATTCTACTGGAGTGCGGAGGGGAGGGCTAAGATATAAAAACCGCTACCCTATTTAAAAATCAATTGCTGGTACTTGAAGGCGAAAAACCCAAGGGAAACAAATTTAATAATGGTGAGCCGCCTGTTTTGTTTAAATATAAAATTTTAGGTTTTTTTCCTTAGGTCAAATATCGATATTATCGACATAATCTACAATTTTGATAAGCGTCGCAGCTTGACGCTCGTAGATTTCACACGGCTACAACGATTTTTTTTGCACATAAGGTACACACGTAAACAATTTAATTTGGCACAATGTGTGGAACTTTGCTTTAAAATATACCATTCGTTAGACAACTTTAGTGTGCAAAAAGTTATATTCGTTAATTTAAGATATCAACTGAGGGTGTTTGGTGGAATTTCAATAACGTGTGCGAATTTGAATTGTTGATATTTTGAACATTTACATGTATTTCGTCACTAACGAACATTTGACATTCCGGAAATGCACAAAATTTCAACAATTGAAATTTGATATTGGTTAGTTTGGTGACTAAAATTCTGAGGTTGTGAAAACCTTGTCTATGCATATTTTTGAATTAGTATTTATAATTTTAGAGTAAAAATATTTACGAAAATCTCAAGAAACGTATTATTCAGAATTTTTAGGCGGTTTATTAAATTCCAAAAATAGCTGGCCTACAAGTGTTCAACTAGTAAAATTTGGCATTTAAGAGGTTAATAACATAGTCAACTAACGATATATTAAATGATCCGATTGTCAATCTGTGGTGTAGTGGGAAGATGACGGACTAATTGAAAATGTTTGTATCGCTTTATTTATTTGATCCCCGTCAGCGAAAAATTTGCTGAGCGCGATTTTTATGGAATTGGATTTTTCGCAAGTTCCGCTAACGAATTCGATCATTTAAAGCAGCGCCGGATTTGGGAGTATTTTGCGCCCGAGAAAAGAATCTTTTCAATCGCACGTCTGTGTAATGTAAAGCGTGAGATAATAGTGACTGCAATAATTTTCATAGGAACTTGAATACAAATATTTTGGAATCACGTTCCTAAATTGCATAATTACAGATATTTAATAAATCTGCCGTCAAATTGTCTAGAAAAGCTCGGGTGAACCCGTGCGACTGACGGTCAGTGAAGTAGTATCGTCGTCCATCTATGTGTGAGATAGTCCGGCTTCTGGGTTGCTATCTGTACTAATTCGTTTCTTACAAATATAAACCATACTGCGGTATTTTTTACACTTTTAGCAACGCTGTCAAATACATTGAAGTATATTTCAACATTATTCAAGTATGGAATACTCATATTTAAAATATACCCTTATGGTGTAGAAGGTTTAGAGGAATTTTTTAGACTTCTCTATTTGAGGGCGTATGGAAACTACCCATGGTTTTATCCAACTGACTTTATCGTAGGCATGAACACGTTTAACAGCTTGACCGCGCAACGACAAATGAACCTAGCCACATGTTTCTTTCGACTCGCAAAAATTGCGTCTGTATGCTCCTGATAATTTTTTGAGGAATCGTGGACATGAATTGCTTGTTCTTCAAAACTCCAGAACCATCCTACAATGGAGATGCCACTAATCGCAGCTTTAAGGATGTTTGATGTGGATGTTGACATATTCGGCGTGGGTTAACACTACTAATTGTATTAATTAATTGAACCAAAACAAGATTTACATTTCTATGAAATTGGATGAAAATGTGATATTTAAATTTGAATTTTTCTAATTCAGCAGCATTGATTTAACTCTTATACTCTTTTTCTCTTATATGTATTGTAGTTATTTTAAAATATTTACCTCGACTAAAATCAATTTTCTTTTCGCACACAGTTTTTTATTATTAACTTTTTTTAAATACATAATTTGTTTCATTACCTGTAAATAGCCTTCTTATAATTTATATGTTATCAGTTATAATGCTCGCGAAGAGTGAAACCGGTCCTGATCACTATAAATATATGAAAGTAGTACACAAAAAATATTATACTTTCCCACCAAGAATTGACAGTCGACACTTTAAAACTAAACAATGAAGCGTTAAGGCAATATTGATAATTGAAAATGAACGAATACGCGATGCGGTCCTGTTGTTGAAATTCGCCAATGAATAAAAGTGCGGAATAAAAATTGGAGTGTGACCTATCAGGTCATCTGACGAGTATAACGAACCCACTTCTGGCCACAAAACCCCAATTGGGTCACGGATTTATTTATCTAGCAAGAGATTTCCCAAACCTCCATTAAAAATAAACCATCTTTGGCCAAAAATCACGTAGACTTAACAAAAAATAACAATACAAAAACAGACGATAAGCGAATTTTTTGAATAAAATTTTATTCATATTATTTGAATGCAGGTCCTAAAAATTCACGTCTCGTGGATATATATATATCATAGCTTAAATCAGGACGTTGTATTCCGTCACTCTCGGTGACGAAATACATTCGTTTGAGATTTTTTGAACGGATTTGTTGAATTTCATTAGCTAATTTGATGAAACGCTTTTAAATGATTTTTTTTCGAAAGAAATAATCACACAAATGTGATAATATCACGTAAGAAGAAATAACGGTACGCGTAAAAGGAAAACTGGGTGTGTTGACATTCAAAAGAGAAATTAGGCAACAATTTTATTCCAGCTATTTTAATAGAACTCTGTGTTATAATTTATCGAGTGCGAATTAAACATGGAATCCCTTTTGACAAAAGACAGCTGTCTGTACGGCAGAAAATCCTCACTTAATTTGAACCCTGGGAGGGTCGCGTCAGTCCGATGTCCGGCCCATTCACAGGATTTAAATATTTAACACGGATGTAATCACTCCAAGGTAGGGATTGCAAAACCGGTATGACTCAAACCGGGATTTTGGAATAATTAACTTAAACGTAAGTATAAAAGTTTAATTGGTTTTTTTGTTTACCGTGCAAAGTAAAAGGAGCGCAGGGTTTATGAGCCGCTAGATCACCACTTCCCGTCCTCAACATCACACTTTGATATTCTTGTACCAGTCACGTGTTTATACATGAACACACGGCTTTTTATCAAACTGACTCGTTGTCTGTTACGACTTGTGCTCGGTCAAGTAAAAGTTGTACCAATTATCGAATTCGCGATTGCAATTACAATTTCATTCCTTACGCGTATCTAACGTCGAAAATTTTTTTGTTTGGATAAGTATTACCGTAATTCCGTGGTCGAGTGATCAACGTGGTAGGCTTTGGTTGCGGTGCTCACGGGTTAAAATCCAAGTGCGAACAGCTTCATAAATTTTCCAATCGGTTTATATTTAGATGTCGGAGATATTTTATATTCCCTCTCACACATCAGATCCTAAAAGAAGGGCGTAGCGATTAGCTAAACACTAGTCCTATTCTAGCAATATCCTTCTATCCCGCAAGCAGTTCTCGAAAAAAAACTTCTGTCTCCATTAGGAATTCACATGCTCCACATTGGCAGCGGGCACGGTAAAAAAAGTTTTTCAATATATTTTTATGGTACCATTGGTACAGTGAGTTCTCGACTTATGACCTTGCACGTAATATATTCGGGTATAAAATATTCGAATATCCGAGTTGTCATTCTTAGTCGCAAGTCAACAACTGACTGTATTTGGAACTCCTTTATTAAATAAGTGACACACCCTGGTTTTTTTTTTGTTAAGTTTAAGTTTTATTAGGGTCCATAACTGAGAGCGTCCAGCGTTAATGGCAATGATTCGTGGAAGTCGACCCGATTCTTGTCATGAAGGGCGATCGGCCAATCGCCAGCGGACACGTTTGTTGGACAAATTCATTTTTGACGGAAAAGGGTGGCTCCGACGATGCGAGGAGTCCGATTTTTGGTTTTTGCAGGGAGTCGATTGCCAGCTTTCGAGCTAAGGAGAGTCGCCGGCCCCCGTGGCCAGCGCCGTTGACATTGTGGATTGTTTGTGTTTGTTTTGATATTGGACTTAATTTAAAATCGTCTGTCGTGTCATTTGCATTAAAACTTAAAAGTAAATTCATTTGTTAAGTAAATGTAAATGTAGACTCAATCTTATGTGTTAGGAATATTTGAGTATTTCAAACCACTGCATCTTCGATTGAAATAAATAAGAGTTGAACCGAATTTGAAATGGTGTTTGTTTGAGATCCCGGACCTCCCAGGACGTCGATAACCGACCATTTGCCTCTTTTCGATTCGGGTCTTCTCATAAGGTATAACGGTATTAATACGTTCGCCCAGTATTGGCAACAGTGCCAACCCTACTCCGAGTTATTCGAGAGGTACCGGACATTTTTAAATAGTACTATTGAAAACAATGAAAGATGTATATTACAATCGAATAGCTATAGTTTGGTGGGTCGATATAGCATACTAGCTCTTATAATATGTTAACAATTTTCCTATAACCAAGCAGAATAACGTCTTAGTTTGAATAACTAAAGAAAAATCTACCTGGCCAAATATTTTTTTTTAACTTATTCGAGGCCAAAATGAGACTTTCGCTATTCTTGAGAATGTCAAGCTTTATATTTCTTATCATTTTTGAGGAATCTTGGACATGAATTGTTTGTTCTTACAATGGACAAGCCTGGCATTGGGAAAAGCTTTAACAATGATGTTGACATATTTCACGTGGACATGAGCGAGTCCAGACGAGCATTATTTTTTAATACATTAAAGCAGATATTGCCTGAACTTACAAGGTTGACTTTCTTGCCAATTTCCAATGTTTACTTTTTTTAATCGCTTTTTACATTGCAAAAGTCTTAAAACTACAATCTGTAATTTTTGAAATTCGTATACCTCCAATCCTTTTAATCCTAAACTAGTATTGCATGATTAAATTGTTAAAAGTTTTCGATTTTTAACCATGTTATAGAGATTCAAAAATTCGCAAAATATCAAGAATTTTCAGGCAATCTTTATTACCTGAGATATTTCATATTCAGTGATCGTTTAAATATATATACATACAAATTAAATCAGATAAAGTTAGATTAACTTCTTGACTCGAGTCACTTGCTGCTTCCGAAATGCATTCGCTTGCAATTTTTTGAATGGATTTATTGAATTTCTTTTGTAGAGAGTCAGCATTACATTGGGTCTGGATGGACATGCGTTGTGGATGCCACAGGGGGCTCTGAAATCTGCCTGTCTCTTCTACCTACCTTGTAGATTCTCTCACTCTGGAGGGGGACAGAGAATCTTGGAGGCAGCGTGTGGTGGATATCGTTAAAAAAGGATTGAAGCATAGCGCTAGCACAGAACTAGTGTATAACTAATTCTTTCAACTACAATTCATATTCGAAAGATATCAATTCTAATATATAATGGCTTTGTATTCATAAAATATGTTTTACTTGTAATGGGTGTCGTCAAGTCATCATGAATCAACATTTATATTATTAACAACATTACTTGGCCTCCGCCGATTTTGAAACTAGAATTGTCAGTCTAAAATAAATTTCTCCAATTGCTATTTTACGCAAAATAAATGTCTTGTCTACTTTTCATTACCTTCCTTGAAATATCAGTTTTGGAATTTATTGAAACTTCAGTTCTGGCAGTTAAGTATGGCAACATTCTTAACGCGACGGTGGCGCCCTCACTAGCGGCCAAGTTAAATTACTACATCTATAACAATACTAAAGTTATGAAAATCTAATTAATAATGTAAATAAAAATTAATACACTTTTAAACGTTTAAGCCGAATTTCATTTAATAAAGCTGATTATAGAAATTAAAATTTGTTAGAGAAAATAATTCTAGGCATTTGAAAAAATAGCCAGCGGCTCGTTTCTATTACTGTTTGAATTTCATAAAAACAATTTGGAACATTTAAAGCATGGCACATAAAAGAAAATGTTAAAAAAACGTCTACTTAATTGTTATATGAAAATTATATTCAATTAAAAGTTTCTTTTGTTAATTATATAATATTATAAATTAAGCGGATAATAAGGGTTGTAACTAATATCGTCCTGTATTTATTGGGTTAGCAACTATTACGATTTTTGGTCAGTAAGAAATAATAAATGGTAAGTATACACGTGGTCAGTTAATAAAATAAACGGTCAATAATTTCTATAAAATTATCAGTCATTAAATTAAACGGTCAGATATTTAATAGAATCATTGTTTACCTAAGAAATAAATTAATTTGCGATAAAGCTAGTCTGACGATGATTTTTAAAGAAGTGGAACGCGTTACATTTAGTAACACAGCCAGTGGAGTAACTAAGTTATCAATTTTATACGAAAAATGAACTACAACAAAGTCACCGCTGAATCTATTGGAAAAGGTCAGATATTTGTATAAACGGTCAGTTTGTTAATTTAACCTAACGTAACCTTTATTTCGGCGTCCGTGGCGCAGTTGGTAGCGTTGCTGGCTACGGTTACGGATGTCTCGGGTTCAATTCCCGGTGTGGACGGTTTTCAAAGATTGATCTATCAATCGATTTATGGATTTCAGTTCGTAGTCTGAGTATTTCCTCCCACCCATCCTATCTTCACGGTGTGTAGCGAGAGCGATTAGTTAACCACTAGTCCTGTTCTAGCCCTATCCTTCTATCCCTACTCTCTTCCAAAAAAAAGAGAAGGAAGAAGAGAGGTTGAGCAACTGCGTAACAAGCAGTTCCGTTAAGATATCTCCATTAGCACACCATATGCTCCACATTAGGAGCGGACTTGAAAAAAAAAACCTTTATTTATTTGGTAATTATTTAATGACCAAATATCATTATTAACTGGCCATTTATTATTTCTTACTGACCATAATATCGAATTAGTTACAGACCATTTATGGAATTAGTTACTGATATACTGAAATAGTTAGTTGGCATTAATATCCCTTCAGTTTTTTTTAATTACGTTTTTTATGAGAACTGGTGGGTAATAATTTCGTCAACCTGACCTTTTCAAAAAGTTAAGGGGTAGGTAAATGATGAGACTAGGAAAGGATTTGTTGTTAGGTATAAGCTTTCACCACAACCCTTTTCAGGATTTAATAGATTGGCTGGGAGAGGATGAAAATATCATAGACATTATTACTTTGAATAGTATGCGATCAAAAAATCGATAACGACAATGTCGTTGGTTGAATTGTCTTTTTATTTGTAGAACTCCATTAATAAAAAAGTAAAATGAGATAGCGTTTTAGTTAAACAGCAATGAAAACAATACATCTTCGTCCTTGATATTATTATTACATACGTAGTTTCTTACCATCAGCCTGAAACCACCAGATTGAACTAATGATTTTCCAGGTGATTTTTTTTTGACAGTTATTGTAAGATGTCATTGATTATAAGAAATAGATTTAAAAAATGTGACGTAAAATCGAAGAGATATGGTAAGTGTATATAAAGAGGTGTGAAAACATACATGTAAATTCAGTTTGTAATATTTTTTTGATTATTTAGCCGGACGGGCCGGAACGAATTTTTTTATTGTTTACAAAGATGGCATGCTAAACTTTTAGAATTCTACGAACCGGAGCAACGCTTTGACCGAATTTGAGTACTGGATATTAAGCATTGAATTTTTTACTCCACTCCCAGTGTGTAGAATATGGCCTTCTAATGAAGGTTTCTCAACAGAAGTTTTTTTCTACCAGAACTGTTTGTTACTCAGTTACCCAACCTGTTTTTTCGAAGAATAAAAATAATTAATGCTCAGTAAATAATTATGTTAGATCGGTAAATAATTGCCAAATAAATAAAAGTTAGGTTAGGTTGAATTAAAAAACTGACAGTTTTATATAAATATCTGAACGTTTAATTTAGTAACTTACTATTTAATATAAATTATTGACCGTTTTTTTTTATTAACTGACCATTTATCAAACTGAACGTGATGATTAATAACTGACCATTTATTATTATTTTATTTTTTAACTATGTCCGCTTCCAATGTGGAGCATATGGTCTCCTAATGTAGGTATCTCAACAGAAGTTTTCTACAATAATTGCTTGTTACTCAGTTGCTCAACCTCTATTTTTCGAAGAGAGTAGAGATAGAAGGATAGGGCTTGGACAGGAATAATGGTTAGCTAATCGCACTCCTTACGGCCCGTTTTTAGGATCGGATGGGTGGAAGGGAGTTTTAGACATCACAAGCATCCATGCCGACGAACAGAAAATTTTTGAAAAATTATTGAAATTGAAAAATCAATTCATGAAAATATCTGTACCGGGACTTGAACCTGAGACATCCGTAACCGTAGCCAACGACGTCGACCACTGCACCACGAACCCGCAATTGTTATTATCTGAACAAAAATTGAAATACTTACTGACCTTGTAAATGCAGGCCCTTTTTTAAAAAAGAATAAATTAAGCAATTGATGAAAAAACATAGCTCTGCGGACAGTATTGTAACAAGTATTGACGAGTTGTATGTATCAATTGTTTAGCCCCACGGATAATTTTCACAGTAACCCAAATTTTAACTGAATACATTTTCATTTTTTTTCCGTTGAATAAGAGCACAAAAAAACCAACACACCTCTCGAATCGATGCCTCAATTCATCGCCGCTTTGTTCCGGGGTTGTTAAACAAGCATTGTGTGGGAGGTATTTAATACCAGTAGCGTCCTTATAAATTCAACCACATAATATGTTGACAAGTTCATGGTGCAGTGGTCAGCGTCGTAGGCATCAGTTACGGATCTCACAGGCTCGAATCACAGTACGGACAGTTTCAAAAATTGATTTTTCAATGGAATTATGACGTGCCGTACCGAGATCAATTAAATAATCACTATTCCTGTCTCGTAGAAAATTTCCATCGAGATACCTACATTAGGAGACCATATGCTTCACATTGGAAGCGGACATAGTTAAAAAATAAAATAATAATAAATGGTCAGTTATTAACCAACACGTTCAGTTTGATAAATGGTCAGTAAAAAAAAAAAAAGCGGTCAATAATTTATATTAAATAGTGAGTTACTAAATTAAACGTTCAGATATTTATATAAAACTGTCAGTTTTTTAATTCAACCTAATCTAACCTTTATTTATATGGCAATTATTTACTGATCAAACATAATTATTTATTGACCATTTATTTAATTTAAGACATGAGGGTGCTTGATGGAATTTCAATATAAAATTTGAATTGATGAGATTTCGTACATTTCCATGTATTTCATCACTAACGACCCGAGTTTAACCTTTCGGCATCTTCGGGCATTCGAGCACACGAATGGACTCGAATCGACAGACAGTAAACAGTGTCTAACGTTTATATACAATATACAAATACGCCAAAGTCTAGAACCCATACTGATACCTGAGTTAAAATTTTCGAGAATAACCGTAATCTTTGTTGGGAAAACAAACCCATTAACAAAGTAGCGAATAGCCGGTGGCCAACTAATGTTAGAATTACCAGTGATTTTACACTTATAATAGCATTGTGGGTTTTAAAGTGCAATTCTAAGAAAGGATCATGTATACGATATTCCAAATCTAGTGAGTTCTGTTGGGTAGCTATGAGATGAAATTATTAATATGGGAATATCAATATTTTTCGATTGTTAATTTATGTTTTTTACGAAATCATCCACATAAAGGATAATGAAAGGTGGTTTGTTATTTTAATCCATCGGATCGTAAAACCGGGGCGTAGCGATGGCGATTAACTAACCACTGGTCTTGTGCGACGATTATCTCGTAATGCAAAAGTGCAGTCATTTATTTTATAATCAAGTTCGTGGGACTTGGAAGAAATAATACAAAAAATTAACAGTAAAAGGGTTTACAGAAATTCTGCTTCATGCGCATCAGGTAACATGGCTTGACTGAAAAGACGTCTGATAACCCGTTAACTAAGTGATTCACTTACAGAGTGAGCAATCGATGAAGATAATTTGACAGTGGCTCACTTACCCTCCTCCACCCACCACTGCTTTCCCACCTGTTAATATTATACGGCAGTATCCAGTGATGAATCAAACGTTAAGCGTATCTTAATTTTCTGTCGAGTCCGTGGTGCAGTGGTGAACGTCGTTGGCTTCGGCTACGGATTTCACAGGCTCAAATCCCAACACGTAATACAGTATCATAAATTGATTTTTCATTTGATCTATGGGTTTCTGTTCGTAGTCATGAAAGTTTGCGATGTCTTTAATTCCATCTCATCCTAAAAACAGGACGTAGCGAGAAAGATTAGCTTACCACAAGTCCTGTCCTAACCCTACCCTCCTATCCCTAATCTTACTAAGTAATCAACTAAGTAACGAAAGTAAAAAAAATAGTTTTATTTTTAATTGGGACTGTCTTAGGAGCAAGAGCCCAAGACATGCTGGCGTCCACTGAAGTGTGCAGAAACTCAATCCCTCCAGATAAACGAAAAGCTTCTTTCTATAAAGCCTGTTAATTTGTCGTATTTACCACCAAACAGTGCGGCTGATCGGTCCAATTGAAGGTTGGACCGACTTGCGCAGCTCTTCCCATTCTTAATTCATTGAATGACATTCCTATAGGATGTGTTCAGATATTGAAGGCGGCTGGTGATTATAATATATAATCAGCGCCCCTTTTTGATTTACTTCACGGCTGTCACTGTTCCGGTGTAGGCTGGCCAGGCAGAAGCGATCGCGCAGTAATTTCCAGCCAGTGACGTGGTGGGATTTTTTCGCCCGCAGATAAATAATTGGAAAGCGTTCCCACTGATTAAAACTTACTCTAGTGAGCGGACACTCGCCTGCGAGAGTGGAATTAATGGAAAAACCTTTCCTTTTTTCGCGGTGACATCGCCGATTTTTTTTTTTTTGTGAAAATACGAAAACAGAAAAGAAATTTTCGTATTTCTAATTCTACAAATAAAATGTACGCCTGAAATATCAATTTAAGATAAAATGTAAAAAATTGTATCGTTTCTTAAATTTTTATTCAAGCCATAGTGTAAAATTCATGAATTTCTCTTAACGTGTCGACTGTCAATTTTGGTGGAAAGGCGTTTTATTTTAAAAATAAAATAATTTCCTTTGTACCACATGTTTATAATGATCAGGACCGCTTTTAAATATACGGTATATATCCAAGTCGGCTTCGTGTTGCAGTGGTTAACGTTACGGTTGTCTCGGGTTCAAGTCCCGATTCGGACAGTTTCATAAATTGACTTTTCAATCGATATGTGAATTTCTGTTCGTAGACATGAATGTTTGTGATGTCTAAAATTCCCTACCACCCATACAACCACTAGTCCTGTCCTGGTCCTATTCTTCTATCCCTACTCTCTTCGAAAAATACAGTTTAAGCAACTGACTAGCAAGCAGTTCTCGTAGAAAATTTCTGTTGAGATACTTCCGCTAGAAGGCTATTTGCACAACAATGGAAGCGGATGAGGTTAAAAAAAATGCTCGGTTACTAATTCGATAAATGGTCAGTATACACGTTGTCAGTTAATGAAATAAACGGTCAGATATTTATGTAAAACTGTCAGTTTTTTAATTAAACCTAACCTAACTAAACCTTACCTTTATTTATTTGGCAATCATTTACTGATCAAACATAATTATTTACTGACCATTTATTATTTCTTACTGACTATTTATCGAATTGGTTACTGATATACACACAAAATAATTAGTTAAGACCTGTTTTGGGCGAATAGCAATGGTCACCATTTTCGGAAAATTAAATTTAATGTATGACAAATGTGAGTCATTTTGTGGATTATTTTAGCCCTCGAGAAGTGAAGTGAGCTAACTGCTATTTTCAAAAAAAGGTTAGGTGGTATACTACTTGTCATAAAGAATCATAAAAGTGTAGTGATCTAAGTAAATACAGGCTGAAAAAATATTTTCTTCTGTAAGAAGTTAAATGAAATAACTTTTCTTTAATATATATTTTAATGTTTTACACTTTCGTTGGCAGGAACTGAATTAGGCAGTGCCTTAATACAGAGTGCTCCAAGTTTTCACACGCGAAACGAAACACTCTGTACAATCTGCTCTACCACAGGATTAACCCTGGATTACAGATTTTACGTGAAAAAAAAAAACATATTTATTTAACCCTCTCGGTTGGGCTGGCGTTGGGGTAGCCCCCCTATTCCCCTGACTCCTTTTAAAAGAGTTATCGATAATTTTGTCGGCTACGTAATTATTTTTTTTAACACTACATCTGTATTATAGCGGTAAACGAAAAAATAGCAATTTTAATTTTAGGAAAACAACTTTTTGATTTTTTCGCTAGTTAATAATTTGAAGTATGTATATAAATTGTTTTTTTACAGCAGTTTAATCGTTTTTTTTTATTATTTATTCTGCTGCTGTTTTGTGTATTAAAGTTTTAAACAATTTGCTATGCGCAGCGATTTTTATAGAGTTATGTAATATGAATTTTCTTTCGTTAAATACAGGTATATATATATTAGGCTTTTTGTTATCCCGGAATTTCGGGATACACAATTTATCAATCTGGGATTCGTCATTAGCATAATTTCATTTTTTAAATTGTTCATTTAAAATTCAATTAGTGACAAATAATGTTTTAATTGGAATGAAAAAATATAAATTAAAATGTAATTTAGTTATCATACGTAAAGGTCTGCTTTTATTGTGTCAGTAACTATTTCAATTTTTGGCCAGAAAATTTAATAACTAATAATGCGGCTCTGTGGTGCAGTGGTCAACGACATATGCTACGGTTACAGATGTTCCGGTATGGACAGTTTCATAAATTGATTTTCCAATCGATTTATGGATTTCTGTTCGCAGTGTAATGTTCGTAATGTTTATCATGTCTAGAGTACCCTCCCACCCATCCGTGAGAGCGATTAGCCAGTCACTAGTCCTGTCCTAACCGTATCCTTCTATTCCTCTATTAAAAAAAAGAGAGGTTGACAACAGAGTGACAAACATACTTTCTATGGATTCGGCGGTAAATTTGTGGAAATTCATTTTTAATATAAAATTACAATACTTTCTTAGGAGTAACAAGCAGTTCTCGTAGAAAACTTCTGTTGAGATACGTTCATTAGGAAGCCATATGCTTCACGTTGGAAGCGAATATGGTAAAAAAAAAAATAATATATAAAATGAATATTTTTGATTGTTTGTTTGTCCTCTATGCGTTCGTTTACCATTGATCCGATTTCGATCAAATTTTGGTGAGTTGTTGTGCGTACACCCGTGAAGGTTTTTGAAGAAAAAAAATTAAAATCTAAAAAAAAGAATCAAATACGTACAAAGAACGACATCTCGGAAAGGTATTCAAAAGGTAAGGAACTGAAATTTAAGAAAAATATTCCATACTATGTTCGGGTCATGAGTTAGCCACAAGGCAATAGTATTCATAGCTTAAATAATATATTTCACATGTGCTATGAACATCGTTGGAAATATGGAAACAATAACATAAATTGTTTGAAAAGTATAAATGAATTACCATATTACAAAAATCGGGCTTTTATCGGCCTGAGAAAAATAAATATGCGCTTTGGGTCGGGTTCGGGTAACAAGTGTGATATTGAGAGTTGGACTTGGGCCGGGCCGGGCCTGAAGATGACGGGCTCCGACCGGGTAATTTTATGAAATTTCGACCCGTGCAGACGTCTAATCCAAAAGCACTTCAATAAATAGAATTAAAACACAAACACTTTCATTCTTTGAGTGGCATGGCAACGCATGCCTGGTACTCACTAGTAATTAATAAATGTTCAGTCAGTATATATTGTTCAGTATAAACGTGGTGGATATTAAAAGACAGGTAAAAAGAAAAGTTGCTGGAAGCCCATTCTTGGTTTTTCGGAGATGTTGATGATTAGTCGGATCTGATTACTTATCCTGCCTGCCAAAGAAAGAAGATCCTGTCGCATAACGAGGACTCACAGTAATTTGAAGCCTTTTAGCCCTGTGAGCCACAGTGGAATTTAATTTCAACAGTTAGCAATGTTAACGTAATACGTATAGAAACATCGAATATCAAATTCGAACGTTTATTTTGAGTAAAATTGAAACAAGGTGAACTGAAAATAGATTTTTGCTTATTTATTATTATTTTTACTATGTCCGCTCCCAATGTTGAGCATATGGACTCATAATGGAAGTGTCACAATAGAAGTTTTTCTGCGAAAACTGCTGGTTACTCAGTTGCTCAACATCTCTTTATCGAAGTGAGTAATGGTTGAAGGAACAGTGGTTGACTAATTGCTCACGCTGCGCCTCGTTGTTAGTATCGGATGATTTTGACATAATTTTAAACATCGCAAACATTACGTTCGAAATCAATTGAAAAATCTACTGTACTGGGATTCGAGCCTGGGAGGTCCGTAACTGAAGCCAACAGCGTTAATTTTGCACAATGGACTCAAATTCTTACATAAACAATGAAATAAAAAATGGAAATATGCCACGTGTTGCATAAAAACTATCAAACGACCAATTATTTTTTATTATTATTATTCCCGTTGCACATATATGGCTTTCTAATGGAAGTATCTCAACAATTTTTTTTATTGGGAACTACTTTTCACTCAGTTGATCAACCTCTCTTTTTCGGAGTGAGTAGGAATAGAAGGATAGCGCTAGGACAGGAATAGTGATTAGTGATTAGCTAATCATTCTCGCTACATCCCGTTTTTAGGATCAGTTGGGTGGAAGGAAATTTTAGACATCACAAACATCCATGTCTTAAAGTAAAAATCCATAAATCGATTGAAAAATCAATTTATAACATCCGTAACCGTAGCCAACGACGTTTATCATGTGATAATACGCCTCATCTGAGTGCGCCTGGCCAATCCAAATGAATTTGTAGTTATTTTAAGCTCGCTACGCTCTTCCCAATTATTAGCTAACAATCTTCATTTCACGAATCAAAACTTGGGGTGAGGCAAGTATAAGTAAGTTTTTTCTCTCTTTTGTGTTACATTATATATTAACAACATTACATATTTTAGATAATATGACCTTGGTTTGGCTCAGGGCCGGACTTACCTATACGTTAATTAGGCTGAAGCTTAGGTTCTCAAAAATCCTTAGATTCAATCGTTTTGTATTATTTTTTCTACCTCTACTTTCTTACTGAAACGATATGTGGAGTTCGCGAAGCGGGCTCCCAGTTTCCTGGCTAAAGTTCTTAATAGGGTAGGTAAGACTTAGTCGTCATTTCTTACTTGTTCGATATGTTTTTAATTTTTATAGAACCGACATAAAAAAAAATATATATACATATAATTAGTAATATCGACGTTTGTATCGAGCCCCCTTACCTCGTCCGGTACTGTGCAGCCCCCGTAAACCCACTCACCAGTCCCATGCAGCTCTACTCAGCCCATGAATGTGAGGGGTCAACTCCATTTACCACTTCGATAGCGTTGTGGAAGGGGGCCATGAAACATTGACTGCATATACGCAACGTGTGGTAGTGAGTCCCGATCCCGTCCCGAGCGATCCCGAGCGATCCCGTCCATACAGCGTAGTTGCAGTCTTCCACCGCAACTGAGTAACAAGCAGTTATGTTTGCGAAAGGATAAGGGAGTTAATTCTAAAATTGGTACTTTTCAGGAGAGCCAAAGCAAGATTTGTATTATGTTTGATTAAAACTTAGCAATTCAGCGGCCTTGATTCAACTCGTCTTTTTTCTGTTATATGTATTTATTGTAGTCATTTTAGAATGCTTAAGTCGTTATTCAATTATCTCGACTGAACTCCCTTTTAGTTTTGCACGAACAATTACTCTTGTAAAAAAATTTATGTTAAGATACTTCCATTAAGATACCATATGTTCCACATTGGGAATGGACAAGGTTTAAAAACAAGTAAAATGTTTGTTGCAAAACACTTATCAAGATTATCGATCATGCGTCAATTTTTTCGATATTTGGATTTAAGAAATTCGTCCGTGGTTCTAAATTGAAAATATGGAAATCATTATCTCTTTCAAAATTTTCACAATACTAAGCCTGTCATCATCTTAATCCGGCTCTGGTTCGGCTGTGTTATTAGTTGAGAGATAACATATTTAAATAACAATGTAGAAAGTTGTAGGCACTTTTCAATTACCCGGTGGATATTCACATGTTGAGAGGAAAGTTAGATTTAATCTGGTTTTGAATAAACCTCTGCCAGAATTTGTGGAAAATGAGAAACGTCATAAATTATTTCTCGGGACCTTTTGTAGAGGAACGAAAATAACGTTTTCAGGATATAAGGGACGCGACCTCGTCTTATGGGTAAGTACGACGTAAATAATAATACAAATTGTGTTGCGTGTGAATTTGGTTAGTAAACTGTCAAAAAATACGTGAGAATTTTCAGATTCTGTTCATTCTTATTATTATTTTAATTATGCCAGCTTTAATGTGAAGATTTTCTACGAGAGCTTGTTACTCTTTTTTGTCCTACCTTTATTATCCTACTGAAACATGTGAAGTCCGCAAAGCGGGCTCCTAATTTCCTGGCTAAAGACAGTACTAGGGTGGGTACAGACTACGTCTTTATATCCCTTTCCCGCAAGTAAACTAGCTAAGTACTGATAGGTATCTAAAAGGATTCTGCCAGCTTAAGGCTTTGTGTGGGGAAAACACTCATCATTAACAAAAGCTCAATTCTTACCAATAATTGCTGGTAATGTTGGCGTAATTTGAAGAGTTTACTAATCTTAGTTGCACAACCGCTTGTATTCGAAGAGAGAAGGGAAAGAAGTATAGAGCCAGAATAGGGCCAGTGGTTAGTAAAACGCTCTCGCTACGCCCCGTTTTAAGGATCGGATGGGTGAGAGGTAATTTTAGACATCGAAAACATCCATGGCTACCAACAGGATTCCATAATTAAAATGAAAACTCAATTTATGACATTCGTAACGGCAGTCAACGACGTTGACCACAGCCCCACGGATCCGACAGAATCTAGCATCATGAAATGATACGCCTCTTCCCAGCAACAATCTTCATTATATGAATCAAAATTTCGGGTGAAGCTAGATAGTAAGTTTTCTATTTTTTTATTTATTAAATTATATCGTCACAGTTCTGTAAGAAGACACTAACTGAAAAATACTAGTTTTGAATAATTTGACTTTGTAGTTTGTCAAATGTTTGAAATGCTATACCCTTTTCATTTAGTTTGTTTGCACAAAACTGTTTTTAAGTAAGAGTGTAATTTATAAAAATAAGCGTGCTCTTCCACACGGTTTGAAATAACGAACATTTTGCTATAATTAACTCAATATTTTTTCGATTTAGTGTTTTTTTTCCAGAACAGTGACGATATATTGTATATTCACCACATTTGGTTTGGCTCAGGGCCGGACTTACCTATATGCTAACTAGGCTTCGATTCTCAGAAGCCCTTATAATTATTATTCGTAATTATCACAAACGTTCCTTTGTACGGAAAAATGAATTTATGAACCTGTTCAAACATGACTAACCAAAGCGATCAACTTTGACCACTGCACCAATGACCCAAAAGCCGACTTGTCAATGAAAATTACCTTTCAGTGCAAAATAACAAAAATCCAGTACCTTGAAATTAAGATTTTCAGATTGAAGTTTTTCTACGAAAGGTAATTACTCGGTTGCTTAACCTCTTTCATTCGAAGAGAGTAGGGATAGAATGATAGGGCTAGGACAGCACTAGTGATTAGTTGATCGGTCTCGCTATGTCCTGGTTTTCACACCGAGTGGGTGAGAGAGAATTCTAGACATCTTTTTAAAATCACTGAAGGAATGGTCCTTCATTTACCCACATATTTCATTCGACTTTCTTTTTGAGAATGTCAAACTTTATATTGCTGATAAGTTTTTGAGGAGTCATGAAAATGTTTTTTTTATTCTTTCATGGTGTAATACCAGCCTGTTCATCGGTATTGCTTAGGATATTGACATAATCTACGTGGACGTGAGCGAGTTCAGACGAGTACTGTTTTTTTAATGTATTAAAAGTAAATTTTGTCCTGTTTTCCAATTTTCACTATTTTTTTCCTTTGTTTTAAACGTTTTTTACATTGTAAAAGCCAAAAACGTAAAATTTGTAATTTTTATAATGCATACACATAATTATTTTTAAGGGGTAAACTGTCAATTCTTGGTGAAAAAGCAATATATTTTAAAAATAAAACACAATTTGTTTGTACTACTTCCACATGTTTATAATGATCAAGAATTTTTGGTCATCACGAGCATTATCAAAAAAAAGTATATACATAACATAAATAAATATGTCAGGTCTATGGTGCAGTGGTTGGTTTCAGTTACGGATGTCACAGATTTTAGCCCCGGTACGGACAGTTTCATAAATTGATTTTTAAATCGATTTATGGATGTTTGTGATGTTTAAAATTCCCTGCATCCCATCCGATTCTTAAAACAGGGTATAGCAAAAATAATTAGCTATTCACTAGTTCTGCCCTAGCCTGATTTTTCTATCCATACTGAAAAAAGAGATGTTGATCAACTAGCAGTTCTTATAGAAAAACTTTTGTTGAAATATCTTTATTAGGAGGCTATAGGAGACTGGACTTGGTGAAAAAAAAATGTTTTACAGTGCTCCCCAAGAGAGCCTTATCATTGTTTTTTAATTTATTGTTTTATAAATGAATGACCACAGAAATAATTAAAATATGAACTTGAATATTTTGAAAAAAAGGGCTTTTGAAAAGTTTTTATAAAAATGACAATGTAAAGATTCTGTCATTTATAAATCTTTTAAAAATTAAATATCCGGTTTCGATCATCGCGAGTATTATCAACAAAGAATTGACAGTTGACACCTTAAAAGCGTATTGATTGAATTGGCATTTACTTGGTAGAACTTCATTATAATAGGAAAAAATAACAAAGTATTCAGTTCTACAAAATTTTGTAGAACTTTGTTGATTTTTAAATGACTTTGAAATTTTGTAGAACTAAATACTTTGTTATTTTATCCTATTAACTTAAAAGTGATTTATAGATCTAGTAAGCAATTAATATTTGACATCACATGTACGCAATACGGTTGATTATATCAAATAATGCTTTCCGAGAGAGCAAAACCAGTTTGTAATTTATTAAAAAAATGATTGGTCAAAGATTTTCCGCTAAATACATCGAAAAAATTTAATTAATGTCTTTAAAAAACGTCCTGGGGGGCGTATTAATGATTCCACAATTTAAAACCCTAATAGCGTAATATTTATTTAAAGTTAATCCTTCAAATATAATTTTCTCGATATTTTAAGAGTGGAAAATAATTAATGTTCGGTTTTGCGTGAGTGTGTGTGTGTATGTTTGTTATTTTGCCGGCAGGTCGGTCTCTCCCTTGCCGTGTTCGAAATTTGAAATCATTCATCTCCGAACAGTGGAGTCGAGCGGACGTCTGCTAGCTTCCGAAGCTCTCGCGAGATTGTACCACTTCTTCGTACATAATATTTGATAATATCGTTGTGAAATATTTTTCTTTGAATCGGGAATTTCCGTGAGTTACAAATTTTTTCCACAGAAGTGTACACAAAAATGATTTATTTCAATTATAATAATTTTTCTTTCGACAGTGTTTTTTTTAATTTAAAAAATAGCAGAGATTTTAATCATTAATTATATTAATTAAAAATGAAAACAAAAAAATTATAAACACTTAAAAAGATTCGTTATTATTTTTATAAAATTAGAGGGTAGTTTTTTTCCCTTTTCATTCGACATCTAATAATAAAATTCAATAGAAACAGCCAATTATTTTAACCATATAAACCAATTTAAAAATTAATGAAACGGGGTGTGTTGTTAAGCTTCAAATTAAGAAATAAGAACCAGGCTTAATATTTTTAACAATCATTATAAGTCATTACTATCATTAAATATTATTCGGGCTACATTATAATAAGTTAAAAAATAGGTAAACGCTATATTAGCAATACATCATTGTCCAAACTACTTATGAAAGTATTATTGTTCCGACGATAGCTTGGAAAACTATATTTAATAATTATTCTTGTGGAATTAACCGTTTTTTCTAACCTTTTTTTTAATCAATAGATAAGGTGGTTTTTTATGCAAATTTTTCTTTATAAATAAACGCAATTTAAAACGTATAAAGTAAAAAATTTAAAAAATAGCATAAATATAAGATGATATATTTCTACACATATTGATAATAATTTTTTCTTATTTTATCTTATATATAAACGATTCAAACTATTTAATGTCAGTCAGTTCGAGCTCATTCGTGTGCTTGAATGCTTGAAGATGTCGAAAAGTAAAACACAGGTCGTTAGTGACAAAATACATGGAAATGTATAAAATTTCAATAATTCAAATTAAATTAAATATCTGACGGCTTAATTTAATAACTGACCATTTTATATAAATTACTGATCGTTTATTTTATTAACTCACCATTTTGATTTATTACTCAAGATTTATTATTTCTTAATGACCAAAAATTGAAATAGTTACTGACCCAATAAATGCAGACCTTTTTTTTTACTTACCATGATTACTTAATATCACCGCTGATCAGTATATTCAAATATGGAAAGCCAACACTCTTTTTTAAATATAGAATTATACTGGGTGTTATAATTATTTGTTTTGTATTTCACTTGTTTGGATGCATCCCCAGAAGGATAAGCTACTTTAAGTGTAAAGGAAAGCTCCATTTGAATTAAATATGCAGTTATATATAAAACGTCGTGCTGTATCTGATACAATATACAGATAAATGCCACCAAAAATGCTAAGACAGATCACCTTGTAAAGAATTAAACAAAATGTTGATATTTCTAAATGTCTTTCTACTGACTATACTCGGAAAGTATGTAATTGATAATCACCAATTTATACAATGTATTAAGCTCGAGTACAAATCAATAATATTTGATTTATGGTAACCATTTAAATATAGCTTTTGTCATTATCTTAATATGGGTAATTTGGAGATTTCTCAATAATGCACTGGACGATCAATATTATGGAGGTACCTCAAATGAAGGACTGCTTGTTACTCGGTTGTTCAACTTCTCATTTTCGAAGAGATAGTGGTTGGCTAATCGCCCTCGCTGCGCCTCGTTTTTAGGATTGTATGAAATCTATAAACCGATCTATGAAACTGTCGGCACTGGGATTCGAACCCGTGAGATCCGTGACTGCAGGCCTGCAGAAGCAGAGCACGCCTAAAATCGCAGTAACAATATAAAAACCAGCTTGATAGGATAATCTTTTAACCGTAATGTAATGGAGTTCTATTAAGTAAATATCAATCTAATAATGAAATTGTACAATATGACACGAAAAATTCTTTTATTTCCGTCAAGTAAAGTGAATTACATTTATGATTGAAAAATATATGAGAACAATAATTATAAATATAATAAAAACACCACAAAGTCACTTAAGTGTTACTTTTATTCATTATTAAAGATCAGGACTGGTTCATAACAATTTAATATAGGATATTTTAGTTTCGGCAAAATGGGTATTGGGTTTTAAAAATAATGAAAATTTTTATAAAAAACATTATTTTTCTTATTTAAATATTAACTACAAGGTTATAAAAATCAATTTTACTGCGTTTGATGTCAAATTAATGACAAATCCACGGGTCTTAACGTTAATTAAAAAAATAATTATTTGTGATTGTTCAGTTCATTTCAGGATATCAGAAGAAAATCGACAAAAAATATTGGTAAGAATTTTTTTTAATTACTTTAATGTTTTTAATAAAAAATATTAATTGCGGTGTCCATGGGTTCGAATCCTCACAAGAACAATTTCGTAAATGGATTTTCTGTCAATGTATGGATTTATTCAAAGACATGGGTGTCTGTGTGTAATATTAACATTCTCTTTAACCTATCCAATCACAAAAACGGGTCATAGAAAGAACGAATAGCTCACAATTACACCTTTAACATCCCCATCCTTCTACAGATTTATACATTGTTAAAAAATGGGATAATGCATTGCATTAACAAACATAAAACAAAATAAGCGGGAGATTTTCATTGATAATTTCTCGAGAATGGAGATTTGAATTTGATCCCAGTCTACAGTTGCAGTATGCAACCTTATTGACTGCACTAACATGCACAAATAGTCTAAGGCAATTGGCTAAATGCCAGTTCTTTTATCTTTATTTTCACAAAAGCTTAAACAACAACAATCAACCTAACAGCTATTGTCTAAATGCGTTAAAGGTTGGATATTGAAGTGCGTTTTGTCTAGCTTACATAATATACCGCACTGGTAAAATACAGTGGAAATTTGTCGTTTTGCAGGACATGTAAAGTTTTCGAAATTTACTGTAAATACAAAAGATGTTTAGATGAATCGTTTTTTTAAATGGATAACATGAACGTTTTACAACCTAAGTTTTAGTTGTATACAATGTCTCCTTTAACTCTAAAACGACAGATTACGCTTAGGCTGAGCAAGCCAAGTCAACAAATGCGGGGTTTAATTTTAATCTTTTTTTTCAAGCAACAATATTATATCATATTTTTTATCGTGTTTTCCGATCAGTGGTGCTAGGCCGGGTAAACACCCGGGAATAAACTCGTATCCGAAAATTGGGAAAAAATAATTAGACTATTAATGATAATCATTTTTAAGCTGTTAACTGTCTTGGTGGAAAGGCATAATATTTTAAAAATAAAATACAATTTTTTTGTACTACTTCGAAATGTTTATAATAATCAGGACCGGTTTTACTCATCACGAGCATTATCAACTGATAAAAATAAAAACAAAAAATGCCTATTTATATGAAATTGAATGTTAAAAATTAAGGTATATAAAACAGTTGGTTCATGAACTAAGACAAGAAATTACTGATCATCAAACAAATTATACATAACCCAAATAAAATAGTCTATAATTAAATTGTTAAGGACCTCTTACAAATCAATAAATACTAATCTGATCACAAATATAGCCTTATCCGGGCCCAATTTGAGCACGATTCTCAATTGTCTTTACCCACCCAACCAGCCCACGGGCCAAGCGCGGGCCCGAGCAGACCTTAATTGGCCATTTTTTGAAGAGCTTTATAATACATCAAGTAATTTTGGTAATAATATCAACTCGAAGCCACCAGCTTTTAAGTAAATTAACTTTGTAACGGAGAAAATAATATATACAAGTAAATTTTAAAGCAGCGAAATTCTGAAATATTAATCTATATATCATTTTTCGAAGTCCTCTGTTTTTAGTTAGGAATATTATTGTGTCACGGAATTATGAAAATATAGCCATCAATTTTCTTCTGTGTCATATTTCTCACGTCTGGGGATTATTGTCGTTGCTAAACGGAAGCTTCTCCACATTTCGTGGGGGGTGAAAAATATTTTATTAATTCAGAGGTCCCTACAGTATGAGACACTATGGACAAACTCCACATCCCACGAAAGTCATATTTTTATTGTTTGTGGTAGTGTAAGTGATGTTTTATTAAAAAATTATCAGAATCCAACGATTTCATATAGATTTTTTAGTTTAAACTTCGTATATAGTTTTAAAAGCGGACTCACAATCCTCATCGCGAAATCTGTGGACCTCAATATATACATTGACCAATAGCAGAGTTAGAATTTACTTTTAAGTGTGGAATATGTATGTTATGAAAAATCTCCTCTGCTGTACATTTTTGTAAATGGATTATGTCCCACTTTGATACCAATGTACTTAGTTGTTTTTGTAACCATTTCCTCTTTCAATGTGAAGTATATGAACCCCCAATGGAGCTAATTTCAACAGAATTTGAGAGGAGTTGTTATAGGAGAACTTACTGTTTCTCAGTGGCTCAGCATTTTTTTTTTGGAAATAGTAAGCAAGTAAATAAAGAATGTATTTCGAACAATATTGGAGATTGGAAAATTAATTCGTGAGGAGAATTATAAAAGATGTTTTCATAACGGTGTAATTCTCCTGAATTGTTTGAAAATCATTATTCTCTAGTTGATGCCTACTCGATGACCTTTCAAAATATAAATATAACGATAAGTTGCGACGCCGGGTATTTCCTAAGTGGTCAATGTGGTTGGCTTCGTTTGCGGTGATCACTGATTTGAATCCCAGTTGCAACAGTTTCGATAATTGATTTTTCAATCGATTTTTGGATTTCTTTTCTTAACTTATCTAATCCTAAAAACGAGTCATGGAGAGAGCGATAAGCTAACTTCTTCACTTAAAAAAAGTTCAACATCTTTACGCCGAACGTAAGGATTTTTGTATTCACTCTATCTAAACACGCTTATTAGGTTGGTAGAAAACAGCCAAAATAGTAATACAAGACGAAAGTCAGTGGTCATATAATTTTTAATCACAGGAGTTAAATGGATAACAACATTTATTTCGCGAGATTTACACATTCGTCGGTTTCGTGGTGCAGTGGTCAACGTCGTTGTCTACGGTTACAGGTGTCTCGAGTTAAATTCCCAGTACGAACAGTTTCATAAATTGTTTTTTCAATCGATTTATTTTGGATTTATGTTCGTAGGCATGGAATGTTTGTGATGTCTGAAATTCCCTTCCAACCACCCTATCCCAAAAACGTGGCTTAGCGAAAGCGATGATTAGCCACCCACTAGTCCTGTCCTAGCCCTATTTTTCTATCCATACTCTTTTAAAAGTATATATATACACCATATATTTTCAACTCTTGGAATTAATGATCGATCAAAATTATTCAATTTGCTGCAAAGGTGTTGCGCCTTACTGACCGGACACTAAATCTGTGAATATGACGGTTTGAACAAATTAATGGTTTTCAATTATTTTTTATAGTAAAAAATACATTAACGGTAGATTGATATTTCAGTTAGTACGGCTTTCATAAAAACGTCTATAGTATAACGCTATGTAATGTAGTTTAACGTACGTGACGTACGGTAATTGAATTCTCATGTAAAATCGACGTAAATGCGTACTTTATATTAATAATTGTGACTGTATCTGGCATTGAATAATTTTGCTCTAATGATTGAAAGCAGGGCTTCGAATACCAGTATGCCGGGAATCCCGTAAATACTTAATTAGATTTTTTATCATATGACACAAAAGTAATATTTCAATGAATTATTTACTGGTTATATTAAGGCCTGGTCACTATTTATATAAAAACCCTTTTCTGGGATTTATTTGGTAGACAATCTCAGTAACAGACAATAAACTCTAAAGTAGCCACGGCGAAATGAGGTTAAAAATATATTTTATAAACCGGTGTCAGCTATTTTTAGACAAGCTTGAAAACTTAAAATTGCTCTGGAAAAAAAATGAAATATTGTTAAAAAATACAATAGTGGGCAAAAAAACTACTATATCTTCTTAAGTTAGAAAATGTAAAAAGGTTTTCTATTTAGATAATGCCTACAGTGCAGCAGTTGAATGGAAAATTTGGAAATCTTAGTTTAATAGTAGTGGATGTTTGTTCTTTTGCACTCATGTAAAGACAGTGAAGTTTAATCAGCAGTTCGGCTCTTGGCTCCTTAATGCGGTGGTCAATGTCGATCGCTTCGGTTACGAATCTCCCGGGTTTGAGTCCGAGTTTGGACAGCTTCATAAATTTATTTTCCAATCAAGTTTTGGATTTCTATTAGAAGACATGGATGTAAAATTCCCTTCCAACCATCTGATCCTTAAAATAGGGCGCAGAAAGAAGGATTAAGTAATTACTAGTCATGTCCTAGCTTCAACTTTCTATCCTTATTATCTTCAACAAAAAAGAGATGTTGAACAACTGAGTAACAAACAGTTATTCTAAAAACACTTCGGTTGAGGTAGCTCCATTACGAAGCAAAAAGTTTATTTAAGAGAGTGTCAAAAGGATTCTTTTATGTATGCTCTATTAGAAAAAAAAGAGAGATTGGGTGACAAAATAATAAGCAGTACTCTTTGAAGCAAGTTATTTTGATAAGCTCCACTAGATGTCCATATATTATGCTCCACATTGGCAGTGAACATTGTTGAATTTATTTTTTCATAATTCCGGAAATATTATTCAATACCGGCACGCGCAGCCCTGGCAGTAACGATCCCGATCACGCAGTCTTCTTTGTGCCATGATTAATGTGAAATAATGCGGTCTCACTTACAGGTAGACGAGCGGAGTCTCCCGCTCACCGCCGCCTCATTATTTCAACAAGAAAAGATTTATTTAATTCGAGTCTATCATGTGAAAAGCGAAAGCATTCGGAAAAAGGGTAATTTCGGGTTGCCCTGTATATAATAATATCCACTGAAAAACGAAGGTATTCTCCGCAAATAGCCACCATTAAAATGCCGATTTATTTCAGTTTGCTATAGTAATTTATTTTAACAATCTAGATTTCTGTATCAAAGTGCTTTTACCTTACATATTTAAACTATACATCAAGGGTATACTGACAGAAGACATTAAGTCATAAAACAAATTCTGAGATAATCGCGTTTAAAGCATTACTTTTTATTCTTAATCTTTTCAATTCTTATCTTATCTTTAATTTTAAGACTTTATCTAGTACAATTGTTTGTTTTTTAAAAAGATTTTTCGTCTATATATGTATAAAAATGTTGTTTGTTTGTCCCGAATGCATTCCTATACTTTTACGACGAAACTTTGGTGAGTTGCTGTGCGTACACCCGCGAAGGATTCTGAAAAAATCTAAAATCTGAAGCCGTAGCAAGTGGTGGTGTGTAAAACGTTGAGTACACTAGGGAAAGCTTATATTTCGGCGTCTCGCCATTGTCAATAACGTTAACTGTGGTTACAATTAGAATTGATAACTTAGTTATTCTACTGGCTGTGCTACGTGTTTCGCTTCTTTAAGAAGCAGTGAAATAACTAATACATTTTATTTTTATTAAAAATGAATTTCCGCAGAGCTGCCGCCGAATCCAGCGAACACAATCAACGATGTTTGAATAATATTGACGGTATTTTGGACAATTGATATAACCCTCAAAATTGAAATTGTTCAGAAAAGAGAAAAAACTGTTTTTATCGAAAAGTTCTATGGTGAGTTGCGTTATGAATGCATTCCTGTAAATTCTCATGTTTACAGATACGGGATTATACGAAGGGAGTGTCGATATAACAGTGGCTTACATCAAGTGGCCACGTCAGAATTTTTAAACCTAAAAGCAATGTAAAATGAAGTTTCCTTTGCAAAAAGTGGTCAATTTATTTTTCTAATTTACACCATTTCGCCGAGACCTGTTCTGTCGTCTTTAAAATGAGATCCAATCATTAATATATTTTCGTATTTTTTGAGGGTTACATCAATTGGAAAAAACACCCCGACATAAGCCTCATGTAATTAAGCATAATTAATAAAATTTCAATGCATTTACTTTAACGATTAATTAATAATACTACGTTAGTTGCTTTTTCAAAAATACAATGAACACATTAAATATTTTAATTTAAAATAAATATTACGATGTTGGAAAACGTTAGATAACATAATATTGGCTATCTCTTCTAAACAGCATATAAAGTTAAGCTAAAATAAGTTTAAACATAGTTGTGACGATGGCATTAAGCCGAAATAACTATCAATTACCTAATGGAATTTTGTAGAACTAAATACTTTGATATTTTATTCTATTATAATGGAACTAGTAGTCCGTCATAGATGACGTTAATGAAATTGAAATACTGAATGTCTAAATAAGCTAGTAATAAATAAATGTATTATTGTGTGCTGTAAGTGTTGTCAAAATTGCATTTTCGTAAATTAGAATAAATCTTTGAATGGAATCATTAAGTTTGAAAATGATTGCAACGTTATTCTTCATTTTTTTTATTATAATCATACATAACCAAAATACATGTGATGTGTGATAGTAATAAAACGCCTACCTGAGCTATGATATACTAAATAATACCAGTTCAATCAATAATTGAAAATGCTTGGGAAAAGATGCAAGGCTTTTTCTGTTATTATAAAAAATCCTTTTAGACTAAAAATAATAAAATAAATAAAAACAAGAAAAGATCGGCGATAGAATTAGCCATTCAAATGTAATGTGCATTTTATTTTTAAAAGAATACAAACTTAAGTCTCGTTGGTGAGCGATATTATTCGTATATAAAATTATACAAAAGTTTTTCCAAGGGGCGGAAAGTTTATTCAGAATTTTTCCTGCTGGTAATAAAAATAAAAATGTAAAAAAGTTTTTTTCGGAAAATTCGAAGCAGTTTCTTAAAAGTGTTCGCGTTTATATGGTGATAGAAAAAAACAACCAACCCTTGCTTATTCATCCCGATATGAAATTTCCCGTGAAATGCCTGACCCTCGGGAGAAGCCCGCCGAGCGCCAGAATCGACAGGGTGTACCAAGACGGTGCCCGCCGACAGCCGGTAGCTTCATTTTTGTATTTATTTTTTACCGTGTCCGCTCCCAAGGTGGAGCATATTTACTGTGGTAAATATTATTTATAGCTCAAATAAAACGTGTATTAAATTGTATACATTATGATTTTCAAAATATAGTGAATTAGCACTTTTGTGTGAGTTATAAACAAAATTTTTTGGTGAGGGTTACGTCCTTTTTCCTTTCCAAAGTCGATATAAACTCTTAATGGAGGTATCAAAACAGACGTTTTCTATGAGAACTGCTTGTTACTCAGTTGCTCAACCTCTATTTTTCGACGGGAGTAGGGATAGAAGAATGGAGCTAGGAAAGCGATAGTGAATAGCTAATCGCTCTCGCTAGGCCTCGTTTTAAGGATCGAGTAGGTGGGACCAATGCTCCGCGGACCTGACACTTTATTTTACATGATTGTAATTATTGTTCGGTCAATGACATTAGCTACATTTACAAATGCGTCAGGTTCATGTATGTCTCGGTATGAACAGTTTCATAAATTGTTTTTTCAATCGATTTATGGATTTCATCGATTCGGTCTTCTCAAGTAATACACCTAGAAATCGGAAGTTTTGAGATATGGCTGATCAAAGTTTTGACTCATCTAAACTGACCCGTAAAAAGTGATGGCTTATTATTTTTATTACTTTTTTATTCAAATAGCTTATAGTTTTATAATTAAAAGTTGTTTCTTTATGGAACGCCACAATACGATGTTTTGATATGTATGTATATGGAACTGAGAAATTATTTTATTTAGCTGATTTCCATATGCAAATGTCTGCCTTTTGAGAGAAATTCTGTACATTTTAAATTTAGCGGTGTTTGAATATAATGATTAACTTAACTCAAAACATCAGACTTTCGACTTATATTCTCTAGTAATCGCAATACCAGGTTTACTTCACGATACGCGTCACTTTCATTTCGGAGATCTTTGGTTAGCTGGCCGTGGTTTGATAAGCCTGTAAGTACATTCTCTCGGGAAATAACGGGAAACCGGCGCTTGTATAAAAAGCCCTGGATAGGTCCTTTTTTGTTTATATATATAAAATAATCGTAAACAGCGGCGTAGTGTTTTCTTTAAGCCTCCGTATGGGACCAGTCTTCCGATCGATACTCTGCCGAATTGATTCTATTTTCTTCACGTTTATAGCATCTTCAATATGCCGTTTGATTTATATGAACTATACCTTTTTATTTATATTATGCGATACATTTTTTGGCTTTTTTTCATACCGATATATTTATATACAAAGTCGCTGGGTCCATAGTCGAGTGGTCGGCGTCGTTGGCTTAGGTTATGATACTCACAGGATTGACAGTTTTATTTCGAATAGTTTCATTCAGTGATTTGAATCCGTAAGATCCGTAATCTAAGCCAACGACGTTGACCACGTCAGCACGTACCTGACATTTTTTTTACAATGTCCACTCCCAGTGTTGAGCATATGGCCTCCTAATGAAGATATCTTAACAGAAGTTTTTCTACTAGAATTTCTCGTTACTGAATTGCTCAACCTATCTTTTTCGAAGAGAATAGGAATAGAAGAATAGAGCTAGGGCAGGAAAAATGGTTAGCCAATCGATCTTGCTACGCCCCGTTTTTAGGATCGAATTGGGACAGAGGGAATTTTAGAAATCACAAATATTCATGCTTTCGAACAGAAATTGTCCACATCGAAACTCGATCCTAAGACATCCGTAACCGTAGCCAACGACGTTAAACACTACACCACAGACCTGAAAAAATTACTTATGGATAAACTTAAATCATCACTTGTTAACTGTCAATTCGTGTGGAAAGGCATTATGTTTTAAAGATAAAAAGCATTTTTTGTACCTATTCCACATTTTTATTATCAAAAAGTAATACAAAAAAATGTGTTTTATTTGTATAACTTAAAACAATACAATTATTCAATATTAAGGTCAAGGAAATTTATATTCTTGCCCCCTACTTCTAAAGTGAATTGAATTTTATCATCTAGTGAGTTAAGAAAATTATGAAGGTTAGAAACTTGTCTCTCAGTTCCATTGAATAGACAAAGGATGTCATCTACGTAACGGAACCAATAAACTACGTTTCTAACTTCTGTTTTATTGCTAAATTGCAAAAACTCTCTAGGCAAATTACTTATTAACAATAAAGATAGAGTAAACTTAAGAACAAATCTGGTATTTATAAATTACAATGCAATGATTGCCAACATTTCTATGTGGGTAAAACCACATGTACATTAGATATAAGGGTATCAGAACATTTAGCTGCCTTTAGATTAAAAAAAGAAACTTCGACATTCGCAAATCACTTGCTAATAGAGAACCATACGTTTAATGCGGATGATGGGGTTAAACTGTTGCATAAAAACATGGGGGATCATAAATTATTTTATCAGGAAATTTTAGAAATTAATAGAGGCCAGTTATACTCCTTACCAATCTTGAATGAGCAGCTGAACCTTCCTAATTCTCCGCTATTATATCCGATACGTTGAAACACCTAACAGATTTCACTAAATGTGGAATGATTGTATATATTTACCCATTCGTC
The DNA here is from genome assembly GCA_022494535.1 of Himalopsyche phryganea. Lineage (NCBI taxonomy): Eukaryota > Metazoa > Arthropoda > Insecta > Trichoptera > Rhyacophilidae > Himalopsyche > Himalopsyche phryganea. The sequence continues at coordinate 4,321,456 of JAGVSL010000039.1, forward strand.
GAATTGCATCCCGTCAAAACCCACAATACTGTTGTAATTGTGAAATCACTGGTATTTCTAAGGGAAGTTGAAAGGCGGCAATTTGCCTTCGGCAATTCGCCACTCTGGTAATATGGTGTTTACAAAATAAGGATTAGGACGATTTCCGAAATTTTAACTCAGGTATCGGTGTGGCTCTCAGACGTATAATGTATTGCCTCGTAAATGATATTTGTCGCATTTGTATCTTCTATATAAGCGTTAGACACTGTTTACTGTCTCTCAGTTCGAGTCCATTCGTGTGCTCGAATGCCTGAAGATGCCGAAAGGCGAAACCCGGGTCGTTAGTGACAAAATACATGGAAGTGTACAAAATCTCAATAATCCAAATTTAATAATCATATATGTTCAATAAATAATAAATACGACAAAAATATTATCTTCAAATTGTTATTTTTTCATGTTCTGTTTCGTCATGTTCTGCTTAGTCTCGTTACCCATATGCTCCATATTCGAAGTGAACATATTAAAAAAAATGATTTGTATACTTCAAATAATTTCCTCCGTCACTTATTGTTGCTGCGAAATAGCTTTTCGATGTCCTCTATTCAGAGCGTAATAGAATCATGGCCACGCAATAAAAAGGAGCTCGTCATAATCGAACGGGCACGTCGGCAGTTAATAATCTGCCCGCGTCACTCCGCCTGCCAATAAACGGAATCGATAATTATTTATAGCCTCTCCCCGCCGCCGGCCCTGCTCATCGTTAATCATTCAATTTTTGGATGCCATTTGCACGGGACATACTGCCTCGCTTTTTTTCACGCTCGAAATTAAATTTTTATCGCAACCTGGGAGCCGGGCCCCAATCCCCAACACAATGAGTGCCTAAATTATTGATTTGAAGGTAATTTGTCATAACGTTTTATTATCATTTTTATGTTGTTGAATTAATTTTACCTGAGCCATGGAAACTCCTTGATGAAACATTAGTTTTTTTCGTCCGTATCTGTTCCAAAGTCAAGAATATCGATCTACCAGTTCCGAGGCCCGCGAGCACCACCAATCCGGTTCGCCATAGTTTATTTTGTAAATAAATCATCTTATATGTAATAGCCCCGACCGCTCTGTAAATATTTTATTATTGTCCCATATCACATATAGATATGAAATTTTATCATGAACTAAGCATCCGCTGTGTGTATATAAAATAAAATGTTATGTAATGCACACACAGTTCCGACGTACTAGCTACTTTAGACATTCAGTATTTCAATTTAAATACCGTCATCTATTAGGGGTACGGTTATACTAGTACAAAGTAATAACGGAAGAGCATTAATGAATATCAACATTTTAATTGTGATTAATAATATGAGATGTATCCTAAAAACTAACAATAAGTGACATAAATACATAGGTAATCCACACAATGAAATTTAACACTATAATTATTATTAATGAGATTTATGTAGCTGTAAGTTTCCACTGACAATTGTTTGCAGCTGTCGATCGAGTTTACTAGTGAAAATTATCAGCAGCGACTTGTTTTTCTATCTTGTTACTTTGGATCTGTAAATATTTTTTGTATATCTCATTTTGGAGAATGTTTTTACACACAGATAAATAGTGTCGAAAGCGGAAAAAAAGTAACGAGAAAATTTATGCAACTGATCAAACTGTGCGAGTGGAAGACTATTATACAATTCCAGCAATGATGACTTTAAAAATATTCTGGTAGTCCCAACATGAAAATTTGCTTGTAATTAAAAACTGCAGTATGCTGGTATGATGAGCTAGCTAGGTCTTGGCCCTTGGGACTTGGTGGAGGAGTCAGTGTGGCCGTTAGGTTAAAAAGTTTGGATACCCCTGGACTTCAGTTCATTACTTAGACATTTTCAAATAACCCATATTAATATAATAAGGAAACCATATTCAAATGGTCACCGCTAATCAAATATTTTTGATATGTACTCTAGTTAAATATATTTTATAAACCGGTGCTTAACCTAGAATGCCCTCCTACCCATCCGATTAGCGTCTACCTAATCACTAGTGCACTCCTAGCCCTATCCTTCTATCCCTACTCTCTTCGAAAAAAAGAAAGGTTGAGCAAGTGTGTTGTTACATGTAGTTCTCGTAGGAAAATTTCTGTTGAGATACTTCCATTGAGTGTCCATATACTATAACTAAAACGGCAAAATTCTCCATAGTTTTTGTTAATAGTTCTAGAACTAAATATAGATTTCTTAGAGTCAACATATTGTATCTCCAATTTAGATCGAAAATTAGCTATTCATTGAAATGTATCAAAGATTTTTTATTTTCCCATGTCCGCTCCCAATGTGGAGCATATAGTCTCCTAATGCAGGTATCTCAACAGATTTTTTCTATGAAAACTGTTTGTTACTCACTTGCTCAACCTGTCTTTATCAAAGAGAGTAGTGATAGAAGGATAGGGCTAGGACAGGACTAGTGGTTAGCTAATCGTTCTCACAACGCCCGGTGGGGATGGGATGGGTGGGATATCAAAGATAGTCTATATTTTTATGTATTAAAATATTGCATCTCCTAAGCTTACAGTTATAAAATTATATACATATTACAGGTTATTGTTAATCTTCCAGGCAAATATTCATGTTCATGCCAAAATATTGTATTTACATCAAATACAATACTTTGACTGTAAAGATCAGGCATCGATATTGTATATTGATAGTTTTACCTAATAATTATAATGGTACAATTTTAGATATCTACTGAGGGTGCTTGGCGGAATTTCAGTGTCATATTTGAATTGTTGACATTTTATACATTTCCATGTATTTCGTCACTGACGAGTCAGTTCGAGTTTATTCATGTGCTCGAATGCCTGAGGGTGCCGAAAGGCAAAACCAGGGTCGAAAAAATAAATACATGGAAATGTACAAAATCCCAACAATTCAAATTTAATTATAACGATGTTGTACGAAATAAATCAAATTATTTTTATTTATTAATTTCATCAGAACGTCGGAAATAGCTCTGCCACAACATATAATGGTATTTAAAATATTATTATAATAGAGGGAACAACATTAATTCCAGAAAACGCTATTGTTTTGAGCTGGAACGTGTATCGTGTTTTCTCACAATTACTTTTCCCAATTATCCCCACAAGTACAATTTTATAAAAGTATTTTTCTTAATTGCTACGCTCGAATAAAAGCCTTTGGTCGTAAGATAAATTTTCACTATTTTCCTAGACTAGTTACAACAGGGAACTGTTTTATAAAAAAATTATGGACAATTTCAAATCTAGACAAAAATATTTATGTAAGAATGTCTTTTCAATGTTTATTTTTATAATATACTAGTGAGTACCCGGCATGCGTTGCAATGCCACTCAAAGAAAGAAAGAAAGTGTTTGTGTTTTAATTCTGTTTATTGAAGTGCTTTTGGACACACAATAAATTTTGTTTTCTGTCTGGTGCGTACCCGGCATGCGTTGCAATGCCACTCAAAGAAAGAAAGAAAGTGTTTGTGTTTTAATTCTGTTTATTGAAGTGCTTTTGGACACACAATATATTTTGTTTTCTGTCTGGTGCGTACATAAATCAAAAGGTTTTCCGAGATGTCTCTATTCGTACGAATTTGGTTCTTTATTTTAGATTCTTTTTTAGATTTTAAATATATCTGGATTGTGAGATTGATTTTTATATATATATTTTAAGACCTACTGTAAGTTAAAAATTATAGCGTTGAGAGTCGAACTCGGGCCGGGCCGGGCCTAATTGTAATATGCCTATGTTCTTTGCGCAAGTGCAAGCAATAACTTAACAAAGTTTTATCGGAATCGGATGAACGGTATGGCAGTGTCTAAGATACGAACAACCCCTCATTGATTTTTATATATTAGACTAGTGAGTACCCGGCATGCGTTGCAACGCCACTCAAAGAAAGAAAAGGTTTATGTTTTAATTCTCTGCACGTGCTGAAATTTCATAAAATTACCCGGTCTGAGCCCGACATCTTCTGACCCGGCGCGGCCCGAGCCCGACTTTCAATATCACACTTGTTACCCCAACCTGACCTGAAGCTCAGATTAGTTATATGTTATTGTTCCCATATTTCCAACGATATTCATAGCACAAGTGAAATAAATTATTTAAATTATGAAAACTATTACCTTATGGCTGGCTCATGACCCGAACATAGTACGAAATAATTTTCTTAAATTTGATTTCCTTACCCTTATATTTTTCGTAAATTTGTTTTTTCGTCTCATTCAGAGATGTCGCATTTGTACGTATTTTGATTCTTTTTTAGATATTAGATTTAAATTTTTTTTCCTCAAAAACCTTTACAGGTGTGCACACAACAGCCCACCAAAGATTGATCGACATCGGATGAATGCTAAAGGAATGCATAGATGACAAACAAACAAACAAATCTTCATTTATATATATATATATATATATATATATATATATATATATATATACAGGTCGGTTTACTCAAAAATTCCTCCAAAACATATTCACTCAGAATCCGAGTACGCGCATTCTTCTTGGCCCACTCTTAATATCAACTATTTTGATGAGTCCGATATGCGTTACGCTTTCTCTCGTCTGTACCCAAAATCTTCAGTGGGTCCTGATGGTATTCCTCCATGGTTACTTAAAGGCTGCAAACTTTTTTAAGTGCCCTCTAATGTATCTATTCAATTTAAGTTTAAGTACCTCCACTTTTCCCGAATGCTGGAGTTTGACTCGTATAAGACCGGTCCATAAAAAAAGCTCTCTGTCAAAGATAACAAATTTTAGGCCCGTAGCAATTTTATCAGCACCGGCTAAACTTTTTGAATCAATGCTACATAGATATATCTATATGCATGTTGACTGTCAGTTAACTGATTCCCAACATGGTTTTAGATCAGCGCGCTCAACTATCACCAATCTAATGGTGTATAGTGAGTATATATCAAAATCTTTGGATTCCCATTGTCAGGTTGATGTTATTTACACGGATATTTCGAAAGCATTTGATAGTGTCGATCACGATATTCTGATAAATAAATTAAGTGCTATAGGAAGCTCAAATAAGTTAATTAAATTTTTTGTTTCTTATTTGTCAAAACGACGACAATATGTTGAATACGCTGGATGCGCATCAAATATTTTTCCAACATATTCTGGGGTACCACAGGGATCGAATCTCGGTCCAATTTTATTTCTTATTTTTATTAATGATATTGTGGAAAGCATGAGTGGAATAAAGTATCTGCTCTTTGCAGATGACCTAAAACTGTTTTTAACTATCAAGAAGGAGTCTGATTGTACTATTCTGCAACATAATATAGACTCGATTTTAAATTGGTCTATAAAAAACAAACTTGACTTCAACTTTTCGAAATGCTTTTGCATTTCTTTCTCTCGCTCAAGATTGCCTATTAAATATAATTATGTGATATCGAATAATACTTTACAGCGTTTATCTGAAATTGTTGATCTTGGTATAACGTTTGACTCTTCTTTCACATTTCATTCACATATTAATTCCGTTGCTTTGCGTGCTAGCAAACTCCTCGGGTTTATAGTTAGGCAAAGTAAACCATTCGAAAACCCAACTGTGTTTCGCACTCTATACATTTCCTTGGTTCTCAGTACGCTTGAATATGGATCTATTATCTGGAGTCCATATGAAAATTCCTACAAGTTGAAATTGGAGCGAGTTCATAAGAAATTTCTACGATATTTCTATTTCAAAAAATTTAAATATTTTCCTTTTAATAGTTCCCTAAAAGAGTATTACCCAACTAAATTTCTTTTAGGAATGCTATCTTTTCACTCTCTTGAAGCACGAAGATCGTTTTCGATTCTAAAGCATTTCTCTCTTCTTCTTCAGGGACGAGTTTATAATCCTGAAATTCTCATGTCTATTAATTTACATGCTCCTAATTGTTATCTACGTGGCCGAAACCATATCCAGACAATTTTTATTCTTAAAACTTGTTCTTCGCGTCGGTCATTCGAGTCACCAGTTGCCAGAGCCGTTCGGATGATTAATGCACTGCCTAGAGAGCTGGATATTTTCAACACTAAACTATGGGTATTGTTCACTAAATATTTTTTCCTTTTAAATTAGTAATGTCTTTTTTTTTATTATTTAGTAATTTAAAAAAAATGTTTTTATTTTCATTATTGTTTTTATTAGTAGTACTGTTTTTAATAATTATTATTATTGTTGTTACTGTTATTATGTTTGTGGAATGCATGGCGCATTGGCGTCAGCTGTAATGCCATGCATTTAAATTTTTTTAAATTTACAATAAATAAATAAATAAATATATATATACATATATATATATATATAGATTAGATAATCGAAGCAATAATGGACACAAATTTAATATTAAATTTACAGTTTAAGACTTACGCTTAAATTCCGCTTAATGACCAATCCCGAAATCATAAAAAGGATCAGGGATTGGATGCCCTGGATAAAAAATAAAAGTGAGTTATGAATGATGGCTATCGAGGTTAAAATGACAGAACGCATTAAGTCAGTTTTTAAATGTCAAAATGTATGCAATTTGAAGACATGAAGTCATAGGATATAGTGGTTTTGAAATAAAAAACAGTACTCAGCCATATTGTTATTTTTTTATTCTGGCAGAAAGCATGATATGACTATAATTCATCGATACCAAATCTTATGATTTGTATGCCAAAAAGATTATTCTTTTTAATGTACAAAACATCGTTTTAAATCACAAACAATTGTACTTGGGATAGAGAGTATTTCGAGAAAAAAAATATTTTTTTAAATGCGGTTATCTCAGAACTTATTTTGATGACTTAATGCCTTCTGTCAGTATACCTTCGATATATTGCGTATTACGAGTGATGGTTGGTCAAATATCTTGCAATCTGTTTCATACTCCATGGTGGAAAGTTCTGAAAAAAATTCTAATAATCCAAGGATATTTTAATATTTTTTTTTTTTTCTTAAGGAATTTTGATAGGAAAAGGTATTACATTATTGCAGTCGGTCCTTAGTCATAAATCAAACGTCCCGGGTCGTACTTTTCCCTACACGACGTATATTATATGTTTTATATATACAGCATACATCTACATACATGAAGTCTATATATCAGCGTTTCCCAAATATTAGGATAAAAATAGCAAAGTATTGAGTTCTAGAAAATTTTATTAGATAGTTGATAACAATGTCGTTCTGATGCCATGATCGTCAAAACTATGCTTAAACTTAATTTGGCTGAATAATATATCTAGGGTATACTGATAGACCATAGCCTTTTCCTGGCTGGGTCGTCGTTGAGCAGGCCTGATCGTCCGAGACTTCTGCGATGATGGTGTCGTAATCTGGATAATAATTAGGAATAGCTAGATCTGATATATAATACGATAGATCTGGCTTAGCTGCGTATACCCCAGGTAAGTGTGCATTCTGCCTGTCTCTTCTACCAACCAGATGGATTCTGTCGCACTGAAAGGCCGCTGATGTCCATCCACAGGATGTATTCGGCGGAGCTACAAGACCCTGGGATAATATGGAAGGAAGCAAGAAGACTACCGGGAAAGACAATCTTGGAGGAACCTTGTGATGGCCATATGCTCCGAATAGGGAGCGAATATGGTTAAAAAAATGATAGAAGGCATTGTATTATGAAAAAATATTCTGAGAAAATCGCATTTAAATTATTTTTGTTACGCGGTTGCTCAACCTCTCCTTTTGCTCAGAGAAGAGGGATAGAAGGATAGAGGTAGGGGAGGACAGGACCAGAGGTTAGCTAATTGCTATCGCTACGCCCCATTTTTAGGATCGGATAAGTGAGAGGGAGTTTTAGACATCACATAAATGCATGCCTTTCAACATAAATTTTCGGACCAAAGTGCGGCCACTGACTTAACCTCGGGAGACGAGTCAGGATATTTTTTCGTTATTTTGAATGAATGATTATACCTTATGTTGTCAAAAAGTGAAATATGGCTCGTAAATAAACTTTAGCTAGTTGGTACTAACTGTCCGTACAGGGATTTGAACCCGAGAAATCCGTAACTGAATCCAAGGACGTTGGCTACTGTACCACGCAGCTGACATTAAAAGTTATAAATTTCAATTTTATATTTAAAATAAATATTCACATGCCGAATCCAACGAAAACAATATTACAAAACTTTATTTCCGCGTCTCGCCAATTGACAAACGCTTTTATACGGGCGACTGCGGTTGCATGCGATATCCACACATGACATTTCAGTTCCAATTATTCCCCTAACGATCCTATCCAAAAACTGTTGCGTCAGATTCAATAATAAAATAATATCGACGTATATACGAAAAGAAAAAGGAAACTCTCGGCAGATATGACTTATTGGGTGTACCTATTTCTCTCCTTTTATCCTTTCTCTTTTCATTCTCCCAAACGGCTGTTATCGTATTCTTTTTATTGCTGATATATGCTCCTTTTCCTTGAAGTGTTCTTTGGTTTATTCAAGCATAGATTCATCTCTTTCAATGTATAGTATTATGAACAATGAATCCTGGAGACTTTTTTTTATATTGGGTACGAAATAACAGAGCGTCAATTCAAAAAGAAAACGTGTATAAAAAATACCTTCCTATTAAGATCTCGACTGAATGTGCTAAATGAAATTTCAATATCACTAACGACCCGGGTTTTGCCTTTCATCATCTTTCATTCGGCATTCGAGTGCACGGACGGACTCGAACTGACAGTATTTAGTAAATAGTCTATAATATACAAGTATTTCTACCCGACTTTTTGCACGAGATCGATTTATTTCATTAGTTCACTAGTGAGTACCCGGCATGCGTTGCAATGCCACTCAAGGAAAGAAAAGGTTTGTGCTTTAATTCTGTTTATTGAAGTGCTTTCGGATTAGAGGCCTGCACAGGCCTAAATTTCATAAAATTACCCGGTTTGAGCCCGTCATCTTCAGGCCCGGCCCCGCCCGAGCCCGTGTCTCAATTCACACTTGTTACTCAAACCCGACCCGAAGCCCAGATTTATTTTTCTCATCCCGAAAAATGCCCGATTTATTTTTTTATATAGTAATTCATTTATACTTTTCAAACAATATATGTTATTGTTTCCATATTTCCAACGATATTCATAGCACATGTGAAATAAATCATTTAAGTTATGAAAACTATTGCCTTATGGCTGACTCATGACCCGAACATAGTACGAAATATTTTTCTTAAATTTGAATTCCTTATCCGGGCCGTGAGAAGGTCCGCGGTTCAAGCTCGGGCCCGTGCAGATGGAATTGAAGGACACATATTGGGATTCACGTTGAGACTACTCGATGATGACCAGCAATGACAGCTGCACATATTGGAATATTCATCATTGAAAAAATGAACACTCTTTGCAGTAGTCCTCTCATTTTGTGAACGTTCCAACACAAAAACACTTTGAGAGAATTATAAGGACTGCATGTCTGAAGATGTGAGAATATTTTTAATATCTTGCTTCGAAAAAATCCTCACTTCGCCTTGAACTCTACCCATGGCATATACAACGAGGCACCCATCAAGAGGTGGGGAAGTTTTTATCTTTTATTACTGCTATTTTCAACTTTTAAGATTATCGTTAATTGATGGACTATATTATGTTGGTAACACAAGAGGTATAGTCCACGGTAATATTTTTAATTTTCAACCAAATTTCGATATAGCGAGCTAAAGTCTAAATTAACTAATATAAGCGTCTTTTATCTCGGGCGAAGCCTGGTCAAAAATACTATCACATAATAGCAAAAGTGTCATTATCTCAGCTTGATATTATTGTGGATTGGCTACATTAAATTTAAATTTGGTGAGTCAATTCAGTTTTTAAATAAAAAATAAGTTTGTTTTGCGTTACTGCTTCCAGATTTAGAGTATATTTTACAAAAGCGATCGACTTCCGAATCAATTTTACTAAAAATACAAAATCAACAGAAATTCCTTATCAAGCTTGAACGTTGCGTCGACTTATTAATTTCAGAAATATTTGCACCGTTAAAAAATGAATATAATATACCGAGGTTTGATTGGAAAACAAATGCGTGGGGTGAATTGGGTTGGGGGCGTTATGCCGCGAAGTTTTAATTGGAAAAAGTTAGTATCGTGAAATAATAATAAAATTGGCCTTATCAAGTCAACGGTATTTACTTTTAACGTGCCCGAGGGGGTTTGAATGAAAAAAAATATAAACCAAGAATTAGCTTAATCTTCGCTTCTTAATTAATTCATTACGTATCGAATATTCAAATAATAAATGAGATTTTTTACTCACTGGCAACATTATAGCCAGGGTGACTTAAAAGTATTAAATACTTTTTCCTCTTGTTGGTATTTTTTAATTAAAATTGTAAAAATTTACAGTTTAATAATGTCTGAAAAGTAATATTTTAAGTTATTATCTATTATAAAACTAGTATAACCGTACCCATCTGTGGTCTAGTGTCAGCCTCTGTGTTCTAGTAGTAAGTTTTTGCTCTTGCGATCAGGTGGGTCCGGTACAATATCAGATTTAGGTTTTTTCAATTTAAATTTGTGTGATCTTGTGCATGAATGACTTCTAAAAATTCTCATCGAGTTTATCTCGTGTGATGTTCTAATTTTAAAAATATTTGGCGCGTTGGCAGATATTTTTTTTTTAATTATAAATACATAAATTATAAATCATAGATGACGGTATTGAAATTGAAGTGCTGAATGTCTAAAGTAGCTAGTACGTCGGAATTGTGTGTCCATTGTTTATACCGCGAACACTTACGTCATGAAAAAATTTCATATCTTCATAATAAAGCGTGTACAGAGTGGTCTGGGCTATAATTTTATAATATACCTCAGTCCCAAAGTGTAAAAAGTAAAAAATTTGCAGGTTTGATTTAAGTACGAAGAAATGCCGGAACTATCAACAACATCTTAACTAATAAATTTATCGTCCGATTTTGATAATGATTGAGTTGTTGAGCGCACATCCGTGAAAGATTCTGAAGAAAAAAATTAAAATCTGAACTCTAAAAAAAAGAAACGAATACTTACAAAGACATTTCGGAAAAACCTTCTGATTTATTCGTGTACGCACAAGACGGAGAATATTGTGTATCCAAAATACAGGTCTGCATGGGCCCAGCCCGTGGGCCGGGCTATGGTGGGTAAAGAAAATTCAGATTACCGGCCTCGGGTAAGGAATTCAAATTTAATAAAAATATTTCGCACTATGTTCGGGTCATGCCATATGACAATAGTATTCACAACTTAAATAATTTATTTTACATGTACTATGAATATCGTTGGAAATATGGAAAAAATAACATATATTGTTTGAAAAGTATAAATGAATTACTAGGTATATTAAAAAAAATCGGGCATTTTTCAGGCCGAGAAAAATAAATCTGGGCTTCGGGTAGGGTTTGGGTAACAAGTGTGGTATTGAGAGTTGGACTTGGATCGGGTAGTTTTATGAAATTTCGGCACGTGCAGACCTCTAATCCAAAAGCACTTCAATAAACAGAATTAAAACACAACCCGTTTCATTCTTTGAGTGGCATTTCAACACATACCGGGTACTCACTAGTTAATAAATAAATTAAAAACAACCACGTAAAATTATTCAAATATATGTCGCAGCTCTTTCCAACCACACTGCACTCGAAAACAATTATTCCCACCGTAATTACAGACTTAACTTACAAATTTTTAATTAGCAGAATTTGTGAGGACAAAGTCGGAAATGTCAATTCTATTCTGACTCGCTAACTGCCATTGTTTATTAAAATACTTTTTCAAGCAGAACTAATTAACTTTCAACTTTCACTTATAAGCACTTTATCCTGAACTGACTTTAACATTATAACTCGGAAAATAAAATTCCGAGTCTATTTGCAGCACGGTGTTGATAAACATGTATTATTTAAAAAGAAACTAAATAAAGCACAGGGTATATTGTGCTTCGAATGCTTGCGGCAAATACTAGGGGTACGGTGGTTTGACCTTATCAGGAACTCTGAGGTAAGAGAGAGGACGAACCAGCCCCTTACTACATCCAAAATAAAAAAGCAACGATGGACCTGGCTTGGACATGTGCTGCGGATGCCTGAAAGGAGCCTGAATCTTGCCTGTCCTTTCTACAAACTGGATGGATTCTGTTGCCCTAGAAAGCCGCTGATGACCATCCATAGGATGTATTCGGTGGAGCTACGGGACGCTGGGATGACCTGAGAGGAAGCAAGAAGACTGGCAAGGGACAGAGAATCGCGGAGGAACCGTGCGATGGTCATATGCTCAGAATGGTGAGCAAAAATAATACATACGTACATTATCATTTTTTACTGGAGCATATCGACCGCGTAGTTCGTTACTTAGACTTCTAATAATAATCCATATTGAGATAATGGAAAAAGCAATACTCAAATGGTCACAATAAATCAAGATTGAGATTTTGTACACTCCCATGTATTTTGTCACTGCCTTCCGGCATCTTCAGGCATTTGAGCGCACAATGGACTCGAATTGACAGACAGTAAACAGTGTCTAACGTTTATGTAGAATATAAAAATACGACAAATATTATTTACGAGATAAAATATTATAGGTCTAGGATCCACACTGATACCCAAGTTAAAATTTCAAGAACCGCCTTAATCCTTATTTTGTAAGCAACGCATTAACAAAGTGGTGAATTGCCGCTTTTCAGCTAATTATAATAGCATTGTGGGCTTCGACGAGATGCAATTCGACGAAAGAATAAATATATACAATCATTCTACATCGGCTTTTGTTATGTGATTCAACGTATAGGAAACAGCAACGGGGAGTTTGGAAGATTCAGCTGTTCGTTCAGAATTGGCAAGGAATTTAACTGAGCTCTATTGATTTCCTAAATTTCTTAGTAAAATAATTTATGAATCCCATATGTTTTGATGCAACAATAACACTGGTAATTCTAATATTAGCTGGTAAGCAACAATTCGCCACTCTGTTAATGTGTTGTTTACAAAATAAGGAATAAGGCGATTCCCGAAATGTTAACTCAGGTATCAGTGTGGCTCTCAGACTTATAATATTTTATCTCGTAAATAATATTTGTTCGTATTTGTATCTTCTATATAAACGTTAGACACTGTTTACTGTTTGTCAATTCGAGTCCATTCGTTCGCTCGAATGCCTGAAGATGCCGAACGGCGAAATCTGGGTCGTTAGTGACAAAATACATGGAAGTGTACAAAATCTCAATAATCCAAATTTGATCATACTAAGATGTCTGAAGATGATTTTAAAAAACGTGAAACACGCGTCACATTTGATAGTAATACAACCAGTGGAATAACAAAGTTATCAACGTTCTTTTTATATTTCAATTGAATATTTCACTAAAACTATTCAAAAAATAAATAAACAAGAATGTAAAATGATTTAAGTATTATATAAATTAAAAATTTTATGTCACTTTGACATAGGTTCTTGAATAGTCCTTTTTGAAATAAGCTTAAATTAAGTAAATTTTTGGACCCTGCAACATATCTCCTTTCTATTCATATGCATGTACTTAAAATTAGTGCCCCAGTGGAATACGCATGTGAAATTTTCCGTTTTATTTATTAACAAAAAAACAAAAAAAGACAAACATTTAAACTTTGTGAAACATACACTTTTCAAGTAAATCGAGGTTGGAACATGAACATTGTAGGGATAGAAGGATAGGGCTAAGACAGGAATAGTGGTTAGCTAATCGCTCTCGCTACGCCCCGTGGGGATGGAATGGGTGGCTGAGGAGGGAGTTTTAGATAACAAAAACAGAATAAATCGATTGAAATATCAATTAATGAAAACTGTCTGCACCGGGAATTGAACCAGAGATATCCGTAGCTGTAGCCCACGACGCTACCAACTGTGTGACGGACGCCGACGTTATTATTTTAGTGGATCAATGTTTTAGTGCAAAGATATTGTATGCCCAGTTTTGCTTGTTTTGAAAAAAATGAATTTGAATATTTGAAATACAAGAAAAATAAAGGCGAAATGGAAATAATGACTGTTTTGCAATCACATCCAATGTAAATGTAGATAAGTTGCAGCCCTTGACTTATCATTTATACCAGTGGGCTGAAAGTTCCAAGGGCCAAGGCCATCATACCAACATAGTGTAGTTTTGAATTACGCACAAATTTCGGTTGGTATTTACGGGCAAGTGTCATGGACATGATAGCTGATAGCCGCCAAGGAGAAAACCAGCTTCTGCCTGATTTATACGCTCATATTAAGTTCTTTCGACAAAAAATTTGGTTGATCAGTTGCGTAAATTTGCTTATAGCTTTTTTTTCGCTTTCGGCACTACTTATCTGTATGAAAAAACTATGACGGGCCGTAAATTGAACACCCCTGAGCTGGAGTCATATCATGCTTTCTGTCAGAATAAAAATAGTAATATCACTTAATAATGTTTTCTTTCAAATATTATATGAATTCATGTATGAACCATCAAAAACTGACATAATGCGTTCTGTCAGTACACCCTCTTGCAGACAAACGCTTTTGACAAAAACTGGATATACAATATCTTTTGCACCGTGACATCGAAATATTTATTGACAAAATTGGTGAATGGAAAAATTTTACTATAAAATCGAGAAACATTTAAGCAATTATTAATGTTATATCAAATATTTAATTAACAATGCGTTTTCACCAGTAATTGGCAGTTTAAAGCCTTAAACTTGACTACATACTGTATCAAGTAACTTGAAGATACTTTCACAGTTAATTATGACGCGCTGTATTGCTTCAAAGCCCGAAGCTTCAACTTCTACCCTTGGGGGGACATTAAAAAGTTCAGAGTTGCAATACATTATGAAAATTTCACCCCGCTCGGAGAAAAATATATAAATAAAAAAAGTAGCATAAAACGCGCGCGGGCTGATATCTCATTCGGAAGGGTTGTTAGGGTGGAATTATAAACGGTCAGCAATAATGCGTTTAATTTTATTTTACTCTTTCTTAGTGGCGGCACAAATAATAATTATTTTCGCTTCCCGAATTATTTAATTGAAATTCCTCATACGCCACATCGCCCGCATTGTTCATTTTTTTTTACTGCCCAAAAATAAACGCAATTATTATTCATGTAATGTTTTTAATGTTAGGGTTGAATTGATGGGAATAATTTAACCACCCCTGCGGTCTTACAGTTTGCTAATTTATAACACTAATACAAACAACCCGGTCAGTGGTGCAGTGGTCAACGTCGTTAGCTTCCGTTACGGATCTCACGGTTTCGAATTATGGCACGGACAGTTTTATAAATTGATATTATTTCAATTGATTTCTGCTCGGAGGCATGGATTTTTGTGATGGGATCACGGGATTGGTCATCAAGTATAATTTCGTGTTTTAAATTGAATATTTAAAGTTCAATTTGTGTTTAATGTTGATTCAATTGGAATGTAAATATATTATGATTAAATAATTATCAGTTGATAATGCTCGTGATGAACGAAACCGGTCCTGATCATTATAAATATGTGGAAGTAGTACAAACGAATGGTGTTTTATTTTTTAAAATATAATATCTTTCCACCAAGAATTGACAGTTAACACCTTAAAAGTAAATAATTATTAAGTTTGAATTATTAAGATTTTGTATATTTCCATGTATTTTGTCACTTACGACCCGTGTTTCGCCTTTCGGCATCTTCAGGTATTCGAGCACACGAGTGGACTCACTCCAGTTTTTGTGTCCACTCGTGTGCTCGAATACCTGAAGATGTCCAAAGGCGAAACCCCGGTCGTTAGTGACAAAATACATGGAAATGTACAAAATCTCAATAATTCATATTTGATATTGAAATTCCATCAAGCACCCTCAGTCGATGTCTTAAATAATTATTGTGTTAGTGCATTTGAATATTATTTTATTAATTGCCTCATTGCCTGTTTAATTCCCGGTGAGGACAGTTTTCATAAATTGATATTTCAATCGATTTTTGAATTTCTGTTCGTAGTCTGATTGTTTGTGTTGTCTTAAACTCCCTCCTCAGCCACCCATCCCATCCTCACGGGGCTTAGTGAGAGCGATTAGTTAATCACTAGTTCCGTCCTAGCACAATCCTTCTACCCCCACCCTTTTCGATAAAGAGAGGTGGAGCAACTGCTTAACAAACCGTTCTCATAGAAAAAATTTGTTGAGATACCTCCATTAGGAGACCATATGTTCCACATTGGAAGCGGACATGGCAAAAAAATGCCCGATAATAAAGTAGATTTTACAAGATGGTATCCAAAAAGAGAACATGTCCTTCAATTCGACTTTACAATATTATCCTCTATCTATTTAAAAAGTAGTCCTCTTTCGTCCTCCATTTGATATTGGTTAACCCGATGAACTCTCTGGACAAGTTTACATGTCCAGGACTGTATTTTGTATTTTATGCTAAACTCGAAGGTACACTTGGTTACAGATACGCATTAAAAATAGTTCAAACCTTTAGGTAGAAAAATTAGGCAATAAATCATGAAAATTTTAAATAGAACACAAGGAAATATATTTTTGAAAAAATCTCTCGATATTTATTCGATACGCAACATTAATCGTTAGCCCTATGAATTACACATACTTATGAGGCTACGTGCTTTCTCGTGTGCGTGTTGGCGGTGTATATATATTTCACATAATTCTTAATTTTGTATTGTTGAAATTGGTCTACTTGTGAGCATTTTAAAAGATCAATTGACTGAAAATAAATTCGTGCAAAAACGGCTCTTGTGGTAAAGATTAAAAACGGCGAAATATGAGAAGGAGGAAGACCACAATAAATTTGTATTAGTTATGTAAGTATTATAAAAACAAAACTACGTACATGAACAAATCGAGTTGCATGTATCATCATCAGGAATTAGGAAGTATTTAATTTGAAACATTTTTTTTCGGTGTATCCCGAAATCCCGGAGTCGATATTTAGAGAATTCCGAGAATGCAGGATTGAATAATTGACCAGGATCCCGGGATTGGAAGCCCTAAACACAACCAGCAGAATTACTGTGTTATCAATTTTAATTGTGTATTAAAAATGAATTTCCACATAGTTATGGCCGAATCCATCGAAAATGATTGCTGGTTTCGATTTTAGCAACGAAATAATCATTCACTCTGCTTTTGCTTTGCTATTTTCACATATAAATTTGTAGGAATACGTGTACCAACAAAGACGGTGAACTGATTGATTTTAGAGGGAGGCTCACGACCTTAATATATTGGAACACCAAAAGAGGGGTGAAGAAGTGTGCTAGCCTCGTCAAGTATCAAATGTCATAATATACCATATGCCGTATTACCTTTTAAAAATAGACGAACAAAGGTTAATAAAATCATTAACTTATTGATTGAATTGGCATTTACTTGGTAGATTTCCATTATAATAGAATAAAATATTACAGTATTTAGTTCTACAAAATTTTCTTTAGGTAGTTGAGCTATTTCGGATTAACGTCGTCGTCAGAACTGTGTTTAAACTTATTGACTTACTTTTGGTCGTTAGTGACAAAATATAAGTGTTTTTTTTTAAGGTGTTAACTGTCAATTCTTGGTGGAAAGACATTATATTTTAAAAAATTAAACACAATTCATTTGTACTACTTCCACATATTTATAATGATCAGGACCGGTTTCGCTCATCACGAGCATTATCAACTGATGAGTTGATAATGCTCGTGATGCTATAAATATGTGGAAGTAGTACAAATGAATTGTGTTTTATTTTTTAAAACATGGAAGTGTACAAAATCTCAATAATCCAAATTTGATATTGAAATTTAATCAAGCACCCTCAGTCGATGTTTTAAATTATAAATGCACTTTTGTTTCGATCATATTTACTTTCATAAAAATAGTTTTTACTTCCAACAAAAACATTCCACAAAAAACAGCGTACTACAACTTAAGTCACTTTGTTAAAATAATCTGTGACTAAGTGGAAACTATTAAAATCGAGTGTACTAAGCTAATACTATTTAATCCAAAGGGCAAACTATTGAAATAAAAGTTCAGGTGTACCAAGTGAATACTATCTAACACAAAGTGAAATTATTTATAACCCAAACTTATTTTAGTTTAGCTAAATATATATTCTGTTTACAAGACATATATGTGAGACGACATAATATTGTCTATGTCTTGTAAACAGTATAATATATATAGCTAAGTTAAAATAAGTTTAAGCATAGTTCTGACAATGGCGTTAAACTGAAATGGCTATCAACTACCTAATAAAAAAATTGTAGAACTCAATACTTTGATATTTTATCTTACTAGACTCATTAACCACAAAATGCTTTTATTTTTACCATGCTGGCTCCAAATGTTGAGCATATGGCCTCCTAATGGAGGTTTAGGAATAGCGTTCCTAGATTGTGTTATTTCAGAGATTGACTTTAAGATTGGAGCGGTAGCTAACCTGTTTGGAAGTATATACGGACTTGTTTGTTCAATGGTGAGGCACATAGATTGACGTATATTTTTATCGTACGTTAACACTGTGTTAATGCTTTCTGTCAGTGTTGGCAGCTCGTCTGTGTTTGTTATTCGTATCAATTAGTCCCCTACAGAGGTATCTAAACCGAATTTTTACTATACGAAAACTGCTTGTCGCTCAGTTTCTCAACCTCTCTTTTTCGAAGAGAGTATGAATATAAGGATAGGGCTATGACAGGAATAGTGGTTAGCTTATTGCTGCCGCTAAGCCCTGCTTTTAGGATCGGATAGGTGGAAGAGAATTTTATTTAAAAATCAATTTATGAAACAGTAATTTGAACTCAAGACCACCGTAACCTTCCTATTGGAGTTATCTTAACAAAAGTTTTTCTACGAAAACTGATAGTTACTTACTTGCTCAAACTCTCTTTTTGAAATATAATAAAGATAGAAGGAAAAGGTTTGGACAGGGCTTACAGTTAGCTAATCGATCTCACTACTCCCGCTTTTAGAATCGGATGGGTGGTCGGAGGGATTTTAAGACATCACAAAAATCCATGCCTTTGAGCAGAAATCGATTGAAATATCAATTTATAAAACTATCCGTACTGGGAGTCAAACTCGTGATATCCGTAACTGAAGGTTACGACGTTAACTACTGCACTACAGACCCGATAAGATTTAGGCCATGATAAAGATTAAGGGTTTTCGTTAATCGAGAACGAAATGAAACGAGAGCTTAACGCTCTATTGCATACATTTTAAAATTTAAAACGAAATCATCAAAAACTGACTTAATGCGTTTTGTCAGTATACCGTTGATATATTCTGGAAATCTGTATATTTAAAATATGCATGAGAAAATCTTTGAAATATACGAGCATTGCATCTTTATGACTCTTCGTAAATTGATAGAGGCAGCTGCGCGCAACCATTCGGAAAGATACGTTTTTCACGTCAATAAGTTTAATTTCGGTATACCTGCACATTCTTCGATGACTCTGCAGCAGTTTGGTCTGGTTCATCGCCCTTTTGAAAGGCTCAGTGTGACGTATTTTTTTCAGTGTCTCTTTTTTGAATAATCAAAAAAAAAAAAAAACAATTGGTTTTTTTTTATTTTAAAAAATAAAACACAATTCATTTGTACTACTTCCACATGTTTATAATGATCAGTACCGGTTTCGCTCATCACGAGCATTATCAACTGATAAAAATACAAACATAACAAAACTATTTACATAAATTTGAGTGTTAAAAATTAAGGTATTTAAAACAGGTTTAAGGTTTAAGTATATTTTATTTGATAATCAGTAATTTGTTGTCTTAGTTTATGAACCAACTGTTTTATACACATTAATTTTTAACACTCAAATTTATATAAATAGGTCTGTTATGTTTGTATTTTTATCAGTTGATAATGCTCGTGATGAGCGAAACCAGTCCTTACCATTATAAACATGTGGACGTAGTACAAATTAATTGTGTTTTTATTTTTTTAAATATAATGTCTTTCCACGAAGAATTGACAGATAACACCTTAAAAGTGGAATTTTTGGTGTTTTATGCAGGGCTTGAAATGTAAATTTCAATATCCGGAACGCTAGACTTTTTATGTGCATAAAAAGGTACCCGAGTGTATTTATATTTGCAATACCAGTACAGATATGTTCATTCAGTGTTGCAATACCAAAAGAGTATACGTGCTCTATGAGTTTATAGATATTCATCTTAGAACATTTTTTGATAGATCGACTTGTCTGTCCATCTCACTGCCAGCATTATCTATGTACATCTCTACTACATAGCAGAATTTTTTTTCATTAATCTGTATGTCTGTCTGTCACAAGAGCTCCTCCCAAGCTGCGAACTGTAGCGACGTGAAATTTGCATATGACCATCTGGCTGCAATTTCAATTTTTAACATTTAATTGGCAAACTTTATATTTTTGTCGTCTCAATGCTGAGTAAAAAAACAATAGCAAAAGAAAGTCGCTTAGCAACCGCTTTCAACTAAAATGTTCAGTGAATGACAGCTTGTTTAAATTCTCATTCTCGTTATGCTCGAATGCCTCAATATACGGAAAGCAGAAACCCAGTTCGTTAGCAAGTGCACAAAATTTTAGCTATAGAATTTTTATATAAAAGTTCCATCAAGCACCCTCAGTCGATATTTTAAATTATATTATTATTAATCGATGGACTGTATTTTAGGGGGAATAGAATAAAATATCAAAGCATTCAGATCTAAAAAAAATTATAAGTTAGTTGATGATAGTTTCGGATTCACGGTATTATCAGCACTATGATGACAGCCCAACAGAAGTGAATGCCTATTCTTGGTGGAAAGAACTTATATTTAAAAAAAATAAAACACAATTCATTTGTACTACTTCCACATATTTATAATGATCTGGACCAGTCTCGCTCATCAGTTCAGTTGATAATGCTCGTGATCATTATACATATGTGAAAGTAGTACAAATGAATTGTTTTTTATTTTTTTTAAATTTAATCAAATAGTTTGTGTGTGTTACATGAGGACCACGGTGATATTTTTGACATTCAACATTTCCTCTCACCTATCCAATTCTAAAAACGGGGCGTAGCGAGAGCGGTTGGCTAATCACTAGTCATGTCCTAGCTCTACACGTCTATACCTAGTACGGATAGAAGTAGGGATTCCGTAATCTCTTCGAAAAAGCGAGGTTGAGCTATTGAGTAACAAGCATTTCTCATAGAAAAAACTTCTGTTGATAAACATCCATTAGAAGTCCATATCGACAATTTCTACGTTTAATCTTGTACCTATCTGCAATCATCAGATTTTACAGGAAAGTATTTCAAAGACTCATAACGCAATTGCAAAGTAACGACTGCATGTATTTTCTTCAAAATTAGGACAGTGCTACTATTTGAAATGTATTTTCCTTATTTTTTTATGCCTTACCATAGAAATGAGTGCGTAGACAACGAAAATACAAAAGACATCGATGACCTAGTTCCATAGTGATATAACTAGAAATTGGTAGTTTTGAAATATGGACGATCGAAGTTTTGACTCCGAGGCTTTTGCGTTGATGATGTCGTAATCTCATCATCATTTCACCGAGAGAGTCGACGGCTTTAGGTACTTGGGGGTACACATCACGGGAGATGGCAATCCACGTAAAGAGCTCGCAATCCGATTAGGAATAGCTGGAGCAACTTTTAACTCAATGCGGAAGTCTGGGACTCACGGTTGTACTCGGTCAGAACCAAGTGCCACTTATTCAACGCATGCAACGTTGCTTTACGGTTGCGAGTCATGACACCTCACCAAGGCACAGGATAACCGTATACAGTGCTTTGAAAACAGATGTTTGCGGCGAATACTAGGGGTACGGTGGTTTTATTTTGTCAGGAACTCGGAGGTAAGAGAGCGGACGGACCAGCCTCTTATTACGTCCAAAATAAAAAAGCGACGATGGACCTGGCTTGGACACGTGCTGCGGATGCCCCAGGGGAGCTTGAATCCTGCCTGTCTCTTCTACCAACCAGGTGGATTCCGTGGCCCTGGAACGCCGCTGATGACCATCCATAGGATGTATTCGGCGGAGCTACGGGACGCTGGGATTACCTGGGAGGAGGCGAGGAGGCTGGCGGGGGACAGAGAAGCTTGGTAGAACCGCGTGACGGCTATATGCTCCGAATAGGGAGCGGATATGGTTAAAAAAAAAAAACTGACTCATAAAAAGTGACCATTATTCTTATTTGTGTCAATTTTTATTCAAATAGGTGGTCAATAGTTTATAGTCTTAGGTTAAAAGGATTCTTTATGGAACGCCACAATTCACAAAAATATATTTCTATAGAACGATTTTTCGATATGTATGTGTATATGGAACTGAGAAATTTCTTTATTTTGCTGATTTCCATAAGCAAATATCTCCGTTTTGAGAGAAAATCTGTACTTTTGTGAAACTGTAGCGAAAAAGAGCGCTGTTCGAATACATTATGGCTAACTTAACTCAAAACATTAAATTTTTGACTTATCAGCCTATGAAACTAGGCCATCGATATAATCACATATTTGCACTTACGTAGGGAGTGTCGATATGCTCCGAATTGGGAGCAGACATGCTTAAAACAAACTGCTTTCACCATTTATCAATGGCGAAGTTGAGTAATAAATACTAGATACTTATTAAATGTATCTATTTTTATGAGTTGGTTCACAACGTCTGCCCTTAGATTCTGAAAGCGTAGCCAAATTGCAAGAATTCCTCTCTGAAACTTTCCTCAAATAACTTTCGACTCTTATAACAAATCGCAAATAATATTGCTTTCTGCAACGAAGCATTCTCAAACTTTACCCTATTATTCCGTCGCATAAACGTTCATCGCAAAGCTTATTTCAATAATAGGGTAAAAAAATATCTCAACTATTAGAATGGAATCTCCAAATGGAGTCTTCAAACTTTTTTGCCTAAAGGCCACACTGACTCTTCCACTAAGTTCCATGGGCCAAGATTTCACTAGTTTATCATACCAATATACTGTAGTTTTGAATTACGGGCAAATTTATGTATTGACACTAGCCGGCGAGTGAGATATCTATGGCTATGAATACTCCGCTTTGTTGGCAATTTCGGTTGGTACTTTACAGGCCGTCTTCGCGAACGTGAGGCGGAGAGGCGTAGCTAGAAAATATCAATCGTTCTCAAAAAATGGAGTGTCATACGTGAGAGGTGACTAAGAAATTCGTCGCACCGCTTCTGGGACGTTATCAGTGAGTTCTGTTATATTTAAAATTTTACTTACTAATAATTGATTTAACAGTAATCGATTATTACAAAAAATCTTCAGGATTATTAAAACACGCAATGTTGAATTTACTTGTACTTGCACTGACTTCACAAAACAAATCAACAGGAATGTATGCATTGACATATTAACAACAGAATCGCGAAGGAAAGGAACTTAAAAAAAGCAGTTACCTGGTTTTAATTGGTTAATTGGACACCCGACAATTCAGTGTAAATTGTAGATAGATGATAGAACTAGAGCTGATGTGACGAACCTGCAGCCTTTTAGGGTCTCAGGTGCGGCCTTTTGACTGAAATAAACACATACATAAATAAATAAACATCATTGTTTTACTTCATTTACAGACTAATGGACACATTTCTATTTAATATTAACGGAACGGGTATAAAAGTGGGAGAGACGCGAAAACAGTTTGTTCATTCAATAAATTTAGTAGCTATAGTACAAACAAATTGTGATTAATTAAAAATATTATATATGACAGTCCAGACCAGTCTGTAGGCGTTTTATTATTATCACTTGTCACATGTAGGTGTGAAATTTTCTCATGACCTTGTGTCCGCGGGGTAAATAAAATAAAATCTTATGCAATGCACACACACACACACACACCCAACAATATACACAGTTTTGACG
This sequence comes from Himalopsyche phryganea, assembly GCA_022494535.1. Taxonomy (NCBI): domain Eukaryota; kingdom Metazoa; phylum Arthropoda; class Insecta; order Trichoptera; family Rhyacophilidae; genus Himalopsyche; species Himalopsyche phryganea. The sequence continues at coordinate 4,345,370 of JAGVSL010000039.1, forward strand.
TGACGTGACGCAAATCCGAGACAAACAAACAAAAATAACAATAATAATCAGTCCGTCAATATGGAAACTAAAGAACATCGGTGTTTACGATTACGTCGTGAGCGACAGCAGAGATGGAGAGTAAGGCAAACTGCGTAAGCTGCAAAATCCCGACGTGATGATGATGCCGAGGTACACAGACAACAACGATAACAAAGAACTCCGGAAGCTGCACAAACCCGACGTGCCGCTAACGTTTCAATTTCAATACCGTCATCTATGACAGGCGTCCCATTAGTATATGATTCAATCTTAATGAAATGGCAATAGGAATGCACTTGCCACTTTGACGGTTAATTGTTTTTATATTTGATACATTGTGTGTCTAAAGGATATTTTCACTGCCTTATTGAAGGTTAAGTAAACATGGAATATGGTAAAAATTTTAGTAGCGATGGCGTGGCATAAAATAAAGACTCTCTTTCACAACTAAAAATCGCTGCTATAGAATAGGAATAAAGAGTTATGACTCACTTTGTGGTAATACTCGAAGTCTCCACCTACAGGCGTTTCAAACTGTATACCAGAAGCGTCCAAGCCACGGCCCATGGGTCGCCAGTAATAAGTCGAAAAAATTATCAATGTTTTGATTTTTCAGTCGATATAACTAACCCCAAATTTAAAAACGATTTGCAATCTGGCATTGAACATAATTTGTAAGACCCTTTTCAAAGAAAAAACGTTTTTTTCCATGTCTGCTCCCAACGTGGAGTTTATGGTCTTCTAATGGGGGTATCTGAACAGAAGTTTTCTTTGAAAACTGTTTTTTGTACTCAGTTGCTCAACCTCTATTTTTTCGAACGGAATGGGAATAGAAGGATAAAATTAGGACAGGACTAGTGGTTAGTTAATCGCTCTCGCTACACCCTGTTTTTGAGGATCGGATGGATGGAAGGGAGTTTTGGATATCATAAACATTTATGACTACAAACAGAAATCCATAAATCGATTGAAAGATCAATTTATGAAGCTGTCCGCACATCGTAGCCAACGACGTTACCAACTGCGCCACGGAAACCAACGCGCGGTTTTAAAACTCGCTCACACTCATGCCGGGTTTTCGCGCAGTCTATTACAACTTCCCCGTCAATCTCCTTGCATCCACCCATGCCATCACAGCACCCCGTAGCTCTGCAGAGTATCACCTGGTGGTCATTAGTGGACGGACGTCTAGGGCGACCAAATCTTCTTCTTGGTAGAAGAGACAGGCAGAATTAAGACTACCCTGGGGTATCCGCAGCACATGTCCAAGCGATCGTCACTTATTTAGGACGTACTAATTTACTGGTCTGTCCGCTATCTTATATCCGAGTTTCCTACAAAGTCAAACCATCGTACCCCTAGTATTATTCACAGAAACCATATTTTTTCAGTATACTGCTACTTTTTGCTTTGGTGAGATGTAATGACTCTCAACCGTAAAGCAGCACAGTCACAATGCATGCGTACATAGAAAATTGTAACTTGTAGCATGTTTTAAATACGACCCCGATTTTATTTCCCATGAACTAGACATTTTTTTACCACATAAGATTACGGTCACTCACATTTTGAAAACGGAAAGACTTTTATTTTTTTTATTACTATCTATAAAAAAATAATAAAAGTCACAGAATCAAAACAGACAAACACCGCGGACTTAATGATAAACTACATTGTAAGGTTTGATCCTTAGGTGGTCATAAAAGCTACGATAGGTTTCTTTACGGCAGAGGGAGGGGCAAGAAAAATGCAGTTTTAATAGACAATTTTTTACGGTTATGTTTTGTTTATGGCACATGTAAAGTATGAAAGATAGAGGGGTGTATTTATGTCCAACGGGTTGCCAGTAAAGATAATCTTATTATCATTACCGAGCTATATATTTTTTATAGTGGCAACACAATAAAGATAATAACGTTTATTGTGTGGGCATCACTTAAGTATTTTTTTTTACATGTCCGCTCTCAATGTGGAGCATATAGACTTCTAATGAAATTATCCTACAAATATGTATTTTAATAAAGTCTGAAAAGTTACATTTTAAGTTACATACTTTATTCTTCAGTTCCAAAGAGTAAAAAGTCAAAAATTTGCAGTTTTGATTTAAGTACGAGGAAATATTTTATCAACAAGAAAGAACTCGAACTGACAGGCAGTAAACAGTTTATACCATTTATATTCCTTAAGATAAAATACGACAAATTCTTATTACTAAGTCTAGTAACTACATTGGCACCTGGATTGATCACAACAATAACCCCAATCCCAGTTGGGAAAACAAACGCATTCGTGCGCTCGAATGCCTAAAGATGCCGACAGGCGAAACCCGGGTCGTTAGTGACAAAATACATGGAAGTGTACAAAATCTCAATAATTCAAATTTGATATTGAAATTCCATCAAGCAGCCTCAGTCGATATCTTAGAATACGAATATATTATTTTTTTACCATGTCCGCACCCAATGTGGAGCATATGGACTCCTGCTGGAGGTATCTCAGAAGTGTATCTACGAGAACTCCTTGTTACTCAGTTGCTCAACTCCTCTTTTTCGAAGAGAGAAGGGATATAAGGATAGGGCTAGGATCGGATGCGTGTAAGGCATCCAATCCTGGACCCTTCTTATGATCTCGGGATTTCGTGATTCACAATTTTTCAATCTCGGGATGCCGCAATTGGTCATAAAACATAATTTCATATTTTAATATGTGTATTTAAAATTTTATCTGCTAATATCTTTCACTACACCCCGTTTTTTGGTATCGGAAGGTTAGACGGAATTCTAGATATCAACTGACTAATAAGCAGTTCTCGTTCAAAAAATCTTTTGAGATCACTCCACTAGGAGACCATATGCTCTAAATTGGGAGCAGATATGGTAAAAAAATCTACATACCAGGGATACTTAATGTATTTACTTACAAATCAATAAAAAAATTATAAAATGTTATGGCTAATATTGTAAATTTTCTTTTATTTTCAGATAGCGAAATTATAAAAAGTGAATTATTAATAATAAAAAAACAAAATTTAAATACAGAGTAAAAAAGTTTGGATGTTTAAAGTTAACTAGAAGAATTAAAAATATACGGTTAGAAATTATTCCTCATTGGAAGCCAGATCTACGTTAATCCGTTGAAGATGCGGTGTTTTTGGCTGATACCGATCTGCCTGGTGCTGCTGAAGTCGCGAATCGCAAATGCCGGCTCGTGTGCTGAGGCGAAGCTATGCTGCGCCGGCCGAGACTCGTCCTGCGTGGTGCAGCGAGCCCCGCTCAACTCCATCGTGGAGGAGTTGGGAGACAAGCCGTGCTACTGCGATCATGCATGCCTGAAGCTCGGAGACTGCTGTAGTGACTTCAAGGATGCTTGCGGGGGTGAGTAATAACGATACTGATGATGATTTACGCTTACTATGTGTTTCCCCTTCTTTATAGTTACTTTTTATCTGATTCCCTTAAATAAAACATAGTATTTATATTTAATTGTTTATTATTAAAAAGATACAATCTTACGTGACGACTGTATATATTTTTGTTATCTCAAAATCATAATTACAGTGGAACTCCGACTCATCGTCTTTTAAACCGCCCTAAAAAAGTGTATACTGACCATTTATCGAATTAGTTAATGACCAATTATTAAATTTAATGATAAAATGGAAATAGTTGTTGACCCAATGAATTCAAACCGTTGTTGTCACTGTTCTGATTTGTCCGGTTATCGAAAAAAACAGTTTATGAAAGTCTCCGTATTGGGAGTGGATCCCGTGACCATTGCAATCGAAGAAGATGGAGTCGAAAATAAAACTTCGCCTCAGCCTCTTTGTTGTTGTCGCCCCACCTCTCCAATAGTTGTCTTTGTAGCACTTTAAACTAACCTTTCTCGGAAAATATGACATGGAAAAAATAATTACTACATTCACAAACCCTAAGGTAACCAACTATTCAATTTGGTTTTTGTGTTTTTTTTAACAACCACTTTGTCTCAGAGAAGGAAACATTGGTTATAATGAATTCAAATCATTTAGAATTTAGACCGCCCACTAGGTAAATGATAGGCCAGTCACTGGACTAGTGTAAGATAACTCATTGGCGTGCAATTTACAATTAGTATCTTTGACAAAAATAATAATAATAATAAAAACTTTTTTTTTAATTTACAAAACAGAAAAGAGAACAAAAAATATGATGAACACTGACACGCCCTGATATTTTTGCGAACATTTATTTGTTTCTTGGAAGGTTGGAATGATCCAGAATGGCATTTTAACACTTTTAATATCGCAATTCTTAGAATCATTTCTAAATAACGTTACCTGGCCTGACAAAGTTACGGTCGTTAAAGAGAAAGTGGCCGGTATCCAGCCGACTAATTGCCTCGTTTGCTTGACAACAGTGGTAGCTATTGACAAAAGAGAGGAAGCCTGCAATTTTGAAGTTTTAATTTTTGAATTCTGCAGAAAGTCTGTTTTCGGAGGTCTCGGCCAATGGGTGAGATGGTCGAGGCCTCCACCGCATCGCAGTCATTATAAATTGTTTTTGTTTGTTTTGAAATTGGATTTAATTTAAATTTAAATCGTTTGTTGTCTCAATTGTATTATAACTTATAGGAAAATTCATGTGTTAAGTAAACGTAAATGTAGACTCGATTTTATATTGTACTGGTAATTTTGTGAATTAAGCCACTGTATCTTCAATAAATAGACAAGAGACTAACCGGATGAAGTGGCGTTTGATTGATATCCTATACTTCCTGGATGGTGATAACCAAGGATTCACCTATGGTCAACCGGGCATTCTCAACATACAAATTTATACAAGAAAAAAATTCTAATAAAACAATACCCAGAGTTCACCTCTCTAAAAAATGCACTCATCAGCCTTACAGCCTTTGCAACTGGTGACTCACATGACTGACGCAAAGAACAAGTTTTAAGAACAAAAATTGTTTGGTTATGGTTTCACCCACGTAGATAAAAATTGTCGGGGTCTGTTGCGCAGTTGTTAGCGTCGTTGGCTACGGTTACGGATGTCTCGGGTTCAATTCTCGGTGCGGACGGTTTTCATAAATTGATCTTTCAATCGATTTATGGACTTCTGTTAGTAGTCTGAGTGTTTGTGATGTCTAAAACTCCCTCCCACCTATCCGATCCTCACAGGAAGTAGCGAGAGTTATTAGCTAACCACTAGTCCTGTCCTAGCCCTATCTTTTTATCCCTACTCTCTTCGAAAAAAGGGAGGTTTAACAACTGAGTAACAAGCAGTTCTCATAGAAAAATTCTGTTAAGATACCACCATTAGGAGACCATATGATCCACATTAGGAGCGGATATGGAACAAAAAAGATGAAAATTGGCAGCATGTTTGTTAATAGTCTTGAGAATTCAGGATTATAAACTGTAAATATTTATTTGAAAAATACGTTAGCCGTAACGCACTAGTGTGTAATGTGAAAATGCGAAGCACCGAGATCATAATATTAATTGAATATGTTATTTTATCTACAATCTGGTACGCCACTGCCTTGCTTGTTAAATGACAATCCTGTCTAATCATTCTGAAGGCTCCGAAAAGTGTCAAAAAATATACACCCGACCCGAACAGAATAATATCCATTGTTGTCCAATGAAGCAATTTTCAAAATAAGCAGCGCGTCTCAAAGTTTTAATAAACTATTATTTACTTCATAAGGTTTAAATAAAAAGTATTTAGCTCAGAGCTATGTGGATCGATTGAAGGTTTGATGAAATAAATCGATCGTCCTGTGCATTAATTATTCTCAAAAAAAATGAAATGTGAGTTAATTAAATATGCAGTTATGTGTAAAATAACTCAAAAATGCTAAAACAGATAACCTCTTAAAGAATTAAACACAATGTTCATATTTCTGGGTCAATAAAGTGATATTTCTAAATATCCTTCTATTGACTTTACTCGGAAAGTACTTAATTGTTAAACACCTGTTTATAATATGTACAAACTCGCTTACAAATCAATAATATTTGATTTATGGAGACCATTTGAATATTACTTTTCCATTATCTTATATATAATAGCCCAGACAGCTATGTAGACTTTATTATTATCACATAGCACATGTAGGTATGAAATTTTCTCATGAATTAAGGGCTCGCGGTGTATATATAAAATAAAATGTTATGCAATTCACACAAATTTCCTATGTACTAGCTACTTTAGAAATTTAGTATTTCAATACCGTCATCTAGATGTAAATAATACCTATATAATAATATATATAATACCATCAAAACCATCATGGTTATACTAGCCTAAATATGGTTTGTTTGTAGATCGATTTTCATTCATGAAAAAAATATATTTAAAGCTTTTCCAACAAGAACTGATAGTTAACACAATAAAAATTATTCTCATCGACAGTAATAATTAATGTCCAGTTTCAAAAATAGAGACGGCGAGTTTTAGCCACCGACTCGTCAGTTATTCTATTGCGTAACTAAGTGAAAATAAATATTTCAGCAAAGGCTGGCTAAAATAAAACAATACCTTTCGGCAAGGGTAGTGTTGTCCATCCCACATTTTTCGGGTCCATTCTATACGCCACAAAATGTATTCTTTATTATGAAACAATAGAAGACATGGGACAGAAGGGCTTGCCTGATGCGGTATCGGTTCCCTTGTCTCCTTGTCGGCGTCATTTCCACTATTCATTATTATCACTTTATATAATACATACCTCCAGCGTTGCATTGTTCGTATACTGAGGAACTATATCATTATAATGTTTGACAATGGCGGCAATACGGAAAACTTCTTTACCGACAGGTATACAATAGGCGGCCATCTTTGATGGAACGATTTAAAAAAGTTTATGACGTTTAAATCGAAGACTATGATAATTTGATACTTTTATTTCCAGAGGAAATGTTTACGAAATTGAAGATTTTAACATGTTATTTGATTATTTGTGACAATTGTTTGTACTTACCGTTGTCATGTCAACATAAGCGGATATTAATTGTCTATGCGGTGGTGATTAATAAACAAGATTATTTCATATCAACCTCTTTGCTGCCCATACCGTATATATACGAGATCAAGAGTGAGAACTCTCACGCCTACCACTTAACATGCTTCTTGCTAACATGCATTTGCGTAAATCACGAAAAACTGCTATGGGCAGTATGATAGTTTTAAGTATAATTTAAGTTATTTTGTGTTTTCCGTTGTATTAGAAAAAATTGAGTAAAATATTCTTTTACATTGTATTTTTTCAGAGAGCGTCGACCGTGTAAAACGAGGGATGAGATCGTTTAAAAAGTGACGTTTTTAAGATTGGGAAACTTTTGAATTTCGAACGGGGACGAAATAGGATGAAATTTTAGACTTTCAACTGGAAAAATGATAGATCTATTGATAGAGCACATACATACATTACAAACTTATTTTGTTGAAAAGTCGCCAGAGGCGTGTTTAGCAACTTAGCGACCCATATATGCGTCATATATTCGGCATATACGTAGATATTCTGGTCCGTGGTGCCGTGGTCAACGTCGTTGGCTTCGGTTTACAAATGTCTCGGCTTCAAATCCCTGTACGAAAAGCATAATAAATTAATTTAAAAATCAATTCATAGATTTCTGTTCGTAGGCATGGATTTTTGGGATGTCTCAAAGTCCCTCCATGCCTCTAAGATTCTCTGTCCCTCACTGGACTTTTTGCTTCCTCCCACATCATCTCAGCATCCTATAGATCCGAAGAGTACATTCTATGGATAGTCATCCGCAGCCATCGATCGAGGGTGACAGAATCCATCTGGTTGGTAGAACAGAGGCAGGGTTTCGGCGTCTCTAAAGCATCCGCAGCACATGTTCTTCGTCGCTTTTTGATTAGGAACATGATAAGGGGCTGGTCTATCCGCTCTCTTACCACCGAGTTACTGACAAAATCAAACCACTGCATTCCTAGTATTGGTCGCAAGCGTCTGCTTTCGAAACACAGTATACGATTACCATGTGCTTTAGTTAGATGCTATGACTCGCAACCGTAAAACAACAATGCCAGAATGCAAAGCACAGTAAATGTGATACGTTTAAACTATTTCACTTTTATGGCTCTGGGTGTGATTAAAGTTTAAATATTTTTTTTGTATTCTTTTGCCGGGTTTTGAAAGGTTTTTGTCATTACATATTATTTGAAATATGAACAAAATGTGGACTTATTGGTTTTTGTTTTTCATCGTCTCATATGGTCGATGATAAAGAAGAACATTTGAAATCGCTGAGTCGCTAAACACGCTCTTAGCGATTTTTTAAGACACCAAATTTTTGATGTAAGTATGTGCGCTATGGATAGATCTATCAATTTTTTCATTTGCAAATCTAAAATTTCTTCCTATTTCGTCACCTGTTCAAAATTCAATTTTTTTCCAAAATTAAAAATGTTATTTTACACGGTCGACGCGCTCTGAAAAAAAGAAAGTAAAAGAATATGCTAAAATAATAAATAAATATAATTAAAACTATCATACTGCCAAAAACAGTTTTTCATAATTTACTCAAAACTTTCGGTATCGTGCTTAGCAACTCAGTGAGCCATATAATGTATTGTCAATATTCTGAATTTCATGATAATTTATTTAACTTTTATTATAAACCTGTCTTGTATACAGATTGTTTATGTTTTGACTTTGTATTTTCTACGTATTATTTATTAATTACTTTTCGCTTTGTTACATTTATAAATACAACTTAATCTCAGCATAATCAGTTCTGACCCTAAAACTATATTGGTCCACAGGCTAAATTATGTTTGAAGTAGAATTTGTTGTTTTAATCCTAAGTAAACATGGGAGACGGGTTGAAATTTAATAATGAATGACTAAAAGAATTCTTAATTAGTTAAAGGACGGCTTAAAATAGCGTAAATGACAACACTTTACTGCGATATACGATTGTATAGTATAATATAATACATTGAAAGTATTAAATGATATTTTAAAAACTAAACACAATGTGTTGGTACTACTTCCTCATGTTTATTATGATCGTGACCGGTTTCGCTCATCACGAGCATTACCAACTGATAAAAATACAATCATAACAGGGTTATTTATATAAAATTGAATGTTAATAATTAAAAGGTATGTAAAACAGTTAGTTCATGAACTAAGACAAGAATTTACAGGTAATCAAACAAATTGTATATAAACAAAATTAAACAGTGAACAATTAAAATGTTAAGGCCCTCTCTTTTTTTTAAACCATATCCGCTCCCTTTTCGGAGCATATGGCTAAGCTTCTCTGTCCCCCGCCAGTCTCCTCGCTTCCTCCCAGATCATCCCAGCGTTCCGTAGCTCCGCCGAATACATCCGATGGTCATCAGCGGCCTTCCAGGGTGACGGAATCCATCTGGTTGGTAGAAGAGACAGGCAGGGCTCAGGCTCCCCTGAGGCATCCGCAGCACCTGTCCAAGCCAGGTCCATCGTCGCTTTATTTATTTTTGACGTAATAAGAGGCTGGTCCGTCCGCTCTCTTACCTCCGAGTTCCTGACAAAGTCAAACCACCGTACTCCTAGTATTCGCCGCAAGCACCTGTTTTCAAAGCACGGTATACGGTTACCCTGTGCCATGGTGAGGTGCCATGACTCGCAACCGTAAAACAGCACCGTCACAATACATGCATTGAATAAGTGGCACTTGGATCTGACCGAGTACAACCGTGATTCCCAGATATCCTCCAGAAGGCCCTCTCTTACAGTTTAATAATAATAATCTGAAATCAAAAATAAAGCTACATTAAAATCCATTAACTGAGCAAAATCGTTGATGAGTTTGTAGTCCTCCTGAGACAAGCGTGACTATATGCTCAGAATATCCTTTCAACCGAAATTGAGTGAAGGCAACGATATTCAGCAAGAAATGGTTAAATATTGGGATATATAGGCGATGGTGTTTAATGTTATCATACGGTAACGCTCGTATCTGTAGGGTTAACTAAAGCGTAAATATTTTAAGGAATTAATATTGCTTACTGGTTTGTATGTTTCTTCCGATGTTAAAGACGGATGAATAGGTGGTTCCCGATCGGAGGGTGGCTTCAGACTGAATGATTATTTCTCTGTATTTTGTGTCGCTGTAACGCGTCTATCGATAATCGTATATGACGATTCTCATGGTCACAGAAGTTCTTCAATAATAAATCATATATATATATTTTTGCTGATTAGTATTTCTCACGTTTTGGCGACTGTCATTGTGTAGAATATCACATTTCACGATACGGCGCGTCGTGTATTCCCACATATTCGTTAAACGAAATAGTGGATTTTAAATCTTAACTCATTGACTAATTTCTTTTAAGTTTTATTTAGAGGTTTCCTACACGATTTTTGTGAATATCTGAAAACAATTGACAAGGTAAACGTTGGAATTGGGTGACTCACTTATATGAGTATCTGCCTTCGCGTGGCGTATTAAAATTCATGAAAGAATATGATAAAGGGCCCTCGGTATTAAACGGTACTATCGATTCATCTTCGGTACAGCGTTTACGGCCTCTTTTACAACATTGTCCGTCTGGGGATCGTTATATTTTTATATTATATCAACTGGACAGCTTTACGACGCGTTTTATAACAGAGGACGGAGATAGGCGCTCAAAATCACCAGTGAGGATCGCCCGGTGGCCAATGGGTACACTATCGCGAAATCGGTACAACATCGTAAATATTCCAAAATGATTTTCGGATTTTTCATGCGGCAGGGAATCTCAAGAAGGGATTTTTAAATCATCAAACTTTTCGGACCAGTAGTACAGTGTTCAACGTCGTTTGCTTCGGTTACGGATTTAACAGGTTCAAATTCCAATATGAACAATATCATAAATTGATTTTCCAATCAATCAATGGATCTGCGTTCAAAGACACAAAGATATTTTCCATGTTTACATTCCTTCCCACCCATCGGATCTTAAAAACGGGGATTAGCGAGAGTGATTAGATAACCACTAGTTTTGTCATATCATTAAAACAATCAATAAACATACATATAAAAAGGTTGAGCAACTGAATAACAAGAAATTCTCATAGAAAACTTTTGTTGAGATACCTCCATTAGGAGATCAGTATTCACGTGGTCAGTAAATAAAATAAATGGTAAATAATAATATTAAATGATCTGTTATTAAATTAAATAATCTCTTCGAAAAAAAAAATGTAAAGAAACTGAGTAACAAGCAGTTCTCTTAGGAAATCGTATATTGTGATACTACCATAAAGAGGCCATATGTTACACATTGGGAGCGGACATAGAAATAAAAAAAATCTCTTAGAAATGTCACCTTATGAAACTTTTATCAGTTTCATTACAATCTGCTATCATGCACAAAGCGTTCAGTAACTAAGAAACAAGCACTTCTCGTAGAAAAACTTCTGTTGACATGCTTCCATTATGCAGCCATATGCTCCACATTGGCAGCAGACATGGCTTAAAAATATCGAATGAATTACTCTTACTTCTTTTGTTTCATTTCCCTATTCTTCTATCTCTAGCTCTCTTCTAGAAAAAGCTTCTGTTGAGATATCTCCATCAGCAGTCTACATGCTTTACATCGGGAGCGGACATGGCTTAAAAATGTATGTTTAGTGTACAAAACGTGCTTTTAAATAAACCTTAAATACTTAAAATAACTGCCCACCAGTTTGTCTTCCCTTGCCATGTTAAATATTTCACGTCGGCTGAAAAAATCTCGTAAAATGAGCATCCTTTGTGTTAACATCATAAAAACAACACGCATTTTGCCAAAAAAACTAGCCACTACATGTCCTTTTTATATCGTCCCCCCCCCCCTCCTTCACTTTCGCCACTCCGTGTTTTGAATATTTTTTGCAGGTTGGCATTTTTTAATACCGGAACCATTTACAATTTGAAAACCTTACCACAAAAACAACAAATGTCGACTCTTTATTATTTTCATTGTATTGCATCTCGATTCCCTGTCTATAACTTCATACAACTATTCAAAAATATCCATCCACTCGTTTTTTTTGCGATATATTCATTTTCACGCGTATATTTCTTTTAAAAATTGTGTTATAAAAAGTGCTGACCCTGTACAAAATTTTTGAATTTCTATAACTGTGTTAAAAATCAAAAACTATTAACAATTTAATAACCTTATACTAGTTTATTTCTTCGTTTCCCCAAAACGCGTGTCGTCAGCGACGTATCCTAACCAGATGACGTAAGTTGAGCAATTATATCCGGCGGAGCGAAATAAAGGAGAGTTCCAACCACACTGCTTATTTTACATTTTGCTACAAATATTTTCAACGAAAAATAATACGTTTTTTCCCCTTTCTTTTAAGAAAATTGTCGGCCAATTCATGTCTCCTTTAAAATTGAAATTATTCTCTGGAGAGAGTAAAAACTGTTTTTATCTAAAACATTATATTATAGTGAGTTGCGTTATGAATCTTTGAAATGCAGCCCTATAAATATTCTCATGTTTTCAGATACGGGACTATAAGTGCGAAGTGACGATATAATAGTTGCTTAGATACGTCAAATGACCGGGTCAGAATTTTTAAAACTAAAACCAATGTAAAATGATGTTTCCCTTCCAAGAAGTGGTCAATTTATTTTTCTAATTTCCATCATTTGGCGGAGATCTGCTCTGTCGTCTTTAAAATGAGATCCAATCATTAACATTATTTGGCTAAAACACCGTTGGTATATTGATGAATTACATTTATTATGCAGGGCTGAATTAAAATCCAAGGCAATCTTATAATGATTACAATAATTAATTATCAAATATCCGTAATGTGATACTCATTTTGATTTGATGTGAAAATGATTTATTATATCCTATAATAATATAATGGTCGATGAATAATATCTTCCGGATTATGAAAGGGTAGGAAGGTCAAAAGCCCAAATAACGAAACCAATACGTTTCCCTCAACGAACTTTCAATGGACTTGCCCAAATTGGATTTTATCGGACAGCATAAAGACAGGGCTACCACTTGAGAGATTAAAATAAACAAAGATAAATTTTATTTAGATGGATTCGGTGGTAGATGCCATCTGTATAGTTTAAGGCAGCGGTGGCTAATCTATGACACGCGTATTAGAGGTGATACGACACGCGTCGGTTACGGACGATATGCGCCAATGAACAGTCAACGAGTGGTCCGGCTACTTCGCAAATGTACCTAGAAAGAGATTGTGCACTGAAGAAGAGTTCCAGTACGAACTCAATATTTACAGTGCTTGGAACAGATCACTGAACACTTTTGCACTCTGAAAAATCTAGTTATACCATTACTTTTTACATACAGTTATAAAATTTTTTTGAGACCTGATTCTCGAAGTTAAGTAATATTAAAACTGATAAAAGAAACCAACTGACTAATGAAGTAAGTAACACTTGTGTGTGCTTGAAATGTACGAAATACCAACTTCCAATTGAAGATTTAACAAATGCAATTCACTGACAAAAAAATCATTCATTTTTCTATTGCTTTATTCTCTCCGCATTGAGCCATCAAAAATACAGTTTTACAGTTAAAAATTCAAAGTTTATGGTCGAATGTTGAAAGTAGCATAGTTAGTAGCCATGATGACATGTGCGAATTTTACGTCACTATTCTACCTGTAAGGAAATAACCAGACATACAAAAATGCATTTAGTACGATTACTGACCCATTCCATATGCCTTTAAGACTTAAAGACATATTCTCGAAAAACGAAACATAATAAATGGCTAGACGCATTTGAAATGTGGTGCTGGAGAAGGATACACCGTACACCATGGACGGCCAAGCGCGGAAACGCATCTATCCTGAACAAGCTACAGATCCAGGATAGGCTCTCTGCCGTTTATACAAGACCCCTACTCAGCTTTTTTGGTCGCAAGCCTACCAACAATCTTGAGAAATTGTCGTCACAAAAAATGTCGAAGAGGGTGTGGAAGGGTCCCAACTCGTCGGAGCGACCAAGTGTTCCTAAACCGTATGGGAAGAGTTCTTGTGACAGACAAACAGATGTAAACTAAACATGTATTTTCTGCTATATGGTGGATATTATTTAAATCCGTATCAGTAACCAGTGTAAAAAATCGACAGCTTTTGTTTTCTCGCTCCGTATTATTTTATGACCACGCTAAAAACCGGGAAGCAAAGAATCGGTGAATGTATATTTGTGTAATATTATCGCGTTGATCGACGATATAAAACTTTTATGTGGCAACCCTGCATAACAAGGTTGAACAACCACTCGTATAAGGAAGATGTTTTAGATATTGTAGTCGGGTTAATACGTGATCTCTGCAGAACTGGCTATGCGCGTTCATGCGGAAGAGAGGGGTTCAAATCCCACAGACGTATACGTATTATTATCTCGTCTCTGAGGATTGGACGTATAACGCTTCGAAGAGCTTCAATCATTTTTACGATTCATTCTTCCCTTAATCAACTCTTCAAATGTATGCTGAAATCCTTTGTCAGTCCGCACTATTTTTACTATTCTTTTTCGTGGGAAGATTCATCTTCAGCCTAGTTTTGGGTCTGCGGTTGGTTTAATTTTTAAGAGAATTGTGCTCGGATATAGAAAAATATGATTTTAGATATACGTTAGAAAAAAAAAAATTTTTTTCACCAACCGACGCAAACTATCAATCATCAACTGCAATAAATATAATCCAAATAATATTGAACATATCGGCAAAACTATTAAATTTATCAGATTACCCATGTTAAAATACTTCTCTCGAATACTGATAGTTACAAGTTCCAAAGTGTAACAACTAGAAAAACATTTTGTTTTACCATGTCCGCTCCCAATATGGAGCATATGAACTCCTGACGGAGATACCTCAGAAGAAGTTTTCTCCAAGATAACTGCTTGTTACTCATTTACTCAACCTATCTTCTTCGAAAAGAGTAGGGATAGAAGTATAAGGCTAAGACATGACTAGTGGTTAGCTAATCGCTCTTGTTTCGCCCCGTTTTTAGGATCGGATGGGTGGGAGAGAATTATAGACATCAGAAATATCCGTGCCTAAATATCAATTGAAAAATCAAATGATGAAACTGTCCGTACTAAGATTTGAACCCGAGACATCCGTAAAACGAAACCAACGACGTTAAGCACTGTAGCACAGACTTGTCAAAAAACATTGTTCTGAGATAATTAGGAAACAAGATGATGAGCAGGCTTAATTTTCTACTGTACATCCAACTTTTGTAGATTTAATGAAATTCTAGTATTATCTAAAAATATATTTATAATATTACAAACATACTTTACTTTTTATTTGTTAATAATAAGAGTTTTCAGAAGTTTTTATAAGATTTTTGTAGTTTTTCCAGTACATTTTTTTAACCCTCTGGTTGCCAAGCTCCTATATATCAGATTTTGCTACTATAGCGGGAAATGCCTGACGTCATAATTGAAAAAGTATCCGATACATTTTCAACAGTCTGTAGGGTATTGTACAGAATATTGTCAGGACTACAGTATGCTTAAAATTATGAAACACATTTTACGTTAATTATGTAATTTATAATCGACGTGAATGTCTTGCACAGTAATCTCAAAACACCCATCAACCAGAGGATTAAGCTATGTCCGCTACTAATGTTGAGCATACTTATGTACGCCTATTCAACATGCGTCGTTTATCGAGGCACTTTCAAAAGGCAGTGAGGGATTGGGCAAGTTAAAGTAAACCCTTCAATATAACATTAAAATTGATAACTTAGTTATTCCACTGGCTTTGTTACTAAATGTAACATTAAATTCAGACTAACTGTTAGTTTGAAGATGATTCTTGAAGATGCGAAACACGTTACATTTAGTAATACAGTCAGCGGAATAACTAGGTTTTCAATTTTAATTTTGTATTCAAAATAAATTTCCACAAAATTACCACCGAACCCATCGAAAATTTTCAACTCTTCAAGCTTAATACCACATTACGAACAATTTTCAAATTTGAGTTATTGAGATACGAACGTGAGCGCACGAATAAACTCAAACTGACTGAATACCTGAAGTTGCCGCAAGGCGAAACCCGGGTCGTTAGTGACAAAATACATGGAAGTGTAAAAAATCTAAATAACTCAAATTTGATATTGAAATTCCATCAAGCACCCTCAGTCGATGTCTTAAATTATTACAAACAATTGTTTGAAAGCATTGGACACTTTTGTTTAATGGACACCCACAATCAGTCAGTATTCGTAACCGGGTTGTCTTATTTGTTTTTCCCATTTGAAGTCTTCAGCTCATGAATAATAAAGTAAGTATTTAGCTAAAATACATGCTGGAAAAGTATATTAGGTAGAAAACTGGAAGCTTCATTCGCAAGCTACGTGTAAATTAGTTAGGTAAATACGGGTCAACGATTGAAAACTCAATTTATAAAGCTTCCGTATTGATACTTGAACCTGTGACCAGATCACATACCTGAAAATTGTACACTTTGCTATTTTTACCTAATTAACTTTGCACTTTTTACTACAATGATATAGTTTTTGATTATGTCCTCCACAGAGCGCGTCAGTGTATTAGTTTGTATGAATCCCATGATCCTAAAGCAGTGCATCGATACCGTGCATCAGTATAGATCTTAAAGTCGGACCTCTTAGAGCCGGAGAGCAAAGTTATGCGGCGTGTACTCAACTAGTTCGTCAAATTTAGCTTCATCGTCATTTACTAAAAAAAAAAAAATGGTAAAGTCTACGGGACGTAACAAAAAAATACAGAATCACATTTTTTGTTATAGATAATTCTTTATCTTAACACATGTTTGCTTCTGCAAAGAAAATGTCATGGCGCTGGAAAAATGTCGTAAATCGTAGAGAATTTATCAGTTTGATAAAATTTATCTACGTCTTATTTAAGCAACTTATTTAAAGAAAAATACATTAATGGTCAAGAAAACCTTTATCTGATTAATTTGGATATATTGATCTTCCAGTTCATTAGTGAGACAATTCCGAAACAGTTTAATTTGAGTTTAATTATTAGTTGTAAGTAACATTTTGCGCTCTCTCTGATTCAGTACTCAACAATTTCAACAAAAAAATGCTAAGGCAGATAACTTTCTAAAGAATAAACCAAAATCTTGATATTTCCGGTTCAGTAAAAGGATATTTCCAAATATTCTTCTTATAAAGTTGAAAGTTGAAAATAGTACAGTTGACATAAAAATAGCAGCAGGGATAACTTAAACTATACCTTGTATTTAAAAAAAAATAAAACACAATTCATTTGTACTACTTCCACATATTTATAATGATCAGGACCAAATACCACCCCGCCAGTCGCACCGCCTCACGCTCGCAAAATTTCGTCCAACTAATTTGCCGTGTAAGGTGCCAGTAATTGATATAAGGACATCAATAAACAATGTACAACAGAAACAATTATTTTGTATGATTTTTTAACAATACATTGTTAAATTGAATGCTACGCTAAAAGCAAACAATCTCTTATTACAGAATGTTTAATGCCTAAATCCAAAAATACTCCATAGTCCTCTGATAGTAAAAAACAGTCGAACATATAGAATCGTAAGTGATAGTGATGATGAATGAATGTTATATTATATGCTATTAAAGTTTTTTTCAATAAATACGTAAATGTATATTTTTCTATTGTTTATTAAAAAAATAAAGGATATTAACAAAAAAATAAAAAACAATTCATTTGTACACATACTTATAACAATAACCGGTCCTGATCATTATAAATATGTGGAGGTAGTACAAATGAATTGTGTTTTATTTATTTTTAAATATAATGTCTTTCCACCAAGAACTGACAGTTAACACCTTAAAAGCTATACCTTGTAATTATTAGCATTCAGTTTTATATAAATATCCCCGTTATGATTGTATTTTTATCAGTTGATAATGTTCGTGATGAGCGAAACTGGTTGCGATCATTATAAACATGTTAAAGTAGCACAAAAAAATTGTGTTTTATTTTTAATATATAATGCCTTTCTACCAAAAATTGACAGTTAACACCTTAAAAGTAAAAAGCGGTTTTCGTAGAAAACTTATTTTGAGATACCTCGAACATGGTAAAAAAAAATAGTAAATAACGAGAAACCTACGAACTACCATTGTGAGGGGCAGTTTCTTTGTAACCACCTTATGTTCACAAAGAATTATCGTTGCGACGTATATAAAAACAAATAAACTTCCTAAGAAATTTAATATACACCATTCCCAGAATCACTGCACATTTATCATTATTTTTTGTACTTATAACAAAGAATAAATTTCGTTTTTATTATTTAACATATTCCGTACGACGCTTTGTCGTACATCGTACATGTACGATACTATTGAAGAAAGTATATATATTTGGTAAACATACAGGGTTTATTTACATATGAAGACTGCAGTGGATAAAAGAGGAATGTCAACTTAAAATCAAATAAATTTAAATTTGGATTATTGAGATTTTGTAATTATTGATTTTGTGGAATGTTTACAAGACAAAAATTTCCTGCCTACTTAACTTTTCTATTGCCCACTTACTATTTAAGAGGAGTGTTAATTTATTTTTTTAATGTCGACGGTGTTTTGGCCAATTGATGTAGCCCTTAAAGCTGACATTGTTCAGGAGAGAGAAAAAACTGTTTTTATCGAAAACTTTGTATGGTGACTTGCGTAACGATTCTTTAAAATGCACTTCTGCAAATTCTCATGTTTGTAGATACGAGAATATACTTAACGAGTGTCGATGTAATAATGGCTTACATCAAGTGGCCATGTCAGAATTTTTCAACTTAAAACAAATGTAAAATGATGTTTCCCTTTCCAAAAAGTGGGAAAAGAATAAATACGATTGACAACACGGTAGAAAACAGAGACACCATCAGAACGCATCATACCATACACCCAGACGGGTGATGACAGAACGTTAACGAACGTCATAGAAGCCGGGCAACCTCGCACCCTGAAACAGACGACAATAGTTTCTCGCTTGCCGTTGACCGCAAAGCTTACCCGTAGATCTATTCCAAAATGTTGAAATATCTGTAATTACAAGTGGTATCACGATTGAACTTCATATTAGAATTTAGGAATCTTTTAATTTACTGGTGTAATTACAGATATTTTAACATTTTGGAATAAATCTGTCACTAACCTTTGAGGTCGACGGCTAGAGAGAAATTATTATTGCCGGTTTCAGTATGCGAGGTAGTTCGGCTTCTATGACGTTCGATCGCGTTCTGTCTA
This sequence comes from Himalopsyche phryganea, assembly GCA_022494535.1. Classification (NCBI taxonomy): domain Eukaryota; kingdom Metazoa; phylum Arthropoda; class Insecta; order Trichoptera; family Rhyacophilidae; genus Himalopsyche; species Himalopsyche phryganea. Next base: position 4,364,636 of record JAGVSL010000039.1, read on the forward strand.
TCGCCCGTCGCGCTGTATGGTATGACGCGTTCTGTTGGTGTCTTTGCTTTCTCTAGTGCTGGCAACTTGTCCGTGTTGTCAATCGTATTTAATCTTTCCCAACACCTAAATATATTAAATTACTTAATATAAGTAAAATTTATTTTCCTTATGTTATGTACACATTTGGCATGATAAATTTGCAAAATTTTATGACGTTCCCATTTTTTCCCATGTAGCTTTCATATCAAATTTATGCATTGAAGTAGTGGCAACAAATTTTGACATAAAGTATTGAAGTAAAGCTGACATTTCATTACATATATATATTGATTTATTGAACATACTTAATATTACGTTTAAAAAAGATTTATTTTTTTCTTTTCTGGGCCTGTAGACGAGTTGGCAACGTCTTCCTATTCGGTTGCGAATGCTCTAATGCTTAAGAACAGATGATATAAATCGATTGAAAAGTTAATTTATGACACTGTCCGCACTGGGATTCGTACCCGTGAGTGAGATTCCTAGCCTAAACTTAAGACGTAATTTTATGCAATTGAAATTAATCAATCAAAATCAAGTTGAATCTTTCCTACCGGGCACTGTTAAGCCACGTATTCACTAAGGGATAAAATGTCTTGCAACACGACCCGCAGCATCAGGTAGATCACTAGGGGACAAAATCAGCAGCATGCCGCGGGACTAGAGACGGACCATCTACGTTGATGCTGTGAGAACAATGCCACCTAATATTTTGCCTGTGTACACCCGGACTGTCGTCAGCCTGACAAGTTTCATCGGCCTCTGTGGACTAGTGGTAAGTGCTTTGCCCTAGCGATCAGATAGGTCTTGTTTCAATTTCCAGCAAAGTCAATATTAAATTTAAATTTGTGATCTTGGACATCAATCTAATCGAGTTTATCTCGAATGATGTTCAAATTTTCAAAATTATTTGTACGCATTGGTTGTCAGCTGTGATGCCAGTTTTTTTTTAATTAAAATTATTATATAAAAAAATATTATATTGTATTATATTCATAATTTTTTTTTATATTTTTATTTTAATTAAGCCAAATATCTTGAAAATTAGAAAATCATACGAGATAATCTCGATGACAATTGTTAGAAGTCACTCATGTCCCAGATCACAGTTTTAAACTGAAAAAATCTAAATATTATATTTACATTGCTGGGACTTGAACCAAGACCCACCTGATCGCTAGGGCAAAGCATTTACCACTAGACCACAGAGGCCGACGAAGCTTTCCAGGCTGACGATAGCCCCAGTGTGCACAGGCAAAATGTTACGGGCCGTTGTTCCTTCAGCATCAACGTAGATACTCCGCATCTAGTCCCGCGGCATGTTGCTCATTTTGTCCCCTAGTGTAATCGTGGCTTTAGTGTTCCGACACTAACAAATTTGAGAATACGACCACAGGTTCTTGATGTCGTTAATAATTCTGGCACGAATTGCTTATGAAGATGAGCTCTCAAGAATGTGCTCTTAGTAATAATTGAACGTGAGCACAATAATATAAATAAAAATTGAGCTGCTGAGGCAAACGCCATATTGTCCCATCGGCTGGAACGTTTTCTTAGAAAAACCACGAATACACTATAAGGAATTATATATTACATTAGGACCCTTCTGCAAACCTTCGAGTTTCTTACAGAATATACGAACTACAATTTTACTACGAGATTTACAAGATTCACAAGAGGTGGTTTTATTTCTTTCTACAGAATGACTTTACTAGAGTTTTTAGAAATTAATTAAACTATTACCAGTAATCAAATATTAGTAAAAAACATATTAAATAGAACAGGTAGCTCACAATAATTGAATTTTATTTCTCTTGGGATTTTCACCTCCAAGCACTAGTAATTAATTGTGTTATTGTAATATAGCGGTATAAAACTACCCAATCCAAGCCAAATAACCTCAAGTCCGAGTCTCAATATCACACTTGTTATCCAAACCCAACCCGAAGCCCAGATTCATTTTTTTTCAGCCCCAAAAATGCCCGATTTTTTTCAATACATAATTTCATTTACACCTTTCATATAATACATTTTATTGTTTCCACATTTCCAACCATATTCATGTGAACCAACACATGTGAAGTTAAATATTCAAGTTATGAATAGTATTGCTTTATGGCTGACTCATGACCAGCACAAAGTTCCAAATATTTTTGTGAAAGATAAATTCCTTTCTAAATCCCGGCCCAAGCCCGAAGCTGAATGGTCTTTATCAGCCCAAACCCGGCCCACGTCAAGTAAAGGCTCGCGGGCCAAGCTCGGGCCCGTGCAGACCTCTATTGTAAATTATCGCTCGAGTCTTCCCATTGTCAGTAGAAGGAAATCATTCATTTTCAGCTGGGGTCGATTCACTACTAGATGAAAGCCTCCCCCAGCTCCCTCCACTCTTCTCGGTTCTAGCTTCATAGCTTTACGCTGCCACGTACTTCCACTATATCTGACAAGTTCGTCAATCTAGCGGGTTTTGGGATACCCCTGAGGCCGCTTAGTTCCCCCCCACCCAATTCTTTATTTTTAAGTTGAGAATTAGAATCACTGTTTAGCAGAGAAATAAATAATCTTGCTATATAGTTAGTCTGAAGATGATTTTTAAAGGAGCGAAAATGTGTCACATCCAGTGAAAGTTATCAATTTTAATTTTATATTAAGATAAAGTTTTTCAGGATTTAAATTAAAATTGTCTAATATTTTTTTTAAGCTTTTATTAAAACAGTAATATTATTTTCACAAAAACATTTTGAGAATGCCTGTAATTTCGTGAATTATACATATTTTTCAAATGCAAAAATATTCGAAATTGTCACAGTGCGGTGCACTGCGGATTGAACGAGGGGCTTTGGGAGGGGGCGCATTTCCGACCAAGCGCTATCTGATCAATACACCAAACATGCTCCAGTATTTCCAAGGAACTCTTCCGCCACAATGTTTCCAAAACAGTCGTTGAATATTCATGATGCAATACTGAAAACCAAATGACCTAGGAATTTAGAAGGTATTTAAATAAATTATTGTTTACTTGGCTACGGCTGCTTGCGGCCGTTAATTGAGTTTGAGAATCTTCATTTTGATGTAGAACGGCATTTTAAAATAATAATACCTATTCCACTGCTAGGTTAACTCTCCATCACCACTTAATTCAAAACAGCCTACCATTTCGTATAAATAAATTAATATTTTTTTTATAATCCACGACCATTTTCAACTGTCAACCATCATTTTCAGCCAGGGTTAATCCACTGCTGGATGAAAGCCTTCTTCAGCTCCCTCCACTCTTCTCGGTGCTTTGCTTTCGCTGCCACGTACTTTCACCGAACCCGACAAGTTCATCAATCGCTGTTCGCCATGCGACATGTTCGGCCCACCGCCATTTCATCAATTTAGTGACTTCTGTCACATCTCTCATTCTTGTTTGCTTCCTAATCCATTGGTTTCTTCTGCGGTCTTTACGCGTTATTCCCAACATACACATTTACATGCCACGTTGCGCAACTCTCAATTTTTTGACCTCTCGTGCATTGTGAGTCGTTAACACTGGTAGCACATATTGGTTGAATACTGTTGTCAATAAGGAAAGGAAAGGCGGTGTCTAAAATTGATTCTTTTCAGTAGAATCAAAACAAAATTTTTGTGTATATGAAATTTGATGAAAAATGTGATGTTTAAACGTGAACTTTACTTATTTTCAGTTCTAGTAACATAACTCAGAATCTCCGTTAATGCTTGTTTTTAAGCAAATCATGAAAAACCGTTACAAATGCATAGTTTGATACAAATAAAACTGTGAAACAGACGCTTATACCTTGTGAGAGAAGTAAAATGTCCGCTGCTACTCGAGGGGGAGGTATAGAGTCAACACACTTCGACTGCCCCAAGTCCGGCGTGGCGACAAGGATCATTCACAGGTTCCTTTGTCTTCTATTAAAACCCGGTCGTATTCAGAATACTTTCTCTTTAATTGCAGTTAGTTTATACTTATAAATTCTTCGAAGACAGTTACACAAACACAAACAGATTTAAAATACACAATTTCAATTTAAAAGCGCAGCAAGTGGTTTTATGAAAGGGTCGTAAATCTTTTTGACCCACGCCGTGGTGCTGTGTCAGCCACTAACCGCCAAACCCATAGGCCGAGGGACAAGTGCCTCTTTTCCTAAGCATCGCCCGCTTTTTGTTTACTTCTAACGGTAAACAAACAAATATGACAAATTATTTTTGAACGCCTTAGGAGAGATATTATATATTAAATTTGCATGAATAGAAAGATTCTGCAGATTGGTTTTGAAGACCCCTGTCCGCCCCATAAGTACGGGGCGGTGTCACATGATATGTAAACAAACACTGGTGGCCATGACAGTACAGTGCTGCATTCTCATTGCGTGGAATGGAAATTAATAGCTTAAGAAATTAAAGGGCATTAGAGAATAAGAGTTTTAAAAGTGAACAACATTTTCACATTCATTTTAGATGATAGTTTGTAAGTTTAGAAAGATATTTTATTATTTAAATGGTAAGTGTGAACACGAAGAACAATGATGCATTCATTTTTTACATATGCTGGAGATTATAAGTTATGATACTAGATCCCTCAATTCAGCAGCATTAATTCGACTCGTTCTTTATATATTATACTAGTGAGTACTCGGTATGCGTTGCAATGCCACTCAAATAAAGAAAGGGTTTGTGTGTTAATTCTGTTTGTGTTGAAATGCTTTTGGATTAGAGGTCTGCACGGGCCGAAATTTCATAAAATTACCCGGTGCGAGCCTGTCATCTTCAGGCCTGGCCTGGCCTGAGCCCGACTCTTAATATCACACTTGTTACCCGAACCCGACCCGTAGCCCACATTTATTTATCTCAGCCCGAAAAAAGCCCGATTTTTTTTTAATATAGTAATTCATTTATACTTTTCTAACAATATATGTTACTGTATCCATATTTCCAACTATATTATTAGCACATGTGCAATAAATTATTTAAGTTATGAATAGTATTGCCTCATGGCTGACTCATCAAACGAAAATAATAGGAAATATTTTTCTTAAATTTAACTTCCTTAGCTTTTGAATACCATTCCGAGATGTCGTTCTTTATACGTATTTGATTCATTTTTTTTAGATTTTAGATTTAAATTTTTTTTCTTCAGAAACCTTCACGGGTGTGCGCACAATAATTCACCAAAGTTTCATCGAAATCGGATGAATGGTAAAGGAATGCATAGAGGACAAACAAACAAACATATCTTCATTTTTATATAAATAGACACTTATTACTTTTAAGGTGTTAACTGTCAATTCTTGGTGGAAAGACATTACATTTTAAAAAATAAAACACAATTTGTTTGTACTACTTCCACATATTTATAATGATCAGGACCGGTTTCGCTCATCACGAGCATTATCAACTGATAATGCTCAGTTGATAATGCTCGTGATGAGCGAAACCGGTCCTGATCATTATAAATATGTGGAAGTAGTTCAAACAAATTGTGTTTTATTTTTTAAAATATATAGATACATATATGCATCGTAGTTATTTTGACATATTCAACAATTTTTCAATTATTAGTAAGACATAACTCTCTTTCCCTTCCGCACACAGAATAATTCATGGTGAAAAGGCTTTACATTTTGAAAATAAAACACAATTCATTTGTTACTACTTCCACATTTATTTTGTTTTAAATTTTATATTTAAAAAAATAAAAACACAATTTCATATAAATTCTTTGTGTACTAATGCCAGGAAAACTTTTAGTTATCGGGAGCATTTTCAGCTGATGATCAGCGAATGACTATAAGCATCACAGATATCCATGCATCTATGGAATGCCAATACAAGGTCAGCTAACCACTAATCCTTTTATCTTTACTCACTCCTAAAAAAGACAGGTTACACAACAGAGTAAAAAGCAGTTTTTGTAGAAAAACTTCTTTTGAGAGATTTCCATTAAGGGGCCATATGATTCATTGATTAAATTCTCATTTACTTTTCAGTATAACTCCATCACAATAGGATAAAATATCAAAGTATTTAGTTGGACAACATTAGGTGATTGATAGCTATTTCGGCTTAACGAAAAATTATACTTCAGCTTTTTTTTAGCTTAGCTATATTTGCTGGCGCCGTCGTACAGTATTCGCAATAATTTTTAATGAAATATTTTATAAAATCGACGAAAGATCACATCACAATTTCTCCAGATTTCGAGAACAATAACGAATATTCCAGGTAGTGGCTATTTTTGCCTTCACCCAACTCGGGCGCCTACAATACTTATCATAATAATTGAGTTTGACGTATGACTCGACGCTAATAAAACCTCTAAACATGCCGTTATTTCAGTAATTGAAGAAATACCGTTGTAGTAATCTGACGCAGCTGCAAATTGTAAATATTGTAATACAATGAAACGGTATTGGAATTTGTATTTGTAAAATATTATTTTATTAATTATTCGAATCAAATTTTTGATGGTATTTTCATACTTCAGAAACTAATCGAATATCCAAATATATTTGAATAGTTGGAATTCCAATTAATCCCTAATCAGTCCTTGTTAAATATCTGCCGAAGAATATAAAATATGCGACAAAATCTAATTTAAAAATACCCAATCGGGAATTCGAGCTTTATAAAATATCGTTGCCTGAATACAAGAACAGAGCTTACATCATAATGAATTAACTACCTTAATTAAAAATATTTAATCTAACAAGCTTTGATGAGCCTTTTTGTCAAAACGACCGTCAAAACAATTTGAAACAATCGTATTTTATTTAAGTACAATAAATTAGACAAACACGCAAAGGGATGTTTCCGTTGCGGATAAAAAATTAATCTACCCGATCATCAAAAAATAAACAGAAAGAATAACTAGGCTTCCTTCTCGGCGAAAAAACCAATTTCCATTACGTCAGCTGTGACAGTATAATCTTTTTGCTGCGCGCCCGTTATGAAGTCGGTAAAAAGAAGGAGATAAAAAATGCGCGAGTGATCAAAGGAAGCGAGGTGATGTCGCACGACTGCGTTGCTATCGTCATAACTTGCTTTTTAATTTATGAAAGCAATCTGCGCCTTTGTTGGTGACGTAGAGAAATATGTTTTTTTTTGTGCCGCGGTTTCCAAAATCCACATTTGGGTGAAACAAAATGAATTCATTTTAAAATCGAGGGTATTTTGGCCAATTGATGTAACGCTTAAAAATATGAAAATGAGTTAATTTTTAGAACACATTTTAAAGACGACAGAGTAGGTCTCGACCAAATGATGTAAATTATCAACATCATTTTACATTGGTTTTAGGATTAAAAATTCTGACCCGTCCACTTGATGTAAGCTACTAGTATATCGACATTCCCTACGTATAACCCAGTGTCTGCAAACATGAGAATTTACAGGAGTGCATTTCAAAGATTCATAACGCAACACACCATATAATGTTTTCGATAAAAACAGTTTTAAATCTCTCCTGAACAGTTTCAATTTTGAGGGTTACATCAATTGGCCAAAACACCGTCGATGTATTATAGTATCATGCGAATCCAACTGTATTCATATAAAATTAAAATTGATAACTTAGTTATTCCACTGGCATCTTCAGACTCACTATATAGCAAGGTTATTTATTTCTAAGGTAACAAAGATTTTAATTCTAAAATTAAAAATGAAGGAAAAGGTAGGTTTGCTTCCTTCTACTGGACGTGGAAAAGAGGTAAGACACAAACAATGATTGTACTAAGTACTGTAACACTACTTATTACAGACGACGAGGGAAGGTGACGAGCAAAGAGTCTTCACCTTATTTTATTTAAGAATCAGAATTACCTTATAAATAAAAAATAAATGACCTTGCGATATATCGTCTCTCTCGTCGACAAAATGACATATTGGGTTAGTTATACTAAAATGTTCTTTATTTCGAACACACTTATTTATATAAATTATACTTTTACTTAAAAACAGTTTTGTAAATACAAACAAAATGAAAAAAGTATAGCATTTCAAAAATTTGAAAAATTTTAAAGTTCAGTTACTCAAAACTAGTTTTTTATAAGTTAGTGCCTTCTTCCAGAACAACTTCTTAAAGAATCGAAACACAGCTAGTGGAATAACTAACTTATCAATTTTAATTTTATATACTCTTATTTACATAAATGTATTTTTTTTATATACATATAATCATATAAAACAAAATACTTTTATTTTTTAGTTTGTTTCTAGTAAAACGGAAAAAAAACATTCAATTTTATTTTGACAATCGCTGCCCCTGCGGTGTAAATAATTTCGTAACAATTTTCAACGAGCGCCAAACGACAACTTGTCAAACTGTATTTTTTCTAAATTGATCACACGGTCGTTGCAAAAAAAAAATCCAACGACAACACTAAACGCGTCCAATTCCGCGTCGACTCCGCCGTTATAACGCTTTTACGGGATTTCCCGTGCCCCGGGAAACTTTCCGACGTAAAATTACTTTGTGTCTGCCTTCTTAGAGCTGAAAAAGACATTATTTTTTATAGTTTAGCGAGTCATAAACATCCAAGATAAGTGCGCGCTATTTTTCGTTTATTTAACGCGGTTTATATTAGTGTTATAAAGTAAAAGTTTTAAGTAACGCGGTTATTAGGATCCTTTACCGTCAATAAAATGAGTGATGAAATATTGTGAAGTTAGTTATGAATTATTGGTACTACATATTCCATACAGTGACGAAATGGCGGTGACATAGTAAAATGGTTAACTCCATTCACACTTTCGATGCATATTTAGAAATATGTTTCCAATTGTTGTGTCACTGACACAAAAACTTTTTCTCAAGTATTATATTTAACCGGTATAATGTTTCGTAAAAATTATGTATTGCTACAAGATATGCGTCGCTCGCGAGCAACCTACTCCAAACGAGCGAATCGTTTTATGAACGAGAGTCACTTGTTCGCCTCTACGTAAATATTTCGTTGGGTCGGGCCCGTGGTGTAGTGGTCAACACCGTTGACTTCGGTTACCGATCACCTGTTCGAATACCGGTACGGAAAGTTTCATAAATCCATTTATGGATTTCTGTTCCTAGGCTTGGATGTTCGATGTCTAAAATTTTCTCGCACCCATCCAATGGTAAAAACGGGGCGTAGCGAGAGCGATAAGCTAACCAGTAGTCCTGTTCTAGCTCTATCATTCTATCGATACTCTTTTCGAAAAAGAGAGTTTGAGCAAATGATTAAGAAGCAGTTCTCGTATAAAGTGCTCTGTTGAGATACCTCAATTCGGAGTCCGTATGCTCAATATTAAGACCGGATATAGTAAAAAAAAAATTTAATTCTAGCAGATTGCTTGCTATCTCACTTAGGTACTTTCGGACTTTTAATTTTTTTTCCGTGTTCTTTACGTCCTTTCTTTTTCAGTTTATCAATCCATTTTTTTATAGTTTAGCTAGCTATTTTCAATACACATGATTCATCAAAAATGAAGTTATCACATTCAATACATTATAGACTTCTTAATTTCGTATGTATTTAATTTGTTTGTTTAATAATTTAAGACATTGAATGAGCGTGCTTGATGGAATTTCAATATCAATTTTGATTTGTTAATTCGAGTCCATTCGTGTGCTCGAATGCCTGAAGATGCTGAAAGGCTAAACCCGGGTCGTTAGTGACAAAATACATGGAAATGTACAAAATCTCAACAATTCAAATTTGTTTGAATATCTGTAAATTCATGTGCTAGTTCTTGAACCGATTGTTTGATATACCTTGTAATTATTATCACTCAATTTCATATAAATAGAATTGTTAAGAGTTCTATTATATCTGTTAATATTACTCGCGTTGAGCGAAACCAGTCTATGCCACAAAAAATGTGTTTTATTTTTTTTAATTCGTATTTTTATCGTAGTGAAAGAATATTTTTTTAGGCACGCTTACATTACGGACCGCTACTGGTTTTTATAGACTTTTACAATAAAGGCTTAATATATCGTTACATATTTCATTTATGTTACGCGAAAAAAAACCTCATCGTTTCCAAAAATGGTCGCCCGCATGGAAAACTTTTCGCTTGGTAAGTACGCATGTGAAATAATAAAAAAAAAACCGTACGGATAAGGCTTTTACATGAGTTTAATTAATTTTAGTGCCGATAAACGTCACCGCGATACTATCTTTGCCATGCTATCACAGCGCCCTGCGGGATTATTCCGCATTACAGTTTTTTCCTAGCGGATTTATTTTTCGACCGCGGAACTAAATGTGTTTCCTACAGCATTAAAGATACTAATACTACCACCGAACGCTCCTACAGCACACTTCACGTCCTGCTGACGGGAGTTACCAACCACGCCTGGCCTGTAGAAGAGTAGCCAAGGACTTTTGCTTACGTCGCAGTGTTCACAGATTTTAGTCCTAGTGCAGACTCATGCTTTTCAGGCGCTACAGTTCGAGGCTAACCATGACCACCCCAGTAAGTATCTTCCACTTCACTCAATCCGCCATCTTCCTACGCCAGTCGTAGACTTCCAGTACAAGTCTTGTAAAACTCCGTCCTTCTAGTGAAGTCACCAACGCTCGGTGTGGCGCTTTGCTGCCACTAGGGATTCCAACTATTATCAACTCTAATAGTATATAAAAACATGTAAGAAAACGAGCTCATTTATATTGAAAATCACATTTTTTCAAATTTTAAATCATAGATATATACGTAAACATAATTTTTGCTTGCGGATGAGATACCTACATCTTAATTTAAGACTAAATCTTTTCCCACTTCTGTCAAATCCCAGATAGAGACAATATAAATACATATTCCAACACCGTTCCATTCTAATACAATATTTAAAAATTGCAGCTGTGTCGGATTGATCCAACGGTATTTTTTCAATTACGGAAATTATGGCGTTTTAAGGGTTCTTTAGCCCAGTGTCATTCGTGAAACTTTAGTATTAGGATTTATGAAAGACAAAAAAAACCACTACCTAGGGTATTCATTATTGTTCTTGAAAACTTTCGTCGATATTGTAAAATAAATTATTACAAATTATAACGTATATTGTTCGAATAGTTGTACAAATATTCAAATAGTTAAAAAATGGCCGAATATATTCGGATATTCGAGTTGGAATCCCTAGTTGCCACACTCACACATGCGTCATCGTAGAGGTTTTTAAGATCACAGTTATGCCAACGTCTCCACAAATGCCAACAGAAGTTTTTCTACGAGTTTGTTTTACCAAATCCGCTCCTAATGTAGAGCATATGGCCTCCTAATGGAGGTATCTCAACAGAAGTATTTATACGAGAACTCCTTCTTACTCAGTTGATCAACCTATCTTTTTCGAAGGGAGTTGGGATAGAAGGATATTTCTATGACAGAAATAGTGGTCAGCTAATTGTTCGGATGGATGGGAGGGAATTATATACAGCAAAAACATCAATTCCTACGACCAGAAATTTATAAAACGATTCAATAATCAATTAAAGAAAATTTTCTTAAGCCAGAGACATCCGCAACCGTAGCTAACGACTTTGACCACACTGCATCGCGAATTCGACGTGTACTCTTTTTTATAGTAATGATAATTGTAGTTTTTTTCCACTAATAAACTGTGAAACAAATTGACTTAATTCATAATGATTTCTTCAAATTACGTAAAAACTACATGAATTATAGCTGAGGTTGTTGAACGATAGACGGTCCTAAAATCTATCGCACTAAATTCATAACTCAGCCGATTGTCGACATAGCAACTACGTTGAAGATATCATAGAATATTCCCAAATTAACCGCGATCTCCGTCAAAAGTCGGTTGTCCTTTCTTTCGTGAATATCTCTAAAGAGAGAGATCAACTGGCGTATAAATTAATATCACCCTATAACCAAGTTATCTTGTGATTGTTTCTATTCATAAATTAATAGTATCCATGTGACGACTCTGAGAAATATTTTGTGTTGAGCTTTCTCTTACAGTTTTCACATCGTAAAAGGTAAAGCTATAAAAGCTTTCACTAGGAAATGATCTAGGCTTAAATACCTGAATTCGCAATCCATGTACCTGCGATTTTTTCCGTTGCGGCTGAAATCTTTTTTTCAAAAGCTGGAGGAAAAAATAGTTTAGCGTAAGCCACGTGGATTATGTGTCGAATAGCTATATTGGAAAAGTTTCCGCGTTTTGGAGGGCTTTTTGGGATTTCATAATAAAGTTTATATAAAATATTAAGTATGGCCCATTGAAGTGATTGAGAAACGATGATTTAAAATATTATCAGTATCTTTCGATTAAAAAAAAATACTTCAACATTTGCAAATTACTTGTTATTGGAGAACCATACCTTCAATGCTGATGATGGAGTTAAAATGTTGCATCAAAACATTGGGGATCATAAATTATTTTATCAAGAAATTTTGGAAATCAGTAGAGCCCAGTTAAACTCTTTACCAATTTTGAGCGAAAAATCAATCTTCCAAACTCCCCTTTATTGCATCCTTTACGTCAGATGGATTTGTAAAAATAAACATAAATTAACAATCAAAATAACGAAATTCCCATATTAATATATCATTCCACTGTCACCCTAACAGAGCCCATTAGTTTGGATTAAGTTGGTAGTTCTTCAAATTGCATTTAAAACCTTCCATTCCACCCATAATCAGGATAAATCCAGGTGTCATTTTAGTTCCTAGACTTAGTCATAAGATTTGTTGTATTTTATCTTGTATATAAGTGATGTAAACCGTTTACTGTCTGTCAGTCGTTACTGACGAAATACATGGAAATGTACAAAATCTCAACAATTCAAATTCGAAGTAATTTTGTATTAGTTTCTGCTCCCTGGGACTTGTACAGAGCCGGCTCTCCCAATTGAACGGTGTTTTTACTAATTATGAAACAGAATCGACTGTGCTTGGATAAAAAGTCAGTCATTACATAAATTTATAGATGATTTTACAGGGGGATTTGTTTCTACAGGCAGATGACTACGCAAATGATCAGGAGAAGAGATCAAAAGCATTGACCTTTCGCGACCGGAAAATTTGACATTTTTTTGTATTTTAATCTTTATGTTGAGACGAGAGTTTTTTGTATTATTCGGATCAACAAATGCTTATGAAATATTAGAAAAATCAAGGACATAGCATCATTTATCAAAAAAATGAACATCGCCACCCCGTTTTCCCATGCCCACCGTTCCGCTTGACAAGTGCCCGTTCTTCCCTGTTGAAAGCGATCCCCGCCACGTCAAAATAAATAATAAATAAAAAATGGAAAATGTCAACGTCATTGTTTTGAAATGTCACTGTCAGTAGATAAATACTCGCAACGGCCTTATTTTTTTTAAAAAAGAAGAAGAAAATATAAAAACAAAACAGGGACAGGTGGGTAATAGAAGCGAAACACAACACGGACGACGGCCGAACAAAAGATCGTTTCCCGCACTCGGTTAAAAACAAACAGACAACAAAAGGAACAAAAAAATAATCATGACACTTTCAAGGAAAGCGCTGCCATTTTGAAAAATCATATTTTTTGACGTTACATGTATGAACGAACGTGGGCGAGTAGATTTGAGTGGACTCAGGCAAGTTCGGCGGCTTACTTTTTGGAGTGTGAAATATGATTGAAAAAAAGACTACACATCGATTGTATTTTGGCCAATTGATGTAACCCTCAAAAATCACTTAAAGATTGGATCTTATTTTAAAGATGACAGAGCAGGTCTCGGACAAATGATGTAAATTATAAAAATAAATTGACCACTTTTTGGAATAGAAACATCATTTTAAATTGGTTTTAGGTTTAAAAATTCTAACCCAGCATCTTGATGTAAGCCACTAATATATCGAAACTTCCTACGTATAATTCCGTATCTGTTAACATGAGAATTTACAAGGATGCATTTCGAAGTTTCACCAAATAATGTTTTCGATAAAAACAGTTTCTAGTCTCTCTTGAACAATTTCAATTTGTGCCAATCTAACACTAATAACATAAACAAGGATAATGGCTTGCCTAGAAATCTGCATTAATATACTTACTGTTAAAGTAAATGGCTATGTTTTACCAGACTGGTATAATTAATGCTCCTACTCAGTTATTTCAGATAAAGAATTGATAGCCAAGAATCATATTGTGTACTTACCTATTTTCCGTAAATTTTGTAACTTACCAACTTCTGCCAGTACGGTGACGATCATCTTTTTTATAAAATTGCTAAGTTTTCTAATATGAATTTGGTCTAAATAAGTACCGATTCAAGCTTCGTTTCACATCCTATTGTAAGGCATCGAGTATCATCAAAAAAGCTTAGTCAACAAAAAAGGAAAAAGTTTTACAGTTTTCACCATCAAAAGCTTTTCACGACACTAACGGCCTATCTACCTGTCGCAAAACTTTTCCCAAATAGTCTACACAAAGGCAAAATAGGAAAACTTTTTCATACATCTAAGCTGTGTTGTATAATAATGTTTTTAGTTTTGAATATGTAAGTTTTTTTACATTAAAAATAAAACACAATTTGCTTAGTATTACTTCAATGACAAGAATTTTCAAGTAATTAAACAAAGTGTATGGTTTATTTAACCATATCCGCTCATTACTCATAGCATATGGCCATCACACGGTTCTTCCAAGATTCTTTGTCCCCCGGCAAGTCTTCTTGTTTCCTCAGAGGTCATCCCAGCGTCCCGTAGCTCCACCGAGTACATCCTATGGATGGTCATCAGCGGCCTTCTAGGCGACGGAATCCATCCGATTAGTAGAAGAGACAGGCAAAATTCAGACTCTCCAGGGCATACGCATCACATGTCCAAGCCAGGTCAATCGTCGCTTTTTTATTTTGGACGTAGGAAGGTGCTGGTCTATCCTCTCACTTGCCTCCGAGTTCCTGACAAAGTCAAGCCACGGTACCCCTAGTGTTTGCCGTAAGAATCTGTTTTCGAAGCACAGTATGCACGGTTACCCTCTGATTTAGTAACAAATTAAAAAAATAAAACCAAAATCAATTCTTACAAGCAAAATTAAAATAAATATTTGATAAGTTTGTTGATAAAAACACACAGATTAGTGAAATGGATATAGCAATACCTTTCTTTAAGTGTAATAAGAATTACGTCGTACTGGGCTTGAAGCCGATTGTTTGACTTCGTTACATTAAAGGTCTTTGTGTTAAAATTCCGTTATTGATACTGAATATTAGATCAATTTAAATAGACGCGCCGAATTTACATAGAGAGATTTGTATAAATAAATAAATCTATGCGTTTGGATAACTTTAGTATTAGAAAAGGTCTATTTATGATTTTATCGCCTCGCCTCTATGTGCTTGGCCTCTTTAGCCTAGCGGCAAGAGCTTCGCTTAGTGCCTAGAAGGTTCAAACCCTTGTTCAAAATACAATATCAAATGGTTAATTGATTTTGGGTGAGAGATTTCGGTGTTGTCAGATTTATATTTGTGATCATAAGCAATTACGAGCGTAGCATATTTTTTTTCATATCAAAATAATTATGTATAATGTAAATGGTATTTTTTTTAGAAGCATAGAACTTTAAAATAAAAAAAAAGTATTTAATAATTGTGGTTATGCACTTTATATTGGATTTATTGAAATGTTTATTAAATGCCATTAGCTTTTGAAATTGACCAATGATTCCAACAATCCATAAAGCACACCAAACTGTTAATTTTTGTGGATGTAACGACGTTTCGAAAATGGTTTGTGGATTTTCGTCGCTCCGAATCCGGCAATTTTGTTTATTGACGAAGCCATTCAACCAGAAATGAGTCTCATCGCTAAACAAAATTTTTCGGTAAAAGTCAGGATCAGATGCAATTTTTGTTTCGCCCCATTCACCGAAGTTGCGACGCACACGATGGTCAAACGGTCTGTTCATAGTGAAATGGCAAACAAAACTGAGCACAAATCAGCTGTCAAATTGACGGTCTCTGGAAAAAGTGCTGCCAGTTCAAAAAACAAACATCTAAAAAAAACATCTTTATATTCCCATGCGTTTTATCGCTTACGACCAAACCAACAAATGCGCGGAATAATTTTAACCTTTTTGCAGACAACAATATATAATAGCGAGAGCAATTAGCTAACCACTAGTCCTATAGTCCTATACTCTTATTCGACAAACTTATATTAGGAGTCCATAAGCTTCATATCGAGATCGGATATAGTAAAAAAATTGGTTTAAAAATACAAGTGATGCGCGGCTTAGAGGGTACACTGCTTACGACCCGGGTTTTGGCTTTTCGCTTCTTCAAGCATTCGAGTACACGGATGAACTCGAACCGACAGTTAGTGAATAGTTTATAGGTTTATATATAAGATAGTTATTATCAAATTGGTATTTTAATTAATTCAGATATCAATGTAGTTCCAAGACAAGTGATAAAATTTTGTCTTAATTTTTTTTGAAATGTTTAGAAAAAGCGAAAAGAAAAATGTCTCTAAGGGCTCAGGTATAGAATATGAATAGAAACTATACGAATAGATTTGTTTAGTATCTGGCAAAAACTCCAATAAAGGATTTGTGAAATTCGCAAAAGAATTTTCCAACCCTTTGTCGAATCAATTGCAAGCAAGAAGCCTTTCCAGGAGAATCAATCAGCCGGCAGGTTTTCGAATTATCTACTCCTTTTACTCCGATCTCTCAACAGGAAACTGCATTACCGACGGAGCGTGAAAAAGAAAATAAAAACGTCGACATCCATTGTTTTCCGCGCAGTTTGTTTCTTAATTATTTTTTTTATAGACGAACAAAACTTTACAACAACTGACAAATCTTGACGAATGAACATAACTTAACCATTACTTTTAAGGTGTCAACTGTCAATTCTTAGTGGAAACACATTATATTTTAAAAAATAAAACAATTCATTTGTACTACTTCCACATGTTTATAATGATCGTCATTATCAGTTGATAATGCTCGTGATGAGTAAATCCGGCCTTGATCATTATAAACATGTGAAAGTAGTACAAACAAATTGTGTTTTATTTTTAAAATAGAACTATTATCAGTTTGAGTTCATTCGTGTACTCGAATTTCTGAAGGTGCTGAAAGGCGAACACCGGGCCATTATTGATGAAATACATGAACAAAATTCAAATTTGACAACATATGTAGTTCTACAGAAATTTGAAACTAGAAATCAGTTTTTCAATACAGTAGACTTCCCACGGTAGATAGGAGGTAAGTTATCTGGAAGCGGGCTGTCGGTGCTAGCATACTTATCGAAAATCAGAAGATACGCATGCGGCTCAGGAGTAACGTTTAATCAAGAAGCAGCCGCAAATATTAATGAAAAAGGAGTGGTCGGCAATCTGAGGATTTTTGTTCGTAGACATGGATATTTGTGGAATGTTAAACATAATCAAGTAGAAAAGTATTTTATTATTAGTGCTCGCACCGTGCAATAAAACAATTTCTACCTATTTGTTGGTACCCGGAAACAAAAATGATAACTTTTACGACTTTTTATTTTGCATTGAACAATTATTTACTTATATAAAAAAATCCAGTCCTTGGTGCAGTAATCAACGTCGTTACGGATGTCTCGGGTTAAATTCTGCGGACAGTTTCGTAAATTGATTTTTCAATCGATTAATGGATTTTTGTTCGTAGGCATGAATGTTTGTCATGTTTAAAATTATCTCTCACCCACCCGATCTTAAAAACGGGGCATAGCGAAAGTGATAAGCTAACCACTAATCCTGTTCTAGCCCTATCCTTCCATCGCTATTCTCTACGTAAAAGAGAGGTCAAGCAGTATCTATAATTAAATTTCAATTAAATACACGAATGAACTCGAACTGAGAGGCAGTAAGTCTAGGATCCGAATTAAAGTAAATTTGGATTGTTTACATTTCCCTATATTTCCTCACTAACGACCCTGGTTTCGCCTTTCGGCAACTTCAGGTATTAAAGCACACATTAGTCCTCGAAGCCTGAAGATGCCGAAAGGTGAAACCCGGGTCGTTAGTGACGAAATACATGGAAATTTACAAAATCTCAACAATTCAAATTTGATATTGAAATTCCATCAAGCACCCTCAGTCGATGTCTTAAATTATATCTATAACTAAGTTAAATTAAGTATAAATATAGTTTAAGCTGAAACAGCTATCAAAAAACTGGTAAAATTCTTGCAGAAGTAAATATGTTGTTATTTTTACCTTTGTGATGAATTTCTGACAAATACATGCTAATTCAATTAATAAACTTCTAATTGAAAATTATAATTTAAATAAAAACACAAAATAAATGCAAAACCTAAGTTGTGAGTGGTTAAAACTATAAATTATAGTAAAAAAATACAACATAATATATTTATATTCAGCTTTGCAGTAGTGCGGTTTTACAAAAGGCTATATTTCATGTCGCTTATTTCAAACAGTAAAATAAACTAACTATTTCATATATTATATTAGATTACATACAATATGCGCGGTTTCTATTTTCAATATATGCAAGAATTGTGTGCGGCATATTCAATATGCCAGGTGCGGTATTCTCGGCGTATTAAGGCTGCCGGGTTGTTTTTATGGAAATATGTCAAGACTCATTTTATTTGTGAAATAAATTTTAATAGTAGAAAGGCGAAAAATAAGCACTTTTTTAACCCGTACGAAGTCCTAAAAATCTTTCATGGCTGAGCAAGCGCTAAGCCATACCCTCTCCCAATGTGAAGGTTATGAACTCTTTAAAAAGCATCTCAATAAAACTTGTTGTAAATCAGTTGCCTATTTCTTTCTTCAGAAAGGGTAAAGAAAGAAGAACGGAGAAGTCCTTTCTACGCAAAATTTACAGGATCGGATATTGGGTGGGTTTTTTTGTAAAAACAATAATAAGTTTAAGTTTAATAAATAGATTAAATAAAAATGTATGCATGCCTTTTTTTCTACGAGAACTGCTTATTATCTAGTTGCTCAACCACTCTGTGTTTTTGAAAAAAGTAGGGATAGACGGATAGGGCAAGGACAGGGTGTTAAGTTAATCACTCTCGTTACACGCAGTTTTTCACAATATCGGATGGGTTGGAGAGAAACATTTATATCTTTGAACGATAATCCATAAATCTACTGAAAAATCATTTTATGAAACTGTCCGTACTGATATTCGAGCACGTGAGATCTTTAACCGAAGCCCCTAGATTAAAGCTGTTTGCTGTGGTCAGTCCTCATACGGGTCCAATAGGCTACGCTGACATGATCTCAACTCCAAATAGACATATTATTATTATAATTTTGATACATTATATGATTCACTTTTAAGGTGTTAACTGTCAATTCTTTGTGGAAAGACATTATATTTTAAAAAATAAAACACAATTCTTTTGTACTACTTCCACAGTTTATAATAATCCGGACCAGTTTCGCTCATCACGATCATTGTCAACTGATAAAAATACAAACATAACAGGCTTATTTATATAAAATTGAGTGTTAAAAATTAAGGCATATAAAACAATTGGTTCATGAACTAAGACAAAAAATTACTGATCATCAAACAAATTATACATAAAATAGTTTACAATTAAAATGTTAAAGACCTCTTACAAATCAAAAAATTCTTATCTGAAATCACTATAGCTAACTATAGGTACATTAAAAGTCCATTAACTGAGCAAAAAATTTTAATGACCTTACTGATGCATTAAGCATATAGCCGATTGGGAAAATTTTATGAAGAAATTAGTGAACCATTTAGAGACAATGAAATAGTAAAAATGTAATTAATATTAACAATAAACAATTTTTTAAAACATAATATGAGGATGAAAATATTCTTGATTACTCTTTTTATTCAACGCGTAATACATGAAACTTTATTGCCACAACGGGTTCTCAGTATAAGTATTCACACCATATTTAATATCACTTAAGCCAAGTGGCTGAGCAGGTTACAATATCTTTTTTCCCACTCTATTTTTTCATTTCTTACGCACAATGGTGCATAGTTAAAAGTTCAGACCAAAAAATGAAATTCGTTTCTTTTCTTAGTCGCTATTGAGTTATGGAAGCTGGCCGTAAAACAACGGGTGGATATGAGGCAAACAAATTATTTTATAAACAACTACTGAGTACCCGGCATGCGTTGCAATGCCACTTAAAGAAAGAAAGAGTTGGTGTTTTAATTCTATTTATTGAAATGCTTTTGAATTAGAGGTCTGCACGGCAGAAATTTCATAAAATTATCTGGTACGAGCCCGAGTCTCAATATCACACTTGTTACCCGAACCCGACCCGAAGCCCAGATTTATTTTTCTCAGCACGAAAAAGTCCGATTTATTTTTTAACATAGTAATTCATTTACACTTTTCATACAATATATGTCATTGTTTCCATATTTCCAACGATATTCATAGCACATGTGAAATAAATTATTTAAGTTATGAAAACTATTGCCTCATGGCTGACTGATAACCCGAACATAGGTGAAATATTTTTCTTAAATTTGAATTCCTTACTCGGGCCTGGCCCGAGCCCTAATCTGGATTTTCTGGTGCTTACACGAATAAATCAGATGATTTTTCTAGATGTCGCTGTATGTACGTATTTGATTCGAATTTTTTGATTTTTTTTTGAGTTTAGATTTTTTTTCTTCAGAAACTTTCACGTGTTTGCGCACAACAACTCACCAAAGTTTCATTGAAATCAGATGAATGGTAAAGGAATGCAAAGAAGACAAACAAACAAACAAATCTTCATTTTTATTTATATAGATATATAGATAAGAGTGTCGGTACAAAGCAAAATTGTCCAATAGAAGAATAATTTTTAGTCAGTAGTTTTATCAAAATAATTCTCATTACTTTTTAAAGCAATGCGGGAAAATATAATATATGTCACAATGCGACTCTGTAACAAGCGCGAGGTATCGGTAGGTACGTTTACATGCATTATGCATGTTCAGCGGGGGAGAGTGCATGTCGACTTCCACTTGCATAATAAAATGCAGGATGCACGTCGCCCTACGGAATCCTTCGAGACCGGATTGGGTTACGGTTGTAGATTTTCTTACGCGGTATAACCCTACTAACGGTATCAATTTAATTTAGGACTATTCCATGTCACGATAAACTGGAATAGTGGTCAATACGCCCGACGTAAAATATTACAACTACGTTTTGACGATTGTGAGTTTATTTGATTATGTCGATTAAATGTCAATATGTATCCAATAATTATTTAATGTCATAACATACTTGAAAAGGGGCCGACGTAAAACAATCTAACTGCATTTTGACAACTCTTCATCTGCTTGCTATAATAAATATCTATACCAACAATAATTATCCATTGAGATACTGATTTAGGGCTTGAACATTGACAAGCTTGACGTAAATGCTACAACCTACAACTACATTTCGTAAATTTTTGAGTCCATCGGCCTTATGATGATTGAATGTCATTTTAAAACATGTCTTCAACAATAATTTTGTCGGATCAAGGTGACAATCGCCTTACGTAAAGCAATCTAACTATATAAATACCAACTAATCTGTTTACGATTAATAATATTGATACTTGCTTAGAGGCAGACATATCAACACGTCCGGCGTAAAACAATGCAACTGCATTTTGAGTAATCTAAGTTTAAAAATTATAATATGATTTTTAAACATCGAATTGCAAATTTGCATACGTTAATAATTTATGATAAAATTATTATGACCGAAAGGCGAAACTCTGGTAGTTAGTGACGAAATACATGGAAATGTACAAAATCTCAACAATTAAAATTTCATCAAGCACCCTCAGCTGATGTCTTAAATTATAATCATATTGAATTTGTGCTGTGTTTTATTTTTCCTTGAGTTTTGTCACTGTGTTGATTTATCACTGTTATGATTTGTCAAGTTCTGTTTTGTCATTATCTGATTTGTCACATTTGTATTGGATAATCTAATATATAGAAATCAATGTGGGTTTGTTTGTAACTTATGCACTGCCATACCGTTCATCCGATTCCGATAAAGCTTTGTCAAGTTATTGCTTGCACTTGCACAAAGGATATAGGCATAATCAGGCCCGGCCCCGCCCGAGCCCAACTCTCAACTTTTTAATTTTTAACTTACAGTAGGTCTTTTAATAAATAAAAATCGATCTCACAATCGAGATATATCTAATATCTTAAATAAAGAATCAAATTCGTACAAATAATGACATCTCGGAAAACCCTCTGATTTATTCGTGTACGTACCAGACAGGAAAACAAAAAATATTGTGTGTTGAAAAGCACTTCAATAAACAGAATTAAAACACAAACATTTTCTTTCTTTAAGTGGCTTTGCAACGTATTCCGGGTACTCAATAGTTGATCATAAAATACTTCTCGTAATAATTCGTTGCCAGATAGGCCCAATTTCACAATAAATAAATTCATAGCAGATGGACAACTTTAAGTGTCAAAATAAGAATCAATAGAATCTACATCATTTCCAGAATAAAAGAATTAAACCATCCTATTATTCAGTAGTCTGCAAAGCATTATTCCACTGCATTCCTTTGTTCCTGAATTAGTTCTGACATCTTGACACGGCTGGAGCTCGTTTTCCAGACAGCATAAATGCAAAATTATTCATTCTAGTAATATTTCAGAATAAAATATTATGCAGGCAAATTAATCCAAACAATAATTCATAAACTTTCCGAGGTATAGAAATAAATACGAAACAATTTTTCAGTTTCAAAACAAGGTTATTTAAAAAAATCTTTCCTGTAATATTTCTATGATGGAGGACTTCACTTGATGAGTATACAGCTGATTCTCTGTTTGCACGAGGGATAAGTTCCAGAGACTACCGTGCAAAATTAATCAGTGTAAACAAAGACAAGGAGCATATGTTAAAATGTACGATAGGTTCGATTACCTAAATGTGGCCCCAAAATATTAAATAATTGAACGTAAGCATAATTATAATGTATTTATTACTAGTAAGTACCCGGCATGAGTTGCAATGCCACTCAAAGAAAGAAAGTGTTTGTGTTTTAATGCTGTTTGTTGAAGTGCTTTTGGATACACAATATTTTTTTGTTTTCCTGTCTGGTGCGTACACGAATAAATCAAGGTTTTCCGAGACGTCGCTATTTGTACGAATTTGATTCTTTATTTAAGATTTTAGATATATCACGATTGTGAGATTGATTTTTATATATAATAAGACCTAGTGTAAGTTAATAATTAAAACATTGAGAGTCGGGCTCGGGCCTGGCCTGGCTATGCCTATACCCTTTGCAGAAGTACAAGCAATAACTTGAAAAAGTTTTATCGGAATCGGATCAACGGATATGCGATATGAACAAGCCCACATTGATTTTCTTATATTAAATAAGACCTACTGTATGTTAAAAATTAAAACGTTGCGAGTCACACTCGGGCCGCGCCGGGCCTTATTGTACTAAGCCTATGTTCTTTGCGCAAGTGCAAGCAATAACTTGACAAAGTTTTATCGGAATAGGATGAACGGTATGGCAGTGCATAAGATACGAACACACCCACATTGATTTTTATATATTATGTTTGTATGAATATGAAGATAGTTTCATAAGATACAGACATATTTAATAACTTTTTTAACATGATTTGGGAGTTAAATTACACAATAGACCATAAAAGGAATAAACAGAATCGAAACATAGGATAGGCACATAAATGTGTCAAAACAATAACAAGTCATGCATGAGTCATGAATTTTGCAAATTAAAATTTGCCAAAAGGCAACAAGTGTTTTTAAATATATACATTTTTTTACCATATCCGCTACCAGTGTTTAGCTATGGCCTCCTAATGGAGGTATCTTAACAGATGTTTTCTACGTCAGTGGCTAACGTCGTTGGTTACAGTTACGGATGTCTCGAGTTCAAGTCCCGGTGGTTCGGACAGTTGCGTAAATTGATTTTTCAATCGATTATGTTCGTAGTCATGAATGTTTGTTTCGTATAAAATTCTCTCCTACACATCCGATACAAAAACGGAGCATAGCGAGAGCGATTAGCTAACCACTAGTCCTTTTTTAGTCTATCCTTCCATCCCCTATTCTACTCTTTCCAAAAAAGAGAGGTTGAGCAACTGAGTAACAAGCAGTTCTCGTAGAAAAACTTCTGTTATGATACCTCCATTAGGAGGTCATATGGTTCGCAAAGAGAGCGGACATGGCAAAAAATATATGTATATATATATATCATCGGCGTGCGGTGGACTTATCACTATCTCTATCACACAACCTAATTTAGGTATGAGCAAGAAGGATACATGAGCATGCGCCGCATGCCCTTACATCTCGCTTACACCTTCACTTTTCATGTGATTGAGCGGGAAAGAGACAAAGCTACCGCACCGCCTGATATATATCTATAGTAGAGGTCTGTAGGGGTAGACATTTTATAAAATTACCCGGTCCGAACCCGACAACTTCAGACCGGGCCTGGCCCGAGCCCTAGTCTCAATATCACATTTATTTTCCTCAAGCCCAGATTTATTTTCCTCAGTCCAAAAATAACCAGATTTTTTTTCAGTACAGAAACTCAGTTATACTTTTCAAACAACATTTCCATATTTCCAACGATTTCATAAAAAAACATCAGGGTGAAAATATTTAAGCTATGAATAGTATTGCCTTATGGGTGACTCATGACCCAAACATAGTATCATTCCTTATCCGAGCTTGAATCTGAATTGTCTTTACCCTCTTGGGTAAAGGCCCGCGGGCCCGTGCAGACTGTTAAGATATGGCTTAGGTAAATTAAGTTTTAACATAGCTCTGAAGATGGCAAGAAGCTGAAATAACCATTAAAAAACTGATCAAATTATTAAATTTGGATTATTGAGATTTTGTACACTTCCATGTATTTTTGTCACTAACGACCCGGGTTTCGCCTTTCGGCATCTTCAGGCATTCGAGCACACGAATGGACTCGAACTGACTCGAACTCAAGTCCATTCGTGTGCTCGTATGCCTGAAGATGCCGAAAGGCGAAACCCGGGTCGTTAGTGACAAAATACATGGAAGTGTACAAAATTTCAATAATCCAAAATTGATATTGAAATTCCATCAAGCACCCTCAGTCAATGTCTTAAATTATGTATAACTTTGTTTTTTTATCCTGTAATCGATTTGTGTCATTCCCGGAAAATCATTTTCCAATGGTTTCAATTTTATCGTATTTTTGAAAATTTTCTGTGAATATCGAAGGTTTTCGAATAGTACAAAAAAAACTGCTTAAAACAGCGCTTCTAGTATTCAGAAATGTACATTGAAAATATCTCAGCAGTACAAAGCATTGCGCACATAGTTCACAAAGAGAAACGTCCGTTTGCTTTCATCTTTGTGCCCCTCGCTTCGAAACCGTGACGATTGTCTAGAGTAGTTTGCGAATGCCTGGGACACTGGGGCCTTCCCTTACCTCTCAGTAGAAGAATTTGTGTATTTTAAACTAGTCGCCATGGAAACCAGGGAGTTTCTTTTGTTCCTTGACTTTCCGTAAGTTTTATTACGTAAACGTTTATGAGAAAACTGCAGTCAAATCAAAGGATAAAAATAACTCTGTAATAGGTAATAATTCTGAGGATGGCGTGAAGCCGCCATAGCTATCAACTATCTAATTAAATTTTGTAGAGCTTGCTATTTTTTTCCTATCCTTATTATTCAATCAATATTTTGTCAAATAATTAATTTAATAACTTTACGAAGATCGCGTTTAACCCGACGAACGCGTTGGACATGTTTAAATGTCCAAGACTTTATCTCATATTTCCGGCCAAACTAGAAGGTAAAAATTGTGAATATATGCTTTAAAAAATAGTTCAAGCCTTTAGGTAGAGAAATTAGACAATAGATCATGAAAATGTAGAGTAGAACACAAGGAAATATATTTTTGAAAAGAACTCTCGATATTCAGTCTTTCGAATTTTAGCTTTGAACTGCTGATACGCAGTATTAATCGTCAGCCATATATATATGACATACTTATGCGGCTACGCGCTTGCTTGTGTGCGTGTTGGTGGTGTATATGAAGACTGGCTGCAGCCATTTTGCTTGCAAAGTCGTAGATTAAATATTTTTTAGCTTCTTCATTTCTTAAATTTATTTTGCTGTATTAAGATGTATTTGCGATAACTTATATATATTTCACATAATTCTCAATTTTTTACTGTTGAAATTTATCTATTTTTAGCCATAATGAGCGTTCTAACAAATCAATTGACTAAAAATAAATTCGTGCGAAAACTGCTTGCGGTATAATGGTTAATGCGTTAATAGCCAATTCTTGGTGGAAAGACATTATGTAGACATATTTATGTGTAAAAATAAAATTTTTGCAATTTTATGAAATGATCAGGGCCAGTTTCGCACATCGTGAGCATTTACAATTGAAGACCTGAGAATGGAAAGCAGCCAATTTATATGAGAAAGGATGCATTGAATTAAAATCTATGACAGCATCTGAAAAAGTCGATTTTCGAAATATTTTAAATTCATGAATGGAGTTTTTAATATCAATATTAAGGTCAAGGAAATTTATATTAATGCCCCCTACTTCTAGAGTGAATTGAATTTTATCATCATTGAGTTAAATAGATGATAAAATTCATAGATGATAAACTCATAGATGATAAAATTCAAAATAAAATGATAAAACTCAACATAACTCATTAGATGATAAGCACAAGCACCCCGTCGAAACCCACAATGCTATTATAATTGTAAAATCACTGATAATTCTAATAGTAGTTGGAAAGCGGCAATTCGCCACTCTGTTAATGTGTTGTTTACAAAATAAGGATTAAGGCGATTCTTGAAATGTTAACTCAGGTATCAGTGTGGATCCTAGACGCATAATATTTTATCTCGTAAATAATATTTGTCGTATTTGTATCTTCTATATAAACGTTAGACACTGTCTACTGTCTGTCAGTTCGAGTCCGTTTGTGCGCTTGAATGCCTGAATATGCCGAAAGGCGGAACCCGAGTCGTTAGTGAAAAAATACATGGAAGTCTACAAAATCTCAATAATCCAAATTTTATATAGAAATTCCATCAAACACCCTCAGTCGATGTCTTAAATCAGTTCATTGAATAATTAAAAAAAACCTATTGGTCGAATTTTTATTTACTTGGTTCCGTTATATTTCAAAAGAAAATTAGGATCTAGGACTTTCTGGTCTCTAAGCGACACACTCTCCTCTAAGCTACAGAGGGTGTTAGACATCAATGCCTTTGAGCACAAATCTAAGCATCGCACGGGGATTTGTACCCGTGGACACACTGCCAAATGAGACAAGCGCCCAAGAGCATTAACCACTTCTATTGCACTGAATTTTATTTTTAAATAGACAAATGTTTTTAAAATCATGTAAAATATATATATATGAATTACTGACCGTTTATTTTATTAACTGACCTCGTATATACTGACCATTTATTATTTCTTACTGATCAAAAATTGAAATAGTTTCTTTTTACCATATCCACTACCAGTGTGGAGCGTATGGCTTCCAATGGAAGTATATCAATAGAAGTTTTTAGAAAAGAAGACTAAGTTGCTTAACGACTCCTTTTAGAAGAGAGTAGGTATATAAGGCAGGACTAATGGTTAGCTAATCGCTCTTGATACACTCCGATATTCTAGACATCACAAAAATCCATGCCTACCAACAGAAATTCACAAATAAATTGAAAAATCATATTACGAAACTGTCCGTACCCGAACTCGAACCCGAGACATCCGTAACCGTAAACCAATGCGGCATGGAGCCGACACTAAGAAGCGAAATAGTTACTCACACAATAAACACAGGCTTTATGCAAATGTATATTAATTCTGAACTTCAATACAAAATCAATTTTCGGTAGAGTAAATTGACCGATTTCCTTACCGTTATATATTGCCACTCTGAGGTGTGGGGTATTGGAACGTGACGGATGTCTATAAAATGAAATATTTAATATTGGATTTATCTATATTTCAAATAGATTTATTTGCCATGTCAAAGAAGCGGCAGGACGCTTCACTGAATGGGCGCCAGACTTGTAAATTCCATTTCCTACTATCGACTGGTGAACGAAGATTACGCAGGGGATAATTCCCAATCACTGGATGATCCAGTTAATTTCGGGGCACGGTGGTTTCACTGTAGATGAGTCAACAAAAACACCGTGGCCAGTAATGAATTGGCTTTCAAGTTCTTTGAGCTTGGCCGGTTAGTGAATAGACCAACATGCGAATGTGGTGCTATAGAACAGGATGCTGAACACATCCTATGGGAGTGTCATTTAATGCATGAACAAAGGGAAAAGTTGAGCAAGTCGGTCCAATCTTCCATTGGATCTATCGACCACACTGACTTAGTGGCGAATAAGACAAATTATGAGACCTTTAAAAAATTTGCGGCGTCATCCGGTTAGCGAGTAGACCTCGACTCATAGAAGCTTTTCATCTATCTGGAGGGATTGATTTTCTGCACACTTATGTGCACGCCATTAAGTCTTGAACAGTTACTCCAAAGACACTACCAATTAAGGGGAAAGAACTGTAGGTAAATTTAACGTTTGTTAAGCCACTGGATACAACCATATAACATTACCGGATGGGAAAGCAGTGTTGGCTGGAGAAGGTAATAGATGGGACAAGATGCGCATGTTGAAATTAATAATTACGACCACGTCATCTTATAGAATTGTTCTTTCATGTCAAATGAGCAGTCGTACCCGCAAGCCATGATGAACTGATAGCTAATAGGACTTCCAGAAAGAAGTCTTTTCTTAATCTGAGGAGATTGATGTTCTGCACACCTAAGTGCACGTCACCAAGTCTTGGGCAGTTGTTCTAAAGACACTCACAATTAAGGGGAAAACACTGTAGATACGTTTAACGTTTTTTACGCTACTGGATACTGGCAGTGGGTGGTGGAGGAGAGCAAGGCAGATAATAGAGCAAACTATGAACTCTTCAGCAAATTTACGAGCGAACAGAACTATTGTATATATCTATATATTTGATATAAGCACATAAGGGTGCAGAAAATCAATCCCTCCAGATAAATGAAAGGCTTCTATGATTTGAGGTCTACTCGCTGACCGGATTACGCCGCAAATTTTTTAAAGGTCTCAGAATTTGCCTTATTCACCACCAAGTCAGTGTTATCTAACACTGGGTCATTTTTTTAAGTTCGTAAGACAATCGGCACTCTAAAGCGCATGCCGCCGAATCTTGGGTAGGTGAATGACTCATTTTCAATGCAGACAATATAGGACTCGCGGTTGTACTTGGTCAGAACTAAGTGCCACCGATTCGACGCGTGCATTCTGACGGTGCTGCGAGTCATGGCACCTCACTAAAATGCAGGGTAACCGTATACTGTGCTTCAAAAGCAGATGCTTGTGGCGAATACTAGGGGTACGGAGGTTTGACTTTGTCAAGAACTCGGAAATAAGAGAACGAACGCTCCAGCCCCTTATTAGGTCTAATATGAGAAAGATGATGGACCCGGTTTAGACATGAACTGCAGATGCCCCAGGGTAGCCTGAATCCTGCATGTCTCTTCCACCAACCAGATGGAATTTGTCGCCCAGGAAGGCTGCTTATTACCATCCATAGGATGTAGCCGGTGGAGCTATGGGATGACCTGGGAGGAAGCAAGGCAGGGGACAGAGAATATTAAAAGGACTATCGAATGGATATGTTTCTTTTTAATAAATCTAGGTAACACTATTATAAATATAGCATATTGCATTTTTCTACGTATTTTCTAAGAAGTGTAAGTTAGCCAGATAAAAAATAACAGTCGTCATTTTTGTATATATTGACGTCATTGCGTGTTTATTGAAATTTAATTTACTTTGTTTAAAACAGTGTTTTGGTGGCAGTAAAAGTGTACTTCGTCAAAGCGCCGATACGTATTTTACAAAAAACAACGATCTAGCTCACCTATACTTCTTACACCATGGGCTGTATCTGACATTTACGATGAATTAAACTAATTATGACGTCACTAATTACTTGACAATTAAACGGGACAATAAATTGTGTAATATATATGAAATAATTATACCAAACTGATAATTATACAATAATTTAGTGCCTAATGAATAATCCGCAATTTGACTGCGGCTGGGTTCATGGCGCTAATAATTCTCATGTAATATTCATCCCGAGTTAATGGGTTTCTTATCTCTTCTTTAAAGGCAGTTATTCCCGAATTTATTCGCGGAGCGGAGATATATTTACGCGCGCGTACTTACCGGGGGCACGGGGTTGATGCTGGTTAATGGGCACACATCAAAATTGTTGCGAAGCTACGATGTAAAGAACCGAGATATATAAGCGATGGCGAAGCTTAAACTACAATTGATACTCTTTATATTTTTGAATAAAACATATTGTATGGAAAATATGTTGTATAATTATATAAAATTAAAATTGACAACTTAGTTATTCAACAGTCATTTTTTTAACCATGCCTGCTCCCAATGTGGAGCATATGGACTCCTAATGGAAGTATTATAACAGAAGTTTTTCTACGATAACCGCTTGTTACTCAGTTACTCAAATTCTCTCTTTCGAAGAGAGTAGAGATAGAAGGATAGTGCTAGAACAGGAGTAGAAGTTGGCTAATCGCTTACGCTACGCTCCGTTTTTAGGATCGGATGGGTGGGAGGGAATTTTAGACATCATAAACATCCATGCCCCCGAACGGAAATCCATAAATCGCTTGAAAAAACCATTTATGAAACTGTCCGTACTGGGATTTGAACCCGAGACATCTGTAACCGAAGCCAACGACTTTGAATATTGCACCACGAACCCGACATTATAATGATACTTAATATAAAATTAAAGTTGATAACTTTGTTATTTCACTGGCTGTGTTACTAACTGTAACGTGTTTCGCTTGTTTAAGAACCATCTTCAGACTAACTATACCGAAAGGTTATTACACACTAGAAATTAATTTTGCAATTAGAAGTGCTACTGTAATTAGTATTTTTATCGTTTGTCTCTTACCTCCTCCACACGTCCAGTAGAAGGAAATAAACCCCCCCGCCCCTCCATATATATTGTGGGTTCGTGGCCCAGTTGTTAGCGTCGTTGGCTAATCCTGGTATTGACAGTTTTTCTTAAAATGTTTTTTAAATCGATTCATGGAGTTCTGTTTATAGTATTGAAGGTTTTGATGTCTATAATTTTCTCCCACCCATCCAATCCTAAAAACGGGACGTAGCGTAAGCGATCAGCTAACAACTACTCCAGTCCTAGCCCTATCGTTTTATCTCTTCTCTCTTCGAAAGAGAGAATTTGAGTAAGTTAGTAACAAGCGGTTATTGTAGAAAAACTTCTGTTGTCATACTTCCACCAGGAATTCATATACTTCACATTGGGGGTGGACATTGTAGTAAAAATATTTAATATGAATTTGTTTTAATTCGATAAAGTAATTTTTTAAACTATTTTTATGCTCTCTTGAAAAAATGCTATTTTGCAAATATACAATATTGCAATGGAAATGGCGATTTATCGCTCTAGTTTTCTTTTTAATGCAAGGTTAGTAATCTCCATATTTTTATAATTTTGCGTATTTATGTTAGATTACTAAAATCGTTAACAAAAAGGTTGCACGCCTCTGAGCTTAGTGAATTACGAGTGAGTTGAGTTTAAGAGGATTTAAGGTTATCTTCCTAAAAACATATTCCCCCTCTACGCTCACTTGCCCTCCCCTTCTCGACGCTACACGTGTGTACGTAGCCTGCACGCTTACACAGGGGGCATCAAAAAGTCATAAACATACATTAAAAATAAAACTTACATGGTCGTAAAACAAAGTGTATACAGGCGAACCCAAAAGTCCTAAAATAACATTTCGCATTGAAAGTTTTAATTAAAATTTCTTAATATTGTAAATAAACGGAAAAGCAAAATAACACACGCTAACTCTGCAATCATAGACAAGATAATATGTGCATTGCTAAATTTTTTTTTTTAATATTATATTGTTGTTTTAAATTTAAACATTTTTTTTCTACGAGAACATAAGTAGGGACAGAAGGATTGGACTATTAAAGAACTAGTGGTCATCTAATCGCTCTTGCTAGACCCCATGTTTTGAAATTCCGTGAGTGGGAGGTAGTAGTATCAACTACCGAATAAAGTTTTGTAAAATTAAATACTTTGATATTTTAAAATATTATAATGGAGTTCTGCTAAGTAAATGCCAATTCAATCAAGTAATTTTTGATATCACAAAAACCATGACTTTGAATATAAATCTCAAAATCGATTGAAAAATCAATTTATGAAACTGTCCATACTGGGGTTGAAACCCGTGACGCAAGTCAACGTCGTTTAGCACTGCACCATGGAGCTGACAGTCGAAAGATTTGCACGGGGAAAACAATTTAAAAAACCGAATACTGATTGTGTGTGTTAATCATAAATTGTTTGTAATGTCAAAAAACTTCAAGAGTTTATTTCAAGTTGCCCAGTTCCTAGCTTACTTTTGAGAGTAACTCGAAGACAACCGCATGGATTTTCTGCCAGACGGTTACATGAGCAATATATTCTTTTCTTTCTTTTAGTGTCTAACTTAAAGTATTGATATAGTTGTCAATATTGTGGTTGCTCATCTGCCCTATAGGATAAATACCTCTCAGGAGGTGCACAGAAAGCTTAACCTTAATTAATACATACAATGTTGAGTTTCTTTGCCAAGTTGCTCCATGAGTCAAGGGTAGTATTTGAGATATCTTTGATTTCTCTTTGAAAAACTTGAGTTGATTATATTAATATTTAAGTATTAATGTTGTTGGGTTTAGTTACAGATCTCATAAATTCTAATCTCGGTAATTATAGCTTAAGTGATGTCTGAAATTCCCTTCCACCCATCCGATCCAAAAAAACGTGACGTAGTGAGAGAGCTTAGCTTACCACTAGTCCTGTCCTAGCTGTATCCTTCTACCCTACTGTCTTCGGAGCATATGGCATATGGCTCAACAGAAGTCTTTGTACTATAACTGCGTGTTTATTATTTGCCCAACCTCTTGTTTTCGGGACAGGACTAGTGGTTAGCTATTCGCTTTCGCTACGTCCAGTTTTTGGATAAGTGGGAGGGAATTACGGAGATCACAATAAATCATGCATTTGAACAGAAATCTATAAATCAATTAAAAAATCAATAATTTATGAAACGTACTGAGATTCGAGCCCGTGAGTTCCGTAATTGAATCCAACAACGCTGACAACTGCACCACTGACTTATCCTACAGATAAAATACGGTGATACAGTTTAAAAAATAAAAACAACTAGTTGGTTTATTCGCTTCTATGTAACAGCATCCACAGACGTATTGATTGATAGTTAAGGGGTAGTTTTTTTAGGTAATTTAAACTTTTTTTCTAGCGCGTAATACAGCAAACATACCTGAAGCCTTTAGCAACGACTTTGGTAAGCCCTTATGGGTTAGCGAGTCTACTTCCTTTATCCAGTGAAAAATTTACATAAACTTATCACGAGGTATTTACATAAGAAGGCGATACTTTTATCTTGTTGGAAGTGCATAAGGCTAACGTGAGATTGTTATTTAAAGCTTTTTTTTTTATTATTCGATGAATTTGTTTGTATCACACCGAAGATCATGTCACCTCAATGATACATTTAGTAGACATATTTATAGTAAACAGTGACAATAAGGAATACTAATATAACAAGTGAGTAAATAGTTTAAGTCATCAAACAACAGTTAACTTAAATATTAAACAAAATGGCGATACTAGAATTAAAATAAAAAAAATGATTTCCATAATTATGGATTAAGTGGTGAGAGGCAAGAATGGTAAACTTTTTCTCGAAAGCAGGCCGCAAATTTTTAGATTTGGATGTCCGATAGAACCATCGTGCTTATTTCTGCATGACAAATACATGATATCACTTTCAATGGACATAATTGGGTAATCCCAGAGAATATGCTTTAAATCTTGATTTCTATCACCACACGGACAATATGGGTCTGGTTTATTTTTAAACTCTTATAACTTGGCATTGAAAGCAACATGACCGGTGATAAAGTAGGACATCCAGTGATCTGGAGAGAACCAGGTTGCATTCTGACGAAAGAGAATATAATTTAAGATATCGACTGAGCGTGCTTGATGGAATTTCAATATCAAATTTGAATTGTTGAAATTTTGTACATTTTCATGTATTTCGTCACTAAAGACCGGGTTTCGCCTTTCATTAGAGAACACATAAATTAACAATTAAAATAATGAAATTCCCATATTAATTCATTCGTTCCAAAGTCACCCAGACAGAACCCACTAATTTGGAATGAATGTGCATAGCTATGCTTTCTTCGAATTGCATTTTTACAACCTACCAAAATAGATATGTAATTCTACCTCGAGGAGACATTGACCATCGTTTTTTGCCAAGTCATCGGAACTGTTAGTGAGAAGTTTTTTTTTCACTTTTTATAACTCCAAGTGGTGAAGAATTGTTATTATTTAAAGCTATATATATATATTTGTTATTCTGGCAGGAAGCATTATCGGACTGCAACTGATCGATACCAAATCTTACGATTTGTATGTCAAAAATATTGTCTTTTATAATGTACAAAAATCTTTTTAATTCACAAACAATTGTACTTGGGAGAGCGAGTACTTCGAAAAAAAAGTGCTTTAAAAGCGATTATCTCAGGACTTGTTTTTTTGACAATGCCTTCTGTCAGTGTAACTCCGATATGTTGGATTTGGTTACAGAATAACTCGCAAATTATCACTTACTCCTTATGCCGGACTGCGCGTAAACTTTTGAAGGATACCGGGGAGTAAGAGAGTGGAATTATCAGTATCCGAGAGTTCGCATGCATAAATTTGCACCGCGTTAACTGCCGCGTCGTTTTTCTTCGCAGTGAGATAGCCCCCTTCGCCGCCGCGAGAAAGCTCACATAGCCCATTGACACTGTTCGGTAGGGCCGTATATACAAATGAGCTAACTAGGCTGAAGCTTAGGGCCTCAAGAGTCCCTAGAATCGTTCGATATGTTTTTAATTTTTAAGTAGAACATCAACATGAAATAATATATCACGTTTAAAGTGTTAACTGAGAATTCTTGGTGGAAAGGCATTATATTTTAAAAATGAATCACCGTTGGCTTTGCACTACTTCGTATTACATATTTTTTTTACTTAAGCCGATCCCAATGTGGAGCATATAGCCTCCTGATGGAGGTGTCTCAACAGGAATTTTCTACTAGAACTGCTAGGCACTCAGTTGCTCAACCTTTCTTTTTCGAAGAGTCGTGATAGAACGATAGAGCTAGGACAAGAATAGTGGCTAGTTAATACCCGTTTTCATGATGGGCTTTGTGGGAGGAGATTTTAAACATCACAAACGTCCTACCTATGCTTACGAACAGAAATCAATAAATCGATTGAAAAAATATTTTACAAAACTGTTTATACGGGGAATTGAACCCGAGACATCCGTAACCACAGACCACGGACTCGACTTTTTATATAAAGTAAATAATTCTGTATGTGAAAGGAAAAGAGCGTTAACCTTCCCGTTTTCATACTAAAAAAGTCACATTGCGTTACCGTGTGGGTTTTGTCATATAAACGCATTTATAAAGCGAAATGACAATTACAAAGAGTCAAATATGGTTTTATGTAGTGTTAAGTAGTTATACTTCATATTTTGTGTGCAAAACCTGAAAAACTTATCGAACTATGCGAAATTATCCAAAGACGCAAAAATCTAAATTCTTCATAGTAGAACAGACTCGAGACGTGTTTCAGTGCCGTTTGAAAAAAAACGGTTGCATACGGCACGGTCATGAATCTCGGGTCGTTACTATACTATATTTAATACTATATTATACTGTAATGTTGTCTTTTTCGATGGTAAAATTGACGAGGTTTTCAAATTATGATTAATTATACAAAGAAGACGTAAACATTAATGTATTTTTAATTATATGTAGAACTATTTTATTTACAAATAGCAAAATTTTCAATTTTTTGTCTGACCTATTTCACAGATAATTTAAAGGTTTAAAGGCCGAAGTAACCTAATGTTACACCATGAGTACGGAAGGGTTAAGTGTACAATTAATACTTTTTAGGAGAGCTAAAACAAGATTTACATTTGTATGAAATTTTATGAAAAACGTGGTTTAAACATGAATTTTACCAATTCAGCAGCATTGATTCGACTATTCATTTTTATATTATATGCACGTATATGTATTGCAGTTATTTTAGAATATTTCACTTGTTTTTTTATCAACTCGACTTAACTCCCCTATCCATTCGCCCAAAGAATTATCCATTGGAAAACAATAAATTTTAAAAGTTCGCATCTTTGATTTAGGGCACCGACAAAAAGGTAGAAGTTGTTTTATTGAATGGTAAGAACACCAATACTTGTCCGTTTACCTACAAGATTATATATGTATACAATTCTCCGTGGGCCACGGTGCCTAAAGTATGAAACAGTCCTCATGCTATTGCTTCAGTTTAAGCTTATCCCAAATATGATGTGTTAAATCGCTTTGTAGAACATTTATTCGAAGAGGTCTTATAACTGGAATAGCCTACAGCAGAGATTCCCTAACATTTTTTGCTTCATTCCCCCTTTCACCAATGCTCAGAATATAATTGCCCCCCTTTCCAATATAATCTAACTCTAACTCAAAAGGTCCTTTCAAATAGGCATGTATAAAATATTAAAAAACTTTAATAAACGATAGCAATTACCTACTTATTGGGAGTCTCTGGTCCCTGGACTATAGCCTTTCATCGTCTAAATCCATATCTACTTTTTAGAATACCTATACATCAATTTAAATGGTTAATTAGCTAATTAATACAGAGCGTAAAAAGTGGAAAACAATTAACCCTATTTTCTCTCCATACTTCCCTTTATCAATGTCCAGAATAATATATAGTTCCACTCCTCTCATGACAATCTAAGTCTAATTCAAAAGCTAATTTTCAATTATGCATTATCGTCACAGTTCTGGAAGAAAACACTTACTGAAAAACACTAGTTATAAATGATTGGACTTCGAAGTTTTTCAAATGTTTGAAATGCTTTATCATTTTCGTTTAGTTTTTGTGTACAAAACTAGTAAAAGTATTCATAAAATATGTTTGTTCTTTCATACGGTAGAGTTCAGAGTAAGAAACTTTTTGGTATAACTAATTCAATATGTAATTTTTTCAATTTAATGTTTTCTTCCAGAAGAACAGCAGCAATACCCCCCCCCCCCCCTGGAACTCTATAACTCCAAAATTTACCGCTAGGGGGAAATTCCTCACTGGTTGGGAACCTCTACGCTATCTATATATATATTTTGTGTTATATACGGTCCACGGTGTTTTTTTAAATTTTTGAACATCCAACATTAGCTTGCATCAAAATATCGCCAACGTTTAAATGTTAGCGCCCTGGGAAAAGCTGGGTTATAAATAATATTATTTATTCTATAATTTCTGTTGGAATTGATACTGTTGTAATGTTAATACACAATAAAAAAAAGTGTTACAAAATCGAACAAACTTATTCCGATAGATTAAAAAAAGCATTTCTTCCTCCTTTAATAAATGCTTAAAGTGTGGGCTGGGTAATACAATATTCATTTGAAATCTATACCTACCCTTCGGCCATAGATTTCGGCGAATAATTTGTTGTTGCAAATTATTGATTATATTATTTAAAGGTTTAATATCTAACAAAAACATTCTTAGAAATAAATAATATATGATAATTTAAAACCAATCTGAAAATCAAGCTTTATCACCTACATAACATCGTGAAAATGTTTTTCTGAGAACTGATTGCTATACAGTGGCACAATATTTCCTTTTCGGAGAGGTTAAGGATGTAAGAATCTGGCCAGGAAAGAGCTTATAGTTATCAAATTGCTTTCGCTACGCCTCGTTGTTTTAAAACAAATAATTCCATTAATGATCGGTAACTAATTCGGTAAGTAATTGCCAAATAAATAAAGATTAGGTTGGGTCAAGTTTTATTTAAAAACTGACAGTTTGATGTAAATGTCTAACCGTTTAATTTAATGACTGACCGTTTATTTTATTAACCGACCACGTGTATACTGACCATCTATCGAATAAGTTACTAACCATTTTGATTACTTGCTGACCGCTTATTAATTCCTGCTGACCAAATAATGAAATAGTTACTGATCCAGTAAATGCATGTCAAAACAAATTATGTTGTATATCAACTCAGTTGATAATGCTCGTGATGAGCGAAACCGGTCCTGATCATTATAAATATGTGGAAGTAGTACAAAGGAATTGTGTTTTATTTTTTAAAATATAATGTCTTTCCACCAAGAATTGACAGTTAACACCTTAAAAGAAATTATGTTGTATTAAAAAAAACCGTTTAATTTAATAACTGACCATTTTATATAAATTACAGACTGCTTACTTTACTAACTGACCACGTTTTTACTTAACCATTTATTGAATTAGCTACTGACCATGTATTATTTCTTACTAAACAAAAGTTTAATATTTACTCACCCAATAAATGCAGGCTTAAAATTTTGTTATTTTATAAAAAAAAATCAATACTCATAATGGTCATTAATTAATACACGATACCGTGCTGTTGCTATTCCAATATGTCCTCACATAACGCGATGTGACGTCGGCATCCACTTCCCGCTGATAAAAATAAGAAAAATGCCCAACAGGCAATAGAGCAGTGACCCCTTCTTAAATCAGCTGCTGGACAGATCAGGTAGGGACAGTGGCGTGGACACATAAAAAGGCTTTTTTATAAATAGAAGTCATTAATATTGATATTAACTAAAAAATACCACTGTCATATTAATCAATTGTTCAGAACAGGCGATTGCGTATTTCTCAATAACAATATATTTCGTTACCTTTCACATTACTGTTGCCAAATACTGCGGTGATTTTTTGTGCTAGAGCTGCCCATGTGAAAATGGACACTTCTTGTACTAGTAAATCCCAACATTTGAATCGCTTATAGGTTTACTTGGTATAAAATATGCTGGCAGATTATTTGGACGTACACTATAGATTATCTCTTATTTCGACAGTTTCATAAACTGATTTTTCAATTGATTTATAGACGTTTGTGTCAATGCTATTAACCACTAATTCTGTCCTAGCCCTATCTTACTATCCTTTGGTATTATCTTCGCAAAAGAGAGGTTAAGAAAAAACATAACGAACAGTTGTTGCAGAGAAAACTACTGTTGAGATAAGGAGCATTATGAGTTATGAGATATGGTTAAAAAAATGTATTATATTCGTAATTTTGACCTTCTAGATAAAATTATTCTATATATACTAGTGATTTTCAAATATAGTGCAAATTTTCAGAACAAAACGAAGCCACTTTGAATAATTTGACGTTTGCCGTCTGACGCAACTCGGTATGCGTGATAATTATTGCCGAGCCCTCCCCTCTCGGCAAAACCATCGGCACGTCCCTCGCATTACAAGTTGGACGGCCGGGTCGACATGATCGGGCGGGCGGGCAGGATGACCTCAGCGGGAGCTCGAGGTTACGGGTTCGATGCCATGGTAATGGCCGCACATAGAGATAGGGATATTTCACGAACCTGAATTACGTATATACTCCCCTGCAGAGGAGGTCAATGCTATAGTCAAGAGTTATGGTAATTGCCCGCTATTAAAAATAATATTCCGGCCATTATTATCAACATAAAATAATTATTTAGTTTTTAGAACTTGTTTTTATCGAAAAGATATGCTTTAAGCCAGTGGTCGTCAAGGTTTGGTCCGTTAGAAAATTTCACTTTTCCGCAGAGAAATGTAGACACTATTTTAATTTTTTAAACCACAACAAACCAGCCGGAAAAATAAATGGCTTGTAGAGTTTAAGCCATATAACTTTACATTTTTTACTATACTAATACGCTTTCTGTATACTACACAGAGCATGTCAGTGTGTTAGTATGTATGGATCCCATGTATGTATCAGTATGAATCCTGAAGCCGTGTTTGGATTCCGTGATCCTAAATCCTAGAGCTGGGGTGCAAGTTATACGGCGTTTACTTTACGAATGAACGATGCAAGATGCATTAAATCATTTCGACCTCATAAGACGTGTAGCTAGCTGCATTCTTTTAATATCTCACATTATTCACTGTTTTATGATCATATATTTACTGTATGTTTGTTTTAAAATAACAAATTAGTGGTATGCGGAAATCTGGATTGTGAGTTATGCATCGTCCGTAATGTTAAAAAATTAGGCGAGAGCTGCTTAAGCCAGTAATTTTCCATCGCTGGGCGTCTCATAATTGAAAAAATTCGGTACGCACGATTGAAAAGAAAAAGTTATGAATGTCTGTGTTGCCTAAATTCCCTCGCATCCACCTGAAAATAAATTGTGACGCAGTGAAAGCGATCAGCGAACTATTCCTGCTTTAGCCTTATCCTTTTCTCTCTCCGAAAAATAGCAGCTAAGCGGTTGTTGTATGAACGCTGCTTATTACTTAGTTGCTCAACGTATATTTTTAAAAGAGAGTAGACATAGAAGATAGAACTAGTGGTAAACTAATCGCTACATCCCGTTTTAAGAATTGGGTGGGTGGGAGGTAATTTTAGATATCATAAACGGGCCCGGGAAATAAATTTAATTTTCAAAAAAATATAACATTATATTGTTCGAAAAGGCCTAAAGATATCGGGCTCGGACCGGATATAATTTTATAAAATCTCGACCCGTGCAGGCCTCTAATACCTACGAACCATCAATAAATCGATTGAAAAATCAATTTATGAAACTGTCCGTACCGAGATTCGAACACGAGACATCGCTGACCAAAACCAATATGTGTATATGAAATAAATACTTTACAATATAAAAACTGTTTCCGTCTTGAGATTCGAACCATATACCTCGCAACCGAGTATTACGAAAGCCATGGCCAACTATTAACAACTCGCTCGGAAAAAATGTAAAAAAAAAACATCCAATTTATTTTTGATTTGTTTTCTTTTCCCACAATAGATGTGCACCATTGTTGTCCTATATCCGACTGCGCTCCATCCATTGGTCGCCCCATCCCAGTAAGAAAGATTAATAGTGTTTATTTTTGTTAAGCTGTTTTATTTCATTACGTCTTCCAACCGCGGCGATTATTATTTATTAATATAGAAAACTTACTGAATCGTGTGTAAAGAGGTGAATTCCATTACAGTTTGTAGTTTATTATTGTATCCTATTAGCTATACTTTCTACCAGTGGTTTCCAAACTTATTGTTACCACGCCTCCCTTTTGTAAAAAAAATATCATCGCTCCTCACCACTAGAGCTTTCAATCTCGGGAACCTGATGAATTATTTAATCCCGTAATGATAAATACTATACACATGATGAATAGTATTTCAAAAACTTACATAAACAGAGTTGTCACAACGGAATTTAAGGGACTTTCCTAAACTAACCACTATCATTTAAGACACCGAATGAGGGTACTTGATGGATTTTCAATATCAAATTGGAATTGTTGAGATTTTGTACATTTCCATGTCAGTTGGAGTTCACTCGTGCGCTCGAATGCCTGAAGATGCCTAAACGCGAAACGCGTCGTTAGTGACAAAATACATGGATATGTACAAAATCTCAACAATTCAAATTTCAAATTCAAAAAAATTAACACCTATCACTTTTTACACACAATAGTTTCGTAGCGAATGGTGCATTTTAAAGCAAGGTTTCACATAGGGCTTCCAATCCCGGGATTCCGTCTTATTATTCAATCCCGAGATTTTCTAAATATTAATGCCGAGATTCACTGTAAATGCTAAAAAATAATTCTTATACAATAACGTATACCTCGGGTTTTTCATGTACATTGTTTTTTATAATACCTACATTATCAGTATTAATTTATTGCGGTCTTGCTCTTTACAGCCAAATTTAAACAATTCGAAACGTATGACAAAGATAGACTGCTTCTTAAATGGATGGAGAATAATATTTTTAAATTAAATTGAAGGACATGTCAAACCTACCTTAATAATAAAATAAATTCTATTTTTTCTTCTTTTTCTGTAAATGGTTGTCTGATTCTCAATAAATAAAAAATAACATGCCAATTCTCAAAAAATTAAAAAATCATTCATAAGTACGTTCCAATTGAAGTTATAATGGACACAAATAAAATTTTGACAATACAATGTTAAACGTATAATTATACTTGATGACCAATCCCGGGATTAAGAAAATCTGAATCCCGAATTCCCGGAGCCATTAAAGGTGAAATGCCCTACTCGACACGTCTTTATTTCATAAAATTATGCAAACAGATCTTTTTAATTGATAAAAATATAAAAAAAGGAATCTACACAATAATTACGAGACTTATAATTATTTGATCAGTAACTTATTCAATAAATGGTCAGTAAGAAATAATAAATGGTTTGTTAATAATTAAGTTGGATCTGTATATAGTTGGCAAATAAATAAAGGTTAGACTAGGTTTAATTAAGAAACTGACCGTTTTTTTATGAATATCTGACCGTATAATTAAATAATAGAGCATTTTACATCAAAAAAATTTCCATGTCCGCTCCCAATGTGGAGCATATGGTCTCCTAATGGAGGTATCTTAACAGAATTTTTCTACGAGAACTGCTTGCTACTCAGTTGCTCAACCTCTCTTTTTTCGAAGAGAGTAGGGATAGAAGGATAGGGCCATGACAGGAATAGTAGTTAGCTAATCACTCTCGCTACGCCCCGTGAGGATGGGATGGATGAAGATGAGGACTCAGACTACGAACAGAAATCCATAAATCGATTGAAATATCGATCTATGAAAACTGTCCGCACCGGGAATTGAACCCGATACATCCGTAAGCATAGCCAGCGACGCTACCAAATACGCCACGGACGCCGACAATTTTTATATAAATTACTGACCATTTATTTTATAAACTGACCACGAGTATACTGACCTTTTGATGAAGTTCTGACCATTTATTATTTTTTTCAGATTCAATAAATGCAGGCCTTTTTAAATCAATTTAATCTTTATTGTGATAAATGTTCATGAGTCGTGTCTGATTTGTTATTTTTTTACACATTTATGTTGCTCTTCTATTTTATTGCCTGTTTACCGAATTGGATCAATGAATGTCTCTCTCCAATATTGTTTTTTTTGACATGCTGCGAATCGCGTACAGCTTAGTGCAGTTGTATCTGACTAAATTATTTTTATATTATATAAATAAAAAAATAATTCGAGTTATTATTATTCACTTCACCTTTTTTACACGATAGTCTTTGGAACGTACCCCCGTGCAAAAAGAGAAACGGGTGTATTTTTATTACTTATTTTTTTTATGTTCAGTTATAAAAATTAATTTTTTTTTGAACTTATCGTGCCCTTCTTTGAACTAGTCCGCGCCTCCCAGTTTGGTAATCGCTGCTTGAAAAGTTTTTTTTATTGTTGAATATCTTCGGCTATATTATTATAATATTTTATCCGCTTGTCGGGTTGCAACATTAAGTCGTAAGATTATATTACAAGATTATCTATATAAATATATCTATTATCTATAAAGAGCTTACACTTTTTTGTCACATACTTTGACGTTTTTAGTTACTTTTAAGTTCATATTCTGTGAAACAACTCAAAGTGTGTGAAAGTGTTTTTTGTCCGATTTTGAAAAAATGTGGACATTCGGTTTTCGCTTTTAAGATTGGATTGGTGGAAGGAAATTTTAGACATCTCAAACATCCATACCTTCGAACAGAAATCCATAAATTGATTGAAAAATCAATTTACGAAATTATCTGAACTAGGACTGGGAGTCCTTGAGATCCGTAACCGAAGCGAACAACGGTTTCTACAGTACCACAAACATTCAATTTCAATTCAAAACATTTAAATTTTTTATTTTACCTACTTCACAGATAATTTAAAGGTTTATAGGCTGAAGTAACGCAATGCTAAACCATGAGTACGGAAGTGTTAAAACAAGAATTAATGAACCTATATTTCTAGGACCATAAAAGTATTTATCAAATGAGTAAATTTGTGGTGTTGGGACCAGACAATAATAATAATTACATAACATATATTTCAGGTATAAGTTAGTCTAATAGACGCATAAATTTATTACGATTTTTGTGGAACATCTGTGAAATCCACCTATCGTAGATATACATTATTGACAGCTTGTTATTATTGACGCTATCGGATTCTGTATGTCATTATGAGTATAAACATTTTTCGTCCTATTCTTTTGTCGGATTTTGCAAGATACTTATCCGTTCATATTGTGTAAAATGACCCACAGTATATGCGGTATACAAAAGCAAAGGCAAATTTCTACCATGCAAGCACTTCTGAGAAAAACGTCATAAACTAATTAAAAGCCATATAAATTAATTTAATTTATGTGTGCTGTACATTTCAGTAGAATATTGTTAAGAGGGCAATAATTTGAATACTAAAATATCGTCGCTGCACATTTGATTTATCGTATTTGAGGTTTTGATGAAAATGAGTTACAAATGTAAATCGAAGCGTAATTTTTTTCTTCACATTCTAAAATATGTCGCATTAAAAAATAATTCATAACTGCAATTTTGCATGGAATAAAAACAAATTTGCAGAATTTTCAGCTCTATGTTTTTGCATTTATATATTCACTTTTTCAAGAAAACTACCATTGCTTCTAACCATGTCATATGAGTCATTATGATCAAAAATAGCCGAATCCACTTTTTTCTTAACCTTCCCGTTTATATGCT
The DNA here is from genome assembly GCA_022494535.1 of Himalopsyche phryganea. Taxonomy (NCBI): domain Eukaryota; kingdom Metazoa; phylum Arthropoda; class Insecta; order Trichoptera; family Rhyacophilidae; genus Himalopsyche; species Himalopsyche phryganea. The sequence continues at coordinate 4,409,460 of JAGVSL010000039.1, forward strand.
AAAAAATCCCTTCGGATTGCATGCAGTCACATTTAGTTACCATGTGGGTTTTATCATATAAACGCATTTATAAAGAGAAATGAAAATTTCAAGAAAAGACATATGATTTATGTAGTATTAAGTAAAATGTTTTACGTCATATTTTGTGTGTAAAACTTGAAATACATGCAAACTCTGCGAAATTATCGAAAGACACAAGAATCGAAATTTTTCACAACAGAACAAGCACGAGATATCTCAGTACCATTTGAAACAAAACGGTTGCATACGGTACGGTCATGCATCTCGGATTGTTACTATACTATAATTTTGTTTTTTCCGATGGTAAAATTGACGATATTTTCAAATTATGATTAATTATACAAAGAAGATGTAAACTGTAATGCATTTCAATTATATTTAGAATTTTTTTATTTACGAGTAGAAGAATTTTCAATATTTTATGTACCCTATTTCACAGATAATTTAAAGGCTTAAACGCCAAAGTAACTCATCGTTACACTATGGATACGGAAAGGTTCACTACAGTGATATCTTTTTTTTTCTCAAAACTGGATTTGAGCATGTTTGATCCTAAACTCTTCATATGTAAGTATTTTTTTGTTCGATTTTGACAAAATGTGGACTTTCAGTGTTTGCTTTTAGATGTCTCAATTATCTGTCAATGTATTTTCTTTAATGTGGGACTAGAACCAAAATAAATTGAATCGCCAGTCGGATCGTTTACCAGGTCTCTGAAATGGCCCCTACCTTATCAAAGGTAGATATTTGTATGTAGATCAGACGATTTGACCCCCCGTGTTCATAAAGAGATGGCATATCGTTTGTCTCCCTAAACCTAAACTGATGGGCGGATTTCGTCTTGTTGAAAATGTAGTAGGCTGTTGAATAAGTAGGCAGGGATGGCATTCCCGCCCACCAGTTCTCGACCCTCATCCTGCAACCGTAAGGTCCCTTATCTTGTGCAGCCTTACCGGCAGGGCTGTCCAAACACATTTGCACACTTTTATGTTCTGTCATTTCCCTTACAATTTAACTGTAGTTCTGCGAGAAAGATATTTTAACGCATACATTTTGACCCCTTTGTTAATATAAGTATCTAAAGCCCAGTGGTTATTACTCAGCATGGCAATCAGAAGGAAATATGTTCAATTCGTTCGGTGGAAAATATCTAATGTTGAATTCAAAAATTAAAAATGTTCGACGGGAGATCTTGAGCATTCTCTCAATGATGTCTTTTCTCTTTGAGTAGATGTCGAATAAAGTTGTGTAATTTTCATCAAGTTAATACCCGTTACATTGGTGGCAAATTCAGTGTTTATTTGTATCACTTAAATGTTGAGAAAGTCCTCATATTTTTAGGAATTGGATTGTAAATTTTGTGTAATTTACGAGATTTTCTTTAGGAATAGGGTGGTAGTTAACCTGTCTGGGATTATTGATGCGATTTTTGAGTGAAAGAGTATTTACGTACGTTTTGTCAGTATGGTAGCGTGGGTTTCTGTGCGTGTATATGCTTCAAGTATCAATTGCGGTGCCATCTGTATTGATTAGTTCTCCATAGATTTGAAAAATAAAACACAATTTGTTTTGCACTACTTTCACATTTTTATAATGAACGGTTTCGATCATCCCGAGCATAATCAACTGATAAAATATAAACCTTAAAGCCATGTATACGATACTCGCGATTAACACTCAATTTGACAATAAATTAAATGGGCTGCAATTAGTTATTGCTATCCCGGGACTATTTCCAATGACGGGATTTTACACACTCTGGTGGCTTAGCATGTAGTCAGGGGTCGATGTCGGAGATAAGAGAGTGGTAAATATTCTTCTCTTCTTCTTTGAACACATGCGCTCACTATGTGGCGCAGAAAAGCCACCGGATTAATGCTCTCTTAAGCCACTTGCAGCACGTGACATAGCCAGTTCCATCTCTCCATGACCACTGACGTAACCGCGAAATGCCTAAGACGTTCTCTAATCTCGAAGCTCCTCACGAAGTCAAACCATATCACCTCTTATATCTGACACAAGCATCCATCCTCAAAGCTCTTCCTCAGATTCTTCGTTAGGTGTCATGATTTGCATGCTGCAAGCGTTGAAAAGATGGCATTTGGTTTTAACCGTGTACGGCTACGTGTCTCAGACGGCTTGCATTGAGTTAAATGTGGCTCTAGTAATTTCTAAGCGAATAGCAAGCTCTTTTTTTGTGTTGCCGTCTTCCGGGATGTGTATGCGGAAAATATAGGCAGGAAAAAACCCGAAAGAAAATCGTAGAAAAAAATTGAGTCCCTGTTATTGGATCCAAAGTACGTGTGCGAATGAACAAGTGTGCGGTATTAACGGAAAATCAGGAAGAAAGAGGGCAAAATAAGAAAGATGGCGAATTGAAAGGTTCCTAATTCAGCCGTCAGACGGCGACTCCGTGATTGATTGCGTCGACAATCTCCGAACAGAGATGGCAGTAAAAACTTGCCCGGCCCGCAATTAACCTAAAATCAAATATCCACTACATTATTTTTGCGCTTTGATTTCTTTTCGATATTCTTTCTCGCCATTTTCGGAGCATTTTTCTACGACTATCGACGACAACTGCTTATCGGAATCTGATTAAAGGTCTCCCTTGAACAACTTTAGATAGTACTATAATATTAAAGTTTTTTTTTCCTATACAACGTAATTTGTTTTGGTCTGCATTTATTGGGTTAATTATTTCAATTTTTGATCAGTAATAAATAATAAACGCTCAATATAGTCAGCAATTAATTCGATAAATGGTCAGTTAATAAAATAAACGGTCAGTAATTTAACTATACAGTCAGTTTTTTAATTAAACCAAACCAAACCTTCATTTATTTGGCAATTATTTACTGACCAAGCATAATTTTTTTGTTCATGTCCGCTCCCAATGTGGAGCATATGGTCTCTTAATGAAGGTATCTTAACAGAATTTTTCTATGAGAACTGCTTGTTAGTCAGTTGCTCAATATAAATAAATTACGTGCAAACGAAATTGTATAGTCTACAATTGAGACGTTAAGGACCTCTTTCAAACCAATAAGTACTAATCTGAAATCAAAAATTCAGCCACACAGTCAATGATTTAAGAAAAATATGTGTTTAAAAAATATTCATTAGTCGAAATTTTTTTTTCCATGTCCGCTCCTAATGTGGAGCATATGGTCTCCTAATGGAGGTATCTTGACAGAATTTTTTCTACGAGAACTGCTTGTCACTCAGTTGCTCAACCTCTCTTTTCTTTTTCGAAGAGAGTATGGATAGAAGGATAGGGCTATGACAGGACAAGTGGTTAGCTAATCGCACTCGTTACGCCCCGTGAGGATGGGATTGGTGGGAGGGAGGTCTCAGACTACGAACAGAAATCCATAAATCGATTGAAAGATCAATCTATGAAAACCGTCCGCACCGGGAATTGGGAGTCGAAATAGCGAATGGAAAACTTTAAAAGAAAGTTTTCAACTAATTAAAATTAAAGTTCATGGCACTATTATTCCACTGGTTGTGTAACTAAATGTGACCCAAGTGCAAAGAAGCATCTTCAGACTGACCACGTTGCAAGATTATTTATTTCTTATGTAAACAATGATCTACTCCCATACAACCGTAGTTAATTTTGCAATTACTATTATTGTTTGTGTCTTACCTCCTCCCCACGTCCTGTAAAAGTAAACAATCCCACCGACCCTTCGTTTTTAAGTTAAGAATTAGAATCATTGTTTGCATTAGAAAAAAATAATCTTGCAATATAGTTAGTCTGAAGTTGCTTCTTAAAGCAGTGAAACACGTGTCGCATTTAATAACGCAGTCAGTGGGATAACAAAGATATCAACATTAATTTTATATTTAAAATATTCATAATGTCGGGTTCATGGTACAGTGGTCAACCTCGTTGGCTTCGGTTACGGATGTATCGAGATCAAATCTCAGCACGGACAGTTTCATAAATGTTTTTTTTCAACCCATTTATGGATTTCTGTTAGTCGGCATCGATGTTTGTGATGTCTAAAATTCCCTCCCACTCATATCCCATTCAAAAAACGAAGCGCAGCGAGAGCTATTAGCTAATTACAAATCCTCTCCTAGAATTAGTCTTATATCTCTACTCTCTTCGAAAAAGAGAGGTTAAGCAACTGAGTAACAAGCAGCTTTCGTAGAAAAAACTAAGGTTACAGGAGTGGACAGGGTTAAAAAAAGTAACTGAATGAAACTAACTTAATTCATATTGATAGGCATGGGGCATGGATGTTTTTGACGTCTAAAATTCCCTACCACCCATATCCCATTCAAAAAACGGGGCGTAGCGAGAGCGATTAGCTAACCACTAGTCCTGTCCTAGTCCTATGCTCTATGCTCTACTGTCTCGTAGAAAAAAACTTCTGTTGAGATACCTCCATAAGGAGTCCATATGCTTCACACTGGGAATGGATATTGTAACAAAAAACTACTTCAATTTTTTGTCAGTAAGAAATAATAAATGGTGAGAATTTTTTTTCCATGTCCGCTCCCAATGTGGAGCGTATGGTCTCATAATAGAGGTATCTTAGCAGAAGTTTTTTCGAATGGGAACTGCTTGTTACTCAGTTGCTCAATCTCTCTTTGTTTTTTCGAAGAGAGTAGGGATATATGGATAGGGCTAGGACAGGACTAGTGGTTAGCTAATCGCTCTCGCTACACCCTGTGACGTTCGGAAAGATTTGGAGGAAGGAGTTTTACGAGGACTACGAACAGAAATCCATAAATCGATTGAGATATCAATTTATGAAACTGTCCAACTACCAACGAACGACCTACGCATGCCAACGCTTTACATAATTTTATTTTTTACTTTGTCCACTCCCAATGTGGAGCATATGGACTCCTAATGCAGATATCTCAACAGAAGTTTTTTCTACACTGCTGATTACTGAAATGGTAAATAAAAATATTGTATCAATGAACATTTTGTTTACCATATTGTTTGTGGATATATTTAGTTTTAAAAAGAAATATCGTTGTGTCTTTTCATTTCAGGAATATAATTGGCAGCATCTGCCATCTTGAGACATCGTTGTAGGGTCGTTAATAGCTTAGCCAAGCTTCTACGTCAGGTTACAAATACCTTTACAAGTCTCTTACACCCTTCAAATTGGGTCTTTTGAATATATTAAACAAGTGAACATCCATCAGACTTTAAATGGTGTTATTTATGGTATGACGTGAAATGTTCATTGGGTTTGAATTTGTTTCTATACAAGATATATTCCGTTTAAAATCCAAGATATTAATTTCACCCCCGATAAAAAGAGCCATAACTCAAAAAATATTTTTTCACTGGAGCAAAAAAAATATTGATGGCCTAGTTCCATAGATATACAACTAGAAATTGGTAGTTTTCAGATATTAAGTTTTGCCTCATCTGAACTGACACGTACAAAGGTGATGACTTATTATTTGTGGTTTAGAGTTTTTTTTAAACTATATCCGCTCCCTATTCGGAGCATGTGACCATCACGAGGTTTCTCCAAGCTTCTCTGTCCCTCGCCAGTCTCCTCGATTCTTCCCAGGTTATCCCAGCGTCCCGTAGATCCGCCGAATACATCCTATAGATGGTCATCAGCGGCCTTCCAGGGCGACAGGAATCCATCTGGTTGTTAGAAGAGACATGCAGGATTCAGGCTCCCATGGGGCATCCGCAGCACGTGTCCAGGCCAGGTCCATCGTCGCTTTTTTATTTTGAACGTAATAATAGGCTGGTCCGTCCGCTATCTTACCTCCGAGTTCCTGACAAAATCAAACCACCGTACCCCTAGTGCCATGACCAGAGTCCCAGACTTTCCGCATTGAGTTAAAGGTTATAGTTTTAGTATTAATTAAAGATTTTTTCTTTGCGTAACGCCACGATTCACAAAAATATATTTCCACAATATGGTATTTGGATATGTATCTATATTGAATAGAGAAATTATTTAATTTTGCTGATTTCCATATGCAAATATCTGCCTTTTGAGAGAAAACATGTACATTTTACAAGTTGTACTTATGTGAAACTGTAGAAGAGCGGTGTTCGAATATATTGGCTTACTTAAATCGAAACATCAAATCTTTTACTTATCGTCCTATGGAACTGGGCCATCGATTGAGAGAGTAGGAAAGAAACATCTGTCTTTCTTTCTCGCCGCTCGCTCGAGGGTAGGTTGGATAACCGGGAGAAGCGGGGCGTTGTGAGTCAACAAGCTTCACAGCCCGCGTCCGGAAACAAAAGGACAAAGGATGAGTCACAGGTTCCTTCGTCTCCCATTAAAACCCGGTCGTAATCGATATACTCTTTCTCGTTTATTGCAGTTAGTTTATATAATTTTCTTGAAGACAGTTACACAACAGATTTACACATTTTTAATTGAAACTCTGTAAGTGGGTTTACTAGCAAGCGGTGGACTAAGTCGCCGCTTCGTCGGCCGACGACTCTCTCTGGGAAAGGTCGAGAAACGACTCCTCCTTTTTTTAAGCAGCGCAAGCTTTTTGTTCACTTCTAAATGTAAACAAATAACTGTAACCAAACAAATATGACAAACTACTCTTGAAGGCCTCAGGAGTGATATTACATTTTAAATTTGCATTAATAGAAAGAGTCTGCAGATTGGTTTTGAAGACCCTGTCTGCCCCATAAGTATGGGGCGGTGTCACGATATATTGACGGTATGTATACTGACAGAAAGCATATGTCATTGTTCGATGATTTTCTGATTTAAATGTCAAAATGTATGCAATATGCGGTTCTTCGTGCTGGTAGAGAATACACCGTATAAATTTACATTCCAGTTCTAAGTTCCGGTTCTAGGATTTAGGATCACGGAATCCATACACGGCTCTACGAGCCATACTGATACATATACGGGATCTATTCACTGCTTTAAGACCACTGGATCCATGCATACTAATACACTGTCATGCTCTGTTTATTATACAGAAAGCGTAAAGTGATTATGTGTTATCGCTATTTTTTTTATTCTGACAAGAATCATGATGTAACTATAATTCGCTGACACCAAATGTTATGATTTGTATGCCAAAAACATTATTCTGTATAATGTACAAAAGATCTTTTAACTTTTAAATCACAAACAATTGCACGTGGGAGAGAGATTACTTCGAAAAAAACATAATATTCTAATAGTGAATATGTCAGAACTCATTTTTATGATTAAATGAATTCTGTCAGTATTTTTTTTCCACCATGTCCGCTACCAATGTGGAGCATATGGTCTCCTAATGGAGGTATCTTAACAGAATTTTTCTACGAGAACTGCTTGTTACTCAGTTGCTCAACCTCTCTTTTTTTTCGAAGAGAGAAGAGATAGAAGGATAGGGCTATGACAGGACTAGTGGTTAGCTAATCGCTCACGCTACGTCCAGTGATGATGGGATGGGTGGGAGGGGGACTCAGACTACGAACAGAAATCCATAAATTGATTGACAGATCAATATATGAAAACCATCTTCACCAGGAATTGAACCCGAGACGTCCGTAACCATAGCCAGCGACGCTAGCAACTACGCCACGGACGCCGACAGTATATCGTCGATAAATTCTGAGTAAAATCCAAAATAAAAAAATAAATGAAGTATGATAGTTTAAGTATAATTTACGTAATTTTGTGTCTTCCAGTCTATAAAGAAAGGCAAAATATTCTTACCAGTCCCGAGGATCGAGATCGAGATAAAAATGAATTTTTTATTATCGAATTGTTTTTTAATTTCAATCAGGAAACGGAAATAGGAATAAAATTTAGACTTGCACCTAAAAATTTTGATAGATCTGTCGATAGAACACATACGTACATCAAAAACTTATTTTGTTCAAAATCACCTGGAGCGTGTTAAGCGACTCAGTGACTCATTTCTCCTCCGATAAAATACAGTCATAACTCAAAAAAGTAATGTCTCACTACAGTCAAATATATGTTTAAAAAAAATCTTGACAGAATCTTGTGTTTCCATCACAATTGTAATTAATCTCCAAAATGGACGGCTTTCTCAGCTATTAAGCATTTTCAACTAAACTTTTGAGATAGTGGAACGTTCAAATTCCGAGGATGTCCTATAAAAGTAAAAAAATAAAATACTAATTGAGTATTTAATTTTGCAAATATTATTACAATTTTATACAACATTGATAATATTATCATTTCGTGGATAAGTAACAAAATGTGTCCCCATTCACAGAATTAGCATAAACTATTAGCAAAAGTTTTGGGTCCGGTTGTTTACATAGACAGGGCTGAACCTGAGACACGGGCGGCCCTTTCAGGGGACGGAAGGGCACCGTCATATCGTAAGTAATGTATTTACACGTGGAGATTATTCACCTGTCCACCCTCAAGCGGGAGGAGGGTGGTAGATTTAGTGCGCATTTTCGTATATTTGTCATTTATTTTTAGGGTGAATTTTAAGTAAGCGCATTTTGCCACCTCCGCTTAAGCTTGTGATCATTTTGATTAGTATATGTGTTTGTATGGTATCTTGAAAGGGTTTATGGAAGGGTAAGTTTGAACCGTTTAACGTAAGGGTAGAGTTATAATATATTGACTTAACAAAATAAGAAGAGAATATTATATTGAGAAATTATGCTGATAAAATATGCATAATTTTGATAACAGTCCCCACTAAAAGTAGTGAAAATACGACTGACTCTCAAGGGACATGATTTGAGTCGCTGACTCACTAAACACGTTCCTGGTAATTTTTCAATAAAATAAGTTTTTGTTAAAAGAGTACTATCAAACCAAATTTCTTTTAGGAATGCTATCTTTTCACTCTCTTGAAGCACGAAGATCGTTTTCGACTCTAAAGCATTTCTCTTTTCTTCTTCGGGGACTTTTTTATAATCCTGACATTCTCATGACTGCTAACTTACATGCTCCAAATTTTTATCTAGGTGGCCGAAACTATAACGAAGCAATTTTTATTCTTATAAATTGTTCTTCGCGTCGGTCATTTGAGTCATCAGTTGCAAGGGCTGTTCGGCTGATCAATGCATTGCCTAGAGAGGTGGATATTTTCAGCACTAAGTCTGGGTATTGTTCGCCAAATATTTTTTCCTTGTTAATTAATGTCTTGTTCTGTTTGTATTTTATAATTTTAAAAATGTTTTTATTTTCATTATTGTTTTTATTAGTATTATTGTTTTCATTATTATTTTTGTTTTTATTATTGAACTATTGTTATGATTGTGTAATGCATGGCGCATTGGCGTCAACTGTTATACCATGCATTTTATTTTTTAAATTTAAAAAAATAAATAAAAATACTTAAATAAAGAGTGTGTATTATTTAAAAGCGGATTCCATTTGTTTTACATGGTTGACAATTTACAGTGCCAGAAAATTCGATACAATATATTCGAGCCGTGCTTAAAGGGGGCGGGCTCGAACCCAGTAGTTTAATAACATTTTCACCTCTTACGCCTACCTAGTTGATCCTGCAAACGGGGGGCAGCGGGAGCGATTTGCTTACTACTAGTTATTTTATATCCAAAAAATTGAGAGACTAAGTGACTCAACCAGTAACAACCAGTTCTAAATAACAACAAAACACTTGTTGAGACGCTTCATTGTGAGTCCATATGTTCTTCGTTAGGAGCGCACATGGTTTTTTTAAAAAAGAGTATGAGGCATTAACCTAACACAAAATATTGCATTTGTGCAAATCACATGGTGCAAATCAATATTAAAGTTAATAAATAAGTTAATCCACTGATCGTGTTACTAAATATAACACGTGTTCGGCGTCTTCGGGAAGCACCTTCAGACGTACTTCATCGCAAGTCTATTTATATTTAAGTTAAACAATAATTCTAATTCTAAAATTAAAAATGAAGGGTAGGGTGGGTTTTTTTCCTTCTACTGAATATGGGTGGAGAGTAAAAAGTATTAATTACCTTAACACTTTAATATTTCAGAAGTTAACAATCACAGGAATCTATCTACAAAAACATACATTTATGATAAACGCAAATAGGTATTTTGGTTTAAAAAAATCGAAGAGACGCTTCACAAACTAAATAGAAAAATTCAAATATAAAATGAAAAATGAAAACTTTGTTATTTCACTGTTCGTATTACTAAATATAACACGTGTTTCTCGTATTTGAGAAGATTTTTCAGGCTCACTATGTCGTAAGGTAATTTATTTCTAAGGTAAACATTGATTCTAATTCTCAACATAAAATGAAGTGTGGGTGGAACCAGTGGCGGCCGGTAACAAGAATTTAAGGGGGTGCAAAAAAAGATTCACCTATTTGTGTAAGAAATCCATCCTCCTCTTCTTGGATGTTGCTAACCTTAAATTCCGACATTGGATTGTACGATTTTATTCGTGAAAGATTAATTCTACCATGAAATCGTATTTTTAAGTTGACATTAAAGTCTGCAATTGGAAAAATTCTGTGTTAACCCGGAAATTTTTCAATGGAAGTCAATTTAACTGTAATTAAATGACCTTGGCAAATGAAATGGTTTTTCGTTTGAACCAATATATTATCGCTTACTATATTACATAGTGGATAATATAATGGGGTAAGTAATTTATAGAATTCATTATTGAAGTATACAAATATTAGAAGAATGCATATTATAAGACCGAGCCGAATACACAGTTGAACATTGTGAAATACCTGTAGCCAGCCCTTAAAAACATTTTAAGCTGTCTTATCTTAAATATTGAAAAAAAACTCCTTAACTGTGAAACACAATCATGGCTATAATGTTATAAATATTATTGATCAATCAGAAAGTTATCGTGGTAGGTATATATTATTATTATTGTACGTGTAGTTAGGGAATAATATTGAAATAGAAGGTAAAAATCCGTACAACTACCTAATGCAAGCATGTCGATAACTCATCGTAACGCTCGTTTCGTTAATTTCATTCGTTCTCTCGGGCCCAAAATTTTCGCTTATAGGGAGTGCAATGCTCCAAAGTCGACCAACTTTTGCATACAAAAATTATGTGTCACGTGGTTCATACTGGCATGACGTCACAAATACCATACTAAATTTAACCGTCTGTGTCTCGGTTGGGGGTGCACAGCGTGTTATGCTCTCCTTACGCGTCATCAACCGACTTTCATGCGTATTCTGAATTGGCGCGGAATAATTTCTTTTTTTGTAATATTTTCCTATCGGGAACAAGCGGGAAATTTAAAATGAGTGAATTAGTATAATTAATATGTTTGAATATCATTTATTAATAGAATATGTACATGGGACTCATGGGAGTGCATTGCACAATTTGCTCCTTTGCAAAAGCCGTCCCTGGGTGGAACCATTTCTTTCTCCTGGACCCCACCTTCTTTTTTAAGTTGAGATTTAGAATCGTTGTTTACTTTATGGAAGATGCTTCTTAAAGAAGTAACACACGTGTCACATTTAGTAACGCAGTCAGTGGAGTAAAAGCGTTATCAAGCTAGATGTTTGTATTAAAAAATGAATTTACACATAGGTACAGCCATATCCATCGAAATTATTAAATTGACATGTTTAAATATTAAATTGTCAGACACTCTGTTTGCTGCTGCTCTGTTTGTCTTTGTTCAAAATTATATGTTAATGTTTTCTTTAATAAATATAACAAGTGAAAATATATTAAAATGATTTTTTCCCAATCAATTTTATTAAAAACACGACGATTTAAATGGGATCCATTCCACGTTCATCGAGATCTGGGTCAGCGAAATATTTACAAAAATATTCGTTTGAAAATGCAAAACGTTTTTAAGGGTAGCGATCAAATTTGCAATCGGGAAATTTAATACGCAATTAATACCAGTAGTACGGGGCTGCATTAACTGTTAAACTTTTTCTAGGTCATAAATTTGTACAAAAGAAAAATAAACTAGGAATATTTGCATAATTTTGTATTGTTTTTATTGCAGTCGATTGATAATTATTTTTTTGCTTTGGTGTTACCCTCTTACTATACAAATTATTTGTAAAACAATAATATTAAATATACTGTATTTAATACCTGGCTTCGCAAGGAACAGATTCAAGCTTGTTTTTTGCTTCTTACCAGTAAATACGCTGACTTTCTACCAAATCACAAACATGTAAATCTTTTTTTTATGAAGACTGTGACCTCTCTTGTGAAGAATTAGAATTAAAAAACATATAAGATGTCTCAAAAGTAATAACTTTTTACAGTTTGCAAATCATTTAATAGAAAACGACCATAATTTTTATAAAAATAATAACGTAGAAATACTCCATTGAGTAAATAAAAAAACGTATTAAAATGATTATTTAAGAGTTAATATATATACGAAGATAGTGATTAATTAGATATTTAAATTTCTTATATTTCCAATAATCTGTGCCTCAATATTGGTTTATTACTTTCATCTGCTTTTTGTATCATGCAAGAACAGCGTATAACTTCCTAAACTTTTTGATAAATAAAAAAAATCCGCTGCACATACAATACTTTACTACATTTTCTAAAAATAGAATAAATAACCCACAAGGTGTAAAAATAAATTACGTTTTCAAATTCCAAAAACATTTAATTCATTCGATGGTGTTTTGGCCAATTGATGTAACTCTCAAAAAAACGAAAATGGGTTAATGATTGGGTTTCATTTTAAAGACGACAGAGCAGGTCTCGGCCAAATAATGTAAATTAGAAAAATAAATTGACCACATTTTGGAAGGGAAACATCATATTTCATTGGTTTTAGATATAAAAATTCTGACCCTGCCACTGGATGTAAGCCACTATTATATCGACACTCCCTACGTATAATCCTGTATCTGTAAACATGAAAATTTACAGGAGTGCATTTCAAAGATTATTAACACAACTCTCCATATAACTTTTTCGACCAAAACAGTTTTTACTCTCTCCTGAAAAATTTAAATTTTCGGGGTTACATCAATTAGCTAAAACACCTTCGGTATATAAAACTTTGAAAGTAATTATCTCAAAATCGACTTTTGGAACATACGCTGTTATTACACTAATTTCTTCCAGTTATATTTCTAAAAAATATAAGCCAGTGTTTCTATAACTTTTATAATTGCTGAACATGCTATCATTGGACCATTACGTTATCTTTGAAGACGTGTCGCATCACTCACGGTTGGACAAAGATATAAACCCCCGAAGTAGCGGCGTCCCTGTCTAGCGTCATTTATCAGGCGAGATAGGGCGGGGGTGTGAGAGGAATGGAAACATGACAGTGTTCGCGCTGGCGGGTGGATGATTTACGCAAGTTTGGTTGAGTAGGCAGTCAAGACATTCCGTCAAACGAGCCACCGAATAGTGTGGAATATATATTATATAATATTTAATACACATGTCTAATTATTCAAAACACATAACTTTTGGAGCACACGAAAGTAACTCATTTGTTTCCATGTCAATATTAACTTTTCCTGTAGTATTTAGTGCACATAGCTTCTAATAATTAAAATATCCCTATAAATATAATAAATACTGCGTTTAGGTCTTAGGCATTCCTCCGTTGTACATTTGCGCATTCAATAACATAATAATAGTAATAAGGATAACATGCCGTTAGGCGCAGCGGGGATATTTTGTCGAAAATCCTGGATAAATTTACCAAAAGAATCATTAGTGTGCGAGTGTGTTATGTACACATTCTGAGTTGTGCAAGTGGATACAACGGCCAGTGGGGAACAACGAACATTTTTCAGATTACCTCACATATGAATGACAATGCTTGAGACAGAAAGGCCCATTTGCGTCGTTTCTTTCAAGATTGCGCGAGACGAAAAGTGTCGAACGCAAGCCAGTAGCTTTCGAGCCTATGTTTGAGGTAGTCTACTAAGCCGTTTGTCGTCGGCCGATGTTTTTTCATGTTTTCAGGGATACAATTTTAATTATTACTTCATGTCGACTATGTCGTCTGCAAATTTAAGCGATGTTTGTTAATATTCTTATCTTTTCGGCTATCAATCACTTATAATCAGTCATAAATACATGATGTGTAATGAATACACTCCACCGTAGCGCGCGGATTTATTTTACATAGTAAGGGAAAGGTCAAAAACGTCGTGAATCGCAGGATTTCTAAGAGAGTAAGGAATTCAGCAGGCAGAATGAAAACAAATGACTCGCGGAGAATACTATAAGAATTCGAGTCAACAATCCCCATCACCTTCTGCCACGACCGTACATTCTGGTATTAGCAGACATTTATCGTAGCGTAAGAAATGTGGAGCGAATTATTTCAGTTTTTGTGATGGTATTGTTTCGACAGCAGCTGCCCAAGACTCAGCTTGCACTTTAGTGTGCTGATTGTCCTTATATAAATAAATGACGCGGCGTTATCTGTATAGACCCATTCGCTCGTCTTATGACGCCGCAAATCTGGTGAATGCGCTATAGTTTATCCTATTAGCTACCGAGTCCATGGTTCTGACAACTGGTCAGATTGAATTGAGCTCATTTGATATTAAATGACAATTCCAGAAGATGTAGTCAGCATTCTGAATTTCCTCGAATCAAATGAAATTATATTTCCTAGGGTAATCAATTACTCACCACAGAACGACCTCTGTTAAGACAAGCTCCATTATGCTCCATATTGGGAACAGACATGATCAATAAATATGTTTCTATTTAATAATCATATCCTTCCTTTCCTGCTTTCTTCAAAAAAGAGATTTTGAGCAACTGCGTGACAAGTTGTTCTCGTAGAAAAACTTCTGTTAAAGTAACTCCATCAAGAGGGCATTATGCTTAACATTTCCAGCGGAATTGACTTAAAAAAAACATATTTCTCTTGCAACAATCATTAAAAAATGTTATAAACAAAATTTTGAGAGATTTGAGTGGCCTGCATTATTATTGGGTCAGTAACTGTTTCAATTTTTGGTAAGTAAGAAATAATAAATGGTCAGTAATTAATCAAAATCGCTATTTCGATAAATGGTCAGTATACACGTGGTCAGTTAATGAAATAAACGGTCAGTAATTTATATAAAATGGTTAATTTTTTAACTTAACCTAACCTAACGTTTATTTATTTGGCGATTATTTACTTACCAAATATAATTCTGTGTGTGTAAGGAAATGGGAGCTAAGTCGAGTTAATTGAAAAAAAGAGTTAAATATTCTAAAATAACTACAATACATGTAATCTAAATAGAAGAGTCGAATAAATCTGCTGAGATACTAAAATTCATATTTTAACGTCACATTTTTAATCAAATTTCATACAAATGCAAATCTTATTTTGGCTCTCCGGAAAAGCACCAATTTTAGAATTAACGCCTTTTTCGTTTTTCACACAGAACTAATAACTGACCATTTATCGAATTACTTATTGAACATTTATTGAATTAGTTACGTAGTAAATAATTAGTTGCCGATTTGAATCTTTACGAGGGACGGTAGTCGAATTAGTTACTGACCATTTTGACTAATGACTGACCATGTATTATTTCCTACCGATCAAAAATTTAACTAGTTAACGACCCAATAAATGGATTTGAATCTTGAACCTGGATCGGAAGTAAACATTGATTCCACTGTGCATGGTTACCCGTTCGTGACTATGCTTAGAACATTAATAACGTTGCATGCATAATAGACTAAGAGACTATTCTTCCTTAGCCGGTAGTCGAAGGAGGAACTTTCCTGATAGTAGGCCGATTGTCGCATTGGTGATCATTTGTCATTGTCCAGTAGACGTCTAAGCCTTGCACCTTCTTCAGACGTCTTGTCTCGTTGTACGCAGGACCGCATGAGCAAAGGAAATATTCATTATATAAAGTAGAAAATAACTTTGAATCGTTCCGTCAAATACGTTTCGTCACTCCCGATCCATGTTTTTCCCACATGAAAGTCCCCACTTAAGTCTGCAGCATCGTATATCACTACAGATCTTCTTGATGGATAATATCTAGCATACGGAATTTCGCCACCACGTTTTGACAAATATTTTATTGTGAGAATAAATCTAATATCTTCGCCGTTCAGGCAAAAGTCACCTACCGAAAGGGCAGTTTTGATTTGAGTATGTGACCCGTGATGTCAGCTTCATGGCGAATCTGGTAGCGTCGTTGGCTATGGTTACGGATGTCTCAGGTTCAAGCTCCGGTGCGGACTGTTTCATGAATTAGTTTTTCAATCGATTTATAGATTTCTGTTCGTAGTCATGAATTTTTGTGATGTCTAAAACTGTTCCCACCCACTCATCCTATCCTCAAAACGGGGCGTAGCGAAAGCGATTAGCTAACCACTAGTCTTGTCCTAACCTTATCCTTCTATACCTACTCTCTTCGAAAAAGAAAAAAAGATATATTGAGTGACTGAGATAGAAAAATTTTCTGTTAAGATACCACCATTGGGAGACCATATGCTCCACGTTGGGAGGGGATATGGTAAAAAAATCTCACCCAAAACGAAGTATTATGCTCTTTCAGATGCAAAAGTCACCACGGTACATTATGTGAGTAAGACTTTCGTCCGGCGATCTGAAGATGATGAGGATGTTTCTTGTGTACACTCAAACACGCTCGTTTACTAGTCTAATTCATTTTATTCCAGTTAGTAATTTAAAATAAAAACAAATACAAAAACAACGCAGCTTAAAATAGACAATTTGAATTTAAAAAAATCAAGACCGCGAAAAATTGGTACCCAGAGTGCTATAGGTTAATATTTTCAGTCGCCACGGAGCAACAGCCTGTACAGGTTAATGTAGGCACCGTGTCGCGCGTAGTCCTTGCCTCTTCGCTATCAGCGGTCCACTGACTAAAAAAAATGTCTACCCGCTCTCTGCCAAGGGCTCGGAGTGTGACCTAGGATGGTCCTCGCCGCTATTTAAAAAATTATCCGACGTTACCAAAAACTGATGTGCTACATTACAACGTATTTTTTCTTGACTGCGCAAGGGATGTGATCCGATGAAAGTTCTGGGCACGATTCACACTGAATAATAATGGATCGTGTCAATAAGTTAGTAAAATTTTGCTTAAATTCGAATTATTTGTTTTTCACTGAATGAATCACTGAAAATCCACCAGATGTATTAATTAACATCAAAAAGTAAAAGTAGACAAGATAAAAATATACACTGTATATAAAACCTTTAAAACATTAAAAACCGATTTTTCTCTCATCTCCAAACTTTAAAATTGCGATATCTCAAAATGGTGGTTGGGTGGCTACGATATGATAAAAACGGACATTAAGTCGTCAGTGTTTTGGCGAGAAACATTATTTCATAAATGTTAGTGTGTCAATGGAATAACTACACTAATAAAACAATAATAATAAAGGTAGGTCAATATTGTAATTTTTGTATGATATTCATATCCGTTGGCCTAGTGGTAAAACATGTAAGTTAGCTATAGGCTTCAATCCCAGCAATGTCGATATCAAATCTCAAATCTTTGACATGGGTGTTTGTGGTGTCTTTTCTTCTCACGTTGATCTCGAGTCACTTTAAAAATGTCATCGACACTTACAGGAAGAAGATACTTACTATAAAATACTAGTTTTGAGTAATTGAGCTTTGAAATTTGCCAAATGCTTGAAATGCCATACGTTTTTCATTTTGTTTATTTGTACAAAACTGTTCTTAAGTAAAAGTATAATCTATAAAAAATAGTGTGTTCTATCATAAGGTAGAGTTTAAAATAAGAAACATTTTGGTATGAAAAACTCAATATGTGTTTTTTTTTTTTAGTGTTTTCTTCCAGAAGAGCGACGATATATTATTTATTTGGTGTTTTTATTGATAAGTTTTTGTTTTCATAATATCATATTGAATATTTCTTCTAGCATAAACAGATAAAATATTTAAATAGCCTAGGAAATTGTGAATAATGAAAAACACATGTACTTTATTACATATTTTACAATTTAATAGAAACACCACGACCTGTTTTAAAACAAACATTTTTATCTTAGGAGTCTTTGAATGAAATAATACAAAACAAAAATAG
This sequence comes from Himalopsyche phryganea, assembly GCA_022494535.1. Lineage (NCBI taxonomy): Eukaryota > Metazoa > Arthropoda > Insecta > Trichoptera > Rhyacophilidae > Himalopsyche > Himalopsyche phryganea. The sequence goes on from JAGVSL010000039.1 coordinate 4,427,446, forward strand.
TTGAATTATTTCCTGAAAAAAAACTTTGACAGCTGAAAAATCACCAGGCAATTAAAACCCTTCGTCCCACCCTGTCATCTCACCCCATTAATCCTGGAGTACGTTCCTTGTTCACTGCCAGCAGGCACTCCATCTTTGTGTCTTAATGAAAGCGTTAACAACGAATTTATCTTGTCCCCTCGCAGCGTCTTGTACCGGGTTTGTGTCCCGGCGCGCAGTCACTTTGCCGCGCAGGGCCGGCGTGATGAATTGTGGCGCCCAGAAACAATTAACTACAATGTTCTTCACTTCTCTTTACGGCCGTGTATGTTATTATTTAAAGTGTGCGAGGATATATTTTAAGTTAGGCGCAAACTCGCTCACTGTCTGATTTATGACTCAATTACAAAGTTTCTCTACTCTCACAGAAGTGTGTTATTTTAATAGAAATACATTTTATCAATTATTTATAAATTAATTTATCATTTTTTAAAGAAATTGTGTAATGATCATCAATAATAACTAGTGTTGCAATAAACCCGGAAAATCGGGAATAAATTTTCAAATATGATATTTCTCATTGTTTTTTTTAGCACATTGAGTGTAGGTTCACATAATATGCATTTAACTGCATACATAGAAACAGGAACGTTTCCGTAAATATTTTAAGTTGGCTTCAAGTATACTTAGATGTCATATGTGATCCGATATTGAATAAAGTTCCTTACTTCCATCTATATCATCTAACTTATAACTCATTGTAACCTCAAATTTGCGGATACAATGTTGGCATACGTAAAAAATGCCACCCTTTTAAAATAAGTTTTTTGTGATGTCTTAAGCTCCCTCCCACTCGTATCCGATTCTCAAAAACGGGGCGTAGTGACAGCGATTAGCTAACTACTAGTCCTATCCTAGCCCTATCCTTCTTTCCCTACTCAAGCTTGAGCAATTGAGTAACTGTTGAGATACCTCCATTAGGATGCCATATGCTCCATTCAGGGAGCGGACATGGTAAAAAAGAATGATATGCAATAATTATCATTAACTCGGTATTAATTATTCCCGGGAGTTTTAACCTAGTTAAAAACTCCCTCCCACCCATCTTATCCTCACGGAGCGTAGCGAGAGCGATTAGCTAACTACTAGACTTGTCCTAGCTCTATCCTTCTATTTCTACTCTCTTCGAAAAAAGAGAGGCTGAGCAACTGATTAACAAGCAGTTCTTATAGAAAAATTCTGTCTGTATACTCCATTAGGAGACCATATGCTCCACATTGGGAGCGGATATGGAAAAAAACAGTTTTTCCCAACTATTAGAAACCGTCGCAGTTTCATTATCAAGATTAAAACAATGTTCACTTTTAAAATTTTCCCGTTTGCTATTTCGGTCCATAAATATTTCGTCGATATTTTGTAAGAACACACTAAATCGAAAAAAATATATATTGAGTTAGTTACACCAAAACATTAATTATTTCGATCTCTACCGTATGAAAGAACACACTTATTTGTAAATACTATACTTTCATTTAAAAGCAGTTTTGCACAAATAAATTAAATGAAAACGGCATGGCAATTTCAAACATTTGAAAGTCTTCAAAGTACATTTACTCAAAACTAGTATAGTGTCTTCTTCCAGAACCAGAATTATTTATGAATTATTTTTTTCTCAGATAATTGACTGTTAATGTGGCAATTTTTTTTTTTTTTATCTCAGAATAGTATTTATTGATTTTTAAGAGGACCTTAAAATCCTTATTGCAGTACTATTTAATTTCGTTCATATATCACTCGATGAATTACCTATACATTCTTATCATAGTTGTTAAGCCAATTTTTCGAAACAGTTTAAACGAAATAAGAAAACGGCTCATGTCCTGTTTGGGCATTTTGATACGCCAACCACCATCTTTTTCGACAACCTCCACTCCTAACATGGAGCAAATCGACACCTCATTTTCAAAGTGAAACAACTCAAAAAGCATAGTTCTGAAAATATTTTATTTTTTTTCATGTCCGCTCCCAATGTGAAGCATATGGTCTCCTAATGGAGGAATCTTGACAGAATTTTTTCTACGAGAACTGCTTGTCACTCAGTTGCTCAACCTCTCTTTTTCTTTTTCGAAGAGAGTAGGGATAGAAGGATAGGGCTATGACAGGACTAGTGATTAGCTAATCGCTCTCGTTACGCCCCGTGAGGATGGGATTGGTGGGAGGGAGGACTCAGACTACGAACAGAAATCCAAAAATCGATTGAAAGATCAATCTATGAAAACCATCCGCACCGGGAATCGAACCCGAGACATCCGTAACCGTAGCCAGCGACGAAACCAACTGTGCCACGGACGTAGGAAACAAAATTTTAGGTAGATTGTATCGTCTACAGTACATATAATTTTTGTAGATTGTATTTAAATTCTAGGATTATCTTAAAAATATATTTGTATTTATAATATTAACCTTCCCGTTGTCATGCTAAAAAATCGCTCCGTATCTCATACAATCACATTGCGTTACCGTGTGAGTTTTGTCATATAAACGCATTTATAAAGCAAAATGACAATTTCAAAAAGTGAAATATGGTATTATGTAGTATTAAGTAATTATTTTAGGTAATATTTTGTATCTAAAACCTGAAATACATATCAAACTATGCGAAATTATCAAAAAATACAAGAATCGAAATTATTCATAGCAGAACAACTCGAGATGTTTTCGGTGCCGTTTGAAACAAAACATACGGTACGTCAAGCATCTCGGATTGTTACTATACTGTACTAATTGGTACTATACTAAACTATAATTATGTATTTTTCGATGGTAAAATTGACGAAGTTTTCAAATTATGATTAATTATACAAATAAGACGTAAACTATAATGTATTTTTAATTATATGGAGAACTATATTATTTACAAATAGCGAAATTTTCAATTTTTTGTATGACCTGTTTCACAGATAATTTAAGGGTTTAAAGGTCGAAGTAACTCATTGTTACACCATGGGTACGGAAGGGTTTAAAACGTTATTTATTTTTGTCTAATATTAATAATAAGAAAATTTGGATTATTGAGATTTTGTACACTTCCATGTATTTTGTCACTAACGACCCGGGTTTCGCCTTTCGGCATCTTCAGGCATTTGAGCACACGAATGGACTCGAACTGAGTTCGATTTTTTATATTGAAATTCCATCAAGCACCCTCAGTCGATGTCTTAAATTAAACTATAACCATCAAACTAAGCATAATATTTTTTTTAAATTCAATTATTTAAGGTATTAATTTTAAATAAATATTACGATATTCGAATACGTGAGCTGACATTATATTATCTATCTCTTCTAAACAGTATATATAGATAAGCTTAAATAAGTTTAAGTATAGTTCTGACGATGGCGTTGGGCCGAAATAGCCATCAACTACCTAAAAAAATTTTGTAGAACTAAATACTTCGTCGGCCTCAATGGCGCAGTTGATAGCGTCGTTGGCTACGGTTACGGATTCAATTCCCGGTGCGGACAGTTTTCATGAATTGATCTTTCAATCGATTTATGGATGTCTGTTTGTATTCTGAGTGTTTGTGTTGTCTAAAACTCCCTCCCACCCATCCGATCTTCGTGGGGCGTAGCGAGAGCGATTAGATAACCACAAGTTCTGTCCTAGCCCTATTCTTCTATCCCTACTCTCTTCAAAAAAATACTGAGAAACTGAGTAACAAACAGTTTTAATAGAAAAATTCTGTTGAGATACCTCCATCAGGTGACCATTTGCTCCACGTTGGGAGCGGACGTGGAAAAAAATTAATGTACAATATCATTGAATATGCTATATACGCAGTTTTGCAATGCAATTTCTAATCAATGTGGCAAATGTGTAAACACTGTTTACTTTTTTTTCCCATTCCCGCTCTTGATTAGAAGCACATAATGAACCTAATGAAGGTATTTCAACGGAACTCTCATCGAAAAAGAGAAGTTGAGCAACTGAGTAACAAGAAATTATCATAGAAAAATTCTGTTGAGATACCTCCGTTAGGCGACCATATGCTCCTCGTTGAGTGCGGACATGGATAAATAATTTTTTATTTGATACTTTATCCTATTTATGCCAATTTAATCAATATAACATAAGACTTACATCCGAAATAATTATCCTCATTATGGTGAAACAGCGATCAAACTTCCTTCATCATGGTCATTATCGTCATAAATCGTCTGCGGCTACAACGAAGTGTAAATCTGAATTTAATTAATTATACAGCGACGCTCAGGGCACCCCCGGGGCACATAAATAACCGAACTGAAGCCAGGCGCAAGATTTGGGGAGCCGCGGACCGAAATCTTTGGCAAATAATGTACCTGCTTTCGCCTTTCCTCGTAACAATTTGTCTACATCTTAACGCTACGTATTAAACTATGTAACAATACTAAAATTAAAATAGATCATATTCGTATTACTTCATCTGTCTATAACGAACAAAATATTTTTAGTATTAAACCTTGAAGTAAAAATAATATCGAAGGCGTTTTGGCCAATTAACGTAACCCTTAAAATTGAAATGTTCGGGAGAGGGTAAAACTGTTTTCATCGAAAGACATTATATTATAGTGAGTTGCGTTATGAATCTTTGATATACATTCCTGTAAATTCTCACGAGTGTCGATATAATAGTAGTTTACATCAAGTAGCCGGGACAGAATTTGTATATCCATTCCAAAATTTGGTAAATTTATTTTTGTAATTTACATAATTCGGCCGAGACCTGCTCGGTCATCTTTTAAATGAGATTCAAACGTTTTCATATTTCTGAGGGTTTCATCAATTGGCCAAAACATCGTTAAATTATTTTTATTCAATTATAATAATATATTTTTTTATATCGTCGCTATAATGGCAGAAAGCGTTAAGTCAAAAAAACCTTGATTGTGACTTGTAAATCGACTTTTAAGAAGATCATGAATTTTTAGCCATACCCGCTCTTTATTCGGAGCATATGACCATCTCAGGTGTCACCCAAGATTCTCTGTCCACGGCCAGTCTGTTTGCTTCTTCCCAGGTCATCCCAGCGTCCCGTAGCTTCGCCGAGTACATCTTATGGAAGGTCACCAACGCCCTTCCTTCTGGACGGAATCCATCTACTAAGAGACAGGATTCAGGTTCCCCTGCGGCATACGTAGTACATGTCCAAGCCCGGTCCATCGTACCTTTTTTAATTTGGACGTAATAAGGTGTTGGTCTATCCTCTCACTTACCATCGAGTTTCTGATAAAGTCAAACCACCGTAACCCTAGTATTCACCGCAAGTATCTGTCTTTAAGCACAGTGTATGTTTACTCTGTATTTTAGTAAGGTGCCATGACCAACAGTAAAGCAGCACCATCAGAATAGGTGGCTTGAAATTTAATTCTCTCCATCTAAATACATACCTGAACCATTATTTATTAAACTAACCAATTTTTGAGATTTGTTAGTCATCTACAAATCCGATTTAAGTGATTTTACAAAATGATTTTTCGATCGATATATGAATTCCTGTTCCACGGCATCGATGTTTACGACGTTTAAAAATTCCCTTCCACCCATCCGATCCTAAAAGCGGGGCGTAACGAAAGCAATTACCAAACCATTAGTTTTGTCCTAGCCCCATTCTTCTATCCCTACTCTCTTCGAAGACTAGTGCTTAAGCAACTAAGTAAGCAGTTTTTATAGAAAAACTTATGTTGTCCATTTACTAGGCAGAGCTCCATTATAACAGTGTAAAAATAATAAAGCATTTTACCAGTTTGTTGTAGTTATTTCAGCTTAACGCCATTGTCAGAACAATATTTAAACTTAACGTATTGTCGTATGTCTAGGGGATATGTTTTTATTTCATTACATTGGGATTAAGTTAAAGTCCGCCGTCATTCTCCACACTACGCTCGTTATTTTTCTTGATTATATTTCAATAGTAGGCGCTATTAATTTTATGAAATATTATCTTTTGACTTGGAAAATTTTATACCCTCTTGAAGGCCCAACAGATTTATTAATTGATGACCAATTATCCTTAAAATCATCTTTACCATTTTTCTCAGTTTGACAATCTTCCGCCACAATTCACCGACACTCCTTTTCAAAAACGCCCCCTCCCTATTCATTGTTCAGGGTTGTACCTGTAATTAAAGGAAGCATCGAAGCGGTTGGCGCCCAAAAGTAATATATCCGCTCGTAAAGTGTCGCGTGGCCCCCTGTGGGTGCCGGGGGTGATCGTGGGAGGCGGGTACTTTGCCGGCGAGAGGATTCCCGCTGGGGCTCGTTTCGCGAAACTAAAGTGCCCTAAAATACGCGTCGTTGAAAAATAAGAAACCATTTTATTTATTTTATTTTTGGCAGGTGGTATAAATATTGGACATCGCGATACTAGCTCTTAAGCCATAAATGGAAATAAATCGTATTACAGCAAACCATCATCGGAATATATAAAAGGAACAAACCAAACCATTAGTAATATATTACCCTACTCGGAGTATATAGCCACCACACGGAGCCTAAGGCTTCCAATCCAGAGATTTGGGTCAATTGAGTCGCTAAACATGCTCCTGGCGATTATTCAACAAAATAAGTTTTTAATGTACGTATGTGCTTTATCGATAGATCTATCAATTTTTCCAGTTGCAAGTCAAAAATTTCTTCCTATTTCGTCCCCTCTTTGAAATTCAAAATTTTTCTAAGCCTAAAAAAGTAATTTTTTACACGATATCAATCCTCGTTTTACACGGCCGACACGCTCCGTAAAAACGACACTGTAAAATAATATTTTTCTTTTTTTCTATACACCGAAAGTCACAAAATAACTTAAATTATACTTAAAAATATCATACTGACCGTAACAGTTTTTTTGTGATTTACTCAACATAATAAAAACTCTCGAGAGCATGCTTAGAGACTCAGCGACTATATTAGTTATCCCGTAATTGCGGGATTGACTAATTGACCGGGAATCGGGATCGATTTTGGGATTCACTGTAAATGTTCCAAATTAAATACTTTTCGACTTACTTCAACGTGTACCTGGTTTTTTTTGTGTTCATATTTTTTCATAATACCTGCATAATTAGTACATTCACCCAGTTTTATTTTTACGTGATTTTTATTTGGGCGATTTCACTTTTACTAAAGTATTTCTTTTAAAAGCGTCTCATTAAACGATTCAATTCAAATTCGGACGAAATTCAACTAGTCCGTTCACAGAATCGCAAACGAATGCTCTTCGTCAATGACAGTAAATGCAGCGAGTGACTCTAATATAAAAGTTTATATAATTTTATCCGCTTTAATTTAAATGCTTTTATTACCACGATAACTTTTTTTTTTTTTTCATGTCCGCTCCCAATGTGGAGCATATGGTCTCCTAATGGAGGTATCTTGACAGAATTTTTTCTACGAGAACTGCTTGTCACTCAGTTGCTCAACCTCTCTTTTCTTTTTCGAAGAGAGTAGGGATAGAAGGATAGGGCTATGACAGGACTAGTGGTTAGCTAATCGCTCTCGTTACGCCCCGTGAGGATGGGATTGGTGGGAGGGAGGACTCAGACTACGAACAGAAATCCATAAATCGATTGAAAGATCAATCTATGAAAACCGTCCGCACCGGGAATTGAACCCGAGACATCCGTAACGGTAGCCAGCGACGAAACCAACTGGGCCACGGACGCCGACGATAACTATGTATAAATATCTCGCGTAATACAGACAAACTGATAATTCGTGACATACGTGAATTTTTGAATATTTAACTTTGTTAAAATCAAAAAACTATTAAAAATTTAATCACCTTTACTAGTTTATTTCTTCGCTTCCTCAAAGTACGTGTCACTGTCAATACATCCTAACCAGATGACGTAACATGAGCAGTTTTCCCCGGCGGTAATTCCTGGTGAAGTGAACTAAAGGCGCGTTTAAACCATACTATTATTTTGCATTGTCTACATATATATATTTTCAACAAAGAACTGATTTCAAATTTCGAACTGACTCGAGTCCATTCGTGAGCGCGAATGCCTGAAGATGCCGAAAGGCGAAACCCGGGTCGTTAGTGACAAAATACATGGAAGTGTGCAAAATCTCAATAATCCAAATTTGATATTGAAATTCCATCAAGCACCCTCAGTCGATGTCTTAAATTAAAAGAATTTTAAGAAAATTAAAGTAAATTTGGATTGTTTACATTTCCCTATATTTCCTCACTAACGACCCTGGTTTCGCCTTTCGGCAACTTCAGGTATTAGAGCACACATTAGTCCTCGAATGCTTGAAGATGCCGAAAGGTGAAACCCGGGTCGTTAGTGACGAAATACATGGAAATGTACAAAATCTTAACAATTCAAATTAGAAATTAAAATTTCATCAAGCATCCTCAGTCGATGTCTTAAATTATATAAAATTAAAGGTGTATATACTTAAATAAAATACTTTTTTTCTCGATACTTTCTTAGTGGAATTTTTTTTAACTAATTTTTCAAATTATATACACGTATTTTTTACGCGTCAATTTATGGAACCAATGTATTGCGTATAAAAAGGATTCGGTGTACATATTATGTATTGTGGTCTTCTTACTACTCATATTATCCAACTGCCGTTGACATTAACAGATTATTTTTAGAAGAGTATATTTATTTTTTTAGAATAACATAGAAAGCATAAAAAACCCTTTTAGCGTTTGTTAAATTTTATTATTATTTACATTAATAACCGTTAGTTGCTAATGGTTTTATTTATTGTTTATTTACATATCCAAAGTGTATACAAATGGGTCCGGAATTTAATATAAACAAAATCATTAGCTAAAAAGAATTGAAAAAAAACACGAAACGAATGTAATTCCATAAAATTCTGTCGACATTATTTTTTAATTTGTAGAATTACGGGAATTAAACACCTGGGCGTGTATTGTGCCAGTAGAGTGTAAACCAGCTGCTTGGGAGCACAATGCAGCAGATGTATTTATTGATAGAAGTTTGTTTTGCCTAACAAAATTTTCTGGAAAGAGTTTAAAAAAGACGTCAAGCCTATCATTTAACTCTCTCTCATAGGGATTGCTAGTGGAGGTTATATTTACTAAAGTTTTCCTGCTTGAACTGCTTGGTACACGGGATTGCAGGATAGAGCTAGAAGAGCACTAGTGGCTGGGTTATCGCTTTCGTTACACCCTGTTTTTAGGGTGGGAGGAGATTTTTAAACATTATAACAATCCATACCTTTGAATTTTGAATAGAAATCCATTAACCTATTGTAAAAATTTGAAACCGTCCTTATTGGGATACGAGCCCGTGAGCGAAGCAACCACACTCGACGATGTTGATCACTGCACCACGAGCCCGGTGCTTATAGGTGAACATCAGTTTGTTAAAGAATAGTTCTGACGATGACTATATCAACTATGTTTTATGATTATTCTTGTGAGTTCTATATACTTGCTATTTCAACCTTTTTTTATAATTGAGTTCTACCAAATAAATTCCAAACCAACCAATTAATTAATAACATTTTTGTTATATGTAGGTATGGTAGACTACGACAATAATACAATTCAAATGAATTATTTCACAATAGAGCAATTCGGTATAATCTTCATTAAAACCACAAAAGTATAAATTTATGAAAAAATAAATCTTTGAGATTAAATCAAAAAAATTAAATAATCTACCGTCTTTTCACTGCAGAGTTTTTTTTTCTTTTTCAATGTTCGAAATTTAAATTTAAAAAATGTTGACCACCGCTGCTGTATTCGAATAAGTTCCACTAGAATTAATTCCTGTATGAGGAAATTCCACGGGCTATAGAATTCGTCGTAATTCGTGGAACTGGCACGGTTCTAAAATTGAAGGCACACTCTTTCGCGACATTGGAAACTACGCCCACCAAACTGTAGTTCCACATAAAAATAACTATTATTTTTTATTTTATTCTTAAAATACTAATTAAAAATAAACTCTTTTCCAGTGCTTATTAACAGGGGCGCAAACGCCTTAACATCTGAGGGACGTGTAAATATTAGTTTTTGCATTTGTGATAAAACTTTCATTTTTGCGTTAGTATATTTGAGTTATTCCGCGTTACAATCAGATTAGTATAAATTGATCGTTGTCACAGTAAATTCATTTCACGGAATACATCTATATACATATAAATATGTGCGACTCTCATTTGCAATGACCATCAACAAAGCACAGGAACAATCGCTATTAGTGTGTGGACTAAATTTAGGAAAATCCATGCTTCTCACATGGTCAGCTGTACATGGCCAGCTCACGCATCCGAAAGTCTTCTGATTTATTCTTGTAAGCACTTGACGAAAAATCAAAAAATATTGTGTATCCAAAAGCGCTTCAATAAACAGAATTAATACACAAACACTTTCTTTCTTTGAGTGGAATTGCAACACATGCCAGGTACTCGCTAGTATATTATAGACAATAATGGATATTTAAAATTTCATTTATTATAATAAAGGGAGTGATAGTTTCAGTAAGATTAAGAAACATTTTGCCATCTCTATACTAACATGAGAACGAGCGTCGGAGCAGAGGATGGTGGTGGATTCTAACAATTACACAATAATTCACTATTTTTTTCTCATTTATAGACTATCTGTATGGACAAAAATTTAAGCTTTGTCCCTCATATGAATTTGATCATTATCCGTCTATTTCATTCTTGCTGGTTGTGTAACCAAACTATATATATAATCTTATATATATATAATATATATAATCTTCTTAGCATAGAAATCATAACAGTTACAATTTTATGATGCTTTTTGCCAGAAAAGAAAATAAGCAATATGACTTAATGATCTTTTTTGTCAAAGCCGTTGTATCCTATGACTCATTACTTAGAGCATTAAATTGCGTAAATTTTGACATTTAACAATAAAAATAAATGGTCTCCTAATTGAGATATCTTAACAGAATTTTTCTGTAATAACTGCTTGTTAGTCAGTTGTTTAACCTCTCTTTTTTCGAAGGGAGTAGAGATAGAATGATAGAGCTAGGACAGGCATAGTGATTAGTTAATCGCTCTCATTATGCCCAGCGAGGATCAGATGAGTGGGAAGGAGGAAGTTGTAGACATCACAAACAATCAGACTAAGAATAGAAATCCATAAATCGATTGAAAGACCAATTTAGGAACTGCGCCACGGACGCCGACATCAAAATCTACGTCAAATCATCAAAAACTACATCACTATAACATCAATTTGTCTATTACGTTGAGTTCCCTTTTAAATTGCTCAGCCTAAACGGTGGAAAGTTTGAGAAAGTTTTTACTCTGTCGCTGATATTAGATACAAGGTGTCGCTACAATTAATAATGCCTGCTCTAATTGAATTTCTACAACATAATGTTTGAGAATGTATACCTGATATATGTTATATGTTTGACATTTTGATTCCATTTAAGCTCTCACTTTAAATATGCCCGTACATGTCGAATGTACAATTATTTTGTATAATAATTTATTAATTCTCCCACATAAATGTGGAAAGGAATTCAATTGAGTCTAAAATATATTATTAATTATTCAACGTGTTTTAAAGACAACATTCAAAATAAAATATTTGTGTGACTTAAATCAGGCTTCGGCAACCTATGACCCTCAGGTCACCAAGTGACCCATTTGATAATTTCATGTGACTCATTTGAGTTACGCAAATAAAGTATAATATCGAATATATACTGACAGAAGTCATTAAGTCATAAAAACAAGTTCAATTACTTTTCAAAGTATTCTCTCTCCCAAGTACAATTGTTTTTTTAAAGATGTTTTGTACATTATAAAGAATAATCGTGTTGGCATACAAATCATAAGATTTGGTATTGATTGGTTATAGTCATATCATACTTTCTGCCAGAATAAAAAATGTAGGAATACGATTCCAAAGCTGTTGCTTGACGTGATTAAGCGGTAGAGACGGATGCGGATGCCGGCAGGTTGACGACAGGTATCACAATGGTACGGTTGTTGAGTCGCGGACGGCGGTCGATACAGAATTCTCTCAGTTGTCATTTGCTTGTCTATTTATACTTTGTTTTGTGATCCAGTTTCGACACACATTGGTGGTCGTTGACCTCTCACGCGGTGTCAGCAGAATGACGGATATCAGTCAAATATTATTGCAAGCATTCTGCAACGGCGTGTCTTGTCATAGATATATTATTTTCCAATAATAATGCTTACTGATAAACACAATGTTTCGATGCAGGCGAGTATTTATATTTCGAAACCTGCAGCGTCAGGTCTCGCCATAAAAATAACAAAATGACAATATTGTTTCTATTTCAAAGCCATTGTATTCTATAACTTTGTGTTTTATGTGTTTGTTTACATTTTTACATTTAAAACAGAAGATCATTAAAAACTGAACTAGAGCGTTTTGTCAGTATGCGCTCGATACATAAAAATAAATTGCAGCTCTGCACTTTGCGGCGCCCGCATTTATGAAAGCATATATTAAAAAACACAATTCGTATATCCCATAACCCAACCCTTTATTGCACAATATTTTTTTTCATATCCATATATGTGGCGGAAAGGGTGTTACAAGCAGACCACAAGTGGTGTTGTTACCACAGACCAGCGATTCCTAGCCCGGGGTATGCGCTTTTTGGCTAGGTGTACGCCGAAGATTAATCGATAATGGCGGACGTGCTGTAATGGTTGCACAGTTACTGTTTTTTAGAGATGTAAAATGAGAAAATATTACGAATTCCTAAAATATTGATTTTCGTACACTTGAGATAAAGACTATCCTTAAGTCAAATGAGTAGTGTATGGCAAAATGTCGTGATTGGAGTATAAAACCTGCCTTTATATTAATACATCATCTATAAACATAACATTTAAATTATGAAAACAGGGAAAGTAACTTTTTTTAAACGTTTTGCAGCTCAAAATAAGAAATACTATCTCTAATAACAACTATGAAAATGCAGTTGAAGTCAGTGATCTTATTAGTATTGCTAAATGTAGTAAAAATCATATTTTAGCAGAAAAAATAATATATAAATCAGCCTTTTTTTACAAATCATCTCTAAGCAGAGCCTATTGCGTCTGCCCTGCTTGAACGCTCCTAGCCACACCAATGATATTTATTCGCCGTAACTACAAATCTTAAATAACAGCAACCACAGAAACTACAAATGTTTGTGTTACATTAGGGGTACAATTTGGCGAAATGGGCCGCCAAGGACAGGGAACCGCTGCCATAGACAAACATAAATGAAAATACACACTGACCCGAAATGTCTTTCTAATAGTCAGATGATTTGAAATATCATTTTTTTGTAATGCAAGCAAAAAATCTGTGAGAATTGATTTTAAGTAAAATGAATGTAGTGTTTCTTATGCCTAGGATGTCCGTCTAAGTAAAACGGTTGCCGACCGCTGTTTTATACTATATCATGATGAAACTAAAACTTTTTGACTAATTTAAATGTGCTTGTCCTTCATTGTTTGACTTTAATTAAACTTTTCTTCCACAAAGACTATTTCGCATTGTATTTCATTTTGTTCATCTAATCCTGAATAAAGAAAAGCTCGATTTAAAAATTTTAATCTTCATAAATTTGGAAGCGGTAGGATTAATTTCCATTCAAAAACATCTATTTCTGCGGGGAGAATAATTCTCTCTATTTTAGATTTACATAAATGATAATTTATTCATTTTTATTCACTGTAATACAAAACAGTTTGACACGCGTTCAAAACATAAAGTGGCCTGCATTTATTGGGTCAGTAACTATTTCAAATTTTGGTCAGTAAGAAATAATAAATGATCAGTAATTTATATGAAATGGTCAGATATTTAATATAAATTAAAATTGATGACTTCGTTATTCCACTGTCTGTGTTACTAAATGTGACACGTGTATCGCTTCTTTAATCTCAGATTAACTGTATGACAAGGTTATTTATTACTTGGTTAAACAATGACTCTAATTCTTAAATTAAAAATTAAGAGCAGGGTGGGTTTGTTTCCTTCTACTGGACGTGGGGAGGAGGTATGACACAAACAATGATAGTACTAATTATAAAATTAATTATTAGTGTTTGTAGGTGAAAATCTCAAGGAAAATAAAGTAGAAATACTCTATTGAGTAAATTAAAAGAGTATAAAAATGACTAGTTTATAGATTTTAGAAATTAATAAATCCATAAATAGGCCAGATGGCTCGCCACTATTAAATGTATGTATATCAGCAAGCGTTATATTTAATCAGGAAGTATTTCACTTAAATCTGAATTATTTTTTTACATTTACAGTGAATCCTGCAATTGCGGCATTGACTAATTGACCGGGATCCCGGGATTGAATGCCATAGTCTTAGTCCCTTTTGGTTGCTCTCCCGAACCTTTTGAACGGGGCATAGTGAGAGCGATTAGCTCAACACTAGTCATATTCTTATGTCCTGACTCACCCAAAAAAAAAAATTAAGGTTGAGCGAATGCGTTACAAGTAGTTGCCACACGTTTTGTCACTGACGACCCGGGTTTCGCTTTTCGGCATCTTCAATCATTCGAGTACACGGATGAACTGACAGTTAGTAAATATTTTATATATAAGACAAATTATGAAAAAATGTTATCACTAGGTGTAAGGACTACATTGATATCTGAATTATTTTTAATAATGATTTTAACCCTGATTGGAAAAATAATCACGTAAACAATTCTGTGTGCGATAGGAAAAGGGCGTTAAGTCAAAAATAATTGGTGCTTTACAGGAGAGCCAAAATAAGCTTTACGTTTGTATGAAATTTTTTGAAAAATGTGATGTTTTAGCGTTAAATTTAGTAATTCTGCAGCATTGATTTGACTAGTCTCTTTTCTTCTATATATATATGTTTTGTATTTATTTTAGAATATTCAATTCATTTTTCAATTTTCAATACTAAACTCCCTTTTTCTTTTGCACTCAGAATTACAAAATCGAAGGATTTTGTAATTGCAGTTAGTCATTAAAACCAATTATCATTAAAGTATAATTTAGAAAAAACTATTTTAATTCAAAAACTTACTCGTTTTTATGTAATCACTTACTATATCGTTTCCATAAAAATATCATTACTATTATAAACTTATAAAAGAGCTACAATAATGCATTATTTCGTTTTATGTAATAATTATTCTATTTTCTAAGACGTACTTAGTGTAAACTCAAAAACAAGGATACCAATAGCAGTTCATAAAGTGTCAATATAACTTGTTTTCTCGTGAAGTTTCCAGCTCTGGTGGCAGGAAACGAAACTAAAGTTAACTTTGAAAACGCTTGGTTGCCCCCTCTGACGAGGATAAAGAA
The DNA here is from genome assembly GCA_022494535.1 of Himalopsyche phryganea. Lineage (NCBI taxonomy): Eukaryota > Metazoa > Arthropoda > Insecta > Trichoptera > Rhyacophilidae > Himalopsyche > Himalopsyche phryganea. The sequence continues at coordinate 4,442,775 of JAGVSL010000039.1, forward strand.
TATACGAACGATGTATGAAGGTCTGAAATAATTGGTAGCAATACATTAAATAACTTTCAATTGTAAATGGAATACTATTATGAGAATACAATAATACGTATGTTTCAAGCCAAAGCCCCCTATAAATACAAGCCGGTATTTTTGCAGACGAGTGGTCCGTTACATTTTCTGCGGAGTTATGAAATCAATATTTTGGACTAATTACGATGAATTCTAGCATATTTAAATAATGTGAAATAGTGGGTAATTAAATGTAATATTTTCAATGTTAATAGGAATAAAGATAATTTGGATGGATTCGGTGGAAACTTTTGTGTTCTAATATTAAATTAAGGTTGATAACTTAGTTACTCAACTGGCTATGTTACTGAATGTAACGCGTTTCATTTTTTTGAGAAACATCTTAATTAAAAATGAAGAGCAGGGTGGGTTTGTTTCCTTCTACTGAACGTGGGAAGGGAGTAAGACCCAAACGATGATAGTACTAATTATAAAATTAATTATTATTGTTTGGAGTGATATAGTTAGTTATGGTTCGATATTGTTAGTCTAAAGATGCTTTTTAATGAAGTGGAATAACTAAGTTATCAATTTTAATTTCATGTTAAAAATAAAGTTGCTTACTTACTTTGAAAGAGTATAATTATAAAGCCTAGTCGTAATCAATGATTGTTTTTAATCGACAATTCAAAGTGTGTATTTCGCGATAAATGACGATTCTAATAAATCTACCCTGCCACACATTGCATTTCGTGCCATTCACTTCATATATTATGAAGACTGTACGATATAATTATTACGTAATATGCATAAATTTTGGTTTTCGATGAATCGTTAATTAAATAATGATTATAGTATAGAAACACTGAATAATCTTTTCAAATATATGTTATATTTTACGAGAAACGGAGTTGAGAGACGATCTTCGTACAACCGCCATACAATTTGTTCGTAGAGACTGGGACTCCTAGGACTACTCGTAAATTGCAAATTTTCTTATAGCATTGCTTGTAAATTAAGGTTGCTTTGGCCAAGCCCTTTATCCGACTAGCTTGGCCCGTGTGCTTCCACCCGACACGGCCGGTGGACCAGGGCTGGGCAGGTAAAGACGGGTATGGAGTTTTTTTTAAGTGTAATATTAAGACTCGGACCGCGCCTGAAAATCTTGGAACAGAGGGCTCTGGCTGGGTAATTTTATCAAATTTCGACAAGTGCAGACTTATAAATAGGCTTACCGTACGATACTGTCGTGTTTTGAAGATATAGCCCCGACGTTCCGAGCAGTTTGTAAAAAGTGTCAAATATACACGAATTCAACAAATGCAGCCTCGCAGAATGGCAATCAGGCAACCCGAAAACCCGACTATAACATTGGCGTAGCATGTAACGTTGCAAGTGTATTGCGTAGCTACCACGCAAGCGCAATCTTAGATGACTAAATTAAGCAGTCTAAAGCAGGGGTCTCCAAACTACGACCCGCTGGCCAACACCAGCCCGCGGTAGTCAACCCCCACGCTCTGCACCATAGATATCTCACTCATTGGCTAGTCTCAATACGAAAATTTTCGCGTAATACAAAGCTTCAGTATGTTGGTATGACGAGCTAACTGGATCTTGGTCATTAGGACTTAGTGGAAAAGTTAATGTGGCCATTCAGATAAAAAAATTGGAGACCCTTGATCAAAAGGAATTAAAAAATGACTTTATAGACTATTTAATTTCGTTTATAAATAGTTTGTACGATTATCAGTACATTTTTGTCTTTGTTCTTGAACAAATTGGTTGATATAATACCTTGTAATATAATTATTAACACTCAATTTCACATAAATAGGATTGTAAGGATGTATATTTTAACAATATGCTAGATTAGTAGTTATTTATTTGTAAGAGGTCCTTAACATTTTAATTGTAGACAACGTAATTTAGTTAACATATTATAATTTGTTTGGTTATCTTTAAATTCTTGTCCTTATTCTTAAAAAAATTGTTTGATGTAATATCTTATAATTATTAACATTCAATTTCGTTTAAATAGCTTTGTTAAGATGTATATTTTTTTCAGTTAATAATGCTTGTAATGCGCGAAGCGTTCCGAAAAAAATGTATTAAAATAGTACAAAACAAATTGTGTTTTAAATTAATTTAAGATATTCACTCAGGGTGTTTGATGGAATTTCACTATCAAATTTTATACGTTTCTATGTATTTCGTCACTAACTTTGGGTATTTAATGCATTCGAGACAATTTTTAAATTGGGTTTTATTTTTAAAATATGGTAAATTGTGCTTTTTTGTACAATACTTTCCAATCAGAAAATTGTTCGAATGGACATGGCTTTAAAAGTAAATAGTAAATACGTTGAGCTAGGAGGAAATAAAACAAAAATAGCAACGAATACAACCGTACGGAAGGTGCATTAATTGAATTGGCGGTAGAGCGGCGTTTTGTTTTATTTTATTTTTAACCCTCCCGCGATATATTTTTTCAATTAAACGAATTCGCAGTTCTTGGCGCAAGTATTTTCTTGTTTATTGCATTACCGTCGCCCTGCATCTGGAATTGAAATTAACAAATGAAAAGTATTGCCAACGTGACGATACGAAAGTACTCTCTATACCAAGTACAATAAATTGTTTGTTTTTAAAAAGTTTTTTTGTGCATTTTGAGAATAATCTTTTTGGCATACAAATTATAAGATTTGGTATCGATGAGTTATTTATAGTAATATCATCCTTTTTGCCAGAATAAAACAATAAAAATATGACCAAGGATTGTTTTTTTTAACGCCATTATGTCATAATTCGATAGTGTTTTGACCAATTGATGTAACATTATAATATGGTGAGTCGCGCTATGAATCTTTGAAATGCACTCTGTAAGTTCTCATGTTTGCAGATATGGGATTATAAGAAGGGAGTGTTGATATAATTGTGGCTTAAATCAAGTGGCCGCGTCAAAATCTTTAAATTTAAAACCAATGTAAAATGATGTTTACCTCTAATGTCAGTTTATTTTTCTAATTTACATCATTTGGCCGAGACCTGCTCTGTCGTCTTTAAAATGAGATCCAATCATTAATTAATTTTCGTATTTTTTTAAGGTTACATCAATTGGCCAAAACACAGTCAATATTAGCGTTAAATTGCATACATTTTGACATTCAGAACAGGAAATCATCAGAAACTGACTTAATACGTTCTGTCCTCACAGTAATATCAAATGCCGATATGTTCAATTTTATATCGCTTATATCTACTGCAATAATAATTAGTGGTTGAATTGCTACTAAAAATGTGTATAGTTTTCTTCATTGGAGATACAATTTTTTTTATCATGTCTCTTCCTAATGGGAAGCATATGAACTCCTAATGGAGGTATCAAAACAGAAGTTTTGTAACGAAAACTACTTTTTACTCACTTGCACAACATTTCTTTTTTGAAAAGAGTAAGAATAGACAGATAGTACTAAGGCAGGACTGGTAGTTAACCAATTGCTCTAGCTATGTCTCGTTTTTAGTATTAGATGGGTGGCAGGGAATTTTAGACATCAAAAACAAAAATGTCTACGAACAGAAATCGATAAATTAACTGAAACTGTACCTGCCAGGATTTAAATTCGAGACATCCGCAACCGAAGCCAACGCAGTTTACCGTTGCACTACGGACTTCAATCTTTTAATGGCAAGCGATGTTTGATAGTTGTAATCAAATGCCGATATGTCCAATTTTATTTTGTTTTATATTTATTGAAACAGCTTCTTAAAATTTTCACAATTTTCTGAATTGAAAATATAATGCGATGGAATAAATAAACGTTCGTATAATGCTATAAATTTTGATTACTTCTAATAGTGCAACGTGCACATATTTTTTTTGATTTTAAGCACTTAACGTTATCTAAATTCAATCTTATTTGAGAAATTTAGTTTATAGATTTTAATTTGTATAAATATTGTCGTTTTATTTTGAAATGTAAACAAAAACACGTACGTCCAATAAATAATAAACATTCGTATAATGCGAATCCCAAAATAAATATTATTTTGTTATTTTAGATCGTAACCTTTTAGCTGTTTGGCCCAAATACCCAAAAATGTTTTTATCATTTACATGCTGGCGAATAATTTCGGCACGTACAGAATACCCTTTCGAAATCGTTCTTTAAACCAAGCTTAAATGCAAATCTCTATCAGTAAAGTATGCTGCTCAAGTTTCTAAATATGTATTGTCTGGTATCGTAAGTGGTTAAATCCATAGTTAGCTTTTTTTCAACTGAGTTTGCAGTGGACACTCTGGTAGGTATACAATATACGGAAATAATTGAACAAATTTGAACAAATCCAACATTGTTCAATAAATAGATATTATTGTCAGCCTCTGTGGTCTAGTGGTAAGCGATCAGGTCCTGGATCAAGTCCTAGCAAGTTCAATAGCAAATTTGGATTGTTTCAATTTAAATTTGTGATCTTGGACATGAGTGACTTATAAAAATTCTCATCGAGTTTATCTCGTAAGATTTTTCTATTTTAAAAATATTTGGCACATTGGCTGTTAATGCCAAGTATGTTTTTATTAAAATTTAATTAAAATTAATGAGTTCAATAAATAAACGCAAGTTAAAAAAAAATCGTATCATATCCAATCAAATCTGAATCGGCCAACCACATTCAAAAACATTGTCACATGACCATGCTAATCATTAGTAATGGCCGATGACTTGTAGTGGGGGAGTAAAAACTTTTTATAAAAAGTACACAAATACGCATGATTTTGTTTCAAAAGTGGTCAAATCCTCAGTTAATATCAGAAATGGTCAAATCCAAAATTAATTCATTTATAATATGTACAAAAAGTACTTAATGTTAATTCATTATGCGTGTAAATAAATTAAATATCTCATAAGAGTTGTATTTATTTATAAAACGTTTTTTTCTGTTTATCTCTTTTTATGATGACATTGATAAGTGTACACAGGAAAAGTCTTATATTAATTTGTTAATAATCATGATTCTTTGTAATCATGCCTGCTGCCAAACAGGAGCATATGGAATCCTAAGATAGCTTATCTCAAAAAAAGTTGTTCTACGATAACTGCTTGTTTCTCAAGGGATGTCAGACTTCCATGCTTTCGAGGATAAGTAGAACTTCATCATAACGATTATGTGGGTATATACCTAATACCTGATAAGGTCAATATCAAAATTCAATCCAACTTTGAGACTTTCGACATTGGTATTTTTAATGAATTTCTTTCTCGAGTCGATCTTTTTGTTTTTAAACTGGCGTCTTGGTTGCTGAAAATATTTTATTTCTTTTATAAATAATGTTTTGTTTTATAATCAAACCGAAGAAGAACAAACAAAAAAATATGGTACGTTATCTCTCAGCGTTGAGTAAAACTCCTCACGATATTCTCGTCACGGAATCTCAACTGTGTCCCACTCAATAAAACACTAAGTGCTGATAAAGAAAACCTTTACAAATCTTTATTCCCCGATCGCCCTGCGCCCGGTTCACTTCGCCCGGTGCCCACACCCCAGCGCCGACCCTGCTGAGGTTACAACAGATTCTACCAATGTCAGGTTACACTCTTTTGGACTTTTCTTAGAACGCTACAAGAAAAAATGTTTTTTTTTCACCCAGGGCTGTCGATAATTTTGAGTACAAACGAAACTGGCTGATCAAGGTATATTCACGTTGGGTTTCGTCCAATTTTAAAAGACTCATATATGGCAATTTTCATTTGATTTTTTGGTTTCTATATGAATGTCAGCTGCAATGCTACAATTAACTAGTGTTGTGCAACTAATATAAACAAACTGTCTGCATTTATCGGATCATTGACTATATAAATTTTTGAGCAGTTAGAATTATTATAAAACAAAGTTTGACATCAGTATATATTACAAATGATGAGACTTTTCAACTAAAAATAGTTAAATATCCTCACTGGCTATGATTAAGTTTTTGATTAAATACTCCATGGGTATATATTTTAAGTCTATCTGGCTAAAAAGATATTGCAACTTCTGATTATGACAACTAGATTTTCTAAAATATTGAATTTTCCCGGGAAAGTCCCGGGACTCGAGACATCTTTTAAAATTTCGTTAAACTTAAGAAAACATCAGTGACAAACGGTTCTCATCCATTATTTATTTTGAGTTGAGAAAAAGTCGTATGTAAAAATTCACAAAGCATAGAATTCCCGGGAAACAATTCTCGAGTGTCTCGACACAGAATACTTTATCGAAAATGACCTTATTGTATTAATATACAACTTACATTTACCATTACAAGTTTGCTATATCGTTCCAATACTTGATGTTTGTTTTTACCATGTTCGCTCCCAGTGTGAAGCATATGCCCTCTTAATGGAGATATCTCAACAGAAGTTTTTTTACGAAAATTCTACGTAAACTGCTTGTTACTCAATTGCTCAACCTCTCTTTTTCGAAGAGAGTATTGGTAAAAGGATACGGCTAGGACAGAACTAGTGGTTTGGTAGTCGCTCTCGTTGTCGTGGGAGGGAATTTTAGACAAAACAAACATTCATGCCTACGAACATACATCCATAAATCGACTGAAAATCAATTTATGAAACTCTCCGCACCGGGACTCTAGACATCTGTAATCATAGCCAGCGACGTTGACCACTGCACCACGCAGTCGACTATGTGCTCCCACTTAGTTTTACTGTTATTAAAATAGATTAAAATATTTTTTTTAAGAATAGCTTAGGGAGAATCGACAACCCTTATTGTAACAGAAGCCAATTGAATTGGTGGAGGGTGAAAAAGTTTTCAAAATTGGCTACGCTCTAAAAGGGGGTTTCCCTCTTGCCCTTATCTTGTAACCAACTATGTATATACACAAAAAAAGCTCCGTTCACTGAAAACGTTTTGATACAATGTTTCCTTTCAATAGGCAGATTTGTAATGCGACGTCTTAAATTAACAATAACATGAAATATTTTGTGAAAATATTATTTCCATTTTTTCGACAAAACATTTCAGGATCCTATACTTAACAACTTGTGATGTTGGAATAAGTGAGATTACGCAATATTTTCTATCTCTTTTTAAACAGTATATTTATATAGTTAAGCTTAATTAAGTTTAGACATAATTCTGAGGTTGGCATAAAGCCGAAATAACCATAAAACTAATGAAATTCTTATAGAACTGAATATTTGTTTTTTTTCTTTTGTTATAATGGAGTTCTACCAAGTTAATGCTAATTAAATCAATATCTGTAAATTCTCGTCATATTCATTTTACCAATTGTATCGTATTTGTTGGCTTATATGATTTAGCGGTAAGAGCTTTGCTCTAACGATCAGGTGGGTCCTGGTTGAAGTCGCAGCAAGGTAAATACCAAATTTATATAATTATATAATTTCTTCAATTCAGATTTTTTGTCTTGGACATGAGTGAGTGACTTATAAAAAATTTCATAGAGTTTATCTCGTATGATTTTCAATTTTAAAAATATTCGGCTGTCATCTGTAATGCCATATATATATATATTATTTTAATTTGCAATATAAAAAAACAAAATTCGTACTCAATACTATATAAATAGCCCTGTTTGAATTAATTTTTCGTCAGCTGATAATTCTTGCGATGTTCGAAACCGATTTCAATTGAATCAATTTTCAATTAAAATCTCATTATAAAAATTGTGTTTAATTTTTATAAATATATTGCCTTTCCACCAATAATTGACAGCTAATACCATACAAGTGAGCTATGTATTATTATAACTTATTCAATCACTGCAATATTCCGTCAGATATTTCTCAATATTGCGTCAAATAATCACACCACCCATTGTTCCACTTGGACCACAACTATCGCAAAAGAGTCCACCCTTTGCCATTCTATTTTAGACTCTGGGCAGACATTTCTTAATAAATAATGTCCCTTAATCCTCGGAAACTTCAACAGCGGCAACTTTTAGAGGACAAATTACTGGAATTTAATTTAGATTTAGATGTAGCAAGCTTTATTATTTCTTGCTTGAACTAAAAAGCATTCTCATAGCAATTACAAATTTGATAGCAGGGGATGATCCGACTTGGAAAAGTTTAGATTTAAACTATTTCATTATATTTATTCATGAAGGATGCTCATCAAAATTGAAAATAGATTAAAAGACTTTCTCCACGTCGAACTTGTAATATTCTTTAGAACTTAAAATTACCTTTTTATTTTTATTTGAAGATAAGCCACTCAATATCCACCATTATCTTTAACATCGGTAGAACGGTGGGGTTACCGTTGGTTCTTAACTGGTGCTCCGCAAGCTTTCTGAGAAATTATAAGAAATATTTTTCACACTTGTCTCATTATTTACATTAGACAGTTTAAATTGTCATACGTGTTTATATCGATCGTCTAGTTTCTTTTTTTTCTTCTTAGTCGTGTTCCTTATGTATGAGGGTCGTGACCTCCACTTCCTTTGAGCATCCTTCGTCACGCGCTCTTGTACTTTGCTGCACTGTGGGCCATTAGAAGTGTACAAAATCTCAATAATTCAAATTTGACAAAGTATTAAGTTGTACAAATTTTTTATCAAATAGCTATCAACTACCTGATAAAAAATTTGTAGAACTAAATACTTTACTATTTTATCCTATTAGCAGATAACCTTTATAAAATTAAACATAATGTTTATATTTCTAGGTTAGTAAAAGGATATTTCTAAATAACTTTCTACTGACTACTTGGAAAGTACCTATTTATAAAATGTATTGATCTCGAATACAAATCAATAATATTTGTGAACATATTTACGAAAATCTCGAGAAACGAAATGATCATTATTTTATGCGTATTTTATGTTTTTCAACGATTTATTTTATTTCAAAAATACCTGGTGTACAAGTGTCCACCTAGTGAAATTTACCTGGGACTGAAAAGGTTAAAGCGGACATGCTCTGAAAATATTTTTGTATTGCAATGTAAAATGATTCAAAATTAACATCGTTATCTCTTTGTTTACAGTGGTTGACTGCCAAGTGTCTCCATGGGGACCGTGGTCAGCCTGCGACGCAGCCTGTGGTCCGGGCGCTATGGCAAGATCGCGCAAAGTGATCCGGACTCCAGTGCACGGCGGACGCCACTGCCCTGGTCTCGTACAGAGGAGGGCTTGCCAGGGAGCAGACTGTCCGAGACATGCCGGCACTGCAATCAGAGGTAAGTCAAGTTTCCAGCGATGTCATTCCCTCTTTTCAGTCGTAAAACAATCTGTCTAAATACACCCAATTTTCTTTTTTCAATTTTAAACGGTATTACTAGATATATAGTCACCGTACTTTTAGAAGGTGATGAGCAACAAAATTGTCGGAAACCAGGTAAGTGTACAATGATATTCTTGGATATCAATTCTTTCACTGGAATAGCTCAGTAGGTGCATTTATTATACCAGTTTGAAAAACACATCAATTTATTTTATCAGTAAGTATATAAATGCAGATATCTAGCCAACCTTTTGTTCCTGTCTATTGATCTCTAAATTGATAAGTGTTAGATTGTCATAATCCATCTATATTTTGATACTATATTTATATATGTAACATAAATACCAAGGCTTAAAACTTTATCCTACGAACTAAAATTTTTATTTGCTGTTTACTCTTAACTTGATAACTTCCAGTACAGTGACGATATGTATCGTCCGCGTGCGGTGGATTTATCTCTATCGCACAACCTCATTTAGGTATGAGCGAGTAGAATACAAGACCGCATGCCCTTGCATCTCGCTTGCACCTTCACTTCTCATGTAATTGAGCCAGAAAGAGATAAAACCACAGCTCGAGCCTGATATGTATATATTTTAAAACACTTCAGTTCTTTGAGAATATCATTTTTGCGATTCGGCAAATTTTAAGATTCAGGTGTTCATGACTCATGCATGACTTGTTATTGTTGTGACACATTGCTTTTTTGTGTTTCAATTTTACTCCCTCCATGGTTTTTATTTTTATTTTATAATGTGTAATTTAAATCGCAAATTATACATATTTATTATTATTTATCTAAGAAACTATTTTCAAATATAAACATAAAATAAAGCAAGAGAGTTAAGCTGTCTAATTTTTCTGTTATTTTTTTAATACCATATTCACTCCAAATGTCGATCATATGGCTTCCTAATTAAGGTATCTCAACAGAAGATTTTCTACGGGAACTGCTTTTTACTGAATTGATCAACCCAGGATATCCTACAAGGATATTCTAGGACAAGACTAATGGTTAGCTAATCGCTCTCGCTACGCCCCGTATTTTGGATCGAATGAGTGGGAGATAATTATAGACATAGCAGACATCCATAAATCGGTTTACGAAACTGTCCGTACCTGGATTCGACCCTGTGAGATCCGTAACATAATCCAACGACGTTCACCACTGCACCACGAACCCGACGTTATGTATTTATAGTATACGCCGTATAAATTTGTACTTTTTACTACACTGATACGCTTTATGTATAATACACAGAGCGTGTCAGTGTATTAGTATGTATGAATCCCGTGATCTTAGAGCAGTGTATGAATCCTAGAGTCGTGTATGGATTCCATTATACTTAATCCTAGAGCCGCAGTACAAAGTCATACGACTGTAGGAATATGAAAATGTCTCACTTTTCGAATTTAATTAGCGATTTTTTTATAAATTGAATAATTAAAAATTTCAGCTGTATAAAACCATCGATTTTTGTAATAAAATAGCATTGTTTTCGAGTTCATTAATATCGAAAGGCCGGGTGAAATCAATTTTAAAATACGGTCGCTTGTTTGGCTTGTGTGTTTTTTAAATGTAAATTATAATCTACCTTCTGTTGGTCCATCATTAGTGGAGTGTAAATTAAATCTGTACATACGTGTTTCATCCAAACGCTAACATTTTCCAATAATTAAATTTGACTAGACAGGGGTTGGAAAACTTTACGTTAAAAATTTAAATAGTTACACTACATGGCTTCACCTAGACTTAGACTCGATTACAAATCTTACATATGATAGCCCAGATCGCTCTGTAGACGTTTTATTATTATCACATATCACATGCATTTATGAAATTTTCTCTAGATCTAAGCGTTCGCGGTATATATAATAAAATAAAATTGTATGCAATGCACACACAGTTCCGACGTACTAGCTACTTAATACATTCAGTATTTCAATTTAAATACCGTCATCTATGACGGGTACGGTAGGTATAGGTACCCTCAAAATATGAAAGTATGATAATCCTATGAAAGAACACAGATGGTAATAATTATTAGCAATTAATTATTAGGTTAGTAACTAATTCCATAAATGGTCAGATAATAATTATTTTGAGTCAATAAATAAAGGTTAGACTAAGTTTTATTTAATAACTGACCATTTCATATATTTTTTAATCATCCTCCTTACTGGAAGCATATGGCCATCACACGGTTCTTCAAGATTCTCTGTTCCACGCCAGTAGTCTTGCTTCCTCCCAGGTCATCCCAGCGTCGTTAACATTCCATGGATGGTCAACAGCGGTCTTCTAGGGTGACGGAATCTATCTGTTTGGTAGAAGAGACAGCCAGGATTCAGACTCCCATGTCCTTACATGTCCAAACCAGGTTCATAGTCACCTTTTTATTATTTTGGATGTAATAAGGGACTGATCCGTCTTTATAAACTGCTTACCAATTATTTTATTCACAGACACGTCTTTACTGACCATTTTGATTAATTACTCACAATTTATTATTTTTTACTGACCGAAAATTGAAATATTTACTAACCCAATAAATGCTGGAGCAACCTTCAACTCAATGCGGAAAGTCTAGCACTCACGGCTGTACTCGGTCAGAACCAAGTGCCACCTATTCAACGCGCGCATTCTGATGGTGCTGCTTCACGGTTGCGAGTCATGGCACCTCGCCAAAGCACAGGGTAACCGTATACTGTGCCTTGAAAACCGATGCTTGCTGCGAATATTAGGTGGTCTGATTTTGTCAGAAACTCAGAGGTAAGAGAGTGGACGGACCAGCCTCTTATTACGTCCAAAATAAAAAGTCCTGAATCCTGCCTGTCTCTTCTACCAACCGGATGAATTCCGTCACCCTGGAATGCTGCTGATGACCACCCATAGGATGTATTCGGGGGACCTATGGGACGCTGGGATGACCTGGAGGAAGCAAAAATACTGGCGGGGATAGAGAATCTTTGAGGAACCGTGTGATAGCCATATGCTCCGAGTATGGAGCGGATATTGATAAAAAAATGCTGGCCATAATTAAGGCAGCTAAGTAAATACATATATAAAAGTATTGTTTTCTGATAAAAGTTAAATCAAATAACTTGTAAATTGATATAATATGAAGATCGTTTACCTAAAAGTATCAATAAACAAGTTCCATGTTATCACTTGGCTCACTTCACTTCTCGAGGGCTCGTATAATGTTAAGCTGTTATCCTATCCGGTTATACACTGTTCTTAAATGTCTAAAATGGCCAGTTGTCGAGCCATGATGTAAAACAACTCACGTCCAACGTTGTGGTAAGTCGTTTGAGCGTGTAACAACATCGTGTCAACCTTAAACGTGCGTCTTTGAATTTCTAAACGCAATTATTACTTGACGTTGTGGGGTGCTAAAATGTCAACGTAGAATATTTGAAAGGGTTAATGTTAATTACACTGCAAAATTTTTACATAAGGAACCGTGCTGGAGGTTAATACTTTTTTTCTATCTGAAACAACATTTTTTTTGGTTAGCTTACAAGAAAAAATGGAATTTAAAAATTGATTATATAGACCGTGTTTTTACCAATTGATGTAACCCTAAAAAAATACGAAAATGAATTAATGATTGGATCTCATTTTAAAGACGACAGTGCAGGTCTCGGCCAGATTATGTAAATTAGAAAAATAAATTGATCACAATTCCAGATCTATTGATCTTTCAATCGATTTATGGATTTCTGTTCGTAGTCTGAGTGTTTGTGATTGCTAAAACTACCTCCACATCCACCCGTATGATCCTCACGGGGCGTAGCGAGAGCTATTAGCTAACCACTGGTTCTATCCTAGCCCTATTCTTCTATCCCTACTCTCTTCAAAAAGAAGAGTTTGAGCAACTGCGTAACAAACAGTTCTGAAGAAACAAAAATTCTTTTGAGATAACTCCATTGGGAGACCATATGTTCTACGGACATGGAACAATAACAGCACCTTTTTCTTTGTAATGGACCAATCTTAGATCGATCGAAATTTACCCAAATTGATGTTAATTGATATTTGAAGTGCTTAGGACCGGATGGGTGGGAGAGAATTTTACACAACGAAAACATCCGTGCTTTCGAATAAACGTTCCGTGGAATATAGTTGGGGAAACGCTGGTATATACAATCAATTAAGCTTTGTGTTTGTGTTTCCAAATTGGCAATCGACGGTTCGGGCTCATTCACGCGGAAGTGAATTGATTCCATTGATGATTGAAAATAATTTCAAAATAATAACGTCAAAAAGAACGAAGCGTTCGCTGGCATTTGTTTTGTCCTTTCGCTTCACTTGATCGATTAGCTGTCAAAGGAGCGACCAAAAATTTTAATAGAAATCCGCGTCAAACTTTGTACAGTTTGTTACTTTGTTCGGCAAATTTCTTAAAATCTCCCCGAATCGATCATTAATAATTAATAAACCCTCAATACAAAAATAATGCTGTATTAATTTAAGATATTTAATGATTCCAACTGTAAGATATTGAATAGCAAAATATTTAGTTTCACAAAAACGATATAATATACATAATTTCAAACCTTACCTGCTTGATACCTGCTTACGATTGTGTTTTGGCTCATTGATGTAACTATGGCATCAGATTAACCGGAGATAATTACTAACCGGGTTGCGGTGTTTTTTTGACAAAAAAAAACGGCTAACCGGCTTAAACCGAAATATGTCATTTCAATATTTTCGAAAAAAAATCTTATAGAAGTTTGTATATTTATATTAGTATGATGTTAAATATAAACAACTTATCTTTAAAATTATCACTTAGGAAAAGGAAATATTCATAAAATAACTAGCACATAAAGATATGAAAGTATTTAACGTATTGCAGGTTATAAGTCTTAAAATTGCGTACTTTTGTAATATTACAAATAATATTCTGGTCAACGATTTCATCAAATTTCTAGAGATGATTTCTCACATTTACAATAATAGTTATTGTGCAACATGTGCCTTATTTATCACAAATAGTTTAAAAATCTTTGTATCTTTTGATAATGTCGTGTAATTGCTTATCGTATAACATCAGTTTTCATTCAACTTAGTGACATACGTAATTATTCAACAATATGTACATTTTTCCCTCTGAAACACGTTGATTTTTTAAAATAGTGTAAATAAAAGAGTTTTTTAAATATTTAAAAAAAACGCGGTTAACCGCGTGAAATAAACCGGTTTTCGGTTTTTCTCAAAACACGCGGTAAACTGGTTAACCAGTTTTGGTTTAAGCTGGTTTGGAAGCCCTATATGCAACACTCAAAAAATACGAACTTGAGTTAATGATTGGATCTCATTTTAAAGACGACAGACCAATTTCGGTCAAATGATTTAAAATTAGAAAAATAAATTGACCACTTTTTGGAAGGGAACCATCATTTTACATTGGTTTAAGATTTTAAAATTCTGACCAGGCCACCTGATGGAAGCCACTATTATATCGATAATCCGAACGTATTTGCAAACATGAGAATTTACAGCAGCAAATTTCAAAGATTCATAACGCAACTCACCATATAATGTATTCGTTAAAAAACAGTTTTTATTCTCTATTAATTAATTTCAATTTTGAGGATTACATCAATTGGGTAAAACACTGTCGGTATGGCTCTCACACGATTCCTCCAAGATTCTCTGTCCCCCACCAGTCTTTTTGCTTCCGCCGAGTACATCCTATGGTGACGGAATCCATCCGGTTGCTTGAAGAGACATGCAGGATTCAGGCTCCCCTGGGGCATCCACAGCACATCCATGCCAGGTCGATCGTCGCTTTTTTATTTTGGATGTAATAAGGGGCTGGTCCGTCCTCTCTCTTACCTCCGAGTTCCTGAAAAAATCAAACCACCAAGTATTCGCCGCTAACACCTGTTTTCGAAGCACAGGATACGGTTACCCTGTGCCTTCGTGAAGTACCGTGACTCGCAACATATAGGTGGCGCTTGGTTCTGACCGAGTACAATTGTGAGTGCCAGACTTTCCGCATTGAGTCGAAGAATACAATACATCTTATGCTTAATAATATAAAAAGAAACGAACACTTTTGATAAGATCGCTTGACGATGACAAGATACCAACTTCCAGGACAACCCTCACAAAAAATACTAGTTCTGAGAGTTATCCGTTTATTTTCAGATGCAGTTGATTTGCTTACTATACAAAGAAGTTACAATTATGTACATCTTACAAGTTAAGACGCGTTTTACAAAAACCAAATTAAAACGGCAACGTAGCAATTTGCAAACAAACAATAGACCGACCGTCCGATCGGGCGGAGGAGTGAAACGCTTCACTGCCCCCACATTTAGCGCACGGTAGACAAAACAAGAGATCTTAACGATGCGACGCACAATAAGTTCATGAATGAGATAAATTAAGAAATGGAATCTTTTTTTAAAAAAATTTACGTGAATGTAGTCTAGTGCGACCCTTTGCCTAGAGCGGTAGAAATATTTCAAATGACTATCTGAAATGATTTTATTATTACTACGTGGATTTGCACAAATTAAATTAAATCAAATAATATTTGTTTGCCAATGCTTGAAAAAAATAAATTGTCATAATTTAAGGTTAAGTCACGAGTCAATCATGGTTTTGGACACACTACAAAACTGGGTTGTGTCAAAGGGCATATCTAGATTTTTGCAGTTATGAGTACCTGATATTCCGAACTACACATTTTAACAATTTAATTCTCTTTTTTACCACGCTCGCTTTCAATGTGTAGCGTATGGACTAAAGATCTTAACAAAAGTTTCCTACGTGAACTGCTTGTTACTCAGTTACTCAACCTCTATTTTTCGAAGAGAGTAGAAATAAAAGGATATGGCTAGAACAAGACTAGTGATAAGTTAACCGCTCTCGCTACTCGCCCCGTTTTTAGGATCGGATGGGTGGAAGGTGGGAGGAAATTTTTGACATCACTAACATCCATGCCTACTAACAAAAAATCATAAATCGATTTGAAAAATCAATTTATTGAACTGTCCACACCGGAACTTGAACCCGAAACAGATGTAACCGTAGCCAATCACGTTGACCATTGCAACACGGACCCGACATATTAATGAATGGTCATTAATTAATTCTACAAGTTTATACATATATCAAATTTGGATTTTTGAGATTTTGTACACTTCCATGTATTTTGTCACTAACGACCCGGGTCTCGCCTTTCGGCATCTTCAGGAATTCAAGCACACGAATTGCATCCCGTCGAAACCCACAATGCTATTATAATTGTAAAATCACTGGTAATTCTATAAGAAGTTGGAAAGCGACAATTCGCCACTCTGTAAATGTGGTGTTTACAAAAAAAGGATTAAGGCAATTCTCGAAATTTTAACTCAGGTATCAGTGTGGCTCTCAGACGTATAATATCTTACCTCGTAAATAATATTTGTCGTATTTGTATCTTCTATATAAATGTTAGACACTGTTTACTGTCTGTCAGTTCGAGTCCATTCGTGTGCTTGAATGCCTGAAGATGCCGAAAGGCGAAACCCGGGTCGTTAGTGACAAAATACATGGAAGTGTACAAAATCTCAATAATTCAAATTTGATATTGAAATTCCATCAAGCACCCTCAGTCGATGCCTTAAATTATATTATACATATATTTTTAATCCATTTCTGTTTAATAAGTATTCCTCAATATTAACCAAAATAATAAATTTTCTGAATTATTCAATACGCAAAATAATGAAATATTTTAACTGCAGTTGAATAAAAATTTAAAAATAAAATTGTTAAAAATATTGATGTGTGTGCTATCTCATTTTCCTTAAAAAGATGGCGGCCCTTTCAGCCGTTTGAAAAATGCTCAAATTAATATTACAAGGCGAGGAGCGGATATGAAAAAGAAAACCGGATGTGAAATATCTTGAATTTCTTTTGTTACGAAGCCGGGGAAATTTCCGGGAAATGAAAGCTCATCTACTGGAAACTATTTAATTTTTTTTTTATAAGAGTATCGTAAAGTTTCATTTTAAATATTCCGTGAGCAAAACAATAGAACGAATGCATCAAATTTTGGCTGGCTTCCATATCTAGGAAGGTGATGGTTGAAGGATAAAAAGTCTTTTATTTACATATCTAGAGGTACCTATGTCAGATTTTTACCATTTTGATTTAATTATCAGAAATTACTTTTAAATGTTGATTCTTTTAATGGGAGCAATCCTAATGTCAGCCGATAGAAAATGAATGAAATAATAGAAAATCTATAGTGTATATCAAAATAATGTTTTGGCATATTTCACACCAAGAAATGCCAATGTTGATATACGTAATTCAGATGTTGGGATTTACTAGTACAAGAAGTGTTTATCTTAAC
Organism: Himalopsyche phryganea; assembly: GCA_022494535.1. Taxonomy (NCBI): domain Eukaryota; kingdom Metazoa; phylum Arthropoda; class Insecta; order Trichoptera; family Rhyacophilidae; genus Himalopsyche; species Himalopsyche phryganea. The sequence continues at coordinate 4,460,386 of JAGVSL010000039.1, forward strand.
ATGGGCAGCTCTAGCACAAAAAATCACTACAGTATTATTTGGCAAAAGGAACGTGAAGTACAGTGCTAAATATTTTTATTGAGAAATACAAAATCGCCTGTACTGAACAATTGATAAATATGACAAAGGCATTGTAGTGTTAAGCCACAGATATAATTCTTTAATTTACTTAAAATAAAACGAAAAAAAGGTAAGATTTTTGTTTGTTGAAAATATATGAAAATTAGAAAACTGCTCAAGTTACGTCATCTGGTTATAATACGTCGTCAGCGACACCGGTTTTGGGGAAATAAAGAAATAAACTAGGCAAGGCCGATTAAATTGTTCATATTTTTTGATTTTTATTAAAGTTATAGGAAACTGTACATTATTATTTTTACGGAAGTATTTTAAAGTGACTTTTCAAATACTTCGTAAGCAAAACAATTGGAGGAATATATCAAGTGCTGGCTGGCTTCCATTCCTGGCAAGGTTTATGATATCAATATAAAGAAAACAAAACTGATATTATTTAGCTACGCATTATTTTAAATATGTTTGGGTCACATTGTAAAAAGTATAGATGCCCTTGATAGTTGTTTTTGTGAAATATCACCAAAACACTGTGTAATTCAATAAACACGCAATGACGTAACACATACAAAAATGGCTTCAGTCGTTTTTTATCCAACTCACCACTTCTTACACCATGTGTCTGGGAGGAAAACATTCACTCAACCCTAAATTAAATACGAGAACGTTATGAAAAGAAAATGGATAAGAACAATATTTCATTAAAGAAATATTAGTCGAATAAAAGAAGCAAAAAGTATTCAATCATTTTTGATATTCTTTTAATTAAAAAAAATCCGCTTTTGAGATGTTCCTTTTATTTTATGAAACATCTTAATAAAAAACGCATTGAATATTAAAAGAAGATTCAAGTAAATTTTTGACAGAAATGAAACATTTCGTAAAACAAAATATTCATACTTTTCAGTACATACAAAAATGACGTACATATACCAATTTGCTAAGTTTTAAGGCTTTCACGGCTAGTATTTATAAACTTATTAATTCGGAAAGAAACATTGAAATATTCGTTCACTGTGAAAGGTAAAAATAACTGATTATTTAGATCCAGAATGCAGAGTCTGTGGTACACTCAAAGGCTTAATTCCCAGTCTCATAAATTGAATTTTCAATCGATTTTTTTGGATTTCTGTTCGTTTGAGATGTCTAAAACTCCCTCCCAACTATCTAATCTTAAAAACGATAAGCCAGCCACTAGTCCTGTTCTAGATCCATTCTTATTTCATTACTCTCTTAAAAAAAAGGCTTTGTAGAAAAACTTCTGTTGAGATACCCTCATCAAGAAGCTATATGCTTCACCGATATATTGTCACTAATCTTATAAGAATCAAAAAAACCGTATACCAGGAATCGAGAATAGATATTTGCGTTGGAAATTAGGGGCTAGGTGGGGTTACTTAGTGAGGAACTCATAAATTAGGGAAAGTACCAAGTAACGCCCTGTTACGTCAGTGGTCATGGAGAAACGTTGGAACTGACTAGGTCCTGACCTCCGGAGAGCCTCAATCCTACTATCAGTATTGGATGGAGTTAAGGGACTCCGGCATGTCATGAAGGTAAGCAAAAAAATTGGCAGGTTATATGCTGTTGATATTAGATGCTTCCCGTTCGGCGAGCGGCGACAGAATTCAAATTTTGAAGGTGATTACAGAATGAGTCTGGTCCTTCCTTCTTTGTTCATATTTACTGTCGTTGACTGTCTGCGTCTTACTTTCATCATCGTGACTTGTCTTTTCAGAGCGTTTACCTGTAGCGTCGTATATTGGTCAAATAAAATATTAATCACGCCTCGTCAATAATCATGACGAAAGTGACAAACGTAATGTTTCGTAAATCTGCAGCGTCCTGTGTCATTTAATGTATGAAAAAAGGTAAGAGGTCCAATGAAAGGTTGTACAGATTTGCGCAGCTCTCTCCTTTCTGGATGCATTAAATGGCACCTCCATAGGATATGTTCAGCATCACCAGGTCTTGAAAAAATGTGGTGACATACGAAGAGTGAGAAGGTGTCTGGATGGACTGATGTTTTGTACGCCTAAGTGCAAACCACCAAGTCATGGGTAGTTACTCCAAAGAAGGGCTAATAAGGGGAAAAAAAATGTAGATACGCTTAACGTTTGTTACGCCCCTAACTGCCATATAAAACTAACGGACGGGAAAGCAATGGTGGGTGGAGGAGGGCAAGTAGGTCCAATAGTAGGTCATGTGTGGACATTGTAAAAAGACTAATGCCGTACAAAAATGATCATGCAATGCGCTGATAAGTCACATCAATGTATAGGAACTCCATCATTAAAAATATATGCAAAAAGAAAGGCAAAATGCGAATAAGGTTCTTTGATAAATTAAATATTCAGCTTCCGGCATATCGAGGGTATACTGACAGAAGGCATTAAGTCATAAAAACAAGTTCTGACATAATCGCATATAAAGCATTTATTTTTTCAAAGTATTATCTCTCTTCCAAGTACAATTGTTTGTTTTTTAAAAAGACTTTTTGTACATTATAAAGAATAATCTTTTTGGCATACAAATCATAACATCAAGCTTTTTGCCTAAATAAAAAAATAGCAATATGGCTTAATACTATTGATTAATATTTTCTATGGATTCGGCGGTAACTCTGTGGAAGTTCATTTTTAATATAAAATTGAAATTGATAACCAAGTGGAATAACTAAGTTATCAATTTTAATATTATATTAGTATTGATTAAATTGACATTTAATCGGCAGAACTAAAAAAATTGATAAGGTAGTCCATAGCTATTTCGGCTAAAAGCCATCGTCGGAACTATTAATAACATCACGTAAGCTATTTTTCCAACAACAGAATTAGTACGTTAAATAATTTAATTTTAAATAATGACGTTTGAATACGTGAGATGACGTACTATTATCTATCTCTTCTTAACAGTATATATAGCTAAACTAGACAGTCCGTGGCGCAGTTGGTAGCGTCGTGGGCTACGCGTACAGATGTCTCGGGTTCAATTCCCGGTGCTGAAAGTTTTCATAAATTGATATTTCAATCGATTTATGGATTTCTGTTGGTAGTCTGTTTGTGTTGTCTGAAACTCTTTCCTTACCCACCTATCCCATCATCACGGGGAGTAGCGAGAGCGATAAGCTAATAACTAGTCCTGTCCTAGCCCTATCCTTCTATTCCTATTCTCTAGTAACAAACAGTTCTCATAACAAAAGTCTGTTGAGATACCTCCATTAGCAGACCATATTCTCCACATCGGGAGCGAGCATAAAAAAAAAGTTTAAGTATAGTCCTGACGATGGCGTTAATTCAAAATAGCAATCAACCACCTAATAAAATTTTGTAGAACTTATTTTATCGTATTACTTAATTTTTTTTCCTAACCGTTATATCCAATGACTTCGTGCGTTATTATACTAGCATGGATAGTGTTAAATTACATACATGTTGACATATAAAATCATACATCATCCAAAACTGACTTAATGCGTTATGTTAGTATACCCTCGATATAAGCTTTCATTCCATAAGGGGTTTCGATCTTTAAGCTCTCTTGGAAGCTGGAAGCTATTTCGAAGAAATGAAATACGTTTGGAAATAAAAAAAAGGGTTTTTTATACATAAAGAAAATCTATTTTATGGTACAGTAGAGAATTTTACCTTTTTTGTAAACTCAATCAAAAAAATATTACTTTTCATATTTCTTTTAAATGTTACAAACGAAATAATGCGAGGGTGTATTTTTTTAATTTACAAATAATAAGTAATCATATTTCAACTATTTGCTTTGTGTGTAAAATGATGTTCATTTTTTTTTCGTTGATACCATACAACGCAGTAGTTGTGAAGCGTGGGTGTTTGAAGAGATCTGTTTTTTTTTTTAATTAAAAAATGCACACTAGCAATAAAATATATCAAATAAACACAAAGACAAAATCGGACAGAAGTTGTTTTCAATAAAAACAGTTTTTATTCAGTCGCTCATTCTTTATTTCTTGGAGAGCGTAACGATAAAAGACTAGGAATAAACTAGTTCTTGTATATGTATTTTTTTACCATGTCCGCTCCTAATTTGAAGCATATGGACTCATAATGAAAGTATATCAAAAGAGGTTTCAACCTCTCTTTTTCGTAGAGAGTAGGGATAAAACGAAGAGATATGATGACTGTTTTATATACATTTTAATTGTTAACATTCAATTTTATATAAACAGCCCTGTTATGATTTTATATGTATCAGTAGATAATACTCGTGATGAGCAAAACTGGTCTAGATGATTATAAACGTGTGGAAGTAGTGCAAAAAAATTGTGTTTTATTTTTAAAATATAATGCCTTTTCATCAAGAATTGACAGTTAACACTTTAAGTCAAATATTTTATAATTATTTTATAAAGCTTGTCAGGACAAGGTTGGAAATCGCTGATTAACTAGTCCGTTGAATGAACAATAATATCGAGAAAAACATTTTTCCGTTTGAACAAATCTACATAAAAAAAAACATAGCTGGTTTGTAATTAAATAAAAACTTCTTTGAAAATTAAATTTCGGAAAATACATCGTTACATTTTTATATTTTTTGCTTTGGTTATTATTCGTCAAGAAACAAGCCAATAAAAATATTATTTTCAGGATTGGAGCTAAAGACAATGTAATTTAAATGAACACATCACAATCAGTGACACCTTTGTAAACATATTCACAAATCGATGATGTTTTTTTTCTTTTCTGCCGGGGTGAGCCTTGGCTGACTTAATCAACCTCCTCCACTCCACTTGGCCTTCCGCCTTCATAGCCAATCGCTCACCTCCAGCACTCGTAGGTCCCGTGACACACCGTATATCCATGGACATAGAGGTTTAGAAATATGATTCCAATATTTAATGCGCCGATTAAATAATAGGACGGATAATGATTTCTATAATACAGTTCAGAGTGGATGTTCATGCTCGGAGAGTGGTGACAGACCCATACTTTTACTTTATTCTTCGCTCGTCATAATGTGTTTTCTAAACATCGCATTTTGTAATTCTCACGCTTGCAGACAGTTTACTTTTACAATCACATATGTATTGATTTGTGTGCGTAGTAATATCATATATTGTAACCGCTGACAAGACGTAATGCTCTTTCAGAAAACAAAACTTTTTCTCGAATATCACTTTTCGTAAATTCGCAGCGCCATGCCTTACAGAGGGATACATATTGGAAATATCTATTATTTTATTAAAATTATAATAATATTAATAAGTAAGTGTCATTCATTTTGCAGGGATGAATTGCAATCTAATAATGATTACCATAATTAATTGGCAAAATATCCGCAATGTGATATTCATAGAATGATTTTGATTCAATGTAAAAAAGATTTATATTATCCTGCGATAATATATTTCGGCGTCTGTCGGGTAGTTGGTAGCATCGTTGACTACTGTTATGAATGTCTCGGGTTCAAATCCCGGTGCAGACGGTTTTCATAAATTGATCTTTCCATCGATTTATGGATTTCCGTTCGTAGTCTGAGTGTTTGCGATGTCTAAAACTCCCTCCTACCCGTCCGATCCTCACGGAGCGTAGCGAGAGTGATTAGCTTACCACTAGTCCTGTCCTAGCTCTATCCCTACTCCCTTCGAAAAAGAGAAGTTGAGCAACTGAGTAACAAGCAATTCTAATGGAAAAATTCTGTCGAGATACCTTCGTTAGGAGATCAATGCTCCACTTTGAGAGCGGACATGGAAAAAAATGATAATCTATATATATAAAAATGAATGTCTGTTTGTTGGTTTGTTAGTTTTTCCGGATCTTATAGGCTCCTAAACTACTCAACCGATCGCGACGAAACTTTCAGGAAGGGCTTATTGTGATCATGCCGAGAAATATTATATAAAATAAATGTTTGCTTGTCCTTCACGCGTTCCTTTACCATTCATACGATTTTGATGAAACTTCGGTGAGTTGTTGTGCACACACCCGTGAAGGGTTCTGAAGAAAAAAAATTGAAAATCTAAAATTGAAAAAAAGAATCAAATACGTACATACAGCGACATATAGGAAAAACCTTCTGATTTATTCGTGTACGCACCAGACAAAAAACAAAAATATTGTGTTATAACAAGTGTGATATTGAAACTCGGGTTCGAGTCGGGCCAGACCTGAAGATGATGGGCTCGAGCCGGGTAAGTCTATGAAATTTCGGCCTGTGCAGACCTCTAATCCAAAAACAGTTCAATGAACAGAATTAAAACACAAACCCTCTCTTTCTTTGAGTGGCATTGCAACATGATTATGAAAGGGTAGGAAGATAAAAAGCGCAAATAAGTCACCGTCTTCCCTCAGGAGTCGAACATGTGCAGCGCTTTGTATTTATTTAGGTTTCCACTAATCCATGCATGATACATATCAAGCCTAGAGTAGGCGTTTAGGTTATTAAGTCATCGGTTGTGTCGACATCTCAAGCAGTTTCTGAGAGTGACGCTTAACTAGTCTTATTATATGGGAGATATTCACACATCGATATGAATTTATGAAAGCGTGAACGGAGGATAATAATAAAAGAATTATATTAACCGACATTGCATTGCAATGCACGCATTTCATTAACAACGCTTTAAACAATACCATCACATGCATAACAAACAAACTTTCCAACAACGCCACGACAATTATTCCTGACACTCTATCAACCCCTAATTTAAAACCGTCCCCCGCCGCGATACCCTGTCCAAAGAGCTTTAAGTTTCCCCCGCCGGAGCGCTAAACCGGAAGAGTAATCTGTAGTTCCACTTCCGGCGATAATGCCCGCGCAAAGTTCCACGCTTCTTGTCGAACAAAGTTCCGCGTAGTTCCCCTTTGTTCGGATGGTTATTTATGGTAATTGAGAACCGCTTGAGCACGTAGAAAAACAGGAGTTGCGCCTCTTATATCTTCCGGGAAGTTTGTCACATATTATTTAGGGATTTGCACAATGCGGAGCCAATCCCTACTCACGGTATTCTTACATTACTATTGTTGTTTTGTCACGACGGTTTGAGAAACTTGGCCCAGCTTAATTATTTATTGATGGTACAAAGATAACACCACAATCAATAAGTGAACACTTAACAAATTCAACCTTAATTGACGGGATTTCAATTAACAACGTATTTATTAACGTGTTTAATTTTATCTTTTTTCAATAATCTTATTAATCTATTATATTACAGTGCTACTTTATCAGCACTCGGTGAAGTTGTCACAAATACTCCGCAGAATTCTCCCTACAATCCTTAAATTCTCAAAACTTTTGGTATGGGTATATTTAACTTGAGTGATTACAGATATTTTAACATTTTGGAATAGATCTGCCACCAACTTTTGCCATCGACGGCTAGTGAGATGTCTATACTATCGCCTGTCTCAGTGTGCGAAGTAGTCCGGTTTCTATGACGTTTGATCGCGTTCTGTCTCTGGTTTGACGCGATCTGTTGGTTTCTCGGCTTTCCCCAGTGTTGGCAGCTCGTCCATGTTGTCCCTCGTATTTATTCGTTTCCTCACAAGACTATTTAAGTACATGCTTCCATTTTTTATCAACGTGGCTGAAACCATAATCAAAATTTGTGTTTCTTAAAACTTGTTCTTCGCGTCAATCATGTAAGTCGCCAAGTTGCAAGGGCCGTTCGGCTGATGAATGCCTTGCGTAGAGAGGTGGAAATTTTCAGCAACAAACTCTGGGTATTGTTTTTAGATATGTTAACCTTCTGGTTTCCTTGGTAAAAAAATCCCTTTGCATCTCATGCAGTCACATTTCGCTACCATGAGAGTTTTTCATATAAAACCATTTATAAAGCGAAATGACAATTTAAAAAAGGCTTGAAATATGGTTTTATGTAGTATTAAGTAATTATTGCAGGTCATATTTTGAGATACATATCAAACTATGCGAAACTATTGAAAGACGCAAGAATCAAAATTTTTCAAAGCAGTACAAGCTCGACACGTCTCGCTGCCGTTTGAAAAAAAACGATTGCATACGGTACGTTATGCATCTCGGATTGTTTTTATACTTTACTGTACTATAATTTTATATTTTTCGATGGTAAAATTGACGCGGTTTTCAAATTATGATCAATTATGCAAAGAACAAGTCGTTAACTATAATGTATTTTTAATTATATGTAGAATTTTTTTATTTACAAATATGACAAATAAAAATAACCTATTTCACAGATAATTTAAAGGTTTAAAGGCCGAAGTAACTCTTTTTTACACCATGAATACTGAAGGATTAATAATATTTCTTGTTCTCTTTTCTAAATGTGTATGTTGTACATTTTTAAAAGTGTTATCATTTATTATTTTTTTATTTGTAATGCAGGCCGCATTGGTATCAGCTGCATTGTAATTTTTAATTTACAAATAAATAAGTAAATGATATGACATGAAGCGGACTTTTGGATAAGATTGATATCATAATCCTTATAGAATCTAAAATAAGGTCAAGCTTCTTTTAGTAGTAGTTGCAAGTTGCTTTATATCTATATATTACGTTTCGCTTCGATGTCTCAAGTCTGGATGAATTAAAAATGGATTTTTTCACTAATTCCCTAAGAAAAGCGGAAAAGTTTTAAAGACTAAGCGATTTACAATGTTAACGGGCTGAAAAGAATTAGATAGATTTAAAAAGAGGGGAAAGAAACAGCCCTTAATTACTACGGAACACGAAATATAGAACTCTTAATGAATGATTGGAATGTTGGACATTTGTTTCATGAAAACTAACATTACGACACATAGAAAATAACTGGCTCTGTAGCCGAGTTGTCACTGCTCTTGGGAGTTCGCTGTATTCTCAGATAAGTATATAAGTATATTTCATAAAACTTGTCGCGGAAACAACCCCATACAAAGCTCACATCACAAGATATTAAATATTAAGTGAAATTATGAAACGCAATTTTCTAGAGTTCGTGGGGTTCGTGGTGTAGTGGTCAACGTCGTTGGCTTCGGTTATGGATCTCACAGGTTCATATCCCAGTACGGACTGCGTAGATTTTTCAATCGATTCTTGTTGGAAGGCGTGGATGTTTGTGATGTCAAATATCCTTCCAGCCCATTGTATCCTAAAAATAGGTTGTAGCAAGAGCGATTAGCTTATCACTAGCCCTGTCCTAGCCCCATCCATCTATTTCTGCTGTCTATTACTCATCGATACCAACTCTTGTTATTTGTAAATATATTTAAAAAAAAACAAACAATTGTACTAGAGAGAAATAGCACTTTGAAAAAAAAATACTGTAATTGCGAATATCTCCCAACTTGTTTTTATGACTTAATGCCTTCTGTCAGTAAATACCTCGATGTGTTATATTGAGACTGCAGTAATACTCACGGAAAACTTTGTTCGTAGACATCTCCCAGAGGGCTTTGAAACCTATATCGTGTAGTTATTCCTTAGTTAGTATCTTGACTAATGCAGAAACAAAAGTTGAGCTTCTTGTTTTGTCTATTCTAAATGATACTGCATATCCCATACACTCTCAACATATTTTTTGAATGATACAATATCTTCTAAAGGGAGTCAAATTATCCTCACACTTTTTAAACGAAGTGAAACTGATTTTATAGAAATATTTTTAGGTATCGCGTTCCTTACTTGTACAGAGACAGAGATTAAATTTAAAAATAGATCGGCCCTTAACTTTTCCAGAAGCTCAAGTAGACCCAGAAGTGAAGTAGTATTGTCGTCCATCCGTGTTTGAGTTAGTACGTCTTCTGCCATGTATTAGCTTCTGTTATAGTATAGCCATGTCGTCTGAGTTGCCATATGTATTGATTTGTTCCCCACATATATTTTTAACACCAACGTTATAGTTAATCTTCATTTTCAAGAAAAGTTTAGAGCTTTTGAAATAAAAGTCTTATTTTATGAAGGAAAAACAAACTTAGGGGCAACATTAACACTCTCTACGCATTTACTAAAGCAGTGCTACGAAACCTTTTCTCTCACACGGCCCAACAAAAATTTTATCACATGACCACGGCACACCACAAAAAAAAACGTAAAAAGAGTGTAATACACCAGGCGCGTGCAATGAATTTTTCATGAAGGGTGCAAGCGATATATAAGGTCATGCTGATGTTTGTTCTTTGATTCAACTATCTTATACACAAGTGATGTTGTGTTATAGAAATACATCCACTGCACGCCTATTGTATACACAGATATCAATCTTTTCATTTGATAGATACGTAATAAACGAATTATGTACATGGAAAGAGTATTGGATACTGAAGATTTTTTTTTTGCAATGAAGCAAACTACGGCACACCTAGCATCACCTCACGGCACACCGGTTGCGGAACACTGTATTAGAGCATCATAAACATATTCATACAATAGTACACTAACAACACTGTATTGAATTAAATTATTTTAAAGATTTATTAAATGAACTTGTGGTATTGGGTCAAAGTCCTCGTGGGAAATCACCATCTGTTGCAATTAACTGTCTCTAAATGAAATTACTTGAACTGTGAGAGAACCAAATTAACTATAACATTCCCGAGAGACTCCTCACTATTATACAAGAATTGGTTACGTACCCACAATGGCCTATCGGACGTAGGAAAGTTTTTGATTTTGAATTATTAATGCGGAGACTTGGTGTCGTGTATAAATTATCCGGGTCCGTCGTGCTGTTGTCAACATGATTGGCTTCGGTTGCGGATGTTTCATTCAAATCGATTTATGGTTTTTCGTTCATAGGCATGAATGCATGTGATGCCTGAAATCCCCTTCCACCCATCCGTTCTTAAAAACGAGGAAAAGCAATAGTGATAAGCAAACTACTGGTCCTATCCTAGCCCTATCCGTCTACCTTGATTTTCTCAAAAAAAAAGACTGCTTGAGGGAGCGAGTAACCAACAGGAGTCCACATGTTCAATATTGGGAACCGATATGCTTGAAAAAAAGTCTTCGGAAAGTAATTATGCAGTCTTTACTCCGCAATTAAGTTGATTTTGGGTCGCGATGTTTGCATCACTGTTGCGGATTTATGTATATCAGTGATTGTGTTTTATTCTAGTAAATAAAAATATTTTTTTACGGTTTTTTATTGTTAAAAGAATAATCTTTAAAATAAAAATTACGGAGCTAATTTTTTCCCGCAAGCCATGGCTTTGAGAACCCTGTTCTACAAAATTATTTTGAGAAGCGGTGTTCATTAAATTCTGTCCATTACTTTTTTGAATGTCTCAATTTCAATGTGATACCCTTTTGCGTGATTAGCATGGCGTTGCCAATGTGCCTATAGGCATCCAGAATTTATGTGCCCACTCTATCTATACTATAGATTCTATAGTCAATATATGCCATAATTGGCAAACGTAAATCATTATAAAATATCAAATTTATGACACGAGTCCCATTCACAAAAAACTGTTCTATAAAGTTACACTAGCTAATAAAATCACCATTTTATAAGTATATTCAATCTTTATGTTCAGCGATTTCAACAGAAGGTTCATCGAAATATAATAATTTGACTGAATAGCATATGATGTTATTCAGTCAATCAAATTTTCTTTTATTGACAGAGTTAATCCGGTTGTAAACGAGCAACTTTTTACGGCAATATGCTGCCAAACATATGTGGTCGTGTATTACACAGCAACACACGGTACTATAACCGCCAAATGGCCGTCTGTTAATCCATATAAGAAGTGTTTATATTTATTTCATACAACATAAAACATAATATCGATCGTTCAGTTCATAGCTTAGACATCTTCGAATAACCCATATTGAGATAATCCGAAAAGCAATAATCACATGGTCACCATAAATCAAATATTATTGGCTTGTATTCGAGCTCTATACATTTTATAAACAGGTGTTTAATAATTTGGTACTTTCAGAGTATAGTCAGTACAAGGATATTTAGGAATATATATATAATTTAAGACATCGACTGAGGGTGCTTGATGGAATTTCATTATCGAATTCAATATCAATCTCAATTCGAGTCCTTTCTTATACTCGAATGCCTGAAGATGCCGAAAGGCGAAACCCGGGTCATTAGTGACAAAATACATGGAAGTGTAAAAAATCTCAATAATCCAAATTTGAATATATATATATTTTTTATCCATGTCCGCTCCCAATGCGGAGCATATGGTCTCCTAATGGAGGTATCTCAACAGAATTTTTTGATGAGAACTATTTGTTACTAAGTTGCTCAGCCTCTCTTTATCGAATAGAGTATGGATAGAAGGATAGGGCTAGGACAAGACTAGTGTTTAGCTAACCGCTCTCGCTACGCCCCGTGAGGTTGCGATGGGTGGTTGAGGAGGGAGTTTTAGACCACACCAATACTCAGACTACGAACAGAAATCCATAAATCGATTGAAATGTCAATTTATGAAAACTGTTCGCACTGGGAATTGAACCCGAGACATCCGTAGCGTAGCCCACGACGCTAACAACTGCGCCACGGACGCCAACTATATTTTTACTGACCCAAAAATATCAAAATTTTGTTTAATGCTTTAGAAATTAGAAATCTGCTTTTTCTGCATTTTTTTATATTTTAAGATATCGACTGAGGGTGCTTGATGGAATTTGGAATAACGAAATAAATGGAATTTGTACTTTTCCATGTATTTCATTACTAATGACCCGAGTTGTCAGTTTCAGTTCATTCGTATCCTCGAATGCCTGAAGATACCGAAAGGCAAAATCCGGGTCGTTAGTGATATTTTTTATGAATCTGAGTATTGAATCAGATCAGAATGTTTACATATTGCATATTTACAAAAAAAAACGTTTTTTTGCAGTTGTCTAAATAATTAACTAGACGATTGATTATAGATCTCGGCAGTTTTATAATGTCAGTATTATTTCATTGGATTATAATTGTAACATCATAAAAATCGTCATCAAGCATCAGAACTAATTTGAAATAAAAAAATAATTTCATAGCTCTTGAACCAATTGTTTGATATACCATGGTATTATTAACACTTAATTTTATATAAATAGCCTTGTTAAGATATAATTGCGTCTTATCAGTTAATGATTCTCGCGAATATATAATCCCTTTCCACTACGAATTGACAGTCAACGCCTTATAAGTGATTCATAAAAACATTCCGTCGGGTATGCATAGATATAAACAAATGTTTATAGGTACTAGAATTCTGCACGGGCCCGGGGCCGGGTTTGGGCGGATAAAAAAATATATTCGGGCCCGTGTAACAAATTTAATTTTCAGAAAAATATTTCGGATTATGTATTCTGAATATCGGCTGAAATATGGAAACCTTCCTTTTTAGTCGTATTCCTCACGTGTAAAGATCGTGACCTCTGTCTACCGCAACAACTCAATTGCTACTCGTTTCCGCACACCGTTGCTCTGAGGGTCATCGGTAAGGAGAGGCCTGTGGCGTCCTTCACTTGGTCGCTCCAGTGAGTTTTTTGTCGTCCCTTTCTGCCTTCGACCTTTCCTGAGATGAGCCTCTCGAGATTTTCGGTAGGCTTGCGGTCAATGTCGAGAGTCAATTTTCGGGCTGAGAAAAATAATCCTGAGCTTCGGGTCGGGTCCGGGTAACAAGTATGACATTGAAACTCGGGCCCAGGCTAGGCTGGGCCTGATGATCTCGGGTTCCGTCCGTGCAGACCTCTAATAGATACACCATGCACTAAAAATTCCATCAATAATTATTGACCATATTAGGTAGCAATAAGAACCTTTGGATTGCGCGAATAGGAGGAACGTTCAAGAGCCTTTGATTTTCATTTTCATTTACTAGTCTCCGAGAAGTGCTTTTAAAAAAGTAATTTTCTGTGGATATTTAATATTCGCGTATCCTAAAACGTGGCCTTTGCAATTATTAACGTTTAGCATACACCAGGGTTTCCAAGCATTTCCTGCGATGAAACACTTGGCAAATCTTGAAATTTTAACCTTGCTTATTTTGTAGGGTGTAATATGAAATTAAAATTGATCACTTAGTTTTTCCACTGGCTGTGTTAGTAAATGTGACACGTGTTTCGCCTCTTTAAGAACCATCTTCACACTAAATAACGTCGTGATATAGTTAGGCTGAAGTGGCTTCTTAACCAGCCAGTGGATTAACTAAGTTATCAATTATAATTTTATATTAAAAACTAATTTCTGCAAAGTTACTGCCGAGTACATCGAAAATACTGTAAGGTGTAGTTTATTTTATTGATTACTAACGAGTACTCGGCATGCGTTGCAATGCCACTCAAAGAAAGAAAGTGTTTGTGCTTTAATTCTGTATAATTTAAGACATCGACTGAGGGTGCTTGATGGAATTTCAATAATCCAAACTTTAATTCTGTGTATTGAAGTGAACATTCATACATTTTTATATATAATATATAGATGTAATGAAAAGTATTGTATTTTCAAAATAAAATACAATTTGTTTTGTACTACTTACACATATTTATGATGATCAGGACTGGTTTCGCTCATCGCGTGCTGGTAAAATGAAAAACTTAAAAATAATATTTACATGAAATTTAGTGAAGATTATTACAAGGCATATCAAACAGTCGGTCCACGAACTATGACACTATTTTACAGATAATCATACAAAATATACATAAATGATATTAAATAGTCTACAATTAAAATGTTTACGACCTCTTACCAATCAATTATTACTGATCATAGGCTTGTAATGATGTTCAAGACAAGAGGCTTTGCAGTAACTGGTTGTTACTCAGTCGCTCACCACCTCTTTTTGGAGAGAGTAGGGATAATATGTTGGGGCAATTACAGTGTTTTTTGTTTGCTAATCAATCCCATTGCGCTCCATTATTAGAATCAGATGGGCTGGAGTGAATTAAGACATCCATGCACAGCTCCACAAATCTGTGATTCAAACCCGCGAATACCCCAACTGAAGTTATGAATTGTCTGATTCACTAGTTATACATTTAATTATTTCGTTTTCAAAAACGCTAAATTCTTTCTGGCCACTCGGTGGATTGTGAAACCACGCTGATGACTGAAACATAAATAGAGGAGTTTTGAAATTGCCAAACACGCTTTGCGCATACAACTTTTCACAGAAACAAACTCCAGCAAAGCTGAAATCGCATACCATTAAATATTAATGAATAAATATTTTATGAAACGTACTTTATTTTGCTACTAACTCGATGACATAAATGTATATTTTTTTGCGGAAGCATTTCTTTTTAATTTCTTGAAGCAGAGAATTCGTTTAGTTATTTTTTTTTGTAAATCTTTCTGCTGAAATCGTTATATTTTATTCTTCTTCGACCATATTCTCTCCCAATGTAGAGTATATGGCCACCACGTGGCGCTTCCATAACTCCTTATCACCCGTCAATCGCTTTGATTCCTTCCATGACATGCCAGAGTTCCTAAGCTCCACCGAGTACATCCATCTTCCAGGACACCGGAAACTCACCGGTTAGAGTAAGAGGCAAGCAGGATTGAGGCTCCACAGCACGCAATCCAGCCAGTTCCTACACCTCTCCATGACCGCTGATGTAACAAGGTGCGTCATGGTCCGTTCCCTATTCTCCGAATTCCTCACGAAGTGAAACCACCTCACCCCCAGTATCCGACGCAAGCATCTATTCTCGAAACTCAGTGTACGGTTTTTCTACGAGACCTGCTTGTTACCCAGTTGTTCAACCTCTCTTTCTTTGAAGAGAGTAGGGTATGAAAAATTGTCATAGCATGAAGCATAGCTAAATCGCCAAATATTTTTAAAATTGAAAAATCATGCGAGATAAACTCGATGAGAATTTTTATAAGTCACTCATGTCCAAGATCACAAATTTTAATTGAAAAAATCTGAATTTGATATTGAATTGCTGGGCTTGAACCGGAACCCACCTGATCGCCAGGGCAAAGCTTTTACCACTAGACCGCAGAGGCCGACAATTATTTTGAAGTCATCTATTTTGAAGGCAGTAATGTTCAAAAAATATACTCTTTCTGTGCATGTTCGGCATTTGCATGCGAATCTGTTTTTCAGGTATGAAACATTTCAAATCATAGAGCAGATTGTGCCTAGATCTTGAAAAACCAGAGATTTAGATTTTGTGCCTGATTATGACAAATTAGCTAATGATCTCCAACGTCACATTAATATTTTTTCAAAATTTAACTTTTTAAATACACCTATATTTTTTAAAAAACATTTCTAGAATGACATGTGCACATTTTACGTCGCTACCGTTTACCGTTTGGGAGGAGTTCTTATGTCAGATTGACAGATTTATACATTTATTTTCTATATCGAAGAAACTGTAACCGATTTACAATCTGCCTTCATTGTTATTATTCTAATAGATTTAGAATACTAACTATTTCTAAAAGAATATTAAATTTAATTCTTCATTTTTTTAAATGTCCCTTGTAATTTTTGTAAAATGCAAACATACGATTATTAAATTTAATCGAAATTTACTTCTGACGAAAACGTTTTCAAAATTAATTACGTGCTTTCTAGCGAATGCATTTCACCACATCAGATGCTTTGCCTTAAAATGCTTTGAAATAACATGACGCTGTGAGTTATGGCTTAGATAAAAAAGCTTGAATGATGAATCTGTAAAACGTTTTTGTTTAAAATTTATCTAATCTATCTGTTAATTATTGTCATAAATCTTTTGCCGATTGCTTTTTACTAATTTTGATAATTCATCCATATATAATAAAAAACAGAAAATGTATGTGTCACTCTGTCTGTATGTATCTAACTGAGCGGTGAACAGTAGCAACATGAAATTTGCACATGTCATTTTAGCTGCCATTTCCAGGTGAACTGTGCTGTTTTCAACGTTCAACATTTAAAATTATTACTAACTGATGGACTATATTTGTGGTTGTTAGATGAGATACATTAACGGTGATATTTTCTACTTTCAACCGCACTATTAATTGATCTACTATATTGTATTATGGCAATTCTACCAACAATCTCGAGAGGCTCGTTATTACAGGATAGGTCGAAGGTAGAACGGGTTGCGGAAGGGCTCCAACTCGTTGTAGCGAGAAAGTGAAGGATGTCACAGGCGTCTCCTTACCAATGGCCCTCAGAGCAGGTGCAGGAACAAGTGGCAAAGAATCGTCAAAGGCAATTGAGTTGTTGTTGTAGACAGAGGGCACAACCCTCACACGTGAGGAATACGATTAATAAGAAAAACATTGTATTGGTGTTACATGATGTATCACCAAAATAACTCCAACGTCTAAATGACTTCATTTTATAGCCCTCTATCACTCCGGGTAATAAATACAAGTAATATTATAAAACAAACTCTGTAGGATTATATTTTACATTAGTTCAAAACAGTCGCGATGAGCGAACCAAACCTGATCATTACAGTCAATTTTGCTTAATTGATACTTCTCGACCCCAATTATCGTACTTAATACAGGAGAAAGTCGTGTAGAGTAAATGCCGTATAACTTTGTACTTTTTGCTATACCGATACGCTTTCTGTTTAATACACAGAGCGAGTCAGTGTATGAGTATGTATGGATTCCGTGATCCTTGAGCAGTGTGTCGATGCCGTGTATATATCAGTATGGATCCTAGAGCCTGACCTCAGAGCCGTATTGCAGAGTTATACTCTACTTTTGGACACTTTTGTTTTTCGTTATTCAAGAGTTTTTTTCTCCACAACGAAACATGATAGAAGAAAAATGTATTTTGTACCCAAAAAAATCAGAATTTCTGTAGTCATAACTCACTTCTCTGAGATGAAGCTTCAGTCACTTTTTATTTACACATATAGATTGGAGAATATCGATTTTGTAATGTGGTGCGGTATTTGTATCGATAACCACAATCTCCCTTAACTAGAATTTAATCAAAAAAGGTTGAGTACCTACGCAAATAAGTGTATTTTTGCACAGCCTCCCCAACTCCGATAGGTATTCAATTTATTTAGAATTCGAAGTGTCTTATCAAACAAGTTAATAGGGAGTCAGTTGAGGTAAGGCTGTTCTCTTACAGTACCAGTAGGCTTTATGATTTGAATAAAATACTAATTATTATAATCAATGCTACCCCCAAGAGCCATGCTACCCAACCTTAAGGATGCCCAGGCCAGAGCTGGTAAAAGTGGAAAGATGCCCTACCCATGGTTACTCCACCTTAAAAGTGATCTAATTTAAGACATCGACTGAGGGTGCTTGATGGAATTTCAATATCAAATTTGGATTATTGAGATTTTGTACACTTCCATGTATTTTGTTACTCACGACCCGGGTTTCGCCTTTCGGCATCTTCAGACATTCGAGCACACGAATGGACTCGACCTGACAGACATTAAACAGTGTCTAACGTTTATAAAGAAGATACAAATACGACAAATATTATTTACGAGGTAAGATATTATACGTCTGAGAGCCACACTGGTACCTGAGTTAAAATTTCGAGAATCGCCTTAATCCTTATTTTGTAAACACCACATCAACAGAGTGGCGAATTGCCTTTCGTCGAATTGCATCCCGTCAAAACCCACAATACTATTATAATTGTAAAATCACTGGTAATTCAAAAAGACGTTGGAAAGCGGCAATGTTTGTGATGTCTAAAATTCCCTCCTATGCATCAGATCCTAAAAACGGGGCGTATCGAGAGCGATTAGACAACCACTAGCTCTGTCCTAGCCTTATCCTACTATCCCTACTATCTTCGAAAAAGAGAGATTCGGCAACAGAGTAACAAGCAGTTCTCGTAAAAACAACATCTACAATATTTTGCAGAAATTTGTAGAAGTAAATACTTTGCTATTTTGTTTTATTACAATGGAGTTCTCCCTAGCAAATGTCAATCCAATCAAAAAAAAAACGCCTGTTAAGATTCCTCCATTATGAGGGCTATGCTCCAAATTAAGAGCAAACATGGTTCGATCAATCCGATCGGGCAATCCAAATCTTAAAGAAGATTCAGTATTTATTTAATAAACTAGTATAACCGTACCCGTTATAAATGACGGTATTGAAATTGAATAATGAATGTCCAAAGTATCTTGTGCGTCGGAACTCTGTGTGCATTATTTACACCGCGAACGCCTAGGTCATGAGAAAATTTCATACCTACATGTGATATGTGATTATGATAAAACGTCTAGACTTTTATATCTAGGATAACTGCAGTAAATTCTCGTTTCAATTTCATCTTCTGCAAAAATTTTACTTGTAAATTACTCGCGTTCCATCTAATTTTTTTGACATCCCACCTCAGGCACGTGAGTTTTAGGTTTACCAACTCTGGTATTATAGAATGCAAGCAAGCTTTTTTACGCTGGATGCTATATAAACCGTATAAATAACAAGTACAATCTCGTAATTGCTTTTATTTTTTTCCGTTCTTTATGGCATTAAAATAAGCTCAAAGTTTTTGGTGTATGAATACTAAAAATGTGACAACCGCATAAACAGAAAATGAAATTCAACAAAAATATTTTTTCAGCATGCGTTCCAATTTATTAACTAAACTACAAAGCTTTGTTGTGAAATTTTCAAATAATATTTACAAAACTGCTGTAATTTCACACAAGATGAAAATGAATAGACATGGTAACTTGTTGTCAAAAGCAGTGCTCGCCAACCTTTCCTTTCCGATGATTGAAACATTTCTATCGTCCAGTTAATTACTCAGGCATTAGCCCAAGTTGAGATGATGGGAGAAGCAATATTCAATTAGTTACTACAAATCAAGTATTACTGATTTTTACCCGAGCTTTATACATTTTAAAAACATGTTTTTAACGATTATGTACTTTGCTAGTACAACAATCAGTAAAAACATCCAATGTGGATCATATCGACGGTGTTTTGGCTAATTGATGTAACCCTCAAAATTGAAATTGTTCAGGAGAGAGTAAAAACTGTTTTTTCGAAGTTGCGTTATGAATCTTTAAAATTCACTCCTGTAAATGCTCATGTTTGAAGATACGGGATTATACGTAGGGAGTTTCAATATAATAGTGGCTTCTTTTAAGTGGATGGTTCAGAATTTTTAATCCTAAGCCACTGTAAAATGATGTTTTCTTTCCAAAAAGTGGTCAATTTATTTTTCTAATTTACATCATTTGGCCGAAACCTGCAGTCGTCTTTAAAATGAGATCCAATCATTAACTCGTTTTCGTATTTTTTGAGGGTTACATCAATTAGCCAAAACACCATCGATATGTAGTTTTTTCTGCAGAAACTGCCATGTTACTCAGTTGCTCAAACTTTATTTTTTAGTAGGGATAGAAGGATAGGGCTAGGACAGGACTAATGGTTGGCTAATCGCTCTCATTACGCGCTGTTTTTAGAATCAGCTGGTTGGGAGGGGATTCTAGACTCCACAAACATCCACGCCTAGGAACAGAAATCCATAAATCAATTGGAAAGTCAATTTATGAAACTGTCCATTCCGGAAGTTGAACCCAAGATACTGTAACTGAAGCCAACGACGTTGACCTCTGCACTACGGACCCAACAATATCCTTTGCATGACTCAGAAATATCAACATTTTGTTTAATTCTTTAGTAGGTTATCTGCCTTAGCATTTTTTTGGAGTTATCTGACTACTGAATCACATATCTTTTTGATATATTATGCTTTTGCAAGTTACGATGTATTACATGAACTTTTGATATGCATAATAATCACATAATAAATGACACTTGTTAAGTATACTCGTGGACAAACGAGCAACGAATGACGTCAGAAGCCAAAGGAAGTTGATGGGAGAAATTAAAAGATTGACAAACTTCGGTGTTAATAAATCGTCACGGATGAATCTATGTTTATATTTTGTTTTTTTTTTGTTTCGTAAAATCTTTTTATAAAGTTTACGCAAAGAGAAAAAACAATAAACCAAGCGATTTGTCGGAATCAAAACAAAGGGAATTTTAAGCTTTTATGACTCAAAGTTTTATTTTACCTTTCGCCACGACACAAACAACTTTGTCATGTTAAATATAGATCAAATTTTACTTGGTGAAAAAACTGTCGGTTTATAAAGGTTATTTTTCATACTAAAAGTTCTGCTTTGTAAACGTTTCGGATTTGTGATAATTTACACAAAAAAGTCAACAAGATTTCTATGCATTTAATATCTAACCTAGGTCTGGGTAAACTTTTGAGCCACATTAAGAATTCAAAATGAACAGCGGGCCGCAAGTAAAGTGCTAAATATGTTTTTCAAAACTTCTATTATTTCACACTTGATTAATTTGAAGACAAGAAATGATAACTTGTTGTCTAAATCAGTGATCGCCAACCTGTTCTTACCGCCCACTCGTGAATGATTTGAGCATCTTAATCGTTCATTTCCATATTGAGATAATGGTAATCGTAATATTCAAATAGTTACTATAAATCAAATATTATTGATTTGTACCTGAGTTGCATACATTTTATTAACAGTTGCTTAACAATTATGTACTTTTCGAGTATAGTAAGTAAAAATATATTTAAAAATATTCTTTTTTACCATATCCACTCCCAATGTGAATCATATGGACTCCTCTAATGGAGGCATATCAGCAGAAGTTTTTCGACGAAAACTGCCTGTAACTCAGTTGCTCATGCTTTATTTTTCAAAGAGAGTAGGTAGGGCCAACAAGATAGAGCTAGGACCGCACTAGTGGTTAACTGATAGCTCTCGCTACGTCCTGTTTTTATGATCAAGTGGGTGGGAGGGAATTCTAGAAATCACAAACATTCATGCTTACGAGCAGAAATCCATAAATCAATTGAAAAGTCAATTTATGAAATTGTTCATACTAGTGTTTGAACACAAGATATCCGTAAACAAAGTCAACGAGGTTGACGACTGCACCACAGACCCGACAGTGTCATTTTGCTTACCCATACATATCAACAATTTATGTTTTCCAACAAAAACATAATATCAATCGTGCAGTTCATTACTCAGAAATCTCCAAATAACTCATATTTACATAATGGGAAAGGCAGTATTCAAATGGTCACCATAAATCAAATATTATTGATTTGCATCCGAGTTTTATACATTTTATAAACAGGTGCTTAACAATTACGTAAATTTCTAGTATGATCAGTAGAAGGGTATTTAGCAATATTCTCTTACTGACCCAGAAATATCAACATTTTGTTTAATTCTTTAGAAGATTATCTGCCTTAGCATTTATTTGGTGGGATTGTTGAGTTATATGCGAACTGAATCAAAATTTTACATATTACTGCATATTTAATTCAAAAATATATTTTTTGGAGTTGTCTGACTACTGGACTATTGTTTATTTTGTCAAACCTTCAATCGATCAACAATGTAACAATGTAAAATATACAATTACAAATTAAATAAATGTTAACATTTATATGCAGTATTTTTTTTTTTAAATATTTTCTTTTTTTTATTACAGAGACCGCCATGCTGCTTCCTGCATCTCTTTCGCAGAGCAGGCGAGTGAACGAGACCGAAGACATCACCAAAAATTTGCGGCTTAGGGACCCTCTTGATCCTGAGACAACACCACAAAAAGAGTGAGTTGGAAAATATTTCTAATTTCGAATATTCAAACATTACGTACCTAATATTCATCTTCTGTAACCCAGCAGCGCTCAGCAATTTCAAACAGTAGTCAGGAGTGTCTGTTTTTACTGAAAAATGTATGTAATAGAATTTTTTGTTGCTCTGTTTTTTTTAAATCAGAATAATTCTAATTTAAATATCAGTCACAAAAAGTCTGGTACATTTCAAAAACTTTTATAGAATCGTTATATTCAATAAATTACAAATTTCACATCGAACACTTTCATAAAAAATACTTCTTTCAACGATTTTGTCTTAGAAACCAAATCTCGATAACCTAAAATAAACTCTAATATATTTACGGCGTAAAACATCTGAAAAACAAGTGTCAACTCTTTCCATTTAAATAAAAATGCAATAGTGTACATAAAAACTCTAAAAGTGAAATTATTAAAAAAAAAACATTTTCAACGTTACATATTTTTTCACGAAAAGAGAAAAAAACCTACCTATTCCTCTTAAAACCCACCATTCTATAATAAGTCGGTATCGCTATGTAATTTAATGTTATAATTTAAGACATCGACTGAGGGTGCTTGATGGAATTTCAATATTAAATTTGGATTATTGAGATTTTGTACACTTCCATGTATAAATACATGGAAGTGTACAAAATCTCAGTAATCCAAATTTAATGTTAATTGGTTCTTGGTCGCCTGGAATTGCTAAGCCCTATGAGTTTGTGTTACCTAATTGTCAATGCGATTTTTTTTCCAATTAAGGTTAAAAACCATTATTATCAAATCAATATTAAAAATGATTCAAATATCGATGCAGCTCCTATACTAGTGATAATATTTTTTCTTATTTAATCTTATATAAATATAAACGATATAAACTATTTACTGTCTGTCAGTTCGAGATGATTTGTGTGCTCGAATGCCAAGAAGATTTCGAAAGACACCTGAGTCGTAAGTAAAGAAATACAACTATATAAAATTAAAATAAATTATTTTGTTATTCCATTGGCTTTGTCACTAACGTGACACGTTTCGTTTCTTTTAGAAGCATCTTCAGACTAACTATATCGCAAGGTGATCATAATTTTAATAAAAATAATAACGTAGAAATAAATAAAATAATAGAATGAATGAAAAAGTTATTAAAATGAATAGTTTAGTGTTTTTAGAAATCAACAGTAATCGATTATTAGTAAATAACATTTTGAATAAGTCAAGTGGCTCACTACTATTCAATTTATTTCGAGTCCATTCGTGTGCTCGAATGCCTGAAGATGCCGAAAGGCGAAACCCGGGTCGTTAGTGACAAAATACATGGAAGTGTACAAAATCTCAATAATCCAAATTTGATATTGAAATTCCATCAAGCACCCTCAGTCGATGTCTTAAATTAATTCAAATTTGGTATTGAAATCCCACCGAGCGCCCTCAGTCGATATCTCAAATTACGTATTTTCCGATTGGTCTGGTTATTAATTCTTTCTAATGACCTTTTTATGCCATTAATTCTTATACAACTATTACACAAATGATAAGGCACTTGATTAAATCTACAAAGAATTAAAGGATCTCCAATCACGTTTCATGCTTTCATTATATCGCTGTAGATAAATGTATGATCTTGTTTTTTTTAACGTTATCACAACATTGGAGAAAGCACAGTGAGGTTTATTTTGCGGCAGAGAGGATATCGTCGGGGACACCTCGAGTGTTTGCGAACGAGCTTTTCAATTTAAGCTAGAGTATTTGTTTTCAGAGCACCTATCCATCTCGTAGAAAGCGTAGCGTATTTATTTTTCGATATATTACACTGCACAGAGATACACAGGTTCAGTCTACCAATACGAAAATATTTTTAAGCTTTAAAAATCAAGTGTAGAAACAAGACGTTTTGTTATTGAGTTTCTAATAATTGGATAGTGTTTAGTTATAAATATTGATTTTGTTGAGTTAGTTGGTAAAAGTGGTATTTAAATAATGACACCTAATACAACAGGGTCCATCAGTCATTTCATAATATCGACTGTATTTAAGCCAATTCATGTAACCCTCAAAAAGTACAAAAATATTTTAATGATTATAATAAATATCTCATTTTTAAGACGACAGAGCAGGTCTCGGTCAAATGATGTCAATGATAAAAATAAATTGACCACTTTTTGGAAGGGAAACATCATTCTTCATTGGTTTTAGGTTTAAAAATTCGGACCCGACCACTTGATGTGAACCAATATTATAATATATCGACACTGTGAACACATGAGAACTTCATAGAATAAAATAACAAAGTATTTAGTTCTATAACATTTTTATCAGGTAGTTGACAGCTATTTCGGCTTTACGCCATCTCAGAACTATTAGCGTAAAGCCGAAATAGCTGTCAACTACCTGATAAAAATGTTGTAGAACTAAATACTTTGTCATTTTATCCTATCATAATGAAGTTCTACCAAGTAAATGCCAATTCAATCAATACATGAGAATTTACTTGAGGGCATTTCAAAGATTCATAACGCAACTCACCATATAATGTTTTCGATAAAAAACAGTTTTTTATCGAACACATTCAACAAACACCGCTGATATGTTACGCCGAATGTGTGAAATTGCTTATTGCAAGAAATGGACAGAATCTCGACAGCTAATTTGCCTAATTCATGAATGAGGTAATGGGCTTGAACTTTTTATGAATTAGGCAAATTTTGTTAAAATTATAGTCATTTTCAATTAAATAACTTGCAAACTTAAAAAAATCATTACTATTGAGACATTTTATAAATTCTTTAATTCGTATATTAAAATTTCTATCTCTCTGCCCTACATAAGAAGCTTGACAATCTTCACAAAGGAAGCAGTATATTCCACATTGAAACAAAGCTTTTATATAATTTTTCATAATAATTTTGTAATTAGTGGTGTTATTGTAATTAGTACTATTATCGATTGTGTCGTCATCCTCTGTATGTCCAGAGAAGGACATAATCACGACACTACTGTGAACCGTTTTAAAGTAGTTCTTTTGACAGATAGACAGATTTATACATGTGTTTTCTCTTATATTGTAACAGAAACAATATTTGTGCATAGAATATGTCATGGAAATTAAGACCCAAAATACATAACGAAGCAACTTGAATCTTTTGTAACTAACTAGGAGTATAAATTCTCATATCTGCTCTTTCAACTTTTAGCAATATAATTGTATAGATTGTGTAAGCGAGGAAGTCACAATGTCACGTTTACTCAGGTAATTTTCACTTCGTGAAGTATTGCTTGTTGTTGCAACTTCTTGTTAGAAAGACATCTTATATCATAGGTAGGCGAATGTTTGTATGTAGAATAACACCTTAGCACTCCACAGCACCAAAATAGACAGTGGTAAGTATGTACCGTAAAGTATACTCAAGCGATTCAGTAGCGTACCAATTAGTGGGGTTCAACAATAATAAGATACTCGAAAAGAATACGAAAGTTGTCCCAAACTTGAATTAAGTTAACAAACCATATCTCCTTTCAATACCGGCTTTCTAATATCAACAGATTTTTTTCTGAGAGAACTGCTTGTTGAAGGATAGGGCTAAGATATGACTAGTTATTCGCTAATCGCTCTTGCTACGGCCAGTTTCTAGGATCAGATGGAGGAAAGGGAATATTCAGACATTCATACATAAATTCCTTTGAAAAGAAATCGATAAGTCGATGCGACGCTTTTTTTAACCACGTACGCTCTCAATATAGAACATTTCACCACCTAACAAAGGTATCTTGACAGAAATCTTCTACGAAAATTGCCTGTTACTCAGTTTCTCAATCACTCTTTTTTGTAGAGTGTGTGGATAGAAGGATATTGCTAGGATATGACTAGTAGTTAGCAATCAATCAATTTACGAAACTTTCTTTACTTGAATTTGAACCAGTGAGATGTGTTTCCGAAGCCAACGACGTTAACCACTACATTACGGACCCCATATACCAGTGCTCCGCAACCGATGTGGCGCGGCACACCGGTGAGCCGCGAAACGATAAAGCTACAGTTGCTATATATCCGTTTCGTAAAAAGTTTTCAGAGTGAACTACTGATGAGGATATTTTCCGAGCAACAAACGATTTTTTGAAGGTTATGACATTCAACAGATGATGAGGGGTTGTACGGATAGTGCAACGGCTATCATTTAAAAAAGTTTTTACCTAGAGGTAAGTACACTAGAGTGTAAAACAAAAAATCTTGTAGTAGAAATTACACATTGCAGCATTATTCGTTTAAAAGTTACCATAAGAATTATTAAAAATAATGAACGAATGTATTAAAACCATTAACATTATCAAATCAAGAGCTTTCAATTTTTGAAATATGAAACAATGGTATTGGAAAATTTATCTCTACTGTGTTACACAAAATAGTTTGGCTACTTTTAATTCAAATTAGTAAATGTAAATTTTGATTTTAAAATTTACACATATTTTTGCTTGTGGTGTGCCTCAAAATTCTAATAAGTCCTTAGGAGTGCCGTGGGTGAGGAAAGGTTTCGGAGCAATGCCATATACTATGTATAATAATACTCTTTGGAATACATTTTGAAGACAATTTCGAACTTTAAAAGTATTTATCACGTTGAAGGTGTTGTGTCAATTATTGGTGAAAATGAAGTATATTTTAAAAATAAAACAAAATTTAATTTGTACTATCTATAAATCTAAAACTAATTGCAAACTCCTATTGTGAATAAATAATCTGTACTTCACTGCCGTCAAATATACTGAAATGGAATACAGTGGAGTGCGGTGGTGCAGAGAGGGGTGAGTGGTGGGGTGGAGAAGAGACACATACACCGTTAATAAGACACTCTTGGGGTAGTACAAATAGCAGAAGCGCTGCAAACTTCGTCGTAGACTCTACCGTAGAGGCGTAGCACTCATGCGGGCACCTCTACGACAGCATCTCCGCGAAACGAATCTGGCAGATGGTTTTTATATTAGGGTTGAGGTATGCATAACAGAATTGAACACTTTTTTTCACCATTTCTATATTCGCTCTCTTAATTTTCGTTTTGAATCAGTGATTTTTTTCTTTCGCTACTTTCTAATATTAGTAATGCTGTCGCTATGTGTTGTTGAACCATTTTCACTCTCCGTGTATTGTATCACTTCGGTTACATATCAATTCATGGCAAAACAGAACAGGAAAAATCCGGACATGACAAAACAGGACATGACAAATCAGAACATGACAAAACAGAACATGACCAATCAGAACAGCCATAAAACAACATCCCCAAAATCAGTGACAAAACAAAACAAGCAAAAAATAAAACTTAAATTTGGATTATTGAGATTTTGTACACTTCCATGTATTTTGTCACTAACGACCCGGGTTTCGCCTTTCGGCATCTTCAGGCATTCGAGCACACGAATGGACTCGAACTCAGTGTCGCGTATTTATATCTTTGTCATATGCTCCATATTGTGATGTGTCATGATTTAAAAATACGTCAGAGTATATGGGGAAAATTTTCATGGATGTTTGTGATCACTGGAATTCCCTCCACGATATAATATTAACTGTGTTTTGGCTCATTGATGTAACCCTCAAAGAATACGAATTAATGGTTGGATCTCATTTTGAAGACGACAGAGCAGGTCTCGCCCAAATTATGTAAATTAAAAAAAAAAAATGTACTACTAATAAAAACAATAAAGAAAATAAAAACATTTTTTTTAAATTACTAAATAATAAAAAAGAGACATTACTAATTTAAAAGGAAAAAATATTTAGTGAACAATACCCATAGTTTAGTGTTGAAAATATCCAGCTCTCTAGACAGTGCATTAATCATCCGAACGGCTCTGGCAACTGGTGACTCGAATGACCGACGCGAAGAACAAGTTTTAAGAATAAAAATTGTCTGGATATGGTTTCGGCCACGTAGATAACAATTAGGAGCATGTAAATTAATAGACATGAGAATTTCAGGATTATAAACTCGTCCCTGAAGAAGAAGAGAGAAATGCTTTAGAATCGAAAACGATCTTCGTGCTTCAAGAGAGTGAAAAGATAGCATTCCTAAAAGAAATTTAGTTGGGTAATACTCTTTTAGGGAACTATTAAAAGGAAAATATTTAAATTTTTTGAAATAGAAATATCGTAGAAATTTCTTATGAACTCGCTCCAATTTCAACTTGTAGGAATTTTCATATGGACTCCAGATAATAGATCCATATTCAAGCGTACTGAGAACCAAGGAAATGTATAGAGTGCGAAACACAGTTGGGTTTTCGAATGGTTTACTTTGCCTAACTATAAACCCGAGAAGTTTGCTAGCACGCAAAGCAACGGAATTAATATGTGAATGAAATGTGAAAGAAGAGTCAAACGTTATACCGAGATCAACAATTTCAGATAAACGCTGTAAAGTATTATTCGATATCACATAATTATATTTAATAGGCAATCTTGAGCGAGAGAAAGAAATGCAAAAGCATTTCGAAAAGTTGAAGTCAAGTTTGTTTTTTATAGACCAATTTAAAATCGAGTCTATATTATGTTGCAGAATAGTACAATCAGACTCCTTCTTGATAGTTAAAAACAGTTTTAGGTCATCTGCAAAGAGCAGATACTTTATTCCACTCATGTTTTCCACAATATCATTAATAAAAATAAGAAATAAAATTGGACCGAGATTCGATCCCTGTGGTACCCCAGAATATGTTGGAAAAATATTTGATGCGCATCCAGCGTATTCAACATATTGTCGTCGTTTTGACAAATAAGAAACAAAAATTTAATTAACTTATTTGAGCTTCCTATAGCACTTAATTTATTTATCAGAATATCGTGATCGACACTATCAAATGCTTTCGAAATATCCGTGTAAATAACATCAACCTGACAATGGGAATCCAAAGATTTTGATATATACTCACTATACACCATTAGATTGGTGATAGTTGAGCGCGCTGATCTAAAACCATGTTGGGAATCAGTTAACTGACAGTCAACATGCATATAGATATATCTATGTAGCATTGATTCAAAAGTTTAGCCGGTGCTGATAAAATTGCTACGGGCCTAAAATTTGTTATCTCTGACAGAGAGCTTTTTTTATGGACCGGTCTTATACGAGTCAAACTCCAGCTTTCGGGAAAAGTGGAGGTACTTAAACTTAAATTGAACAGATACATTAGAGGGGCACTTAAAAAAAAGTTTGCAGCCTTTAAGTAACCATGGAGGAATACCATCAGGACCCACTGAAGATTTTGGGTACAGACGCGAGAAAGCGTAACGCATATCGGACTCATCAAAATAGTTGATATTAAGAGTGGGCCAAGAAGAATGCGTGTACTCGGATTCTGAGTGAATAAGTTTTGGAGGAATTTTTGAGTAAACCGACCTGAAATGTTGCGCGAATCCCTCAGAAATAGGTCCGTAACCATTCAATACACTGCCGTTAAGAGACATGGATGAGAGCTGAGCAGAAGAGTCACGTATATTACGGACATAAGTCCAGAAAGCTTTTGGGTCTGAATTTATATTCATACCAATCCGGTTAATGTATGTTTTATAATCGTGATTAATGAGTTCGTGCACTCTATTGCGCAACTCTGAAAAAATAATATAATCACTCTGACATTTAGAGCGTTTCCACTTTTATGACATTTATATTTTAAGTTTATACATGTAATTACTTTTTTTGGAAAACCATTTTGGATACCCACGCTTCATGGCCGAGTACACATTCAAATCAAAAATTTTATTAAAAACATCATAAACTTTTCTATAAAACACGCTGACAGCTTCATCAATATTTCCGATCAAGTACATATCGTCCCATTCGATGTCATGTATCTCGTTGTACATGTGCAATAGGTCACCTCGGCAAAAATTCCAAGAGGCTCTATTTCTATAATTATCACAGTAATCTTCATTCACATCACATCGTCCACGTTGATAACTGGATGCTTTCTTATTTAAAATGGGAAACTCAACTACTATAGCTGGATGATGTGTGTCCTCAGGAACAAGAGGGTCATCACTTGCGTACACCGAGACGCAACAATCTGCATCAGCCAGCACCAAGTCTAAGACCCGCGACCTCGCATTTTTGATCTGAGAGAACTGTTTGAGATTCACACAGCTCAAAAAATGAGTAAACTCAATTCCACCCCGGTGCTGAAGAATACAAATTGAAATCACCGATGATAGCAATAGAGTTTCGTATTGGCATATTTTCAAAAAATGTGAAAATCTGCTCATATGCTTCTAGTGAGCATTTGGGCGGAAAATAAATACAACAAATTTTATTAAGTAACCCACCGCACATTACTCCAACAACGACAGCATCAACATCATTACGTGGATTGCACTCAATCCTAGCAACACTATCAACACTGTCAGTGCGTATGGCAATAAGGACACTACCACCTCTTTGGCCGTATCTCCGATCTTGACGGAAAACGATATATTTGCTATCAAAGAACTCGGCGTCATAGATAGAGTCGTTGAGCCACGTCTCACTCAGGCATATAATTTGATAGTTGTACGCCATAAGAGCATTACGTAGCTCAACAGACTTGGTCCGTAGTCCACGTACATTTTGATAATATATGGTTAAATTATTGAATTTTTTCTTTACATCTTCCAAAAGTCACAGTTTTTTTATTGAACTTATCAATTTTGTTTGCCATTCTTTAACAACTGAATTTAATGGCCAAACTTCAGGACATAAAAAAGATTCAGTTTAGATTTAGGCACCCCAATTTTAAAAGATGAGTATCTCGCCTTTGTCATCAACTTTGTCACTTTCACTTTAATATCTGGTACACCTTCACTTAGATACTCAGTGAGTCCATCCACGGTTGTCTGCGGATGTAAAGACCAAACGTGGATGGATGCTGTGCGCTCAATCCCCGAGCAAACTGATGTGCCAACTCTGGTACCGCATATTTGCTTTATCGAAGGTGAAGGTGAAGCCGTCATGGGGACATTAAGGATTTTACTATTCGTCGATTTCTCTTGTTCATGTTCGGAAGTCCTCAAATCATCATGGGCCTTATTTGTGGATTGAATAGACCGCTTACGTTGGACTTTGGTCCATTTTTCATCTTCAACGGCAAGATCAATGTCAATATTCTCAGTAACAGCAGGAGCGGAGGCAGGAGCAATTTGATATCGCTTTGATGAGGATTGGCTGGCATTTGGGCTATTTTTACTTGAGCTAGATTTAGCAGTTGATCGGGTTATTCTCTTTTTTGGATGGGATGGCTCTGCTATAGGTGTAATAACTTCAGTTATCTTTTTTGTTGGCAACTTACTTTGATGGTAGTTCCCAGCTTCCACATGTTTCTGCAATACTTCAATCCGCTCGGCTAAAGCCTTGATACTTTCAACTATTTCCTTTAATTCGTGAGAGATATCCATTTCCTTTGAATGCTTATAAATTTTAATATTTATGTACTGATACACTGTTAGAAGTATTATCAATTAAGTTAATTAGTTTAACGAGCGAATGTTGTAAATGCGACTAATCACAAGTTAATGTAATTATATCGACACTCCCGACGTATAATCCGGTATCTTCAAACATGTGAATTTACAGAACTGCATTTCAAAGATTCACTCACCATATAATGCTTTCGATAAAAACAGTTTTTGCTCTCTCCTAAATAAGTTGGCCAAAACACCGTCGGTATTATTTATCTTTTTTTAAACAGTATAATAATAAAGCTAAGCTGAAGTATATTTAAATATAGTTCTGACGATGGCGTAAAACCTAAATAGCTGTCGACGTACTTTTTTAACATGTTTTATAATAGAGTTCTACCAAATACATGCCAATTCAATCAATAAAATTCGGTTTCAAATTTGGATTATTGAGATTTTGTACACTTCCATGTATTTTGTCACTAACGACCCGGGTTTCGCCTTTCGGCATCTTCAGGCATTCGAGCACACGAATGGACTCGAGATGCCTCAGTTCGAGTCCATTCGTGTGCTCGAATGCCTGAAGATGCCGAAAGGCGAAACCCGGGTCGTTAGTGACAAAATACATGGAAGTGTACAAAATCTCAATAATCCAAATTTGATATTGAAATTCCATTAAGCACCCTCAGTCAATGTCTTAAATTATATTAAAAAAAAAATCGGTTTGTTTTTATCATATCCTAATTTTGAAATGTGCTTATATTATATTCAGCAATAGAAAAAATATTGAATTTATATTTAGCCTAGCAATATATGTATCACTTAGAATAGTAATGGTGTAACTCCAGGTTTTAAGTTTTGAGAAAATCAAGGTTTTGTGAAATGTTCTTAGGATCAAATAACAACCATTAATAACTGTTTGTCAATCAACTGAAGAACTTAAGTCTGCCCGGACACTTCACTCTTATTCTGATATTGGAGGTACTTAAAAATGTCGTCAAGTATGGGAATATAAAAACAAAAAACAGTTTTTTAAAGAAATTGGGAGTATATATGGCATCACCATTATTAAACTAGTGTTTGAGGTATAAACTCATTTTTCGTAATTTTGTAGTTACACCATTACTATTCTAAGTGACACATATTTTACTGGAGTTATTTTCAATTTGATGCAGCCCAAATTGGATTTTATTTTAACTCAAAACTCAAGCTCTGCCTGTTTGCATAGAGTTCATCCATCAAAAAGTCTACCCTTTTAGAAGGTATTATCTAACAGGCAAAAAACCCACAGATGGATTGATCCGGAACTGCGGTCGATCTCTTTTTGCTCTATAAAAGCAGCAGCCGACAGAGCTGTAACATCGAATCCGACGAATTCGACATATCCGCCGAATCCTGCACATCCGACATATTGTTCTGATTCGACGCGAATCGACGATTCTCGATGCGAGTAGCAGGGGATCCGATTTAAGCAGCGCTTTGCAAACTTCATGGCATAATTAAATACTTCATGTTTTTTTATAACTAAAGCTACAATATTATTAATACTTTTCCTTCTATGAAAAACCCGTAACGCTGTATACAGAGCCATTTTCAAAAGTTAAAATAAACAGTAAGCGTCGGGTTAATACTTTTACCCTATAACAATTGATGTCTATCAAGTAAATGCCTGTGTAATCAATAAAACGTTTTCATTTACAAAATTTAAAGTACGTAGGGTGCGTGATGCAGTTTTCAATGTTGTTGACTACGACTACGAATGTCTCAGGTTCAATTCCCGGTACGGGAAGTGTCATAAATTGATTTTTCAATCGATTTATGGATTTCTGTTCGTACGGCATTGATGTTTATGATGTCTAAAAATTCCCTCCTACAAATCCTATCCTAAAAAAACAGGACGAAACAGCTAACCAATATTCCGGTACTATACTTTTATGTCATTTTTTTGTCTTCCATTTCCGCTCCCAATGTAAAACGTATGGTTTCTTAAAGGAGGTATTTTAACAGATTTTTTCTATGAGAACTGATTGCATATACTTATCCTTTCGTCGAATTACATCCCGTCGAAACCCACAATGCTATTATAATTGTAAAATCACTGGTAATTCTAATAGTAGTTGGAAAGCGGCAATTCGCCACTCTGTTAATGTGTTGTTTACAAATTAAGGATTAAGGCGATTCTCGAAATGTTTACTCAGGTATCAGTGTGGATCCTAGACGTATAATATTTTATCTCGTAAATAATATTTGTCGTATTTGTATATTTTATATAAACGTTAGACAATGTTTACTGTCTGTCAGTTCGAGTCCATTCGTGCGCTCGAATGCCTGAAGATGCCGAAACCCGGGTCGTTAGTGACAAAATACATGGAAGTGTACAAAATCTCAATAATCCAAATTTGAAAGCGAACCCGCGAGCACCATGTTTTGGGAAGCGCGACAATATTTGCAGAGAGAAATGTATTCCGCACGAGGTCTTGGGGGTAACAGAGTACATAAACGCTTGTCTCTTCTTTTTTTTAATAATGCAACGTCGATGTGTTGTTCTTTGTTTTTCCGCTTTTTCTGCTTGCCGCTGCTCTTTTGTTTTTTTTTCTCCATCTTTTCGTGGCCGTCGCTTGTTTATTTATTTTATACTGTCGATAAGCGCCCACATTAACGGACAAAGTGACGAAACTGAGGGTGAAAAAAAGGCCTTCCTGATGGGTAGGTAATATTTTATTAAAAAGATATAGGACATCTACGCAATCGCATTAGATTTGTTGTTGTTTTCAATTTATTCGGGAATATTTTATTCCAGCTTCGAAAACTCAACGATTTTTAACCTCTTCGCTGCCCATCTCTTGTATAGACGCGATCAAAAATTGCACCTTACACGCCCATGTCTTATATAATATATATGCATTTGACGTCACGGACCCGCAGTGACGCAGTGGTCAACGTCGTTCTCTACGGTTACGGATTCAAGTCCAGTTTCATAAATTGATTTTTCAATCGATTTATGGATTTTTGTTCGTAGACATGTCTGTTGTGATGTCCAAAATTCCCTCTATTCCTGTTCTAGCCCTATTTTTACAAACCTACTCTCTTCGTAAAAGAGAGGTTGAGTATCTGAGTAACAAGCAGTTATATTAAAAAAACTTCTGTTGAGATACCTCCATTAGTAGTCCATATGCTCTACATTAGCAGCTGACTATTTTCATATTATCACTATGGAATTATATCACAATTTTATCTGTGTGTTATTAATTCTAGTAAGTTTCAGTTTGAGATGATTACACGCGTTTTGTAACTGGGCAAGGTAAGGGTTAATTCAAGTTTATCGCCGCGAACTAGTATCGATCAACAGTCTCAATCATCGACTGGATTTTTTCTAAAAAAACCCCTTTTAAGGTTTATCGTATCCAATATTGAAAATGATTTAAAGGATAATGAAAATTAATTATATAAACTTTATGTGGCGCCTTTTGATACAGTTCCTTTTACTTTACTTTTGAAAAAGCTTCCATTCGTAGATTCAAGCCCTTGATATCGCAACTAAGTAGGAAGTACTCTCAATAATACTAAAAACTCGACCAAGGGACCAGCACGTGTATCAAAAGTCAATTTAAACTGCATAAGACAGTTAAACAAAATGTCAACATGAGTAAACACGAAATGGCGACCGCACAAAACACGCGGGAATATTTTCCCGCCAATAGCTCAGCTACCCTTGCGTGTTGTCATTATAATAAACAACAGCGCTGCAGGTACATGGAAAATAAATTTTCCCCGCAGGGCAAAACAATGGAAACGCCTTGAGCTGGCTTTTATATTTAATATGATCTACAGCCGGAGGTGTTTATATAAATCGTTGCCAGGTTGAATTATTTATAACTGACATATATAATAAACCCCTTCGCCAAAGATACTTGAACATTTAGGTTTTGAAATGAATTTATATCAGCACATATGTCTCAGTTTCGGCATGACGGTAGTCGCTTAGCGTGTTCAATATTAGATAAAGTCTAATTGAATGACGTCTAATTACTAATATTTTCGGTGGATTCGGCGGTAACTTTTTGGAATATCATTTTTAATATAAATTTGATAACTTTGTTATTCCACTGACTGTGCTACAAAATGTAACGCATTTCGCTTTTTTTAAAAACATCTTCAAACAAACTATAAACAATGATTCTAATTATTAAATAAATATGAAAGATAGGATGGGTTTTTTTCCTTTTACTGTACTCGGAGAGGAGGTAAGACAAAGTACCATTTTTTCCATCACCGCTCCCAACGTAAAGCATATGGTCTCCTAATGGAAGTATCTTAACAGATTTTTTCCATGAGAACTGCTTGTTACTCAATTGCTCAAACTTTCTTTGCGAAGAGAGTAGGGATAGAAGGATAGGTCTAGAACAGGACTAGTGATTAGCTTATCGCTCTCGCTACGCCCTTTGAGGATCAGATGGGTGGGAGGGAAGGAGTTTTAGACATCACAAACACTCAGACTTCGAACAGAAATCCATAAATCGATTGAAAGATCAATTTATAGATCGTTATCGTAACCAACGATGCTACTAACAGAGCCACTTACTCCGTCTGGAGTACTAATTACCATAACACTACTAATTACAAAATTAATTATGTACTAGTGTTTTGAGGTGAAAATCCTGAAGTTGGAAATTTTATACGAATCTCACGGGCTGGAGTCACAGTTTCATAAATTGGTTTTATTACAGTAGCCAACGAAGTTGGCCATTGCACCACGAACACGACAGATTCAAACTTATGACTGTATTTTATTGTGCGTGCGATGCAGAACATAGTAATTACATCTTACATGAAAGTCAAAACAGCCAGCCAGACCTCGATCACATTTATTTGATCAATATCAGCTAAAGCTCGTAGACCAATTCCACGCTTCCCCAATGCCTGTTCAACAAATACTTCCAATACAGTATATTTGAATCTCTGAGTCACTAAACACGTTCCAGAAGGTTTTTAGAGTTTCAAAACTTACTCAAGTAAATCATGAGAAACTGTTATGGGCAGTATGATATGGATGTATAAGTATAATTTCAGTTGTTTTGTGACTTCCAGAGATAATAAAAAGTAAAATATTCTTTTACAAAAATTATATTTTTAAGTAAAAAATCTGAATTTCGAACATAGAACGAAATAGGAAGAAATTTTAGACTTTCTGCTGGAAAAATTGATAGAGTTATCGATAGAGCACATACGTACATTAAAACTTATTTAATTTAAGACATCGACTGAAGGTGCTTGATGGTATTTCAATATCAAATTTATATTGTTGAGATTTTGTACATTTCCAATACTATCTACTCGAATACCTTAAAATGGCGAAAGATGAAACCCGGGTCGTTAGTGACAAAAAAACATGGAAATGTACAAAATCCTAACAATTCAAATTTAAAAAAATCATTTATTGAAAAATCGCCATTTAAAAGATTCTTAATCCAGACTCTGTCACACTTTTTCACCTTCCATTTGGATGTACACCCGATGTTTTTTTATACAGGGGATATAAAAAAACAGTGTAAAAAAATATAAGGTGTCATATAAATTCGTTTATTTTCTTGAACGTTATTGCGATATGCAAGGCGGCCGTGAAACAGTGGCTGCATGCATGTAACGGGTGGTGGTAGGGCAACCAGCTTGTTATCGAACCAGAGGTAGAATTTGTAAACTTATACGAATGCTCTTGTCAAAATTACATGTTATACGCCTCTAGACATAATCGTACCAACACACTTTAAACTTTTGATGAGTATATTGTTAAGACTTTCTCGCGATACACCAGAGCCTCGCGAAACCCCCCTTGGGAAAAGCTGACTTAACCTATTGAAGGCGTGGGATGTTTAATGACTCGACTCACAAGCATCCATTCGAAACGCCATTAAGGCGTATGTTGTACGCAGTCATATTTTCGCCATAAACACAACATGAGAATCGCAGTTAAATCGCAAAGTATTGTTTCAGATATTTATTGAGGCGTAGCGGTGGAATAAAATAAAAGGAATTACTCAAGGGGTGCGCATTAATGGTTGTTTAATTTTTTGAATATTACATACGCCTGTCTTTAGCACTGTGTTCTGCGAGTGGAGGGTTTTAGCACGCGCTTAAGTTGTAATATAAAGGCTAAACGCCCAATCGTCAATTTTTAATTTACAATTTAATTATGGTTTTAATATAAATATACGAGCTAATGAGAAGAGCAATAAGCCAACTTAAATTTTCGAAAAAAACAAGTTTGGTGCGTTTTGGTATGTGTCATAAAAGTGATGAGCTAAGTAAATACAGGATGCAAAAGTATTTCATTCACTAAAATGATAAATTAATGTAATAAGTTGATTTAACTAAAACTTTCAATAAATATTATATGTTTCACCATTTTATGACTTGGCGCGCTCCACTTCTCGAGGGCTCATATGTGGGTCAACGCGTGACTCGCCTATAACAGTACATATAAGCTTGACTTAAATGTAATGTTTAAGTTGTCCAGAGCACAAAATAAGTAAATAAATAATTCAAACAAATATTACTGTTTATAATTTAAGACATCAACTGAGGGTGCTTGATGGAATTTCAATATCAAATTTGGATCATTGAGATTTTGTACACTTCCATGTATTTTGTCACTAACGACCCGGGTTTCGCTTTTCGGCATCTTCAGGCATTCAAACACACGAATGGACTCGAACTGACTCAGTTCGAGTCCATTGACAAAATACATGTGTTAATCCAAATTACTGTTTATACTTTTCAGTTTGGAGCATATGGTCTCCTCATGGAGGTATATCAACATACCTTTTAGAGATAGCAGTATTTTTTTAACCCTGTCCACTCCCAATATAGAGCGCATGACTATCTCAATTTAAATATCAATTAGTACCGGTTCCACTCACCTCTAGCATATTCAGCCGATGAAAAATTAATTCGTACAGAGTAATTATACATCATTCTTTGCCAACCGTGTCCGCTACGAATGTGGGACATCTGAACAGAAGTTTTTCTAAGAGAACTTTGCTCACAGTTGCTCAACCTCTTCTTTTACGTATAGAGAAAGGATAGAAGTATATGGTTAGGACAGAACTAGTTATAAGATAATTGTTCTTGCTTTTAGTCTATTTTTAGGATCGGATGGGTGGGAGGGAGTTTTAGTCATCACAAACATCCATGCCTTCGAACAAAATCAATAAAATGAAAACTGTTCGACATAGGACTCGAGCCCGTGAACTCCTTAACCAAAGCCGACGGCTTTGACCGCTGTTGAGGTATACTTGCTATCCGTATGACGCCTCAAAAAAAATGCAGCATCCTGAATTGATTAAGATAAATATTCAGTGTTGATTTACCTTTTAAATAAAACAGGTTATGCACAACATTGTAATTACCTTAATTTTTAAATAAAAATGAATGGATTATTAAACGAATAAATTTGGGTTTTTTGTGGTCTGCTATTACATAGGACATAAAAAAATTACTGCAGCACATGTTTTGTTTCTTCGCAAATAAAGAAAAATGTACGATTTAGTACAGTCGTTACTTTTTTATTTTATTTATCTTTTGTACATTATCCCTTTACACTCGTTCGTATGGAGTAGTATTACTAACGTAAGATTTTTATTATGGCATTAAAATCAGTGACGCCCTTCTATAATATCATTGAAGTTATATTTATATTTCAAGTACCATCGATTTGGGTAAGTTTGCCCATTGGTCTAAAATTTGCTCACTACATGGAAAAAGTGCTGTTATAACATGATGATAATACTAATGCCATATGAATATTTTTTAGTTAAGCAAAGGTGTTGAGTAACCCCTGATAGTAAAAATATGAATTAATTTTCAATATAATTTTTATTATTGTTGAATTTGTAAGCTGTGAACTTGGAATGATAAAACAAAATTTAAAAACTTTTCTTGAAATAAATTGGAATATTCATATTTTCACTTTGTCTTACTAATCTGTTAAGCAAATGCTGTGTATTTTTTTCCATCTTAATTATGTACAGAATATATGAAAGCATACAGAAAAGTTGCCAAGACTTTAAAATCACTGAATTTATAGTAATTACAGTGATTATTTGTATCGTGGGCCAAAGTTACCCGATTTGGATGAAAATGTTGCCCATCTTTATTCTATCTATATTTATATCAATTATAGCAATAAATCTATTTATGTTGATTAAATTTCATCTTATTTCATTTCTATATAGAACAATAGCACACATCGATGCAATGGCGAACCGTACAAAACCCTCAGAACTGGCTCAATGTTACCAAGATTGACCTATTTGAATTGTGTATAAGCGAAAACGTCACTCGTCCACAAAAAGTCTAAAATGACATATGAACTGCGTTTTAGCCAATTTATGTAACCCTCAAAAAATACGAAAATGAGTTAATGATTGGATCTCTTGAAAGTCTTGGCAACTTTTCTTTGTACTTTCATTACATAATTAACATGGGAAAAAATATACAGCATTTGGTTTACAGATTAGTAATACAAATTGAAAATACGACTAATCTTATTTCTTTCAAGAAAAGTTAATAAAACAAATTATGTTTTAAAAATAAAACACAATTCATTTTTACTACTTCCATATATTTATAATGATCAGGACCGGCTTTGCTCATCACGAGCATTATCAACTGATAAAAATACAAACATAACAGGCCTATTTATATAAATAGTTCACTAATTTTTTCTTATAATTTTCCCAATCCACTATTACTTATTGCATTAGTAATGTCATTAAAAAATTTTGCCCAGCTAATGGAATTTTTATGTAGCTATATTTGTGATTTCAGATTAGTATTCATTGATTGTAAGAGGTCCATAACATTTTAATTGTAGACTATTTTATTTGATTTATGTATAATTTGTTTGCAGTATTTTCTTGTTTTAGTTCATGAACCATCAGTTTTATATACACTCAATTTTATATAAATAGGCCTATTATTATCCTTGTATTTTTATCAGTTGATAATAATCGTGATGAGCGAAACCGGTCCTAATCATTAT
This sequence comes from Himalopsyche phryganea, assembly GCA_022494535.1. Classification (NCBI taxonomy): domain Eukaryota; kingdom Metazoa; phylum Arthropoda; class Insecta; order Trichoptera; family Rhyacophilidae; genus Himalopsyche; species Himalopsyche phryganea. The sequence goes on from JAGVSL010000039.1 coordinate 4,501,439, forward strand.
AAATATGTGGAAGTAGTACAAATGAATTGTGTTTTATTTTTTAAAATATAATGTTTTTCCACCAAGAATTGACAGTTAACACCTTAAAAGGAAAACAAATTATGTTGCAAATTAATTCATATTTTTACCAACACGGGCTACTCAATACCTTTGCTTAGCTAAAAAATATTCATACGGCATTAATATTATCATGGTATTATAACAGCACCTTTTTCGATGTAGTGTGCCAATCTTAGACCAATGGGCAAACTTATCCAAATTGATGGTACTGAATTTTTGATTCCCTGTTTTGTCATTATTTTAAGTATCATATTTAAAAGTAAACCATGTACAGACAGAAAATCGTTAAATTCCTCTTATCCGAAATCCAGCCCGCTTGGTCGAGAGAGATAATTAATAACAACGAGTTATAAAAGTCTGAATTTTTCAATAAACCAATCATTGCCTTGTTTTTTTATGAAGAGTACAGATATTTATTTTAAGTGTGTTTTTATGCGCCTCTGCCCCACCATCGCGAATACATTTCTACGCCAGTGGTTATTTTTGACGATGCACTGGGAGTGATGGCCAGCAATTTTGGGTTTTATGTTTACAAACAACCGATCGCACAGTTGATAGAATATCATCCTTCTTATGATTGTATATTGGGTTTATCTAGACACCGACTGATATCATGTAAACATTGTAAACGGTAGTTAGGCCGAATAAAATAGCCGTTTCTGCATTTAATGCGAGAGTGAGCAATGGAAAAGGGAGTCTATCGTGAATCTGCATTTACTTCGTAGAACTCCAGTTTGGCAAATAATACAGTTTGTAGTAATTTCGTTATATTGTATTTTTATAACTATATATCGAGGGTATACTGACGGATGACATTATTTAGTCATAAAAATAAGTTCTGAGATAATCACATTTAAATCATTATTTTTTTAAGTTATGTCTCTAATCAGTGCAGTTGTTTGTTTTTTTAAAAGTTTTTTGTAAATACATTACAAAGAATAGTCTTTTTGGCAAACAAATCATAAGGTTTTGTATCGATGAGTTTTAGTTATATCATATTTTTTGCCAGAGTAAAAAAATAACAATATGACTTGATACCGTTTTGTTTTCAAAGCCATTATATATCTTATGACTACATGCGTTCTAACATTACTTAGATAAAATTTGGATTATTGAGATTTTGTACACTTCCATGTATTTTGGCATTCGTGCCCTCGAATGCCTGAAGATGCCGAAAGGCAAAACCTGGGTCTTTAGTGACAAAATAGATGGAAGTGTACAAAATCTCAATAATTCAAATTTGATATTGAAATTCCATCAAGCACCCTCAGTCGATGTCTTAAATTATCTTAAATTAAAAGTACTTAGATCGTTAAATTGTATACAGTTTGATATTTAAAGCAGAAAATCATCTAAAACTGACTTATTGAGCTCTCAAACTCGAAATGTTGAGATTCTGTACATTTCCGTGTATTTAAATACATCAAAATGTACAAAATCTCAACAATTCAAATTTGATGTTGAAATCTCATCAAGCATCCACAGTCGATTTCTTAAATTATTGCGTTCTGTCAGTATATTCTCCATACACAGTTTATATCGATAAAAATCACCCAGTTCCAAAGTGTTGCATATCAAAAATTTGCAGTTTTTAGCTATGTATAAGTAAATACTTAGAATCCCAATGTCTACAAGTTCCAAAATGTATCAAATGATAATCTGTGGTTATTTTAAAATGACTTTGGTTATTACTAATTTGGATGCAAGCTGTAACAACTACTAAAATCTATTGAAAACCATTAAACGCTTGTCATAGGTTCGCCATCACTGTTATAGATCTTAGAGCTGGTGTGTAAAGCTATAAAGTGGCAGCTCTACTCGATAGTAAACTGTTGCCAATCGCTGACATAACAGGTCGCCGAAGCGTATTGTTGTCGCAAACGTCGGAGAAACTTTGCCAAGTCGCGGACCGGCTTAAGTCGAGTGGCCCCTTCCGGATGCAAATAAGTCCCTGATCCCGTCCTGTGCACTTGATATCGCCGCTATCTGCGTCGAGGGTTTAAGTCAAGATTTGTTTAGCTTCGGTGTTGGTGTTCAGGACTAGTTTCACTCGGCTTGAGTTTAATTAAACGTTTCGTGACTTTAACCAAACTAATAAGACTGAACATTTTACCAATAAATATAAATCTAATAGTCTGCTATGCCTGTGGTAGAATGGGAAAAGTCGTTGGCTTTGTTTGCGGAGCTCACGGGTTTGAATCCAAAGTTTCTGGGCTTATGTTTGTAAGCATGGATGTTTGTGATGTCTAAAATTCCTTCCCACTCATGCGATTCTAAAAACGGCGAGTAGCGCGAGCGATTGCCTAACCGCTATTCCTATCCTAGCCGTATCCTTGAATCCTTACTCTCATAAAGGTCGATCAACAGAGTAACAAGCAGTTCTAGTAGAAAAATATTTGTTGAGATGAGTTCCATTAGAAGTCTATATGCGGATTTAAAAAAATCATTCCCATTTAAGAGGTCGTTAACTATTTAGCTTCATTTATTTACAATTTGTATTATTACCTGTAAATTTGTTATTATAATTCTTTTACCAATTGTTTTGCATACCTTATCATTATTCATACATAATATTGCATAAATTAACCTCATCGAATTATTTTTACATAAGCTGAAAATGATAGAGAAAGATGATCGAAACCAGTCTTGATCGATATATTAAATTGTGGCGTTAGTGCTAAAAAGAAATTTGCAATTAAACGTGGTCATAACTACCAATTATCGTTAAAATATAATTGAAAAAAATATGACGTAGAGATACATATTGATTTTCAATTGGTGAGTTTTGTTTGTGTAAATATCAAATAATGACGTATTACTGTATAAATTAAATTATTTCGTTGGGGTGTACTCAAACGCCTAAAGATGCTTAAAAAAATTTATTTCATTTTAAAAATTCTGAACCCCCCTCCCCCTCCACTTGACGTAAGCCACTATTATGTAGGCACTCCCTACGTGTAGTCCCGTATCTGCAAACATGATAATTTGTATAGTGCATTTCAATGTTTCGTAGCGCAATTCACAATATAAAGATTTTGATAAAAACCTTTTTTACTCTCTCCTGAAGGTTACATCAATTGGTGAAAACACCGTCAACTTTAATACTATTATAACTGTTTTTTCCGTTTTTTCTTAATTTTCCCATGCAAGCTTATTTCCGAGTTTAAGCACGGTTTTTTCCCAGCCTCCCAATACTATTTGTGACAAAACGTATGGATATTTACAAACTTTCACCGATTCAAATTCGATTTTATTAAACGAAAAAGTAAAATCATTCCGACGTTGTCAGAAATATAATATTATATAACTCTCTGTTAACAAGCGAACTCTGTCGTCAACTGTTCTTGAAACATCCAAAACAAAATAACAATAATTACCTTTCCGTCATTTTCAATGATTTTGATTACCCAAAAGTCGTTGCTCATTCAAATTCAAAATAAATTAACCCCCTCCTTTTGTGTACTTACCTCCTGCGCTTAAAATGTATTTTCTTTGCACAGCTTAAGAAAGTTAAACTTTCCGAAGAAAAGACGGGGTCGCGAGTTATAAGCAATTTACCTAATTGAGGAGTATTTCATGGACCACCCTGTATAATAAACATTTTGGTGACGTTTTTATCAAAGGGTAAAAATAACAAAGTATTCAGTTTGTTGATAGCTATTTTTTTCCTACCATGTATGTTTCTTTTCCTATAAAAAGTCAAAAACACAATTAGTAGGTGTATAGTTTAATATTAAATAAACGTTACGATGTTGGATGTTGGAATAAGTGAGACAATATAATATTATCTATCTCTTTCAAAACAGTATATTATATAGTTCAGTTTAATTTTATTTAAACATAATTCTGAAGATAACGTGAAGCCGACATAACTATCAACAAACTCATTCTTGTAGAATTGAACACTTAGTTATTTTTCCCTATTATAATAAATTTCTAAAAAATTTCATTGACCAAATTTGAAGTATTTTCGGTATGTGGTGAAGTGGTCTAAAACCGGAGCGTAGCGAGAAGAATTAGCCGACCACTAGTTGCCGTCCTACCATATCCTTCTCAGCACTCTCTTCGAAAAATATAAGCTGAGTAATAAGCAGTTTTCGAAGAAAAAATACTGTTAAGGGGCCTCCATTAGGAGTCCATTTGCTCCACATTGAGAGCGGACATGGTTATAAAGCCCGGGCAACCACTGGACGAATGCGATCATTCAGTGGTACCCGAGGGGCACTAAGCAACTTCAGGGTTAACAAACTTGTCAGGTTCGGTGGAAGTACGCAGTGCAAAGCTAGGAATCGAGAGGAGTGGAGGGAGCTGGGGGAGGTCTTCATCCAGCAGTGGGTCGACCCCGGCTGAAAATTATATAAAAGCGACAATTCTGGAAATCACAAAGAAGTGACATACTAAAATAGCTTATGATAATTTTTATTATTAAGGAGAATAAGTAGGTTTTATTATCATTTCGCGAAAATCGTTACTCGTTTTCCGTCACCTGTAAAATACACGTCGAAATAAAAAAAATTCTTTCAACAATTGCACTCTCAAAGTATTTGTTTACACTATCGCACTTTTATTTTAATGGAAAAAGTAATGTTTTCCAGCCTGTCTAGCAAAGAGTGGACATAACTATTTTTCAAAAATGTTTTTATTTGCTTTACGCCGTGACTAGATTAGGGTTTATTGTAGGTTATCGAGATTCGATGTATGAAACAAAATCGTAAAACAAAGTATTTTTAAAAAAGAAATGGTGAGGGAATTTGCAATTTATTGAATATAACGATTCTGTAAAGATTTTTTGAATGTACTAAAGAGTTCGTTTTCTCGCACTTTTTCTGACTGATATTTAAAGTAGAATTATCGTAATTAATAAAGAAAAGCAACAAGAAATTCGATTAGATTTTTTTTCCTTTATCCGCTCCCAATGTGGAGCATATGGTCCTCTAATGTTTTCTGCGAGAACTGCTTGTTACTCAGTTGCTCAACCTCTCTTTTTTCGAAGAGAGTAGGGATAGAAGGATGGGGCTAGGACAGGACTAGTGGTTAGCTAATCGCTCTCGCTACGTCCCGTGAGGATGGGATGGATGAGAGGGAGGACTCAGACTACGAACAGAAATCCATAAATCGATTTAAATATCAATCTATGAAAACCGTCCGCACCGGGAATTGAACACGATACATACGTAACCGTAGCCAGTGACACTACCAACTGCGCCACGGACGCCGGCTATTATATACGTATTTTAACAAAAAAATCTCAAAAAAAATATTAAAAGTAAAAATATTAATCATTTTTCGGGGATATGTTTTTATTACTTTCCATCGTGATAAGTCGGTTTCTGTCGTCTGCCTTGACACTACGCTCGATATTTATTTCAATTATTTGTAAATAGTGAATAGACGCTACTATATCGGTAAATAATTTTATAAAATATTATTTTTTGACAACTGAAATTTTTTATCCACTAGTTCTGTTCTAGACCTATCCTTCTATTCTTACTCTCTTCGAAAGAAGGAGATTGACAAACTATAATACAAGCAGTTCTAAGGAGTCTTCGTCAGGTACCACGATTTGCTATCGTAAAGCATCACAGGTAGAATGCAATCGTTGAACAAATGGCATTTGGTTTTAATCAAGTACAGCAGCGTGTACTAGGCGATCTGTGTTGAATTAAGTTATCCACCCTTACTCTTCTCCCTTAAAAATAAAGTTTTAATAACCAGTTATTGTCAAAACAACTACTGATTAGATGCTCCAGTGGGAGCAGACATATTTGAATTTAGCAATTTCTTCAAGGATTGTAGAATATTATTAGCCAAGATTCACTCCAGACTGAGGCGCCAGGAGAAACGAAGAATATAATATATTATAATACAACGCTGAATGACAATTTTATTACCAATTACCCATATGGCTTAAATAAAAATGACATTTCCATGTGATAAATATAAACGAATAATCTACAATTTATTCGAATATTCGATATTGGAATCTCTAGTAATGACTAAATTCCCACAGTTTGAAGTGTCAAACTCCTCGACAGTCGAAATGCCTTTGTTTCGGGATTATTGGGAAATCCCGTGTAATAAATTTTATGCCAGCGTTACACGTAGACAGACTCAAAATAATGGAGAGCCGCTTGTTCTTACCTACTCAACTGAGCCCCGTTGTGAAAACTTTTCAAGGCAGGGATTAACTGAAACAAAATAATTACTATTGTGATGGGTGCTCGATTCATTTGAAATGTTCAGGGCTGTCACAAACATTATTCATATGTAAGAAACAGCAAACATAATATAAATACATATACACCTGTTCTCTTTTCAGAACTGAGCATACGTTCCAAGGGATTTTTCCATTGAGACGTATGAGTCAATTAATCACTAGTGTTGAGAAAATTACTAAGTTACTAATTTCTTTTAACTGTCAATTCTTAGAAGGAAGACATTATATTTATAAAAATAAAATATTTTTTTTAATAAACAAATCAAAACGTATCTAAATATCGAGTCCGTGGTCACAAGATTGAATCTCGAGATCTTTGTTCGAAGGCATGAATGTTTGTGATGTCTAAAACTCCCTACCACCCATCCGATCCTAAAGACGGGACCGTAGCAAGAGCGATTAGCTAACCACAAGTCCTGCCCTAGTCTTTTCCTTCAACCCTTACTCTCTTCGAAAAAAGAGATGTTGAGCAACAGAGTAAAAGACAGTCATAGAAAAAAACTTCCGTTGAGATAGCCCCATTAGGAGGCCATATGATCCACGTTGGGAGCGGACATGGAAAAAAAACACTTTTAACTGTCAATTCAAAAAATATTAAAATGTCGGGTCCGTAGTGCAGTGGCCAACGTCATTAGCTTCTGTTATTGATTTCACAGGTTAGAATCCCAGTTTGGAATTGATTTATCAATCTATTTATGCATTTCTGTTTGAAAGCATGTGTCTAAAACTCTCTCCCAACCATCTGATTCTAAAGATGGGGACGTGGTGAGAGCAGTTAGCTAACAATTATTCCTGTCCTACCCCATTCCTTCAATCCTTACTCTCTCCGAAAAACAGAGGTTGGGACCAATCAGTTCTCGTAAAAAGAAACTTCTGTTTAGATACCAGCATTAGGAGGTCATATCGATGATTTAGTGCAAAGATATTGTTTCCAGTTTTGCATTTATTTTTAAGAAAACAGTGCGTTAGTGCGAGAGTGATTAGCAAACCACTAGTCCTATCCTTCTATTCCTACTCTCTTCAAAAAAGAGAGGTCAAGCAATTTAGCAACAACCAATTCTAGTAGAAAAAATTTGGTTGAGATAACTCCATTAGGAGTTCATATTTGAAGCGGATATGGTAAAAAAACTAATTTCATGACGATATGTAAAATAAATTTTAAAATATATGTTTCTCCTCTATAATGAAATATTGTCTGCCCACTATTGTTATCATTATTTAAAAACTTCGTGTTTCATTAATACTCCAAAAATGTTTTTCATTTTTGAAAGCTGTTTTGTCTACCGCTTCGTATTTTTAAGCGCATACATAATGATATAAAGAGCAGCTTTTAGCAGAATGCGATTTTTTTTGTAAAAATATCCTTTTATAAACACGTGTAGGGAAAAATGTCTGACACAACGATCCTTAATGGATGCCGTTTTTAACAGCGACACAATACCTTCAAAACGACTGACATTTTGTGATGAATATTTTCAAAATAGAACGTTTTTGTCACAGACAACTTAGGCGAGCTTTTCAAAATATATACCAATGACATGTTAAAAATTGGTAAATGATTTTTTTAAACATTTTCATAATTATTTGCGAATTGTGACTCAAATAATATATAATTTTTACTGATATCTCGTCTTAAACTCTCCACATATTTGCAATTAGAAATTGCAGACAGATTGCCATCATTTTTCATGTTGATTTGATTAAAATACTTAAGTAAGTAAGGTTAAAATATCAATACGGAAATTTATTTTTAATGGACAATTAAAATTGATAACTTTTTTTATTTCACTGGTTGTGTTTAACGTGTTTCGCCTCTTAGTGAAGTATCTTCAGACTAACTCTATCGTAAGATTTTTTTATATATGACGTTGACATTGATTTTAATTATAAACTTATAACTGACAAAATGATGGCTGGGATGTTATAGCACTAATGCAGGGGTGATGAACCTTTTCCTGTCAGAAGGTCTCATTCTTTTATCTTAAAATTAAAAAAGACCGCATTTAAGAAACATATACAAAAATGTTCGTAAATTATTTTGTAAGTGAAAGAAAATGAAGTTTATTTATTTATGTACGTATCTGCTCTAGAATATAAGGGAAAGGGGCTATACACAAACAATAACTGAACTAACTATAATATTTATGAATAAAAATGATACAATAGGGTCATTCAATATACGATTCTCAAATAAGCAAAACGCATGTCACTATTAGTAACTCAACCAGTGAAATAACAAAATAATCAATTAAAAAATAATAATTTAAGACATCGACTGAGGGTGCTTGATGGAATTTCAATATCAAATTTGGATTATTTAGATTTTGAATGGAAGTGTACAAAATCTCAATAATTCAAATTTAAAAAATAATAATATAACCTCTTAATGCATTTGACATGTGGTACTGGAGAAGGGTGCTCTGAATATCATGGACTGCCAAAACGCACAAACGCATCTATTCTGAACGACATTACATAGGCTAGACTTTCGGCCGTATACACAAGACGTCTACTTTTCTAGATTTACCAGGTGAAGGAGGCCACGAGCCTTTCTTTACCGATGGAACTCATAGCGCAAGGGCGAGTGGTAAAGGAACGTCGTTGTGGTGATAAGAGTAGGTCGCGACCCTCACCAATGAGGAAAACGACCATGAAGAAGAAGATAAACTGTATATTAAACTATTTTTTGAATTACAATTTTTTAATATTATTTGAATTACATACAATAAAAAAATGTTCAGTATTAGGAAATCTGGATACATGAGAACATATTTCACTATTATATTATTAACGACCCTCTGCCATAAGAGGGTAATAACAATAAAAATTCGTTTTATATTTTTACTGCATTCATTTTTGAGATGTCATAAAAGTGTCATAACAGCCACGGACGAGCACGCGATCGGGTTTTAAATAGTTAACATAAAACATTATGGATATAAAAATGTTTAGGTTGTGATTGAGGATTCTCGTCTCGAGGAATCGTTAATAATTTTAATCCTCGTGTCTCAAGAATATTTTGTCATAACAATATCTGAATATTATAATAGAATAATTAAATATATCGACTGAGGGTGCCTGATGGAATTTCAATATCAAATTTTCATTTTTTCAGCAGTAATTTTGGGAGAAATTCATTTTTAATATTTAAATAAAATTATTAACTTTTTATTCCACTAGTTGTGTTATTGTATGTGATATGAAGTTTGCCTCTTTGAGCATCATTATCAGACTGTGGTCAAGAGGTAAGAGCTGCACTCTACCAATAAAATGGGTCTAAGTTCTATTCCCGGCAAGGTCAATAAATTAAGATTTTTTCAATCTACTATTGTGATATAAATTCTTATCAAGTTGATATAATTTAATATATTGACTGTGGCTGCTTGATGGAATTTCAATATCAAATTTGAATTGTTGATATATTGAAATTTTGTACATTCCATATATTTCGTCACTATCGACGCGGGTTTCGCCTCTCGGCATCCTCAGGCATTCAGGGACACGAATGAGCTCAAACTGACAGAAAGTTAACAGTTTAAGTTGTTTATATACAAGATAAAATAATTACCTCTTAGTTTAGAAGCTACATTGGTATTAGAATTAATTTTAATATTCATTTGATAATAATTAATGTCAACCTTAATTGGGAAAATAGTCGCATTAACAATATGAGAACACCCAGTCGAAACGCGGCGAATGATTGGTCAGACTGTGCTAAAATCAAAATTCAAAAATGTAGCCCCCCTCCCTTTGTTGATGGCTTCTGATCGTTGCTAGCCAGAGTATAATTAGGAAGCGAATAGCTACCGCTTTCTGATTTAGGCGTATCGGCAACTCAGGTAATTGACTTCCGAGAATCCTTTGCATTATTAAAAGTGTCCGAACAGCCATTCTGGATCATTCCAAGAAAACAAACAAATGTTCACGACGTATCAAATAATTACAAACTCATAGGACTTAGCAATTGCAGGTAACCAAGAAGCGATTAACATGAAAATACACCGAGATACCTATTTATTATATAATGGTGGGTTTTAACTGCAATTTTAAAAATGTAGCATAGAGATGCTTGTTTTAAATATGTATTTCAACGAGAATTTTCTATAGCTTGTAAAAATACTAATTTCACATATCCAGGGTATACTGACAGAAGACATAAAAACAAGTTCTGATATAATCGCTTTTGATACCGTTGGATTAATCCAACACAGCTGCAAACATTAAATATTGCTACACAATGAAACGGTATTGGAATGTGTGTTTATATTGTCTCAATCTGGGATTTGACAGAAGTGGAAAAAGATTTACTCGTAAATTATTATGGGATGTAGGTATATTATCCTTAAATCTTATAAGTATATCAGTGATTTAAAATTGAATTAATGTAATTTTTATTATAAATGAGCTATTAAATTATTATTTCAGTGTATATAATTTTACGTCATAATTTATTATTCAAATCGAATTTTTAATATTATTTTCACATTTCATTTGGAATCACATGTCAGTATACCCTCCATATAAAGATAAAGCAAGACGTTGTTTTAACAACTCAGCTACAGGGCCAGGTGAAAATACATAATGAAACAAAATAAAAATACAAAATGGAATAATTCATTTTGACGTAAGATTTTTCGCATTACGGCATCTGTATACTTAACTTTGTAACTGAGTGCCTTTTCTTCATCGGGTTCAAAGTGCCTTTATATTTTGATTTTTAAAAAGGATTTTTTTATTCATCCGAAAACGTTTCGTAAGAATGCCTCATCTGGAATATATTAAAAAGCCTACAACAGGGTAACTGTAAAGTAGCGTATATTTTTGTTTTGATTTTTTAGTCTTGATTTATTTGTTTGTAACGCACAGCACAATACTGCTGCTGCGCACTGCCATCTTGTGTAAAACAGAATAATTAAATAAATAAAACCCTTCAAAATCATAATATTGGTTCCGTGGGCACTATATCTTCGATTGGCTAATACAGATATTAAATCTTTGTTACCATTTGAATCGTCAAATTTTTGCAAATTTGGTTTTTCAGCGCTCATGGATGGTAAATGAAGAGTTACATGTTTCTTTTACCAAATTTACAGAAGTGTTTTTGACATACGTCTTTCTAAAAATCAATTGCATCATTCTTGCCTACAGCAAGATTTTCTTTATTCATATCGACTGTGGAAAGGCAAAAGGATGTACCCCACACAAAAAAATATTGTGTATTACGGTATAACTCACACAAAACGCGTTAATACACTATATTTGTAAATATATATTTATGTATTAAATCGACTATAGAAAGAACGTTTCCCTACGTTTTTTCAAAATATTTTTTTTCGATAATCACAATGGGGCTATACACAATATTTTTTGTGTGTGGGTTATGTCCTTTTGAGTTTCCACAGTCGATATGTATTAATAAACGTCATTATTTATTTTTGGTGTGCCGTGGAACAAATTCCCCACCTTAGTGCGTGGTGAGGTATAAAAGTATGGCTAATACTGTTCTTCTCTTATCTTGTGTGAGTATCCTTCTCTGCCGCCTCATCGGGAGTATCAAATGACACACCCTGGTTTTTTTAAGTTTAAGTTTCATTAGTGTCCAGAACTGAAATCGCCCAGCAGTAACGACAATAATTCGGAGACTCGACCTGACGTGTTGCCAAGGGGCGATCGTTGAATAGCTGGCTGGCACGTCCACTGGACGAGTCCATTTTTGACGGAAAGGGGTAGCTCCGACAATGCAGGGAGTTTTTTTTAATTGTATGTGCGGACAGTCGATTACGATCTGTCAAGCTGGGCGAGTTGCTGGCCTCATGGCTCGCAGGTGACGATGTGAATTGGTTGTGTTTGTTTTGCATTGGACTTAATTTAAAATGGTTTGTCGTGTCATTTGTATTATAACTTAAAGTAAATTCAGTTGTTAAGTAAATGTAAATGTAGAATCAATTTTAGGTGTTAAGATTATATTTTTTGTATTGTAAACCACTGCATCTTCGATGGAAAAATACATAAGTGTTGAACCGGATTTGGAATGGTGTTTGTCCGAGATCTCAGCCCTTCCAGGACGTTCGATAACCAGCCATTCGCCTCTCTTCGATCTTCTCACAAATTGTAATATTTTAGAATATCAAAGAGTGTGGCATTTTGTTCGTAAACACACTGTTTACATCGTTCTACGAATCAGTTTTTACCGCCGACACATGGCTATCAGAAAAAAAAACACACATAATATATTAAATTTTTTAACTTAAAATAAAGAAACATTTTACGGAATACCGTGTTGTTTTATCCTGAAAAAGCACAGCCCACTTCCTGTTGCTAGTCTCACATATTCATTAGGCCAAAATTCACGGAATTTATTCCGTTTTTCGTGTAATTTTGTTTGGATATTTTCAATACAGTGGAATTTCGATTCGGTTGGAATTTCAGATCCGATATTGATACATATTTACTCACTTTTCACAGAAGCATTGCAGTAATTTTTCCACTGAAATTATATTTTTTGATACTTCATATTTTCGGCGGTTACTTTGTGGAAATTTAATATGAAGATATTTTTCCATTACTAAATCAGATTATCAATATATATGTCGACAGTGTTTTGACCGATTGATGTAAAACTCAAAATTTAAAATGTTCATTAGTTCATTGATTACATCATAAACATTATATGGTGAGTTGCGTTATGAATCTTTGAAATTCACTCCTGTAAATTCTCATGTTTGCAGAAACGGGATTATACGTAGGAAATGCCGATATAATAGCGGCTCACATCAAGTGGCCAGGTCAGAATTTTTAAACCTAAAACCAATGTGAAATGATGTTTGCCTTCAAAAAAGTGGTCAATTTATTTTTCTAATTTACATCATTTGGCCGGAACCTGCTCTGTCGTCTTTAAAATGAGATCCAATCATTAACTCATTTTCGTATTTTTGAGGGTTACAACAATTGGCGAAAACTTCGCCAGACATAGGCCGCGACATTTAGACGTTGACTTTATTTTGGTGCAAGCGAATATTCACAAAATATAACGTATCAATTGATAAGATTTTTTGTACTACTTGCACATGTTTAAAAACTTCAAAATTGATTTTGTCTGTTTATTTTCGATTGTGGCGGAATAGCTGCGAAGTATTCACCTGGTAAAATTGTGTGACACTAAAAACGTTAAAAAAGGAAATCTATATTCACGTGCTGCGCACGTGCGCCATTCGTGAAGGGTTTAACGTTTTACTTTTTATTTACTTTTATATATGTTGGTAAAGTGAATATCTCCTTGTTTCAGATATTGCGTGGAATTTGAAGTGCTGAAAGCATCAAAGGCTTGCTGGAAAGAATCCTCTTACAAAACTCTGCAAGAAGGTAAAATATCGTGAAACTTTTTAACTCATCACGGTTAAAGTAATACGCAAAGAGCTCAGTTTCTTCAAAAGTGGCTACCCAAAATGAAATACTTTTATTGCGAGCAATACAGTGCGATCACAACATTAATATCGTCGCTGTTCTGAAAGAAAACACTTAATCAAAAAAATGACATATTGAGTTAGTTCTAACAAAATGGTCCTTATTTCAAACTCTACCGTATGGAATAGCAGGCTTATTTTTATCAATTATACATTTACTTAAAAACAGTTTTGTACAAACAAACAAAACGAAAAAGGTATAACATTTCAAAGATTTGAAAAACTTCAATGTCTAATTACTCAAAACCAGTATTTTTCAGTTAGTGTTTTCTTCCAGACGATATAGTTCCTAGACTATTTAATCAATCAAAAGGCTCGCCAAGAAAGCAGTTATATGGTCGTTCTGATTGGTCGAGTAAGTTAGTCGAATGAATAGTAATTTAGTCACCACTAAATGATTTAGTAACTGAAAAGTGTCCGAATACAGTACTTTAGTGAGTGACGTGTCAAAATGAACAGAGCACAACGCAACAAAGGAAAAATAAATTAATTTAAAAAATTTAATAAATACTTGCACCTGCAGTCTATGGATAAGATTGTGTCTGTCAAACATTTTTATTATACTATAGGATATAGGTATCTACACGCTATTACTGGATATATTTTTATGTCATCAGAAAAATATCATATTTACTAATTTTTAAGATACTCTTTCGAAAATAAAGTGGTAAATTATTGGAAGGATTTTTTATGTATCTACTAATTTACTTATATTCAAAATTGATGCCATGTTCTTACCCATGAGAACCACTGTTCTATACCCTCATTAGTGAGCCGGTAGAGTAAACGCCGTATAACTTTGCACTTTTTACTACACTGATGCGCTTTCTGTATAATATACAGAGGGTGTCATTGTGTTAGTATGTATGGATCCTTTGATTCTAGAGCAGTGCATGAATGCCGTGTATGTATCAGTGTGTATCCTAGAGCCGGAGTGCAAAGTTATACGGAGTGTACTCTAATGATTATAATGTCATGAAACATGTCACAACGGCGCGAAAGCTAGTCAGTTACAAATAAATACAAATTTAGTTACAAAAATCGACACTGATATCATCTATGGTCCCTGTTTGATTGCCTGAATGTCGTAAGATAAAATTTTCCCCGAATTCTAAATATCCCCGACCCAAACTTTGCAAGAACAATTCGCAAAACTATTAGAATTAAACATATCATGTTAATTACTTGGCCCTTAGAATGTTTGTTTTCTCTTGCCTTCTCCGTTCACTATTAATTAATTTTGTTAATAATAAAATTTCAAATGAAAATTAGTTTTACTTTGAAACTTAGCAAACCAAAGACAAATTATTTTATATCATATTTTCCAAGTTTGCTGTAGTAACTATTAATAAGAAATAATGCAATTTGTTATTATTATTTCACGAGAAATTGTTTTTGTTTTTGTTTCTTTTGGTTTTATTGCCTAACTTAGCACTTCTCAACCACAGTGTCTCACTATTTCATTTTATTCAAACGCTTAGTAGAATTCAAAAAATACGTAACTCTATCTATTTCCACAAACAGAATTGATTGCTGTATTTCATAGATTTGAAGGTAAGCTGATCAAAGTTTAAATTATCATTCGACAAATACAGAAAAGTTTTATCTGTTAATCTTCTTCTTAATCTCCGACACTTCAGTCCAGTGCACGGTGTAAGCCTTGGTCACATCAATCAACTTCTTCCACATCACTTCATAACCCCAATCACTGACCCCCAGCATTCGTAAATATCGCGACACTCCACCCATCTAGTGTAGTTGCAGTTTTCTTCCAGCAGAAGAAAATGGCCAGCCCAGCTTAGGCGCACTGTAGATATTATAAAGCATATAGCTGTGCTGAAGATACCAAATGCCACCCTCGCAGACAGAGCTGAAAATCTTTCGCAATATCTTACACTCAAACACTTCTGATAGTCATTGGAACTAAACGTCCGTGACTCTGGCCAGTGGCGGGCTGGGTCTGAAAATATTGGTTGCCAAAAGACAAATGAGGCTCAAAAAGGGTAAAAGTCTACTGTTAATAGATTATATTTGCTATTAATAATCTAACATATAGCGGGGTCCATTTGTACCTCATACTAAGAATGTAAGAGCTGGTATTATGATGACTTTATTGCGGCAAAATTTCGTGTTTCTGCTTATAAGACATTTTAACTAGTCAGTGTTTCTAATAGATATTAAAAATCATTTTCAGACCTGAGTAAATTGATTCACAATTGGCACACAAATGTTCTGAAATGTATACATTTATTTTCATTTCCAAAATCTTTATTGATTTTTAATATTAATTGACCTTTATCTGACGAATGATTCTTGTCTTTCAGGTGAACGAGTGTGTGTGCGATGCGAAACCGATGCCCTACGCAAAAGCTTAGACTGGAGGTGCCAAGGTCACGGTGTGGTCTCTAGGACGACCCGCTTCTCCGCCTTATCAGCCCCTCATTGCCACGGAAAATGGCTCAGGATCACTCCAGAAACAGACGAGGATCATGTCCACTTCAGCAACGCCTTGACACATAACCTTACCGACGTAGCCAACACATGCGCGGGAAAATCGTGCATCAAAAATGGCGCCCAGTTCATTTTCGTTTGAATTTGACAGTTTGTTAACAAGATGGCGGCCGTATTGTGGAAACTTCGTGTTGGTATACTGTTTACGATACAGATTGAGAGGTTTTTTGTAAGTATGGTTATCAATGAGTGTGTTTTATACTTATCTAAATGATTTTGGTCAAATTATAAAGTTTATAATGTATTTTTGGTAATTATGTTCGCTTCTTTATTTCACAATACGTACAAACTAATCCGAGCTAATTTTAGATATTGACACAACTGTCAGATTCTATACGTGCGTTTGACATATTGAATTGTTTCCGCTTACTACGAATTTTGATGTTATACTTAGATGAAACAGTATTCTACATCAAGGTTAAATTTAAGTATATGCAAATTACAGAATAATAGTTTGACTGACTTATCAAAATATCCCAAATATATCAGCCATGAAACGAATAAACTATTTTCATGAAATTTTACTCAAGATAACATATTTTCTAACTTAAAAGCAAAAAGATTTCAAAACTCTTCATTTGAAAACTCAAAAGTGTAAATTAATGCACGAAGTTCATTTAACTAAAACTTTCAATAAACAAGTTTCACCATTTTGTCACACGGTCCACCTCACCTCTTGAGGGCTCATTGAAAATATCAAAATAAAGAAACTATGAAAAAAAAGCTGAATAATTTGACCAAAAACTAATATTATTATTAAAAATTTAATTAAAAAACTTAAATTTTTGTTTATTATTATCTAGATTCTAGATAAAGACTAGTTGTAATAGAACATATATGTCTGACGATATCGTTTTCTAATTTAAGCATTTTTTTAAATTTCAATTTAGGACTGTTAATTGGTTATCTTATCCAGTGAATTCTGGTGTGTAATAATTTAAATTTTATTTTATAAATGAATACATTTTTTAATTCAAATATTTTTTATTGATAAAATTGTAAATTTTGAAACATTTAATTATTCACATAAATTCAAATTTTTTCTCGAAAAACGAGCGTTCATCAGCTCGGTGGACGGCATATTGTTACATCATACCCACGATTGTTGTTAAGAAAAATAATTAAAGCGGATTTTCTGCATTTTTTTATCATAATGATGTTGTTTATAATATTATATTATCATTGTCAAACTATATCAATTTATAAAATGATATTAAATATAAATAAAGTCTTTAGTTTTTAATATAGACTGCCCTTAATGATATGTAAAGATTTGAATTACGACATCGATATTAAGGTAAGGTTATAAAAAAAAGTATTAAAATATTACTTTCAAAGAAAAATATCTTTTATTATATTTTCTATTTCGACTGGAATAACGCTGCAGGTCTGTTTCATTTATATTCAAAGTGTAGTTACCGGATTTTTTGTTTCTTGACCAGTGTGCCATTCAAATGCTAACTGTAGCCTATTGGTAACGTTCTATGAATATCGGCATACTCGTTTGCGCCATCCAGGGCTCTCGATCTCTCGTAATCTGTCTTTATTTACCATCTTAACATATGTTGTTTCCAGTAGACAACATCATATCGATAGCCTAGTTCCATAGTAATAGAACTAGAAATTGGTAGCTTTTAGATATGACCAATCAAAGTTTTGACTCACTATTTGTATTACTTTTTTATTCAAAGGTTCGGTCAATAATTTATGGTTTTAGATTAAAGGTTGTTTCTTTATGGAACCCCACGACAAAAATCTATTTCCACAATACGATATTTCTATATGCATGTATATAAAACTGAGAAATTATTTAATTTTGCTGATTTCGGTATGCAAATATCTGCCTTTTGAGAGAAAACCTGTATATTTTACAAGCTGTACTTTTATGGAACTGTAGAAGAGCGCTATTCGAATATAATGGCTAAATTAACTCAAAACATCAAATTTTTGACTTATCGTCCTATGGAACTGGACCATCGATATATTAAGTCACCTCACCTTCTTATTTCAGATAAGGTAAGTATTGAAGGATGGGTTATGAAAATACTGGTAGTTAGCTAATTGCCATCGCAACGTCTCGTCTTTTGGACGAGATGGGTGGATGATAAATGTTATAATCACACTTATCCATAAAAAAAATTATAAAATTGTCCCTACTGGTATTCGAATCCTTGAACACGTCAGCCAAACATGCCCAAGAGCGTTGTCCATTTCATTTCATTGGTTTGATCAGAAATGAATTGTGTGTCGCATTCAACATACGATTACTTTATCATTTTATTTTTTTAATTAAGGTAAATGTACCAATAGTTGACCTTTTTCAATAAAAGTGCCCAAAATAAGAAACGTGGGCGCGTGGTTGCTATTAATTTTAGAGTTCAGACAGATGAAACCAACACGTCACCATATATATCATTGGGGTGTCATAGCGGCAATTTTAAAATAACACCTTATGCATTAAGTATTTTATTTTTAATTTCTTTAAAGATATCAGTGAATTTGAGTATATGCTACTTGATTCAACCAAGAGTGGTCTTACAGGGAGCTCTGATGAAAGTTTGTCATGAAACCCTCTGATTAGGCATGGCCAACTACTGGACCTTTCAATTTTTTAGATGGTCAATTACTGACACAAAAACATGTTTATTAAAAATTGGACACAATTTTTTTATGACAGACCCTTTTCTAATTTTTGTTTTATCATATTAATTTAGACATTTGATCCGTTATGAATACACTTGCTTTGTCATCATTCGGTCTAATGCTAAACGATAATCGTTATTTTTGTTGATTTTTTCTCTTAAACGATCAACCCCTGGTACGTTTACCTTAGTTTATGCTTTGACATGTATGCCAATTTTTTTTTTAAATAAAAATGTCTTCGAAATTCAAAAATATTTAATTTTTGAATGATTATATTATATCATCCATCATATCTCGATTAAAATAATACTTAGAAATGTTTAGCGTAATAAGTCGATATGATAAAACATATATTTAAATATGTAAATCACAATAATTATTATTTCCTGTTTTATTATCACTGTAAATAGGTTTTAAAACTAATAAAGGAATGTTTGAAGCATTTATTAAATAAATATGTATTTTTATTTTACAACCCAAATCCTGCAGCTAAATATATGTTTAAAAATATATATATATATATCTGGCATTACAGCTGACATCCAATGCGCCAAATATTTTGAAAATTAGAATATGGTATTATATTTACGAGGAAAACTCGATGAGAATTTTATGAAAGTCAATGATGTCCAAGATCACAAATTTAAATTGAAAAAATGTAAATGTGATATTGACCTTGCTGGGAATTGAACCAGAACCCACCCGATCGCTAGGGCAAATACTTACCACTAGACCACAGAGGTCGACATAATGAAGTGTTGTTGTTGTAAACTTCGCAGAGGGTATAAGATAACGCACCCTTTCTGCAATATCACATAGGTACGCTACATATACACTTTCACATAGGACCTTATTGTACTATAGTATAGAAATTGAAATGAAGGATAACGATTAAAAAAAAAATTGTTTTCTTTTCCGCTCCTAGTGTCGAGCATAATATGGCCTCCTAACCCTTTATAGGGCAAATTAGTTTTTTTTTCGAAATCTTCCGCGTCCTCTTCTGCCACCGACCGTTCTTGTGATGACAAGCCTCTCAAGATTGTCGGTAGACTTGTAGACAATATAGTCAAAAAAGCCAAATAGGCGTCTTGTATACAAGGCTGAGAGTCTATCCTGGATTTGTGTCACTTAGAATAGTAATGGTGTAACTCCAGTTTTGAAGTTTTGAGAAAATCAAGGTTTTGTAAAATGTTCTTACGATCAAATAACTGTTTGTCAATCAACTGAAGAATTTAAACGTCAGTTTAATAGTGAAGTCTATCCGGACACTTCACTCCTATTCTGATATTGCAGGTACTTCACTACTATTCTGAAAAGTATCGTTAAATATGGGAATATAAAAACGAAAAACCGTTTTTAAAGAAATTAGGAGTATATATGGAAGTGCATCATTATTAAACTAATAGAAAAACATCTTTGCAACGTCTTTGAAGTATAAACTCATTTTTCGTAATTTTAGAGTTACACCGTTACTATTCTAAGAGATCGTTTGTAGCTCGTTCCAGATAGATGCTTTAATGCACTTGGCCGTCCATGTTATACGAAGCATTCTTCTCCAGCACCACATTTCAAATGCGTATAACAGTTGGTCATCTTTCGCTTATAGAGTCCATGTCTCCACACCGTAAAAACAAATGAAGTAGACCATTTTATTAAATAACTATGTTTAATAGAGATGTCAGTTCCTGGAACAGTATGGTTACATAAATCCCGGCCGTGTGAATAAAATAAATAATTTAATATTTCGCAGAGGGTTTTTGAATTATGTTAGCCGCTCGCAGTCAGACCCACTAAAATTTTCGACATCCCGATTTATTACGAAATGAATACGTAATGGTGGCGCTATCTGTCTGAGTTACTAACGCAGGAGCGGATCATGTTTATCTGTGGGAAGGGTAGTAGAATAATAAGGCAGTGACCAGGCATACGCACGCATGATGATACGACAAACTACAGGTGCACACAGTGACAATGGGGTGCAAATTGATAGTAGACTCCCTGATAACATAGTAGATAGGGGGCGAGCTATCTCGGAACGGGCTATCGGGGCTACCATACTCATACAAAATCAGAGGATACGCATGCAGAGGAAGAGTATTTTAACTTGTAATCAGGAAAAGTTGCAAATTTTAATTAAAAACGAGTTGTCGGCAATCGTGTTATTGGGGGTCTACTGTAAATTTCATTAAAATGACAATACAAATCGCTCTTCAAGTGTTAACTGTCGGTTGGTGGAAAGGTATATTTATAAAATTAAAATTACAAAGATTTACGCCTGGCAAAGCAGTAAACAATTCAAGTGATCACCGATGCAGAATTTGTGGTAACAAATCAATATAGACGACGCAAATTCCGCAAACTAAGTGATTATTAATTACCGGGCTAGAGCATTGTGTAAGAAGTACAAGGTGAGCTCGGTAAAAGGTGACAGTCGCCATTTTTGTATTTGTTGACGTCACTACGTGTTTATCTACTGTTTTTTAAAAAATAAAACACAATTCATTTGTACAACTTCCACATATTTATAATGATCAGGACCGGTTTCTCTCATCACGAGCATTATCAACTGATAAAAATACAAACATAACATACTTATTTATATAAAATTGAGTGTAAAAATGAAGGTATATAAAAAGAACGTAGACAAACTTTACACAAATAGAACAAATTATGCATAAATCAAACATTTTAATTGTAGACTCTTTTGTTCGATTTACTATGTCTAAAATTCCCTCCCGCTCATCCGATCCTAAAAGCGGGACGTAGCTAGAGTTATTAACCAACCACTAGTTGCATCCTAGCACTATCCTTCTCACCAAAAAATAAAGGTTGAGCAACTTAGTAACAAGCAGTTTTCGTATAAAAAACTTGTGTTGAGATACCTCCATTATGAGTTAATATTCATCACATTGAGAGCGGACATAGTTTTTAAAAAATTGAGAGGTTCTTGTATTACTGATATAAATAATTCAAAAGTCATAAAAAAAGGGTCTGAGATAATAGCATTTAAATTATTATTCTTTTTTTCAAAATAACCTCTATCAACTACAATATATGTTTGTGATTTGAAAAGAATAATCATTTTTGGCATATGATACTTGGTATCGATGAGTTATAATAGTCACATCATACTTTTTGCCAGAATAAAAAATAACAAAATAGCAATCCTGTTTCTATTTCAAAGCGATTACACCCTATGATGTCATGCGTTTTTCCAGTACGTAGAGCGCTCAATCATCAAAAACTGACTTAATGCGTTTGGTCAGTATTACCTCAACATTATATAAATCTGTTGTTCCCAAACTTATTGTGCCCATGGACCCCTTGTTAAAGCAAAAACCTGACCATGTAAACTATCTACTGACCTGCACAGTAGAAAAATAAATTGAACTGTAAATGCTAATGTAAAAATAAAACATTTAAATTAAACGTCTGATGCGTTTCACAGCTGCACTAAATTCACGTTCTTCTAAAAAGGAAGATGGGAAAGCAATCAACAGCTTCTGTACAGTGACCCATAACGAAGGATTTAAAATCTATATCTGTTTTTGTAACCAGAATTTATGGTATTCTTGTTCAAACATAGGTTTCCACTCTTCATTTAATGGTGGATAATTCAATAAACTGCTTCTGTATTAGTATGGATTCAACTGATTTTCAGAGTCTGCTTGCGAAAGGATTCAACCATCAAAAATTCGCTACCAATTCATTAATTGCTATTTATTTCAACTTTAATTACAATAAAAATGTGTCAGAAATATTTTTTATGTTAAACCACGTTGTCCACGCACCCCCAAATTATTTTTAATTAGCCACAGACCCCCTCAGTGGTCACAAATACCCATGGGGGTCCGTAGGAAACGCTTTGGGAACCACTGATATAAATAAACATGAAATGTGTACTAACCTAACAACTATGCAGCGAAAAAAGTTACGTCAGTAGAGTATGTATTAAATATCGCAATCCTGAGCTTTGAACGATTTTAAAATCCATTCTCCTTTCCGCAAAACAAATCAGTACCGCAATGCATTTAAAGAGTCCCAAAATCATCCCCTGTGAGAATAAACGCGTGTCTGGAGATGGGACAGTCGATTTTCAAACCGTAGTGGGTGGGGAGGGCATCGGGGTAAAGTAGCTCGGGGGTAATTTATAACGGGCAAGAATCGAGGATAAGCTTTTGCCTTTTCGTTGGCAAAGGGAGGATAAATCTGATAATTTAAAAATAATATTTGTCCCTTAAAAATCGGAATTAAATTATATTTCTATAGGAGTGTATACAATTACAACAGCCAGTCTTTTGGTAATGTAAAAATAGCACTTTAATGTGTAAAAGCCTTAGTGGAAAAGCCCTATACTTATCCTTCTTCAACCGTATCCAATAGCCTTTCTTTCTCCCATGACATGCTAGTCTCTCAGCTCCACCGAGTACATCCTATGGATAGTACCCGATGATCTTCCAAGACGCCGGAATCCCACCGGTCGGAAAAAGAGGCAAGCAGGACTGAGGCTCTCCAAAGACATCCGCAGTACATGACCCAGCCAGTTCCAACGTCACTCCATGACCGCCAATGTGCCAATGTTGTCCGGTCTGTTCTCTAATCTCCGAGTTCCTTACAGTATCTGACGCAAGCATCTATTCTCAGAACTCATTATACGGTTTTTCTGAGTGTTTTTCATGTTCCATGATTCACTACCGTAAATCAGCATAGTTAATATGCAAACGTTGAATGAATGGTATTTGATTTTAACCCTGTACAACTGCGTGTCCCAGACGGTTTGCATCGAGTTAAATATAGCTGTAATAGTTAAATGTGTAGGAAAAATAAAATAGCACTCAATTTCATAAATATATAGTCTTGTCAAGATACATATTTTGGGAATTAACGTTGCTTTCTATATTGACGACGGATGATAATGACGGATGAATAGGTGCGTCCAGATCGAAGGTTGGCTTCAGACTGATAAATCTTTCTCTATATTTTGTCTCGCTGTAACGCGTCTACTGATGATCGTATATGACGATTCTCACGGTCACAAGAGTTCTTCAATAACATTCACACATTAATACTTTCGCTGACTAACATTTCTCACATTGTTCACTATCATTGTGTGGAACAGCACATTTCACGATACGGCGCATCGTGTGTTCTTGATAGTTTATAATATTCGTGACGAGTGAAGTCCATACTGGTCATCATAAAAATGTGAAAGTAGTACAGAACGGATTGGGTATTATTTTTAAAATAAAGCGACATATTATTCAGTAATATTTAATAGTCCTCAGTCTCTCATCTCCACTGAATACATCCTGTAAATAGTACCCGATGGATGTCTTGAAGAAATGGCAGTAGGTTTTTTGCAATCAATTAAATGTGCCTTCAGTTATTCCTAATTGGATGGCGATCACTTTCTTTGTGTTATCATCTTCCGGGATGTGAACTCCCGATGATCTGTCCTCGTATATACTATCATAGTCATACAGACTTGGTCGCGCCAACGATGTAATGATGACTGAACAAAATTCAATTTACTAAATTCAATTTTAAAAACAATACATAAACAAAACGAAATTTACATCATTCGAACAAGATAAGTCAGTTGAAATTTTTAGCACAGACAAATATTATATTGCCGTTGTTCTTCCCGTCAGCTCGAGTTACGCCGCTCTCCCCTGATCTTCCTTGCAGATCTCTTTCTTCCTTCGGGCGTTTTGCGAATCCAGAATCGCGCGATATTTTATTGGCAAATTGTGATTTATATTGAGCTGCAAGATGCTTTGATAATAAAGTATTCCAATTTTCACAAATACACCACGCTCAAAAGCACCTAACGAAAACTATCCATGGATAAAATTTGTGGTGTTAGCTGACATGTCAGTTTTATATTAGCTTACAGTAGAAGAAATATGAACCTTGGTAAGTTATCAAAACTTCAAATTAAATGGATAATACACTTTAACGAATATGATTCCAATGTCGAATGCGTGACGCGATTTCACAGTAGGACTGAAGATGATGATGTTGGTAATGCAGTTCAGAGTGGATCTTCACGCTCGGAGAGTGTCGACAGACTGATAATCATTTTTTTTATTCTTCGCTCGTCATTTTATGTTTTCCAAATATCGCATTCTCACGCTTGCACACGGCGTTATATTGTAATGAAATACTCATTTATTTTTGCACTTGGGAATCTCAAGTTTCGTAACTGCTGACAATACGTAATGTTCTGGCAGAAAACAAAACTTTTTCTCGAATATCAAATTTCGTAAATCCGCAGCGTTATGTATCCTTACTAGGGCTTATATCGTAATCGGATGATTTTTTAAGGAATGCATACAGGACAAACAAACAAACTTTAATCTATCTGTATATATATAACAAATGAATGTCTGTTTGTTGGTTTGTTGGTTTGTCCGGATTTTATAGGCTCCTAAACTACTCAACCGATCGCGACGAAACTTTCAGGAAGGACTTATTGTGACCATGCCGGGAAATATTATATAAAATAAATGTTTGTTTGTCCTTTACGCGTTCCTTTACCATTCATACGATTTCGATGAAACTTCGGTGAGTTGATGTGCACACACCCGTGAAGGGTTCTGAAGAAAAAAAATTGAAAATCTAAAATTGTAAAAAAGAATCAAATACGTACATACAGCGACTTCTAGGAAAAAACCTTCTGATTTATTCGTGTACGCACCAGACGAAAAACAAAAATATTGTGTTATAACAAGTGTGATATTGAAACTCGGGTTCGAGTCGGGCCAGACCTAAAGATGATGGGCTCGAACCAGGTAAGTCTATGAAATTTCGGCCTGTGCAGACCTCTAATCCAAAAGCAGTTCAATAAACAGAATTAAAACACAAACCCTTTCTTTCTTTGAGTGGCATTGTAACGCATGCCGGGTACTCACTAGTTTATATATATAAAGGTATATAATTACACTGTTTATACATAGGTATAGAATCTGTTTTTATTAATAGTGTCATTTAGTAAAATCACACTCTTTTTGGACAGCACTGTCCAAGACCGCCTCTTCTTAAAAAAAGTCCTGTCGGGAGTTGTATATGAGAGGCAATTTAAATTCGAAAAAAGGATTTTTCGGAATATAGAAGAGTGCCATCACAAAGAAAAAATAATATTATTTTTCATACGTGCCACGGAATAATAATATTGTGAACACAATACACCCGTCACACCCCCCATATTGAAATTTGTTGAATGTTTAATCTAGGCTTTTTCCATACGTTGCTGTTTCTTGTTAACCGATTCCCGTGAATGATAATAAATAAATCACTAATTTTCACAATGTTTATATACTGAAATATCAAGAAAACCAACATTTTCTGACCACAAAACTATAAAGTATAGGGTTCATGGATAAGATATCTGGGGGTGCTGCGGTTGATTAAAAATAAAAAAAATCTTTATTTAGATTAGTTTTTATTATCAACATCAAAATTATTATAATTAAACATTACATGTATTTTTATTTCATTATAAAATTGATTCTTCTGTCTATTTTCTTTGAAAAATATCGGTTTTATTTAGACAAATGTCGCGTGCGTGGTCAGACGCTGCTTCAGCACCCGCACGCAGAACTGTCAATTTGGCAGTTCATATCAAGCTTCTAGATGCGAGTCCTCCCTCCCCACGCCCCTCCTTTGCCCACTCGAGCATATTCCATCGAAAGCCGTACTGCACAAAATCATGAAGATGCCTCACTTTCTCATGGTAATACGGCGGTCTATGTTAATTATTGGATGTATCGGTGCGAGGGCGAGCTTTACACGCTTTAATAACAGTGATATTTTCTTATAACGTACATAAATTTATGTATATTACAATATTACATTTTTCTCAACTTGCTTGGGGGTGCTGCAGTTCCGCAGTGCTTATGAACAAGCCGCGCCAGGTTATAAATAATTTGCACTTTGTGTTTCGTAGTATTCACTTGGTACACTTGAACTTTTATTTCGATAGTTTGCACTTTGGATTAGATAGTATTAACTTAGTACACTCAAGCTTTGATTTTAATAGTTTCCACTTAATCACGAATTATTTTAACAAAGTGAATAAGATATAGTGGGTTATGTTGGGGTTGGTCTGGTTTGGTTTGTATGACGTATTCTAATGCGTGGACCAGAGATAATATATGCGGTCTAATATAGGGTAGAAGAATAAGTAACATTTCATTACAGCTTCGTGCAACTATCGATTTCAAAGTGTAAGTATTTATATTGAGTGAAAACTATTTTATCAATGTGAAAATATTTTTTCGTAAACGTTATGTATTTTTTCACTGTTAAAATATATTTTATTATGTGGGATCACTTTGTTTTTAGTGAAAAAATTTGTTTTAAGTGAAAACTATTTTTATGAAAGTGAATATGATCTAAACAAAAGTGCATTTAATTGAAAGCCTAAAATATAATCACTTTTAAGGTGTTAAATGTCAATTCTCGGGGAAAAAGCATTATATTTATTTTTAAAATAAAACACAATTTGTGTGTAGTATTCATTCTCCTGATTCATCACTGATCATCAGTTGATAATGCTAGCGATGAGCGATACCGTTCCTGACCATTGTAAAAATATTTGGGTGGTGTTGGTAATGGTGGCAGTAGGACAAAAAAAATGTGTTTTATTTTTCAAAAACAATTCCTTTCCACCAAAAATCGAAAGTTGACAACTTAAAAGTGCTTAATGAAGTGTGTGCGGTGAAAATAAATGTTTAAAATAAAACCCAAATATCCAGATATTTACAAGAAATTCAATAATATACCATAACTCACATTGTAATATTTATTTATTGTAAATTTAAAGAATTGAAATGCATGGCAATACAGCTGACGCCAATGCGCCATGCATTTCACAAATATAATAACAGTAACAACAATAATAATAATTATTGAAAACAGTACTACTAATAAAAACAATAATGAAAATGAATACATTTTTTAAAATTATTAAATGCAAAAAAACAAGACATTATTAATTTACAAGGAACAAATATTTGGTGAACAATACTCGGAGTTTAATGCTGAAAATATCCAGCTCTCTAGGTAGTGCATTAATCATCCGAACGGCTTTTGCAACTGGTGACTCGAATGACCGACGCGAAGAACAAGTTTTAAGAATAAAAATTGTCTGAATATGGTTTTGGCCACGTAGATAACAATTGGGAGCATGTGAATTATTAGTCATGAGAATTTCAAGATTATAAACTCGTCCCCGAAGAAGAAGAGAGAAATGCTTTATAATCGAAAATGATATTCTTGCTTCAAGAGAGTCAAAAGATAGCATTCCTAAAAGAAATTTGGTTGGGTAATACTCTTTTAGGGACCTATTAAATTTTTTGAAATAGAAATATCGTAAAAATTTCTTATGAACTCGCTCCAATTTCAAGATAATAGATCCATATTCAAGCGTACTGAGAACCAAGGAAATGTATAGAGTGCGAAACACAGTTGGGTTTTCGAATGGTTTACTTGATGGTAATCTCCGAGTTCCTCACGAAGTCAAACCACCTCACCCCCAATATCTAACGCATCTTTTCTCGAAGTCGAGAGTTCGGTTTGTTGCTATAACTCACTACCTTGCAGCACTGTTGTAATGCAAGCGTTGAACATATGGTATTTGATTTTAATCGCGTACAACTATGTATCTCAGAATTTTCATTACAAGAACTAAAACAGAAAAATCTTTTTTTCGTGAAATACACATTTAATTTATTAACACAAATAAATTTAATTATTTAATACAATTGAAATCAATCGATAAAAATCACTACGTTTGGCAGAAAGGTTTTGAGCATTGCTGTCCGGAGCTCCACATTTGGAGCGGACATATCTGTAAAACTCAGCTATCGCTCACCTTGACAGCTTTCATTGCCAGTCATTAATGAGTGCAGTTGAGTGCATATATTAAATGCAGTTAGTTTGTAATAGTAGTAACAAATAATGCACTTATTCCCCTTTTGTGCGACTGCAGATGCACTAATGCACGCGCTAATATTGCCGGCGCTCCCGACAAAGTTGACTGCAGTTCTACCTAGCTTAATTACTACCTACAGACATAGCTTTTTAATTAGAGCTCGGCTGGAAAGAGAATGCAATCGAAAAAAATAATTGCAATAGTTATCAGTACACTATTGGAGTTTCGCAAACAATGTTAAGCTATTAATTATGTATTCAAATCGATTTTTTAATATTATTTTTATATATTGAATTGGCATTTACTTGGTAGAACTCCATTATAATAAAATACAATAATAAATTATTTAGCTTTACAAAATTCTTTTAGGTAGCTGATAGCTATTTCGGCTTGACGTCATCGTCAGAACTATAGTTCTTACGATGGCGTCAAGCCGAAATAACTCTCAACTACCTAATAGAATTTTGTAGAACTAAATACTTTGTCTGCGTCCGTGGTGCAGTTGGTAGCGTCGTTGGCTACGGTTACGGATGTCTCTAGTTACTGGGTTCAATTCCCGGTGCGGACTGTTTTCATGAATTGATCTTTCAGTCGATTTATGGATTTCTGTTCGTAGTCTGAGTGTTTGTGATGTCTAAAGCTCCCTCCCACCTACCCATCCAATCCTCACGGGGTGTAGCGAAAGCGATTAGCTAATCACTAGTCCTGTCCTAGCTCTATCCTTCCATCCCTAGTCTCTTCGAAAAAAGAGAGGTTGAGCAACTGAGTAACAAGCAGTTCTCATATAAAAATTCTGTTAAGATACCTCTATTAGGAGACCATATGCTTCACGTTGAGAACGAACATGGAAAAAAAATCTTTGTTATTTTATCCTATTATTATTTTTATACTTTTACAACTCTTCGATATCCGAATTGTTGATGATGAATAGTGGGGATCCCTAATTGGGAGGTCAAGTGATCTGAAATAACCAGAATGCATTCTGCCGAAAAACAATATCTGGGAAACACATCGAGGAGATGTTGACTACAGTGTTTTCCAAGCTGTCAAGCTGAATTTTCGTCTGTAAATATGTACTTTTTATACTATTTTTGAAAATAGCTGATATTTAGTACATTTTATTTTTCATTTTCGAATCTAATATAAGTGAAACCCAAATCAAGTCAATCCTATATATTTTCTATGGATTCGGCGATAACTTTGTAGAAGCTCATTTTTAATATAAAATTAAATAAAAAATTGATAACTTCGTTATTCCACTTGGTTTATCACTAACGTGACGCGTTTCGCCTCTTTAAGAAGCATCTTCAGACTAAACGTATCGCAAGGTTATTTATTTCTAAGGTAAACGATGATTTTAATTCTGAAAAGGCTGGGGTAGGATTTTATTACATTCTTCTGAACGTGTGGAGGGGGGTAAGGTATAAACACTCTTACACTATATACAAATCAATTACTGGATTTCCAAGATGTAAAAAACCGTTAGTCTAAAGATTCTTCTTAAAGAGGCGAAACGCGTCACGTTAGTGATAAACCAAGTGGAATAACTAAGTCATCAATTTTTAATTTAATTTTATATCAAGTCAATCCTTTTCGTAATTCGATCATTTTTTATCAATCAAGGGTGTGATTACATGATCACAGTTGTGTGTCACATACTTGCTAAAAGGTAGGGTAACACCACATCAATGTATATAATTTCACTAATACCACATAATTGTTGACAGTTCTTTGAAAATGGAAAACACAACAAACAATATTTAATGTTGATTTAGGCTTGACCGAAAATTAGATGGTTTTCGCAATGTCTTAATAAAGTCTCGATTCTCGGGAAATCTGAGATTTTAGAATCACTTCTAAACGGTGAAATATTTGGGAGCATAGATAAAGTAACTCTGACACAGTTGTCCCAATGAACTATCACAATTATTTGCGTCACTGTATCGGTAAATGAGGGCTGTTATCTAAAGATAAAACACTTTTTTCTATATGTTCTTGTAATTGAAACTGCTAAAATATCACTTATTTTATATTGTTCGTTCTGCTGTTTCATTTTCGAACAATTATCTGCAATTTATCAAATTGTCAGCTCGATCGCCGAGTGCTCAGCGTCATTGGCTTCAGTTACGGTGCTCACATGCTCGAATCCTAGTTCGAACATTATTTTTTCAATCAATTTATGGTTTTGTTTTTGGAGTTATCGATTTTTAAATGAATATCTCACCCACTCTTTCCTAAAAACTCGACGTAGTGAAAGGGATTGGCTGAATATTTGGACCTTCATGTTCAAGTCGCGGTAAGAACGGATAAGATTTAAGAATTCCCTTCACCCATCAGATCCTAAAAACAGGTCGCAGCTTGAACGATAAGCTAACCACTTACTCCTGCCCTAGTCTTATCCAAGAGAGGTTGCGCAACTGAGTAGCAAGCAGTTTTCGTAGAAAAAATTCTGCTGAGATATCTCCATTAGGAGTTCATTTTCTCAACATTGGGAGCAGACATTGGTTAAAAAAAAGTTCTGAATCAGCCCTATTCTTATATTCATAGTCTTTTCGGAAAAGAGATGATGGCCACAAGCAATTCACGTATAAAAACGTTTGCTGAGATAAGCTAAGAGTCCATAATATGTTCTACATTGGGAACAGACATGGTAAAATGAAAAGATTAACTACAACTTTGACATAGTGATATATATGTCCGTGTGATGAAACATTTTTCAATAATTTAAGTAACCTATTTCTAAAACGTAATTCTTTAGCCATGGGAACTGTATTTAACAAGTTTGAGCTTTTTCATTAACATACTCTTCACAGCAATGAATAGTTAACTTTATCTCACTCGGCATTTTAATCAATTTCATTATTTACCCAGTAAGTTGCCGACTGCGCATATTGCATGCTTGAATGTTAACCTCGTAAATCGTATTATTACAAATATATCTTCAGTCAATACCATTTCAACCGATTTACTGAATATTTTTTTTCCATATTTAGAGCATTTAGACCGTGATTCCCTGACCTATGGCGCAATGCTTCATGTAATGCTCGTAACTTCGCAAACTCAGTTGGTTATTGAGTTGGTTTTTTAGACATGGTGTTTGATAAAATTTCAATATCAAATTTGAATTGTTGATATTTTGTACATTTCCATGTATTTCGTCACTACGTGACTGAACGTTGGCTCGAGTTCATTCGTGTGCTCGAACGCTACGAAGCAAATCTAAATTGATCTTAATTAAACATCGATCTGACGATGGCTGAAGCCTAAATAGCTATCAATAAAATGGTAAATCTCACATACAACTAAATACTTTTTACCCTATTATAAAAAAGTTATACCAAATAAATCAATATATTCAAGAGTAGAGATGTGATGTCCACGGGTTCGAATCCCAGTATGGAAAATTTCATAAATTGATTTGTATTTAGATTACGTTTTTTAATAGCCTTACGATAGAGTTAGTCTGAAGATACTTATCAAAGAGGCGAAACAGGTGGCACAACAGCGTTACTAATTTTGGCGCATAGCGAGAGCTTTGCCAACTACTGGTATTATCCTAGTCCTTTTTTTCTATCCTTACTCTTTTCGAAAAAGAGTAACTTTGACAAAAAACTTCTCTTGAGATACCGCTATTAGGAAGCCATATGCACCACATTGGGAGCAGACATGATTAACAAAAATGGTGTTGGACAATAATTATTGATTTACAAAACTTTAAGTTTTAAAATTTAAACATTTGACGTCTAAACAAGCCGTGTTTCAAAGTTCAATAATAAACATAGTAACATTCAAATAAAGTTACTATTTCCTTTTGACTATGGACAGGAAACAAAGCTTTCATTCCTGACAGGTACAAAGCGAGTAGGGTTACCAACAATGCCTGCGATAAAATCAGTATGAAACATTATTTTACTTTAGCATTAATTACGCAATAATGGTATACTGGCAGATAATAAAAATCGCTAATATAGTACGCGGTTAGGTGTGGCAAAACCGAATGAATATAATAATACGGCCAAGCGCACACACGCTTCTATACTGAAAGAGCTCCAAATACAGGTTCGACTCTCGGCCATTAGTTCAAGACGCCTACTCGGTTTTTTCCCTCTAACAATCTTGAGTCGCTCTTCGTCACAGGAAAGGTCGACGGTAAAAGGGGACGTATAAGGGCCTCAACTCGCTTGAGCGACCAAGTGAAGAACGCCACAGGCCTCTAGCCTTACCGATGGCCCTCGAACAGCGGAGTGCAGGAGCGAGTGGCGAAGGATCGTCAAAGAAACTAATTTACTGCTCACTTCATTGACCCGATATAAATCTGCACGGAACCGATCTTTTAACTAGGCACTGTTTTGATTAAAATATAAAGCCATATACTTTAAGTGACTATTTTTTTTACCATGTCCACTCCCAATGTGACCCAAATGGCTTCCTAATGGAGGAAGAAGGAGAGAACTGCTAGGTACTCAATGTCTTAACCTTTCTTTTTAGAAGAGAGTAAAGATATAAGGAGAGTAATGATAGTAGTGATAGTACAGGTCTAGTAGTTAGCTAATCACTGTCGGTAAGCCCCGTTTTTAGAATCGGGTGGATGAGAGGGAATTTTAAACATCACAAACATCCATGCCTACGAACAGAAATCCATAAATCGACTGAAAAATCAATTTATGAAACTGTCTGTACTCGGACTTGAACTCGAGATATACGTAACTGTAGCCAACGACATTTAGTTTATTTAATTATTATAATGAAAAAGGAAAACCACTCCAAGAAAATAAGTTATTTTCTAAGAATAAACAATGTAATGTGATGAATGGGCAGCACGAAAACACACTTCAGGCTGCAGTTTACCCAGGTCTACACTAGTGCATCGTTTAAAATCAGTCTCGTGCAGCTCTGCTCATGGCATGAATGTGAGTGCAGCCTTCTTTTCAGTCGATAGCACTGTAGAAGGCTTTCGCGAAACAGCGCAAGCATAGTAATATTATGCTGACACAATGGGTAGTACTTATTGAGAAACTAGATTGTTCGTAGTGAAGCACATTAAATATTATTTCGCGGTCACTTTGGTGTTTGCGAGCGACAACTGGCCTATTTAAAAAAAAATATAATGACGCATATGATAATGACATTAACGAATACATGTCATTTAATATAAAAGAGTCACTGAGTCGCTAAACCTGGTGGTTTTTCACAAAAGAAGTTTTTAATGAACGTATGTGCTCTATCGACAGATATATCAATTCTTCCAGTTGCAAGACTAAACTTTCTTGATATTCCGTCGCCTGTTAAAATGTGTCTTTTTACACGATTTCGATCGATTTACACGGTTGATGCTCTCCGAAAAAAACCACAGCTAAAAGGAATATTTTACTTTTCGTTATACACCGGAAAACACAAAATAACTTAAAACTATCTTACTGCCAATAACAATGTTTCGTAATTGACTTAAAACACTAAAAACCTTCAGGAGCGTGTTTATCGACTCAAATGATCTTATTTTGCGCAGCACACTGTTTATCAATTTATATAAATTATTACATAGCTTTGTCGTGATTTTATTTTTATCAGCTGATAATGCTCGCGATGAGTGTTACCAATTCTGATCATTATAAACATGTGGAAGTAGTAGAAATAAATTGTGATTTATTTTTAAAATATAATGCGTTTCCACCAAGAATTGAAAGTTAACACCTTCAAGTAAAATAATTTTCACCAGCTGGCAACCCTAATCCCAAGGCAGTGGCAAAAGTTTACCAATTTCTCTCCCTGTAAATAAATAAAAGCCTCTGTTATTGACGTCTAGCTTGTCGTCTGTCAGGGGCGGGGCGGGTTTTTTCAGTGCCGATTTAGATTCCCAGAAACGAAATTATATTCCTGAATTACTCTTGTTATTCAAAAGTTGTTTTCCTCTGTGGAGTGGCCTTATTTTGTTATGAATAATATATTGTTATACAGTTAGAACTTTTCTGATTGATTTTTAAACTTTTTGCATGTTTCGGTTCAGAAGGTCGCCCTGTTTTTTATTTTAAAATAACAAATCGATAGTATACCTACTGACCTAGCTGACCTGGCACACTGAATTGACTTGTTCCGTGGAAATTATTTACTTTATATTATATTTTTTTACCGTTGCCAACGTGGAGTATATGGCTTCCTAATGAAGGTATCTCAACATAAGTTTTCTATGAGAACTGCTTGTTACTCAGTTGCTCAACCTCTTGTTTTTCGAAGAGAGTAGGTTTAGAAGGATAGTTACAACAATTATAAGTTTATGGCTACTGTAAAAACGTTTACGACACAATATAAAAAATATATCTCAATTGGATATACTGACAGAACGCATTAAGTTATTTTTTGATGATTTTTTTACAAAATGCTTACTATTTAACGCTCTACTTGCTGGTAGAACGCATGAAGTTATTAAGTCTTATTATTATTTTTTTATTCTGGCAAAAAGCATCATATAATCATAACTTATTAATACCAAATTTTATGATTTGTATGCAGAAAAATATATTATTTATAATGTACGAAAACTATTTTTAATAAACAAACAATTGTATTAGGGAGAGAGTACTTGGAATAACAAAATAATGATTTTTAAGTTGTTAACTGTCAATTCTTGGTGGAAAGTCATTATAATTTAAAAAATAAAACAAAATTATTTTGTACTACTTCAACATGTTTACAATAATATTTAATTCATAACGAGCATTATCAACTGAAAAAAATACAAACATAACAGGCATATTTATATAAAAGTGTAAAAATGAAGGTATATAAAACTGATGGTTCATAAACTAAGACAAGAAATTACTGATAAGCAAACAAATTATACATAAATCAAATAAAATAGTCTACAATTAAAATTTTTCAGATATAAAAAATTTGGTGGATGCTCATAGCTGCTCTTCGTTCTCTATTTTATTGTTTTTAAATGCTTAACTATTTTTTTCTTATAATTTTCCCAATCCACTATTTGCTTAATGCATTAGTAATGTCATTAAAAAAATTATCAGCTAATGGACTTTTAATGTAGCTGTATTTGTGATTTCAGATTAGTATTTATTGATTTGTAAGAGGTTTTAATTGTAGGCTATTTTATTTGATTTATGCATAATTTATTTGCTAATGAACCATCAGGTTTATACACTTTTATTTTTGTGCTCAATTTTATTTAAATAGGCCTGTTATGTTTTGTATTTCTATCAGTTGATAATGCTCGTGATTAACGAAACCGGCCCTGGTCATTGTAAACATGTTGAAATAGTACAAATGAATTGTGTTATATTTAAAAAAAAAGCAAAATAATGCTTTAACTGCTATTATCTCAGAACTTGTTTGTATGTCTTAATGCCTTCTGTCAGTATACCCTCGATATTAAATATTGTAAATTGGCAAGGAAGTCATTAATCACTTTTTAAGTGTTAACTGTCAATTCTTGGTGGAAAGGCATTATAGTTTTAAAATAAAACACATTTTTTCACTGTTTTCTCATGTTTATAATACCCATCGAGGGCATTATCAACTGATAAAAATCATAACAAGGCTCTTTATGTAAAATCGAATATTAATAGTTACAAGGTATGTCTAAAAAATAAACTTGTTTTTATGTCTTAATGTCTTCTGTCAGTATAACTTCAAAATGATTTTTATATTCGTTTTCTATTATTTAACGAGTTATGCTGTTTTGTTGGGTCAGTAAAATGCATTAAATCCTTTCAATAATACTTACGAAGTATAGATGGGTATGTAGGAATACGATTCCAAAGCTGTTGCTTGACGTGATTTAGCGGTAGAGACGGATGCTGGTGATGATGACAATTGATGCAGTCCAGAGTTCCCCCAGCGGGATGGTGACAGTTATTACGATGGAATGGTTATTGTGTCGCGGACGGCGGTCAATACAGAATCCCTTCAGTTATCATTTGCTTGTCTATTTATACTGTGTTCGTGATCCAGTTTCGACACACATTGATGGTCATTGACCTCTTGCGTGGTCTCAGCAGAAAAACGGATATCGTTCAAATATTATTGCAAGTATTCCGAAATCTGCAACGTCGTGTCTTGTCATTGGTATATTATTTGCCAATTAATAATACTTACTAATAAGCATCATGTTTCGGTGCCAGCGAGTATTCATATTTCGAAACCTGCAGCGTCAGGTCTAGCCATAGGTATTTCTACATTATTAAAATTGCAATCCATTCCAGAATTTTATGCCATTAATAATTTACAGAAGATTTAACTAAATGTTGAAGAAAATTTCAAATCACTGGATCGAATAGGTATTTATAAAGTTTCTTGTGAAACTATCAAGCTGGTTACGTTGAGCAGTCAAGAATGACTTTAATAAAAGAACCAAAGAACATAGTAGTAATAAGTTTTCAGATCATCTCACACGAAAGAAAAACTATATTCAAAAGTACATTATGTTGTATTAAAACAGTGCTCAAATGTTTAGGTATCTCAAATGACGATCTATTTGTAAAACGTCACTGAGAATGACCGCATTTCTACGGATATGAGATGCAGTGCAACTTTTCATTTCGAGAAACCGGAACTAGTGTTCCGGAACCGCACTTTTGCCGGAACACAGAACATTCTGTTCCACTCTTGAAAGTGATACACAACTTGAGGTGACGGTAGTGCACTTTAAATTCATTTTTTAACAATGTGCCCTCCAAATCTGGAGCATATGGCAACAAAGTGGAGGTATCACAACAGAAGTTTATCTACTGGGAAAACTGCTTGTTTCCAGGGAGTAAGGATAGAAGGATATGGCTAAGACAGTACTGGTTTTTAGCTAAGCTCTCTCGCTACGCCGTATTTTTAGAATCGGATAGGTGGAAGGGAGTTTTAGACATCACATACATCCATGCTTACAAACAGATATCCATAAATCGACTGAAAATCAATTTATGAAACTGTGCGTCCTGGTATTCGAACCCGTGAGGTTTGTAACTAAAGCCAACGACGTTGATGACTGTACCACTGACCCAAAAATAACCCGTCATTTTAAATACAACACATTCAAATAAGGCAAATTATCATCAGAACTAGTAGACCTCAAATCATGAGACCTTTTTGTTTATCTGGAGAGATTAATTTTCTGCACACTTAAGTGCACGCCACGAGGTCCTTGACAGTTGATCCTAAGAAACTACCAATTTAGGAAAAAAAATTGTAGGTACTCTTAACGTTTGTTATGCCACTAGATCATGCAGTATAAAATTAACGGATGGGAAAGCAGCGGTGGGTGGAGGAGGGAAAGTAAGCTTATCAATATTACTGCTCTAACCTTGTTACTACTCTTTTCGAAAAAAGGTAGGTTGAGCATCTGAGTAACAAGCAGATCTTGTAGAAAAACTTCTGTTTAGATAGACTCCATTATGGTGCTACTATCTGAGCATTTTTGGGCGCACAACACGCTATTAAAACGTCTACGCTGCCACTTTGATGAAATTTAAGTCGAGAATCGACAGAATATGTGTGAGCACCCGCAAACAAGTTATTAAACGTCCAGATATTTGCTAATTAAGATGCAGCGTGCCGTCGGCGCAAAAATGCTTCGATGCGTACTGAGTATTGGATGGCTAAATGTTAAATTGCTTAAAAAAACAACGATTGACATCCCCCGATATAAAAAAAGGTTTCCAGTCACTTCTCATCACAATTTTTGAACGTTGTTTGCTTTTCAGTGTGACTATGTTCGTTGCGATGAATATTGATCGCTGGTGGCAACTAGCAACTGCTTGTAGCAGCTAGCCAGCA
The DNA here is from genome assembly GCA_022494535.1 of Himalopsyche phryganea. Lineage (NCBI taxonomy): Eukaryota > Metazoa > Arthropoda > Insecta > Trichoptera > Rhyacophilidae > Himalopsyche > Himalopsyche phryganea. Next base: position 4,540,044 of record JAGVSL010000039.1, read on the forward strand.
AACATGTAGAGATTGTAGAGTTAACAGGGGGTTTTAAAAGTTTGTTTAAATTCAGAAGCTTTTTCGAACCAACCATTTGCTTAAACTTATCATACCTGTGTAGCAATAAACTATTGTATTTTGAAAAAATTACAATATTTTTTATAACATATATTAGTAAAATAATCACTTACAAGCTTCTTTAGGCAAAGACGTTATTGCATTTTAAAAATAAAACAAAATTTGCCCTGTTCTACTTTTTTACTCAGCGTGAGCATAAATCGATGCAACGTTATTTGTATGAAATTTAGTGTTTTTAGTTTCAAGGTATATCTAACAATTTGTTCAAGAGCTGTGACAATAATTTACAGACAACCAAACAAATTATACTAAAACGAAATTACGTGATCTACAATTAAAATGTTGAGGACGTCTTACAAAATAATAACTACTAATCTGAAATAAAAAAAAATGGCACCTTAAAAGTCAATTATCTAAGAAACATATTCACTTTTAAGGTGAAACTGTACTATTTTTGAACTACTTCCATGTGTTTTTAATAATCAGAACCGGTTTCGCTCATCGTGAGCATTATCATAAGATAAAATAACAAGACTATTTAAACAAAATTGAGTGTTTATAGTTACAAGTTATATCAAGCAATTGGATCAAGAACTATGACAAGAATTTACAGATAATCATACAAATTATACGGCTGATAATGCTCACAATGGACCAAACTGGTATTTGTACAAAAATGTATTTTATTTTTATAATTAATGTTATATTATAATGTAGAAAGATATTATTACTGGAAAATTAATAACAATTAGATAATCTTAACTGACTAACTCTTAACAGCTAAAACAGGATCAGTGGTTAGTTAATCGCTCCTGCGATCAAAACCCTGACTGCGCTCGCCCAACAAAGAGGCTTGCATTGTCCACTAGTGACCCCTGGCCTAATCTGTCACAAATGAATTGATATTTTTACTAACGAAATTTGATGGATTGATTTGTAACTTATGGTTACAATTACTGCTAGTAAAAAAGGATGTTTCGAAATATATATTACAACTGCTTACAAAAGCAACGGAAAAGTTCTATGCCCGCAAATTCAAGTAGCCCAACTTTTCAGGTTTTGCATCAACACCAAACTTACCCTTACTCTGTATTTAACTTCCCTTTGAAATTCTACTCTGACAAAACTTCCAACTATTAATCCATATGTTACTGTCAATAGCTTAAATACACAATATAACCTACAAAATTACTTTTTATCTTATATTATACAAGCTCATTAATTAATTTATTAAAGATCCATTTGTTAAATTAGATAGGGGCTGAAATAAAGTTGAAGAAAAATAAAACGGTGAGTATTTTTTCAATAATGGTGTACGTATTAGAGATCTGCACGGGCCGAAATTTTATAAAATCACCGGGTCCGAGCTCGACATATTTAGGCCTGGCCCGGCCGAGCCTTAGTCTCAATATCAAACTTGTTACGCGAGAACAGATTTATTTTTCTCAGCCCGAAAAAAACCCGTATTTTCAATCTTTAACGGACGATTTCATTTATTAGAAATAAATTTTCTGGCATAAAAATCTGTCAACTATCTTAAGCCACTGACAAGCAAAAACTGACTAATCACACTTTATGTATGCATGAACGAGTAAAATAATAATTGGTCAATCATAAATAATGAAAGCAGAGCTTCAGATTTAACTTCAATTAGCCCACACAATTTTACGGGTTTCCAACGGATTTCCATCTTTCCAACGATATTTATAACAAATGTGAAATAATTTATTTAAGTTATTAACGTTTTGTTATGAACGCAGTCTGGAGGATTTTTCTGAAAATTGAATCCTTGCCCGAGCCCGAATATGAATTGTCGTTACCCGCCCGATCCCGGTCCATGGGCTAGGCCGAGCTATTTGGGGATCACCATAATGTTAACCCCTCACTAGATTTAATAAATTTGCCGAAAACGTCGGCGCTCAGAAAATGGATTATATACAGGATAATTAATATCAACTTGATTTAAGTGGCTGAGCTGGTCACACAATATTAAAAAAAAACAATTTTTTCAAGCACACTAGTGCAAAGTACAAAATCATTCCCGTGTATCTCCGCTGGGCCGTGAATGTGATCGGTAGAGTTCTTTTTTCTGTCGATAGCGTTGTGGAAGGCGGGTATGAAACATTAGCTACAGATACCCAACTAGTGATGATGAAGTTGGAAAAACAAACTTGTTTAATGCATTTTCTATAGCTATGCATATAAAGTGAGAAGACAAAAAATTGAAGAAAGGAGAATGGTCGGTTATCGACGTCCTGGAAGGTATGGGATCTTAAACAAACACCATTTCAATTTCGGTTCCACTCTTATTTATTTTTAATCGAATATACAGTGGTTTACAATACACAAATATAATTCCTAACACATAAAATTGAGTCTACATTTACATTTACTTAACATATGAATTTACTTTTAAGTTATAATGCAAGTGGCACGAAAAATGATTTTAAATTAAGTCCAATTTCAAAACAAACACAAACAATCCACAACGTCAACGGCGCCGGCCACGGGAGCCGGCGCTCTCCCTCACTTGAAGGCTGGCAAAAAATCTGGTAAAAATCAGAAATCGGACTCCGCACCGTCGGAGCCACGCCTTTCCGTCAAAAATGGACTCGTCCAGCGAACGTGTCCGCCGGTGATGCCAACACCCTTCACTACAGAGTCGGGTCGATTTCTCCAAATCATTGTCATTAACGCTGTGCGTTTTCAGTTATGGACCCTAATAAAACTTAAACTTAACAAAAAAACTAGGGTGTTTCAAAAAAGTTAGTAAAAAACGTCAAAATAAGTAAATAACCATTTCTTACATACCTAATTGTATAAATGAATGAATAATTATAATTTTAATCATGCCATATAACACTAAACAACACTAATATAAAATTAAAATCGATAACTTAGTTATTCCACTGTAATTGTTACTAATGTAACGCATTTCCTTCTTTAAGAATACTCTTCATGAAGTTACCGCCAAATCCATTGAAAATACAAACAACACTAATTTGTAAAACAAATGTGTCATATTAACCATTCCGTACTCATGGTGAAACATTGCGTTACCTCGGCTTAAACTTTTAAATTATCTGTGAAATAGGTCATAAAAACAATTTTAAATTTTGCTAATTGTAAATAAAATAGTTTTACATATAATTAAAAATACATTATAGTTTACGTCTTTTTTGTATAATTAATCATAATTTGAAAACCTCGTCAATTTTACCATCAAAAAAGACAACATTATATAAAGTATAGTATTAAATATAGTTTAGTAATAATTAGTATAATATGTAGTAACTACCCGAGATGCATGACCTTACCGTATGCAACTGTTTTGTTTCAAACGGCACTGAAACAGGTGTCGAGCCTGTTCTGCTATGAAGAATTTCGATTCTTGCGTTTTTCGATAATTTGGCATAGTTTGAATGTATTTCAGGTTTTACACACAAAATATGACACAAAATAATTACTTAATACTACATAGAACCATATTACACTTTATGAAATTGTCATTTCACTTATAAATACGCTTATATGACAAAACCCATACAGTAACGCAATGTGACTGCATGAAATCCAAAGGAATTTTTTTAGCAAGAAAACGGGAAGGTTAATGTGCTAAAAAAGTTTAAATTATGCCACGCATTTGTTAGCTTGGCCTGCTAAACCTTATAATTTTTCGTGCAGAGAACCTCTCGTTTTAGAGGAAAAGGAAAATTAATTACAAGATATTTTATAAAAAATTGAATTATATACGTTTATGTTAACATATCTAGTTAATTTTAACCACAACCAAATATAAGCAGAGATTTCAAAAGGTAACAAACAACTCGGTGGCTCACCACGCGCTGCGATACAATGCACTTTAGAAAATTTCCGGATGGAATTCTGAGGCATACATTATTAAGTTTCATTACGTCAATATTTAATTTATTTTGTAAATTTACAACATTGAAGATTCTATAACAGTGTTTCTTAACGGAGGTGTTGCTGAAATGTGAGTGGGCGATTTCACCATTACATAGTGTGGTAAGGTAATCAGTCAAAAGAACGGTCAAAAAGCAAAAACTGATATGTCTTATAATTTAAGACATCGACTGAGGGTGCTTGATGGAATTTCAATATCAAATTTAGATTATTGAGATTTTCTACACTTCCATGTATTTTGTCACTAACGACCCGGGTTTCGCCTTTCGGCATCTTCAGGCATTCGAGCACACGAAGTGACTCGAACTGACAGACAGTAAACAGTGTCTAACGTTTATATAGATGATACAAATACGACAAATATTATTTACGAGGTAAAATATCATACGTCTGAGAGCCACACTGATACCTGAGTTAACATTTCGAGAATCGCCTTAATCCTTATTTTGTAAACAACACATTAACAGAGTGGCGAATTGCCGCTTTCCAACTACTTTTAGAATTACCAGTGATTTTACAATTATAATAGCATTGTGGGTTTCGATGGGATGCAATTCGACGAAAGGGTAAATATATACAATCATTCCACATTTAGTGACATCTGTTAGGTGTTTCAACGTATAGGATACAATAACGGAGAATTAGGAAGGTTCAGCTGCTCATTCAGAATTGGCAAGGAATTTAACTGGGCTCTATTGATTTCCAAAATTTCTTGATAAAATAATTTATGATCCCCCATGTTTTGATGCAACAGCTCAACCCCATCATCTGCATGAAACGTATGGTTCTCCATTAGCAAGTGATTTGCGAATGTCGAAGTTTCTTTTTTTAATCTAAAGGTAGCTAAATGTTCTGATACCATTATATCTAATGTACGTGTGGTTTTACCCACATATAAATGTTGGCAATCAATGCATTGTAATTTATAAATACCAGATTTGTTCTTAAAATGGACTCTATCTTTATTGTTAATAAGTAATTTGCCTAGAGAATTTTTGCAATAGAACGTCGGTCTGACACTAACAGCGAGTTGTTTTTTAATTTTGAGAAGACTTGAGAAGTGGACTTTATCTTTATTGTAAATAAGTACTTTTAAGGTGTTAACTGTCAATTTTTGGTGGAAAGACATAATATTTTAAAAAATAAAACACAATTCATTTGTACTACTTCCACATATTTATAATGATCAGGACCGGTTTATCATCAGTTGATGCTCGTGATGAGCGAAACCGGTCCTGATCATTATAAATATGTGGAAGTAGTACAAATGAATTGTGTTTTATTTTTTTTTAAACGTTAATAAGTAATTTGCCTAGAGAATTTTTGCAATAGAACGCCGGTCTAACACTATCAGCGGGTTGTTTTTTTTATTTTAAAGCTTGTACAACCTAAATAACTAATTCTATGCCAGTCTATGTCTTTAGACAAGTTCCCGAAATATAGCATTTTTCTGCTAATTTACGTTGTTTTTTTGATACACGACTATCTATAAGAGACGCCTCATAGCCATTATTAATGGCAATTTGTTTAATAATGTTTAGTTCGTTTTCAAAATTAAATTTACTTAGAGGTATAGTGACTAATCTGTGAACCTGAACATGGAAAGCAGCCAATTATGTCCTCTATATATATATGTCCTCTCTTTCTGTGAATTCAAATTTTCATACCGCCTCATCATTGTTTTAAATCGCATAAAGTTTTCAATTTATTTATGAAAACTTTACTGGTCTTATCCGTTTATTTTTTAGTAAAAAAACTCATTTGGAAAACCTACTTTTTTGTAACAGACTTTTGGCTTTAATGGAAACCTACTCCCCTCACCCGGATTAGTCCGTTTTATCGAAATTTTACTGTATTACCGTTGAAATCGCATGGTCACTTTTGCGAGGGGTCCATAATCGGTCTTTGAAGGCCTATTTTCCGACATGGCTGTTGCTGCAGATGAGCGCGTTATTAAAAAAAGAAAAAATGCCAGTCATCCAGAGATATTTCATTACAGCGCTTACACCCTACTTATGATATTGTTAAACTTTATATTAAAATGGTCTAACAATTGATAAAAAGCTCGGCTTCTTAAGTGTATTAGAAACGTCTATACAGCAATGCGAGTCCGTGGTGCAGTAGTTAACGCCGTTTTTACTATGTTATTTCCTGGGCCGAGTACTTAATTGCTCTATCAGAAATTTTGTAAAATTTCACTACAGCACTTTTAAGTTTTGAAATTTGATATTTTTATGAGCTTACATTCTTGCAAACTCTAATTTTAATTTAAGACATCGACTGAGGGTGCTTCAAATATCAAATTTTTAGATATTTTTTGTTCCAGCAACAATTTCCATATTCTGCTATATGTTTATAAATTGTTTATAGAACAAAAATGACCTTAAATTAAAATTTACAAAAATGAAAGTTCATAAAATTACCAAGTTCCAAAATTTAAAAGTGCTCTAGTAAAAAGTTACAAATTTTCTGATAGAACAATTAAGTACTCGGCCCACGATTTGACAAACACCTGTTAAGAGAAAAAGACTGCCAAAGTTTTTGGACACCAGTAAGAGAGTAATAAGAGGCAACTTATTATGTGGTCAGTTTCTAATTCAATTAATGGTCAGTAAATATTAAAGAAACAGTCAGTAACAAATGTATAAGCCGGTCAGTAGAAAAATAAAAATGATATGTAAATATTAAGGATACAGTCAGTAAATATCTTAGGTTATGTTATTCTATTCCATTTTATGTGTTCATTTTTCTGGTCAGTAAATTACAGACAAAAAAAAATTACTGACCGTTTATTTTATTAACTGACCACGTGATTACTGACTATTTATATAATTAGTTACAGACCATTTTGATTAATTACTGACCCAATAAATAATATATTAGAGATATATATAGGCCTCTACTCTAGGCGCGTAAAGACAATGCGGATTCAGGCTCGATGAAGATACATATTTACGAAAATAATCAGTTTTTTTAGCCTTATGTCAAATTTGTAAAAAGTCACTTACGGGATTATAACATTAGGCCATCGGTATACTGCATTGCTACTTTGATTTAATTTATTCAATCAAATTACTTGTGTTTCTCAAAACGTTTCCATCGATAATGGAATATGCCAGGGATTCTCAAACTGTTGGCATTCTATCACCACTGCAGTATTTCTAATTTAGAATAAGCAAATGATACCCTGCAGAATTTGCAGCGGTAGTCAGTAGCGTGCAGTTTATACAAAAGAGGAGCTTTAATTTATCAATCTAAGTATTTAGTCGTATTGTTAAATTATATTGTGTAATTACAAAGAAGAGTTTGGTTTCATAAACCTTACAAAGATGATTTTTCTGCATTCATTTAGATTTGATAAATTGACAGGTCGGCACCGAGGTGCAATGGTTGACGCCGTTGGCTACGGTTAAGGATGTGTTAAATTCACTCCCACCCATCCGAACCTAAAAACGGGGCGTAACGAGAACGATTAGCTAACCACTAGTACTGTCTTAGCCTTATTCTTCTACTCCTACTCTCATCGAAAAGGAGAGGTTGAGCAACTGACTAACAAGCAGTTCTCATATGCTCCACGTTGGGAGCGTACATGGATAAATAAAAAAATGATATTTTGATATTTTATCCTATTATAATGGAGTCCTACCAAGTAAATGCCAATTCAATCAATATAACGTAAGACTTACATCCGAAATAATTATCCTCATTATGGTGAAACAACGATCAAACTTCCTTCATCATGGTCATTATCGTCATAAATCGTCTGCGGCTACAACGAAGTGTAAATCTGAATTTAATTAATTACACAGCGACGCTCAACTGATGACATAAGTGCTCATCAGTGATAATGCTCGTGGTGAGTGAAACCGGTTCTGATCATTATTAACATGTGGAATTAGTGCAAACAAATTGTGTTATATTTTTAAAATATATGAGAAGACCCCGGATCGAAGAGAGGCGAGCGGCTGGTTATCCGTAGTCCTGGAAGGGCTGATCTCAGACAAACACCATTTCGAATCCGGTTCAAAACTTATTTATTTTCCATTCAAGATGCAGTGGTTTAACATTACACAAATATATAAATCTTAACACAAAAAATTGATTCTACATTTACATTTACTTAGCAACTGAATTTACTTTAAGTTATAATACAAATGACACAACGATTTTGCAAATCAAAAAAAAAACAAACAAATCACATCGTCACGTCACCTCCGCCACGAGAGCGCAGCTCGTCCAGCTCGGCGGATCGTAATCGACTGTCTACAAAAATTAAAAAAAACTCCCTGCAAAGTTGGAGCTACCCTTTTCCGTAAAATGGACTCGTCCAGCGGACTTAACCGGGGGCTATTTGAACGCCTGACAACAAGAAAGAGCCTATTCTGCGAAATATTGCTGTTGCCGCAGGCCGATTTCAGTTCAGGACACTAATGACACTTATACTTAACAAAAACCAGGGTGTGTCATATAATATCTCTTCACCAAGACTTGACAGTTAACACTCCAAAAGTGGTTAAACAACTAGTAGAGTAAAAAGCAGTTCTTCTGAGAAAAAAACTTCTGTTTAGATACGTCCATTGGGAGGCCATATGCTCTGCATTGAGAACGGACATGTTAAAATAACACTGCGACCTCTTGTTAACGTATCGGCAACCTATCTCTGCAACTTACTATCGACACAGGGGTGAATTTTAAAAAATTGTCCACTCCCGACTAATTAACCCCCTTGTAATTTACTCCCATGATTGCATTTTAAAAAAAGATTAAGTGAAATTTGATTGGAAAAACTGTCATCCACTTTTGAACCCAGAAGATTGTTTACGAACGTTGATTAACAGAATGTTGTTACCTAGGATTTATTGTTTGTAACCGTACGATATTGAAATATCAATACTCTGATCAGCATAGTCTGGGAACGCCACTGCCGGCGCTGCTGGAAAGAGGCGCCGGGAGACAAGCAGGTGGAAGTTAGAGGTGATGCATCAAGAGTTTACTGAGTTCAGAGATGACGACTGCAATTTGCGCTTCTGTGATGCAGTACCATGAGACCATATTTCAAATTGCATATTGTTAGCTGTGCATTAAGCACCCGGCGTTTGCAGCCATTGCCAACTTTTTGCATAATACCTGCCAAACAATTAATGTTTGTATATATTATATGCAGTAGTGAGTAGAACCTCAATTATTCGAACTAATTGGTGATGAAGTTAGTCCGGATAATCAAAAAAAATATAGAATTGACAGGAGAAAAAAAAATACGTACATTTAGTATGTACATCCGATTTAATTTTTGCACGGTTTTTTGCACGTTCTAAGAAAACCGAAAAATTGCTGTTTTGCACTGATTTTTGTACTTTTAAACGGTTACGAAAAACGAATAATTTTATAAAATACAGTATGTGTAAACTTACATTTAAAAACAAATTTTAATATGTAAGTGTTAATGACTCATGCATGACTTTGTTATGTTTTGAAAAATTTATGTTACTTTTCTATGTTTCAATTTTATTACCTAGCTCTTTAGTTTTCTTTTAATTTTTTATTGTCTTATGTGTATTTTAAATTGCAAATCATGTCAATTTATTACTGATTATGTATTTATCTTATGAAACAATTTTAATATATTAATTTAAAAAAATATGGAATTAGTTTTGAGTTCGAGATTTTTATATGTTGGGGTATTTTAATTATTGAAACCTATCTCCCATTTTCGTATGTCCACCATATATTTTTTTACACGGTAGTCTCTGGAACGTTTCCCCCTTGCAAAAAGACAATCTAGTGTATTTTTAGTGAGAAATTCAATTATTGATTTTTTCTTAAAGATATGTAACTGCCCTTTACGAATCTGTCATTCTTCCTGACAATTAAACCATTTCACGGCTAGATCTAAGCATTGAAAAGCTTAAGAATGTATAGGACCAATCCTCCCCTCGAGAATCTCCTCTTTGACATCTTTATCTTACTTATCTGAGACAAAAATCTTTTTAATTGTATCGTTATCATTCAAAATATGTAATCCAGGATTGTCCACATCACAAGATAACCACTCGGTGGCATCTTCTTCGTGAAATTGTCGGCATATTCATATCTGTGCTACTTCTTTTGAGATATCTTCTATATCAAATTTTACTGCATTACTAGAAATTATTAACGGAATTTTAAAAATTATATCACTTCAAAACATATTCTCAGCAAGCTGTCACTGTTTTTCTTCCAAGATAGATTCCTCCAACTACAAAAGACACCATTTTGTCTGAGGCAACCATTTCGAAATTCATAAAAAAGTGTCATGGGTAAGTATATGAAGCCACTGGTTTGTAGTAACTGTTTTAAGCAAACAACTTCAATATTGAATCACTGTATAATCTCCGCTGTATTTGTAATAAAATATAATTGATTGTTTTTACAATAAATATAGTTAATTTACGATGTATAGTAATGTTTATCGATTTATGGATCTCTGTTCATAGTCTGAGTATTTGTGATGACTAAAAAAATTCCCTCCCACCCATACGATCCTCACGGGGCGTAGCGAGAGCGATTAGCTAAGCACTAGTTTTGTCCTAGCCCTATCCTTCTATCCCGATTCTCTTCAAAAAAATACTGAGCAACTGAGTAACAAACAGTTCTAATAGAAAAATTCTGTTGAGATACCTCCTCCATCAGGAGACTATTTGCTTCACGTTGGGATCGGACATGGAAAAAAAGTAATGTACAATATCTTTGAATATGTTATATAATACAAGACACGCAGTTTTATAATGCAATTTTTAATCAATGCGGCAAATGTATGACAACACGTAAGCTCTTTTTGTAAAAACACGATTATTACCTTGAATGATTTAATTTTAAAATAAACATAATGAAGTTTGAATACGTGAGATGACATGATATTGTCTATCTCTTCTAAACAGTATATATAGCTAAGCAAAAATAAGTTTAAATATAGTTCTGACGATGGCGTAAAGCGGAAATAGCTATCAACTACTTGATAAAAAATTTGTAGAACTAAATACTTTGTTATTTTATCATATTACTTGATGCCAACGCTTAAAATAGAAACAATCTATCCAACCCTCTGATAAATCAAATATAAATTAATATCATATTAAATTCCTCGGAGAGTTTATAACGCTGTGCTATAAATATACACTCCTCTATAATTATAATATTACAAAAACCACTTCAGTGAAGCTACTTATGGTCACCGCATAATGCTAATATACGTCCCATACATTTTAAAATAAGCCCCAAATAACACACCCGTTGTACAGGCCGTTACAAAATACCCGGGTTCAATAAAAGGAATCCCATGCTGGGGCTTCAACTGCAAAACATTTTAGAAGAATATTCTTCAAAACTCAAAGTAATCGATGTAATTTAATATCAGGTATTGTGTCACGCAAGCTAAGCCAATCTGCTTCATCATATCGAGGATATACTGAAAGAATGCATCAAGTCAGTTTTTGATAATTTTGCTATTTGAAATGTCAAAATGTATGCAATTTAACGCATTACGAAATGTTAAAACGCATGAAGTCATATGATATAATGGCTTAAGTCATATTGTTAGTTTTTTATTCTGGCAAAGAGCATTATAGAACTTCATCGATACCAAATTTTATGATTAGTCTGCCAAAAAGATTATTCTTTATAATGTACAAAAAGTGTTTTAAAAAAACGAACAATTGCACTTGGGGGAGAGAGTACTAACAAACAGAAAGTAAAAATAATGCTTTATATGCGGTTAGCTTAGAACATGTTTTTATGACTTTATGTCATAAATTTTGGTATCGATGGGTTGTAGACATATCATGCTTTAGGCCAGAATAAAAACGTATTAATATGTCAATATTGTTCCTATTTCAAAGCCATTATATACTTTATGTTAATTAATTTTATCACAAACAGTACACACTGATGAGTTTGTTATAGTCTAATTTCAGATTTCCATGCATGATTTTACTTTCTCAAAGATGTCTGATCTTCTAATTTTATCATCCCTCCTGACTGGTAAGTTCTCCAAGACATTAAAATTATCATAAATTCCTCTTGTAAAAATATTTAACTGGGCAACATCACATATGTCCGTTAATTCACCAAAGCTAAAGAAAAAAATGTACAAGAATGGGCAATGTCTTCCAATTGCTGAGATACATCATTAGAGAGTTCCTAGATACGTCTGGTAACTATCTGCCGTGATATAGAAATTTCGTCTGCTTTCTCTTCAATACCTTTATTACCAAGATGCGTACAAACATTTAGAGACAAGACTTAACAATTTCTTCTCCGCCACTCATACGCACGTGGCTTCAAACACACAAAGCCTCAATCGCACCACGTTTCACTCATACAGCGTCTCAACCATACCGCCTATCAATCGTACCGCATCTCATTCTCTCTCATAAACACACACTGTTCATATCCTACAATTGTAAACTGTCTAAAAAATGGTTAGAACTGATGAGTAAGAATTCTGTACGAAGTGAACTGATAGTACTCAGGTGTGGAAAATATGAAGATAAATTCAGTAATGGCGCTTACTTTAAAAGGATAAGTAGGCGCAAGGATGCAATGCGCCACGTTTGACACATGCTAAATGGTTTGGCCACCACTGAGGTAGAGTGCTAAATTTCCTACATTTTGACAATTAAAACAGAACATCATCAAAAACTTGCGTTTTGTCAATATACCGTCAATAAAATAAAACACAAACTACTTCCACATGTTTATACCAGGACTATGATCAGGACCGGTTTCGCTCATCTCGAGCATTATCAACTGATAAAAACACAAACATGACAAGCCTATTTATATAAAGTTAAGGTATATAAAACAAATGGTTCATGAACTAAGACAAGAAACTACTGATTATCAAACAAATTATACATAAACCAAATAAAATAAACCACTATTGAAATGTTAACGACCTCTTACAAATCAATAAATACTAATCCGAAATCCCAAATATAGCAACATTAAAAGTCCAATAATTGAGCAAAAAATTTTAATGACATTACTAATGCATTAAGCAAATAGCCGATTGGGAAAATTTTAAGATGAAATTAGTGAACCATTTAAAAACAATTAAATATTTAATTAATATTAACAATAAACAACCATCCACCAATTTTTTTATATCTGAAAAACAAAAATTAAAGAGACCAGAATCATTTCTTACAAATTTAAATATGAAAATAACATTGTAGGTATAATACAAATTAATTCATTGGATGTAACAAAAGAGAAGATACAAAGACAGCTTGCTCATTCAATAAATTTGAATTGGTAAAAAAATTACATCTATTTATTTCTAATATCTCTTGTTTACTTAATTTTATTTATTTATGTGCAGGATTTTGAAATTTTCTGTTATTTTAAACGTATGTTTATTCAGAAACAAATGGTTACTAAATGTAGAAAAATCATATTCATTTGGTAACTATAATGAAATGTAAATACAATCTCTTTCCACAACGAATTGACAGTTAACACCATAAAAGTGAATACCATCAATATATTCAATAAAAAATATAGCTACAAATGTAACTACATACTTCACATTCATATTTAATTAGTTTTTTATGGACAGTAAATTTGATTAACATTTTGCCGATTATGTTATGTGTAATACCTAAATAGGAATTGTACACTGATCTATTCATACTTGCCATCTTTGCTGTAAGAGAACTTGGATTTCATCTGTCACGTTTTACTACCAATCCAAACTTTTGTTGCGAAACGGTTTTGAATTCTTGCCAATCGACCTGACTATCAGTCGGAATACCTTCACCAAAATTTGACTCTGTGCCCCGTGACCTGTTTTTAAAAACGAGGCCTGCAAATATATTTAATATAATGACAGTGCAGAATCTTAACACATTATGCCAGGCGCGATATCGCAATATTGATGTTTGACCATTTAACGAGGAGATCATCCCCTCTGAAACACTCACTCCGAACATCTTGTGTTACCCCAAGCATCAATGTTTTCGGCTCTAAAACATTCTCATAGCTATTACAAAAAGATGTCAATAAGCCATATGAAAAAAAAATAATCTAATAATAAGGTAAGACGAGAGCTTTTATAGAGGAGGATGGGTCTGAGATAAAATGACTGGGTAGCTAATAGTTTTGTCAGCTGCGTGGTTGAGTTGTTAACGTCATTGGATGCATTTTCTTTGCTCTTGGGCTCAAATCCCATGACGTACTGCTTCAATAATTGGTTTTTCACTCGATTTATGGATTTCTGTTCTAGTCTGTGATGTCAAAGATTCCCTTAAAAACAGCTGACCCTAAAAACGGGGTGATTGATTATCTAATCACTAGTCCTACCATTATATCCCTACTTTCTACGAAAAAGAGAGGTTGAGCAATTGAGTAACATACAGTTTTCGTTTAAAAACTCCTGTTGAGATAAGCTCCGTTAGGAGTCCATATTCTCCACATTGGGAGTATGTTTAAAAAATCTTTAAACGTGTAACTTATGTGCAAAAGAATCTGTGATAGCCCTGTGGCATCTACGAGAGTCAATATTGATATCCGAGCTGATTTGTTGATATCTGACCATGCCTCAAAGTTACCTTTGGTTGTAATTTGTGATTAAGTAACCGTGACCTATTGGGCCTGTATGAGGACGGACCACAGCAAACAGCTCTGCTCGTTTGGCACTCATCTCTGAGCAATGCCACAGAACGTTATGGTTCTGTCCACAATTGTAATCTGACCTTTCGACCAACTTAGCATATCCAATACAATAATTCTGTTAGTTCAAACCTTGACAGAATTAAAATCTGCTTTGCGGGTCCGGCAGGGACTCCACGTTAGTACTGACTCCAAATCACTGGACGAGACAATTCATTACTAGCCACGGTTGTTTCGCTGGCAAGCTCTTTGAGCTTGGACGGTTAGTGAATAGGCCAACAGCCAAATGTGTTGCTATAAAGCAGGATGCTGAAGACATCCTATGGGTCTGTCATTTAATGCATGAAGAAAAGCAAGAGCAGCGCAAGTCGGTCCAACCTTCCATTGAACCGATTGGCCACGCTGACATGATGGCGAACAAGGCCAATTACGAGGACTTTAGTCGGCGTCATACGAAGAACTAGTAGACTTCAACTCATAGTAGCTTTTCATTTATCTTAAAAGATTGATTTTCTGCACATTTAAGTTCATGCTACCAAGTCTTGGGAAGAGACACTCCCAATTAAGGGAAAATCTGTAGATACGCTTAGTATTTATTATGCAACTGGATACTGCCGTATAAAATTAACATATAGCAAACTAGTGGTGGGTGGAGTAGGGCAAGATAGCCTTAAAATTTGTCATTATTACTATTACGTTTATGATTAAAGTGGGGACAACTTGAGAACCGCTGGATTCTCGCAATATCTAACTATTGCCAATTAATAATAATATTGCCAAACTCATGCCATCTGCTGTTTTACATAGAACATTATTGTTCTGCGCATGTTAATATATAGCTTTTGATATCAAACGGTTATTGAAACAGTCAATTGAGATGCCGAGAACTAAAGTGACCTAAGCTCCATTTTGACTTTACAATCGAAATATTGATATTCTAGACGTGGACGTAATTAAGAATTCCAACTGTTCGTCATTATCAACTATTCGGATATCTAATAATAAAATTGAAACTATTTGAATATATTCTTAAGGCGAATAAGTAGGTTTTTCTGTCATTTCGCGAAAAACATTAATCGTTTTTCGTCGCCTAAAAAATATGAAATTTCGAAATATTTTTTTTTTAAAAATTGCACTCTCAAAGTATTTATTTACACTATTGCATTTTTATTTAAATGCAAATAGTAAATATTTCAAGCCTGTCTAGCAAAGAGTTCACACCTGTTTTTTAAAAAGCTTTTATTTGCTTTACGCCATGACTAGATTATGATTTATTGTAGGTTATCGAGATTTGATGTCTGAGACAAAATCATACAACAAAATATTTTTAAGAAAGTTGTCATGACGGAATTTGCAATATTGAATATAACGATTATATGAAGATTTTTTAAAAGTACCAAAAGGTTCGTTATCTCGCACTTTTTCTGACTGATATTTAAAGTAGAATTATACTGAATATATTTTTAAAAGAAATTTTATTATAAACGTCATTTCACAATAAAATAATAAGAGTAATAAATAGTAATCATTTTTTGGGGATATGTTTTAAATCATTCATCAAACTCAAGTCTTACGGTTTATGATAAGACACTGAAAGCGAACGAGTTGGGTGAAGATAAAAAAGTTCACTACTTGGGAGTATACATTAATATTCTTGAAATCTGGAGAAATTGCGATGTGATCAATTTTGTAAAATAGTTCATTAAAAATTATCACGAATAGTATTCGAATAGTTCCCCAAATATTCAAAGATCCGATATTGAATATTTGCGTTGAAATCCCTAGACGTAATATAACACAGTTATCAGAGTATTTGTCTTTCGGCGCTGATTCCGAATCTCAGCTGGGCTAAAATAACATGATTTCAATTAGGTATATGTCGAGGGTATACTGCCAGAAGGCATTAAGTCATAAAAACGAGTTCTGAGATAATCGCTCCTAAAAAATTTTTGTTGTCAAAGTACTCTCTCTCTCAAATACAATTTTATTGTTTTGTGAATTAAAAATATTTTTCTAGCGAGCGAGTAGACCTCAACTCATAGAAGGTTTTCATTTATCTAGGATTAGTTTTATGCACACTTAAGTGCACGCCATCAAGTCTTGGGTAGTTGCTCCAAAAACACTACCAATTAAGGCGAAAAAACTTTAGATACGCTTGACGTTTGTTACGCTACTGGATACAGCCGTATAAAATTAACAAATAGTAAAGCAGTGGTGAGTGAAGGAGGGAAAGATAGTTTGTATTGGAGTGCGCGAAAACCCGAGATGAGTGCACTTACTGTCGTATCCGTGGTCGAGCTCCAATCCCAGTACTGAAAGTATCTAAAATCGATTTATGGACTTCAATTCAAATTCATGGATCGAACATCTGATCCCAAAGGCGGGGCTAGCGAGAGTGTTAAGGTAACCATTATTATTCTGCTTGAACTATTCAGTCGGTACACAAGTTAATACAATTGGAAAACAATAAATCTGCATTTCCTTTTTCACGATAGAACGAAAAAAACCAACCATTCGTCAAGCAATGTTTTAACAGTGGTGCTGAACTATTTTAAGCTGCCTTCCACGTCAGAAGCGCTGGTGAGGGTGAGTTTATTATATGCTGAATGCAAATCTTGGCCTATTGAAAAAGAAATATGTTTACGAAATCGGCACGGTGACGTGAACAATGTCGGGTGACCATAAGTTAAATTGTAAAACATAATTTAAAAAATAAATATCGAAATGGTGAACTGTCAATAACTCTTTTAAGATAAAAATTATGAAAATGAATAAATAACAAACATAAAATATCAATATTTTTATCAAGAATGGTTTTTGTTTCATATAAATTGCCTTGTTAAGATTTATATTTTGTCAGTTGATAATGCTCATGATCAGCGAAATCTGATCATTATACAAATGTGGAAGTAACACAAAACAATCCATAGGATGTACTCTGCGGAGCTACACGACGCTCTGATGCTCTCTGGGGAGAAGCAGAAGACTGGCGGGGGACAGAGAATCTTGGAGGAACCGTGTGATGGCCATATGTTTCGAGTAGGGAGCGAATATAGCTTTTTTTTTTTTCAAAAATTCGGAATATGGAAAGCTAATTTTTAATAATCGATTTAACAATAATTATTGTTAAAAACTAAATTAATTGAATTTTTTTGCGTATATCCCCTCCCGCGCCCAGTAAAAAATTACTTTTAATTTCTCATATAAGTATTATGAGTTAATTTAAGTGCTAGGACTATCATTTACTATATAGTGAAGAATCTAGTCTAGATCCCCTTTGCCGTATTTTCCACTGAGCCTCTTTACATTTTCACATCTCGTAGACCCCTGGGGGTCCGTATAGACCACTTTGGAAACCTATGATGTAGATGCTTCGCAGCCTTTGGAATACCAAAACAATCAATTTCCGTTTTATTTTGGTTGTTCCATTAAATATAATGGTAGATTAAATTGAATAGACTCTGATACAGCACAAGAATTTTGAACGTTGGCGTAATAAATTGATATTTTTTCGTGTGATATATATTATTTCCTTTAGACGTAATAAATCGCTTTCTGTGTCGGCGTTAATTACGGTCACCCTACCGCCGCCTCTCTTTCCCTTCTGTCAAACTCGCATACGCCTGTCCCTCTTCGTAGGCCGTTTGGCAAACGATTCACGGCTCTTTGGGTTGACAATGCCTCCCGCCACACAATGGGACTACGCGCGGATTGTTGAGGGAAAATAAGCCGTTTTTGTGTCGGGGAAATGTCGGCGAAATCATTTCACACGAGGCTATCCGTCAATAGACGCTATCTAACTTTTTTTGAAACACGATTTTGCCATTTTTTTAACTACGTTCTCTTCCAATAGCATATGAAGGGCAGGCTGGAAGAAAGATCCTTGTTTACCCAAAACAAAAAATGATTTAATAATGACGTCTTGTAGGGAATTATATATGGTATCAAATATTATACATAGAAAAATCACTGTTTAAAGACTCAAAAACACAATTGAAAGGTCTACTATTAAAACTAATAATCTCCAACATATGCAAAAAATGAGTTATGAATACAGCCTTGTTCTTTATGTTTACACCTATCATTTAAATTAAAAAATATCTTTCTAAATATACAAACTCCTATTTAAAATGAATCTAAACATGTTGTTCATTTTCAAAACTCATATTCTCTAATTTTCTAAGCTATTAATCTCCATTCCGGCCAATGTCAGTGTAGCATTGTATTGTCATGGCTGACAGTGTTTGTTTACATATCATGGTGTAAGCGTCTGTTCCACAGTTTTATTTGTATCAAACTATGCATTTGTAACTGTAGCATGAAAAATGTTATTTTAGGCCAGCCAAAAACAAGCATTGATGAAAATGTTGAGTTGTGGTACAAGAGCTCTCAATTAGTAGGTGTATACTTTAAATATTTAATTTTAAATAAAGCTGTGATGTTGGAATAAGTGAGATGATATAGTAGATAGAACAATATATATAACTAAGCTACATTAAGTTTCTGACAATGGCGTAAAGTGTCAGATTTAAGTTTCCCCTTAAATACAATTATTAATTAGACAATTTAAAACAACAAACATAGTTAATAATAGAAGCGTTGGTAAAACAAATTTAAAGATGGCGACTGACGCGGCCGTGAAACCCGTCGTCCGAGGCCAATGGAAAACAAATGACAAGCATAGAAAGCAATTAAATATTCTACAATATTTTGTGCATCCCCTTCTCTTTTTAACGGGATTAGAATGCTGCCGGCTGAGGATAATAATTAGTCTCGGTTGACGCTTTCCATTACCGATTTTTTCTAAGAAATCTGCTGCACACAGCTCGGCGAAGCACACTTTGCCGAGCAACACAGGAGCGATATCTCTTAAAGTTGCATTACGAAAGCTGACCGATGGCTGTTTGGAGCCATGAAAGGCCTCGGTTTCACTCTAAAAGATTGCGCCATGTTAAAGTTTACTAAAAGCTCTCGCAACGCCTTATCTTAAGGATCGAGCGTATAGGAAGACGTGAGCCTCTTTGAGAAGCATCTTCAAGAGAAAAGGCTGTGCCAATATCGCTATTAACTGTATTTGACAGTCCTTGTTGAGCTATAAATAAGTAATACTTTTTATAATGAAGTTTTACCAGTTATTGAATCTATTAATTAGCTCGGTTGATAAAAAAAAGGAAATGGTGGCGTCTGAATGAGGGAGGTGTCCTTTTATCCGTGGGTGTAACAATTGGGGTTTACCGTGGCGTAATACAAACACGGAGCGATAGGAGTTGATGGTAGTACACCCAGATAGGTAGTTATACTTACAAGAACCCCATTATACAGCGGCCCCTACAGCTCGTTTGCGAAAAAAGTTTTATAAACTTGTGAGGGCATGTGAATTTCGCAGTTCAATTATTTTTACAATCTTTATACCAAAAGATAACAAAGCATTGTTGAAAACATTTATTTACGTACACATCCCTCGATTTACACGGCTTATTGGACACTCAAAAAGTTGTGTAAGCCGAGAATATCACTCGTATAATGTTTTGAACAAGGTGCCCCACACGAAGGATGACAACTAGGGAATATAATACCGGACCCTATTTCGGGAATCACAATTTTTTAATCCATAGAACGCGCAAGAACATTCTATCATTTATGTAGGTGTATTTCTGTACCTACTAAACTGCTATTTTTTGTTAATCCAAATTGGGAACTGAACTTAGAAATCACTGTCAGATATCTGAGAGATGCTTTTTGTGAATAAAACTTGATCATCAATATAGTCTGCATGTCAGTTCCCAATAATGGTATTGCAACAAAAGTTTCCTACAAAAATAGCTTATTACTCTAATATTTTCGATGAACTCGGCAGTAACATTGCAGAAAATTCATTTTAAATATAAAAGTTAAGATTAATAACTTAGTTATTCTACTGGCTTTGTTACTAATGTAACGCGTTTCGCTTCTTTAAAACGCATGTTTGGGCAAACTATATAGCAAGGTTATTTTTTCTAATGTAAACGGCTTGTTATTCAACTGCTCAATCTCTCATTATTTAAGATAGAAGAATAGGACTAGGACAGCACTAGTAGTGAGCTAATCGCTCTCTCTACGTCTTCGTTTATGGAATTGGATGGGTATATGTTAAGACATCACAAACATCCATGCCTTCGAACAAAAATTCATTAATCTGTTTAGAAATCAATTTATAAGCCAACGACGTTGACCACTGCACCCAGACGATTTTATTATCTACTCAAAACAAACAATCTCAGAGGTCCGCTTTACGAAATATTTCGTGTTCAAATATTGCAAAATCAAAATTAAATTTGGATTATTGAGATTTTATACACTTCCATGTATTTTGTCACTAACGACCCGGGTTTCGCTTTTCGGCATCTTCAGGCATTCGAGCACACAAATGGACTCGAACTGACAGACAGTAAACAGTGTCTAACGTTTATATAGAAGATACCCACAATGCTATTATAATTGTAAAATCACTGGTAATTCTAAAAGTAGTTGGAAATGTGCTGTTAATGTGCTGTTCACAAAATAAGGATTAAGGCGATTCTCGAAATGTTAACTCAGGTATCAGTGTGGCTCTCAGACGTATAATATTTTACCTCGTAAATAATATTTGTCGTATTTGTATCTTCTATATAAACGTTAGACACTGCTGACTGTCTGTCAGTTCGAGTCCATTCGTGTGCTCGAATGCCTGAAGATGCCGAAAGGCGAATCCCGGGTCGTTAGTGACAAAATACATGGAAGTGTACAAAATCTTAATAATCCAAATTTGATATTGAAACTCCATCAAGCACCCTCAGTCGATGTCTTAAATTAAATCAAAATTAGTTTAATATTGATTTTTATAACACAACATTTGAGATTTCAGGTGCTTATAATGTTTTTTCTCCTCAAGTAGACCTGAGTGAGTTTGTCAAAAATATCTGGTATTGTGGCAATTACCAGTAATGCCTTTTTTAATTTTTTATCAATACTTTAATTTTCTGGTGGAGGTATCACTCTCTCTTTTTCGAAAATTGTAAAGCTAGAAGTACATAAATATATGTCCTAACGACAAGAATAGCGGTTAACTGATCGGTCTCGTAACTTCTCGTTTTTGGATGGGATGGATGAGAGGAAATTTAGACACCGCACACATCCATATCTTTGAAATCCATAAAACTATTGAACAATGGATTTATAAAACTGTCCGTATTGAGTTTCAAGCCGTGAAAGCCGCAACCGAAGCCAACGATGTTGACCGCTCGACCACGGACCGGGATGAAAGGTTGATTAGTCGGTCCGTAATGTATCAAAAAAACATTAACTATATCGAAAAATAAAAATGATTGTTTGAATATACAGTCGTTGTTCTGGAAAAAGACACTAACTGAAAAATACTAGTTTAGGGTTATTGTTTAAAATGCTCTACCTTTTCAATTTCGTTTATTTGTACAAAACTGTTTTTAAGCAAAAGTATAATTTGTAACAATGAATGTGTACAGTAGAGTTTGAAATAAGTAACATTTTGTTATATCATTTTTTTGATTTAGTGTTTTCTTCCAGAACAGTGCCGATATTACCTCTTAAATAAGTCCGTCGCCACCGTGGTGCAGTGGTCAATGTCGTTGGCTACGGTTAGGATTTCTCGGTTTCCTGTAATTTCACAAATTGATTTTTCAATTGATTTATGGTTTCTGTTTTTAGGCATGAACGTTTGTGATGTTTAAAATTCCCTCCCTACTAAAAAAACGCAACGTAGCGAGAGCGATTAACTAACCACTAGTCCTGTCTTAATCCTATCCTTCTATCCATACTCTCTTCGAAAAATAGCGGTTGAGTAACTGAATTACATGCAGTTCTCTTAGAAAAATTTATGTTGAGATACCTCTATTAGGAGGCCATATGCACCACTCTGGGAGCGAACATAGTAAAAAAATGTAGGCCAATTTTTTTTTTATTTTTCATTCTAAAATTGAATATGATTATTACAATTACAAAAAACCCAAGTCAAGTGAATCTATTTCGAAATTATATCCTTGTTTATCTATGAGGAGTTTGGTCATATCCAACGACGTTCACCACTCAGCTATAGGCATTTATTAATCAAACATAAATAAATGTGTACATGCCAAAAATGTAATTTATACAACAGGGCAGCTTTCCTTGTGTGTACATAAATAAAGTCGATTACATTTCAAAAGTTATTCTGCTGTAAGTATATTCATTGCATGACGATCTCGTATACATATTAGAAACCGCAAAATCGCATTAGCGGTCAGACGAGATGTAATAACGCCCATCTCCAAACGCGAGGAAGACATTAGCCGTGCGGGTTTCCCCTGCCATTACTGTTATTAGTATTTCAACCCTAAACTTATAGCAGCTATTCCGAACCATCGACTGGCGAGCGTGAAATATTATTTATATTTTCTTATCTGACCATCTTCAAAGCTACCTTTCTTCTATTTTTATTTTTTTAAGCCATGTCTACTATCAATTTGCCATATGGTCACCCAACGGAAGTACAAAAGATTTTTTTCCCAAGAGAACTGCTTGTTACTCAACTGATGGTCAACCTCTGTTTATCGAAGAGATTAGCGATAAATGGATATGGCTTGGACAGGGCAAGTGGCTAGTTAATCTATCTCGCTACACCCAGTTGGGATCGGATGGGTGGAAGAGAGATTTTGACATCACAAACATCCATGCCTTCGAACAGAAATCCATAAATCTGTCTGTACTAAGATTTGAGCCCGTGAGATCCGTAACTAAAGCCAATGACGCTGAACACTGCACCACGGACCCGTTAAATAGCAATATAAGTATATTAGAAGTACTGCTGTTTTTTTTAAATATATAAATACAACATTTTCAACTGATTGAAAATGTCCAAGATGAGCGAAATCGGTTCTGATTATTTGACAAAATTGTGGAATAAGTACAGAAAATTAAAATACTTTTCCTCCTAGACTTGGAATTTAAATTGAAAGTGATATTACTGGTTGTCAAGCAACACGTAGAATATATTCGACACATTTGTGTGTGATCAGTGACAGTTTTGCTTAGCATGTGATCATTTTTGATTGATTAAAAAGTCATTAGTGTAAGCTTAATAACTTAAACGTGCCGATGTTATTTATCTTTATCTAATAAACCTGTTTTAATTTTGTTGACAATAATTATTTGAATTATATTTATAAAAATATGGAGTTATATATTATTTTGACTAAAAGTGTATGATTATAAAATGTCTTTAGCGATTATCATACAAATTACAAAGAAATGAAATTCCACTATCCACAATTAAAATCATTTTAGTTTCATGATTAATTAGCTTGAAATGGGGCATTATATTATATATATAATGTGTGTTTGTTTGTCCTCTATGAGTTCCTTTACCATTCATCCTATTTCGATAAAACTTTAGTGAGTTGTTGTGCACACACCCCTGAAGAAAAAATTTTAAATCTAAAAAAAAGGATCGAATACTTACGACTAGCGACATCTCGGAAAAACATTCTGATTTATTCGTGTCTTAATAGAGGTCTGCACGGGATCGGGTGGGTAAAGGCAATTCAGACTCGGACTCGAGCCGGGCCCGGGTAAGGAATTCAAAATTTAAGAAAAATATCTCGTACTATGTTCTGGTCATGAGTCAGCCGTAAGGCAATAGTATTCATAAATTGTATAATTTATTTTACATATGCTATGAATATCGTTGGAAATATGTAAACAATAACATGTATTGTTTGAAAAGTATAAATGAATTACTGTATTAAAATAAATTGGGCTTTTTCGGACTGAGAAAAATAAATCTGGGCTTCGGTCGGGTTCGGGTAACAAGTGTGATATTGAGACTCAGGCAGGGCCAGGTCTGAAAATGACGGACTCGGCCCGTGCAGACCTCTAATCCAAAAGCACTCCAATAAACAGAATTAAAGCACACAAACCCTTTCTTTCTTTCTTTGAGTGGGATTGCGATGCATACCGAATACTCGCTAGTATTTTATAACTGTTATGGTATTTATTTATTTTTAAGAGGTCTTTCGAAAACAGATGCTTGCGGTGAATACTAGGTGTACAATGGTTTGACTTTTTTAGGAACGCAGAGGTAAGAAAGCGGATGGACCACCCTCATAGTATGTCCAAAGCAAAAAAAAACAATGTTTGCCTTAGTTTATACATGTGCTGCGGGTACCCCAGGGAAGCCTGAATACTGCATGTCTCTTCTACCAACTGGATGGATTCTGTCGCCTTGGAAAGCCAGGCCGCTGATGATCATTCATAGTGTCTACTCGGGGAAGCTAAGGGGGGCTGGGATGACTTGAGTGGAAGGAAGAAGACTTGAGGGGAACAGGAAATCTTGGAGGCACCGGATGCGGATATGGTTTTAAAAAAATTAATATCATTTTTTAATAATTTTATTTATTCAAATGGTCTACGACCACTGATAAACGTATACCCCTAAAGTTAATTAGATTCATAGTATATCGGCTAGCCGAAGAAGCCAGTTCGTTTATGATCTCAATTATCCTCATTTATGGGAGTAATGTCCTTCATCATCAGTATAATACCTTTTCCGTAATTTTGTATTTTCTCTAAAGTTTACTTTAAGTTAGCTTTTGAAGTTACATTGAAAGATTTTTTCATCATATGGTCTGTTTGAATTTAAATCGGTCACATCTTATGTCCGCACCCAATGTGGATTTTATTACTTCTTAATTAGGTATCTCAACATACGTAATTCTATTCTGCCTGTTACTCAGTTGCTCAATTTATCTTCTTCACACGGAAAAGGGATAGGAGATTAGGGCTGGTACAGGACTAGTGATCGACTTATCACTATTATAGTGTTTTGAGAATAGTATGGGTGGGAGGGATTTTAGCCATCGCATAAATCCATGCCTATGAACAGAAATTAATGTTGATTAACAAATCGTTTTATGAAACTGTCCGTTCTTCGATTCGAGCCAATAGAATAATATACCGTTTACCGGTTTGAACTAAATATACAACCAATGACTTTTAGTTGATCCATGTATCATTGCATATTATACAAAGGTCTATCTTAATTGTACATATTATATAATAGTACAAAGTTATATCTAGGTATATATTACAGTTTTTCTAGAAACACGTCAAAGATTCGGCAGTAATTTAGTAACAAAATGCATTTAATGAAATTGATAACTTCCACTTGGTTTATGACTAACGTGACGCGTTTTGCCTTTTTAGAAGCTTCTTCAGACTAACCATATCGCAAGGTTCTTAATTTCTAAACTAAACAATGATGCTAATTCTTACATTCAAAATAAAGGGTGGGATGGGCTTTATTCTATTCTACTGGACGTGGGGGGGGGTAAGACATAAACACTGATAGACTATTTACAAATCGATTACTGGTACTTGGAAGTGAAAAAACCAAGAGAAATAAATTTAATAAAAATACTCCACCGAGTAAATAAAAAATGTATTAAAATGAATAGTTTAGAGTTTACAGAAATTAATAAAACCTTTAACGGTAATGAAGGATTAGTAAATAACATTTTAAATGGAACAGGCGGCTCACCATTATTAAATCTTATATATAAAAATCAATGTGGGTTTGTTTGTATCTTATGCACTACCATACCGTTTATCGGATAAAACTTTGTCAAGTTATTGCTTGCACTTGCGTGAAGAATATAGATATAGTACAA
Source organism: Himalopsyche phryganea (assembly GCA_022494535.1). NCBI lineage: Eukaryota > Metazoa > Arthropoda > Insecta > Trichoptera > Rhyacophilidae > Himalopsyche > Himalopsyche phryganea. The sequence continues at coordinate 4,566,371 of JAGVSL010000039.1, forward strand.
TCAGGCCCGGCCCAGCTCGAGCCCGACTCTCTTTTTAATTTTTAACTTACAGTAGGTCTTATTATATATAAAAATCTATCTGAAATCTAAAAAAATCTAAAACCTTCTGATTTATTCGCGTACGCACCAGACAGAAAACAAAAAAATATTGTGTGGCACTTCAACAAACAGAATTAAAACACAAACACTTTCTTTCTTTGAGTGACATTGCAACGCATGCCGGGTACTCGCTAGTTTATTATGAAAATCAGAAAATTTTGTTTGATAAAATTGAAATATCCGATAAAAGCTTTTCAAACAAATTATTGTTGTCAGTTCTTATTTAAGCTTAAGATACTCATTATTTTCTAATATAAAGGCTTTAGTTAAAATAAATATATTTATATATACATAAATATATGCTAACTCACTAATTAAAAACAAATTTTTTCCTTCTAAATACAAAATATGATCAGTCAAACGCTCATTTCTCAAAATATGGTCAATTGAAATTAGAACCTTTTCAAAGTAAAGTAACGATTGGCTAAATCGGTGTTTTATTTATTTTAATCTACGGCAAATGTCGCTTTTCAGCATATTGAAGTATTTCGACATATGTTTAATCAGTTTTATTATATTTGGTAATATAATATTTTGGGAAGGGAACTTTTGGATGATATTTTATTAATTTTAGAAAAATACTTGTATATGTAGTTTTCTTTATTTTTGGAATTATTTATGTTAATCATTTGTATACTATAAGGATATTTGGGTTAATATTGACATTTAAATTATTTTTAATACTTATCACAATGACCTAAAACCAGAATTGGAAAAACAGTCCCATAAACAATTACAAACTCATAGGAGTTTTCAAGTGCAGATGATCATATAAACCAATTATCATTTAAATATAATTGGGAAAAATTTTAAAATAGCGGTTATTTTAGAGTAAATATCAAATAACATATTATTGTAAGAATTAAAATATTTTGCTTAAGTAGTTTATGATTGTTTTACGAACTCATCTCACGTAAAGGATACAATAAGGGGAGCTAGGGAGATACTGCATTAAGAGCCATATGCTCCACTTTGGGAGCGGGGAAACTTTGAAAAAATTGCAGTATGTTTAAAATATTACACCGAGGATGATTTACACAGCGTTTAATAAAATTTTCGCAGCCGGCTCGGATAACCGTAATGTCATCGCGAAGTTGGCAGCGGCGGTTATTCGCAGATCCGGCACGCACGGCGGAAGTGTCCGGGGTCAGCAGGGTTAGCGGGCTGTCGGGTTGTTGGGGTTTTCGGGGGTAATTAGGCGGTTTCTAACCCGCAGAGCGCAGCAGCTCGGCAGCGACACATCTGCCGTAGGACCTTCGATAGCTGCGCCGATCACCGCATTTTTAATCGCACATTATTAATGATGACCGGGATAGATCGGGAACTGACCTATTCCAAATAAGTTTTCGTTTACCATCAATTTGGGTAAATCTGCCCATCGGTCATTGGTACACTAAATACATGGAAAAAGGTTTAACCTTATGCTGTTATACTACCATGAAAATACTGGTGGTAAAAATATAAATTAATGTGCAACATAATTTGTTTTATTGCTGAATTTGTTAGCTGTCAGCTTGAAATGATAAAACACAATTTAAAAACTTATCTTGAGATAAATTTGATAAGCCATACTTTTAATTTGTGTTACTAATCACCAAATGCTATACATTTTTTCTCATCTCAATTATGTATGGAATATATATAAAGCATGAAGAAAAGTTTCCAAGACTTTAAAATCACTGTATTTCTCAGTAATTACACTGTTAATTTGTATCGTGGGCCAAAGTTACTCGATTTTGATGCAAACTTTTTATATATCAATTAAAACAATAAATCTATTCATTTTAATTGAATTTCATCATTAGTAAATTTCTACATAGAACAATACCACACATAAATGCAATTTAAAACCATAAAATACAATTTTTTTTTTATGAAAAAAAATTGTAATCATAATAATCAATCTTGCCGAGTCCTTGATACAGTGTTCAACGTCATTAGCTTCCGTTACGGATCTCACGGGCTCGATAAAGCTCCTTTCAGGGCGACAACATTAGCAGGCTGGTTCCATACTTTGGTAGTACAAACAAATAATTTTCATGATTCTTAAACAAACGATTAGGAACATAAAGCTTGACATTCTCAAGAATGGCGGAAATCTCATTTAAGATGTTGCATTAGGAGTCCAGATGTTCCGCACTGTCCGTGGCGTAACGGTCTACGTCGTTCGGATATGGATCGAATCCCAGTAAGGATAGTTTCGTAAATTGATTTTTCAATAATAAATAATTTCAACTGAGAAAGCCAACGTTTCCGTCGAAAAATCGCAGTTCTGTTGAGGTAACTATATTAGGAGGACATATGCTTCACATTGGTGGCGGAGCCTCTTGTTAACGTGTCGGCAGCTCACCCCTGCACTTACTATTAACGCAGGGGTGAGTTTTAAAAATCCTCCACTCCCAATTAATCCACCTCCCACTGATTATAGTATAATAACAATTAGTGAACGATCCGAGATGCATGACAGTACCGTATGCAACCGTTTTGTTCCAAACGGCACCGAAACACGTCTCGAGCCTGTGCTGCTATGAACAATTTCAATTCTTGCATCTTTCGATAACCTTACATAGTTAGATATGTATTTCAGGTTTTATACACAAAATATGACGTAAAATATTCCACCTTTGGCACTGTCATTTCGCTTTATAAATGCGTTTCTATAACAGATCCCACACAGTAACGCAATGTGAATGAAGGGATTTTTTTACCATGAAAACGGGAAGGTTAAGAATACCAAAATGTATCTGACATATTTTTTTCGAAAATATCAGTTGGCTCACTTCACTTCTCATTGGCTGGAATATATTTTGTGGAGCAGAATAGTTGGATAGTTATTTTAACGATTATGTATATCGCTGTGCCAAACTTTTAACTATATTCTTCTCGCGAGGGGGCTGCGACGTGACGTGAAACTTTGTTAATACCTCGTTAGGGCGCCATATTTGAATACACCCAGCCAGAATTTCTCAGCTAAATTGCCGTACCATTTTATAAAATTATCGTTATCTCACGTCGTTTTCTCTTCGTATGTTTTTTTTTAGTTTTGCTCAAATTTAATAATATTTGACTATCGGTCGCATCTGTAGGCCCCTGCTGGTCATACCCATGGTGTATTAGCCCTACTTCCCTATTTGTGTAGGAGACATGACGAGGTGGATTTTAGAAATGTGATATTCAAGGAAAGGTTTTGTTTTGTGAAATTTAAATTAGTTATCACTTCAAATAACAGTTACAAAATGTGACATTCCTTAATGTGTGGTTTGGAAAACACAATAAATATGACGGGCGAATAATAAATAAAAGGGACCATCAGTCTGTCGCCACTCGTCGAGCGTGAACACTCCGAACTGTAATATAGACATCATCATCGTCGTCCGTCGTACTGCTTAATCGCGTAACGCATTCAACCTTGTAATCATATTCCTTAGCTTGTATTATACAGAGATTTAATTTAAGAATAGAGCGGTCGTTTCCTACCGTGGCTGACGGCCAGTAATAAAGTATTATCGTCCGTTTCTGCTGACGGTATTGCGCGTTCAGCCAGTATCTATGTTTCTGATATAGTATTGCCATCCGAATTAATTAGTCCCCCACAGGGCGATTTGAATCGAGAAACCCATGAGCCCCCTTCGCGGAGTTCAACATAATAGTTTCAGTAGGAAAGGTAAAGTAGGAAAATATCTATATATATTTGTAAACTATGTGACGTTACTTTGACGAACCAAATTTTGACTGTCACTAAAACACTATTGTAAACATAGTAGCCTGTAATAATCACACAACGACGTCAACAAATCCAAAAATGGTGACAGTCTTCTTTTATCTATCTTTATTTAGCTCACTTATGCTTCTTACACCATGGGTCAAACCAACTTGATTGAATCTCTGATAAATTACATTGCATTTCAAGGGTTGAGGGCGTTCTATGGAAAGCGAATGAAACTCAATTCCTAAAAGCTATTTTATTTTTTACCTTCCTGCATAGTGCATGCAGCCGTTCTTTAGCAAAAGTCTTTAGCAAAACGTTGTTAGTGTTTGAAATACACTATGTAACAAGAGCGCAAGCCACAGCGGATGTTGGTTAATACAAAGTTGAGTACCCTATAGTAGCAATCGTTAACTCGGGGTCCGCGAGAGAATTTCGGTGACCCGCGGAGTTGCTGCAATAACTCATTTGCATTTTCACGCGTTGCAAATGCATTTTTTTCACTATATTACAATGCAATTTGTTTCTAACATGAGACTTTGAAATTTGTCCCGACAGATCGGAACTGTGAGGTTTTTAGCACAATTTGGTTGTGTCGATAGATCGACGCTCCGAAAATAAGAGATCAAAATAAAAATTCAAATGTATATATTACTAGTATTTATTACCCAACTTCGTACGGGAAACAGGACGTTAACATTAGGTCATGCTGGAGTTATTATGGCGATATTTTGGTGCTAGCTAATGTTGAATGTTGAAAATATCACCGTGATCCGTACCTTATGCAACATCCACAATATATAGTCCATCAATTAATAATAATGTTAAAAGTTGAATGTTGGAAATATCACCTTGGACATGTAACATTTAACACTCAAAAAATATCTACTTCTTCCGTATTCACTCCGTATGTGGAGGCTACCACGCGGCCTCTTCATGAATCCCTGTCACCCGCCAATCACTTTGCTCCCTCCCAAGACATGCCAGAGTCCCTCAGCTCGCCCAGTACATTCTATGGATAATACCCCATGGTCTTGCAGGACGCCGGAATCCCATACGGAAGAAGAGGCAAGCAGGATTGAGGCTTTCTGGAAGCATCCGCAGCACGTGACCCAGCCAGTTCTAACGTCTCTCCATAACCCTCCGATGTAACAGGACGTTGTCTGGTCCGTTCCTTAATCTCCGAATTCCTCACGAAACCACTTCACCCTCAGTATCCGACGCAAGCATCTATTCTGGAATCTCAGTTTACTGTTTTTCTGAGACAAAATATAGTCCACCAATTAATAATAATGTTAAAAGTTGATAATAGTACAGTTGATCTAGAAATGACAAGCAGAATGAAACGTGGAAATTTCACGTCACTTTTATACACCGTTAGGGAGGGGTTCTTGTGACAGATAGCCAAACAGGTATTTTCTGCTATATAGTAGAGATATTATGACAAAGTTTAACTGCTTTTAAATTCAGAATTATGGCATCACACCGTTCACTCAGTCTTAACGTATTTAATCCTGTTATTCATATTTCATCATATTGTAATTTAAGATCAGGATACGGATAATGTATTTATGTTAATCTTTCTACCTTGAGTACGAAATGTTTTTACAGCTGAACTGGTAGTTGGGTGGAAAGTAGCTTATCGTCGCAAGGAAATACATTGTTTAATTTCTCAGAGTTCATAAAACATCTACGCTACACAAATGTTCTGTTGTTATTAATATTTAATTCTTATGTTCATATTTCAGAAAACAGTTCAGTTTTTTTTTTAATAAAGAGTTAACAATACGGTCAATCTGGGTAACTTTGGCAAGGTTCTGAGGGTTTTTGTATGTTTCCCATTGCATTTATGTGTGGTATTGTTCTACATAGAAATGTACTAATGTCTTAAGATGAAATTTAATTAACAGAAATAGATTTATTGACAAATAAATATAGATAAAAGAAGGTGGGTCAAAATTTGCATCAAAATCGGGTAACTTTGGCCCACGATACAAATAATCACTGTGATTACTATAAATTCAGTCTCGCAAATTTTCTTTAAGCTTTCTTATATTCTGTACATAATTAAGATGAGAAAAATATACAGCATTTGGTTTACAGATTATTATTACAAATTGAAAATATGGCTAAACCAATTTATTTAAAAATATGTTTTTAAATTGTGTTTTATCATTCTAAGCTGACAGCTTATAAATACAACAATAAAACAATTTTATGTTGCACATTTATTGATATTTTTACCAAGAGGGACTACTCAATACCTTGCTTAACTAAAAAATATTCATATGGCATTAGTATTGTCATGGTATTATAATAGCACCTTTTTCCATATAGTGAGCCAATCTTAGTCCAATGGGCAAACTTACCCAAATTACTGGTAATCGATTATTAATAAATAGCATTTTAAAAGTACAGATGGCTCACCATTATTTAATTTATTTTCATTCGGATTTTCACCTCCAAACACTAGTAATTAATTGTGTAATTAGTAGTGTTATGATAATGAGTAAGTACTATTATCGTTTGTGTCATACCCCACTTCCAGTAAATGTAAATTATGCCACCCCTCTCTTAATTTTGAAGCTTAAATAATTTGAATCATCGTTCAGCTTATAAATAAATAAACTTGCAAGATAGTTAGTCTGAATATGCTTCTTAAAGTCACACTTTAGTAACGCAGTTAGTGGAATAACAAAGTTATCAACATTAATATGAAATTAATTATGAATTTCCACAAAATTATCACCGAATCCATCGAAAATAGTATATCAAATTTGGATTATTAAGATTTTGTACACTTCCATGTATTTTGACACTAACTCAGTCGATTTCTTAAATTATATAGAAAATAGTATATTAATAAACGTATAAAAACTTGTGTGGACATAAGTTCCATTAAGGGAGTAAAAGACTTATGACGTTAAGCCATAAAAACGTGTTTTGAGATAATGGCATTTAAAGCATTAAATTTTTTTTCAAAGTACTCTCTCCCAAGTAGAATTATTTGTTTTTCAAAAAAATTTGTCGTACATTATAAAGAATAATCTTTTCGGCATACACACCATTATTATGTGCTACGATGAGTTATAGTATATCAAAATTTCTGCCAGAATAAAAAAATAACAAACGTATATAAAATAGCCTAGACCGGTCTATGGGCGTTTCATTGTCATCACATATCAAATTTAAGCGTCCGCGGTGTACCTAATATAAAAAAACAATGTTTGTTTTTTCGTATCTTATGCACTTCCATACCGTTTATCCGATTCCGATAAAACTTTGTCAAGTTATTGCTTGCACTTGCGCGATGACTATAGGCATAGTACAATCAGGCCTGGCCTAGCCGGAGTCCGACTGTCGATGTTTAAATTTTTACCTTACAGCGGGTCTTATTATATTTAAAAAGCAATCTCACAATGCAGATTTATCTAAAATGTAAAATACATAATCAAATTCGTATGAATAGCGACATCTTGGAAAACCTTCTAATTTATTCGTGTACTCACCAGACAGAAAACAAAAAATATTGTGTGTCCAAAAGCACTTCAATAAACAGAATTAAAACACAAATATTTTCTTTCCTTGAGTGGCATTGCAACGCATGTCTGGTATTCACTAGTATATAATAAAATGTTATAAAATGCACACCCAACAATACACACGGTTCTGAAGTGACGCAAACCGAGGCAAACAAACAAAAATAACAATAACATGAGAAGACCCCGGTTCGAAGAGAGGCGTACGGCTGGTTATCCAACGCCCTAGAAGGGCTGTGATCTCAGACAAATACCATTTCAAATCCGGTTCAAAACTTATTTATTTTCCATCGAAGATGCAGTGGTTTACAAAACAAAAAATTATCATTCCTAACACATAAAATTGATTCTACATTTACATTTACTTAGCAACTGAATTTACTTTAAGTTATAATACAAATGACACGACAAACGATTTTTAATTAAGTCCAATGCAAATCAAAACAAACAATTCATATCTTCACCTCCGCCGCGACGAGGCCGCATCTCGCCCGGCTCGACAGATCGTAATCGACTGTGTACAAATAAAATTCAAAAAAACTGCCTGCATCGTCGGAGCTACCCCTTTCCGTCAAAAATGGACTCGTCCAGCGGGCGTACCCGGCGGCTATTGAACGGCTTGGTAACAAGTTTGGGCCGATTCCGCAAATTATTGCCGTTGCCGCTGGGTGATTTCAGTTCTGGACACTAATGAAACTTATACTTAACAAAAACCAGGGTGTGTCAAACAATCAGTTCGTCAGTATGGAAACTAAAGAACAGATATGTTTGCGATTATGTCGTGAGAGACAGCAGAGCCAAACTTCGTAAGCTGCACAATCGCTACGTGTCACTAACGTGGAAGCTCATCGAAGAGCTGAAGAATCTCGAATATTCAGCATTTCAATTTCAACACCGTCATCTATGACGGGCGTCCCACTAGTGTTAAATGTCAGCATTTTGATATTTAAAATAGAAATCATTAAAAAATGAATTATTGCGTTCCGCCGGATTGCCCTTAAGACGTTCCACATTGGTAACTGACATGGTTTAAAAAAAATTTACTTTACCACTAAAAATCTAATCTAATTTTTTATTCTTTCAACTAACTTGTTCTAAAGTAACTTTTGGACCATACTACTAAGGTTAAATGTAAATCTTGTTTACTTGAACAATACAAAACTAACGCTTGAATTAAAATAGCGTCAAGAGTAAAATCCCTTCAACGTACGTGTTGTCATTATTATTTCGATGTCGCGAAGGAGCATTGCCTAACTTTAAAGTTAAATTCAAGGTTCACGAAACAGTAATTTTAATAATAATCCCTTCACAACACCCCCAACTCCATCTTAAGAACTACCCTTTGAATGAAATGCCTGCATACAACAACCCTCCGTGTTAAATTTTACGTTCTGTCCTTAAAACTGTATGAATATCTAAGGATACGGCACATAACTAAGCACGGTGAAAAAAGTATAAGTGAGCTGATTTATTAGAATGTGTGACAACACTTTGACGAACCATATTAAATAGTAAATGTCGGGTCCGTGGTGCAGTGATCAACGTCGCTGGCTTCGGTTACGCACTCACGTGCTCGAATCCCAGTTATGTCCCAGCAATTAGCTAACCTCTAGTATTGCCCAAGCCTTATCCTTCTATCCCAACTGTTTTGAAAAAAATCAACTGAGTAATAAGCAGTTTTGTCAAAAAACTTTAGGAGGCCATAAGCTCCACATTGGGAGCGGATATGTTTTAAAAAAATGTATTTTTATTATTATTTTGGTATAATATTTATCGTTTTGAATGATTTTTGACATAGTATGACAAAATGGAGTGTCAACGAAGATAATAATTTATCGGCATAGTGGCTGAAGGCGATAAGTCGAAAATCGGCTGTTTTGAACTATGAATACAGTGCGATAAAAACAAGCTCAGCATGTAATTTGAAGAAATCCATATGAATTAAGTCAATTTCGTTCAAAATGAAAAGCAATAAATTACTAATAAGTAAATCGAATATGTGAATGATTAACAAACCTCATAAAATGGTTAGTTTAATGAATAATGGTTAAGACGTGTAAGACTTAAAATCGATTATCGTAAATCAAGGTTTTTTTCTGCCACTATACCGACATATATAGAACACTTGAACCTCGTATAACACGATCATATAGTTCTACAAAACGTCGTGTTATACAAGGTTTCAAGCTCATATAAAATTAGGGTATGCGTTCCAAAAAAATGTCGAAGTTTGTTATCCTTTATTCTTTTTTAATAAACAATCGAAAAAATAAACATTTACGTATGTAAAATTTGGATTATTGAGATTTTGTACACTTCCATGTATTTTGTCACTAACGACCCGGGTTTCTCCTTTCGGCATCTTCAGGCATTCGAGCACACGAATGGACTTGAACTGACTCGAGTCCATTCGTGTGCTCGAATGCCTGAAGATGCCGAAAGGCGAAATCCGGGTCGTTAGTGACAAAATACATGGAAGTGTACAAAATCTCAATAATCCAAATTTGATATTGAAATTCCATCAAGCACCCTCAGTCGATGTCTTAAATTATATTTACGTATGTATTGAAAAAAAACTTTAATAACATATGATAGATAATTCTATCTTTACATATTTCATGATAAGGGACCAAGATCTGTTTTGATTCCTCCTTGAACTTCAAACTTCTTTCCATTATAGGATTGTAGGATATCTATAAAAAAATGCTGAAACCAAACTAAAATATATCACAATTCATCAACCGTGTTATACGAGGCTCAAGTGTATTTGATAAAATAAAATCACAGCTGTAAGTCCTTCGTGCCTTCGAATAGGTTATGAGTCGCTGTTGTAGACCAGTGCTCCGCAACGGGTGTACGTCGGCACACTGCCGTGGTAGGTGTGCCGCGATGCAATCTGTCCAAAATAAGAAAAAATAGAAAATTCTAATATTAGAAAGAAATAAAGCTATTTGGTTGCTAGATATCTGTTCCGAAAAAAGTTTCCATGGTGGACAACCGGTGAGAACATTATCCGAGCAAAAATTCGATGGAATTATTGTATTATGAATGTTTGCACGAACGTTGCAAACGATGGGGGATAAAACGGGGTTTGTCGTAAGTGGAAAATAAAAAAATCTTGCATTATAAATTACACATTACTGTATACAGCGGGAAGCATTAATATTTTACTTGCCGTATAAATTAGTAAAAATAATATACGAATGTATTAAAACAATAAACATCGAATTTTTGTAATATTAGGAATGGGATTCAAATATTAATCCATACTGTGTTATAAAGAAATACGGGCTATTTTTAATTTAAATAATTAATATGTGAATTTTTTTTTTAAATTAACTTATATTTTTGTTTGTGGCGTGCCGCAAAATTTTAAGGAGTCATTAGGTGTGCCGTGGATGAGAAAAGGTTGCGGAGCACTGTTGTAGAGTCTTGTTTAGATGAGCTGTCGTATCTTCTTGCTTATATAGTCACTGAATGCCTACCCTTTCTTATTCTCAAGCATTATAATATCATTTTAAGATCATTGTTTCGTGAGATACATAGAATATGTACAATCAAAATGCCTATTTACATTTTCGTATAATGGCTGCTACAATGCTGTTTTATGTTTCATTTCGACTTCATAAGATTTAGACATGAATTTAAACATTTTTTTAAATACTGCTAGACTATGCTCTCTACTTTCTCGAAGCATATACAAGTTGGTTGCTCCACCTTTACCTTTTATACAGCCGCCTTTCATAACGCAATGATAATCAAGAACAGAAATGAATTTACGATACGGAGCTGCATGGGATCGGTTTTTTAACCATGCGCTATTGTGATTAATAAATGAAAAAAAAAAGAGAGTGAGGAAAAATAAAAGAAAATGTGTCATGCTCAGCGACTTTTAAGTCAACTATGGCCAGACAAGTATTCTTGCATTAAATAAATTTTTCACTCATGTTTTTATGTTGAAACTGATTCTTTACGATACTTAATAATGTATATCTAAAAACAGTCTTTCACTTGCGGCCCATCTCTATTTCAATTTTTTAATGTGGCCCTTTGGTCAAAAAGGCATATCATGAGAAATCAAATAAAACCGATACTGCGTTAATTCTTATACTTTATAGAAACATTTGAGTTTAAGTGAATAATTGTTATTGAATATATAATAGTGGCTTACATCAAGTAGCCAGGACAGAATTTTTATACCTAAAATCGATGTAAAATGATTATTTTCTTTCCAAAAAGTAGTAAATTTATTTTTTTAATTTACATCATTTGGCCGAGACTTCCTCTGTCTTTTTAAAATGAGATACAATCACTCACTTTCGTATTTTTTGAGGGATACATCAATTGGCCAAAACACCATCGCTATACAAAACTCATGCGTACGTATTCTTTGAACAGTTTTTACTTTTCCCTGGCTTACATACATAATAATTACAACTGCATTGAAAATAAATGGCGAAATAATTCTTCGATATAATAATTAAATTGCAGCTCGTAATAAAATAAAATACAACAAATGAAAGAACCGACAAGAAAAAGAAAATCTTGAGACAATGGCAGGCTATTGGATGTCGGATGCACCTACCTCCTTCATGCCTTGATTGCTTTTTAATTTACTTTGTTTCTTGGAAAATTCCGTTCTTGATCAAGGGATTGTAGTTCAGTTGCGTCCGTGTTACTTTTAAGGCAACTGAGGGCATAAATTTACGTAAAAATACCAATCAAATATTCTAATAAATTTGGCTATTCAAGTATACAACTCTGCGATATTTTTATTTTTAAAAATTTTAATAAATGCATTTTTCTTCACCTTGTCCGCTCTCAGTGTGGAACATATGGCGTCCTAATGAAAGTATCACAACAGAAATTTTCTACGAGAACCTTATTACACAGTTGCTCAACCACTCTTTTTCGATAGAAGGATAGGGCTAGGACGGAAAAATCAATTTATGAATCTGTCCGCACCGACTTGAAGCCGAAACATCCGTAACCGTAACCAACGACGTTAACTGCTGCACCACGGAACCGGCTTTTTCTTTAAATATTTTACCTAAGATAGTTCTTTAAATGAGTACTCTAACCAACCAAATTAATTTATTTTAGGAATGCTATCGTTTCACTCTTTTGAAGCTCAAAGATCGTTTTCGATTCTAATGCACTTTTCTATTCTTCTTCGTGGCCTTGCTTACATCTTCCAATTTTTTATCAACGTAACCGTAGCCATAATCAAACATTTTGTTTTCTTAAAACTTGTTTTTCGCGTTGGTCATATGAGTCTTCAGTTGCAAGAGCCGTTTGACTGACCAATACATTGTCTAGAGATGTGGAAATAAGCAATGAACTTTTTGCTCTGTATTCTATTTTCTCAATTCTTAAAAATGTCTTTATTATTAATATTATTATTATTTTCTCATATATTATATACTAAATTCTAAATGCATGGTGCTCTGGCATCAGCTGTAATGCCTTCCATTGTAATTTTCATTTACAAATAAATAAAAAACAATTAAAGCATCCAATACCGGACCCTTTTTATGATCCCGGGATTTCGGAATTCACAATTTTTCAATCCCGGGATTTGTCATTAATTACGTAATTTCATGTTTCAATTTGTACCCGCTAAATTAAATTTGTGATTCTATGTTTATTTGGCCTGCTTTTCAGGAACTATTTTGACTTTTGGTCAGTAAATTCAATTTGCTCCATAGAGAGGTAGTGAATAGTTTCTCTTGAGGAATCTCCATTAAGAGGCCGTATGCTTCACATTGGGAGCGGACATGGTAAAACCAAATATAGATACTTATATAAAAGATATTTCGCACTTTTCAGCACGCCGCTGTTGGCTTCAATCTCTATTGACCCAATATTTCTAGCTTTCAGAAAGTATTATAGGATCCTATATAAAATAAAATAGATAGCGTAATAATTATTATCGGGCCGGAGATTCCCGTTTGAACTTCAAAGAGATAAAAAACAACGGTCTAATCTCCCGGATTAAGAGCTTACCAAATGAGATTTGCGTCAATAATTTATTGTTTATCGCTTTTAGATTGGCAAAACCAAATTACAATATCAGATATCGTGTTATGATATGGCGATAAACACGAAGGGGTTAATACTGTTAGTTTATTAATGATCTAACGAGTTAGTCATACAATATAAACATTGTCGAATCCAATAAATCGTTTTTTTAATGAAAATTTAATAACGAAAGTTGGCATGATTTAAAACCAGGTCAACGTGACTTATTGGGTTCGTTTGAGGACGGACAATTTGCAACACCATATGGACATTCCTCACGTATAATCACGTAAGTGTAAAATATGTGGTTATATGTATTTTGCATTTTCTTTGTCTACGCACTCAGTTCTATGGTAGGCATCAAACAACAAGGAAAATTAGATTTCAAATAGTAACATTATCCTAATTTTGAAGAAGATACATAAAGTCATTAATTTGCAATTGCTTTATGAATCTTTGAAATGTTTTCTTTTAAAATCTCACGTAGGTAGTGTCGATAAAGTGATCGAAATATTCTTGATTCTCTATAGATTCAACGCGAAGTAGATTAAACTCTACCTCCACGGCGAATGACCAGTATACGGATACACAAAATACAAGCTGATTGCTCCACGTCCACACATTATGTGTATGCAGCCGTGGTTTCATGGATCCGCTGTAGGAGGAGGCCATAACGCAATTTACTCCTCATTTTTTTGACCTGATGTACCGCTGAACTGGACTGATCTTTAAGCAATGCACCATTGTGTTTTATTAAACAATAGATAAAAAAAATAAAAATAAAGACTGAGAATCCGTCGTGGCGCTATAGTTTAATCTACTCCGCGTTGAATCTAAAGAGGAATCGAGAATATCCCGATCCCCGATGTTCGAAATTTATCGAATGTCTCAAAGTTGGCCTTGGTTGATATCAAGTATTAGGACGGATCACAGCAAACAGCTCTGCTCGTTCGATATTCATCTCGGGACAGTCCCACAGAATTCTAGGATACCTAAATCACAAGTGACTGAGCAGAACACACTTTTTTTTCGCTTGTCGGATCCGTGGTGACGTGGCTAACGTCGTTGACTTCGGCTACGAATGTCTCTGATTCGAATACCAGTAAGGATAGTTTCATAAGTTGATGGATTTATGGACTTCTGTTCGTAGGCTTTGATTTTTTTGATGTCTAGAACTCTTTCTCACCCATCCGATCCTGAAAAAACGGCGGTCAGATAACCACTTTTTTTTTACTATTTTTTTAACGTTTCTTGCATTGCAAAAGCCATAAAATTATAATTATTTTGTAATTTTGTATATTCGTAAAATGCATAAGCAAAGAGAAGACCGATCGGCCACGCCGACTTGATGGCCGATAAGAAAAATAATCAGGACTTTAGCATCGTCATACAGCGAGTAGACCTTAACTCATTTTTTTAAATCGTGTAATCTTGCAATGTGAATCATTTGGACTTCTGATGGAAGTATCTCAACAGAAATGTTTTTAGGAGAACTGCTTAGTACTCAGTCGCTCAACATCTGTTTTTTTTTTAAAGAGAGTAGGGATAGAAGGATAGAGCTATAGCAGGACAAGTGGTTAACTACGTGCCTTTTCTTGAGGATCACACCCTTCCTCTATAACTGTGTTATTTTTTAAAGAAATTATCCGTAAAATAGTAAGGAAACCCAAAAAAACTACCATGGAAAAATCGAGATGACATTAATGTCATCTATAAGCAAATTGAAATTGTTCAAAATTCAAAAAAAAAACACGTTCCCAAATAAGCGTTGAACACACTTACAAGTGTAGATTACAATGGGTATTCTATTACTATTTACCTATTTAAATAATTCGATGTTATTTATAATAAATTATTACATTATGCAATATCTAAGTACCATCATAGATTACAGCTATGAATATGTCGACAAATTATTTTTTTTAAATTTCATGAAGATGAATCAATAGAAATAATAATAGAGCATTTTTATTGCAAAGGTTGGCAAATATTAACCATAGTTATTTCGGCATCATAATATTGTGTAGGTACTGCAGACAAGTGGTGTGAGTGTTCGTCCTCTGTTTGAAGTGGACATGGGTTCAAATCCGTGAACTTACACATTTTTATAAATTTAGGGAATTTTCGACATCACGAGATTGATTGAAAAATATATTTATGAAACTGTCCTTACTGGGACTCGAACCCGTGAGTTTCGTAATCCGTTGACCGCAACACCACCGACCTGGCACTGATTTAGTTAGCTGAGTTTTATTCCCAATAGTTTCTCGCCTCCAATCTTATAGTCGTTTACAACAACATAAGGGTATGTACACTAGAGGAGAAGTCCACAACCTGTGGTCTGCGAAATCATTTTAGTGGCCCGCAAAGTTGTTTCGGTACTCTACTTTAGCCAAGAATCACACAGCAACCAATATCACCCTTATTAATCAAACGTAAATTTCGTTTCATAATAAAAAAAAATCTCCTATGATCATTCCTAAAAAACGGGGCGTAGAGAGAGCGATTAGCTAACCAGTAGTCCTGTACTATCCCTATCTTTCTCAAAGTACTATCTTCGAAAAAAGAGAGTTTGAGCAGCTGAGTAACAAGCAGTTCTCGTAGAAAACTAGTATTGAGATAGCTCCATTAACCGGCCATATGTTTCACGTTGGGAGCGGATATAGTAAAAAATGTTTTAAGAAACAACCATGCAAGCGGCCCGTGAGGTTTACAATTGTGAATTTGGTAGTCAGTGAGGTCTGGAAGGTTGGCAACCGCTGTGCGAGAACAAACTACATCCACGTAGACATTCTATGATATGTTTCCAAACACCCATCTACTGCAATATTATCTGCCCCCAGAGTTGAATTTTAAATCGATAACAAATTCCCACCGAGGTGTTCTCTACCCACTTCCGGTTCCCACACTCAAAAATAGAGAGAAAAAAACTGCAAATCCGTGATCTGGTTTGCCAATGAGGGTAGGGAAAGTCCCCTGGCGTCGATTGCAACCCTCATTCTTATGAATAAAAAGAAAATACGCTATGAAAAATACTGAATTTACGAGCGGTATAAAAAATGTAAAATTTAACATAAATTTTCAACAATAAGTTTAGACCGCTATTTTAAGCCACGTAACATACCAATATGAATAATATCGACTGTGTTTTGGCCAATCGATGTAACCCTCAAAAAATACGAAAATGAGTTAATGATTAGACCTCATTATAAAGACAACAGAGCAGGTCTAGGCCAAATGATGTAAATTAGAAAAACAAATTGACCACTTTTTGGAAGGGAACCATCATCTTACATTGGTTTTAGTTCTGTCAAAATTCTAGCCCGGCCACTTGATGTAAGCCACTATTATATTGACACTCTCTACGTATAATCCTGTATCTTCAAACATGACAATTTACAGGAGTTCATTTCAATAGTTTTTAGAGTGTTACCTCAATAGTTCAAAACAGCGTCGATATAAACTATGAATGAAGTAATATTGTAAAAAATAACAATGCATTCTGTTATACAAGAATTTTATCTGTTTACGACCATCGTCAGAAATATGTTTAAACTTAATTTAGCTTAGCTATATATCGATCGTATGCCGACAGAAGTCATTTAATCATAAAAACAAAGTCTATGTAGATATTGATTAAATTGGCGTTTACTTGGTAGAACTCCATTATAATAGGATAAAATAACAAGGTATTTAGTTCTACAAAATTTTATTCTGAAACTATAGTTCTGACGATGGCGTAAGGTGGAAATAGCTATCAACTACCGAATAAAAAATTTGTAGAACTAAATACTTTGTTATTTTATCCTATTAATCTATATAGATATTCTATATGTCGGCGTCCGTGGGGCAGTTGGTAGCATCGCATGGCTACGGTTACGGATGTCTCGGGTTCGATGCGGACGGTTTTCATAGATTGACCTTTCAATCGATTCATAGATTTCTGTTCGTAGTCTGAGTCCTCCCTTCCACCCATCCCATCCTCACGGGGGGTAGCGAGAGCGATTAGCTAACCACTAGTCCTGTTCTGGCCCTATCCTTCTATCCCTAGTCTCTTCCAAAAAAGAGAGGTTGAGCAACTGAGTAACAAGCAGTTCTCGTAGAAAAATTCTGTTAAGATACCTCCATTAGGAGACCATATGCTCCACATTGGGAGCAGATATGGAAAAAAAAATCTGTATAGATAATCGCAATTAAAGCATTATTTCGTTTTCAAAATAATCTATCTCCCAAGTACAATTGCTTTTTATAGATTTGGTATAGATGAGTTTTAATCATACCATATGCTTTATATCAGAATAAAAAAATAACAATATGACTTGATACTATTTTTTTTCAAAGCCATTATATCCTATGACTTAATGCGTTCTACCAATACGTAAAGTGTTAAATTGCATACATTTTGACATTTAAAACAGAAAACCATCGAAAACTGACTTAATGCGATGTGACAGTATACCCTCAATACGTTGTTTAAGAAGAGGTAGACAATATTATATCATCTCACGTATTCCGAAATCATAAGTTTTACTTAAAACTAAAATATTCAACCTACTAATTGTGTTCTATAGTTTATCTAAGAAATGAAACATACACGGTATTATTATTTAATCGTGTAAGTAAATGCATTGAATTTTTATTGATCTGTAAATATTATTTTTTTTTCGATTTAATTCAGCCTAACTATATCATAACTATAATGTCGTAGGTCATGTCTTTACACAGGTGTGTCAAACCCGTGGCTCAGGGCAGTAGTTTCAAAAAAAAGTAATATTAAACATCATTTAATAGCGAAAAGTATGCAGCCTTGCTTGCTATTGTATACAAGATTTCAAGATTTCTTGAAAAGTCAGTCAGTATATTTTGTTGTCATCTAATCTTCAAGTGTAGAAATCGAGTAAATATAATAGGGATCTTCAGGGAAATTTTAAAAAAATACCCGGCCTCAGCCCAAATTCCTAATATCATTCTTGTTACTTAAACCTGACCTGAAACTCAAATTAACTCAACTTGAAAATTTTGTTGAAACTTATTGTTAAAGAATCCATTTTTTACTAATCAATTTTCTGGTAAAACGAACTCTCAGACATTTAAAACCAATGGAAAGCAGCTACTGAATTCACAATTTATTTGTGTACGAATGAATAATATAACATCATTCGTTAACAAAGAAAGCATATAATCAGATTTACCTCCAATTAGCTCACACAATTGTATGTATGTAAGAATGTAAATGCCATACCATTTCTTTTGTAACTAATATGTACTGCTAATTTTTAATAAACGTTTTCACCACTACTTTTCGTCTTTTGATGTAACCAAGCTTGCGAGTTGCCTCTCATCACATGCTAATTCATATTAAAAAGGAAAAATCAAATTACATTTCTTTTTACGCCATTTCTCCTCCCAATGTTAAGCGTATGGTCTCGTAATGAAAGTATCTCAACAGACATTTTTCTACATGAACTTTATGTTACTCAGTGTCTCAACCTCTATTTTTTTCTAAGAAAGTAAGGATAGAAAAATAGGGCTAGAACAGAACAAGTGGTTAGTTAATCACTCTCGATTTCACTCCATTTTTAGAATTGAATGAGTTAGAGACAATTTTAGTGATCAAAAACATTCAGGCTATCGAACAGAAATCCATAAATCAATTCATCAACCGAAGCCAACGACGTTGACCACTGCACCACGGACCCAAAGAAATACACGTCGTTTTATATTCATGATCATTCTTTGTATTTAATACGTCATTTGTAGCCGAACACAATAATTATTGAATCAATGCGGCCCAAGTAAGTCTAAAGGTTGGACGCCTATGCCTTAACACGTGTGAACAATTTCGTCCGTGAATAGCTCCACGTGAAGAATTGCAAACGACTGTCCCGAACACCTGCTTATCCAAAAAGGTTCGAATCCTGCAGGATATTTATATAGAGAACACATTGAGTGGAAAAGCTTTTGTGCAAACACTCGACCATTTCCGGGTTGTAGAATTTTCATGCCCTTTTCTATTAGGAATACATGTATGATATGTTATATAGACCGCAGGAGTCTAGTGGCTAAGAATGCTGTTCTTCTATCATGGGACCCAGTCCCTAACTCTGCATTTGCATACCTTTATTTACACCTGCTTAATCTATTATCAATAAACTAATGTTTCAAATAATTTAGTTTAAAATATTTTTAACAATATACACTGCTACAGCATTACCAATATTACTTGGCCACCGCCAAATTTGGAACTAGAATTGTCAGTCTAGAATAAATTTCTCCAATTGCCATTTTATGCAAAATAAATATCTTTTCTACTTTTAATAACCATCGCTAAAATATCAGTTTTGCAATTTATTGAAATTTCAGTTCTGGTTAAGTATGGTAACATTTCTAACTTGACGGTGGCACCATCACTAGAGGCCAAGTTAAATTGGTATATCTATAGTGTGGAACACGTGGACTCTTAATCAGTGAATTGGAGTGGACCATTTAGTAAGGGTGATGAATTTATGTTTGTTTGGTCATTAAGGTGGTTACTATCTTGATTATATATATCTGTCACGAATCATCAACATGATGCTGCAGATTTACAAAACATTATACTTATCAATAATTGTGTCAGAGTATTTATGTCAAGTCGACAATGTAGACGAGGGAAATCGGCAAATACTGTCATAATATTTATAAAGTTTAAACGCTGACGCAAAGGCAGTCAGCAAATTCAAGCGCTGACCGATACATACGAATCGAATTCTGCATACTTTATAACAAAGAAGAACGCTCTGAAAAGGCAAGTCATGATGACTAAAGCAGAACACAGACAGCCGACGACAGTATATATGGACGTCCAAGGGAGGGACGGATATTCAGTCGTCACGCTCTGAATTGCAGATATCTCTCGGGATCACACGTCATACCTACAGTTAAATCTCGTCAATCAGACAGCAATTGGAATTATATTCCTAAATATCTATCAATTTCCAGTTGTTGTAGGAAATTAATCCTATGTTCTTATTACACAAATATAGACATACCGGGACTGAATTATAATATATTTTGTGTGACTCTTTTAAAACACTATTAATTCCGGCCAAAATCAGGTAAAACTAACCCCTGTGGCCGGCCCATTTTTGAAGAAATATCGCTTTTATTAAGCGTTTACTAAAAGTGTTATAACTATGGAAATACTGGATGAAATCAAAAGAAACTTTTTGGAAAATATTTTAATATTTAATTTTTGTATGGTAAAATTGCCAGTATTCCCTTTTGTGAATAGCCACATGACAATGTTTCCGAGTCTCACTCCTTTCCTTGTGCTTTGCACACACCTTGGATGTTTTACAGGGCTTATTTTTTTTTCTGTTGACTGTATCGGTATCAATATGTGCTTAGACACATCACTCGACAACCTGTCTTGTAGATCTTGAAAAACTCTAGCTCGGCTGAACTCGGTTTCACCGTAATATCGTCTCCAGAAGGGGAAATATAAAAAAACTAAAATTCGATTGAGAGATTTTAAGTCGATAAAATCAAAACCTATTTTGGCAATGACACAAATTAGATTACTGTTTTGAAATATTTTAAGTCTTCACTATAATTAAAAGCATAATTCCGTTTTAATAAGTATCGCTTAATGACTCGAATACGCGGATATGGAAAAAACCGGACGCGGAAAAAAGGGGACACAGAGTAGAAAAAGTTTCACATTTAAAATATCTATCGTTTCATGGGTTTTTCAGCTTGAAAAAAATTTCAAAATCAGATTTTTAATTTTTAATAACGTCAAATAATAATTTTCAGACACTCAGAACGTATATCTTTGTTTGAAAGTGTTGAGTTGTTGATAAATTCTAACGAGAAATTTATATAGGTTATTATTAGTACGCGGTACATACATAACAAACATACCTCTTTCCTATCCTACCACTTCATGACATAGTCATGTTGTATCACGTGAAAACACGGCTCCGGGATTCAATGTGTTAAGAGGTTTTTCACGAATTGAGAATCTCTTTTTATTAATAATATTAAACGACCTTATATGTTCTTTAAATATAGTTAAAATACTCCTTCCTGTATATTCAATGTATAGCAAATATATGGTGTATATCGGCAGCGCGCATGGTTCAAAAACAACCGCCTTCATGTGGTACGCGATTCGAATCTTGGTGACATGATTTATTTTGTGACGTGACAGATACTGCGTTTTCTATAAATGTGACGAAACCTCCTCCCCACTTTAGAGGATTGATTTCGATTCAGCGCAGGACGTGACGTCATGAAATTGATTTTCCGCGATCGTGACGTCATGGCGGATCGTTTTGTCAGTGTCTGCGCGACTAATAAAATTCAAATAAAAGTGTCAACTATTTTTATTGCGAGTCTTTTTGTAGAAGGGCAATACAAAGCAACGGATTTATTTTTGAGATTCTTGTGAAATAATTTGTACATGTTTATTCGTCTGATCCGACACCGTGGTGCAATATTCAACGTTGTTGGCTTCGTTTACGGGGTGAGGGGAGGTATTTTTGTGATATAATTTAGTGACAAAACTTTGAAACAACAGCTACCTATTGAAAGTATTGAATAAAACATTGTGAACGGAATAATTTGGAACGGGAGCGATGCCGAGCTCTTTCGCAAGCATCTGCTGGAAATTGCCACATGGTTAGCAACAGTAATCATTGACCACACGATTTTTACGTAAGATTTTGCTTCACTTGAGTACGTCTGCTGTGATTTAAGAGTAAAATCGACATCAATAACGCTATAGTTTTGTATTTTGTTTAGCATTTATTTAGCATGAGCTCTGAGTGTGGAGTATATGGAATCTCAACATATTGTTATTTGTTAACCAGTACAGGTTAAAAGTCTGTATTTCAACCTTTCCTTGAAAATAGGATTGAGGTTAAAGAATGAACTGGTTAAGTAATCGTCCACCAATTGGTCGAACCTGGCAGATCTGCAACGTCAGTCACAGATCTCCCAGGCTCGAATCCCATTGAAGACAGTTTCATAAATTGAAATTTTAATCGATTTATATATGGATTTATGTTAAAAGGTATGAATGTTCGAAAATTCAATGGCGATTAACCGACCACTAGTCATGTCCTGGTCTGAATCTTCTATCCCTACTCAAAGACTACAAAAAGACAGGTTGAACAACCAAGTAATAGCAGGCACAGTTGTTTTATCCGTTTACGTTACATATTTATTTTTTTAATTTTACTTCTTAGATTCCTTTTCGATGTTTCTGACCGAAGTTTTTTTTTTTTTTTGAATTTACAATGAGCCGTTTAGTGTCAATGATAATTACCTATTTGATATTTCATTAAGTAATTGTTACAAAGTTATTTAAGTGGTTCGCAATTTAATTTTAAAACTTTCGCATTATCTATGGATATCTTAATGGAAATCAATTATTTTTCTCACATAATTGACTTTTAATGTATTAGTGGTTATTGGTTCATAAGAGCTCTTTGATATTTCAACTGTAGAATATTAAAATTCGTGAATATATTTTGGTATAATTAAGTAATTATTAACACTCAATTTAATATAAAATGCCTACAAAATTTTGATTATTGAGATTTTGTACACTTCCATGTATTTTGTCACTAACGACCCGGGTTTCGCCTTTAGGCATCTTCGTGCATTCGTGCGCTCGTTAGTGACAAAATACATGGAAGTGTACAAAATCTCAATATTCCAAATTTGATATTGACATTCCATCAAGCACCCTCAGTCGATGTCTTAAATTATAAAATGCCTTGTTGAGATTTATATTTTATTAGTTGATAACGCTCGCGATGATTGAAACCGGTCTTGATTGTTATAAAAATGTGAAAGTAGTACAAAACAAGTTGTGTGTGTGTGTGTGTTTTTTTAATAATGACTTTCAACCGATAACGGATAGTAAATAGTATCTTAATTGATTTTGATTGAAATTTTCCTTATGAAGATTAATGTATAAAATTGAAAATCGTTTCTAATTCTGTACCTGAAAGATTTAAAGTCCCATGTCTAATTTATCATCTTTACAGGAGGAGCAAACTCGTATATCTAAAACGGTTTTTATTTTATATCAATTAGCATACAGTTGTTCTGTTATTATTTTCGTTTTTTTGCAGTTGATAGATAAGAGACATAGAAATTTTCATTTTCAGGTTTAATGGACATAGAATTGTTTACCCCGTAAATGAAGTGTGACATAGTACTGATTTTGGATAGTGTTTTCCACATACGACAAAGTAATACTTACCCATGACATTTATAACTCAATTTTGCTATTTTTAGACATAGCACTATTATTAGCCTCTCAGGTATAGAATTTGTTTTTCATTGCTTTGAATACATCGATTGATTAAATGGTATTAAAATTGTACATTTCTTTATGATTGCAGTATAGAACAAGGTTTTGAGGGCATACTGACGGAACGCAGTGAGATTTTAATGGTTTTCTGTTTTAAATTTCAAAATGTATACAAGTTAAACGTTCTACGTTAGAGGGCTGAAATTTCATAAAATTACCCAGTTCGAACCTGAGTCTCAATATCCCGACTCGAAGCCCAGATACATTTTTCTCAGCGCGAAAAAAGCCCGATTTTTTTTAATACAGTAATTCATTTATACTTTTCAAACAAAATGTGTTATTTATTCCATGCTTCCAACGATATTCATGGCACATGTGAAATAAATTATTTAAGTTATGAATACTATCGCCATATGGCTGACTCATGACCCGAACATAATGCTTAATATTTTTCTTGAATTTCAATTCCTTACCTGGGCCCGGCCCGAGCCCGAATCTGAATTGTCTTTACCCGCTCGAGCCCTGCCAACGGGCCGAGAAGGGTAAAGGCTCGTGGGCCAATCAAGCCCATGCAGACCTCTGGCTTTGAAAAAAAAACAGTATTCTGTCATACTGTTATTTTTTTATTCTGACAGAAAGCATGATACGATTATAACTCCTCGACACTAAATCTTATGATTTGTATGCCACAAAGATTATGCTTTATAATGTACAAAAAGCGTTTTTAAATCATTAAAAATTTTACTTAGGAGCGAGAGTACTTTTAAAAACAAATAATGCTTTAAGTGCGATTATCTCAGAATTTATTTTTATGACTTAATGCCTTCTGTCAGTATACCCTCGGCTTAATACTTGACGCCTAACCTCAGTTATATATTATGTATGTGTAATACTTAAGCAGCTTAAGACCGACTATCTTTTCAAATGGTAAACTCCTTGCTTGTATATAAAATATTTAACGGCATTAAGGACCAGTATGTATTCTTAATGGCACCGTTTCACAATAATACGTGCCGGCACTTTTTAAAAGTACACTTTGTGGGCCGCTAAAAGCCCCGCAAAAATGTATTAGCCACCTTCAAACCGAATAAACGTCGGTTTGTCAAAGCTAAAGGATAGCAGAGATGTCCTGAATGAGCTACGAACTGCGCTCTACGATTTCCGTAGACATCGCTACGCGGCGTACATCGATCAGCATGATATATATAACGAATGAATCAAGTTAGTTTGTACCATTACCACCCATTTTGTATTAGCAGGTAATTTTTTATGGACACCTTCCACAACCCTATCAACAGAAACAAAGAGTCTACTTCTCGTATTAATGGTCCGAGCAGAGGTTCATCGAACTGATTATATAGCATGCAGTAGTATGCTTGAGAAAATGGAAAAAAATAGTAATTTAAACTAAGGTTTGACTAACTCAGCCACTTAAATCATTTTGATAATAAGTATCCTGTGTTTATACACATCCGTATAATGACAGCCTGTCGTTTTAGACGAGTTTATTGATCTAGAGAGGAATCAAGATTACGTCGATCCTCAAATAAATTAGCAAATTTTTCACATGCCGTGAAGTTAACCTTCGTTGCAATCAAGTCAATGTGGCCTATTGAACCCATGTGAGGGCTGATCGCAGGAAGCAGTTCTGCTCGTTCGGCATTCATCTCAGGGCAGTTCCACACAACGCGATTAACGTCATATTCGGCATGCCCACATGTACAATCTGGCCTTAAAACCAGCTTGCCCAGCACGAAGAGTTTTGCATTGAACATTCTATGGCTGGTTAGAAGCTGACAAGTTTAATGGTATTGTGTTACTGATTTTAATGCCAGTCTGCAGGACGCATCTGGGAAAAACTGACCCTTGGAAGGTTCAGTCCATCTGACCTGCCATGCTAGATGACAACTGTGAACACTAACTAGCCAGAGACCAAACGGTAAGTGTGACCCTCGGTCGTCTCCTGACGTAGTCCTGAGTCCACATTCTTCTTACAGGGTGTATTCCACAGTGTAACAACATTGTGCATGTTTCAACTTGTTGTAATTATCATAATTAAGAATACTATAGAGTGAACCCCTCTACATCGTAAAAATAGGGACTAGGCACCCATACAAAATTTGAGGTTAGGTTCATTTAAATGTTCCCATTTCTATGTTAAAATACGCTACGCTATAGGAGGGTTTACTGTAATTGAAGATAGTTTTGCGGAAAGTAGCCAATCCTTAAAAAATAAAAATAAATTAATATAATATAGATCAGGTGCCTGAATATTTACTGAAAATAGCTTGATCATACCATCCAGGCACTCTAGTCACACTACTTAAGTACTATTAAAATAAACTGAATGATCTTACATTTTGTATAAAACAGTCAGTCCGTTGGTCATATTTTACATTCAATAGAAGTAATATTCAATCATCGCTCTATCTATCATATAAATAATAAATCATATTTGCGACTTTTCTACACATTTAAATCCATTTAATTGCAAAAGTACTTTTATCTCAGCTTGACGTTATTGAGAGTTAACTACATTCAATTATTCGAAACTAAACTTGACAGTATACATCAACTGAACTTTTATATAAAATAATCTCAATTCAATTGAAATTGGATAACTACAATCTTTTTTAACGATATGGTTGCGCGTATAGGACACAACGCTAGTTTTTAGCCGAGCGTCAAACGGTAAGGCAAGTGCTCTCTGAGTTTTACCGCGCGAAACTTCAAACGAATCAAAATGGCCGTCCCTCAAACGTTAACAAAATGGCTGCTATTTAATTATATTACTCCCGCAAACATTTTCATGCATTCTTGGAGCCCAAAGCGCTGGAAGAGAATCACAGACGCAGAAGATTTTTCGCAGACAGTGAAAAAACAATTTAATGCGTGCATTTTGGTCTTGGTAAAGAATACTCAAGTTGTCTGATGGAGCTCTGCGGTTAGATCGATACCAGACAAGTTTTTAGGTGATGTTTATAAACTATGATAAAATGAGTAAAATTTTCAGCTACTATTGCTGGCGATGTGTATTGTATTAACTTTTTGAATAGAGACTGTATTTACGTGAATCGATGGCATAAAACTTATTCTCATTTGCATACTTCTTTAAATGTATTAAATGTTTACTTCGATTATATTCATTAAAACTTATAACAAAAAAATGCATATATTGAGGGTATACTAACATAAGACACTGAATCATAAAAATAAGTTCTGAGATAATCACATTTAAAGTATTATTTCTTTTTCAATGTATTCTCTCTCCTAAGTACACTTTATCGTTTGTGATTTATTTTGGCCTAAAAATATAGTTATATTAGGCTTTTGCCAGAATAAAAAAATGCAGTTTTTTAAAAGCCATTTTATCTTTTGATTTCATGCAGTTTACCTGTAAGTAGATCGTTAAATTGCCTACATTTTGACATTTAAAACAGAAAATCATCAAAAAATGACTTAATGGTCATTGTCAGTATTATCTCGATATTAAATTTATCTTGTTTTGTAAAAGCGACACTTAAATCAATTGAAATCGCAAGGCATGTAAAATAATTATTCAATTTACATTTT
Organism: Himalopsyche phryganea; assembly: GCA_022494535.1. Classification (NCBI taxonomy): domain Eukaryota; kingdom Metazoa; phylum Arthropoda; class Insecta; order Trichoptera; family Rhyacophilidae; genus Himalopsyche; species Himalopsyche phryganea. The sequence continues at coordinate 4,593,618 of JAGVSL010000039.1, forward strand.
ATTTTTATAAATTAACATTGCATGGTCCGTAGTTGAGTGGTATACGTCGTTGTCTTCAGTTGCTGTGCTCGAGAGTTCCAATTACTCAATCGATTTATGAATTTCTGTTCGTGGGCATGAATGTTTTTGATGTCAATTCCACCAGAGTGATTAGCTAACCACTTGTCTATTCTTCTATCCCTACTCACTCTAAAAAAAGGTTGGGTAAATGAGCAAAAAGCATAGTAGAAAACTTATGTTGAGATACCTCCATTAGGAGTCCATATCTACACTCCTTTCGTATAATCCTGTATCTGCAAACATGAAATTTTACAGAAGATCATTTCGAAGGTTCATAACGCAATTGCAAAGTAACGACTACATGTATCTTCTTGAAAATTGGGACAGTGTTACTATTTTAAATCTAATTTGCCCTATTGTTTGATGCCTACCCATATAAATGAGTGCGTAGACAACGAAAATGCAAAAGACATATAGTCACATATTTGGTACTTCCGTGATTATACGTAGGGAGTGTTGATATGCTCCAATATGAAAAAAAAAACATTAAGCGGAAACAATAGAGAAAAGGAAGTTAAAAGATATTCATTTCTAAGCGTGTTTCAAGTCTTTATGTTTTTATTAAATGCACGATATTTACGTAAAATGTTTTATATGATAATAACCTTGTGGGATATTTAATTTCCTGTTCGTAGGGATCCTATACGCCTTGCGTACTTCCCGACAACGGAACAAAGAAAGCCAAAGTTACTGTATAACTTTATTGTAATACAGCCTCTCTCAATTTATCTAATTAATATTAAATGTGCTGCAATATATGCAACCCATATTGAGATAATGGGAAAAGCTTTATTCTATTGGTCAGCATTAAGGCTTCCGATCCCGCGATCCCGGTCAATTATTCAATCCCGTAATCCCGGGGTTGACTGAATATCACTAACTAACTTAATAATTCGTATATCAAATTAAAACTTCCTGAATAACTACAATGTTGACCTCGGTTTGTTCATTTACGTATTCTTTTATATCACTCCTTCTTGTATGTCGTAACAGACGTTTTTAATCAATTTGAAATGGTGAAGAAATTAGTAGCGCTTCTAAAATGGATGGAGGACAGTTTTTAAAGTCGAATTGAAGGATATGTCCTCTTTTTGAATACCACCTGGTAAAACCTACCTTAATAATTCAATAAATAAAATAAAATTTAAATTTGAATATTTTGATTGTTTTTTCTCTTTTTTTATAAATGAACGTTTGATTCAGAATCAATAACAAAAACATTTGAAGCCAAAAAAAAAATATTAAATCATGTATACATTTCAATTGAAGCACAAATTAAATTTTAAATGTACAATTCAACACATGAAATTACACTAAATAACCGATCCCCGGATTGATTTTATAAACATGTGTTTGACAACAAGTTACTTTTGAGTATAGTCAGTAGAAGGATTTTTGGAAATATCTTTTTACTGAACCATAAATATCAACAGTTTTTTGAATTTTTGAGTTGTATTAGTACTGAATCTTTTTTTTTTGCGAAAAAAAAATAGTTTAGAAATGTAAATAAATTTGACATTTTGTTATAAATAACACAGAATGTGACTTTTGATGCTACGTTGTTTCGCCAGTCCAACTAAGACTGCTAAATTTAAAATTAGGTTATAAAACTGCAGTGTATCGTCATTTTGTCACTTCGTATAGCTGAAGTGTTAGCGCAGGTCGTTGAAGTTCAAATAATAAAATGCGCCACTGTAATATGAGTGGAGTTTAAAGTCAACGTGACAAGATGTCCTCTCGACAAGATGGCGATGATGACATTATAAACATGGCGGCAAAATTATAATAACACTTTTTCCCGCACGATCGCTCAGTTCGCATAATAGTAGAGCTTCCAATAATTAAATCCCGGGATCCCGATTAATTATTCAATCACTAAATCCCGGAATTTCAGGTTTCACTGTAAATGGAAAAAAATAGTGCATGTATCAAATTAAAACTTCTTAAATAACGGCAACGTTTGTTCATGTACGTATTTTTTATAATACTTCTTTATAATACTTTCTCATGTTTCGTAACAGCCGTTCTTACCCAATTTGAAATGGAGGACAAATTAGGACCTCTTCTTAAATGGATGGAGAAAAATATTTTAAAGTTTAATTGAAGGACATGTCCTCTTTTTAGATACCATATGTCAAAACCTACTTTAATGATGCAATAAATAATATAAAACCATTTTGATCATAGTTTAATAATGGTGCACTTCCACATATACTCCTAACTTCTTCAAAAAACTGTTTTTTGTTTTTATATTCCCATATTTAACTATATTTTTCAGAATAATAGTGCTGTACCTGCAATATCAGAATAAGAGTGAAATGTTCAGACAGACTTAAGTTCTTCAGTTGATTGACAAACAGTTATTAATGATTATTATTTGATCCTATGAACATTTTACAAAACCTTGATTTTCTCAATACTTCAAAGCTGAAGTTACACCATTACTATTCTAAATGACACATTTATCTCAAGCACACTAGTGCATGGTACAAAATCAGTTCCGTGCATTACTGTGCCACTCCTATTTGCTTTCGACAGCTGTATGGAAAGCGGCCATGAAACATTAGCATTTGGGAAAAACCAAACTTGTACACTATTACGGCTCGCATTTCCTTTAACAGTCGTGCTTTCGATATTTGGTTTAATTTCTTCTGTTTCTTGATCAATAAGTCGTATTCCTCACGTGTGAGGGTCGCGACCTCCGCCTACCGCAACAATTCCATTTCCTTTGACTATCTTTCGCCACTCCCTCCTGCATTTAATTAGTTGGGTTAATTTAAAGTATATAACTATCTATATAAAATGATGCCATAAATACAATATATATCTGTGAACGAAATTAAAAGAGTGTTAAGTCTAAAATTGATACTTTTCAGGAAATCCAAAACAAGATTTGTATTATTTGTATCAAATTTTATAAAAAATGTGATGTTGAAACATGAATTTTATTCAGCAACATTGTTTCGACTATTCCTTTTTACATTATATGCGTGCATATATTGTAGTTATTTTAGAATATTTAACTCGTTTTTCAATAAATTTGACTTAACTCCTTTTTCCTTTCACATACAGATGTATTGTGTAATCAACGTCATTGGCTTAGGTTATCGATCTGACTGGTTTGATAATCTTATATATAATAGCCCAAACCGATCTGTAGGCGTTCTTCTAGGACCATACAAATATTTATTCAATGAGCAAAGATATATTGGAACCATAAATTAATAATAATTACATCATATTTATTTCAGGGAGGTATAGTTCTGTTAGTCTAATTGTCGCATAAATCTTATAAATCATAGCCCAGACCGCACGTTTTATTATCATCACATACACATGGAGGTATGGAATTTTCTCATGACCTAAGTATCCGCGGTGTATATAAACAATACACACTGTTCTGACGTGACACAAAATCCGTGGCAAGCAAACAACAATCAGTCCGTCAGTACGGAAACTAAAGAACAGATACTTTAGACATTCAGTATTTCAATTTCAATACCGTCATCTATGACGGGTGTTCCCACTAATATTATTATGTATTAGAGTTATTTAGAGGAAATAACCAGACATACCAAAATGCGTCTAGTACGATTGCTGATTCTCTCCATATTCCTTTACATGGCGTGAAGACATGGAGTCTAGAAGTGAAGCATTTGAGGTGTGATACTGGAGAAGGATTCTCCGTATACCATGGACGGCCAATCGCACAAACCCATCTATCCTGAATGGACAACAAATACATGATAGACTTTCAGCTGTCTATACAAGACTTGGCTAATTTTACCACATCGCCTGCAAGCCTACTGATAATCTCGAGAGACTCATCGCCACAGGAAAGATCGAAGGCGCGGAAGAGCTCCAACTCACTGAAGTGACCAAGTGTAGGATACCACAGGGCTCTCCTTGCCGATAGCCTTCTAACCAGCGGAGTGCAGGATTGCGTGGCGAAGGATCGTCAAAAAAGAAATGGAGTTGTTGCGGTAGGTGGAGGTCACGATCTTCACAGTGAGGAATACGACTAACATGAAAAATATAATGTTTTTGAAAAAAAAACATAAAATATCGTAAATGTTTAAACAAACTTTCGACTATCATGAACAAAAAATAAATAAACGAACTTAGCCGCGTTTGATACTGAACGGTTCAAATGATAAAACTTCTTTATGTGTTTTGCATAAATTATTATGTTATTAAACTTAACAAGAAACATTATGCCTCTTCTAAACAAGCCGTGAATAAGACATATTTTGAGAGTAAATAAGTGCGACAAAGCAATTGCTTACATACTAATAAGCAATTTTGTTTCACCCTCTCTAATTTTTCTTTACATTTACAGGAACAAGGCTTTTAATCAGTAGCGCACAAAAGAGATTTAGCGGCTAAGGCTGAATACTGGTGACCAAATAAATAAATGCAAATTGAAGCTAAAATACATACTAGTCGATTTTTTCGATTTGCTGCAGTGTCGTACAACCTACCTTGCCCTCCTCCACCCACCACTACTTACCCGTCCGTTAATTTTATACGGCAGTATCCAGTGGCGTAACAAACGTTAAGCATATCTACAATTTTCTTCCCAAGACTTGAAGGGTGGCGTGCACTTAAGTGTGCAGAAAATCAACACCCCAGATAAATAAAAAGCTTCTATGAGTTGAGATTTATTCTCTCTCCGAATGACGCCGCAAATTTTTTAAAGGCCTCTTAATTTCTCTTATTCGCCACCAAGTCAGCGTGGCTGATTGGTCAGCAACAGTGCCGCGTTTCAAGATAAAAACAAAACTGAATTAATGGCGGCAAAGCCATGAATAGAGCTGTAAATATTGCTGCCTTATGGATGAGAGGGCCGTTACGTTACCATGTACCGGTTTGAATATACAACTGGCTGCAGGGATGTAATGGCTGCTAGCCACGATGCGAGCTATGAGCTAGCGAGCTGACAATACAACTGGCTGATGAATGTGCGAGAATGAAACAAATGTTTAAATAGTTCCTCTCACTTTCAATAAACTCATCGAGAAAGATGGAGAGTCACATTTATAAGCTTACCTGATAGCGGAACTCAAATTATTTAAAGTGAAGTTCAACCAGTACTCTATATATACCGAAAAGTAAATCTATTCATTGTAGTTTTTGACGTATTAAATAGCTGTGAAATTGTCCGCAAAAGTTAGCTAATGAATCGCCATTTTGTTGTATCTACGGCCTCCATTTTCTGAGGAGGCTTCTTAATCGCTTGGAAGCGGTTCACATTTTAAGGATAAGAGGATTATAACTTTGACAAAACTTCCGAATTATTGCAAAATTCAACTCGCATTAATCTACTCTCGTGGCTCTTTGTGTGTAATATTACTTTTTCGAAATCTGTATGTCTGTCACAAGAATTCTTATGACAGACATACAGATTTATTGATGTATTTTATGCCATATAGAAGAGATAAAAAAATGCCATCGAAGCGATTTACTAAACTCGATGAGAATTTTTTAGAAGTCATTATTCTTGTCCAAGATCACAAATTTAAAATTGAAAAAATCTAAATTTGATATTGGCCTTGCTGGGAATTAAACCAGGACCCACCTGATCGCTTGGGCAAACACTTCCCATTAGACCACAGAGGCCGACAAACCTTTGACCTCATTAAAATCGAAATGTTATTTTGTAACATTTGGAATAGGGTAGTAACATCATTTGAAGAGTAACAACATGTTTCGACGAAAAAAATCTAAAATCACTTGTGTCGTTATTGGCAGGAAACGGAGAAATATCGAATTCGCTGAATATATGAATACGCTTATTTACGTGCAATATTCGAACACGGTTTTAGTGGTGTGCCACAGACTAGGGATCGCAACACCGGTATTACCGAAACCGGGATTTAGTTATTCCAGGCATTTTTTATACTGGTTCTTAACTATCCCACCCCGCACTCAATGAATAGGAATAGATCGCGCTTACGTTCTTATTTATAATACCTCTTGCGGTGCTTGCGGGCTCGAACACCAGTATGGACAGTTTCATAAAATGATTTTCAACTGATTAATGAATTGCTGTTCGACAGCATGGACGTTTGTGATGTCTTACGGGGCTTAGCGAGATTAATCAGCTAACCGTTAGCTAGTCTTTTCTTATCCCTACTCTCGTCGAAAAACACAGGTCGAGCATCTGAGTAAAAATCAATTCGCTTAGAACTTACTATCTACTTATGTACTCGGAAATTAAACAATTAGAGATATCTTCAATACCTACTTACACAAATAACAATGCAAAAGGTAACATAAAAATTACAATTAAACTAAACGAGTATATGACCAACGTAATAACCTAATTGATGACCAGACAAACTTTAGTTCATCCCTTCATCCTTACTTAAACCATTATAAAAGCTCACGTAATTACGAGTAATCAAAAAATTTCAATGCCTTTACTTTAACAATTAATCAATAATATCATGTATGTCTATTTTCCTCGAAAAACTCAAAAAAAAAACTCTAAAACTCTTAGTACATTAACTATTCTAATTTTAAATAAAAGTTATGATGTTGGAATAAGTGAGATGATATAATAGTGTACACCTCTTCTAAAACAGGATATTTATATCGTTCTGTTCTGGAAGAAAACACTAAATCGTTACATGTTGTAAAAATTACATGTTGAGTCAGTTATACCAAAATGTTTTTTATTTTAAACTCTACCGTATGGAAGTACACACTTATTGTTATAAATTATACTTTTACTTACAAACAAATTGGTACAAACAAACTAAGCGAAAAAAGAAATTTCATGCATTTGAAAAATTTCAATGTTCAATAACTCAAAACTAGTATTTTTCAGTTAGTATCTTCTTCCAAAACAACGACGATATAGTTAAGCTAAATTAAGTTTAAACAAAGTTCTTACGATGAAATTGACAAACAGATAAAATTCTTGAAAGAACTGAATACTTTGCTATTTTTACTTTATTCATATGGAATGTATGGTAGTAGACTTTTCATGTAACCGTATCTCTGGAACCGTTACTCGTCTACATAAACTGTGGCACATCTCTAATTTGTCGCATTATGCGACACGCGGAGTCTTCCATGGAAATTCGTGTTTCATAAATAATTTTACAAGTCCTGGATTCCTGGAGATGGAGACGACGTATTGATGGAATCGTCCCACCGCACCGCTCGCAAGACCTCACTGACAATGTCTACTTGTATTAGTATTCAACCGACAACCGCATCCGAATTACAAACAATCAAGGAGATTGTTCAACTTTATTTATGAACATAGTAAAAACTCAAAAACGTATCCATGGGAAAATCGTTTCTCCGACATTTACGTGAAAATAAGCAGTCTCATTTTGAATCTTGTTTAACGTTCCTGCCATAAAAATTAATAACTATTCCAATGGCAATTCATTTGTACCAGCATTGGCAAACAAATATTATTTAATTTCATCTCATTTATTTAAATCTGCGGAGTAAATTCAGTAATAATAAAATCACGAACGCATTTTAGGGTAGCCTCGGGCCGAAGGTCGCATTGACCGACGGTCGCGTAGATATAGGTAATAGATGCAGTTGGCAAACTAACTAGACTGTCAGTCCGATCGGACTAGAGTGAAGCACGTCACTCCCACCTTCAAACCTAACAGCAATAAGCTCGCGAATAATGCAAGACGAATAAGATTGAGAAATTCAAAAAATGCGCCCTTTTCGTAACGGTTGTGACCGATCGTCGCAGGTAGTGTACACACCGTATAACTTTTCACTCCGACAATAAGGTCCAGCTTTAATGATTTAGGATCACGGGATCCATACACTGCTCTTAGATCACGAGATCCATAAATACTAATACACTGACGCTCTGTGTATACTAATTTTTTTTTTTTTTTTTTTTTTTTTTTTTTTCCATGTCCGCTCCCAATGTGGAGCATATGGTCTCCTAATGGAGGTATCTTGACAGAATTTTTCTACGAGAACTGCTTGTCACTCAGTTGCTCAACCTCTCTTTTCATTTTCGAAGAGAGTAGGGATAGAAGGATAGGGCTATGACAGGACTAGTGGTTAGCTAATCGCTCTCGTTACGCCCCGTGAGGATGGGATTGGTGGGAGGGAGGACTCAGACTACGAACAGAAATTCATAAATCGATTGAAAGATCAATCTATGAAAACCGTCCGCACCGGGAATTGAACCCGAGACATCCGTAACCGTAGCCAGCGACGAAACCAACTGCGCCACGGACGCCGACACGGAAAGCGTATTAGTATAGTAAATATTGTACAGCGTATACTCCACCAGCGACGATCGGCCACAAGTCACAACCGTTGCGAAAAAGGCTTATTTTAGAATTTCTCAATGTCATTCGTCTTGCATTCTTCACATCGATAACTTCTTGTCGTTAGGCTTGAAGGTGAGGGTGAAGCGCTTCACTCTTATCCGACCAGACGGCCAGTCTTGTTTGTATGCCAATCGCTTCGTTGCTGTTTCGATTTTATTTCTGTTATAACGTGTATTGACTTGTAAACAGTAAATAATTGTTAATTGTTTTTAACTGCATATTGACGGTGTTTTTGCCAATTGATGTAACTCCCAAAATTGAAATTGTTCAGGAGAGATTTAAAACAGTTTTTATCGAAAACATTATGTGTTGAGTTGCGCTATGAATCTTTGAAATGCACTCCGGCAAACTCTCATGTTTTCAGATGCGGGATACTACGTAGGGAGTGTCGATATAATAGTGGCTTACATCAACAGACCAGGACAGAATTTTTAAACCTAAAACCAATGCAAAATGATGTTTCCCAAAAACTCTTTTTTTCTTTTTATAAACATCAATTTATTTTTCTAATTTACATCATTTGGCGGAGACCTGCTATGTCGTCTTTAAAATACGATCCAATGATTAACTCATTTTCGTATTTTTTGAGGGTTACATCAATTGGCCAAAACACCATCGATATAATAATAACACAAAACGAAACTGGAGTTTTTCTTGACGATTGTCCTGGAAAGTGCGATCCTGTCATCATCAAGCAAACAAAAAAGTTATCCCTTTTGTCTAAATACGTTTAACATATACCGTCTAACAAACAAGTGCCATCAAACATAAATTTATAGAAAAGTTTAACGTAAACAAAAAGTTTGACAGTCGTCTTGCCCTTCACGACTCACGTACATAGGTCCGTAGGCGCGGTGTCAAAAACGAGGATCTCGTGACGATTTGCATGCCCGGCCACACAGTCGAGGCCCGTTTGTTTTACTTCGTCTCAGACCGTCGTCTGTAATATAACATGTACGGAAACATTTCCAGGGGTTGTGTCCGCCCCGGGCGCGTCACGGAAGGAAGTTATTTCGTCTTGGATTTGGTTTTGAACTAGCTCCTTTCATACACACATATTCAGTTTAAGAGGAAATCTGTTTTACAGAAAGACTTTTGAAATTGTTAAAACAAACACAATTAGGTACGTTATATTTTATCAATTATATCAACTGCAGTCTGAAGAGCCGACTATATTATAGTTTTCAATGGATTTGGCGGTAACTCTGTGGAAATCCATTTTTGACATAACATTTAAATTCATATCTTTGTTATACCAATGCCATTGCTACTATTTGTGACTCGTGGTTCACCTCTTTTAGAAGAATCTTCAGGATTAATAATTAAATCAGCTTGACAATTCTCTTCAATTTAGCAAAGCACGCTACACGCCTCGTTACACAACCAGTCGAATAACAAATCTAGCCGAATCCATCGAAAATATTACTAAAATTGTTGAATTGTACACATTAAAATTTGAAAATTTTGTAACGGAAAATTCAATCTTTGAATTAAAAAGAAATATTTTGTTTGTTTGTATTAAAAGTAGATACCAGCTTTTTGCTTATTATTTAACGCTCCATGGTTGAACCTAGGGCTTTCAATTAACCGGAGATTAATACTAAACGGTTTTCGGTGTTTTTGTTGACAAAAAACCGGCCAACCGGCTTAAACCGAAATACCTAATTTCATTATTTTCGAAAAAAATCCTATAAAAGTTTTTAAATTTATATTAGTATAATATTAAATGTTAACAATATATCTTTAAAATCATCACTTAAAGGAAAAATATATATTCATAAAATAACTACCACATAAAGATATAAAAATATTTAACGTATTGTAGGTCATAAATTTTGAAATTGTTTTTTTATTTTTGTTATATTACAACTAATGTTCTAGTTAACGATTTCTTCAAGATTTCTACGGATGATTTCTCACATTTACAATAATAGCTATTGTGTGACAGTATTAATACTTATTTATTACAAATAGTTTAAGAATCTTTGTGTCTTTTGGTAATGTCGTGTAATTGTTTATCTTATGAAATAATTTCTATCCATAATTTCGACAACTTTATGGCATAGGTGATTATTCAACAATATGTACATTTTTCCCTCTGAAACATGTTGAATTTATAAAATAGTGTCAATAAAATAATTTTACAAATATATTTTAAAAAAACGCGGTTAACCGCGTGAAATAAACCGGCTTTCGGTTTTTTTCAAAACACGCGATAAACCGGTTAATCGATTTCGGCATAAGCCGAATTGGAATCTCTAGTTGGACCATTCCTTTCCAAATTAACAGAAAACTATTCCAGTAGACACTTAAAGAAATGAACGCTCAATGGTAATAGAAATAATTTCATTATTACGAATTTGAATTATTAAGTAATTGAACCCTTAATTGCTGCGGAGCTGTGTCGGGTTCATGAACCCGTAATAGCCAATTAGCTGCAGCGGTTTGACTTCAATAAAACGTTAAAAGAATACTTTAATAATAAGAAACTATTTTCATTGCTCTGCAACACGTTTTGGTATTGCATGGTTTTATTAGTAACCAATTAGTGAAGAAATAAACGGAACTATGAACTCGCTCTAGAGAAGTATTGTTTGATAATTTAAATTGAATGTAGTGCTGTAATTTAAGACATCGACTGAGGGTGCTTGATGGAATTTCAATATCAAATTTGGATTATTGAGATTTTGTACACTTCCATGTATTTTGTCACTAACGACCCGGGTTTCGCCTTTCAGCATCTTCAGGCATTCGAGCACACAAATCAGTTCGAGTCCATTCGTGTGCTCGAATGCCTGAAGATGCCGAAAGGCGAAACCCGGGTCGTTAGTGACAAAATACATAGAAGTGTACAAAATCTCAATAATCCAAAGTTTGGTAGTGCTGTAAAATAAATGTCACACTTAATATATCGACTGCCCCATCGAAGACACACGTAAGTCTGAATTTCGCATTTTGCAGGAGAGCATTCATTTTTGAAAAAATGTTCTGATTCTCCTGTATGGAAATTTCAAAATATTTCTTTTGATATCGGCTTTATTTTTAATCGTTGTATTTCTTGGTTAAGTATTTTGCTTCCATTGACGTTCTTTATGGGTGCATTATGACTTACTGCCATTTTCCTCGGAGAAAATAAAAAAATCATTGGCAATATATTGAGTTACTTCTTTATTGCCTGATCATTTTTGAATAATTTTAAATGACTGATTGATAGAAATTATATTTTTATTAAAGAGAACATCAATATATTGACAAATTTATCAAAAAAATATGACAAAAAGTGATTAGTGAGTTAATATTGTTTGCACATCCCGGGAGCGAGTTAATTTTGGCACTTTAAAATTTAAAAAAAAAACCATAAGAAAATTTGTTATGTTGTGTGTTTTTTCATATTAAACAAATTAATAAAATTTGAAAATTGAATTTATAGCAAATCTAAATAAGTTACAATAATGACTGTCTTATAGGAAGATAGAGTATTTTTTTCTGCATAAGACAGCGTTTTTAACTCAAAAACTAAAATGGAGTTACGTCAGTCTTCGATGGAGCAGTCGATATATTGACACCTCCACGTTGCGCCAACGTGCCCAGAATCTTTCCCGAACCACCTTTCACTTCACAATTAGTGGGAAAATCAGGCAGTGGGAAAGCAAGGATTCATTCAATCATTAAATTTATTATTGTGCACTTAATTCATTGTTCACATCAAATAGTCATGTTTACCATTTATAAAAATTACTTGGAATTATTATTATTCCCTGGTTATTATTATCTAGCACCTACATCAGTATAGATTTCTTTGTATTTTAGCTCCCGTTACACGGTTGGGGCGGGGTCAGCAAAACACGAGGATATGGCCATCACATGGTTCTTCCAAGCTTCTCTGTCTCCCGCCAGTCTTCTTGATTTCTCCCAGGATATCCCAGCGTTCCGTGGCTCCGTCAAATTCATCCATGGATGGTCATCAGTGGCCTTCCGGGCGATGAAATCCATATGGTCAGTAAAAGAGACAGGCAGGATTCAGGTTCCCTTAGAGCATCCGCAGCACATACCCAAGCCATTCCATCGTCTTTTTTTTATTGTGGGCGTCATAAGGGGCTGGTCCGTCCGCTGTCTTACCTCCGTAGTCCTGACAAAGTAAAACCACCCCACCCTTAGTATTTGCCGCAAATATCCGTTTTTGATACCATGTTATTTTAATATAAAATTAAAATTGATAACTTAGTTATTCCACTGTCTGTATTACTAATTTTAACACGTGTTTTACTTCGCAATACTTCTCAAATCAGTATAACCTTGATAATGCCTTTCCACCAAGAACTGACAGTTAAAAGTGATTCACAAGAACGGCCGAATGCTCGTTTTGGCCTAGTATCAAACGAAAGAAATATTTGGCCAGGTACATTTCTCAAAGAAAGAGCATCTCGTATTTCGCAGTGCGTACAATTTGTTGTAATAAATTACCAACTAAACTTTGTCTAGTTTATCTTTCGAAAATACTTGCAGAACAAAAGGCGTCCTAGTCAACATTAATCAATTCTATTAAATTAATAGTGTACACCTTTTGTTTACCCTACAAAGAAATTATTATATCTTGCAGTAACAAGGTAAGAATACTGCTGTTATTCACGCAGCAAGCGAAAAGCCATTAAACTACGCAAAGAATATTTCTCCGGAAGCATTTTTCAGCAGTTTTCGCACAAAAGGGCGCGAATTAACAAAAGTCGCGAAGTTTATGTGTTTCAGCTTGGACAACTTCGTGACAAATTCAAAAGATATTTCATACATTAATCTCAAAGAGGAAGAAGAAGAAGACGGGGCGGGAAGACGGCCGTCATAATATTTTGAATGGGCCGCATTTTGGCGCAGGGCCGTACTGAGGGGCGACACCGAACTGAGCGCTTTATGTCTAGATCGGCTAACAAAAAAATATATGCAACCGACAAAATTAAGGTTAGTATTTCTAAGCGATTCGAACTCCAAATTAATCTTTATTAAAGCATTACTACAGTAGCCATAGCTTTGAATCTCGTGAAAATTTTTAAAATTATTAGTTGTTGTTTATATAATATGACGTCACGTCCTAAGGGTGGAGGAAGTGTAAATTTGTGTCGGAGTGTGGTAGGAAAAGTGACGTCGAAAACCAACATACCACATAACAAAAAAAGGAGGGGTGTTCAAAAGTCTGTCGTAATTTAGACAGGGGGGTCAACGATTTGTGACGAAATGTGACGATTTCAAAAAATGGCTAAAATCGCTTGACGCTATTTTTGAAAGGTCCCTTAGACTTTAATAATTCATATGAAGGAATCCACATAGATCATTGCTTCCCAAACTTTTTCATTCCGCGTCCCTCTACCCCGAAAAATAAATCCTTTCGTAAGCTCATATTGATTATCGTCAATTTAAAAAAATGTTGATATTAAGAAACAGTGGAAAATCAATCTTCCGTTCTCCCATTCGTCGTTATCTCGCGCTCGTCTATTTTTTTGATCGGCCTTTAAAAAACGATCAACCGGGGATCAACTGTAGAAGATTTTGGGATTCTAGGATAATATCTTCGTTGTTCTGGAAGAATACACTAACAGAAAAACACTATTTTTGAGTAATTGAACTTTGAAGTTTGTTAACTGCTTGAAATGCTAACCATTTTCTTTTTTTTTGTTTGTACAAAACTGTTTTTTAAGTAAAAGTTTAATTTATAAAAATAAATGTGTTCTTCCATACGATAGAGTTTGGAATAACGAACATTTTCTTAGAACTAGCTCAAGTCATTTTTTCGATTAAGTGTTTTCTTCCAGAACAGCGACGATATTTGGTTAGCTAATGCAGTAAAGAAACAATGGGCAAAACATCAACCAATTAATTATGTAAATTCATATTAAAAATCATTGTTTAAACGACTTCAATATTGGATTTGTTATATCTACGGTAAAAAATATAATTCTGATTATTTTGAAATGGCCAATATATCTCATGTTGCGATCCTGTTAATGTCTTTTGTAAGAAAATTTCCGGTGCCCTGTGAAAGGCGGCGTGACACCAGACAAGACCGGCTCCTACAAACAATGTAGCCATTTTGATAACCGTTTATTGTCGCATTTTTCAAGATAGGCATAATAACTTTTTTGTTACAATTTTCTTGATGGCCGCTTCTTTCCGTCGCAGGAGAAAAAAACAGCATTGCTTTATTGTCATAAAAGTCAGGTCCCTTTTTTGACTTGTTATTTTTTTTCGCATTAAGGGGAGAGATTTTTTAAATGGCTTCGCAACAGTGCCGTGACTAGGAGCGTCACATAACCGCAATGCGGCTTGGACTAAATAACTATTATAATAATATTCAATGGCAATAAAATATAGTAGGGCCTCGAACTACTACTTTTTTGTACCGGTTTAAATAAAATATATATTTGTCGGTTTTTCCGGTTTTCGGTTCCGCTTCGAGTGATTTTTGTGTGTATTAAAGGTTTATTTTCTACAATAATTTAGAACATTTTATCGTAAAGTAGTGATACATGACGCTACAGATTTACGAAACATTATGCTAATTGGCAAATAATATTTTATCTTTTAACCCGCTTGAAAATGCATTCCGCAAAATAAAGCAGTGGCCGACATACGAAATGGATTCTGCATGCGCTGCGATAAAGGTGAAATCGATTGAAAAATCAATTCATAAAACTATCCAAACACGGGACTCGATCCCGTGAGATTCGTAACCGAAGCCAACGACGTTGACCACTGCTATCTTCTACTATCCGACTATTATATATAATATTGGGTGAATGTGGACCTCAAAATATAATAAAAATAAAAAGTAGTAGAAAATCTATATAATATAAAATAAAATATAAAACATGTTGATATAAATTATCTTCCGAAACTCTCCACTTCAAGCCCTTTGAATGGTGTGAAGCTGCAGGGACTCAGAGTGGGCTTAAACGTCGGTTATTTTGGACTCAAACAGGGCTCGCACTTTGAAATTTTATAAATATTGTATTTTATCTTTTCAAAACTTTTAAACAGCCGACAAAAAAGTTGCTTTGTTCTTATGTGACCTCTGTGGTCTAGTGATAAGAGCTTTGCTCTAGCGATGAGACGGGTCTTAATTCAAGCAAGCAAGCAAGGTCAATATCAAGTTAAGATTTTTTCAATTTAAATTAGTGATATTGGATATGAGTGACTTATAAAAATTCTAATCAAGTTTATCTCGTATGATTTTCCAATTTTCAAAATATAATTTATATAATTCAACATTAATTTTGTTTATTATGTAATTAAAAAGCTCTAATTTGCAGAGCTACAAGCTTGCAAGTATTGCCCTTTTGTATATTTGTTCCTAAACAGAACATTTTTGATTTTGAGCAATATGTATTAAATTATATACCTAGTCAATTGGGAGGTAAGTAATTGAATAATTTCATAATAGATGATTTTTACTGACCCAAAATTTCTATACCTACTGGTATTCATTATCATCATCATCGATTATGTAACAGCTAAAAATATTTCATAGAATCCTCCATCTTTTTTTGTTTCTATATTCTTTAACAATTAGTGATATTTTGTACGAACGTAATTAAGACAATTCGCTAAATAACATCTGAACATATTCAAATTGATGAATATGCCTACCTACCTACTTTACTTTGTATATTATGTATCCCCATCTATATTTAATACATTACACTATCTACTTGCAGTGAACAGCCATCATCTGTAATTTAAGAAAAAAACAAATTCAAACATAAACATAACCTTACCGTTGTCAACTGTCATTATTTTTCCAACGTATTTTATTATCAACGAACACACGAAATCGTCAAAATGATGTCTTTTCATAAACATGTCAAGAATTTATTCGACCAAGAATTATATTCAAACGTAGTCACATTGGTAAATATGTTTTTATAGTCGAATTAAATGTTATTTAATCGAAAAGACGTCAGATTTTTAATCAAACCGAATATTAATTTTGGGCGATCTGATTGGAATACGGGCGATCTTATCGACGAATTGCATAATAAATTAATAATATTGAATATTAAATTAATTATTGATTCATATTTAATTGTTCATGTTCAATCGCGTGCAAATTTGTGCAATCTGTAATAAATATTCGACTGTATTAAGAAGTCGTCTGTTGGTACGGATGGATATTTTGTTTTACAAAATAAAACGAACTTAGAAGCGCTAAACCAATGTTACAGATTTTACCTCTATAAGCAAAAATACTAATTCGTCAGTGGTTTAATTCCGTGATTGTCTTCAAGCAAAAACCTCCAGGTGTCGTGGTGGTGCGTTGCTAAAACTCTTGTTTGTTTGATCATTATTGACTTGTATGGATAGCAACAATTATTATCAACACCAATGGCCAGCCTAATTCAAATTTTATTCCCATCCTTAAAACAAAGCACAGCGCGAGCTATTATCTTAACTAATCATCTTTCTAATACCCAAGCTTCTAGTCTTACCGTAGAGATAGACGGATTACAAATGTTACATTTTTTCTAGTATTTGAACAATACACTAAGATGGACACACTAGGTGTGTTTTGCGCATTCGATGAATGCTTGTATATAGACATACGAAGGGTGTTCTTACCACGGAATAGGTTAAATACATGTTTTCTTAATTGAAAAAGTATATATTTTTTTAAATCAATGTCGATTCCCAATGTGGAGCCTCCTAATGAAGGTATCTTACCCTCTCTTTTTTCAAAGATAGTAGGGATAGAAGGATATGGATTAGACAGGACTAGTGGTTAGCTAATCACTCTTGTTATGCCCCAGTTTTTCGGATCGGATGGATGGGAGGAAATTTTAGACATCACAAACATGCCTTTGAACAGATCTCCATATCATAAATATAAATTTATGAAACTGTCCCTTCTGGGATTCACCACCGAAGCCAACGACGTTGACCACTGTGCCACTGACCTGGTGTACCCCATTATAAATCGCTGACACCAAACTATTATATCACACAATTTGAGATATCCATATATAATTCATATAACTTGATTTGTTTTCTTAAGGCTCCGATGGTTATAACAATAAGTGACAACAACTTTGGCGAGTACATCACACCTCAAGAGACATTCCAAGTTTATTGCTATTATGCAGATTCTCTCTACCATATGCATCAATATAGAAAAGCAGAGTCCGTCTACAGAAGGTATTGTAAAAATAAAAGACAGCCTTGTTCTTCCACCGCATTCTCATTTCTTAACACATTACCCCGATCTATCATTTTCCTGAATGTTTTGCTCATTGTCAATAATCCCAGCCAAACACTCGTAAGAACAATTTTAAATAATCCTTCATTTATTGTTTCCCAACTTATCATATTCCTCGATTTATTGGCTTAATACCATGTTTCTATCACCAATTTAACCCTTCATTCCCTGCTTATTCATTTTTGTCAAAACATTTAACGTTCACTCAGAAATATGTATGACCCCATTCAACCACTATTATTGTTCCATCACAAATATCATCTTGGAAGCCTCGTCTTGTTATCATGCCAAAATTGTAATTTTCCGTTTTAAATTAAAAATTTGCGTACGATTTACAAAATTGTAGTTGAAAAACATACTATTGCTAGTCACTCCTATTCATTTTTGATGCTTTAACAAATTTAAAATATTTACAATTAAAAAACAACACATCTATCGATATTTTCAGATATTTTTGTTGAAATCAGTTTGAAACACACTTATTTTACTGTGAAACAAAAAAAAAATATCTTCATACATGAGATATTTGTTCTGAAAAGAATATTTTAAATGGATAAAAAACTTCAAATGCAATTTTCTTATAAAACTATGAATTTGCACTTAGGGTTGTTTTATACTGGATGGGCGATATATATTTTCATATTGTAAAAATTTGGAGCAACACAACATTGCATTAAGCAAAAATCAATAATTTTCCAGAGCTATCCAACTTCGTAAATCCATTCTGAAGCCTCGGGGAGGAGGGAAACCACAAGAGCCGGCCTGCAGTAAAGATTGGCAATCCGACACTGAAATCAAATACAAAATGCACATCTGCTACGTTCACATGAAACAGACGCAGTCTTCGATTGATATACTTCAGAGCATTCCAGGTAAACTAACATTTCTTCGAAGTTTGTCAACCCGATTGCCATGTCTATTCTAAGGCCAGCTGGATCATATCAGTATGCTTGGAGGCTGTGTACTGTAGACATGAATCCAAACAATTAAGTCTATTTCTTGAATAAGAGTCACTCGTTTGCCTCTATGGAAATATTAGAATAGCTTGACTTGTATCCTTAACTATTTAATAAAATTCAAGTCGATAACTTACACCACTGGTTGTGTTACTAAATGTGACGTGTGATTCACTTCTTTAAGAAGTAGCATCTTCATACTAACTAAATCACAAGGTTATTTATTTCTAAGTTAAACTATGATTCTAATTCTCAACTAAAAACGCTGTGGGACTAATTCCTTCCACTGGATGTGGGGAGGGGGTAAGACTATAGTACGAAAATAGTGCTTACCGCAAAGTTACTGCTGAATCCATTGAAAATATTAGTGAATTGACAATTATTTTTCTTTCAAATACTTGGTGTATGTATTTTGCGTAAGATGAATTTTGACTCACTGCTACATGTACATAGGAATCGTCGATATTTCAATCAATCGAATAGTAATCGACAAAAACCCATTTTCTTGCATTTGCTCTTGAAACTAAAGCCATTTTGGCCCACTATTGATTTCCATAAATATCGCAATTATTTTAGATCCCATTCAATAAGTGCAAATTTTTTTTGCAGCAAAGCAACGCTCAGCTAAAATCTACATGTGCCTGGGGCAAGCTTACGAACGAGGCTGTTTAGCACGGCCGGCTGCTGCAGCTTACAGAGAAGCCCTTCGAGTCTGTCCACTGGCTTTGGAAGCCGCCGAAAGACTCTTTGCGCTCGCCGTCAGGCCGCATGAGGTTCTAGAACTCATGACAGAAGGTTGAATATTATATATGATAGAACTTATTTTGATTAGTCAATTATTTTTCGAATTCGGAGGTTTTTCTTTTCTTTCAAGTTTTCAATTTCATCACACCAAAAATTTCACTTTTATTTTATTGAGTTTTAAAACACTCCTGCACATTTTACTAAAATGTAGATACGCAGTTTGCTAGTTAAGCCGGCAATATGATATCTCTGATTTATTTCTATTTTATCTATACAAATTTTAAATAATTAATAATAAATAATCCATTTGAATGCGTAAAATCTAACTGATATAATTTTACGTCTAGGTCTGACTGGCTGGGAAGGCGGCCCAATAATGGCTGCGTGGGTGAACGCCTGCGCCCAAGCTCATTCCAGAAAATGGGCCCCTGCTGTGAGAGCACTGGAGGCCCTGGATGCTCCGGGAGCACCATTGCGAGGATGTCCAACTGTACTGGTGACGTTGGCTGAAATACTTTACTGGGCGGGAGATTATGCACTTGCTATCACTGTCTTTCAAAGGGTATAAAAATTGATTTCATTTTTTTATTTCATTCATAGATATAGTCGGCGCTTTGTAAAAAAGGCGAATTAACTAAAATGTTATTTTACAGGAGGTTTGCAAGCTTTTAGTTGTCTTGGGTCATATTCATTGAAGAGAAATTGTTCTGGGCCACAATGAATACTAAAAATAAGGTGTAGTGAAAGCGACTAACCAACTACTGATACTTATCCTTGTACCTTTTCTCAAAATTTTTCTACACGAACTGTTATTTATTCAGTTGCTCAACCTATCCTTTTTTTCGATCATAGTAGGTATAGAAGGATAGGGCTAAGACAGGACTAGTGATTACTAATCACTCTCATTTTTAGGATCGGATAGGTGAAAGGGAATTTTAGACATCACCAACATCCATGCCTTCGAACAGAAATCCACAAATTCATTGAAAAATCAATTTATGAATCTGGGATTAAAACGCGTTAGCACTGTAGCCGAAGCCAACGACTTTAATCACTCGACCACCTACTGTAAAATAATTTATGCTGAGATGCTTCATCATGAGTTCATATGCCTCATAAAAGAAAACATATGCGGCATTCACTGTTCTGAGTCATTTCCTATCTTAAATAAGCAAAGAGTGAATAAATCTTCTCACATTCCAGGCATTTTCAAGAGAACCCCTTATGTCCCGCGGCCTGGGAGCTTACGCTGCATGTCTGACACACGAAGGCCACTTTCGAGAACGGGGGGCGCCACCCCTCATGCCGTGGTCGCAGATTCCACCGTCAGAGTACACAACGGAGGAGTGGATAGCGTTGGCTCAGGTGCACGCCGAGAGACTCAAGTTACCGAGAGCTGCTTATTTCCTGCAGAAGGCTTGCTTGTTGGAACCGAGAAACGTTGAAGCTCTGTTATTGAAAGGTAAAGGCCTTCTTTCAAAAAATACTGGTTATTTTATTATTGTATTTTATATGTCCAATCATGTTTCTTGACCTTTAATCTTATAGGCACCTTGTGGTGGCCAAATGCTCCAAACAGGTAGTAGACATGGCCAAGGAGAGAGAAAATAGTGATTCATAATGTCGTAGACTCGAGAGCTCATTTGTTCTCATCAAAATATTTTTGTTTAATCCATAATGCTTGACCATATCTACATATTTCATGAAAGTTATTATCTTATCTTACTTATGCGTTTTTATCCGATTTCCATACAGGCAAAATCCTCCTAGGCATGAAGAAGTTTCCCGAGGCGCTTGCACACTTCCGGGAGGCAGTGCAGGGAGCGAGCTGGCGTCACGAGGCGTATGCAGGGCTTGTTGATTCTCACCTAGCCCTCCGCCGTGTCCGGGAAGCTGTAGCCGTAGCAGTCACCGCATGCAAGCAGCTGCCCCTCTGTCCTAGATCTCTAACTGTGGGCTTGCAAAAACACATTTTAATAATTATTAACCCTTAAAACTCCTATGTCAAGCTGGACTCGACATTTTACAGCACATTTTTAAAATCAATTTACGACTATTTTGCTGACTTGTTTTCCTTTCAAGTACCATTTATTGGTATTACACTGGATGTGTTTTGTCCAATTGCGACATTAGGTATAAGAAAACATTCTTATTATAATAGTAATAAATAAACAAATTTATGGAGTAAAATTAAAACCTCGGCGACTTTCTACAGGTGACACTGACCAGCGCTTGAATGGATGCAACCATTTCATATTTTCGCAAAAAAACAAGGGTTGTGTGGTATGTTCCAACAGGAAGAGACTCCTGCGAGAAGAAAACTGGTCTTTACCCAGGGGAATGTTTTAAAAATATTACACATGTTTTAATAGTACACATTTGTTTTTAAATATCGCACTTTGAAATGCTACATTTTTTATTCGATACCTTACAACTTAGCAATCATGAAATAATTATAAAATATGTTATTAATTAATTATTGGATGTATAATTTAAGACATCGACTGAGGGTGCTTGATCGAATTTCAATAATTCGAATTTGATATTGGATGTATATTGCCCATTTGATTCAATGACATTCGAATGTCATTAAAATCTTTAAATTAATTAAGGGTTCATGAATTTCAATTAACTACGATACAGTTAATTCGCCTTACCTTCTAAAAAATGCTGTTTCTGATATTTAAGATATCAACTGAGGGTGCTTGATAGAATTTCAATATCAAATTTGAATTGTATCTAATTGAGTTTGAGTTCATTCGTTACACAAATAAACTTGAACTGACAGTTAGTAAATAGTTTTACCAACTGTTAGGAACTTTATTATTGACTGATTATTGTGATTGGAGATTTTATTACACGTTTCTGTGTAGTGAGTAATACGCACTTGAGTATTTACATTTCATTATTTTTTCAGCTTTATGCAAACGTGTTGCTGAGGGAAGGGGCAACAGGTGCGACTGCTCGAGCGAAGACACTCCTTGAACGAGCTCTCGCCCTCGATGAGAATCACCTCATGGCTACTTTATCCCTTGCAAGAGTGTTAGATACAGAGGACGATTCGCAGATGTCCATTGACTTACTTGAAAAACGGGTAAGATTATTCTTGTCAAGTGCGTCCCGTCAGCGATTTGAGAGTTTTTGCAATATGTTAGTCTTGGATGTTTTTCTCTGTATTCCTTATTGCGCTGTTGTGGCAACTTCAGAATTTAAGCCACCTTACCAAAGTAACTGCTATCACTTTTTGCACACTATAGTTTTCTAACGAATGGTATGTTTCAAAGCAAGGCTCCACACATAATGCCACATTAAATTGTTTGCAAACGAATATGTAATAGCCCTGTGTCATCTACAAGTGTGAAACTGCAACACATAATATCAATACTTGACCTGAGGAAAATAAATTTACTACTTGTCAATAGATGGCACTACACAAGTATACACTACAAAAGTCAAAATAAAATTTCGTAAATTGATTTTAATTATAAATCTATTTATGGATTTCTATTACAAGGCATGGATGTTTGTTATGTCAAAAATTCCCTCCCACTCATCCTAGCCATATCCTTCCTTCTACCCCTACTCTCTGTAAAAGAGAGGTTGAGTAACTTGAGTACCTAGTTCTCGTAGAAGTCTCTTCTGTAGAGATACCCCCATTAGGAGACCATATTGGGAGTGGACATGGTTTAAAACAAAAGTACTTTATATGAATAAATATAATAGCCTTACATATCAAGCAAAATATTTTTCCTTAAAGTGTGACAATTCTTTTTTTCCATGCCCGCTCCCAATGTGGAGCATATGGTCTCCTAATGGAGGTATCTTAACAGATTTTTTCTACGAGAACTGCTTGTTACTCAGTTGCTCAACCTCTCTTTTTTCGAAGAGAGTAGAGATAGAAGGATAGGGCTATGGCAGGACTAGTGGTCAACTAATCGCTCTCTCGATACGCCCCGTGAGGATGGGATGGGTGGAAGGGAGGACTCAGACTACGAACAGAAATCCATAAATCGATTGATCAATCTATGAAAACCATCCACCCCGGGAATTGAACCCGAGACATCCGTAACCGTAGCCAGCGACACTACCACCTGTGCCACGGACACCGACAATTATATTAGAAAGTGTGACAATTATATTCCATATATTTAATTAAATATTCCAGCTGGCAGTTTACCCAAATGCAGAAATCCATCAAGCACTGGGGGAACTGTGGGCGCGGAGAGGTGGCGCCATCGGGGCAGAACGGGCCCTTCAACATTACGGAGCCGCATTAGCTTTAGAACCCGGATGCAGAAGAGCACTGGATGCCCTCGCAAGACTTGACAGAGCTCCCCCCGCCCCTCAGCCAGCACCAACGGACCAGCAACCTGGTGAGATGCTCGCTTTTAAAGTTTTATTCATAACACTATGCGAACGGAACTGTCCTATAATTCATTGCACCATCATCAAGTCACCAGGTTGTCAATGCCGATTTCTTCAGTTGCAATTTATGGATTCTGAACTCCCTCCCACCCGTCGGATCCTAAAAACGGGGCGTATCGAGAGCGATTAGCTAACTACTAGTCCTGTCCTATCCCCATCATTATATCCTTACTATCTTAACAGAAGTTATTCTACAAGAGCCGCTTACTATTTAGTCCCTCAGACACTCTTTTAAGGATAGAATGATATGGCTAGAAATGGACTAAAGTAAACTAATCGCTTTCACTGTCTGGTTTTTAGGATTGGATTATTTGAAGGAAATGCAAGCAAGCATCACAGATATTCATGTCTTTGGATACATCCATAAATCGATTTAATCATCAATTTATTTGTGTCCATGCGTACACCTAACGGCTACAGGCCTGACCGTCTTTGTAATCGTAATTTTATAATTCATCTAAAATGAACCTTTCCTCTTGTAAGGAGTTGAAGATGCAGACACCACATACGAACTAGTCACCGATGGGAATGTACCGAGTGACACTAGCAACGGCCCGGAGGAGAGCGAGACGGAGGCAGTTTGGAGTGACATGGACTTGGAAGTACCGTAAACCTCGTAAAATTCAAAATGACCTAAGCGTTAATACAAAGTTGCTGCCATTTTTAGTATAAATCGACGTGTCAAGTTTACATATTTATGATTACGTTGTTGTATTCTAAGCGATATTACTTTATGTTATAGAATCGTCCTACAGGGGTATCTGCAGTTTAGGCTGGTAGAAGAAACCAGCCAACAATGTTTTTCTGATTGACTGAACTAGAATTGAGTTGTGTATAAGCTAAAACACCACTATCCACAAAAAGTCGAAAATTACATAATTATTACGAACGCACAAATATTCTCCAAACTCACCACTGTCCATTAAAAAATCATTAAATTTAATCACTTGGATTATATTAATATATTCTATAATTCACTTAACCGGATCTATACCATAAGCGTGTAATGGACTCCATAATCCTGTGGACCGGTTTTGCTCATCGTGAGCATTATCAACTGATAAAAATACAATTTATTGATTAAATTAAAAATTTTGGATAGCATTTATTAATTAAATCGGGCTTTTATCAGAGAAAAGCTTTCTCGTAAGTCGAAAAAAAACCGAAATAAATATCGGTTCGGTTACGGTTACGGTTTTCATTCCGTCAAAAATAACAGTTTTTTCCAGTTTTCGGTTCGCGTCCCTATTTTAAATAATCTAATATTCTTTATACACAGTGACATCTCTTGGAATCATGATGCAATACTTAGATGTCACATATTCCAACATATTATTGACATTATATTGATTTTAATTATTTATTAGAATTAATTAGATTAATTATTAGAATAATTTATTAGAACTTCGGTGGGCAAGCAAAGTTTTCAAATAAATTCCCGGCCCGCCCTATGAATACCTCCCGGCAGTTAAAACTCACATATTTGTATAATGTATAAGAATTACTGCAGTATTGGTTTTATTTGATTTCTCACAATGTCACTTTGAACGACAGTGGAGTTTACTTGTATACAACTCAATTGTACTATTAACAAACCCTGCGGTCATATTCTAAAATTTATTAGTGTCAGGACAATAACAGTGCCCGGTCAGTAAATGTCAACACCTTTACGCCAAACGTAAACATAAACTCGATATAGCCCTGTTAAACCCCTCGTACGGTATTTATATTTTTAAATTATTTAGAAATTAAAACAATATCATGTAGATTGCATTCCTGATTATGAAATAAGTTCTCCCGATTACAATTTCAGGAATTATCGTAGTTAAACAAATTTTAGGTTAAACGATGTTATGATCAAGCCATTTTTCTATTTATGAATTGATTCTATTCAATATTAAGAATTAGGTTAAAAATTTCTGTTGTAAAATAAAAGATGTAAATAAATTATGTATTTAAAATGTAATGACGTGTTTCTTTACATATTTCGATAGATTTGACTGTTACTTTCTGAAAATTATAAATAATAGACTTTGAAAAAACCATCTTTTATTGATCACGCATCACAAAATGTGATTTTTCTTTTCATCAAAATGTAACTTAGCGATGTTACATGCAAGAACTACAGGATATCGACATAGCTTTAAAGACAGCATAGAAATCGACGGAGACACCGTGTGTTGGCCATATACCCTGTATTAAAGCGAATGGTGAAAACGAGCAGACATGGCTAAAGAAGAAGTAATCTAATCCAGTGCTGTGCAACCGGTGTGCCGCGAGACAATGCTAGGTGTGTCGGAGTTGGAGTCCCGTTTTCTTTGGACGACTCCAGGCACCTGCTTATATTACTGAAATTAGCGAAACCCGATGAGCTCAAATGACAGGTAAATAAATTATTTCTTAATATGCATTTTAAGCTTACTTAATATTTTTAGTTACAGCTCTTTATCTAAATATTTGTTTTTAATCTGTTTTTGTTTTTTTTTTTATTCACTATCTCCTTTCTTATATTTGTTTGTGTCATGTGTAAATAGTTCTTTTGTTATCAATAAATCTGCAGGGCTTGAAACTGAGCCCTACGTTACACCAGTCGGAGACTTAGTTTGAAGAGACGGCCTGCCTTTACCTTTCTCTTTGCTCGTTGTTTTTCTCCCCCTAAGGCGAAGACCCTCCCACTCTCTTTTTTTTAAGAGCAGCAGTCTTCAATAGGTACCTCCGATTCGAAGATGTTCTAAAATCGAAAATCTTTTCCATCTTACTTTGCAGTTCGTGTTCAAAGTTCAAAAAAGTCTTGTCTCCATTATTTTTGACGTAATTTTGCAGTCGACACATCAGCAGAAGGTTAGCGTCTGGGATGGTGAAGGAGACTGTCAATACATACAACATCACTGACATTGATCAATATATTTTTCTTACAAAATATAATTATTCTTACAAACAAAATCACATCATATTCTAATATCTAACAAATTTCTTGGGCGAACAAAACAGAAGTAATATATTCAAAAAAAAACTTGCAACTAAACATTCTTTAAATATGGCAAAAACTCTTGGATTCTGTAGAACAAGGAATCCCAATGATTTCAAGTTAGTTTTGTCATTTTTTATAATAACCAAAACACAAGTGGCACCCTACCGCATTTTAATAATAAAGATTATTTTATAGGACGATGGTAATATCTTATAAAGTATATTTTTCAAAATAAAACTATAAATAGTGTCTCAAAATTTAAAACACATTGAGATAACATGATTCAACAATTTTTATATTTACACCTATGTAATAAGGACGCTCAGACAAAAATGACAAATCAGCATTGCATCACGGTCAATAATCAAATATGTTTTTCAGTTTACTATTAAGTAATTTAGGACTCATTCAGGAAACAATCACGCTCACCAGGGAAGTCTAACTGATCAGGAATTCAAGTCTCAAGATGTCCTATCATTGTTTCATGACAAAGCTGCATAAGTAGAGAATGCACCTCATTCAAAATTTTTGATAGTCTCTTATAGTTTTACTGTTACATATTCATCACTTTCCTTTAAATAACTTCAGAAAATATTTACATTCTACTGAGAAATGTTGGAAATTTTACCTCGCTCCATTTTGGCTGCCCAAAATCGCAATGACTAATATTAAATGGAAAAACTCAATCTATACAGAATATATCTTAAAAATGATTGTTTGAATGAAACTACTCAGCGGAATGCCAGTATCTCTCGAGGAAATGAAGAGTTTCGAAGCCAACTTCCACCATGATGAGAATGATAATCATCCACTCAAGCCGGACATGATGCCTGTCGCTCAACTGAGCAGCGACCAGCTCCACCAGTTCAGAGCAGTGGGAAACTTTTTCATTCAGCACCTGAAGCAAGAAAAACATTTTAAACAACAATGAAGATGTTGTCAAAAACTGACTATTTCCAAAAATTAGTTAAATAAATACAATTTATTTATTAGTATTCTAGCAAAGTCTTTCAGATTCTACAATAGTGAGACCCTGATTTTTTTTCCGCAAAAGTGGAGCATATCCCAATGTAGTAGCTTAACTCATTAGTAACTGTGTGGCAATCGATACGTTATTAATATTTAGGTAATTAGTTCAACAGTGAATGAGTTAACCTCTTTACCATGTCTACTTTGAAAAAAAATAATCTTTTACATGCGATTATCTCAAAACTTGTTTTTACGACTTAACACCTTCCGTCAGTATAACCTTAATATACACATCACCTGATGTTCAGCATATAAATGAATATTCTATTAATATAAAATTAAATATTCTATTTTTCTGTAGTCACTGTCAAAATCTTTTTTAATGTTATTTCCCAGAATAAAATTTTAAAAGTTTGGTTTTGAGGTGGCCGGGCAGGGAAACGTTTAAAATTGACATCTTTACCTTAGTTCTCCGTGCTAAACTGAAGTACAATATGATGGATGTATAGAGCCTCTCTAATTCTTCTTGTTCCCAGTAGAAGTCAGGTGTATCAAGAAGATCAGACTCCAGGTTTATATGGTGACGTAACAAGAACAGGGATCCAGTTTTACGCAGAACCTGAACACGAGAAAAGAACTGTTTAATTTTCTGATTCCATTGGCGTTAGGTGTAATCCCATGTATTGTCCATTTCTTCTTAATAAATGAATTCATTACTTCTGACAATACCATGAAGCCGAAATAGCTATCAGCCAATTCATATAATTCTCGTAGAACTAAATACTCTGATATTTGTACCTTAATATGAATAAATTCCGGTATTTCAATACGGTTATAAATAATTTAAGACATCGACTGAGGGTGCTTGATGGAATTTCAATATCAAATTTGGATTATTGAGATTTTGTACACTTCCATGTATTTTGTCACTAACGACCCGGGTTTCGCCTTTCGGCATCTTCAGGCATTCGAGCACATGAATGGACTCGAACTGACAGTTCGAGTCCATTCGTGTGCTCGAATGCCTGAAGATGCCGAAAGGCGAAACCCGGGTCGTTAGTGACAAAATACATGGAAGTGTACAAAATCTCAATAATCCAAATTACGGTTATAAATAATTGCACTTTGTGTTAGATATTATTCACTTGGTACACCTGAACTTTGATTTTATAGTTTACACTTAGTCACGGATTCTTTTAACAAAGTGAGTTAAATTGTAGTAGGTTATGTTCGGGTTGGTCTGGTTTGATTCGTGTAATGAATTCTAATGACTGGAGCAAAGACAATATAGGCGGCATAATATAGGGTAGGTAGTAACATAGTATTTCCATTTCATTAGAACTTCGTGCAACTATTGATTTCTAGGTGTGAGTATTTATATTGAGTGAAAACTATTTTAACTATGTGAAAATATTTTTTCATAAATGTAATATATTTCTTCATTGTTAAAATATATTTTATTATGTGGGATCACTTTATTTTTAGTGAAAGAATTTGTTTTTTGTGGAATGTATTAACTATTTTTGTGAAAGTGAGTATGATTTAAACAAAAGTGCATTTAATTGTAAACCTTTCAATACCTCATATTAAAAATAAGATATTAAATATTATATTTTTACCATGAGCATATATAGCTGATTTTCTCAAATACTTTCCAATTTACAATTTATGTGAAAATTAGCACATCATCATCAAATCTAAAAATAAATACCTCTTCTCTAGTCATCTTTAAAGGTCGACCTCTTTCCAGATCCTCAGTAACAGAAGCGATGGAATCGGCATAGTTGTCCAAAGTGGCTTCCCACACGCCCAACTTCACCGATTGAGCTATCGCGTTGGAGAATGTGTACCTCTCGAGGACATTATCCGGTTCTGGGCTTAGCAAGAGTGATGATTCTACCAATTGGCATTTTTTGCTACAAAGAAATATTAATGTTGAGAGCTGCCAAGCAAATAATTGTCTGACGAGCCCTGAATCTCTCAATGCTTTCTGAAAAAAGAAAAATCAAGGCCAAAGTGCAAGACATGGATTTACAGCACTTGCTGACTACATATTACAAGAGAAACAAATAATAATAATAATGTGACTGCCGAAAATCACTGATAGATATGTGTAGTATCCATAATAGAAGAAATCTTAAAGACTGGTCCATAATAACAAAATACCTCACAAAGAGAATCAGTCAAAAAAGAAAAACAAATTGCAAATTCGCTACATCAGCAAAATTACCCTGGCTGTTGATACTTGTACGACATAATCTCTCGTTCCCTCATCACAATGTTATCCTCGTACGATTCCTGTTCGAAGTTCTTCACGAAAGAGAGAACATTGCTGGTTTCAAGTTCATTGCAGTTCCACAGCACAATCGAACCCTCACGGAAGAAAAAAATGTGTCTTGGCTCATGGCCAACGCGGTACTTGGCGACAGTCAGCAGAACATCGGGAATGTCTTGATCGGAGACTCTATAATAATAGAACAATGTTTATTTTATTAATTTGTTAATCTTGCTATGTACTGACACTCCCTCGATTTCAGAATATGCCCGCACCCTCTGAGCGCCTCTTTCTCATTCGCTTCTTGTCGGATAAAATTACTATAACCTATTTTAATTATCCAGGTCTAGTGCAGTGGTCAACATTGTCGGCTTTGGTTACGGATGTCTTGGGTTCATATTCCGGTACGGACAGATATTTGTGATGTCTAAAATACCATATCATCCATTAGTTCCTAAAAACGCGTTACACTAGTCCTGTCTTAGCCCTATCTTTCTATCCTTACTCTCTTCGAAAAAACGAGGTTGAGCAACTGAGTAACAAGCAGTTCTCGTAGAAAAACTTCTGTTGAGATACCTCCATTAGAGAAGAGCAAGTAAGTAAGGAAGACTTCCTTACTCATTTTTTAGCACATTGCTTTTAATTTGCACTGATTTTTTTACTTATTTGGTTTAGGAATTAAAAAATTTCAATGTTTTTTTACAACTATAAAATGAAATAGATAATATAATAAAAAAATAAAACATAAATTTAAGCAAATTTAATAATGATAATGCCCACATGACTATATTCCGTTTACACAAGATAAAATATACTAAAATCTAGAACAGTAAATAAAGATAAAGCAACAATTCAATTTTTTTGATTTATGACAATGTAGTTAAAATAAATTTAACTTCTCATTCAAACGAGCTATACAAATATTATATAAATTCCATCACAAGTCAAATACTGAATATGTATAGTTTTTATTTTATCAAACAGTTCTCAATTGTGCACAAGCATTTGAATTTATATAATTATTGTAACGAAATGCTCAACCTTGAGGCTTCTGCGGTCTAGTGGCGAGAGGTTTAGCCTGGCGATCAGGGGGTCTGGGTTCAAGTCCCGGCAAAGTCAATATCAGATTTGGATTTGAAATTTAAAATTTGACAATGGGTGATAATTTATGATGTCTCTTCTCCTCAAGTGACTTTTCATCTGAGTTAATCTCATGTAAATAAAAAAAAATCAAAATATCTGGTGCCTTGGCTGTTAGCTACGATGCTAGATATTTTTTATGAAATATAAAATTAAATTATCTCTCGGTCAGAGTGTAAATATAGATTCGAAAAGGAAAGGTAGAGCAACTGAGTAACAAGAAGTTGTCGCAGAAAAACTTATACTTTCGTTGCACATCACCTTACCTCCCAATGGAGGTATCTCAACATAATATGAGCAGACATGATTAAAAAATAATAATTTAAAAAAACTGTATTATGCACTCCTAATAGAGTATTTTAACAGACAGCGTTCAACGAGATTCGTCTGTAAGTCAAAGACGATAAGGATATGAGATGGCTAGTAGTTACCTGTTTCTCTGTATAGGATAGGAGATGGGTGAAAAACTGAAGTTATATGCTCATTCACTTATACTATCAATTCCCTTGATTCCAATGTTTAATATTTCCACAGACAATATCCGATCTGCAATTAAATTTCTTAACGAATTGCATCATTTTAAGCAGCATTGACATTTAGTAATCGGGGGCCTAGAACAACAGACACTAACTAGCAAGGAGCAGTCGTTTTTTAGTGATTTGCGCAAAAATATATTACCTTCTTAAAAGCAACACAACTTTTAAACCATTCCATATTTTCGATTGAAATTTTCAAAGGAATTATCATTGATATTTAATATTTAAAAATAAAATAAAAACACACCGATTACATGATACTTTTACTATATTTATAAACCAGCTATCAATTCACTAAATTGAACTCCACACCTTTTCAATTTTGAATATTAAAGTAATTTTTAAGAAAAAGAGTAGCATGTGTTAAAGCATATGTATCATTGTAAATATGGGATAATAAATTGTATTTTACTTCAGTCATAGTTGTATCAAAATTACTCACTTTTGTGGGGCATACAGATTTTGAGCTTTCAAAGCCATCAAAAGCTTCTCCAGATCGTATTCTTTGGCTGTGGAGAAGGCGACAATAGGATACCGTCCTTCCTCGAAATTATCGGGATCAATTTCAGACGAATATTTCTTTTTTATCGATCTTTTCTTAGTTAGCGGAATCTCGCTTTTCAAAGTTTCTACTGAATAATTTCTTAATTGTAACACGCCTGCGAAACTATTGTGATACCTTTTACAAGGATTAAAAGCATCTTTAGAAAACTCTGTGCATACTGATCCTCGATCGTAAGTTAAATACGTTCTCGAAATTGACATCCGACATTTGACTTGCTTAAAAATTAAATTCGAAAAAATTGAGCTTATTGATATCCCATGCCTTAATGAAGCAGTACAATTCATTTTTAGCTGGCACTGATAATTACACGCTATCGGTTAATTAGTGTTCACGACTACTACAATTATTTGCGTAAAGTAAAACGAACTACCGGCGGCAAGTTTGACTTTATGTAATATACAAAAATATTAACCTCACAATTCAAAAATGACAGATGCTTCAATAGACAATATTTACCAATCTCAAAAAAACTATCAAAATTGCTTAAAAACAAAAATTACTAGGGAACTCACTTTATAACCACCTTCTGAAATTGATGTTATTGTAGTTCATAAAAATATTATAATTAATTTGAACCATTTATTTTGAATACTATTAATATTTTTTACATAACTGGCAGCACTATAATATAACCTAAAAGTACTCGAACTGTTTATACTTTGACAGCTGCATACCGGAAAGATGAGGTTGACTGACTTACTTTTCCGCAGAAATCGCATGCCTAATGGTAATATATTTAGAGGAAAAGACCGTGTAGTCAGAATAGTCAAGCCAGTATATTTGAAATCTGCCAAGAGGAATTATAAAACCGAAGAAAATAATATGCTGTTCCTTCGATACCCTTACCTAACAGAGGTAACTTATTCAGTTATTATACTTTTCTTTTAGAACACATCATTTAGTCATTCTAGCAAAGAGTTCTTCAGTTGGTAAATTTGCTTTACAATACAGCACTCTTTCCGTCTGAAAAATTAAAATGCTTTTAAAAACAACGCCATTCTTGAGGAAATTTAATTGCGTATGGGAAATTGGCAAAAAATCAAGCAATAGGATCAAGGAAACTAACAAATTATAAGAAATACTATGAGAACTCATGGTTCACATTTCATTTCACGTAATTTTTGGTGTAATAGCATTTAAAAATAGGCCACGTCCGCTAATACGATAATTCACCCGATTGTTTCGTCTCCCAAATTGTAGAAGCATCTATCAATGCTGATAGCACTGCTATGAAATTTAACATGTAACGAAATAGACTCCAAATGACTTATTGTTAGGTTAGTTACTGGAAATATGTCTCTGTCTCTCTCTGATCCCCATTTCCAGTTACAGATTGAATGGGTGGGAAGGGATTAAAACATCCTTAACCGTTTATCCGAGCTCGTCAACAAAAGCCTTACAGCTTTAGAACTCTACAGCAATTTCATTAATAATATTTATTTAAATTAATTTATTACTACTGACTAAGCGAATTTTTACATTTTAGGAAGAAAGTTTTGGTCATGCAAAAGCCCTGGGTGCAAAGGAAGCATACAAAGCTAAATGGCAGAACAAGACAAGGAGCGAATTCAAGTCTGACGTCACATTGGCTGAAAGATTAAACCACCTCAAAGTGCGAGAATCCTGGGATTAAATATTAAATTCTTGAGACACTATCTTTAAATCCAATATTCATTTTGTTTTACCCTATAATATTTACCTATATTCATCGGAATATCCAACAAATGTATGCCACAATGAATACTTAAAACACAATCAATATTTTTGTTGCACTTTCAAAATCGGCTACGTGTTTTTTTGAAACACCAGACATGCTTTGTGTAATATTAAAATGCATCTCCTGACAAACTAAGTTGATATAATTTAAGACATCGACTGAGGGTGCTTGATGGAATTTCAATATTAAATTTGGATTATTGAGATTTTGTACACTTCGATTTTGTGCCTGAAGATGCCGAAAGGCGAAACCCGGGTCGTTAGTGACAAAATACATGGAAGTGTACAAAATCTCAGTAATCCAAATTTAAACTAAGTTGATGTCAACATTGCCAGTTTTGAGGAACGGTGCAGTGAATAAGCTTAAATGCTTAAACTAAATTGCTATTTGAAGCAATACTAAAATCTTAACCAAACTAGCCATCTTTCTTTGACCATATTCGCTCCGTGTGTGGAGCGTATGGCTTCATGATTCCTTGTCACCCACCAATCGCTCTCCTTTCGCCCATGACATACCATAGTCCATCAACCCCACCGAATACATCCTGTGGATAGTAACCGACGGTCGTCCAGGACACCAGAATGCCACCGATCGGAAGAAGAAGCTAGCAGGATTGAGGCTCTCCGGAAGCATTTGCAGTACGTGACCCAAGCCAGTTCCAACGTCTCTCCATGACCACTGACATAACAGAACGCTGCCTGGTACGTTCCCTAATCTCCGAGTTCCTCACAAAATCAAACCGTCTCACCCCCAGTATCCAACGCAAGCATCTATTCTCGAAGCTTAATGTACGGTTTTTCTGAGTCGTTATCAGGGACTATGATTTGCTACTGTAACGCAGCACAGGTGAAACGCAACCATTTGGTTTTGATTGTGTACCGTTAATCACTGTTTCCCAGATGGTCTGCATCAAGTTAAATGTGGTTCCAGCTATTCCTAAGCGAATAGCAAGCTTTTCCTTTTTTTACCATCTTCCAGGAAGTGTACTACCAACCATAGATAAAAATAAACAACAGAGAACTCTTATGGCTAATATGGCCAATTTCTGCTGATCCTTTTGGTGGTGACATTTTTCATTTAGTAACTCGATTTGCTTTATAAACTTTGATATCTGTATAGTGTAATAATTATTAGATATTAGTATGTAATAATTTAATAAATAGTATTGTTAAAAAAACAAAAAAAAATGTTCTTAATAATCATTCGACGTATATAAAATGTGATAGTGAATATTATACTCGGCACTCCGACGTTAGCGTGGAGCAGCCCCTCGATTTGAACACACCGACAGTAGCGCACAAAATAAGATTATTTTTTATTCTTGACTGCACATTTAAAGAAATTTTCTGCCAAAATTCCATCTACACAATTACGGATCTGTTTACTATTTATTTATATCTTGTTTCCTGATAAATCGGATATTTAAGCTTGAATAGCTTAAATATCCGAATAATCCGGAAGCTGAAGCAATTAAAGTCGACACTAACTCAGAGCAGTATAATGTAAAATTTTGAAAAGCGAGTCAAAGCGCTTGCTTTGTTGTGATTCCTGGAGCTGAAATGATTGGGTGCTACTTTACCTCCCAGAATCTCGGGCGAAAAATTCAAAACTTCAACCTTACTACAGAATAAGGAAGATGAAAATATAACAATTAACGCAAAAATGATCCTCGCACTCAATTTCATACCCGTAACCGACGTTCCTATGGCATTTGAGGATTTGATCGAAGGCTAAAGTTTTCTATGGAACTCTGGAATATGATAAATAGAGTGGCTTTCCTCCTTCCTCGAACCAACAATTCAGTGGAAGCATGGCAAATCTTTTCATATTATATAAATATATCATCTCATACACACATGATGTATGGTAGTTATGGTTGAAAGGATACACCACTCTGTGAGTACAGGAAATACAAACGATGTATCATATTGTGGAATCCTTCAGTATAGGCAGTTTCCATTAAGGATAACAAGACTAATCAATCAACATTGAATGAATCAATATGTTGGCAATGCTATTATAATAACATGTGATTGTTTTGTATTTATTTATCATCATAAGAATAATAATTTGGCCAGTGACATTAAATAGATTTTGGTTATTTGTTGTATGTTAGAATTTATCAATTTATTTTCTGATTTAGTCCATTTTTCAATTTTATCTATGGAACAATATCAAAATATAAGTATTGTTATAAATAATTCTTTCTGTTTACATTTTTGAAAGAATATTGATATCTATGGCTAATAGTATATTACTTTATGTCTATGGCTATGTTATTTACGATTTACATAATTGTCTATGGTCGAAGTGTTATTTTATTTTATGGCAATCCCATTCGTTGAATGACAAATGGCAGATTCCAGGTAATCAGGTAAACAAGTAACAAGTGAGCTGGAAACACATTACGCAAATATAAATTAAATGGAGACACGGTTCTACGAAGGCTGCGGCCGAGAGGGACCGATAAGATGCATATTTCTCTGCGAATTCGACCCTGTCGCTGGCCCCAAAATAACATGTCAGGTATGTACCAGTAACACTTAACTGTGCCGGCAATTTTTTTTGATTTAATCATACGTTTCCACAAAATAGCTGACGTATTCTCTGCCTAAAAAAATGTACTCTTATTTATTTTTATTTCCGTTGCATATTTTTCTTGCGTGGTTAAAGAGACGCGTATGTACGTATTCTATTTTTGAAAGCACACCATTTGTTCTGTTTGATTTCAACTGTTTTCCAGGAATTCATGCGTCACAGTTTAAGGAAAACTATTACATCAACGGCAATAAAATGTGCTAAAATCGTAAAGGTTGAATAAAACTATAATCATGTAATTTCAATTGTATAATTTCAAGTTTGTTCGTTTATAATAATGTTTCCGTTTTAATATCAACTTTCAGTTTATCAATTTGAAAAACAAATGTTTACATTTGAATCTTATGATTCCATTAATTTTTCAAATTCAATTGTTATTTAAATATGAAAGTGATTATTGGCTACCATGGGACAACCTTTGATACTCTACCTTTATTTTTTTGGTAAATATGCTTTACAACGTGCTAATCATTTTCTGCCTGTAAAACTACTTAATCTTGCTAAAAACTACGCCATTGTAAAGGGAATGAAGGAAACCAATAAGTTATGCGAAATATGAAATATTATTTGTCAACACATGTAAAATTTGTTCTAAGAAGTTCTATTTGACATCTTATGGGAACTTTTTCATACTGATGTTATGTTCGTATTTCGCGTAAATTATCGGTTTTACTGATTCCCATCTATGATAATTTGACATTTTCCTATTGTTGTCCCTTGGAGATTTTCCCGGAGCCAAAGCGCCTAAAATTTCTAGTGCTCGACTTCTCCGAAAATTTTTTATTAGTGTTTATAAGTTTCGTCATAACTAATAATGTGTGTTTAAAAAAATATATTGTAGTTGGCATTTCGTAAAACTGGAATTTTTTGACATACGACAAATCTGCCATCGAGTATGCTTAATACACAAGTGAGTGTCAAGCTATTTTCTGAGTTGGCGCAAACACTTTGATAATTTAGCGGAGCAATTCAAGAAATGGTCCACTACAAACCTCTGGTTAAAAGTATCCCAAAATGTTGAAGAGTTTTCCAGTGATAAAAACCTACAACTTTGGAATGCAAACCATAATATTTACGAACTCCATTGTCGGCGTCCGTGGCGCAGTTGGTAGCGTCGGTGGCTACGGTTACGGATGTCTTGGGTTCGATTCCCGGTGCGGACGGTTTTCATAGATTGATCTTTCAATCGATTTATGTATTTCTGTTCGTAGTCTGAGTTCTCCCTCCCACCCATCCCATCCTCACGGGGCGTAGCGAGAGCGATTAGCTTACCACTAGTCCTCATATCCTTCTATCCCTACTCTCTTCGAAAAAAGGGAGGTTGAGCGACTGAGTAACAAGCAGTTCTCGTAGAAAAAGCTTGTTAAGATACCTACATTAGGAGACCACATTGGGAGCGGACATGGAAAAAAAATTTGTAACACAAATTTAAATTACACTTTTTCATGAAATCATAGTAGGGGGGAGTGTATATTAATATATATTTTGACTAATAAAAATTTAACCAAAGAAATGCCTCTATGGAAAGAATGAAATACTATTAATCATAAGGATTAATGGCAACAGACAATCGAGAGATTTTGGAAAATTGAAAAGTGAGAAAATAAATGAATATTTAAAAATTGTGACAATTTTCTTAGCGAGCTTCTAATTGAAAAATTCAACATAATTAGCAAAATCACATGATGAAAGGTTTATCAGCTAAAGCTAAAATAACACCTTGAAAATCTTTTTTGAAATATGACAAAATTGGAATGGATTTTAAAGATTTCGCTTTATGGCCAACTTTCCGTGAACGTATCTAGACAGTGAAGCGTGATTTTATTACATTAATGATGTGTTATTTCATTTCTAGTTTCCTGATGAATATGTCACCAAAGAGATATTCGATGCAATAAATGTATACATCATTCCGAAACCGCCGCTGCAAAGATGCCTCATGACAATGTGAGTGGAAGACTTAATACGCCGACTCAATTTATTACATTAAGTAGGTCGGGTCATGTTCCGTCTGCCAATTATATTCAACTATTCTATACATGCGCATCTAAGTCTGGAGAATTATTGTTATTATTTAATTACGCCTGAAACAAAATACTATCAAATAAGGCCATCAATTGAAACATGCATTATTTATTTATTTACGAGGCTTCAAACAGACAGCAGGAGAATTCTGATTTTAAGCCCTTGCTGTCTTGAACGACATTCAATAGTGTATAGAAACTTCAGCTTTTTCTCAAATTTCACTAGCACTCTAATCCCCCGGTCGTTGGTCTGTTGCGGTGATTGTATCGGTCCCTGAGATTCGATTGTGAATTGTTCCGATTGTTTTAGAAATGCTTTGGGCCACAAGATCATCGGCTTTCCTGTGCGGATCGAGCATGCGCGGTACGAACGTAACGCCTACATGTTCAATCTGTGTTTTGTGTGCGACACATGGGCGCGCACCGTCCAGTATGAACCTGTCGTCAAAAAGCTAGCCGAGCATCTGGTAAATACAAACATTATTATCCAATTCAAATAATATTATATTCTGCAGGTCGGTAGTCAGCCATTAACGCGTATTCTATTATGATATTCTCTTATTCTACACGTGAAAGTTGTCACAGTCAAAAAATCTTTGCCGAACGGCAATGTGCCGGGCTGTAGCCAAGCAGTCGATGTCGTAAACTCTTCCTGTGGCCAAAAGCACGTTTGTTTGCGATGTCTGAATTCCCTCTTACCACTTGTCTAATCCTTAAAATGATGCATAGTGAGAGCGATTAACTAATCATTTCTATCCTAGCCCCATCCTACTATCTTTATTCTTTCTGAAAAGAAAGTTTAAGCAAGTGTAAAACAAGCAGTTCTCGTAGAACAACTTTTATCGTTAAGATAAGCTCCATTAGGATTCCATATGCACCACATTGGGAGCATGGTGGTTATAAAAAAAAATGCTTTGACCATCATTTTTAAACTTATTGAAGCCACCGTCCCGTTTGATATTGTAAAATTATTCCTACGAACCCAAGTAAAAACAAAATTTAAAAATCAAAGTGCAAAAGATCTCGGATACACTGACGCAAAGAAATG
This sequence comes from Himalopsyche phryganea, assembly GCA_022494535.1. Taxonomy (NCBI): domain Eukaryota; kingdom Metazoa; phylum Arthropoda; class Insecta; order Trichoptera; family Rhyacophilidae; genus Himalopsyche; species Himalopsyche phryganea. Next base: position 4,633,211 of record JAGVSL010000039.1, read on the forward strand.
AACTCACCCCTGTCAACCAGGATTGACAGAGATGACTGATTTCACACTGCTATAGACCAATTTGGAGTTATGGTCATAGTTTTCTGTGATTTTCGGAAACTAGTACCCTGCGTAAATCTCATGGCTATAAACTCAAACAAATACCCATTTCCATCCTGTGACTTATAGAGTTGTGTTTGATTAAATATTTGTTTCAAAACTTGCATACGGCACATTGAATTACATAAAAATATTTGAATAGTGTCCACCGTTTGTAATGATTGAAAATGCAAGACGCCAGTCACTGTTTGCATGTTGTTATGAAATGTATTGGGGCCGCATTATTTATACAGCTGTTTATATTTGAATTTTATTTTTGAAAAACAATCTGCTTCAAAACCGTACTATTATTTATCGAACAAACAGGAAATTAAATAAATCTGTTTGCATTACCTTGCGCTACAGAAGATTGTTGCCAGGGAGAAATAATTATTTCATGTGTTGCCTTACTACTTTCTAAATTGAATAACGGGGAGCCTTTCATTCGTGAGGTAGAGTATACGCTTTATAATTTGTACACTGGCCATGACCCTAGATCCTAGAGCTGTAGTACAAAGTCATAAAGTGGCAACTCTAATTCACACGATTCTCTGTGATATGATGAAAGTTTCCATGTGTTCAATCTTACATTGCAAGTAATTGCGAGGATGGTAATTTATTTCAATTCGGTTTTACGATAGCATATGTATTATTTTTGTTTTCGAAAACAGATGATCCTGGAAGAAGAAAGCCGATTTCTCTCCGACGCTGCTGTGGGTCGTAACAAATTGCCGACTCTCCTCGCTCATCTACTGCACGACCTCAACACCCACAGAAAGGCGTCCATCGTCGGTGAGCAATTCCATATGATTATCAAGTATAATTTTAAAGTTTTGCAATAACTATCTGTCGGTGTTGAATCACTTATGTGTTGAAAAACTTTCGACGGTTGAATTTATTTTAAATATTATTAACATATTATTATTCAAATTTTGACATGATAAAAGAATGTGATATTTTCTGACCCATTTCGGAATATGAATGACATCCTTGGAATTTTATAATAATCTCTGAATAAAAAGAGTAAGTGACAGTCAGTTCTTATCAAATATTTTCTCGTCAAATGCTTAAAAGTTTTAGTCAGCAGCACTTTTAAAATAAATCCAGTTTCCCATGACAAGTTTTTTGATCGCAGCTGCTGACACCAATCATATTAGCTTTCACATCAAATTAAGAAGACAAGAAGAGGGCACAGGGACTTACAAGCATTAGTCTTTGTTGAATTAAATACATTGTTGTCATTGCAAGAAAATGTGACCGTTACGTTATATTGTCTAATGATTAACAGAAGGCGAGACAATGATGCATTTGAAAGTGGTGGAGGTATTCAGAGAAGCGCCTGCCGTGCGGGACCACGACGTGCCCGTCTTCCTCAAACCGCCGGCCCCAGATCCGGACTGGGATTTGACCACAACACAAGTTAGTACATGCACACTTTCGGCGATTCGTCAAAGCATTAAAGTACACTCTTTCAATGGAACATGTTCCTGAGAAACATCGTTTTAATAAACCTTCACTTTCTTTTCCAGGTCCTGCCTTATATTGACGGTTTCAACCACGTTTCGAAGATTTCAGCAGAGGCGGATGTTGAAATCTCACTCGTGAAAGCGTGTATACAAAATCTGGCATATTACGGTGTTGTAAGTATCTCCCATTTGCCTATATGTGGATACAACTCATGCAAGTTGTTGAAGCGAATGCAACAAAAAAACAAACTTCTGTGTAGCAAGAAGGTATCTAAATGAACAGGACATAAATGTGGCAGAATCTATTTTCAAGCATGGCAGTAGTACCAAGCTCAAATCGTTCTCTAATTACAAAGGATTAAGATGTTTAACACTATTTTTGTTTACTTTTCTTCACCTACAACCAAATATCTGTTGATACATTTTCTGCCTGTCCTTTTCAGGTTTCTTTAGTTCCTATCCTAAAGTTCAGCAACATGTACCGCAGCACCCCCGGTCTGTCCCGCCTCTTCAAAGACGTCGCTCTCCAGCGGGAGTGCCTGCGGTTCGTCGCCACCGGTCCCGTGCTGCCCAGCATTCGGAGAGTCCTGCAGATGTACTGCGGTCTCATGCAAGGCAGCACTCTCAAATCAGTGTGCGTCAGATACGCCCCGAACGCGTCCAGTATCGATTCGCGGAAACTGATCATCTTTGGCCTCCTGCACAAATTACTCAAATGTCTGCGAAAGTACCCCGTGTTTATGGGCGTAGGCAAAGAGTACGGGCTCAGGTCTCTGTTTACGGGGGCGCTGTGCGTTGACCGCATATGCTGCGTGGCCAATATTGATTTGCCGCAGTTGGAGCAAATCATCGAAGACGATCCGGATGTTACCATCGTTTGGAGATAGATCTAGCGGAATTAAAATGGTTTCTTATTGAATGCACAGTATTGGAGACTTCTTTAATACTGTTATGACCTAAATTGAATCTGAAGTAAGCATTTCTTTCTTGAAATCAACACGTATGACCGAGAGTGCTTGATGCAAAACTGGTATAAGATTGTCGTTGATTATGTGATGAAGAAAAATTGAGCATTTCAATTTTAACATTCCATTATCTTCACGGGCGGATAGGTCCGGCAGGAAACCAGATAAATCCTGGTACCTTATTTATTTAAACCTTATCACAGTGATTTCAATCTGTCGATGAGTTCATATATAAATAATTATTGGCATCTAGTCATGATGTGCTCATTACATTTTAGCACTGTGAAATGTTTATCATTAAAATTTATGATGATCCATTATTTTGAAATTACGTTGATGGCATGAGAGACACAATCATTTTTGGAAGAATTGATAATGATTCATTTGATTCCGGGCTTAGGAAAAGACCATCCATTTATAATAATCATCATTCAAGAAACGCAGAAAAAACTTATGTGAAATGTTAATCTTTCAAAAGACTCGGCCGTTGTGGCTGAATTTTAGGTGATTGCGCCTGTGTCAAAATATTTTGTTTGTAAAACCACCACTCGTAAACCTACATAATTATATAATCGACGACAGTATATCTCTTTATGAGATTTACACAATGATATATACAATCTTCAGATCTGCATTATTTAACACGTATGTATGATTTATGAAACAAAGAAAGCATTTCTTCTGTATAGAAGTGTGTGATTGAAACACCAGTGGTGCACAAGCATGATCGTCAGTGGCGGCGTCAATTCTGATTCTTTTTATTTATCTTAGAACTAAACAAATTGGCTTTTGAAGGCAAAATTTGATGTGATAATGTTGCCAACATTACAATATTTTATTCCACAGAGTATTAGTATCTTTATTGCGGTTGTTTGAATTGTTTTTATCTATTTTTGGAATCATTATTTATTGCTTCAGAGTTGTGTGTTTAACTTGATATTGTTCACTTGCGCGTGTAATCCCCGAGCAAATGGCAGCATGAGTGGCTATGCGAGTGAATCATATCGCGTTTATTAACTTTGCAAGAATCAAACGGAGAGTGAACAGATTTTAACACCATGAAGCCTCCAGTTATTTACTGTCATGTTTTTTGTCACACTAGGGCAGAGGTCTTAGTTGTGAGTGAATAGATTTCATCTAAAGGGAACCTTCTAACTTTTACAGTTGTGTTAAGTACATTATATTGATCTAGTTTCATTGGTATAAAAGCAGGCCTGTGGCTGAGTGGTCGACATTGTCTTCGGTCGCAGTGTCGACAGGTTTAAATCTCAGTACGGACACTTCCACAAATTGATTTTTCAATCTTTCTATGGATTTGATTTCAAAGGTAAAGGTTAACATAACGATAGCAACCGGCTAGCTACTTGCCTCGTCCTTCTATTCCGTCTTTCACGGAAAAAGAAGAGGTTGAGCGACTGAAGTTCTCGTAGAACGGCTTCCGTTGAGATGCTCCATTGGCAGTCCATATGCTTCACATTGGGAGCGAACACAGTGAAATAAAAATACAACGAAACAAAAGTTTATTAAATAAATTTTTATGTACCTAATGAATATATTTTTTTTAAAAGACATTGGTAAAATTTGATTTAAAAGTTAATTGTTTCTCTTTTATCATTTGATAGTTGGTTCCCTTTTGCTAAACTCTACCCATTAGATTAAGCTATTTTTCTCCACTATATATGTGAAGTTCTAGTGATAGGTACAGTATTCGGCTTACAGTGGTCCATAAGGGTAAATGATCTTACATTTTGAAACTTAATAAGTATATTAATAATAACCTCAATCCAATGATGGATTAACAGTAAACAATATTGAATTTAAATCAGTTTTAAAGCGTATTAACTTTAAAGACTCACTTTAAAGAACCAGGTGTGCATCTTCTGGTTTGCAAATACCTCCAAATCATTCTGCAGTTGTGTTTAATATATAAGTTATTTTAGCTTTGTGTTGCATTTCAACAATACCATAATTAAAGTAGTAAATTTTTTTTTGTTACCCTGCCAGATAATTTTGCTACGTAATTTTTCACGCCTGTGTTGCGGTTTATATTATAAAATATCTAATACCTATATAGTTATATGCGTAACCTCACTCTAGGTTCTTTCATATTACATTTGAGTTATACGAAATGGATGTGATAAATATTATTATTTAAAATTATTGTAAATCAATCGTTGAGTTGATGTTTTTTGATTCATGTGACAGTTTTTTCTGCCATACCTCGCATATATTTCGACGATTCCATATCCAATTGTCAGCTACGTTGACTCATGAACGCAGTTGTATTTTGATCTTATACCAGTAGAAAATAATTTAATAACATTCTAAGGCGAACTAAATTAAACGTATCTAGAAATGTAAAATAAGCCAATCATTTACTAATGAAAATGGCTACTGTTTACTTTATAGTGTAAACTTTCTGCAGGATATAAAATAAGATTCTCTTTCCAATGTTCAGTTTCGAATATATTTATTATATTTCCTCATGCAAACTACACCTATCGATCGTCCAGTTCAGTGCTCCGCAACCATGATTTCAGGTGTGCTGTGGCACAGTACGTCCAAAACGAGAAAAAATGAGTATTTTTACATTAGAAACAAATCAAATCCATTCCGAGGCAAAGATCTCCGTTTAAATTATTCTCGCTTTTAAGGTGTTGACTGTCAATTCTTGGTGGAAAGACATTATTATTTAAAATAAATTATTCTCGTTGAAACAAATACCTATTGTATTATTTGATATTTAATGGCAAATTGTATTGCAAACAGCATGGATAGTGCAAGTAGGGAAATGATGGGGAATACAAAAACGGACGTCTCGTGTGTGAATCAAAAAGTCTACCGTAGAAATTACACATTCCTGCATATATTGCGAAGCATTGATGGTTAAAAATTTCCTCAAGGAATTTTTTCAAACAAGCGAAATGAAAAGTTATTGACATGCAAATAAAATGGGTTCAAACAGAAACTTAAATTTTGGAAAAGTTACGACGCGTGAGAAAAGGTTGCGGAGCACTGGTCCAGTTCATAAGTCAGGCAACTCTTTGATTGATTGAATTGCTATTTATATAGTATTAAGCTCCAAAAGAATTGTAAAATATAGTTTAAAGCTATTTCAGTGTCATCATAACTATAAGAGATAGATACTATAAATATCATCTTACTTACCCAATTATATTTAGTTTTATTTATGTGATAACTACGATTCAATTTGTTCTGACACCGGCAAGATGCTGAAATAGCTATCAACTGTATTTCATAATTCTGGAACTAAATACTTCATCGTTTTAATCTTATGATAACACTGCTTAACTACCCGCAACAAATGACTAAGGTACATTTACTTACCATCCTATTTCTCAAATTGTCGTAAACTTTGAGCAACTAACTAACTAACTTTACGACCAGTTCCCATTAAACAACTTCTGTTATATTGCACCATTAGCAGTCCAGGAGTATTATTGTAGGCAAACATGGAAAAGAAAATCCTAAGCCATGTCTGCGAATGTGTTGAAGCTTGTCCCAACTGTATCACCATCGGCATGCTGTACATTCCGAAATCTGTACTGCAGATCATCTCAATTAATATTGTCTTTAATGGTTGCCATTTGAATCTGAATATCGTAGCTGTGAAATGTGCGAAGTATTATATTGTATTTGTACTGAGGATATTGACGAAAAACGATTCATGTACTGTCAATTATTTCAACAATGACGGACCAAATGATAGTGCTTTGTGAATCTTCCTTACTTAAATTTGTATGGTGTTTTATTGTTAATAAATTAGTTGTGTAGTTGGTCACATTAGCCTGCAATTCGGTTTTATAGAAAATTAACGGAATAATTATACCATTTCAAAAATTTAAGCATTCTTATAATATTATAGTTATGTGAACATTGATTACAATAAAACTTCGATGTAGCGAACCGGCTCAGTAAAAGACAACAATACCACTCTACCATGATGTTGTCTTTTACCGCTGTCGGAACGACTTGCAGGCGTGTTTAGTTTGAATTTTCGAGGTTAAGGTATAGTTATTGACTGATTGATAAAAAAAATGATTTACTTATGATTATTTTGAATGCGTATTGATTCAATGATTTTTATTTTTAAGTAATTTATTTTATTAATGATTTATCATTGTGCAACGGAGTTAGGAACGCTATCAAGTGTGAAAAATCAATGGCGTCTTATTAATCCTATCAAAAAATGACTATTTTAAGACTTCACTGTGGTAGAGTAGTATTTTTTAATATGAGACAAGCTTATTTTATTTACAAAAGTTTGCTGAATCAAAATCATTCAAACTGCTGTCTTGAAATTGTAGTCTGGGGGCTTATTACTAAACCCTTAATTTTTTAATTGAATTCTCATTAACTGCTATGTTTCTAGTCTAATCATAAAAACAGGATGTAGCGAGTGCTGTCAATTAACTTCTTCTCCTGTCCAAGCTCCATCATTCTATCTTTACTCTCTCGTTTATTGAGCAACTAAACAGCAAGCAATTTTCGTTGAATAACTTCTGTTGAGACGCCTCAATCAGGAGTCCATTTGATCCACATTGGGAGCGGGTATGGAGGATTAAAACAACACGATTCTTGAAGTAATTATATTTCTATTTTTTTACTTAACCATTGATTTAAATCGCATTATGTCATATTTACAATGCTGCATTCTGGAAAGTGAAAACACGCAGAAATGACTTTTATATCTCAAAATTCAATTTAATGTTAAAAACAATGGGATATTATAGACGGCATGGAATTGTTTATTCACATTGATTATTGATCCTTGTGTGTGTATTCCACCAGAGTTAGAATTGTTATAGCTTCCTAGCTCAATGTTGCAACAGAAAGAAAAAAAAACATTTGTTTATGTAGATTTCTCATAAAACAGTATTATTTTTAGTTTATGTCTTTTAACAGTGTAGTTCCTTCCTTAGTTATATTATGAATCCAAATATTTATATTGAAATACTGCAATCGGCATGTGGAACGTATACCCCAGACCAAATACTGTGAACACTACGGGGATCATGTTCCGCATCGCATGCCATGTAATCTTACTGAAACAACACGATTGACGGTGAAGGAAAAACTCCCTCCTACTAAACTAAACAGTCGGTCGCAGTTTGAAGAAAAGATATTTAAGCAGAATAAGCAATAATGAATGTATTTATATTTATAAGCAAGAAAAAAACATGTATCCATTATCATAGAAGATAGAGAAATGATCAATGCAATAAAATTTGTTAACGAAAGAAAGTTATTGTATATACTGTGCCTATATATTCTTTTTATGTTTTTGGTTTCAGCGTATTTCCAATGATGGAAATTGTTTGTTCAATGTTTACAGATTGACCATTATAAGTTGCCCATTTAGAGAGTACGCTATTGTCACAGGAGTAATGTTTCATACCACTTACGATCTCCACAGAACTGTCAGATTTTTAGGGTATCCATCCGCACATTCCCACAAATTGTTTTCTAAACACTTGACATTACCTATCGTATTTATTTCAATAGTTATTACTGATAAAAACAACTTTCTAGACACATGTTAGCCTGACTATTTTAATTCTGCTTTAATTTGGCTCCTAACTACCTCCAGCAACTCATTTCACCTCACTGTCGTAACTAGCTGTGTTCTATTTCAACCCACTAGCTAGTCACTTCTTCTGCGCCCTATGAGATTACTAGTCATTCACACGGTAGATGTAACCTAACCTTTCAATCTTAATTGAATGGACAGATATAAAATGCATTTTGCTGGAACTTAAAAAATAAAACAAAAACTGTATATTTTAATAAATATCATTTATTACTCATTTTTCATAGGCTCCTCTCAAATTAATTAGTAAACATTTATAAGCATCCGGCATATTATTATTCATTAATACAACATATTTTTAGCTGCATTTTAATAATGCATAGGAGAGTCGTTGGACATATTCTCCAAAACTTTTCTATTCACATTATTAAATACTAGATCGCAAAGTATGCTAGTTTAGTAGAAAGAGGCACATACTTTTCGCAGGAAACTTTGATAAAGAATACACCTTTACTTATTTGAGATTCACACTTTTTTTCTTTCCATGACATTCACGTATATCGTCGCCGTAGATGTCAAGGGAGTCGAGCCACAAAATGATAACACAGGAATTGGCATGCTTAGATTTTGTGTGACAAAAAAAAACATTTTTTGTCTGAACTCTTGTTTTTAAAGATAGAATGGTGAAACTTTAAACATAAATACTTTGTGATGCTATGCGGGACGTTTCAGTCGACAACATTAAGCCACATAAATGAAATTATTCAAAAGTTAAAAAACTTAGCAACGTGTCGTCATTGACTACTTTAATGTGTGCGTGTGCCAGGTCTAATTGGAAATTCACAAAATACTCATAAAAAGGTCTTTTTATGGCTCAACTCCTTTAACCGGAGCACCATAGAGGTGGTTTTAAAATGCAATCAAACATGCAATATTCTTCATTTTATATCAGGCAAAATAATTCTATATTATTTTTAATTACAATATTAATGCTACATTCTATTTTATGTATTGTAACGACGTTACAGGATCTTTAAATGTTTAAAAGAAAATGGTGTTGCTATTTTTTGTTTATCTACACCGATTACATTCGCAAATTGTTATATATTCTAAATTTTTTCAGTCAGAGTTTAAGACAGGTAAAGGAAGGATTGTCTAGATTAAGAGGGGCGCACGAGTCGATGACTTGGTTCAAACGAATGCTAATTTCAAACAAGCGAGCTTAACAATTGAATTCTGCTCGGAGAATACAACTGGTAGACAAAATAAAGAAGAAAACTTGAATTGACATTTCGGGAGGTTCGAAAGTCAACAGGAGCAATACACATCTACGAATTATCAAATTCTACACTATGGACAGTTTAAGTGCAAAGATGCACGATTCAAATCAACCCAGACTGATGTCATCAAGCGTTAACACAATATGAAGGACTTACAGTAAAACAGATTACGGAAAAAAGCTATTTTTTAATTATTCAATGTTCAACGATCACAAATTAATAACCATAGCATTTAAATGAACTTCATATTTACAGTAAGGTGAAAAAGAAATATTAAGAGTCGATAGAAATCATAGATATATATTGAATACGAAAATATCAGTTTTATCTTTCATTTAGAGGTGGGGAACCTTTTCATGTTGGAAAGCCTTTTAATTTATCGGTAATTAAATAAGATTGCATTCAAGAATTTACTCAAAATTTGTATACAATATTTTGTATTTTAATGAAAAATTTTGGTTTGGTCAAAAGACCTAGCCGGCAGGTTGCCCAGTTAGAATAAAATAATTAAAATTCCACAAAAACAAAATATTTGCATCCGAAACGGTATTTGCTAAGGCAAGTATTTCGAGTGTTATTTTTGATTCATAATATTATTATTTACACAATTTAAGTACATATTTAAGGAACAATAATTAAAAAAAACTTAATTGGCATATTTGCTTTTGGCCCCTTCCCTTGGTCATGGTGTAAGCTGGATACAGAAGGAAAGTCGCCATTTTTGCATTTGTTGACGTCATTGTGTACTTGATTTACAATATACTACGTTTACAACAAAGACAATAACAATTTGGCTCGTCAAAGTGACGTCACATATTTTACGAAAACAACGATCCAGCTCACTTTTAATTTATTCTTACACTTGCTCATGGATTATTTGCAGACAACTTGACACGAAGATGAAAAATATTAGTTTTTGTGTTACAAACATATACTTCGGCTTTTACATTACTTTTATGTTAGTATTAAAAGAAGAAATTTTAATTTAATTAACAGTAATAATAAAAGCTACATTTAATAACAAAGCGCAAATAGACAATTATGTATGTGTTCATTTAGGGAATGTCTTAAATTACTACCTGTTTTGTTCGATTTAGTAAGTATTAATAAAATATCTGCGATCCATTGTAAACATGTGAGCTACATTTTACAACTGAAATATCTACAAATGTAACATTTGAAGAATGAATATCGTCCCAGCTATGTCAAAAAACGCTGTCGCAAATGCCACGTTTGAATTATTTATAGCAAAATGTTCATTTTTTCGATCTCTTGTTTGACAACACAGCACATTGGAATTAAAATGGAAATTCTACTTATATTTTAAATGTCTGACATTACAGCTGACAGCCAATTAGCCAAATATTATGAGAATTGTAAATTCATACGAGATAAACTCGATGAGAATTTATGTAAGTTGTTGATATCCAAGATTACAAATTCAAAATGAAAACATCTATTGAAATTTGATATTGACCTCGCTGGAACTTGAACCAGGATCCATCTGATCCAAAGCTCTAAAACCACTAGACCACATTTAAAAATGTTATAATAATACATTTTAATTTTCAATCATACAACTAAATGTGAACATCGATTTACTTAAAACCAGTAATTCCGACGTAACGTTTTTTGTCAGAGCGCCGACTAATAATGTAATTTAAAAGCGCTCGGCCAACAATATCGCCTATATAGCAATTTACACTAACAATATCAAACATATCACCAAAGTTATTAAGCAGTAATTTGAAACCCGAAAATCACACTAATTGCGACAGGTGTCAAGGGTGAATAATCACTCTCTATTGAAATTCTTTACAAATCAGTCGTGATTTTAATTAAATCCTGTTCTCGTTCAGCTTAATGGTCTCGAACCCGGGTTCAATATTATTGTCTACATCAGTCTTGGGGCCGAGCGACAGGACCGTGTCTCCGGCCGTCGAAGCGCTCTTCTTCAATCGCGGAGGCCTGACGGGAGCCTCGGCGGGAATGGGGGTCTTCGCCCTCTTCATGAGGAGATTCTTGATGCGGTGTCCGCCGCGATAGTAGTACAAGTAGAAGAGCGACATGAGCACCAGCACAACAAACAAAGTAAGAACCGCAATGAGAAGTCCGACCCAGACGGAGTGGCTCTCTTCTTCCATCGGAGACTCCGTGGAGACTCCCGAGGTTTCCGTGGCGTCCTTCGGCGTAGATTTTTGAGTTGTAGTCTTTCTGGTCGGCATGACGTACGGAGGGCGCGGTTTGAGAGTGGTGGATATCGTAGGTATGACAGATTCTCCGGTGAGACCTATGGCGACGTCGGCGCACGCCCTGAACTCTTCTTGATTACCGCAGCCGACTGCACCGGTTCCGTCTTCGCAAGTTCCCCAATTATTGCCGGCAATATACCTCCATTGAATGACGCAATGCTCGCAAGTCAAATCTTTAGGGAGTTTATATTGCATTTCGTAAATTCTGTTTCCGTCCTTGGGGTAAAATCTTGCAACGGTTTCGCCGGCTTTGGCATCTGGACTGTTGTAAGCTTCTAACAAATATTTGTCCAAACAGTCTTGAGTAGTGTTTTCCATTTCCGGGCACAGCCTAAATTCAAAGTACCCGTTGTGATTAGCCGTCAGCTCTATCCGCACAGTTATCACGGAATTGATTAAGTATTTTCTGACTGTGACCCCGAGTCCGAATCTTCCGCCGTACTCGTGGGGGCGCGGAGTTTTCTGGTCCCAGGCGTCTCCGCAGACTCCGCAGTTGCCCCCGTTCTTCGCCCACTGTCTAGTGAAGCCTCCGCAGTAGAGCTCGTGGTCGTTGTAGTTGTGGGGGGTGGCGAAGCCGTATCGCCAGGCGGACGCTCGGCTCGGAGGCTCGATCAGGCGGCCGTGGCCGGACGCGGACGGCCACTGCGACAGCGATACCGACAGGAAGAGAAGCAAGGCGAAGCAGTGAGGGAATGCCTGAAAATAGAAATAAAAAAATTAGCAACCGCGTAATATTGATGTTACTAATTGTATCGATAAACAAACTAGGTACATTTCAAGTATATACTAATGTGGTGAACACGACACAGCCGAATCAATCCGGCAAGCAGGTTGCCAATATACCATATAACAGATCAGGGGTCTTCAATCGTCAACAGCCTTCGGAACCATTTTAGTTTATAATAATCTTCAAGAAACCCAAACAGCTGGCTGGAATCGCGACTGCAGCAGCTCTCACGACTACGAGTTGTGTTATCAGCAGTTATGGATATTTGTTTAATTAGTAAAATTGTTGAATTTCGTCTCAGTAGTCTGTCCGATAACCGCGGAGCAACCCTTCAAATCGTTTGCGGAGTCCAGGTTGAAGGACGTTATTATTGTAGAGATTATGCTTTATAACTTTGCATTCTTTATACCACCTGCAGCTTATATACCACGCCTCCATAAGTACAACGTTTTTGTTCTATGAAAAGAATAGGTAGTTTTACTGTTTTGTGATTTACAAATATTTTCCTCTGCTTTATTTACGGCGTTATTCTGATGCTAGCTAATGTTGAAAAAGTTGAAAATGTTACCGTGGACCGTACCTAATGTAACACCCGCCAAATAAAGTCCATGAACTAATTAATAATCTTGAAAATAGCACAGTTGACATAGAAATTGCAGCCAGAATGACATGTGCAAATTTCACGTCGCTACTGTACACCGCTTGGGCGGAGTTTTTGTAACAGACAGAAATACAGATTTATAGACGTATTTTCTGCTTTATAGTAGAGATAATCGTCACAAAAAATATTCGAATAAATTAACGTATTCTTTCAGAATGATAGTGGTTTGTTTAATCAAAATATAGATTTTAAAAACTAAAAATAATTATTAGCGATCGAGTAAAATAAGACGCAAAAGATTTTTCCATCGTTTATAATAAAGAGATTTTCTTTCCAACAAGAATTGACTGTTTCGTAAGCAATATTAAATACTAAATAGATCCCTCTTTCAAAATGTACGTACAAAACATTCACAGCTGTTAAAAAAACAAGTTTTGTCTCATATAAAAACATGGAACTAAGTTGCGGCAATAAAAGTGACTTTTTGTGTTCATTTTTTATTTCGATGTTTGCTTTTCCTTTCTCTACGATTTTTGTTCGCAGAGCAGAGAAAAAGTACAAAAGGTCAATATATTAATGTTCATACAGTTATTCGTTCTTATATTAATCAGAGGTCTGCGCAGATCCGGGCTCGGGCGGCTGAAGACAGACCGGGCCGGGCTCGGGTAAGAGATTTATTTTTCAGAAAAATATTTCCGACCGCGTTCGGGTCATCAGTCAGCCATGCGGCAGTACAATTCATAAAAAAGGTTGATAACTTAAATAATCTATTTCACATTTGTTAAGAACATCGTTGGAAATATAGAAAAAATATCGTTCATTGCTTTAAAAGTATGGTGTCATCAAATTGCTTTTCGGAAATTTGAAGCTGAGAAAGCAATAAAATTTTAAGAGCTAATTGAAGCTATATCTGAAATAGTGTTATCTTTATTTACGAATGACCAATATATACTTATATTACTTTTAAGGTGTTAACTGTCAATTCTTGGTGGAAAGACATTATATTTTAAAAAATAAAACACAATTCGTTTGTACTACTTCCACATATTTGTAATGATCAGAACCGGTTTCGCTCATCACGAGCATTACCAACTGATCTCAGTTGATAATTATCAACTGACTTCAGTTGATAATGCTCGTGATGAGCGAAACCGGTCCTGATCATTACAAATATGTGGAAGTAGTACAAACGAATTGTGTTTTATTTTTTAAAATATACTTATATAGTATTCGTAGGTACATAAGTAAATCTGCTTTATATTGGTTTTCGATGGTTGACAGTTGATTTTGCCAGAAAATTCACTATTAATTAATAAAATTGAACAATACTGTAAATTGAAAAGAATATTGGTGATAGTAAGTCTTGGGCCGGAACGGGTATGAAAATGCCGGGATCGGATCAAATTTAGGCCCCCGCAGGCCTCTAATATTAATACATGCACACACGTATGATGTTTTTGAGCTAGCCGGAAATGAAGCGTAACACTTCCTGAATTCAAAGACTATAATTTACAGACCAAGAAATGGCAGGCAACATAACTAATAATTATACCTATGATTATGTTATACAATTTAGAAATGTCAATCTAATCTAAATTTAATGTAAACAATGCTATCTTCAAGCGAAGTGAAGATTTTGTTAACCAGAACAATAAAAAAACACACAATACCCAACAAATAATAGACACAATTTAATTTGTTAAAAAAAAACTCGCAAAGAAGAAAGTGCAATGTGGCAAGATTGCGTGACAAAAAGAATTTAATAATAATCATTATGCAGGTAAATACGTTCTATTGTGTGGATTCTGAATAATAATGTTATCGCCACTCTGGACAGAGACACACTCAGGGAGGGGCGAAAATTATTCGATGACCGAACGTATTTCCTTTACTTCTGATTATTTACTAAGTAGACCGGTAGGAAAATCTTCAAACGCAAGATGAATTTAAAACTTTTACTAATTATTACGATCTTACTATTACTACTAAATTTTCTCAGTGCTGTGTTAAAACATGACATATTATGATATTTGCATTAAATAGGACGAGTGTGTAGACAGCTTTTGAATAGCTTGAAGACCCTGCCCAATGATGAATAATGTTGTTGTTAATGAAAGTTAATTCAATTCACTAATCGTCATGAAACACTTGTTTTGAATTTGGC
Organism: Himalopsyche phryganea; assembly: GCA_022494535.1. NCBI lineage: Eukaryota > Metazoa > Arthropoda > Insecta > Trichoptera > Rhyacophilidae > Himalopsyche > Himalopsyche phryganea. Next base: position 4,648,295 of record JAGVSL010000039.1, read on the forward strand.
AAGTTTAGTAAAAAATGTGTTTTAGAACTGCCGATGGTTGTAAAAACATTTAAACGCGAACCCACAGCAGGGCGGCCGGTTCTTTGTTTCGCTCCTGTGGATTTTTTTAGCAAGTGTGTTTATTTTGTGCATGCAAGTGGCGTGCATTGACGTCTGTCTCATCTGATTACTTTCTAACGGAGAATGCAACAAGCTCGTCCAAAGACCCACCACTAATTCGAATATATTATGATCGCATAATAGCTATTAGGGGTAATAACTTTACAAATGTAATTTAGCATAGGCTGAGTCCGGGAAATGAACTGTGTGCGACAATATACAAGTGAAATATGTTTGCATTTCTGGTTAAGTACGGCAACGAAACTTATATTTTGGCTGTTTTGTGGGTGGGAAGGGGCGAATTTTTTTATCACTCTTATACAATTATACGCAATAATTATTAAAGCGATCGAATGTTTCCATATGCACTTATACTTTGTAACAAATGCAATATACCGTAAAATTATTAATATCAGATAAGACGAGTTAATCAATTAAATGAATGTTAGTATAAAACACACGTCGTTCACAGCAAACTGAGCCAACGAGGAACACAGAACACTGGCTTAAAACTGAAGTTATTCTTAGTAAATGATGGTTCTCAGTTATAAATACTAGAAACTATCCTTTTAAAAACTGCGCACAATTACAGTTAAGAGAAAAAAATGTGAACGTTTGAAAAATTAAGGATAATCGTTGCGTTCACAAAAAGTGTTCCATTGAACATCTGGAAGCAATGTAATATATTATTTGAAATATCGGAGTTTTTAATCATTGTTAGAGTATAGACAAAAACGGCTGTTTATTTATGCTCTTGAAATAAATGAATAATATTTCAAAAGGCAACAAAGTCTTATGTTTCGTAATACATTTAAACCATCTACAGAAACTGCAGTTAGGTACTGTTTTGATCTGAGATTATTGATGTTTCTTAATTTAACAAGGGCCTCGCGCGAACCACATATGAATTTTATCTTACGGAGGCCTTCATTCCGTATCTGGCAGATAAATTGTCTATTGATTGAATAGTAAAATCATAGCGAGAAGGTCGTTAATCTTGCATCAGAACAAACAATACTTTAATTGATTACGATGAATTTTATGCACGACGTGCGCTCTGAATGCCTAATTTATGAAATAGAGAAATTCTTTTTACAATTTTACAAGTGTGATCTGTAACGGATCGTAAACCATACAACGTGCGAAATTAATTTCGTACGTCATAATGACGAGAAATTTTGACTGATTTCTAGGATTCTTAAGTTAAACATGACAAATCTTAATCAACTTTCCTTCTGATTTTTGGTGGTCGTGTGCGTAAACACATCGACATCGTTCTGGTAAAAAAGAAACGTCATTACTAAAATGCTAGGTTTTAGTTGATATGTGTGTGTCAGTTTTGATAAAAAATATTTAAATTAGGTTGAGAATAATAACTGTAGAGCAATGCATGCATATAAATCTGCTAAGATGATTTTAATCACTTTTAACGTGTTAATTTTTGATGGAAAGACATTAGATTGATTGTCAACTGAATCATATCATCAGCTGATAATACTCGTAATGAGTGAAACGGGTCATGATCGTTATGCGAAGAAGTACAAAATAAATGTTTTATTTTTAAAATAAGATGATTTTTTCGACATCGCTGGTTTTGAAGCACATTTTGATTGTAAAGGATTTTGTGTTTCACCGAATGCCGTAAATAACTTAAATATAACTTTTCAGGTGAGAGTGGAGATGGCATATCACGCTCTGGTAGTTGTGGAATATATTTTATTTCTATTAAAATTTCGCGACTGTTACAAACTATTTTAAATTAATATACAATCCGTGTACGATTTATCCATGCACGGATTATCCATGTATGAATTTGATGTTTTTTTTAAATCGCTTGTTTACGCGTTTTATAGCCTAAGAATTGTGTCATACAACGCCGAATATACTCGGAGTGAACACTGATATTATATTAATACAACTAACAGCTAGCTCAATCATGAATCTCGTTGCGTCTGCTAGGCACTGTGTGTCGCGGTCCTATTGCAGCACAATCGAATAATTAATCGAAATTGATTAAATATATTTTTTAAAAGAATGTTTGGGAACCCCTGTAAAAGTGCAAACACTATTATGAATCAGCAGCATATAAATAATTATAATAATATTAGAAACAATTTGCATTCAGTAAAAGGCTGCCGACCTTGAAAATATGCGTTATGAATAAATTGCGGTGACCATTACCAATTGCAGAATTTTCTCTGGGAGGCAATTTTAAATGATTTACTCTGAAAATTTTTATTTATGATTTAAATTTTTAATGTTGCCTGTATGTACATATGGCATCGTCAGTATACGCAGTAAATTTTTCAATGTTTTAATCGCCTTAATTTTTTTTTAAGAATACACATTTCGTGAACTTGTATATCGAAAATATACTGACAAAACGCATTTAGTCAGTTTTAGATGGTTTTCTGTTTTAAATGTCAAAATGTATGCAATTTAACGTCCTATGTACGGTTAGAATGCATGAAGTCAAAGGATATAATGGCTTTGAAAAAAATAGTATTAAGTCAAATTGCTATTTTTTCATTCTGGAAGAAAGCATGACTATTACTCATCGATACCTGTCGATACGTCCGATTGATTAGGACGCCAGCAAGATTGTTCTTCATAATCTACAAAAAAATTTTAAAATCACAAACAATAATTGTACTTGGGAGAGAAAGTACTTTGAAAAAAATATGCTTTAAATGCTATTATCTCAAAACTTTTTTTATGACTTAATACCTGCTGTCAGTATACCTTCGATGTACTAAATTAATATTTTCGCAGGCTATAAAATACTGTTGTAGAAAGATTTCAAGAAATAATTTCAGTCATATGTCAGTACATGGAAGTGTACAAAATCTCAATAATCCAAATTTGAAAACTTATTTGTTCCTTCATTCTCTCTGCTAAATAATTAACTTTTATTAAATTGAATAAATTCCAGATTAAAGTAAGCATATGGTTACCCTAATGTTGTATCTATCAAGATATGACTAATTGGTAATAGCTTTAGTCAAGGAAGTAAAATTTATGTTGATCGTTTAGAGAAAAATACACCAATTAAAAAGTTTTACTAACAATGATAGTATCAAATCTTCAATTCACTACCACTAAGTATTTTTATTACTAAATATTAATTGCTCAATTAAAGTTACAATGAAAATGTATTTACTATTATTACAGTTAACTATTTTCGTGATTTTACTTTTGACACTTCAATAAATAATTTGGTAATATTCGATGAAATTATGTTATTATCGTTTACTAGAAGTAGTTAATAAAAAAATGTCACCGTTTCAGGGCATAGATAGTATAAATCTAAACTACAGGTGGCCCTCGACTTTCGCACATTCCTTAAAATATAGATCTTTGTCGATAATGGTAAAAAAACGGTTAAGTCTTAGAATTAGGACGCGTGCCGCTGTGTTTTACAGTTTATTTGTTTACGTATGACATATGCATGCCAATACTTTGACAATCAAAGATATGAATGCGGCCTTCATGTATCTTGTAAAATTTTTGACTATCACGGAAGAATGTGATCCCAATGGTGAGCATATATCTATGGTATAACGTAGGCCAATTGATGTAGACACGTAGTATGGTATAGAACTCGTTATCAAGAAATGAAAAATAGGGTGGTGTTCAACTTTCTCTTGATAAGTTTATGAAAACATCTGAGTGGTAAACTCCTCGTTTACTTTATTATACCCATTGATAAATAAATACACACTTTTTGATGTTTTTTTTATATTGCTCTATTTTCAAACATTCAACATTCGCTTCAGAAGCGTGCGAAAGTCAAGGGCCGTCTGTACTTCAAGAGTGTGTCGTCCTTGGATTGGGTTTACTTTGCAAGACTTCTTATGTCCGGAGTAAATATTATATAAACAATGTAAAGCAATCGATAAATCAGCAAATCGCATGGGCGTAATTATATTTTTGAAATAATGCATTATTTCTGAGAAAATTTTGTGTGAAACTATAAACAATAAAATTTACCATTTTCGCCACTAGATTCCAGTTAATCCGATCGCTTTTCCCGGCCACAAAAACACAAAAACAGATCGCCGTAAATCACAAATTATTAAAACTAAAATTTCAAGTAAGTAATGACTAAAACGATTCCAAATTTAAATTGGCACATGTCAAATGAAGAACGTGTTTGCAAACATAGCGATACAAATTGACCTCAATATGGAAGTCGTCCACCCAACACAATAAGTACATGCATGTTGATGCTTCGGAGTGTGCGTATGTATTGCCGAGAAAAGTATGTTATGTTATGTGAGGTTTCGCGGAGTAAGCGGCCAACTATTTATAAATAGAAAGTAGAAGACGAAGAAGAGGGAAGTCTTAAGCTCATTTGCAGTCGGCGAGCAGCGAATGTTTACGTTTTTATTTGAATACTGATCGAACAAGTTTTCCAATAAGGCTTTCTGATACGCGTTGTGTAATAGATAATGATAGTGTAATACGGTTGACAGAATAACAAATAATGCTTTTATCGTGAGGCGCCCAGATGCGAGAGCCGTATCGCTTATCAATGCACATCAAAAAATGAATAACTACGGTTTTGTGCATTGACAGAAATACTGTTTGCGGCTTTTGCTTAATTGGGTAAATATGTTTTACAACATTTTTCCTGCCTCAAAAATGACTTAATGCTGCTAAAAACAATACAATTCTCTAGGGAATTCAATTTCGTATAGGAAATTAGCAAACAAATCAAACATTTAAATCAAGGAAACCGATAAATTATGCAAAGTACGAAGTAGTTCGTCACCATTTTTCAAATTTTGCTCTATGGTTTGTTCTCATAAATTCCATTTGAAATTTTATGGTGACTATTTAATACTGATATCGTATTCGAATTTCGCGTTAATTGTCGGTTTCCCTGATTCTTATGTGTGAAAGCTTGGCATTTTCCTACTCGTAATTAAATTTCCTATATAACTGCATTGAATTTAGCGGCATTTAGTAAAGTATATTTACCCTCAATTAAACTCCATTACTAATGGGTAAACAATGTCATTAAACTTAATTGTTAAGTTATCGATTTTAATTTTATATTAAAAATGAACTTCCACAAAGCTACCGCCGAATCCATAAAAAATGTTATATGTATTTATTTCCACAAGAATTCTAACGATGACAAGATGCCAAAATACTTATCGACAATGCTACCTACATAATAATAAAATGTCATTTGTTTATTTCAAAATTAATCGATATATATGTTTTTATTAGCATGCCCACAACACTAAAGTGAATCGTGTGTGTTCCTAATACAGCATATTGTCAATAGAAGGTCACTCAATCTATATTTTCTGATAGTAGTGTAAAGCGAACCTTACATAATCAATCGAAATGACAGTCTGATTGAATCATTGAGATTGACAGTCCAGAGCGTCGTACAGAATCACGGCCGTAATTCCTTCAATCACTACCGCGCACTATCAATCTGAATGTCACTCTCAAACAAGATTGTCAATCCGATTGACGAGACATCAACGGCATTGATTTAAGATATGTATGTGCATTTGAAATATATTCCGTTGATAATATAGAACACAATACTACTTTCATCAGTACATACAACTTTCATTTCAGCCTTTGTGTTTAGTTTTTAAAAAAATATTTCTTGGTTTGAAATTCGAATTATACGATGTTGCCATGAATTGAAACAATCAATAAAAATACGATAATTTTATCTTTCGTTGCTCAGAATATGTCAATGTTACAAAGATATTCAAAATGCAGATACAAATTTCTATAAAGTGTCTAGAATAAATAATGTCATTAATTGAATATGCAAATGGCGTGTAACAGCGAGGTTTTAGAAATTTAAGACCTACTGTTTATGCGTTTGTATGAAGAAATGTTGTTCGGAGAGGCTGTCGACCTGGCCGCGAAGAAATTGAAATCTATTTTATTTGTTAATATTACGAGCGTATAAATGTTATAAAAACGCATTCCGAATCGCAATTATTTCGAGCCACAGAATTACCGACTGGATCTGACATGCTATCTACTTATTTATTACACAAGCTTTTACGTTAGGAAAGTAAATTCTACAATACAGGAATATTCAAGACATGTAATATAATAGTTATTTTTCTCTGAAAGGTTTTACCACGCAATAAACCTTACGGTTTAAGCGGGAAAGTAGTACTTTTATCTTTATTGTTGGTTTAAAATGCAAAACACATTTCGATACCTCGGTTAGAAATTGTAATAAGTCAAAAATCTGTAGTTTTTAATTAAGTAGGAAGAAATACTTACAATACCGATATCATACCATCAAAGATTTGCTATGAGAATGTAATGTTTTTGAAACTTTCAGTGGACGTTGCTTAATTGTGAAAACGATACCTCACTTCCAAAGTGCAACAACTCAAAAAGCATAGTTTTGAGATAATTTGAACACAAGCTTTGGTTTAATCTCCTACTGTACATCTATTTGATCTAAAGTACACTCTCACTTTTAAGGTGTTAACTGTCAATTCTTGGTAGAAAGGCATTATATTTGAAAAAATAAAACACAATTCGTCTGTAATATTTCCACATGTTCATAATGATCAGAACCGTTTTCGATCAGCATCATTTGATAGTGCTCGAATGAGCGAAACCGGTCCTGATCATTATAAACATGTGTAAGTAGTACAAACGAATTGTGATTTATTTTTTAAAATAAAGTAATAATAACCAATGTCGTTCTGAAATAATCACAGATTACCGCTTATTTAATTTTGGAAGTGGTAGATATCAGTATTCTAAACATTTCCTCAAACTTAACTCAAAACTGCAATTTGTTGACTTGTTACACTTTGGAACTGAGGTATCGATATAATTTATTTAAGAATTGTAATTAATCAAACAAGGTAGTTTTACAGGTATGTGCATCTAAGAATTTAATATTTTTAGTAATAAAAATAAATAAATAGCTGTACCTTGCCACGATTACATCTATGATTATTTGTTTAAAACGCTTTATGTGATCAAGAATCAAGAACGTGTATTCCGAGTCTCAATTTCACACCATCTTACTTACGTATTAAACAGATCGAATACCAACCGAATAAATCAGATTATCTTGTTGAACCTATCACGTAATATAATTTGAGTATCTTTTAAATAATAAATTATGCATAAAATACTACAAGATACTTACTTGAGAAGTTTAATTGTGTTGCAAGGTTTTGTAATCATGAAATGTCTAAATACAAAATGAATCAATTTTTTCGTGCCATTCAAGTACCACGACTCCCATGACAGGTGAATATTGTTCACAGAATATCATAAAACAATGTGCGAAATATTCAAATTTAAAACTAAATCTTTTATTAATTATTTTGATTTACGTTTACATCAGGCGTCTCCAACCAGTGGTATAAAACACAGAGTTATGTAGCCTAAAAATCATAAAAATTTTGTTATATTTTCAACTTCATTTTGAGTGAGATAATGTTGTTTGATTTGCAATCAGGCAAAAAAAACTATCTTAATCTAATAATTATAACCAATTCTATCGAATAAGTCAAAAATATCATTAGTTTTGTATTGCGTTGTTTTAATTTTATGATATATACAAACTTCAGAAATTTTAATATGTATATTCATTCATTAGTCGGCGTCCGTGGCGCAGTTGGTAGCGTTGCTGGCTACGGTTACGCATGTCTCGGGTTCAATTCCCGGTGCGGACGGTTTTCATAGATTGACCTCTAAATCGATTTATAGATTTCTGTTCGTAGTCTGAAGTAGTAGGGAGAGCAATTAGCTAACCACTAGTCCTGTCCTAGCCCTATCCTTATACTACTACTCTCTTCGAAAAAAGAGAGATTGAGCAACTGAGTAACAAGCAGTTCTCGTAGAAAAATTCTATTAAGATAACTCCATTAGGAGACTATATGCTACACATTGGGAGAGGACATGGAAAAAAATACTCATACTCTGTATTTATTTATTCATATGTAGCACAAGAGAGTCAAAAGGTTGGACACCCATGCTTACATTGTTTTTTTTAAAGGTTTTTTAACAATAACCTAGATATAGTAAGTAATTTATAATTCAAATAAATAAAACACAATTTGTTTTGTACTACTTCCACATTATTTTAAGATCAGAACTGGTTCATCGCAAACATAATTATTAACCAAGCCTTTCCAACTAGAATTGACAGTTAACACCTTGGAATGATGAATATATTTCCCATGCCAGTAATCCGCCTCTGTATGTATAAATCAGTGCAGGTTGCAGGTGTTAAGTTTTCGCTATTCAACGAACGGCCGAATTCTCTCGCGAATTTCACCAGTAAAAGATCTTGGTGTAAAATTTGAGAGCCAACTAACATTCAATAATCACATTAAGATAACCTGCATTGCAAATGTTGGGCTTTATCCTCCTTACCACCAGGGTTTTTCGGGAGTTAAAAGTGTGATATTAATGTAAAATACTCTAGTTAGTTAAGTTCATTTTTTAAATTGCAAAAACCGTAAACTTATACCTCGGTACCAAAGTGTAACAACTCAAGGAGACATAGTTCTGAGATAATAAGGGAACAAGATTTTGGGCAGGCTTAATCTTTTACTGTACATCTAATGTTTGTAGATTGTAATGACATTCAAGTATTAACTAAAAAATAGATATATATTTTTAATATTTTGAACGTAATTTTATTTTTTTCTAATATTAATAAAAGGTGTGTACATTGGTTCTACAGGATATTTGTAGTTGTTACATTTTGGATCTACGGTAATAATAACAACTGTCTGTCTAAACTAACCACAGATTCAGAATTACTACTTGCTATATTTGGTAACTGGTATTCATAGCATTTCCTCATACATAACTCATAACTGCACACTTTGTATATGAAATGAGGTATCGATATCGCGGGATATTACTGAAAGCGTATTAAGACAATTTTTGATGATTTTCTGTTTTAAATTTTAAAATGTGGTCAATTTAACGCTCTTAGTACGGGTAGAACGCATGAAGTCATAAAATAAACAGGTATTTTCGTATTGTTATTTATTCTGACAAAAATCTAGATATAACTAAAGCTCATCGATACCAAATCTTATGATTTGTATGCTCAAAAGATTATTCTTTACAATGTACAAAAAATCTTTTCAAAACACAAATAGTTCTTTTCAAATTTGGATTATTGAGGTTTTGTCGAACTGACAGTCACTGACGTCGGTTCAAGTCCATTCGTGCGCTCGAATGCCTGAAGATGCCGAAAGCCGAAACCCGGATCGTTAGTGACAAAATACATGGAAGTGTACAAAATCTCAATAATCCAAATTTGATATTGAAATTCCATCAAACACCCTCAGTCGATGTCTTAAATTATTCAAATAGTTGTACTTGGGATAGAGAGTACTTTGAAAAAAAAATGCTTTAACTTGTTTAAATGAATTAATCCCATCTGTCAGTATAACCTTGTTATATAAAGTAAAATAAATAAATAACAGTGACAGACGTTTTTGCTTGGTGTTTAATCAATATCCTGATTGCTGCATTATCTAGTTTGTTAGAAATTAAATAGAAGGCGTTATGCAATTTGATTGAGCAATGAACTGGATTATTTTACAGCCCGTGCTGCCTGTCGTATGTGTTTTATAAACATAATTATGATCGGTTGAATGGACATATTGAATATTAAGTGTCACAGCGCAACCGCTCTATATTAATGCTATTAAATTTCAAACTAATAGATTCTTAACCGCGTAAATTGTTACGTCTTTAAAATTGTAATCTCTACTATATAGCAGAAAACACATGTATAAATCTGTCATTCTGTATGTCTGTATGTCGGTCACAAGAACTTCACCCAAATGGTATACAGTAGCGACGTAAAATTTGGACTTCAATCAAAGAATGAAAAAAAAATCGCTTCAACATTACTACATTTCATTACAAAATCAATTCCATTGGAAATAAAAATTTAATTTAAATTCTATGCTATCTCTACTTCATAGTAGAAAATACATCTGTCTGTCTGACTGTCACAAGGACTCCTCGAAAATGGTGTAAACTGTCCAACAGTAGCGATGTGAAATTTGCACAACATGTAATTTTCGCTACCACTGCTAGTTCAACAGTGCTATTTTCAACATTAACTTTTAACCTTAAACTGGAAAACTGTATTTTTGACGTCAATGTTCGATAAAATGATAAAATCAAAAGAAAAAAATAACAGAGCAAAACGGTCGCTTAGCAACCGTTCAATACAGTTGAGATAATAGCGGAAACGCAAATATTAGTATTAAATATGAAGAGTTTCATATCTAGAAAGTGAGCTTCGTTAATTTCTACGTCTTGGTGTGCAACTGGAATCGTCTGGCCGATTTAACAAACACGACATTGACAGGATTATTCGAGCTCTGCAAAAATTATTGTAAATTTATAATAATTGTAATCGAAACGAAGAGAAAATATCACAAACTCACACAATCTGAAAACGGTAGGGTAACGGATGCTGTGGAAAGTGATAAAACAATCAAGATATAGTCGCGGCAGGTTAAACAAAATGAGGTTGACACAGAAACCTGCATACAAAAACAGGATTTGGCTTTATTTTATAAATATTTATATTCATTTACCGGGCGAGAAGCATTCTCAGCTGCCTGCCAATGTCAAGAGAGCTTGTTTGAAATTATTTTACCGAATTTATTGACAGCTGACCTGCTAAAATGAAGTCGCTCTCAAATTTATTAATTGACTCGTCTTCAAATATTTGGCTGTGGAGTTTTTTTGAGCTTCGCGAGAGTAGAATGTCGCAATTTGCAATAAACGCTGTCGACACATAATATCGATTTAGTATTGAATATTATAAACGGCACGTGTAACGATTTATTTTTATTGAAAGCTTATTTGAAAGTGTGTTGCATTTAGTGGTGTTGACACAAATATGAAGAATTAGAGTCTAATAGGGTTCAAATAAATATTCAGTGCTACAAGAATTTTACCAGTTTGTTGATAGCGATTTTGGGCTATTTTTATCCTATTATAACGGAGTTCTACCAAGTTAATACCAATTCAATCAATATTTGAGTATACGCAGGTACACTTTTTGAGTACTCAATTAACGGCTCTATTTTTATTAGTTTTATGATTTATGCCGGGTTCATGATGCAGTGGTCAACACCGTTTGGCTTCAGTGACGGATCTCACGGGGTAAAATCTCAGTACGGCCAGCTTCATAAATTGATTTTTAATCGATTTATTGATTTCTATTCGAAGATATGGATGTTTGCGATGGCTAGAATTCATACCTACACATCTTATCCTATAACCGGATGTAGGGAGAACGGTTAGCGAAAAACTAGCGCTATATTTACCCTATTCTATGTCTACTCTCTTCGAAAAAAGAGTTGAGCAACTGAGTAAAAACAGTTCTCGTAGAAAAACTTATTTTGAGATACCTGTATTAGGAGTCAATATGCTCCAAATTGGGAACGGACACGGGTTAAAAAAATGTATACGAAAAACGAGAAAAATTATTAAGAACCTATTACAATATAATAAATTTGTCTTGATGTGTAGTCTATCTGTATGTAACGCACAGCACAAAGGTACGGTTGTGCACGATGCATATTGTGAGACATACAGTGTGTGTGTGTGTGTGAACGTGAGTTTTAATCGAATGTTTACTGAAGACTTTAAACATGGCCGCTTAGTTATATGCAATTATATCATCACAGACAAAATTATGACCATAACAGTATAATAATGTTAGAGTTAACTTATCAAAATTGTTTTTCCGAAAATATGAAGTTTGTCTTAGGCCGCAGTTATTTATTGAATTGAGGTTAATAATAACTACCGTACGTAAGAAATTGTGATAAAATGCGCACTTTGAAGAAACATTATAAGACCAAACTATTCGGTGTGAAGGAAGTGGAGTTAATTGAATGTAAAAGTGTACTTACTGTACTTGTCAGTAGGTCAAACTGAGTGCGCGTGCCCGGGGCCAATCTGGTGTGGCGATTTATTCTTTTAATTTAAGTTTTATCAGCCGTAACATCCGTGGGAAGGTTTTGAATTTGAAATGATACTCGATAGCATTTTTCCGAGCGAAGAAGCATCGAAAAGGCCAAAGTGCCGACAGAAACGCCACGTCAAAATCACGGAGAATTTTCAAAATTGTTAATACCAACCAGCAAGGTCAGAAAGAAAGTTGTTTTCGTCAATAAATGTGTAATTATGTTTAAAAAAGATGCTCGATAAAAAAAATATATCGTCGCTGTTCTGGAAGAAAACGCTAAAACGAAAAAAATGACATATTGAATTAGTTATGCCAAAATGTTTCTTATTTCAAACTCTGCCGTATGAAACAACTCACTTATTTTAATAATTTACACTTTTACTTAAAAAAGTTTTGTACAAAAAACGAAATGAAAATGGTATAGCATTTCAAAAATTTGACAAACTTCTAAGTCAAATTACTCAAAACTAGTATTTTTCAGTTAGTGTCTTCTTCCAGAACAACGACGATATACTTTGTCGGCTCTGTGGAGTGGTTGCCAACGTCGGTGGCTTCGGTTACGGATGCGACAGGTTCAAATTAGAGAACTGGAAAGTTTCATAAATGAATCTGTGATGACTTTTAAGGTTTTAACTGTCAATTCTTGGTGGAAAGACATTATATTTTAAAAAATAAAACAAAATTCGTTTGTACTACTTCCGCATATTTATAATGATCAAGACCGGTTTCGCTAATCACGAGCATTATCAACTGATGCTCGTGATGAGCGAAAACGGTCCTCATCATTATAAATATGTGGAAGTAGTACAAATGAATTGCGTTTTATTTTTTAAAATAGAATTTGTGATCTCTAAAATTCTTTCCCGAACACCCGATCCTAAAAACGGGAGAAGAGTGAGAGTGATTAACTAACCACTAGCGTCTTGTCCTAGCCATATCTCTCTATCTCTACTCTCTTCGAATAAAAGAGAGGTTACACAGCTGAGTGTCGAGCAGTTATTGTAGACTTGTGTTACATACCTCCATTAGAAGGCCATATGCATGGTGAAAAAATATTATACACTTTTGTTATATTGGATATATACTATGTTACCAAATTTCCAGGAGAAGAGCTACGCATAGACGCAGTAGGCGACCACCTATAGTGGCAAATGTAAAACTGTCCCAAAAGCGCTTTCATCCATACAAAAAAAAGAGTTTATATCTTTAAAAAATGGGATGAAAAAATATAATCTTGTCATGGGCGGCAAAGTATGTAGTAGCGTTAGCCTTGGATACCGTCAAAATAAACTAAATGCCAGCCTGGAATAAGTTGATATTTCAATCTTTAAAAAAAATATTCATGTATTACGTAATATGTAAAATGCAAACAAATCTACACATTTAATTGCACGCCAAGACGTAATCTGAAAGTCTAAACTTGCATTCAATATTTTGTTTTCCAAAAGAAACACATTTTCAAATAGAGAACAAAACTAACGTCTCTTTTCTATCTCTTTTCTATTTCAGAGACAAAAGATAATAAATGCATCAATTAAATTCTTACTTATAAGGAAATTGATTGTAATGCAATACAATATTCGCATCGCACAATGTAATTTATGTTTCTTTCACTACAACAATAAATAAAGCATGAAGAATTAATTAACACAGCCGATCGAGGTTCTACAGACAGTGGGCGTTAAGTCAGTTTTTGATGATTTTCTGTTTTAAAGGTAGAACGCATAATGTCATAAGATATAATGACTTAAAACAGTATTAAGACATACTGCTATTTTTTATTTTGTAAAAAAGCTTGATATAACCACAGCTCATCGATACCAAATCTTATGATTTGTATGCCAAAAAGATTATTCTTTAGTGTGTAAAAAATATCTTTTCAAAAAACAAACAATTGTTCTTAGGATAGAGAATAATTTGAAAAAAATTATTTTTCTTTAAATGTAATTATCTTTGAAATTGTTTTTATTAATTAACTTAATGCCTTCTGTCAGTATAACTCGATACGAAGTTGTCTTTTATTATAAATCAGCATTCATCTGCTGTAAGGACATTAATGTGAATTTGTTTAATTGTTTTATGAATTATAATCTACATTTATTAACATTACAGAAATTAAAATCCGTTTCTTTGAGTGATATATATCTTGAATTATTGTATTCATTAAGACAATGACCCGGTAGATTTCCGTCTAACATTAAATAAAAAAGGAACATTGGTAATATTCTTTTGTTTTAAAATATAATCTATGATTGTAAAATAGATTATGCTGGGTATCTTATGTATTTTACCTGTCAAACTTTATCATGATATATAATAATATAATGTTTATGCGGTATGTACAAATATCCGGTTAAAGTCGGTATTACTAATTAATACAATAATAACGAAGAGGTTGTTCGACAAAAATTAAATGTCGCAATGGGTAATGATAAGATAAAAAAAAACAATATAAATAAAGATGAAAAAGGTGACAGAAGGCAAGCAAGTTCTGAAATAATCGCATTTAAACTATTATTTTTTTCAAAGTACTCTCTCCCCCAAGAACAATTCTTAGTATTTAAAAAGATTCTTTCTTCATTATTTATATTAATCTTTTTGACATACAAATAATAAGATTTGGTATTGATGAGTTAGTCATATTATGCTTTTAGCCAAAATAAAAAAAGAACAATATGACTTAATATTGTTTTTTTTCCAAAGCGTATTCCGTTTAATTACATACATTTAAAACAGAAAACCATCAAAAACTGACTTAATATATTCTGTCAGTATAACATTGGTATTAAGTATTCCCTAAAAATGTCAGCAAAACAAATAAAATGTTTACAATAGGTTGCTTGTTCCTAAAGTCAGCCGTCGCCAGTAGTCGGCCTTTTGAGTTTAAAACTTAAATAATGTGAATATATTTTTGAAAACAGATTTTTTTAAATTCGTGTAGCTAGTCTTAATCTCTGTTTAATGGAATAACAGCGAAAAAATATGTACTTATCATTCATTGACTCAAAATCCCATTTGAAAGTACACCTGTCGCGTAACTGGCTGAGCACTGGCGAAACGACCCTATGTAGTCTTTTCCACCGAAGAAAAACAGTAAATCATCGATTTAACCTAATAAGACTGTAATAAGAAACTTCAAAAATGTGTAAGAATATAATAATATACTTTACATAATCATAAATAATATCTCAGGCTTTCATCTTGTTTTGTCTATTGTCTTAGGCGTCCATTCTTTATCGACATTCTCATGTACACTCTCTTCTGCCCAACATCATAAGTCATTCACGGAATTATTAAGGCAAGCTAGAACGAACAGCGTCACGCAATAATATCCTCATTAAAATGGTTCTCGTGGTACTAAGTACGCACGGAAATCAGCAGAAATATATTGTATTTATTACGATACTGATGTAATTAAAAATATCTGACGATGTTTTCCTTATAGAAATTTTACTTTGGCTTACAATTAATAATTATAAACAAGTCACGAAGTTTTTTTCTAGACAGAACTACCGTGCCATTTGCTGTGTCAGATTTTTATTAAATCAAGTTTTTATTTTTAAACGAAGAGATAATAAATCTATTATTTATCTATCAGGAGGTCCCAGGTTAAAATCAGAGCTGGGAATAATATCAAACGTTGATTTTCTCAATTATTCACCAGGATTCTTTGCGATGTCCACGTGTTCCAGTCCCAGCACGTACAATCACATAAATTGATTTTGTAGATTTGTTTTCAAAGGCATGTATGCCTGCGATGTCTTTATTGTCCTACCCGCCCAGTCTTAAAAACGGGGCATAGTCAGATTGATTAGTACTGTTTTAAAAATAAAGCACAGTTTTTTTGTACTACTTCCACATGTTTATAATGACCATGACCGGTTTCGCTCATCGCGAGAGTTGCCAACTGAGTCAAATACTGTCCTAGATACATTCTTCTATCCATAATCTCTCAAAAAAAGACAGAGCGACTGAATAAAGCCAGTTCTTGTAGACCAACTTTTGTTGAGATGCTCTATTATGAGTCCATATTATGGTCAACGTTGGGTGTGGATATGGTTAAAAAAACCTTTGACGAATAAGGCATGGTTATTAGTTTTTCCATTGTCTGTAAAATTGATAAAAACTTACTTTGTTTAATTCTTCCTGTATTTATCTGAAACGATTTTGAATTTCAAAATGTGTGGCGCATAAACGATTTCTGTAATAATCCTTAAATTACAATTTTCTTGTAAATCAGTAAACATATAATTTCAATACATATTAACAGATAAGAGATATTCATTCTTTTTAAGCGATAAAAAACTGTGAGTTGAGTTTAAAGACTTTGTCCCAATTTAAATGTTCTTTTGTGGTTGATTAATCGACCGTGTTTTATTACTAAAGTTATATTATACTTTGTGAGAATTTTGCTCAAAGCATGCGTAAAGATTTCAAGCTATATTGCGCACTATAAACATAGAAACCGATAGTTTTCCATTTAAAAAAAAATTGGAAACCATTGGACTAAATATATCTACTTATTTTTACGATGAGAACCTTCTCAGCCGCCTACCGAGCTGACAGAACACCTGGATATGGATGGGGATTGACTGCAATGGAATATAATGCAATTCGGTCACAAACTTTCAATAGAAGACGGCTTAAAGAATAAGATTTTATTGGCTACTCTCCGAATACCTAATTTCCAGAGATGTACGATAGAGGCAGGCAAGTTAAGCAACACTTGTGAAACAAATTCGAAAGGGTGGCAAACTATCGATAATATATACAATATATATTTTTTTTAATTCTCAGATTTGACAATTTCACAAACCATGTATTAGAAAATGGTTATTTTTGATTTTTTATATTTTAGACATTTTTGAAATCTATATTCACAATACACAAAGATTATTTATTTTTTTGACCCGAACGGTCTCCTAATGGAGGGATCTTTACAGAAGTTATTCTACGAAAACTGCTTGTTACTCAGTGGCTCGACTTCTCCTTTTCGAAGAGAGTAGAGATGGATTGATACGACAGAACTAGTGATTAGTTATCCATCTCGCTGTGCAACATTTTTAGACTGTCCACACTAGGATTCGAGCACGTGATATGCGTAACCAAAGCCAACAGCGTTGAGCACTGCACCACGGACTCGACTTACTATGTTATTTCGTAAACGAAAATGCCATCAATATTACGCAAAATATTTTTTTATAATTTATAAACCAGAACAGTAATTTTTACGAGTCGGTACTCGACTCTCCGTAGATTTCGAGGTTGAATTAAGAAATAAGCGTTGTCTGATCTTGAAAAAATTATTAAATTGTAAAATTTGTGCAAATTCTGATTTTTTTCTGTACATAATATTCGATGTATTTCTCTCGTGGGCCTACTTCAATACAACTTACGCCTACTTCAATACAAAAACAGAATTATTCTGAATACACTATTGCTGTTTTTAAACGTAATTAATATAGTGTGGCGCGCATCAGCAAAATGATGTAATCGCTATTAATATTAAATATAAACGTGTATAATGACATAAGAGAGAATATTATAAAAAAACACCATTTTGAGATTTGAAATGGGCTGTGTTTAAGGTGTTTCAATTGAGACCTCGGTAGGGGAAGTGAACCAAGTGATAAAATGGTGAAACGTGTTCATTGAAAGTTTAGTTTAGTTTAACGTCTTACGGAATAAAATACTGTTGCAGCTTGTATTTACTGAAAAGAACACTCACTTCAATTTCGTGATACTTTTTGACATGCAGAATACCACAACGCACCTAAGTCATTTTTTCCGAAATTATCACTTGGCTTACTTCACTTCTCATTGATTCAATTATGATTATTAATTTGTTGTTGTAGGCCATCTTCCTATTATCAGCATTACAATAATTCGGACACAGAAAAATATATGTGAATGAAAACATGCAATAACAATACGGTATTTTTTGACCAAATCCGCTCCCAATGTGGAGCGTCTGGCCGCCTAATGGAGTTATTTCAACAGAAGTTTTATCTCCTAGAACCGCTTGTTACTCAGTTGGTCAACCTCATTTTTCTGAGGAGAGTAGGGATAGAAGGATGGAGCTGGGACGGTACTAGTGGTTACCTACAGCCCGTTTTAGGATCGGATCGGTGGAGAGAATTATAGACTTTACAAACGTCCATGCCTTTGAACGGAAACCCACAAATCATCTGAACAATCTATGAAACTATGAAACTGCCCATATTGGAATTTGTTCCTGTGAGATCCGTATCTGAAGCCAGCGGTGTTGACCACTGCACCTCGGACCAGCATATGGTATACTGTGAAACTGCAATAATCCCTTTTATTGCATTAGCTGTAAATTATTGGTAAAAATGATTTTGATCATCAACATAAAAAAGCCAGGTAAATTGTTATCTACGATCATATATATTTTAAAAAATAAAATTGATCTTGTTTCATCAACATTTATAAAAATTGATCATCACGAGCATTATCAATGCTAAAAATACAAACATAACAGGCGTATTTATATAAAATTGAGTGTAAATGTAAATTGTTATCTAACGATCATATATATTTTCTTTCACCGAGTGAACTGAGTTTCGCGCTTCCCATTGCGTTAAGCTTCTTTCTGCATCACTACCCATTACCTATATTGTTTTAAAGACTAAAAATAATTAATTCCACATGTGCCCCAGCTATATTATACTACAAGTAGAGCATGCGCCTGCAATGTGGAGGGCTTTGCTCTAAAACATCGAAATGCCATTTGCCCTTGTTGTAACCGACTCGACCGAACCGACTTGAATAACGCTTCCTTGCCATTGTCCATCTCCTGACATTTCCAAATGCTGTGAATTGTGTGGTTAAAGGTATTAGTATTTTCGAAGGTCAATATAGATTGTGTAGATGGCAATAGTGTATATATGAATGATATCAGATGATATGTGGTTGAGCCAAAATTAGCTTTATCCAGCGGTGAATCAACGATACGTTAACAAGGGGTTCGCTTAATCTCAAAGCTATTATCGGTGTTCCGGGACAGGGGTGGATTTTCTTATCACTCTCATACAAAATTATACGCAATATGCCGTAAAATAATTATATTAAATACCTGAAACATGTACTTAGATACGAACAAAAATTGATTATATTTAAGGGTTAAAAGTTATTTTGAATAATTAAGACGAATAAGTAGATTTTTATGTCATTTTGCGAAAATCGTTAATAGTTTTCCGTCGCCTGAAAAATATGTAACGTCGAAATATTATTTTTTTGCACGTCACGCAAAATATCACGTTGAACATATTAAAACATTTGAAAGCAATATATTTAATTATATCAAACATCGGCGCTTTTAAGTATTGTTGTACTATAGACAAAAAAATCGGCTAGGTTTCTTTCATTATGCGCCCAAAATTATTGTATTTTCGAGAGGTTTTAAAATGCAAACTTAGTCCTATGTCTCATAATACATACATAGCTCGCGCGAGCCCCGCCAGCCCACCCATGGCTTCATTGATATGCGATGTATGATGGCACACTTACCTCAGACATCTCGACCTGTCTTATGAAAAATAACTATTTGCATTATTTTTTCAGTTCAGTAGTAGATGTAAGTTGCAAACAATGCGGTATTGTTTTGAAACTCGTACTGATTGGACCAATAACAATAACAGTATGGACGTTTGCAAAAATGTAACTCGCGTTATGAAAGATGTGTTGTAATGCCGAGCCAGGTTTTCAATTCTGACATTCGCAATAAACAAGATACGAAATGCAATTGAACTCATTGAAACGAGTGTGAAAGTATTACCATGTTTCATATTATTATGATATGACCTGTATTTTAGTTGACCAGTATCTAATTCAATTGTTTGATCAGTAAATTCAATACCTTGTAAGTAACCATAATCTAATAATCAGTATGTACGTATAAACCTAGCCGGATCTAAAAAAGCTACAGAGAAAAAATAAAAAATCGAATAAACGTTCTTTCATTGATTGAGTTGAAAATTTCTTGTTAAGATTTCAGTGTAATAAGGCAAAAGTATCAAAGTATTTAGTTATATTATATAATAAATATAGCATTTAGTCGAGAAATAATTCTTGTAGAACTAAAAAACTCGGATATTTTTACATTATTACTGTTTTTTCATTCGTATATGTTACAGTGTCTTCTTACTCTTGAGTAAATCAGAACAGTGACAAATCAACGCTGGGGGAAAATAAAAGTATAGAATATTTGTGTCGTATCTATTTATTAATTGAATACATAAACAAACCAATTTCAATGAAATATTTTATATAATATGATACATTGTATTGATAGATATATTTTTGAGTACTAAATAAAACTATATTTGGAAAACGCAGACCTTCTGATGATATATTTTGAAAAACAACTACTCTACAACATCACATTTTCTTCTTCTAAAAAAGAAGGAGAGAAAAGCAGACTGAAATACTCTTGAAGAAGCACCTTTAGGTTGAACTTACTAGATTAATGTTGCATTGTGAAAAACAGTCTCGTACTTTGATTACATCTTAAACAATCTAATTGAATCTAATCTCGCCGAAATCTTATGTAAGCAACATTAGGCAACGCATTTCGTACAGCTGATTTACATTTTATCTTTCTTCGGTTCTCATGCTATTTACCGAACAGTCTCGTTGAGCAAGCCGTCGATAAATCGCAGGAAGATGGCGGAAACGGCTGACACAATAAATTCTCCGAAAGAACGAACCACAAAAATAATAACAAAGAAACAACGGACCGCAGAGAGCTTCCGCTGAAAAAACGCGCTTAGATAAGGAGATAAAAGTACTCGAATTCTCGGCGCGATTACACGTAATGTTGTTTTGGTTTTTTTTCGTTATCATTATCCGTTTTTCGTAAGTTAAATATGATGTAAAAAAATCCCGTTTTCCTGCTACAGATAATATGATACAATCCGAGTGATAACGACTTGGAAATGTTGCAAATTATTTAAAATGCAATAAGAATTTTGAGATAGTAATAATTAAATATACTTTAAAACAGACCTGGGCATACTACGCGGTCAATAAATTGTTTGCTTTTAGTGAATCACTAATTATTTATGTGTAAATTCTCTTTTCAAGGTAGTAAATATATTTTCCTTTTTTTATATGATCAGTTAACAAAATTTCCTGCGTCTGCTTTAAAACACGATACCATTTTTAATTTAAGATATCGACTGAGAATACTTGAATTTTGTACATTTCCATACATTTTGCCTTTTGACATCTAGACATTCGAGTACACGGATGAACTCTTAGAATTCTCTAGAGTTACATTCTAAACTTTCTTAAATACGCGATATTTGTACAAGATAATATGGCCGCATCGTCTACATGTAAAGAGAATATTAAAAAAACTGATTTTGTTTAAAAAGTGTCAATTTTCATCTGACATTAATTCTGAAACTTCAAATTTGTATTTGGAACAAGCTTTTGTTCGTCACGATGTCTAAAGCAAACAAAACAAATGATTGTTTAAAACATTGGAGGCACTAATTCAAATTTTAGTCACATCGCATAAAAACTATGTCAAATTTATGTTTCATAGATACATACCAGTTTTATGACTAACATACTATTGTGATCTAATGTCATAAAATTAATTAATTTTAAATTGAATCATTTTCAATTGCGCATGTTTTTCCTATCAATAACTGAAAGTTCTACAACATTTTATAGTAGTTGTTAGCTATTTCGGCTTAACGCCATCGTCAGAACTATGCTTAAACTTATTTTAGATTAGGTACACATACTATTTAGAAAATATAGACAATATTATGTCATTTCACGTATTCTAACATCATAATATTTATTTTAAATTAAATCATTTAAGGTAGTAATTGTGGTTTTAGAAAAGGAGCTTGTGTGATGATACTAATTAGTCGTTAAAATAAATGCGTTGAATTTTTATTGAAATATTATTGTACTCAATGTACTAATGTTTTATATTAATACATGTCGTCATAAAATATGAAAAAAATCGAATATACATATATCTTATTATTGGGAATATACTATAAGGATTGTCGTGTCCGTGGTGCAGTCGTCAAAGTCGTTGGCTTCGGCTACGGATCTCGCGAGCTCGAATATCTCGAAGGGCTCGTAAGGAAAGTTTCATAAATTGATTTTTTAATCGATTTATGGATTTCTGTTTGTCTTCATGGATGTTTTTAATCTTTATAATTCCCTCCCACCCATCCGATATTAAAAACGAGAGCGATTAGCTAGCCACTAGCACTATTCTAGCCCTACCCTTATACCCCCACTATTCTCGACAAAGAAATGTTGAGAAGCTGAGTAATGAGCTGCTCTCATAGAAAAACATTTGTTGAGATACCTCTATTAGAAGTTCGTATGCTCCAAAATGGGAGCGGACATGGTAAAGAAAAATTTCCTAAGAAACTGCATTGTTATAAGCGGCAATAAGATAATTTTTGGGTACCTAAGAAAACAGTAAAGTGCTGTAAAGCATATTTACTCCAAATTTTAGTCACATCAAATAAAAACTATGTCAATGTTTTGTTTCATAGATATCACTATTTAACTATTGTGACTCATAGTAATCTACCGCCATAATTTTAATTAATTTTAAATTGACTAATCTTCAATGGTGCATGAATGGTTTATCAATGTCCGATAAGGTAACGTTATTCTATTATAATATGTAAATAATGCAATTAATATTCTTTGAAATCGTAAGCAGGTAACCAGAAATGAATTCGACTCGAGTATATGTCTTAGTATTGGTCACTCAGGTTGAGTCAGCATCTTTCTCAGGAATAGACTGGCTCACGAATCCATACAACACAACAGTGCTTCGTAACCTTTTTTCACCCACGGCACACCTAAGCATTCATTATAAATTCCACGGCACACCAAAAGTAAACATACTTACATTATTTTTTTATTTTATGAATTTTAAATAGTAGCTAATATACATTTTTAACAATAACCAATTCAACTCAATTTAGGTAAGTCTGATGAGGGGTTCTTAAGCTTTTCGAAATGTCGCAACACTTTTGATGTGATTCTTCGCGATCGTTAAGAGAACAATAATTAATAAATAATATACATTCAAATAGCTAATCTTAGTTGAGTGCAGAAAATTAATAAAAATAATAATCTATCTATGTTCAATAATAGTCTTCTTCGGAAGCTTCCAATGATCCTCGTCGTAACAACTGGAGTAGGCGAAGCGAGAGCGGCTAGCTAACACCTAATCATATCCTAGCTCTATCCTTATACACCTACTTCTCTTAGAAAAATAGTGGCTTAGCAATTGAGTAACGAGCAGTTTTCGTAGATAAACTTCTCTTAAATCGATAATTGAAATTAACTTAGGTTTCTTCTTTTGTTAGTTCAAGGTTTACAAAGCTCTTCCTGCCATGGTGCACTTCGCAAATCCTGATATTTTAGCGTAACACCATGTTCATTTTGTTGGCTAGGGCACATCGATATGAAGCCAAAATGTTTGAATTTGTCGAAGCTGCAACAGCATATGAAACTATTCCAGGTTTTCGTTGATCAACTATTTATAACTCAAGTTTGGAGGAACACCAGTGTTCCACGAAACACAGTTTGAGGAACTCTATGTTATTGTAATGGTTTTATAAAATATTATGATAAAAAACTACCTCATGCATATCAATTGGTGAATAATATTTGTTTTTGATATCAAACTATGTGGAATATGACATATTATTAATTAATTCATTATTATTATGCTTTCTAGTGTAATATCGATGACTTCACGATTAACCAGTATTCATTTTCTAACTGATATTCCTATAAATAAGTTTTTATTAATATTGTTGTGTTGATATTTCTAATTTTCAAAAATATTGTCCGTGATCGTGCAGTCAATAAGGAAAAATGTACAAGAGCCGTGAAAGAGGATTGTAAAATCTTTTCCTGTCCTTGGAGCAACTTTCAACTCAATGCGGAAAGTATAGGACTTTGGACTAACTTTTTATTCTGGTCAGAACCAAGTGCCACCTACTCAACGCATGTATTCTGACAGTGCTGCACTTCACTAAAGCAAGGCTAACCGTATACTAAGCTTCGAAAACAGATCCTTGCGACGAATACTATGTCTTCGGTGGTGGTTTGACTTTGTCAGGAACTCGGAGGTAAGAGATAGGACCCGACAAGCCCTATTACGTAAAAATAAATTTTAAAAAAGCGACGATGGACCCGGCTTGGACATAAATGCGCATGCCCCAAGGGGAGCCTGAATCCTGGCTGTCTCTTTTACCAACCGGATGGAATACGTCACCCTGGAAGGCAACAGATGACCATCTATGGGATGATCTGGTGGAGGACAGAGAATCTAGGAGGCTCAAGTAGGGAGCAGACGAAAAAAAACATTAAGGAAAAACTCAAAATAACATCTACACATTTTTGATGACACCTATGTGACCATATTTTAAGTACAGGTATTCATGTTTTTGAATTACGCTGTATTTAAAACAATCAATCATAAATTCTCACATTGAAATTAAAAAATTCGTGTCAAATTATAATTATTATATGTGGGATTTTTATTATTGTTGCGTGCGTTGCAAACGTCACTTTGGATTACAATGTTATTGCATATCGACTCTTTATAATCATTAAATTTTATTTTCTGGCAAGACGAAAGATGTGAAATAAAATATACTGTTGGCTATTTTAAAGCTTATCTTGCCATGACCGTAATTTCTGGTATTAGCCCCATTTTCCCTTTGCGTAAACCGGTGTTTCTCAAACTTTTTAAAACTTGCGGACCACTAACAATAGAAGAATAAATGTCATTCACATACGAGGAACTGGATTGCCCAGCGCTTCTCGGATGGATAAAAGTTAAAAACGTTTAGTTAACTTTTCAAAATAAAATGCAATTTTCATTAAAAATATTAAAACAGGTAGAAAGGACAAACAAATACAAACATATGTAACATGACAATTCTATTGTTCGGTACTCATTTTAAATCATAATTATTGCATGGACACTTAACTATTTGCAGACCAACAGAGAAATTCTGTGTACCGTCTGTGTTCTGTGAACCACCGGTTGAGAAACACAGGCGAAAACAACCCCTATTATTTCAGTGTTTGTGCTGGGACTGTCTCGGGAGCAGCTACCCACGACCGCTTAAGAAATTACGTAGCGTAATTTGTATAATGATCTGTTTGCTCGCCGCAAATTTGCTAATGGCGCTTTCATCAAGCATCCTCAGTTGATATCTTTAATTGTCTTCTCCATTAATATTTGACGTAAATGTGTACAATTCTAACATTGCCATACATTATTAGTCGATCGCCCAGGGCGAGTGGTAATGACACATGGATGTTAGTAGAGTCACGGAATGTATACTTTCATACTGAGCAACAAAAACTATAGTTAAGTATTTAGTTGAACAAGAAGTTTGAAGTTGATCGTTATGTCAACATCCCGTCATCGTCAGAACTATGCTTAAATGCTCTTATTCAGTTAATCCTTATAAAATAGTACTTACATTACAAAAATGACAAATTATAAGTTTATGGTTTTCGCAATGTAAACAACGTTTAAAATATAGTAAAAGAAAAACGTAGTAAACATTGGAAATAAGCAAGGAAGGCAACTTAGTATGTTCAGAAAAATCTACTGTAATAGATATAATACAAAGATAGTGCTTGTTAGTCACGTACAAGCGGAATATGTTGACATCCAAAACAATACTGTTGAACATTACTGAAGCTCTTCCCAATAGCATTCTCACTGGCAAGTTGGTTCTACAGTTTAGAAAAACAAGCAATTCATATCCACAATTCCTCAATAAATGGTCAGGAAAATAAAGAGTCAGGATTCTTAAAAAATGGCGTAATTCTTATTTTGGCCTCGTATAAGTCGATATAAATATGTGGCCATGTACTATTAAGAGTGAGCAAGTCAGTTGAATAAAGCTATAGGCAGTATCTATACGCCCTCAAATAGACAAGTCTCGAAAACTTCTTCTGAATCTTCTCCACCATAAGACTACGTTTCAAGTGTCTTGGGGCTCAAACGATCGACCCACTTTCAAGCCTACCCGGTATATATTTTAACGATGGTATGATGTCTAAATATTCGACTGTTTTTACTTTAAAAAATGGATATGACATGAATATTCAAAGAGTAAAAACCAAATACACCGAGGAATAACAACCTATCATAATAAATACACTGTGAATGACAGTAAATTAAATATTTCTGACATTTACGGTCTCGTATAATATGACATTAGGATAGTTTCTAATTTGGTAAAGGCGGTCTCATTTGCAGCACTATTTATTTTTATAGTCACACTGTAGATAAAAAAACGTAAGCAATAAAAATACCTTCACCCAAACATGCAATTATTGTCATTTGTCAAGTATATTTACTTTCCAATATGCAATGCTTTCCACTCGTTCATAATATGGTATGGAATTATTTGTGGCTTTGTTTTTTTAAATAATAGTATATCATGAATGGTAGACACTCGTATGGAATAATTATATAAAGCTCTGTATTTATTTGATTAGTAATATTATGAATGCACATGAAGAAGTGTTTAGAAAGATCAGAGTATTATTAAAGTTGCTGCCGGCATTTTGAATTCGAAACTAAATCAATATAGTACCAGTAGCTGTTAAACTTAAAATCAAACATAAGCTTAGTAGTAATTTTTGTTTGCCATTTCCGCTTGCAATGTGGAGCATATGGATTCCTGGTGGAAATATGGCAACAAAAGTTTTCTACGAGAACTGCGTGTTACTCAGTTGCTCAACCTTTTTTTTTTTGAAGAGAGTAGTGATATAAGCATAGGACAAGGACATGACTAGTGGTTAGCTAATCGTTCTAGTTTTAGGATCGAACGGGTAGAAGGGAATTCTAATCATCACGTGCCTACGAATAGAAATTTATAGATCGACTGGAAAATCAATTTATGAAATTGTCCGTACCGGGATTTGAACCCGAGACATCTGTAACCGAAGCCAACGGCGTTGACCACTGTACCGCGGACCCGATGGTTTTTATTTAATTTGAATCGTAAATAATTTGACGCAATTATGTCTGCGAAAATGTTAATTTTTTTTTAATTTCATTCACTAAATACGCTTCTAAAATTATTTGTTAAAATGACTCACAATATCGATTTGTTGATCATTTTGATGTGTCATTGGTTTCATCACATTGTATATAATATTTTTAGGTATATGGTATATATCTAGCGCATTCCAGGAAGTTCTAAAGGATTACTTAGCATGAATAAGGATGCAGTTTCTTACTAAAAGAATTTGGAATGACACTCACTGAGCTTTGCAACAGAACTGCTATATTCAAGTGAAAATTACAGAAATATTTAACTGTCTTGAAGCTCGAAGATAGTTTTTGATTCTAAAGCATTTTACTTTTCTCCTTCGGGGCCGAATTTATAATCCTGAAATTCTCAAAACCGTCAACTTGCATGCTCCCAATTTTTATCTACGTTGTCATATGAAATGTTCCATTTAATATTATAAAATTATGCATTGTAAATTAAAAAGTTCGTTTATTCACGGTTGGCAATACTGGAATTTGTTAATTCGTCGTCGACGGATGGGTAAATGGTCTAGTTCTAAGTGGATGCTGCATTAAAAACGTTACAAACCTTGAAATTGATTTCATTTCCGCCCTGTAAAGCAGAAAAAAACATTATTTCTCAACAATGAGCACAATGCTTTTACAAATTAATCGTATTATATTGAAAGATTAACTTAATTATTTTCCGATACAACCAAAATAAACAGTTAACTCTTTGGATGCTGAATTAGAACCGGCGTGACTTTTTTTATCAACTTATTCTGGGTAACAAAAATTGTCAATTTTGTTATTACACTAATTGTGTTTCTACGTGTGACACGTGTTCCGTCACTTTGAGAAGAACCTTCAGACGTACTATATGGCAAGGCTATTTATTTCTAAGATAAACAATGATTCTAAGGCCAGGCCTGAAAATTAGAGGCTTGGACGAGTAATTTGACCAAATTGCGACCCGTGCAGACCGCTAATTTGCATAATCCATGTTTTTATCGCATCGTAAAAGGTCTCATATCTTGAGAAAATCTATGAAATTAATTTGTATGGTTTTCTTAAGACGTTTCGTATTATTTTTTCTTATCGTTTGGGAAATCGAAATGACACAATAGACTATAGATTTAATTAAATAAAACAATGGTGTTGGTTTTCTTTGCCTGTCTTGATATATTTGTCATGTTCTGATTTGTCACTGAACACAGATGTATCTATGTATCTATTCTGGGTGTAAATATGTGTATTTACCAAATGTCAAGATGTTTCTAGATAAATCAAACATACTATTTTTCGTAAATTAAATTGTTTGACTCTGGTAGAAATCGTAGATATTCTCTGTACTGAGGTGTCGGGTTAGTTGAGTGGTAGCGCTCTGGGCTCTGAATCCTACTCGGTTAATCGTTTTAACTTCGCGCTAAGGTTGACATAAGCTTCATGAAAAACCACTTGGAATTTTAATGATAACAACAATAAGAAGAGGCATTTAGTTTATTGTAGAATATGTAATTGTAAGTTGATATACACTACGGAAGGAGTCTAAAAATATTCTTCAGAAAACCTATTCTAAGTGTGACAAACAACTAACTTTTTTTTTGCTTGGGAAGACGTCAACCATTGTTTGTTTTTTTCAAGTTCGCTCCCAATCTGAACTATATTGAATCCTAATATAAGCACCTCAACAGATGTTGCTCTACGAAAACTGATGATTATTAAGTCATTCAACCTCTGAGAGCAAGAGAGTAACTATAGAATAATGGGTCTTGGACAGGACTAGATACGTAGAGGTTAGCCAGAGAGAAAATCGCTCTTTCGTGGTAATTCAATATCATATACAATATATCGATGGTTCAGTTAATTACTTAGACATCTCCAAATAGCTCATATTTACATAATGGGAAAGGCAGTATTCAAATGGTCACCATAAATTAAATATTTTTACCACACCAGAGTTTTAAACATTTTACAAACAGCTGTTTGACAATAAGGTACTTTCCAAGTATAGTCAGCAGAAGGATATTTGAAATTATCTTTTTACTGACCCAGATATATCAACATTTTGTTTTATTCTTTAGAACGTTATCTGCCTTCGCATTTTTGGTGGCATTTCTGAGTTATCTGAGAAGCAAATAGAGCGCAAACCTTTACACTACACCGCATATTAGACCAAATTTCATTCTTTTGGAGTTCTGACTGATGAACTGAAATATTGATATACACCCATCGTAATATTTACTATGTTTTAACACATTGAGTCCCGGAACCGTGTTTTCACGTGATATCTATCCCTGAACCTATCAAGAACAGTCATATTTGGTTTTAATTATAGTCAAGACTTAAAACTTTCCAAAACAGTCATCTAATTTGTTTTATCGCCAAAATAGGTTATGACTTTATCGACTTAAAATCTCAATCGAATTTTTGTTCTTTCATATTCCCCCTTCTGGAGACGATATTACGGTGACACCGAGTCCATTTAGAGCTAGAGTTTTGCAAGATTTGCAAGACAGGTCGTTGAGGGATATGTCTAAGCACATAATGACCGATACCGTCAACAGAATAAAAATAAGCCTTGTAGAACATGCAAGGTGTGTGCAAAGCACAAGAAAAGGAGTGAAACTCGGTACATGTGTAAACATTGTCGTATGGCTCTTCACAAAGGAAGATGTTGGCAATTTTACCATACAAAAATTATATATTAAAATGTTTTAAGCAATTCCAAAAAGTTTTATTTGATTTCATCCACCATTTTCATAGTTATATCACTTTTAGTAAACGCTTAATAAAAATAATATTTCTTTAAAAATGGGCCAGGTACAGGGGTTGTTTTACCTGATTTTGACCGGAGCTGATAGTGTTAAAGGAGAAACTACAAATTTAATCAATACGTATATAAATTTTCAAAGAGCTCCATACAATTACTTATAAATTACCGTGCTTGACAACTTGGCAGCAAAGACCGCCTAAAAGTGTATACTACAATTATTATTGCAATCAATTCAATTATTAAATGTTCCGGTTTCGAAACTGCACACAGCACAATCCGCATTATACTCGTTGCAAGGTTAACTCGTTACCAGCTCGATACGACTTAAGTACAACGATAAGAAACTTTTACCTTGATGACGTGTATTTTTGATTGGCTGTCGAGCGTTTTTACGATTTAAAAACAAAAAATAAAATATTCTCGCTGCCATTTTCATCGCAAGTTACATATGAGGTGGTTTGACTTCGCGAGGAACGCACTGGGCAGCGCCTTGTTACATCAATGGTCATGGAAAGAGGTTGAAACTGGATTGAAACTCAATAGTGCTTACCTCTTCTTCCAACCGGTGAGATTCCGGCGTCCTGGACGACCATCGGGTACTATCCACAGGATGTGTTCGGTGGAGCTGAAGGACTCTGGCATATCATGGGAGGAAGCTTAGTGATTATCGGGTGACAAGGTAGCATGGAGGCGCCGCGTGGTGGCCATATGCCCACATAGGGAGCGAATATGGTCGAAGAAGAGGAAGTTATCTTTGTTGGAATATTGACTATTTAACTGAATTCTTCTAATAATTTTTACCTGATTTCCATAATATGCGTATCACATATCGTCGCTTAGATGTCAAGGGAGCCAGTCCGCAACATCATTAAGCTGAGAAATCGGCGTGCAAAAACTTGTGTGAGAAAAGGTAATATTTTTTGTTTTTAAAGGTAGAACGTTGAAACATTGAACACAGATAGTTTGCGATGCTACTGGTCAGTGGTCAACAGCGTTAGACAACATATTAAATGAACTTATTCGAAAGGCAAAAGACTAAAGGCAGGTGTTCGATGTCTGCTACAGCGACAGTAGTCTGCCAATGGTTTTCGATGGGCGACTTTTCGAAGACAGCGGCATATTTTGCGCGCGCATAAAGTACATCAATTAAAAATACTTTTAAAATTGAAAGTTGAAAATATCACAGTTGACCTTGAAATGGCAGCCAGAATGATAAGTGCAAATTTTACGTCGCTCCTGTATACCTTTTGAGAGGGGTCTTTGTGACAGAAAGACAGGCAGATTTATACATGTTTTTTTATACTATATAGTAGAGGTAGCAAATGTGAATTCTGCATTTGAATTAAAATTTGTAATGAAATGTGGTCATTTGGATGGGGAACTTTTTTAATTATTTGATTGTAATCCTGTCTTTTATTATTGTATCTACAATATAAGATAAGATTTCCCAACTTTTTTTGTTCCATTCCCCGTTAACCAATGTTCAGAATATAATACCTCCCCCCGTCCCACGGTAATCTAAACCTAACTAAAAAGTTGCTTTTTAAATATACATATATATAATATTGAAAATATTTAATAAGCGGCAGCAATTCCTTCTCCCTGGAACTCCAATGTTCGCCCTTAGGGGAAATTCTTTACTGGTTAGGAATTCTTAATATAAGACATGATTAGATGACGAATTTTAGAATTTTATTACTCATTAAGTTGCGGCGTCATTTTAAAAGAAGTCATCAAACTGAATCTCCTTACACCAAGTTCAATTTTACTCGAGCTACGTAATAAAACGAATTTTAAAGATAAAACGAAATGGATCCACAGCACGCTTAACAAGTGACACAGGAAACCGCTGACCAAATTTAATCTCCCAGGTGAGACATATTTCAGTAAAAAATCTAGCTCACGTAAAAAATGTCGATTGTGACTAAGCGGCATGCTTATCCTCTTAAACTGTTAGACACAAATAAGCACTTTATCGCTAGAGTCAATTTATAATTCAAGATACAAGTTTTATTTTTAAAATAAAAAGTAAAGGATTAGTAGTTCTTTCACTCTCTTAATCTTAGTTTACATCCAGATCTCGATGTCAAAATTGCGGTAGGCAGTTTCGGTTAGTAATTATTAATTATTTTTAGTCAATGATCTGCCATTCCAAGCTTAATGTCCGCATATGTTCTGTGATCAATTTTGAAAGTAGAATACAACCCCATAGTGATTTCAATTCCAACGTGTAGTGGAGTGTAGGGATTTTTAGACGGAATGTGACGTTGAAATCTCATTCTCGTGTTATGAGAGCTTTGCGCTGGATATTACTGACGGGATATACACAATCATAGCTTATTTCAAGGCGTGGTTATTTTTACCACATCGCCTCATTTAGAATGTCTGATATAATAAATAATGTATTATATTATGTCGATACATTGAACCCAAAAGTAATATGACATTGCAGTTTCTGCCTACAACCGACCACTTCTACTCTTGTTTAGCTGAGTTCAAGTCGATGAAACAAAGAGCAGGCGAATTCAGGGTCACCGCATGTCCTCCAATTCGATTTAAAAGTAATGTCCTCCACTCATTTAAAAAACTGTCCTCGATTGTTCGCCTTTCAAATTGTTAGGTTATCTCGGTGTTGTTTGGACATAAACGCTTTTTTGGTCATTTTGTGGTAAGAGTAAAAAATTATCAGAAAAGGATTACTTTCATTTGTTAATAGCTTGTATTTGACATGCTTATTTCATTTGAAAATGCTCAAAGCGCAAAGGTTATATGATGATATTTAAATGAACATGGGGCAATTCAAAGTATAAAGTCGCTCTCCTGTAAATTCAACATTTTGGAGGTAGCAGGTTTTATTCGAACAACATCTAACTTATCGTTAAAATTAATGTGTATGTAAGTATTCACAGGTGGTGTCAAAACAGTCGGTGGTGATGGTTACACATCCGAAAACCCATTTTCTGTTGCTAGTCTCGTTTCCCTACGAATGAAAATATTTGTGAATTTTTAATCATGTATTTATTTACACTAAATAATTTAAAAAAAATAGAAAACATACTACTTACGTGGTGGACTTATTACTATTCAATATTTTTTTGATTAACTAAACTATTTATCAATATACATACATTTTTTAAGGGTTATAAGCAGAACATAATAGGTGATTCTTCTCTCTTTCAGATATAAATTATAGTATTACAATTTTCATGTATTATGTGATTGTGTTAATTATCAGAAATACTAATTTAAGCAATTAAAAACTTCTTAGTGAGATGATTGACTTCGTGAATTGTTTTTAATTCTAAATGTCCTCTTTTCGAAGTCATTCGTCCTCTATTCACATTTTCGATGTGGTAACCCTAGGGGTATTGAAATTAGAAGTAAGATAGCATCTGTGGGCTGCCTGGCAGAGATGGATCTATTATTTAACAGATCCATTGTGTTCAAGGTTGTGTTTAATGCCATTTAATAAGGCAACACAAAGGAAGAAGAGCCAATGCTTGATGTAAATTGTCAAAAAATAGTACTAGAGGACTTATAGAGGTATTTAATGTGATTTCTTATCCGTATGGCAGCTGTTGCAATTTTTATGCGTAGGTTTGAAGGTTATTATTTTTACGCGTTAATTAACATTTTCTACTGTGCAATTAATCAAGCAAATTTCGGCAAATAGGGTTGTCACAGTCTCACAATTTTATTTTTTTATATTTTACTAACCACTATCACTTTTTACACAATATAGTTTTCTAACAAATGGTACATTTCAAAGCAAGATTACACACGTAATGCCAAATAAAATTCGTTGTATGTGTACCTTGTGTGCAAAAAAAATTGATAACCCTGTGGCATCTACAAGATTGCAGATTACGTTGATAATATCGTTATTTGATATGAGGGGAAGAAATCACTACTTGTCAATAGATGACACTACACGATTTTACACTACAAAATTGTGAAAACGACGATGGCCCGACGCTGCGCACAGGCTTTGGCGGTTTATAACTATTTAATAACAATGGGTATCAGTACAGGGAAATGCTCCACCAAAGATTTATTGTCGATACAAACATGCTTCATTTAGATAGATAAAATCAATCCAGGCTAATTTGTCTGACCTAAAAAGTTCAGTTCTCCCAGGCGTTACAAATTTCTAAATATCCTTATACTGACTATAATCTCAAAGTATATAATGGCTAAGCACTTGTTTATAAATTGTAAATACATAAAGTATGCTATATATCGAGGGTATACTGACAGAAAGCAAAAGTCATAAAAACATGTTCTAAGATGATCACATTCATAGCAATTTTTTTCTAAGTACTCGCTCTCCCATGATCGTTTTTTTAAAACATAATTCGTACATTATAAAGAACAATCTTTTTGGCATACAAATCATAGTATTTGTTATCGTTGGGTTGTAGTTATATCATACATTTGTCATAATAAAAAAATAACAACATTTATGACTAAAATGCTGTTTTTTTAAGCGATCATATCCGATGACTTCATGTGTTCTACCATTACGTTAAATTGCATACTTTTTGGCATTTAAAACAGAATATCATCAAAAACTGAATTAATACATTTTGTCAGTAAAACCTCGATATTATTTATGTACATTGGAAAACTTCGGCATTACGATAATGATATATATTTTTTATTTCTGTTTAAAGAAGACACTTGGTTCTAAATTGTGTAGCAACAAAATAATTGTACACGTAAGTGGGTATCCGTTTAAAAAATTTACTAAATCTAAGGAATTAGAGGTGGGCTGTCGGCCTTACGCAATTCCTGCGATTAATCGATTTCTTCATATGTTTCTTCGCCGAGTTTTTAATATATTATCATCATTGTTTGATTTAAGTAACTTACAACATGATAATTATACATGTTTTTAACTTTAATTATGTTGTCGTGAGCAGTGGCGGATTACCCCATAAGCGCATGAGGCGCGAGCTTGTGGCATCCGAATCAAAAATATAACCCTTTGACCCACCCTGGTTTTTTTGTTAAGTTTAATTTTTATTAGGGTCCATAACTGAAATCGCACAGCGGTAATGACAATGATTCGGAGAAATCAACCCAACTCTGTCACGAAGGGCGATCGCCATCGCCTGCAGGCATGTTCGCTGGACGAGTCCATTTTTGACGGAAAGGGGTGGCTCCGACGATGCGGGAGTCTTTTTGATCTTATGTGTGGAGAGTCGATTACCAGCCTTCGAGTGGAGGGGCGCTCGGCCATCGCCTGCGGACACGTTCGCAAGACGAGTCTATTTTTGACGGAAAAGGGTGGCTCCGACGATGCGGGAGTCCTTTTGATTTTATGTGTTAGTAGTCGTTTGTCAGCTTTCGAGCCAGGCTAGCCGCCGGCCGTGGCCGGCACCGGTGACGTTGTGAATTGTTTGTGTTTGTTTTGAATTGGAATTAATTTAAAATCGTTTGTCGTGTCACTTGCATTGTAACTTAAAGTAAATTCATGTTTTAAGTAAATTTAAATGTAGAATCAATTTTAGGTGTTAAGATTATATTTGTGTGTTGTAAACCACTGCATCTTCGATTACAAATAAATAAGTGTTGTACCGAATTTGAAATGGTGTTTGTTTGAGATCTCAGTCCTTCCAGGACGTCGATAACCAGCAATCCGCTTTACTTCGATACGAGTCTTCTCACCTTAACTTTTGATTTAGTTTCCAATATTTATTTTTATTTTAAATGGAATTCTTATGATATTGCAACAATCGTTTTTGTTGAATTAATAACTAATGGAATGTGTTTCTATTTATGCTTTCATTGGAACGCCTTCGACATATAATTAAATATTTTTGATTAGAAGGTTAGATTGCAAGTAGCTTTTTTAGATTAATATACCTGATAAGAGCTAATCTTATGTTTTACGTTGTTTAAAACAGTTTTTATTAGGATTACAATATAACGGAACAATGCGTTTTTCGCTAATTAGTTACTACAAAACACTACTCATACAGAAATTTTATGTTCATACGGCATACATGCGTCGTAAACTTATAGTTATATACTAAAATAATAAATTCATAGTACATGTGTAAGAAAACGAACTCATTTGTAGTGAAAATCACATTTATTCAAATTTTAAATCACTGACATACATATACTATTTTCGAATGAGATACCTACATTGTATAATAATTTGCGACTAAATATTTGACCACTTCTGTCAAATCCCAGATAGAGACAATATAAATACACATTCCAATACCGTTCCGTTGCATTACAATATTTAAAATTTGTAGCTGCGTTGGATTACAACAGCGGTATTTTTTCAATTACCGAAATTACGGCATGATTTAAGGGTCTAGCTCCAAGTCATTCTTCAAACTCAAGTATTATAATTTATGAAAGCGTCCGATTTTGATGAAGACAAAAAAAAACCACTACCCGGGATATTCAATACTGTTCTTGAAATCTGGAGAAATTGTGATGTAACCTATCGTCGGTTTTGTAAAATACTTAATTTTAAAATATTACGAATAGTATTCGAACAGTTGCCCAAATATTCGAATATCGAAAAGTTAAAAAAGGGCTGAGCGCTTTTAGTATGTTCGAACCCATGACCACGCAACCGAATGCCAACAGCATTGGCGACATGGTTACATAGTTGGACCCGCAAATGGTTAGACTATCGAATAAATATTTCGTAAGTGTCAAATCGAATAGACTGAATAAATAATTCTGATTGCAAACTTGGACGCTGTGTGTTAGTAACATTTTATTACGCGTATTCTGGACGACCATAACAGGCCAGTTACACCACGTGATGCAGAAGGAGTGAGGAGCCTTAGATGTCAATATTTTCGTTAAGGCGTGGGCCAGGTTCGACGCCCTGCCGATGGCGGAAGACAGACATAACAAATTAAAACAGAGCGTTTACTTAATAATATTGGACATATTATATGCGTGGATGTGAGGAATATTAATGTTATTATTGCAAATGAAAATATGAGGTATCTTATTTTTAGGCAAATCTTTTTTATCAATAATTGAGTCATTCTTTTATAAGAAGAGATCTATCTTTCTAATATAAACTCGACATAATTGTATTGCTTTTAAGGTTTTAACTGTCAATTCTTGGTGGAAAGACATTATATTTAAAAAAAATAAAACACAATTCATTTGTACTACTTCCACATATTTCTAATGATCAGGACCGGTTTCGCTCATCACGAGCATTATCAACTGATAGTCCTGATCATTATAAATATGTGGAAGTAGTACAAATGAATTGTGTTTTATATTTTTTTAATTTATAATTGTATTGGATAAATATTTTACAGCAATACAGTTGTGGACATATTCATAAATAATTCCAAAGAGAAAAGTATATAAAATTAAAGTTAATTGGACATATGGACTTTGATATTCTACTGGATGTGTACTAAATGTGACATGTTTCGCCTCTTTAAGAAGGATCTTCAGATTAACGTAAGGTTATTTATTTCTAATTTAACCAATGATTATAATTCTCAACTTAATAATGAATGGCGGGGTGGGATTATTTTCTTCTACTGAACGTGGAGTGAGACACAAACGATAACACTACTAATTACAAAATTAATCACTATTTTTAGAGGTGAAAATCCCTAGGCAAATAGTGGTGGACCACCTGTCCTATTTAGAATGTTATTATTAACTAATAATTAGTTACTGTTAATGGTTTTATTACTTTCTGTGAATGTGAAATGAAAAGTTTTTAGAAATTAATAAAATTCTCCACCACAAAGGATATTTCAGATTTATTGTGGCCGAAATAATCGACCCACTCTCAAGTCTACTTCGAATTAAAGCACTATAAATGTATATTATTATCACAATAATTTTAACTCCCCGGAAAGACCCTAATGGTACTGATAAATTCCAACATTTGCAATGCTTTGTTGCAGGTGATCATTGAATGCTCATCAACTACGCAATCGCATAGATTTCCACACCTGGACCTACGCAAATTATAAAAAAACCGAAAGTTTCTTTTTCGTGACAGGTCAAAGTTGTTTTAACTCGGACAGAAGAACCTTCGACTATAATTTAATATTGGTATGCACTGTGTACCAATACGGTTTCCGTGGGCAGTGGTCCATTGAGTCGAATCATTTGAACGGTTCATTGCGTTGGATCTTTTACAGTTGAACTTGTTGATTCGAATCAGTTCAGGCACAGTGATTCACAATTATTTTCTTCGGTTGTTTTTCTTTTTGTTAATTGAAACGCGTCGAAAATTTCTATTTCGTTAATTGAATGGTATCAAAACATGATACTTCTCACTGCTGAAGAGTATTCACACACATATTTTGATATTTCACAAATCTCTTCTATGTAGCAGAAAATACATGTAAAATCTATCTGCCACAAGAGCTCCCAAAAGGTAAACAGTCGCGACGTGGAATTGGTATTCTGACTGCCATTTTCAATATTGAGCACTATTATTAATTGATGGACAATATTTTGTAGATATTTCATGAGACACGGCTATATTTTCAACATTTAACATTAGCTTGCACAAAAATAACGTATCGTCCGCCTCCTTAAGATCAGATAACCGTTCGCCTTACTGCTAACATCATGTTTTTTAACCACTGCTGTATTGTTTCTTTAACTTGTAAGTCGTGTAATTTGTAACCATGTTTGTAACTGTATAATCATCAACTGTAACTAACTGCAATAAAGATAACTTGGACTGAACTGGCGTGTTTTGACTGTCCGAATCATTCCTGGAAGTTGATCTAAAAATCTATGAAATAATCATCATCATCAGCACGTCTGCTGCGTTTCGAGCTTATCAATAGATATTCCATTGAAAAAATATATGACCATATTGAAGCGTTTTATGAAAGTTCTCGCGATAAATGCTTGTTGATGAATACAACTTTAAAATAATAATATATTTACGGAATGCATTGAGCAAATCGGTTTCAACACTTTGCATGCGCTGTATAAACAATACATCAAGAATAATATTAAATTACATTTTTTATCAAAGTGAATGGGTGATTTCCACTATGTTTACAAATAATAATGAAACGATACGGTGTGACTGTGAACTATTTCAGTAAATCGAAGAGGTTGGAGCAATTTCAGTAAGCAGTTCTCACGAATCACGACCGATAAACGGATTGTTTGGGATATTCATTTTATAATCGTTATGATGACAGTTCTACAAGAATTTTATCAGTTTTTTGATAGCTTTTTCGGATAGAATATAGAATGATAGAGCTAGGACAGGACTACAGAACTTGTGGTAAGCTTATCGCTCTCGCTCCTGGGAGGGAATTTGTAGGCATCTCAAACATCCATGTCTATGAACAGATATACATAGATCGATTGAAAAATACTGCACCATGGGACCTAAATAATTAATGCTCTGATTATGACACCTCTGAAATAAGTAATGAGATATTTTTTATTAAAAGAGATTACAAATAGAAACGAATTTTATCCGTATACGCCGAAAATCTCGAATACATTTGCGATGTTTTTTTGTTATCCGAACCGCCACATTATAATGCCTCAGGTGCTTAATCCGCAAATATTCTCCACCAGTATAACAATATCTCTTAATAAAACATAATATCCAATTCCTGTAGTTCGTTATTAAGTATAAGGTTACGTCGAATCGGATTCGGCAGGCTTATCACAACTATACAGCCATGAGAAAAAGATTGGAAGAATTACTTTTCTCTCGTCTATGATATAACAATTATAATTATGATGAAGTCGCCGAAGAATTATATACGTTCGTTTTGCAACAGAATCATAAATTGAAGATTCTTAATTGTTATATAGTTATAATAATGTGTACGAAATACCCACTCAAATCAAAGATGTCTTTATAATTACAATTATTGCAACTAGCTTTTACTGTCATTAACTAGTACGGAAAAAAACACACACCACAGGTAATTGATGACAATTATTTAGAGCTTATATACTAGTAGTCGCTTTGAATTTGTTTCTGTCCTTTCACTTTTGTATTAGAGAATGCATTATGTACACCTTAGTTGATTTTTTTGTCCGCAATGAAAGAGTTTCATGATTCGTCCAATAAAAAAGTATCTGATATCCGGTTGAATTAATAAAGTGCGCATGTCAGTTTTTTTGTAATGGCCAGGGACCTCTCGTGTAAGGCATCCAATCCCGGACCATTTTTCTAATCCCGGGATTTAGAGATTAATTTATTTTGTTTTTGCTTTGTTACGTTATGCTCTGTATTCGGACACCTTTCAGTTACTAAATCATTTAGTGGTAACTAAATTACTATTCACTCGACTAACTTACTCAACCAATCTGAGCCTGCCTTTAAGTGCGGCACTTTACCTAGAGACGTCACTGCTAATGACAACTACACTACATAGCATATCGATCTTAGTCACTCATTGCATGGTGTAAGACGTATTATTTCTTACACCACGGGCTTAGTGCAACGGTTTCCAACCTTAAACCTACAACGCCTCCCCTAAAAAAATTTTTTTGGTATGCGCCTCACTACCTTTTTTTTAATCAATATAATAATATACACACGCTTTAAACAATAAAACTTTATTTAAAAAATTATAATTAAAAAACAATAACAATATTTTGCATTAACATATACGTACATACAGTGGCGTAGCTGTGGGTTCCCTCCTCCCCCTTTTTTCCTCCCCATTTTTCCTCTAAAAATGATTTAATATTTGCAAAATTTTTATGTGTCAGCATAATGTTTTGAAAAACATGTACTATATTTTTACAATTTGTCATTTCCAAATGTTATATTTAATATATTGTAGAGTCCCGTAGGCTTGTTAAATAGCTTTTTTATTGATTTCAACCACAAAATGATCATTCAGCATAAACATGTTCACAACGATTTCTTCTTTTTGTCTCGACATTTAGGCTTCATGATCATCCTTAGATTATTTTAATTTGTTTATTACCTACGGAATTTTCTGTTCATTTTTAAATATTCTGCCTCCAAGAGTATATTCTGCTAATGAGTAAAATAGACATTCATTCACTGATTTTGTACTGTTATACTACGATATGAAGTTTTATTTATTTGTAGATATATTGGTATGACAATTATTTTTTAATTACATTACAAACTTTTGGCGCCTCCGCGGTTGAAAACCACTGGCTTAGTGTAAAGATATTAATTGTATGTCCATGTTTTATTAGAATTGAGTTAACATACACAAAACGTTCGTCTTTATGATGCAAAAATATTGTACGTCCAAATATGGTATCATTCAAATGCATGATATGTCCATACATACAATATTTTTGCACTAAAACATCGATATACACGCGATTCTCTTTCACGGTTTAATAAATTTTTTAATAAAGTTTAATAAGTTTATTTTTGCTTTTACACAGTTGAAAAAAATACAAAGTTTAATACAAACACTAATGATTTGTCGAGTTGTGATAATTACGTACGGTTTGTGTTATATAATTGACTGAGATCAAGTATCTGTGATTTTTATTACAGCTCTTTTCAACTATTAGGAGTGGATCAAATCGAGGAATTGTGCAACATCGTATTATAAATGCGATTTTAAACTGGTCTATTAAAAACAAGCTTGACTTTTTACCATTTCGAAATGCTGTTGCATTTCCTTTTATAGCTAGAGATTTCCTATCATACATACGTGTCATAATTAGTTTGAGGCTGCATTATAGATCGTAGTTTGAATCTTTCTTTGTTCATTCTCGTAAAACATTGTAGTTGTTGTATAGCTCGACGTGCTGGAAAACTGTACATATTAGTGATTCCCAGACTTTTTTCATTCTACGGCCCCTACCCCGAAAATAAATTAATTTAGTTATCAAAAGCTTTATTTGACATCATATAAATACATACATCTGCATACCACAACCGCCTAAATATAGTATTTTTATAAAATCACAAATGTGTGTTCTTATATAACAAATACATAAACATGTAAAAGAAAAAACTCTATAAATAAACACTTGTAA
This sequence comes from Himalopsyche phryganea, assembly GCA_022494535.1. Lineage (NCBI taxonomy): Eukaryota > Metazoa > Arthropoda > Insecta > Trichoptera > Rhyacophilidae > Himalopsyche > Himalopsyche phryganea. The sequence goes on from JAGVSL010000039.1 coordinate 4,690,208, forward strand.
CTCTAATGGAACATTGGGCCCCAGGGTGCCGCGACCCATAGTTTGGGAAGCACTGGCCTATATCATTCTTCGTATACGTTCTGAATGATAATTGAACGAACATAATCTTTCAACAAAAATAGTAACACATTTGAAAATGTAGGAATACAAAACAAAGCTTTTGGCTTGTGACATTTCTTCATAATGTTTTTGAAGCGTACGATAAAAGACTGTTAGCTGCCTGGTAAGCCTATGCCTAACGCTGGCTCTGGAGAGAAACGCTCATTTTTTGTGACTAAATACCTCTGAGATATATATATATATATATAGAATGCAATTGTTGCGACTTGAGCTTGTTTAAATCTGAGACCAAATGAAAATATCGGAAACTGGCGACGATCGTCCTAAAACAAATTATCATTCAGGAGCTTTTCATAGTATGTACAATTACAAAAAAACAACCTGCAGCGCGAATAAATTGTAAACTTATCCTAATAATATAATAGTATTTTTCAGTATTCATAGTTATTTGTAAATCATTAACAGGTTTGCAGTTTTATTTTGTTTTTTTCACAGTGCAAAGCAGACAGTCCGGGTTAAGATATAATAATGTTATTGAATAAATTGTTAATCAAGACAGTTTATGAAACCGTGTACACTTTCTCTAGATTTAATTTAAAACACTGTATACGATCATTTTTATCTGTCGCTATTTGAAACGTTGGTCGTATTAGTAATTTTGCGTGACTAATCTTCATAGGCAGGTTCACGCGATTACAATAACATGAGTTGTACTTAAGTAACAAACGAGGAAAAAAATATATAGAAAGGTTCACAATAGAAATTAGTTTCTTAAACAATCATTAATTACTACGGTTGCGATTTGTTACGAATATACTTTTTCCGCCATTTCTTTTTTGCCATTTTTCATAATAAGCATCTGACAACACAGTTCTGCGGTAAACCGAAATAATTTTAACAATCATTTATTATGTAAAGCGGAAAGAAACTCTTTTATAAATTCAATAACAAGTGAAATAATATTTATTATTCTGTTATATTTGTGGCTTTGATTTTTTGCTAGTATCTGGTTCATTTTACATCTAGTTTAAAGGTTATTGTTTATTATTAGAATAGTAAATATGCTTTAAGGACATGCTACTATTTTTCTGCCTGAAAAATTACTTAATGCTACTGAAAACAGTGCAATTCTTAGGGAAATTTATTGCGTATCGGAAATTGTCCAAATATTAAACATTCAAATTAAGGAAAACGACAATTTACGTGAACTACGAAATATTTAAAAGTAAACTGTTCTCCATGCTTAAAATTGTTGTATATGGTTTGTTCTAAGGACGACCATACTGATATTACATTCTTAATAATCAGTTTCCCGATTCTTTTCTATGATAATTAAATTTCTTACTGTACTAAATTGTTATTTAGTACATTTCCAGGAAGAAAGAGAGTAGCATGCTTAAAGCATATTTACCATTACAATACATAGATTCCGTTAAATCTTTTCTCAGGACTCATTTTCTCTACAAATATAAAGATTATTAGCTCCACGTCGCTTTTTAATATTAATGAATAGTAAAAAAATCAATATCGATGTCATGTTAGATGCAGTAAAATAAATAACAATCAAAAGAAAGTCAATTTAACTTTAATCTTAATATTAATTCAATCAACGTTCCAAAGTAGGTTTATGACCATATTTTTATTGCATTCTGAATTATATTGCCGTATTCATAATTTAGAAAATCTCACACAGGGGTTGGCAAAAATAATTAAGAGACACATCGTACCCGTCGTAAGTGGCAATTTGTTTGATAACATTTTTTAGTTCGATTTTAAAATGTTCTTCACTTAAAACTTTACTGACTAGTCTGTGAATTACATTATGAAATTAAATTTGGATTATAGGTTTCGCCTTTCGGCATCTTCAGGCATTCGAGCACACGAATGGACTGAATGCCTGAAGATGCCGAAAGGCGAAACCCGGGTCGTTAGTGACAAAATACATGGAAGTGTACAAAATCTCAATAATCCAAATTTAATATTGAAATTCCATCAAGCACCCTCAGTCGATGTCTTAAATTACATTATGAAATGTTGCTTAAACATTATTATTAAATTTGGATTATTGAGATTTTGTACACTTCCATGTATTTTGTCACTAACGACCCGGGTTTCGCCTTTCGGCATCTTCAGGCATTCGAGCACACGAATGGACTCGAACTGAGAGACAGTAAACAGTTTCTAACGTTTATATAGAAGATACAAATGCGACAAATATCATTTACGAGGAAATACATTATACGTCTGAGAGCCACACCGATACCTGAGTTAAAATTTCGGAAATCGTCGTAATCCTTATTTTGTAAACACCATATTACCAGAGTGGCGATTGCCGAAGGCGGTTGCCGCTTTTCAACTTCTTTTAGAAATACCAGTGATTTTACAATTATAATAGTATTGTGGGTTTTGACGGGATGTAATTCGACGAATGGGTAAATATATACAATCATTCCACATTTAGTGAAATCTGTTAGGTGTTTCAACGTATCGGATATAATAGCGGAGAATTAGGAAGGTTCAGTTGCTCATTCAAGATTGGTAAGGAGTATAACTGGCCTCTATTAATTTCTAAAATTTCCTGATAAAATAATTTATGATCCCCCATGTTTTTATGCAACAGTTTAACCCCATCATCCGCATTAAACGTATGGTTCTCCATTAGCAAGTGATTTGCGAATGTCGAAGTTTCTTTTTTTAATCTAAAGGCAGCTAAATGTTCTGATACCCTTATATCTAATGTACGTGTTCTATATAAGCGTTAGAAACTGTTTACTGTCTCTCAGTTCGAGTCCATTCGTGTGCTCGAATGCCTGAAGATGCCGAAAGGCGAAACCCGGGTCGTTAGTGACAAAATACATGGAAGTGTACAAAATCTCAATAATCCAAATTTAATATTGAAATTCCATCAAGCACCCTCAGTCGATGTCTTAAATTACATTATTATTAATTTACCTAACGAATTTTTGCAATAAAAAACTGGTCTAATACTTCAAGTCACACCTAAGAATGTTGGCAATGAATAAAGAAGACATAGAAAATAGAAAGAAAATCTTCGTTATTGTGGAGGAACTTGTAGAAGTAGATAAAATCTTGCTTTAACTTGAGTTTAGTGGAGAAAGCGAAACACTTTGTTCAAATGTCATGACTGCTGCAGCCTAAACTGATTTACGTGAGGAAGTAAACCTCAAATATATTGTTATTATTCAGTCCGTGTCGTCACGACGCTGAAAACTGTCGTGAATCAAAATCGCAATTCTTGTCTTTGATCGGTGCGGCTTAGTTTAGTTTAAGTCTAGTCTGGTGATTCGACTGCACACTTATATTCAAATTAGGGCTTTCATTGATCCCGGATGTTGCGAAGTACTCGGGATCGAACTCGCAAAATCCCGGGATTTTAATCGCTTTAAAATAGCAATTTTTAAAAAACCAATGCGCAACATATGACCTCCTAATGGTGTATATCAAAAGAAGTTTTCCTACGATCACCGTTTGTTACTTAGTTTTCGAAGAGAGTAGGGATTGAAGAAAAAGGCTAGGACAAGACTAGTGGATAGCTAATTGTTCTCGCTACGCCCCATTTTTAAGATTGGATCGGAAGGGACATCACAAACCAATTTATGAAACTGTCCCCACTGGGAAGCGACGCAGTGAGATCCGCAACAGAAGTCAACACGTTGACCATTACACTAAGATATTATAGGTATATTTGTATTTTTCGACTTGGAAATTACTGTCTGATTCTCAATAAATAAAAAAACCATTCCAATCGTAAAAAATATGAATAAACATATATTTATTCCAATTGAAGACATCGTCGTTGTTCTGGAAAAAGACACTAACTGATAAATACAAAATTTTTGAGATTTTGTATACTTCCTGTATTTTGTCACTAACGACCCGGGTTTCGCCTTTCGACATCTTCAGGCATTCGAGCGCACGAATGGACTCGAACTGACCCGGGTCGTTAGTGACAAAATACATGGAAGTGTACAACTCAATAATCCAAATTTGATATTGAAATTCCATCAAGCACCCTCAGTCGATGTCTTAAATTATATCTTAAATTATATGATAAATACTAGTTTCAAGTAATTGGACTTTGAAGTTTGTCAAATGTTGGAAATGCCATACCTTTTTCATTTTGTTTGTTTGTATAAAACTGTTTTTTATAAAAAAAAGTTTGTTAGTCCATACGATAGAATTTGTAGTAAGGAACATTTTGGTATAAATAACTCGATATGTCATTTTTTCAATTTAGTGTTTCCTTCCAGAACAACGACGATATAATGGACACAACTTGGGTTTAAAGATCACAAAATGGGTTCGGGATCGGATGCCCTAATAGGTACCTCATAATTCCTGGATCGAAGTTTCAAAATCTCGGTATCGCAAACCCTACTTATAATAGTAACGATGTAAAATATGATAATAAGACACTCTGCGGACGTTTAACGGTCGTAAAACGTGCGCGAGACAATCATGTTCGCCCTGTTTATTGATCCTCGACTATACACTATTTGTAAAGTGCAAATTACGCGTTGCATCTAACCTACTTAGTGTCTATATTACGAGTATTAACCCACTTATGTCCAATGATTAGAGACCCGTATTTTGAGTATTTCACGATAGATACTAAATTCACAATAGATGCATAATTTTTGGGAATGTAAAATAAACAGTTTTGTTATTAAAGCATCGTGCAGTGGAAGAGTATGAACATTTTTATATATTGTAAAAAGCGGATTAAAACTGTATACATGCCATTATTAATCAAGACAGAAATTAAATGTGAAGAGTTTGCTTATGCTGCTATCAAATTAATTTGGTATCTGGCAAATAGATGTTGATGTTGAAAGATTCTTTTGCGAATATAGTTTAATTGTAACCGATTGTCGCATTAATCTGAAAGAATCAACTTTCGAAACATGTTTCATTCTTAATTTAAACAAATTTTAACCTGTCTACTATTTTTATTCAAAATTCGTGTTTTCTAATTTGTATTTTTGCAGTTTAAAACGCTAAAATTAAAAAAACGAAACAAAATACTAAAATAGATTCTCAAAATACGGGTAGACCACTTGACTACAGGACCAGCAACAGCATGGCTCTAGTATCATAACTCTCTGTCAATGCTTGTTTTTGAAAAAACAAAAAAAGCCGTTTCCTTGCTACAGTTACAATGCATAGTGTGATTCAAATAAAATCGTGAAACAGACTCTTACACCATAATATGTAAACAAACACTGGTGGCCGTGACAGTACAATGCTGCACTCTCATTGGATGGAATGGAGATTATTAGCTTAGAAAATTATGAGACATTAAAGAATATGAGTTTTGAAAATGAACACTATTGTCACATTCATTTTAGATGGGAGTTTGTAAGTTACGAAAGATACTTTACAGTTTTGAATTATTGAGATTTTGTACACGTCCATGTATTTTGTCACTAACGACCCAGGTTTAGCCTTTCGGCATCTTCAGGCATTCGTGCGCCGGGTCGTTAGTGACAAAATACATGGAAGTGTACAAAATCTCAACAATTCAAATCTGATATTGAAATTTCATCAAGCACCCTCAGTCGATGTCTTTAATTAAAAAGATATTTTATAATTTAAATGGTAGATGTGAGCACGAAAAACAGTACTATTTTCATTTAACTCATTTTTTTCATATGCTGGAGATTATGAGTTATGCTACTAGACCCCTCATATATATTTGTTTCATTACACTTTATGTATATGCTATAATTTATATATTAAAGTAGGTTTTGAAACGTTTCTTAGTTGCAAAATTATTCATCAATTTCGCATTAGTGATTGGGAAATTGTGGCATAGCCGTATTAACCTCGAAATAATATATATCGATGAAAATTGACATTAATTTATTATAATAACTGATATTTATTACGTGCGATAACATCTTTCTCTAAATCTTTCGAAATTTGAATCCACGTAAGTGTGTGTGCATTGTTGACATTTAGGAAACACATTCAAATGTCAAGGACGAAAATTGGTTATTTTATTTTTAAATATTACAAAAGGTAAGCCAGTAAACGCGTAGGAAGTTAGGTATGTTGCATCATAATACCTGTGTAAAGATGCAACTGGCATTTTAGATTTAATGTAATTATTACTTTTTAAACAAAACTCGTCTTAACATTGCTTCGAACGCCAGAAAGATTCACCGTGTTACGTGTCACTAGAATGGTTTTGAATGTCAATTTATTTTCAGTGGAAAGGCATATTTTTAAAAGTAAAAGGAAATTTGCAAAACCTGTTTCAAAATAAGATATCATCATTAGCGGATTAAGTACTCGGGATGCGCAAGGCGAAATTCTATTTGGAAGCCGTTTTTATGATTGCAAAAAAGCGTTGTAAAATTTATTTGAGATTTTCATGTATCTAAATAAAATTCTTATCAATTTAATCATAAATATCTCACTATTATCTATCGTCGAAGGCGCTCCTATGAAAGCGTTAATCTCAAGTTAAGCTCAAAGATTCGTAGGCCCCAAATTAAATTCATCAAACTATTTCAGGGAATTTACTAAATACGTAATTCGAACTTTGCACGCAATACTGCTTGGATTTGTGCTAGGAACTTTGAATGCAACTTAATTTTAAAATGAAAAAAAAGGTTTTGGGAATGAAACAAGGATGCAAATTTAGTTATTATTGATGATCGCTATCTCAATTCAAATGTGCAAGGTGTTGCCATAACAAGTTTCATTTGTCTGTGGTATTTCCAAAAAATCTTAGCATTTTAATTTTCAAATCAAGATAGGAAAATAGACTCGTTTGCTGTTTACAAGACGTAAGTCTAACTCAGAAATTGTGTTGAAAAACCTCAAAATAATAAACCTGATAATTGTTATCAGGTTTATAAATTGGGATCGAGCAAAAGTTTCGACTAAAGGTCAAAAAAAGGGCCGCCAAGTAAAAACATTTTTTTTAAATGGTTATTATCAACCTCGTCAATAATTAATCATTTTGACCTGTCAAACTTGATCCCAGTTATGACATTTACCATTTTTTTTCAGGATAGTAAATAAAATGACATATTTCGACGGAAGCGTAAATTATATTTTCCCAGTGATAAATATTTACACATTTATAGCTCAGGTCAGAGAAAAATGCGTGTCGGGACGCAATTAGTCCAGAGATTATCTATACTTATAATTTATTCTCCCTCCTTCTCCCACCACTGCTTTCCTATCCATCAATTTTGTACAGCAGTATCGTAACCCAGTGGCGTAGCAAACGTTAAGCGTATTAACAGTATTTTTCCCGGATTTAACCGGAAGTGTTTCAGTAACTAGTGTAATGTCGGAGGCCACGACCCTCACACGTGAGGAACACGACTAAAAAGATAAACTATAGATAAACGCAACGCTTCTAAGAGTTATAGTCTACTCGCTCACCATACGATATGCGTAATTACAACTAATGAAATACGAAACACCCCATTTTTCCAATTACATAATTTTTTAAAACAACCCCCAAAGGTATCGTCATTGGTCTAATAGTTTGGTTAGCACTAGTTATCAGCCGATCTGAATCGGTTCCCTAGATCAGCTGCCGGTGATTTTTTGAACATATTGTATGTATGGAAGGGGGCTGACCACGACCATAGTGCAGTTTTATGTACCGTCTTACTGTAATGAGTAAACACCTGAGTAATAGAATATTGATGCTGAAAGGCACCTAGCTGTGCGGAACATTTTTTCGCAAGCGTCCAAGTTTGCACGTAAATGAATTGTGATATAAATTACTATACTTTTTGCAATTCATTAAGTTTTACTCATATTAATAATAATATAATACTAAAAAAATCGAATTCCTGACACATTTTCATAGTTATTGTTATTTAAACATACACATACTGCAAATTTGCAACGAATATTCACGAGGCTAACAATTTGAGACTGCCATAATATAAACACGTTTGATATAAATTTCATAACATATTTTTTTAACCATCTCCGCTCTGAATGTGGAGCATATGTAGGTATCTCAACATACGTTTCTTACAAGAACTGCTTGTTACTCAATTGCTCAACCTTTCATTTTGGAAGAGAGTACGGCTGGAAGGATAGGCTAGGACAGGACTAATTAGCTGATCACTAATACTAGGGCTTTCGATCCCGTGATCTCGGTCTAAATATGAATCCCGAAATCCCGGAATCGATATTTAAACAGTCCCAGGATCACGAATGATGGATAGGGCTAGGACAGGACTAGTGTTTAGCAAGTCGCTCTCGCTACGCCCCGTTTTTACAGTTTGCAAGGATGTTTGCGATGTCTAGAATTCCGTCCTTCGTTCATTTACCGACACAATAGTCAAAATGTCGGCGTCCGTGGCGCAGTTGGTTTCGTCGCTGGCTACGGTTACGGATGTCTCGGGTTCAATTCCCGGTGCGGACGGTTTTCATAGATTGATCTTTCAATCGATTTATGGATTTCTGTTCGTAGTCTGAGTCCTCCCTCCCACCAATCCCATCCTCACGGGGCGTAACGAGAGCGATAGCCCTATCCTTCTATCCCTACTCTCTTCGAAAAAGAAAAGAGAGGTTGAGCAACTGAGTGACAAGCAGTTCTCGTAGAAATAAATCTGTCAAGATACCTCCATTAGGAGACCATATGCTCCACATTGGGAGCGGACATGGAAAAAAAAAAAAAATAGTCAAAATCATCAAATAATTTCCGAATTAATGTTAAAAGTCATTATCAAATCAGTTTTCAGATTAATGTAGTTCCTAGACTTAGTGATAATATTTTTTCTTCATCTGTCTTACATATAAACTATTTACTGTCAGTTCGAGTTCATCCGTGTACTGAAATGCCTCAAGATGTCTAAGAGTGAAACCAGGGTCGATAGTGACGAAACATAATTTAGAAATGTACAAGATTTGAACGATTAATATTTATTGTGACTACTTATTGTGTTATTCAATGACTAGACAAACCAAAGTGAACTCTTCAAGTTGTGGATAATTCCCGATAATATTTGAATACTTTTGTTCATTGAAAATTCACAAACAGTATTCGTACGGAGGTTTTTTCTTAGTCTTTTTCCCGTACAAGTCCTACAGCTGGCAAAATCTAAAGCCAGAAAGTACTTACCTAGAATAATGCTAACAACGGATTCAAAAACTAAGACTGTACCAACAGTAGAAAAAAATATCAATAGACGATGAATTTTATTGGGTTTCGGACAGACCTGGATGTTTTATATAACATTTATTATATTTAGTGAGTAAAATAATCGGAAAAAACTATGCGTATTATTTATTTTAGTTAAAAGTAAGTCCTATACATACCATTTTGATTCTTTCGATGTGTCCACTGCAATAGAGTTTCTTCTTATTATCAACTCGTCAAAAGTTTAATAACATCGTACTGAAGAAAATCTATGCCAGCACCTTCAAAATACCGCACTTCTAAAATTGATATAATGTCCGCAACGATATGAAGATTTGTATAACTGTCGTCTACAGTTAGAGTAGCCTACTTTCGTGGACTAAACTGCAACTAAACGATAAAACAATTATCTTGTTTTATTATACAAGCACTTTTATGTTATCCACACATGAAACTTGTCACAGATATTCTGCAGACAAATTACAAAACGGCAACTTTTACGGCTTCTCAATTAGCTCAATAATAAATCGTTGTATAAAAATTTCTGTCACAATAATTGTACAAAACTTTGAAAATGGAATACGCAGATCAGTGTTTACATCACGGTTTTTTAATTTTAAATAACGTTTAATAAAATTTGTTATAATTTATTTTATAGTGCACTTCTCAAACAATAGTCACATGTTTTGTATTTTTTAAATTTATATTATTGTATTAGTGACTGCGAAAGACCGGTGAACAAGTTTTGAAAGTTCCCCGCTGACTGAAGTGTCTATTGAGGAGCGAGAAGTGTTTTCTTTTTTGTTATTTTATTGAATTTTGTGATTAGCGTAGCGCAACAGCGACTAGCGGGAACCTGCCTACTCCGGCTACGGCACGGACTTAACTGAGAATTAATGAAAACATTCACTGCATCGACTGGCAACGGATGGAAAACAGTGTGTTTCTTATTTGACTTTCACTTTATATTCCAATTATTAATAATATTATACTTTGAATACATACGCTCAGAGATAGGGCACGGAAATAACAGTGTCTTCTTTAATTGGTTAAAAAAGTTAAGCGATGGAAAATTCACGATAGGCTGAAACATTTTTTAATCCGCATTCAACGTATAGAATATTATTGTCATTCTTGCAATAATTACAATTAGATAGGAAATACTCATATTGGATAAATCCATATTTATTTCTTTATTTGCAAAAGTATAATATGACGGATACAAATCATAATAGTAGCAAAAGACAATCTTACCGAATTGATTTAGCGAAGAAAAAAAGTTACGTGGTTACTTAATCTATCTATCTATATAATATATATAAAATGAAGATTTGTTTGTTTGTTTGTCCTCAATGCATTCCTTTACCATTCATCCGATTTCGATCAAACTTCGGTGGGTTGTTGTGCGCACACCAGTGAAGGTTTCCGAAGAAAAAAATTTAAGTCTGAAATCGAAAAAAAATAGTCAAAATACTTACAACTAATGACATCTCTGAACCAGATGAAAAAACAAATAAAAAAATATTATATATCCGAAATAGACGTCCGCACGGGCCCGGGCTTGGCCCGCGGACTTTTACCCGGCCCGGCCCGTGGGCTGGCCTCGGGCGGGTAAATACAACTCAGATTTGGGCTCGGGCCAGGCGCGGGTAAGGAATTCAAATGAAAAAAAAATATATTGTACTATGTTTCGGCCCGGGTAATTTTAAGAAATTTCGGCCCGTGCAGTACCTCTAATCCAAAAGCACTTCAATAAACAGAATTAAAAGAAAAAGCCTTTCTTTTTTGAGTGGCATTGCAACGCACGCCAAGTACTCACTAATTGAAAAATAAAAACAAAATTCAAACAAAAAATATTAAAACACTGTGATCCCTTCTTCTCTTTCGTATATAAAATGCTGTCTAAACTAGACCAATTCCGTCATCTCCGAGTTTCCCCCGAAATAAGTCACCGCTGGCACTCAATCCACCCTTATAACGCAGGCGGTTGGTATATTAAGTAATACCTAAATCAACTGAGACTAAAACTTCCAGCGAGATGGATATGTCAATTTTAAGAATTTTTAAGCACATACTCGTATTGATACCGATACCGTCAACAGAAAAAAATAATCCCTGAGGAATTTGCAAGGCGTATGCAAAGCACAAAAAAGGAGCGAGTTCAACAAAAATCAAATATCGAAATGTTTCGAACAATCCCAAAAAATTTCATTTGATTTAATTGAATATTTCCATAGTTATAACAGCTTTAGTAAACGCTTCAGAAAAATTCTATTGCTTGAAATGGTTCTAAGAAAAAACCGTACAGGAAAAAAACGGACAGAAAAAAGCGAGCAGGAAAAAACCGGATATGGAAAAAAGCTTGAAAAAATGTTAAAATCAGATTTTTAGTTTTAAATAACGTCAAATAATAACTTTCAGAAACTCAGAACGTCCGACACGACAATGCCTAAAGTTACCGAAAGTGAAACCCGGGTCGTTAGTGACGAAATATATGGAAATGTACAAAATCTCAACAATTCAAATTTGATAGTATATTACAATTATTTAATAAAATATTTACTTATTCCCGAACTCCTATTTAATTTTTCGATAGTATGAACTATGAACAGTTGAAATGGTAGCTGTCTCGATCTTTTAATTTTCGAAATCTGGATAACCCGCTCTCACGTTCCGTCTTATTGTATATTTATAATGAATCCTCGTTAAAAGCCGTCTACGTCACTATTGCAAATACTCCGATAAAGTACCTACTCCTATTTCAAAATATTATTATTCATATACGTGTGTTACACCCGGTAGCGGGTCGATAGCCAGACCAAAACCAAACCTTGGTTGAGTAAAATGTTCCAGTTTTGGTCGGAGACCGAGACCAAACAAGTGAAGCAAGCGATACAGCGGACGTCGCCGCTCACTCGATCACTCGCCAGAATACTGGTAGAAAGTGGAAGGGCGAAGTGGGCAAATCGTTGCACTCTATCTATGTTATAAAAAATTCAATTACTACAAGGGAAGATCTGATTAGTATCTATTGTAAGATATTTTACTTGTACATAGTTATGGTTTATGTTTCTTATCAGTACAGGGCCGCTGCATACTTTTACGGGGCCGGGTTCAAAAATTGTACGGGGCCTTAAAATGTTTTACAATAAAAGTCTCAATCTATCATCTACTATCGTTAAGGTTCCCAGTCTTTATGTTGAAAGGGCCTACTTTTTATTAGAATTGGAATTTAAGCGAAATCTAATATAAATCCTACCAAAAATTGAGAAATGCATAAATTGAAAATAATTCCATTATTTATTAAATCAACAAAAACAATTGTTGCAATATTTTAAGAATTATATGTAAAATAAAAATGAATATTGAAAATTGCATCAAAAGTATACGGGTTACATTTATATTATAAGTTATTTTTGGGACCCCGATTCGGAGGCCCCAAACGCGCAATATGCGCTTATGGGGTAATCCGCTACCGAGCATGTCAAAATAAGTTGTTATACGTTTTCAATCTCTCTTTTCGGAGAGAGTAAAGATAAAGGGATGACTAGGAAAGAATTGGTGGTTCATTAATCGATCTCTCTACGCCTCGTTTTTAGGATCGGATAGATACGAGGCGGGTGAAAAGTAAATATCACTGACATTAATAAACCAAATATAACGCACTCAGCGCATACAGAACCGGAATATATTTTATAAAATGCATAGTATGTATATTATTTTAAGTTAGCAGGAAAATAGTTTTGTATAATTGTACTAAATCTGCTGGTGTTAACAACAATATATCATATATATTGTATATATTATCGGCATTATTCACCCTTCAAAGAAAATACATATATACTTATTGCAATTGAAAACAAAATTAATTACTGCGTTTATATTAAAATTAATCCAACAACGTCCTGATCATCAAATATATTAAAATTCTCTAAAATGCAGATCAATCATATTAAATAGCATCGTATATTTTTAAATTTAAACTGTAGAACTGATTTAAAATTATGACAATTTCAATACTTACGAAATACATTTTGTATAACATAATGATTTGTTGACCATAATTCTAATTTCAATTTGATACTAAATAGATTCTATGAACAAACCGAAGGCCTTGGATTGGGAGCTTGTCTAACACCATTATTAGCGGAGTTTTACATGAACCATTTAGAAAATCTAATTTCTAGTAGTAAAACAGAAGTTAGAAACATAGTTTATTGGTTACGTCTATGATATTCTTTGTTTATTTAATGGAACGGATAGACAAATTTATAAACTTCATAATTTTCTTAATTCATTAGATGATACAATTCAATTCACCTTAGAAGTGTGTTAAGAATATAAATTTTCTTGACTTAAATATTGATATTAAAAACTCTATTCATGAATTTAAAATATTTCGCAAACCGACATTTTCGGACGCCGTTATATATAAAAATTCTATGCACCCTCTCTCATATAAATTGACCTCATTTCATTATGAGGTTCACAGATTAGACACTATACCTCTGGGTAAAATTAATTTTGAAACCGAACTAAGCATTATTAAACAAATTCTCATTAACAATGGCTATGAGGCGTCTCTTATAGATGGTCTTTTATAAAAAAAAAACAAATTAAATTATCAAAAGAGATGTTATATTTCGGAAACTTGTCTAAGGACATATACCAACCTAGGTTCTGGCGTAGAATTAGTTATTTAGGTTGTATACGCTTTAAAATTAAAAAAAACAACTCGCTGATAGACGTGTTAGACCGACCTTTTATTGCAAAAAATCGTTAAGCAAATTACTTATTAACAATAAAGATAGAATCCACTTTAAGAACAAATTTGGCATTTATAAATTACAATGTAGTGATTGCCAACACTTCTATGTGGGTAAAACCACACGTACATTAGATATAAGAGTATCAGAACATTTAGCCGCTTTGAGATTTAAAAAAAGATACATGAACATTTGAAAATCACTTTTGTTGGAGAATCATACCTTCAATGCGGATGATGGGGTTAAAATGTTGCATCAAAACATGGGGGATCATAAAATTATTTTATCAAGAAATTTTGTAAATCAATAGAGCCCAGCTAAATTCCTTACCAATTCTGAACAAACAGTTCAATCTACCAAACTCTCCGTTGTTGTATACTTTACGTGAGATGAGTTCGTAAAAAACATAAATTAAAAATCAAAATAATGATTTCCATATCAATAAATTCATCTCATAGTCACCCAACAGAACTCACTAATTTGGAATGATTGGGTATATGTATCTTTTCTTAAAATTGCATTTTTAAAACCATATTATAACTATAAAATCACCGGTAATTCAAATATTATTTGGCCACCTGCAATCTATATTGTCCGTTTACTTTGTTAATGCGTTTGTTATCCCAACAAGGATTAATTTTATCCTCGGTTTTTTGGGATTATTTTCAGGTAGCAGTGTGGGTCCTAAACTTATATTTTGTAGTATTTTATCTTATATTATAAACGTTAGACACTGTTTACTATCTATCAGTTCGAGTTCATTCGTGTTCTCGAATACTTCAACATGCCGAAAGGCGAAACCCGGGTCGTGAGTGACAAAATACATGGAAATTTACAATATCTCAACAATTCAAATTTGTTAATGATTTGTTTTCATCGTCATATAACTCTACTTGTCCTAATCAGAAGCAGCTATAAAGAATATATAATATAAAAGAGCTTAAAACTTCTTCCTTGCTTTATATTAACGAGTTTTTAGGCATTGTGTAACAAGACGACTGTTGACGGAATCATAATCGTATTATCGTTAATATCACGCGTAACCGGGCCTTTCAAAGTCCATATCACACTTACCCGATACAGTTAAAAATTTAATAAATCAATTGCATTGTAATGTAAAAATGTCTGAATCAGCCACTTATATGCCCATGGACGAGGAATAGATTTCCCATCTGATTCGATGTTTTGAGTTGGTTAAAAACTTTCTTAGCCTTTTCGCTGTGAAACAATTAACATCAAGTAATAGTATGCCCAAAATAACTGAATCTAATACCTGAGTAATTTTCAGTAAAGATGTTTTCCTAATCAGTAGAATGGTACACTATATAAAATATGTCATCAGATTTACCACTTCTTTGTTATTTCACTGGTTGTGTTACTAAATAAGACACCTGTTTCGCTTCCTTTGAGAAGCATCTTCAAGAACTTAAGAATAAAAGAACAGTATGGAACTTTATCTTTAAGTTATTTTTTAAATTGAATACCATTTCACGCCACATTCATTTATAAACTTTACTGAATACTTGAATACTGAAGAAATTTAGCAGATGAAATTAAATATCGTCAAACGGGGTTATTCCTCCTGGTTTTTCTGCGGCGTGTTGTTAATTTGTATTTACTGTATTTTATTTTGTTCTACGTATTTATTTCTAGGCGGTTTTTATAGCTATATACACATAACTGAAGCTATTCAAAATTGTAAATATTATCGATTTACATTCTAATCTATTGATTTTATTGATTATAAACATGTATTCCGCTATTCCAAATTTTTAAAAACTATCCGAATAAGTCCTCATCGCCGTTACGTTATATGACGTAAATAATAATCATAACACGTGCTGCAAACACAATAGTTACCATAAACCATTCACATGATGTCGTTTCTGTATCATAAAAAATTTCTAGGCGGTATTACACTTGTTTCACTAACGCCTGCATACATTTTGAAAATTCAACTTAAGGTTGAGCAAGCAATAAATATAATTGATTAATTTTTGAACATAAACTATGTTCAGAATACTGATATGTTCTGATAAGGTTATGGGCATATTAATTAGGTAAAGGAAAATAATTTATGAAACCATTGTTTTTTTATGTTTTATTTTTTGTTTTTTTGTCGAGAAATATAAAAAAAAGTATGTAGGTAAGTTAAAATTTTAAATAATATGCCAGATACTTAATTATTTTGCCATACAACAATAGTAAAAATTAGCTTGGGGCAAATTCCGCATTCCATTTCCTTTAATTTAATATTTAACATAAATTTAAAACAAATTCGTTTGATGGTGCTAGCTTACAGTATTTAGTTTCTAGCTAAAATACGTAATAAGGAAAAGTAATAGTTTTTCTTAATATTAAAAAACTAATTCTGTTTAAAGGTGGTTTGATGATCTTACGAGAAGAGAAATAACGTTGTCTTCGCGAGTGTTAAAATAAGTTGAGGCCATAAAAACAACATATTTTTTTTAGGTGGCATTAGGTAGGCGAAATAACCCCAGTTGGCGGTACTTATTAATATACCATGTAAATGAAAATAAATTGTACGTCTCGTCTTCTTTCTCATTCTATGGTTACCCCCACCAAAATGGCGGCGAAGTCACAGCGTGTGCACGACAGTTGTGTAGTCGAACGTCGATTACGTCCGATTTACGGTAAAACAAACCGAAAATCTCTTACCTATAAGTTTATAATACCTCATTTGATATATCCTAACCCAGCGGTGTGTTTTTTCGTGTCATAGTTTCGATTGCGCAAAGTGTCAGTGGCGGCTATCGGCGGACGTGCGGCTCTTTTGTTTTTAAAAATGTTTCGTTTGTCTGACTGCAGATTGGCTAGACGTCGGCAACAACAAGAAAGCGCTGCAGGAGATCGAGAAGGTTCTGAAGAAGTCGCCCACATTGCAATGCGCCCGAGCTCTGAAATCCCTCGCCATTTTGAGGTTAGGGAAGGAACAAGAGGCCCTGACTATTCTAGACGCCCTCGCCAAAGAGCTGCCCTTCGACAATGCCACACTTCAGGTGATGACAATCAGCTATCGAGAGTCTCAGCAGCGTGAGTCTTTTATATAATATTATACCCTTAAAGATTCTATCACTGACTGTTGATATTGCCTTACTTAGTTTATTCTGTATGAGAAATACTACCGCAAGAAATAGATCTCTGACATAGAATAAATGTAAAGTATCTATCCTATAACAAGTAAGGGTTGGATCCTCTAATGTCATCATATGTCATCTTTGTTATGTTGAGAATATAAACATTCATATCATAAATGCTTTATATCATGCTACTCTATTTCTACCTCGAAAATTACTTAATGCTGCTAAAAACCATAAAAATCTCTAGGGAATTTAATTGAACAAATACTGATATCATGGAAACTGATTGCGATGCGAAATACAAAGTATGTCATCATTATCATTTTTCAAATTTTGCTTTTTGGTTTGTTCGAAGATGTTCCATTTGATATATTACGGTGACTTTTTCACACTGACATTGTATTCGTATTTCGCGTAAATTATTAGTTGCCCTGATTCCCATGTTGATAATTTTGCATTTTCCTACCTTAATTAAATTTCCTACAAAACTGCTTTGTTTTTAGTAGCGTTTAGCAAATTTCCGCTGAGAAAAAATGAGCAGCACGTTGTGAAGCATATATATACCAAAAATTCTTTACCGTACACATTATAATTATAATAAATATTGTATATTTTTCTTAATGTTTCCCATCACTACTTAGCCTTTTTTCTGATGGCTTGAAATGATTGCTGTACTGATGTTGTAGTTTTAGAAGTCTGACAATCCTAGCGTTGACTGTATTCACGGTTTTTTAAAATTTAATGATTTCAATTGACCCTTTTCAGTGGAAATGGTATGTCAAGTTTACGAAGCGGCCGTCAAAAAGGACCCCACAAATGAAGAACTCCACACGCACCTTTTTATGTCTCACGTGCGGGTGGCGCACTTCGAAAAGCAGCAGCACGCAGCCATGGCCCTGTACCGCCTCATGCCCAAAAACCCATATTACTTTTGGGCCATCATGAGCATAGTCTTGCAGGTATAATAATTTCTTAAGCTGTTTTCTTGATACTATTTTCATTTTCACTATAGAATATATATAATTATCCAGAACATGCAGTTTTAAGTGATTAAATTTATTAGGTATTCAGATTGTATCACAGAAATTTCTCTGTATCTTTGTGTGTAAATATGACCGCTTCATTTAAATCTGGTGTTTGTTTTCAGCTGCTGTTTCCATTCATTTAGTTTTTGTAAAAGAAAATTAGCAACCTGAATAATGAAGATTCGCCGATAGAACCCCTATGATCTATGAATTCGCAAGGAATTTCATTCCGCAGATAACTAATTATTAGGGCTGCCAATTTTAAGCATTTTTTTGTTTTTGATCAAAATATAATGTACATAATGTTTTGTTTTGATTTTCTTGAAAATTGTAACGAGCACTATAAATAAATATGTTTTACCATTCGCAAATATTCTTATCGACATTTTATTTTCCAGGCTACGAGAGGCGTCGGCTGTAAAGAACCGACTAAGAAAAGCGTCCTCTTAACTTTGGCTCAACGGATGATTGATAAATTCATCACTGAGAATAAACTGGAAGCCGAGCAGGAGGTTCAACTGTATATAATGATCCTTCAACTGCAAAATAAGCACTCGGAGGCTCTGGAATTTCTCGAGGGCCCTCTGGGAAGAAAACTCATGCCGGGGGCCATGCCGCAGGCCGGCATACCCTTCCTAGTCACGCTGGAAAAGTGGGAGAGACTGAATCTTTTAGCCAAAGAATTGATCTGGGACAATCCGGACCGGTGGGACTTCTACATGTCATATTTTCAATCGGCATTTTTGCTTATGAAAAAGAGCTCGGAAAATTGTACAGACGGCAGCAGTAGTAATTGTAAAAACGACGCAGCGAAAAGTGGTAATATTAGGAGTGCCTGTTTGGAAACTGTGGACGATTCTCCCGAGAAATGTTACGAGTTCCTCTGCCAAATAATCGAGAATGTCGCCGAGAGCGGGAAACTTCTGAGAGGACCGTACTTGGCGAGATTGGAACTCTACAAAAGGCTGGGAGAAAACGATAAAGATCCGCAAGGTAAAAAATCATTTGTTTTATTTGTTTACCTTTGAATAAATCGTAATCCTAAGGTGCCTAATGAACCTGTAGAATAATTCCCAATCTATGTAGTATTTTTTATGCATTTTTGAATTTATTGTCGAACTCGCGAATTTATCGAATTTATTGTGATTTTGCGGAAATGTGACACTAACTCTGCAGCGAGAGAGAAAGAGAGGGAAGATGCATCGGCTCAGTTGTGATCATGTGATATTTGGCTGACAAAGCGTATTTATGCACTTGTATTACACTTTGCTTTTTTTTTCAAGTTAAAATGGCACTTTTTTTTTAAATATTATAAAATTTATTTGTAAAAAAATACCTGATTCACCAAAAATTTTGAAAATCGGAAAATCATACGATATAAACTCAATGAGAAGTCACTCATGTCTATAATCATAAATTTAAATTGAAAAAATCTCGATTGCTGATCCAAGATCTTTTTTAAACTTATACTTTTATTGATTTAGTGCATAATTTTAGGTGTGGGTGATTAGGAATATTGAACTAATTTAATAACCGGTAAATGAATTTACAGAAATTTTATAATAATCTTATGCAGTGATTAAATATATTATTTATTTCTTATAAGTTTAGTAAATAATAGATACGACAAAAATATTAACCAATATGCTTCACATTGCAAGCGGGCATGGTTAAAAAAAATCGATTCATTTTTTAACAGTACCCCTATAGCCTTCCATAAACTCCTGAGTCACCGTTTGCCTCAAGTCAGTATGAAAGAGATAAACTTCTCGCAGTAACTATTGCTTCAATTGAGATTTTCTGTTTCAGAATTGATGGGAAACGCCGCAGATCTATTGGTGGAGTATTTTAGAAAGTTTGGACACAAAGCGTGCTCGGTTAGCGATCTCCGGCCATACCTTCGGCTCGTAAAAGAAGAAAAATTAGAAGAGCTCGCTCAGCAGTTCATCGACACCATCGGAGTGTCGCAGCCTGTCATTGAAAATGTATGAGGTCTACTATTGTTTAATAATTTCTACCAACTACTTTAAATATACAAACTGTCGTGAGTCTGAAATTCTACATTTCTCTTTAAACTACAATCTAATATTTTTTTTGATTTATTCAACTTTGGTCGATTGTCTGTTGTGTGATTTATTATAGCCCATTTAATGTGAAATATGTCTAGTGTGCATTTTTGAACTTTGATTCGAATCTAGTGAGTGTCTGATGATGTTGCACACAAATTCCAACTTTGTAACTTTAGACAATTGTTACCCGAACCTAGCTTGAAGCCGCCCTGCTCATGGAAACTGAAGCTCATTTTAAGCGAAACTATTTTTGATATTGAATTTTTTGGGACAACAAACTGCCAACCATCTAAAATCAATGGAAAGCATCTATTAAATAACATACACACTTTATCAATGTACCAACAAATAACAAACTATTGGTCATTCGTAAATAATGAAAGCATTGTTTCAGAATTAGCTTCAATTAGCTCACACATTCACATGTTCCCGGAAAATATTTATGATGACGTCACACTTTACAAAAAATAGATAGTGATGTTTCCAACGTTGAGCACAAAATGTGTAAAATAAATTATTTAAGCTATCAACTTTTTGTTATGAGTAGTATTGCCACATATCTGACTCGTGAGTCATGACCCGAATAGAGTTCAAAATATTTTTTGAAAGTATGTTCCTTGCCAGGGTCAACTGCTAATCCTTCAATAACCCAGAGCTTCTTTTCTTATCCTTACTGAAAAGAGAGTTTCCCGTTTCAAAAGTAAATTACGTTTTATTACCCAAAACATATTTTTGCTGTTAACTACTTAACATTTTATTTATAGAGAATAGGTTGAAAATCTAACTTGAAATTATTTAATTTCATCAGGATGACGAAATGCAGAGACACATCTGTTCCCTGCAGATGTCCCGAGCGTGCGGCCGACAAGCGAAATTGACGGGCGACCATGCTCGGGCGCTGGCGTCCGCTCTGGCCCTCCGATGTCGACACGCCACAATCAACATCACTCCCTCACCCACCGAGAGAACCATTGCCGATCCGTACTGCCTTCTAGTCGCTCACATATGTTATGATCTCGGTAAATATAGTAGATATTTTTTAAAAATATCTGGCATTACAGCTGACAGCCAATGCGCCAAATATTTTAAAAATTGAAAAATCATACGATGTAAACTCAAGAAGTCGTTCATGTCTAAGATCACTAATTTAAATTGAAAAAATCGAAATTTGATATTGACCTAGCTGGCACTTGAACCATCAACCCACCCGATCGCTAGAAGGCCGACATCTACCATCTGTTGTTTAAGCCTTTATGATACCATTATGAAGCTCTCATTAGAATGAGAGATAACATAGAATAAATGCATTTCATGGACCGAGTACTTATTTGTTCTATCAGAAATTTTGGAACTTTATAGTTTTATGAGCATATATTCTTGTAAACTCTAATTTTAAGGTCATTTTTGTTCTATCAACATATCATAATAGAACAGAATATGGAAATTGTTGTTAGAACAAAAATGACCTTAAAATTAGAGTTTACAAGTATGTATGCTCATAAAACTACAAAGTTCCAAAATTTAACCTTTACCACTCGAGCCTTTTTCCGTATGTACCTACCGCCCACTCGAGACGTTTTCCGATGAAAAGCATATTTTCAATACAAAAAATCAATTAGTGAAAAACATGTAAACAAAAAAAAAAAATTGGTTTTGTTATTATTTCCATAAAATAAATTTATAATGAATATACTGCACTTATTTTCATATTATTTGTAATTTTTCATTGTGTGTTATTTCACATAGCAATCTCCTATATGTTATCCTGGCTTATTGATGCAGGTCTCACAAAATAGTCGTGTTTCCCATCTACCACCTGTGATTTTCCTATTTGAACATACCGCACAGTCTTTCTTAGTCCCTGAACGCAGGACATGTAACTTATCTGCAAGTCGGTCTTCTGTAGGAACAGTTGAAGTGCGCCTTTGAAATCCGCCTTGCCAAAAATCTACTACTAATTGGTCAACCAATAATTTCGCAAACTTCAAATGTAAATAATAAATCGATACGTACCAATTTTCATTAGACTCATTTATTCATATTTATATATAGAGATATACTCAGTATTTCACATTAGATTTGTAAGCTTCTGAATCAGTATAATATACTAGTAAGTATTGTCAACAAAGACAATTTATTTAAATATAAAACTGTAAACTATACGAGACACTTGATTTTTCAACAAATAAAAGCAAGTACTAATTTGAAAAAGAAATAAACACACTTCAGATCATGCATAATACTGTTCACCATCCAGTCACTAGCGTGATTAATAAATGAGATTTATTACGGTATGTAACAAAAAATATCGTTTGCACCGAAATATTCAGATAAAAACACATGTTGAAATTACGCATGCCGTCTTCATTTAGCGACTCCTTTCTCAGATAAATGTTATAACCTATTATTGTTCATTCTAACTTGATTGAAATCGCAATAAAAAAATAGCTGGAAACATTAAAAAAACAATTTCGTTGACATGCCGCCATAGCGGCGGCACTCGAGTAATACAATAAACTTCCAATGCCGCCGCTATGGTGGCAGTCGAGAGCAAAGAGTTAAAAGTACTCGGCCCACGATTTGTTATTGATAATTCATTCTCGTTCGAAAACTGTTTAAAGTAAACTCATTAATTTCTTTATAAAATACGCATGAACGTACGTTATCAATAATCAAATAAAATCACACTCACGCCCTTCACTCGGCAAGTAATCGGATGACACTCGCCTGCTTTTCTATACTCCTGTATTATAGAAAAGAAAAATATCCTACAACTCATAATAAATAAATGACATCCAAATAGTGCCAAGTGACTACAATCCTTTTAGATTTACAAAGGATTTGTTTCAATCTATCTACATCGTATAAATTAATTCATTATTTTGTTTAATTGTAGCGGTGAAGACGTGCAGCTCAAAACCGTTGGTGGAAGCCCTGTGCCTTTTAGAATACGCTCTCGAAAAGAGTCCCAGCAATTTTCACTGCAAACTGCTCTGTCTCAAGTTTTATCATCTTCTAGGTGAGTTCTCTTATTTTTTCCTCTATATTTATAATTGTTATCCTGCGCTGAAACCGTGATAGCTAGGTAATTCCGTAGAATCTAAAAGAATAGAATCAGTTGATTACATAGAGAGGAAGGTAACAAGATTTGCAATCTATCGCTCGGATACACTTACGAGTAATTCCGTGAAGCTAAACTGACTTAAACTCTCCTAAACATTTTGATGAAATGTGGATAAGCAGTTTGCTAGTGAAGCCGATGATATGCATTTTCGACTCTGTGGTCAACGTCGTTGGCTTTGGTTATGGATATCTCAGTTTCAAATCCCGGCATGGACAGTTTCATAAATTTGATTTTTCAATCAATTTATGGATTTCTGTTCGCATGGATATTTGTGATGTCTATAATTCCCTCCCGAGTATCCGATCCTACAAATGGGGCGTCAATATGTTTCACGTCGGTAACAGATATGGCTACGAAAGAAAGCAAATTGATTGCATTATATTCCCACACGTATCGTAGTAGTCCGTTCAATGCTTCATTGACTTTTTCACAACTGTTTTCAGGATGCGGTTGGGGAGCGCAAACCATATACGAAACGCTGGACGTGAAACACGTTCAGTTGGATTCCCTGGGACACGTCCACTGCAATCCTTTAGCCCTCACCGCTCTACATCAGCTCGCCAAGGACACTTACGATGCCACACTGGCATTCTTCACAAACACCTATAGAGATGTGAGACTGCCAATCCTTATTTTAAATTTTACTCTACTGTAGGGCTCGACGGCGTCAATAAGGTTGAGAACCACTATTCTGTAGCATGACTTCTCGAATGCATCTTCTGATGATTTTCCTAAAACCTTTCAGAGCGTGGACCATCTGACTTTCTCATACAAATTCGGTTCGTTCATGAAACTGGAGGAACTGATGGAGTTCCGAGAGAGATTGTATGCGTCACTGCACCGAGCGTCCACCGGAGTGGAGAGCGCCCTGCTGAATGTGGTGATGGCCCCACCCACTCGGCTGCCACGAAAGCTGTCGCGGAAGCCCCCTGCACGCCCGACGACGATCGGATCAGATGGGATCTTCTCAGGTTGATCAATATTCACATCCGTTATACCTGACATAACGATCCCCTTGAAATTGATTGATATTTTAAACTATTAACTGAACCCGTAGTAATACAGGTTTATTTGTATTACTGTCTTCCGTCCTATCAGAGTCGTGACAGATTTGGTTACAGATCACATTGGTCTCACTAGAGTTTATTTTCAGACCAATGTGACCTGAGTTAATTCTTACCTGTCAATAGTTCCCGAATGCCCTTAACATATTTGTTATATACATAGAAAAATACTACTGTTTTTCAATAGTTAAGACATTTAGAAATCAATGAAAATTTGCTTTTTTTCAGAGATAACCGTGATTTGGCTGTTTACACCCATTGGGATCCCGTATATATGGATAACAAAGATGCCCCCGCTAAGCAATTCGAGCAAGACAAAACTTTTCTACAAATAAAAGTTTTAATCTTGCGGTGTCTCGTGACGTGCGTAGACATCAGTTCGAGTGCCGAACGGTCCGATGGCGCGCATCGCACTCAAAGAATAGACGCGTTAGAATCTCTCGTAGAAGAATTTAGTAATTTAGTTAGGAATATTCAAGATAAGGAATTGAAAGCCGCCGACGTGGCGAGCCCCACCGGCCAGCTGCCCTCCAGACTGTTAGGATTCGCCAATTCACCGCTGCCTTTTAGAGAAATCTACTCCGCCTCCTTCAGGATTGTGGTTCTGTACATGAGAAACGAGACTGAAAGTTTGCAGACGGCCATCGAAGACGCCGCCGTGAGGCTGGAAGAGTGCTTCAAGGCGACGGAGCGGTGTATCCAGAAGCAGGCGAAGAGCGAGGATCCTCTGTGGACCTGTAAGGAGACTTTGGAAACCGCAGTCAATTACCTCGAAGTGAGTAAATGCATCTATACCTTATGCTTGGATTTCTAAGCTCGGAGCGAACACATTTTTCGTTTAAATATTTTGGTGTTTCTTTATTGAAGCTGCTCCTTCTTTAAACTCCCTGTTCAGAAACACCGGCTTAAATACTGAATGAAGATTTGTTTCTAATTTCATTTAACTTCACAGATGATATCGATAGTGTGCGTCTGCATCGGAGTATGCTGCGAGGCGTCGCGAATGGCAAAGGTCAGACGGAAAAAGAAAAACGAAACTCCGACACCGTCCACTCCCAATCCGCCCTCGTCGATCCTGCGGCAGATCTCGTCGCACGCCGACTCCCTTACGAAAACCCTCGAAACGTGGAACGCGCCCGCCGACTCTCACAATTTGGAAGTCCTCCTCGCCGGACTGACCGTAGGCGACAACATCGCCGATCGGGTTCCCAAGAAGCTCCGCGAAGGCCACGACAGGTCGCTGGGGTCTCTCAAATTCTTACTGAAAGAGAAATCTCGGTACGCCGCGTCCTTCGGCGCTTAGCGACTCTCCGTGACCCCTCTGGACTATGGCTGTATATTTTTTTTTGTGAATACAAAAATTGTGTAAATTTCTTTTCAAAAATATTAAGTACACTTTGAACGAGTGATGGCATTTTTAAGTTGAGCAACAGAGCAAAGCGACCGGCTTGCTTTTGTTTGAGATTTAATTTTTGGATGAAAATATATGTCTATAGAGGAAACCCGAGCAACCAGTCTCGCAGGACACAAAAGGTTGATGCATAAATAGTGTCGTATTTTTATAAAAGAAAGGAGTGTTTCACTTCTCAGCTGCCTGTTCTGCAAGGCCAGAATAAAAGAAAGTATTTTACAATTTTCTCTTATTTAATACTGTTTTATTTTTTTTCTAAAACATACAGTGTTATTTGTGCATCAAATCAACCTTGCATAATTTTGTTTGACACAAATCATACCCTCAGTGAAATTGTGTTGTAAGTCTGAAAATGTAGCAGAAGGAAATAAACCCACCCCATCCTTCAATTTTAAGTAATGGCATTAAGAATTAGAATCATTCTTTACCTTAGAAAAATATAACATCTCGATATAGTTAATCTGAAGATGCTTCACAAAGAGACTTGTTTCACATTTAGGAACACAACAACACAGACGGTTGGTATTTCCAGTGAAAATTGACTCACTTCACTCTATCCATCATTCGATGCGAACTAGAATTAATGTTTAAAACAACTTCATATCAATATTTAAATTATTATGTGTAATTATTATTTGCATTTTTAACAATTTTGAAAATGCTACACTAGTGAATAATTTTTGATGATTATGGAAGATGTGTCTTACATAATTTGACGACTGTTTTGGTTTTTTCTGTGTCCCGCGAGAGACCTTCGGGTTAATCAAAACGTGCAATATATAATTAAATCTGAATGAGCACTGGTGTCGCATTAGGGCATGGTTCCATTAACCAATTATATTTTTTCTAAATGTTGGCTATATGAACTATAGTGTATTGTCAACGAATGTGTTTTGACAAAAACCAGTACATTTCTAGAAGATATGTAATCACTCTATGCCCTATTTCAAGATTTAATAGTAGAGGTCTGCACGAGCCGATATTTGATAAAATTTCACGGTCCGAGTCCGACATCTTAATTTAATAAGAAAGAAAAAGGCTAGTTTTTTTTTTTGATTTACAACAGTGTTGAAACTAATTTTTGACGAATCAATTTTCTTTATTAATAATGAATTTCTTGGCACAACAAAGTGTCCAAACATCTAAAACCTAAACAGAAAGCAGATACTGAATAATATTTACTCTTAATTTATATAAAAACGAATACTATAACTATTGGTCACTGGTTTTTCAGCCCGTGCAGACTAGGGTCAGCTAGGTGAGATATGGGATAGAGTGAGAATGAAAAACATGCCTTTGAGTAAAAATCCATGAATCGATTGAAAAATCAATGTATGAATTTTTCTATTCAAGTATTCAACCACTTGGCTACAAATCAAAACTCGATTCATTGCTGAAATAATGAGTATTCTTTTGATCACATCTAATGAAAGTAAAATCATATATTTAACTCCTTTTTCGCAATATTTTTCAGGTAAATTAATCAATAAATGTTTTAATCAACCATGCTTTGATCTGCATCCGCATCTTAATCGTTCTTATGAATTGTGATAATAAATATTCAGAAATATATAAATGAAGTCCATCCGACAGTAAAGGTCGCGATAATAACAATCGGGGTGTCCGGACAGCCTTCTGCCCGGACGCCTCGATCCATCCTCCTATGCCATCAGTGACCGGTGAAGACATATCTATGCGTTTCTTATTAAAGAGTTGAGATAATTATCCCTTTTGATGTAAAATATTTAATATAGCAATGAAAAAGTATCATTTTACCTAGATGTCATTATTTTTTCATCATAAACAACTTTCATTTTTCAGTAATGAACACTTAATATTCGTGGGCATCAGGGATATGGAGAATTTAGTTTTTTCTGGATTGTGTGCCTTCAATATTCTGTTTTTAAAACCCTACTCCCGTAGTAACCCGAATTTCAAAATTAAAACTCATGACATTATTTTTTGTGAGACGCTATCAACCCGTTGCCTTGTCTATCAATTGCCATTCTCATATTTTTTATTTGTTTTAAATGAACAAAAATTTTTTTTAAAAAGTTAGTATTTGGAAGTAAGTCTGTAGCCATGTTATAAGGAATGTAAAATTCTATTTCTGTTCGATCGCAACCCTTCCTGAAATCAGCGTCAGTAGAAAACCTCATGCCCCGCAAAACGCAATAATGATCTAAGTTCGAATTATTAAGTGCGATACTAAAAATTTTATCAAAAACTGTCTTCCATTCAATTTCACATACACAAACCGAAGTACAAATTGTTTTTAAAAATCATGCACCCAAATAATATAGTTTTATGAAAAAAAATTATGTTCAAGGGAAATTATCTCAACTTTGCTAAAACGCACTAGGCAGCAACGACGATTTAGATAATATATGTGGCTGCCAAGCGACTCTGGCTGCGGCAGCCGCAAGCACAAGCTCCGAACACGGCAGCCACATATATCATCTAAATCGTTATCGTAAGACTGCTCGAATTGGCTGCCCAGTGCGCTATAAGCTGTAGGACATGTAGTGTTTCATTTGTCAGCTAATGTAAATAAGCTAGAATATTGATTGACTTTCTATTAAAATTCTCATTAGTGTTTTTATACTTCTGTAAAACTGATATGAGTTATTATCAATCCATTTTTCTCTGTATTAATGCAAGGAATGGAGAACGAAATCTAATATATCATTGTTATTTGGTACTAGGTTAGGACTCTGTCGTTGTGATTCTGTTCTTTAGAAAGGATCTATTTTAGATTATAACGTTTTTGTATGGCATCGTGTAAAATTGTAATTCGTGTAAATAATACCATAGCAGTCCGCCAGGTGATTAGAATAAAATTTGTCTACTTATATTGAATTCAATGCATCTAACAATCATTCGGAAAGTGTCACGTTTTTAAATAATGAAAGCCTTTTGCTTTGCTAATTAAATTTTACTTATTATTTTAATTGTATACCACTATTTCAGAAACAAAAGGGTACTTGTGACATTTAGGCGGTTTAGAGTTATGAAAGGTAACGCTTTGTATATTTTATTTGTAAATTAAGGCAAAACATATTTTTTTAACTTAAATATTATCAGTTGAAACCTATATATCACTTTAATTTGGTTTTTAAAGTTACGACAATTATAAATTATATTAAATTTTTACTTAAATTAAATGAATAAGATTGTGTTTTAATCATCGAGTACTAATACTAAGACCTCCATATGACTTTCTTCACTTTTAAAAAGCTTTTATAAAAACTCAATTTTTGCACAAGTGCCCTTTTGCTTTTGGGGTGAGGATATGTCTTACATTTTGTCATTCAATATTCAAGTCACATATTTTTTGCACTTGATTTGCTCATGTATCTCATTTTTTCTTTATATTAATCAAGAATTATTACTGATAGATGTTTTTAACAATCAAAGCTTAAAAACGTGAGATACAATTTTCAATGTACTTGTTTATACTCCCTTCTGT
Organism: Himalopsyche phryganea; assembly: GCA_022494535.1. NCBI lineage: Eukaryota > Metazoa > Arthropoda > Insecta > Trichoptera > Rhyacophilidae > Himalopsyche > Himalopsyche phryganea. Next base: position 4,719,439 of record JAGVSL010000039.1, read on the forward strand.
CTGAAAAGGGTATTACAAAAAGCATAATTTCTTTTAAACGTGCCGGTGATTTAAAAGGTTGTACTGAATAACCCACACATAGAAAATTACTCCAATTCAGAATATGTACTGTATGTGCGCGCCCGAAACTGATTTTTAGAATCCACCGCATTATCGAATCGTGTGTGTAATACCAATTCATATGATTGGTTTCCACACATGTAATGTAATATTGCAGTCTTAGCTCAATTACAAAAATTGCATTTCCCGTTTTGACAGTGTATCTACCATAATCAATTGATGGATGAATTTTGGTGTTGAGTTTGTTTATTATACTAATCATTATTATTGTATTCTTTATGACAGAGTGACATTAATTCTAAGAGTTATTAATAAAAATGAATTGTTTTCCAAATGAGTTTTCATTTCCTAATTCCTCAATTATCCCACTGAGTCCTCCCTCCCACCCATCCCATCCTCACGTGGCGTAGCAAGAGCGATTAGCTAACCGCTAGTCCTGTCCTAGCCCTATCCTTCTATCCGTACTCTCTTCGAGAAAAGAGAGGTTGAGCAACTGAGTAACAAGCAGTTCTCCTAGAAAAATTCTGTTAAGATACCTCCATTAGGAGACCATATGCTCCACATTGGGAGCGGACATGGAAAAAAAAATAACCTGGGACAGCTTTTACCCCTGCAAGACGTTCATTTCATACGTATCTTCCACCTCCTCCCCGTCTGGGTAAGCTATATTTTATTGCCACTATTTGTCTAATTTTATTAATGTGATGTGTGATTTATTTCAGCAAGATTAATAACTCATAAAAATTTATTATTCATTTTTTGTATTTATAGATTCACAGTTTGTGTTGTGTTTTATTTCTGAGTAGATTTTTCACTGAAATGGATTAACTTCTTAGAGTTGTCTTATCATTCCAGATATCCCGTCATCTCTGTTGCCGTTGAGAGAACCCGCAGCGGCCTGCGGTGTCTCCAGTCAACCCACTTAAAACTAAATGTATGTAACAATTTTAACCTATTGTCAACAGTACAGTCAGATGTGGACAACTAATGATTGCAAAGTTATTCATTCTTTTGAGAAATCAACACAGCAAACTTCCTTAGTAATGGATTTAAACTGATGAAATTTCCAATAAAATCGTCACTGACGATATGGAGTTCATAAAAAGTGTGGAAATTTTCACTGCTGTCTTCTAAATCAACTGTATTTGTCTTCTTCGCGACTGATGATTCAAAATCATCATCTTCATCTCTAGAAATAATTTAAGACATCGACTGAAGGTGCTTGATGGAATTTCAATATCAAATTTGGATTATTGAGATTTTGTACACTTCCATGTACAAATTTGATCTAGAAATAATATTTAAAATTCTCGGTTCAATTGGAAAACACTCCCTGGATATTATTGTTAAGATTTCTGGAACTAAAGTTAGCCTTGTATTTTTAGCCATTTATTTATGAATTTTTTCATATTGAACATAAATATTTATTATCTCGTTGAACTTTTATATTTTTTTCAACTTTGGTTTCATTTCTGTATTTTCCAAACTGAATAACTTCCTCGAACTTTTTGAACCATGTCCGCTACCAATGTGGATCATATTGACTCCTAATGGACGTATCTCAAGAAAAATTGTTTAACTACTTGTTACTCAATTGCTCAAACTCTTAGGCAGTAAACGAATCTGGTTCTTCAGAATCTCTGATAGGTTTGCTTTTAATTTCAGGACAACAAACCGAATCCTCTTCAGTTATTTTTTACAGATTGCCAATGGGCATTTTTGTTGTTATTTTGATATGTGTATTAGAGGTCTGCACAGGCCCGTGGATCAGTTTAGGCGTGTAGAGACAATTGACATTCGGGCTCAGGCCAAGCCCGGGTAAGGGATTTGTTCATTCAGAAAAATATTTCAGACTATGTTCGGATCATGAATATATATTGATAACTGTAGATTGTTCATAACAAAACGGCAATAACTAAAATAATTTATTACGTTTCAAATATCTTTTGTTTGATAAAATGATGCAGCCGTACATCAGCATCATTTTGCATTTTAGTAATCTGAAACTGAGTTCATAAAATTGTGTGTTATTGATGCAAAGTCTAAAACAATGCTTTATTTATTTAAGAATCACCGATAGTAAGTTAAAATAGTTCGTACATAAATAAAGTGTGATATCATTCAGCAACTGCTTTCTATCGGATTTAGATAGTTCACAGTTTCGTGTACTGAAAAATTCATTACAATTACAACAGATTCGTTAAAAAATAATTTCAAAGATATAAAGAAAAAGTTGAAAAGTGGTGACTGTGGTGTTGTCTGGAAATCATTTCGTAATATAATAGATTTTTCTACGTGTTAAACGTCAATCAATTTTATGCTACTGTATTTTTTTTTTTTAAATCGAGTTTTTTTCGGGCTGAGAAATATAAAGTTAGGATTCGGGTCGGATTCGGATCGTTCATTAATGGAATATGTACATGGGACTCATGGGAGTGCAGTGCACTCTTTGCTCCTTTACAAGAGCCGTCCGTGACTAGATCCCCTCTTCTTGTTGGTGACCAGTGTTAAAAGTTATATATATATTATAGTTAAAAGCAGATCTTCTGAACCTTTCATACTCTGGGACACACTTGAATTGAATGACAAGAAACAGAGTATTATTTTATCAAAACAAACACATGTTGGGTTAGTAGAGATGCCGGAAAATGCATAACGTAAAATTGATCAGTTTGCTGTGCATGTCATCTCGAATGCATTATGAAATAAAAATAAAAGACAAAATTCCTTGAACGAAACACTTATTTTATTATGCAAAAAAATTCAGTTTACAAATACCATTTAGTACATAAGGCCTCATTCCCCGCTCGCTCACATTCCGAGGAAAAAATAATACAATTTACAATATTTATATCATTCGTACAAATTATAATAATATTAACTCTTAATTAGGATGTCCCGCACGAGTCGGTGAACGTTCGGCGATACTTCTGATGCTACACGAAAGAGCTCACGATGAATAAGCTTGCAAGGAATTAGCGGGCGGTGTTGCATCACTGCAATTGTAGACGACGGATTGCACACATAGATATCTATCGCCACTGGAACTTTATATTATGCAAGAATCATTGAGCTAATGTTTAAGAGGTGTCGATATCTTGCAAAAGGTAAGGTCACGCATCTGACCAACCGTGAAGTGAGCAGCATCGCACATGCGGCCGCTGATGACCAAACATAGAATAATATATAATCGGTTGAAATAGAATGTTGTTGGAAAGAGAATTTCATAGGCGACTGTGCGGTAGCCATATAAGTCATATTTGAAGACATGACCGAAGAAGAAATTATTGATTACTCTTCATTTTTATGAAACAAATAGGAATAAGCGCCTCATCTCAAATAGTAGCTCGTTGACCCGAACAGACAGAATGAACTATTTTAATAAAACGTTAGAAAGCTGTTCTGTCTCCGGTGAAAGTTGTTGGGCACTATTGTTGATAGTTCAAGATTGAAGTTGAGAAAGAAAATAACAGAATGTGCAATAAGATTTTTTCAATATATATGTCGAATATTACTAAGAATTAATAAGTTGTTTTTTTTTTTGTTAATCAAACCAGAAGAGTTAATTAATTTCATGTGCTTCTGCAATAATCTGACACAAGTTTCAATTTATGTCGCGAGCATATATATATATAAAATTGGCATTCGACTGCAGGCTGCAGAGGCAATATTGTCATGAAAAAGGATTCCTCGAGCCGATCTGGGGAGGGGGGATAAACACAAACAAATTTGTGTAATTTATGTAAATAATTTAACTAATATTCAATGCAAAAATTTACTAAAACTAAAGTTACCTGGAAAAACATATAACAGGTATATTGTAATTTTTTTAATATTACAGGAAACAGATTCTACGAGGAGCGGTTTGTTCTTTTTGTCGGACGATCCTTCGATTCCCCGAACCGAGAAATGAAATACCCTGTACGGTGCGGGATTTACGCATCAAGCGGAGACAGATCAAGGCGAGGGAGGGGATGCGGATCCGCTCATCGACCCTCGGTTCGGAATAGTCAATTGTAATTTTTTGCAGTAATAAACTAACACCTAAAGATTAATAGTTTTTGTCATAAAAAATCTCCTCCTGTAATATTATTAGGCAATCCTCGGAGGAGGGCCGTAGCGATATCGATTTCTCAGAGAGACGTCTCATCACTCGAAGCACCAAAAGTATATCGAATAAGTATTTTATAATATTCCCATATTGCACGGCTACGATTAAAAAATTCAATTTGTACAAATCTATTATAAAAAGATGACACCGTCCGGCGTGATTAAAAATTTATCTATTTAACTGTAAATTTCAACCGCCTTCGTGAAACCGGCCGCGTCTCGGCGGAAACGAATCGACTCTCTCGTCGGAGCCGTCGCAAGCGAAACATAACGGCGACCCGCTCCGCCTCCTTATCACAAAATCTGGAGTGCGCCTACTTAAAGTTGTCATATATCTGAAATCGTACCCGATACACCTTATATACATAAATTTCAATAATATTATCATTAACTTACAATTCTCCGTGTCACTCTTTACTCCGATAATTATTTAGGAGAGAAATCATGACAGGACGTCTCTTTCTTCTCACCGTCGATCAACTCTCTTCTAATTTAACAACGGTCAGCTAATCAATGCGGAAAGCATGAGACGGAGGCCGCACGACGCGAGCGCGTCTCTCCCGAGTGTTCTGAATCATTCTAAATGGATGCGCTGGGCGCGAATAATACTTCCTCCGAGTCTGTACAATTATTTATTATACAATTCATGGGTACGGACAGGGACGAATCCGCCGGTGCGACAAATATCTAAGTATCATATAATAAATTAGCGATCCCGGAGGTTCGGCGGAAACAGACACCGCCGCGAACGATCAGACGGGCGTCTAGTAGATGTCCGGGCAGCGCGTCCAATCTCCTCTCCTCTTGCACTCCCAGTAGTCTCCGTTGTAGACGTGTGTGGTGGAGTCTGTGCCAGCGGGGGCATGCTGCCTCGTGAACCAGACGGGCAGCTGGGAGTTCTGAGGTGACTCACGCCGGGCTGCCAGCTCTTCCGCGATGGCTTCGCGCTGCCGACGCTTCGACCGCTGTTTCTCTTCCAGACGTAACTGTGGCCGTATGGTAAAATAACGATTAAAAAAAAAATTTAACACGAACTTGAACTGAGGTCAGTCTGAGCTCATTCGTGTTGTGTATCGAATGCCTGAGGATGCCGAAAGGCGAAACTCAGGCCGTTAGTGACGAAATACATGGAAATGTCCAAAATCTCAATAATTCGGCATCTCCGGTCATTTGAATACATAAATGAACTTAGGTCAGTCCAAGCTCATTCGCGTACTCGAATTGCCTGAAGGTGCCGAAAGGCGAAACCCGGGTTGTTAGTGAAGAAATACATGTAAATGTACAAAATCTCAACATTTTCGCGTCTTCAGTTATTTGAGTACACGAATGAACTCGAAGTGACCCTCAGTCCCAGTTTTGACCCGAGCTCATTTGTTTACTCGAATGCTTGAAGGTACCGAAAGACGAAACCTGAAATGTACTAAATCTCGACAATTCGGCATCTTCAGTCATTCGATTTCATCCCGTGTACTCGAATGCCTGAAGGTGCCGAAAGGCGAAACCTGGGTCATTAGTGACGAAATACATGGAAATGTGCAAAATCTCAACAATTCAAATTTGTTTGTACTACTTCCACATGTTTAAAATGATCAGAACCAGTTGAACCCACAAAACCCGAGCCTGAATTGTACATACAGCTTTGATCGAAGAAAGAGACATATATATGACATAAGCGAAAATTACCTTTTCTTCGTTGGCTTCATTCCATTTGCCCTCCTCCATCAGTCTCTGGTCAGGCCGCAGGCGAGTGTCGGTGGGAGCCACGCCCTCTTCCGGCTCGTTCAGCTGGGCTGCCAGCACAGTGAATCCGTAATATCTACAAAAATTAAATACAAGCTGTCAGTATTACATATCAAACTTCATGTAAAAGGCAGACATAAGTTTATTACAATGGCTGAAAGAAAGCACTACTGCAACTTGTTACTAACAACTATTTAATTTATTTTAATACCACGTCCGCTCCCAAAGAACCTCAATGGAAATATTGCAAGAACTAGTCGCTCTCTTTTCATAGATAAGATTTCAATCTTCAGGGTGAGATGAGGAAAGGGGTAATGGTGCCGTTTGATTCGGTTGCAGTGCTCACAGATTCGAATAGCATAGACAGTTTCATAAATTGTTTTATCAATCGATTTATGGATTTCTGTTCAAAGGCACCGATCCAATCCAAAAAACGGCATAGGGATGGCGAGTAGCTAACCACCGGTCCTGTACTAGCCCTACCCTTCTATCGATACTTATCGAACCGGTTTTTAAGAAAGTATTTTCAACTGACGCTTGGGATGAAGCAACAAACATTTTCAGTGAAACTATTCCTGATCATTTGATAAGTGTGGAATTGGTTACGAAAGAGTGAAAAATGATTTATAAAAATATCCATCTAGGGATTTGAACCCGTGGCCATCGCAACCGAAGAGATATTGTCGTTGATATTGCATGACTATTGATAATTTAACATTTTTAAACAAATCATTTGTAATGAATAAAATTCAAAGACACCTGCCCTTAACATTATTTGTGACAAAGAAATAAATCTCACTTATCGCTGTCCTCGGGGGGCATGACCCTCTGCCAGGCCGTTTGGAATTTAGAAGTCTTGCAGACGGTGCTGTCGGAATTGGTGCTGGTCACCGGCGCTATTTCGATCTTGCTGTCCCAGTGACCTTGGATCACCCACTTAGGCTGCAATCACATCACAAAACATAGCATTGATTATTCAGCAATTATGTTACAAATATTAAAAATAATATTTTGTCATTGATTTCATTAAGGAAGTATTTTAATAAAGTAAAAATAACAAAGTTATTAATTGTGAGAGAATATTAAAATATAGGTGATTTTGGTATCATGTCAGAACTATAGTTCCAAGCTATGTTTTATGATTAAATTAAACACAATTGTACAATTAGGCCCGGTTTCACTCATCGCGAGCATTATCAACTGATGAAATTTATGTGGACTCAAATATTTTATTTTTATCTAATATTAATGGTCTATTGATTGAATTGGCATTTACTCGGTAGATTCCATTATTATAGGATTAACAAAGTATTCAGTTATACAAATTTTTTTTAGTTAGTTGATAGCTTTAGAAAAAGTGATTAATAATAATAATAGTAATTACTTACATTTTTATTTATTTAATTTTAATCTGCCAATATAAAATTAATTAGCGTTTAAAGAAAACTTTTTTTTTCAGCTTTATGGGCTGGTCAGCAGCTTATTACAAAATCCCGGAATTTAATGCCATTATGCAAAATGAGCCTTTTCGATTTTTTCAAGTAATAATTTTAAAGATAATAGTGACTTTTTGATACACCCAAAGTGGAACAAAAAAAAAAACATTTTACCAAAGCGTTGTTTACCTTTCCGTTAGCATTCTTGACGAGTCCGGTGACTTTCCTCTGAGACTCCTTGGAGAAGTAAGAGTAAGGAAGGTACTTGAGGTGGCACTTCATACCGATGGCGGCGCCCTCTCCGATAATTTCCATATCTCCGTGCTCGTCCACCCACAGCTTGCCCACTATTATGTTGTGCACCGTCGTGGTTACCTGACAAATTCATCATATTCACATTATGTTTAAAATCTATGAACATAAACTTGCAGAATGTATTGATCCCGGTAAAGAGTGCGAACAATGCTCCATTATTTTTGAACTGAACCAGAGATTCTTAGCGTGGGCGTTTTAATATGTTATTAGTAATTGCGGGGTGCCGCTGAAATCCATGTGGGCATGCGGTCATCATTGCATATTGCGGCGATACAATAGGTAATCTCTGCCAATCCTTGTGAGACGAGGCAATTTCATTTATTTGTGTCAGTGTGTGTATAGGTAATCTCTGCCAATCCTTGAGAGACGAGGCAATTTCATTTATTTGTGTCAGTGTATCCTAGCTCTTCTGCATTACAGTAAGTAACAGTAATTTTGAGTTTGGATTAAATAATTCTATCACGGTAAAGGGAGCAATGGCTTCAATAAGCACTGATCTGAATCGATGAATGCAGGAAAAGGGGAAAATGTCTAGATTCCTAACAATTAAATTATACATTTTTTTGTATAAAGCATGCTCCCCAATCTTAGGTTGTCTTTTTCCCAAAAGTAAATAATAATTTTTCCTGATGTTCCGATGGTGTGTGTGAATAAAAGTAACGTTAAAAATTGTCAGTGATACGGGAATATAATTATGATGACTCTTTGAACACGTACCTTCCTCCATTTGTATCTGTGACCGGTGCTGGTGAACTCGACGTACGCACTGCCCAGCGGGATGATTTGCAAATACTTGCCGCGGAATTTGGATGTCATAGTGAACTCCTGCCAACAGCGCCATCCGGCTGCCCCTTCGCAGTACTGAGCCACCATCGGAGGGTGGTGGGACACCTGCGAACGACAAACGTATTCATCATTGCAGACATATACCATTTATCATATATAAATATATAATATCATTCATCCTATTGGTCTCAATTGCTTATGCCTGCATTTTCGGAATTGAAACAGTTGTTGTCTGTTGGACCAGTAATAAATTCACATTTAATAAGAATGCTACAAAATGATTAAAAAATCAGTAGACTTGGATTTTTTTTCACCAAGTTCGTTCCCGATATGGAGCACATGGCCTCCTAATGGGGGTATCGTAACAGATATTTTTCTACGGGAACTGCTTATTACTCAGTTGCTCAACCTCTTTTCTTGGACACGGTAATAATAAAAAAAATCACTGACCTGCTCAGAGATGGCTCTCCATCCGAGGTCTTCCATCCTGTCGCATTCATACGTCTCCCCGAGCAGAGGATTGAAAGGTTTTCCAGTCCTGCACAGAAACAAATTCAATTCAACACAATATATGTAATGTGACAGAGGACAGAGTAAATTTTATAGTGAGATGCAAGCGATGTGTTTTCTTGATGTAATAAATCACCTGTTTGTGGTGGTGGCGTAGGAGGAGACTGTGAACGCGGCCACGTGAGCCAGCTGCTCGCACGGATCGGTGCATCTGGCCGCCGTGTCCAGAACTCCCGAGTATTCAAACTCTTCCGTCAGACGCTGCAACATGGAGAGGGGCTCGCTGAAGTTCACCGGGATCGGTATCTTTGACAGTTCCTTGCCTGAATCAGAAAATACAAATTCAACATGCGCTGTCATATCTCAAGACCCATTCATCTTGGAATGGTGTTTATTTGATATAGCTTTGTGATCTGGCTCGGAAACAAATGCAATAAACATTTGCTTTGATTAATAAATCAAATTTAGTTTTATGATAGATGTATTAACTCTTTTACTCCCACTCGATTTAGCCTAGCATATGTGAAAACTCCCAACTTAAACTGTGTGTTCTCAGTGTATAAAGGAATATTACGAGAGTTTACATTAATAAGAGCAAATACTGTGCTTTATGCACACCAGACAAACAATGACCAAAAAATATTATAGCAAGTCATAAATTTGATTCCGAACTATCGGACCGGTGCGAATATAAGGGGTAAACTTGCACCGAAGGATCAACATAAACTAACCGATGCAATTTTTCATGATGGACCAGAGGTTGAGTGGGTAGTTGGGCTTGTCGGCGATGCGGGTCCGTCGCACCCTCCCTGCGTTTCCTGAAGGCATCGTCACACACGTCACGTGGGACTACAAAAAAAAAAAAAACACATAATTGTACCAATGCAATTTACCCAAATATAAAACAGGTCTCTGACATAAGAAATAATCAAGAGGATAAAAACTACTACGTGAAACTCGCCTTATAGGTTTGGCCGTTGGGATGCCTGGATGACCTCCCTTTCTGAGATCGGAAAGAATTCCCTCTCTCCCTCTCGCTTCCTTCTTCTCCTTCCCCGGAGGTGGATCCTGATCCTGTTAGCTCCCCTCCCCTGCCGCTTCCGCCGGCCCCCCCGTCTTGCTCCGATACGAATAGTACCTGTAAATGAAAGGAACACAATTATCTAACGACTGATTTATATCATTTTTAGCCACTGTGCGGTAGTCTTCTGATTCCGTGCTTTGATCATACTGAGAACCGTCATCGATTGCCTTCAGCCATATAGATCAGTTCTTAACCTGCCACTGCGGATTGCTTTATTCACTGGCTCCCCCAATTTTGCATGATTTGCATCTTATTGTTGTCACACAACATGTAGAGTTCAGCGTTGCATCATTTCCTCTTCAGGTAAATAATATGAAAGTGAATTTTTCCTTAAAACTTTATTTAACAGTGAAATTGATAAAAGTGTGTTCACATTGCAAAGGTGTAAGTGATTCAATAAAAATGATGGCATTATACTCAATTACCAAATAGTTTATTTAACTCGCTTGTGTCAACAAACGGTTTTCGTAAAAATTAATTAGACTTGACTTCTGATGCGCTATGGAGATTGCCTTTCGCAAAAAGATAAGTTCAAATGAATGGCTGATTGAATGGAAACTGTACCTGTTGTGTTTCTGTGACGGTGTCCGTTTCCGAGTCTTCTGAGCTCTCGTTGTATGTTGCTGAATTTCTGCGATTGCCTTTTATCTGCAAAAAAACAAAACATCTTACTTGGTAATTTGCTTTATTTGCTTCCTAAATCATCAGCATAGCGTATATGGTTTAGTTGCCCCGCAATTGCTACATGGCAGCCCAGAGCCACATGCCAATAGTTGTGTAGGTATATTTTTGTGCTTCTTAACTTGACTTCGAGATCATTGTTAGATGACTAGAGGCTGATTAAAATATTGAACGCTAAGCCCGTATATGATATGAGCACCTTTTATAATTATTCAACTAAAGTTATTAAACAGAATAACCAAAAACCTCAAAGATTCATCACCTAAGAATGAGTGTGTGATAAATAAAATGTATATATATCGTTGCATACACACATTTATTCATCAGAAAACAATATTATTGAATAATAAATAATCAAGCAACAATAATGAGGATGTTATTTTTATCAGTACAGGAAAGCAATTTTATTATTTTGGCACTCGACTTGCAATGCGGAGAGAAAAACAAACAGTTAATAAAATACATTATTATTACGCGTGTAAACATTGTAAATCCGAAATAGAAAACACACAAAGGATAAGCAGAGTTTGGACTTAATGCGTCATAGAAGATCTAATAATAAATGTAGGCAATCAGGTACACGGAAGTACCTAAAAGAAGGAATTTTGCCTTTATAAGAGGCGTATTTAATAAGACCTATAATATATTTGTCGGATCTGTGATGCAGTGGTCGACGTAGTTGGCTTCAATTGCAGATTTGCCAACTACTAGTCACGTCCTAGCCCTATCCTTCTATACCTTTTCTCTCAGAAATAAGAAGAAAGTAAAGATATAAGGATGGGGCTAGGGCAGGACTAGCAGTTAGCTTATATCTCTTGTTGTGTCCCATTTTTAGGATTGGATGGGTGAGATGGAATGTAGACATCACATGAGATGCCTTTGACCACAAAACCACAAATCTATCAAAAAATCAATTTACGCAAGATGAGGATGTTGACCACATGACAACATTTATTTGCGAGAGGTGATTTGTTATTCAGCGGCTCAACCTCATTTTCTAAGGGGTAAGAATAGAAGGTTAAGTTTAGGAAAGGACAGGTAGCCAGTTAATTGCAGCCAGAATATGCAAATTTCACGCCGCTACTGTACACTGTTTGGAAGGAGGAGTTCAGTCATACAGAATAACAAATAGATTTATACATGCACTTTCTGCTACATAGTAGATTTCTATATTATAATGAAATGTTTGGAGCGCCGATGAATTAGCCCTCTGAGGCTAAAAAGATTACTACATATTACACAATAGAAAAAGATCGAAATCGAAAGTGTGGGAAAACAATAAACGCGAGACAAACAAAAGATGAGCTCGATGAGTTAAGTACACCTGTTGGCGACCGTCCAAACTATTTGCCACATTCATTGTCGGTTAACTCTGAGGGAACGAGACGGGGCATTATTATTTGGGCATCGTCGCTTTTGCACTGTGACATAATTGCTGTACTGAAGTGAGTCCAGTTGTGGTGCTTTTTGCCACTCGCCGTGAATATTGACATGACTTGACATATTCAAACACAAATCCAAACTGATAAGTCAAGATTCGAGCACAGTACGTCTGTAGAGATGATCAAGGCTGCTCTGATCAACCAGTCGAAAACGATTAAATCTCGCGTCGGTGGCTACGGTTATAGATGTCTCAGGTTCAATTCCCGGTGCGAACGGTTTTCGTAATTTGGTCTGTCAATCGATTTATGGATTTCTGTTCGAAGTCTGAGTGTTTGTGTTGTCTAAAACTCCCTTCTCACCCACCCATCCGATCCTCACAGGACGTAGCGAGAGTGGTTAGTTAACCACTAGTCATGTCCTAGCCCTATCTTTCTATCCCTACTCTCTTCGAAAAAGAGAGGTTGAGCAACTGAGTAACAAGCAGTTCTCATAGAAAAAATCCTGTTGAGATACCTCCATTAGGAGGCCATATGCTTCACGTTAGGAGCGAACATGAAAAAAAAAGCATGCAAACAGGATTTACAGCCAGTGAGTGCCAAAAAAATAAAAAGGGCTGTGTGCAAACATACCGGTATCTTAATGATGAAAGAGTTCTCATCTCCAGAGTTGATTCCGGAGCCGGTTCCGCCGTCCTGCGCATCGTAGAACTCGTGCTCGTCCTCGTCCTCACTCTCCCGAGAGCTGCCACCTGGAACAAACGGACGGGGCAACATTATTATGCAACTCAAGAGTGAATTATCTGCAAAATGTCATTGCAGTATTACGATGCAGATGTTATGCAGTCGTTATCAAATATGCCAATCATCGGCAGCAAAGTCAACGTCACAATTACAAAAACAGTAGATATTTTGGTATTTTTCAATCACATGAAATCAGCTTGATGAAACTTTTTTTTAAAATCACTCGAAATCAACTCGAGGAGAAAAGACATCACAAACGCCCATACCCTTAGATCTCATGTATTAAATTGAAAAAGTTTACATATGATATAGACCCGCCACTTGAACCGAGACTCACCTGATAGCTAGGGTAAAGGCTTAAGCGCTAGCCCGCATAGACCGACATAAATAAATTCATGGATCGCTAAAGAACACGTGGACGTGACTGAGTTTATACGAGCACTTTTTTTCAGTGTATTATTAATGTCAAAACACTTTTTTACTTTGCTAAAACCGTAAACTTATATTTTGAAATGTACATATCGATACCTCAGTTCCAAAGTGTAACAAGTCAAAAATTTGCAGGTTTTGAGTTAAGAATGAAAAAATGCTTAGAATATCGATATCTACCAGTTCCGAAATGTAATCTGTGGTCATTTTAAAATGGACAGTGATTATTATTATTGTAGATCCAAATTGAAACAAGCAAGAAAATTCTGTGAAAAAAATAAATAAAGTTATTATGTTTATAATATTATATGGTCATTAAGCCTGAACGAAATCTTGTGTGCTAATTTTTCAGAACTATGCTTTTTGGTTGTCAAATGAGTATATAAATATTTAGCAAAAAAAAAACATCGAAAGATAAATAACGAATTGAATTCAAAGGCAATATTGACATTCCGAAATTTACGTCTGTAAGTATTAAGAAGTCAGTCAGCACTCATTACATTGTTTATTCAATATTCTGTATGAAGTAAGTTTGGTTTCCAAGTTGACCGATCATACGAGACAAGGAAAAAATACATAAAAAAAACAAAGCCGGTAGGCAGGTAGGTACATAAATAGATTTGTTTGATCGAAAACTGAATGAATCCGGAAATAACTTCATTCTTTCACTGCTTTATGATACCTACTCGCGATGCACTTGCAATCGATTTTCGCATTTTTTTACCAGGCACATCGCCTCCTAATGGTAGTATCTCGACAGTTTTTCTAAGAAAACTGCTTGTTCCTCAGTTCCTCAACCTCTCTTTTTTTTCGACTAGAGTAGGGATAAAGGCGAGGCAGTCGATTGAAGGGGGGCTAAGGATCGGTTATCAGCCTCCAGTACTACTCGGTATAAACTTAGGGTATTCACTTTGCCAATGCTTAAGCATATATATTGCTCAAGTCGCGAGAGGTGATCGTTGACGCTTTCGAGCGTATTTTACGACCAGGGTTTGCCCGACAAGATTGGGCCGTGTCAAAGAATAGGGCTAGTGTTTAGCTAATCCGTAACCGAAACCAACGACGTTGACTACGGACTCGGTAAAGTTAAAAGCTCTCGAATCCAGCAGAAAATACCTATTCTCAACCAAGTGGTACAATTGCCTAGATCAATTACATCCATGCATGTGGTACAATTTAATAGATCAATTCAAAAACAATTTTATATTTCAATATTTCTATTCGCGAATTAAAACCCTCGACTCGGCAACCTTACAGGACGTAAAGCTTAAAAGCATCGCCATTTGTATAGGGAAATTCTTTCCTTACCCTCTCGCCATAATATATTATTACAAACTTTGCTGCTCAACCTCTCTTTTTCGAAAAGAGCAGGTTAGCTAATCGCTCTCGCTTTCGCCCCGTTTTTAGGATCGGATGGTTGGGAGGCAATTTTAGACATCACAAACAACCATGCCTTCGAACTGAAACCGTAAATCGATTGAAAAATCTATTTTTGTAACTGTCCTGGGATCCCGTGAGTTCCATAACCGAAGCTGACGTGGTTGACCACTGCACCGCGGACCCGGTATAACAATATCAAGCAAGCGCTCGTGTAATAGTTAAATCTTAGTCTCAACATTATATTATTTCACGGTCAATGTTCAATCAAAAGGTCGGCTGAATAATTATCACTCTTCTTATGATAAATTGTTATTGTTGGATAGTTAAAACAAAAGACAGACATTTATTTATGGAACATAGATTGAGGCTTATAACGTAAATATGAAATATGACATGTCAAATCGGTGTTCCGAGCAGCTGCCAGTCAGCTGACTGCCTCTCGCGACCTCACAAAGCGATATCGCAGCCCGTGACACGTGCCCATTGAATAGGCAAGTTAAATTGTTTGATAACGTATTATCTGTAATACTGCTGAGAAACAAGCATTTCTCGTAGAAAAACTTCCGTTGAGACACATTCATTAGGAGGCCTTATTATTCACATGGGTAGTGGAAAAGCCCCTTATAATTAGAAAAACATGCTGTACGGCCCGTCAGCCGGTATTTTTGCCGACGAGTAGTCCGTTACATTTACTGCGGAGTCATGAATTCGATATTTTGGACTAATTACGATGAATTCTAGCATATTTTAATACTGTGAAATAGTGGGTAATTAAATAACGTATCTTCAATTTTAGTCAGAATAAAGATAATTTCGATGCATTCGGCGGTAACTTTGGTGTTTCAATATTAAATTAATGTTGATAACTTAGTTATTCCACTGGCTGTGTTACTAAATGTAACGCGTTTCGTTTCTTTAAGAAGCATTTTAATTAAAAATGAAGAGTAGAGTGAGTTTGTTTCCTTCTACTGGACATGGGGAAGAGGTAAGACCCAAACGATGTTAGTACTAATTATAAAATTAATTACTATTGTTTGGAGGTGATATAGTTAGTTATGGTTTGATATAGTTAGCCTGAAGAAGCTTCTTAAAAAAGCGAAACGCGTTACATCTAGTTACACAGCCAGTGGAATAACTAAGTTTAATAACGCTGTTTACTTACTGTGAAAGAGTATAATTATAAAGCCTAGTCGTAATAAATGTTTGTTATTAATCAACAATTCAAAGTGTGTATTTTGCGGTAAATTACGATTCTAATAAATCTACCATGCCACACATCGCATTTTGTGTCATTCACTACATATATTATGAAGACTGTACGCTATAATTTATTGTGACGATTTAATTATTACTTAACATGCATATATGTTGGTTTTCGATGAATCATACATTATATAATGATTATAGTAAAGAAACACTGAATAAACTCACAAGAAATCTTCTCAAATATATGTTATATTCGACGAAAAACGGAGTTGAGAGGCGATCTTCGTACAACAGCCATACAATTTCTTGACAAAGACTGGAACTACTCGTAAATTGTAAATTTTCTTAAAGCATTGCTTGTTACTTAAGGTTGCTTTGGTAGCGGACATGGTTAATAAAAAAAATAAAGTTCTACTGATTTAAATACCGATTCATTCAATGATTTTTTCTGTAGCGATATGACAGAGGTTGAATTATATTTAAGTATGTAAACTAAGCTTTAACTAAAACTAAATTTTCGTTATCACTACCCGGCGACTTTATAAAATCAAATGACTGACAGCAAAATAAATCATCTTTCACAGATTGCCTATTCTGGCTTGAAAATATTTACAGCTCTGGAAATAATCGCTCGAGTATCGGGAATACTAAACTTGAAGACAGTGTTGTCTTATAATATGTCAAATAATTCCGGTCCTGGGAAATAAATGCCAGACATAATATTTATTAGTGATAAAATCTGTGGCGTTATGGCAAAAGTTGATGTCGGTTTTACCTTAGCTTACAGGAGATGAAACATGAACTTTGGTAAGTTATCAAAATTCAAACTAAATGGATAATACACTCAATATGTTCGATTGATTCAGCTTTAACTTTGTGGAAATTAATTTTTACGTTAGAAATAAATAACCTTGCGATATAGTTAGTCTGAAGACACTCGTGTCAAGTTTATTAACACAGCCGGTGGAATGGCAAAGTTTTCAATTTTAAATTTATAATACACTTATTCAACGGATCTTCTTCGTGGATAATGACTAGCATACAAAAATTTCCACAACACGCTGACAAATATTTTATTGTGAGAATAAACACAACATGACCAAAACGGACTATCAACTCTTGTCAAAACGCCACAGATACCTATACTGTTTAGTAGAGTCAGACAATATTACAAATTATTACAAAAAACACAGTAAAATGGATATTCAACTACTCCTGTAAGGAAACTATACTATAAAATATGTCTACAATGGAAGCATAATTGAAGTGTTATCAGTAAGAGCTGTCAGCAACATTCTATTATATATTAAATAGTGCATAAATATTTCAAACATTATATTTGTTAAAAATGAACAATACTTTAAATGCGATTATCACAGAACATGTTTTTATGACATACTATTTTCTGTCAGTATAACGTCGATACGAAATATGACATGTTCGCTCATCCGAGCAGCTGACTGCCTCTTGTGACGTCACAAAGCGATATCGCAGCGGACACACGTGCTCATTGAACCGACCGAGTTACATTGTTTGATAACAATATATTATCCATAATATTTCTATTTCTTTGAAATCTGACAAATAAAAGGATATTTCTACTGACTATACTCGGCAAGTACGTAATTGTTTATAAATCGTATAAAACTCGGATACAAATCAATAAATACTATTTGATTTATGGTGTCCATTTGAATAAGGCTTTTCCCATTATCTCAATACGTGTCATGGAGTATGCATTCCCTCAATATTATGAAGCTTCGGTCGAAGCCTGGGAACGCTACTGGAAAATTCTTTCGCCTGCCAATGTCAAAACTGAAGAAGCACGCAATAAAATTATTACTGTGGATACATTGTGTAAATTTATATACGATTGGAAGGTTAAAGTGACATCAGCCAGTTTAACTCGAGACATGTGGACATTAAGTATTAATACATCTCCGATGGCTCCCATTACGAATAATTGAACGCGGCCGAGTAGCTACTAATGCTATCGATCATGTCTCACCATGACTCACAATGCCCACGAGCTTTCAACATACAATGAAACTCGAAGCGTCTGTTTTCAATAACACGACAAATACAATAATAACATTACTTCGCCTTATGTTACCATAGATACGATATAATATACACCCTATTCTCTTTTTACACGGTCTAACAACACACGAACCAATATTTTTTTTTCTTTCTATAAAAAACTAAAAGTATCATTTAATACAGTATGTATGTTTATATATTATATTTAAAAACACGTCGGCCTTTTGTGAATATTGGAATCGTCATTTTTGCCATTTGGCGAATTTTAAGATGCAGGTTTCACGGCTCATGCATGACTTGTAATTGTTTTGACACATCTGTGTTGCTCTTCTACTTCGATTTTATTCCCAGTCAAATGTATTACTTATTATGGAAGTATCTTATGAAACTATTTTCAAAAACAAATAAATTCGGATTATTTTTGAGTTCGAGAGTTTTATATGTTGAGGGTATTTTAAAGTAATGGAATCCGTTTCCCATTTTTGTATTGGCACCAGGGACGGCTCTTGCAAAGGAGCAAATGGTGCAATGTACTCCCATATTCAAGTTATTATTATTCATTCAAGTAATTAGCGATATTATACAAACATAGCAATTCACTCATTTTAAAATTTCCCGCGTGTTCCCCGTAAAAAAAATATTGCATCAAGCGATGATTCACACAATGCTACCTCGTATTCCGCGCCACAAAAAATAGTAATAATAATACGTCGAGGCAGTGCAATTTTGGTTCAGCGCTCCCTAAGTGGAAGGGATTTCGTAGGAAACTTTGGTTTTTGTGACGTCATCTGTGTCACACATTCGACTTTCATACGAAGTTTTTAGTTATTCAGGATCATTGCACCAGTTGCCGAATTATGACGACCGTTCCCGAAAGTATTCAAACTCGCAGAGACCTGTCGCATATGTTTAGTTCGTGCGTCGAAAGGACCTCTAGTGTATTGAGCCTGCCACAAAGAAACGCATACCATCAAATTTATTTACTTTCTTTAACATACGTCTAATATTTACGTGCTTCAATAATGAATAGTGCATATTCTGTCTCATACATTAAAGAAAATCGTCGGGATTTTTTCGAAAAGGCTGGAAATTAAAGCAGCAGGTCGTCCTATGCCAAGCTTAAATTTATTTCAGAAGTGTACGCTTAATAATAAAGTGTTTACTCGGAAATTTAATGTAGAAACGTATAAAAAAACACCATGGCTATGTGGCTGTACTAGTTTTAAAACAGTATTCTGTTTTCCGTGTCTGTTGTTTGGAGGTGAATCTAACTGGACTGAGAGTGGAATTAAGGACCTGGTTCACCTATCATTCAAAATAAAGAAACACGGTAGCTCTCAAAATCACATTTTAAATGAAATGCAACTTGCGGTATTGGGATCGTTAGATATTCGTTCCCAATTGGATGCTGGGTATCGTGCGTCAGTGAAACAAATTAATGAGCGTGTAGATAAAAATCGATATATTTTATCAAGGTTAATTGACCGTGTGAAGTTCTGTGGTGCATTTGAATTAGCTTTAAGGGGTCACGATGAAACTGCAGATTCCCATAATCCAGGTGTCTATCGAGGGCTTATTGATTTCGTCTCAGAGATTGACATCGCAATGAAACAGCACTTAGAGAGCAGCAGTGTTTTCAAGGGAACTTCAAAAACAATTCAAAATGACATTTTAGATTCAATTTTGGAGGTGTGTCGCAACGAAATTAAAAATGAAATATCGCAGAGCAAATATATCGCTATCCAGGCGGACGAAACAACTGACATAGCCACTACGCAACAACTCGTTTTGGTAATACGGTACGAATTGCGCGGGAAGATACATGAACGTTTCTGGAAATTTATTATCCCAAAAGATCATACTGCGGTAGGTATTGCATCTGAGATTTTGAAGGAACTGGAATTTCTCGACATTAAACCAGCACAATTAATCGGGCAGAGTTATGATGGTGCAGCAGTGATGAGTGGGCGATTAGGTGGTGTGCAGGCTTTGATAAAAGCTTCGTATCCATACGCACATTTCATACATTGTTATGCACATCAATTGAATTTGATAATGGAGAGAAGTGCTTCAGCCAACACTATGGTTCGGAACTTTTTGCAAATTTACGATCTTTTCCATCATTTTTTTCGAGATCTGCGAAGAGAGCTGACATTTTAAAAGAAATAGTTCATAGAAGAATACCTTCAGCACCAATAACTAGGTGGAATTTTAATATAAGAACAGTGACTGTCGTGCACACTTATCGCGAGCAGTTGAAAGAGTGTATGGAGCACATCTTAGAAACCGTAAATTTAGACGCTGATACCATCAATCAAGCTGGAATGCTGTTTCGATATTTAAACGAAGATAATTTCAATTACTGGCTAGATTTCTTTGCAAAAGTTATGCCACACTGTGATATACTTTTTATGCAACTTCAATCTAGGTCGAAAGATGTTTTGGAGATAAATAAGAATATCGAAAGTTTTACGCGTTCTATTCAGAATATCCGAGAAAATACCCAAATGTCACTAGTCCAACCTACAAAAAGACGTAGACCAAATGACTTACCCCATTATGTCATTTGTAATGAAGTATGCGATACTTTAGTGAATCAAACGAAAGATCGTTTCGCATACCATGATCATTTAGTAGCAGCTAAATTGTTTTTTAGCAAAAATTTTTCGGATTATCACAAAAGTTTTCCTTTAGCGGACTTTAATATTGCAACATCAACTTACGATTTCATTGACAAACTAAAGCTTAAAAATGAATTAACTGTCATATACAGTAGGGAAGATTTTTACGTCACCGATGGAGCATTGTCCATACTTCAACTTTTTACAAACAATAATTTAATCTATAATTTAAGATAATTTAATCGAAGTATTTAGTGAAAGTGTTAAGTTATTACAGATTATTTGTACAATACCGATGACTTCAGTGGAAATTGAGCGTTGTTTCTCAACATTAAAAAGGATCAAGTCATTTTTGAGAAATACCATGACTCAAGACAGACTAAATGCTCTTGCGATGTTAAGTGTAGAGAAACAATTGGTATCGTCAATATTGGATTTTAATGTTCGTGTTATTGAAGTGTTTTCAAAATCCAAGAATCGGAGGATGGATTTCTTGTATAAATAGGCGAGTCTTTTTTGCACTCCCTAATATTCTTGTCACCGGCCGCCACTGATTGGCACCATATCTTTTTGAAACGTTTATTTTGCATTGTAGTCTCTAAAACGTACCCCCGTGCAAAGAGTACAGAGTTAAAAACTCACAAAATAAGATATTTTTTTAAAACCATCTGATGTTTTCAGTCGACGATGCAGGTTTGGTGAAATTTGGATCTTACAATATAACGTTTTAAAGTCTTTGGTGATCAGTTTTTTTATAGCTATTTCGGCTTTACACCATCGTCAGAACTACGTCTAACCTTAATTGAATTTAGTTCTACAGAATTTAAACAGAGTTACCGCCGAACCGCCAAAAATATTAATATTATATCATATCACTCATTATTTTAAACTAAAAATATGTCCTAGGAAAGGAACATACATACGTGGTATTATTAATTAATCGTCAAAGTACATAAATGCATTAACATTGTATTGATTATGCGAAATTGCGTGAGCTTCTTGTAATGATTTAAGTAAGGATAATGAATTAATGTCTGTTTGGTCATTAAGGAAGTTATTACCTTGATTATATCCATTGATTTCCAATTGTTCGAGAAAAAGGCTTTATTACACAAATGCAGGCATACCGGGCCTTATCATGAGATTTCGGCGATGGTAAACGATCAACGGTCTTTGATAAGGGGCAAAAAAACCTACATGGTATTTCCTCCTAATTGCTATTAGTAACCTTTTGAATAGTATGGCATATGGCCGTACATGTAGGACAACGGATTGTGGCATCTAAGTACAAGTCCGCGGCAGGAATTCTGCGGGCATCATCGATTCGGCGTTATTTTTTTCAGCCTTGGAAGGCAATACGAAGGCAGGGTCGCCGAAGCCGCACCGCCTGCTCAGCTCCTCCGCCGGCCGTTCCGGTTTAGTCCGGTTTCGTCAAACCCGCGTTTGTGTTCATTCTTTTTTGCAATACACAAGCCGCGGCTAACGTTTTTGTCTGTCGACCTTGAAATCGGAAGGCCAGAGCCGAATAAACTGTGCCGCCGTTATTAGTTTACGTTTCCGAATTAATACATTAAAAATATCACTCATTGATTAAATTAGCAAATAATGATTAATAAACGTGCCATGACATGAATAGGCAGTGGCGTAGCCGGCGGCACCGCTAGATATATCGACCCGTTATACAAAAATAGTACGCATTTCCAAAAATATGAAACTGTGGTATAGTCGCCAGGAGTCCCGGTATTCCGGAGTAACTCTTTTTATCGATTGATTGAATTGGCATTTACTCGGTACAACTCCATTATAATAGGAAAAAGAAGTATTCAGTTCTACAAGAATTTTATCAGTTTGTTGATAGCTATTTTGGCTTCACGCCATCGTCAGAACCATGTTAACACTTACACAATACTATGGCATCTCACTTATTGTAAAATCATAACTTTTATTTAAAATTAAAATATTTAGAGAACTAATTGAGTTTTTGAGTTGGTCTAGGAAAAAAGGAACAAATATGTTGTTATTGATTAATTAATCATGACACTTTTTCGTAAATTTATTAATTTTTCCCGCAAGCAAATTATCAAATACGATTTTGGATGATGCAGAGGTTTTATTTTAAGTTTCCCCTTTTGGACGTCAATAAATCTGGCAACCCTAGACTGTGGCCAAATAATGGAGTTAAAATAAATTTAGGAGGGTAAACATAAAAATGGTTATTTAGTATTACTCTAGTACATAAAACTCACAGGAAATGTTTCAGTAAGCCGGGAGAGAATTATGTACCCGAATTACAATTTTAAAACACTCATTTTTTTATTAAAAACTGAATTAATTTTTAACATGAGTATTTCTTCAAAAACTAAATTTTAATAGTTTGTATTGGAGTGCACGCCAACCCACGATGTAACTGATGCGCGGCCGCGCATGCGCGCAGGTTCGGGATAACTGTACTTTTCATTGAAACCAATATTCAACTCCAATAACAAATTAACATTCCAAAAGAAACAAATGTGTGGCCGGCCAGTGATAATAATAGTATATCCGCCATTTACGATCCACGATTCATAACTTGCAGCTGGAACTGCATTTCATTTTTTATCGCTATTTGGAATGTTAGTCATCCGAATTAGTCAATGCCGGAACAATGCATTTTTCATTCGCAATCAGTAAACACTGAACATTCAAGGTTGCGAAGTATTTATTTACAAAGAAAAATACACAATTTGAACGAACATTAAAACAAAGTTAGATTTTTAGATAAAATCAATTTTTAAATGAAATAGCAGGTCAATTATAAAATCTAAAGATAGAACAATCTTCAATTCGCACCGTGAGATTTAAATGTAAAACAACTGCAAAAGTCATGATCTTCATTATGTAAAAATAAAGTAAATGCAAACTCAATTCAAAAAGACAGATAATATGGTGTTCAAATACAAAGATCCCAGCAAAATGAAAACTTCAAGTCCCAATTCTCATTGCATTTAACACGGTTTTACACTCACGGTGCGAATTATTCGCAGCATTTTCAGGCCTGTTGCATATTGCCAAATCCCGCCACTCTAAGGGTTAATAATACCAAACAACCATAAGAACAATGATAAATAATCCTGCATCAATCGTTCCCCTATTTACCGATTTCCTCGATCTATCGTCTAAATATTATTATGGTCCCGTCACAAATATTACACCGATCAACCTCATCAAATCGGTTCGCAGAAAAAACCTGGGAAGGCAAGTGTGCAAGCTACGTAGAATTGTTTATGATTCATGGTTGTAATGTCTCCGTTGATTACTGAGCACTGAGCACCTGTGTACATACAGATTCTTCAGTCATGTCGCTGCGTTCGCACACCTCGGGAGGCGTTCAGTCTTCGCATTTTTTTTTACTCGTAACTAAAATGACTCCATCAAGACAACACGAACTCTAGCCAGGAAACTGACAATTCAAGACGTTGAAACATTCCAGCAGAAAAACGTGTCGACATAGTAAAACGTCTGGGACTAGCACCGTCAACTCTGGACACGGTTGTTGCTAGGAAGGGAACGTTCGCAAATCAATCGAAGAGTGCGGCAAGTCAGTGTAGAAAAGTCCGTTATGGAGTCTACTTTTAGTGATCTTAAGGAAATTCTTCCCACGTGTTACCAGAAGGCGGTCTAATAATTAATATATAAGTTTTTTTTAATTGAACATTTTTTATTTGAAGCTTTCCGTCATTTACCGTTTTTTAGGATTCCGTGAAAACGTGATATCGGGGTTTCACAGTAAATCAAAAATTGGCAAGTGTGAATTATTTTCCTCTTAAACTTTCGGTTTGAATACATTATAAATAAATGCGCGATGAAAAACATTCAATGAAGTTTGAGAAGGCGAGCGGAATGCGGTTTCAGTTTGGGTTTGCAAAGAATGACGATTGGATATGGGTCCCACCACTGTACTCTATAATGGCTTTGTTATTCGCATCAAACATCTGTTTTATCTATCAATTGCACAATAATATATCATTATGATGGCATACTCAGCGATTTTGTAAAATGCCAAAACCCGTCATAATGATGATTAAATGCACTGAATGATATCCATACATCTCCAATGCAGCCAATCAAAAACTAACAAAACGAATCATCTGCCTCTACTAGTCAGGGACGTAATATTAACATTATTCATGGGGGATGGCAAAAATTGCTGTTGCCAGCTTGTTATTTTTGTTTCGTCTGCGAAGGAGTATTTCCTACATTTAAAGTTAAATTCAAGCTTCACGAACCAGTGATTTTAAGATTCTCCCAGAATTTATTCATATACAAAATTTCCGGTTTCTGCTTGGAAAAAATCACGGGAATTCTCCCGCCTCGCATCAATACGTGAGTTCTATAAAATCGCTAAAAGGGATTTCGATAAATAAACGATTACGCAGCCGATGGCGTGTTGTAAAAATATTCAAAATAAGGGCTGAAATTCCGCAGCCGTCCGCAACATCTATTATGGGTGGGTTGCGAATGGATTGCGTCACCGTTTTGCATATTATGCATTAAGTTTAGGGGAGGATGTAGTTAATATGCCAATACGCAAAATCTGTCTGTCGCATTTTTTATTTGGATCAAAGCACTCTGGCGATGAGTTCTCTGCGCGACGAATTTAGCCTTCGATAAGTTTTCCCATCGATAATTGCGGCCAATTATACGCGCGATAAATAGTGCGCTCGGGTTATCGTTCTCGTTCGTTTCTTATGATTCCGTAACTATTTTATTTGTAGAATCTTGTGGGATTTTTATTTTCATTTACCATCAACTGATAGATTTTTCCCGTTATATTTTGCACCGTTTCAAATAACAATCACACCTGATTTACAATGTTCAATAACAACTGATCTACCACTCTCGTGACTGGCTGGTGAAATGATAATAAATAAATTCATTCAGTCGCCTTTCCATCATCACACTAGCAAAACGAATCAAGATATTTTTTTATAAAAGCATCTAATATGGAGTGAAATATTGGAACCCAAATTATAAGGCGACATCTTTTCTAAAATATTATATCTGGTAATTCGGAACGCTCATTTTCGAGAGGTAAAAGTAACTGATTAAAAATATGTTACAACTTAAGTATATAAAAATAGCCTTGTTAAGATTTATATAGTAATTACGAGGTGTATCAAACATTTATTGGTTCAATAACTACGACAAGAATTTGCGGATAATCATACAAATTATTCACATAGGTAAGTGGCTTTGTTAAAATATATATATTATCAGTTGATAGTTCTCGTGATGAACGAAACCGGTTGTGATCATTATAAAAATGCGGAAGTAGTAGAAAACGGTTTGTTTTATTTTTAAAATACTTTACGTAGTGTGTCTGGTTAATTTTAATTACACATATTTCCACACGACCGAACGGGAACCGAAAGCACTTTACATCATTATCTCTCCACTGTGTGTAAAAACAAATTACACCCTACGATATTTTATACAATACATGGGTTGATTGCCCTTCTCGAAATAAAGCACTCGACAATATTGTTCGCTGGCCTTGTTTTTGTTTTTTAGCTGATTGCTAATTTACAGTATCGATCTAAGCTCACTCCCGCGTGGGTTGCCAAATTTTTAATTCAATATTAGCAAATCAATTAACCCTTTGAGTAGCATGGCGGGTAAATGTACGCCCATGTATTGTGCCATAAATCGAAAGTACACCGACTCTTAAAAGCATATTCTGAAATAATCGTATTTGAATCATTTTTTTTCAAAGTAGGTACATACTCTCTTTCCTAAGTACAATTGTTTATGGTGTAAAAAGATTTTTTGTACATTATAAAGAGTAAACGTTTTCACGCTTTCTGCCAGAATAATAAAATAATAATATAAAAAAGACTGTTTTTTCAAATCCATTATATTGTATCGTATGTATATTGTTGTAATTATTTTTTTCTTCAGATATGGATACTACTTACCTATCGGTGATTTTTGGTGGTCAAATTATATTTATTATTTGTTTAAATTAACAAAAGTTTTTGTAAAAAGTTTAATACTCGGAATTAAATCGGTAGTCACATAATGTTAATAAGCGTGAACACGTATTTTGGTTATACTCCTTTCATGTAATCAACGTCAATAGAGAACCAAGTGTCCATAGATGAAAGCAAATTATTTGCAAATAATAATGAACAATAAAAAATATTCGACTACTTGCAATAACAAGCAATATCCTTCGCGGATTGACCCATAATAAATGATTTTATAACTACTTTTAAGGTGTTAACTGTCGATTCTTGGTGGAAAGACATTATATTTTAAAAAATAAAACACAATTTGTTTGTACTACTTCCACATATTTATAATGATCAGGACCGGTTTCGCTCATCAGTTGATAATGCTCGTGATGAGCGAAACCGGTCCTGATCATTATAAATATGTGAAAGTAGTAAAACAAATTGTGTTTTATTTTTTAAAATATGATTTTATAACACTTAATTTCATATAAATAGCCTTGTTGAACCTCATATTTATAAAATTGATAATACTGCAGGCGACAATCGAAACCGGTCCTGATCTTTTCTTTATAAAGTGGTGCAAAACAAATTGTTTTATTTTTAAAAAATAATGCCTTTGCACCAAGAGTTGACAGTTGACACCTTAAAATAAATAGTGTTTGATAAAGGTTTTCTTAACGGGGAGTGGGGCGTTTTTATATTTTTACGATTTTGATATAGAGCAGTAGAAGGAAATGAAATGATGATAATGACCCACGCTTTATTTCCAAGTTAAGAATTAGAATCATTGCTTACATAAGAAATAAATGACCTTTCGATATAAATAGTGTGAGAATGCTTCTCAAAGAGACAAAACACGTGTCACATTCAGTAACGCAACCAGTGGAAATAACAAAATTATCAACATTAATTTTATATTAATCTAGTTATATCCAGATCGAAAACACAGACGGGGAAAGTTATCTTTAACTAACCGACAATCAATAATTCCATTGAGTAAATAAATCCCTTCAAAAAATTAGTATTCTGTTACTGCAGTTAATACTACAGTAATGTGTAACACTGGCAGGCGAGCTGTATCGAAATGAATGGACATAAGCCTTTTGACTTCGGTCGCATTAATAATTCCATCGAGGTGAGTTTCCGCCTTTCGGCCCTCCGACAATCACAACACAGCCAAACGACTCCCAACATTATGCGACAAATAATAATTATTATAAAGACGACCCTACCAGTCATTCGCTGCCGCAATGTACGAATCGTACAACGCACTGGGACTAGCAAGCAGTGGGCTGCAAAGGGTTTACCGGGGTCATCTAATAAATAATATCAGTAGTAAAAACTTATCTTTAACTTTATAGCACCCGACCCTGAAATACTAAGCATCTCCCAGGGACTAAAAATTGAATAAAATTAATAAAAAAAAAACTTGTTCAACATCACTCGTTGAACGTGGATGAAGTTGTTAAAATATTTCATCAAAACATAGGCGATCATAAATTATTTTACCAGAAAATTTTAGAAATAAACAGAGCACAAATAAATAGTTTTAACATTTTTGAATGAACAACTTAACCTCCCGAACTCCCCCTGATTGTGAGATGAGTTCGTAAAATAATCATAAATTACTCCAGCAATCAAAATACTGTAATTCCCACAATACTACGTCGCCTGATATTCACCCTAAGAAACCCATTACATAAGTAGTCATCAATTACATTTTAATGATAATTGGTTTTTATGATCGCCTGCAACTGCAAAATCCTACGAGTTTGTAATTGTTTAAGCGATTATTTTCCCAATTAAGGTTAAATGAGATTGTTATAAAATCAGTATTAAAATTAGCTCAGATATCAATGTAAATAGTTACTACACTTCGTGATATTGATTTTTCTTAATTTGTCTTATATATTATCGATGTTCACTTGTGTACAGGAGTCCCTGTAGTTGCCGAAGGGCGAAAACCGGTCGGTAGTTACGAAATACACGGAAATGTATAAAATATGATATTGAAATGCCATCAAGCACCCTCAGTCGATATTATAAATGGTAGCATGCTTGCCTTGAAGTTAAACTTCAAACAATTTTTCTCTATGCATTTCTGCAACATTGGATATTTATTTAGCGCGCCAACTTATTAAAACAAGTACAATAAACAAATGGTATGTGTACACGATTCAAGTTGTGAAAATATCATAACTAGCCTCGGAAAGTATATTCTCCACTACAGGGTTGAGTGCACGGTTTGACACTATAAGCCCCGGCCGACGTTACGTGAAACAATCCCACCCGTGTGGCTGACATAGTTTTGAAAAATCGCATTTTCTCAAGGGCTTTCTAAAAATACTATAACTATGAAACTACAAAGTCAAATCAAATGAAACTTTTTATGATTGCTTGAAAGACCATCAAATTTATATTTTTTAGGATATTATTGCCAGTATTCCGCTCTATAGCCTTCCGAATAGCCAGTGGACGCATCGAATGCGTAACAAATCGATTTTTAGCCAATAAAATTACACAGTTACAATTTTTGACGAAAATACCAATTGAGTACCTTCTATTATGGTTACCATGATTTGTTAAATACATGTTGCTAAATGCCACATCTATGACTGTATTTGAAAGCCTATAACATAACGTGAAAACACGTTTCCGAGATTCAACGCATGGTTATTTTTGTCACATGAAAACACGGTTCCGGGAATAAGAAGGCTGTACTGAATCAACGTATCGCTCTCTATCGGACAGTCCTTTTATGAGGGCGTTCATATTAAGTTGTCATTAAAACATGTATTAATGGACCTGTACTTCTAGGACCATACAGAGATTTATCTAATGAGCAAATTCATACCATCTGGGCAAGAAAATAATAATTACATCACATTTATTTCAGGTATAAGTTAGGCTAATTGACGCACGAATTTTTGTAGAGCATTTGCGACATATATTGTTAATCCCACAGAAGTGTTCTTATAATTGAAATATTTTTTCGTATTTAATGACCAAAAATGGAGTCGTCCGCCCATCATAGATTTATGGTAAGCAATTAGAGTTGTTGCCGAATACATGCGTATCAAATCGCGTGTGTTATTTGACTACTCCCGTGGTCAGTAGCCACGTGAAAATTTGAATTTGTGTATTTCGTTGCTAACAACCCGGGTATCGCCTTTTGAGATCTTCGGGAATTCGAGTACACGAATGAACTCGAACTGATAGTTAGTAAACAGTTCATTTACGAATTATATTTGAATGATAATTGGTTGCTGTTCGCAAGTCATTATTATCAAATAAATATTTTAATTAATTTAGATATCAATGTAGTTCCTAAACGCTCCCCGTTTTTGGATATCACAAACATCCATGCTTCCGAACAGAAATTTATAAATTGACTGATAAATCTATATTTGAAACTGTCCATACTGTTATTCGAGCCTGTGAGATCCGTGACCAAAACCGGTGCAATATAAGGTGCAACGTTCAGTATGTTTGTTTACGTTACTTGCCTACTGTCGTAAATATTAAATAAACTAGTAACTGAAACCATCGACTGTGTTCCTACTTGAAACGCGTAAGCGGGGCATAAAAGTTGAACGAACGATGCGATGCGATAGCATGGGCAAAAAGTGGTCGGGAGTACGTAAAAGTTGAGCAAGGCGGCGGCGATGACGCGGACCTCCGGAAGGATCGATAATATCGACCGGAAACGAACAAAAGAATGAAAGAAAGGTGACCCGACCCGGCTCGACGGAAAAAAATTAGCCAAGTATTCCGGCTGCATCAATAATAGAGAGAAAACGAAAGTAGTACCGAGACCTTCGTTGGCCGCCCTCAATCCACTGTGCGTGAATATTTTAAACGGTAAATGAGCATACGACATAACAACTGAGTTATAAGTCTAGAAATTAACTTCTTAAAAATAGACGCACAGTACGATTCAATACGATTGATGCTCAGACAGAGTCTGTGTGCGGTGCGTTAAATATATACCGAAAAATCAAGATAAATTATACACTTAGTAACTTGTAGAATATTAGAAAATACGGAAGACATTTTAAAATCAGTGATCAGATATAATTGGTATTACACCCACGGGTGAGCTTCGCTCGTAAAAACAATAATTGTTCGTTCTTTTCGTCAGAGGAAAGAATGGGACCGCGACCTTCATTAGCAGAGATCGCAGTGAGGGCGGCGGGGGAGGATTAGCTCTAAAGCACCGCTCGAATGCAGTGAAGCCACAGAAATGCATCGTTGAGGATTCAACATGGGAGGAGTATGATCTTGACCGACATAAGTGGCGCTGCGGCTCCAACGCACAAAATAAAGTACTTGTTTTTTGAAACCTTGTATTTTCACGACTACTTTGGGCAATATCGATCCTATTTAGGTAAAGGGAGTAAAAGCATCGCAGAACAAATTTTACGCAGGAAAAAAGTTTGAGCTAAAGTTAACAAAAAGCTTCACACAGCCATTTAGTGCACGATGACCAGCAGATTGGTGAATTATTTTTTGAACTGACAATAATTAATAACAAGTTAATGATTTTTTCCTTAACCAAAAGAGCACTTTAAAAAAACCTGAGGGCCACTCCCCGTTACATAAACAGAGTCGATATGGACTCCTACAGATCAACAACAATATCTGAACACATAACATCTCACACTAACGTCATGTTTTAAGCTATCGGCACACTAGTGCAAGCCGCCGAGTCTTGGGCAACCGCTCCCGAGACAATCCCAGCACAATAACTGAAATAATAATACCAAAACATACGGCCGTGGTGGGGATTAGAATGGAATACGCAAACAATTGCAGATATTTTTATGGAAATATCTGTTTCAGCGCTCTTTCGTTAGTTCCTTTCCGAATCAAAAATCGACCAATTTTAAAATATAATATATTTAAATACAACATAGCAGGTACTTAAGATCGGCAATCAATAATAATGATATAATTTAAGACATCAACTGAGGGTGCTTGATGGAACTTCAATATCAAATTTGAATTCAATTCAAATCAATAATAATGATATGTAGGAGTGTTTGAGTTGCTAAAAAAATGTTCGGTTAAATAATATAACCTTGGGAAAACGTTTAATAAAAAAAAATGTTTTTCAATTTCGCGGCCAATTGAGCAGGCGATATCTGGCGAACGTTACATTCAATAATGGTCAATAGAAAATATTCAAACACTGTTACAAGACTTGATAAATTCGATCAAACATAATATTTTGTCGTACTTCTACCAGGGCTCAACAACATTTCACGTTTCTGCGTTATTTGCGTGCATTTTATTTATTTTTAATTAAAAGTACAATATTGAAATTTTACATAAATAACCCGTAAATATTTGTCGGTTTCGTAGTGCAGTGGTCAACGTTGTTGACTTCGGTTTAGGATCTCACGGGTTCGAATGCCAGTAGGGACCTTTTAATAAATTGATTTTTCAATCGATTTATTTATTGTAAATTTAACAAATTGAAATGCATGGCATTAATGGCTGACGCCAATGCGCCATATGCATTACACAAACAATAACAATAATAATGAAAATAAAAACATTTTTTTAAATTATAAGATACGAAAAAAAACAAGACTTATTAATTAGATTATTAATTTACAAGGAACAAATATTTGTTGAACAATACTCAGAGTTTAGTGCTGAAAATATCCAGCTCTCAATGCAGGCAATGCATTGATCAGCCGAACGGCTCTTGCAACTGGTTCTCGAATGACCGACGCGAAGAACAAGCTTTAAGAATAAAAATTGCTTGATTATGGTTTCGAACACGTAGATAAAAATTGGGAGCATGTAAGTTAATTTAATAGTCATGAAATGCTTTAGAATAGAAAACGATTTTCGCGCTTCAAGAGAGTGAAAAGATAGCATTGCTGAAAGAAATTTTGGTTGGGTAGTACTCTTTTAGAGAACTATTAAAGGGAAAATATTGAAATTTTTGAAATAGAAATATCGTATAAATTTCTTATGAATTCGCTCAAATTTTAACTTGTAGGAATTTTCATATGGACTCCAGATAATAGATCCATATTCAAGCGTACTGAGAACCAAGGAAATGTATAAAGTGCGAAACACAGTTGAGTTTTCGAATGGTTTACTTTGCCTGACTATAAACCCAAGAAGTTTGCTAGCACGCATAGCAATGGAATCAATATGTGAATGAAATGTGAAAGAAGAGTCAAACGTTATACAGAGATCAACAATTCCAGACAAACGTTGTAAAGTATTATTCGGTATCACATAGTTATATTTAATAGGAAATCTTCAAGGAGAGAAAGAAATGCAAAAGCATTTCGCAATAATTTATGAATTTCTTTTCGAAGGCACGTATGTTTGCGATGTCCACAATTTCCTCCCACTCTTCTGATCCTAAAAACGGTAGCGAGAGCGATTACCTAACCATTAGTCCTCCCCATGCCATATTTTTCTATCCCACTAGGCTGAGTAACTGAGTAATGAGTAAGTCTTCTGTTGAGATACTTCCATTAGGAGACCAATATGGTCCACATTGGGAGAAGCATTGTTCAAAAAATATATGTATCAATTGCATAAAAAGCAATTGCAAAGCATAACTTAATGTCTTCTGTCAGTATAACCTCGAAATATTGTAACAACGAAACATATTGTACGAACGATGACGAACAATGAAGTTGACATTTCTCGATTGCAAACGTCATATTGCTAACAATCACACTATACGACCGCTTCACGTGTTCGACAGTACATCAGAACAAAACAATGAACGCTATCTCGCGTAAATACGATATTAGGGTCCAGGTGACAACCCTGCCCTACGTTTCGCTTAAACGCGTGGAGATAGGAGGGCTGTGCCAGTCTATTTGCAGAGAGCTGCTTGAGAGTGTATGCAAAATTCGACGACTCAAGTGTGCGTCGCGTGCGGACGGCGTACCGGAGAGACGGCGCGCCTGTGTGAGTGAGTGTACTCGCCAAGGTCGCAGGCGGATGACCGACTACATTATTGTCATATCTCAAATCTGACGTAACGACCCTACACGCTCGCTGTTGCGACCCGTCCGTATATTTATTTACAACTTAACGAACTATGTCGCAGTCCTGCGGATCTTCCGAATGTAACAAAATATTCGCACATTATCTTGGACCAAATACTTAAAGACGCCAAGAAAGAATAGACATGCACATCCGCAATTAATGTTCCTACAGAATCATACTTTTTTTCAGCAGCATTAAAGTATTCTTTCAGTGGGAATTCTACGTTCTTCCCACGGAAGAGTACAGCTCCAAGCTCCTGTCCAAGAAATCTAAATTTCGGGTACGCGATCGCGAAATCTATCATGCATGGGCGTGAGACCCGGAGTCTGATGAAGAAACAAAAAAGGCCATCAAAGTATTTGAAAGTATAATTACTGCCCGTATAATACTAGTTAAAGAAAAACAAAGGTAAACGCAAAGGCTTCTGAGTTCTTCGTGCAATTTTAGCATAACATAAAGTTAATTTATTGAAGACTCGGATGAAATTTTCATGTTTCGCTAAAAGATTCAGGTAATCTATAGCTCTCCAGACGGTGAATAATGAAACGGTAGTAAGCATCGTAGCACAAAGGGCCTTGGCTACCCCACTATTAAATGAGCGGACAATACCAAAAGAGATGTAAACATGCGATTCGGCCACGGACTTCAAAACCCTTAATCGGGCGGGCGGTAATAGCCTTCCCACATACAATTTGTCTATTAATTAACATGCATTGTTCATGTATTCTCCGCAATCTATCAAAATTCAACAACAAATATATTGAGGGACTAAAAACAAGTTTTGAGGTATTCGCAAGTACAATTGTTTGTGAATTTAAAGAATTTTTAGTACATTATAAAGAATAATCTTTTTGGCATACAAATC
Organism: Himalopsyche phryganea; assembly: GCA_022494535.1. Taxonomy (NCBI): domain Eukaryota; kingdom Metazoa; phylum Arthropoda; class Insecta; order Trichoptera; family Rhyacophilidae; genus Himalopsyche; species Himalopsyche phryganea. The sequence goes on from JAGVSL010000039.1 coordinate 4,753,847, forward strand.
ATAAGATTTGGTATCGATGAGGTAATATTATAGTTTTGTCATGATTTTTGGCATAATAAATAAATAACAATATGACTTAATACTCTTTTTATTTCAGAACCATTATATCCTCTGACTTCATGCGTTCTACCGTTACGTAGAGCGGTGGTTCCTACAGAACCACCAGGGGCCCTTGTGACCGCTGTGGGGGTCTATGCCAAATTAAAAATAATTTGGGGGTGCGTCGACAACGTCGGGGGGTCCACGAAAGGTTTAATACAATAAAATATTTTTGTGACACATTATTATTATTATGAAAGTTGAAATAAATTGGTAGCGATTTGTTGGGTATTGAACTCTTTTGCAAGCAGACCCACAAACTCAGATAAATACATACTAATTACAGGAGCAATTTATTGAATTATCCACAAATGAAGAGCGGCAACCAATGTTTGATCAAGGATACTACAAATTTTGGTTACAAAAACAGATAACAATTTTATATCCTGCATTATGGGCCACTTACTGTACAGAGGCTGTTGATTGCTTTCCCGTCTTAATATTTAGTAGAACGTGGATTTAATGAAATTATGAACCTCATCATACTTTAATGCCAAAACGTTTTATTTATATTTTATTTTTACATTACCATTCAAGAAGGGGTCCATGGGCATAATAAGTTTGGGAACCACTGGCGTAGAGCGTTAAATTGCATGCATTTTGACATTTAAAACAGAAAACCCCATAACTGACTCAATGCGTTCTGTCGGTATACCCTCGATATTGTCTATGATTCAAACCTAATGAAGAAACAATACGAATGCTTTCGCCACTTTGACAGTTAATTGTTTTAAATATTTGATACATTGTATGTGGGACGGACATTGCCACTGATTTATTAAGGGTTAGACGATTGCAGTCATATAAACCAGTACTTCCCAAACCGTGGGTCACGTCTTCCTCGGTGGTCGTAGGGTATCCGACGGGGGCAAAAAATGGCCCAGTAGAGCTACATATTTTTTATGCATTTTTTCCATTTCCATACTGTGTACCTACATATTTCTTACAAGAGAACGCATTATATGTAATTTTGTTGATTTTTGTCTTCGAGGCTATTGTAGAATGCAGGTGTATAATTTTAAACGATAATTTAATTTGTGGAGTAGGACTGAGGTTTATCTCTTGCAAATCGTGTAGGCCCACGGTATGAATGGGAAGCACTGATGTAAACAACAGAAGTACCAGATAATCTCCATTAAATTCATCCACCCAAAAGAGGCGGCAGGTCGTAGTTGCAGTCCACTGGTTCAGATGCTTATCTCACCAGTTATACAGGATTCTTTGACAGACTGAAAACACGCACGAGCTCCACACAAGTGCGTCTAAAATGCTTTGTTCAGATAAACGAGCAGTATTAATTGTTATTCTACGTAATTATGTCAAGTGCGCTCCTTTTTATCACGCTCAGACAGGAAATGTTATTCGGAAACAGAATATGTTACAACCAAAACGATACAAACAAACGACAGCTACTGATAAGAGCGAAAACACGATCCCGAAAACTCCTACTGAAAAGTTATCTTGTTAGAGGCCTGCACGGGTCCACATTTGATAAAATTACCCGGCCCGAGCCCGGCTCTTTCAGGCCCGGCCGAACCAGACCCGAAGCCCAGATTCAAGATTCAGTGTATAGTGTTTGATGACAAAAGGTTAGGTAGATAAAAAAAAGGTCATCATTTGGGAGGGGGTGGCATTTCCCCCGCAGGATTTGAAAAAACACACGTTCATCCTTTACTGCACTGGCTTGAAAATATATAGACGAAATACAAAATAACAATCTGGCAGGTTTGACGCCTCCCTCTGAAAAAGATGACATGATGTCTCTGAATAAAAAGTAAACACTTATGAAATTACTACTATTATAAATGTAATATACCCGGTGGCAGTATCACGTGTGTGTGTGTGTGTGTGTGTTGTGCATAAAACCGAGACAGATAGTTATGTATTTAGAAAAAAGTATGTAATTCCACATTTCTTATTAATACAAATCTGAATTATCGAAAGGAATTCTTAGGACATAGTTTAAGACGTTACACATTTAAGGTGAAAATCTAATAATAAAATATTATTTTTAAATTAATTTTAAAACGATATTATATTCCCTTCTAATAAAAGCAGGGTTAGGTAGAAATCGGCGTAAACGCGAACGGTCACGCGCGATAAGGATTAGCAATTATTCAGTATGCTGGCGTAATCTCTCTTCTAGAGTTTACATTGAAAAAGTGTGGTTAAAATGCCTTATCTAACCGCGAAAATTTATTCAAGGAGGGTGACCTTAAAATGAAAAATTACGACATCGCACATCAACTTGCGAAATACGTATCTACGACCGAGACAAAAAAGGGTTGAATATTTTTTTTAAATTAATAACTCAATTATTCCACTAGCTATGTGACTAAACGTGACACGTGGACGCTTCTTAAGCCCTTTAACGACGACGTGGGGAGGGGGTAAACCCTGTGTATGTGCGTGAAAAATGTGTAAGGTTTAAAATTAAAATATTTAACGTATGTACTAATTGTGTTTTTAAGTTGTTCTATGAGAGGGAACATAAATGCATCGTTTAAGGAAGGGTGACGAATTAATGTTTCTTGGTCATTAAGTTGGTTATTACACTGATTATGTTTATTAATTTCCAATTATTCGAGACAATTAAGCATAGGGATTTTTATTACACATATGGGGCCTTATAATATTTGATGGTTTCTTATTGTAATGGTTCAAGTAAGGGCGACGAATTAATGTTTGTTTGGTTATTAACCTTTACATCGCAAGCCGTTTTCGCACGAATTTATTTTCAGTCAATTGATTTGTTAAAACGCTCAATACGGCTAAAAATAGATTAATTTCAACGGTAAAAATAGCGAATTCTGTGCAATATATATTAGTTATCCCAAAAACACAGTGAGAGGACAATTAATGCTGCCTATTCGAGAGCTCTTTTCACAAATATGTTTCCTTGTGTTCTACTTGACATTTTCATGATCTGTTGCCTGATTTCTCTACCTAAAGGTTTAAACTATTTTTAAAGCACATATCCACTAGTATTTCTTTTAGTTTGGCCGGAAATACGAGATAAAGTCTTGTACATGTGAACATGTCCTGCGCGTTCATCGGGTTAAGGAGGTTTTACATTTATATCTGATTTTAGCACCTATTCGAATATTTTACATCTATCTCTAGGCATTATCAAACCAGTTGATGTGACACAGGGCAGGCGCAAACGTTCCGGCAAAATAGCGAAACGTCACTTAGCAAATACACCAGGACGGCATACCTATTATCATTATAATTATGTATGCGAAGTCTTTAGATAGGCATTGCAAATATTATTGTGATGTTTGGTAAATAATGATTCTGAGTGAGTGCCGGATTAATACTAACACCAACTCGCAAATGAGTGAGTGGGAGGGTGCGAGAGGGAGGGAGTAGCGAGTGTTTGCAATAGTGTAGAAAAATACAAACTTTAAATTGTGTTTATTTAGACTGATGCCAAACAAAAATATCTCACTACGCCGATAATAAATTTATTATTATGTGCCCATATTCAAGTAACGCGCGTGCGCAGAATACTGATACGTGTTGCATTCATTATTTTACGTGATGCGATTATCGTTCAATTCTCAGAGAACGATGGCCGGGATTCAGGACGATCGATGGATCTTGATTTAATGTTTCGACAGAAAAAGGATCTTTTAAAGTTAGACGGATGGAGCTAAAAAACAAATGAAAAGCTTCCATATTTTCGATGGATTCGGCGGTAACTTAGTGGTAATTTATTTTTATATATGAAATTAAAATTGATAGCTCTTTTTATTCTACTGGTTGTGTTACTAAACGTGACACGTGTTTCGACTCGTTGATAAGTATCTCCCGACAAACTATATCAAAACGCTCATAGCAAAAACAATAATTTAGAAATAGTCCCCCAGTAAATAATAAAGGAATCTAGTCTTTAGAAATTAATAAGAGCATTAACAGAAATCAATTATTAGTAAATAAATCTTAAATAAGGACAGATGGCTCACCACTATTAAATTCATTTCCCTTGAGATTTTCACCTCTAAACACTAGTGATTAATTTTGTAATTGGTACTATTATCGTTTGTGTCAAACCCCTCACCGCCCTTCATTTTTAAAAAAGAATTACAATCATTGTATACCTTAGAAATAAATAACCTTGCGATTTAGTTAGTCTGAAGATGCTCCTAAAAGATGCGAAAACGAGTGTCACATTTAGTAAGGCAACCGGTGGAATAACAAAGTTATAAATTTTAATTTTATAAGAGTGAATTATTTCTACGCAATGTTTTGGGATCAGGCTAGGGGAAAAACGGGAATCAATGAAAAACTCTATTCCACACACTCCATTCCTCAATTCGTCCATTGAATAAAACTCCATACATCGATAATAATTTAATTTTCTATTCATGTATTCAAACCCTCGATCGCGTCACCAAGGAGGACGAGAGCCTACAGAGATAAAATTAGATGCAGGCGGCGGTATATATTTAATGACATAGCAAACGCGAGTGTCCCAGGAGTAGCTCAAGCGTACGTCGCTTGTGCACAAGTGCATTTCTCTCTCTGCCTTTGGGTAAACGCAAAGCTATTATGAGTCTAGGTCTACTCGCTCTCCGTGACACCGTATTTATTAAGACTTCACAGTATGCTAAATGTCAGCCACGTGGCCGGATGGATTGTCTACTATACAGTACATGTATAGATTTAAAAATACTTCGACCCTTTTTGAGAATATTACAATTTTAATTTTGTCCTTGCAAATTTGATGATCCAGGTGTTCGTGTCTCATGCATGACCCTTTCCCCTTCTATGTTTCGATTTTATTCCCTCACTGGTTATTTTTTAATGTCTGTAATTTTCCAAAACATTGCCCCATTATAGGGCATTTGGAAATTTTTGTAATCATCGCCCAGTTGGTTGACAATTTCTGTTGTAGGCAATAAAAAACTGCGAAACGTTCGTAAATAATGATAAGAACACTCACATTGAAATTTGGTACTCTCGTGCACCGCCAGTTAATTAATCCTTTGGTTTCCTTGCTTGACGACACTAGTATAATTAAACACACTTTTTTTAAATTAGTCCGTCTTTTTAAAATAGCACTACAAAAAAAATAAAAAAATACGCAATAGTTAAGTAATATACCCTTGAGAATGTCATGCATGCAATTTGCAGTAACAATTGTTTACAAGTTAACGCTGGTCGAGTCCGCGGTGCAGTGGCCGAAAATAATTTATTTTACTCACTCAACAATTTTTACCTGGGCTAGTGTTTATTGAGATGTCGCCCGAATCTATAAAAGACAATGTTTTTTTACGTTATTACGTTATTCTTCAGTGTATTGTCTATGAACGTTGGCCCTTGGTGCAGTGGTCAACGTCGTTGGCTTCGGTTACGGTTCTCACGAATTCGAGTCCCACTTCGGGCAGTTTCATATATTGAATTTTTAATGGATCAATAGATTTATGTTCGAAGGTATGGATGTTTGCGATTTCTAATATACCATCTCGCCTAAATCAGTCATAAAAACGGGGTGAAAATGAGAGCGATTCATGTTATGTCCTCGTCTACGGTAGAAGATTAAGCCTTGCCCAAAATCTTGTTCCCAACTATCTCAGAAGCATGTTTTTTGAGTTGTTACACTTTCGATATATTTTGTCAAATAAAGATTTGAAAACAAAAAAAAAATCATTTTCGGGGTAAGGTATAGTGGAATGAAAAAGTTTGGGAAGCACTGCCTTAATAGTTTCGAACCATTGACAGTACAACCGAGTTGGATAAAAACCCAAAATCGCACTCCGCTACGGGATTATAAATCATACTAGAAGAACTCATTTTTTTCTCACATCCATTTCATTAAATGCTATCTAAACAAAGCGAAATAACAATATCCCCAAAAAATATAAGTATGGTGACAACACACTGCCCTCAATCTTTTATTACCACGCTGTTATGGCATATGCGAGTGTTGGAAAATCCCCTACTATTGGATATATTCCAAATTAAATAATTCAACTTATAAGCAAAGAAACATGTTTTCATGTACGGCCAAGTTATAAGTATTTATTTCTGAAGAACGAGAGATCGCGCAAAGAGGTCGAGGTGGCACCAATAATATAACTAATACACATAGTTTTTTTTATTTGGCACTCGATGTCAACTAGCACGTGTAAAAGCGCTAACATCTCTAATGAGTATCAATCCGCCACTCGGTCAAGTCGAGAGTAGGTGTCAGTAATGATTGAATCGGTCACCTGGAAAAGGTTGTAACCAACGGAATAGTCCAAGTTGACTTTTCAACGGAAAATCGTTTTTCTGTCGACTGTCTAACTTTCAGTGAGTTATGCCATGACTAAGCATTATAGAGTAACGTTTTATAGATCAAACGCTATAAAAGGGTACCTCCAGTGGTCAAATAAGTTTTTGGGGAAACTACATGGAAAAGTTTTAAATAAAGCAACGAATTAGGCTTTTATCAGAACTTTGCGATTAATAATATTCGCTCTGTACGGCGCATCGTATTTTCTTCAATGAAAAACAGAAGTTACTGTGAATTTTATGGATGGCAAAAGATATGAGTTGACCTTGGGAGGGAGAAATAAATTTTAATCTTCCGTCCATAAAATGATTGGACGAACTGTTAAGCGAGCGGTGGGTGTGACTTCAAACTAGTTTTTTTTGTCACTTTTCAAAGATACAAAACTTATACAGATATATTATTGATAAGACTTTCGTGATCATGCGGAAGTAAAATTTGAAAGTCAACTTTTGACAAAATTCAAAAGATGAATATAAAAAAAAAGACCTATCGCTGTCATAATAAACTCTTCACTGGGCAACAGAATTTGCGGCCAATAACGATTAACACTCGGCCACAGAACCAAAATTAAAAATAACATCCAACTAGAACTCACAAAAATATCTACATTATTTTTTGCGTGAAATAATATTCTCCAAAAATTTCACATACAAAATATCATAATTAATTTAACAACTAACTATTATTGTGGTAAATATGCTTTACAAAATGCAACTCTTTTTCTCCACGAAATTACACTGAATGCCGCTAATAAATATGCAGTTTTGTAGGAAATTTAATCACGAATAGGACAATACCAAACTATCATATATGGGAATCAGGGAAACCGATAATTTACGCGAAATACGAATACAATATCAGTATGGAAGTCACCATAATATGCGAAATGAATTTTCTATAAACAAACCATTGAGCAAACTTTGAAAAATGTTTACGAAATATCGTATTTCGGAAAATTTATCGGTAAATTGATCCTAATCTTTGGTTTTTTGACAATTTCCGACCCGCAATGAAATTCCCTATAGAATGGCATTAGCAGCATTAAGTATTTTTTGAGGTAGAAAAAGAATAACATATTTACCATTATCGTACACAAAAACGCAAAACAAAATGTAGAATTTAAGTTTTGAACTACATTGTAAATCTTTAGTTTGTGATGTTATAAACTTTGCACTCAACGCTGACGAAATCTCAAAACATTAATAGTAGTTCAGTCAAATTTTATTATTATTAACTGACGCAAACGATGACGTCCATAATTGACTAATGAATAATCTCCATATGGTTAATTTTCGATCACACGTTAAATTAATAGATGATTACTTTTCGCGTAAATCAAATTTTACGATATTGTGGCGGTAATCGGGCTGAATGTCGGATAAAATCACAAACGTCACTACATAGACGGTTGAAAAGGAAAAATGACACACTGCCAACTCGCGGACAATTAATATTATTATTCGCAGAAGGAAAAGGGGTTTTCCATCACAGTAATAAAATTACGTAGGGTTAAACGTTGAGCGCACTGTCACGCGACACGACAGACACAACCGACCTAGGCGGGTGCTCGCGAGCGACTGAATGTGCTTCGCATTTTGTTTGCCGTATAATAAAATCATACAAGTTTTGATATCACTATTGTTATAATTCATTTTACGGCATTTGAGCGCTGCGGCGAAAAATAAAATAACGAATGACAGTTTCTAAAATTATTTATTTAACACATTTTTTTAAACTTAAATAACAAATGTTTAAAATTAGATAAACAAGAGATTTTAGAAATAAATAGATATAAATTTTTGCCCAATTCAAATTTATTGAATGAGCAAACCGTCTTTACATCTTCTCTTTTGTTATATCCGATTCATTAATTTGTATTTTACCTGTAAGGTTATTTTTAACTTGTAAGAATTGATTCTGTCTCTGTAATTTTTGTTTTTCAGATATTAAAAATTTGATGGATACTCATAGCTGCTCTGCTTTCTCCACTTAAGATGGCTGTTTATTGTTAATATTAATTACATACTTAATATTTGATTGATTTTAAATGGTTCACTAATTTTTTCTTATAATTTTCCTGATTCATTATTGCTCATTGCATTAGTAATGACATTAAAAAATTTTGCTCAGCTAAATGGACTTTTAATGTAGCTGAGGTCCATAACATTTTAATTGTAGACTCTTTTATTTGATTTATGTATAATTTGTTTGCTAATCAGTATTTTCTTGTCTTAGTTCATAACCATCAGTTTTATATACCTTCATTTGTACACTCAATTTTATATAAATAAGCCTGTTATGTTTGTATTTTTATCAGTTGATAATGCTCGTGATGAGCGAAACCGGTCCTGATCATTATAAATATGTGGAAGTAGTACAAATAAATTGTGTTTTATTTTTTAAAATATAATGTCTTTCCACCAAGAATTGACAGTTAACACCTTAAAAGTGATACAAATACAACATATCGACCTTTAGAAAGGCATAAGGATGTATCCTTCTGTCTTTTCGAAATATTTTTTTACGATAATCACAATGTATACAATTTAATCCACGTTGTTTGCGGGCTATACACAATATTTTTTGAGTGTGTGTTACGTCCTTTTTCCTTTCCATAATCAATACGTATATATTTATAAGCCCTTCGTGAATATTGGAATCTTCATTTTTGCCGGTCGGCGAATTTTAAAATGTAGGTGTTCATGACTAGTTATCGTTTTGACACATTTAAGTGTTGCTCTTCTATGTTTTGATTTTATTCTCATTTTTTTATTTTTTAATGCCTGTTTACCGAATTCAATAAATGAATTTCTCTCCAATGTTGTTTTGACATATTACAAATTATTGACAGCTTAGTGCAGTCGTATCTTATGAAACTATTTCTGTACATAAATTCCGAGAATTTTATATTTTGGGGGTATTTTAAGTATCTCCGCATTTCTATATGGGGACCTTATCTTTGTTTATACGGCAGTCTCGGCACGGTGTACACAAGCATGAACCTGCACAGGGCAAGTTATCAAAAGACAGTGACTATGCTCTCCGTTCGGCCGGTGAATGCGCCGCGTCACCGCGAACACGGATTCCGTCAATTAAATTAATTATCGCGTTGATTGCAGCGACGTTCACACGTTCATAATCGGCCGGCAATACTGCCCGAGCGTAGAATACTATGTCCTCGTCGACACGCCAAAAACTTACTGTGCGACAATAGAGACACGTTCAGGAAAAACGGACGCAGCCCCATCCCCACGTGTGCAACACCGAACTGGTGGAAAAAAAAACCGCACGAGAATGAAAGAATGTAGTTAAACCAGTTTATTATTTTTTTGAATCACATGCAATTGAACTGGAGAGTACTTTGAACAAAAGATAATGTGTTAAATTGCATATATGTTGTCATTTAAGAAAGAAAACCGTCAAAAACTGACTAAATGTATTTTATCGGTTTAAACTCGATATCAACTTCTGCCATGGAAATAATATTAATAATAGTTTTTTTTTATTTATCAATACATGCATGTTACATTTTTAATGGGTTTAATTGTTTATATTGTTAGGTACTTTTTTAAAATATAACTTACCGATAAGTTGACTGCAGTTATTTTTAAAATAATACTCAAGAAGTTATAATACAATTAATTATATTATGTTTGTAAAATATTGCAATGTAATTTATCGCAGCGTCAAAGGTCATAAGGATAACCACTGTGTGCATGATGATTAATAAACAAAACGAAACGAGCAAATTCGAGGGCTGGCGCGGTTAGAAGAAGGCTTTTCCGGCGGTGAGCCTGTTGAGGAGGTCCAGCGCCCATTTTGGCTGGTCGGCCGGCACCGAGTGCCCGGCGTCGCGCACAACCACCTCCGTCAGATTGCCGCCAGTCTTGGCGTAACCGGCGATCTCCCCGTCCACCAGCCACTGGCGGCGCGTCGCGTTCCTGTACTCCGCCGCTCCCGTGAAGTTCATGCTCTGCAGATAGTTCACGGTCAGCGGGTAGGGCGCCAAGACGTCCAGCTGGCCGTTGTAGATGACGGCGCGGTAGTGGGACAGCAGATCGCTCACCCAGCCCGCCACGGACTGCATCACATCGAGCCGCAGGTGCTGCATCACGTCCCCTCCGCCGTTGAATGTCAGGTTGCCGACGTGCAGCGCCTTTCGGAACTGGGGTATCTTGAAGAGCTCCACGAAGTCGTCGGAGTGCGAATCGTCCTTCGAAAGCAGATAGTTGTTGTAGTATTTGAAGCCTGTCAGGTTGAAAAACAGCGTACCGTACGGCGTTTCGTTGCCTGTCAGAAGGGTGTCCAAAATGTCGTAGGCTTTCAGCCACTCGCCCGCTTTGATGTGGACGATGCCCCGGTTCTCGAGGTCGACGAACTGTTTCAGACCGCTGCCGTCGAGGAGTCCCAGCTGGTAAAGATATGGACCGTAGCCGAGCTGGTTGACCGGGTCGGTCAGCCCGTTTCCGATAGCGAAACCTTTCAGATTGATGGGCGCTTTGGCACTCGGGTTCCCAGAGTGGATCGCGCGGCACACCGCCGGCACGTATTTTCCGGCGTACGATTGGCCCGTCACGAAGAATTCGTTCTTCTGAAGATCCGGGAACATGGCGAAGAACTGCCCGAGAGCCTCGCGCAGGTCGGCGCCCACCGCCGTTTCGTTCTCCGCGAAACCGTCGTTCGTGAAACTGAATCCGGTCCCGACGGGGTTATCGATGTAGATCATGTGGTGGTTTGAGTGCCAGGAGAAGGCCCTCCTCTTCCAGTGTCTCCGCTTCTTCTCGAAAGGACCGTTCTCGGAGAACAGGCCGTAGAGCGAAGAGGCACCGGGGCCGCCCTGGAGCCACAGCACCACGGGGTCGGCAGCGCCACCTTCGGACGGGAAGTACCAGAAGAAGGTGTTGGAACCGTGCGTCTCGTTGACCGTGAGGTATCCAGCGTAGCTCTCGACGTCCCCGAAGCCAGAGTAGCGCACCCGCGCCCGACCTTGCGCCTCTTTGAGCTTGCCGGCCGCGATGAGAGGCGTCAGTATGAGCGGTTCCCCGCAGTCTCCTCTCTCAGGCGCCGCGCTCTCAGTCCTCGGATAAACATTGAAGAATCCTTCGCCACCCTGGATCAGCAGCAAAGCGGACAGGAATCCCGCTGTCGAGGCGAAACTGGACATGGTCGTTTCTACTGATATTATGACGAATGATTCGACAGGACTTTTGCGTATCTCTCTAATAGGGCTTACGAGACGTGCTGGCGGGTCGAGCTCGCTCGCAGCAATGGCAGTGTCCTGCTGAGATGTGACTTCATAGATGTTAATCTTATGATCTTTTCGAAAATATAGTAAACAACTTTATTTTGAAAATAAAAACAAAAACTCGGCGACTATTTATAGTGGCAATAAAATTATATATTCAAGCCTTTTTATAAATGTATTTCTGTTTATTGTTTTAAGCAATAATATCGATTTATTGCCACTTAGCATGGATAGGAGCCCCGATGATTCACGTTCGCGCCAGTGGTGTTCCTTTATATATAACACAGTTTTTCAATTCATTGGCCAAAGTATTTAAGATAAGCTGCGCTGGGTGTGATTCGGTCTACATTGGACAGACGGGAAGAATTTATCATTTAATAAAAATAGATCCTCAATTCGCGAACCACCTCTTTAAAGAATCACACAACATAACTTCTAATTCAGGCCCACCATGCCTACACCTGTATAGTAAAAGTCTTAGTCAACTGGTTTAAGGTGGTAACTGTCAATTCTTGGTGGAAAGGTATTGTATTTAAAAAAATAAAACACATTTTTTTATAGACCTGTTATGATTGTATTTTTATCAGTTGATAACGCTCGTGCTGAGCGAAACCGGTCCTGATTATTATAAACGTGTGGAAGTAGTACAAACAAATCGTGTTCTATTTTTTTAATTTTTTAGAACAATTAGAAATTAATAGATATAATCAAAGTAATAATCTCCTTAATGGCCAAACAAATATCAATTCATCGCCCTTACTTAAACTATATCACAAGAAGCGCACGTATTTACGAACAATCAATAAAATTTCAATGCATTTATTTTAACGATTAATTAATAACACCATGTAAGTTTCTATTCCAAAAACGCTATTAGTATGTACGATAAATATTTTAATTTCAAATAAAAGTTATGACGTTGGGATAAGTGAGATTACAGTATATGTATATAACTAAGCTAAAATAAGTTTTAGTATAGTTTTGACGTATCGCGGTACGGACAGATCCTTAAATTGATTTTTCAACAGATTTGTGGATTTCTATTCGAAGGCATGGATGTTTGTGATGTCTAAGCTTCTCTCCCACTCATCTGATCCCAAAAACAGGGCGTAGCGAGAACGATGAGTTAACCACTAGTCCTGTCCTAGCCTTCTATTCGTACTCTCTTAAAAAAAAAAGAGATTGAGCAACTGAGTAAAAATCAGTCACCGTAAAATAATCTCTGTTGCCAGCGGTTTTACCTGCATCGGGATGCCATATACTCCACATTGGAAGCGGAAATGGTTAAAAAAAATTCTTGATAGAGATAGATCATACCGGGACTTTACAGCTTCACCTTGTAGAATTCCACTACAATAGGATAAAATCAGCTCCACCAAATTTTATTTGTTAGTCGATAGCTATTTCAGATTAACGTTGTTCATGAAATGTTCATTTGTAAAATATTAAGAACCGGTTCGCCACGAAGTTGCACTGCCAATCGAATGTTTTCGTATTTCTAAATTCGATAAATTACCAAAAAAATACCTGCATTCGTCGCCCACTTGGGAAGGTTCAATAATACCTGGCGAATTATTATTTTTATTCGGCGTTGAAATAAGCACTTAGCGGCCGTTATATTCTTATGGGGTCTACACCAGGCGTCGGAAACCTGTGAACCATTTGATGATTTCAAGTGAGCAACTTCGAGTTCCGCAAATACTGTATAATATATACAAATTGGTTGCCCCACCTCCACACGTTACGTGTATGCAGCCGCTGTTTCACGACCGCCTTCCATGGCGCAATAACGATCAAGAAAAGAAACGGATTTACTCATCACGCTCTTGGTCCGATACAGAGCTGCACGGAAGCGATCTTTTAATTATGCACTATTGTGCTTAAAAAAGAAAAAATAGACAAAGAAAAGAAAGTGCGACTAGTTCAGCCATTTAGTTTAAGTGATATTGAGTATCTTGTGTTCGTTGAGCATGTACAATATTAAATAGATATCGACGGTGAGCATGCAATACCTCGGAACCCACGTTTTCGTGATTTTGGAGTTATGATGATTCCTGATCCCATATTTTATGCCACGTTGTTTGGAAAATTCGTCGCATGCCTATGTATCACACAACGTGCGTAAATAACTAAAAACATATTTCTCGTAACCCCGACATGTTTAAAATTGGGAGCAATACATTGTATCCCACGTCAGCAAAGCAAGAGTCAAAAGAACTTCCGTCGCCTAACAATGCTTTTAGAGGAATTCAAAGAAATTAAATGAAAAGTGAATACATTCTTCGTATGGAAAGACAAAGGGTAAATTTACTTTTTCGTGTTTTATGAATAAACTAGTTTTTGGGGTTCCGAGGTATTGTATGTTCACCGTCAATATGATACCATTTAAACAGAAAGAACCTGAATTCCTCACGTCTACGATTCAAGCATTAACCACTCGGCTACGGGCCCGCATAATGCAATGTCGCGCAACAGAATATGAGTCTCGTTTCGCGATGCAGTCAATATTATAATGATGTCATTGTGCTACGTCATTATAACAAAGGCAACCCTGCTTTTTCATCACGTGACATGTCATTCTTTGGCATTATCAAAGTTGACACGCGATGCGACTCGAGTTTTTGAGCAATGCTGCTGTATTGTGTGGAAATTGTAAACGCAATGTCTGCGGCAGTGCTACGCAACCGGTGTGCCTTGGCACAGTGCGTCCCAAATCAGAAATAATCGAGTACTTTTATACCTAGGAATTAAAGCCATTCGGTTGCTAAGATCTCCGCTTAAATTATTGTCGTTGAAACAAATATTGTATTAATTTAAGTATAATTTAAGACATCGACTGAGGGTGCTTGATTTAATTTCAATATCAAATTTGGATTATTGAGATTTTGTACACTTCCATGTATTTTGTCACTAACGACCCGGGTTTCGCCTTTCGGCATCTTCAGGCATTCGAGCACACGAATGGACTCGAACTGAGAGACAGTAAACAGTGTCTAACGTTTAGATAGAAGATACAAATGCGACAAATATTATTTACGAGGTAAGATATTATACGTCTGAGAGCCACACTGATACCTGAGTTAAAATTTCGGGAATCTCCCTAATCCTTATTTTGTAAACACCATATTAACAGAGTGGCGAATTGCCGCTTTTCAACTTCTTTTAGAAATACCAGTGATTTTACAATTATAATAGTATTGTGGGTTTTGGCGGGATGTAATTCACGAATGGGTAAATATATACAAATATATAAATATTGTATTATTTTGATATTTAATGGATTGATTGTATTAGTATAGTGCAACTGCAATGGTAGGGAATAGAATGAGGCTTGTCTCGCGAGTAGCACAAAAAAAATCATACACTGGGAAGCATTGATGGCGAAAAATTTCCACGTCGGATTATTACAAGAAATGAACGAATTTATCAAAAGAATACACATCATCAAATCAAGATTTGAGTTATTGAGAAACGAATGAACTGAAGATGCGGAAAGGCAAAACCCGGGTCGTTAGTGACAAAATACATGGAAGTGTACAAAATCTCAATAACTCAAATTTGATATTGAAGTTCCATCAAGCACCCTCAGTCGATGTCTTAAATCATATCAAATCAAGAGCTTTAAATACGCACTTTTTTGAAAAAATATCAATCCCAATTGTTTCAAACAGAAATATGTTGGCTGTCCTGAGGTAAAGTTTTCAAAGGTCAAAATGAAAAGTTATTGATATGGTTCGATAAATAAAATGAGTATTATTGAAAACAGAAAGATTATTTTGGATTTGGCAGCACTATACTACTACAGGAACAAAAAAAAGGGCAATACTTCTGTTTTGTACTTTTTTATGATTTCAATTTTTTCTTTGTGGTGTTAAGTGTTCCATCAATATGAAAACGTAAAAGGGTTTAATTTGCTTTTATTAAAAAAATATATCAGAAACTATTCCAAATTCATCAAATAAAAACAAAATAATAAATTGTAAGTTTAGTTTCTGAAATTTACATATTTTGGCATGTGGTGTGTCGCGAAATATTATTAAGCGCTTAGGTGCGGCGTGGATGAGAAAAGGTTGCGGAGCACTGGTCAGCATGGATGTTTAATTGTTTAACCTTTTTCAACCGTTGCGTCCGGGAGTGGGTAACGCCAACCCTTATAATTTTTTTATTATTATTGCTGTCCAATTTAAATACGTATCAAATATTAAAAGCCTATAATGTAATTAAAAAATATTTTTACTTCGAAAGCAACCCAAGATTCTGTGCGCCGCCCCCTCCCAAAAACCTCCGCACTTTGATGCTGTTCCCTACGGAATTTTTATCTCACCAAGGTTACTAAATGCTGTCCTCACCTCACCACTTATTGATACTTTTTACAGCTCGTGCTAAGCGATTGCCAGGAGTTGCCCGGAAGCAATTACCCACGACTTGGTTGATATGCACTAAGATGATGACTGACAAAACTTGGTGGAAAGACAATTTCTACAATAAAATAGAAAATACACGTTTAAATCTGTCTGTCTGTCACAAGAACTCCTCCCAAACGCTCAATGTGAAATTTGCACATGTCATTTTGGCTGCCATTTCTAGGTCAACTGTGCTATTTTCAAATTTTAACATTATTATTAATTGATGGAGCATATTTTGTGGGCGTAACCTGAGGTAGGGTCCAAAGTGATATTTTCAACTTCCGAAATTAGCTTTCACGAAAATAAAGCCAACGTCTAAATGTTAGCGCTGTCTATACCGGCAATATTATTACCATGAAATGTTGTAAACATCATTGAAGTTGAAAATGCTTAAACGTAAAGCAAAACCAGTCTTATTTTTTGTCATAGTTAATTATTTCTCAAAGACGACGGGGGATGGGTGGGGAGATATGAAAACATCACAAATACAAATCGATTGAAAAATCAACATATGAAAGTTTGCACTTCAGGATTCAATCCGTGCAACTGAGTGGACGAAAGCCCAACAACGTCAACCACTCGGCTGCGGATGAATAAAAAAACGGCATAATCACTCAACTCGGAGGCTGATAATGACTATGATGATCGCCTCTAATGTGAATAACAGGTTTCTCGGATCGTAAACGAGATGTGGAAAGTGTTTTAAACTTGACATTGCATCAGTACGAGCCACGGGCCATTTAAACGAGTTTGCATGGAAAACAACCTGATATTCTCGACAAGATAATATCAAAACTAATCCATTATTAAAATTGTTATTACTCTGAGATGCATTATCGAGCGGTGATATTAAATTTGTTCCAATGTATGAACTGAAACTATTAACACGTCAATCGCAACAATGACTGATGGACAAAATGTTGTTTATTTAATTTTTCTCTTCCTATATTGATAATGCGTGCATCACAATGTTGCTACTTTGCTACAGTTGCAAGTCACGGAACCTGAAAAGAACACGAGGAAACCGAATATTGTGCTTCGAAAACAGATCTTGGTGAGCTTTTAAATTTTTGTCATAAATAATAATATTCAGATAAAAATTCCGTTGTTTCATTTTGTAGCGTAAATAATTTTAGTGAGTGATTCAGTCTGGCGATCGGAATGTTCAAGGTTCAAGTCCTGAGGAGGTAAATGCAAACTTTTTTTTCCATTTGAATATTTGAGATCTTGGGCGTGGATATTCATGATTCGTCTTTTCTCCTTGAGTTGATCTCGAGTGATTTAAATATTTCAAAAATATCCAACGCGTTGGCATTTATTGTTGGCTCTAATGCTAACTTAACTGTGCTTGGAAATTAACAAACTCATTTTAACATAACCCAGGAAGGAAACGACATAGCAGGATGAAAATATTCACATTCATCTGGATTTGTCGAGCAAAATAATATGATGCGTAAATGTTTGCGCCGATAGAACGACCCTCTTACGCATAAAGGGTTTATACACTCTTCGGATACTTTTTTTTAACGATTGGTGGTCATCACGGGACAGGTGTTTTTATCATTTTTGTAGTGCGCTCGTTATTATCATTTAAAATATTAATACCCACTATGTTTTGTTAATATTTTGTTTTAATACACTTTCGATCAATTGAAGTTATTTTCACGAGAAAAAATACTTGAAATGATTAGAAAAAGAGTTAAATCTTTGTGAAAAATTCAAGTGTAATCTCTACTATATAGTAGAAAGTACAGGTACACATCTGTCTATCTGTCACAAGAACTCCTCCTAAATAGTGCGCAATAGCGATGTGAAATTAGCACATGTCATTCTAGCTGCCATTTCTAGGTGTTTTTTATGTATTTTTTTCTATTATGAATTTGTATGTTAATAATATTTCTTGTTCTCGTTTCTATTTCTTACATTTTTAAGTATTATTATCATCTATGTTATACGTACTGTATAAATGAATGACCCATTGGCGTCAGCTGTAATGCCGTGTACTGTAATTTTTAATTTACAAATGAAATAAGCATCTAAGTTTGTTTTAATATCCTATATAACATAAAGGCAAGCATACGTGAAGTACAAGCGTAAAAAACAATGACTCACTGAGGGGTTGGGCGTTGACACTCTTCTCCAGCGTGTCATGCTGGCGAGCAAGTTGCTCCACCACTTCCTGGAGACGCTGCTTCTGCTCTCGCTCGTGTTGCAGCAGCCGTCCCCACCGCACGCCTTGCGTCCTAGCCACCTGCAGGTACTCTTGGCATGCCTGAAATCATAATCCTCATCATTCTGTGCCACTAGGAGGGGGAGCATATGTTTTCGTTAAGACTGTTTGACTAACGATCGTTTTATTCCTTGAGGGCAAAACAAAAAAAAAATGTGACAGTATTGCATTTATCCCTTTCATTATTCTGCTCCCAATGCCCGGTCAATATTGAAATTCAAATAAGCAAAACATATGTTGCACTTAAGTAAAAAATAACAACACAATAAGTAAAAAAAAAAACAATGTTATCAATTTCAATTTTACATTTAACTGAAAGTCAAATTACAATGGCCCAATTTCTAGCGCACTGCATTTGCAAAAATAGCTGTCTAGAAGGTTGGGTTGTTAGCAAAATAGTTAGTAAAATATTAATCATTATACCGTTGATTCAATTGATTGATGACGTGGCACAGCAGGCTATTTGGGACAAATCTCAAGGTACAGAAACCAATAGTAATTTATTTTGGTTATCGGCGACAGCACTTCGTTCAATTGCGACAATTTTTTTTTATATTTTTTAAAACAAAGGATGCTCACATTCATCATGACGTTGCAGGCAATCCTGAATAGCGTGGCCCTCTCGGAGACCTGCTCGTCGAGGTGACCTAGGTCAGCCAGCGCTCGCTGCAGCCCGCTGCCGTGTTTACTGATGAGCTCTGCGCACGTGTTCAAATTTTCCAGACGCGCCGCAAGCTCCCGGGCGACTGCCGCCCCGGCGTCCTCCCCGGGCGACGGAGCCGCGTCTTCCTCTTCTTCGCTCTCTGCCGCACGGCTGTCGAATAAGGGGGATTATTAGAAATTGTTATTTAGCTATAATTGAGTTACGCTTGCATAGAATTGGACTGATTTTAGAAGTCACTGATATAGACACAAACAAAAACTTATTATTTTTCGAAATATTTCACATTATATTAAATCCTATTATAGTGTTAGTAGTAACTATAAAGAAAATTATGATTTCCAAATAAAAAATAAATTATAGATAGCCGTCGATAATATATTGTCTGATAAAAAAAAATATTTAAATCGAATTCATAAAATATTAAGGAATCTCATAAAGTGGTTCGTTTAATAAATAATGGTTAATATATGTAAATAAAGAGGTTTAAATTTCATAATTTTCTTAAAAGTCGATTATTTCAAAACAAGATTTTTTGACATATGCCACTATACCGACGATATATTCATTTACTTATAAATGAAGGCTACCGCCAACAAAGACATGTAAAAAATAATTAACATATATTTTTATTTGAAATTCTTATGGAAAAATAAAGCTAACCTTTTCAATAGCTTTCCATTGCATAAGTTGAGTTTCACGTTGGCTATAACCATCTTTTACAATGCCGGACATTTCCTAAATGAGAGATACGATTTTTAACGGCTGTAACTGTTATAGCCGTGAAGATGTATAAACTGAAAAAATACAAACACTCACATCGCTTTGGCTTTGGCCAGTTCCAAGGCGGTGACCCAGCTCTGGCGCTCCACCTCGTTGGACGCCCTGATGTGAAAAGTCTGCGTGCCGCCGTTGGAGATGACGAAGGTACAAGAGTCTACCGTGTGAATGAGAGCTCCGCCCAGCGTGATGGTGCCGCGGCACGTGTGGGTCATCTCCGCTTGGTTCCTGCCAAACAAAATGCCACATGTCACACCGAATCGGTTTTCTGTATGCCGCCTTCGAGCTCTCAGTCTGGCGGAGTGTTCAATTAGCATTTTCGAATATAAGGCGACCCCCGTTCTACAGACGGAGAATACTTTGTACTGCAAAATACATTTAACTTTGTTATTGATTCAAAAATGTTTTGTACAGCCCTGACTTGATAAAGCGTAAACATTTTTAAAACGGTAGTGAAACAACCTACGAGATGGTGATGATGCCTTTTACCGTTGACAAGAATATACAAATTAGTGCATTACTACATTTCCAAACAATTTAAGACATCGACTGAGGGTGCTTGAAGGAATTTCAATATCAAATTTGAATTATTGCGATTTTGTACACTTCCATGTATTTTGTCACTCAGCTGAAAGGCGAAATCCGGGCCGTTAGTGACAAAATACATGGAAGTGTACAAAATCTCAATAATTCAAATTTGATATTTCCATAAATTTAAGAGTAGTATATTTCTCTCCACAGGATTCTGCAGTTGTTTGTGAACACACTCTGTGATCATGTATCAAATGTATTTTTGAATATAAAAAATTACATGAAGTAAAACCCCAATTCTACTTGTCCCATTCTATACGAGCTTTAAAAGTCCACAGTTCTTGATGTAGTGTTAACTTCGGTTGGAAAAGACAACGGGCAGGGCGTGCTGCAACATATACAAGAGCGCATTGTTTTGTTCGGCGACGTTACCGCCACACTCGTGTAGGATGGGTCTAAAGGGTCATTAATTATACACCGCATAAAATCAGGCAATGCAAATGATATCTAACGTGTGTCACATTTAGTGACACAGTCAGTGGAATAATATTTTATTAATATAAGAGATGTCGCCTCATATTCCAATACTTCACTGAATATTAGAAGGTTCTATAAAAATGTATTTGATGCACTAAGAACGTTTTGCGAGTGTGATGATGGAAAGGTGACTAGAATGATATGTTACATTGCTGCCGGCTAATTGTGAGGGTGACCGATAAGTCGAGATGAAAGATTGTAGATCAGGTGCGGTTGCGATTTTCATTTGAAGCGGTGCAAAGCCTAACAAAAAATACATCTACATATGACGTGCTGTTTATTTTGCTACATCTACCATAATTCTGAAGAAGCAGTGGAAGCAGCTAGTCTTAAGTAGAGAAAGATTCTCAAATGTTAAAATATTTGCTGATAAAAGTTAGTCAATCGAGGGTAAAATGCTGTCGGTTTTTCATCCTTTCGGTTGCGGGGAGGAGAGGTAAAAGAATATCACAGACATGAATGCCTTTGAATATTTCAAATTTTGTACATTTCCATACAGTACATTAACAATTTGTTTTTAACATAATTGTAATGAAGTGTCTATCCTTGGATTCGAACCTGTGCACGGTGACCTCTCGACTACTATATGGCGTCCAAATGGAGGTATCTGAATACAAGTCTTTCAACGAGAACTGGTTGTTATTCAGTCCCTCAACCTCTCTTTTTTCAAAGGGTGCAGGGATAGGAGGAAAGGCTAAGACAGGAGAAGCGGTTAGCTAATCACTCTCGCTGCGCCCCATGTGATTGGATGGGCGAGAGAGAATTTTGAACATTGCAAACATTCATAAATCAAATGAAAAATCAATTTATGTGACTGGGATTCGAGCCCGTGAGATCCGTAACCGAAGCCGATGACGTTGACACAGCACCGCGGACCCGACAACTATTACTAGTAATAATTTAAGGCGTATTTTCATAACAATATACAAAATATGAGACGAACCGTGACATGTGATTTTAATTTTCATTGCAGCCAATTAACACATTCGTTTTGTTTACATTTTTTTGTTAGCAGCTTAAAAATGGAAATTTCAAGCATCGAAATGGATGAATGTTTGCTGATTTTGATGAGCTATCGATATTATATATTATAGGTCTCCGTGACAACTGTCCAGCTCCGCAATCTGTGCGAAAGCGATCGTCCGATTCTATTGCCGGCCAATTGTCTTAATTGCATTTGCCTTTTTAAATGGCGCAGAGGTCGACGGAGTCGGACGAGACGGTCAGATATTTGCATCAATTGATTTCATTTTAATTTGCATTCATTTAACTGGAATAGCCATCGCCGACTACATTGTGACTGCATTCATCTGACACGATAACCTCTCGGGCATGCTGGAGTTCACCGACGGATAGCGAAGACTGGGTAGTATATCTTTGTCCGTTATTTTTGACGGCACCGATGAAAATAATCCGCATGTGCTTATTTGATAAAATGTCAATTACACCCATTTTTTATACTACAACAATTTTATAATGCAAGATTGTAGTCGGGTCTTCGGTAAAGTGGTCAACGTCATCAGCTTTAATTAAGGATCTCGCAGGTTAGATTTCCCAGTACGGCCAGTTTCATTAATTGATTTTTCAATCGATCTATGGATCAAAGTTCAAAGACATGGATGTCTGCATTCCCTCAAATATCCGATCCTCAAAATAGGGTTTAGCGAGAGTGATCAGCTAACCACCAGTCCTGCCCTAGCCCTATCCTTCCATCCTTACGCTAAAAGACTCATAGAAGAAATATAAGATAGCAATTATTTGGAAAGATTTAACACTGTGAAACACTTTATATTACAAAAGACATTGAAGATTGTGTCATATTTTTGTGTGTATTTTGTGTATCATAATGGACTTTTAACTCTGCTGTCTTATTGTAAAAAACAAATGATAATATGATGACGAAATAGAATTACAAAGTATAGACAACTGTGAAGCGATTTTAATTTTAGTTTAGATAAAAAAATACACAATTCTATTCTACTAAAAATTATTATGTTATATACATTTAGATTTTCAAATGAATTATCGCAAGCGGGTACATGTTTAGATGCAGTCAATCTCTGTTAAATTACTGAGAATTTGGATAATACGGTTTGGCAAACCCCTGTTTTGCAACATGCCTAGAACCTTGCCTCGGGTCGCCTTTCATCATGGCAATATCCTTGTAAAAACATTGGCAAACAAATATTATTCAACTTAATCTCATTCATGCTAATCACAGAGTAAATTTAGTAATACTAAAATCATGAACCCCATTTTAAGGGATAGTCGTTTGAAATGAGTCCAGTAACCTGCTATTATCGGTCGAAACCCGTACGTAAAGAAGGCGTTTTGAATTTCTCACTCTGTTTCGTCTCGCATTTATCTCGTTGTTAACTTTTTCTGTTAGGCTACCGTCCGCTGAGGGTGTAGGTGAAACACTTCACCCTTATCCGATCGCTCCGTTGCCTTTCAATTCTTTTGCGTGTGATTATTAATTTTGTAGGTGTAGATAATTAAACGACCGACTGCATCTGAAAATAACACCAGCAGCGCGGAACAGAACTGTTGTTTTTATTGAAATTGTCCTGGAAGGCAGAAATCTTGTTGACTTTGTTAGTTTCAGGTTACATATGCATGTGAAAATTGCTAAAGAAATACTAATCGTGTTCATAAAATGCTCTTTGTTCTACAAGTATGCTGATTTCTGACATTTCATTTTAAATACTATAATTTAATTGTTGCTATTCTAAGAACAGCTTGCATTCAAATCAAGATCCTGTTATGGTAAAAATTGCTTATTTATAATGTAAACAAAATTAACGATACATATTGTTATTATACTACAATGTTGAAATCATATTTCTTCATGTTCATAATTACTTATGCATAATAACCCAAGACTTCTAGTAAAAATATATCTGGAAAGGTCACCTCAGCGTAGAGCTGTAATATTTATACATTGTAACTGTAAAATTGTGACAGATCAATGAATTCTACAATCTACAAGCCACTACTTACACTAAACACTTAAGCTTTATTCAATTGAATAAATAAGATAGATTAAACTGATCATAATCACAAAACGATAAGAGTCCTCGATCTTATTCTGATAAAGCCATCGAGTGCTCGCTCAATCGGCTTCCGTAATCGTTTTCTAAGAACTTAAAAGTCGGCAGTTATGCATGGTGCGAAATGAAGGCGGCAGTTTTCATAATCATAAAATTTAAGACATCGACTGAGGGTGCTTGATGGAATTTCAATATTAAATTTGGATTATTGAGATTTTGTACACTTCCATGTATTTTGTCACTAACGACCCGGGTTTCTTCGGCATCTTCAGGCATTTCGAACGAGAGACAGTAAACAGTGTCTAACGCTTATATAGAAGATACAAATGCGACAAATATCATTTACGTATACGTCAAAATACATTATACGTCTGAGAGCCACACCGATACCTGAGTTAAAATTTCTGAAATCGTCCTAATCCATTTCTATGTGGGTAAAACCACACCATTTAGATATAAGGGTATCAGAACATTTAGCTGCCTTTAGATTAAAAAAAAGAAACTTGTTCGCAAATCCATGCATGGAGAACCTACGTTTAATTTGATGGGGTTAAACTGTTGCATAAAAACATGGGGGATCATAAATTACGACGGGAAATTTTAGAAATTAATAGAGCGCAGTTAAACTCCTTACCAATCTTGAATGAGCAGCTGAACCTTCCTAATTCTCCGCTATTATATCCGATACGTTGAAACACCTAACAGATGTCACTAAATGGAATGATTGTATATATTTACCCATTCACCATCCCGTCAAAACCCACAATACTATTATAATTGTAAAATCACTGGTATTTATAAAAAGAAGTTGAAAAGCGGCAATCGCCTTCGGCAATTCGCCACTCTGTTAATATGGTGTTTACAAAGGCGATTAGGGCGATTTCCGAAATTTTAACTCAGGTATCGGCTCTTATAATGTATTGCCTCTCGCATTTGTATCTTCTATATAAGCGTTAGACACTGTTTACCAGTTCGAGTCCATTCGTGTGCTCGAATGCCTGAAGAAAAACCCGGGTCGTTAGCAAAATGTTGACAAATCAATAAAAAAAATAATGTTAATGTTCTTATTAGTATTATCTCACTATTTTGATTGACATCGTTTCGTGAAATCATTTTTGAAACATATCCCATTTAATTATGAAAACTTCCACCTTTATTTCGCACCATGCATAACTGCCGACTTTGATATGTGAAACTGAAAACATTCAGGTTTCTTTTGCACTTCTACTCGCAATATACATGAAACGCCATATTGAAAACAGCAAAATAGAGCGGCGCCGTTCGTTCCACTTAACACTTAAAACCATTGCTGCGTTTGTTATCTGAGACTATGAAAACTGTCGCTTCTGTTACAAAATCGATCAATCCTTCAAAAATGTACACGTTAGAGCCTTATTTGTTTTAAATTTAGCTTATGCAGAATAACCAGTTCTACACGATGACATATCGATGACCTAATGTTGTAGACCCGTATCTGATATTTTGACGAAAATTACTACATAAACTGTATCTCGTTCATTTAAAAATAATACAAAAGTATTTGAACTTTTTAATGATTTACAAGTACTCTAACATACTATTCATTTAATACTTGGAAGAAAAAGAAGTCTAATATGCATATTAACGTAAATATTCAGTTTCTTTTAACCTCAATTTGTAAAAAGTCACTTACGGGATTATAACATTACGCCATTGATATATAACTCATTTTCAACAAAACATAGAGACTGCCATGTTTTTTTACAGAACCCTCAAATGCAGGCAAGCTTACACTATAATCAATTTAATAATTCTGCAGTCTAATTATTAGCTACAAAACGATAAAGCTACTTGAAATCTTAAACCATGATATGAAAATACGCACAACACAAATAGCTTTCCGGTATCTCATACATATGGAATGGTCACGGCACAGGGCTGAATTTCCCAACTAAATGTAATGGAGCAGCTTGAATATTTTTAGCAGGGCAAAAAAAATGCCTCATTTTACCTGCCATTTGGGAAATGCTACCTACGATAATAAGTATTTATGTCACCGTGAGTTTTACATTGTTAAGTAATCATTGTAAACAAAATATAAATCTTTCTACATATACTACTATATTATAAAATGGAGACACTAAAATGATTAAAATTAGACATGTGATAAATATTTTACATATGTCACGATGGTTCGATATGACGGTTTCGTTTTCGACAATCTGTCTGACGATTGGCTGACATTTGAATTCCATCTCATTGATTTATAAATATAATTATAACTATCGGGATACTTCTAAGGGGATTGTTTATTTTTATGTACCGCCATGCGATCGAAAAGTTTACTGATAATCAATCACTAATGAAAACATGATCCTAATAATAATGTTGAATGCGACGACAGTCGGCCGACCGCGTACCTCGCAGCAAAATAAAAAGCGAGTCAAGACTGCAAAAAGCCAGATGACAGCCGGAAAAGCTGGAAAGCGAGCGGCAGAGGGGCGAAAGTTTTTGACGGGGTACTCACTGAGTGCGGTTGGGCCGTCTGCGCAGCGACAGGGAGCGCGGCACTCCGCCCTCGCACCTGCAACAGCCAACCGACCGTGCCAGCTCAGCTCGTACCGTGCGTGTCACATGACAATCATAACCCGCAACATATTAACGGCGCGGCGTCAGTGCGACCGCCGCGCGATATTAGACACGTATCCGCCGTCGCTACCCTTCTGTCAGTTCGGCGAAACGCCGCCCCCACCCTTACCGTGTACGTCAAATTACAAATTTACGTTTAATTTTTCCAGAGACGGAGGAAATAAAATTTTATATAAGAGGAATTGCAATCATTTTTTTTTAAGAAGCAAACTTTTTTTTCTTTAAAACAGTTTCCCCATGCCAACTATTTAAAAGGGTCTCTAAGGTTTTTATGCAATTCGTAGAGAATCAACGAGGCCAACAAACAATAAAAGCATAGGTTATTGCATTCGAGGGTCAAATAGCAGTATTTGATTTCTTTTTTCATCTTAACATAATATTTTCTGACAAATATGTTAAAACAAAATCAATATTAGTAAAACTCCGCACTGCGTGCCTTATTCACTACTTTCCAAAAATGAATTGATGCACATAGAAGTTGAGTTCAGCTCAAGATAAATAATTCATTTTCTTAGTGTATAATATATAATACATTAGCCATTGAAACGAATGAGATTATACAATATCTTTATGCTGCCGTCTGTAGATGAAAACACGTCTACAGACTTTGTAAAAACAAAATGCATCATTTGATCTTAAGCCGTTGCGGAGGGGCGTTTGCGTAACAGACAGATCGTTAGCGGTAAGCGTATACCTATATACAGGAAAGTGTCAGATAGGAACGACGATACCGCCGGTAGTAAACAAAAAAAAATGGCATTCACAAGTGGAGCGGAGCATGCAAAATTCAGAAAGATGCAAACCCGTCAGGGCACAGGTTGCACCCGAGCACGCGCTACTTAAATCTCACTCTCTTTTGCGGCACCGCACTCCACCCTTTCGTAAAAGGCCTATTCCACAATTTTGAGGCTAAAATAAATTAATGTTTTTTAGCACTTTGGTGGCCACAATGTCTAAGTGAAATTGTAGGTTTCTCATTACATTTTGTTACAACGCCTATAGATGACGTGGTTTCATTTAGAATATTACAGTTTGTATGGCTGAAGATCTTCCGCTTCTCATCTTGACTTTGATGAGTGCAAATTCAAAAAAATTGCAGGAGTTTATTTCGAAAACCATTTTCTTAATTCATTAATTTTGAAATTCAACATAGATATTGACCCACCTACAGTTCACTCGATGTCACCTAGAAAGATATTATTTAATATGATCCAACAAAACATCTGAACGTTGGCGTATATTGATCGTCCGGTTCATTAGTCAAACAACTCCAAATTAAACATGCAGTTATATGTAAACTTTTGCACTTTATCTGGTTCAGTAAATCTTAAGACAGATAACCCTCTATAAAGAATTACACAAAATGTTGATATTTCTGGGTGAGTAAAAGATTATTTCTAAATATCCTTATACTGACGATACTTGTAAAGTACCTAATTGTTAAACACCTGTTTGTAGCTTATGTATAAAACTTGGGTACAAATCAATAGTATTTGATTTATGGTGACCATTTGAATATTGCTTTTCCCCTTATCTCAAAATGGGTCTATATATTATGGAGACGAATATAGATGTTGGATGTGACCCGTAGTGTAAAGGCAATATAATGAAAATCATTAAGTCACATAAATTATTACTATTGACTATAATAAGAGCAAACTGTGTTTTTTATGTGTCAACCTCGAATGGAATATACAGTGACCGCCAAAGCGTAATCAAAGATTCTATCGAAAAAAATATTTGTCAACAGATCAATTAAAATCAGTAATATTAATAACACTACATGGAAGCCCCACCTGTCAACATTAGCTCAACACTCATGCTCACACTGCATTACATAAAGACAGATAAATCAAGACAAATACATATAAACATATTCAGCATTTCTGTGTTGAGCGAATTTGCAGATGACACTGCCAACTGTTGCAAAATATTGCTAGTATATTTTTTTAATGATTCGATGATTTTCTGGATAAATTTGATAAGAGAGAAATGTGGAATAGACCCTTCGCACAGGTACATTTAGATCGTAGCCGAATAAAATTAGAGACTTAAAAGTATGCGGGAAGAACAATGCACCCCTTCGTGTTACGGTGGATATGTCTACTTGCACCATCATAAGCCTGCTATTTATTTGAAGCAGTCTTTTGGTGTTAATCTTAATCAAACATTGCAAATGTACAGTCGATTCCGCTCGATTGGGACACCGGCCCAAACATAATGTACCAAATAAGTAATGGGTAAAACAAAATAATTTATTTCTTCAGTAATTCTTATTCATTCAAGTGTACAGTCGGTCTCTTATCTTTGTAGCATTTCAATCTTGCAGAATCAGCGCAGTTATTCAATCAAGATTTTGGACTCCCATCATTGCCTTCTCCCGGTTAGCCACATGGGGATACTCATCATCACCGTCGTCGTCTTCGCTTAATGTTTGTCGCTTTGCTTTAATGACTTCAACAATTGGATCTACGCAGTCATCATTTTCGTTGTAAAATGCTAAATTATCTAATGTCGTAATAAAATATTTATATTGTAAATTTTTTGTCTCAATTTAAACGGAACGGAGTCCCGGCTAACCGAATTAAATTACCGTCAGCTTCTCTATTTGATTTCTGTTCCTTGGGATTTGTCCCGAATAGCCGGTTGCCTTAATTAACCGTTGCACCAATTGAGCGGAATTGACTATATTTCAAATTGAGGCAGACCCGATTTAAAAAATATCTGTGAAAGATTGACACGGCCTAGCGTTAAACTCGTTAAAATCAAAAAATATTTCCCCCCCCGTTTCCAATGCACTATTAGTGACGTCGGCATCTGTTGTGGATAACAGTTAACGGGGACGGAGGAAGATGTTTGAACACAGAGTAAGAAGAAGTACAAACAGTTCTACAAATCAGGATAACATCCAAAATGCACACAATAGAATATATAACAAAAAACAAGAGTACCTAAGTATCGAATGAAACACAAAAAACATACAAAACTAATATACACAACCAACAAGGAACGGTAGCGATGAGTCTATGACGTCGACAACACGCCACTGTCTCTTATATCAAATCTTAATTGGGCAGAATAGTATTTAAACGGTCAAATCAAATGGAAAAAAAGTTGTTCGCACAACGAGACACTGCCGGGGTGTTGTCATAGCAGCATAGATTCATCGGTGAGAAATATTGAGCATACAAAAGCTAAGTACACAAGCGATACTTAGTGACGGTCAGTTATTCAATTTAAAAAATCTTTTGTTCCTCGTGAAGAGACTTCAAAATAAAGTGAAAATGGGTTATAACAACTCAAACGGGACCATGTGGCGCCGAGCAATTTCGAAGGCATCAAATACAATAAAAATATTGAATAATCTTGCTTATATGTAATGGTGAATGTACATTTAATTGACTTTAATACAGAAGAACTACATACACTAACGCACACAGATGAACAAGCCCGTTTCACAAAGATCGACGGAGACGACTGATATCATTGCGATGTCGCATTCGGATTTCAGCAAAGCCCCCAAATGTTAAAAATATAAGGAAATCCTAAAGATTCCCCTCTCGATAAAGACTGACTTGGAACAACGATGGCATTTTTTACCAAATCGAATACATTGGCACAATTATTTTTGTCGACTCCTATTCAAATTTAATCGCAATAAAGTTTGTCAACATAATTTGAAATGCTTGCTCATTTTATTTCTAAGCAATCGGCCATCTACGACTTATTTCTATTTCAATAGTGTAACTTTTCAATTTGTTTTAAAAAATGTGTTTGATAATATAATCATATATGTAACAGAATATCGGTTTCTTTTCCGTTAACATTGGATGAACGCCACAACTCACGGCAAATACGATTTTAAACACCTACAAGTTAGGTAAAAATTTGAAATGCATGATTGTTATCAAACAGCAACAGCTCGTTGCACATTTTATACCAGAAACTTGCCATTGTGTGTATTCAGAAGATATACTTTTTACAGTACATAGGTAATCATATGCCACTGAAAATTCATGTAATGAAGTATATAACATGTGTAGAACTTGAGTTTTTATCTATGGTTTCAGGGATTCTCTTGCATTTCCTCATTTGATTTTAAAGAAAATGAAATTATCTATTGAATTGAAGCATGTCATAACCGATTTTCACTATGCATATAGGTATATATATAAAATTAGGTATTTGTCAAATATTGGGGCACAACGGAAGTCGCAGCACGGTTTGGCGATAGTTTCAGCGATTAACGAACTACTTATAAGGTCTCACTCATTGTCATCATTTTTTTTCAAATATTCAATTAGTCAGTCAACATGAGGATCACACAAATTTACATGTATTTCATTAATATTTCGATTGTTATAAAAATGGGTAAATTTGTTTTACAACACGCTAGTCTTTTTTTGCCTAAAAAATTATGTAATGCTGCTAAAATTTAAATGCGGATTCGACAATGTCAAAATATGTACATGTAAATTCTCGGTATATTTCAAATCTTTCTCTATGGTTTGTTCTAAAAACGACCATTTGACAATTCAAGGGTATACTGACAGAGCACATTAAGTCAGTTTTTAATGATTTTCTGTTTTATTATTTTGATGATTGGTAGAACACACGACATCATAGGATATAATTAACGGCTTTGAAAAAAACAGTATCAAGTCAAATTGTTATTTTTTTATTCGGCAAAAAGCATGATATAACTATTACTCATCAATAGCAAATCTTATGTCTATCGAAAAAAAAATATCCCTTATAATGTACAAAAAAATCTTTTTAAAAAACAAACAGTTGTGAAAAAAAATAATGCTTTAAATGTGATTATCTCAGGATTTTACGACTAGATGCCTTCCGTCAGTATAACCCTCGATATTATGACGACTTTTTCATACTGATCATATTCTGCGTAAATTATCGGTTTTCCTGATCCCCATCTACGATAATTTGGCATTTTGCCAAGCAATAAAAAATTTCAGACAAAACTGCATTGTTATTATCACCATTTAGAAAATGTTCGGAAAGGAAAAGAGTAGCATGTTATAGAGATATAGAACATGTTAACCAAAATGATTTCACACACTATACCAATGTGACATTAATAAAATAGAATTTAGATTGTCATCGTACATCAAATCGTACATTGACAGGATAATTCTCAATTGAAAGATATTAAAAATAAAAATAACACCTATGATATTTTCAAATACCTTTTTTTTTGTTCCGTCAATGCATTAAATTACGCGACGACAAATGATCATTCAGAAATATGCGCGCTAGATATCCGCCGCGCCAGAAGGTCGCGGTTCCAAATAATTGTTCTTCTTACATTGCGGACAATTTCAAAATATTATCAGAAGAGCAAATGTCAAATCGAAGAATGCAATTAATACGTGAAACGGCATGTCGTGGGCGATTGTTTAACTTATGCAATGATGTTGTGTTTACAGTCTGAATATTGACAAGCGAATTGTCATGACATCACCTCGCTAGAGGGAGGGATGATTGTCGGGTAAAAGTTAAGCGACACCGCGCACGGCCCCGCTGCGCCCCTTCGATTATTAACATTAACTATCTAGAGTCGCAACTCTGTCGACGGGCGTTCGACGATTTCGTCGAATCGACGTATATAATATTGTACCTGTAGTATGACAGAACTCCGTTTGACAAAACGAACCACCGTCGCTGGTATCCCTTCAGATAGTTCGTCCATTTGAAGAGCCACCCCTTCATCTCCGGGTCACCTTGCACCGGTTGATTCTTCGCCGGAGCCGCGTCGGACATTTCGAATGACTTAAATTAAATAGAGGATTTTATAAAAACATACTAAGCTGAGGCCACGTCCACCATATTTTTCTGGCCATAGACGCTGAATCCAGATAATCTGTTTCTTCTTATCAAAAAATGGAAAGTATTCGTTTTTTCCTAACGCAGCCAATTTTATCAAAAATTAGATCATTCGGTTACTTGATCTTTATTTTAATATTATTCGTAAATAATTTGGCCTATCACTAATTATTAAATTACTTTTCCAATAATCAGACTTTTTTTTCTGTCAAGATTTTATAAGTTTTAATTAATATTATATTAGTTTTCACTGTTAAATACTATTCTTAGTTCACATCAAAATGCTTTAATCTCAATCGCTTTGCAAAAAACCATTAAAAATTAAATTAAATGGTTATATACAAATATATGTTTTTATTTTATTTCTATTAATGCAAACTAAATTGCACACATCTCAAAAACTTATTGTTGACAATGCAAAGATAATTTAAATTTGACGTTTGTGAACTGTGCCAGATATGTCAGTGCGGCCGCGGTGCACTCTGTGGTTCCGAGTGCTTTTGACGATTAAGGTCTTATTTATTTTCTAATCGTCATTGCTTTCTGTCATAATGGCTGCCATTGATCTGTGCAGTGATGACGAAGATGTGGAATACTCGGCGCCGTCGACGGAAGAAATTGATTTCGTCGGTGCAATCAAAACAGGTGAACTCAAAATATACAATATTTCAAAAATTATCTTGTTGATAAAGTTAAAAATTATTTCTTCTCCTATTTCCTTAAACATGGCTTCAATTGTTTGAATGATAATATGTTTTAATTAAACTAAAAAAGTAGATTTAATTTTTTTTACTATTCATATTTTTTCAATGAAGACTGGGAGATGCCCCGTTTTGAAAACTCAGCTTTTCAAAGCCCTTCCAAAGATCACCCCGCAGTCTATTCTCAAAAGAGTTCCCAGGAACTCGGATACGTTTCTCTACTGTCCGACGACGAGAGTGATCACGCCGCTGAAGACCATTCTCCGAAGTGTGGAGTGGAACGATCTTTCTCTTTGAAATCTTCATCTAATGATTTCGTTGACTACAACAGCGACACGATTATCATAGAACAGATAAGTCCGAAAAATAAATTAAGAAGATTACCTGCGACTGAAGAATCCGATGAAAGAAACAAACCTGTCAAAAAATCACCCGCAAAGAAAATTTGTCAAGTCAACGCTCATGACAAAGAAATGAAACAGAGAGAGAAAGTCTTAAAAAAAGCCATGAAGGAAAATCACAAAAGTCTAAAGCCTAAAGAATGTATGAAGGTATGATCATTATTTTATACTGAGCACTTACAAAAAACCATTGCGCCCTAAATTGATTTTGAAAAAATATTGGTTCATCATTGTTTTGTGCCAAACAGCGAAACACGAACTCTTGGTGCCACAAGTCATCCATAATATGACATGTCACGAAAATCATGGCTGCCGAGTGCAGACGTGTATGTATAATAATTATGTTTCACCTGTTAATGTTTGCCCAAGTCCCCCCCTTTCAAAAATAAATACTCTCTTTTTATTCAATCACCAGTACATCTTCGCAGAGATGGGGTCGAAGCTACTCAACAGACCTTACTGCTCGCGAATATTGGAGGTTTTGCACGGTGCGGGGGCTCAGCATGAGAATCGGCCTCCTCCTTTCTCCGATTCTTGCATTGGATGGATAAGAAAAGTGTCCCAGATATCTCGTCACCGAGGAAGGACAGGTTTTATTGATTTTTATTACTTTTGATATTTCCGTCGTCTCGTCAGTCTTCCTCTGAGAACAATTCTGTTGAAATGCTGAAATGACTTGGAAAAAATTGTAGAATGTCACTTATTTTATATTTATATAAGTTGCATTTGAAATAACTAACAGCTATTAAATGTAGTAAAATTGTGGAGCATATGCACACCGCTGGTTACTCAGTTGCTCACCTTCCTTTTTTTAAGAGAATTGTGATAGATGGATAGGGCTAGAACAAGACTGGTGGTTGGCTGATTGCTCTCGCCACGCTCTGGTTTTAGGAACAGATGGGTGGAAAGGATTTTTATTTCATACAACAACAATAAATTGGCAGACTCCTACTTTTGCTGTTGTTGATTAATTGTCCCCGCCAAAATTGCAGGAACCTGTGAGAAAATGAAAGGTTTCAGACCCACCTCAGGAATAAATTCATTCTTTTTGATGAACAATTATCCAAATCGAGTTACTGCGAGTAATGTATCAGTGTAAATAACTAATATCGGTGAAAACTGTTGCAGCTAACGATGTCTTCAGAATCATTCCGAGAACCTCAATTATTGGCTGTCATGGATGTAGGAGAGGTTGAAGAATTAATGAAGACAAAATGCCTTAACAGCCGTATAAAATTTTTGAGGGACGCCTCCGATTGCCAAGTCACTTTAATAATCTATGGAAGCAAAGATTACTTTAGGTTTGTGGAATAGTTATTCAAGGATCTAAAATGACGGATCTTTTTTCCTGAATGTATATGTATTTTTTTTTTAAACCACTACTCAGAGCATATAGTCACCACACAATATTCTATGTTCCCCGTCAGTCTTCTTGCTTTCTCCCAGGTCATCTCAGCAACCCGTAGCTCCGCTGAGTGCATCCCATGAATGGTCATCAGCCGCCTTTCAGGGCGATAGAATCCATCCAGTTGGTAGAAAAAACGTGGAGGATTTAGACTCCTCTGGGGCATCCGAAGCACATGCTCAAGCCAGATCCATCGTCGCTTTTTTGTTTTGGACGTAATAAAGGGCTGGTCCGTTCACTCTCTTTCCTTCGAGTTCCATGCAAAGTCAAATTACCTTACCCCTAGTATTTGCTGCAACCAACTGTGAAGCTTTTTAAGCACAGTATACGGTTACCTTGTGCTTTAGTGAGGTGCCATAACCATGCCATTCCAAATGATCGTGTAAGGTTTGCTTAACATGGTCAAATCACTGTTAATTATGATAATTCAAAGCTGTGGAGTAGTACCGTTAAGTTTTTTAATCTAATCAGACCTTGCTAATATATTTCTTTGTTCACTGTAAGTATCTTTGCATGGTGGTCCTTGAAAGATACTCCAGGTGTACTTTTAATAATAATTTTCTTAAATTTTTAGGAAGCAGACAAATAAAAATAAAGCTAATTGGAAGAAACAAGTTGTTGGACCTGGCAATACAAGAAGAAAAGATGGCAGCAACAAAATAACGGAAAATGATTTTGACTATTATTTAACAAGTAAGCTCAAAATCCATTCATAAGCAATTTCACCTTTGAGAATTTGACAACAAAGCAATTTGTATGAAGTACTATAATATTAATATAATTATATGATGTCATGAATCTGACTAGCGCGGGATAGATCATTGGGAATTCGAACTCCCTCGAGCAGCTGCAGCACATATCCAAGCCAGGTAAATTGTCGCTATTTAATTTTGGACATTACATGAGTCTGATCAATTTACTCCAGCTACCTCCAAATTCATAGTATTTGCTGCTTGCATAAGACTCACGTTCGTAAAGCAGCACCATTGGAATGCTTTCATTTGGCTCTGACCGAGTACAGTCTTGAGGCGCAGACTTTCTGCATTGAACTACATTGAGAGTTAGCAATGACAGCTTACAGCGTAATCTTTTGGAACTTTCAGAACTGCTGATCGAAGAATCAACCTGTTGTACAAAAGCGGAAAGTGCCGAGGAATTGGCACAGATAATTTTGCAGTCCGACTAAAGCCGTCGCCGAAACACCTTTTAAACTAGAAAAGTTCGCCCAAGATGAAAAGGCCAATTTTTACATGCGAGGAGACAACAGAGAATGTGTCAGTGTCGATAAAAATGGTAAATTATAAAATTAATGCTATCTACAGAGATGGCGTAATGTAATGTCAATATCACATTTGAATCATTCAAGTTTTCACTCACAGGTCTTCAATCCAAAGTGTAAATGAAACTAGAATATTTCCGTATCATATATAAATATGTGAAAAATGAATCATATAAGGAGTATATCGAAACGTCAAATAATCAGCATAACTATTTTCTCTAAAAATTTGTATCGAAATTCAGGAAAACTTTATTTTTACCGATTTGATCTTTTCTCTATCCAATGCTTTCCTGCATTGACTGTTAAAAATTTTATCCAGCTTATTCTATTTTTCCCATTTTTCAGTTTTGTTGAATTCAGTTCAGAATACACATTGGTGGCACATTGCAGTGAATATAAGGACTAACACATGTGAGACATGAGCTGTTTTTGCTGCAAGAGTTCTCTGCACACTTCCATTAGTTTTGTCATTATCAACATTAAACCTTACTTTTCGGCATTTTCAGGCATTCAAGTACATGGATGAACTAGAATTGAATCGAAAATAATCAGTGACCTATAAAGAGTGAATATAGCCAAACTCAAACCAACTCTATTGAAGTATTTGTATTTTGAGATGAAATAGCTACATGTAGAAAAACATCAAATTTATATTTTTTACATAATTCATTGTTTTACCGCATCTACCATGTGACTACAATGGTTACTTCGAAAACGATAAATCAAAAAACCACCGGTTTTTACTTCTGGCAACTATATGTTATATATCTTATTTTAATTTACAGGGAACGGATCGCTCAGACTGTGGTGCCAGTCTCTAACAAAGTTTCCCAAGGCGGGTCTGGAGACCGCTCAGGCCATCTGCGAAAAGTATCCTTCTCCCGCCAGCCTCATTCGGGTACGTGACTATATCAAACAAGTTAATGTCATTACTCAAACGTACACATAACTAGTGGTAGTGGCCAAAATGCTTTTTAAATATTTCTCCTTTTCTTACACGTAATAATATGACTTGTCTGTGGCTTGAGTTTCTAAAAAAAGAACCCACGTTTCTTGATTCGATATACTATGCTAATGTGCAAATTATTTTAATTTCTATTATTGCAGATGCTCGAAACCGAGACCGAAGAGAACGCTGTGAAGATTCTATCAGACTTGGCCGTCCGTCGTGCAGCAGGACCACTTGCCAACACTCGCCGCATAGGACCCGAACTTGCCAACAAAATTTTCATATTTTTCACATCCACCCAAGGATTTCGACAGCTCGCTTGATACATTAAAACATATTATTATAGATAGATATTCATTCATAATAGAAAATACATGTTTCATTAGTATATTGCTAACCCGGATGTGAGCAAATATCGCCAAAGTGTTTAAGCATGAATCAGGTATTGTAATTATTTAGTGAAATTTTTATATTCATATCACAATCTCAAAAAGAACCGCTGAATTTATTGATTGAATTGGCATTTACTTGGTAGAACTCCATTGTAATAAGAAAAAATAACAAAGTATTTATTATATAATTTAAGACATCAACTGAGGGTGCTTGATGGAATTTCAATATCAAATTTGGATTATTGAGATTTTGTACACTTCCATGTATTTTGTCACTAACGACCCGGGTTTCGCCTTTCGGCATCTTCAGGCATTTGAGTCCATTCGTGTGCTTTTAAAATTTTATTAGGTAGTTGATAGCTATTTGTAGAACTAAATACTTTGTTATTTTATCCTATTAACCACTGAAATATTTATTCAATTGTTGTTTACATACTATAACTAGTAATGTGTAAGCAAAGAACAGTTGAAATTATTAATTTTCAATAAAATCCTTCATGATCATTTTCCTCACTGTGTGGGTCGCGACCTCCACTTATCTCGACAATTCCGTGTCCCTCGACGATCCTTCACCATTCGCTCCTGCACTCCGCTGCTCTGAGGGCCATCGGTAAGGTGAGGCCCGTGGCTTCCCTCAACCGGTCACTCTAGGCGTGTCGGGATCCTTCCGTGTCCCCTAAAATTAATGAGTTAAGTTTTTAGGCAAAGTTTTCTTTAGATTTTCAATAATTTTTTTAGTCATTTGGCCATTTTCTGTCATAAACTTTGATATATATTTACTAATTAATTTTAACCCATTGCTTAGATTTTATGAGGTATAGAAAAGAAATGGAACGTATCCACATAAAAAAAGTCTTTACTATATGCAATTTTTTGAATGCAGTTTTCAAATATATTTTGAGACCGTATTCCCTATTCAGAGCATATTGCCACCACGCTGCCCCTCCATGATTCCCTGTCATCCTCTAATCCACGTCCTGTGGCTGGTACCCGACGGTTGTCCAGGACGGAAGAAGAGACAAGCAGGATTCAGGCTCTCCGGAGGCATCCTCCGCACGTGACCCAGCCAGTTCCAACGTGTCTCCATGATCACTGACGTAACAGGGCACTGCCTGATTGATGTTTTATTTTTAAAATATAATGCCTTTCCACCGAAAATTATCTAAACACCTTAAAAACAAATACCATTTGTTCAAATGTATACAGTATTTTTTAATTTGATTTGTCTTGTAAACTATGACATATTATAGAGATATTGTATGAAGTGTTTGAATTCATATTTTTGCGAGTAAATCTATGAATAATTCTCGTCAAAATCTTTTGGAATATTTTTATAATTACTATACAACAATTAGTTTAATATAAAATTAAATTAAAAATGAACTTCCACAAAGCTACCGCCGAATCCATAAAAAAAAAAAAAACAGTTATTTCGGTGATAGTTGTATTTATTATTTATTCAAAGACTATTGCTTGATATTATTTGAACAATTTAAAAATGACACTTTACTATCTATGGCCTGATGAGTGAGTAAGATATACAGTGTGTTGATGCATCCATTATTTATTTTTTGACCAAAATGTATTTTGTTGTAAATGTTTACTTTTTTAAAATCTATTAATTATTCAAATTTGTCTTCTGTTTTGTTTATTATTGTAAATATGAGGCTGATTTTTATATGCTTATTATATGACTAATAAATTACGAGAAAAATATTGCTATGTTTATTTTATTAAAATTTATCGAATGCTGTAATGTAATTATTTTTTAACAAAGTCTTCTATCACTGTAGAAAATATACAAAAGCAAAAGCGCACTTGTGATATTTTGGCGGTGTAAGGAATAAAACACGTAAGAAAGAAGAAACATGTAAAATTATGTGAAATTTTTACATAAATCTCATTTGAAACCTCTTAAAAATCAAAAATTTTAAGTTTATATTAAAAAAATTGCGTGAAATTATTAGAGAGTTTTTAGAGTTGTTTTTCTACTGCTTCTATCTGATTTGATTGCTGCGCTTTTCAAGTAAATACAACAAAATTTTAAAAGCTAAATGTAAACCAGTACACAAATGCCTGAAGATGCCTAAAGGCGAACCCCGGGTCGTTAGAGACGTAAGGAATGGATAAGTACAAAATTTGAATGATTCATATTTGATATTGAAATTTTATAAAGCGCTCTTAGTCGATATCTTAAATTACTAAATATTGACGTTTTTTCGAAACTGCCATTAAATACCGCCTGGAGATTATTTTGAATATGTAATTCGTGGAATGTATGTTTTAGCATATTAAATACAATTAGTAGGTAGAAGGATGCAATGTAGGTGCCTATTTTTACCCGTGTTTTCGTATAAATCACCATTTTAGTTCCAAAGGGCGCGCATAGATAGGGTTACTTTCCCCCTTTACCGGCGCTTTCGACCGCCATCTTTTCATATCTGTCATTTGTCAGTCTGCGAAGAAGCGCGACGCGAAAATGTTTACGTCGAATCGGTCCCGTTTAAAAATACGTTAAGCGCACCTGATGTTTGGATTTTGAATATTTTTTTATAAATAAAAATGAAAACAGTGTAATTTTACTAAACGAGTTTGTTAATCCCGATACCTGCATTGTTTGGGTATTTTTTTACCGCATCTTAATAAAATTAACGTGCAAAAGGTGAAGAATCTTGTTTATCGTTTTTTAATAATTAACGATCCCGAATGAATTTTAGCCCCCTACAAGCGTTGATTTTATTTAATAATAATACAACATCGTCTTTTAAATGGTTTCAATCCTTGCATTGATAGAATATGAGTCATTTTAAAATACAATTCGTATTGCGCAAAATTGTAATCCAACGAAAATAAATATTGTTACATTTCTGATTGGATTCAGATTGGTAACAATGTTCCGGAAAAAATAGTAATACCTTCCCATTGTTGTATGACAGAAAGTTTTTAAATGTAAAGGAAAGCTATCGTAAATATAGTACATTTAATTTTATTAAAAGAAAAATATTGCTTACACTGAACGGCAATAAATAAATAAAAACAATTTTCGTAGAATCTTTGACAATAAATATTAGTGTAAAAGCAATGTGAATTTTTAAAGAGAAAACTCTCCTTAGAACATGATTTGTATAAAAAATATTTAAGTCATGTCCGCTCTCAATGTGGAGCATATATATTCTTAATATACCTAGGAGTCTCAATAGAAGTTTTTCTATAAGAACTGTTTATAATTCAGTTTCTCAAAATCTTTTTATCGAACAGAGAAGGGATAGAAAAAAAAGCTAGGACAGGACTAGTGGTTAACCAATTGCTCTCGTTCCTCGCAATTTTTGGGATCGGATTGGTGGGAGGGAATTTTAGACATCACAAACATCCATGCCTCCAAACAGAAATTCATAAATCGTTTGAAAAATCAATTTATGATACTGTGTGAACTGGGATTTGAACCCGTGAGATCCGTAACCGAAGCCGAAAACGTTGACCACTCCACCACGGGCCAGACAAAATACTTGCTCGGTTTATTGTTGTGACCGAGGAATTTGATTTGAATTGCATAAGAAAGGTTTTGCCTTACTACTAAACGCACATCTTTATTAAAATACTTACAAGTAAGATCATTTCTGTGGCGTGATGGCAGAAGTAGATATATCCGCTTTGTGTCATTTTCGGTTTATTCTCACGATTTGTAGAAAATATTCCTCCACATGTGGTGGCAAACCTTGATATGGCAGCCATTATTCACACAATAGATATTTCGTTTGAAAAAATATGTAAATTTATTAATAAGTAGGAGAAGTCAAAACATGTCATGTTACATAACGATATGGCAACTCACGCTTTCTGTAAAAAAATTGAAACGCTGTGAACATATCATATTCAATTATTATAAATAATCCTTCTCGGGTAAAGTAAGGTAAAACTGACATCAACTTCTGCCACACGTCACAGATTTTTAGTTTTCTTTGTAGAGTATTGAACCATTTTATCTTCTTTTTTATCACATTGAAAAATCTCATAATAAAATGCAAATATACAGCACCGAAGATATGACGAGTATTTTATAAACCAAAGTAAACAGAATTAAGTATAATCATGGATAAAATGTGCCGAAGCGCCTGCGCTGAGGGCTGGGAGACCAGACTCTTCGGCTCCCGCCTCGTCAAGTGCGACGACCTCCAGACGGCTGAGGCGCCCGAGAGGGTTCTGGTCCCCGCCAAACCGTTTCTCTGCGGCGTCTACTTCTCTTTCGCCAATATAAACTCGGAAAACGACGACTACAAGCGGAGCCTGCTGGAGTTCTACAAAAAATACAACGCGGATTGCGGCGAAGGCGAGCGGAAGAAGTTCGAGGTGATCCAGGTCGTGCTGTGGACCAGGACGGACGCGGTCGTCGACTACGAGGACTCCTTCGGTAGAAACGTCGGCGGTCTTCCCTGGTATGCCGTGCCGTTCGAGGACATCGAGACTAAAGTGAGTGCTCACTTTCTATTTATTATTATACATTGATATATATCATTTTTTATCAGTGAAGAAATTAACGCTTTTTGTTGTAGCATCAAAATATTTTAGGGACTCTCTTAAAAGTTCAATCGGTCTTCTTCTTATTTAAAACAAACAAAACAACATTTTCCCTTGAATGTTACAAATCCACGACCACGAAAAATTATTACATGATGAACACGCCACTAATAGGTACATAGAAAATATTGTTTTAAGTTTTCGCATTGCTCTTAAAACCTAAAATGACCTCCAGAAAAAACTATGAACTACACTTTCCAGAGCAATTCTTGAGCCCCTCCTCTAACTTCGGGATTGACTTTTTTTCAATCCCGGGATTGAAAAAAGCCAGGTTTTCAAATTTGAAAATGTCAAAAAATAATTGTAGGTAATATGTATCACGATAACCCGCGTAAATGAAACCACGGAAAAAAAAAATATAAAAATCCTCATATAAAATAAAACCCCGTGAAAAGGGATTTGCAGTTCATACAAAATAGGAGGATAGGTAGGTATGTCCATAGAAACGCATAAAAGAACAAAATACCTAGGTGCCTCCCTATACGATGTTTTTTTTATTTACTAGGTATCAGAATATAAATACAAAATATAATACAGAATCATAATATCATAAATCAGAATAGAAATAATATCAGAATCATCATAAAAATCTTTCATTAAGCATATAAAATTAGAATATTAGTCAACTGTTTTTTGTAGATAATGATGCAAAAAAACAAAAAATTGTCTGTACCTGTTCGCTCTCGAAATATGAGTGTGAGAGCGAAGACAACACATATATCAATATGTTTAACACAATATATATAAATCGAAAATACCTAGGCACTCAGCCGCCGGAAACGTTGTTCTAATAGTAAGTCTGGTAATAATATGCATTTTATATTTTATAGTTCATCGGATATAGGAATAAGAATTTGCATTTTAATATAAATTATTTTTTACTATTTTATAGCGAATCCCGAAATTCTGATATTGGTATCAAGTCAATCCCGGGATTACGGGATTGACTAATTGCTCGAGATCCCAGGATTGAAAGCCCTAGTGTTTATATAAAAATGAAATAGCGGTTTTTTCGTCCCCAACGAAGAAGCGGCTTCAAATTCGTCATTTTAACAGTTGGTCAACTAACTAGGCGTTAGTGAAAAAGTATCTAATCGGAGTCCCTCGATACACATTTGTAAAAATGGAAACACCTCTTGGAAGAATCACACAACATAGCTTCTAATTCATCTCCGGTATGATTACATTTGTGTGATAAAAGCCCCAGGCTTAATCTTTTAGAACATCTTGAAAGTAATAGATACAATCGTGACAATAATCTCCTTAATGACCAAACAAACATTAATCCATCACCCTTACTTAATCACATCACAAAATTCCATGCTTTCGAATAGAAATCCATAAATCGATTGAAAAATCAATTTATGAAACTGGGATTGTCCAAACAGGGATTCGAGCCCGAGAGATCCGCAACTAAAGCCGACGACGTCGCACTGCACCGGAGACCTGCTTATATTATCATATTCCATTGATTTTATAAGTGTCAAAACATTATTTTGGTTGCGTGTAAAGGAAATTTACCATTGCGCACCGCACCTCCAATACCTACGATTATTACGTACGTATTCGTATATTACTTATAGATGTAGATGGAAACCAGGTGCTCTCCCGCCGCTAGCAACTATACCATGTACATATTAAATTGGCCTTTTAACAAATCGCAATAACTGCTAACCTTACTATCTATTCACAAGCGATGCGCTGCATCGCAATCAAAAATGCAATGATAACGACCGCCACACGCGTCGCTTTTTGCATCACGGATGCAAAACATTCCGTCGTCCTCAAGTGCAAAGCTCGCGTTATTCACAACATACT
This sequence comes from Himalopsyche phryganea, assembly GCA_022494535.1. Classification (NCBI taxonomy): domain Eukaryota; kingdom Metazoa; phylum Arthropoda; class Insecta; order Trichoptera; family Rhyacophilidae; genus Himalopsyche; species Himalopsyche phryganea. The sequence goes on from JAGVSL010000039.1 coordinate 4,797,661, forward strand.
GACTGATGAGATTTAAATATCTGAACAAATGAAACGTATTTACTCTCGCATACAGCGGCGGGCTGCCAATACTAGGGCATTCGATCCCGGACCCTATTTACGATCCCGGATTTCGTGATTGGTCATTAATAATTGTAATTTCATGTTTTGCATTCTATCCATTTTTGCATTGTGTCCATTTTTGCTTCAATTGGAATGTACCTATATATGATCTAAAACATTTTTGGGCATTGGAATGGTTTTTTTTATTTGTTAAAACCGACCCGACAACAATGACCCTTAATCGTAGTAGTGAAAACAAACACATTAACAAACTCATAACTCAGGACAGCAATTGCAGGCGGCCAAGAACCAAATAAAATTAGACTACCGGCGATACCCACTTTTAATAGAATGGTGGGTTTTAAAAATGCAATTTGAAGAAGGCATACATATACCTACTCATTCCAATTTAGCGGGTTTTGTCAGGGTGATTATGGGATGAATGTATTAATATGGGAATTTCATTATTGGGATCTATTCAAGTATCGATGTACTTCCTAGACTTAGTGATAATATTTTATCGTATTTTATCTTATATATAACCTATTTACTGTTCAGTTCGAGTTCATTCGTGTGCTTGAATGCCTGAAGATGCCGAAAGGCGAATCCCGGGTCGTTAGTGACTAAATACATGGGAATGTACAAAATTTCAAAAAATTCAAATTTGATATTGAAATTCCATCAATCACTCTCAGACGATATCTTAAATCATGTTTTAGCATTTAACGTGAATGCAAACATCCCTGGATTGATATAGGACTGGAATAGGACTGGATACTGGACTGGAAGCCCTAGCGCCAATACGTTAACAAGGGGCTCGCTTAATCGGGCGGATTTTTTTATCACTCTTATATCTTATACAATACCTACGTTTTCACCAGAAATACCAAAATTCCGATTTCATGAATCAGGACCCCAGACGGAGATAAAAACATTTCCAGGGGCGGCTGCATGGTGCAGTACGCCACTGGTAGTAAATATCCCATCGATAAAGCTTTTTTCAACTTCAGATGCGGACGATCTAAATAAAAATATGTGTGTTTATCTATTTTAGTGATCGCGTGTGTACTTAGTAGACGCACCTATCCGATACCTATTCTGAGCTTAGTTACGTTTGCCTACTTATCTGCATTATATCTACATCCGGCGCGAGTCCCATTCCGTAAACAAAGAAGCAGCAGTACCCCGTCAGCCCTCCGCAACCCTCCGCCGCGCTCGTTGCACCTGAATTAAACTTGGCTGCCGTGTCTGTCTGTCTGTTCGTCTGCCTGTACGTTTTTTTTTTCATATGAGCCGTGCGCGATGCACATTTCACCATGCTCAACATATCCATGGGTAGTTCAGAATCACTGATCATTTATTTAAACATATCACTGCGACGTATTCAAAATTTCCTATTAAATATAACGATGAGATATCGAAAAATACTTTACAGCGTTTTTCTGAAGCTTTAATCTTGGTATAGCGTTTGACTCTTCTTTCACGTTTCATTCGCATATCAATCCGATTGCTCTGCGTGCTAGCAAACTTCTTAGGTTTATAATAAGGCAACGCAAACCATTTGAAAACCCTGTATTTCGCACTCTTTACATATCCTTGGTTTTAATGACGGTTGAATATAGATATATTATCTGGAGTCCATATGAAAATTAATACAAGTTGCAATTCGAGATACTAAGAAATGTTTACGATATTTTTATTTCAAAAATTTTAAATATCTTCCCATTAATAATTTCTCGGAGACAAGTTTATAATCCTAAAATTCTCAAGACTATTAACCGAAATGCTTCAAATTTTTATCTACCTGGCTGAAACCATAAGCAAACATTTTTTTCTTAAAACCTGTTCTTCGCGTCGGTTATATGAGTCGCCAGTTACGAGGGCCCTTCGACTGATCATTTTATAGCCCAGAGATGTGGAGAGTCTCAGCAATGAAAAACCATACAAGTAACATGGGTTATAATTTGAAACGAGAAGATATTATGTTCGTCGACTTTGAACGTCCCTGTTGTGCGGCCATTAGGGCAGTAAACACGACTGCGATGTAAACATTGCTCTGCACAAGTCAAACCCAACCCACTCCACCCAACACTATCTCCAGATTCATATTTACCTCTCATTTCAGCTCGCAATCTGTCTCTCCTCTGTCTCTTTTTGATTACTTCTTTGAATTGTTTGCCTACTTCTGCTTTAGAACGCTATTTTTTCGATATACCCAACGCCTGTATCCCTTTATCTTATATAATACCTTTTCATTTCATTGTTTACTGTAAGATATCAATTGGAACAACAATAGTATGAATTTTTTTAATAAATTTTGATATGCATCACTTAGAATAGTAACTAATAATAGAATAGTATGAGAAGACCCCGGATCGAAGAGAGGCGAGCGGCTGGTTATCCAGAGTCCTGGAAGGGCTTTGATCTCAGACAAACACCATTTCAAATCCGGTTCAAAACTTATTTATTTTCCATCAAAGTAGCAGTGGTTTACATTACACAAATATATAAATCCTAACACATAAAATTGATTCTACATTTACATTCACTTAGCAACTGAATTTACTTTAAGTTATAATACAAATGGCACGACAAACTATTTTAAATTAAGTCTAACGCAAATCAAAACACAAACAACTCGCATCGTTACCTCCTCCGCAACTCGCCCGGCTCGGCGGATCGTAATCGACTGTCTACAAATACTTAAAAAAAACTCCCTGCAAAGTCGGAGCTACCCCTTTCCGTAAAAATGGACTCGTCCAGCGGACATAGCCGTCGGCTATTGACGGCATGGTAACAAGTTTCGGGCCGATTCTGCGAATTATTGCTGTTGCCGCTGGGTGATTTCAGTTCTGGACACTAATGACATTTATACTTAACAAAACCAGGGTGTGTCAAGTAATAGAATAGTAATAGAATAAGTAATAGAATATTAACTCCAAAATTACAAAAAATTAGTTTATGCCTCAAACACGTTCAAAAGATGTTATTTTATTAGTTTAATGATGGTGCACTTCCATATATACTCCTAATTTCTTTAAAAACTATTTTTGTTTTTATATTCCCATATCTAACTATATTTTTCAGAATAAGAGTAAAGTGTCCGGACAGACTTCACTACTAATCTTCAGTTGATTGACAAACAGTTATTAATGGTTGTTATTTCATTCTAAGAACATTTAACAAAACCCTGATTTTCTCAAAACTTCAAAACTGGAGGTACACCATTACTATTCTAAGTGACACATATCATCTGAGGGTGTTTGATGGAATTTTAATGTCAAATTTATATCGTTTAGAGTTTGCAAATCATTTAATTGAAAATTATCATATTTTTAACAAAACTAATAATGTAGAAATACTCGCATCAAGTATTTAAATAAAATATATTTTAATATGAATAATTAAGAGTTTTTCGAAATTAATAAAGTCATTAACAGTAATTTATTATTAATAAATAACATTTTAAATAGGACAGGTGGCTTACCGCTATTAAATTATTTCCGTTGTGATTTTCATCTTCAAACACTGGTAGTTGATTATTTAATTAGTAAAGCTATATTTTGTATCTTACTCTCTCCCCGCATCCAGTAGAAGGAAATAATCCCACCTCTTCAATTTTACGTTGAGAATTAGAATCACTGTTTAACATAGAAATAAATATTAGAGTTAGTCTGAAGATGACTCTTAAAGATGCAAATACATGTCACATTTAGTAGCACAGAACGTGGAATAACAAAGCTACAAACTTTAATTTTGTAGAATTTACGGTATCGACTGAGGGTGCCTGATGGAATTTCGATATCAAATTTAAATTGTTAAAATTTTGTACATTTCCATGTATTTCGTCATCCGGGCTTCGTCGGGTGAGTTTTGAGTTCATCCGTGTGCTCGAATGTCTGAAGATGCCGAAAGGCGAAACCAGAGTCGTTAGTGGCGAAATATATGAAACTGTACAAACTTTCAACAATTTAATTTTATACTTTGTATTTAGTCTGTGGTCTGCATGCAGCTCTCCGGCCGCAGGGTGTGCATCACCACTTCACAGTAAACCGGCACTGGTCACTTCTTTCAAAGTGTTTTTTACGATATTGGCATTTGTGTGTGCCTCTGCCGAGTTATGTAAATGCTACATATTTACTTTTCAGTATTTGTCAACCGAATGTGTCGTCGGGCTCGCTGGGGGCGCGATTAAAGTCTTATCTGAGGACGTTAAGTGTCCCCGAGCCCTAAGATTAGAGAGGGAGATAGGGTCAATGCTTTAGCTCAGGTCTGGGAAAACTTTTTAGCTGAAGGACCACGTTGAGAATTAAAAATGAACGAGGGGCAGCATATAAGATATTATTTTTAGGTATGCGTTAACTATTATTATGAAAATGGAATGTTCACACAAAAAAGTGATTCTCTAATAAACAACATCCGAGACAAATAAAACTGTGAGAAGACCCCCCGGATCGAAGAGAGGCGAGCAGCTGGTTATCCGGAGTCCTGGAAGGGCTGATCTCAGACAAACACCATTTCAAATCCGGTTCAAAACTTATTTATTTTCAATTCAAGATGCAGTGGTTTAACATTACACAAATATATAAATCCTAACACATAAAATTGATTCTACATTTACATTTACTTAGCAACTGAATTTACTTTAAGTTATAATACAAATGACACAACGAATTTAAATTAAGTCCAATGCAAATAAAAAAAAAAAAACAATTCACATCGTCACGTCACCTCCGCCGCGACGAGACCTCACTCGTCCGGCTCGGCAGATCGTAATCGACTGTCTACAAATAATTAAAAAAACTTCCTGCAAAGTCGGAGCTACCCCTATCCGTAAAATAAACTCGTCCAGCGGACGTAGCGGGGGACTATTGAACACCTGGCAACAAGAAAGAACCTATTCTGCGAAATATTGCTGTTGCCGCTGGCTGATTTCAGTTCTGGACATTAATGACACTTATACTTAACAAAAGCTAGGGTGTTTCAACTGTTTATATGCTTTTTTGATTGCAGGTGATAATTTTATATTAAAAATTAATTTCCACAAAGTAACCGCCGAATCCATCGAAAAGATAATTTTGTAGTTAATATTCTTAAAACTGCTCGTGAATAGTTTTTATAGAAATTCACGATAGAAAATGAGTGAATTGGTCCGAATTAAGAGTGTTCTAAAATTGACAGATTTTTTCATGACGGTTATAATCAATATCACGCTCTGAAGATCTATAATCTCATGCTTTAGTTTATAATTTTAACGGCGGTCACAGTTATTACACACTACTTCTGAAGACCGAACATTCATATACCTAATAAATACGCCACCTGAAATCGTTTCGAAAACAAGAATTCAATTAAATCTGTAATATTATACTCATTCAATTTCGAGAAAATTGTAAACACAGCCAACCGGACGCCCCGAAAAGTTTTCTTTGTTTGTTGCGGAGCGGTGAAATCTTTGAAGCGGCCATCAAATGAGGCGGACACCGGGTCGTGGGGTAGCCGGAACGACGAAACGAGTGGGAGGGCGGTAGTAATAAAGGACGGGGGGTCACACATTCGTTCTGTTTGTTTGTAGAATTCTGTCCTAATCGTGTAATTTGAAAGCGGCAATGTTGTAACTTTAGTTCACAAATTATTTTACGTACAACATTTCGTTTGGCCTCCGGCATACTCTCGCAAAAAAAAAAAATATTTCCTACAGAACTTGGAGATCAGATAAAATAAAATTCTGCTCATTAAACTGTTTTCTTTTTTACAAAAAATATGACACGCTAGCTTACGGGACTGTAGGCAATGTCGCACTCTACGGTTGCAGTTTCCACGGGTTAGATACTTTTATTAATTGATTTCTGAATCAATTTATGGATTTTTTTCCAAGACACGTGATCTCTCAAACCTCATGCGAACTTAAAAACGGAACGTAGCGAGAGTGATTAGCTAACTACGAGTCATGTCTTAGCCGCATCCTTATATTTAAAAAATATCTCAATCTGTTTTTACTTAACTCACGAGCATCAAGCGAAACCGGTGCTGATCACTGTAAAAATGTAAAAAAAAAAAAAAAAAAAAAACATCTTAGAACAAATCTCTATTGATAAAAGCCAGTTCATTATTCTACACATTGAGAGCGGACATGGTTGAAAAAACGTTGCTTAGAATTGTAATATTATTACTGTAAGAAAAATCATTTAATTCCATAAAAATATTAAATGCAATTGAGTTTTAGAATAGTTCTGATGATGGCGCGAAGCCGAAATAGCTGTCAACTAACTAATAAAAATTTCTAGAACTTAATACTTTGCTAATTTTATTCCATCACCAATCTAAGGATTCATTTGTACTACATACGGTGTGCGATGGCCGCTGCCGGGAAATTAATGGGAGGATTTAAAGGAAATTTCACCGGGCTAATTCGTCGAAATTAATATGAGATCAAGTTTAATTAAAGTAGCCACGCATCTAAGTAGTTACATTGCTCGACCGACTTATCCTCGCCCCTCGCCTATTACTATACCATGATAACGCAATGAATCCCAAAGCGAAACTTAATTAGATAAATATATTAGAAAAAGTCTTATCTATGATGGGCGGACTATGTACTACTGGTATATGTACAAAAAGACGATTTGTCAGGAGAGCAAAAATAAAGTTAAATTCTCAAGTAATTTTTCAGCACATTATACTCTCCAAAAGGTTATATATCATTTTTACTCTTCTTATCAGCAATCACAAAATGTCAAAATAAGAATTAATGGACCTGTAGGTCAAGCACCATAAAAATATCTATTTAATGAGTTAAACTTATACTATTGGGACCAGAAAATAATAATAATTACATCACATTTATTTCGGGTATAAGTTAGTCTGATAGACGCATAAATTTATTGATTTTTTTGTAAAGCGCTCCTATATTTCTCGTCGGCCTCTGCGGTCTAGCGGTAAGAGCTTCACCCTAGCAGTCGCGAGGTTCTGGTTCGAGTCCCAGCAATTCAATTAAAATTTGTGGACAGTACCCGACGGTCGTCCAGGACACCGGAATACCACCGGTCGGAAGAGGAGGCAATCGTGACAACTGGCGCGACTGGGTGCCGCTCGGTACGTTGCCTAATCTCCGAGTTCCTCGACACCTCAAACCACCTCACCCCCATTATACGACGCAAGCATCTATTCTAGAATCTTAGTGTCACGATTCGCTACAATAAATCATTCCTGGTAAAATACAAACGGTTGCGCCCATTGAATCAAAAGTTGCTCCAGCTATCAAGCGAAAACAAACACACAAACATAATAATTATGAATTTCTGCTGTAGATAAGATTATAAATGTGTATAGGTGCAAGATGCAATGATACTCCTACATAATAAAACTAAGCACCTTTAGAGGAATAAAGGTGTAAATGCACCCTCTTTCAGCCTTCAACACTCGTAAATATTTATACCACCCCGCACATGTCATATTAAGATGGCGGCAGCTTTCCATGTACCCCTACCACTTACCTCGTTATGTTTCTTTCACGTTAATCACGAAAGATTTTCAGACTGACTATTCGCGCTTGTACACAAGATCTGATGTTGCAAATGCTAAAAACGTGCAGTCTTTGAGGCATGTTTTGTTTTATTTCATTATTCTGCATTAAATAAGTATTCAATACTATAAACACTGTCGTCAATTCAACACAAATCTTGTTTTGTTCGATTGATTCGGTAGTTAATTTATGGAAATTCATTTTCAAAATGCAATTATGCTTCTGAATTCAACTTTTTGAGTAATTAGACGGGACATTCGCTCCGCTTCTTTGTGAACCACTTTTGCCGTAAAATTATACTAATTATATTATGCCCACTTAAAAATCTTCAAAAATATTTTCGGTAAAAATCCTTGAGTTTCTTTAGCTCCCTTTGTTACCGTCGGAAAGCTCCGCAAGTGATTACCCACTCTTCTTATTGGAAACAAAGTCAACCGAGGGCTAACCGATGTCGCGTTTATTTAATATATTTAGATTATTTAGTAGCGAGGGTTCCTTGCATACTTAGCGGGGAATCTCCTTCACCTGAGACCCGACGCCCCAAACTTCCCAATTACTCCAAACAAAATAACTATTGTACAGTGGAGCGCGTGAGATGCATATCTGTAAAACAGACTGCCATTTCAAAATTCCGTAAATGACAAGGAAGGATAAAATAATGCAATAAGTATGGCAATTTAATTTCCAAAGTGAAACACGCCCAACGACATCGACTGCACGAAGAATGGAAGGTGATTCGTTTCTTCACACTCTATAAACAATGCTTCGTATACAGGAAGAAAATCTCCAGAAAGCTTTTAAAGAATTTAATTTTCCGAAGCGAGCTCGCTTCGCCCACTTCCGCCGTTTACTTATTTACGTTATATATTATATGCATTACAAATTAAAAGTTTATGGCTTTTGTAATGTAAAAAATCGTTTAAAACGGTTAAAAAATGTCAACATTGGAAATTGGCAAAGAAGTCAACCTAGCAAGTTCAGACAAAATCTAATTTAATACGTTAAACCAGCGATTCCCAACCCGGGGAACGCTAAAGATAAATCAATAATGGCGAACATGCTGTGCTTCTCAAAACTTGTATAAAGATATAGTGCAAACTGCTGAAAAGGCACAGGGTACAGATGTTAAAAAAAAAGAAAACACTGACGAATTCATAAAAAATGTATTTTCGTACACACGCTATGAAAACTGTCCTAAACCCAAGTGTGTAGTGTGTGAGAAAATGCTGTCAAATGGCAGCATGAGTTCTTCTCTATTTTACACCATCTCAAACAATTCAAATTATAAAAACAAGGAAAGCAGCGCAGCGCAAAAAATCATACTACAGCAGAAAGCTTAATTTCTCCTTGTATAAATCAACCCTTTTATTACAAATGTTCAAGAAGAAGAGCCTATTGAACCTGTCCTGCTCACACGCTACGCAAGTCAAACAGATTGAGAACCGCTGCATTAAACAATACTGCTCGTCTGACTCGCTCATGTCCACGCGGAATATGTCAACACGCGAAGCAATACTGTTGGACATTGTTAAAGTTCCTTCAAGTGGCATCCCGAATACAGGATAGTTCGATACCTTGGAAGAACAAACAATGAATTCATGTAAACAGGAACATAATGCTTGAGATTCTCAAGAATGGCGGAATTCTCTTTTTGGCATCGTACAAGTCGAAAGAAATATGTGCTCAGGTATAATACGGTTGAGCGTTCAATGATGCCGAATTAACTCTCAAGGATATTTTGATAATCATCGCCGGTTTTTACACTATGACGAAAAATTTACTACAATACAAGTTTTCATAATAATGTTTCCAGGATAAGAAAGTGAAACGAGAGTTGTATCCGGTTGTTTATTGAACATATTTTATGTTCAGCTGACAACAATATATTATATTACATCGAGCAGAATTCTTTCTATGCGAATGAATAGCTAAGGATGAAATTAAATTGCCCCCCGCATGAAAATATGGCGGTAATTTAGCGAAAAGAAGTTGCAGAAATAAAAAGCTGACGCGGTGCTGTTTCCATCCCTCCTCCCCCTCCCATTATAATGAATGCGAGTCGGTAATGAAATTGGCGAAAAATAAATGCGTTCGGGGTGAACTTGTTTCGGCGTGATAAGTTGCGTGATCAACACCACCGCACAAATCACCACTAGGGCTACTAATCCAGTGATCCCGGGATTCTCTAAACATCAATTTCGGAATTCGGTGTTAATATTTCAAAAATATTAAAAATTAAATTCTTCCTGATTAACTGCAGCGTGCAACTCGGTTTGTTCACTTTTTACTTTTTAAAAATAAATACATGATTAGTGCAATATTATTTATTGCGGTCTCCCTCTTTCTCATATTTCGTAACAGCCATAGAATGGAACAGAAAATTTAGACAATATTTTGTTATTGCATTATTCAATAAATAAAATATTCTTCTCAATATTTAAAAAAGCATTACAGTTCCCTAAAAAAATTGAAATTATATACTCATTCCATTTGAAGCAATAATGGACACAATTTTTTTTTTAATACGAAATTTAAAACAAGGAATTTCTCTTAATGACCAATCCCGGGATCATAAAAAGGGTTCGGGATTGGATACCCTACCCACCAACCCTCATACGCACCCTACGCGATGCAAAAAACGGCGATTATCGACTTACGAACAGCGTTTTGCCGGCAATATGCGATAAGATATGAAGAATTGCAAATTTACTGACTTTTTTATTTGGCAGTGTAAAGATGCTGCTCTACAAGAATTTGATCAGTAAACCTACGCTGTTCTAATATACAATTAGTACATCAAATATTTTAATTTTGAATAAAAGTTTTAATGCTAGAATAAGTGAGACGATATAGTACTGTGTATCTCTTCTAAAACAGTATGTGCAGCTAAACAAAAGGGACTAAGCTGTCAGGTCCGTGGTGCAATGGTCAACGTCGTTGGCTACGGTTACGGATGTCTCGGATTCCAATGTTTGATTTTTTTCCAATTACCTATGCGCAATCAAATTTTCTATGGGAATGACATTGTTTTTAGCAGCATTAAATATTTTTTTTTGATTTATGGATTTCTATTCGTAGGCATGGATGTTTGTGATATCTAAAATTCACCTTCCACCCATCCGATCTTAAAAACGGGGCATACCGAAAGCGATTAGCTAACCACTAGTCCTGTTCTTACCCTATCCTTTTATCCCTATTCTTCGAAAAGAGAGGTTGAGCAACTGAGTAAAAAGCAGCTCTCGTAGAAAAACTTTTGTTGACACACTTCCATTAGGAAGGCTATATGCTCCACATTGGCAGCGGACATAATATACAAAAAATTCGTTATGAAAGACATTACTGGTGGTCGTGCTCTATCGTGAATGTTGAGAAACCGGGATGCAGATGGGCGAAAGACTGGTTATCGGCATCCAGGATAGGAGGGAGATCTCAGCACAAACACCACTTCGGTTCGATTAATTTCCTTTATTCGATGCAGTGGTTAATAACAAAAAAACTTACTTTAAAACAAACAAACAAACACGGCTAAAAATAGAAGCGTTTGGCAAAGCGAAGCGAACAGTGGCGAACCAACCGGCCATAGAGCCGGTTGGCCCTCACCGTAACGAAAAGCTATTCGATAAGGCGGCTAGAAAGCGAGTGAAATTAATAAAAATAGAAAATTTAACGGCTGGTAATCGACTTTCGGACGGTTGACCCTAAAGATTTTATCGCGAGATGATCGATGACGGTTTCGGGACAGATACAGGCATATTGTAACTAAAGTTTATTGTAGATATGCAGGGGGAATGGGGAGTTTGGTTTTTCGACTCCGGCAACATTGATACGCAGTTTGTTACTGGTCATAAAAATAAAGTTGATAAACTGAAAAAAGATATGAACAATATTATTCAGAGAAAAATGTCATATTTGGAACTCGAAAAAATCGTGGCAAATATTTGAACATTGCATTTCAACATGTGATGACTTGCCGACTAACTAGTATTGAATCAGAACTAGTGTTTTCATCTGCAGGACAAATATGTACAAAACTCAGGTCAAGTCTAAAAGACGAAAGTATTGATATGATTCGTTTCATGAGAGCGTATTTTAATTCTGAAAAATTATTATACCCAAAAAAAATAAACATTTTTTAATATGGTCTATGAAACCAATACATTTTTATATTATTTTAACTACGAATTTATATTATGTAGGTGTAGACAAAAGTATGTATGCATGTATTACATGTGTAAATACATCAATAAGCTAGTGGATAAACTAATAAGTTAAAAGTACTCGCAGACAGGTAAACCAAATATTACACAGTCGTATTAAGCAAGATTTATGTGACATGTAATAGATTATCTGATCTCCCATTCCCATATCTCAGTAATACAAAAAGGACAAACTTAATTATAATCACATTTCACGACATTATTATTCACATGAAACGTTTTTTAAATTATTTACGTTTCAATCTGGGATACCGTTTTTAGTCAAAATAGCTACATAAAGTTATACTTTAATCATCTAATCCACGTCTATTTTTTTCATTTACCGGTAAATAACCGGTAAACCGGTTACGGGAGAAATTATTTACCGTTTACCGGTTATTGCAATTTCACGGTAAATTGCAAGCCCTACTTCGAGCGTATTTTAATGGCTAGGCTTCGCCTGACACAATTGGGCCGTGTCAATGTCTAATGTTGAAATAGTCCATATTGTAATCTAAAATGCCGAGAATATGCCAACTTTACATCCCTGCGAGTTTTATGGATCGCGATCGATCAAATCTAACGTTCATAGAAAGAAAATATCTCTCGCGCCCCTCTCACGCTAGTCGAGAACACCCCTTCATATAGTGAACTGAAGTGGCGAGTTCAGTGTGCGAGAGCCAGTATAGTTAGTGTGAGATGTAGAGTCGGATCAGAAGGGGGTGGCGAGAGGCGTAGGGGTTTAATAACGCGAGTAGGCCATTTCATGGCGAGAGGGTAGTCGAACCTTCATTAGGACGACGACTTGGCGTCCGTCTTTTACTTAATGCCAGACACGCGATACTATATTGTTTGAATTAATAACTAGCTTAGTAATACAATACTTAACAGACCTCGTCATTTGAGGGCTCTCATTCCATAACGTAAAATCTACGCCAATGCCTGTGTTTGGTAAATTGAAGAAAAGCGTTTTCCCAATACAATTTCAAATAAATAGTGTGCTTATTGTTGTACTGAACGAATTATCTATAAAGAAATAGACTGTAATTACAAGTTCTTTTGTTAGAAATACAAAATATTTTCAATTTTAACATGGGAAATGTTAGTTTTGCTGTGAGTCTATGGATATTGTAAGTTTAGAAAAATATTAAAAATAAAATAATAATATTATGCTGCAAAGAGCGCTGCAACCAATGTTCCCTCAAAGATTTTTTGACATATTTCAAGAACAAGGCGGCGAGACTCTACAGTATTAATATTAAATATAACATTTGTAAATGACGAATTGTAAAAATACTGTCCGTATTTTTCAAGAAATTATATTTATACATAAAAATGTTGCGCCTGCTGCGCAATTTTCTGTATCATGATAGTTTATGATTTAAACTAAACAGTAAGTAATTTTAGGTAATAGACGGCAAAATCCTACCGACGCCACTATTTGTTATTATTCTGTTAATTATAGTCATCGATTTTTTAAACTAAAGGATTAAAAAAATAAAAGGTACAGAGGCGCGAAAAAAAAAGGGTTTTAGGTGAGGCGTTGTAGCATGAAGGTTGGAAACCGCCGCTCTACGCAGATAATGTAAAAGCTTAGCAGGCCAAGCCAATAAATGCTCGGGATACTTTTAACCATTTTGCAAACATCATATTTTTTATGGTATGTTCCAATCCTAAAAAAAGTATATATTTCTTCAATTTAATTGGAGCGCGCGCCAAAACGAGATAATGCGCGGGGGGAGGGGGGTTCTATAACTGCTGCGCGGCCGCTCACGTGCGCAGCTTCCTGGGAACACTGGCAGCAACCGACGTTAACCACTCATCCAAGAAACCGGCTCTAGTTATAAAAAAATATTCGATGTAAATTTATAGAAAATATTTTGTCTCGGTATCTACTTTGCGATCCGATGTTTCGGAATACCACAAGAGATATTTGCATACATTGAATTTTCAATCGATGTATCAAAAGGCATGTACGCGGTATTTTCACCCCCCTCCTCCCCGTACTCTTAGGGATCCTGAAAACGAAGCTCGAAACGAAACGAGGCACAAAAATAATGATTGTGTTACTCGAACTTCGGAAAGATATTGCGTGATAGAGGTAGGTACGATTACAGAATAAAACGGAGTAGGTATAATCGAAAAATAGATATTTTAGAATAGGGTTGGTTTATATGAAATCACGGTTTCTCAAACGGCTACTGAAAATGCGCTGATGATTAAGGTGTTATGCTACAATTTACAAAAAGTGTTTTTCTCATGGATGAACGTGTTATGTCTATCATTGCAGCAATACAGATGAAGGAGCTGTATTCTGTGTATGTGTTTTTCAATAAATTTGTGAATTCGTGTTCAAAGACATTTGTCTCCGGGATGTTTACACTGTAGATCCCGAGAACAAGGCTTAGCGAGAAGGATTATCTAACTACTAGTTAACAAACCCATCTTTCCATCCTTACTCCGAAAAAGAGATGTTGAACGACCGAATAACACAACCTGTTCTCGTGGAAAAAATCTTTTCAGATGCTCCATTGGGGTTTGATATGTTCCACATGTGTTGCTTTACAATAGTGAATAATGGCACTTGACGAAGACTCAAAAAACCGCACACTGAGCTTCGTGGATAGATGCTTGCGTCGGATACTGGGGATGAGATAGTTTGACTTCACGAGGAACTCGGAGATGAGGGAACGTACAAGGCAGCGCAGTATTACATTGGTGGTCCTGCAGAGACGTTGGACGTTGCTGCGGATGTCTCAATCCTGCTTGTCTCTTCTTCCGACCGATTGGGATTCTGAGCTGAGGGCTTGAATGACATGGGCGAGGAGGAAAGCGATTGACTGTTAACGGAATCGTAAGGCCACCACGCGGCGCCACAATAATTCAAATTTAGTAAATTATTATTTCATCAAAGTTCATAACAAACGCAAATCTTGTTTTGGCTCTCCTGAAAAATACTGATTTTGGACTTAACGTCCTTTTCCTTTCGCACACCTAAATTTGATATGATTTTCAAAATTAAAGTGCAGAAAATCAATACGTTTTTGCATCCTCTGTTTGGGAATGCGTCAAGTGGCAAAAACGGGGAGGGGTGTGCTTTATAAACAAGCGACGGGAATGATGTTTCGTTCTATTGAAGGGTGAAATTTCATTCCGCTCACCCTCCGCCGCGTATAAAGCGCAATACTGTAATTAATCCACAAAGTGGTTTACTTCTAAACATACGTAAGTTAGTAGATAACCCCTACTCGAAACTGTTGCGTGCGCCACATCTTTACGACCGCCTCGTATCCCTATTGCGTGCGCCACTGACCTTTTCAAAAGTAACTAATTTATTTAGTAGCTATAATACGTAACTCATAGCGTTATGTCTTTCGTTGTATACAAACTTCCACTATTTAATTATTCCACTTTTGCTGGTGTCGTTCTGTTTTCTGCGATAATTATTTAGGAATTTGATGTCACTTTTTAACTCAAATTCCAATTATTTTTTCTTACTCAGTTGCTCAACCTCTCGTTATTAAAAAGAGTAGGAATAGAAGGATACGGCTGGGCTAGTGGTTTAGCTAATCGCTCTTGTTACGCCCTGTTTTTGGGATCGGATGGGTGGGAGGGAATTTTAGACATCACAAACATCCCTGCCTTCGAACAGAAATCTATACTATAGCTACACCACCACCACCTGATGCGGCTTCACACTCTTCTTACAAGGCGTATTCCGCAGCTCTACAACGTTATGCATGTTTCAAATGCTTGTCAGTATTGTCCAGGAAGAAAATCCTTATGGCTCGGTTGCATCCACTCAAGTGTGTTGGAAGTTAAATAATAAATAAATAATAATAATATTTAAAAAAAAAAGGTTTATGTTTTCAGGAATTACGTTTCAATCGCTCTCCATATGATGCCGTGAACTCTTTAAATGCCTTGTAATTTGTCAGAGATGTAACCAAGTCAGCATGACCGACGGGGCCGACAGATGTAACTGGTCGTATCGTCTTGAACAATTTTTCCCGTTCATTTTCAAAGGTTGTGACCAGCATCCTGAATCATCTTGCCGCATTTACATATTGGACTATCTACTCACCGGCCAAGCTGGGAGGGCTCGGCAGCGAAGTGACTATCGCCAGTTATGTATCAGCTGTCAACAAATCAGGAGTAAAAGTTTTGCTTATCTCCAATCGCCGCTTTATTTTCGGAGATAATTTTTAAGTTTGCCTTCTCTTAGAAAAATTATCTCATCGATTATGCCTAAGTCGAATTGCAGCGTCCATTGCCACACTACGAGATTGCAATTTTATGGGCATTAGAAATGTAAAGATCTAGTCGAGGAGGAAGCAGTAAAGCAATCCCCCCATCGTAAAATATAACCTACAATATCATGCCCTGCGCCATTTTTTCGTCTGCCAGTGACCCCGTTCGCTTTGATCGTCAATGTTTTTATTTTTCTTCCCGTCGCTCCGGTTTATCGACACATTTATGTTTTCGCGAACGAAAAAAGTTTCGCAAGAAAAGTCGTAAAACGAAGGCGATTTCGTTATTCACTGCCCCCCCAACCCCATATCATCTCTCAACCGCCACTGCCTAATTCATTATATTGCCTTCTATAGTACAACGGAGACTCGTAACTCGTTTGTTCATTGACGTATCTCGAAAAACGTGGTATTATGAAATTGTCGGCGTAACAAGAACGATTAGCCTACCACTAGTCCTGTTCTAAGCGAATCTCGCTTAACCACAGAGCTATTAAACACATCGTTCAAAGCAAACTGACCAAACAAAAAAATAATGAATTGAAACTAAACTCGCCTTAATAAATTATGGGACAAAGTAATAAATATTAGCAGAGCTATTCGCGGTGCTCGGAAAATAATCCCTCTCAAACTGTGTAATTACGGTAAAGGGGGGAAATGTGCATGTGTGAATTATGAAAGATAGTCGTACAAAGTATCGGGCGCAAAAATATTGTGTGGAACACCAAAGAACATCTGAAAGCAATACAATCATTAAGCGTTGTTAGATTATAGACACAAAAAGACAAGTAAACATATTTTATTATAAATTTCAATAGGCAACAAAGTATTATCTTATGTTGCACAACACATTTAAAACATTACAGAAATTGTAGTTAGGTACTGATTTGATCTGAAAATATTGTTTTTTATTCATTTTACTAGCCGCTCCCAGCCCCCTCAAACCCAACCCTAACTATGTAGCAGAATAGTACAATCTGACTCTTTCCAGATAGTTGAAAGAAGTTAAAGTTAAATACATCATCAGTCGTCGTCACGGAACTCTGCCGGAAAAGGGCGACGAGTGGTGAATAAGACAAACTAGGCTCTGTTTTCTCTTCTAGGGAAAATATACCTCCACATATATAATGATATTATCTCAGAAAATACTTGCGACGCGATAAACTCTAATATTCATGGTATCCGGCATTTATTATTGATAGATACGGTGCGACCCTGCGATTAGATAAAATTGTCGTATATTTGGGATAAATGTTTCCCAGTGTGGAGGGTAGGAGATTTCCGACTTGTGATTCCGTAACGCAATGTTGCTGAGACCCCGAGCCCTCCGTGCCTTCCCTTACTCGCAAGCGAAAGCCGCCCTCCGCCTCCGCTCTTTCTAAACATTGTGGAGTTGAACCACCGCGAGCAGTTTGTATGTTAATTTCATTCTCTTTATTATGTATGCGTTGGTTCAACGAGAACATTTTATTACAATTACTTATTGTGCCGTCTCTATGATTACGCCACTTTAACTGTATGAACTCGGAAATTCATTTTTTAAAACTACGTGAAACATATGTTCTTCTGATGGTAATATCTCAACAGACGTTTTTCCACGACAATAATTATTGCTTCTTACTCAGTTGCTCAACCCCTATTTATCGAAGGGTGTAGGGTAGAGCGACATGGCTAAGACAGGACTACTGGTAAGCTACTAGTAAACTACCGGCTAATCGCTCTCGTCACGTCCCGTTTTTTGGATTAGATGGATGGGAAGAAATTTCAGACATCACAAACATCCATGCCATCGAACAGATATCCGTAAATCGATTGCGAAATCAATTTATGAAACTGGCTGTCCTGGGATTCGAACCTGTGAGATCCGTAATCAAAGCCAACGAGTTGACCACTGCACAACCTTAAAGCTATTCGCGGAGTTCCGGGGGAATGGCGATTTTTTATCCTTAACTAAGCAAGCTGTTTGATAACGTATTGGCAGCCCACCACTGGTTGTAGCTTCTAGAAGTTATTTTCACAACTTAAAAGTGTATTTACGATTTGAACATAATACTATTTACCTATACCTACAGAAGTATATTGTTCTCAACAATGGTAAAACATTTAAGGCTTATATTCATTTACGAAGAAGCAGAACTCTATTTTGATATTTTTCAATTTGTTTCAGCTGACATTGATTACAAATTGATTTGAAATCGACAATAATTAAATAAACATAGAGCAGCAGACATTTTCCAAGGTCTAGTATTTGGTAGGTAGCCTAACAGAGTTTTCAGCAGCACCTCTTTTTGAAAATTGAAAGAGTTATTATGCAGCTTTCAGACAATCAACTTATCTATACGCCTCGTCGGGTTCGCCGTCGTCTATTTTTATTATCCTCCTACTCACGAATGAATCACTCGACCGATAAAATGAAATTGCAAATTTTGTTTTCGCTGCAAACTTATTCTGCGTTATAAACATGGAAAAACTTCATCGATAAAAAAATAATGTAATTTTGCTTTCAAAGAATCGATAGCGGCGATAGGGTTTACGGTGATATTCGACTCGTTCTTGAGGATAGAATGACAGTTTTTACGCTGTGTTTTCGGTTAAGTTAAACAAATCAAGTGGAACGGTGGTAACAATGGTAACCAAATTTCCACACCAGTCAATTAACTGGGCGTTGAGATTTGATTGATTAATTTGCTAGATTGTAAATAAATTTGTCAACAAACTACAGGTACGAATTATTACACGAAACTATGAAAAGCAAAAACTGATATGTTTTCATTTTGTCTAAATCGAACAAAAAATACTAACATGTACAATAACTCATTTCACACAATATGTAATGACAAATAACTTTCATAACCTGACTAGAACATACGAAAAAAAATGTTGAAGTGTTTAATGACGTGCAGAATCCGATAAGTTAAATAGTTACAATCAAATATCGTCATTTCCAATTTTATATCCCTTGTATTTTTAGCCGTCTCATACTTTTCTTAATTGGAAATACAATGCAAACGATGAAAAAAATAAATTTTGAAAAAATGAACTATAAAAAACACTCTCTAAAACTATAAATTTTGCGTGAAACATAAAAACGTCGTTGATTACTAATATTGCAATGTGTAAATATCGTTTTTTGCTTTTAAACGCCACACATCTTCTGGAACGCGTTCCGCAGCTTCACCGACATACGATGAATGGTATCAGCGGCGTTCCAGGGCGACGGAATCCATCCGGTCGGTAGAAGAGACAGGCAGGATTCAGGCTCCCTTGGGACATCCGCAGCACATGTCCAACCCAGGACCATCATCACTTTTTCTATGTTTAACGTAATAAAAGCGCTGGTCCGTCCGCCGTCTTACCTCCGAGTTCTGACAAAGTTAAACCACCGTAACTAATAGTATTCGCCGCAAGCGTCTGTTTTCAAAGTATAGTATACGATTACCCTGTGCTTTAGTGAGCTGCCATAACTCGCAAGCGTAAAGCGTAACTTGATTAGCATCCATGCTGGGAGGTGAAATATACAGAGTAACTTGATTATTAATTACTAATAAATATTGTGTGGTATCTATCGCCCGTCCTCTCTTTCGCTCTTGTACAAGGCTTTTATTTATTTCCGATAATAAAGTGAGAATAATCTGTACCTACGTAATATATATAATTTTACAGCATGTTTAGTCTAAAAGTGGTTTTCAAAGAAGCGAAACACGTGTCACACCTAGTTACTCAAAAATTATAATAATTATAACGTTATCAGTTTTAATTGAAAACGAATTTCCATAATATAACCAGCGAATGCATCAAATAAATCTAGATGTTTGTTGAATTGACAATAATATTTGAAATAGGGCTGCCGATCTCGGAATCCGGGCTAATTATCCAAATCCCGTAATCCCAAGATTGTCTAAAATATCAATCCCGGGATTTTGGGATTATATTCCACTAAGAATCGATAGTTAAGACCCTAAAAGTGACTTCGGGATTAATTTATTATATGTTTTAATAATTGATGTTTTTGATAATATATAATATATAATATAACTGTGGTTGTTATTGAGAAGTCAATAACGTCCGTAAATAGGGTATTTATAATGCCAAAACAGTATAAATACGCTCTTTTAATATAATTATTTTGGGTCTTTTTGTGACTTTTTTTAAAATTTATCTGACATAGGGTTGAAAATAATTTCCGTATGCGATGTAACCGATTGTGTGCGACCCATTGCCTACATTTTGCGTCGCTTCCATCCGGAGCGGAAAGAATAAAATAAAGTAAATTGCATAAAAGCTTTCCAGGCGAAAGGTCGAAAGGCGGTAGCGCTCCCGGGCGATCCAGAAAGCATAGCGAAGTCGGGCGACAAACACGGATAAATCTACAAAAAAAGATGCACAGCAGATATACGATTAAATCTGCCTTTCTTGTTTCTCTCTCTGTGTTGACAAATCTTGTTTTCTAATTATCTCAGAATTATTCTTTTTGAAACCAAATTTGAATTGTTGAGATTTTGTACATTTTCATGTATTTCGTCACTAACGACCTGGGTTTCGCCTTTCGGCATCTTCAGGCATTCGAGCACACGAATGAACTCAAACTGAGTCAGTTCGAGTTCATTCATTTTCATAAATTGATTTTTCAGTCGATTTGTGTTATAAGGCATATAATGAACTGGTTCCGTGGTGCACTGGTCAACGTCGTTCAACATTTCTCTTCAGAAATATAAATACACACGTGTAAACAAGTTTTAAGAATAAAAATTGTTTTTTTGTGGTTTCGACCTCGTAGATAAAAATTGGGAGCATGTAAGTTAATAGTCTTGAGGATTTCAGAATTATGAACTCGTCCCCGAAGAAGATGAGAAAAATGCTTTACAATCGAAAACGATCGTTGAGAAGGAAGGCTTCAAAAGAGTGAAAGGATAGCATTCTTAAAAGAAATTTGGTTGTGTAGTACTCTTTTAAGGAATTATTAAAGGGAAAATATTAAAATTTTTTGAAAT
This sequence comes from Himalopsyche phryganea, assembly GCA_022494535.1. Taxonomy (NCBI): domain Eukaryota; kingdom Metazoa; phylum Arthropoda; class Insecta; order Trichoptera; family Rhyacophilidae; genus Himalopsyche; species Himalopsyche phryganea. Next base: position 4,818,665 of record JAGVSL010000039.1, read on the forward strand.
GAAAATATCGTAGAAATTTCTTATGAACTCGCTCCAATTTCAACCTGTAGGAATTTTCATATGGACTCCAGGTAATAGGTCCATATTCAATCGTACTTAAAACAAGGAGATGTAGAGAGTGCGAAACACAGTTGGGTTTTCAAATGGTTTGTGTTGCCTTACTATAAACCTAATAAGTTTGCTAGCACGCAGAGTGATCGAATTAATATGCGAATGAAATGTGAAGGAAGAGACAAACCTTATACCGAGTCAAAAACTTCAGGCAAACGCTATAAATTATTATTCGATTTCGATGGACCGCATCTCTTCTCAAAACCCACAAAATACAGTCAACCAATTAATAATAATGTTTAAAATAACCCAGTTTACCGTTCACGTCGCTACTGTACGCCGTTTGGGATGAGTCCTTGTGGCAGACAGACAGATGTTTACATGTATCTGTGCTATATCGTAGAAATTATTCAATTATATAAAATTTGATTCTTATTTTTTACTTCATCAACATAACTGAAATAAAAAGTCGATTTTTCTTATTTTACCAAGAAAGGGGGGAAGTGACAAACAATGGTTATAGTTCACAACCAGTGAAAAAAAAAGCTATCAATGTTAATTTTATATTTAAAAATGAATTTCCACAATTCCACGCCTAATACATGTAATTTATGAAAGCTTGCTCCATTATGAGGGTTGGCTAACTTCATTTCAGTCGCCACTCGTCGTACGCTCTGCCACACTGCGACCCTTCCAGTTTTCTCCCCAGCCACCCGTTTGATCCAACTCCACGTCGGGTGATTGATCTCATCATTAAACATTAAACTAAATCCGACCCTACGCTTTAACTCTGCCCCTACAGTGAGTCGGCGACGGTCAGGTGGAAATAAAGGTGTGCACAGGCCGAAATTTTGATAAAATCTTCTGGCCCGAGTCCGACATCTTCAGGCCCGGCTTTAGTGTTAATATTACACTTGTTACCCCAACCCGACCCAATTTTTCAATTCACAATATTGTTGAAACTATTTTTTATCAATTTATTCATAAATAATTAATTTGCTTGCACAACAAACTGTCAAACATCTAAAAAACAATGGAAAGCAGATTTATTTATTTATCAGCGAATAATATTAGTAAGTATTTGTCATTCGTAAATACAGAGAGCTTATATATACGATATTATAGGTTTTTCAGCTTCATGTTTTCGAAAAATATGTATGATTTTGCCATGCTTCTAAAACAATATATGATTTTGTTTCAACATTTCCAACGATATTCAATATATAAAAGATATAAACTACTTATTTTATTAACTTTTTGATGAATAGTGTATGGCATGGCTGTGTGATTGTCCGAACGTAATCCAAAAGAAAAGAAAAACACCATATCCGCTTCCGATGCGGATTCCTAATGGGTGTATCCCAACAGAAGTTTTTCTATGAGAGCGGCTTGTTACTCAGCTCCTCGATCTCTCTTTTTATCTTCAAGATAGTTGCAATATTAGGATAGGGCTATAACAGAAATAGTGATTAGTTAACCGCTTTCGCTACACCCCGGTTTTAAGGTCGGATGGGTAGAAGGGAATTTTAGCAATCACAAAAATCCATGCCTTCGAACAAAACCCATAAATCGATTGAACAAATCAATTTATGAAACTGTCTATACTGGCACTCAAACCCATGAGATCCGTAACCGAAGCCATCGACGTTGAACACTACACCACGGACCCGACAAAATAGTCTCAATGAAATGTTTTTATGAAAAATAAATTCCTTACCCGAGCCCGACGCGGGCCCGACTCTCAGTTGTGTTTACCCGCCCGAGCCCGGACACGTGCAGACCTCTATGTGGAAATCATGCCGTTCTAAAAATATGTAAGTTGGTTTGCGTGGTTCATGATATCAGTGACATGGGATTTCATTTGGACAAGACGTTTAATATTGTTTACAGATAATTCACTGTGGGGGGATTGGGCTGGTCGAAACGGATAAAAATATCACATACATTCATGTTTTTTTATTAACATTTCCTGGGGTAGCTCTGTACCAACTACCACTCGCTACGGCTTGGCGCATTTTTAAATGGCATTGGCTACGACTTGGCGCCATTCTTAAATGGTATATTCTGCAGGGTAACATCTCGTGTGTCTAATTTTTCTCAATAATGTCCGAGGGTAAAATCACTCTCCATAGGACGCCGTGAACTTTTCGAATGCCTTGTAATTTTCTCTAGATGCAACCGAGTCGGCATGACCGACGGAGCCAACTGATATAGTTATATATATGATCGTATCGTCAACCCGTTCGCTATCTTCGGCTGGTCATTCTGAAAAGATGTGATCAGCATCCTGAATCACATTACCGAGAATACATGCTGAGCTCCCAATGTGGAGCATATGGCCCCCTAATGGATATATCTCATCAGAGGTTTTTGCTCAAGCTTCTCTTTTTTCGAAAAAAATAGGGATAGGAGAATAGGATTAGGACAGGACTCACTCTCGTGCTGTGAGAATGGGATGGATGGAAAGAAATTTTTAGCGATCACAAAACACAAATTTATCACAAACCTTCATGCCTTCAATGAAAAATCAATTTATGAAACTCTCCGTACTGGGATTCGAGCCTGTGAGGTCCGTAATCAAAGCCATCGACGTTGAACACTGCACCACGGACCCGAGCGATTAGCCTAGTGTCCTCTTAAGTGCACTATTGCCGCCAAACGTATTTTTTCAGTTCCAATGTTTCTCCATGACCGCTGCCGTAATTGGGCGATGTCTGGTATGTTCCCTATTCTCCGAATTCCTCACGAAGTCAAACCACTCAGCCCCAGTATCCGACGCAAGCATTTATTCTCGAAAATCAGTTTACGATTCCATCTTCGATTAAAACTAAATGCTATTTGTCCAATGCTTGCAATAGGGAATCAGATTATCAAAACACTGCTACTACCTGTTTTAAAGAGAGGCATTCTGCTTTTTTGACTGCACTTTCGGTGTATCAATAAATTTAATGAGATCGTTTTAATTTTTTTCAGAGGAGACTAACGTACAAGTATCGGATAAAGGTGTGCGAGCCGACGCTGGTGGTTGTGAGAGAGGGAGGTACGGAGGTCGCCAGGCCTCCCAAAGACCTCCTCGATTCTCCCGAGCACTTCCCCTGGATCCCCAGAACGCTTGAACAGGTATATCGTATTCACTTATGTGGATACTTTTACATTTTTAATACAAGCAAGACAAATTTTAATTGAGGCGACTAAAAGCAAAAACCGATTTGTCCATTTTGTGTTTCATGCAAAATTTTTAGTTTGCATATTTTTCCCATCGTATTGTATTTCCAATTAAGGAAAGTCTGACATGTCAATTTTTTAAAACTATTATCTAAATTGCCAGTCAACCGCTAATTCCTGCTAATATAAGAGAAATAAAATTTGACATGTCGGCATTTGATTGTTACTATCAAAGTTATCGGATTCTGCATGTCATTAAAAGTTTGAACATTTGGCATATGCCTTTGCCAGGTTATTTGCCATTACATATTGTGTCGGACTCGCGTTTTGTGACTTCTAACTAGCCGCGACTAGGGTTTCCAATCTCGGCATCGCGATCAATTAGCTCATTCCGTTATCTCGGAATTTCGGAATTCACCGTTAATGTTAAAAAATAAGTCACAATACTTCCGTTTTTCCTCGATTATAAGACTCACGTATTTCCTACTTTGGTGTCTTATTGTCGACGAGTCCGTAGGCCATATGCTCCACATAGATAGCGGACATGGCTTAAAAAAAATGCTTTTTGAGTTTTTTGAGAGAACAACTGAGATATCAACGTGTAATATATCTTACTTAATTGCTTTTTCAACTGCTATTGTGTGACTTCGTATGCTAAAATAAACTCTTCATTTCACTATGTTTTTATTATTGCTATTCGGAAAATAAGTAAATCGGTTATTTTATTCTGCGCTGACACTGCGCTTGCTTTATCATTCAATATTCTCTACTTTATTTTTGCTATTTCATCTGGATTTCCCAGACCGAAAGCACCCATTTGCGATATGAAGGATGGCCACTTTCGCGTGTGGGCGACGCATCCGCCCAACTGCAAAGTGAAAAGGCGACAAGCCCATCGTTTATTTTCATTTTACGTTACTACCTACGAAGGTAGAAGAGACGCAGAAAGCGAATACGGCAACTAAAAATGTTTTGTTACACCCTGTTAAAAGTTATAAAGAATAGTATTTTTCTGTTGCTTTACATAATTAAAATTATAATGATTTATTCTATTAACTATATTAAAAAAACCAAACAATTATAAAAAATGTTTTTTTTTTATTTATTTCAATTGCATTTATTTTGAATATAATTAAACATTTCTTCAAAAATTTAAATATTTTGTATTGAAGAACGCGCCAACCCGAGATATGCGCGCGGAGACTATAAAACTGCTGCGCGGTCGGCAATGAGCGCAGCTCAGACGCTCAGAGAAAACGTCGGATGGATGTATTCAATCCTTTGATTCCTACTGCACCGCGTACCTCAATTCAATTCCCGGTGCGGACAGTTTCATAAATTGATCTTTCGATCAATTTATGGATTTCTGTTCGTTCTTTTCTGAGTGTTTGTGATGTCTAAAACTCCCTCCCACCCATCCGATCCTCACGGGGCGTAGCGAGAGCGATTAGCTAACTACTAGTCCTGTCCTAGCCCTATCGTTCCATCCCTACTCTCTTTGAAAAAATAGAGGTTGAGCAACCGAGTAACGAGCAGTTCTCATATAAAAATTCTGTTGAGATACCTACATTAGGAGACCATATGCTCCACGTTCGGAGCGGACATGGGAAGAAAAAATGGTGTAAATGAACAATAATAATTTTAATCATGTCAAGTAACACAAGCACCTTTTATCTATTGTCTCTATAACATTATATGACAAAAAGTGAACAGATAAAACCATACAGGAAAAAAGCGGACATGGAAAAACCGCACACAGGGTAGAAAAAGAAGTATTCACATTTAAAATACTTCTTATCGTTTCATGAGTGGTTCAGCTTTAAAAAATGTTAAAATCAGATTTTTTATTTTAAATAACGTCAAATAATAATATTCAGAAACTCAGAACGTCCGAAGACGAAAGATTTATTTGTTGCTTTCTATCTTTGTTTGAAAGTGTTGAGTACATGAGGCTTCAGTACTCAGTAATTTCGTCTGTCCTTTTTTGTATGTGACTTTTTTTAGAAATAAATTTTCTGTAATATACAGTAAAAATACGTATATGCATTTTATTCAACTCTTTCACTTATAATAAAACCGCTGACACAGGATAGACACGATCTTATTTGTATACGACTGTAAACTTACAATGTGATTCATTCATTCTTTTAAATAGCGTCTATTTCATATTTTTACTTGTAACGGAGAAATACTTATATTTTAAATGTGAATACTTCTTTTTCCCCTGTCCGGTTTTTTCCGATTCGCTTTTTTCCGTTCGCTTTTTTCTTGTACGGTTTTATCCTGGAACCGACCTAAAAAAAGTTTAAAATATCGCCAAAACGAGAACGATATTATGTCATAAATAATAAACTGGTTTCGAATTTTCATTAACTTGTGGAAGTTATTCTTTAAAAGTGGAAAAATATTCGCCCAACTAAGACTCAACTTTCTATAAAAAAATAAGGATAAGTCCCAAACCGCATTAAAGCTTGTGAAAACATTTCTATGTATGTTATACACCACTGGGAGTCCCCGAATCCACTGACAATATTTATTTTATGCGCAGCATAACTTCAAAACCGCCATTCAAAGAAACCTGTATCCACGGTCATTCTCGAATCGATTTTTACGCAAAAGGGTAAATAGGCAGGTGTTTGAGATAATATTATTTAATACTAATGATTATTTGTCTCGGTATAGATTTTGTGCGGGGTTCCGCTGGAGGGCTGCGGCGGAGGCGAAACCAACGCCGAAACGGACGCTCTCGGCGATGCGAAAGAAAGTCTCCTCACTTACGCCGACCTGCCCCAAACCTGCATCACAGCCTTTTATTTCGCTGCACATTGGGTAATATAGACAACTAAGTATATTGAATTGAAATAGACATTATATTATTTGATGAATACAATCAAATAATATCAAATTACAAATTCTATACTGGTGTACAATGTGACAGAAGTGCTGCTGTTTAAAAATGCAAATTCATGCCGGCGCTTCTAAGTAACATAAAAAAAGAGAAAGCACTATGTAGCCACTATAGTTGGGCACTTTGACGGTATATATCGAGGATATACTGACAGAACGCATTAAGTCAGTTTTTGATACGCAATTTAACGCTAAATCTCTTCAGCATTCACTTAATCGAATACATTTTTTAGTGTCCACCGTGCAAAGCGTTCACGCCACAGCTCGCGGAGACCTATTCCATCATCAGACGAAGAGGACATGACTTTCGGATCATTTTCGTCAGCAGCGATAGGTATGTTATCCTACGTATTCCATTTGTATCATCGTAGGCTCGAAAGTGGGTCGATTTGTTGGGCCTCAAGAAATTTAAAACATACCCTTATGATGAAGAAGGTTCAGGAGAAATTTCTGAGACTCCTCTATTCGAGGGCGTGTGGATACTACCAGTGCGCATTATCCGACTGACGTAGATTTTGTTGAACTTACTAGGTTGACTTCCTTGCCAATTTCCAATGTTTACTTTCTTCTGTTTCACTATGTTTTAAGTGTTTCTGATGTTGATTATTTTGTCGTTTTTAAGTTAACATTTTAAAGCAACCTTGCTTAATTTAACACAGTTATTAATTTTTATTTATATTAAAACAAATTTATATGCAGGAGCGAAGAATCGTACCAGATCAGCTGCGGCGGCATGCCTTGGCTGAGCGTCGGCTTCTCGGGGCCCGGGGGCGAACGCGCGAGGCGAGAGCTGGCTCTGGCCCTGCGGGTGCAAGGGATCCCCGCCCTCAGGGTCTTCCCGCCGGGTGGTGGAGCGCCCGTCGACGCCAGACACCAAGTCGTCGGTGATCCGGACGGACTCGTAAATATAGATTTTTTACGATAACCGCTCTCAATGTGGAAAACAATATGGGATACTAATGGAGAATCTATACAGAAGTTGTAAGAAGTTGAAGGATAACCAGAACTGGTTTTAAATCTGTCACTCAATTTCTTTCGGGAGGAAAGAATAATGATGTTAGAACAGGACTATTATTAGTTAGATAATCGCTCTTTCTGTGGCACGGAAAAGTAAAAGATATTGCCATTCCTTTGGATAGAAATGTAAATACGTTTTACAACATGCTAAGTGCTCTTTTTTCCACGAAAATTTACTAAATGCCGCAAAAAACAATGCAGTCCTGTAGGAAATTAAATTACGAATAGGAAAATTGTGAAACAGGGAAACCAATAATTTACGCGAAATTATTATACAATATCTGGAGCAAAATAGAGTAAAATTTGAAAAAAGGGTGACGAAATTCTTTGTAATTTTTATAATTTCTTTGATTTCCAATGTTTGATTTTTTGCCAATTTCCAATCCGCAATTAAATTTTCTAGAGACTGGTATTGTTTTTAGCAGCATTAGGTAATTTTTGAGGCAGACGAAAGAGTAGCATATTTACCGATATAAATACATAAACCGACTAAAAATTGAATATGTACATGAAAGTTTCTTGATTGAATTGGGATTTACTTGGTAGAACTCTATTGTAATGGACTAGTACTGGAAGAATTAGTCTTGACGATGGCGTGAATCCGAAATAATTGTCAACTTTATTTAATAATTCTTGCATAACTAAATACTTCGCTATATTTACCTTATTAAATGAATGTTCCGAACCCTCGACCACGCGAACTGACGGAAAAATCTCGATAGCATTGACCACTCGGCTAACATGCCACATAACTTCTTTTCGATAAGTATATAAAAACTGGAAAATTTGCAAATGACAGTGCCACCTATTGATACTCGCTCAATGGGCCTCATGAGCAAACAAAGGAATAGTGCGTGTGTATTGTGCTGTGCATTACAGGCAGACAGATATTGTAATAAGTCTATATAAAAAAATACACAAGTGGCTAGTGAGAGCACGAAAGTTTGCTGTATCACCGCTGAGCAGTTATGGATCTGACATTTCTATGATTGTTTTTAGAATTTTCCTTGGAAGCCGGGACCCGTGAGCGTGCTGACGGAGCATTTCCTAGCCAAGATGCAGGAGCACCCTGCAATTGTTCTATTTGTCGGTGAGTCTCACGCAGCCCCATTATCTGTACGGAAGTTACTTCTGACCAGCCTTCGGCTTAATTTAATGTTGATGAATCCAGTCTCCACCGAGTGGAACTCTTATCGCTAGGTTACATGAGGCGACTGTTCCACAAAATCACTTTTTCAGAGAGAAACAATCGTCTTTTTTTGAAGAAGTATTGTTACAAATTTTAAAAGTAGGACTTTCATCAACGCAACGTATTTTCTCATCTATCATTTATTGCCATTCTCGTATTTTTTATTGGATTATTAATATTATTTCTTCAGATATGGATACCTAATAACCATGAACCAAAGGATTTTGAAAAAAGGTTAATAGTTAGAAAGAGATTCGTAGTCACATAATATTAAGCGTAAAAATGTATTTCGGTTCGACTCTCGACCCGAAATCGACGTCAATCGACAACCTCGTGTCCACAGATGCCGAGGCAATAAAGATCTAGGGTCGAAAATTGAGGTTTAAAGGCATTTCAAACTGCTCACCATCGGTTTGAATTTATCCGTAAAATTTGTATATTTACAGACGGAGAAGAGAGCGAGATTCAATTCGCCGAATCGGTCCTGCTGCCGGCCGCTGGATCATACTTCGACGAGTACAGTATTCGACATCCCGGATTCTGCCCGTATCGGGAGACATCGCCGGACGAAGAGAGCATCGACTTCGAGTACCCCTCCCTTTCGGGGGCCGTCTCTCCGGCTCGGCGGAAGAGGAGCGGACGGCTTCAGTTTCTGATAGCGATAGACGCCGACGCCTCCGACGCGCTGAGGGAGCGGACCGGGGCGGACGACGCCGTGCCCCTCCTCACAGCGATCGACTTCCCGGGGGGCAGGATGGCCGTCATGAAATACGGGGAGGAGATCACGACGGACTCCGTTCAGAATTTCCTCGACAGTTACCTGAGCGGTCAGCTCGAATTCAAGTCTTTGCCGCAGCCGCTGCCGCTCGACGAGGTTCCCAAGGAGGATCTCAGCTGAGTAGGAATGATTGTTGATTTTTTGATAGATGAAAATGTGAGTTGATGAAAGCTGATAGTTGACTTTTTCACAAATAACTTTCATATTGATACCTATCACGAAAATACGGCGCCATAAGCGCTTTAGTGAGTTGAGTGGAAATCGTGGTATTTCACATGATTATATGATAATAGTATTTTAGTTAGATACGTTTTTTTGATCTCCCTGGACTCGATATTTTCATTATTGAATATTCACAACGTTCTGTTATTAACGAGAAAAGTGGAGGGTTGTACCATGGCATACAAAACTACTAGCAATCATGACAATCCTAAGGCCCCTTACGCAATGGCGACCAGTCTCCGCCAACCAGGTTGATAGCAAACGCGAGGGAGAAGAAAGGAAATCAGCGTTAATGCATGCAGATGCCGGCCGCCAAGAAACCGAGAGCAACTTACGCAGCGAGTGGAGGGCAACTGATGAGATAGTTTATTTCTGATTACGCGTTCCGCACTGCACGAATAACCAGTTTGCATTCAGAATTCACCCCGAGTTGACATTCACGTATTCTTTATTAAAAAATTATGGATTTTGATACAAACAAATTAATTATGGAGATAGAAGGGAGACAGTCAATCTGGGACGTATAATCTGCAGAATATTCTAAATGAAAAAAGAACATAGCGGGAAGACGTTGCGGAACTGTTGGGTGGCGAAGGTGCACCTCTTTGTCTTATTCCTCTGCTTCTTGAGGAATAAAACTACTGCAACAACACATTCCATGTCTGTCTCTAGACTCAGCCGGGGTGATACTGACACGATTTTTCGAATGCGGTTGCCCTGATGGTCTTTGGTCGACCACTTTATGTTAACCGATAACCATGGTCGCCGGTGCATAAGGTGCCTTTTTAAAGTTTGTCGAGCTAATTTATTGCCAACAGCTTACAACACGTTACCGTCGATGCCAAAGATCAAAATATAGCTTGCCCATTACAAACTGTCGTTATTTCAGTACACTTTTAAGGGTAGGAACTTGACAATCTTAACTTATTTATTCAAAGACACTGTTGGCAATCATTAAGATTTCAAATCGATTAATCTCTTCTGTGCCAGATACGAGATATCCCGGACAGAATTCAAGTTCGTATATTGCCTCAAATGTGACGAAAGGTTCGATAATATAAATTTGTACACATCAATCGTCCAGTTCATTAGCAAGACAGCTCCAAAAACATTAAATTTCAGTTAAATATACAGTTACATGTAAAATTTTGCGGACTATAGTCTACAAAAAAATTCTAAGGCAGATAACCTTCTAAAGAATAAAACAAAATGTTGATATTCCTGAGTCAGTAAAAGGGAATTTCTAAATATCCTTCTACTGACTATACCCGGAAAGTACCCAATTGTTAAACACCTATTTATGAAACATAGAGAACTCGGATACAAATCAATACAATTTGATTTATGGTGACCTTTTGAATATTGCTTTTCCCATTATCTCAATATGGGTTATTCGGAGATGTCCGAGAAATGAACTGGACGTTCAATATACCGACATCTGTTTTGATTTGTGATAAAAATGTACAAATTTATGATTTTATTTTTGCAAAAATCGGTTGCGGCCTGCTGTCCACATATTATCTGCAGCACAGAAAAAAATTAACACTGCTGCATTCTGGGATACAAAGTAGCGGGTGCAACATCGAGTACCTTGGGAAAATAAGAAATTTGGTAGATTGAAATTCAATTTTTCTCAGACGTAGTGAACTTTTTACTACTCCATTTTGTTGGGAGCCCTAGCAACAATTTTTATTTCCTTCCGCTTAGGACAGGGATGTTTTAGGGCTCTTTTGCCAATTCAATGTCTAATTTTTTTTTTGTATGTATGCAATTCAGCGAGATTGTAACCATTTATAATCAATTGTTCGCCTTTATTAGTGAAATCTATAGACAAATAATTTAAAAAACTGCATAGAAAACTAATAATAAAAATAATCTAATTGTACTAAAAATTTATAAATAAAATTATAGATTTTTTAAACATAGAAAGTATTGTGGGTTTTGTTATGTCGGGCTATCGTCTTAACGCTTAGAGTAGTATGGCCGAATGTGTATGGCGACGTATTGCGTCATCTATTACCTATTGCTATTCTCATATTTTGTCTTGAATTATTATTTCTTCAAATATGGATACCAAACATAGCTATTTTTTAGCAGCCACATTATTTGTAAAAATTTGAACGATTCAAATTTGATATTGAAATTCCATCAAGCACACTCAGTCGATAACTTAAATTAGTCACAGTATTTGTTTCAAATGAACAAAAGAATTTTGTAAAAAGCGAAACAAATCGGTAGTCACATAATGTTGAACTTAAAAAATTATTTCGGTTTGACTTCTTTCCTGGAATTAACGTCAATAGAGAACCACATGTCCACAGATGAATGCAAAAAGGAGCCAGAGTCGAAATGTGAAAAGCAAAAGCTTCTAGATAATTTAAGACATCGACTGAGGGTGCTTGATGGAATTTCAATATCAAATTTGAATTTGTTGAGATTTTGAACATTTCCATGTGTATGTTGAGTCCATTTGTGTACTCGATTGCCTGAAGATGCCGAAAAACGAAACCCGGGTCGTTAGTGACAAAATACATGGAAATGTACAAAATCCCAACAATCCAAATTCTAGAAAATTATTTACTCCTTGAATCCTTCCCGGATCGACCCATAGTAAAATTAAAAACAACTCATTAATCAAAGGGTTATTAATAATGCACCATTTACAGAGGTGCAAATGGTCTTCATAATATATGGTGGTTGATTCATACTAGTGGTTTAGTATCTTGCATACAAGAGCTTCCAATTATTCCTGTGCTTATTTTTTGGGCACAAAATGGGTCTCAATTCTGAACCTTCTTAACATCTCTCTCTACCTACCAGCTTTGATGGATCACCCCGCCCAACCTGAATTGATTGACGGGACATTTATTGAAACAAGACAAAGAATCGTAAATGTTTCACAGTAAAAAAGTGTATTTATTTTGATGATTGAAATCTCATTGAAACTGCATTAAATTATTCTTCTAGACTCGACCGGCACCACAGTCCGCAGCATTGCTGATGAACGCGGGACAGTGCACAGATACATAATTTTCGATATAATAAATTTGGCAATCTTACATCACATTGCATTTTTTTTACAGAATACTCTCGGTTATCCGTGCTAATGTTTACGATTAAGGGAACACTGATAATTTCTTTTTGATACAAATTGAATCGATTCAGTCTTGCGGCCGAGTGGCCAACATTGTTGGGCTTTTGTCCACTCGATCGGGGGAGTCACAAGTTTGAGTACGGATAATCAAGAGTTTACTGCAATAACTTCAATACATAATTTAGATTATAGCATGACGAAATATTAAATATATTAACAACAAAATTGCGTTGTCTCTTACGATGAGAACTAGCCGAAGGCCTATTCTTTTTCAGTACAGTAAAACCTCCATATAACGGACTAATGCGGAGGCGCCCGTTAAAACCGAAAATCCATTATGTGAAAGTGCCAATTTCGTAGGTTTTTTGGAATTAACGTTCACACCTGCGTCACATATTAACACAAATTTGTGTATTTTTTTTGTTTTCTTTAATGTTCAAAACAGTTTGCTCTCTTGTGCCATATTGCTCACATATACGAGACGAGGCACAGACACTCCAGATTCCAACTTTTATATGACTTCTGGTTTTTGATTTAACATCAAATTAATTCTTTTCTGTTTGTCTTATTTAATACTTTAAGGGTAGGATTATGAGGATGTGTTTGATTGTAATTTAACAAATTAAGCTGTTGTGCGGCTATGCGAATCTGCGAACGGGACTAAATTGTGACTCGAATTCGAGTGTGAAAGGTATGGTGTGACTTTCGTGATCAGAAAATTCCGCACTCGGATTTAGAAATCTATAAAATTAATAGGATTTTTCTAACAATTGTCACATTAGACTAGATATTTTGTCCGTTATCTCGAGGTTTTACTGTATTGGTATTTATCAAAATACTTCCTCTTAGACGACAGGTTTTGCTCTTATGCAGCGTCTAATATTCAGCAGTCGTCAGTCTGAAAATATAGTCAAAACGAGGGAAGAGATATGCACGGTTAAGTTAGATTCAATTACATTAATAATTTAGTGATTGAATTGGCATTTACTCAGTAAAACTGCATTATAATAGGATAAGAATAGCTAAGTATTCAGTTCTACAACATTTTATGAGTTAGTTGATAGCTATTTTGGCTTCACGCCATCGTCAGAACTATGCTTGATATTTTAATTTTAAATAAAAGTTACGATATCAAAATAAGTGAGATGACATGATATTTTCCATCTCTTGTAAAAACAGTATTTCGAAGGTTAAGAAACGACACCTAAGCTAAATAAGGTTTAAGCATAGTTCTATCGACGGCGTGAAGACAAAATTGCTATCAACTAACTAATAAAACTTTGTAGAACTAAATACTTACTAAATGCTACTTTTAGCCTATTTTAATAATTTAGTTTCAGCTACAAGTCAGGAGAATCCGATTTCACCTCGATGCCATTGCTATCATTCCCTCGGTTCTAATATGTTCTCAGCTACACAAATATACATATATAAAGAGATGCGGGGTTTTCTTGACGGCCATTGAAGTGTGATCAGAATGAAAGACATTTAACACTGTGAAGGTTGATTTTAAAAGTCGTAGCGTCGTATGTAATTAATAAGGTTTTGTGATATTACTGTTAGACATGTAACAATAAATGATCGAGAACAAAACAACTTTTTTGTAATTCGACATCAGGTGTGCCGGCGGCGACGGGTTCAATTTGTGGCAAATCTGTCAATATGAATTAAAAATCCTGGTACACAACCGGCACACGCGATGTCTTCCGTCATTCCCCGCTCCCCGACAACAGATATCCATGCAAGATTACAAAATTCACAATGGCCGTTGACCCTTTGAACCGAAGCCTTGTGATTATTCGGCAACATAAATGTGCCATTTTAAACATCCGTATTCAAAGAATCAGACCAGTGTTTCTTAATGGTGGTGTTTTCATATTTTTAGCATTTCAGGAAATTTAAGTGCGCGATTGAATCATTGCATATTGTGATGATGTAATCGATCACCTATCTCAATCTTTGATAATTTCTTTGCATCAGTGTGTCCGATTTAATCTGCATTAATTTAAGATATCGATTGAGGGTGCTAGATTTCGTCTTCAGTGATAATATTTTTTTAATAAAATAAATAAATCTTACATAAATTCTATTTACTGACTGTCAATTCGAGTTCATACAAATACTCGAACGTCTGAAGATGCCCGAACGCAGGTCGTCAGTGACGAAACATATATGGAATTATACAAAATGGGAATGATTCAAATTTTATTATGCATGGTTTATTTTCTTGTTTCAAGAAATCTGAAGGCGTGAAAATATGAAAAATAATTTAATTTGTTTTAAGTTTGGAGAGGGGCTTTGAATATTTGCATCGCGGTAATGGGAGTAACGGCTTCGGTGAGATTAAGAAACACTGCATTAGAGGGTTGTCACATTCGCCTTGAGACGTTAGACTGTCACGGATTAAGGACGGTATTCTGGTCTGCCAGGTTCATAGGGTTAACAGTACAATAGTGAAGAAAAAAATAAAATTATTTTAAATGACATGACCAGCATTAGCGCTGTGAAGTTTTCAAATCACACTAATATTACGAGACATTAACCTAAAACAAACATTCATATTTACAAAAAATTCGACAGTATATACAGATTAACAATCATAAAACAAACATACAAAACAATGTCGGTACACAATCATTGATAAGAAATGAAATTACTCTAACTACTCATAACATAAACAATTCTTATGTAATAAATTATAATATTTTCGCTTCATTATTTCTGTAGAATTTTAAAAATAAAACTCAATTTGTTTTCTCCTACTTTCATATTTTCATAATGATCAGGAACGGGTTCGCTCATTGCGAACATTATCAAACTGATGAAATATAAATCTCAACAAGGCTATTTATTTGAAATTGAGTGTTGAAAATTGAAGGTATATCAAACAATCGGTTCAAGAACAGATAATCGAACAAATGATACATAAACGAAATCACATATCGTCTAGAGTTAAAATGTTAAGGACCTATTACAAGTACTAATGTGAAATCAAAAATTAATCCAAATTAACTTTAAAAATTAGAAAAATATAATGAGTTTAAAAATAATTCATTATTGTTTTATATTTTAAAAATAAAACACAATTTCTTTGAATAACTTCCACATATTTATAATAATGAGGACTTTTGTTCATTATAAACATACAAACAAATTGTGTTTTATTTTAAAATATGCCTTTCCACCAAGAATTGACGGTTAACACCTTAAAAGTGGTATAATTTAAGACATCGACTGAGGGTGTTTGCTGGAATTTCAATATCAAATTTGAATTATTGAGATTTTGTACATTCCCATGTATTTTGTCACTAACGACCCGGGTTTCGTCTTTCGGCATCTTCAGGTATTCGAGCACACTAGTGGACTCAAACTAACTCAAACAGACAGTTTATAACGATTGTATACAAAATAAAATAGGACAAATCTTATCGCTGTCTAAAAAATTAACATCTGGACTAGTGACCACCTTACGACTGAACAGAGGGGTGAGGGGTTTTTTTTTAAATGCAATTCCAAAAAAACCCCAATTTCAAGTTAGGGTGACCATGGACCAATGTATTAATATGGGAAAATTACATTGATTGTTAATTTATGTTTAGTTTTGATTGTTAATTCATGTTTTATTTTTTACGGACTCATCTCACGTACAGGGTACAATAGAGAAGAGTTCGAAGATTCAGTTGTTCGTTCAAAATTGGTAAGGAATTTAACTAGGCTCTATTGATTTCCAAAATTTCCTGAAGATGCCGAAAGGTGAAACCCAGATCGTTAGTGACAATATACATGGAAATGTACAAAATCTCAATAATTCAAATTCAAATTTTTAAAAGTGATATACCTTGTAAGTTTTATATACCTTGTAATTATCAATTTCATATAAATAGCCTTGTTAAGATTTATATTTATTAATGCTCACGCTGAGCGAAACCGGTCCTGATCATTATAAAAATGTGGAAGTAGTATGAAACAAACTGTGTTTTATTTTTAAAATATAATGCCTTTCCACCAATAATTAAGAGTAATAACACCTTAAATGTGATTTCTATAGAAGCTGAAAATTTTAATTCACATTAACAATAAAATTATAACAAAAGTGGGTGAAAAGTATTTGATTCAACTCCCTGCCAGTCCAAACGATGGCAATATTAAAGATCAAGCAGGATGTCCACATTTTTTAAATTACTAACTTCATTTGATGTCAACAACTGAACTATTTTTCGGTTCCATTTATAAGATAATTTTTTTTAAGTAATTAGAAAATCAGCCAGTCCAGTGCAATCTCACGGCATTGCTATCTAATGAATACAAATATACAACTATTGTCGACCGAAAAACTAACTATATTTTGTACAAGATAATTGCTAACAGACCGACGCGTATAATCTTGACGACGGCAGCTTCCGGACGAGTCCATGAAGAGTGTTCAAAATAACGTAATATATCATAGGTATAGTGGCAGAAGGTGTGAAGTCAAAAAACATTGTTTTGAAATAATCGACTATTAACAAAATCTTGAAGATTTTTTTTTCATAATGTCAATCAACCGATTTTCGACATATCGCCTTCTGCCACTGTGCCGACGATATGTTCACAAATAGAGGCATCGCTAAGACTAAGGGTGTACTGAAACTTAGTTTAACTTAGCTATATATACTGTTTTAGAAGAGATAAAAAATATTATGTCATCTCACTTATTCCGACAATTCATAGTTCTGACAATGGCGTAAAGTCGAAATAGCTATCAACTAACTAATTAAATTTTGTAGAACTTAATACTTTGCTATTTTTATCTTATTATAGATCATTGTCAAAATCATTTGTTGTACAAATACGACCATGTAATATTGAATATTGAAAAAATGATAAAAGATTGCTAATACCGTTGGGACAGAACAAGAGAGGGCCATCGTCATCAAGATTGTACTTTGAATCAAAATTCACACAGTGAAGAGTTTCAAAACTTAAAATAATATTGCCATTTTATAAAAGTGACAAAAAGTCCTTCCTTCACTGGGACCTTTGCGAGCGTCTTTGCACCGAGATAGGATTCCGCTTCTCTCACTGATTCACTTTCCCTTAAATATCAAACGTCTTAAATTTTCACTCATACCAATTTGCAGTATGATTATATTTCTGGGAGAAAATCGCAGACCGACGTGAATGCCGTCCCGGGTGCACGATGTCGCCCCGGTCTCAACTCAGCAGAGCGGTGAGAGCGTCGAGGAATTTGTTGACGTGGCGCGTTTCCACGGTGACCACGGAAGTGTCGAAGTGATCCAGCGACACACTCAGGTTCGATTTGATAGCGGCCTGCTCGAAAGCTCTGCCAAAAAGACTGAAAACAACCAAATTTTACATGTCAGAACACAGTATGAATGACACTATGAACTGTGGCATTTAGTTGTGGTAATGTAGAATATGTGTCTTCTGAAATTTAAACTTTATTGTAATTGAAATCTGTAACATCGTATATAAAAATGGCTCTTCAACCAATTTTGTAAATGCACATCGCTATTTTAAATAATTGATTGCCTGCTCAAGAATTCAAATCCTCAAATCAAATTAATACATTAATTTCCTCACCAATCCAATTCTAAAAACAGTGTAGTGAGAACAAAGAGCCAAAAAAGATTTGCGTTTCTATGAACATATTGTTGAAAAATGTGTTGTTTCAACATGATATTTCTTAATTTAGAAGCACTGTTTCGACTGGTCCCTTTTCTCCTTTATCTAAAAACAGTGTAGTGAGAACAAAGAGCCAAAACAAGATTTGCGTTTCTATGAACATATTGTTGAAAAATGTGTTGTTTCAACATGATATTTCTTAATTTAGAAGCACTGTTTCGACTGGTCCCTTTTCTCCTTTATGCATATAATATGTTATGTACTAAAGTTATTTTGAAATATTACACACAATTTTTATGACTTAATGCCCTTTTCCTTTCGCATACAGAATTATAGATGTAACTTAAAATACTATATGCTCTCAGAATAAAGGCTGAAGACTTTATTATTCTAAAATTTTCATTTACTCTTTGCTCAAAACTGTCAATATGTTACTTTCCAACTTCTGCCAGTACGGTGACAATATGTACCTATGATCATTGATGATTATTAGTTGTTGAAAATTGTTAGCGGAGGTTGAACAAAGAAAATGTATACCAAAATGAAATAACAGAACGGCTGCAAGAAGTACCCTTGTCACTTTACTTTATCATATTGCTATGGTTCTTTGAACATTTCCTTTCTTCAGATAAGTTGCTCGTTGAATTGTAAAACATACGCGGGCAATCCACTACATACACAAACTCTCTTTTAATGTCACAACTACACGACACTGATGCAGAAATATCACCGGGAGCGAACTCACTTTCTGGTGGAGTCTTCGGCTAGCGGCGGCAGCCCGAGGACGAGAGAGCACTCTGCGTCGGGCTCCGGGAGAGGGGCGGCTGCTACCAGAGGGATTTGCGACGATCGGGTCGAGCGGCACCGCAGGGCCCACCTGCCGATTAAGCCCAGCCACTGCGCTCCCCCCCACATACCCCCCTGTAGAATTATATAATATATATTAAAATCACAAGGGGTATTTCATATCATATAATACAAGGTATATCGATGCCTCAGTTCAAAAGTGTAACAATCAAAAAGGCATAGTTATGAAATAATTAGAAAACAAGAGTTTGGCAGGTTTAATCTTCTACTGTACATCTATTTTTTGTAGATTTTAATGAAATTCTAGGACTATCTAAAAAATATATTTCTGACATAACATCAAACATAATTTTGTTTTTTTTTTATATTAATAAGACTTTTCAGAGGTTGTTACAGTCAGGATTAAGTAATACTAACCACTGTCATTCTAAAATGCCACAGATTACCACTTGTTACATTTTGGAAATGGTAGATATCGGTATTCTAAGAATTTCACTCAAAGCAGTTTCTCTCAAAATTTCACTCAAAATTTATATATATAAATGTAAATTTTTTACTATGTCCGCTCCCATGGAGAATATATGGACTCCTAATGGAGGTACCTCAACAGAATTTCTTCTACAAGAACTGCTTGTTACTCCATTGGTCAACCTCTATTTTTCAAAGAAAGTAGGGATAGAAGGATAAGGCTATGACAGAACCAGCGGTTATTTAATCACTCTCGCTACGTTGTTTTTAAGATTGGATGGGTGTGAGGAAATTTTAGACATCACTAATATCCATGTCTACGAACAGAAATCTATAGATCAATTTATGATACTGCCCATTCAGGGATTCGAACCCAAAACATTCGTAACCAAAGCCGACAAAGTTGACCGCTGCACCACGAACCCGACAATAGAGGTTTTACTGTATAAAACATTTAATCAGAAATAGCAATATATTTTCAATGAGATTGAAGAGTATAAGCACGATAAATACCTCAGGTAGCGTAAGGTAGAGAAAGGGCCCGGCGTTGAGCAGGAGATGTCCCTGGAGCAGCGTCTGCACTTGCTTATGGGCAGAGGTCAAGCCCGCCTTGGCGGACTCCACCCCCGATCGCAGAACCTTCTCGTGACATCGCGACAGGCCGTCGAGCGCGCCCTGGAATCTCTGCGACCGACTCTCCGCGCCCTGATCGAATGTCGTGTAATGGTTCAATTTTTTACAGCGGTATTGAATAGAGCAATTCTGCTGCTAAGCTTTGTACCGGCACAGCAATAAATATTATGAGGAAAAAATATAGACATAATAAAAGAGGACGACTGACGTGTTCGAGTATGGCGAGCAGAGCGTAGACCACGTCTGTCGCGCTGAAATTGTTCCGGTATCCATATTTGAGAGAGAACGAGAGGAAGACAACGTCAGGTAAGGAGTACTTCTCGGCCAGGCTTTCCAGGGATGGCAGGAACTCCTTTCTCAGCTGCAAGTCCATGGAGGCGAACGCTTGCCTCGCTTGACCCAGTGGTAACCTGCGAGCATTATTAAAAATTGATAAAAAAAAAATACTAGAGCTTCACTACATTCTGCTAGGTAACATAAATGTAACTATAAAAAATATAATATGTTAATAATATAATGTGTTTATTATGCAGTCGGGTCACCAATGCAGTGGACGATGTTGTTGGCTTTTGTTACGGATGTCTCGGGTTCAAATCCCGGTACAAACAGTTTCATGAATTGATTTTTCAATCGATTTATGGGTCAGTTTGAGTCCATTCCTGCACTCGAATGCCTGAAGATGCCGAAAGGCGAAACCCGGGTCGTTAGAGACAAAATACATGGAAGTGTACAAAATCTCAATAATTCAAATTATAGGTTTCTGTTCGTAGGCATGGATGTTTGGGATGTCTAAAATTTCCTCCCACCTATAAATGATTCCAAAAACGGCGCAGCGAGAGCTATTAGCTAGCCACCAGTCCTGTCCTAGCCTTATCCTACTCTCATAAAAAAAAAGATGTTGAATAACTGAGTAACAAGCAGTTCTCGTAGAAAAGCTTCTGTTGAGATGCCTCTATTCGGAGTCCTCATGATCCATCTACATTGGGAGCGAACATGGTAATTAAAAAAAAAATATCGTCCATATAGTGGCAGAAGGCAATAAGTCGAAAATCGGCTCTTTTGAGTTATGAATGCAGTGTGATAGATTTTAGGACGGTCTATCGTTTGAAAAAACAAGCTCAGCCATATTTCATGTATTTATTATGTAATTGGAAGAAACCAACATGAATTAAGTCGATTTCGTTCACAGTTATAATTGACAAAGAAACTATGATTAACGATTCTCATAAAATGGTTAGTTTAATAAATAATGATTGAGGTATGTAAATAGAGAGGTTTAAATTTCATGATTTTCTTAGAAGTCGATTATCTCGAAACAAGGTTTTTAGACTTCTGCCACTACACTGACGATATTTTCTAGTGACAAAAATCGTATACTTAAAAAGATTACAATGAACGAGCTTACCCCATGTCGGCGAGGAGCTGATGCAGCTTGCGGTCGCCGCGGAGCGTCCAAAGGCGGAGTTGAGACGAAGTGTAGGGAGAGTACCGAAGAGAACTCTCCACGTTCCAGTGCCGGTACAGAGCCAGTCGGGCTTCCTTCTCCAGAGAGATGACTATCCCGGTGGACGCCTGCGAGCAAGCGTGACATCAGTAAAGCGGGGTTGGCAAGCGCCAGCTACTCATACGCGGCTCTCTTCAGCTTAAACTCAGGTCTAAATGACTTCTAAGCGTGAATGTGCTGAATTTTCTTTTTAATTTGGCATTTCAGACATTCGAAAACTACCCTAATATGTCAAAAATTTTAATCTATCTCCTTTGTATCCCCTTGGAAAAACAGAATCGTGTGTATTTTAAGATCATTAAAGACAAAGTAAACAGCGGAAAAACCTGCTGGTGCTGGGTGTTATTGTAAGACAGTCTCGTGACATGAGACTGGAGGGTTCCCGTCTCTAGAACGTAACGAGGCAACTCGATCTTCTCCAACGTGAGCTGTTCCGTAGCACCCACGATCGCCCACCACACCGAGTCCAGACTATCTTTCGAGAGCGTCCACGCCAGCTCGAACATCAGCACGGCACTCTGCAAACAATAAATAAACAAAATAAACATGGCTTTTCTTACGTCACCGACTGAGACTTTTACAGATTATATGGGGTTTTGGAATGTATGTTTTTGGGTACAATATATTAAATCATTTGCACTAGTTCGCACACAAATTTTTCAGTTGATTTAATAGAACAGTTCCCAGTGGCAAAGCAAACGTTAAGCAGATTTAAAAAACAATTCCTCATCGGGAGTCTCTCTGGAGCAACTTCTCAAGTGTCAGTGGCACATAGAAGATCAATTTTTTTTGTCATAGCCCGTTTCTATTAATGCCTGAATCCCCATTGAGCAACCTTGTTTCATCGCAACGTGAATTTATGTTTATTTCGCTTTTTTTAATTCTAGGCACATTCCTTGATTTACTACGACTAAGCAGTCAACTCGCGTGTTTCGCCAAGTTAAGACGCATACCATCTTGTAGTTTTATTTTTACTTCCGTCGTATGAACGATTTAACAATCTGTTGTGTAAAAATATATTGTAATATTAAATAGCAAATTTTTTTCTTTAAATAAAGAACCTAAACATTACACCAGAGATAAACGCAAAACTTCTATGAGTCGAGCTCTACGTGCTTTCTGAAAGAGCTACAATTTTTTCCATCAATTTATCATTGCCAATCGGTCCGATGCACGGTTGGATCGACTTGCGCAGCTCTTCTCTTTTCTCATGCCTTAAATGACACTCCCGCAGGATGTGTCGAATGAAATATCTCACAGATCTGGAATAGTAGGAAAACTGCATGTAGTCGAACATGAGTTTGTCCCGGTTCTGTTCCCAAAGCCGCCTCTGTCGCCGGGCGTCAGCTTTGCGCCGCATGCGTTCCGCTCTCTTCTCCATCACAGTCCCTTCGCCACTTTCTCCTTCGTTGTCATCGGAGCCGTTGCCCTCGCCTACGTCTTCATTGCCAGACTGAAAAAGAATATTTGCATCTATGAGAACTCCTTATAGTAATAATTTAAAGGTAATATAACGTTGCTTCCCTTGAAAAGTTGTACATCTGCAAAAACTCATTTTTTCAGAGAGCATAAAAAAAATAACTTGATCGAATTAAAACAAAAATAAGATACGTAATTAATATTAACTATGTATACCTACAGTAATTTTTTCAGTTGTGTTATTTTTCAAGCCCTTTTAGCAGTATTAGTAATATGAAAAGTCGAAGACGCATATGAAGATATACAATTTTGCAATGGAAACAATGATAAGATGATTTTCCGACTGTAAATTTGCGGAAAACCATTTTTAATACAAAATTTAAATTGATAACCTTAGTATTCGCTCATCAACTGATAATGCTCGTGATGAGCGAAACCAGCCTTGGTCATTATAAACACGTGGAAGTAATACAAAAAAATTGTGTTTTATTTTTAAAACATGTTTAGATGATCAGCAATAGCATAAATATGAACAGCTGTAGTGCAAGGTGATGTCTTGTGATCGTGAAAAGCGGTAAAGTACCGGGCGGTTAGTATACAGTTTAAATCCGAAATATGAAAAAGTCAAGAGCGCACCCCATTCTCATCTTCTTCCTCATCCTCGTCGTCGTCTCGAAATATGTCATCGAAATCGGGAATGGCCTCATCACTCTCCTTTCCGATCAGACGAACCTTCACAACAAACAGTTGATTATATGAATTAGAATTAGCGGCTGACGAATAATGTAACATTGCATCGCTTAAAGTAATCTATTGATTGGATAGACATTTACTTCGTAGAACGCCATTATAATAGTATCTTAACTCTTTGCACTCGAGTGCCGCCATAGCAGCGGCATTGAAAGTTTATCGTATTACTCGAGTGCCGCCGCTATGGCGGCATGTCAATAGTGTTTTTTTAAATATTTTCAGCTATTTTTTTATAGCGATTTCAATCAAGTTATAATGAATAATAATAGTTTATTACATTTATCTGAGAAAAGAGTCGCCAAATGAAGACGGCGTACGTAATTTCAATATATAAATTATATTTATTGAACTTAAGATCTCGAGAATCAAGCAGTAATATATTAATTCGCGTGACGGCGACAATAATCGTAAATAACCTGGCCGTTGCTGTAAACGTTGCAGACGTCCGTCGGTCTATGTGAGTCGACAACGAAGAAAACGACGTCCTCGGCCGGCCGCAGCGCCTCCACCAAGTCAACAGTGCCCCCGCAGTTCACCAGCACCGCGTACTTGGCCTCCTCGCAGTTCTCATCGTAGGCAGCCTTCAGCTCCGCAAGGCCGCCCACCGGAACGAGGGTGTAGGCGATGTCGTCGCACCTGAACAGCCCCTGCAGGATTTTGCAGGCGCATAACGCGTCCACGTCTAGATTCACGAACAGGAGTATCCGCTGAAACGTCAAAGCCACGATGTCTGTTAGAGAGGCGGTCGGCGGCGGAAATACACCAGAAAGCGCCGAAGACAAGTTATACATACGTATCCGCACAAAATATTGTAAAAGTCTCTTTTTAAATCCTCAACATACATTTTCAATCATTCATAACAAAACTTTGACAGCACAGCGTAGATATGCCATACTAAGATTCGCGCCATTCACCATAGACAAGCGAAATAAACTCTTGCCAAGTGAAAAAATGATACAATATAGAAGCAATAATATTATATTGCAATAACATTGCAATTAAATCCAAAACTAGTCAAAAAATCTGTGCGACTCGATAAACGCCGATTTATGGACAACCAGATTGAAGCAGCAGAGGCGGCAGAGTACATAAATGATACTAGAAGATTATTTAGAATCACGCGTGAAATTTGCGGTAGACGACCATCGACTCCTGGGCCTATCCGTAGTCCTAGCGGGGCAATAGAGTCAAGCGCGGAGCGTGTTAAAAGATTTGGAGAGATCATTTCTGTAGGTTTGCTAAACCGTCCTCCCCTCTTGAACCCCTTTCACATACCCAACCAAGCCACACTTGTAGATATCCCTCGAGCGCCAAACATTCCCGACCATGCACCGACGTATGCTGAGATCACATCTGCTGTGCAGCGGTTAAAATGGGAAGGCTCCGGACGTGAACGGTATACACCCAGAGTTTCTCAAGTACGGCCTGGAGGCGCTCTTGCATCCCTTACACCTACTTCTCGGTAAGGTATGGGAGCAGGAGCACTGATCGAGGGACTGGGTCAACGGTAGGGTCATCACAATTCACAAAAAAGCTGATGTACTCTGCTGTAATAATTGCCGGGGCATAACGTAGCTCAGCGTGCCTGGTAAGGTCTTGGCGCAGATAGTCTTGGCGAGAATAAAGATTCCAGTAATGTGTATCCTCAGAGAAAACCAGGCTGGTTTCTTACCTGGACGATTCTGTGCGGACCAAATTCATAAACACAGATGCCTTCTCCAGCAAAGCAACGAGTTCAACAGCTCGCTGGTGTGTTGCTTCGTGGACTACGAAAAGGCCTTTGACAGTCTTCACCGGTATTCCTTATGGCACAATACATATTAAAACTGTACGGAATCCCAACCAAGATTACCGCCATCATTAAATGCATGCATGAGGGCAGTGAATGCTGTGTTAGAATCGGCAACTAACGACAGAATGGTTTGGGATCTTAACCGGGTCAGACTGTCTTCATAATAATCTTCGACTTCATCCTGAGGAAGTCGATTCTACCTGACCGAGGTGTGACCGTTGCCCACAATCTGAAGCTATGTGACCTCGAGTATGCTGACGACGCTGTTATATTTGACAAATCTGTCAAGGGTATTCAGGAAACAATGGACAGGCTGCAGAAAAACTCGTATCGCATTTGCCTTAAAGGTAATGCGAGTAAAACCAATGTGCTCTGCAATAGTTTCTGTCCGGACCCAGATTACCTATCGGCAAGACATCGAGAGAGTCGACGGCTTCAGTTACTTGGAGGTACACATCACTGGAGATGACAATCTGCGTAAAGAGCTTGCAATCCGATTAGGGATAGCTCGAGTAACCTTTAACTCGATGCGGAGAGTCTCGGCCTCACGGTTGAACTCGGTCAGAACCAAATGCCACTTATTCAACGCGTGCATTCTGATGGTGCTGCTTTGCTGTTTTTTCATTGGAGGTTTTGTGTAATATTTTAAGACTAAATATTTTACTGGCAGCATTTCAACAACATAACCCCAAAATCCCGACGTCAAAATACCGCTTAGCTGTCAAAATGCTTGTTCATTTGTAAACATTTGGTCTTGTATAAAAATATTCCTTGCCCCTTCCGAAAGTCGACGATTTCTTTCACCCCAATCAATATAGTGGGCAGAGTACGAAATTAACCATATAATATGTCTGATGACGAGGAAATTTTCATCAAGAAAACCAGAACCGTTCATTATGGATCTCTGGAGGAGCAGGAGCGCGCTAGGCTGGCGGCCATCGCTGCCGCCGTCAAAGAAGACGGTAACGATGCCTCCGACATCCCCGCTGGAACCGAATTAGGAGAAATACATGTATCCACCGGTATGTATCTTAGGACTTGAATTTTTAAAAGGCTACAGCTCTATTTGATAAGGGTACCTTGTCCCACTACTAAAATACCAGAGATTTACCGGACGTGGCTTCAAATTTCTGTTTTTACAACCCAAAATGAAAATTGGTTTACCTAAAACGTTTATAATTATCGGATAGTCATAGCATGGCCTAAAACTGATATTTTTCACAGAAGACTTAGACTAAAGGGTAGGGTTATTTAGCTCGGCTCTGTCATGACCCTTTACACTATGGGAAACGATTTTCATAAAGAATAGTTGACCGCATTGTGCAACGGTATCCAAAAATGATATTTTTTGTCAGTAAATATGCTTTACAAAATGCTACTCTTTTATGCCTCAGAAAGTACTTAATGCTGCTAAAAACAATGGCATTCTCTAGAATTTAATTGCTATATTATACTATACGAAATATATTATACGAAATACGGCGGCTAATTGATGTAGAAAAACTTTGTCATTCACATAAATTATCGGTTTCCTTGTTTCCAATACTCAATGTTGTGGAATTCCGTGCAGAATTGCATTTTCAGCAGTATTAAGTAATTTTTCAGGCATATGTTGAGTAAGGGTAGCATAAAGTATATTTACCTTTTTGCCAATCCAAATTCATTAATTTTATTTAATTCTAATTGATGTACTTCTTCTTCTTTCCATATTCGCTCCCTATGTGGAGCAAATCGCCAGGGGTTGCTTTAGCACCTCGCAGAAATGACGTTTTAATAATTTTTGGACACGTTCTGTATCGGACTCTAATGCTCCACCAGGTCCGCGAATGGGTCCAGGAGTCGGGGGTCACTTTCCACAGATCCCTCGCGTGATTTTAACAATATTTTAGTGTCATGTCTGCGAGCCGCCACCTCGACTGTCTCATCTGCCGTGCGGATTTCTTGACAACCTTGTCCTGATTTCGGTAATCAGCGCGACGGTCTTCGAGTTTTTCCCGGTCCACTTCACCATCCCTCAGTGCCTTTAGTCTGGCTCGCTCTTCGATTTCCTCCCATGTTTTATTAGACATCCATTTTGGTTGCCCCCCTCAGGAATCCAAGAACACTTTCGGCGGATGATGCAATACCACGTTTGATATCGCACCAATCCACCTCAATGTGATTGGACCCGGATGTAGATTGATGTATAGTAAATTTTTTTTTAAAAAATAAAACACAATTTGTTTGTACTACTTCCACATATTTATAATGATCAGGACCGGTTTCGCTCATCACGAGCATTATCAACTGAGTTCTGACTGCATCATCAGTTGATAATGCTCGTGATGAGCGAAACCGGTCCTGATCATTATAAATATGTGGAAGTAGTACAAACAAATTTTGTTTTATTTTTTAAAATATAATGTCTTTCCACCAAGAATTGACAGTTAACACCTTAAAAGTGATGTATAGTAAGTTCAAAAATGAGCAAGAATGAGATGGTTGAAAGATAATAAGCTAAACTTTCATCCAATGTATGATTATTTGTCCTTCCCATTCATATACATTGAGTCTGTCTCCGCTCCCATTGTGTAGCATTTGGCCGACTAATGCAAGTATTTCAACGAAATTTTTCCACGAAAACCGCTTGTTACTCAGTTGCTCGGCCTCTCTTTTTCGGAGAGAGTAGGGATAGAAGGCTACGACAGTACTAGGGATAAGCTTTGTAGGGTTTTTAAGATCAGATGGGTGGGAGTGAATTTTAAGACATCACATACATCCATGTCTAGAACAGAAATCCATAAATGGCTTGAAAAATCAATCAATGAAAACGACCATACTGGGATTCGAACCCGTGAGACTGGTAACCGAAGCCAACATCCTCGACCACCGCACCGCGAGTCCGATGGAAGGTTTACCGATATTAAATAAAGCATGACCCATCCCCCGTCACTCATATTTGTATATTTTTTTTGCCAGAATATATGGAGCTGGAAGAAGAGATGTCGAAAGACAAGCAAGCCCTCTTGGAAGAGTTCGAGAGACGTCGCAAAGCGAGGCAGATCAATGTATCCACTGATGATGGAGAGGTGCGGCGGAGTCTCCGCCAGCTCGGCGAACCCGTCTGCCTCTTCGGGGAGGGGCCCGCCGAGCGCAGGGCTAGACTCAGAGATCTTCTCAGTTTGTGAGTCACCCCAGCCTAAATTTAGTATTGTTACCAATCAATCATGTGTTCGTAAATTTCGCTCAGAATGAAATCTATTAACCGATCAATGAAAGTTTTCCAATCAGTATACACGGTGGTAGGTTACCCTGGAAGCTTAAGAGGGCCTCCGAATCTAATTGGTCTCAAAAATACATTTATTCGACCACATATTTCTTTAATTCTGTTTTTATTATACTTTAAAAGTTATTGTAACAATTGTTTTTGTTGAATACATAATTAATTCGATGTTTTTCAATTTATGCTTTTATTGGAACGTGATCGACAATAATTATGAAATATTTGTGATTAGTAGAGATAACATTTATCCGAAAAACAGAGTTTCCAAACTATATTGCGCCTCGGGTTTCCCGAGTGCCTAATCTGCCACTGACTATACAAACTGTCGACCATACGACTGGTTGGATGAATCCCTAATAGTGTCGACCGCCCAGCTATGGCTATAAAAAAAATGATTTTTCATAGTAATAGTTTCACAGGGAATCCAAATAGAATATAGAGTATAGGAAGTATCTTATCACGTGTTGAATGTGATGGAAATATGTATAAAATAGCTCTAGGCCCTGTTTCAAAACTTTTTTTACATTATTATTTATAGAAAACAGTTAAATAGAAGTTGGTAAGCAAGTCTAACAAACGGGTTCTGACAAATTTAAAACTAAGAAAATAGTACTCGTCTGAACTCATTCAAGTCTACGTGGAATATGTTGACAACTCAAGGAATATTCTTAAGCAATGTTCAAGCACATAAATTGCTTCTGCACTTCAGAAAAAAAGAGACAATTCATGTCCACCATTCCTCCTATAATTCAAAAGTGATTCAAACGTAATAAATCCATTTCAGTTTGGGCGAGGATGCTATTCACAAGCGAATGGAGGAAGAGGAAGCCCGACTGCAACAGGAGAGAGGGCAAGAGGGGACCTGGTACCACGAGGGACCTCCGCAGTTGAGACAGGCTCGTCTCTGGATAGCACGATATTCTCTTCCTAAAGCCAGAGACAGGTTGACATGTTATCTTTTCATTATTCTTGTATCAAGCAAGTATTGCTCATTGTTTCGAAATTTCATTTAATTGAGTTAAACCCGTTGAACGGTATCACCCCACGGTTGCAGTAGTGTTGTGCTGTTTATTATTTACTGGCATTCCCACATTTTTTATTTAATTATTTCTTCATATATGGATATCAGACACGTTTATCAGTAGTTTTTGGTGGTCACACTATTTATATTATTTGAATATCAACATTTTGAGAGTTAAACGCAGACTGCCGGACTAGCCGCATCGGTTTGCAGTGAAGATCAGCCCGCGACTCGCATGCGACAATTAAAATCGGTAACAAACAATCCGATGAGAAGCAACGCAAAAGTGGCAATCGAGGTAGGCAGGTATACTCAGAAATTGTGGGGCGCGTCAGTCTCGAATGAAGAAAAAAATTTGGGAAAAAGGTTTATTTACAAATCTGCAGCCATATAATATTGAGTGTAAAAATCCATTTCTATTCGACTCCCTTAGAATCAATGACGATAGAGAATCAACTGCCCGCAGATAAAACTCTATTAAATTACAGGCCCTAATTGGAATTAAAAGCTTCTAGAAGTATGAAATTGTAATGAAATATTTAATTTACACTATAAGTGATGATTAAGTATATTTTAAAATTTAAATTGTTTTAAATAATTATAATTCTTCCTAAATATTTAATATTTTGTGCGGTATAAATATTCAAAAAACCTAATTTCCCATAGAAACTGCCTCACCACCCGTGTTTATGCTTATGTTTTTTTACATTCGCAGGCTTCGAAAAGCCGCATCGGAAGTCGGAGGAGGAGGAACCGCCCGGGCAGCGGCTAGACAAGAGCTGCAGCGACGACTCGGCGGCATGGCTGTGGCGGCCAGTCAAGTCGGCGACGCTCGTCCTCTGACATTCTGCTCCTTCAGCGATGACTCCAAGATGCTCGTCACCTCTTCGTGGTTAGGTTTATTTCATAATTATAATGCCAACTAACCGAATAGTTTCAGAAAATTATCAAATGTCTCTCTAATATATATATAATTTTTATATATGGGGACTGTTTCAGGTCAGGGCTCTGCAAAGTGTGGACTGTCCCAGACTGCGAGCCGCTGTTGACACTGAGAGGGCACGCCTGCCAGGCTGGTGCTGCTGTTTTCCGACCCGGTGCTCGTTTCACTCCCGCTGACGAGACTCCTTCAAAAGAATGCGCCGTCGCGTCTTGCGCTTACGATGGCACTGTAAAGCTTTGGAATCTCGCGAGGTATTCTTATTTTAAAATTGTTTTTGTCCCTTTTTTGTCATTTTGTGTTTATTCTCACAATTTATAGAAAATATTCCTCTAATATATGTCAGCCATTATCGATCAAAAAGATATTTCGTTTGAAATAAATATTTCAATTTATTAAAAAAGATGTTATCTTACATATTTTTGTTGTACAACTATAGAGTGACAACATTTGGCAACTCGCACTTTCTGTAAAAAGTTTGAAATGCTGTGAATTCAATGATTATATTTATTCTGCTGTAAAGTAAGTTAAAACTGACATACAACTTCTGCCAACACGCCACAGATTCAACAATACTCATTCGAATTTTGAATGAATGATTTGAAATTTATTTTAAAACTATAATAAATATATTTTAATCAGGTTTATTTTTCAGTATAATTAAAACTTAATTCTCTGGCGATTGCATGCTTTATATAGCCGCCTATGAAGGAGGACCAATTTTTAGAAAGTCATAATTGTAATGAAATAATATTGAAATTATATAATTGCTCAGAGATAATCTTATGTTGTATAAAACAGTTTTTATGAAGATTACAATATAACGAAACATTGCATTTTTCGCTAACTACTTTCTATAATACACCACTCATACAAGAGTTTTATGTTCATACAGCACACATTCATTGTAAAATTATTGAAGATGTATTAAAATATAATAGTAGCAACAAGACTTGACACCGAAAATATTCCTGACATTCATCAATATCAGTAAACATTTTGATAGATCTCAAACAGAGATGCACATATCGAGCAGGGCGAGAAAGGAATAGATCTATCCAGGAAATATTGCCGTAATATTGACTGCGTTTGATATTCAAAATATCATCCAATCGTGCTGCCGGCAAGTACGGGTAATACAGGGTAATACGATACTACTATTGGGCCAGTCGGCCATTTTGTGACAATAGTACCGTGTGGTGCTGTGTTATACACGACCACACATGTTGGGCTGCATATTGCCGTAAAAAGTTGCTAATAAATTAAGGTATACAATAAACAGGATCAATAGATTTAAAAGCATGTGTTTTGATACTTTCCGAGACAAATGAAAGAATTTATTTTAATTGTAATTTTCAACAGCGAGGAGGCGATAGCTTCTCTCGTGGGCCATGAGCCGCATCGCGTGTCGAGCATCGCCTTTCATCCGTCGGGTCGCTTCCTGGGCACCTGCTGTCGAGACTCTTCGTGGCGTCTGTGGGATCTGGAAACGAGTACTGAGCTTCTCCATCAAGAGGGCCACGCTACTCCGCCGCACTGCATCTCTTTTCAAGGTGACGGGTCTGTCGCCGCGACCGGGTGAATGTTTTTCCTTTATTGTCATATTGACCGCGACCAATGTTCTCTCGCGCACTTGTTTTGAGTCGGCGTGCATTCCAATAGAGAATTTTTTTTTGAAGAACTATGCTTGTGTGTATATTTTTTCAATCAATGTTCTATACCTATGCGATTAGTATGAACATGTTAAAATGTAAATGTGAAAACGAATTAAGCATTTTTTATTAAATATTTGTGTTTTATATACCATCAATTTGGGTAAGTTTGCCCATCGGTCTAAGATTGGCCCACTACATGGAAAAAGGTGCTGTTATAATACCAATGCCATATGAATATTTTTCAGTTAAGCAAAGGTATTGAATAGCCCCTGGTGACAAACATATGAATTAATGTGCAACATAGTTTTTATTGTAGAATTTGTAAGCTCTCAGTTTGGAATGATAAAACACAATTTAAAAACTTATCTTGAAATAAATTGGATTAGCCATATTTTCAATTTGTATTACTAATCTGTAAACCAAATGTTGTATATTTTTTCCCATCTCAATTATGTACAGAATATATGAAAGCATAAAGAAGAGTTGCGAAGACTTTAAAATCACTGAATTTATAGTAATTACAGTAATTATTTGTATCGTGGGCCAAAGTTACCCGATTTGAATGAAAACTTTGGCTCACCTTGTTTTATCTATATTCATGTAACAGTTATAACAATAAATCTATTTATGTTAATTAAATTAGAAGACGTTAGTACATTTCTATGTAAAACAATACCACACATAAATGCAATGGCGAACCATAAAAATACAAAAAACCTTCAGAACTGGGCCAAAGTTACCCAGATTGACCGTACCTAATAGGATAAATTAATAAATTATGATAATTTTAATTATTTAAAGCTACATAAAAACTTTTTTCACAATATTCAAATATGACAGATTGATGTTTACAAAAAAGTTAAAATTATGCAGCGCATTTGTTGGCTTGACCTGAGCAACCTGTAGATTTTCCGCGCAGGAAACCTCTCGTCTCAGAGGGAACATTGACTGCAACTGTCTCCTTAGATTTGGCATGCTAGCTTTTTGGCAGTCAGCTAGCTTTTAACTCTTCGAGTATCGTGTTTTTCTATCAAATTACGTTTATTAAACACTATTGAATATTTTTACTGTTGCTACACAATTTCAAAAAAACCCAAATGCATAACCCTTTTTTTAAAGACTAAAAATTGGTATTTCAAGCAGTGTGTAAACTGTTGGAATTTAAAAATATAATGGTAAACATTTTAATTAAATTATTTATCCATTCACATTATTATTTAAGACTTATCTAGAGGTAAGCTTTTTCTTCCAATTCTGGTCTAGATCTCTATTGAATAATTCATGTGGGCATGTGGTACTATTGACATTGATTCCAGAAGAAGAATTGAATAGAAATTGACTTTTTTCTAAATATAGGTATAGTGAATTTTTTTGAATTGAAATTCAAACTTGGCCATTGTAGCTAAATCTTTGTATAAGATATAGACATGATGTTGCTTTTGCGAAAAAAATGTACTAATATTTTGTTCAATGTCTTCCAGAGGTCTGGATGCTTTCGGCCGAGTGTGGGATTTGCGAACAGGTCGCTGCGTAATGTTCATGGAGGGCCATCTGAAGAGCATTTACGGATGCGATTGGTCTCCAGCAGGCCACCATCTGGCCACGGCCGCCGGAGACAACACAGCGCGTATTTGGGATCTGCGACGGAGAGCTTGCCTTTACACTCTGCCTGCGCACACCAACCTTTTGAGTGGTGGGTATTCTTAACATTCCCAGCGTAATTAGCATCTAATTCCATCAATAATTTTAATATGCCTTAAAAGAATAGTAATTAGTAAAAATGGTAGCTAATTTTTTTGCGCAATAGATATATACAAGTATTTTATGATTCTTTTTACATGTTTACTGCTGAATATATCGTGAAAACTACAGGAGATGCTGCAAAAATTTGCAGTTTTCAAAACTCGAAAACCTTATCATAAATAGAAAATATTCAGAAGTCACTTTTATTGTGTTAACTGTCAATTCTTGGTGGAAAGGCATTATATTTTAAAAAATAAAACACAATTCGTCTGTACTACTTTCGCATGATTATAATGATCAGGACCGGTTTCGCTCGTCACGAGAATTATCAACTGATAAAACATAAAAAAAAACATAGCAGGGCTATTTATATTAAATTAAATGGTAAAAATTAAGGTATGTAAAACAGTTGGTTCATGAACTAAGACAAAAAATTACTGATCATCAAACAAATTAAACATAAACCAAATAAAATAGTCTACAATTAAAATTTTAAGGACCTCTTACAAATCAGTAAATACTAATCTGAAATCACAAATATAGCTATATCAAAAGTCCATTAAGCTACTGAGCAAAATTTTTTAATGACATTACTGATGCTTAAATATTCATTAGCAAATTGGGAGAATTTTAAGAAGAAATTAGTGAACCATTTAAAAACAATGAAATATTAAATATGTGATTAATATTAACAGTAAACAGCCATGGTAAATAAAGAATGCAGAGTAGCCAGGTGCATCCAACAATTTTTTATATCTAAAAAACAAGACTTAAAAGAGACCAGAATCAATTATTACAAGTTAAAATATAAAAAATAACATTATAGGTATAATACACATTAATGAATCGGATATAACGAAGGAGAAGATGCAAAGACGGTTTGCTCATTCAATAAATTTGAATTGGGCAAAAATTTATATCTATTTATTTCTGATATCTCTTTTTTATCTAAGTGCAGGATTTTAATTTTTTTTTGTTATATAAAGCGTTGTCGGCGTCCATGGTGCAGTTGGTAACATTGCTGGCTACGGTTACGAATGTCTTGGGTTCAATTCCCGGTGCGAACGGTTTTCGTAGATTGATTTTTCAATCAATTTATGGATTTCTGTTCATAGTCCGAGTCCTCCCTCCCACCCATCCCATCCTCACGGAGCGTAGTGAGAGTGATTAGCTAACCACTAGTCCTGTCCTAGCTCTATCCTTCTATCCCTACTCTCTTCGAAAAAAAAGAGAGGTTTAGCAACTGAGTAACGAGCAGTTCTCGTATAAAAATTCTGTTAAGATACCTCCATTAGGAGACCATATGCTCCACGTTGGGAGCGGACATGGAGAAAAAAAATGTTTATTCATTATAATGATCGTGATGAGCGAAACCGGTCCTGATCATTATAAACATGTATAGGTAGTACAAACGAATTGTGTTTTATTTTTTAAAATATTCAGAAGTGTTGAGAAAACGTCAGTCTATTGTTTGACTCGAAAAATAACATCAACTTATGCCACACGTAATGGATACACGAGTCTCAATACGTGTTCAAAGAAGCAATGTCAGGTTTTCAAGGTTTTCGGGTTTTGAAAATTGCAAATTGTTGCAGCATCTCAGCAATTTTCATGATGTAATTCAACAGTGAATGTGTTAAAATATTTTTTAAAATTTTTTTAATATTTTTGTCATTCATCACTAGGAGTAAAAAAGTAATGCAAAAAAAGAGCGTGTCCCTACCGGGGTAAAAGCGTTCTCGGAATTTATATTTATTTAAAAACTATGATCGACAGGTGTGAGATATCAGAGAACCAACGGCCACTATTTGGTGACGGCGAGCTACGACAATTCCGTGAAAATGTGGGCCAATCTGAGCTGGCAGCCCCTCAGGACTCTTCTGGGACACGACTCCAAAGTTATGGGGCTGGACATATCCCCCGATGACAAATACATCGCCACTTGCTCCTACGATAGAACTTTCAAATTGTGGGCTCCCGAAATTTTTTAAGGGAAACTGCTTTTACCAAAAGTTAATTATTAATGTAAAATACTGTGTACAATTTCATCATGTAATTCGTTTTTACTATGTAAAAATGTATTGTTTATTAAAAACGTCCAAAAATATATTTCTTTCTTCTGAAATTTAATGCAAGGACATCTGTTGCTTAAAATGTTGTTTTCGGAATGCTAAAATGTTATAAAACCCATTCTCATTTGAGCCAATGAGAAGTTAAGAGAGCCAACTGATATTTTCGGAGAAACTGAGGTGCATTTTGGTATTCTACATCAGACTTTTTCAGTGTGTGGACGAGTAAATACTTTTCAGTATTACCTGGGGAACGGCTTCATTATGTAAATAAAATAAAAATAAGGTATTAACATATTTTTATTGCATTCAGGGACATTGATATTACATGAAACGCGTCAATATCAATTATTTTTCTAATTTTTAACTATGTATATCCATATTATTTACTTTGTTGAGCGCAGACCAGTACTGGTCCACGGACCACTATTTGAGTAGCACTGTTCTATATGTCATAGAGTATGAAAGTGTTTTATTTGATAAGTTAAATTAATGTAAGAAGATCATTTAACTAAAACTTGCAATAAACAAGTTTCACCATTCTCACTTTAACTTCTTGAGGGCTCATTTTATTAGCAATCAAGTGAACAGATATCACTAGTGACAGGTTGGAACAACATTATGGCAGATGTAAGTGTGCGGGTATGTCGGGTCTGCGGTGCAGTGGTGAATGTTGCTGGATTCGGTTATGGATCTCACGGGTTTGAATCGCAGTACAGACAGTTGCATAAATTAAATTTTCAATCGATTTATGGATGGACGGTTCATGGATGTTGGTGATGTCTAAAATTCCCTACCACTCATCCGATACTAAAAATAGCGCATAGCGGGAGAGATTAGCTAGCCACTAGTCATATCTAAAAAGGGAGGTTGAGCAACTGAGATAAAGCAATTCTCGTAGAAAAAATTCTGGTAAGATAAGTGGGCTTCCATAAACCTCCATTATGGGGTCATATAATCCACATTTGTCATCCTGCTCATAAGCAGAAAAGACTTTCTCGCATTTATCGTTTTTTGTCTAGTTGCACTGTGTTAATATATTCGTCCAGTATTGTAATCAGAGGTGTGGAGTCGTCCAAAAAAAAACGCGACTCCAACTCCGACATTGACCAATAACCTGAGTTGACTTCGATTGCGACTCCGACTCAGATTATGATTTAAAAAAGTCCAATTTGGTCAGGTTTTTTTCTACCTTTAATATTTATGTGTAATTGGTCTTCAAATTAAACATCAACTAAACAATCCGGCAAGTAGCCGAATTTTTCATATTATACATGTGTATTGCAGAAGAAGAAGTGTACAAAATCTCAATAATTCAAATTTGATATTAAAATTCCAACAAGCACCCTCAGTCGATGTCTTAAATTATAAAATAATTATGACTGGTTGTATTTTTTCCCCATTTTCTATTTAGTTTTGGAACACCAGTATTTAATAATATATTATGAAATACCACAATTACTGATATATTCGTCCGGTGAAGAATGAAGTACCTTCTCATTCCATAGCTTGTATTGCTTTCTAAACAAAAGTGCGAAGACTTAAGAAGTAAAAACAAATGTATAAAAAATTTGGATTATTGAGACTTTGTACACTTCCATGTATTTAGTCACTAACGACCCGGGTTTCGCCTTTCGGCATCTTCAGGCATTCGAGCACACGAATGGACTCGAACTGACGAAATGTATAAAAGAATTGCCTATAATATCAAGGTTATACCGACAGAAGGCATTAAGTCATAAAAACAAATTCTGAGATAATCGCATTACTTTTTTTTCAACGCACTCTTTCCCTTGTACAATTGTTTGTGATTCATAATGGTTTTTTGTACATTATTACCCTGTTACTCTGTATTATTATTTAAACAAATTTATACACAAAATAATCATAGACAATCTTGTTTATTATCAATACTCTATTATCTCTGGTACCTGGGCTGTCAATATTTTGTAGATCGATAAAGTATGTTCATTTCGATATATTTATTGTCGTTAGTGTGTATAATGTAAAGAAAAATAAATATGAACATCAAAAAAGAACCAGAAGAGGTTACCATTGATACAGATGCATTTAAAATATTTCATTGTAATCCTGGAAATGATAAAGTTTCTTCAAACCGACAAAACAATATTTCCTATCCACAGAAAGATGTTGAAAAGTTACATTCAAACAACCAGGTAAATAAATATTTACATTATATGTGTGTGTATAGAGATAAGAAAATATCTATTTTATCTGAGGGCTAAATGTTCATTTGGTACTTATAATCATTTAACAGCGAAATATAACCTACATTTGCTCTCATATACCGTTATTTTACCGCATGAGAAACTTCTAAGGGTAGTTGTAAATTGTTCGCTCTTAATAAGTCAGTATAATAGGTAATGAAGTCGTATGGTTAAATAATATTTATATACTTTACAATATGCTACCCTTCTACCCGAGATTTACTAAATGCTACCAATAACAATGCAGTTATGTAGAGAATTTAATTACGAATAGGAAAATGCCAAACGATCGAACTCGGGATTCATTGAAAATTTACGCGAAATACGAACATAATATCAATATGAAAAGGTCACCAAATATAATGTAATTTGTCAAATTAGTTTCCAATGTTTGATTTTTGCCAATTTCCTATGCGCAATTAAATTCCCCAAGAATGACACTGTTTTTAGCAGCATTCAATATTTTTTTTTATGATTTATGGATTTCTGTTCAAAGGCATGGATGTCTGTGATGTCTCGAATTCCCTCCCACCCACCTGATCCTAAAAACGAAGCGTAGTGAGAGTGATTAAGCTAACCACTACTCTTGTCCTAGACCTATCCTTCTATCTGCGAAAAAGAGAGCTTCAGCAACTTGGTAACAAGCAGTTTGTTATCAGCAGAAGCTTAACAAGCAGTTCTCGTAGAAAAACTTCAAGTTTAATCCTTTCACTATGATGTGCATAAAACGTGCGCAAGATGTATAGCAACCAAATTTTCACCTCGCGAGAAGAGTTAATAAAAAGAATTTGCGGTTTCTGATCTCATTTTATGCAAAGAGTTTAACTGTTTATTGATTTAATTGTCAGATCTTTATTAATCCTTTGGCGGACACTATAACATTTATGCCATGAGGTAATGTAACTCATTTATTAGGGGACAGACTCGGAGAACAGGCCGGGTCACAAGCTGCAGATGACTCTGATTTTGCCTCTAATTTTTAGCAATCCTCGTGGAACTAAATATATAGCTATTCCTTTTCTCATATGACAACTAAATTTGCTCATAATTTAATTTCAGAAATGTCGACAATTTCAAATAAAACAAGAACAAAATGATTTCAATGAAGAATTGCAATATACTGAGAACAATTTTGAAAACACTGCAGATTTAAATTTTGATAAAGCTAGCACGGAAGAATGTTCTTT
The DNA here is from genome assembly GCA_022494535.1 of Himalopsyche phryganea. Classification (NCBI taxonomy): domain Eukaryota; kingdom Metazoa; phylum Arthropoda; class Insecta; order Trichoptera; family Rhyacophilidae; genus Himalopsyche; species Himalopsyche phryganea. The sequence goes on from JAGVSL010000039.1 coordinate 4,858,191, forward strand.
AACTGATGACAATACCATTAACAAGGTAATTATGCATGTTAAATAGTGATAAATTGGCAGCTGCAGTGCAAGATTGAATTCCGGCTTAGACATTTGCAATACATATATATAATAAATTACGGTATCAACTGACGGTGCTTGACTGACTTCAATATCAAGTTTGAAAGCTTCAAATTTTGTACAATTTCATGTTTAGTCATCAATGATTCGGCATCGCCTTTCGGCATCTTGAGGCATTTGAGCGCGTTTTTGAACACCGATAAAGGGTTAGAGAATTAGTGAATCAGCCCGTGTCGCGGCTTTTAGCCATCAACTAATGGACGTTGGTTTACTCACACTAATATACGCGTATGTACACGCATAGCTAGAGGTGTAATAATTGAGGCCTGTATTTATTGGGTCAGTAATTAATCAAAATGGTCAGTAGCTAATTCTATAAATGGTCCGTAATCACGTGGTCAGTTAATAAAATAAATGGTTAGTCATTTTTTTTGGTCAGTTATTTACTGACCAGAAAAATGAACACATAAAATGGAATAGAATAACCTAACCTAACCTAAAATATTTACTTACCATTTTTATTTTTCTACTGACCGTTATATGCATTTGTTATTGATCGTTTCTTTAATATTTACTGACCATTAATCGAATTAGAAACTGACCAAATAATTAGTTGCCATAGTAAATCAATTCAAACATGCACCAACTACAAAATAAGATCGATAAATACATGCTTTCTTTAAAGGGATTTCGAGTAAATACTTTAGTTAGTTGACCAACTGTCTATTATGACGAATTTTTAACCGCTTTTTCGTAAGGTTAATAGCGAAAAAACCGCTGTTTCGTTTTTACAAACACACAGTGTCATTCCGAGAGAATCCACTTGTGATGGACATATGGTATTGTTGTATTAATTCTGATGAACATTGAATTCTTAATAAATGCCCTCGGCCAATGAAGCCTCACATGCCTATATTTCATTACATTCAATTTCATTTCTGTACAGTCACTTTCCAAACATCCGTAACCGAAGCCAGCAACGTTGACCTCTGCACCGCGGAGCCAGCAAGTCCTCTCCTTACTCGCTCATTATTCTCATAACTGGTGAAGAAAGAAATCAAGCAATTGAATTAGAACCGATGTTAGAACCCTCGAAGATCTCAATTCGACAGAGGCTCGGCATAATTTTAGCCTTTCGCTCTCGATCCCTCTGTGTCCCTATTTTAATGATCGGACAGGAGAATGCGGAGATCGTAGACGGTCACGACTGCGAGACCAATTAATAAAAGTGTCCGTACTGGTTTTCGAACCCCTGAACTACTAGGTAAATAAATGTCTGACCGACTTCTCTTTCAGAATTGTCCGCGGGACTTCGAAATCAAATACGAAGTAGATTGCCAGTGGCCGAGCACCGATGAAAACAGTTTTAACAACACGGAGTGTCTGAAACGAGAACGATCCGATGATATCGATAACTGTGCCAATGTGGACCACAAACTGGTAATTATGAATTATTTGACACGGCACCAAAGTCGAGAGATATCCAATCAGTAAAATTTTACCGTAAGAAAAAGTCGTCTTTTTCTTACGAAGCGTAAGTCTCACTCACACTTATGCAGCGCCATGCTCCGCCCGCTATCATCGCATCGAGGTTAGCGGGGAAAAAACTTCCCTACTTAGCTACAACTCCTCCCAATATGGTATAAAAGCGGGTACATTTTGTCCAGAAGGTCAGTCGCTTCGCCTCCGGGAAAGAAGTCACACCTTTCTTCTCCACCTACCTGCGCCAATCGGATCTGGGATCAAAGTGCCTGCCATCTTGGGATGTTGCGTCGTGGACACGCCTTCGACCGTTACATCATTTTGTTTATTAAAGGTCCTTTTGAGGGCCGTCGCCAAAGCCTTTGTTACTCTGATAGGGATCAAGTTTTTTTTTTAGAACCACGTCGACCCTTTCCCACCCGTCGTCGGAAAGCGCGAATAAAAGTCAGTGCCGCGAATCTAAAAGTGTAGAATCACCCGCCGCGCTTTACAAAAACGCAACAAATATATCTTTCGTCTTCGAACGTTCTGAGTTTCTGAAAATTATTGTTGGATGTTATTTAAAATTAAAAATTTGATTTTATCATTTTTTCTAGCTGAAAAACTCATGAAACGATAAAAACCATTTTAAATGTAAAATGTGTATCTGTATGGTTTTATCCGTTCGCCACAAAAACGGATAAGCTAACCGTTAACCCTATCCTTCTTTCCTTACCCTCTTCAAAGAAGTAGGTTGAGCGACTGAACCAGTTCTCGTCGGTTTGGCTTAAAAAGGCCTAAAAAGACAGAGCTGGTGGTTAGCCACTTGCTACGCTCTGTTTTTAGGATTGGACGGGTAAGAATGGGTTTTCAGACATCGCATACATCCATGTCTACGAGCAGAAATCTATAAATCGATGTCTATACTGGGACTCGAATCCGTGAGATCTGTAACCGGCGCTGGCGGCGTTGACCGCTTGATAATAATATAACTAATTCTAACGTTTCTTCTTTCTAGGTTCACGGTTCGGCAGCTGTCAAATGTGAGATTACGTCATCGAATTGCCAAACTGAAGTAAAACATAGTTCTTTTATTGAAAAACATAACAATTTCGGCAAAACACTGCAAAAAATTGGATTCAGCGAGATTAGAAATAAAAAATTGTCAATACCCTCATCAAAAAACAGTTGTCTCGACGTATTGATCGATGAAAATAAAATAAAAAAAGAATTCTTCAACTATCCTTACAAAGTTGCCGTTATACTTTTGCAAAAATTTCAGTTTTTTGAACGAAATTTCGTATGCGGGTACTGTTTTGTTTTATTTCGCACGTCAAAAGCGCTGAGGAGACACAAAAAAAACGTTCACGAAGCCAAAAGAAACGCTGGGAAGGAATTCAAATGCAAGATATGTCCGTACGAGGGAAACTATTCCCACGCTCTGTCGAGACACGTCTTGATACACTCCGGAGAGAAACCGTTCAAATGCGATCTGTGCTGTTACGCCACCGTAAGATCGCACGCTCTGACGATACATAAAAGAATACATACGAAAGAAACCCCTTACAAATGCGGCGCGTGTCCATACGTCTCCAAACAATTTAACTCGTTAAAAGTGCATCTGTTGATACACGACAGCGAAAAGAAACTGAGTTGCGACATGTGCAACTTTAAATGTAAGCAGCCGTCGAATTTGAAGAGTCACAAGCTGACGCATTCCTATGAAAAAAAAGTCAAATGCGATCTCTGCGGAAAGTTCTACAAGACCAACAACGACCTGAAGCGGCACCGGAGGATCCACAGTCCTGAGAAACCGTTCAAATGTGACGTCTGCGGCTTCGGTTTTAAGCATTCGAGTAATTTGAAGAGTCACAAATTGATTCATACGAAAGCGACGCCGTTCTGTTGCCACTTGTGCGACTTTAAATGCAAAAGATCCACGCATCTGTCTGCCCATAAAAAGACGATTCATTTTAAAGAGCTGCCGATAGAATACGTGAAAGACGACCCGGTTCTTGTCGCGCCTCCCGTGATAGATAAATTACCAATCTCTGTATCGTAGGTAAATAGATATATATGGAAAATAAAATAAATCTAAAAATCGTATGTTGCTTAATTCAGTGCTGAGAATGAGAAAAAACGAATATTTTAACAAAGAAATACAGCAGTTCTGTTTATATTATTTTTGTTGTAAAAAATATTTCAATGTTTTGAAATTTAATGGAATAATTGTAATAGTGTTGGAACAGCCAATTTATATAAAATTTAGTGTTAAAAATTAAGCTATATAAAACAGTTGGTGCATGGACTAAGACAAGAAATTACTGATTATTCATAAACCAACTGTTTTGTGTACCTTAATTTTGAACACTCAATTTTATATAAATAGGCCTTTTATGTTTGTATTTTTATCAGTTGATAATGCTCGTGATGAGCAAAACCGGTCCTGATTATTATACACACTTGGAAGTAGTACAAATGAATTGTCTTTTTATATAATTTAAGTAATTTAAGACATCGACTGAGGGTGCTTGATGGAATTTCAATATTAAATTTGGATTATTGAGATTTTGTACACTTCCATGTATTTTGTCACTAACGACCCGGGTTTCGCCTTTCGGCATCTGCAGGCATTCGAGCACACAAATGGATGGGCTACTCTGAGATTTTTTAAACAGTGTCTTTTCGCTTATATAGAAGATACAAATGCGACAAATATCATTTACGAGGTAATACATTATACGTCTGAGAGTCACTCAGTTGCTCAACCTCTCTTCTTTTTCGAAGAGAGTAGGGATAGAAGGATAGGGATATGACAGGACTAGTGGTTAGCTAATCGCTCTCGTTACGCCCCGTGAGGATGGGATTGGTGGGAGGGAGGACTCAGACTGCGAACAGAAATCCATAAATCGATTGAAAGATCAATCTATGAAAACCGTCCGCACCGGGAATTGAACCCGAGACATCCGCAACCGTAGCCAGCAACGAAACCAACTGCGCCACGGACGCCGACACTTAACAAAAACATGCCATAGACCGACGCTTTCAAAGTAATCATTGGATGAACGCGTGTACGTGACTGACAATTTTGAGCATCCGAATGATTCAGAAAAAAAATGAAAGTTTGGCATTAAAATTTATTGATTTCATTTTATAACTTCACTTCAACATTCAAAAATGTGGGGTTGTTCACTGCGACCATCAAAAATTAAAGGCGGTTCAACATATATTTTCAAGGCTTCGGGTGTTCACGCCAATTTTTAAAAGTTTGCTATATCTGTGCTGCGGAGTGCGCAGATATCACAAACACAGTGCGCAGCACAGATATCACCCAGGCCAACATTTGCCACTTGCTAGTGAAAACTTCCACAGAAGGTGATACACTGATCATACAAGCCAGCTTGCCCGGTGACAAGTGAACCCCGCTGTATGTTAGGGGCCCTCAGTAAAATCAAATAACTTCTTAACCATTTCATTTTACGTGTTTAAAAATATACAGGATAAAGCACTTCATCAATACGAATAAATATTTTTTCTTACGATATACACAATGAACTTGCTTTTACAACCCAAAGACTGGCTAACTTTTTTTACAAGGGTCGAAATGTAAACATAATCTTTGTGAAGGCTCACAGATGTACAGCTGTATAAAGATTTTAGGTAGTTGATATTTCTTGCCCTGTATCTTGCAGCCTAATATTTACATTCAGCTGCCAAAATTTTTAAATTCAGTCTTGAGACAACACTGAACCGAGATAATTTCAGCAGAAGGGTTGTCACCTCTCAATTGAGTTTTGTTCGCATTTACAAATAAAAATAAGGTACTATTTGTTCCTAGAAATTGTGAATTCTCGTTTTTAGCAAATTTGAGAATCTCGACAATTAGAAAATTTTATTTAATTTTCTCGAGAACATCGAGAATTTTCCAAATTTATAAGGAATATCGTACATTAATTTTGTGGAATATTTTAAACTAAATACCGAAATTATATTAAAACGAGACAAAAATTGTTTGTGTTTTATAAATGGTTCACAAATATTACAGATTTCTCGAGAATTCTCGATCACAATCACTATTTGTTCATGATTACATACTTATTCTCTATGTCTGTTTTAGCTGTTTGTAACATGTGGATTTTTGTAATTATCAATTAATTATTAGTACTGTATAAAGGAATTAGTCTAAAGGGTAGGTGCCCCTTCCCTTAAAGGCCCTCGCTTTCATTTTTTTTTCAATATGTTTATCGTTTTCGTAAAAATATTTATAAAAACTTGAGAGATACGCTACTCGACTGGGAGGTGGAGCGTCAACACACTTTAACTGCCCCAGGTCCGGCGTGGTGACAAAGGATAATTCACAGGTTCCTTCGTCTTATATTAAAACCCGCCTGTCAGTTTACTTTCTCTTTAATTGCAGTTAGTTTAGACTTATAAATTCCTCGAAGGCAATAACAGATACAAAAACAGAGTTTAAAATTACACAATTTCAATTTAAAAACGCAGCAAGTGGTTTTACGATAGGTTCGTAATTCCGAGCTAAGCTGTCGCTTTGTCGGCGACCGATAGCCAGCCCCTCGGATAGGCCGAGTGACAACTGACCGTTTCCCTAAGCATCGCCCGCTTTTTGTTTACTGCTAACGGTAAACAAACAAATATGAGAAATTATTTTTGTACAGCTTAGGAGAGATATTACATATTAAATTTGCATGAATAGGAAGAGTCTGTGGACGGGTATTGAAGAACCCTGTCCGCCCCGTAAGTACGGGGAGGTGTCAAACTATTACTGAGTAGATTTTTACAAATTTTCGGGATTACATATTTACTTATTTTGTGTTGAAACACTGAACAGTGCAGATTTGTTTTGGGATAAGACCGCCAGACAGTAGACCCGGATTGAAGGAAGTTATAAAATGTATAATTTGATCGCATCGCTTGATTTTTGTGTTGAATTGGTAGTGATTTCGGTTTGCATTGGTGAGATGGCAAAATTTTTTGGGCGTCCGGCGACCGCTGATCGACAAAAAAAGTGAGTATAAAATATTTCACAACAGGGCTCGCTTCTCACAAAGGAAGTGATGTTTTCTGATAGAATGTATCGCTCCGCGTCGGGTTATTTGCTTGTCAAGTGCCTGCGATAGTTTTGAATTTTCGGAAAAAATACCGGTTCGCATCGGTGGGATGGCAAAATTTTTCGGGCGTTCGGCGACCGCTGATCGAAAAAAAAGAGAGTATCAAATATTTCACAACAGGGCTCGCTTCGCACGAAGGAATCGATGTTTTCTGATAGTATGCATCGCGCCGCGTCGGGCTTAATGCTTGATAGGTGCCTGCGATCGTTTTGAATTTTTGCAAAAAATCCGGTTCGCATTGGTTGGATGGCAAAATTTTTCAGGCGTTCGGCGACCGCTGATCGACGAAAAAAGTGAGTATGAAAGATTTCACAACAAGGCTCGCTTCTCACAAATGAATCGATGTTTTCTGAAAGTATGCATCGCGCCGCGTCGGGCTATATGCTTGTTAAGTGTCTGCGATCGTTTTTAAATTTGGAAAAAATACCGGTTCGCATAGGTGGGATGGCAAAATGTTTTGGGCGTACGGCGACCGCTGATCGACAAAAAAAGTGAGTATGAAATATTTCACAACAGCGCTCGCTTCTCACACAAGAATCAATGTTTTCTGATAGTATGCATCGCGCCGCGTCGGGCTATATGCTTGTTAAGTGCCTGCGATCGTTTTGAATTTTTGCAAAAAATTCGGTTCGCATCGGTTGGATGGCAAAATTTTTCAGGCGTTCGGCGAACGCTGATCGACAAAAAAAGTGAGTATGAAATATTTCACAACAGCGCTCGCTTCTCACAAAGGAATCAATGTTTTCTGATAGTATGCATCGCGCCGCGTCGGGCTATATGCGTTTTAAGTGACTGCGATCGTTTTGAATTTTTGGAAAAAATACCGGTTCGCATCGGTTGGATGGCAAAATTTTTCAGGCGTTCGGCGACCGCTGATCGAAAAAAAAGTGATTATGAAATATTTCAAAACAGGGCTAGCTTGTCACAAAGAAATTGATGTTTTCTGATAGTATGCATCGCGCCGCGTCGGGCTATATGCTTGTTAAGTGCCTGCGATCGTTTTGAATTTTTGGAAAAAATACCGGTTCGCATCGGTAGGATGGCAAAATTTTTCGGGCGTACGGCGACCGCTGATCGACAAAAAAAGTGAGTAAAAAATATTTCACAACAGGGCTCGCTTCTCACAAATGAATCGATGTTTTCTGATAGTATGCATCGCGCCGCGTCGGGCTATATGCTTGTTAAGTGCCTGCGATCGTTTTGAATTTTTGGAAAAAATACCGGTTCGCATCGGTTGGATTACAAAATTTTTTAGGCGTTCGGCGACCGCTGATCGGCAAAAAAAGGTGTATGAAATATTTCACAACAGGGCTCGCTTCTCGCAAACGAATCGATGTTTTCTGATAGAATGCATCGCGCCGCGTCGGGCTATATGCTTGTTAAGTGCCTGCGATCGTTTTGAATTTTTGGAAAAAATACTGGTTCGCGTCGGTGGGATGGCAAAATTTTTTGGACCTTCGAGGACCACTGATCGACAAAAAAAGAGAGTATGAAATATTTCACAACAGGGCTCGCTTCTCGCAAAGCAATCGATGTTTTCTGAAAGTTTGCATCGCGCCGCGTCGGGCTATATGCTTGTTTAGTAGCAGCGATCGTTTTGAATTTTTGGAAAAAATACCGGTTCGCATCGGTGGGATGGCAAAATTTTTTGGGCGTTCGGCGACCGCTGATCGACAAAAAAAGTGAGTATGAAATATTTCACAGCAGGGCTCGCTTCTCGCAAAGCAATTGATGTTTTCTTATAGTATGCATCGCGCCACGTCGGTCTATATGCTTGTTAAGTGCCTGCGATCGTTTTGCATTTTTGGAAAAAATACCGGTTCACATCAGTGGGATGGCAAAATTTTTTGGACCTTCGAGGACCACTGATCGACAATAAAAGTGAGTATGAAATATTTCACAACAGGGCTCGCTTCTCGCAAAGGAATCGATGTTTTCTGATAGTATGCTTCGCGCCGCGTCGGGCTATATGCTTGTTTAGTAGCAACGAGCGTTTTTATTTTTTGGAAAAAATATCGGTTCGCATCGGTGGGATGGCAAAATTTTTTGGGTGTTCGGCGACCGCTGATCGACAAAAAAAGTGAGTATGAAATATTTCACAACAGGACTCGCTTCTCGCCAACAAATCGATGTTTACTGATGGTATGCATCGCGCCGCGTCGGGCTATATGCTTGTTAAGTGCCTGCGATCGTTTTGAATTTTTGGAAAAAATACCGGTTCCCATCGGTGGGATTAAAAAATTTTTTAGGCGTTCTGTGACAACTGATCATCGGTGGGATGGCAAAATTTTTTGGGCGTTCGGCGACCGCTGATCGACAAAAAAAGTGAAGATGAAATATTTAACAACATGGCTCGCTTCTCGCAAAGCAATCGATGTTTTCTGATAGTTTGCATCGCGCCGCGTCGGGCTATATGCTTGTTAAGTGCCTGCGATCGTTTTGAATTTTTGGAAAAAATAGCGGTTCGCATCGGTGGCATGGCAAAATTTTTTGGGTGTTCGGCGACCGCTGATCCACAAAAAAAGTGAGTATGAAATATTTAACAACAGGGCTCGCTTCTCGCAAAGCAATCGATGTTTTCTGATAGTATGCATCGCGCCGCGTCGGGCTATATGCTTGTTAAGTGCCTGCGATCGTTTTGAATTTTTGGAAAAAATACCGGTTCGCATCGGTTGGATTACAAAATTTTTTAGGCGTTCGGCGACCGCTGATCGGCAAAAAAAAGGTGTATGAAATATTTCACAACAGGGCTCGCTTCTCGCAAACGAATCGATGTTTTCTGATAGAATGCATCGCGCCGCGTCGGGCTATATGCTTGTTAAGTGCCTGCGATCGTTTTGAATTTTTGGAAAAAATACTGGTTCGCGTCGGTGGGATGGCAAAATTTTTTGGACCTTCGAGGACCACTGATCGACAAAAAAAGAGAGTATGAAATATTTCACAACAGGGCTCGCTTCTCGCAAAGCAATCGATGTTTTCTGAAAGTTTGCATCGCGCCGCGTCGGGCTATATGCTTGTTTAGTAGCAGCGATCGTTTTGAATTTTTGGAAAAATACCGGTTCGCATCGGTGGGATGGCAAAATTCCTGGGCGTTCGGCGACCGCTGATCGACAAAAAAAGTGAGTATGAAATATTTCACAGCAGGGCTCGCTTCTCGCAAAGCAATTGATGTTTAGTAAGTCGGTCTATATGCTTGTTAAGTTCGCGATCGTTTTGCATTTTTGGAAAAAAATACCGGTTCACATCAGTGGATGGCGTTCTTACCTTCGAGGACCACTGATCGACAATAAAAGTGAGTATGAAATATTTCACAACAGGGCTCGCTTCTCGCAAAGGAATCGATGTTTTCTGATATGGTTTGCGCGCCGCGTCGGGCTATATGCTTGTTTAGTAGCAACGAGCGTTTTTATTTTTGGAAAAAATATCGGTTCGCATCGGTGGGATGGCAAAATTTTTGGCAATTCGGCGACCGCTGATCGACAAAAAAGTGAGTATGAAATATTTCACAACAGGACTCGCTTCTCGCCAACAAATCGATGTTTACTGATGGCATCGCGCCGCGTCGGGCTATATGCTTGTTAAGTGCCTGCGATCGTTTTGTTCTTTTGGAAAATACCGGTTCCCATCGGTGGGATTAAAATTTTTTAGGCGTTCTGTGACAACTGATCATCGGTGGATGGCAAAATTTTTTGGGCGTTCGGCGACCGATCGACAAAAAGTGAAGATGAAATAAGTGCTCGCTTCTCGCAAAAATCGATGTTTTTTTACAACAGGACCGCTGATCGCCAACAAATCGATCGTTTTGAATTTTTGGAAAAAATAGCGCTGCATCATGGCAAAATTTTTTGGGTGTTCGGCGACGCTGATCCACAAAAAAGTGAGTATGAAATATTTTCGTCGCAAAGCAATCGATGTTTTCACATCGCGTCGGGCTATATGCTTGTTTAGTAGCAGCGATCGTTTTGAATTTTTGGAAAAAATATCGGTTCGCATCGGTGGGATGGCAAAATTTTTTTGTGCGTTCGGCGACCGCTGATCGACAAAAAAACTGAGTATGAAAAATTTCACAACAGGGCTCGCTTCTCGCAAAGCAATCGATGTTTTCTGATAGTATGCCTCGCGCCGCGTCGGGCTATATGCTTGTTAAGTGCCTGCGATCGTTTTGAATTTTTTGAAAAAATACCGGATCGCATCGGTGGGATGGCAAAATTTTTTGGGCGTTCGGCGACCGCTGATCGACAAAAAAAGTTAGTATGAAATATTTCACAACAGGGCTCGCTTCTCGCAAAGGAATCGATGTTTTCTGATAGTATTAATCGCGCCACGTCGGGCTATATGCTTGTTTAGTAGCAGCGATCGTTTTGAATTTTTGGAAAAAATATCGGTTCGCATCGGTGGGATGGCAAAATTTTTTTGTGCGTTCGGCGACCGCTGATCGACAAAAAAACTGAGTATGAAAAATTTCACAACAGGGCTCGCTTCTCGCAAAGCAATCGATGTTTTCTGATAGTATGCCTCGCGCCGCGTCGGGCTATATGCTTGTTAAGTGCCTGCGATCGTTTTGAATTTTTTGAAAAAATACCGGATCGCATCGGTGGGATGGCAAAATTTTTTGGGCGTTCGGCGACCGCTGATCGACAAAAAAAGTTAGTATGAAATATTTCACAGGAGGGCTCGCTTCTCGCAAAGGAATCGATGTTGTCTGATAGTATTAATCGCGCCACGTCGGGCTATATGCTTGTTTAGTAGCAGCGATCGTTTTGAATTGTTTGAAAAAATACCGGTTCGCATCGGTGGGATGGCAAAATTTTTTGCGCATTTGGCGACCGCTGATCGACAAAAAAAGTGAGTATGAAATATTTCACAACAGGGCTCGCTTCTCGCAATGCAATCGACGTTTTCTGATAGAATGAATCGCGCCGCGTCGGGCTATATGCTTGGTAAGTGCCTGCGATCGTTTTGAATTTTTGGAAAAAATACCGGTTCGCATCGGTGGGATGGCAAAATTTTTTAGGCCTTCGGCGACCGCTGATCGACAAAAAAAGTCAGTATGAAATATTTCACAACAGGGCTCGCTTTCCGCAAAGGAATTGCTGTTTTCTGATAGTATGCATCGCGCCGCGTCGGGCTATATGCTTGTTTAGTAGCAGCGATCGTTTTGAATTTTTGGGAAAAATATCGGTTCGCATCGGTGGGATGGCAAAATTTTTCGGGCGTTCGGCGACCGCTGATCGACAAATAAAGTGAGTATGAAATATTTCACAACAGGGCTCGCTTTCCGCAAAGGAATCGATGTTTTCTGATAGTTTGCATCGCGCCGCGTCGGGCTATATGCTTGTTTAGTGCCTGCGATCGTCTTGAATTTTTAGAAAAAATCCGGTTCGCATCGGTGGGATGGCAAAATTTTTTGGGCTTCGACGACCGCTGATCGACAGAAAAAGTGAGTATGAAATATTTCACAACAGGGCTCGCTTTCCGCAAAGGAATCGATGTTTTCTGATAGTATGCATCGCGCCGCGTCGGGCTATATGCTTGTTTAGTAGCAGCGATCGTTTTGAATTTTTGGAAAAAATATCGGTTCGCATCGGTGGGATGGCAAAATTTTTTGTGCGTTCGGCGACCGCTGAACGACAAAAAAACTGAGTATGAAAAATTTCACAACAGGGCTCGCTTTTCGCAAAGCAATCGTTGTTTTCTGATAGTATGCCTCGCGCCGCGTCGGGCTATATGCTTGTTTAGTAGTTGTGATCGTTTTAAATTTTTGGAAAAAATACCGGTTCGCATCGGTTGGATTACAAAATTTTTCGGGCGTTCGGCGACCGCTGATCGACAAAAAAGTGAGTATGAAATATTTCACAACAGGGCTCGCTTCTCACAAAGGATTCGATGTTTTCTAATAGTATGCATCGCGCCGCGTCAGGTTATATGCTTGTTCAGTGCCTGCGATCCTTTTAAATTTTTGGAAAAAAAAACCGGTTCGCATCTGTGGAATGGCAAAATGTTTTGGACCTTCGAGGACCGCTGATCGACAAAAAAAGTGAGTATGAAATATTTCACAACAGGGCTCGCTTCTCACAAAGGAATCGATGTTTTCTGATAGTGTGCATCGCGCCGCGTCGGGCTATATGTTTGTTAAGTGCCTGCGACCGTTTTGAATTTTTGGAATAAAAACCGGTTCGCATCGGTGGGATGGCAAAAGTTTTCGGGCGTTCGGCGACCGCTGATCGACAAAAAAAGTGAGTATGAAATATTTCACAACAGGGCTCGCTTCTCACGAAGGAATCGATGGTCTCTCATTGTTTGCATCGCGCCGCGTCGGGCTATATGCTTGTTAAGTGCCTGCGATCGTTTTGAATTTTTGGAAAAAATACCGGTTCCCATCGGTGGGATTAAAAAATTTTTTAGGCGTTCTGTGACAACTGATCATCGGTGGGATGGCAAATTTTTTTGGGCGTTCGGCGACCGCTGATCGACAAAAAAAGTGAAGATGAAATATTTAACAACATGGCTCGCTTCTCGCAAAGCAATCGATGTTTTCTGATAGTTTGCATCGCGCCGCGTCGGGCTATATGCTTGTTAAGTGCCTGCGATCGTTTTGAATTTTTGGAAAAAATAGCGGTTCGCATCGGTGGCATGGCAAAATTTTTTGGGTGTTCGGCGACTGCTGATCCACAAAAAAAGTGAGTATGAAATATTTAACAACAGGGCTCGCTTCTCGCAAAGCAATCGATGTTTTCTGATAGTATGCATCGCGCCGCGTCGGGCTATATGCTTGTTTAGTAGCAGCGATCGTTTTGAATTTTTGGAAAAAATATCGGTTCGCATCGGTGGGATGGCAAAATTTTTTTGTGCGTTCGGCGACCGCTGATCGACAAAAAAACTGAGTATGAAATATTTCACAGGAGGGCTCGCTTCTCGCAAAGGAATCGATGTTGTCTGATAGTATTAATCGCGCCACGTCGGGCTATATGCTTGTTTAGTAGCAGCGATCGTTTTGAATTGTTTGAAAAAATACCGGTTCGCATCGGTGGGATGGCAAAATTTTTTGCGCGTTTGGCGACCGCTGATCGACAAAAAAAGTGAGTATGAAATATTTCACAACAGGGCTCGCTTCTCGCAATGCAATCGACGTTTTCTGATAGAATGAATCGCGCCGCGTCGGGCTATATGCTTGGTAAGTGCCTGCGATCGTTTTGAATTTTTGGAAAAAATACCGGTTCGCATCGGTGGGATGGCAAAATTTTTTAGGCCTTCGGCGACCGCTGATCTACAGAAAAAGTGAGTATGAAATATTTCACAACAGGGCTCGCTTTCCGCAAAGGAATCGATGTTTTCTGATAGTATGCATCGCGCCGCGTCGGGCTATATGCTTGTTTAGTAGCAGCGATCGTTTTGAATTTTTGGAAAAAATATCGGTTCGCATCGGTGGGATGGCAAAATTTTTTGTGCGTTCGGCGACCGCTGAACGACAAAAAAACTGAGTATGAAAAATTTCACAACAGGGCTCGCTTTTCGCAAAGCAATCGTTGTTTTCTGATAGTATGCCTCGCGCCGCGTCAGGCTATATGCTTGTTAAGTGCCTGCGATCGTTTTGAATTTTTTGAAAAAATACCGGTTCGCATCGGTGGGATGGCAAAATTTTTCGGGCGTTCTGCGACCGCTGATCGACAAAAAAAGTGAGTATGAAATATTTCACAGCAGGGCTCGCTTCTCGCAAAGGAATCGATATTTTCTGATACTATGCATCGCGCCGCGTAGGGCTATATGCTTGTTTAGTAGCTGTGATCGTTTTAAATTTTTGGAAAAAATACCGGTTCGCATCGGTTGGATTACAAAATTTTTCGGGCGTTCGGCGACCGCTGATCGACAAAAAAAGTGAGTATGAAATATTTCACAACAGGGCTCGCTTCTCACAAAGGATTCGATGTTTTCTAATAGTATGCATCGCGCCGCGTCGGGTTATATGCTTGTTCAGTGCCTGCGATCCTTTTAAATTTTTGGAAAAAAAAACCGGTTCGCATCTGTGGAATGGCAAAATGTTTTGGACCTTCGAGGACCGCTGATCGACAAAAAAAGTGAGTATGAAATATTTCACAACAGGGCTCGCTTCTCACAAAGGAATCGATGTTTTCTGATAGTGTGCATCGCGCCGCGTCGGGCTATATGTTTGTTAAGTGCCTGCGACCGTTTTGAATTTTTGGAATAAAAACCGGTTCGCATCGGTGGGATGGCAAAAGTTTTCGGGCGTTCGGCGACCGCTGATCGACAAAAAAAGTGAGTATGAAATATTTCACAACAGGGCTCGCTTCTCACGAAGGAATCGATGGTCTCTCATTGTTTGCATCGCGCCGCGTCGGGCTATATGCTTGTTAAGTGCCTGCGATCGTTTTGAATTTTTGGAAAAAATACCGGTTCGCATCGGTGGGATGGCATTATTTTTGGGCGTTCGGCGACCGCTGATCGACAAAAAAAGTGAGTATGAAATATTTCACAACAGGGCTCGCTTCTCACAAAGGAATCGATGTTTTCTGATAGTGTGCATCGCGCCGCGTCGGGCTATGTGCTTGTTAAGTGCCTGCAATCGTTTTGAATTTTTGGAAAAAATACCGGTTCGCATCGGTGGGATTTCAAAATATTTCGGGCGTTCGGCGACCGCTGATCGAGAAAAAAAGTGAGTATGAAATATTTCATAACAGGGCTCGCTTCTCACAAAGGAATCGATGTTTTCTGATAGTGTGCATCGCGCCGCGTCGGGCTATATGTTTGTTAAGTGCCTGCGACCGTTTTGAATTTTTGGAATAAAAACCGGTTCGCATCGGTGGGATGGCAAAAGTTTTCGGGCGTTCGGCGACCGCTGATCGACAAAAAAAGTGAGTATGAAATATTTCACAACAGGGCTCGCTTCTCACAAAGGATTCGATATTTTCTAATAGTATGCATCGCGCCGCGTCGGGTTATATGCTTGTTCAGTGCCTGCGATCCTTTTAAATTTTTGGAAAAAAAAACCGGTTCGCATCTGTGGAATGGCAAAATGTTTTGGACCTTCGAGGACCGCTGATCGACAAAAAAAGTGAGTATGAAATATTTCACAACAGGGCTCGCTTCTCACAAAGGAATCGATGTTTTCTGATAGTGTGCATCGCGCCGCGTCGGGCTATATGTTTGTTAAGTGCCTGCGATCGTTTTGAATTTTTGGAAAAAATACCGGTTCGCATCGGTGGGATGGCATTATTTTTCGGGCGTTCGGCGACCGCTGATCGACAAAAAAAGTGAGTATGAAATATTTCACAACAGGGCTCGCTTCTCACTAAGGAATCGATGTTTTCTGATAGTGTGCATCGCGCCGCGTCGGGCTATGTGCTTGTTAAGTGCCTGCGATCGTTTTGAATTTTTGGAAAAAATACCGGTTCGCATCGGTGGGATTTCAAAATATTTCGGGCGTTCGGCGACCGCTGATCGAGAAAAAAAGTGAGTATGAAATATTTCATAACAGGGCTCGCTTCTCACAAAGGAATCGATGTTTTCTGATAATATGCATCGCGTTGCGTCGGGCTATATGCTTGTTAAGTGCCGCGATCGTTTTGAATTTTTGGAAAAAATACCGGTTCGCATCGGTGGGATGGCATTATTTTTCGGGCGTTCGGCGACCGCTGATCGACAAAAAAAAGTGAGTATGAAATATTTCACAACAGGGCTCGCTTCTCGCAAAGCAATCGATGGTTTCTGATAGTATGCATACAGTCTTTTTAATTATCATAAAAGTCATATAATTTAT